>OY728164.1:474026134-479026134 GCA_963277665.1 Viscum album | reverse complement strand
TGGTGGACCTAAGAATTTGGGTCCCATGACTGTTTTCTATTCACATGAATATATATTATGGAATAGGGTAATATAGTCTCCATATTATCCATGTTCTCACTATATGATGTTATTAATCCTATCATAACCTCAGAGATACATTCATAAAAAAACAGGATAGTGAAAACATTTGATAATTCAATGGTTAGACTCCCAGTGGATACGTACAAAATAATGATAATATTATAGTTAGAGATCATCCACCGATAGTGTTTCAATCCTTGAAGAATGTAAAAAATTGAATTTCTACAGAAGAAGCTCCCCACAAGATAGGTGATAAAAAATAACTTATTTATTAAATCACATCCCCAGGGGATTAGTTAAAATTACCTCCCATCAGCTATTTATAGACACTGATATTGGAATATTGATTAAGTAATGTTATAAAGAGGAATTGGAATCGGAAGGTGATATAATTGACTCCAACATAGCCCAAACAATGTCTATTAAAGAAATGTATTAATTTTTATAACCTAAAAATACATCATATGCATATCAATTTTACACCCACTCAACTCAACACTAAATAGATTAAATATTCTTCTTTCGGTGTCTTTTGTGTGCCAATAGAATACATCATCCACAATGAAAACTGATGTGTCCAAGTGATGAGAACCCCATAATAGTTAGAGGTTGGTATGAAAGGATGTATTATCTATGGACTGTAGAACCCAAAAATTATCTGGAAAGGATTCCAGAGTCTATTTCTATTTGGGAGGATCTCTATAAAAAATTCATCAACAAGTTAGGTTTAATTTTATCAAACTAGAATTAGATACATGTTTAAATATAAAGAATATAATAATTAGTAACATTATAACAATATTAATATATTTAAGGGATTGATATATATTCTTGATATTAAAATTTATTATGACAATAATTTCCAAATTAGTATGGAAAAATTACACATTTATTAAGAAGTATTATTGATCCAATTTAATTTCCCTATTATATTTTATAAATTCACTGGAATGGTTTAGTTTCCTGAGGATTCTGTAAATAAAATTAAGAAGGTATCTAAATATCCCCCACTGAGCATATATATAAAACCCTTTAAGGATAAAATTTTCATGGTCACTCTCAAGATATTGAAGGCATTATAACTAGACTAAACCAATTAGGTTTCATGAAAATCTACCTTTTACACATCGATAGTAGAAGATTATATATTAAAAAAATTACTCAAACCTTTAATATTTGAAAAATAAGTTATTTAATATGAACATAAAATTAAAATAATCATGAATTAATATTTTCCCCTAAAGATTTCACATGAACTTTATATATTCCATTGAACATAAAATGATTAGGTTTCCATTAATCAAGAAGCATTATGAAAATGATATTGAAGATCATCCTACTAATTATTCCCAATATATGATAGTGGTCAAATAATCCCATATTTTTAACATTGATAAATTTATTAGATGATTGGTGTGTGAGGTTTTATATTACTAGACAACCCTAAGTCACATGTGTATACTACTGGATTCAAATAAATGGGAAAATTGAAAGACATGGGGAATAAGAGAAGATATAAAATATATTAATGGATCACCAAAGACTGAATCAATCACATTAACCCCATCCACATTGTGTGACTATATCACCAATTGATTACCCCAATTATCTTTATAATTCAAAAATTGGGAAATAATTATTTTCATCCTCCCAATAGAAAACACGATTGGCTTCGTAATGGAAACAATACAAGAATATGAACCCTAACAAATTCCACTCCATGTTCACTCATACATGTAATTCATTCCATAACATCAAAAGTGTAGGCATTGTTCCACAAGTAAAAACCTGCTTTTGATGATGAAATTTAGTTTACCACTCTTAATTTCATTTTACTATTGAAAAACTTTGTCGATGATGATAAGTTTCATAATCTATGACCCCCCATTAATTCTCATAAGTAAAAAGCATATGAAGAATATTCTTATGATAAGGCATGGAGGCATGGAGTCATACCAAACCATATCAACCATGACACAAAAACAAGGAGGATGGAAATATAATTATCATAAATGATATATAATCCAAATCTAGAACCTAAATTTTCTCTTCCGACATTGATCTAGATGGTGGACACTCTATCCCGATCACCATCATTTGGTAAATCCTGGATTTCAATATGTCCATGATCTTAAAAACCAAAAATGGAAAATCTATTCACATCTAAAACAATATAGTTTTCATCCAAGGAGTTGAATCTATATTCTATTCTTTATTTCTTTGAGTTATATCCTGGAAAAATTCCAAGACCCCTGGAAATAAATATTAAACATTGAGGTACCTCCCTATTTTTTCAATATGATAATCAATCATATACAGATTTAAACTATTTTAAATGATCATAGAATCCATTTTTGATCATAAAAAATGTCCAGATGAGTTTTAAACTAATATGGTTGCTAAATATTCACCTCATGTAAATTATAAAATTTTATGATTTCATGATGGGATTTTTTTTATAGAGAGAGGTCGAAGAGTGACTATACAGTTTCATATCATACCCATATATGTATCTAGAAATATCAAGGATATATGCATTCACTGAGTTTTAGTGGATAATTGATATGGGATTAACTTTATCATATCTTAACCCTATAGAAAATTATATACAAATATAATTACTTTTCCCATTGTGTCATTAAAATTTAGAACTAAAAGATTAGTATAAGGAATTGGGAATGATTAGTATAATGAAACGTATTCAATACCTTTTGTTAATCACTAATTTCATGGCTAACATCTTCATAAATAAATCTTATGTTTTATTATAAAGTACATGTTTTCAATTTCATGTGGTTGTTCACTCCTTTTACAATCAATTCATTAAATACCACATCAATTAGCATGTGATATTTCACAATGTTGATAGATCCCCTTCAACACTAGTTAAAATCAGTATTTTAATATTATATTCTATAAAAGGGTGGTTATGGGGATTAAAATAAAAAAATTCCTAACTAGTGACACTAAATTTTTAATAATCCACTCTAGTTATCTATAGGAATGATTTGAAGGAATGATCTATTCTATCTATTAATCACATTTATGTAAAAATTCTGTCAATGTATAATCATCTTATTCTCTGTGTTATATGGAAAAACCATTGAATAACCTCTTCTCCTATGACTTATAAAAATATACTATAATTTAATATCCCATAGTTCTATGATTGAAAAAAGGTATACATCATGTGGTTCTAGTGAATTGACTTAAAAATAGTGCATAAATAAAATAATGGATGTTTTATTAAGTCTCAATAAAATCAACTAAAAGACATGGATTATATAATTTTATGATATAGTGTAACAGCCCGAGATTTTATGAAAAATATTCTTTTTTATTTCACTAATGTCTTGTGTTGTACTCTACACCAAAAGGAGCTTGCACAACACGCATCCTTGACTTGCCTTGCATTACACGCAATCGCAACCTTCCTCGATAGCGTGTGTGGTACGTAATACTGAGTTTCACGAAACAATGATATGCTATTAAAATATTATTAAAACTAGCCGTTATGAATAGTAATAACCACTTTTTAAATTTTAGAAATTTTAAAATGGACTTCATTTTTGGATTCGGAGTATCTAATTTAGCCTAAGGTGAAATTTTGGTACATTTCGGATAACTTTCATATTCTTATGAATAGTGAAAATTACTAAATTATAATTAAAAACAACTTTTTTAATCGAAATAATTAATAGTGTTAAATTATTAATTTGAGTGGTTTTAAAGTATATTTAGAATATATTTTTACAATTTAATACAATATTTGTCATTGAATGTAATTTCACATTTAAACTAGACAAAAACAAGTGTCAATCTTTTGATATATATTGTTTCCTAAAAACACGCTATTTATTTTAACAGCGGGATTTAATTATAAAATTAATTAATGAAACTTCTATGTTATGAATTTGGTAAAATAGATTTCAGTTTTGAATTCGGAATATGAAATATATCTTAGGATGAAATTTTGGCATTGTTCTGAAAAACATCAATTTTTGATGAATAGTGAAACTACTAAGTGGTAGTTAAAAAAATTAATTTTTCATAAAACTTAATTTTACCGCTTATGTGAATGGAATTTCAAAAATCCGACAGACACGGTTGATATCAGTAAGTAAAATGTGGTTCAATGAGATAAAAATAATTTTTTGGTGAATAGTAACTTTTTACTTTTTTACCGCGGTTAATAGTAAATAGGGTAACTAAGGGTAAATATGATATTACTATTACCCTAACACATGTCCTAATTCTATTGGACAAGTTTAATTCGACCAAAAACAAACTTAGGAATAAAATATGACCATTTAGGCCCACTTGGATTAGATTAGGAAATTTATTATTAATTTATTTAAAGAAGGGTTAAAATAGTTAAAATCAAAGTTTAATAAGTAAATCATTTTTTATATGGGGTTATACATAAGATAAATTCGATTGTAAATTTTCATTAGAAAGATAAAAAGATTTAATACATGATGGTATTTTATTTGTAATTTTTAGACATCAAATAATTTAATTTATTTATGACACAATGATGATGCAGTAATTATCTTATTAATGAAATATTGACATAATTGATGTTATAAACACCAAAATAAATATAATTTGAGACTTTTTATAAATTCCACTAATTTTCTAGGTTAATATGATATATTAGTGTTGATTTAATCAACTTGGTTCGAACATATAATTCTGTTATGACTTTCACAAAAATCATATATCAAATAGTGTCAAAATTGACACAAAATAGTTTTTAAATCAAATATTATATTATTAATTGTTATTTTATTCCTAAAAATCTAAGGTTCGGCCAAATGACTTATATAAGGATATATATTTTAATAATAAACAATTTGTGGTTCGTTTGACATGTTATAGTAAGTGTATTAACCATATAGTGAAAGAAAACAAAAAGACACGGTAAAAGTTAAATTATTTAACTTAGAGTTAAATCTAATTGATAATGTTAAAATAATAACCTAAACTTGTCTAAATCCTATTGGTTGATAGGATATCGACCCATACCCACTTTATCTTCGAAATAATACCCTTTGGAACCATTATAAACCAATTTTGACTTTAAAATAAAATAATATTTTGAGGTATTCCTAAGGTGCCCCTCTCCTCCCTTATAAAAGGACACCTCCTCTCCCTCCTCCTCACACCAATTTGAGCACTCAAGCTCGGCCAAACCCTGCCAAAATCTCTTCTCCACTTCCCTAAAAACATCCTAGAGGTTCTGGTCTTCCTCAAAGACCAATTTTAGTGCCCTAAGAGGAGGTCTCAAAGAGGCGCTTCAAAGAAGAGGTAATTACCGTTACCAATTCTTTCATCTTTATTTCTTCTTCCACTTCTTCTTCTTAGGTTGTTTCATTATGAAGTAATAACATCAGTATCACTCATATACTGATATGTTATTATAAGCATGAAACAACCCTATTTCACCATCTATCCATCCTACGGAAAAAGAAATCACCGCGCGTGCGTACGTACGGAATACCGTCTCCACGCCGTGGTGTAATCTATTTTCCACCACCACCTTACATGGATGGGTATAATGGTGTAAAGAATAACTATACATAGTTATTACAACATCATATTGATTCTGATATATTTTATAATCCACTCCAATTCAATTCAATATTTATAGAAATGATATCATCCCTCGTGCGTACGTACGGACTACCGTCTCCACGACGCGATGAGATTCATTCTCCATGTTAACCATTTAAGAATGATTATAAAGTATATATAAGAAATAATAATGAAATATATGACATTATAAAGCTACTGGATTTATGTATATATATATATATGTATGTCATCTACTTACTTCCATTTCAAGACAATAAAAAAAGGAAAACAGCGTTCATGCGTACGTACGGACTACCGTCTCCATGAACGGTGTTTTTCATTTTATTTATCTATATATTATATATATATATACTGAATATATTTGATATATAAATCATGTTTTATATTCTGGAAGTAATTAAATCATGATATAAGTAATAATTATGTCAAGAACAACAAGTCAAAACACCTACGATAAATGAAACGATTTTACCCAAAACGCTTCTTTAACATGGAATTTACAAAAGAACGGGTAATATAATGTCATAAGTGAACCATATATGATATCATAAAAATGAATATGATTCTTTAATAAGTCAATGACATTATTTAAATCATTATACAGGAGGTTCGGACACATACAAAGCAAATCGGACCTAAGGTAAGGGAAATATCACAATCTCATTTTTATCCGAGATTGTTTGTACTTTGGTATTTACTGGGGTGTATTTTATCATCCACATCCATGTTTCATCAATATGTAATATTATTTCCATCTACCTACAATTGTTTAAATCCATTTTTACCCTTCAGTGAGTTTTTAGTAATATGTATGAAGGGAATATTTTGTCGTTTTTCGTACGAGGTACTTTTTGACTTTTCCGACAAAAGTACGAAGAATGTTTTTTTAACTTATACGGCATGAATGGATTTTTAAAACATTATTTCCAAGAAGCTTCCTTTACATGTTTTCAAGTTTATTTTTAATCAACTTCTTTTAGTTTAAAATTGTATGACATGTTAAGAAAGGAAAAGTGTTTTTTAAGTAGAAAGGATATTTTTCTCAAGAATGAAGTTCAAGTATTTTATCAAAATTATTTTCCATCTAATATAATAAAAGGGTTCTGTTTTTATCCCTATTATTACATGGATTTGATTATTTTGTGATGGAAATATTTTTATGAATTCCTTTTTCTTATATGAATTGTTTTATGATGTCATGTTGTTTAAGAATCCCATTTTTATTACATGGGTTACACTATGATGTATGGTTTATGATTATGTGGCACACATAAGAAAAGATTCATTATAAGATGGGTGGGACCTATATCTCCCTCCAATGCATTGGTTAAAAATTTTATATCTCATGAGATAGACATGGCTGGAACGGTAGGTTATACCGGTTCAGTGAAACAGGACTGGAACGAGGGTGACTCGGTTCAGAAAGGGACTTTGTCCACTAAGATAGTCTTGGCAATGAGTCATGACTATTAAGAAATGATTTTCCATGATTATGTGTGCATGCCACAAAGTTTCAAGTTTTATGTTATGATTATGGGGATCTCATTTTCACTTCTATGATTTATCCCATGTTATGATATTATGAGCTCTTTTGCAGGATAAGATTTCCAAAAGATATGTTCTTATGTATATGATGTGATTGATATTTCTTTTGTTTACCCTTACTGAGCATTTGAGCTCACCCTTTTATGTTTTCTTTTCCCCAGGATATAAAGAAATGTTTTTAGGTAAAAAAAAGGGAAGATCTTTATGGGAGATATTGAAGATCTTTCACCGCGATTAGAAGATTACGTTCCGAGTTTCCAAAGACACTAAACTATTACGATCCTTGTGTGTGTGTTTTTGTTATGTACTAAGTATTCCTCAAAAGTAATGTAATGTCCATGTACGATAAGCTTCGGGTCTCTACAGTTGGTATCAGAGGCAAAGGAGGTAGGAATGCATCTGATCCTTGGGAACTCTCACATGTGAGCGTTGGACGAAGCATGGCTCTCCGCCCAAGGGCTTCATGAGGAAATGGCTGCCACTGGGGATGGTGGTGTGTCCCACCCAGGGGGTGTAGCCGCCCATGGAGTGCCCTGATAGGTATCAATTATAGTCCACTGGAAGTAATTCCAGACCGTTATAGTTGGTATTAGAGGAAAGGTTTAGTCAACCTTTGGAAACTAGGATGCGAAAACGTTAGTGAGATCCCTAGAGATATTTCTAAGGTATGTCTAGGGATGTCCCTAGGGATAAGTATACGTATAGGTTATAGTAATAGAATTACGCTAACAATCATAGAATTAAACCTAAGATGTTGGATATTGAAGGTACTCCCCCTTTATTATGTTGTTTTCCCTAGCATGATTTTTGCCTCTCACACTATTCTTTTTGGGTTTTAGACGATGGCTGGAACCCGAAGGAACCGTGTTGATCAATGCAATGGACAATGCAATGATTGCCCTCCTGAACAAACAAATGTTATGGGAGATGGAGTGCAAAATCTTATTGCTATACTTACACAAGCTATGAATCATTCTGGACTTCCAAATGAGCAGAGAAGGGAACAATATTCTATTGAGTCCTTCATGTGGCAACGTCCACCTTCTTTCAGTGGGTCTTCTGATCCACTTGTGGCTGAACAATGGATCAGTACTACTGAAAAGATATTTTCAGTTCTTCAATGTTCTAAACATGATAAATTCATCTTAGCAGTATATCGTTTGGAAGGTGAAGCTGATCAATGGTGGAATCTTATCAAGAATAGGAGGCCAAGAGATGAAATTGAGTCCATGGAATGGGACGAGTTCAAGAACTTCTTTTTCAGTAAGTACTTCCCTTGTATTCTTCGAACAAAGATGGAGAAAGAGTTTCTTGAACTGAAGCAAAGGGACGATGAATCTGTTGGTACCTATGAAGCAAATTTTACAAGACTTGCAAGGTATGCTTCTGGAATTATCATCCAACCTGAAAGTAAAGTTGATCGATTTTTCAGTGGCTTAAAACCAAGTCTTCGAAGGGAATTAGCTATAAGAGACTTCAGAAGCTATGAAGAAATTTTGCGTTGTGCTATCAAGGTAGAAATGGAAGTTGGTGTTACATATCCATCTCATGGTTTTGACAAGAAACGAAAGATGGAGTTCAAGGAGAAATCTCAGAATAATGGTGAAAGAAGATGAATGTTTCCTTATGCACAAAGTGTGGAAAGAAGCATGGTGGAGATTGTCTTAAAGGGACTAGAAAATGTTTTAAGTGTGGAAAATAATGTCATCGAGCAGCTGAGTGTCGAAGTAATGGAAAAAGGGTTTCTAATGATGTGAATACAGCAAACACTGCAGAGAATGCACCGCCAACACTTCAATGCTTCAAGTGCAAGGAAATGGGGCATTATGCTAATAATTGCCCTAATCCAAGGGTTAGTGATGATCAACATGAGCAACCACTGAAGGCAAAGGAAAAAGGGAAATCACATGCGATCACTATTGGCAATGTTGAATATGACAACGATGTGGTGGAATGATTAAGTGTTTATGTAATGGGATTCCAAAATAATGTTGTATCATTGAGTATTGCAATATTTATTGATGTGGTATTCAAAGTGATTGAGATATTTTTTGGAAATAAGATGATATGCGCATAATGAAGACGAGAAAATGAAATGTTTAATAGTATTCATGAGCTCATGATTGATATAAGGACTAAGTGATATCATGATTTGAGTATATAGAATTTTTAGGATTTTGGTATGTGGAAAGTGTTAACTTTTAACTGAATTCATGTTTTCACTAAGGTATTCAAGAGAATACATGATTAAGGACTTTGAATGTTTGGAATGTGACCAACAAGACATATCTTATGATATGTGGGGATCAACGACAGTATTAAATCTCTGGTAATCGTTGTCACTATATTATGAGAGTGGACAGCAGTATTATGTATAAGCCTAAAGATTAAACTGGATTATGTTGGACATAAGTTAGTATTGTTTAAGGATAGAAGATTTTCGATATTATTGATGGGATGTTATAGTAACGTAGTTTTAGAAAAAGGACAACCTGCAGGACGGGCGACAGCCCATCGCTTCGGACAAGGCTGTAGGAATCGAACCCACAACCGAAGTGCGACTGGCCTTTATCGCCTACCACTGGCCTACAGGAAGTCCCTGTTTAGTAGAACCTAGTTTTATTATATTAAGCAGTATGATATATGATGTATAAGTCCATTTTAGGAACCATATATGATTAATCCCTCTATAGATCGACTTATGTATATAAATTTTGCTATCCTTTTGAGACAGATGGAATGACCCATCATTCTATCACATGATCTGATAACACTTCACGAATAACAAATTCAACTTCATTTATTTAAGAGATGAAGTGGAAATTGTTAAAGGCACGAACAACAGTGAGATTGTACCAAAATAAAGTAAGTATTTATTCTAATTCAAATTCTTTAACTTTAGGGAAATGATCTTGAAAACCAAAAATGTTGTCCTAGTTCTCTTATACCTGATGAATCAGATGGTACCTTAGATCGTCACAAATTTATGGATTTGTGATTACTGGCTTTTCCATAGCCATGTTCTCTACCACTCTCCATCAGAACATGATGGTTAGATTTCTCCTCCATATCCATATTTTCACCTATATGGAAACCCAGTGATTAGTTTATTTGGGTAATCGTTACATTTCATACTTTAGTTTTTAAAGTCATGTTTTGGTATTCCTTTTTACGATGTGGGTTTCTATTAAAAAAACTTTTGAATAGTAAACTATTTATAACCCCGACGAATTTCGAGGGCGAAATTCATTTTAAGGGGGGTAGAATGTAACAGCCTGAGATTTTATGAAAAATATTCTTTTTTATTTCACTAATGTCTTGTGTTGTACGCTACACCAAAAGGAGCTTGCACAACACGCATCCTTGACTAGCCTTGCATTACACGCAATCGCAACCTTCCTCGATAGCGTGTGTGGTACGTTATACTGAGTTTCACGAAACAATGATATGCTATTAAAATATTATTAAAACTAGCCGTTATGAATAGTAATAACCACTTTTTAAATTTTAGAAATTTTAAAATGGACTTCATTTTTGGATTTGGAGTATCGAATTTAGCCTAAGGTGAAATTTTGGTACATTTCGGATAACTTTCATATTCTTATGAATAGTGAAAATTACTAAATTATAATTAAAAACAACTTTTTTAATCGAAATAATTAATAGTGATAAATTATTAATTTGAGTGGTTTTAAAGTATATTTAGAATATATTTTTACAATTTAATACAATGTTTGTCATTGAATGTAATTTCACATTTAAACTAGACATAAACAAGTGTCAATCTTTTGATATATATTGTTTCCTAAAAACACGTTATTTATTTTAACAGCGGGATTTAATTATAAAATTAATTAATGCAACTTCTATGTTATGAATTTGGTAAAATAGATTTCATTTTTGAATTCGGAATATGAAATATATCTTAGGATAAAATTTTGGCATTGTTCTGAAAAACATCAATTTTTGATGAATAGTGAAACTACTAAGTGGTAGTTAAAAAAAACTGAATTTTTCATAAAACTTAATTTTACCGCTTATGTGAATGGAATTTCAAAAATCCGACAGACACGGTTGATATCAGTAAGTAAAATGTGGTTCAATGAGATAAAAATAATTTTTTGGTGAATAGTAACTTTTTACTTTTTTACCGCGGTTAATAGTAAATAGGGTAACTAAGGGTAAATATGATATTACTATTACCCTAACACATGTCCTAATTCTATTGGACAAGTGTAATTCGACCAAAAACAATCTTAGGAATAAAATATGACCATTTAGGCCCACTTGGATTAGATTAGGACATTTATTATTAATTTATTTAAAGAAGGGTTAAAATAGTTAAAATCAAAGTTTAATAAGTAAATCATTTTTTATATAAGGTTATACATAAGATAAATTCGATTGTAAATATTCATTAGAAAGCTAAGAAGATTTAATACATGATGGTATTTTATTTGTAATTTTTAGACATCATATAATTTAATTTATTTATGACACAATGATGATGCAGTAATTATCTTATTAATGAAATATTGACATAATTAATGTTATAAACACCAAAATAAATATAATTTGAGACTTGTTATAAATTCCACTACTTTTCTAGGTTACTATGATATATTAGTGTTGATTTAATCAACATGGTTCGAACATATAATTCTGTTATGACTTTCACAAAAATCATATATCAAATAGTGTCAAAATTGACACAAAATAGTTTTTAAATCAAATATTATATTATTAATTGTTATTTTATTCCTAAAAATCTAAGGTTCGGCCAAATGACTTAGATAAGGATATATATTTTAATAATAAACAATTTGTGGTTCGTTTGGCATGTTATAGTAAGTGTATTAACCATATAGTGAAAGAAAACAAAAAGACACGGTAAAAGTTAAATTATTTAACTTAGAGTTAAATCTAATTGATAAGGTTAAAATAATAACCTAAACTTGTCTAAATCCTATTGGTTGATAGGATATCGACCCATCCCCACTTTATCTTCGAAATAAGACCCTTTGGAACCATTATAAACCGATTTTGACTTTAAAATAAAATAATATTTTGAGGTATTCCTAAGGTGCCCCTCTCCTCCCTTATAAAAGGACACCTCCTCTCCCTCCTCCTCACACCAATTTGAGCACTCAAGCTCGGCCATCCCCTGCAAAAATCTCTTCTCCACTTCCCTAAAAACATCCTAGAGGTTCTGGTCTTCCTCAAAGACCAATTTTAGTGCCCTAAGAGGAGGTCTCAAAGAGCCGCTTCAAAGAAGAGGTAATTACCGTTACCAATTCTTTCATCTTTATTTCTTCTTCCACTTCTTCTTCATAGGTTGTTTCATTATGAAGTAATAACATAAGTATCAATAATATATTGATATGTTATTATAAGTATGAAACAACCCTATTTCGCCATCTATCCATCCTACGGAAAAAGAAATCACCGCGCGTGCGTACGTACGGAATACCGTCTCCACGCCGTGGTGTAATCTATTTTCCACCACCACCTTACATGGATGGGTATAATGGTGTAAAGAATAACTATACATAGTTATTACAATATCATATTGATTCTGATATATTTTATAATCCACTCCAATTCAATTCAATATTTATAGAAATGATATCATCGCTCGTGCGTACGTACGGACTACCGTCTCCACGACGCGATGAGATTCATTCTCCATGTTAACCATTTAAGAATGATTATAAAGTATATATAAGAAATAATAATGAAATATATGACATTATAAAGCTACTGGATTTATGTATGTATAAATATATATATATGTATGTCATCTACTTACTTCCATTTCAAGACAATAAGGAAAGGAAAACAGCGTTCATGCGTACGTACGGACTACCGTCTCCATGAACGGTGTTTTTCATTTTATTTATCTATCTATTATATATATATACTGAATATATATGATATATAAATCATGTTTTATATTCTGGAAGTAATTAAATAATTATATAAGTAATAATGTTGTCAAGAACAACAAGTCAAAACACCTACGATAAATGAAACGATTTTACCCAAAACGCTTCTTTAACATGGAATTTACAAAAGAACGGGTAATATAATGTCATAAGTGAACCATATATGATATCATAACAATTAATATGATTCTTTAATAAGTCAATGACATTATTTAAATCATTATACAGGAGGTTCAGACACATACGAAGCAAATCGGACCTAAGGTAAGGGAAATATCACAATCTCATTTTTATCCGAGATTGTTTGTACTTTGGTATTTACTGGGGTGTATTTTATCATCCACATCCATGTTTCATCAATATGTAATATTATTTCCATCCACCTACAATTGTTTAAATCCATTTTTACCCTTCAGTGAGTTTTTAGTAATATGTATGAAAGGAATCTTTTGTCGTTTTTCGTACGAGGTACTTTTTGACTTTTCCGACAAAAGTACGAAGAATGTTTTTTTTAACTTATACGGCATGAATGGATTTTTAAAACATTATTTCCAAGAAGCTTCCTTTACATGTTTTCAAGTTTATTTTTAATCAACTTCTTTTAGTTTAAAATTGTATGACATGTTAAGAAAGGAAAAGTGTTTTTGAAGTAGAAAGGATATTTTTCTCAAGAATGAAGTTCAAGTATTTTATCAAAATTATTTTCCATCTAAGATAATAAAAGGGTTCTGTTTTTATCCCTATTATTACATGGATTTGATTATGTTGTGATGGAAATATTTTTATGAATTCCTTTTTCTTATATGAATAGTTTTATGATGTCATGTTGTTTAAGAATCCCATTTTATTACATGGGTTACACTATGATGTATGGTTTATGATTATGTGGCACACATAAGAAAGGATTCATTATAAGATGGGTGGGACCTATATCTCCCTCCAATGCATTGGGTAAAGATTTTATATCTCATGAGATAGACATGGCTGGAACGGTAGGTTGTACCGGTTCAGTGAAACAGGACTGGAACGAGGGTGACTCGGTTCAGAAAGGGACTTTGTCCACTAAGATAGTCTTGGCAATGAGTCATGACTAACAAGAAATGATTTTCCATGATTATGTGTGCATGCCACAAAGTTTCAAGTTTTATGTTATGATTATGGGGATCTCATTTTCACTTCTATGATTTATCCCATATTATGATATTATGAGCTCTTTTGCAGGTTAAGATTTCCAAAAGCTATGTTCTTATGTATATGATGTGATTGATATTTCTTTTGTTTACCCTTAATGAGCATTTGAGCTCACCCTTTTATGTTTTCTTTTCCCCAAAATATAAAGAAAGGTTTTTAGGTAAAAAAAAGTGAAGATCTTTATGGGAGATATTGAAGATCTTTCACCACGATTAGAAGATTACCTTCCGAGCTTCCAAAGACACTAAACTATTACGATCCTTGTGTGTGTGTTTTTGTTATGTACTAAGTATTCCGCAAAAGTAATGTAATGTCCATGTACGATAAGCTTCGGGTCTCTACATATAGATAAAATTTTCAATAGAATGAAAAACTCCACCTCTGTATATACAGTCTCCACCAATCCTCTTTGTTATCCCATTTTTCAAATAAATCACTCACAAAATGAAGAGGATGTTGACCTTGTATCTTTTTTTGACTCGGTGAAGGCTACCCAATGGAAAATATATTTTCACATTGATATAAATTATATATATTATTCATTTCTCACTTGTCATTAATTTATATCATTCGTAGTTTTTGAGATTGAAAAATTAAATTTGGGGATGAAAAATTATCTATAACCCAAACTAATTAGAGAAATGGAATAAACAAGTGTAATATTAAATTATTTGGGGATGAATAAACAAGTGTAATATTTCATACTCTTTAATAAGAAATGGAATTTTTTCATGGAATTACATAGATATTCCATGTTATGACACCCTTGAAGGCATCATCCACTATAAAGTCCTTTTATCCATCAGTAGTTATTATAAATAATAAAATTGGAGGATACATTAATCATGTGGATCTATAAGAGTGGTTGGAATGTAAAAGGAAATGAGATATCACTATATCTTATAGGTTAAATATACCTTTTCGTTTTCTAATATCATCCCCACCATGAAAAAAATAGATATATCAAAAATATTATTGACTCTTTGGATCTCAATCATCATTTAGAAAATGATAACATTCTTTACCCAAAAATGCAGTAGTGGCCTTGATAATGAGGATTCCAAAACCTTTAGTGGATCATATGGGATATATTGTTATTTTTTGTTTCCCTTTGTCTCGAATTTTTTTTTTGTAATAACAAATAACTTATTCTGGGAAAAATAGATTAGTTTAGTATTGAAGACACGATGATTAAATCATATTTGTTTTATAATAACTTTATTTAACTAGAGGTTAATTTATCCTTGAGATGATAACTAAACCTAAATATAATCCCTTTGAAATGCACATTTATAGAAACATATGATATATTCCTAAAAATGTTTCAATGATATATTATTATCAAGGTTTAACATAGAATTTTTAATGTGATAGTTGGTATTCGAACACCAAAAAATCTGTGAGTGATGAGAGGGCTTCAATAATTTTTCACCAACATCATATTCCTAACTGAAAACATTTCTATGAAATGTATTCACATTAAAAAATTGATAAATAAATATTTGGTATACAAGGGGCATGAATATTTATATAGGTGAATTTATATTTTCAATACCTCTCTCACGCACCCATGTTAATGTTACTCATTGAAGGAATGCCTCTCAACCTCTATGCAGAAACACTAGTTTGATATCTTAATGCACTACATATCAATAAAAAACATAGGGGTAGTGAAAAAATCCTTTATTAACTCATTCAATTGATTTAATTTTTTTATAGTAGAAACACGCCAATAAAAAATCTTTACTTCATATACTCATTATAAAAAATGTATGATTATTTACAACATCATATGGTCTATTTTTTCCTTAACATTATCTATGGAACTACATATTCAATCAACCGAATTTTTATTTGAAATATAAAAATATGGGTTTTCATACATTTATAATTTTAAATTTTTTTAGAGACATAATCTTGACATACAAGGACATTACAATTATTTTGTGGAATACCTAATACATGATATAAAAAAAATCCCAAATACTGTATTAGTGTAGTGTCTTTTGAAACTCAGAACATAATCTTCTAATCATGGTGAAAGTTATTCAACATCTCGCATAAAGATATTCCCCTTTTGTTTTTGAAACTAAAACCTATCTATAAATTCTATAGAAATGAAAACATAAAAATTTAGAGCTAAAATGATCACTAAGGTTCAACATGTATATCATAAAACAGAATATAAAAATATTCACGTAACAACATGAACAAAATTTGTAAACCTCAAAATCTTGAGTCACGAAATATGTATTGGCATTATGTAAGGAATAGATCATAAAGGAAAATTAACCACGATAGAATATAATTGGTCTAAAACATTTAATTTTGGTGAAGTAATAATCGTGTAATATTATTTCCAGAGTATCCATGGCATTTCTTCCATGACCAACATAGTTAACAAAGTGCATTACTGAACCGGGTTTACTTGTCATTCCAGCCTTGAATTACATAACCACAATAACTCATCACTCCATGTCATATATATCTCATGGGATATTAATCATTATCCAATTATTGGTAGGGGCATATATGTATACCTTATCTTATAATGAAACCATTCTTACATGTTCCACAAAAACATAAAAACATTCACTATAACATAACAAAGTAAATAAAATGGGGTTCTGAAACATCGTTCCATCATAACATAATCTATATAAAATATAATTCCATAATTAACACAATCAAATAATATTAATAATATATATAAACATAAAACATTTTAAATAGCATCATCATATATGGAAAATAATTTTAATAAAACTCATGAAATTAATTATTAATAAAAAATTTATTTTCTTCTTAAAAATAATTTTCTTTTCAAAAAATTCCATGAAAATTGAAAAGATAATAATTTAGTTGAAAATAATCATAAAATAAAGTAATATTCATGGAAATAAGGCTTTATGAAACCATAAAAATCTATTCATGTAGTATAATTTAAAAACCTTATCCATGTACTTTTGTTGGAATGTCAAAAAGTACCTCAAATCGAATAACAAAAAATGATTGCTTTCATATAGTTTAATTTTTTTTTTCCAAAGTGTAAAATTAACTTTTATAAAATTATATAATAATGTAAATAATATTAAATAATCATAAAACTTTTTTGTGGATGATAAATATACCTAATAAAATACATACATATACAGATATTTGGATAAAATGAGATTGTAAAATTATCCCTTACCGTAGGTCTGATTTCTTCCGTATGTGTCTAATAATCTTTTATAGT
Source organism: Viscum album (assembly GCA_963277665.1). NCBI lineage: Eukaryota > Viridiplantae > Streptophyta > Magnoliopsida > Santalales > Viscaceae > Viscum > Viscum album. The sequence continues at coordinate 479,008,554 of OY728164.1, read as the reverse complement.
GAGTTTAAACATATTATTAACTTGTAAAAGAAAAATAATAATATTTATGATATCATATATGATTCACATATGACTTTTTAATACCCGTTCATTTTCCAATTCCATGTTAAACAACATTTTGGGTAATAATCGTTTTATTTATCGTATGTGTTTTGAATTTTTTGTTCATGATATTATTACATATATAGAGATTTTATTACTTCCATAATGTAAAACATGATTTATATATTATATATATTCAGTATATATATATATATATATAATTTCTAGATAAAAGAAATGGAATACTATATTCATGGAGACGGTAGGTCCTACGCACGCATGAACACTGTTTTCGTTTCCTTGTTAAATTTAATGGAAGTATGTAAATGAAATATATATATATATATATATATATAAATAAATCCAGTGGTATATATAATTTATAATCATTCTTGAATTGTTAATGTGGATGGGGAATCTCATCACTTCGTGGAGACGGTAAGTCGTACGTACGCAAAAGGGATGATGTCATTCCCATAATTGCCGAATGATATATAAGTGTATGGTGTATAATATATCAGAATTATTTTCATGTTATAATAATAATATATATTTATTATTCCCACCATTATACCTATCCATGTAATGTGGTGGTGAAAAACATATTACACCACAACGTGGAGACCGTAAGCTGTACGTACACACACGCAATGATTTTTTTTCATAGGATGGATAGATAGTGAAATAGGGATGTTCAATATTTATAATAATATATATGATTATTATTGAAACTTATTTTGTTACTTTATAATGAAAAAACTAAATAAGTTTAAGTAGAATAAGAAATAAATTTGAAAGAATCAGTAGAAGAGATTACCTATTCCTCGACATGCCTCCATTAAATTTCCACATAGGGAACTAGATTTGGTATTTCAAGAATGAAATATCCTCTATAATGTAACTATGGAAGCTGATAAAATAACTTCATAGGGTTTGGCTGATCTTGAATTCTCCAAATGGAGTGAAGGTGAGAGGTAGGAGGTGTTTTTTTATCTAAGAGGAGAATGAAACTTTAGGAAACTCTCAAAAATATTAATTTATAATAAAATAAAACCCTAAAAAACCACCAATGTGTAAAAAATTAGAATATGATATGATAAAGGGTTATAATCCCTTCACCCAGTAAATTTTGGACTAATTATTTTGTCAATTTAAACCTTATCTTTTTAATTGACTCTTAGTTATTCTATAAATTTTTTATTCAAGTAATAACATTCTAAATATTTATTATTCAGAAATATTTACTTCTGGGGTGTTAATTGACCATAAATGGATACTTTATGACAATTTAGACAATATAATTATAATTTTTTAATTTTTAGATATATTTATTATTTTTAAATAATTTAATACAATGTTATGTTCATAAAATGACAATAATGTGTATTTTGACACAATTCATTTATTCGACATTAAATAAAACATCACAGAAAAGATAAATTGTAACAAAACTATTAAGTACACACATAAAAAGTAATAGTTAACTAAAAAATTCGTGTAGAACATTATTATTTTCATAAGATATTTCGATCAATATTTTTAAAACCATTTTTTAATATTTTTTTAATAAAACAAATTCAATAGAACTATTGTGTCATCATTAATAGTAATTATTTTATCTCTAAAAATTATAAATAAATTTCTATGATAAAAGTAAATATATTATAATTTCATAGATTAAATATCGACTTTTTTATCTTCTTGTTGTCCATAAATTAAAATTAATATACTTATCTAAAATCAGATTGTGACATTTTATCCATTTCATTAGTTTTTTACATTCTTGTCATTTTCATAGGTTAGTGGACATAATGTAATTCCATTTCAAAAAATAGATGATAAGTGTCGAAGTATTTCATCCAATAGGATTTTTTCAGGTGTTAAAGTAATTTTATAATATTTATTTGAAACTTAATTACCCAATTTACCTTTAACCATGGTAATAAAAATAACTATTAATGATACTATTCATAATGCCAGAAAATAAAAGTAGAATATTAACATAATTTAGACCTACAAATTCAAAATATTAAATCCATTTTTCAATATTTAAAACACATAAGACTCATTAATTAATTGAAAATTAATTCCCATTGTCAAAATAAAAAACAAGGTTTTAAGAAGTAATAATTATGAAAATATTAGCATGTGTTTATATCCAATTTAATAGTAGAATTACATACAATGACCAACATTGAATAAAATGATAAAAATATAATATAACCAATTAAAAAGATAATCTATCTATATAAATAAATTAGATAAAAATGATGTTTTGAATTAAAATGTAGTATTCTTCATTATTCACTAAAATTATAATTTTATTATAAAAATATAAAAAATTCAGAAAAAGTAACTTTTTTATGTCCCTATTCCAAATAAGAATTTTATTTTTTTTCATATTTATCTTATAAGTGTGTGAAAAACTATATTTAAAATCGGTGCACCAGCAAATGCTGTAAAACTACATTTTTTTTAAAAATACGTCTTTTATCTAGAAAATTGATTTTATTATCATATAATGTTTCAGAAAATGTGTATGATTAATTATAATGTTATGAATGATTAAATATGTGGTTAATAATATTTATAACATCAAGTTATATAATATTTCTATAATATATTATTGTTTAGTGAAACTCAGTATTCCATACAACACATGCCATCGAAGAAGGTTGTTCTTGTGTGTAACTCACGCCATGTTAGTGTTTAGTGTAGTGATATCTTCCTTTGGTTTTTCATATAACATAATCTGAAATTATTTCATTTATACATTGAATAAAATCTATTCATAGTGTTGCATAAAATTAATTCTATCAATGGAACTTTAAATTGTGTGCAACACAAGCCAAGAATAGTGTTGTGTATACTACAAGAAAAAACAGTGTTGTGTATAGAGCAAGATAAAATTGGTGTAGATTACAACAGAAGACACCAAAAAATTAAAAATTATCTATCTCATTAATTTGAAATTATATGAAAAATATCCCAGAATAGTGTTGTGTATACTACAAGTATAAGGCCCCAGCCTTAAACCTTACTTAATCTTCAGTTATTACAAGATTACATGTTAAGGATCTTTTTAGGTTTTGAGTTTTAGAAATTAGATCATAAAACATGCATTACTTCCCACATTTAAACAAAGTGGTTACATAAAAGATAGTATTCATTTTGTCCCATCAAAGGAAACATATTTAAAAATAAAACATGGATTCTTTCATGACACTTCCTTGACACTGTCATCATGTCATGTTCCTTTCCCTTGACCTGTGAAAAACATTTCAAAAAAACTTGGGATGAGCATAAAAAGCTCAGTAAGGGATATAAAAATATGGAAAGGAAAATGAGTACATGTATACATATGAATGAAATCATACTTTACCCATAAAACATAACCATTTTAACATACCTCATCAAAACATGAATAAATCATAGAAATCATAAGACATAAAGGTAACTTGAGGCATTCATAAAATTCTTACGTAGGGAGTAACCCTCTTGGTTACGTTTGGAATACCCACCATAGTATATTCCCTAAATCTCTTCGGATAAACCTTAACATTTCACTCCTTCGCATTACCCAATGCATTGGAGAGATATATCGGGCTTACCCGCCCTTAGTTTATCACAGAACCACCCGTCTTCATAACAATGCCCAATAACCATAACATAATCTTATCACATAAAATATGCATAAAGGAAACATAACATTTCCACCTTTCAATGAAAAGATATCAATACAAAAAATTGATATAAAAACATTATGAAAACCTTTTTCAATACCGAAATAAAAGAAAAGTAAAACATGGTATTTATTTTTTCTTTAAAAAAAGGTATGGCTTGTAGAGGAATCCGAAACTCAAATAATGGTCATGACGGCGGAGAAGTCATTGTCGCCGAATACGTACGACAAAAACATTCCATTTTGTCGTTTAGTAAAATGCTTCGTATAAAGAAGATTCTTTTTGGATAATCGTAAAAATCAAAGGGGTTTATACACCATATAAAAGAAGGTTGTGTATAAAACAAAATATTCCTCAATGAATGGAGATTGAGACGAAGTCCCATAAAAAGACGGTATCCTTGGATTAAGGATAAATCAATTACTTAATTATGTGTGACAAACGAATACACCAAATATAAGTGGACATTAAGTGTAAAACAATCAGAGGAAATTCACACATATAGATATTAGGATATATTGAAGGAGTAAAAGTTTGTCCCAAAGAATCAAAATTGGGTTAAGAAGTTCCATTGCAAAAATTAGACACCCTAATGGCGTCACTTCAAAATTCAGAAAAAGTGTTGATGAGAGAAAAAAAGGGGTATCTCCTTAATTGGACATAAAATTTACATCAATAAGGATATATAAGAACATATCCCAACATAATAGTATGTGAATTAAAACACATAACAAAACAAGACTTTTAAAAAGCAGATGGTGAAAGGTTCCCTTACCGACTTCGGTAACTTTCGAAACATAAACCCCGTGAAAGAAATACAATACAACATTGATGTAAATACTCATAAATGAAATTATATTACACAATGAGTAAAATAATGGGCAGTAAAAACACCACTCAAAGGAAATTGTGGCAAATGTAGCATAAATCTCACAGGAATAAAAGTGAGATGAAAAATCCCTTACGAAAACGCGGCAGCCTAACGGCGCCACTTAAAACTTCCAAAAATGGATTGATGAGATAAAATAGGGTCTCTCATCATATTAGAATAAAATTTACAGCAAGAGGAATATAAAATAACATCCTCTATCATAACAAAGAGGAGCTTAAAAGAAGTAACATAAAGGAGAGTACATAAAAAGAAAGAGATAGGTTAGATCTCTTATGAAAATTTGGAAGCCTAACGGTGCAACTAAAAACATACAAAATGGATTGATGAGAGAGAATAGGGTCTCTCATCATATTAACATAAAAATTACACTAAGAGTAATATAAAATAATATCCCAATAACAAGAAAGATGAGCTTTAAAAGGAATGACATAAAGGAGTGTACTTAAAAAGAAATCGAGGAGTAGGATCCCTTACCTCAGGTCCGACTTGACTCGATCGTTCTTTAATCTCATGAATAATAAACTTGATTTAATTTCTACTTCCTTAAGAACCTTTTTCAAGTTAATTATTCCTTTTATATCACTTCTTACCATGTCATGAACACTATGTTATTATTTAAGCTAATAACGGTCGTTTTAACGATCATTGGTACTTGAGTCAAAAATAAACTCTTTATAATTACAAGTTGTTCATGTGGTAAAATATCCATTATATAAATAATTTTATTCATGATGTAGATATCATATATATAATATATATCCAGTATATTCATTCATTTATAATATTACATAACATTTAGAGTTAAGAAATGAAATGCACCGTTCATGGAGACGGTAAGTCGTACGTACGCATGCACGCTACTTTCATTTCTATTTCATATTTAATTGAATTAAAACATAATGATACATAATAGTATTTTAATTATAGTATGGTATATCATTAAATATATTCTTTATACGTACCACATATGGTATTAACGAATCAAATCACTTTGAGGGGGCAGTAGTCCGCACTTCCTAAAATGAAGATATCGCGTATACCCATAATGGAAGCCATAAATGTATGCCATAAATGAAAAATAAATAAGATTAAGGAAAACATAAACATATTATATATCATATATAAATATAGTGACATCTTAATGGCCACCATGAAAGGTTTTAAGAGAAGATTGAACAATCATCGTTTCATGAGGCAGTAATTCGCCATCCACAGAAACAGAATGTTCTTTAACCATTAGACGACAGTGTGTGTAAGTGTAGCTCGAATCATTAACATAACAACATCCTAGTATATTGAAGATACTGGTGTTGTTACAAAAGAAACGAATAAAAATGGTTTAGGGGGTTGGAGAAGTAAAATAAAACAGAAGGACTCAAGTGAGGACATTACCTTAAAATCAGGTAACTCCCTTTGGTTTGAGCACAATGGATTCCTTGGGAAGACTTCTCACCAAATTGAGGCTTTTAAGAGTTATAGAGGGATTTATAGAGACAAAATGGGCAGGGGTTGGCCGAGACAAAGGCTTTGGAAGTGTGGTTAAGGAGGTAGAGGTGGGGGCCTTTTATAAGAGGAGAGAAGGGGCACTATTGGAAAGTAAAAAAATGTTACTTTATTTTAGAATGAGATTCGGATTTTCATTGTAAAACCCAGAGATTTTATGAAAACTATTCTTTTAATTTCATTAATGTCTTGTGTTGTATGCTACACCAATATTACCTTGCGCTATAAGCAACACCGTATTAGCTTGCCATATACGCAACACTATTCTTGGATCGTGTTACACACACTTTTGATAATACTTATTCTACGCAACATTGAGTATATATATATATATATATTCAATGTATAAATGAAATATGGTTGGATTCTGTTATACAAAACAATGAAGGATTCTTTCACAACATGCAACCCTGACATGGCTTGCATTACACGCAATCGTGACCTTCCTCGATAGCGTGTGTTGTACGTAATATCGAGTTTTAATAAACAATGATATATTATTATAATATTATTATGAGCTAGTCGTTATGAATAGTATTAACTATATTTTTAATTTTATAACATTATTATTCATCTTACACATTTTCTAGAACATGGTATAAGATCAAAATAATTTTTTCGGGTAAAATAAGTATTTTTCAAAAATTGCAGTTTTGCCGCCTTTTGATGGTTCACCCTCCTTAAATCTAGTTTTTTACATGTTTATAAGTTCACGTTGACAAAATAAAATTCTTATTTGGAATCAAGAAATTAAAATTTACTTTGGATAAAATTTTCATATTATTCTGGTAGCTTTCATATTTTGATGAATAGTGAAAACATGCTATATTTTAAATAAAAACATCTTTTTTCATCACAATAATTTATATGGTTAAATTATAATATTGAATGGTTTTAAAGTATAAATAGAATATATTTTTACCATTTAATATAATGTATGTCATTATCATTGATTTTACATTAAATTCGTAGGTTAAATCAATTCAATCTTTTGCAATATTTTAAAGAAAAACCCGTTTTCTTCGGAAAAAGGGATTAATTTTAATTTTATTTCTGAAACTTTTTTGTATTGAATTTGGAAAAATGGATTCCATATTTTGAATTAGTTGGTCCAAATTATGTTAATAAGATACTTTTTATATTTGGGAATTATGAAATGTAACTACGGTAAATTTTATTTACCATAGTTAAAGAGAAATCGGGTAATTAATGGTAAATATAATATTATAAAATTACCCTAACACATTCCAAAATTATATTTGATGGCTAAAAGTAGACCCCTATAACCTAAGGGTCGGATTAGATTCATTTTATGGACTTTTGACCGTGAAAATAATTTAATTATTATTAAAACCAAAGAAAGTGACAACATGTCACTCTCTTAAATCTTATAAGTATAATAATTTTAATTTAGTGATTAACATCATAAAACATAAAACATGAATAGTCTAAAAAACGCTAATAAAATTATATACATCATGATAATTTATTTAGAATTTTTAGGGATTAAATAATTTTCATTAATGGTGATACATTAGTGATACAGAAATTATTTATTAAGTGAAAAATAAGTAATATAGTTTTTATATAAATAATAATACCCATTTAAAGTCCCAAAAACCAGACCAAAACTTATTGGTAGTGTATATATACAACTTAGTCATCAAATGACCTAATATATAACCGTTTTGAGCCTTATAAAATTGATTATGACACTTATTTTATTTTATTTTAAATGATGCCAAAGTTGTCACCTTCATAATTTAACAATTTAAATATTGTGATTTTAAGATGATAAATTAGAGTAAAAGTATTATTTTGAAAGGTAATAGATTTATCTTCATCATAGGAATTTATTTTTAATTTTTATGAAAAAATAAGTTTATTAAATAATTATACAAAAATGTTGTAGTAATTATTTTATTAAGAGATAAACTAAATAAATGGTTTTAAAAATAATAAAATAAATATTATATGAACTATTTAATGCTATACACTAATTTTATAGATACATATTACCTTTTACGAATCTATTAAAGCTTTTATTTCGAACATATCTTCTGTATATATTTTATTTAAATTCAAATAAATGAATAGTGTCAAAATTGACAATATTGTTATTTTATAAAAATAACATATTATAAAATTGTTTAAAAATCACAAAAATATTTAAAAATTATAAAATTATATTTATATTGTCTATAATTTCATAAAGTAACCAATTATGGAAAATTCACAACAAATAATTAAATATTTGTTATAATTAAAAATTTAGAATTTTATTACCACAAATAAACTTAAATTGATTAAATAAGGATAAATCAAAATTATAAGGTTTAAAATAAGATCCAATCATGTCTAAATATTATTGGTTGATGATATAACAACCATATCTCATCTAATAATCTAATATTAGTCATTTATGGTGGTTTTTAAGTGGGGATAGATTTATTAAAAATTAATTTTTTTTAAGAATTCCAAAGGTGCCCCTCTCCTCCCTTATAAAAGGGCACCTCATCCCTCTCTTCCTCACACCACTTTGAGCCTTCAAGATCGGCCAACCCCTGCCCGATTCTCTTCTCCACTTCCCTAGAAACATCCTAGAGGTTATGGGATTCTTCAAAGACCAATATTAGTGCCCTAAGAGGAGGTTTCAAAAAGGTGCTACAAAGAAGTGGTAATGTCTGTTACCGATTCTTTCAACATTATTTCTTCTTCTGCTTCTTCTTCTTTAGTTTTTTCCTTATGAAGTAATAACATCAGTATAAATAATATAATGATATGTTATTATAATTATGAAAATACCCTATTTCACCATCTATCCATCCTACGGAAAAAGAAAATCACCACGCGTGCGTACGTACGGAATACCGTCTCCACGCCATGGTGTAATCAGTTTTTCCGCCACCACCATACATGGATGGGTATAATGGTGTAAATAAATAACTATATATGCTTATTGTAAAGTGATGTTGATTCTGAAATAGTATACATACACTCCAATACAATTCCACGGTCATGGGATGATATCGTCGCTCGTGTATATGTATGGACTACCGTCTCCACGAACGCGATGAGATTTATTTTGCATGATTAACCATTCAAGAATGATTATAAAGTATATATAATGAATAATAATTAAATATATGACATAATAATGATAATGTATTTATGTATATATATATGTATGTCATCTATTTAATTTCATTCAACTCAATAAGGAAATGAAAACAACGTTCATGCGTACGTATGGCCTGCCGTCTCGATGAATGGTGTATTTATTTCCATTTATTGATGTATTATATATATGTATATTATGAATATATATTATATATAAATCATGTTTTAAATTCTGTAATTATGTAATCATGATCTAAGTAATCATATGAATAATAACAAGTCAAAACACAGACGACAAATGAAAAGATTTTAACCAAAACGCTCTTTAACATGGAATTTACAAATGAACGGGTAATATAAATTCATAAATGAACCATATATGATATCATAACAATGAATATGATTATGTAAGAAGTCAATAACATTATTTAAATCATTATACAGGAGGTTCGGACACTTATGAAGAAAATCGGACCAAAGGTAAGGGATAATTGTGCAAATCTCATTTTTATCTGAGATTGCTTATTCGTAAGTATTTACTTGGGTTATTTCTATCATCCATATCCATGTTTTATAAAAGTGTTTTCATGTATTTTTAAAGTACTTTTTACCCATTTTTTACTTTTACTACATGGAATGTAAGGAATCTTTCTTTTGTTTATGTTACAGGGTACTTTTTGACTTTTCCGGCAAAAGTACGAAAAGAATGTTTTTTATCTCATACAGCACGAACAGATTTTTACGGTTTTATAAAGCCTTGTTTTTATGAAGCTTCCTCAAAAATATTTCAGGAATATTTTCAACATAATCCTTTTCTTTTAAAATTTCATGACATTTTTTGAAAAGAAAATGATTTGGAAGAAAAAGGGATATTTTCCTCAAGAATTCATTTCAAGTGTTTTATCAAAACCATTTTTCATCTAAGATGACATTATTTCATATGTGTATGTTTCATTTATAATGTCTCTATGATTTAAATGGTTTAAATTCTCTTATTTTGAAATTATATCCATTTATTTTATATGCATTATGTGATGATGGGATGATGTTCATGAAACCCATTTTATTCGTTGGGTTATTATGAATGATTTATGTTAATTTTGTGGCACAAGTAAGAATGATTTCATTATGAGATGGGTGGGACATATATCTCTCTCCAATTCATTGGGTAATGATTTATATCTCATGAGATTGACATGGATGGAACATCAAGTTAAACTGGTTCACTAATATAGGACTGGAACGAGGAGTGAACTCGATTCAGAAAGGGACTTTGTCCACTAAGATGGTCTTGGCAGCAATGCCTTGGCTACTATAGAAATCATATCATGTGCTTAATGGTTGCCACAATTACATGTTTTATTACCAAGATATTTTATCATTCTTAATGTTTCATTATGATCTATGCCTTACGTACTTCCATGTTTTATGTCATTTCTCAAGCTTTTGATGTTTAAACATTTTGTTCATGTTTTTAAGTTCAAATGTATATGGTTTGTTTTATTTTATCCATTCTTACCCTTACTGAGCATTTGAGATTACCCTTTTTATGTTTTCTTCTCCCCAGGATATAAATAAAGGTTTTAGGTAAGAAAAAAAGGGGAAGATATTTATGGAAGATGTTGAAGATCTTTCACCACGATTAGAAGATTACGTTCCATGTTTCCAAAGACACTAAACTTTTATGGTCCTTGTGTGTGTTTTTGTTATGTACTAAGTATTTTGCAAAAGTAATGTAATGTCCATGTACGTCAAGCTTTGGGTCTCTACAGTTGGTATCAGAGGAAAGGTTTAGTCAACCTTTGGAAACTAGGATGCGAAAACGTTAGTGAGATCCCTAGAGATATTTCTAAGGTATGTCTAGGGATGTAACATAGGATAAGTATACATATAGGATATAGTCCTAGAACTACGGTAACGATCATAGAATTTAACCTAAGATGTTAGATATTGAGGATACTCCCCCTTTACTATGTTGTTTTCCCTATAATGATTTTTTCCTCTCACACTATTCTTTTTGGGTTTTAGAAAATGGCTGGAAACATGAAGATTCACGATAATGGAGGATATGATAGACAATGGAATGATTTTCACCATGAGAAACCAAATGAAACGGGATCTGGATGTCCAAACATCGTTATTATGCCTAATCAGCAATATCATAATATGATCAATAATCTCAACTTTTCTAAGTTTCCCGACTCAGATAATAAGAGAAAGATGGAGTTTCATGATGATCATAGATGAAAGGAAGTTCAATTTCCCTTATGTAAATCATGTGGGAAGAGGCATCAGGGAGATTGTTTCAAAGGAACTGGAAGATGCTTTGGGTGTGGAAAAGAAGGACACAAAGCCAGTAAGTGCAAAGGAAAATGTTCAGTTAACACCATGGACAAAGATAATGGTATTGCTACGACATCAACAATGATTAGATGTTTTAAATGTGGAATGTACGAGCATTATGAAAACCAATGCCCTAATGGAAAATCTTAGGAAGAGAATCAGCATGGTCATATGTGTAGTATTTATATGGATGATGATGAGGAGACTACAAATGATATATGAGCTAAAATAAGTGTTGAAGCTTGGTCAGTTGTTTTAGAAGGTAGTGGAATGATTGTATGTTTATCGAGAGTTATGTTGTATAGTTACACAAATGTTTTTCCTAAAAGTATTTGAAAGTATATGTTGAATGGTACCAGTAACCATGGAAGGTTATTTAGATATTTTTGAAAAGTAAATGATATGCGCATAATGATGGAATAAGAAGATAATGAGATGTTTGATTGTATTGATGAGCTCATGATTGATATAGGGACTAAGTGATATCATGGTTTGAGTATATAGAATTTTGAGTATTTTGGTATTGGGAAAGTGTAAACTTTTAACTGCATTCATGTTTTCACTAAGGTTCAATGGGTATTTATTTTTCAAGATAATACATGATTAAGGCCTTCGAATGTTTGGAATGTGACCAACAAGACATATCTTATGATATATGGGGATCAAGGATGGTATAAAATCTCTGGTAATTGTTTTCACTCTATTATGAGAGTGGACTACAATATTATGGATAAGCCTAAAGATTGGAATGGATTATGTTGGACATAAGTTAGTAATGTTTAAGGATAGAAGTTTTTTCGATATTATTGATGGGATGTTATAGTAATATAGTTTTAGAAAACGGATAACCTACAGGACGGGCGACAACTCATCGCGTCGGACAAGGCTGTGGGAATCGAACCCACAACCGAAGTGCGACTGGCCTTTATCTCCTACCACTGGCCTACAGGACGTCCCTGGTTAGTAGAAACTAGTTTTATTTTATTAATCAGTATGATATATGAAATATAAGTTCATTTTTGGTACCATATAAGATTAATCTAACCTATGATGGACTTATAACTTTTTCTAACCATTTGTTTGAAAGAGATGGAATGGCCCATCATTCTATCACATGATCTCCTAACACAACACGAATAACAAATTCAACTTCATTTCATTAAGGGATGAAGTGGAAATTGTTCAATTCACGAACAACGGTGAGATTGTACCAAAATCATGTAAGTATTTATTTTAATTCATCAACTTTAGGGAAATGATCTTGAAAACCAAAAATGTTATCCTAGTTCCCTTATATCCGATGAATTAGATGGTACCTTAGATCATCACTAATCTATAGCTTTGTGATTGTTGGATTTTTCATAGCCATGTCCTCTACCACTCTCCATCAGAACTTGATGGTTAGTTTTTTCTTCCATATCCATATTTTTAACTATGTTCTCCTATGTGGAAACCCGGTGATGAGTTAATTTGGGTAACCGTTACATTTCATACTTTAGTTTTTAAAACCATGTTTTGGTATTCCTTTTTACGATGTGGGTTTCTATTAAACAAACTTTCAAGTAGTAAACCATTTATAACCCCGACAAATTCCGAGGGAGAAATTCATTTTAAGGGGGGTAGAATGTAACACCACGAGATTTTATGAAAAATATTCTTTTAATTTCAATATTGTCTTGTGTTGTATTCTACACCAAAATTACCTTACGCTATAAGAAACACTGTATTAGCTTGCAGTATATGCAACACTATTCTGGGATCGTGTTACACATAATTTTGATAATAGTTATTCTACGCAACATTGAGTATATATATATATATATATTCATTGTGTAAATGAAATATACTTGGATTCTGTTATACGAAACAATGAAGGATTCTTGCACAACACGCAACCCTGACTTGGCTTGCATTACACGCAATCGCGACCTTCCTCGATAGCGTGTGTTGTACGTAATACCGGGTTTTACTAAACAATGATATATTATTATAATATTATTATGAACTAGCTGTTTTGAATAGTATTAACTAAATTTTTAATTTTATAACATTATTATTCATCTTACACATTTTCTACAACATGGTATAAGAACCAAATGAATTTTTCGGGTAAAATAAGTATTTTTATAAAAATGCAATTTTGTCGCCTTTTGATGGCGCACCCACTTTAAATCTAGTTTTTGACATGTTTATAAGTTCAATTTGAAAAAATAAAATTTTTCTTTGGAATCAAGAAATAAAAATTTACTTTGGATAAAATTTTCATATTATTCGGGTAACATTCATATTTTGATGAATAGTAAAAACACGCTATATTTTAATTAAAAACACCTTTTTTCATCGCAATAATTTATATGGTTAAATTATAATATAGAATGGTTTTAAAGTATAAATAGAATATATTTTTACCATTTAATATAATTTATGTCATTATCATTTATTTTACATTAAATTCGTAGGTTAAATCAATTCAATCTTTTGCAATATTTTAAAGAAAAACCTGTTTTCTTCCGACAACAGGACACATTTTTATTTAATTTCTGCAACTTTTGTGTATTGAATTTGGAAAAATGGATTCTATATTTGGAATTAGTGGGTCCAAATTATGTTAATAAATTACTTTTTATTTTTGGGAATTATGAATAGAAACTACATTAAATTTTATTTACCATAGTGAAAGGTAAATTGGGTAAATAATGGTAAATATAATATTATAAAATTACCCTAACACATGCCAAAATTCTATTGGACGGATAAAAGTAGACCCATATAACCTAAGGGTCGGATTAGATTCATTTTATGGACTTTTGACCATGAAAATAATTTAATTATTATAAAAACCAAAGAAAGTGACAACATGTCACACTCTTAAATCTTATAAGTATAATAATTTTAATATAGTGATAAACATCATAAAAGTTCAAAAATGAATAGTGTAAAAAAGTCTAATAAAATTATCTACATCATGATAATTTATTTAGAATTTTTAGGGATTAAATAATTTCCATTAATGGTGATACATTAATGATAGAGAAATTATTTATTAAGTGAAAAATAAGTAATATAGTATTTATTGAAATAATAATACCCATTAAAAGGCCCCCAAACCTGACCAAAACTTATTGGTTGTGTATATCTACACCTTAATCATCCAATGACCTAATATATAACCGTTTTGAGCCTTATAAAAGTGATTATGAAACTTATTTTATTTTATTTTAAATGATGCCAAAGTTGTCACCTTCATAATTTAACAATTTAAATATTGTGATTTTAAGATGCTAAATTCGAGTAAAAGTATTATTGTGAAAGTTAGTAGATTTAGATTCATCATAGGATTTTATTTTTAATTTTTAAGCAAAAAATATGTATATTAAATAATTATACAAAAATGATGTAGTAATTATTTTATTAAGTGATAAACCAAATAAATGGTTTTAAAAATAATAAAATAAATATTACATGAACTATTTAATGTGATCCACTAATTTTATAGATACATATGACATTTTATAAATCTATTAATGCTTTTACTTTGAACATATCTTCTGTATATATTTTATTTAAATTCAAATAAATTAATAGTATCAAAATTGACACTATTGTTATTTTATAAAATTAACATATTATAAAATTGTTTAAAAATCACAAAAATATTTAAAAATTATAAGTTCATATTTATATTGTCTATAATGTTATAAAGTAACCAATTATGGAAAATTAACAACAAATAAGTAATTATTTGTTATAATTTAAAATTTATAATTTTATTACCACAAATATACTTAAATAGATTAAATAAGGATAAATCAAAATGATAAGGTTTAAAATAAGATCCAAACATGTCTATATATTATTGGTTGATGATATTACAACCCTATCTCATCTAATATTCTAATATGAGTCATTTTTTAAGGTTTTTAAGTGGGGTTATATTTATTATAAATTAATATTTTTAAGAATTCCAAAGGTTCCCCTCTCATCCCTTAGAAAAGGGCACCTCCTCCCTCTCTTCCTCACACCACATTGAGCCTTCATGCTCGGCCAACCACTTCCCAATTATTTTCTCAACTTCCCTAGAAAAATCATAGAGGTTATGGTCTTCTTAAAAGACCAATATTAGTGCCCTAAGAGGATGTTTTAAAAAGGCGCTTCAAAGAAGAGGTAATGTCCGTTACCGATTCTTTCAACTTTATTTCTTCTTCCACTTCTTCTTCTTTAGTTTTTTCATTGTTAAGTAATAACATAAGTATAAATAATATACTGATATATTATTATAATTATGAAACAACCCTATTTCACCATCTATCTATCCTACGGAAAACAAAAATCACCACGCGTGCGTACGTACGTAATACCATCTCCACGCCGTGGTGTAATCAGTTTTTCCACCAGCACCATACATGGATGTGTATAATGGTGTAGATAAATAACTATATATGATTATTTTAAAGTGATATTGATTATGAAATAGTAATCATACACTCCAATACAATTCCACGGTCATGGGAATGATATCATCGCTCGTGCGTACGTACGGACTACCGTCTCCACGAACGCGATGAGATTCATTTTCCATGATTAACCATTCAAGAATGATTATAAAGTATATATAATGAATAATAATTAAATATATGAAATAATAATGTTACTGGATTTATGTATATATATATATGTATGTCATCTATTTAATTTCATTCAACTCAATAAGGAAACGAAAACAATGTTCATGTGTATGTACGGCCTACCGTCTCCATGAACGGTGTATTTCATTCCATTTATCGATATATTATATATATGTATATTATGGAAATATATTATATATAAATCATGTTTAATATTCTTGAATTAAGTAATCATGATCTAATTAATCATATGAATAATTACATGTCAAAACACAGACGACAAATGATACGATTTTAACCAAAACACTCTTTAACATGGAATTTACAAAAGAACGGGTAATATAAAGTCATAAGTGAAACATATATGATATAATAAAAATGAATATGATTATTTAAGAATTCAATAACATTATTTAAGTCATTATACAAGAGGTTCGGACACTTACGAAGCAAATCGGACCTAAGGTAAGGGATAATTTTGCAAATCTAATTTTTATCTGAGATTGCTTATTCATAAGTATTTACTGGGGTTATTTATATCATCCATGTCCATGATTTATAAAAGTGTTTTCATGTATGTTTAAAGTCCTTTTTACCCATTTTTTACTTTTACTACATGGTATGTAAGGAATCTTTCTTTTGTTTACGTTACGAGGTACTTTTTGACTTTTCCGGCAAAAGTACGAAAAGAATGTTTTCTTAACTTATACGGCACGAAAGGATTTTTACAGTTTTATAAAGCCTTGTTTTCATGAAGCTTCCTCCACAAATATTTAATGACTATTTTCAACAAAATTCTTTTAAGTTAAAATTTCATGACATTTTTTTAAAAGAAAATTATTTTGAAGAAAAAGGGATATTTTCATCAAGAATTCATTTCAAGTGTTTTATCAAAAACATTTTTCATCTAAGATGACATTATTTCATATGTGTATGTTTCAAGTATAATGTATCTATGATTTAAATGGTTTCACTTCTCTTATTATAAAATGATATCCATTTATTTTATATGGATTATGTGATGATGGGATGATGTTTATGAAACCCATTTTATTCGTTGGGTTTTTATGAATGATGTATGTTTATTTTGTGGCACAAGTAAGAATGATTTCATTATGAGATGGGTGGGACCTATATCTCCCTCCAATGAATTGGGTAATGATTTATATCTCATGAGATAGACATGTCTATAATGGAAAGTTAAACTGGTTCAGTAATACAGGACTGGAATGAGGAGTGAACTCGATTCATAAAGGGACTTTGTCCACTAAGATGGTTTTGGCAGCAATTCCTCGGCTACTACAGAAATCATATTATGTGATTAATGGTTGCCACAATTACATGTTTTATTCCCAATATATTTTATCATTTTTAATGTTTCATTAAGATCTATACCTTACATACTTCCATGTTTTATGTCATTGCTCAAGCTTTTGATGTTTAAACATTATGTTCATGTTTTTAAGTTCAAATGTATATGGTATGTTTTATTTTATCCATGATTACCCTTACTGAGAATTTGAGATCACCCTTTTTATGTTTTCGTTTCCCTAGGATATAAAGAAAGGTTTTAGGTAAGAAAAAAAGGGGAAGATATTTATGGGAGATGTTGAAGATCTTTCACCGCAATTAGAAGATTACGTTCCAAGTTTCCAAAGACACTAAACTATTACGGTCCTTGTGTTTGTTTTTGTTATTTACTAAGTATTCCACAAAAGTAATGTAATGTCCATGTACGTCAAGCTTCGGGTCTCTATAGTTGGTATCATAGGAATGGTTTAGTCAACTTTTGGAAACTAGGATGTGAAAACGTTAGTGAGATCTCTAGAGATATTTCTAAGGTATGTCTAGGGATGTCTCTAAGGATAAGTATAAGTATAGGATATAGTCTTAGAACTATGGTAACGATCATAGAATTTAACCTAAGATGTTAGATATTAAGGATACTCCCCCTTTACTATGTTGTTTTCCCTAGCATGATTTTTTCCTCTCACACTATTCTTTTTGGGTTTTAGAAAATTGCTGGAAACATGAAGATTCACGATAATGGAGGATATTATAGACAATGGAATGATTTTCTTCATGAGAAACCAAATGAAACGGGATCAGGAGGTCCAAACATCATTATTATTCGTAATAAGAAATCTCATAATATGATCAATAATCTTAACTTTGGTATGTCTCCCGACTCAGATAATAAGAGAACGATGGAGTTTCATGATGATCATAGAGGAAAGAAAGTTCAATTTCCATCATGTAAATCATGTGGGAAGAGGCATTTGGGAGATTGTTTCAAAAGAACTGGAAGATGCTTTGGGTGTGGAAAAGAATGACACAAATCCAGTAAGTGCAAAGGAAAAGGTTCAGTTAACACCATAGACAAGGATAATGGTATTGCTACGACATCAACAATGATTAGATGTTTTAAATGTAGAATGTACGGGCATTATGCAAACCAATGCCCTAATGGAAAATCTCAGGAAGAGAGTCAGTATAGTCATATGGGTAGTATTTATGTTGATGATTATGAAAAGACTACAAATGATATATGAGATAAAATAAGTGTTGAAGCTCAGTAAGTTGTTTTAGAAGGTAGTGGAATGATTGTATGAATATCGAGAGTTATGTTGTATAGTTACACTGATGTTTTTCCTAAAAGTATTTGATAGTATATGTTGAATGGTACCAGTAACCATGGAAGGTTATTCAGATATTTTTGTAAATAAGCTGATATGCGCATAATGAAGGAATAAGAAGATAATGAGATGTTTGATTGTATTCATGAGCTCATGATTGATATAAGGACTAAGTGATATCATAGTTTGAGTATATAGAATTTTGAGTATTTTGGTATGTGGAAAGTGTTAACTTTTAACTGCATTCCTGTTTTCACTAAGGTTCAATGGGTATTCATTTTTCAAGAGAATACATCATTAAGGCCTTCGAATGTTTGGAATGTGACCAACAATACATATCTTATGATATATGGGGATCAACGATGGTATAAAATCTCTGGTAATCGTTTTCATTATATTATGATAGTGGACTGCAGTATTATGGATAAGCCTAAAGATTGGAATGGATTATGTTGGACATAAGTTAGCATTGTTTAAGGATAGAAGTTTTTTCGATATTATTGATGGTATGTTATAGTAATATAGTTTTAGAAAAAGGATAACCTGTAGGACGGGCGACAACCCATCGCATCGGACAAGGCTGTGGGAATAGAACCCACAACCGAAGTGTGACTGGCCTTTATCGCCTACCACTGGCCTACATGAAGTCCCAAGTTAGTAGAAACTAATTTTATATTATTATGCGGTATTATATATGAAGTATAATTTCATTTTTGGAGCCATATACGATTAATATAACCATAAGATGAACTTATAACTTTTTCTAACCTTTTGTTTGAAAGAGATGGAATGACCCATCATTCTATCACATGATCTGCTAACACATCACGAATAACAGATTCAACTTCATTTCTTTAAGGGATGAAGTGGAAATTGTTCGATTCACGAACAACAGTGAGATTGTACCAAAATCATGTAAGTATTTATTTTAATTCATCAACTTTAGGGAAATGATCTTGAAAACCAAAAATGTTGTCATATTTCCCTTATATCCACAAATCTATAGCTTTATGATTGTTGTCTTTTTCATAGCCATGTTCTCTACCACTCTCTATCAGAACTTGATGGTCAGATTTTTCTTCCATATCCATATTTTCACCTATGTTCTCTTATGTGGAAACCCAGTGATGAGTTAATTTGGGTAACCGTTACATTTCATACATTAGTTTTTAAAGCCATTTTTTGGTATTCCTTTTTATGATGTGGGTTTCTATTAAACAAACTTTTGAGTAGTAATCCATTTATAACCCCGATGAATTTCGAGTGAGAAATTCATTTTAAGGGGGGTAGAATGTAACACCCCGAGATTTTAGGAAAAATATTCTTTTAATTTCATTAATGTATTGTGTTTTATGCTACACCAAGATTACCTTGCGCTATAAGAAACACCATATTAGCTTGTAGTATGCGTAACACTATTCTTGGATCGTGTTACACACAATTTTGATAATAGTAATTCTACGCATCATTGAGTATATATATATATATATATTCAATGTATAAATGAAATATGGTTGGATTCTGTTATATGAAACAACGAAGGATTCTTGCACAACACGCAACCCTAACTTAGCTTGCATTACACGCAATCACGACCATCCTCGATAGCATGTGTTGTACGTAATACCGGGTTTTACTAAACAACGATATATTAGTATAATATTATTTTGAAATAGTTGTTATGAATATTATTAACTAAATTTTTAATTTTATAACATTATTATTCCTCATACACATTTTCTAGAACATGGTATAAGAACAAAATAAATTTTTCGGGTAAAATAAGTATTTTTTAAAAAATGCAGTTTTGCCTTCTTTTGATGGCGCACCCACTTTAAATCTAGTTTTTGACATGTTTATAAGTTCAATTTGACAAAATAAAATTATTCTTTGAAATAAATAAATAAAAATTTACTTTGCATAAAATTTTCATATTATTCTGGTAACTTTCATATTTTGATGAATAGTAAAAACACGCTATATTTTAATTAAAAACAACTTTTTTTCATCACAATAATTTATATGGTTAAATTATAATATTGAATGGTTTTAAAGTATAAATAGAATATATTTTAACCGTTTAATATAATCTATGTCATTATCATTGATTTTACATTAAATTTGTAGGTTAAATCAATTCAATCTTTTGCAATGTTTTAAAGAAAAACCTGTTTTCTTCGGACAGCGGGATTAATTTTAAGTTAATTTCTGCAACTTTTGTGTATTGAATTTGTAAAAATGGATTCCATATTTGGAATTATTGGGTCCAAATTATGTCAATAATCTACTTTTTATTTTTGGGAATTATGAATAGTAACTACGGTAAATTTTATTTACCATAGTAAAATGTAAATCTGGTAATTAATGGTAAATATAATGTTATAAAATTACACTAACACATACCAAAATTCTATTGTATTGATAAAAGTAGACCCATATAACATAAGGGTCAGATTAAATTCATTTTATGGACTTTTGACCATGAAAATAATTTAATTATTATTAAAACCAAAGAAAGTGACAACATGTCACTCTCTTAAATATTATAAGTATAATAATTTTAATTTAGTGATAAACATCATAAAACTTCAAACATGAATAGTATACAGAAAGCTAATAAAATTATCTACATCATGATAATTTATTTTGAATTTTTAAGGATTAAATAATTGTCATTAATGGTGATACATTAATGATACAGAAATTATTTTTTAGGTGAAAAATAAGTAATATAGTTTTTATTGAAATAATAATACCCATTAAAAGGCCCACAAACCTGACCAAAACTTATTGGTAGTGTATATACACACCTTAATCATCCAAGGACCTAATATATAACCGTTTC
The DNA here is from genome assembly GCA_963277665.1 of Viscum album. NCBI lineage: Eukaryota > Viridiplantae > Streptophyta > Magnoliopsida > Santalales > Viscaceae > Viscum > Viscum album. Next base: position 478,986,865 of record OY728164.1, on the reverse strand, counting down.
GAGACTTATAAAAGTGATTATGACACTTATTTTATTTTATTTTAAATGATGCCAAAGTTGTCACCTTCATAATTTAACAATTTAAATATTGTGATTTTAAGATGATAAATTCAAGTAAAAGTATTATTGTGAAAGGTAATAGATTTATCGTCATAATAGGATTTTATTTTTAATTTTTATGAAACATATAAGTATATTAAATAATTATACAAAAATGTTGTAGTAATTATTTTATTAAGAGATAAACCAAATAAATGGTTTTACAAATAATAAAATAAATATTATATGAACTATTTAATGTGATCCACTAATTTTATAGATACATATGGCCTTTTATTAATCTATTAAAAAATTTAGTTCGAACATATCTTCTGTATATATTTTATTTAAATTCAAATAAATGAATAGTGTCAAAATTGAGAATATTGTTATTTTATAAAAATATCATATTATAAAATTGTTTAAAAATCAAAAAAAATATTTAAAAATTAAAAATTTATATTTATATTTTCTATAATGTTATAAAGTAACCAATTATAGAAAAAGTCACAAAAAATAAGTAATTATTTGTTATAATTTAAAATTTATAATTTTATTACCACAAATAAACTTAAATAGATTAAATAAGGATAAATCGAAATGATAAGGTTTAAAATAAGATCCAAAAATGTATAAATATTGTTTTTGATGCTATTACAACCCTATAGCATATAATATTAAAATATGAGTCATTTTTGGTGGTTTTTAAGTGGGGTTAGATTTATTATAAATTAATATTTTTAATAATTTCAAAGGTGCCCCTCTCCTTCCTTATAAAAGGGCACCTCCTCCCTCTCTTCCTCACACCACTTTGAGCCTTCAAGCTCGGTCCCACCCTGCCCAATTCTCTTCTCCACTTCCCTAGAAACCTCCTAGAGGTTCTGGTCTTCTTCAAATACCAATATTAGTGCCCTAAGAGGAGGTTTCAAAAAGGCGCTTCAAAGAAGAGGTAATGTCCGTTACCGATTCTTTCAACTTTATTTCTTCTTCCACTTATTATTCTTTAGTCGTTTCATTATGAAGTAATAACATCAGTATCAATAATATACTTATATGTTATTATAATTATGAAACAACCCTATTTCACCATCTATCCATCCTATGGAAAACGAAAATCACCACGCGTGCGTATGTACGGAATACCGTCTCCACGCCGTGGTGTAATCAGTTTTTCCACCACCACCATACATGGATGGGTATAATGTTGTAAATAAATAACTATATATGATTATTGTAAAGTTATATTAATTCTGAAATATTATACGTACACTTCAATACAATTCCACGGTCATGGGAATGATATCATCGCTCCTGCGTACATACGGACTACCGTCTCCACGAACGCGATGAGATTCATTTTCCATGATTAACCATTCAAGAATGATTATAAAGTATATATAATGAATAATATAAAATATATGAAATAATAATTATACTTTATTTATATATATATATATGTATGTCATCTATTTAATTTCATTAAACTCAATAAGGAAACAAAAACAACGTTCATGCGTACGTACAGCCTACCGTCTCCATGAACGGTGTATTTCTTTCCATTTATCGATCTTTTATATATATGTATATTATGAATATATATTATATATAAATCATGTTTTATTTTCTAGAATTAAGTAATCATGATCTAAGTAATCGTATGAATAATTACAAGTCAAAACACGGACGACAAATGAAACGATTTTAACCAAAACGCTCTTTAACATGTAATTTACAAAAGAACGGGTAATATAAAGTCATAAGTGAACCATATATGATATCCTAACAATGAATATGATTATTTAAGAAGTCAATAACATTATTTAAATCATTATACAGGAGGTTCGGACACTTACGAAGCAAATCGGACCTCAGCTAAGGGATAATTTTGCAAATCTCATTTTTATCTGAGATTGTTTATTCGTTAGTATTTACGGGGGTTATTTCTATCATCCATGTACATGTTTTATAAAAGTGTTTTCATGTATGTTTAAATTCCTTTTTACCCAATTTTTACTTTTACTACTTGGTATGTAAGAAATCTTTATTTATACGGCACGAACGGATTTTTACGGTTTTATAAAGCCTTGTTTTCATGAAGCATCCTCCAAAATATTTCATGACTATTTTCAAGAAAATCCTTTTCTTTTAAAATTTCATGACATTTTTTGAAAAGAAAATGATTTTGAAGAAAAAGGGATATTTTCCTCAATAATTCATTTGATGTGTTTTATCAAAACCATTTTTCATCTAAGATGACATTATTTCATATGTGTATGTTTCAAGTATAATGTCTCTATGAATTACATGGTTTCACTTATCGTATCATGAAATGATATCCATTTCTTTTATATTGATTATGTGATGATGGGATGATGTTCATGAAACCCATTTTATTCGTTGAGTTATTATGAATGATGTATGTTTATTTGTAGGCACAAGTAAGAATGATTTCATTATTAGATGGGTGGGACCTATATCTCCCTCCAATGCATTGGATAAATATTTATATCTCATGAGATAGACATGGCTGGAACGGAAAGTTAAAACAGCTCAGTAATACAGGACTGGAACGAGGAGTGAACTCAATACAGAAAGGGACTTTGTCCACTAAAATGGTTTTGGCATCAATGCATTGGCTACTATGGAAATCATATCATGTGCTTAATGGTTTCCACAATTACATGTTTTATTCCCAAGATATTTTATCATTATTAATGTTTCATTATGATCTATGCCTTACGTACTTCCAAGTTTTATGTCATTGCTCAAGCTTTTGATGTTTAATAATTATGTTCATGTTTTTAAGTTCAAATGTCTATGGTATGTCTTATTTTATCCATGCTTAACCTTAATGAGAATTTGAGCCCACCCTTTTTATGTTTTCTTTTCCCCAGGATATAAATAAAGGGTTTAGGTAAGAAAAAAAGGGCAGGATCTTTATGGGAGATGTTGAAGATCTTTCACCACGATTAGAAGATTACGTTCCAAGTTTCCAATGACACTAAACTATTACGGTCCTTGTGTGTGTTTTTGTTATGTACTAAGTATTCCGCAAAAGTAATGTAATGTCCATGTACGTCAAGCTTCGGGTCTCTACATTAATAGTCCCACATTGATTTCATTCGAGGATAAGGTGATAAGGGTTCAAAATCCTCCCATCTAATAGGTTTTGGACATGTGTAGGTCTTAGATTTACATTATCTTTCCATTTTATTTAAATCCTTTATTAATGAGGTAATCGCTGCATCATCATGATGTCATAAATAATTTACTATATTTAATGTCTAAAAACTATAAAAAAATATAATGATGTAGGAAATCTTTTTATATTTCTAATGAATATTTATAGTCAAAAATCAGAATTGTATAACCTCATGTAACAATTGTTTTAGTAAAACATCTCATGTTTGTGTCATTTTTACATTAACATTAAATTAAAAGTTATTTATGTCATTTCCCAACCAAAGTGGCTCCATGGGGTCCCCAAGTTGACCCATGTATTGTATTGGTCGTCCATGACTCATCCAATGAAGTTTGGACATGTGTCGTGGTCATTTCATTTTATTAAAACATTTTTCTTACCTTAAACTACACTAATTACCTCTAATCATGATTAAAAACTTAATAAGTTACTATTCACCAAAAAATTATTTTAATCCCATTGAACCACATTTTACTTCTTAATGACAACCATGTATGTCAAATTTTTGAAATTCAAAACACAAAGGTGGAAAAATTTCATTTAAACGGAAAATCAGTTTTTATAAGTACGACTTAGTGGTTTCACTATTCATAAAAAATTGAAGTTTTTCAGAAAATTACCAAAAATTCACACTAAGCTATATTTGATATTCTGTATTCAAAAATGATGTCTATTTTACAAAATTGAAAACATATAGGTTTCATTAACTAATTTAATAATTAATTCCCGCTGTCAAAACAAATAGCGTGTTTTTATGAAACAAAATGTATCAAAAGATTGACACTAGTTTAAGTCCGATTTCAAAGTGAAATTAATTCCAACGACCACTATTGGATTAAATGGTAAAAATATATTGTCATTTCACTTTAAAAACAATTCAAATTATAATCTAATCATATAAATAAATTAGATTAAAAAAAGGTTTTGAACAATTTTCAATATTCATTAAAAATTGAACTTTTTCGAAAAAAATACCAAAAATTTACACAAAGTAAATTTTGATGTCCCGATTCTAAAGAAGAATATTATTTAGTCAAATATAAAACATAAAATTTTTAAAAAGTGGATTTAAAAGAGGTTCGCCATCAAAAGGCGGTTAATCGACCTTTTAAAGAATATTAGAATGTTTACGTTTAAAATTGGATTCATTCGCATTTTTAATCATCTAACATTTATTGTAAAAGGTAAAAATATTTGACAAACATATATAATCATTTTGTAGTTAGTTCTATTCATTCCCGCCATCACAACAGCTAGGCGTTAACTACCATTTAAAATAATATTATTTTATTATTAGAGTGCAACGTAAGATTCCCAAGAAACTCATTGTTGCGTGTTGGGTACGCCATCGAGCATAGCGTCCCCTTTAAAGTTATATTAATATTTTATTCACAAATATGGACAAATGTGAAAATGTCATACTCTTTATTTACCTGGGGTGTTACAACAAGCTAATACTGTGTTGCATATAGTGCAAGCTAATCTTCGTGTAGCATACAACACAAGACATTAAAGAAATTAAAAAAATATATCTCATAAATTGTTAAGGAGTTACAATGTACCTACCTTAAAATTAATTTACCCCTCAAAATTTTTTTGGGATACAAATTGATTACTACATGAATATTTCTTTCATAGAAACCCACATCATAAAAAGGAATACTAAAACATCATTTCAAAAAAAAGGTAGAAACATAAAAATTACCCAAAATATCTATTAACTAGGTTTCCACATAAGAGAACATGTGTAGGATGTGAATAAATGGATATAGAAGAAAAATATTACCTTCATGTTCTGATAGACAGTGATAGAGAATAAGGTTTAATGAAAGTTAACTACCAGAAATCCATTAATCTGTGATGATTTAAGGGACCATCAGATTCATCATATAAGAATGTTAATTGATAACATTTTCAGTTTTACATATCCTTTTCCAAAAGTCAAATTATTTTTCATGCGAATAACTACTTAAATGATTTTGGTATCATCTCACTGTTGTTCATACCTTGATCAATTTCAACTTTATCTCTTAAGGAAATGATGTTGTATTTTTCATTCATGAAGTGCTTGCAGATCATGTGATATAATGATAGGTCATTCTATTTGAAACAATAGAAAGGTTTGAACATGTTATTAAATAATCATAAGTCCACATCTTTTGAGATAATACATTAATCTGACAATCATAAAATGGAAAATAACTTAATCTATCTATAAATGGATAACATTATAATCCTTATAGAAACTAAAAATATAAAACATTAGAAAGAGGTGAACTAAATTGTCTTAAAATTTATCTAACATATCTCATTTGGTAGTTCTTGTTTGTCACATTACAAACATTGGAATACATTTATTATGTATTCTATTGAAACCTAAATTACCACCTATCCTTAGTGAAAACATGAATGTTGTAAAAAGTTTACTATTTCAATATAAAAAATCCAAAAATTTATATATACTCAAACCATGATATCACTTTATCCTTATATTAGTAATGACATCATTAATACTATCAGACATATCATTATCTCTTTATCCCTTTATTATGTGCATATCATGTTCCTTCCATAAAATATTTGAATGTCCTTTAATGTTTATCGATACCATTCAACATATACTTTCAAATAATTAAGGTAAAAATAGTATAATAATCCATAGATTTTTCATTATTCCAAAGTACCATTAAATTAAATATAAAATATTATTCTTGACAAAAAATCAATCGTTCCACTACCTTTTGAAACCATTGACCATGCTTTGCCATTTTATTCCTTAACACATTTTCCATCTCACATATCATATATAGTATCTTCATTTTAATAAACATATATACTACCTATAAGATTATGTTGATTCTCTTCATGATATTTTCCCTTAGATAATTAATTTTCATAATTCCCCTATATTCCACAATTAAAACAATTAACCGTCATTGATGTATTTTCAATACCATTATCTGTGTCCATTGTGTTTATTGAACCTTTTCCATTGCAATTACTGTCATTGTTTCTTTATTCTCCACACCCAAAAAATCTTATAGTTCCTTTGAAACATTCTCCTTGATGACTCTTCCCACATTATTTTCAGGATGAAAATTGAACATTCATTCCTCTATGATGATCATGAAACTACATCTTTATCTTATTATTTAGATTAAGAAACATACCAAAGATGAGATTACTAATCATATTAATAGATTTCTATTTAGACATAATAATATTGTTTTTACTTCCAAGTCTCATTTCATTTTTATTCTAATGAATAATATCAATCCATTGTCCATCCTATTCTCCATTAACTTGAATCCTCCTATTTCCAACCTTTTTCTAAAACCCAAAAAGAATAGTGTGAGAGGCAAAAATCATACTAGGAAAATAACAAAATCAAGGGTAACTAATTTAAATCTCTAACATATTAGGTTTTCCTGAAGGTTATTCATGATCTTTATCATAATTCTAGGACTGTAGCCTATACTTATATGTAACCTTAGGGACATCCCTAAACATACCTTAGAAATATATCTAGGTATGTCCCAAACGTTTTCGCAATAATGTTTCTTAAGTTTGAATAAACCATCTATATGATACCAAAAATATATACACAATCTTTACATACATGGAAATTACATTTCATTTGTGGAATATTTAATACATGACACAAACAGATGCCCAAAGACAATATAAGTTTACTCTCTTTGGAAACATGAAACATAATCTACTCATGATGGTGAATGATCTTCAAAACCTCCCATAAAGATATACCCCTTCTGTTTTCAAACCTAAAACTTTTATTCATATCATTAGGAGAAGAAAACATAAAAAGGGTTGAAAAAATACTCAATAAGGGTATACATGGAGAACATAAAAAACCATAAACATTTTCATGTAAAAACATGAATATAAGGCTTAAACATCAAAATCATGAGTCATAAAATAAATATTGGCAGTATGTAAAGAATATATCTTATAGGAACATTAATATTGATAAAATAGCATTGGAATAAAACATGTAATTGTGGAGAACTAATAATCATGTAATATGATTTTAATAGTAGCCAAGGCATTGTTGGGAAGACCATAATAGTTGACAAAGTCAATTATTGAACTGAGTTTTCTTGTCATTACATACATGTATTACTGAACCGGATTTAATTTCCATTTAAATAATGTCTTTCTCATGAGATATAAATATTTATCCAATACATTGGAGTGAGATATAGGTCCCACCTATCTCATAATTAAACCATTCTTATGTGTGCCTCAAAAACAAAAAAAAATCCCTGTAACATAACCCATGATATAAAATGGGTTTCTTAAACATCATTCCTCCATAACATAATCCATATAAAATATCATTCCATAATTTAAACAATAAAATCATATTAATAATAGATATATAAAAATTACACTATTTGAAAAGCATCATCTTAGATGGAAAATAATTTTTATAGAACACTTGAAATTTATTCCTGAGAAAAATATCTTTTCTTCTTCAAAGAAATTTTCTTTTCTTAAAAGTACTTGAAATTATAAAAGATTATAAAATAGATGAAAATAATCATGAAATAGTACAGAGGATGAATCAAGGAAATATAGTTTCATGAAACCATAAAAATCCATTCATTCTATATAAGTTAAAAAAAATTATCCTCATACTTTTGTCAGAAAAGTCAAAAATTACCTCAAATCGAATAACAAAAAAACATTCCTTTCATAATGTTTAAATTATTTTAAATACAAAGGTAAAATTAAATTTAAACTTTTTTATAAGAATAAAAATAATATAATATAATTATAAAACATGTATGTGGATGATAAATATACCCAAAAGACATTTACATATAAACAATCATGGATAAAGATGAGATTGTAAAATTATCCCTTACCTTAGGTCCGATTTCTTCCACATCTGTCCAAAAAACCAGTATAGTGGGTTTAAACATATTATTAACTATTAAAATAACCATAATAATATTTAAGATATCATATATGATTCACTTATGAAATTTCATTACCCTTAAATTTGTCAATTTCAGGTTAAAGAAACATTTTGTGTAATAATCGTTTTATTTATCGGACATGTTTTGAATTGTAATTCATGATATTAACACATATATCAGTATTTACATACATCCAGAATATAATAAATGATTTATATATTATATATAATAAGTATATATATATTTATATATAATATATTTATAAAATAAATGGAATACACCATTCATGGAGAAGGTAGGCCTTACGTATGCATGAATGCTATTTTCATTTCCCTATTAAATTGAATGGATGTAAGTAAGTGACATATATATATATATATACATAAATTCATTGTCATTAATATGTAATATATTTCATGATTATTTATTATATATATTTTATAATCATTCATGAATGGTTAACGTGGATAAGGAATCTTATCGTGTCATAGAGACGGTTAGTCGTACGTACACACAAGTGACGATATTGTTCCAATAATTTTTGAATGTTATTGAATTGAAAGGTGTATAATATCATATAATTATTATATTGATATAATAATCATATATATTTATTATTTTCTCCATTATACTCATCAATGTAAGGTGGTGGTGAAAACCAGATTACACCGCAACCTGGAGACGGTAAGTCATACGTACACACACGCGGTGATTTCATTTTTCATACGATGGATAGATGGTTAAATATGGTTTTTTCATATTTATAATAAAATATATGTATATAAGTGATGATGATGTTATTACATTATAATTAAACAACTAAAGTATATGATGTATAAGAAGAAATAAATTTGAATGAATCAGTAGAAGAGATTACCTCTTCAACGGAGTGCCTCCTTTAAATTTCATCAGAGGGTTCTAGAGTTGGAAGTTTTAGAAGACCATCACATCTAGAATTTAAATAGGGAATCTAAAAAGAGAAATGGGTAGGGTTTTCCATGTTTTATGGCTCAAAATGGTGTGAAGTGGATAGGGAGGAGGTTCTCTATTATATGATATGCGATAGACACTTTAAGAAACTCTCAAATATATTAATCTATAATAAAATTAAACATTAACCAAAAATCCAAAAAAAATTCCAAAATTAGAAGATTATATGAGATAGGTTTGTAATATCATCAACCAATTAATTTTTGACAACTTATTTTGTCAATTTAAACCTTATCTTTATAATTGGCACATAGTTATTCTATTAATATTTAATTTTTGATATAACATTCAAAATATTTTTTTGGTAATTAATATTTAGATATGTGGTGTTAATTGACCATAAATAAGTATTTTATGAAATTTTAGACATTTTAAATATCACTTTTTAAGTTTTAAATATTTTTATGATTATTAAATAATTTAATAAAATGTTATTCTTATAAAATGACATTAGTGTCAATTTTGACACTATTCATTTATTAGACTTTAAATAGAAATTCACAAAAGTGTTAAATTCAAAAAAAAATGAAATGCACTCAAAAAATTTAACAGTAAAATAGAAATATCATGGAGAACATTAATTAGTTCATATGATATTTCTTTTTAATATTTTTAAAACTATTTATTTGATATTTCTATTCATAAAATAATTTTTACATCACTATTGTGTCATCATTAATGGTAATTATTAAATCAATAAAAATTATAAATACATATCTATTATTTAGTTAATTATTTTATATTTCTCATGACTATATATAGACGATTTTATCTCCTAGTTATCCATATATTAAAATTTATATAATTATATAAAATTATATTTTGACATTATGTACATTTCATAAGTTTTTATTACATTCGTGTCATTTTCTAAGGTAAATGGCCATTTAGTTATTCTATTTATAAATATACATGATAAGGTTCGAATTTAGTCCTCAAATATGATTTTTTAAGGTGTTAAGTTAATTTTATTATATTATTTTTACCCTTAGTTACCTGATATAGCATTAACCATGGTAGAAAAAATAATTACCAAAGAAACTAGTCATAATTCCAAAAAACATAAAAGTATCCTATTAACATAATTTAGATATACTTATTCCAAATATGAAATCGATTTTTCAAAATTCAAAACACAAAATTGGAAGTAATTATTTTAAAAATAAATCTCATTGTCAAAACCAAAAAAGAGGGTTTTCAAGAAGCAATAACAATAAAAAGATTAACACGTGTTTATGTCCAATTTAAAAAAAAATTACATACAATGACCAAAATTGATTAAATAAAAACATTTAATCCAATTACACATTAAAATAAATTAAAAAGATAATATAAATATATTACTAAAATATATAAAAAGGTATTTTCGAATTAAAATGCAGTATTTTCATTTTTCATTAAAAATTTAATTTTATTACAAAAATATTAAAATTTTAATATTAGTAAATTTTTATGTTCCTATTCCAAATAAGAAGTTTATTTTTTCAAATTTAACTTATAAATTTTTCAAAAATTATATTTAAAACTGGTGCGCCATCAAAAGGTTGTAAAATTCCTTTTTTTTAAATACAGCTTTTATCGGAAAATTTTTTTTTGTTCTCTTATCATGTTTTATAGAATGTGTAAGATAAATTATAATGATATATAAAATTTAAAATTTTGTAAATAGTATTCATAATGGAAGGTTATATAATATTTTATTAATATATCTGTTTGTGGTGAAACTCGGTATTGCATTCATTGAAAGCTATCGTTGAAGTTATCTATTGCGTTTAATGCATCCCAGGTCAGTGTTTTGTGTTGTGAAAGCTTCCAACACCCCGAGATTTTATAAAAAATATTATTTTACTTTCATTCATGTATTCTATTATATAGAACACCATTTTTAGCTTGTACTATACACAACACCGTATTAGCTTGTAGGATAGGCAACGCTATTCTTGGACCGTGTTACACACAATTTCATCTTCGTTTTATAATAGTCATTCTACGCAACGTTGAGTGTGTGTGTATATATATATATTAAATGTATAAATGAAATATGGTTGGATTATTTTATAAGAAACAATGAAGTATTCTTTTACAACACGCAACCCTGACTTGGCTTGCATTACACACAATCGCGACCTTCCTCGATAGCGTGTGTTGTACACAATACTGAGTTTTACTAAACAACGATATATTATTATAATATTATTATGAACTAGCCGTTATGAATAGTATTAACTAAAATTTAAATTTTATAACATTATTATTCATCTGACACATTTTCTATAACATAGTATAAGAACAAAATAAATGTTTTGGGTAAAATAAGTATTTTTCAAAAAATGCAGTTTTGCCGCCTTTTGATGGCGCACCCACATTAAATCTAGTTTTCGACATGTTTATAAGTTCAATTTTACAAAATAAAATTATTATTTTGAAATAGGATATAAAATTTTACCTTGGAAAAAATTTTCATATTATTATGATAACTTTCATATTTTAATGAATAGTAAAAACACACTATATTTTAATTAAAAACAACTTTTTTCATCATAATAACTTATGTGGTTAAATAATAATATTGAATGGTTTTAAAGTATAAATAGAATATATTTTTTACCATTTAATATAATTTATGTTATTAGGCTTGATTTTACAATGAATTTGTAGGTTAAAAAAATTCAATCTTTTGCAATGTTTTAAACAAAAACCCGTTTTCTTTCGACAACGGGATTAATTATAATTTAATTTCTACAACTTCTGTGTATAGAATTTGGAAAAATGGATTCCATATTTGGAATCAGTGGGTCTAAATTATTTTAATAAACTACTTTTTATTTTTGGGCTTTATGAATAGTAACAACGGTAAATTATATTTACCATAGTAAAAGGTAAATTGGTTAATTAAGGGTAAATATAATATTATAAAATTATTGTAATACTTGTCTTAATACAATTGGATTATTATAATTTTTCATAATTCATATTTGGGTCGAAATGGAATCCATTAGAACCCACATTGAGGTGATTAAGACCTTTAGTTTATTTTATTTAAAGGAAAGTGAAATATGACTCACTCAACTTTAATAATTAAAGTATTTTTAATATAAGTTTATACAGAATATAAATTCGGTTATAAATACTCATTTTAAATATAAAATGTTTTTCTTTGTCATGGTAATTTATTTTTAATTTTTAAGAGTTATTTAATTACATTATTGTCTTATATATTGATGATGTAGAAATTATTTATTTAGTGAAAAATCAATAATATAGTTTTTATTGAAATATTAATACATATCAAAAGGCCCCAAAAATCTGCACAAAACATATTATTAGTGTTTATAAAAAACCCTAATCATCCACGGGCCGAATTGTTGACCATTTGGATCTTTATTAAGGTGATTATGACACTTATATTATTTTATTTTAAATGATGCCAAAGTTGTCACCTTCATAATTTAATAAATATAACAATTTAACTATTGTGATTTTAAGAATATAAATTCGAGTAAATGTATTATTGTGAAATTTAATAGATTTATCTTCATCATAGGATTTTATTTTTAATTTTTATGCAATATTTAAGTATATTAAATAATTATTCAAAAATGTTGTAGTAATTAATTTATTAAGAGATAAACCAAATAAATGGTTTTAAAAATAATAAAATAAATATTATATGAAATATTTAATGTTATCCACTATTTTTATAGATACATATGACCTTTTATGATTCTATTAAAGCTTTTAGTTCGATCATATCTTCTGTATATAATTTATTTAAATTCAAATAAATGAATAGTGTCAAATTTGACACTATTGTTATTTTATAAAAATAACATATTATAAAATTGTATAAAAATCACTAAAATATTTAAAAATTATAAATAATAATTTATATTGTATAAAATGTTATAAAGTATCCAATTATGGACAATTAACAACAAATAAGTAATTATTTGTTTTAATTTAAAATTTAGAATGTTATTACCACAAATAAAATTAAATTGATTAAATAATGATAAATCAAGTTGATTATGTAGCAAATAAATTCCTAACTTGTCTAAATTTTATTGGTTGATGATATTACAACCCTATCTCATCTAATATTTGAATATGATTCATTTTTGAAGGTTTTTATGTGGGTTTAGATTTATTATAAATTAATATTTTTATGATTTCCAAAGGTGCCCCTCCCCTCCCTTATAAAAGGGAACCTCATCCCTCTCTTCCAAACACCAACTTCAGCCTTATATCTCGGCCAAACCTTGCCCAATTCTCTTATACACTTCCATATAAACATCCAAGAGGTCCTGTTCTTCTTGAAAGACCAATTTTAGTGCCTCATGAGGAGGTCTCAAAGAGGCGCTTCAAAGAAGAGGTAATGTCCGTTACCGATTCTTTCAACTTTATTTCTTCTTCCACTTATTCTTCTTTAGTTTTTTCATTATGAAGTAATAAAATCAATATCACTAATATACTGGTATGTTATTATAATTATGAAACAGCCCTATTTCACAATTTATCCATCCTACGGAAAATGAAATCACCGCACGTGCGTACGTACGGAATACCGTCTCCACACCGTGGTGTAATCTATTTTCCACCACCACCTTACATGGATGGGTATAATGGTGTAAATAATGAATATATATGATTATTAAAAAGTTATATTGATTCTTAAATATTATACATACACTTGAATACAATTCCACGATCATGGAAATGATATCATCGCTCGTGCGTACGTACGGACTACCGTCTCCACGATGCGATGAGATTCATTCTCAATGATTAACCATTCATGAATGATTATAACATATATATAATAAGTAATAATGAAATATATGACATAAAAATGATTCTAGAGTTATGTATATATATATATATATGTGTGTGTATTTCATCTACTTAATTCCATTCAATTCAATAAGGAAACGAAAACAGCGTTCATGCGTACGTACGGCCTACCGTCTCCATGAACAGTGTATTTCTTTCCATTTATCGATATATTATATATATGTGTATTCTGAATATATATTATATATAAATCATGTTTTAAATTCTGGATATAAGTAATCATGATCCAAGTAATCATATGAATAATTACAAGTTAAAACACGAACGACAAATGAGACGATTTTACCCAAAACGCTATTTTAACATGAATTTACAAAAGAACGGGTAATATAAAGTCATAAGTGAACCATATATGATATAATAACAATTAATATGATTCTATAATAAGTAAATAACATTATTTAAATCATTATAAATGGGGTTTAGATACGTACGAAGCATATCAGACCTAAGGTAAGGGAAATATCACAATCTCATTTTTATCCGAGATTGTTTACACTTCAGAAATTACTGGGGTGTATTTTATCATCCACATCCATGTTTCATAAATATGTAATATTATTTCCATCCACCTACAATTTTTTAAATCCAATTTTACCATTTGGTATGTTTTTAGTAAAAGATATGAAAGGAATCTTTTGTCATTTTTCGTACGAGGTACTTTTTGACTTTTCCGACAAAAGTACGAGAAGAATGTATTTTTTAACTTATACGGCATGAAAGGATTTTTACGGTTTTATAAAGACATGTTTTCATGAAGCTTACTCAAAAATATTTCATAAATATTTTCATGAAAATCCTTTTCTTTTAAAAATTCATGACATTTTGTGAAAAGAAAATGATTTTAAAGAAGAAAGGATATTTTCCTCAAGAATTAATTTCAAGTGTTTTATCAAAACCATTTTCCATCTAAAATGAAATTATTTCATCTGTGTATGTTTTATGAATAATGTCTCATTTATTTACATGGTTTCACTTTTCTTATTATGAAATTATATCCATTTGTTTTATATGTATTATGAAATGATGGGACGATGTTTATGAAACCCATTTTATTCTTTGGGTTATGATGAATGTTTTAAGTTTATTTTGTGGCACAAGTAAGAATGATTTCACTATGGGATGGGTGGGACCTATATCGCCCTCCAATGAATTGGGTAAAGATTTATATCTCATGAGATAGACATGGCTGGAATGGTAAGTTAATCTAGTTCAGTCTTAGAGGACTGAAACGAGGAGTGAACTCGATTCAGAAAGGGACTTTGTCCACCAAGATGGTCTTGGAAGCAATACCTTGGCTACTATGGAAATCATGACATGTGATTAATGCTTGCCACAATTAGATGTTTTATTCCCATGCTATTTTATCATTCTTAATTTTTCTTAATGATCTATTCCTTACGAAATTCCATGTTTTCTGTCATTGCTCAAGCTTTTGATGTTTAAACATTATGTTCATGTTTTTAAGTTCAAATGTATATGGTATGTTTTATTTTATCCATGATTACCCTTACTGAGCATGCTCACATTTTTTATGTTTTTTTCCCCAGGATATAAAGAAAGGTTTTAGGTAAGAAAAAAAGGGGAAGATCTTTATGGGAGATGTTGAAGATCTTTCACCACGATCAGAAGATTACATTCCATGTTTCCAAAGACACTAAAATATTATGGTCCTTGTGTGTTTGATTTTGTTATGTATTATGTTTTCCGCAAAATTTATTTAATTTTCATGTACGTCAAGCTTCGTGCTGCTACAGTTGGTATCAGAGGAAATGTTTAGTCAACCTTTAGAAACTAGGATGTGAAAACGTTAGTGAGGTCTCTAGAGATATTTCTAAGATATGTCTAGGGATATCCCTAATGATAAGTATACGTATAGGATATAGTCCTAGAACTATAGTAACGATCATATAATTTAACCTAAGATGTTAGATATTGAGGGTACTCCCCCTTACTATGTTGTTTTCCCTAGCATGATTTTTGCCTCTCACGCTATTCTTTTTAGGTTTTAGAAAATGGCTGGAAACAGGAAGATTCGTGTTAATGGAGGATATAATGGACAATGGAATGATATTCTTCATGAGAAACCAAATGAAACTGGATTTGGATGTCCAAACATCATTATTATGCAGAATCAGCAATCTCATAATATGATCAATAAACTCAAATTTGGTAAGTTTCCTGACTCAGCTAAAAAGAGAAAGATGGATTTTCATGATAATCATAGAGGAAAGAAAGTTCAATATCCCCTATGTAAATCATGAGGGAAGAGGCATCAAGGAGAATGTTTCAAAGGAACTGGAAGATGATTTGGGTGTGGAAAAGAAGGACATAAAGCTAGTAAGTGAAAAGGAAAAGGTTCAGTTAACACCATGGATGAAGATAATGGTATTTCTACGACATAAAAAATGGTTAAATATTTTAAATGTGGAATGTACGGGTATTATGCAAACCAATGCCCTAAGGGAAAGTCTTATGAAGAGAATCAGTATGGTTGTATGTGTAATATTTATGTTGATGATGATGAAGATACTACAAATGATATGTGAGATGAAATAATTGTTGAAGCTCGGTCAATGGTTTAAGAAGGTAGTGGAATGATTACATGTTTATCAAGTGTAATGTTGTATAAGTAATCTCATGGTACTATGAAATAAATAGACATCTAAGGATTTTTACACTGTTGTCTTTCCTTAAAATTTGAAAGTGTGTGATGAATGGTACCAGTATTTTTGGAAAGTAGATGATATGCACATAATGAAGGGATAAGAAGATAATGAGATGTTTGATTGTATTCATGAGCTCATGACTCATATAAGGACTAAGTGATATTATGGTTTGATTATATAGAAATTTTGGTATTTTGGTATGTGGAAAGAGTTAACTTTTGACAGAATTCATGTTTTCACTAAGGTTAAATGGGTATTCATTTTTCAAGAGAATAAATGATGAAGTTATTCACATGTTTGTAATTTGACCAACAAGATATATCTTCTGATATATGGGGGATAAATGATGGCATTCACATGATTGTAATGTGACATTTCAAGTGATCATTTTCTTTATACTATGAGCTTGGACCAAAGTATTTTAGATAAGCCTAAATATTCAAATGGATTATGTTGGACATAAGTTAGTATTGTTTAAGGATAGAACTTTTTTTGATATTATTGATGGGATGTTATAGTAATGTAGTTTTAGAAAAAGGAATACATGTAGGACGGGCGACAACCCATCGCGTCAAACAAGGCTGTGGGAATCGAACCCACAACTGAAGTACGACTGGCCTTTATCGCATACCACTGGCCTACTGGATGTCCCTGGTTAGTAGAAACTAGTTTTATTATATTAAGCAGTATTATATATGAAGTCTAAGTCCATTTTAGGAAACATACAGGATTAATCTCACTATAGATCGACTTATGTATATTTAATAACTTTTGATAACCTTTTGTTTGAGACAGATGGAATGACACGTCATTCTATCACGTGATCTGCTAACACTTCACGAATCACAAATTCAACTTCATTTCTTTAAGAGTGAAGTGGAAATTGTTCAAGTCACGAACAACAGTGAGATTGTACCAAAATAAAGTAAGTATTTATTCTAATTCAAATTCATCAACTTTAGGGAAATGATCTTGAAAACCAAAAATGTTTTCCTAGTGCCCTTATTTCTGATGAATTAGATGGTACCCTATATCATCAAAAATTTATGGCTTTGTGATTGTTGGCTTTTTCATATCCATCTCTTCTACCACTCTCCATCAGAACATGATGGTTAGATTTTTCTTCCATATCCATATTTTCACCTATGTTCTCCTATATAGAAACCCAATGATGAGTTACTTTGGGTAATCATTGAATTTCATACTTTATTTTTTAAAATTAAGTTTTAGTATTCCTTTTTTACGATGTGGGTTTCTATGAATAGTAAACGATTTATAACCCCGATGAATTTGGAGGGTGAAATTCATTTTAAGGGTGGTAGAATGTAACACCCCGAAATTTTATAAAAAATATTCTTTAACTTTCATTGATGTCTTCTATTATAGAGCACACCAAGTTTAGCTTGTACTATACGCAACACCATATTAGCTTGCAGTATACGCAACACTATTCTTGAATCGTGTTACACACAATTTCATATTCGTTTTATAATAGTCATTCTATGAAACGTTGAGTGTGTGTGTATATATATATATATATTCAATGTGTAAATGAAATATGGTTGGATTTATTGTTATACGAAACAACGAATGATTCTTTCACAACACGCAACCCTGACTTGGCTTGCATTACACCCAATCACGACCTTCCTCGATAGCGTGTGTTGTACGCAATACCGAGTTTTACTAAACAAAGATATATTATTGTAATGTTATTATGAAATATCTGTTATGAATAGTATTAACTAAATTTTGAGTTTTATAAAATTATTATTCATCTTACACATTTTCTAGAACATAGTACAAGAACAAAATAATTTTTTTGGGTAAAATAAGTATTTTTAAAAAAATGTAGTTTTGCCACCTTTTAATGGCGCACCCACTTTAAATCTAGTTTTGACATGTTTATAAGTTCAATTTTATAAAATAGAATTATTATTTGGAATCAGTATATAAAATTTTACCTTGGATAAAATTTTCATATTATTCTGATAACTTTCATATTTTAATGAATAATAAAAACACGCTATATTTTAATTAAAAACTAATTTTTTCATCGTAATAAATTATGTGGATAAATAATAATATTTAATGGTTTTAAAGTATAAATAGAATATATTTTTTACCATTTAATATAATTTATGTCATTAGCCTTGATTTTACATTGAATTCGTAGGTTAAATAAATTCAATCTTTTGCAATGTTTTAAACAAAAATCCGTTTTCTTTCGACAATGGGATTAATTTTAAATTAATTTATGCAACTTCTGATTATTGAATTTGGAAAAATGGATTCCATATTTGGAATCAGTGGGTCCAAATGATATTAATAGACTACTTTTTATTTTTGGGCTTTATGAATAGTAACAACGGTAAATTTTATTTACCATAGTAAAAGGTAAATTGGGTAATTAAGGGTAAATATAATATTATAAAATTATCCTAATACTTGTATTAATACAATTGGTTGACTATAATATGTCATTAGTAATATTTGGGTCGAAATGGAATCCATTAGAACCCACTTGGAGGTGATTAAGACCTTTAGTTTATTTTATTTGAAGGAAAGTGAAATATGTCTCACTCAACTTTAATAATTAAAGTATTTTTAATATACGTTTATACAGAATATAAATTTGGTTATAAATACTCATTTGAAATATAAAATGTTTTTCTTTGTCATGGTAATTTATTTGTAATTTTTAAGAGTTATTTAATTACCTTATTGTCTTATATATTGATGATGTAGAAATTATTTATTTAGTGAAAAATCAATAATATAGTTTTTATTGAAATATTAATACATATCAAAAGGCCCAAAAATTCTGAACAAAACTTATTATTAGTTTATATATAAACCATAATCATCCAATGACCGAATTGATGACCATTTGGATCCTTTTTAAGGTTATTATGACACTTATATTATTTTATTTTAAATGATGCCAAAGTTGTCACCTTCATAATGTAATAAATATAACAATTTAACTATTGTGATTTTAAGATGATAAATTCGAGTAAAAGTATTATTGTGGAAGTTAATAGATTTATCTTCATCATAGGATTTTATTTTTAATTTTTATGCAACATATACGTATATTAAATAATTATACAAAAATGTTGTAGTAATTATTTTATTAAGAGATAAACCAAATAAATGGTTTTAAAAATAATAAAATAAATATTATATGAACTATTTAATGTGATACACTAATTTTATAAATACATATGACCTTTTATGAATCTATTAAAGCTTTTATTTTGAACATATCTTCTGTATATAATTTATTTAAATTCAAATAAATGAATAGTGTAAAATTTGACACTATTGTTATTTTATAAAAATAACATATTATAAAATTGTTTAAAAATCACAAAAATATATAAAAATTATAAATTTTAATTTATATGGTATTAAATGTTATAAAGTATCCAATTTTGGACAACTCACAACAAATATGTAATTATTTGTTTTAATTTAAAATTTTGAATGTTATTACCACAAATAAAATTAAATTGATTAAATAAAGATAAATCAAGTTGATAATGTTGAAAAGAAATTCCTAACTTGTATAAATTTTTTTTGTGATGAGATTAAAACCATATATCATCTAATATTCTAATATGAGTCATTTTTGGAGGTTTTTAAGTGGGCTTAGATTTATTATAAATTAATATTCTTAAGATTTCCAAAGGTGCCTCTCCCCTCCTTTATAAAAGGGCACCTAATCCCTCTCTTCCACACACCACTTTGAGCCTTCATGATCGGCCAACCCCTGACCAATTCTCTTCTCAACTTCCCTAAAAACATCCTAGAGGTCATGGTCTTCTTCAAAGACCAATTTTAGTGCTCCAAGAGGAGGTATCAAATAGGCGCTTTAAAGAAGAGGTAATGTCCGTTACTGATTCTTTCAACTTTATTTCTTATTCCACTTCTTCTTATTTAGTTGTTTCATTATGAAGTAATAACATCAGTATCACTCATATACTGATATTTTATTATGGGTATGAAACAACCCTATTTAACAATTTATCCATCCTACGGAAAATGAAATCACCGCGCGTGCGTACGTACGGAATACAGTCTCCACGCCGTGGTGTAATCTATTTTCCACCACCACCACACTTGGATGGGTATAATGGTGTAAATAATGACTATATATGATTACTGTAAAGTTATATTGATTCTTAAATATTATACATACACTTGAATACAGTTCCACGATCATGGGAATGATATCATCGCTCGTGCGTACGTACGGACTACTGTCTCCACGACGTGATAAGATTCATTCTCAATGATTAACCATTAATGAATAATTATAAAGTATATATAATAATTAATAATGAAATATATTACATAATAATGATACTGGATTTATTTATATATATATATATATGTATGTCATCTACTTAATTCCATTCAATTCAATAAGGAAACGAAAACAGCGTTCATGCGCACGTACGACCTACCGTCTCCATGAACGGTGTATTTCTTTCCATTTATAGATATATTATATATATGTATATTCTAAATATATATTATATATAAATCATGTCTTACATTCTGGATATAATTAATCATGATCCATGTAATCATATGAATAATTACAAGTTAAAACACGAATGACAAATGAGACGATTTTACCCAAAACACTACTTTAACATGAATTTACAAAAGAATAGGTAATATAAAGTCCTAAGTGAACCATATATGATATAATAACAATGAATATGATTCTGTAATAAGTCAATAACATTATTTAAATCATTATACATGGGGTTCAGATACGTACGAAGCATATCAGACCTAAGGTAAGGGAAATATCACAATCTCATTTTTATCCGAGATTGTTTATACTTCAGAAATTACTGGGGTGTATTTTATCATCCACATCCATGTTTCCTAAATATGTAATATTATTTCCATCCACCTAAAATTTTTTAAATCCAATTTCACCCTTTGGTATGTTTTTAGTAAAAGATATGAAAGGAATCTTTTGTCGTTTTTCGTACGAGGTACTTTTTGACTTTTCCGACAAAAGTACGAGAAGAATGTTTTTTTAACTTATACTGCATGAAAGGATTTTTACGGTTTTATAAAGCCATATTTTCATGAAGCTTACTCAAAAAGATTCCATGACTATTTTCAATAAAATCCTTTTCTTTTAAAAATTCATGACATTTTTTGAAAAGAAAATGATTTTAATGAAGAAAGGATATTTTCCTCAAGAAATAATTTCAAGTGTTTTATCAAAACCATTTTCCATCTAAAATGAAATTATTTCATATGTGTATGTCTTAAGTGTAATGTCTCATTTATTTACATGGTTTCACTTTTCTTATTATGAAATTATATCCATTTGTTTTATATGGATTATGAAATGATGGGATGATGTTTATGAAACCCATTTTATTCTTTGGGTTATGATGAATGTTTTATGTTTATTTTGTAGCACATGTAAGAATGATTTCAATATGAGATGGGTGAGACCTATATCTCCCTCCAATGCATTGGTTAAAGATTTATATCTCATGAGATAGACATGTCTGGAATGGTAAGTTAATTCGGTTCAGTGTTACAGGACTGAAACGAGGAGTGAACTCGATTCAGAAAGGGACTTTGTCCACCAAGATGGTCTTGGCAGCAATGCCTTGGCTACTATGGAAATCATGACATGTGTTGAATGCTTTCCAAAATTAAATGTTTTATTCCCATGTTATTTTATCATTCATAATGTTTCTTTATGATCTATTCCTTATGTACTTCCATGTTTTATGTCATTGCTCAAGATTTTTATATTTAAACATTATGTTCATGTTTTTAAGTTCAAATGTATATGGTATGTTTTATTCTATCCATGCTTACCCTTACTAAGAATTTGAGCTCACCTTTTTTATGTTTTCTTTTCCCCAGGACATAAAGAATGGTTTTAGGTTAGAAAAAAGGGGAAGATCTTTATGGGAGATGTTGAAGATCTTTTACCACTATTAGAAGATTACATTCCATGTTTCCAAAGACACTAAACTATTACGGTCCTTGTGTGTCTGTTTTTGTTATGTATTAAGTTTTCCGCAAAATTAATGTAATGTTCATGTACTTCAAGATTCAAGTCTCTACAGATTCCTTTGGTGTTTCTTATAAAAAAAATACAAACATAGTTAATTTTTACCATAAACAAAATATGTACATAGTGTTGTGTAAAATGACTTCTTTCAAAGGAATACAAAATTGTGTGTAATACATGCCAAGAGTAGTTTTTTGTATTCTGAATGATAATATGTTATTGCATATAGCGCACGATAATCATGGTGTAGCATACAAAAAAATAAATAGAAGAAACATAAAATAATTCCTCTACAAAATTTGAAATTGTGTGTAACACAATCCCGAAATAGTGTTGCATATACTAAATCTAATACATTTTTGTGTAATGCGCATGATAATATTGGTGTAGCGTACAACTCAAGACGTTGAAGAAATTAAAAATAACCCATCTCATAAATTCTTTTTGTGTTACTATTTTTTTCATAAATTAAAAGGTATCTACAGTAAAGTCATACGATAAATAATTAGTTAGACATGAAACCCCATAGGAATTATCCTTTGACACGATGCTTCAAAAAGAGGATGTATTTTATCCACCAATTAAGCCTCCCAAGCAGGGAATATGTACTTTTATGGTGAATCTCATATAAAAATGGTTAGAATATATATGGATCTAAATTAAATATGGTCAAATAATGAGTAATCATCATCTCAAATGAAAAAGAGCTCCTTCCATAATCATTACCTCCCTAAATGTTATATACTAATAATGAGGCAGAGTACATAGATCTAATAATAGGAATAATTTTTCCCATTTCATTTATAGTTTATTTTTTTAACATAAATGGAATCATTTAATTGGTTGTAACTTCATATCCAAACTGAACTATAATATGTTTACTAAACCAGTGGCTCACCCCCCCCCCCCCCCCCGTACGCTAGAGGCTGCCAACTAACATTGGGGGTGTAAAGGTGGTCCAGTGGAGATACTATAATCTCATAATCATAGTATCATATCATTATAATATATAATAAATCTTTGATAACAATTAATTAAGTAAATAAAGATTTAAATTGAAGCATAATAATATTATAATATAATAACTGAATAAATGTGTCTAATTCCAGTTTATACAAATCAAGCATGTATGAAAGTTGATGTATCTTCTGTTTAAATAGTAAACATGTGTAGATACCGATTTTTTTCTTGTATTACATTTAAATATTCCTATATAAACATCCATATCTAGGTGATGTGACCGGAATCTATGGCCATGTGTGCTCGAAATTAATTTTATGAAAATAATAAATATATTTTATATTGTGATCACATGACACCTCTTATAAAATGGTATACCTATTAAACAGTTTATCAAATTTTAAATCATTGATAATGGTTGAGTCTAGAATGTGTTTTTTACCCAAAGCAAGACATAAAATAAGTCGGTGTGGGATGTTCGAACCTCTCTCTCTTTGGAAGCATATTTAAGTGAATTAAATTATTTATTTATTTATTTTTAACCTAAAAAGAAGTTTCTAAATACATATCATGGGATAATTGTCCATGGTTGGCTCATATTTCTCCAACTGTGAGAAAAATATCTTTCTCCTCCCTTTATAAAGTTGAAATTAAACGACGACATAGTGTAAGATCATATTGGATCAAGACGCAAAAAACACATCAGTTTCCTTTAATCATTAATCAAATTCATTCTTCACCAACTGTTGATCCAAAATAGTTGTAGGACTCTTATTTAGGTGTTTTTATGCCTTTGGTTTAAAATATCGAGAAGGTTATTATTTTATCAAGGATATGTGTCTTGTTATGGCCTCTGTATGAGCCTAATAACCGGATTATATATTTTATAATCAACTATTAATCCTTGGTTATATGTTCAGGTTTTCTGACCAAGAATAATTGGCTGGTGATGTTTAAAATATTTTTTAATGGTTATTTTCTCCCTAAATTCATTGAATTCATCTTTAGATAGATCCTAAAATTCCCTGGACGACATTGTTGGGCATCATCAATCTCAATTGGGCTGAATATTAGTGGATGATTGATGATGTGACAATGGTTTGGTGAGGGAAGAATAGTTCTAGAATCATTGTAGTAAAAGGACACACGATATATGATATAATATATAAGATTTATGATATTATGTATTAGATATGAGATATCAAATATGTTATATAATATATAACATATAATATACAAGCCACGATATATAAATTTTTGTTAAATAATATTATATCAATTATATATTTTAATCTAGCCATACTTTTGACGAACCATTAGGGAAAATGAGATCCTATAATTGAGACGTACCATTTAAGACCAACGTTGGATACCAGTTTCGGACTCACAATAGGTTATATAAACACCTAATAATAATAAAATTGTTATTATTATCGAATATTGTATCAGACATATCTCCCCCATACGGTGTCAGAAAGAAGAACCATATATGAAGTTGCAACTCTGAAATTTAGGAGGATTTCTTGTGGACAATATCAAGTACTTAATATGAACTCGTGGATTGGGCCCATGAGACGCAATTTGTTCATGGTGTAGTGAAATATGAATTTCTCACTGAGTGTCTGATTGAGTCAATTTAATTGCCAATCCTCATAGTTTTTATGTGTATAACATGGCGGCTCCCTCCCATGGGGATTTCGAGTTACGGCGTGAGACTTTATGATCATGACACACTAAGATGACACCCAATGATTTGACAGATCATACACAATAAGTATAGATTAATTGGATTACCCTCCTATAGTGTGGGGCAGTTTCTTTCCCCGACGATCTATCTGAGTTACGTTACAACTGGAATGGGAATTGGAGTTCCATGATGTTCTAGGATTAGCCTACAACACCATAGGGAAGTATAATTTCTTTATTATCATTCCATTTTTTCCTCCAAAAGAGCTAGGTATTATATTTCTTATACATTCTATGCTTTCCATATTGTAAGGTTGGGAGGTGGAGTTACTCAATGACCTTATTGTGCTTACCCTCTTGTGGGACTAGACATTCTATTTCCTTGATGAAATTCATAGGGGTTACCCTCTAGAAGGACTGGGAAGTTGAGTTCCTTGGTGGTTATCCACATAAGACCCTACAGTCATATTACGGTATGAGATACTTAAATAGAATTTGTGGCCCTTAAACTATCTGTCGTAGTTAAAGATGTGTTTGACATGGACATGGATTCATAATGAAGATGGACACTATAGAGACCTGAAGCTTGACGTACATGGACATTAAATTGATTTCATGGAATACTAAATACATAAAAAAACAGACACACAAAGACCGTAATATTTTAGTGTCTTTGGAAACATCGAACGTAATCTTCTAATCATGGTGAAATATCTTCAACATCTCCCATTAAGATCTTCCACTTTTTGTTTCCTTACCTAAAACCTTTCTTTTGATCCTGGGGGAAAATAAAACATAAAAAGGGTGAGCTCAAATGCTCCGTAAGGGTAAGCATGGATAAAATAAAACATACCATATACATTTGAACTTAAAAACATGAACATGATGTTTAAATATCAAAATCTTGAGAAACAACATAAAACATGGAAGTACATAAGGCACAGATCATAATGGAACATAAACCATGATAAAATAGAATGGGAATAAAACATGTAATTGTGGCATCCATTAAGCACATGTAATTATTTTCATAGTAGCCAAGGCATTGCTGCCAAGACCATATTAGTGGACAAATCCCCATTCTGAATCGAGTTCACTCATCGTTTCAGTCCTGTAACACTGAACTGGATTAACTTACTGTTCCATCCATGTCTATCTCATGAGATATAAAATCTTTACCCAATGAATTGGAGGGAGATATTGGTCCCACCCATCTCATAATTAAATCATTCTTACTTGTTCCACAAAATAAACTTAAAACATTCATCATAACCTAATGAATAAAATGGGTTTCATAAACAACATCCCATCATTTCATAAAGCATATAAAACAAATGGACATTTCATCATAAGAAAATTGACCCATGTAAATCATAGAGACATTAAACTTGAAATATACACATATCAAATAATGTCATATTAGATGGAAAATGTTTTTGATAAAACATTTGAAATGAATTCTTGAGGAAAATATCCTTTCTTCGTCAAAATAATTTTCTTTTCAAAAAATGCCATGAACTTCTAAAATAAAAGTATTTTGTTGAAAATAGTCAAAAAATCATATAGTGTAAGCTTCATGAAAATGAGGAATTATGAATCCATAAAAATCTGTTCACGTTGTATAAGTTAAAAATAACATTCTCCTCATACTTTTGTCAGAAAAGTAAAAAAAGTACCTCGTAATGTAAACAAAAGAAAGATTACTTACATATCATGTAGTAAAAGTTAAAAATGGGTAAAAAGGACATTAAACATTCATGAAACCATTTTTAGGAAGCATGGACATGGATGATAGCAATAACCCCTGTAAATACTTACGAATAATCAATCTCGGATAAAAAAAGAGATTTGCAAAATTATCCCTTACCTTAGGTCTGATATGCTTCGTACGTATCCAAACCTCCTGTATAATGATTTAAATAATTTCATTGACTTATTAAAGAATAGTATTCATTGTTACAATATCATATATGGTTCACTTATGACTTTATATTACCCGTTCTTTGGTAAATTAATGTTAAAGTAGTGTTTTGGGTAAAATTGTTTCATTTGTCGTTCGTGTTTTAACTTGTAATTATTCATATGATAACATAGATCATGATTACTTACATCCAAAATGTAAAACATTATTTATATATAATATATATTCAGAATATACATATATATAATAGATCTATAAATGGAAAGAAATACACCGTTCATGGAGACGGTAGGCCGTACGTATGCATAAATGCTTTTTTTGTTCCCTCGTTGAATTGAATGGAATTAATTGGATGACATACATATATATATACATAAATCCATTATCATTATTATGTAATATATTTCATGATTACTTATTATATATGTAGGATCAAAATAGTATGAGATGCTCAATATACAAGAGGGGGGGTGAATTGTATACTTTAAAAATTACTTTGGAACCTTTAAAGTTAGTTATAAATAACTATAGTTTCCTTAAGAAAAGGAAAGGGCTAAGTTTAAAAAGGATTAAACTAAGCTAATTCACAACACCTCTAACACCGAAAGTAAACTTAGGAAAGAGATTCCGAAAGTAGGTTCCGGAAATATGGTTCCAGAGATTGAAACTAAACAAACAATTTCAATATGAGATTCTACCTTAAAGCGTATAGAATCTAAATGAATCAGAGTAAGTAAGGAATTATAAGAAAGTTATACTTTCCTTAAAATACAAATTTCATCGGAATATAAACAAGTAGTAAAACTACAAGTAACAAGATATAAGTCTTTTAACCCAAAGAGAAGGGTATCCAACAACCTTGGATAAAGGTCCCTTGATTTATACTTTCAAGCAAGTCTGTCTTACCCACACCAGGGTAAGCCCTCGATACGAAGATCGGAGTTTCTGTCTTGCTATCCCCGCAAGCCCTCAACTTCAAGGTAGTTGGCAACCTCTTTCTTCCTCAGCAAGGAAGCCCTCGAACTATAAGGTAGTCGGCACCTCTGTCTTCCTATCCCCGGAAGCCCTCGAATGTAATCACCAACATTCGGAGTCGCACGAAGCTTTGAGAGTTAATAACATCCTCTCTCTCTATAAATCACTTCAAGCAAATTTTTCAGCCTTTCAGCACTTTCATCAGCTATCAGCTACGAGCTCTTTCAAATGAGATCTTATTTATAGGTAAGGTCGGCTCCTTCTCCAACGGTCATATTTTCCTTAAAGATCAGAGGGACCTGTACACGTGTCACTTAGACAAATGTTAGTTTAAAACAAAACAGACGACATCGTTTTATAACAAAACAAGTGTAACAGAATGTACGACATCATTTTAAACTCTAACATAAAAAGTTCGGAATGAAAACTTTGGAGTGAATGTTCGGAGTGAATAAATTCAGAGTGTATAAAACAAAGATAATCAGATTCTGTTTAATAGATGAATTCGGAATGAGAATTCGGAATGAGAATTCGGAATGGGAATTCGTCATCTGAATTCGTAATGAGAATTTTTCATCAAGATTCGTAATGTGATTTCATCATTAGAATTCGTAATGAGATTTCATCATTAGGATTCGTAATGAGAATTCATTATCAGAATTTGTAATGAGAATTCTTCATTGGAATTCGTAATGAGAATTCTTCATTGGAATTCGTAATGAGAATTCTTCTTCCAAATTTGTATCCTGAATCTGGAATAGAACTTAGTCAGAGTTCATATCTGGAATTTAGAATGAAACTTCCTTATAGTTCTTATCCAGAATCCAAATCCTAAAACAGAATGCCTTATATCAAAGTTTCAACGATTCTGAGAAAATGAATCCGAATCTCATACTTAAGAAAAATATGGATAAAAATATGATAAGGATAATTTTTCTTATAAAAGCGGTTTTCCTTAAGAAAGCAATTTTCCTTAAGAAAGCAATTTTCCTTAAGAAAGAAATTTTCCTTAAGAAAGCAATTTTCCTTATAAAAGAGATTTTCCTTATAAAAGAGATTTTTCTTATAAAAGCGATTTTTCTTATAAAAGCGATTTTTCTTATAAAAGAAATTTTCCTTAAGATAAGGTGTTTGTGATTTTCAAAACAAGAAGGAATGGAAAAGTCATAAGGAAAACCTTATTGACTCAACAATCTCCCCCTTTTTGGAAAGCACAAACATCCTTACGAAAAAAAATCTAAGAAGAAAGAAACATATTAATGCTTATCTCCCTTTCTTTAAGGATATAGATGAATACGACTAACTCCTCCTTAGGATTTAAAACTCTAAGGATCGTATTCATATTTCCGGAGTGATATTTCATAAGAAGGTCTTTTTTAAGAAAAACTCCCCCTTAAACAAACTCTTATTGGAGTTCTTTTTCCTTGGGTATTTTTTCTTTCTCCCCCTTTGATAAACTCTTATTAGAGTTCCTCTTTTTTCTTAAGGATCTTTTCCTTCTCCCCCTTTGTGATTTTCAAAAAGAATTGGAGGGAATGGAAAAAAAATAACAAAGTACCTGAAATATTAGTAATGACAATAATGGAAACGAGATACACAATTTTCATTAGATTTGGAATGTCAGTAACAAAAATAATACAACAAAAAGATCGGATTTGGTTATTTCGGATCTTTCTCCTTCAACATGAGCCCCTTAAGAATAGTCTTGATCTTCTTTAGGTCTTTATGATCTTCTTCTGCTTGCTTCTCTAAGGCAACTATTCTTGCGGATTGAGCTTCAATTTTTTCTTCTTGAGCCTTCAGCTTTTCTTCCTGAGTTTTGATCTTCTCTTCCTGAGCCGTCATCCTTTCTTCAAAATCGATCCGATGATCCCTTTCAAATTTCCAGTTCTGAGAAACAGAATTCAGTTTCCCATTCAGATCCATGACTTCTTGAATCCGGAAGTTCTTTTATTCAGTCAGCTTTTCTTCAAAGGAGGAAGTCAGCTCATTTATCTTCTTGTCCTCTGTCTCAAAGGCATCTTTAACATTTTCTTGAAACTCATCAAGCAACCTCATTTCTTCCACATTCTTCTTCGACCAACTTTTCATCCTCTTGAAAGATCTTTTATGAGCTTCGTAACCAACAAACAAAGTTTTGAACTGAGCCTCAATCTCAACGCACTTATCCATAACCATAGATACGGAGTCGGTTTTCTGATTCAGCGCATGTTGGAGTATCTGGAATCTTGAGTCGATACTAGAAAAGGTCGGAATGGTTCCCACCAACTTCTTTAAGGACTGAACAACAAAGTCATGCCCCAACGATGATGACTCCGAATCCAAAATTTTGCTTGAGTTTTCTTCCCCAATAAACTCCAACTTCCTTTTAGATGAATCACCATATTCTCTTTTCTTGCTATCCATTGATTTCGGAGTTTCAACAAGAAGTTTCTTTCCCTTGTCTTTCTTCGGAATTGAATCTTGATCAGGAGTTTTCTGCTCCCCAGTAGATACTTGAATAATATCATCAACAACTTTCTGAACAACATCTTCCTCATCCTTATCCTTCTCTGGAGTTACTAACTTAGAGGATTCAGCCTCTGAAGTTCGGAGTGATAGATGTTCCGACGGTGATCCTTTATAATCATCCACTTGTTTCAAGAGATCTCTTGTTTCACCACTTCCTTCAGCAACTTCTTCTTCCTCTCCCACTTGCTGAATTTGTTCAACTTGCTCAACTTGCTCAGCTGTAGTTACTTCCGGAAAATCAAGGTTTCTCCCTGGAGTCTCAGGTAGAGATTCCAGGGAGAAAGATCTCGGAACTGGGATGCTTCCGGATACTACTTCATTAAGCTTTAACAGCGCTTGGACTGCCTCGGCTTCTATCATCTTTTTCTTGAGCTTCTTCTCCTTTGCTTGTTTTTCAATCTCATCAGTAGTTCTCTCCTTTAAAGCCTTAGCTTCCGCAGGGTCCAATCCGAACTGCGGATCCCCTTATTTCCTTTTCTCTTTGTCTGCTCTCCACTTCGCAACGACCTCATCAGGATAGGTCTTCTTCTTCTTTGGTTTGGGAGGGGCGGTTTGAGCTTCCTTAGACTTAGGAGCTTCGACTACAGCTGCAACTTCCTTCAACTTCCTTTTCTTCACTGGTTTGGATGATTCCGGTTCAGCAGCCTTCAGAACCGTTTCTTCTTGATTAGGCAAGTCAACGAACTCTCCAATCTCCTTGTTGAAAGCCACATCCATCCTCTTAAGAGTGTCATCACTAACCAACAAGATTTTACAAACCCTTGGATTAGATCTGCAATCTTCCTTGAAAGATTCTAGGCACCGAACTATGAGCTTTGATAATATTGCTGGGTACATTACGATCTGAGCTCTGAGATTTCCTTTCTTAAGGTTCTCAATAGTTATAAGAATGTGCCTCATGAGGTTAAACTTCCTTAGATTTATCAGCAAATCTAAGATATAGATCTCACTCTTCTTCAGGCTATCTTTATCACCTTTTCTCGGTACGATAAGTCCTTGCACCCATAATTCAAGAATCCGGAAGTTTGTAGGCAAACTAGCAATCTTCGGAGCCTTGTCATCAGCCAGTCCGAGAGTCTCTAAGGCTTTTTCCTTGTTGAATCTAACCTTGGAATCCGGCAACACATGCGAAATAAACTCAGCTTCTCCTTCATAAGACAGCCCTACCAAACTTGCTACCTTGATATAAGAAAGTTTATAGGTCTTGCCATACGTCTTGAAGGAAAACTTCTCCCTATTATCTTCCTGGAAGAAGGAAACAGTTTCATAGAACTCGACAAGTAACTCTGTAAAAACATTGTCTTGAGTCCCTGGTTTGGATACAACAACATCTTCCCAGCCATTCAACATAATGTTCTTTGAGATAAGAGAATCATAGTTGTTGAAGAAATCCGGATGGGCTAACCTTTCTCTGTAAACTAACCACTGAGAAATAGGATTGGTTGAAGACATTTCTTGAGACGCTAACTCCGCAGACATTCGGATCTGTAATCCTCTAGGATGTTCGGAACGGAGAAGACTGAAGTTCGGAACGGCCTTAAATCAGAGGGTCAGAGCTTCAGGACGCAAGAGCTTGAAACCGATGTGGGACAAGAAATCGTGTCCCCTTTATATAGACAATGAGGCGACGGTTCAACTTCCTCGGTTGATCTAACGGTTGGTATGAGATGAGATTAGATCTGACGGTTGAAAACTTGAATCCGATCTTTTCGAGGTTTTTATTAAAATAAAGATTTAAGAAAACTATAATCCGAAAACAAAATATAAGAAACTGCCAGCAAGTAAAATATGACTACTAAATGTTGAGTTGGGAAATTATACCTTTCGGATTGGTTTAGGAGAGTTATTCGTAATGGGT
The DNA here is from genome assembly GCA_963277665.1 of Viscum album. NCBI lineage: Eukaryota > Viridiplantae > Streptophyta > Magnoliopsida > Santalales > Viscaceae > Viscum > Viscum album. The sequence continues at coordinate 478,954,193 of OY728164.1, read as the reverse complement.
AATACAAAGATGACCAAAAAACTTAATTACGAAAAGACAAAGTACACAAAATTTTATTACGAAAAACTTACTACGAAAAAAAACTTAGTACGAAAAACTTAGTACGAAAAAATTAGTACGAAAAAATTAGTACGAAAAACTTAGTACGAAAAATTTAGTACGAAAAATTCCATTACGGATGTTTTCAATATGAATACTTCCATTCTAGAAATATTCTGTACGAAAATATCCATTCTGGAAAATTGTAGTTCCGGAAGTTCCATTCTGGAAAGTTTCGTTCCGAAAAGTTTGAAAACAAATTTTGAAAAACTTTGTTAAACAAACAATCAAATGTACTCCCCCTATGAAAAGGAGTTTATTACTGTAAGGAGATTTTTTTAACAAAAAGTTAATTAAGAAAGATTACCCTACGGTTATCATTCCTAACTTCTGTTTAATATATTCAAATCTATCAGAAGGAAATGATTTTGTGAAAATATCAGCAAGTTGATCTTGCATTCCGATAAACTGAAGAATAATATCTTCTTTAAGTGTGTGATCCCTAAGAAAGTGATGCCTAATATCTATGTGTTTTGAACGGGAGTGATGTGAAGGGTTTTTACTTAGGGCAATGGCACTTGTGTTATCACACAAAATTTGAGTTTTAGTAAAACTCACGCCATAGTCTGTGAGTGTGTGTTGCATCCACAACACTTGAGCACAACAACTTCCAGCTGCTACATATTCAGCTTCAGCAGTGGAAAGTGCTACAGAATGTTGCTTCTTGCAGGACCAAGAAACTAGAGAATCTCCTAAGAAATGTCAAGTTCCGGATGTACTCTTTCTATCCATTCTACATCCACCAAAGTCAGCATCAGAAAAGCTTTTTAGAACAAAATCATTTCCAGAAGTATAAAATAATCCTAGATCCATGGTTCCCTTAAGGTAGAGAAAAATTATTTTTACTGCCTTTAAGTGAGATTCCTTTGGATTTGATTGATATCTTGCACATAAGCATACTAAAAACATTATGTCTGGTCGACTAGATGTTAAGTAAAGTAGACTTCCAATCATACCTCTAAAAGATGTTTGATCTACTGGTTTCCCAGCTTCATCAAGATCTAAAGAATTTGAGGTACCAATGGGAGTACTTATACTCTTAGTTTTGTCATAACCATACTTTTTAAGAAGATATTTAATATACTTATGTTGAGATATGTAGGTTTCTTCTGGTTTTTGAGAAATTTGAAAACCAAGGAAAAATGTTAACTCACCCATCATACTCATTTCAAACTCAGATTTCATTAGACTAGCAAAAGAGTTAGTCAGAGATTACTGAGTTGAACCAAATATAATGTCATCAACATAAATTTGAACAATCAAAACATTTTTCTTATCTTTCTTTATAAAAAGGGTTGGATCTGCATTTCCCTTAACATAGTTATTTTGAAGCAAAAATCCAGTGACTCTATCATACCATGCTCGTGGGGATTGTTTAAGGCCATACAAAGCTTTGGTAAGTTTAAAAACATGATCAGGATGTTTTGTATCTTCAAAGCCAGGAGGTTGTTCAACAAAAACTTCCTCTTGAACATAACCGTTATGAAAAGCACATTTCACATCCATTTGGAAAAGTTTTAAATTAAAGAATGCTGCAAATGCAAGTAGAATACAGATAGATTCAAGTCTAGCTACTGGAGCATAGGTTTCTTCATAGTCTATTCCTTCTTGCTGATTGTAGCCTTTAGCAACAAGTCTAGATTTTTTTCTAACAATGACTCCATTTTCATCACATTTATTTCTGAAAACCCATTTTACTCCAATAACAGAAGTTTCCTTAGGTCTTTCAACCAATGTCCAGACTTTATTCCTTTCGAATTCATTTTTTTCATCTTGCATGGCTTTAATCCAATCATCATCACCTAAAGCATCATCAGTGCTTTTAGGTTCTAATTGAGAAAGAAATGCAAGATGTTCTACTTCATTTCTTAAGGAACTTCTAGTCCTTACAGGTTGATTTACATCACCAATGATACTATCACTGGGATGATTCTTAAGAAACACCTGATTTGGGTTTTGTAAAACATGTTCATCAACATAGGGTAGAAAGTCTTCTGGGGTAAATGTTTCAGAAGTATCTTCTTGAACAATTTCCTTATCAGAAGGTTCTTCTATCAATGGTTGACAATCAGTTTTTTAAAACACATCCGAAGATGTAAGTTGAGATGGTTTAAAAACAAAAGGATCAGACTCATCAAATTTCACATGCACTGTTTCCTCAACAGTACAAGTATTTTTATTAAAAACTCTATAAGCCTTAGAGGTTGTGGAATATCCTAAGAAAATTCCTTCATCAGACTTTGGTGTGAATTTATGTAAGTTATCTTTAGTATTCAAAATGAATACTTTGCAACCAAAAACCTTGAAGTAGGAAAGTCTTGGTTTTCTACCATTCCATAACTCATAAGGAGTTTTATTAAGAAAAGGTCTAATCAAAACTCGATTTATAGTATAACAAGCAGTACTTACAGCTTCAGCCCAGAAATGTCTAGAAATAGAATATTCACTCAACATGGTTCTAGTTATCTCTTGAATAATCCTATTTCTTCTTTCAACTACACCATTCTGTTGAGGAGTTCTAGGTGCTGAAAAATTGTGAGTAATACCTTTCTTACTACAAAAGGTTTCAAAATATGAATTCTGAAATTCTCCTCCATGATCATTATGAATAGTTTTCAATGGAAGGTTTTTCTCATTTTTAACTTGAGCTCTAAAACTTTTGAAATAAGAAAAAGATTCATATTTCTTTGATAGAAAATAGACCCAACTAAATCTGGTGTAATCATCAACTAGAACAAACACATAGTATTTGCCTCCAATACTTCCAGTTTGTATTGGACCAAAAAGATCCATGTGCACTAACTGTAATGCATCAGTTGTTGAGACTTCACCGATTGATTTAAAACTAGATTTATGTTTCTTTCCATATTGACAAGGATCAAAAACTTTAGAAGAATCAAATCTAAGCTCCCATAGATCCTTAACTAGTTTCTTCTTAGAGAGTTTACATAGGTTCCTAAGGTTACAGTGTCCTAATATTCTATGCCATAACCAGGAATGATCTTCCATTGCACTTAGGCAAGGTAAATCTTGGCTCCTGAGGTCTTCTTGGTTCAAAGTGTAGACATTCTCTTGCCTATTGGCTAAAAGAACAAATTCTTCCTTGGAATTGTGAACTAAACACTTATCATTCCTAAAATTCACAAGGTAACCTTCATCACATAACTGACTTATGCTAATGAGGTTGTGCTTAATACCTTTAACAAAAAGAAAATTTGAAATCAAGGTTTTACCTAAAAGAACAATATTACCAATACCAAAAATCTCTCCCTTAGCATTGTCTCCGAAAGTTACCTTTCCTCCTTTCGTTTTGATAATCTTTTCAAAAAAGCTTTTGTTACCAGTCATGTGCCGGGAACATCCACTATCCATGTACCATGTATTGTTGCTGGTACTTTCTTTATTATCCTGAAATCAGGAAGAAAATTAGACTTTCGGAATCCAAACTTGTTTGGATCCGAGATTTCTAGACAATAAAATTTTAGGAACCCACATTTTCTTAGAAAAGTAAGCTTTGTGAAATCCTAGATAATGGGTTTTGTTTAAGGAACAACTTTTTGCCCAGTGACCTCCATATTGACATTTAGTACAAAATGGGGCACTTTGAGGAACAAAATAATTGTTACTAAAAACTGGTTTTGCATGGGTATAACCAAATCCGAATTTATTTCTTAAAGGTCGTATTTGAGAATACATCTTATCAAAATTTTCCTTACCATGGGTAAAGTTTGATAAACACTTCTTTAAAGAAAAAATTTCGGACTTAAGTTTTACAACCAAGTTTTAATCCTCAAAGTCATTAGTTTTAGAACTAGAGTTAGGCTCGAAAACATTTTTATTAGAAATTACTTTTTCTAATTCTTTAGAAAGTTTGTTCTTCTCAGAACTTAATTCCTCAAGATTTTTTGAAATATTTTCAAAATCAGCATTTTTCTTATCAAGATCTTTAGAAAGATCTGATATCTCTTTTGTAAGAATAGAATTCCTAGAGTTTGCCTTATCAAGTTTCTTGTTGAGTTTGGAATTCTCAATCTCAAGAAGTTCAACAAACCTAGAGACTTCTTCATAAGTAGGTAAAGTATTTTCTTCATCAGAAGATGATTCTTCATCAGAAGAGTTATAATACTTACTATCATTAGAATTTAAAGAAACATTGGTCAATGATTCAGCATTTCGTACCTTAGCCATAAGACAATGATTATCAATAGGTAATCTGGCTATAAGACCAAGATTCTTTTGTCGTGAAGATTCATAATCAGAAGATTCATCTGAAGAGTCACCACCACTGGCACTCCAGGTGTCATTAGCTTTCATAACTTTCTTAGCTTTAGCTTTATAATACTTCTTCCTATTCTTGTCTGAATGTCTTTCCTTCCTTTCTTTCTTTTTGAGCATAGGGCAATCTGGTCTAATATGTCCAGCTCTCTTACATTCATAACAAGTAACTTCTCCATATTTCTTATCTTTCCTATCCTTTTTCTTATACATGGATTGGAAATTTCTCTGGCCAGCTATCTTGTTCATCCTTCGAGCAAGATTGGCTAATTCATTTTCTGAGACTTCACTCTCACTAGATTCGGATTGGAAAACCACTTTCTTAGACTTGGATCTGGTTACTCTTTCAGGAGTCTTAGCTTTGATCTGATTTGAAGTTGTAGTAAAAGCAACAGTACCATTTCCATTCTTCTTCTTGATGTTGTCTGCATCTCTCTTCATTCTAGTTTCATGTTGTAGAAGAGTTCCAAATAATTCATCAAGAGTAATTTGAGTTACCTTCTTGTTCTCATCTATAGTTGTTCTCTTGGATTCCCACTCATTGGGAATAATGTCAATTATCTTGTCCATGAGAGCTTCATCATCTAAACCTTTCTCTCCCATAGATTGTAGACTATTGACAATAGTCATAAATCTTTGTTGAACTTTACAGATAGGTTCTCAATAAAGAAAAATTGAAGCCATGATATTCGGATCTAAGCATAGCTCTTCTAGTCTCAATCACCTTAGAAGTTCCAAAGTGTGTAACTTCTAACTTCTTCCATATACAGTTAGCTGCTTCACAAGAAGAAATTTGGCTATATATATTTCTGGTCATTGAACATAGTAAAGTATTGCGTACCTTATAGTTGAGTTGATATTCTTGCTTTTCCTGGTTAGTAAACATTCTGACTTCCTTGTCAGGAATTTTATAATCACCACTAAGAATAACAATGTTGTCTACTCCAGTATTGATAACAAAAGTCTTCATACGATCTCTCCAGTATTCATAGTCATTACCATCAAATATAGGTGGTCTTGTAGGATTTAGATTGTCAATTGATCCAACATTAATTCTTGCTATACTGGAAATAACTTTGCACACAAACTTGTTAGTAGAAAAAGAATCGTAATAACAATGATCGGAATGAGAAATTCCGGAATATAAATTCGGAATGACAACATTCGGAAGGAAAAAGTGAGCAAGAAAAACTTGTATGTGAGTACAAGTATTTCAGTAACCTTCTCTGATACCAAATGTAAGATTGGTATAGAGTAAGAGGTTTCCAACCTTTGATACCAATTTTAGGATCGAAATAGTATGAGATTCTCAATATACAAGAGGGGGGTGAATTGTATACTTTAAAAATTCCTTTGGAACCTTTAAAGTTTGTTATGAATAACTATAGTTTCCTTAAGAAAAGGAAAGGGCTATGTTTAACAAGGATTAAACTAAGAAAATTCACAACACCTCTAACACCGAAAGTAAACTTAGGAAAGAGAATCCGAAAGTAGGTTCCAGAAATATGGTTCCGGCGATTGAAGCTAAACAAACAATTTCAATATGAGATTCTACCTTAAAGCGTATAGAATCTAAATGAATCAGAGTAAGTAAGGAAGTATAAGAAAGTTACACTTTCCTTAAAATACAAATTTCAGCAGAATATAAACAAGTAGTAAAACTACAAGTAACAAGATATAAGTCTTTTAACCCAAAGAGAAGCGTATCCAACAACCTTGGATAAAGGTCCCTTGATTTATACTTTCCAGCAAGTATGTCTTACCCACACCAGGGTAAGCCCTCAATACGAAGATCGAAGTTTCTGTCTTGCTATCCCCACAAGCCCTCAACTTCAAGGTAGTTGGCAACCTCTGTCTTCCTCAGCAAGGAAGCCCTCAAACTTTAAGGTAGTCGGCACCTCTGTCTTCCTATCCCCGGAAGCCCTCGAATGTAATCAACAACATTCGGAGTCGCACGAAGCTTTGAGAGTTAATAAGATCCTCTCTCTCTAGAAATCACTTCAAGCAAATTTTTCATCCTTTCAGCACTTTCATCAGATATCAGCTACGCGCTCTTTCAAATGAGCTCCTATTTATAGGTAAGGTCGGCTCCTTCTCCAACGGTCATATTTTCCTTAAAGATCGGAGGGACCTGTACACGTGTCACTTAGACAACGGTTAGTTTAAAACAAAACAGACGACATCATTTTATAAAAAAACAAGTGTAACATAATGTACGACATCGTTTTAAACTCTAACATAAAAAGTTCAGAATGAAAACTTCAGAGTGAAGGTTCGGAGTGAATAAATTCAGAGTGTATAAAACAAAGATAATCAGATTGTGTTTAATAGGTGAATTTGGAATGAGAATTCGGAATGAGAATTCGGAATGGGAATTCGTCATCTGAATTCATAATGAGAATTCTTCATCAAGATTCGTAATGTGATTTCATCATTAGAATTCGTAATGATATTTCATCATTAGGATTCGTAATGAGAATTCATTATCAGAATTCGTAATGAGAATTCTTCATTGGAATTCGTAATGAGAATTCTTCATTGGAATTTGTAATGAGAATTCTTTTTCAGAATTCGTATCCTGAATCTGGAATAGAACTTAGTCAGAGTTCATATCCGGAATTCGGAATGAAACTTCCTTATAGTTCTTATCCAGAATCCGAATCCTGAAACAGAATGCCTTATATCAAAGTTTCAACGATTCCGAGAAAATGAATCTGAATCTCATACTTAAGAAAAATATGGATAAAAATATGATAAGGATAATTTTTCTTATAAAAGCGATTTTCCTTAAGAAAGCAATTTTCCTTAAGAAATCAATTTTCCTTAAGAAAGAAATTTTCCTTATAAAAGCGATTTTCCTTATAAAAGCGATTTTTCTTATAAAAGCGATTTTTCTTATAAAAGCGATTTTTCTTATAAAAGCAATTTTCCTTAAGATAAGGTGTTTGTGATTTTCAAAACAAGAAGGAATGGAAAAGTCATAAGGAAATCCTTATTGACTCAACAATATATACTTTATAATCATTTATGAATGGTTTATCATTGAGAATGAATCTCACCGCGTCGTGGAGACGGTATTCCGTACGTACGCACGAGCGATGATATCATTCCCATGATCATAGAATTGTATTAAAGTGTATGTATAATATTACAGAATCAATATCGACTTACAATAATCATATATATTCATTACTTTCACCCTTACACCCATCCAAGTAAGGTGGTGGTGGAAAATAGATTACACCACATCATGGAGACGGTATTCCGTACGTACACACGCGCAGTGATTTCATTTCCCGTTGGATGGATAGATGGTGAAATATGGTTGTTTCATACTTATAATAACATATCATTATATTATTGATACTAATGTTATTACCTGATAATGAAAAAACTAAAAAAGAGGAAGTGGAAGAAGAAATAAAGTTGAAAGAATCGGTAATTGACATTACCTCTTCTTTGAAGCGCCTCTTTAAAACCTTCTCTTAGGGCACTAAAATTGGACTTTGAAGATTACCAGGACCTCTAGGATGTTTTTAGGGAAGTGGAGAAGAGTATATGTCAGGGGTTGTCCGAGATTGAAGGCTCAAAGTGGTGTGAGGAAGAGAGGGAGGAGGTTCCCTTTTATAAGGGAGGAGAGGGGCACCTTTGGAATTCTTAAAAATATTAATTTATAATAAATCTAACCCCACTTAAAAAACTCCCTAAATGACTCAAATCCAAATATTAGATGATATAGGTTTGTAATCTAATCATCAAATAAAATTTATACATGTTATGAATTTATTTTAAACATTATCAACTTGATTTATCCTTATTTAAACAATTTAATTTTATTTCTGGTAATAACATTCTAAATTTTAAATTATAACAAATAATTACATATTTGTTATAAATTGTCTATAATTGGATACGTTATAACATTTTCTACCATATAAATTTAAATTTATAATTTTTAAATATTTTTGTGATTTTTAAACAATTTTATAATATATTAGTTTTATAAAATAACAATAGTGTCAATTTTGACACTATTCATTTATTTGAATTTAAATAAAATATATAAAGAAGATATGTTCAAAATAAAAGCTTTAGTTGATTCATAAAAGGTAAAATGTATCTATAAAATTAGTGGAGAACATTAAATAGTTCATATAATATTTATTTTATTATTTTTAAAACCATTTATTTAGTTTATCTCTTAATAAAATATTTACTACATCATTTTTTGTATAATTATTTAATATACATATTTGTGGCATAAAAATTTAAAATAAAATCTTATGAAGAAGATAAATCTATTACATTTCACAATAATACTTTTACTTGAATTTATCATCTTAAAATCACAATATTTGAATTGTTAAATTATGAAGGTGCCAACTTTGGCATCATTTAAAATAAAATAATATATGTGTCATAATCATCTTAATGAGGATCAAAATCGTAAAAAATTCGGCCAATGTATTATTAGGGTTTATATATACACTAATAATATGTTTTGTGCAGATTTTTGGGCCTTTTGATATATATTAATATTTCAATAAAAACTATATTATTAATTTTTCACTAAATAAATATTTTTTGCATCCCTATTGTGTCAAAATTAATGAATATTATTTAATACCTAAATACTATAAATAATTTTATATGAGTTAGATAGTTTCATTATATTTTTGGATACTATTCAAGTTTGAATTTCCATGAAATTTATCACTAAATTAAAATTAATATACTTATAATAGTTAAGAAAGTGACATGTTGGCACTTTCTTTGGTTTTAATAATAATTAAGTTATTTTCATGGAAAAAAGTCCATTAAATGATTCTAATCCAACCCTTAGGTGATATGGGTCGACTTTTAGTCATCCAATAGGATTTTGACAGGTGTTTGGGTAATTTTATAGTCTTATATTTACCATTAATTACTCGATTTACCTTTAACTATGGTAAATAAAATTTACCGTAGTGACTATTCATATAGCCCAAAAATAAAAAGTAGATTATTAACATAATTTGAACCCAAAGAATCCAAATATGGAATCCATTTTTCCAAATTCAATACAAAAAATTTGCAGAAATTAAATTAAAATTAATCTCATTGTCGAAAGAAAATGGGTTTTTGATTAAAACATTGCAAAAGATTGAAGTGATTTAACCTACGTATTCAAGGTAAAATCAATGCTAATGAAATACATTATATTAAATGGTAAAAATATATTCTATTTATACTTTAAAACCATTCAATATTATAATTTAACCACATAAGTTATTACAAGGAAAAAAGTTGTTTTTAATTAAAATATAGCGTGTTTTTACTATTCATTAAAATATGAAAGTTATCAGAATAATATGAAAATTTTATCAAAGGTAAAATTTTATATCCTGATTCCAAATAATAATTTTATTTTGTAAAATTTAACTTATAAACATGTCAAAAACTTGAATTAATGTTTGTGCGCCATCAAAAGGTGGAAAAAATGCATTTTTTTAAAAACACATATTTTACCCGAAAAAATTTATTTTGTTATTATACCATGTTCTATAAAATGAGTAAGATGAATAATATTGTTATAAAATTCCTGATTTAGTTAATACTATTCATAAAGGCTAGTTCATAATAACAATATATCGTTGTTTAGTAACACCCGGTATTGCGTACAACACACGCTATCGAGGAAGGTCGCGACTGCGTATAATGCAAGCCAAGTCAGGGTTGCATGTCATGCAATATCCTTTTGGTGTAGCATACAATACATGATATTAATGAAATTAAAAAGAATATTTTTCATAAAATCTCGGGGTGTTACATTCTACCCCCCTTAAAATGAATTTCTCCCTCGAAATTCGTTGGGGTTATAAATGGTTTACTACTCGAAAGTTTATTTAATAGAAACCCACATCGTAAAAAGGATTACTAAAACTTATTTTAAAAAAATTGTTAGAAACATAACGGATACCCAAATAAATCATCACTGGGTTTCCACATAGGATAACATAGGTGAAAATATGTATATGGAGGGGAAATCTGACCATCATGTTCTGATGGAGAGTGGTAGAGAACATGGATATGAAAAATCCGTCAATCACAAAGCCATATATTTGTGATAAAATTAGGTACCACCTGATTCATCGGATATAAGGGAACTAGGACAACATTTTTGGTTTTCAAGATCATTTCCCTAAAGTTGAAGAAATTGGATTTAGAAGAAATAATTTCGTGAATTCGGTACAGTCTCATCGTTGTTCGTTCTTTGGACAATTTCCACTTAATCTCTTAAAGAAATAATGTTGAATTCGTTATTTGTGAAGTGTTAGCAGGTCATGTGATAGAATGATGGGTCATTCCTTCTGTCTCAAACAAAAGGTTATAAAAGTTATCAAAAATACATAAGTCCATCTATAGTGAGATTAATCATATATGGTTCATAAAATGGACTTATATTTCATATATCATACTGCTTAATATAATAAAACGAGTTTCTACTAAACAGGGACTTCCTGTAGGCCAGTGGTAGGCAATAAAGGTCATTCGCACTTCGGTTGTGGGTTCGATTCCCATAGCCTTGTCTGATGCGATTGGATGTCGCTCGTCCTGCAGGTTGTCCTTTTTCTAAAACTACATTACTATAACATCCCATCAATAATAACGAAAAAACTTCTATCCTTAAACAATACTAACTTATGTACAACATAATATATTCCAATCTTTAGGTTTATCCAAAATACTGTTGTCCAATCTCATATTATAGTGAAAACGATTACCAAAGAGTTCATATAAAAAGCATGTTAATACCATTGTTGATCCCCATATATCATGAGATATGTCTTGTTGGCTAGATTCCAAACATTCGAAGGACTTAATCATGTATTCTCTTGAAAAACGAATACCCATTGAATCTTATTGAAAAAATGAATGCTGTCAAAAGTTATCTCTTTCAACATATCAAAATCCAAAAATTCCATATACTCAATCCATGATATAACCTTCTCCTTATATTAGTAATGAGCTCCTGAATACTATCAAACATTTAATTTTATCCTTATCCCTCCATTATTCGCATATCATCTACTTTAAAAAAATATATGAATAACCTTTCATGGTTACTAGTACCATTAATCATACACTTTCAAAACGTAGGAAAGTCAACAGTGTAACAATCCTTAGATGTCTCTTTATTCCATAGGACCATGAGATTACATATACAACATTACACTTGATAAACATGTAATCATTCCACTACCTTCTTAAACCATTGACCAAGCTTCAACAATTCTTTCATCTCACATATCATTTGTAGTCCCTTCATCATCATCAACATAAATACTACCCATACGACCATATTGATTCTCATCATGAGACTTTCCCTTAGGGAATTTGTTTGTATAATGCCCGTACATTCCACATTTAAAACATTTAACCATTGTTGATGTCATAGCAATACATTATCCTCATCCATGGTGTTAACTGAACCTTTTCCATTGCACTTATTGTATTTGTGTCCTTCTTTTCCACACCCAAATCATCTTCCAGTTCCTTTGAAACAATCTCCACGATGCCTCTTCTCACATGATTTACATGAGGGAAATTGAACTTTCTTTCCTCTATGATCATCATGAAACTCCATCTTCCTCTTATTATCTGAGTCGGGAAACTTACCAATGTTGAGATTATTGATCATATTATGAGATTGTTGATTAGGCATAATAACGATTTTTGGACTTCCAAATCCCATTTCATTTGGTTTCTCATGAAAAATACCATTCCATTGTTCGTCATTTCCTCCATTATCATGAATCTTCCTGTTTGTAGCCATTTTCTAAAACCCAAAAAGAATAGTGTGAGAGGAAAAAATCATGCTAGGGAAAAAACTTAGTAAAGGGGGAGCACCCTCAATATCTAACATCTTAGGTTAAATTCTATGATCGTTACCATAGTTCGAGGACTATATCCTATACGTATACTTATCCTTAGGTAAATCCCTAGACATACCTTAGAAATATCTCTGGGGATCTCACTAACGTTTTCGCATCCTAGTTTCCAAAGGTTGACTAAACCTTTCCTCTGATACCAACTGTAGAGACCCGAAGATTGACATACATGGACATTACATTGATTTTATAGAATACTTAATACATAACAATACAGACACACAAGGACCGTAATTGTTTAGTGTCTTTGGAATCTTGGAACGTAATCTTTTAATCGTGGTGAAAGTTCTTCAACATCTCCCATAAAGATATTCCACTTTTTGTTTCCTTACCTAAAACCATTATTTTGATCCTGGGGGAAAATAAAACATAAAAATGGTGATCTCAAATGCTCAGTAAGGGTATGAATGGATAAAATAAAACATACCATATACATTTGAAGTTAAAAACATGAACATAATGTATAAACATCAAAATCTTGAGAAACGACATAAAACATGGAAGTACATAAGGCACAGATCACAATGGAACATAAACCATGATAAAATAGCATGGGAATAAAACATGTAATTGTGGCATCCATTAAACACATGTAATGATTTTCATAGTATCCAAGGCATTGCTTCCAAGACCATCTTAGTGGACAAAGTCCCATTCTGAATCGAGTTCACTCTACGTTTCATTCATGTAACACTGAACCAGATTAACTTATCGTTCCAGCCATGTATATCTCATGAGATATAAAATCATTACCCAATGCATTGGAGGGAGATATAGGTCCCACCCATCTCATAATTAAACCATTCTTACTTGTGATACAAAATAAACATAAAACATTATCATAACCCAAAGAATAAAATGGGTTTCATAAACATCATCCCATCATTTCATAATCAATAAAAAACAAATGGACATTTCATCATAAAAAAATTGAACCATGTAAATCATAGAGACATTAAACATGAAACATACACAAATCAAATAAAGTCATCTTAGATGGAAAATGGTTTTGATAAAACATTTGAAATGAATTTTTGAGGAAAATATCCTTTCTTCGTCAAAATAATTTTCTTTTCAAAAAAATCCATGCACTATTAAAATAAAATTATTTTGTTGAAAATAGTAATAAAATCATGTAGAGTAAGTTTCATGAAAATGAGGAGTAATGAAGCCGTAAAAATCTGTTCGTGCCGTATAAGTTAAAAATAACATTCTCCTCATACTTTTGTCTGAAAAGTCAAAAAAAGTACCTCAAAACGTAAACAAAAGAAATATTCATTACATACCATGTAGTAAAAGTCAAAAATGTGTAAAAAGGACATTAAACTTACATGAATCAATTTTTAGGAAACATGGACATGGATGATAGCAATAACCCCAGTAAATACTTACGAATAAGCAATCTAGGATAAAAATGAGATTTGCAAAATTATCCCTTACCTTAGGTCCGATATGCTTCGTACGTATCAAAAACTTCTATATAATTATTTATATAATGTAATTGACTTATTAAAGAATCAAATTCATTGTTATTATATCATATATGGTTGACTTATGACTTTATATTACCTGTTCTTTTGTAAATTCATGTTAATGTAGCGTTTTGGGTAAAATTGTTTCATTTGTCGTTCGTGTTTTAACTTGTAATTATTCATATGATTACTTAGATCATGATTACTTACATCCAAAATGGAAAAAATTATTTATATATAATATATATTTAGAATATACATATATATAATAGATTGATAAATGGAAATAAATACACCGTTCATGGAGACGGTAGGCCGTACGTACGCATGCACGCTTTTTTGTTCCCTCATTGAATTGAATGGAATTATTTGGATGACATACATATATATATACATAAATCCAGTATCGTTATTATGTCATATATTTCATGATTACTTATTATATATACTTTATAATCATTTATGAATGGTTAATCATTGAGAATGAATCTCATCGCGTCGTGGAGACGGTATTCCGTACAAACGCACGAGCGCTGATATCGTTCTCATGATCGTGGAATTTTATTAATGTGTATGTATAATATTACAGAATCAATATCACTTTAAAATAATCATATATATTCATTACTTTCACCCTTATACCCATCTAAGTAATGTGGTGGTGGAAAATAGATTACACCACAGCGTGGAGATGGTATTTCGTACGTACGCACGCAGTGTGATTTCATTTTCCGTTGGATGGATAGATGGTGAAATATGGTTGTTTCATACTTATAATAATATATCAATATATTATTGATTCTTATGTTATTACCTCATAATGAAACAACTAAAAAATAGGATGTGGAAGAAGAAATAAAGTTGAATGAATCGGTAATGGACATTACCTCTTCTTTGAAGCGCCTCTTTAAGACCTCCTCTTAGGGCACTAAAATTGGTCTTTGAAAAAGACCAGGACCTCTAGGATGTTTCTAGGGATGTGGAGAAGATAATTTGGCAGGTTTTGACCGAGCATGAAGGCTCAAAGTGGTGTGAGGAAGAGAGGGAGGAGGTTCCCTTTTATAAGGGAGGAGAGGGGCACCTTTGGAATTCTTAAAAATATTAATTTATAATATATCTAACCCCACTTAAAAACCTCCAAAAAGGACTCAAATCCGAATATTAGATGAGAAAGGGTTGTAATATCATCAACCAATCAATTTTAGACATGTTAGGAATTTATTTTAAACATTATGAACTTGATTTATCCTTATTTAATCAGTTTAATTTTATTTTTGGTAATAACATTCTAAATTTTAAATTATAACAAATAATTACTTATTTTTTGTGAATTGTCCATAATTGGATATGTTATAATATTTTCTACCATATAAATTTAAATTTATAATTTTTAAATATTTTTGTGATTTTTAAACAATTTTATAATATATTAGTTTTATAAAATAACAATAGTGTTTATTTTGACACTATTCATTTATTTGAATTTAAATAAAATATATACAGAATATATGTTCAAAATAAAAGATTTATTAGATTCATTAAAGGTAATATGCGTCTATAAAATTAGTTTAGAACATTAAATAGTTCATATAATACTTATTTTATTATTTTGAAAACCATTTATTTGGTTTATCTCTTAATAAAATAATTACTACATCATTTTTTGTATAATTATTTAATATACTTTTTTTTGCATAAAAATTAAAACTAAAATCCTATGATGAAGATACATCCATTACCTTTCACAATAATACTTTTAATCGAATTTATCATCTTAAAATCATAATATTTAAATTGTTATATTTATTTAATTATGAAGGTGACAACTTTGGCATCATTTAAAATAAAATAATATAACTGTCATAATCATCTTAATAAGGATCCTAATCGTCCAAAATTCGGTCAATGGATTATTAGGGTTTATATATACACTAATAATATGTTTTGTGAGATTTTCGTGCCTTTTGATATGTATTAATATTTCAATAAAAAGTATATTATTGATTTTTCACTAAATAAATAATTTCTGCATCCCTATTGTGTCAAAATTAATGATAATTATTTAATACCTAAAAATTATAAATAAATTTATATGATGTATATATATTCATTAGCTTTATGGAGACTATTAATGTTTGAAGTTTCATGAAGTTTATCACTAAATTAAAATTAATATACTTATAAGATTTAAGAGAGTGACATGTTGTCACTTCCTTTGGTTTTAATAATAATTAAGTTATTTTCACGGAAAAAAGTCTATTAAATGATTCTAATCCGACCCTTAGGTGATATGGGTGGACTTTTAGTCATCCAATAGGATTTTGGAAGGTGTTAGGTTAATTTTATAATCTTATACTTACCCTAAATTACCCGATTTACATTTAACTATGGTAAATAAAATTTACCGTATTTACTATTCATAAAGCCCAAAAATAAAAAGTAGATTATTAAAGTAATTTGGACCTACTGATTCCAAATATAGAATAAATTTTTCCAAATTCAATACACAAAAGTTTCAGAAATTAAATTAAAATTAATCCCGTTGTCGAAAGAAAATGGGTTTTTGTTTAAAACATCGCAAAAGATTGAATTGATTTAACCTACGAATTCAAGGTAAAATCAATGCTAGCGACATACATAATATTAAATGGTAAAAATATATTCTATTTATACTTTAAAACCATTCAATATTATAATTTAACCACATAAGTTATTACGATGAAAAAAGTTGTTTTTAATTAAAATATAGCGTGTTATTACTATTCATTAAAATATAAAAGTCATCAGAATAATATGAAAAATTTATCCAAGGTAAACTTTTATATCCTGATTTAAAATAATAATTTTATTTTGTAAAAATGAACTTATAAACATGTCAAAACTAGATTTAAAGTTGGTGCGCCATCAAAAGGCGGCAAAACTGCATTTTTTTAAAAATACATATTTTACCCGAAAAAATTTATTTTGTTCTTATAACATGTTCTATAAAATGTTTAAGATGAATAATATTGTTATAAAATTCCAAATTTAGTTAATACTATTCATAAAGGCTAGTTCATAATAACAATATATCATTGTTTAGTAACACCCGGTATTGCGTACAACACACGCTATCGAGAAAGGTCGTGATTGCGTGTAATGCAAGACAAGTCAGGGTTGCATGTCGTGCAAGATCCTTTTGGTGTAGTGTACAATACATGATATTAATGAAATTAAAAAGAATATTTTTCATAAAATCTAGGGGTGTTACATTCTACCCCCCTTAAATGAATTTCTCCCTCGAAATTCGTTGGGGTTATAAATGGTTTACTACTCGAAAGTTTCTTTAATAGAAACCCACATCGTAAAAAGGAATAATAAAACTTCATTTAAAAAAATGTTATAAACATAACGAATACTCAAATAACTCATCACTGGGTTTCCACATAGGAGAACATTGGTGAAAATATGGATATGGAGGGGAAATCTGACCATCATGTTCTGATGGAGAGTGGTAGAGAACATGGCTATGAAAAAGCCGTCAATCACAAAGCCATATATTTGTGATGATCTAGGGTACTATCTGATTCATCGAATATAAGGGCACTAGGACAACATTATTGGTTTTCAAGATAATTTCCCTAAAGTTGATGAAATTGGAATTAGAAGAAATACTTTCGTGATTTTGGTACAGTCTCACCGTTGTTCATTCTTTGGAAAATTTCCACTTCATCTCTTAATGAAATTTTTTTGAATTTGTTATTCATGAAGTGTTAGAAGATCATGTGATAGAACGATGGGTCATTCCATCTGTCTCAAACAAAAGGTTATAAAAGTTATCAAAAATACATAAGTCCATCTATAGTGAGATTAATCATATATGGTTCCTAAAATGGACTTATATTTCATATATCATACTGATTAATATAATAAAATGAGTTTCTACTAAAAAGGGACTTCTTGTAGGCCAGTGGTAGGCAATAAATGTCATTCGCACTTCGGTTGTGGGTTCGATTCCCATAGCCTTGTCTAACGCGATGGGATGTCGCCTGTCCTATAGGTTGTCCTTTTTCTAAAACTACATTACTATAACATCCCATCAATAATATAGAAAAAAAATTCTATCCTTAAACAATACTAACTTATGTACAACATAATCCATTCCAATCTTTAGGCTTATCCAAAATACTACTGTCCAATCTCATATTATAGTGAAAACGATTACCAAAGAGTTCATATAACAAGCATATTAATACCATCGTTGATCCCCATATATCATGAGATATGTCTTTTTGTCCACATTCCAAACATTCTAAGGCCTTAATCATGTATTCTCTTGAAAAATGAATACCCATTGAATCTTATTGAAAACATGAATGTTGTCAAAAGTTATCTCTTTCCAC
Organism: Viscum album; assembly: GCA_963277665.1. Taxonomy (NCBI): domain Eukaryota; kingdom Viridiplantae; phylum Streptophyta; class Magnoliopsida; order Santalales; family Viscaceae; genus Viscum; species Viscum album. The sequence continues at coordinate 478,936,034 of OY728164.1, read as the reverse complement.
ATACCAAATTCCAAAAGTTCTATATACTCAAACCATGATATAACCTTCTCATTATATCAGTCATGAGCTCATGAATACTATCAAACATTTAATTTTATCCCTATCCCTTCATTATGCGCATATCATCTACTTTATAAAAATATCTGAATAACCTTTCATGGTTACTATTACCATTAATCATACACTTTCAAAACTTAGGAAAGACAATAGTTTAACAATCCTTAGATGTCTCTTTATTCCATAGTACCATGAGATTACTTATACAACATTACACATGATAAACATGTAATCATTTTACTACCTTATTAAACCATTGACCGATCTTCAACAATTCTTTAATCTCACATATCATTTGTAGTCTCTTCATCATCATCAACATAAATACTACCCATACGACCGTAATGATTCTCTTCATGAGACTTTACCTTAGGGAATTGGTTTGCATAATCCCTGTAAATTCCACATTTAAAACATTTAACCATTGTTGATGTCATAGAAATACCATTATCCTCATCCATGGTGTTAACTGAACCTTTTCCTTTTCACTTACTGGCTTTGTGTCCTTCTTTTCCACATCCAAAGCATCTTCCAATTCTTTTGAAACAATCTCCCCAATGCCTCTTCTCACATGATTTACATGAGGGAAATTGAACTTTCATTCCTCTATGATCATCATGAAACTCCATATTTCTCTTATTATCTAAGTCGGGAAACATACCAATGTTGAGAATATTGATAATATTATGAGATTGTTGATTAGGTATAATAAAGACGTTTGGACTTCAAAATCCCGTTTCATTTGGTTTCTCATGAAGAATATCATTCCATTGTTCATCATATCCTCCATTATCATGAATCATCCCATTTCCAGCCATTTTCTAAAACCCAAAAATAATAGTGTGAGATGCAAAAATCATGCTAGGGAAAACAACATAGTAAAGGGGGAGCACCCTCAATATCTAACATCTTAGGTTAAATTCTAAGATTATTACCATAGTTCAATCACTATATCCTATACATATACTTATCCTTAGGTACATCCCTATACATACCTTAGAAATATCTCTAGGTATCTCACTAACGTTTTCGCATCCTAGTTTCTAAAGGTTGACTAAACCTTTCCTCTGATACCAACTGTAGAGACCCGAAGCTTGACATACATGGACATAACATTGCTTTTCCAGAATACTTAATACATAAAAAAATAGACACACAAGGACCGTAATAGTTTAGTGTCTTTGGAAACTTGGAACCTAATATTCTAATCGTGGTGAAAGATCTTCAACATCTCCCATAAAGATATTCCACTTTTTGTTTTCTTACCTAAAACCATTATTTTGATCCTGGGGGAAAATAAAACATAACAAGGGTGAGCTCAAATGCTTATTAATGGTAAGCATAGATAAAATAAAACATACCATATACATTTGAACATAAAAAACAAGAACATAATGTTTAAACATCAAAATCTTGAGAAACGACATAAAACCTGGAAGTACATAAGGCACAGATCATAATGGAACATAAACCATGATAAAATAGCATGGGAATAAAACATGTAATTGTGGAATCAATTAAGCACATGTAATGATTTTCATAGTATCCAAGGCATTGCTGCCAAGACCATCTTAGTGGACAAAGTCCCATTCTAAATCGAGTTCACTCCTCATTTCAGTCCTGTAACACTAAACCGGATTAACTTACCATTCCAGCCATGTCTATCTCATGAGATAGAAAATCTTTACCCAATTAATTGGAGGGAGATATAGGTCCCACCCATCTCATAAATAAATCATTCTTACTTGTGCCACAAAATAAACTTAAAACATTCATCACAACTCAAAGAATAAAATGGGTTTCATAAATATCATCTGATCATTTCATAATCCATATAAAACAAATGGACATTTCATCATAATAAAATTGAACCATATAAATAATAGAGACATTAAACTTGAAATATACACATATCAAATAAAGTCATCTTAGATGGAAATTGGTTTGGTAAAACATTTGAAATGAATTCTTGGGGAAAATATCCTTTCTTCGTCAAAATAATTTTCTTTTCAAAAAATGACATGCACTTTTAAAATTAAATTATTTTTTTGAAAATAGTCAGAAAATAATGTAGAGTAGTCTTCATGAAAATGAGGCATTATGAAGCCGTAAAAATCTGTTCACGCCGTATATGTTAAAAATAACATTCTCCTAGTACTATTGTCGGAAAAGTCAAAAAAAGTACCTCGTATTGTAAACAAAAGAAAGATTCCTTACATACCATGTAGTAAAAGTCAAGAATGGGTAAAAAAGACATTAAACATACATGAAACCATTTTTAGGAAATATGGACATGGATGATAGAAATAACCCCAGTAAATACTTACGAATAAGCAATCTCGGATAAAAATGAGATTTGAAAAATTATCCCCTACCTTAGGTCCGATATGCTTCGTCCGAATCCAAACCTCCGGTATAATTATTTAAATAATGTCATTGACTTATTAAAGAATCATATTCAATGTTATTATATCATATATGGTTCACTTATGACTTTATATTACCCGTTCTTTTGTAAATTCATGATAAAATAGCGTTTTGTGTAAAATCGTTTCATTTGTCGTTCGTGTTTTAACTTGTAATTATTAATATGATTACTTAGATCATGATTACTTACATGAAAAATGTAAAACATTATTTATATATAATATATATTCAGAATATACATATATATAAAATAGCGATAAATGGAAAGAAATACACTGTTCATGGAGACGGTAGGCCGTACGTACGCATGAACGCTTTTTTTGTTCCCTCGTTGAATTGAATGAAATTAATTGGATGACATACATATATATATATATATACAGAAATCCAGTATAATTATTATGTCATATATTTCATGTTTCCTTATTATATATACTTTATAATCATTTATTAATGGTTAATCATTGAGAATGAATCTCATCGCGTCGTGGAGACGGTATTCCGTACGTACGCACGAGCAATGATATCATTCCAATGATCGTGGAATAGTATTAAAGTGTATGTATAATATTACAGAATCAATATCGCTTTACTATAATCATATATATTCATTACTTTCACCCTTATACCCATCCATGTAAGGTGGTGGTGGAAAATAGATTACACCACAGCGTGTAGACGGTATTCCGTACGTACGCACGCACAATGATTTTGTTTTCCGTTGGATGGATAGATGGTGAAATATGGTTGTTTCATACTTATAAAAACATATCAGTATATTATTGATACTGATTTTATTACCTCATAATTAAACAATTAAAAAATAGGAAGTGGAAGAAGAAATAAAGTTGAAATAATCGGTAATGGACATGACCTCTTCTTTGAAGCGCCTCTTTGAGACCTCCTCTTAGGGCACTAAAATAGGTCTTTGAAGAAGACCAGGACCTATAGGATGTTTCTAGGTAAGTGGAGAAGAGAATTTGGCAGGGTTTGCCCGAGCTTGAAAGCTCAATGTGGTGTGAGGAAGAGAGGGAGGAGGTTCCCTTTTATAAGGGAGGAGAGGGGCACCTTTGGAATTCTTAAAAATATTAATTTATAATAAATCTAACCCCACTTAAAAACCTCCAAAAATGACTCAAATCCTAATACTAGATGAGAAATGGTTGTAATCTCATCAACCAATCAAATTTAGACATGTTATGAATTTATTTTAAACATTATCAACTTGATTTATCCTTATTTAATCAATTTAATTTTATTTTTGGTAATAACATTCTAAAATTTAAATTATAAAAAATAATTACTTATTTTTTGTGGATTGTCCATAATTTGATACTTTATAACATTTTATACCATATAAATTTCAATTTATAATTTTTAAATATTTTTGTGATTTTTAAACAATTTTATAATATATTAGTTTCATAAAATAACAATAGTGTCAATTTTGTCACTATTCATTTATTTGAATTTAAATAAAATATATACAGAAGATATGTTCAAAATAAAAGCTTTGGTAGATTAATAAAAGGTAATATGTATCTATAAAAGTAGTGGAGATCATTAAATAGTTCATATAATATATATTTTATTATTTTTAAAACCATTTATTTGGTTTATCTCTTAATAAAATAATTACTACATCATTTTTTGTATAATTATTTAATATACTTATTTGTTGCATAAAAATTAAAACTAAAATCCTATGATGAATATAAATCTATTACCTTTCATAATAAAACTATTAATATAATTTATCATCTTATAATAATAACATTTAAATTGTTATATTTATTTAATTATGAAGGTGACAACATTGGCATCATTTAAAATAAAATAATATAAGTGTCATAATTATCTTAATAAGGATAAAAATATTCAACAATTCGGCCAATGGATGATTAGGGTTTATATATACACTAATAATAAGTTTTTTGCAGATTTTTGGGCATTTTAGTATGTATTAATATTTCAATAAAAACTATATTATTGATTTTTCACTAAATAAATAATTTCTGCATCCCTATTGTGTCAAAATTAATGATAATCCTTTAATACCTAAAAATTATAAATAAATTTATATGAGGTATATAGTTTCATTAGATTTCTGGAGAGTATTCATGTTCGATGTTTCATTAAGTTTATAACTAAATTAAAATTAATATACTTATAAGATTTAAGAGAGTGACATGTTGTCACTTTCTATGGTTTTAATAATAATTAAGTTATTTTCATAGAACAAAGTCCATTAAATGATTATAATAAGACCCTTAGGTGATATGGGTCGACTTTTAGTCATCCAATAGGATTTTAGAAGGTGTTAGGTTAATTTTATAATCTTATATTTACCCTTAATTACCCGATTTACCTTTAACTATTGTAAATAAAATTTACCGTAGTTACTATTCATAAAGCCCAAAAATAAAAAGTAGCTTATTAACATAATTTGGACCTACTGATTCCAAATATGGAATCCATTTTTTCAAATTCAATACACAGAAGTTTTAGATATTAAATTAAAATTAATCCCGTTGTCGAAAGAAAACAGGTTTTTGTTTAAAATATTGCAAAAGATTGAATTGATTTAACCTACGAATTCAAGGTAAAATCAATTCTAATGACATAAATTATATTAAATGGTAAAAATATATTCTATTTATACTTTAAAAACATTAAATATTATAATTATCCACATAATTTATTATGATGAAAAAAGTTTTTTTAATTCAAATATAGCGTGTTTTAACTATTCATTAAAATATGAATGTTATTAGAATAATATGAAAAAATTATCCAAGGTAAAATTTTATATCCTGATTCCAAATAATAATTCTATTTTCTATAATTTAACTTATAAACATGACAAAAACTAGATTTAAAGTTGGTGCGCCATCAAAAGGCGGCAAAACTGCATTTTTTTTGAAAAATACTTATTTTACCCGAAAAAATTTATTTTCTTCTTGTACCATGTTGTAGAAAATGTGTATGATGAATAATAATGTTATAAAATTAAAAATTTAGTTAATAATATTCATAAAGTCTAGTTCATAAGAGTAATATATCGTTGTTTAGTAACACCTGGTATTGCGTACAACACACGCTATTGAGGAAGGTCGTGATTGCGTGTAATTCAAGCCAAGTCAGGGTTTCATGTCGTGCAAGCTACTTTTGGTGTAGTGTACAACACAAGACATTAATGAAATTAAAAATAATATTTTTCATAAAATCTTGGGGTGTTACAGACAGATACCTTATGGTGACACGTTCTTGTGATGCCACCTAAAACTATAGGAGTTGGTATGTTTTTACCAAAGAGGATAGTATCAAGGTGCGGTGATTAATTCAATACGACTTTTTTATTCTAGGAAAACACATAAGATGATGGGCATCGTTGATGTACATATATTGGAATGGTTAGATACTCTTATTTTTGGTCTTGGATATGAGATTGAAATCCAATAACTCTCTCATTTTGGTTTCCATGACTGATAAGATATGTATATATACATATATTCCTTCATATGAATTCACCCTTTGAATTTGGATACCCTTTTTGCATGATAGGCGAAGACACATAGTGTATTCCTTGTGGTTTATATGATTATATTCTCCTGGTTGGATGATTTCTCTCTCCTAATATTCGTATAAAAGACTTGATGATATATTCATCCTCATAACTTTTCATGATCCATGTGACTGGAGAATTTTACTTTCACTCTCATGTTGGGTTGAGCTGTACTCATTCACTACACCTTATGCATCTACTGCATTCCTTTTCTATTGTATATCTTACTACATCCCTTCAGCCATTGGGTTATTTTACTTGGTATGTATATACTCACCACTTAATGATATTTTCAAATATTTTTCATTTTCTTTGTAGATTATGGAAAAGCCTATCACGACTTTATATAATCTTATAGGTACTGGGTGCATGGAGCACGTCTGGTGGATGTAGCTTGGGATTCAGAAGAGGGGATATCCTTCAACTATTTTCTATTTTTTCATGTTGGGGCAAATTTTTTTGTTGGGAGTTTATTTTTTCCCTTTTACCTTAAAATTTACACTATCGTTATTTTATACAATCTATATGATCATTTATTCTTGTTTTACTATAAATAAGTGTTTAATATATTACTTTCTCCCTCTATACATTTTCATTTATTTGGATTTGTGTGACTGTGTAAAGGTTTTTACGATGATTCATTTCTCAGTTATTTATGCCTTTAGTGGTTATCTTCACCCATGGATGATGATGGTAGGCTTGGGGTATTTATGGCTAGAGCCCTGGCTTGGGATAGATCATGACTGATTTTTTGTTAGAAAATGTTCACTCAATGTTTAATTGATCATATATATACCCTAAAATAGGATTTATTGGCTTTAGAGAAACAATTTAAAAGTGAATTTAGTGTAACTCTCATGATAGGGAGTTCAGTGATTATATGTGATTCGATGTATCCTTTCAATGGGACCTAGACTACCTACTTTCCAAGTCAGCATACCAGAGCATTTTTTGTAGGGACCAGTGGAACTTGCATTATTTTTGTATGTGCGTTGGAGTTTCTTTCTTGAGTATGATTCCCTTTGCTATTTATATATATATATATATATATATCCTTATATTACCATGGAAATCCTTGATATCATTTAGCATGCCTCTTTGATGACAATGTGCTAGGATACCAGTTGTGGTTCATGAAGATGACCATATAACCGATGTGGCCAATGATCAATGTACATCACGTGATCCCCTTCCTATAGCTGGGAAGGTATAATAACCACATCCTATCAATAATAAAATCATTCTAACAGTGTATGCAAAGGAATTGAATAGACATAGTGTGCTCCACGAGTTCTAGTGTCAGTGACCACTGAGGATCTACAGTGAGCAAGATCGTCATGCAGTAGAGGATTGGATAGAGTAAGTGGTCTATATCTTTAGGCTTATTCAACCCTAAAAAATCTTGTGGAGGAATTGTAAGCCCTCCTTTTCCATGTAGGAATAGTGTATTTGTTAAACATCATTACATAGATTCACAATGAGATGAATCTTTCTTAGGATGATTTCTAATTACTATTCTGTAAGGATTACTACACATCATTAATAATATACGTTTGTAAGTAGGTGGTTGGGGATATTTATATGGGATATATAATAGTGGATGGTTATATGGTATGTTTAACAAATAGTATATTTTACTGCCTTTACATGAATCATAGGACTACCCGAATATCTTTTGTGGCATGTCGAATGGAACCTACTATGCTTCGTGAGCTACAATTATGTTGGAGGACCATAGTGAGAAAGGTTTCATCAGACCTAGTGATTGCCCCTTGGAATCTATAGTCTATATCGTGAAATGGTTAATGGGATCTTATGATGTTGTGTAGATTATCATCACCTAAATTAAACCACGATAATGAAGACATATACCTTTCTAATAATTGATGACCTCTTTGATCTGTTGGGAAGGGAAAGATGGTTGTTGAACATCAATATCAGATCAGGATACCACCATCTAAGGGTTCCCAAGGTGGACATTCTAATGTTTTTATTATAATTTCCCTATGGACACTATGATATTATAGTGATTCCCTTTGGTTTTACGAATTCCACCACCAGGTTTATGGATTTGATGAACCATTTCATCCATCGAAACATAGACCAATTTATTTTCATCTCATTAGACAATATACACTTCTACTATGAAACAAATGAGGATCATGCATACGATATGATGATGGTCCTACAATTAAATCTAGAGCACCAACATTATGATGAGATCTCAAATTTCCATTTTGGGATACTCGAGATTATCTCTTAGGAGCATGTAATTTCCAAAGAAGGTTTATCCATGGTTCCATAAAGAATCATCTCAATTATTTCATGGGATCCACCCAAGAATGTGTTATAAGTATGAATATTTCAAGAAATTATAGGGAACTACTGATTTTTTTTAATATACTTCTACATGATCATATCACCTTTAACCTCCACAACACTAAAAGGTATGTTGTTTAATAGGTATAAGAAGTGCCATAGAGACTTTGAGGAATTGATGAAAATGTTGATATGTGTTTTCGTGTTGAGACTACCAGAAGAGGGTGTAGTCTTCATTATGTATTACAATGTATCAGGATCTAGGCATGATAGCATGTTGGTGGAGTAACAAACAACTAGCACATACTTGTCATGGATATTGAAACTCCATGAGTAGAACTGCACAAATGATGACTAAGATATAATAGTGGTAGTATTCTCCATGAGGATGTGGAGACAATATCTTATAAGATAGTGCTTTGTGGTTTACTTAGGGGACCAAAGTGTTCAGTATGTTATCACTCATAAAGACCTCAACCTAAGACCATAGAAATAGTTAGAGTTAATATAGGGCTATGATATATATATTCTTTGTATTTATGTATGGGTAATATTTTAGGATATTATTATAAAAATAATCCACTTTATTAAAATTTATAGAAAGCTTCAGAGCAATTATCATCCCTATAGCTGACCCTGGTGGAGCAGGAGGGTACAACTTGTCTTCAATAGATGGTGCTGACTCCGTCACTTCTTTAGTATGTGAGAGAGTCTCATCTAGGATACATATATTGTGAGTTCATAGGTGTTATTATATTTATTTTTTATGCACTAGATGGATATATTTGAGGAGGAAATCATGATATCTTGTTCCATGGGTGAATAGTTGATCTAGTCATGATGTGAGAGGAGGGGATGTGGTAGTTTCACACCTCTCCACTATCTATACATCCCACTATGGGGAAGACATAAAGAGGCATTTTGAAAATGTTTTTTGGTCTAGTATGAGATGAATCATATATGAGTTTTTCACTGTATACCACACTTTTCAACAGGTGAAGGCTAAGTACAATGTTATGAAATGATTATTGTAATCTCTTGAGATCCCAAAATTGTAGTGGGATGTCATATCCATGGAAATCAACATAGGTATTCCATGCATAGTGGAGGGCCACAACACCATATGGGTGAAAGTTTGCTGACTCAAAAAGACATTAAACTTCATTGATATTTGGGAGATGAGTTTGGTGAATAGTTTGGGGTAGTTTTATGTATAATAGATTGTTTGCCATCACAGGTTACCCTTGACGATTGTCTTTGAACGTGACCCAAAATTGAATTCACCGTTACAGAGTGTCCCACGTGAGTCATTTGTGACCTATATGTGGTTGAGTTCTTCCATTCACCCCTAAAAATAGGTATACCAGAGTTCATAATCAAGGTGCTAGAGGATATTCTAAGATTTTACATGATAGACTTCAGTCAGAGTAGGGAGGATAAAATTACATTATTAGAGTATTCATAAAACAATAGATACTACTCTACCATCGGTGTGGCACCTTTTGAGTCCCTGTATCAGGATCCTATTGGTCACCATTATGCCAGAATGAAATTGGTGATTAATCTTTTGTGGTCCTGGAGTTACTTCATATTGAAATAGAGAATGTGTTGGTCATCTATTAGAGGATGAGGATGGTCTAGAAAATAAAAAAAATAACATGTATACCACCATCATAGGTCTATTGAGTTCAATCTAGGAGACCACATTTCCTTCCCTGTATCCCCACGATGAGGACTAGAGAGTTTTGATCGGAGAGTTAAGCTATCCCTGAGGCTTATCAGGTCATTCGAGATTGTGCAATAGGTTGGTGAGGTTGTATACTACCCCACCATACCCTCACACCAGGAGTTGGTTCACGACATCGTCCACATGTCAAGATGAGGTGATATGTAAAATACCATATGCATGTCATTAATTAGGGTGAGTTGAATATTATGGGAGGATATACCTTTATGGAGATCCTAGGGGTGATCAGGGATCAGCTAGAGTTGACCCTTCATTGATAGACCATCCCTTTGGTTCACATGTTGTGGTAGCACAAAAATGTTCTGGAGAGTTTTTCAGAGTGGGAGAGCCACATGCAGTCTTAGAACCCTGAGTTTTTATTGTAGTTTATACTTTTCAATGAAGAAAATATTAATGGAAAGAATTATGTATACCGAATTTTATCCTTGTAATCCTTTCAACTATTTATATATGTTTCTATATATCTAGTCACTAAGACAACATGTGATTCTGATGGAAGATATTCCCATAAATAATTTTTATAAAAAATTTAAATATATTTTATATTTCACAAGAAATATACCTCAAAAAAAATTGTGTAAATCATAAATGGTTGATCTGATCCAAAATAATATATCAAAGTTGAGTCTGTAATGTGGTGTTTAGCCTTGACACAACATAAAATTAGTTGGCATGTGATGATTAAACCCCTCACTCATTGGAGCTGTATTTAGGTGAATTAATTAATTACTTAAATTTTTTTGACCTATAATGATGTTCATAAATATATCTGTAGGGATAATTCTCCAGGGTTATCTCATAATTCCCCCATGGCTGGGGAAGCACTCTTACTTATCCATTTAGTGAATCATGGTTGAATGATGATATACCGTCAGATCTAATCAAACTAGGATGCAAAGAACATGTTCGATTCATAAAATAATTATGAGAGAACATTCTTCACTAATTATTGATCGAAAAAAGAGTTAGGACTCATATTTTGATGTTTTGTGCCTTTAGATTAAAAAATTGTGTAAGTAGTTATTCTTTTTTGATCTGCATCTTATTCTAACCTTTTCAAGAGCCAAAGTACCAGATGTCATATTTCTTAATCAATGTTGTATCCCATGTGCCTAGTATTTGATTGCCAACTTAGAAAATATGGATTCTGATTCTTAAAACATTGGTTTATGATGATTTTTCCTACAATTATTCGCATCCCTCTCTTGTTATATCCCTATGGTCCTAGCTCAACATTGTATGGTGGCACCAAACTCCATCAGGCCCCCTATTTCATGGCTGATTGACAATGTGACAATGGTTTGGTGAGTGAAACATATATCATTTATAATTTTGGTACATGGATAATAAATAAAGGATGTATGATATAAGATATAAGATACGAGATACGAGACATAAGATATGAGATATAAGATATGAGATATAAATATTGGTTAAATAATATTGTATAGGTTATATCATTTAAATAAGGCATTCATTTGATGGACCATCCGTGAAAACATGACCCTAGTATTGATAAGGTCATTTTATGATCGATGTTGTATACCTTTTTTAGACTCGATCCTCATTTCAACAAAATACCAAATAAAAATAATATTTTTTTTTGTGGAATCTTGTATACCGCATATCTCCCTCATACAGTGTCCGAATGAGGAAATGTATGTGATGTTTTTATACAAAAATTTAGTCCTGAATTTTAAAACCAATATTGGGTATTTAATTTGGAATCATGAATTTGGATGATGAGATGCCATTCCAGTATGATGCAGTGAACTGTGAGTTTTTCAAATAGTTTCGGATTGCGGAATGTTAATAACCCAGGTCGAGTGGTTTTCTACACAGAACATGATGCTGAACTCTATTGGTAATTTTGAGATACGATGCATGATTTTTTTATCATGACATAATAAGGAACACCCTATTATTGCAATGATCGTACAAGATAACTAGAGCTTTCTGACCTTACCCTTCAATCAAGATGGATTGTCACCTTACCTAATGATATTTTTGAGTTAACCTCTAGCAAGGATGGGTAGTGGAGTTCCTCAACTTTTTACTATTACCTTCTAGTAGTACTGGTTAGTAAAATTCCCTAATGTTCTTTTTTAAATACCCTCCATTAGGTTAGGGTAGTGGATTTCATTGACATTTTGAGATTACCCAAAAATGAGGATATAATTTGGAGTTCCTCGATAACCTTACCAAGTTTAACCTCCAGTAAGACTAATAAATGGAGTTCCTTGATGACTGCCCAATGTGGTACCCTCTAGTATTAATTGAAAGTGTATTTCCATGGAGATTATACACTTAAGAGCATCCTGTAATAATAGGGCATGTTACACATACCACGATTATATGACCCCTCGATTGTGCATCCCAAGGACGTGATGTGGTTTAATGTGGCATTGGACTTGAAGGGAACGTGGATGATTTTCCCACCAACACATATTCTTATAATGTTTTCTAAAACTATGAGGGTTAGTGAATTTTAAATTAATTGGATAATATACAGGATTGGTGATTGATCCCCTTATACTTTTGAGTTCGGGAATACATGTGAGATGATGAGAATCATTGATGAGCTTCTTTTGGAATCTTTTATACTCCACTTCTTCAGCTAGGTTGTGATATGGAAATCCCCTTAATCAAAAATTTGGATCGATTTAATGAGTAAATATATATTCATTTTTCTAGATTCACGCTATTTAATTGGATACTCTTCATTTAGGATAGGTGAACATGAATGATTATTACACATGATTTCCAGGTTTAGATTCTTTTGGTTGGATGAGTCCACTCTCTTAATATAGGTAGTAATGAATCGGTGAGAAGATCATATTATCACTATATAGAGATACTTGTGTTAAGAGGAATTTAATTTAACTCTCTATTTGGGATGCACTATACTCTTTAACTATACATGGTTCATCTGATGTCTTCCTCTTCTAGATTATATCTTACATCCCCACCGTCTGCTTTAGGGGAATTCTACTATGTATGTGTATACACCCCCTTCATTGGCTCTTCCCATATGTGTTGTATCCTTTTTAGATAGTAGATATGACAACCATTACTTCAAAGAGTATAGACGTATTGGGTGCTTGACCATGTATGGTGGTCATATCATGGGATTCATGTTTGGGGATATCTTTATGATGTTTTCTTTTCAAGTTTTTTTCCGTATGGGACATATTTCCAATTGGGAGTGTATTTTTTTCAGTTTTAACATTTACTTTACACTACCATACTTTAAAAACTTCTTTAGATTCATGCATTTTTGGTCTACATTATATCTATGTTTCATCTTTTACATCTCCCTATTTAAATTTTAATTTAGTTAACTATGTGTTTGTGTATTCGTTCTTAAAAAAGGCCTCCCAGAGTTAGTTGTTCCTTCTACACTTGCCACCACCCCTTACCTATGAAGGCAGTCTTGGGGTAGTTTATTCTCAATCCCTGACTTGGGTCGGGTCATGACAACATACATCATTCATTACAATATAGTATAATACATTAATATAGTGATGGAAATATCTAAAGAGCACAAAGGTGACCCCTGAGAGCATATTCAGCTCCACATCAGTCATGATCTCATTTCACATTGTGTATAAGTATACAACAACATTAAAGGTTCATGTCCATGGGAATATGTAGGCTTACTCAGGTACCCCTGTGTAAAGGCATCCTAAGAAGGGTTTGAGACATAAATCTCATTAGGATTTCACCCACAATGCCATGCCAAATCTACATAGTGAAATATAAATGAATCATTATGAAGGTACAGATAAATAATAAAAGAATAAAATAAATAATCGACCACCCAACTAGGATTCTAAGTTACACTTGATGGCTATCCCATATTTTTCACATAGTTTGAGTAATATTCTTATCAAAAATATATATATAGTAATTAAATATGTATATGTGTGTGTGTGTGTGTGTGTCGTATAGATATATATTCCATCCACCAATATGAACCATATGTGTACCAAGTCCAATTGGTCATATAGACATGATACTAGTTTTGGATGGACTGGGATGTAACTCATAGACATGAAGCACCAAGAGAAGTACTCATAGTCCAACCTCTAGCCCAACATGGAGGATCACATGGTCTTCCTACTCAAAGGCTCTCATGATGCTTTTTAAATCAAGCACTGGAAGAAATATGATATAACATAAATACATCCATAATCAAATGAATCACACATGGTCTTATCCCTATCACATCTCCCTAGATTGGGTGCATTCCCTACATCCCTATAGTGTGAGAGTACCATAACACATCACCCATGAAGGCGAGTGTTCACTTCATTGAAACACTATATTATGGAACATGGTACTAAAAAGTCAATCTCCCATATAGTATATATGGTGGATAGGGTTCATGAACTACATCAATACAGAGTGAGAGTGCCATACTACTATGCTAGGAATGAATATTGGGCCACTATAAAATTCTCAATGATTAAACATGGAACTCCAAATCCCTTCCCCCATATTGTATCTCTTGTGTATATGGAAAATAACCTAAAAACATATAGAGTGTGAGTTCAATACTTCTATTCTCAGGATGGTGAGTTGGCCCCCGGGAAACACTCTAATATTGAATATGGAGATCAAAAATCCCATTCCCAATATAATACCTCTGGTTCATTAGGTATATTCTATACATACCTATATTGTTATAGTAACATACTAATACACTCGGGATGGTGTGTCGTCCCTCAAGAAATACTCTAAGGTGGAATGTGGAAATAAAAATACCATCACCATTATAGTAACCTTGGTAGATAAGGTAAATTCAACACATCTACATGTTTTAAAGGTTCCATACTAGTTCACTCGGGATAACGTGTAGGCCACCAGGAAACACTCAATGATGGAATTTGGTGCACAAAAGCTCATCTCACATATAGATATTAAGAGGCACAGTGCGTTGTTATATAATATATATGAAAAAACATCTTATTCATTTTAATTTAATCATTATCAGATCCATATTCAAATTTATCAAAATCATTTAATAAGACATAATAAAAAGGCATATACTCATAAACTTATATGTGTTGTCTCAATTAAACCAATTGATTTATTTAAATGAGGGAAATCCATCATGATATGTATAATTAACTCAAATCATGATATTTAATTACACAAATCAAGAGAATTCACTTATCATGGGTCAAGTTGTATTTAGAATGTACCATGGGGGAATAGGGAAAATTCCTAAATGGGAATCCTATTTTTATAAATCATTCCGAATCATGAAATTTATAAGATGGGCCAAGAACATATATGACACCTGGGTTCGGTAAAAATCATTAAAAAATAAACTTTATTCTCTAATTATATTTGTGGACATTCATTGATCAGGACATATAACAATTATAACATCAAATAATATTAAAATACCAGCATAATAAATTATTCAATCATCAAATTATAATCTTTAATTGTTAGCTTAAAATAAAAACACATCTACATTAATGTTGGTTTATTATAATAACATTGTATTTATTTGTAAACAATTCAATTATCATATGAAACATTTTATTTTGGAATTATACTCACTAAAAATTTAAGAGACATTAAATCTGAAAATCATTATATAGTAATTAAAATCTATGTAATGTGTGATAAGAAATTTATTAATTAATTTCTAAAAATAATTATCATCGAATGGGATCCTACAAAAAAAAATTTATGAAGATAAGAAGAAAATTAGGAATTTAGTGATTTTAGCTGTGACCACTCAATGTTTTTTCTAACCTCTCTGGAAATACGCAGAATTTCATATATATTAAGAAACCTTGAATATATGCACAATTTAAATGGCCCCGAATATGTTTAAGGGTAATCTTACATATATGATTATATGCACACACCCATCTCTATAAACACCCATAAGAATTTTTTAGATTATATGTATTAACAAATAGGCCCATATATTTTTATTTTATGACATGGAATAATGTACATATAAAAGGGTAACATACATATAAATATTCATACCTATGCATACATGGTATGTTTCCATAAACTCCAGCTACTATAAATTTCAATGAGAAGGTCCACACACATAAATGAAAAAATATTTTACAATTAGAAACTAGAAAATTCCCAAATATAAATTGAGGGATGATGAATAATAGAGGAAAACCATACCCAAAATTGAGACTGGATGGATTGAAAATCTATGAGCTGCTTCTCCCTCTGTATTGGTTTCCATAATCCGAACAACTAAGTCCAGAGAAAGACTTTCTATTCCCTAACACAATAAGAAACCAAAAACTCATGTTTTCTTTATCCTAATGGTTTAGTCAAATGTCACTATGAGAAGAAGTAAAGAAAAAGAGTCTTGATAGGGAAGAAGGAAGGGAAATAAAGATTACATTGAATAATCGTACAATAAACTGGTGGAAAACTGGTGGAAACTTGTGTGGGAAGAGGGAGATAGAGAGAGGTTCATCACATTGCCAAGGGGATCCCTAGGGGGTGTTCATCATGATAAAGAGGGGGAGGGGAGACCCTCCTTTTTATTTCACAATACATAACCTTAATAATAATAATAATAATAACATCACCAACAATATTATTATTAATATAAAATTATTTATTTTTCTTATTTTTCCTTTATTCAAATTTAATTCAATTTTAATATAATATAATATAGTTTAATGAAAACACACTACATGTTTTGGGCCACACAGTTATCCAAACCGTTCTCCAACTACGTGATGAATAATGCAGAGGTATCGCACCAAAACGGAAATTGTACAAGATTGGTACATGGTTTGGAAAATTTATTATAGCATGTGCATACCACCACTTCCCACTAACAAAGTCCCCATGGGTTTTAGCTAAGGGCCACTTGGTTTTAGAATAACCGTGCACCTCTATTAGTGCATACAAACATTATTTTTATGGTCAGGAGCTCTCGAAACTCAATGATACATCTAGTAAATCTCTTGGTTCTTTACTCATGTATAATATCATAATATTTAATGTTTTTCACTATCATCATTCTGTTACAATGATCAGTTTTAGAAATGGCCTTTCTAATAAATGAAAAAGATCTAATTACCTTGATTTTTCATCATATGTAATAAAAAGGGTTCATTGCATTGGTAATTAGTGATGTTAATGGAGAGTAATCTGTCAAGAATACAGATTAGTTCCTTGTCATAACTATACCTAAGAACAATTGACAATTTACCAATAATAAAACTCTTTCTTATGCCTTATAGTTATAAATTATCCATGTAAAAACATTGTCTATATTAATTTTACTATTTATAAATAGAATCATTATGTTATGACATCTATATAGCTCATTGGAAAGTGATGGCTTCATTTGGCACTAGTGAGATGGAGGGGATGAAATAAACCCAAATTTATCTCAATCACAATCATCATAATCATAAATTTTATAAATGGTCAGCTGTATGTACCAAATTATATAATATCTTCAAATTAATGAACCTCTATAGTACTAAAATAAAAATTAAAAAATTCCTCAATTAGTGAACGACTTCATCTGCCATGATGGTATTAATTCCTAGAAAATTATTAACAATTTTTGTTTAGATAAATTCATTCTATTATATATTAATGATGGGTGAAGTAATTAATGAAGTATATGAAAGAACCTATGGGCCACACTGGATAGTAATATGTATCTCTCACCAGATAAGGATACATGAGTACTTTTATCCCGCTATGATATAGATTATATATAATTTGAAAATAACTTCCACATGTGTAAGATAAATAAAAAAATTATTCTCCAGACCCCAAATTATCATTATGATACAAATCACCCATGTACATTTAAATTTATTTGAATGGGATTCATGGTTTTAAAACCATCAAAAACTATTTCATGAATTTTTATTATGTCTGGAAAATCATCTTAAAATGGGAAAAATAAAAATGTCTTAGATATTTTTGGGATGAACATTCTAATTACTATTAAAAAATTAAAATTCACAAGTTGATTTAGTGTTCATGAAAATATAATTATAGATAATAATAAAAATATTTATATGTATTATTTGAGGAATTTATACTCAAAATACAAAATACAGTTTGAGAATTCTTATCATTATCTGGTGGATTCTAAAATATAGTAAAAATATTTCAAAATATCATAGATATTATGATATAGAAATAATAGATAATAAAATATGGCCAAAACTAATATTAAATATGTTATGGGTCTATCGTATATTATACAAAACCTTACCATAGTTACCTCATCTTCACCAGGTTATGGTGAATATGTTATGTTACCTATGAAGGGTCAACTTCCTTCACTTCTAATGACAATTTATAAATTAATTGTTAAAAATGAGAGAACATAGGTGCGATTTGATGAATATAATGTACATGAAGAATGAATATTTTGTCCCTTTCATAACACATAGTTACACCAAAATTTAGTGAATTTAGTATTCAATAATACATTTCACCATAATTTGATCATCTAGAAATAATTTTTTCTGGATCAAAACACACTGATACAAACTAGAAATGATCCTATGAAATTGGAACCATAATTGGTGGGTTCGTAACATAAAAAAAAGGTATATTCAGAAAGATAATTATAATTATCTCTATAGATCGAGGGTACATTACACCTCATAGAAACATGAGGTTTATTAGAAGATAATATTCATGTAATTTCATATCAATTATCGAGAAGATCATTTATTCAATACTATATACTATTTTGTATATCATCTATATTATATAGTTTTAAATATCATGATGTTGTCATTGTCATGAGAATGTATGCTTCATACCATACTACTCTTGATATATTTTTTTATGTTTTATGGGCTGGTTATCATCACAAATCCATTGGATGCATGAAATATTACCCTCATTACATGATAATAATCAGTCAGAAAATATGATTTCTATATATTAGGCTAGATTATATAGATACCCTTTCATTTCAAAATTATTATTATAATCCTAGGAATTTATGACAGAATTATAGGTCCTTACAAAAAAAATTGACTCCATGGTATACTTACTGGGTTTTGGAGGATAATCTACTGATCATGGTTGATAATGAAACCCATTAATGTTCTTGGTATATCTTCTTGTTTCAATAAGGAAAATTAAGAGAATCTATAATAAGGTCATTATTTATCATATTGTGATCCATCCATGCAGATATTGATGGAGTATGTTAACAAATTAGCCCCACTAGAATACTGTATTGGTCCTATAATAAAGATGACAACCACACTCAAGGAACACCTCTAATAATGCATGGGTATGTGACTAGATCCTATTGTATAAAACAAACAATTGTTGGATGTACCCTCATATATCCTAAGAAAATAATTTGAAATCCACTAAAAAAACTTCATATAAAATAATATAATCCTAATATAATCCATAATACTTGGTGTGTCAAAAATAAATACATGTCTTGAATTAGAAATACGAAAATATACTCTAATGTATAAGCACCAAAAATAGAACCATGCTATGAAATAGTGACATCCAACTAATTCTCCCAAATAAACTAGAAACCTAGAAATAGATTTATATATATAGGTGAATATAAAATGTTTACTCAGTAGCATCCTCCTAGAGACCCCTCATGAAAATGATGAAGAATAAGGTAAATTATTCTGTGAAAAAACTGGTTATGAATATTGAATACAGAAATGAAATATCAACTATTACCACAGGGACTCACTCACCCAATGGGACATCCATGAAGAGTATTTTTATAAAAATAATATAAAAAATAAAACTAGAAACCACATAACCCTTCGCTTTTCACTCTCACACCCCAAAATAAAAAAAATATGATATCATCACTTCCAAAACAACAAACCCATTTCCACTAAACATATACGCCAAGTCTCATATGATTTGGGTTGTATAACAACTATACCTAACCCAAAATCTCTTAGGATTCTACATATCATGGTGATACTATTCCAAGGACTCACATTATAGTTATGTGGGTCAGATAATACGCCTACACATATCATTTTCCCTTAATGACCATTATATCTTGTTATCATCACTTCACAACATCAAATCCATATATAGATCCATATAAAATCCATCACAGTAGGGTCTTTTTAACATAATGGTTATGAACCTCTTACCATACTTCACTAGTTGAAATTCTTTGTATGGACACACCCCTATAGCCCTAGATAAAAATAATCCATGGATAATGTTCACATTCTTCCACGATCATTGCTGACCATGAAAATAGGCATATTCAGCTCAACCTATGGCCACTAATAGTTTGGATCATGGTTTTAGGCTAGCATATAAACACCTAAACAAGGGAAAATTGCATGATTTTTTGGTGGGAATAAATATTTCCGTTTTTAAGGCCAATATACATATTAAAAATATGCATATATACATATAAATGATCTTATAATAACAAAAATGAGTATTGGTTGATTGGTATGGTATTTGTGATGAATCCCAAATGTTTTAGGTTTAAAACTCCCTATTTTTTGTGCTATGAACATGGTCATAAAAATATATTTACATGATAGATTTTTGGCCATGTCTCACAAATACTGTAATATAAATAGTAATTATGACTTCCATGACCATTATTTATGACTATATCCATGGTGAAAGGAGTTATCTCTAAGGTCCCCAATGATATGATATTTATATTTTTTGAGAAATGAATTTAATTATCATTTCATATATTTATTAACATGTTTCAGATACCATTTTGGGTTT
Source organism: Viscum album (assembly GCA_963277665.1). Taxonomy (NCBI): domain Eukaryota; kingdom Viridiplantae; phylum Streptophyta; class Magnoliopsida; order Santalales; family Viscaceae; genus Viscum; species Viscum album. The sequence goes on along the minus strand of OY728164.1, from coordinate 478,915,173 downwards.
TATAGTATCATATCATCATTATGTTTTAAAAATAAACCATTTAACATAAATATTCTATAATAAAATATCAACATATAGAATGTGGAACATAAATAATTCAAGTATTCTATTATCACAAAAATATCCATTCCTATAATATTTAATTATTTATTAATGATAATTAGAAATTAGAAATATATAACAAACTCTCGAAACCATAGGGATAAAACCATCCACTAGGATCTCCCTTCATAATGATTCAACCCCTGAAAACAAAATGTGTGCAAGCATATTTTATACAATGTTGAACATTTAAAAAAGATGAATATAGATCTACATATATAGAATAATAATATATTATATCTCTAATATGGATATCCCATCACTTTATATAGTATCCCCAAATTTAATTAATGTATTAAATAATGAATTTCTATTATCTGTAAATCGAAATGAATTTTCTCTAATGCACACTTATTGAAAATTATATCATTTTAATATTTCAAATGATTTTTAGTATATAAAAGAATAAAAAAACCATTAATAAAAAATGAAAACTACATATGAGACATGTATGAATCCATTTACTTTATAATGTAATCATATCATATGTTATGATTGGGGAATATCATGCCTTATATATTATCCAGATATCTTAATTTGTAATATGCAACAGAATCTTGTCATTGGAAATGAATGAAGTTATATCTAATATGTAGATATCCTTATATTAGTGAATTTGAAAAATATAATCCTTCATTTGTTGCATTAAAAAATATGCAGTGGTATTTTTCATATGGAATTGAATATAATGACATGACATCATTCCTTAAAAATGTTAAACCACATGGAGTTATTTTTTTTCACAATACCATAAACATTATCACGAGAGTAGAAAATGTGAAACCCCATCCATCAAATATAGAACCCATTCCTTTACAAAGAACCTTCACAACTCTTCACCATTAATCTCTGTTTAGACCCTAAAATTATACCTATAGTAAACAATTACCATTTTTTCCTTCTAGAGTGACATAATTAATACTATCCCACTGTCTCCCCCTACTGTAGGGTTTCCTACAATAGTCTCATAATAGGATAACATATCCCCTTCCTAGTGGAAAAAAATAATGTATTCATGTTCTCCTGAATTATGTGGGGACATATGGATCTACTTTTTAGAATCTAGTTTAATGTTTCACAAGGATTTCATAAATCTTTAAACCTAGTTTTTGGGATCCCAAAAATTCACATTATTTTCAATTTTCTAAAACAATTATATGGTGTTAATACATTCCAATAACAATGTGTTTATTAAATTCATTTCCAAGAAGATATAAATTGAATCATTCATCTCACATTCTAGGTCCTATTTAAATGTACTCATCACATTTATTTCCTCTTTCTATATTGGCATTATATCTTTGGTTGTTTGTACTAATTCATGAACAATTATTTGTCAATGTTGGATCATTTTAACTACACAATGAGAAAAAAAATTTATATTCTAAATTATTTAACAAAAAGGAGCCTAAACTGAATAAAATTAAGGTTTGTTCCCTTCAATAATAATCATCAAGATTATATTTTTCTATGAACCATAAATACATAGATTAATAGTCAATTTTTTTAAATATATTCCCTAAAAAAATTTAAAATTTCATCATCCAATAAATCCAAATATATTAATACTAATGTTATTCCTCTTACACATTAGGATGGTTGAATTAATATTGAATTATCTACATAGTTTGGAATTTATGCATCCATTAGGAAATACTCGACATCACATGAGAATAAACATCACGAAACATTTCTCAAACAAATAAGTCCTTAAACTATAATACATAACTTTAGTAAATTTGGTAATACCATAAACTATAGGAATTGTAAAATTTTATAATTCCTGATATTCATATACAAATAAATAGAGAGAAAAATATAAAAACTGAAGAAATATATAAATGCTTTGTTAGGGAAAAGGTCAGTAATTTCTCATTGATCCAAATATCATAAAATCATAGTGAATGTTAGTGTAGAAAAAAAAAGTAAAATGTTTTTGATTTGAATTAAAATATTTGATATAAAATTACAAGATACCCCTTGAGTTATATTATACATTATTCATGAGATTCATATAATTGAATAATATTTTCCTATATCAAAAAAGGCATGAAGCTATTTTGTTATCATATATCATTGCCTATGTTTTGAATCATGATATGGGTTGAAAATTATATGTGTTTTTTAAAAATATATAGTTTCTCTAGAATTTAATGATCAATTATAAATTGATTTTATAGTTTATTTAATTGATTTTATTATTCATTGATTTGTTAAATGAATGTTTCAGAAATGATAAATATTTCATCAGAATCCATGAAATGGTAGTCGATACATCCAATACTCGATTACTGTTTATTTATTTCAAAGTTGATATAAAAGGGATATGATCGATCATGTTATTGATACTCTCATTGAATGAAATTAGAGTAGAAATTATCCTTAATATCATGTTTTTTATTAATCATTATTGAAGTAAGTTATAGATCCAATTTATAAAAAGGGATTCATCTTTATACAGTAAGGTTACACTATATAGTTTAACCCCATCATATGTGATATTATTTTTAACTGTAACTAGTGGTGATCACTATCAAACAAACAATATTTAGTAGTTGAAATAAAGGATACTAAAATTATAGGTATGCATATTTTATATTCTCAATATTTATTCATGTATATAATATTGATCATATTTATGGAATATATGGGTTTATTCATATTTCCATAGATTATTGGATGATCATCCTAAATATTAAATGAGTGCCAAAGACATTTCCTTCAATATATTAACAATATAATCCAAATTTATTTAAATAAGCATGGTATACTAATGTGTTTGATCCCATATATTAACTTATTTTATTAATCTTTTCATATATTTTTTCTCTTTTGAATTATATTTATAAATTATATCATAAGGTACAACTTACTTAAAAACCGATGTTGTTAAACTATGTCATACGATACATTATGTGATATCGTAAAATATGAATGAGCCCCAAATTTTCACAACAACAGTGAATCAAAATATTTTTAGGCTATTGATAATTTTTAAATAGTATCATATGTGTAGTTTTTAAAAAAACCATAAAAAAATACATATAGGGTTCTTCTTAAATACTACAGCATTATAACCCCTCATTTAATCTATAAATATTTTTCATTTTTTCTATTTTTTCACATTATTATCTTGGATTATATTAGATTGGACACCCTTCTATAATAAAATAATATATACAAAAAATTTTGAAATTATTTATTATATTTATTGAAAAGGTGAATGTTTATAAAATTTTAATAAATTAAAACTATTAGTCCATGTAATATTAAAATGTTCAAATCTATCATATATATTTATTATTCATATTGGAATCCCATGTTATAGAATGTAATTAAATTATATTTTAATTTTTCAATTACCATTAATTTTTTTTATTAAATGATTCTGAATTGTGAATAATTTTTACTGTTACTTTATCTAAAAAATATTTATGTATTTTTACTAGCCATGCATTATATTTTATATTTGTGAAAATAAGAATTACTTTTCATTTAATTTACTATTAGTTTGTTTATTGAATACATTACTTTGAATTTACTTATTAGTGATATTTTTTCAATATAATTTAATTGATTTATTATTAATTTTATTCTACAATGATTATTTTACCACCTAGTAGATGGATTTAGGGTCATACGTTCTATTTTCGAAGAGGCTTATACCTTATCCAAGATTTTTATAGGTTTGTTATATCTATATGTTTGATTACTCATATTAAAATTTCAAATAATATAATATTATAATCCTTTAGATGAAGTTTTCATGTAACTTAATTATTGATATATTTTTATTTTCTTGAATATTTTCAAATTCTAATTATGTGTAACACAAATTTATGGGTTTTTTATTAGTTTCACATTAATATAAAGTGTAAAAAATATATTTTTCATAAAAAATTGATTCAAATGATAAATCATTAGATGAATTAAATAATTAAAATAATAATGAAATGGGAGATTAAATATTTCAAATGATGAAATAATTATGAATTTAATATATATAGGTTATATATTATATTATAAAGTCTTTTAGAAGAATATACCTAAAATACTATTTGTGAGATTAATTCAACTATGGAATATTTCAATCATTTTATCATTAAACAATATAGTTCATTCAATTTATGGGTTATCCTAAATTATCATGTGCAGATCAAGGAAGAAAATGGTCATACAAACATATTATGACAGCTATTGTTGGATTTTTTTTGGATTACACTATCCAAGAGACCCTAATATTATTGGTTTACCAAAGAAATATATTTGAGTGAATCTATATATTTTATTTGGATGAATAGTTTCAGTCGACATTATAAGAATCATGACTATTATGAATGAAATGTATTCCAACAAAAATAATTGAGTGATGGTAGAAAATATAAAAACAAAAAACATAGGGAATTGCATATCAATGAAAACTAAATGAATATAATTTTTTATTATCATTATTAGTGGGATTAAAAAAATTCATACTACTTTATGAAATGATATAGAAAATTATACCCACTCATATATATATGTGACTATTTTAGTTTATGGAATAAATCATATTAAACATTTCTAGATCTAATAATGTTAAGACATATATAAATATTATAAGTAAGTATTTATATTGAAAAAACATTATCAATGAGAATCATACTACTTTTGATAATTTAAATGTCAGAGATTTCAATTTATCTAACATTTTCTCATTTTTATTGGATACAAGGTTTCCATCCTATAATTGTGATAAAAAATAGACTTTATAATATAAATGTTTTGTAAAGGGTGATTTAAAAATTCATTTGAGTAATTTATTAAGAGTTACTACATTGGTAATTGAAAATTATTATTGGACATTACCACATTGATTACATATAGAATTATATAGCCTTTATCATATTCCCACTATAAATAAAACTTTCATTTTATGTGTAATTTTTTTGATGATGTGATTTTCAAAAAATATTAATAAATTGTGTTTCGAAATATATTATATAGAAATTAAGAATGTAATTTGAAATATGTTAAATGGTTAGTATGTTATATATAAATATAACCTTATCAATAACATTTATAATTATATGGACAATAAATATTATAATTCCTTTTACCATTGGTATTATCACCTTGGAAATCTAATAGAGAAACTCGTCCCATGAATCGATAGATATTGCATGCTGGAACCATTTTATTATGAATAATTTTGTACATGATAATATTTTTAATTGTGAATGATTAAAAAAATTTATTATAAAAGGAAGAAGGGATATTGGAATATGGGAACTCATACATTGGGTTTTATATGGACCACTGAGTACTTTAGCCAGAGGTCAGTTTTGGTAATTAATTATTTTAAATTCTACTTCAGTAATTGTGGATATGTTTTTTGAAATCGAAATATGTATGAGACTTTTTAAAATTTTTAAGAGTTTCATAGGAAATTACATAATCAACTGTGAAAAAATTACTAACACTCTCCAATAAAATCTTAGAGCTGATTTCTTGATTCAAGAGTTCACTAGTCATATGAGATATAATAGAATTACTCCACAACACCATAGTCTAATAGTGTGTTTTAAAAAAGTAACCATACCATATTGGACATGGATTTATTAATTTGGACTCTTTATGACCATTCTATTTAATTTTGATGATTTTTCCCATATACTATAGTATTTTTAACAAAACCATGTTCTTTCTAAACTAGTAATGTAGTAATCAAATGTGATATAGACTCATAAATTTCCCAAAATATCAATAATTAATATTTGGGGTTCTAAACCACTCTTTTAGATGTTTATTTACAATAAATTAAAACTTAAATCAATGTAATACTTATTTATTAGATATACAAGGCAACTATAGGGTATTTTTTATAAAGCCTTAGTAAAAATAAAGTAGATGTTTTAAAAACTAGTAAAATTATTAGGAATGAATATATAAGTGGATGAGTTGGTGGGAGGAATGTATATTATGGATGTGAATAATAAAAAGTATTAATTATTCATGAGGTGGGCATTATTTTGTTATAAAAAGAGTGCAGAAAGAACAATAGACTCAAGCTACCAAAATAAATGAAGTCTCTGTAGGATTTCTCCCAAACCCAAGATATATGGATTTAATATTAAAATTATGATTCATTAATATCATTAATATGTAAACCTACTGCTGATGAAGATTTTATTTTATGTTTTAATTTCAAAAATGGATAAACTCCCTAGAATAATATATAAAATCTTTATAATATAACCATGTTTAAATCATAGTTGATTCACCTGAATGGTTAATAATTATAGATTGAATGTGTGATTTATACACTAAAATTAGAATACATGGTATAGTGTCTACCTCTAAAGAATTATTTGTGTCAAATGGATAAAAATAAATTAACATTATTGATGAGATAAAAAATAACATGTTTCAATTATATGTTCAGTTTTGATATTTCTTTTCTTATTAATAGGATTCTAATTATTTGATATATTAAAACGATATTAAAACTACATTCCCTAACATTAATTTATTTTAGTTTATTCATATGATAATACTAAAATATTTTCATGTTCCGAATGATTCTTCAAAAGTATACAAGTTACATTGGATTTTTAATAGACTATATAAAACATATAATTGATAGAATATCTAGATTGATGATTCTACCATAGATTTTTTCCCATAACAAATGGATGATTTAGGTTAATATAAATGTATTATTTAATGTTTTATAGGTTCTTGGATTTACATTGCATATTAAAAACAAGTTATTTATAATGACATCCCAACATAAATACCTGTTAGTATTTGGTTATTTAAATTGTTCTATACCGAATAACTGGGTGAAAAAAAATATAACGTATGAATATATAAATATATAGAAAAATTAATTCAATTTTTTTGAGTAATTATATGTACATTTTTACACATTGCAAGCAGTTTATCCTAGAGATCTCTAAAAATTTATCATTTTCATTTTTGTAAGGAATGAATCCATCAAAAAACATGATACATCCAAATTGTTTTAAATAGGTAATATAATTATATATGTTCCCACCAAGGTGTCTATATTATATTAAATGTTGTACATATTGTTTTTACTATTCTCTTAAAATAAATTGTATATATAAAGCCAATCTCGGTGAGAGTCATTGGATTATTGGTAAGAACATGCTTAATTACATTAAATGAACCGAGGATATATTATTTGTATTTTGATGAGTGTATAAGATTAATGTAAAGGAATAAAATAATACATGTTTCAAACTAGATAATGGAGAAATAAAATCTCAATCTAGTTTTAGGTTTTTCTTGGATGGTTAAGCATGCAGTTAGAATAATTCCAAAAATTCAACACTAGATGCATCGACAATAAAGGCAAAGTGTATCATCACATAATAATCTATGAAAGAAGATGTTTGGAATAGAAAGTTGATTTATAAACATGAGGTGGTTCTTATTATTTAAGGAGTAATTTATGTTTACTGTAAAAAATAGCGGCATTACTCAAGATAAAAAACTATCAACTCACTAAAAGGACAAACACATCTTTCTCAAATACCATCTTCTTTGAGAAATTATTGATAGAGATGACAAGAAGACTTATTAGTTGGATATAGGGGAAAATTTAGAAAAACCATCAATTCTATTATCATATATGAAAAAAAGGTTCAGGTCAAATTTCATAGTATAAAATACATAATATATTGAATTTGTTTTTGTAATTATATTATGATTTTATAATAAAGGTATTCACTATTTATCATTAATTGAAGTTTATTTTAATTCACATTATATAAATAATAGAATGATAATATCCCCTTAATGTATGAATATTAGTTCTACATAATTTATGATCATAATGGAGTTTTATGGGTTATTATGAAAATTTTAATATTATCATGAGTAGTAATGTCATGAAATAATAAGTGGAGTCTTAATATTTAGACTGTCCACCAAATATTATCCCATTAAATGTTATAAACCAATTAATATACATATGGGGTATAATAACATTTAATCACCATTAGCTTAGTTTTGAATGATACATAGAATAAGAAACATCATACATTAATATTGATCTTATGAAATCACTGAGGATCACCTAATAAGGGGTTTTGGGTATAATTCTTATCATGTCATTGGATGGAGCTCAACCAAGGTGGCATTTCCCCCTTATTTAAAAAAATAATCCATCTAGACCTGGTTTGAATTAAAATAATGAAATGCATTTCCTTGAATAGTATTTTCATATATTATGTGTTGAGATAGATCAATGGTTGATATGTGACATTATCATCTTTTGAATTAAAGGCATGTGATATATTTCATGACTATGATTGTGTTTTAAGACAATCAAGAATATTTAATACGTTGTATATTATTTTTAAAATATTCTAGTTATAGTGGTTACTATATATCATTGAAAAACCTAATATATATGTATAAATATAACATATATGTTGCATATTGTGGTGTACATGGTCATATAGATAAATTAGAATGTCTTATCGAGATCACACATAACACCTTAATAGATTGAGTATCCCAAATTCCTCTATAAATACCCTTATTTTATTATATCTATAAAATAAATAATCAATATATATTTACAATTATATAATGGCATGTATAATGACATATATTTACCTTTGTATAATTTTTATATTTTTAACATAGTATATTTTCTAAAACAAAGTGTGTTTGATTCACTGTACCTACTAGAATTTTGCATAAATTCATAAATTGTTTTCTAGTTTTTCTTAACATTAATAATTATCTTTAATACCAGTGGGATACATTATTATATAAACTAAAATAATGGATATCATAGCCTATGATATATCTTGATTCATGGGATACTCTATACATGAGATGCATATCATGTATTATGAAAATTTTATATCATGAAGTATATGGGGACGATTATCATTCCCTATATCATTAATAATATTGGTCATTACAATTTAGTTTGCATTGGTTATGAGTGAAAGACACACATACAAATTCTTCCTCAAATATTAATCAATTCAATATCAATGAGATTGATTCATTAATATATTTTCATATTAATTGAATAGTTCAATACACATTACACCCCTAAGTAGTAATGTGTCCACATCCATGAGAATCTAGTTAATATAGATAATTTTCAAAAAAAAAACAATATTTCCTATGGAGCGTATATAAAAGGGATGGGACCCCTCCCATTTGTAATACACTAATTGAGTAAAAACATAGTAAAAAATATGTTAATGCTCATAGTTCTTCATTCATCTGTAATTAAGTATGTGATAGAACCTTTATTAAGTTCATCGTTCATTTACTTATGATCATGGTTCTACTGTTATGTTTAATCCCTGTAGATCTGAGATTCATTAAACTATCAATAATTTTTAAATACAATGAGTGTTCTAGATCAAGGATTTTGGATGGAGGCGACATCATTTTTGGTATGATATTTTATTTTCATAATATTTATTCATTATTTTACATTTTTTTAAAATGTTAATCATATATGTGTTTCTTTCACTACTAAAGAACAATAAATGATCACCTTAAATAGGCATAAAATATCTATTTGAAGGATATAAATCATTTATAAATGATGATTTGATCTATCTTAGTCTATGGTGAAAATTATAATAATTTCAATGTTTTAATTAATTTAGTTTTTTCCCACAAATTGTGTTAATTATATCTAAAACATCTTATTAAATTTATTAAACATAGATTAATCATAATGTTATCATATAAATGTTCTTCTATTCATGATCATAAAAATTTTGATATTTAGATATAATATCTAGAAATATAATCTAGGATTCTCCAATTTAATTATGACATGAATGATAATAATCTACATAAATGTTACCCTTAAATACCGATAAAATGTTTTAATGAAATGTATTTTTGTTCTCTGTCTATGTATTCTTGGATTCACCCACACCAGGAATGTGATCTCATAACGAGTCATTATTATGTCTAATCAATATATACTTTAATTTTATCATCCTAATTTTATACTATGTTTTATCATTATATACCACATTTTTTCTATGTTATACATATGTAAACTACATAATCTTTTTGTTTACTTTATTTTACTAAAATTAAAAATACCCAAATATAGTCTAATATATATGATCAAAAATAAATGATAAATATTTCAATTTCAATTTAAAATCCATAAATGCAATACAAAGTTAGACAAATCATATCAAACTAAAAACACTTATATTATGGATTTTTAAAAATACAGGTATCATGTTGTTAAGAAAACTACCATAATAATGAATAAGAAAATGATATGTATAAAACAGTAAAAATTTATTGTGTCATAAAAAATAAAAGCTACCACAATCATTGTACTCAAGTAAGACAACAACATAAGAAAAAAGTGAATTCCCAAATCCCTATAATTGTAACGTTTTCATATGCATCAATAACATACCATTTTGAATGGTTTATCTTGATAAATAGTCTCATGGAATGAATGGGTATCATCGGTAGAACCTACCACAATCGTACTATTCATTTCTGTTTCATGTATGTTAAAAATATTTTCTATAGAAAATTAATTTTAAAAATTTAGTGACCTATAATAATTCCTGTAGAAATAAAAAATAAAAAAGGACAAAAAACAATATGAAAAAAATAAAACGTATCTATGAAATTATGTAATAATATACATAAAAATCCCAAAATAAATGCATTTTTAATGGGATAGTAATATGACATGGAATGTATACAATTGATAAAAAAATGAAATCCAAAATGATATGTAAAAAATAATCCACTACCCATATTTGTGTGACATGAGGCCCTTTATATTACCTCCCCTAAAACATTAGGCATGAAAACCTAAGAATCCACTAACTATGTGGGGATCTAATCAGTTACCAAAATAAAATAAAATAATGTCGACATAAACCAAAATTTTTTGTCTATAGTATGATGATAACAATCTGATTTGGATTCAACAATGTACTCCATTATCTACTAATAAGAATGAAACTATACTTAATTAATTTGAATAATAAAATGTAAATATATTCAATAATTTTTAATCAATATAGTAAATAATTTTTTTATTACTTAAAATAATATATAATTGAGCAGTACGAAAAAATTAGTAAAACAGACACCTATGTTTTAATCCATATTATGGGATTAATTCATAAAGAACCAGTTTAGTGAGAGATTGAAGTAATATATGGATATGAAAAGAACAAATCAATATCCTCTAGGAAGTGTCTCACTATTCACATATGTGAACTAATGGTGGATAGGACAATAAGGATAATAATATCCACAAGCTATGGATTATCATGCACTAGAACACACCAATATTGGGTAGAAATAATCATATAGTATAATTAGAGAACCATACCTAAGCCTATAATTATATGTTGTATACTTCCCCTAAGAAAATAATATTTCCCATGAATCTATATCCTTTTAAGGACTCATAACAATTTAAATACATCACTCAGAAAATTATGAAATTAAAATATGTTTTTTCATTTTATTTATTTAATTATTATAAAAAAATAGATTTTAATAAAACTATTTAAGAAAAAATCATTATCATAAAACATTATAATTCAATGTCCACTATTTTTATAAATAATTCATATTTATTTAAAATAAAAAATTTCAATCCATTCCTTAATCACATGGTTGGAAATTTATTAAACCAAGAAAAATAAAGACATTATAAGTGTACTTTCAAAAAAATGTTAAAAACCCCAAATTATAAAAATTATGGATACTGTAATTTTTAAAAGTTAGAATAAAGTTTATTAATATGTAAATACATTTAGTAACACATATAATATTTATGGATTCATGATTTATGAATTCACACATAGTCATCTATTGAAAATATGGAAAATTTATTAGTAATTCACATTTTTCATTTAACGATGGAAGAATAATTTGCAATGTCCTATGAGGGATAAATTAGGTAAAATTTGGCCATGTTTATCTGGAACAATAGATGATATAGAAAAACATGGAATTATTATAGGATAATATGGATGAATAGAAGAAATATATGAAGAAAAAGAGGGATAGGAGTTACATATATAAAAAAGCTTAAGGATTTTATGGAGAAATAAACAATTAATCATGGAGGATTGGGAGTTGAGAGGAGTTCAGTGATGGGATATCCCCATTTAATATCTTGTAGAAATGAGTTTGGTGATTAGTTATTACCCTATATAAAAAAGCTACGGCTTACATGTTTGGCCTAAAAATTCCAACTTGATAAAGTACAAACTGTGAATTTAAATAATGCATCTCTCTCTAATATAAATTATTCTCCACATGGTCCTAAGGATCCATTATAAATCATTATCTACAAATCAATTTCCTTAATGGTTTCAACATTATAATGTATACATTGTTCCTTAATCATGATGTTGAGGAAGTTCCTCAAAATATTCAATTAAATCATTAAAGTACAAAATTAATGAAAAAAAAATAAATAATGTACTAAAAATGATTTCATCAATTTTATAATTATCCATATTTAGTAACAACCATCCTTATGAAATTATTATTATTTTTTGGTCCAAAATGATATGGTTTCATTTCTTTTCCATTTGAGATTCTCAATCCCATGTCTTGTTAAAATACTTCCCCTTCTACCATAATACCTGAAATAATAAATATTGTTTCCTTGTAAAATATTTTTCAATTAAAAGATAATTTTAATATATTTTTTTCTTATTTAACCAAACAACTACAACATTTGGTTCACTAGTAGTTATAATTAGTAGGGATCAGGATAATACATCGATAATCATGATATGTGAATTTCATTATCGATTGATGAAATGAACGGTGTAAATTCAATCCAATATACATTTCAAGGAATTTTTAGTGATCTCAAAGTGTCATAGATTCCTTGGATAGAGAATTTTTTCTATCAATATTTAGTGGCCTACATGGGGTGAAATATTCCAAAACTACTTGTAAATAACTAGAACTCATGTTTTAGGTGATGATGACCAAAATATAATTAATGGGGACATTGATTTATCACTAGTTACATTGGAATGATATAATTATCATTAGTTATTTCATAAATGAGTCATGGAAAATATATTGTAGTTTTACCAAACATATTATACAAGAGTGAAAACTAATATGATGTACCCTATAATTCCTCAAATGGAGTCATTATAGTGAAGGATGTCAAATTATTATTGTAAGAGAATTCAGCCAATGATATATTGTTGTCCCATTATCCTCTGAAGTAAAAAATAATAATTGGGGATGGATTATATAATCTAGATTAGACACACTTTATATCCATCCATTAATGGATGTTATCTTATACTCAACATTAACTATGATCTTCTGGTCTCTATATAGTTGTGATCTTAATAACAGTTCTCTATTATAAATAACGAAAGAAGGAACCCCGTGAAACTTTATAATTTCCTAGAAAAAACATCCTAAATTTAAGTATTTTTTTTAAAATATTATTTTAATTAAATTGAATGATTTATACATTTTTTTGAAAAAATCAATATACATTTCTTCTCAAAGGGGCATGAGGTAACCTGATGACATAATACATTGATATAGTATCCCATTTATATGTATGAATATGAATTGGATATATAACATAAGAAGTATTTTTTGTATACATTTTAATCTAATGATAGGTATACCATCATGACATGAAATATATTTCTCTTAATCTAATACCTAATCACTAATATGATCTTCTTATGTCATGATATAACTCAGTGTTAGTAAGATGAAGATCCCAGTAAGAGAAATTATATTGATTCACAACTCAGGAAGTCAATGAATATATTACTATATTGAACTTATTGAAAATAATTTGATTCTTGGATATATATTCCACTCATTGGTGATCTCTCTTCTACATATATTTCTCTTACCATGTTTATATTCCCAATCATTCAATAGATATGGATGAGTAATCTCAATTACAGAATATAAAATTTGAATATTATCTATAAACATCATGCTTATATTCTCCTTTAACAATATTTGAATGCCATTAAAAAGTCACATTGAGATCATATAATTTTTAATTTTTCCAATGATTATGATTAATTCCATAATTGAGTTCATCAATGAAAATAATTCTTATTCCGACTATATCGATGAGATAAGAATTTATACTTTTAATATAATTCACCAATATTCCTTAACTATGCTTAAATTATTTTAATGATAAAATATACATCAATATTAAGTTATTTTTATACACCATTATCATATCACTAAAATGTTAGGGATACAAATTATCAGGGGTATTAATAAATTAGACCATCTCAAGTACATGGTTTGTTAAATTCTATCCAGGTAGAAAATGTTTATTAGAACCATATGGAACCATGTGATCATTATTTATAATTTAGAACATAATCCATTATTTGAGTCATTAAAATACATGTGATATACTATATCTCGATCCATAAAAATATATGACTGGATGTGAACTATAATTTCAATTCATTAATAAAGGTCTAACATTCCATCATAAATTGTGCCTCACCCCTTTTAACATGATATTGGATTAATGATATGAAATATTAGTGACCCTTGAAAAATAAAAAAAATAACTTGAAAGTCCTTCAAATCATCTTATAAAAAATAAAATATTTGGCACATCCCAATACATTATGGGCTTCTCATTCTCATAGTGAACTGAGATACCATGTTCAACCATACATTCCAATATTAGATTACTTTTGTAATGGAAAATTCACATTCTTGTAATTATAATTTAAGAAGATGATCATGGAGTGTCCTCTAGTAAATTATAAAAAAATTCTCATTCTCATCTACGATATTAGAGAGAACTAAAAATACATCCATTAACACTAAGTAAAAAAGATTCATGGAATAGTTGAAATACCTAGTATACAATTGTAATAATGATTATAAGATGATTATTCTTGAACAAAGTATTTAGTATATATTTAATGTTTCAGTATCTATTTCCTAAATTAGAAATAAAAATTTACGAGATATTCATCATAATTTATTGATACTCTGATTAGAGGATAAATTTTGAGAATAACATTACCCCACATAATTGAATAAAGTGGTTTTCAATATGAGGTAAGAGTTTTTTTGTAGTCACAAATATTATATTCCTATTATAAATTAATATGTATAAATTGAAATATTTATTTTTTAAAAAGAGTACAAGTGTGAAAAATTGTGATATACTTGGATAATAAACCCCCTTACATCCAAACTATACACTAGAATATTTAATTATTTAATTTTAGTTGGATCAATTATACATGACTTCATTGAAATAATATAAATATCTAGGATTAAACCATTAAAAACCTAAATTACTACTAATTTATAAAAATATACAACTCATTTTTAAATAATTTTTGAAGTTACTCATCCACAAGAGCTATATCATCTTTATAATTCCATGAATCTGCATCTATCAAAAGAGACGATACCTAGAATAATATATTAAAACATGAAGGAAATTGATATTCTACCTGAATAGATCTTGGGTCACATAGTCCATAAAATATTCAGGACCGTCAATTAGGAGATGAAATGTTCTCCATTTTATGGTAGTAGTTAGTACATGATTAAAATGAGGGCATCCAATCTGTCAAATGAGTAATATCAAGGTGATTCTTCTTAATGATTAAAATAATTCATACTCACATTAAATTAATATATAAAGTGAATATGATAAGAAAAATAGAATACACTATATATATTTACATATATATATATATATATTTCAATATATAATGATATATTAATAACATATAAAATGGGCTTAGTCCGATGAATTTATAAATCTTAATACAACCAATGATGAATAAAAGAGAGAAACATATTTCAAATAAATAATTAGACATATACAACAATGAAAAAATACAACCCTAAAAATTTCCCAATCCTGCTAAGATTATATATCGGCAATATGTACAATATATTACCATCTATCCATAAAGTGAATATAAGATAGACAAATTCAGTGAGGTTCAGTTCTAAGTGACCTTTTCCAATATTATGAACTAAATTTTCATCCATTGAGGTATTATTTAGATAGATTCATTAAACTAATATATATATATATATATCCTATTATAACTAATGATCTAAAACTACTATTTTGAAAAAAAATCATCTATTATTACCTCTTATGACAACTTATTCACTGGCAAGGAAAAAATATTTTTGGGGCATCTTAAAATAATTTTATTTATACATATTTTTTATAATGGTAGAAGATTAGAGCTCTCATACCCATGTTCGATGATAAATACATGTACATAAATTTAGACCAACAAATACAACCCTGTTATATCTTATCATGCATCCAACAATTATATATAAATCCCCCTTTACTCTTATTATAAAGAAGGGGAGAATTAGAGATTCCTAGAATCCCAAAATGATCTATACCAATAATCATGGTATAATCCACCAGATAAACATAGGTAGAATGTTTTTGAAATAAAATTTGATATTAAATACATTGATGAATTCCTATTTTAAAATTGATAACCTTCAACCAATCATTATATATGATCTACGGTGTGAAGTGAAAAGGATGGAAAATCATGTTTACATATAACATTACCTTTTTATTTACCTACCAAAGGAGAAAAAAATTCCTAAATTTTCAAATATTATTACTTCAGTACAAAATGTTAAAGAAATATATCTTTAATTTCCTTATACACTTGGTTTCCATGAAACCAGAAATTAATTGTAAACACACACCATTTATGGTTGATCCCTCCAAGAATTTTCATTGACCACTTCATCCTTATTATTTTATAGTATCCAGAAATTAAAAGATTATATTTATTTTCTATAACAAGTAAATTAATTATTCTGGATCATTACACCATTAGAATGAAAGAGGATTGTCAATGAGAAATTCATATGATCGATCCGTAGTTTGGGATGGACTCGTTTCAATTTATTTTTTATTGTCGATAACATGGTTACTTACTCAAACTATATATTGGGTAGTACTTATCACATTTCTAATTAGATTCAATCATTAATATGATTCATTTATGAAATTTTATCATCTAATACGCTTTAATTCATGGAAGCAATGCGATAAAATAATTTTAGGAGTAATTAATGGAGTTTATGAGATTAATTAATTGTTGTATTAATTATTTGAATATATTTAGTTAATTAGTTATTAATAATTTAATGTAATGATATGAATATTAAATTTATAAGTTGGATTAATTAATATGATATTTTGAAACATGTTATTCTATGATATATGTGTTTGATTGAGAAATCGGCAGTGGGACATGGACAAATGCTCCAAATAACCACGGGTTCCAATCTATGGAGTTCTTGGAGAAAATTAATGCATGATAACATTCTTATATGGACATGGGATTATGTTCCAAATTCGCATGGGGTTTGGGATAGGGATTGATTCTCCAAACAACCATATGGTTTTTGGAAAGATGTTTTATGCCCATGATAATTTCATTGGACAATAGTTATAATTTGTAGTGATAATTAATTGAAATTACAATGATACTAAATTCCCATTTATTATAATGAAATTTGAATTGAATATATAATATGGATCAAACTCTAGTGTGGGATGAATTAGGTACTGAGAGTTTTAGTTTCCTCAAGAAACCAATAGTTTATGTGGTTAGGTAATGAATAACAAAATAAATGTAAATTGTTTAATTTTTTACATGTATTTATTTATTTGTATAAAAACATACACTTTTTGATGTCATATTATTTTTGACACCATTGGTGGTGGCCTATTGATTTGTAATCACAAACTACTAGGGATACCGGATCGAAACCCAAATAAATTTCATCACTTAAATATAGCTTATGATTAAGTGCCCTATGTTATATGGATTATAAGAGATGAATCATGGATTAGGGAACAAGACGTGGTTTCGGGACCTGCTTGACAGTTGAAAGTGTATTGATTTATTTCAGGTATGGAATATTGAAACATGAAAAATATTTATCATGCCTTGAATTATGTTTTTTTTGGATATTTTATTTCTCTTCTTGGTCATATTGAGTTATTGGTTTGTTCTGTATATAGTTATATCTATCATTTTTTATTTATTTTTTTTTCACAGGTTTATTTCTATGATAATGAGCGTATTGTGTCCCCGTGATCGATATTATATTGTTGCTTATATTGTTGCTACTATTTGACATTATTTGCCATATGGAGAGGCAAGCATGATGTCATATGACTACCTGGCTCGTGGCACTGGCGTCTGGCACCCATGTCATGAGGTTACGAATTTTGATTATAGCCTAGTTTTTTTTGTATTTTGTCTTATTATTTGGGGAAAGATAGAGATGAGACTAGAAAATGTGGGCCTTGGACATGACATCATGCATGGGAGTAGATAACACATGTTCATGGGAAAACCTAGGTACACGGGGTGGGATTATTGTTACTCATTTTTGCTGATACGGTTGATGTTATTTCACTTTTAGTGATTAACATGCTGTGTGATGTGATTATTATTCTATGAATTTTTGTTACATGACTTCTGTATTGGTATGGAATGATTTTTTTGGTATGGATGCATCATTATAGTAACTCAATATTATATTTGACATGTATAATTTTAATCATGAATGGGGAAATGTGTATTGGTAATGTTGTTAAACATGAAATAATTTTATCTATTAGTTTAATTAAAATGAAAAAATATCCTAATATGACATGAATATAGTAAAAAGACGCAATATTTCAATAAATTGGTGTCTAATATAAAACATGAATAATGATATTGATTTTTCAATTTTATAATGATGACCTATATGTTGGATGGTCATGGGTAATGATGGTGACTCAGTTTTCACCATGTTTCATTATTTAGGAGAACCAACTTATATGAATTATTGTAATGCTCCATAGCTATATTGGTATTTTGTTACATGTCCTAATATTTTTTAGCATTATAGAGATATTACTCCATGATGATTATGTTTGAGTGTAATACTAGTGTAAATGGCTGGAAATGATCCTCCAGTATTGGAATGAGAGGCACTAGTTATGCTATATGAGGAATTAAGAGATTAGTTCCAAGAGATCATTTATCTATTTTTATAATTTGTGGAATGTGACCAAAGGATTGTTGTGAAAATAATGTCTCATCTGATGAGGGAGTTCCAATTGTATCACGCAATGATGTTTACCAAAGTGGGTGGAATTTTGGTCGTTGAGTTCTTGATTTAGTCAATCTATAAAATACTTGACTGCCATTAGACTCTTGATGAGAAGAGGGAAAATTTGGATACTTATATGATATGTTTTAAAACTAATAAACGGTGGGAAATATAGACTGGGTCTGGATTTATGATGACTATATAGTGGATGTAAATTTATAAGATATTCATGGGGAACTTTTATCTAGAGATTCTTAGATAAGAGTGATAAGCTTTGTCCGTGAGATTGAATCAGAGGAGGATGTCAACATTGGACTACGTTGGATTCTTTAAAGAGTTGCAGGGTACTGCATAATTAAGGATTTAGGATTTGATTAAATGTGAATCTGATTACCATGTGAATATCTTCAGGTTGAAGATGTTTTTTTCCATCGTGAATCAGAATCTCATATCTGAGGGGAACATGAAATAGGTTTCTAGTGTAGGTAAGTGGTTTTTATTGGATGGATATGAGGTAATAATTCAATGAATATGAAACATCATTATGATAATAATATATAAGGATGTGGGAAGAATAGTATCCAGATAGAATAATTATTTCATTAAAATAATACCTATACTTTTTTCACCACATTGGTAGACGATAAAAATTTTAAAATATTTTCCAAGACCACTAGTAGAGTGTTGGGATCTTTTCTAGATTGTTCATTGAAAATGATATGATATAATCCAAGATTTATGAGTGTTGATGGAGTACTGATGTAGAACTAGAGGGTGGGTAATATATCATACAACCAATATAATGTTTCATGTTATAAATCTACTTGTCGTGGTTGTAGTGTACGTGAAATAGGTGATTCTTGGTTGGATCACATGTATTAGTAGATTGGAGCATCTTAGGGGACTCAGAATGCATCATGGAGAAGAGGGGTTGTACATCTGCATGTCACTTAGCCTACATTAGAGGATAGTGAGGCCAAACTATTGATATTTATAGGTGCTATTGATATAAATTCTTTATTTTATAGTTACATATTTGATACAGGTACCACTTATTAATTTATTTCTACAAAACATATGAATGGTTGGTGCTAGATGTGGTGTTCGTGAGCAGGGTGTTGATGATATGAACCCCTATAGAAGTATGGTTAAGATAAATTTGTGTTTTCAAAGGGTATACTATCCAGGATGGGGAGTATTTGTTTTTGTGGGATCATTATATACATGATATGGCAGGCTTTGACCAAATTTTGGATGTTTAATAGTTAGTCAGATATTGAGGCCACATAGATTGTTTCCATAGGAGTGTTAATATTATATATCGTGAGGGTGAAAATTAGGTATGTTGAGGATAGTGTGACATCAAAGAAGGCTGATCAAGGATTGTTCATCAACAAAATGGGGAAATTACCACCAAGGTTGCATATTTGTTTCTAGATTATGGTGGTGTAAACCAAGAAGACATTCCAGTTATAGTAGGTTAAATTCATCATGTGTTTCTTGAAGAATTCATGGGGACACCACCTGAGGGAGATGTTTAATTTACCATTGAGATCATGAAAAATTATGAGACAGTTTCTATGACACTATATAAAATTACACAATTAGAGATTCAAGATTTCAAAACTCTACTAGAAGAGTTTGATGATAATGAATTTATCCATCAGAGTGCATCTCTTTGGGTTCTACAATTTTGTTTTCCTAGATGTGTGACATGACTCTACTCTGGTGTTCCAGTTAGTAGAAGTTTAACCACATAAATTTTAAGAATTGGTATCCACTTACACATATTAATGATCTACTTCACTAGTTGTGGGGAGATTCTATTTTTTCTATGACTAATTAATATCAATGTATCATCTATTGAACGTTTGACATTATAAAATAAAAGGATCACTTTCAGAATCAACTATGGTCTATAGAAGATCACCATAATTTCTTTTGGTTTGATATATGAAAAAATTGTATATATGTCCATAATGAACTTTATCATCCATATGATCTTGGATCAGTTTTTTTCATTGTTTGTGGCTGAAATCGTGGTGTACTCAATGACTCATGAAAATCATGATGATGTTCTTTAAAACATTCTTTGTATAGTGTGTGTCCATTTAATATACACGAAGAAATCTAATTATCTCTTTTGTATTGATCAGGTACACTTCTTGGGTCAAATCATCTAGGGGGAAGGTGTGTTAGTGGACCCAGATAAAGGGTTGGTATGATTTTTTTGGCAGCATCCCATGATTTTTTATATCCATAGCTTTATAGGATTGGATGAATATTATTAGATGTTTATTCAACAATTTTCCCACATGGAAGATCCAATTTTGGGATTCACTATGAAAGATATATGGTTCGTATATACTAAATCATGAGAATTTTTTTTCCAAGATTAAGTGAAGCTTTTGATAATATCACCAATCATGTCCCTAATTGAGCTATGGGAGAAGTATATAGTGTTTTCAAATGATTCTAGGATTAGAATTGTAGTGGTGTTAATTCAGGTAAAACAATTTATGGTATGTGGGCCTCAGTAGTTGAGGCCACACAAAAAAAATATCTACGAAGGACCTAGATTTGAATTATTTAATTATTTGATGTTTTAGTGGGACTATTTTTTGCATGAAATTTGTACTGTTATACCTATCAAAAGATCATAAAGTATATATAATTATTATTCTAATATTTGAATAACCAGTAGTTGAGGTGATTTTTGTATATTAAATCTACTAACATTGAGTTAACACATATTCCAGGTAAGGGAAATAGGCTTGCTGACACATTATGTTAGAAAAATGAGAAATAGGTGTCTCAGGAGTGTATTGTTTAGAAAACAATGATGAATTTTCGTGCTGATATTCATATTTTCATTCAGGAAAGACAAGAGAAGATGAGTCTCATATCTATTTCCGTTGAGTATACACATTTATGATTGATTAGGGTCATGATGTATGAAGTTATGGAATCTTTTGACTTTCTAGAAAACATTAAATATGGGGAGACAACTTTAGAACATGCCATAAATTTTAATAATATCATCTATGTCTTAAATCATGTTTCATTACTTCAAGTATGTGAAAGGAGGTTATAAGTGAGTTTTATACCTCAAAAAGGGAGGTATATTCTGAAATGTATTTTTTCCTATGATGATAGTTTTAGTGGTAGGAAATGAAACAAATAGATATCATTCTACATGAAATGTTTCTATACCGTCCAAAAGTAGATGATTGAGCATTAACGAACAAGTTGTTTAATAAAACCATTTTAAAATACATAATGGAAGTTATATAAGGTTACCATTGAATTTTTGGTGGGTATCTCGATAAAACATTGGATTAATGATAATATTTGGGTAATTGTAGACAATTTAACATATATTTCACATTTTATACTGATATGTTAGACATTCACAGGGCTGCACTTGGGAAACTTATATATTCCAATGATAGACCATCTGCATGGGGTAACATAGACAATAGTTATAAGGCCCCGAACATAATCCTTACTTAATATTGAATTAAATTAATAATTCACATTGAAGATCTTTTCAGGTTTAGAGTTTTAGAGAATTAGAACACAACTACTACATCTCAAAAGATTACAAATTAGACACTTCTACTAAGTTCCCATAGAATAAAAAAACTCTTAAAAAGAAACATGTCTAGTTCTATGTTTAATATAGCATAACTTTCCCTTGATCCCATCCTTGAACCTATTACACATTATGTCCTGTGAAAACCCTTTCAAAAAACTTGGGGTGAGCATAAAAAGCTCAGTAAGGGATACACAAATAATGAAAACTGTTAGTTTATCAAAACAACAAGTAAACCATGTATACATTATAAAAGTAATACTTTTCACCTTTATGAAGTAGTAAAAACTCTTCACTAAATAAAGGATCATTACTTACCCTTTTGTAACCAGATGATTACCATAAAACCCATAAAAATATCACATAACATATAATGGTAACTTGGGACATAAACATACTTAAATGGAATAACCATACGGTCGACTTCTACACATATCACTTAAGGGAATAGCCATATGGCCAAATTCTATACATACTTAATGGAATAGCCATACGGCTGACTTACATGCCAAATTCATTGGAGGTTATAACCTAACCACCCTTCCTGGTATTCACGGCACAACCCGTCATATGGTTTATCACGTAACCACCTGTCAAATTTCCAAGTACCAATATAAAATCATAAAACATAAAACCAATATAAAGGAATGATAACATTTCCACATTTCAATCACAATATATCATTTAAATATATTGACATAATAGAATACTTTATAAAAACCATTTTCAATACCCAAATACATAAAAGAGTATATGGTATTTATTTTATTTTAAAAACATTACGGCTTGTTGAGGAAGCCAAAGACCAAATAATACTCGCGGCGGCGGAAAAGGTTGTTGTCACCGTGTACGTTAAAAAAACATTCCTTTTTGTCATTTAGTAAAACGCTTCGTAGAAAAAGATTCCTTTTGTATAAAAGTAAAAGTCAAAGGGGTTTATATACCGTATAAATAAAGTTGTCTATAAAACGAAATATTCCTCAATGAAAGGAGATTGAGACGAAGTCCCTTACCTCAGGTCCGACATGACTCGATCGTTCTTTAACGTCCTGAATAATAAACTTGAGTTAATTTATATTTTCTTAAGAACCTTTTTCAAGTTCATTATTCCTTTTATATAACTTATTTCCATGTTATAATCATTATGTAACCATTTAAGTTAATAATGTTTGTTTTGTCGATATTTGGTTCTTAAGTCGAAAGTGGACTTCTTACAATTACATGTTGTTCGTGTGGTCAAAGGTTCTTTATATCCAGAATGACATTCCTGATTTGGATATCAAATATATCATATATATCTAGAATATATATGTATTTATAATATCACATAATCATTTAGAGGTAAGAATTGAAATGCACCGTTCATGGAGACAGTAAGCCGTACGTACGCATGAACGCTACTTTCATTTCTATGTCATACTGATAGAATTATAACTAAATGAGAGGTATGTATATTTTAATTATATAATTATATTAATCATTTAGATGTAACATACATCATATATATCCATTATATATATGTACTTATAATAGTACATTACATTTGGGGATAAGAAATGAAATGCACCGTTCATGGAGACGATAAGCCGTACATACGCATGAACGCTACTTTCATTTCTATCTCATAATTTAATGGGAAGAAATAATAATGATATAGAGGTATATTATAATTCCAGTATAACATAATATATAATAACATTAAATCCATCCTTTATATGTCCCACATATGGTATTAACGAATCACATCACTTTGAGGGGGCGGTAGTCCGCACTTCCTTAAATGAAGATATCGCGTTTACCCATAATAGAAACCATAAATGTAGGCCCAAAATGAAAAATACAGAAGAATAAGGGATACATAAACATAATATATATCATATATAAATATAGTTACATCTTAATTTCCACCATTAAAGGTGTTTAAAATAATGTTGAACAATCATCATTTCGGGAGGCAGAAATTCGCCATCCACGAAAACAGAATGTTCTTTAACCATTAGATGTAGGTGTGTGTTAGTGTAGATTGAATCCTTATTATAAAAACATAGTAGTATATGTAAGATACTGGTTTTTTTACAAAAGAAATGAATAAAAAGAGTTTAGGGGGTTGGAGAAGCAAAATAAAACAAAAGAACACAAGTGAAGACATCACCTTAAAATCGGGTATCTCTCTTAGATTTGAGCTCAAAGGCTTCCTTGGGAAGACTTATGCCAAAATTGAGGCTTCAAAGAGTAAGAGAGGGAAGTGGAGACACAAAATGGTCAGGGGTTGACTGAGCCAAAGTCTTTTTATGTGTGGGTATGGTGGTAGAGGTGGGGGCCTTTTATAAGAGGAGAGGAGGGGCACTCTTGGAAAGTAAAGAAAAGTTAATTTATTTTAAAATGATTTTCGGATTCAAAAGGTCCCACATTGATATACTTAGAGGGTAAGGTGATAAGGGTTCGAAATCCACCCATACAATAGGTTTTGGACATGTGTAGGTCATAGATTGTACATTATCTTTTTATTTTATTTAAATCCTTTATTAATGAGCTAATCGTTGCATCATCATGATGTCATACATAATTTAATATATTTAATGTCTAAAAATAATAAAAAAATATATCATGATTTAGGAAATTTTTTTATATTTCTAATGAATATTTATAGTCAACTATCTGGCTTGTATAACCCCATGTAAATTTTTTTTTAGTAAAACATCTCTTGTTTGTGTCATTTTTACTTTAACATTAAATAAAAAGTTATTTATTTCATTTCCCAACCAAAGTGGCTCCATGGGGTCCCCAAGATGGCTCATGGATTTTCTTGGTCAGCCATGACACATCCAATGAGGTCAGGACATGTTTCAAGCTCATATCATATTATTAAAACAATATTTTTACCTTAAACTACACAAATTACCTCCAATCGCGATTAAAATCTTAATAAGTTACTATTCACCAAAAATTTATTTTAATCCCATTGAACCACATTTTAATTCTTAATGAAAACCATGTATGTAGGATTTTTAAAATTCAAAACACAGAAGTGGTAAAATTTCATTTAAACGAAAAATCAGTTTTTATAAGTACCATTTAGTGGTTTCACTATTCATCAAAAATTGAAGTTTCTCATAAAAATACCAAAAATTCACCCTAAGCTATATTTGATATTCCGAATTCAAAAATGAAGTATATTTTACAAAATTAAAAACATATAAGTCACATTAATTAATTTAAAAATTAATTCCCGATGTCATGACAAATAGCGTGTTTTTATGAAACAATAAGTATCAAAAGATTGACACTAGTTTAAGTCCGATTTCAAAGTGAAATTAATTCCAACGACCACTATTGGATTAAATGGTAAAAATATATTATAATTTCACTTAAAAACCAATTCAAAAGATTATCTAATCATATTAATAAATTATATTAAAAAGTGGTTTTGAATTAAAATACAACATTTTACACTATTCATTAAAAAATGAGCTTCATCTGAAAAATACCAAAAAAATTACACAAAGTAAAATTTGATGTCCCGATTCTAAAGAAGAGTTTTATATGGTCCAATATAATGTATAAGAGTGATCAAAACTATATTTAATGATGGTTCTCCATCAAAATGTGATAAGTGAACCTTCAGTGAAAATTAGGGTATAAATGCCTAAAATTGAATTCTTTCCGTATTTTAAGCCTTTATCTTTTATTGGATAAATGTAAAAACATTTAAAAAACATATATAATCATATATTAGTTATTTCTATCCATTACTGCCAATACAACGGCTACATGTTAACTACCATTTAAAATAATATTATTATATTACTAGTGTGCAACGTAAGTTTTCAAAGAAAATCATCGTTGCGTATCGAGTATGCAACCGAACATAGAAACCCCTTTAAAGTAAAATTAATATTTACTTTGTAAATATTAATAAATATGAAAAGTCATTATTCTTCATTTACCTAGGATGTTACATCCTTCCCCCCTTTTGGGAATTGCGTCCTCGCTATTTTATTCACTTACCAAAATAAGTGGGGGTATTTATCCCTCATAGCATTTTCAGATTCCCACGTTGCCTCTTCAACCATATGGTTTTTTCCACAAAACCTTTGCCTGGTTAATTACCATATTTCGCAACACTTTCTCTCTTCGGTCAAGAATGTGGACTGGTTGTTCTTCATTAGAGAGACTCTCTTCCAACTAAACTACCTCTGGACTCAAAACATGAGATGAATCTGGCATATACTTCCTCAACATCGAAACATGAAAAACATTGTGTACCTGAGATAAACTCGGAGGTAATGCCACTCTGTATCCAAATCATCCAACTCTCTCCAGAATTTCATATGGTCCAATGAAACTTTGACTCATCTTTCCTTTCTTAGCAAATCACATCACACTTTTCCATGGAGAAACCTTGAGAAAAAACATGATCACCTACCTCGAAAGATAGATCTTTCCTCCGGTTATCCGCATAACCTTTCTGTCTACTCTAAGCTATTTTCATGTGTTTCTGAATCAACTGAACTTTTTCTACCATCTCTTCTACCAATTATGGTCCCATCAGCTTCCTTTCACCCACTTCATTCCAAAATGCTGGAGTTCGACACCGCTTCCCATATAATGCCTCAAATGGTGCCATCTGTATACTAGAATGAAAACTGTTATTATAAGAAAATCAACCAAATAAAGATGTTGGTCCCAACTTCCCTGATAATCCATCGAACAAGCTTGTAGAATATCCTCCAAGGTCTGAATTGTTCTTTCTGACTGCCCTTCTGATTGCGGATGAAAAGTTGTACTAAAATTTAATTCAATACCCAACGACTTCTGAAGGCCTTTCCAAAAGTTAGAAGTAAACCTAAGATCACGGTCAGATACAATAGAGAGAGGAAATACATGTAACCTGGCTATCTCTTTAAGATACAAACGGGAAAGTTAATCTAGGGAAAAATTATCTCATATGGCAAGGAAATGAGAAGATTTAGTCAAGAGATCAACAATAACCCAGATTTCATTATTAACTCGAGATTTCTTCGGTAATCCCACAACAAAGTCCATGGATATATTCTCCCATTTCCACTTTGGCACTGGTAGTGGATGAAGAATCCCTTTCGGTAACTGCCGCTCTACATTAACCTGATGACAAGTCAAACACTTCACAGTAAAATCATCAATATCTCTTTTCATTCCATCCCACTAGTAATACTCGCGCAGATCTCTATACATCTTAGTACTGCCAGGATGAACAGAAAACGGAGAACTATGAGCTTCACATAACAACTCTCTCTTCAACTATGAATCACAAGGCACACACAATCTCTTCCCAAATCTCAAAACACAATCACTATCAATGTTGAATTTAGGCAACTTACCTTTCTGAACCAGCTCTACCTTTTTCTGCAACTCACTTTCTTGCTTCTGTTCTTGCTTGATTCTGTCTGATAGAGAAGATCTCACTGATACCGAAAACAAAACAAAAGGAAATCCTGCACCAACAACTTCTATGCCAAAGTTCATCAAATCAAAAACCAAAGGATCTCGTTCCAAACGTAACATGGTTAATGAAGCATTACTTTTTCGACTCAAGCATCAACCACTTTATTTGCTTTTCTCAGATGGTAGTGAATTGTACAATCATAATCCTTGATTAATTCCAGCCATCTCCAATGTCTCATGTTCAATTCTTTCTGAGTGAATATATACTTTAAACTTTTGTGATCAGTATATATTTCACACTTTACTCCATAAAAATGATGCCTCTAAATTTTTAAAGCAAAAACAACAGCAGCTAATTCCAAATCATGTGTAGGGTAATTTACCTCATGAGTTTTCAACTGACGTGAAGTATAAGCAATTACCTGATCATTATGCATAAGGACACAGCCAAGTCCCTTCAACGAAGCATCATTGTATACAACAAACTCACCATTCCTAGAAGGAAGTTCCAAAACTGGATAATTCACCAATCTTCTTTTCAACTCCTGAAAACAATCATCACATTCTTTTGTCCAGATAATCTTAACACCCTTCCAAGTTAGCTTAGTCATTGGACTAGATAACCGTGAAAATTTTTCAACAAACCTTCGGTAGTAACCTGACAAACCAAGAAAACTACGGATCTTGGTTACATTTGAGGGTCTTGGCCATTCTTTAACAACTTTTGTTTTGTAAGGATCAACAGTTATGCCATCTTTTGAAACAATGTGACCCAGGAAAGAAATTTGTTGTAACCAAAACTCACACTTTCTGAATTTTCAATATAGTTTCTTTTCTTTTAAGGTTTTCAAGATAACCCTTAAATGACATTCATGCTCCTCTTTACTTTTAGAAAACACCAAAATATCATAGATGAAAACAACCACAAACATATCCAAGAACTAATGGAAAATTCTATTCATAAGGTCCATGAATACAACAGGTGAATTGGTTAACCCAAAATGCATAACTACAAATTCATAATGGCCATATCTAGTACGAAACGCAGTCTTCGGAATGTCTGCTTCTTTTACTTTCAACTGATGGTACCCCGACCTCAAGTCAATCATCGAAAAATACTGAGCTCCCTGGAGCTGATCAAACAAATCATTGATATGAGGCAAAGGATACTTGTTCTTAATAGTAATATTATTCAAGGCTCTATAATCTATGCAAAGTCTCATTGAGCCATCTTTCTTTTTAACAAACAAGACAGGAGCACCCCATGGTGATGTGCTAGGTCGAATGAAACCTTTATCTAATAACTCCTGCAATTTTTTTCTTTAACTCTAAATGTTCAACTTGAGCCATTCGATAAGGGGGTTTTGAAGTTGGCTTAGAATCAGGAACTAAGTCAATAGTAAATTCAACTTCCCGATCAGGAATAATACTAGGCAACTCATCAGGAAAAAAATCAAGATACTCATTTACCACTGGCACATCATTAATCTGAATAGTTCATTTATTTTCTACAATATGTGCAAGGTAACATTCATTTCCATCTTTTACTAGTTTATCAACATCCTGATATGTTATCAAAATCAAGGGTTCATTATTGTACACAAATGGAAAATCCTTTTGAAAAGAAACCATTTTAGCTCTGCAGTCAATCTTAGCATGATAAAAAGAAAGCCAATCCATGCCCAAAATAACATAAAACTCTACTAGAGGAAAAACAATAAGGTTTGCTGGTAGATTCTTTCCACACACAAGGATAGCAAGGTTCTTATAATTAATTTTTGTCTCAACGTTCTCTCCAGGTGTTTTTACCATATGTTCAGGATTCATATCTTGAGAAGGAATTTCCAATTTACTAGAAGACATCTCAGAAATGAACGAGTGGGTAGACCCTGAATCAAACAACACATTGGCATAATCTGAACAAAAAACAGTGTACCTGATACCACTTCATTCGATGGCCCAACATCTGCTGAAGTTGTTAAAAAGGATTTCACCACCCCTTTCTGCTTGTATTCTGGCTGCTTTCCCCCAGTCAAGTTCTTCATTGGACACTCGTTTTCATAATGACCCATTTCATTACACTTAAAACATCTTACCATTGGCTTTTCATTGACTGCTTGATCATCTTCCTTATAGTTATGAGTAATATGACCAGACTTACCACACCAAAAATCACTTACCAGACTTGGATAAACATTCTCCAGGATTCATTTTACCACACTACTCACAGGATGGATATTTGGTTTTCTTACCTCATTGCTTCTTTGATGAATTCTTCCCCTTTGCCTGCTAACTAGACCTCTTATTCTCTTGTTTGTCATAGAACACCTGATCATCGAAAAACTCCATTTCCACCTTCTTCGCACATCGAACTAGTTTTTCATAACTTTTGAACTCACGATAAGCTAAAGCCCTTAAATACTTTGGCTTTAACCCTGAGTAAAAATGGTTTATTTTACTATCAAGATCTCGTATGAAGTTTGGAGCATACCTTGCCAATCGAGTGAACTTTGCTTCATAAGCAGCCACTGAATCATCCTCCTGCCTCAATTCTAGGAACTCGTTTTCCATCCTAAGAAGAACCACCTTAGGAAAATATTTCTCAAGAAACATACCTTTGAAGTCTTCCCAGTGAAGATCCTCAATCTCATCACTATCCCTGATATTTTTCACCATCGACCACCACTGATCAGCTTCACCTTCAAAACGGTAAATAGCAAGACTAACCTTTTGATGTTCTGAACACCCCATGACATCAAAAATCTTCTCCAGTGCTTTAATCCACCCTTCAGCTTGCACAGGGTCAGATGATCCTCTGAATGATGGGGGATGTTGCCTCATGAAATGTTCCACCACTGACATGTTCCTCTGTGGTTGATCTGGCTGATCTCGTGCATGGATACCACCACCATTTATAGCCTGAGTCAACTGTGCCATCCCTTCAACAAACTATTCAGTTTCAATTCCGACCATCTCAGGTTGCTGATTTGGAAGGTTGTCTTCCTCCTGATGTCATCCCAACATAGCTTCTTTGTTTCCTCTATGGAAAACCATTCTGAACACCGAAATATCTTAGGCGAAGCAACATGGTAATCTTTAAATGCTATATCATTTCAGTCATACCATAAATTAACTTATAATTTAACAATTTTCTAACTCCTAAAGTTTTCTAAACCGACCTTTGATACCAACTATAAGGACCCAGCCTTAATCCTTACTAATATTGAATTAAATGAATAATTCACATTGAGGATTTTTTCAGGTTTAGAGTTTTATAGAATTAGAACATAACTATTACATCTCAAAAGAGTAAAAAGTAGACACTTATACTAAGTTTCCATAGAATAAAAAAACTCTTAAAAAAACATGTCTAGTTCCATGTTTAATATAGAATGACTTTCCATTGATCCCTTCCTTGACCCTATTCCACATTATGTCCTGTGAAAAACATTTCAAAAAACTTGGGGTGAGCATAAAATGCTCAGTAAGGGATACACAAAGAATGAAAACTGTTAGTTTATCAAAAAAACAAGTAAACCATGTATACATTATCAAAGTAATACTTTTCACCTTTATGAAGTAGTAAAAACTCTTCACTGAATAAAAGATCATTACTTACCCGTTTGTAACCAGAAGGTTACCATAAAACACATAAAAAGATCACATAACATATAAAGGTAACATGGGACATAAACATACTTAAATGGAATAACCATACGGTCGACTTCCACACATATCACTTAATGGAATATCCATACGGCCAACTTCCATACATACTTAATGGAATAGCCATACGGCCGACTTCCATACCCAATGCATTGGAGGTTATAACGTAACCACCCATCCTAGTATTCACGACACCACACATCATATGGTTTATCACGTAACCACCCATCAAATGACCAAGTACCAATATAAAATCATAGAACATAAAACCAATATAAAGGAATGATAACATTTCCACATTTCAATCACAATATATCATTTAAATATATTGACATAATAGAATCCTTTATCAAAACCATTTTCAATACCAAAATACATAAAAGAGTATATGGTATTTATTTTATTTTAAAAACATTACGGCTTGATGAGGAAGCCAAAGACCAAATAATACTCGCGGCAGTGGAAAAGGTCGTTTTCACCGCATACATTAAAAAAACATTCCTTTTTGTCATTTAGTAAAATGCTTCGTAGAAAAATATTCCTTTTGTATAAAAGTAAAAGTCCAAGGGGTTTATATACCGTATAAAATAATGTTGTGTATAAAATAAAATATGCCTCAATGAAAGGAGATTGAGACGAAGTCCCTTACCTCGGGTCCGACTTGACTCGATCATTCTTTAACTTCCTGAATAATAAACTTGAGTTAATTTCTATTTTCTTAAGAACCTTTTTCAAGTTAATTATTCTGTTTATATCAATTATTTCCATGTTATAAACATTATTTAACCATTTAAGTTAATAATGTTTGTTTTGTCGATATTTGGTTCTTAAGTCAAAAGTGGACTTCTTACAATTACATGTTGTTCGTGTGGTCAAAGGTTCTTTATATCCAGAATGATATTCTTGATTTGGATATCATATATATCATATATATATCTAGCATATACATGTATTTATAATATCACATAATCATTTAGAGGTAAGAAATGAAATGCACCGTTCATGGAGACGGTAAGCCGTACGTACGCATGAACGCTACTTTCATTTCTATGTCATATTAATAGAATTAAAACTAAATGAGAGGTATGTATATTTTAATTCCATAATTATATTAATAATTTAAATGTAACATACATCATATATATCCATTATATATATGTACTTATAATAGTACATTACATTTGGGGATACAAAATGAAATGCACCGTTCATGGAGACGGTAAGCCGTACGTACGCATGAACGCTACTTTCATTTATATCTCAAAATTTAATGGGAAGAAATAATGATGATATAGAGGTATATGATAATTCCAGTATAAAATCATATATAATAACTTTAAATCCATCCTTTATACATCCCACATATGGCATTAATGAATCACATCACTTTGAGGGGGCGGTAGTATGCACTTCCTTAAATAAAGATATCGCGTTTACCCATAATGGAAACCATAATGGTATGCCCAAAATAAAAAATACAGAAGAATAAGGGAAACATAAACAAAATATATATCATATATAAATAGAGTGACATATTAATGGCCACCATTAAAGGTGTTTAAAAGAATGTTGAACAATCATCATTTCGGGAGGCAGAAATTCACCATCCACGGAAATAGTATGTTCTTTAACCATTAGATGTAGGTGTGTGTAATTTTAGCTCAAATACTTCTTATAACAACATCCTAGTATATGTAAGATACTGGTTTTGTTACAAAAGAAATGAATAAAAAGAGTTTAGGGGGTTGAAGAAGCAAAATAAAACAAAAGAACACAAGTGAAGACATCACCTTAAAATCAGGTAACTCTCTTAGATTTGAACTCAAAGGCTTCCTTGGGAAGACTTCTTCCCAAAGTGAGGCTTCAAGGATTAAGAGAGGGAATTGGAGAGAAAAAATGGTCAGGTTTTGGCCTAGCCAAAGGCTTTTGAAGTGTGGGTAAGGTGGTAGATGTGGGGGCCTTTTATAAGAGGAGAGGAGGGGCACTCTTGGAAAGTAAAGAAAAGTTACTTTATTTTAAAATGGGTTTCGGATTCAAAAGGTCCCACATTGATATAATTCGAGGGTAAGGTGATAAGGGTTCTAAATCCACCCATCCAATTTGTTTTGTACATGTGTAGGTCATATATTTTAAATTATATTTTCATTTTATTTAAATCCTTTAGTAATGAGGTAATCGCTGCATCATCATGATGTCATAAATAATTTAATATATTTAATGTCTAAATATTATAAAAAAATATCATGATATAAGAAATATTTTTATAATTCTAATAAATATTTATAGTCAAAAATCTGACTTGTATAACCCCATGTAAAAAATGTATTAGTAAAACATCTCATGTTTGTGTCATTTTTACTTTAACATTAAATAAAAAGTTATTTATGTCATTTCCCAACCAAAGTGGCTCCATGGGGTCCCCAAGATGACTCACGGATTTTTTTTGTCGTCCATGACATATCCAATGAGGTTAGGACATGTGTCAAGATCATCCCATAGTATTAAAACATTATTTTTACCTTAAACTACACTAATTACCTCTTATCGTGATTAAAAACATAATAAGTTACTATTCACCAAAAAATTATTTTAATCCCATTGAACAAAATTTTACTTCTTAATGACAACCATTTATGTCGGATTTTTGAAATTCAAAACACAGAAGTGGTAAAATTTCATTTAAATAAAAAATTAGTTTTTATAAGTACCACTTAGTGGTTTCACTATTCATCAAAAATTGAAGTTTTTCAGAAAAATACCAAAAATTCACCCTAAGATATATTTGATATTCCGAATTCAAAAATGAAGTCTATTTTACAAAATTTAAAACATATAAGTCACATTAATTAATTTAATAATTAATTCCCACTGTCATGACAAATAGCGTGTTTTTATGTAATAATAAGTAACAAAAGATTGACACTAGTTTAAGTCCGATTTCAAAGTGAAATTAATTCCAACAACCACTATTGGATTAAATGGTAAAAATATATTCTAATTGCACTTAAAAAACAATTCAAAAGATTATATAATCATCTTAATAAATTAGATTAAAAAGAGGTTTTGAATTAAAATAAAACATTTTACACTATTCATTAAAAAATGAACTTTATCGGAAAAATACCAAAAAATTACACAAAGAGAAATTTCATGTCCCAACTCTAAAGAAGAGTTTTATTTGGTCCAATAGAATGTATAAGAGTGATCAAAACTATATTTAATTACAGTTCGCCATTAAAAGGTGATAAGTGAACCTTTAGTGAAAATTAGGTTATAAATGCCTAAAATTGAATTCTTTCCGTATTTTAAGCCTTTATATTTTATTGGATAAATGTAAAAACATTTAAAAAACATATATAATCATATTTTAGTTATTTTTATCCATTCTCTTCAATAAAACGACTACATGTTAACTACCATTTAGAATAATATTATTATATTACTAGTGTGCAACGTAAGTTTTCAAAGAAACTCATCGTTGCGTATCGAGTACACAACCGAACATAGAAACCCCTTTAAAGAAAAATTAATATTTAATTCATTAATATTAATAAATATGAAAAATATTTATTCTTCATTTACCTGGGATGTTACAATAGTTCAAGATAGTGACTCATGTTTTACTTCATGATTTAGTGAAGGATTTCAGAAGTAACCTTGTACACATGTTCTACAGAGTATGACCTTCCACCCACATCCATATGTGTAGCCATAATGTACTATTTATGTGGTTGAGGATATGATCTGATCATTTTTCCGTGAAATATGTGGTTATTTTGAGAATAAACCAGATTTGGTGGTGTTTTCCTATAAGAACATTTATCATGAAATAATACAGATGGCATTATACATGGACCTCTATGGTATGTAATTTAGATCACCTCTATGTTGGATGGATGGAAGTGGTAAATATTTGTTTTTGAATGAGTCTCATGTAGGAGGTATAAATGCAGGTTCGTTTTATTCAAAAGAATATGGATCTAAATCAGAGTAGAAGAAAGTCATATACTGATTGAAATTGAGGACCCCTTGGGAATTTTGAGGGTGATTTTTTATTCGTTAGGGGGATTCCTATATTTGGTCACCACGACATATAAGGTAGGGTAAGTTGGTTCCCATTTCAATAGACTAGTTGAGGTTGTGAAATGAATTAGGTTGAAAACGCAATGATCGGCTCTCAGACAGAGATACAGTTCTATGCACGCTTTTCCCATGTTTTAAATATTTGTAGGTAACAACCAAACCATTCTCAGGTGGATGATGTGGATGATATTGAGCTTAAAACCAATGTGTTCTTTTAAGTTAATCTAATATATGTTTTGTATATACGTTAAAAGTATTTTTGGTGGATAACCATGTTTATTGTTTATGTACTATATAATCATTGAAATTTTCAGTAGAAAATGAGTGATATGGAAGAATATATGCAATATCTGTGACCTGATCTTTTTACCTCACATTTTTCGAGATTTTTACAAGTATAGTTCAAGGACAAGTTGTTATATGGTGGGGAGATTGTAAGATCTTGACCATGTCTATAGATGTCTCTATATTGGTATCATAAATTATTTTCCCATTTTTATGATATTTTGTTTTGTATTTATCATAGGAGTGTTTGGATGAAAATTATAGAAAATTAGAAGGATGATGGGAAGTGTATGGTAGGCCAATAGTTTTCCAAAACCAAGCTCCCTGACCAAGAAAACTTTGAAAACCTCACAGAGAAGGATTTCATGGGTAGTGATTGGTTTTTTAACCCCTATGCCATCATAAGAGATAAAATTGACACACTAAAAGATCCACAAAATTTATGTGCATATTATAGAAGACTATTCACCCTTACATAGTAAACATGAACATTTTCTTATTAACATTAATAATTGTTTTTAAATTATATAACCCCTGATTTTAATAGCTAATTAGAAATTTATTGACCATAAATATTCTCTATCATTTTGTGCCTCCCTAATGAATTTATTATGCTTTTAACATTCATTTTTCATTATTCAATATCCAGATTGAATACCTACTCCTCCCTTATAAAGAGAACCGTATCATGTTTGTTTTTATTCTTCTCTCCCATTTATTGAAAATCTTTTGAAGGGATGATATTCTATATTTTTTTGGATTTATATATAGTTATTTAGGATTTTGATTATTGATTTCAGGTTCTTGATTCTTATTAATTTGGATCTAGATTTCATATCTAGATATAATTTTTTATCATGCCTTTTATTGTTCTACTGAAATTGGAGATTTCCATTGGGGAGTTTTCATCATCTATTTTGATGTATGTGGTCTATAAATCAATTGTCAAAGAATTGTTTTCAATTACATGATTATAATTATAATATTTTTAACGGATGATGAGAATATTGGTTCCCCAAATTGATTTAATTAAATTAGTGAATTATCTAATTATGTGACTATGAAATTGGGGTTTAAGATTCCTGAAAATAGAATAATTAATTTTTGATTTATTTATTGAATATTGGGATATTAAGTACAATAATTAGTTGTTGAATTAGTTATGGGATTTTGGTATTGTGACAAATGATTAATTGATTGTTCCATCAATTAATAGTGAATATTTTGTTTACACAATTGATCAAATAATATTTGTGAATTATAGAACTAATTAATAATGGATGTTTTGATTATGTAATTTTTTGACAATTATAATTTAATTATTGTAGTTAAACATGATTAAACAATTCATGATGTGATTAATTAATTGTTTAACTAATTAATGGAATTGATGTGAATAATTAATTTATGGATTAATTAATGGGTTTGATGTAATTATTTTATATTTGAATTAATTAAATTAATTGATGTGATTAATGAATTTTCAAATTAATTATTGAAGTAAAATTAATATGAAATTATTGATTTGGATTAATTAAATGGTGAATTAATAAATTTGGATACATTTTATATTGTGATATATGTGTTTTATTGAGAAAATGATGTGTGAGACACTTACTGAAGCTATAAATACCCATATTGTCCTAGAAATGATCATATAGGACAAAATTCATGAATGAAAATATCATTGAATTGGATAAGGAAAAATAAACCAAATACCAATGGGGTTTCATATAAGGACTGATGCTTCAAATACCCATAGTGTATTAGACATGATGTTCTACGCCCAAGAGATTAATATTGGACTATAGTTCAAATTATTAATGATAATGAATTCAAATGTCATCGATAATGAAATAAAATGAGTTATTGTGAAATCCCTATAGAATATGTGATATGGTTTAAACTATAACACTAGTAGAAGTAGGAATTGGTATTTTTTGTGTCTTCAGGAACCTGACAGTTTATATAGTAAAATAGATAATAAATAAATAAATTTAGATTGTTTACAGTGTTACGTGTGTTCATTTCATTATAATATTTGATAATATTTTAGGATTGGATATTTTTTTAGATTTCATTGGTGGAGTCCTACTGAGTTGTATATACACCCTACCTGAGTAGCCTGATCGGGACCCAAATTGATTTCATGATTGTAGGATAGGTTTAGTGTAATGGATCTATATAAGATTCTAGATATGGGATCGAAAATCGATGTGGGAACCCGAATTGGTGATGGGGCCCTATTTTGAGTTTTCAGGTTCTTTATTTATTTTGGATTTTTCACATTGACAATTTACACATATTAAGCATGACATGTCTACTATTCAGTGTTTGATATTATATGTCCCATCTTGGTTATATTTTGATATTGGGTTTTTATGTTTATAGTTATATCTATCATTTTTTTATTTATTCAATCTTTTTTATTACAATTATTATTACGGTATAGCCTCCCCTTGATTGATATTAGTCCTCACTACTAGTCAGCAACTTATGGCATATGAGGAGGCACTCTTGAAGTATTGTGACCTATTGACACATGGCATCAACATGTGGTTCCCATGACATGATCTTACTTATATCTTAGGATATCATATATTATCATGTTTATCTTTACAAATTATTTTTCTTAATCCCATATTATGTTTCATGTTCCCAATGTTATGATAAAAAATATCAGATAATAGAATCCTATAAGTTTATTTTTTGTGGGAATTTTTTCTTGTTGATGAACCATTATAAATTACTGGCTTATTATATAGTAGGAAAAAATTTCCCATTTGTACAGATGACATAAGAATAATTAATTCATGATTTATCCTAACTATATTAAACTATAAATGTAATTTTCTTGGGTTATTAAAGATGTGATTGATATTGTGATCATATATGGTTAAAAAATACTCTATTGTAAGTTTTGTGTATTCATAACTAGATTAGGATTTATGGGTTCAAGGGAAATAACCCACTAGCTAGAAAGTAGGAATTATCATGTTGGAGGAATTATTTATACACCAACCTAGAAATAGGAGAGTCTCAGCATCTATCTAGGGATGTTGTTGGGCCTCTGGTTTAGTATATGTGAAAATTTCATTTGCACAAAAAATGATGACATAAACCCTATAGTCAAACTATATGTCTCTTACTTATTATGTTGACCATTAGTTTATGAGATCCTAGTTTTTGATGGTGTCTCTTACCCACATTATTTTGATGAATCTTTTTGCATGATGGATTTTAGGATTTCCATTGTGTGATATTTACAATGTGGTTACTTTTAGCTCTACTGTATTCTATTTTTATCCATGGAACTTATATCAAATTATAATTTAGAATTATATCTAGAAATGAAACATGGAGTTGAATTTATTTTCATCAGATCTCATATATATAGGGTCTGATCTCATTCCATATCATCACTATTAAAGAAACTGACATAATTTTCATTATTATTGAGATAGAGTTCAATATCCTATGGTATATCCCTTGAAAATCCTTCTGTTTATTTGATTTCTTCTTTTTTTGAATATTAATTTTTTTAATCTTTAAGGGTTATGATAAGTCATTTTAATGATGTTTTCTCTTGTAGAATATGATTTTTTTAAAATTATATGTCTAAAGAAATGAATTAGTGATAATTTTCATATATATATGTGTTTTAAGAATGGGACCAATTTTTTGTTTCTATAATTTTTTTTAATAAATTGTTGTATTGAATTTTAAATGGATATATAACAAGATATCATTTTTTTGAAAAGGTTTTTGATTTCCATGAATATGATGATTATGTATTCTGAAATTGGGTGATGCAGGGGTGTGGGAGAAAACACATAATCGACAAGACCATTTGGTTTTAGATAAAACATTGGGTGGGTACCATGATTCAATAGATTTTATGTGGTATCATTTTTTTGGAAAATGGTTTTGAAACTTTAGGAGTCATCTATGTTATTTATTATCCCACTGGTTGTCTAGGTTGTTTAGTTTTATATACACATTTTTCCTGGGATTCCATTGATGCTTTGAGACAACATTATTTGATTTTATATTGATATTTTTATATTAATTATTTACCCTGATATAGATATTTTTTCTTGAAAACACCATTTTACATATTTTTATTAAATTATTTATATGATATTCCATATTTATCTGTTTACATCAATATGTAATGGTACTGAATGGAATGACATGTTATGAGAATTTAAAATGAAAGGATGATGTTTTATGTAAAATTATATCTATTACATGAGTTTTGGAATAATATTTCATCGAAAAAGTAATTGATTCATAGGGTGGGATGTTTTATAAACACTTGGTGGTATCCTCTGTGGATCTTGAGGTTAAACCCTATGTTTTCTATGTGTTTTTGTTTCCATGGTTTTTAAGGTTATAGGTATAGTTAATATTGTTATATAAAGTATGAATATCATATATTGTGATTCCATTTTAGTGGGTTTTGATGGTTGTGATACATAAACATACGGTGATAGTTCCAGGGGTTATTTTGTGTTCCATATTTAAGGCCTTTATGTTATTTTTTAAAAATTATCATATTGTTTCTTAGCCAAAACATATGGAATTATTCTTGGAAATATGATTTATTATGGTTATCATTTTCAATAATTTTATATTTTTTATCTTACTATATATATGTCATATAGTAAAATCATACCCATGTTTCTCGATTGCACATCCTCATTCTTGTCAGCAGTTCATGGAGATCGAGAACACACTTTGAACCATTTGAACAACCAATTCTGGTGAAATTATGGGTTTATCAAGTATGTTCTATAATAAATTACTATTTTATCGATATTTCTATCCAATGACATATTATTGAATCCGCCATCTGATGGAAAATTGAACAACTAGTGTTACAGAAAAGCTATTTTGTGAGGCCACTAAACGTTTTATTTTGTAAGGGTGAAATTTCCATTTTAAAATATGGATTATTATTAATCTCTCTAATAATCCTCCCTCAAACATCATTGAGTTTATTTTATATTATATCTCCTTTGTTATGATATTTTATTCCAAACATTCTATTGAGGAATCATTTATCTTGTTGAATGATTATTTCTCTGTTGGATGGGAAAAGGAAAATTGATCATTTCAAAATGTATTACATCAAATTTTCACCATGTGATCACTGTCAACTGAGGTTAGATTTATAGATCTATCCATGAAATTGTTAATTATATTTTTTCCTTTGGATCTAAATTCTCAAGGAATTGATATAGTTCCTTAAAATCATTGTTTAATATCGAAACATTGTATTCATCATTCATGAGGTAGGTTGATCTATTCAACAATCAATGTCATAGATATATTTTTTTTATGTTGTATTCCCTCAGTTATGAATATTGTAATGGAAATTAATCATACAAAGTTCAATAATACAGTTTTCTATTAGTGTTTTGTTTGAAAACTGGATTTTAGGAACCTGATGTCCTTCCAAGATTCCTCAAAATGGTTTTCATAATGGAAATGGATATTCAATAATTAGATCAGGGAGGTGTCATAATTGAAATGTTTCAATGAAATTTGTTATTATATTTGAAAAATAAATTTCATTATTATTTATTTATAAAAAAATTATCAGTTTTCTATAAATTTATTGATGATGTATTGGAAAATTTGGTGACCATGTGGTATGTGGGAAAACAAAACATGGATGAGCCCATGTACAGTACACTGTCACTATGGCTAGTTCCATTGATTATATGGATACTAGTGGTCAAAATTTCTACGAAATCAATTTTCTAAAAAATTTTGAGCAAATTGCTTCATATTTTGTTCCTCTGTTGATCATAGTGGTTTAGTTCCATATACCCTTGCGTCATCGAATGACATTGGTGTTTTAAAATATCATTATGTTAATGTATATTAATATTATTATTTTCCCACATGATCTTGATATGGATATTTTGACTTCCTATATTGTAACTGTATATGTTCATTCCATTGGATAAATGATAGGTCATACAAATTTTTTTATTTGAATATGGTATGATGTTGAATATAATAAAATGATACAAAAAAGGTAAAACAATAGATTATTTTTGAATAGAAAATGATTTAATATTAAAAAAATTAAACAATTTGTATTCAAGATCAAATAGATTCATGTAGATGGTAATTTAATTTATTCTTCATTGAATCAAAATGGTTTCATG
Source organism: Viscum album (assembly GCA_963277665.1). Classification (NCBI taxonomy): domain Eukaryota; kingdom Viridiplantae; phylum Streptophyta; class Magnoliopsida; order Santalales; family Viscaceae; genus Viscum; species Viscum album. The sequence continues at coordinate 478,872,675 of OY728164.1, read as the reverse complement.
ATCTCACACCCTGCATAACCCTTTGGGTGTTTATTTCCATGGTCTAAAAAGATACATGTAAAGGGAAAATAGTTCTGTAGAGAATGAGTCTCTTAGATTAGATTTACTTTAGATGAGATGATATGATGGTGTCCCATGGTCATAATAAGATATATCAATTAGTCTATTTGGGTTTCATATTTATGGTCTTTTAGTTTTTTTAGATATTTTATCTCATTTATGGGGATTACCATATGGATCTATTCATCAAATTTTGAAATTTTATTGTCTTCTGTTGAAAAAATCAAAATGTTATTATCATTCCATATTTTTTGGAGGGGGAGACTATTCTATATTTATTTTTTTAATACCTCACAGTATTTCACCATCTCAAAGTTATTATGAACACACATCATGCCTTATGGTAGTCCAATTTTGGAGAAATCATGGGATGAACCATCTTGATATATTATATATAGTAAAAGGAAATTTACTAAATAGTATTTCAACATAGAAAAATAATTCTTATTGTAATGTTCATTATAGTGGATACTCCAATTCACTTCTATAATCCATTTATATATCTGATTTAATTGGTAATGAAAAATCATAATAACATGAACTCCATCTGAAATAACAAGATGAGTAGAAAAATAATGCACTAAGTGGGAGGTTTGTTAATTATAGAAAATAATATCATTTTATTTAGAAAATTCCATTTAGATATTAGTATCATTATTAAAATACTGATTTTAATTTTATTTTTTAATATAATTTAAATTTGTATGTTTCATTAAAAAATAAATAATTTTTCATACAACCTTTTTATATATTTATTAATATGATTCTAATGTTATTTTATAATCTATATGAAATTTTCAATAGGATTAATAATGTTAATAATTTGTAAATGTGTAGAAAACATATCTTCAAGAACAGAATCATGATCAAAGATTTAGTTGTTAATAAAATAAATACATTTTCAAATATCATCCATAGAATCATGAATTATATTATTAAAACCCCTTTTAATAAAACGATGTTTCCATTACTAAAATTAAGTTACTCTGCAAGAATTGAACTCCATCACTCATCATACCAAAATGGGATGATAGTGACCTCTATTCACCTCTAATATATTCATTTTCATTAAAATACAAGTTTAAACCATCTAAATAAATGGATTTAGTTGAATAGATAAAATTGATAATCTATATTTGTCCAAAAATTATTTTCCACATCATATCAATATATTTAAAAAAATCCTTTTAGTTAGCTCTGAAACAGAATATGGAATGATAGATTATTCAATAAGAAAATTCATTATTATTTAAAATTGTACTTCAGTATTCACTTTTAGCTCATAAAAATTAGATTTAAAAAATAACTTTTTGATTAAAAATTTCTATTTTTTGTTCTCATCATCAAGAAATGTTTGAGAAACCTTATGACTTCCCATATTCTAAAATTACTATTTGGAAATAGAATATTATTTCAAATCATTCAAAATTTTGTTGGTTTAATTAAGATCTATTATGTCATTTGAAATGTATCCATAAACACCTTTTAAATTCAATAAACACCCCAACTAAATAATATTGAACATGAACCCATTATTCATACCGAAATTCATCCTTGATGACTTAAGGTACAACATTATCCTTGTAATTATATATAGTAGATATGATTTTCTAAACTAAAAAATGACTATGTCTTCTTATCAATAGAAAATCAGTATATCCAATTACTGAATCTTAAAAATTTTCTATAAGATTCTCAAAATATTTTCTTTTATCACCCGTTTAGATGATCCTTCAATTATTTATTCATTCACTATCCTTTGAGAAACAATAACAGAAAATTAATCTCCATATCTATATAGAGTATCTCTATCGACATTTGATTTAATCTTAATGTCCTCAATGGTAGTGGCCTCAGCATATTTCTCCTGATGCGTAAAATCTTCTTCGATAGTATCAACAAGATCAACCAATGTACTAACAAGGCTAAAATATTCATTATATAATCTCTAAACATATAAAATTTCTCTTCACATATAGTATCATTGACTATACCTATTTTATGATCATTAATAATTGGAAACACTACATATTCTTCCCAGCAAAGTCCCAACACCCTCAAATTGAGATGGTATTGCAGAACCCTATTTATCTATTACTTCTTCTTCATTATGAATGGATTACCCTATATTATTTAGATCTAGATTATTGTATAATTAGGTATCCCATTAATATAAAATACTCTAATGTTATCTAGATATTAATTTAGCATTTTTATTTTATTTAAATGATCGTCCTTATTGATCGAAATATATTACTTTTATAATAGAGGTGTTTACAGTCATTCATACATCTAATTGCTAAAATATATTTTCATATAATGACAAAATTGTTTAATTATTTATATTGGATGATTAATAATATTTATTAAAAACATTATATAGAATATGTAATTTGGGAAAGAGAACATTTGCAGGCTCTCATAATCTTTATGTTATAGCATATTAAATATACATGTAGTGAAACATGACATAATTCTCTAAGACTATTACATTATTCCTCTATTTAAACTTGGATCCAATTTCTGAAAAAAAAATTAATTATTATACTCATTGATAGATAAAAATAATGAGAAAATTTAAATTATCATTTATGAAAAAACATAAAATATTCTACTATTTCTATAGTATAAATAATTATGTTATCACCATTTATCTAGGATTAAAGGGATTTTTTGTAACATCCCAAGTAAGTAATGAATAATAGATATTTTTATCTATGTCTATTAATGAATTAGATAGTGTTTTAGAGGATTAAAATGAAAATAAATCCAATCATAAGCATGGAATACACTAATATTTTTAAAAGATTGTTTTACTGCCTTTTGATGGAAAACAATTTTTAAATATATATTTTGACAATTTTATAAGCTATGTTTGTCAAAATAAACTTATTATTTATGATTGGTACATAAAAATTTACTTTTTGTGAATTTTTGGTATTTTTCGGACAATGTTCATTTTTTAATGAATATAGAAAAATACTGCATTTTACATCAGAACTACTTTTTAATCTAATTTATTTATATGATTAGATTATATTTTGAATTGGTTTTGAACTTAAATTAGAATATATTTTTACCATTTAATCCAATTGTGGTCATTTGAATCAATTTCACTTTTAAATTGGACTTAAACTGGTGTCAATCTTTTGATACTTATTATTTCCTAAAAACACACTATTTGTCAGGACAGCGGGAATTAAATATTAAATTAATTAATGTGACTTATATGTTTTGAATTTTGTAAAATAGACTTCATTTTTGAATTCGTAATATCAAATATATCTTAGGGTGAATTTTTGGTATTTTTCTGAAAAACATCAATTTCTGATGAATAGTGAAACCACTAAGTGATACTTATAAAAACTGATTTTTCGTTTAAATGAAATTTTACCACTTCTGTGTTTTGAATTTCAAAAATCCGACATACATGGTGGTCATTAAGAAGTAAAATGTGGTTCAATGAGATTAAAAAAAATCGTGAATAGTAACTCTTTAGTTCTTAATCGCGATTAGAGGTAATTAGTGCAATTTAAGGAAAAAATGATATTATAATAAAATGAAAATACCTAGACACATGTCCTACCCTTATTGGATGTGTCATGGACGACCAAGAAAATCCATGGGTCAACTTGGGGACCCCATGGAGCCACTTTGGTTGGGAAAGGACATAAATAAGTTTTTATTTAATGTTAATGTAAAAATAACACAAACATGAGATGTTTTTACTAAAACAATTTTTACATGGGGTAATTCAAGTCATATTTTTTATTATAAATATTCATTAGAAAGATAAAACTATTTCTTACATCATGATATTTTTTTTTGTAATTTTTAGACATTAAATAAATTAAATTATGTATGACATCATGATGATGTAGCGATGACCTCATTATTTAACGATTTAAATAAAATGGAATGATAATGGAAAATCTAAGAGCTACACGTGGACAAAACCTATTGTATGGGTGTATTTCGAACCCTTATCACCTTTTCCTCAAAACACATCAATGTGGGACCTCTTAAATCCGAATACCATTTTAAAATAAATTGACTTTTCTTTACCTTCCAAGAGTGCCCCTCGTCTCCTCTTATAAAAGGACCCCACCTCTACCTCCTTACCTACACTCTCAAAGCCTTTTTGCTCGACCAAACCATGATCATTTTGTCTCTCCACTTCCCTATATTACTCCTTGAAGCCTCAATTTGGGCAGAAGTCTTTCCAAGGAAGCCTTTGAGCTCAAACCAAAGGGAGTTACCTGATTTTAAGGTAATGTATTCACTTGAGTCCTTTTGTTTTATTTTTCTTCTCCAACCCCCTAAACTCTTTTTATTCATTTCTTTTGTAACAAACCCAGTATCTTCAATATACTAGGATTTTTTTAAAATGTGTATTCGAGCTACACTTACACACACCTACATCTAATGGTTAAAGAACATACTGTTTCCGTGGATGGTGAATTTATGCCTCCCGAAATAATGATTGTTCAACATTATTTTAACACCTTCAAAGGTGGCCATTAAGATGTCACTATATTTATATATGATATATAATAAATTTATGTTTTCCTTAAGCTTTTGAATTTTTGATTTTGGGCATGCCTTTATGGTTTCCATTATGGGTAAATGCGATATCTTCATTTAAGGATGTGCGGACTACCGCCCCCTCAAAGTGATTTGATTCGTTAAATACCATATGTGGGACGTATAAAGGATGGAACTATAATATTATATATGATATTATACTGGAATTATAATATACCTTTATATCATTATGATTCCATTCTATAAAATACGAAATAGAAATGAAAGTAGCGTTCATGCGTACGTACGGCTTACCATCTCCATGAACAGTGCATTTCATTTCATACCTCTAAATGATTATGTAATATTATAAATTCATGTATATACTGGAAATATATGATATATACATAATGATTATAATTCTGGATATAATTGATACATGAACAACATGTAATTATAAAGTGTTTATTTTTTACTCAAGTACCAATGATCGTTAAAACGACTGTTATTAACTTAAATAATTACATAGTGTTCATGACATGGAGATAAGTGATATAAAAGGAATAATTTACTTGAAAAAGGTTCTTAATCAAGTAGAAATTATCTCAAGTTTATTATTCAGGAGATTAAAGAACTTCCAAGTCAAGTCGGACCCGAGGTATGGGACTTCGTCTCAATCTCCTGTCATTGAGACATATTTTGATTTATACACAACCATTTTTATATGGTGTATAAACCCCATTGAATTTTACGTTTATTAAAAAGGAATCTTTTTTATACAAAGATTTTACTAAACAACAAAAGGGAATGTTTTTGTCGTATGTATGCGGTGACAACGACTTCTCCACTGTCGTGACCGTTATTTGAGTTTCGGCTTCCTCTGCAAGCCATACCTTCTCTTTAAAAGAAAAATAAATACAATTTTTTAAATTTATTTTATTTTGGTATTGAAAATGGTTTTCATAATGTTTTTATATCAATGTGTTGTATTGATATCTTGTGATTGAAAGGTGGAAATTTTATGTTTCCTTTATGCATGTTTTATGTGATACGATTATGTTGAGGTTCTTGGTCATTATTATGAAGACATGTGGTTCCATGATAAACTAAGGGCGGGTGAGCCCCATATAGCTCTCCAATGCATTGGGTAATGCAAAGGAGTGTAATGTTAAGGTTTCTCCGAAGAGATTTAGGGAATATACTGTGATGGGTATTCCAAATGTAACCAAGAGGGTTACTCCCTATGTAAGAATGTTATGAATGCCTCAAGTTACCTTTATGTCTTATGATTTCAATGATTTATTCATGATTTGATGATGTATGTTGAAGTGATTATGTTTTATGGGTAAAGTATGATTTCATTCTTTTGTATATATGTACCCATGTTTCCTTTCCATATTTATTTTATATCCCTTACTGAGCTTTTTATGCTCATCCCAAGTTTTTTTGAAATTGTTTTCACAGGTCAAGGGAAAGGTACATGATATGATGATAGTGTCAAGGGAGTGTCATGAAAGAGTCCATTTTTTATTTTAAATATGTTTCCATTAATGGGAAAGAAGAATACTATCTTTTTGTAACCACTTTGTTTATATGAGGAATGTAATGCACGTTTTATGATCTAATTCTCTAAAACTCTAAACCTGAAAATGTCCTCAATGTGTATTATTGTAATAACTCAAGATTAAGTAAGGTTTAAGGCTGGGGCCTTATAGTTGGTATCAGAGGTCAGTTTAGATAACTTTAGGAGTTATAATTCTATTAAATGATTATCCAAAAATATTATTTTTATGGTCAAATTGAAGTGATATAGTATTTGAAGATTACCATGTTGCTTCATATAAGACATGTTTGTTCAGAATGGTTATCCGCAGAGGAAACAGGGAAGTAGTGCTAGGAAGGCATACAAGAAGGAAATAAACTTCCGAATCAGCATCCTAAGATGGTCAGAATTGGAACTGAACAGTTTGTTGCAGTAATGGTGCAATTGACTCAAGCGGTAAATGGCGGTGGTATCCATGCACGAGATCAGCCAGATCAACCGCAGAGGAACATGTTAGGGTTGAAACATTTCCTGAGGCAACATCCCCCATCATTCAAAGGATCATCTGACCCTGTGCTATCTGAAGGGTGGATTAAATCACTGGAGAAGATTTTCGATGTCATGGGGTGTTCAGACAATCAAAAGGTTAGTCTTGCTATTTACCGTTTGGAGGGTGAGGCAGATCAGTGTTGGTCTATGGTTAAAAATATCAGGGATGCCAATGAGATTGATGCTCTTGACTGGGATGAATTCAAAGGTATGTTTCTTGAGAAGTATTTTCCTAAGGATGTTCGACTTAGGATGGAAAAGCAATTCTTGGAATTGAGGCAAGAGGAAGACTCAGTGGCTGCCTATGAAGTAAGGTTCACTCGATTGGCAAGGTATGCTCCAAATTTTATCTGAGACCTTGTTAGTAAAATCAATCATTTTTACTCATGATTAAATCCAAAATATCAAAGGGAATTAGCTTCTCGTGAGTTTAAAAGTTATGAAAAAATTGTTCGATGTGCTGAGAAGGTGGAAATGGAGTTTGCCGATGATCAAGTGTTCTATAACAACCAACAGAAGAAGAGACCGAGGTGGTAGGAGAAAGGTAATAATTCTTCAAAAAAGTCTGATGGTAAGAAATCTATGTTTCTAGTTTTTTATAAATGTGGAAAAAGGAATACTGGGGAATGTCTTCTGAATTCTAGAAAGTGCTACCGATGTGGTAAGATGGGACATAAGGCTCGTGATTGCACTGAAAAAGATCAGGGTGATGGTAAGACCAAATTTGATTTATAGTTAGTGAAATGTTATAAGTGCAATGAGATGGGTCACTATGTAGACGAGTGTCCGACAAAGAGCTTGGGTGATGGGAATCAGTTAGACTACAAGAAGAAAGGGGTGGTGAAATCCTTTGCAACTACTTCAGCAGATGTCGGTCCATCAAATGAAGTTGTATCAAGTACTTTGTTTGTTTTTTCAGATTATGCCAGTGTGTTGTTTGATTCGGGGTCTACACATTCTTTCATCTCTAAAACCCTTTCTAGTAAAATGGGAATACCATCTCAAGAAATGACTCCCGAACATTTGGTAAAAACACCTGGGGGAAATGTTGAGGCAAAAAGAATTTATAAGAATCTTCCTATCCTTATCTGTGGAAAGAACCTACATGCAAACCTTATTGTTCTACCTCTAGTAGAGTTTGATGTTATCCTGGGTATGGATTGGCTTTCTATTTACCATGCTAAGATTGACTGTAGAGCTAAAGAAGTTTCTTTTCAGAAAGACATTCAGTTTGTGTACAAGAATGAACCCTTACTATTGATAACTTATCAAGAGGCCAAGAAACTTGTAAAAGATGGAAATGAATGTTACCTTGAACACATCATTGAAAATAAAAGAACTGTTCATATTAATGATATGCCAGTGGTAAATGAGTATCCTGATGTTTTCCTGATGAGTTTCCTGTAATAATACCAGATCGAGAAGTTGAGTTTACTACTGACTTAGTTCCTGATGCTAAGCCAATTTCAAAACCCCCTTATCGAATGGATCAAATTGAACTTTTAGAGTTGGAGGAGCAATTGCAAGATTTATTAGAGAAAGTTTTCATTCGACCTAGCACATCACCATGGGGTTATCATGTTTTATTTGTTAAAAAAAGATGGTTCAATGAGACTTTGCATTGATTATAGAGCCTTGAATAACATCATTGTTAGGAACAAATATCCATTGCCTCATATCGATGATTTGTTTGATCAGCTCCAGGGAGCTCAGTATTTTTCAAAGATTGACTTCAGATCGGGGTACCATCAGCTGAAGGTAAAAGAAGCAAATGTTCTGAAGACTGCATTCCGTACAAGATATGGCCATTATGAATTTGTAGTAATGCCTTTTGTGCTAACCAATTCACCTGCTGTATTCATGGACTTAATGAATAGAATTTTCCATGAGTTCTTGGATAAGTTGGTGGTGGTTTTCATTGATGATATTTTGGTTTTTTCTAAAAGTAAAGAGGAGCATGAAAGACATTTAAGGGTTATCTTGCAAACCATAAAAGAAAAGAAACTGTATGGAAAATTCAGAAAGTGTGAGTTTTGGTTGCAAAAAATTTCTTTCCTTGGTCAAATTGTTTCTAAAGATTGGATAACTGTTGATCCTACAAAAACAAAGGTTGTTGAAAAATGGCCAAGACCCAAAAATGTAACTGAGATTCATACCTTCCTTGGTTTGTCAGGCTATTACCGAAGGTTTGTTAGAAATTGTTCACGATTATCTAGTCCAATGACTAAGCTAACTCGGAAGGGTGTTCAGTTTATCTAGACAAAAGAATGTGATGATTGTTTTCAAGAATTGAAAAGAAGATTGGTGAATGCTCCAGTTTTGGAACTAACTTCCAGGAATGGTGAGTTTGTTATATACAGTGATGATTCATTGAAAGGACTTGGTTGTGTCCTAATGCAAAATGATCAGGTAATTGATTATTCATCACGACAGTTGAAAACTCATGAGGTAAATTACCCTACACATGATTTGGAATTAGCTGTTGTTGTTTTCGCTTTAAAAATTTGGAGGCATCATTTTTATGGAGTAAAGTGTGAAATATATACTGATCAAAAAAGTTTATAGTATATATTCACTCATAAAGAGTTAAACATGAGACAGAGGAGATGGCTGGAATTAATCAAGGATTATGATTGTACAATTCATTACCATCCGGGAAAAGCAAATAAAGTGGCTTATGCTTTGAGTCAAAAAGTAATGCTTCATTAGCAATGTTGCATTTGGACGTGATCCTTTGGTTATGGATTTGATGAAATTTGGAATAGAATTTTTTGGTGTAGTATGTTCTTCTATTTAGTTTCAGGTATCAGTAAAATCTTCTCTATCAGATAGAATCATGCAAGCACAGAAGCAAGATAGTGAGTTGCAGAAAATGGTAGAGCTGGTTCAGAAAGGTAAGTTGCCTGAATTAAACACTGATAATGATTGTGTTTTGAGATTTGGGAAGAGATTTTGTGTGCCTTGTGATTCATAGTTGAAGAGAGAGTTGTTATGTGAAGCTCATAGTTCTCCGTTTTCAGTTCATCCGGGTAGTACTATGATGTATAGAGATCTTCGGGAGTATTACTGGTGGGATGGAATGAAAATAGATATTGCTGATTTTACTGTGAAGTGTTTGAATTGTTAGCAGGTTAAAGTAGAGCGGAAGTTACCGAAAGGAATGCTTCATCCCATACCAATTCAAGAGTGGAAATGGGAGAATATATCCATGGACTTTGTTGTGGGATTACCGAAGACATCTCGAGGTAATAATGAAATCTGGGTTATTGTTGATCGCTTGACTAAATCTGCTCATTTCCTTGCTATACGAGATACTTTTTCCCTAGATCAATTTTTCCATTTGTATCTTAAATAGATAGTCAAGTTATGTGGATTTCCTCTCTCCATTGTATCTGACCGTGATCACAGGTTCACTTCTAACTTTTGGAAAGGCCTTCAGAAGTCGTTGGGTACTGAATTATATTTTAGTACAACATTTCATCCTCAATCAGATGGGAAGTCGGAACGAACAATTCGGAACTTGGAGTTTATGCTATGAGCTTGTTCAATGGATTATCAGGGAAGTTGGGACCAAAATCGTTCTTTGGTTGAATTTTCATATAATAATAGTTTTTATTCCAGTATACAGATGGCACCATTTCAGGCATTATATGGGATGTAGTGTCGAACTCCAGCTTTCTGGGATGAAGTGGGTGAAAGGAAGTTGATGGGACCAGAATTGGTAGAAGAGATGGAAGAAAATGTTCAGATGACTCAGAAGTACATGAGAACAGCTCAGAGGAGGCAGAAGAGTTATGTGGATAACCGGAGGAAGGATCTATCTTTCGAGGTAGGTGATCATGTTTTTCTCAAGGTTTCTCCTTGGAAAAGTGTGATGAGATTTGGTAAGAAAGGAATGCTGAGTCCAAGGTTTATTGGACCATATGAAATTCTGGAGAGAGTTGGATCAGTTGCATACAGAGTGGCTTTACCTCTGAGTTTATCTCAGGTACACAATGTTTTTCATGTTTCGATGTTGAGAAAGTACATGCCAGATCCATCTCATGTTTTGAGTCCAGAGGTAGTTCAGCTGGAAGAGAACCTATCATATGAGGAACAACTGGTCTAGATTCTTGACCATAGGGAGCAAGTGTTACGGAATAAGGTGATTAATCAGGTAAAGGTTTTTTGGAAAAACCAAATGATGGAAGAGGCAACATGAGAATCTGAAAATGCAATGAGGGATAAGTACCCCCATTTATTTGATAAGTAAATAAATTGCGGGGATGCAATTTTCTAAAGGGGGGAAGGATGTAACATCCCAAGTAATTAATGAATAATATATATTTTTATCTATTTCTATTAATGAATTAGATAGTGTTTTAGAGGCTTAAAATGAAACTAAATCCAATCTTAAGCATGGAATACACTAATATTTTTAAAAGATTGTTTTACTACCTTTTGATGGAAAACCATTTTTAAATATATCTTTTGACAATTTTATAAGCTATTATTGTCAAAATAAACTTATTCTTTATGATTGGGACATCAAAATTTACATTGTGTGAATATTTGGTATTTTTCGAACAATGTTCATTTTTTAATGAATAGTGAAAAATACTGCATTTTACATCAAAACTACTTTTTAATCTAATTTATTTATATGATTAGATTATATTTTGAATTGGTTTTGAAGTGAAATTAGAATATATTTTTACCATTTAATCCAATGGTGGTCATTTGAATCAATTTCACTTTGAAATTGGACTTAAACTGGTGTCAATCTTTTGATACTTATTGTTTCATAAAAACACGATATTTGTCATAACAGCGGGAATTAATTATTAAATTAATTAATGTGAATCATATGTTTTGAATTTTGTAAAATAGACTTCATTTTTGAATTCAGAATATCAACTATATCTTAGGGTGAATTTTTGGTATTTTTCTGAAAAACATCAATTTCTGATGAATAGTGAAACCACTATGTGGTACTTATAAAAACTGATTTTTCGTTTAAATGAAATTTTACCACTTCTGCGTTTTGAATTTCAAAAATCCGACATACATGTTGGTCATTAAGAAGTAAAATGTGGTTCAATGAGATTAAAAAAATTTTCGTGAATAGTAACTCTTAAGTTCTTAGTCGCGATTAGAGGTAATTAGTGCAATTTAAGGCAAAAATGATATTATAATAAAATGAAAATACCTAGACACATGTCCTACTTTTATTGAATGTATCATGGCCGACCAAGAGACGCCATGGGTCATCTTGGGGACCCCATGGAGCCATTCTGGTTGGGAAATGACATAAATAACTTTTTATTTAATGTTCAAGTAAAAATAACACAAACATGAGATGTTTTACTAAATAAATTTTAACATGTGGTTATACGAGTCAGATTTTTGATTATAAATATTCATTAGAAAGATAAAAAGATTCCCTACATCATGATTTTTTTTTATAATTTTTAGACATTAAATAAATTAAATTATTTATGACATCATGATGATGTAGCGATGGCCTCATTATTTAACAATTTAAATAAAATGGAATGATAATGTAAACTATAAGAACTACACATGGCCAAAACCTATTGTATGGGTGGATTTCGAACCCTTATCACCTTATCCTTGAAACACATCAATGTGGGACCTCTTAAATCTGAATACCATTTTAAAATAAAGTGACTTTTCTTTACCTTCCAAGAGTGCCCCTCCTCTCCTCTTAAAAAAGGCCCCCAACTCTACCTCCTTACCCACAAACCCAAAGAGTTTTGGCTCGGCCAAACCCTGCTCATTTTGTCTCTACACTTCTCTATCTTACTCCTTGAAGCCTCACTTTGGGCAGAAGTCTTCCCAAGGAAGCCTTTGAGCTCAAACCAAAGGTAGTTACCCGATTTTAAGGTAATGTATTTACTTGAGTCCTTTTGTTTTTTTGCTTCTCCAACCCCCTAAACTCTTTTTATTAATTTCCTTTGTAACAACTCCAGTATCTTAAATATACTAGTATGTTGTTATAAGATGTATTCTAGCTACACTTACACACACCTACATCTAATGGTTAAAGAACATACTGTTTCTGTGGATGGTGAATTTATGCCTTCCGAAACGATGATTGTTCAACATTCATTTAACACCTTCAAAGGTGGCCATTAAGATGACACTATATTTATATATGATATATAATATGTTTATGTTTTCCTTAAGATTATGTATTTTTCATTTTGGGCATACCTTTATGGTTTCCATTATGGGTAAACGTGATATCTTCATTTCAGGAAGTGCGGACTACCCCCCCTCAAAGTGATTTGATTCGTTAAATAACATATATGGGACGTATAAAGGATGGAACTAAGATATAATATATGATATTATACTGGAATTATAATATACCTTTATATCATTATGATTCCATTCTGTAAAATATGAAATAGAAATGAAAGTAGCGTTCATGCATACGTACGGCTTACCGTCTCCACGAACGGTGCATTTCATTTCTTACCTCTAATGATTATGTAATATTATAAATGCATGTATATACTGGATATATATGATATATACATAATGATTATAATTCTGGATATAATGGATACATGAACAACATGTAATTATAAAGGGTTTATTTTTGACTCAAGTACCAATGATCGTTAAAACGACCGTTATTAACGTAAATAATTACATAGTGTTCATGACATGGAGATAAGTGATATAAAATGAATAATGAACTTGAAAAAGGTTCTTAAATAAGTATAAATTAGCTCAAGTTTGTTATTCAGGAGATTAAATAATGACCGAGTCAGGTCAGACCCGAGGTATGGGACTTCGTCTCAATCTCCTTTCATTGAGGCATATTTTGTTTTATACACAACCTTTTTTTATATGGTGTATAAACCCCTTTGACTTTTACGTTTATTGAAAAGGAATATTTTTTATATGAATCTTTTACTAAATTACAAAAGGGAATGTTTTTGTCGTGCGTATGCGGCGACAATGACTTCTCCGCCATCGTGACCGTTATTTGAGTTTCGGCTTCCTCTGCAAGCCATACCTTCTTTTTAAAAGAAAAATAGATACCATGTTTTAATTTTATTTTATTTTGGTATTGAAAATGGTTTTCATAATGTTTTTATATCAATGTGTTGTATTGATATCTTTTGATTTAAAGGTGGAAATGTTATGTCTCCTTTATGCATGTTTTATGTGATACGATTATGTTGAGGTTCTTGGGCATTATTATGAAGATGGGTGGTTCCGTGATAAACTAAGGGCGGGTGAGCCCGATATAGCTCTCCAATGCATTGGGTAACGTGAGTGAGTGTAACGTTAAGGTTTCTCTGAAGAGATTTAGGGAATATACTGTGATGGGTATTCCAAACGTAACCAAGAGAGTTACTCCCTATGTAAGAATGTTATGAATGCCTCAAGTTACCTTTATGTATTATGATTTCTATGATTTATTCATGATTTGATGAGGTATGTTTAAGTGCTTATGTTTTATGGGTAATGTATTATTTCATTCTTATGTATATATGTACCCATGTTTCCTTTCCATATATATATTATATCCCTTACTGAGCTTTTTATGCTCATCCCAAGTTTTTTTGAAATGTTTTTCACAGGTCAAGGGAAAGATACATGATATGATGATACTGTCAAGGGAGTGTCAAGAAAGAGTCCATGTTTTATTTTAAATATGTTTCCATTGATGGGAAAGAAGAATACTATATTTTTGTAACCACTTTGTTTATATGTGGAATGTAATGAATGTTTTATGATCTAATTCTCTAAAACTCTAAACCCAAAAAGATCCTCAATGAGTATTCTTGTAATAACTCAAGATTAACTAAGGTTTAAGGCTGGGGCATTATATTTTTTATCCATAGTTTACATGGGCTGAGAATTCTTATAATGTTAAAAAACCCTATTTCCATAAAAGTTTCATTTAAATTACTAAAAAAATTACTCTAACATCTAAATATCAATAAAAGTTTTCATTTTTTTGTTTTTTTGTTTCATATAAACACAATCAACTACATTTTAATGCAAGCTCCACTGCTCACTACATTATGACATAGAATTCAAGGAATCATCTACGTAAACTTCTATAGCTAACATTCTCATCCTAATACTTGTTTGGAGGTTGATGGTTTATGGTATCCATAATCTGGGTCTTAAGGGTTCATTATAGGAAAAATGGAGAATGATAGAGTATTATAGGTTCGCAAATAAGATTTTTTAATGCTTGGGTAATAAATAAACTATTGAATTATAAAATAGTGAACATTATTGACATAATATATGAAATATATAAATAAAATTTTCCCCATATAAAATACTACATATTAATGTTTAAAATAATAGATGTTAGAATCCTTAATAGAAATAACATAAACTCACTAATAATAATATAAACATATTTAAATTTTATTTAAATCAAATCTATCAATTGGAAGAGGTTTTGTGAATATATCTATTAATTTATTTTCATAATTTGTGATATATAAAGAGATATTTTATTTTTTAGTGTGATATATAATGAATTCATTCCATAATTAATGTTGTATCATTCTTGTATGGAATATTAGATTCATATATATTTTGAACGAACTAGTTTTATCACATTTGAAAATCACACTCTCAAAACTAAATCCACCATCCATCAGGTTGTAATCAACCGAAAAAACCTATGAACAATAATTATTATCTTCAATATATAATTATATATTAAAAATCTTGGTATCCAATTATTTACATAAAAGTTATACGGTTCCTAGTGATATATATATATACATTTTCATTACACCATCTAAATGTTGGATTAGAATCCGATATAAAATCAATTTAGAAAATTATAAGATAACTTAAAGATAAATAAATATTTATTTACATATATCATAATATTATTTTCATAGTTTTCAAATTTTATTCTTTGTTATTTTCAATAAATCATGAAAATAATCCTAATCTAAACATAATGAAAAATCTACTATAAGATTGAAATAATTAACTACGAATTATACCTTTTAATAACATAATGTCCACCAGTTTCCCAGCATCATCAAATTAAGGTTAAGTATTAAATGAAATGAGCGTTTAAAGTAATTTTATATGTCTAATTCCATCCCATTTAAATAATTCATGGTCATGTTCATTTTTTTAAAATAATTTGATTTTTTATATAATCCTAAAAACCAATAAGGAAATTTTACTAACCCATCATTTTTTATTTAAAATCAATGATTCAATATTAATGAAAATACGTTAAACATTTTTTGGTTAGTTAAACAAAAAATAACATCAACATAAATTATAAAAAGTATTCTATAAAATATTTCTTTTTCATAACTTTATATGGGATGTACTAGTATTAAAAACAATTTGATAATATAAATGAGCACAACCATTCTTACCAAGATCATGGTTATTTTTAATACATTAATGATATTTATTAAGATGAAAAAATAATTTAGAAGATCAAGGATCTCAAAACATAGATTTTTTCAATAAAAATTTCCCCAAATAAAAATCAATTTATAAAAAAAATACATTACACCCATTTAGAATAATTTAAATAACTATAAGATACATGGTGTAGAAGAATCCTAAATGTGTTTAATCTAATAACCCTGGTAATTTTTTCTTAATAATAAATACCCCTTGTTGGTAATATTTTATATCCACTAATCTAGTTTTATATATAATTATTATCCGTTTATCATTTTACTTTTTTATAAATAAGCATTTAGTTTTTATTGGATGATAATCCAATGGAATATCAACAAATTCTAAAATTATGTTTCAATTAATATGGTTTAATCTACCATGGGTTTCTATTAAGATGTTATCATCACTCAAGGATTAATCTAATAATTTAGTATCTTGTTTTGATAAGAATATGGAAAATATAGTAATTTTACCTACAATTATCCTACTAAAAAATTCTTCTTCTAGTTTTTGTTCAAGAAATCCCCTCATTGGGGTTTTTTATGGATAGAGTCTTTCTAACATACATACTATATGGATCATTAATTTATATAATTATAACACTTGATTTTTATTAATCATGTTACAAATAATCATACAAATTGGATTTAGAAGAGATGGGAAATTTACAAGTAGTGTAGATATTCACTGAGGAAATCAATTATAGTATTCTCACCATAAAATGGATCATTTTTATAAAACATATTATGAATATATTCTAATATTATACATTAATGTTTTTTGAATAATCGATAATAATTATAATTTGAATAATATATAAGAAAAATTATATCATTTATCATTAAATTCAATATACCAATATTAATATAATTGTATACAATAAAAAAGTTTCATATAAAAATAATTATGTATCCAAAATATGGTTTTATATTGTTTCATAGCTCATTTGGTATTTTTTTCAAGATTGGTATTGTTAAATAAATATTTATGAAATAAAAATTTCCATTAAAAAAATAATCCCAAATAAGTCAAGCATTATATAATCACATAAAATAGTTCAATAAATATCTTATGAACATTTATTCATACATTCAACAACATCACTCTTTTGAGGTGTCATCAAGACATATAATTTATTCTTAATAACATGTTATTATGAAATTGTATTAAATTCATGATTTTTATACGATCCAAAATTTAAATTATTAATGATATAAAATTATCAAATATTTTATTTTGAACGTTCTTATAAAAAATTATAAAACCGAAGATGTTTCATTCTTATGTATTTAAAATTCAGACCCATACTATTCTGGAAATATCATCAAGTGACACATAAAAATTGATTTAACACAATGTATTTGTATATATTTTCTCTAAAAAAATTCACCTGTAATATATAAAATAATCATGATATAGAAACATCCTTGGTAGGAAAAAATGATGACTTGGGTTGTTCACCCTTTTTTCATAAATCACATAGCTTCTTTCTATCCTAATAAATTTGGGGAAATAATAAACCACATTATATCATAGGTAATTCCCTAATAGAATAAATATTAATTAATAAAATTCTTATATTCTATGTAAAATATTAATTAATTTTATGATTCATACAAATTTCAATTATTTCATAAGGAATTCAAATCATGGATATTTATATTTTTTGTTTTGGGTGCTATAAATGTTTTACATTATCTTTGTTAACTAGAAAAGATTTATTAGATAAATTACTATAAAACTATCACAAATATTTTTATTGATACCTATTAGGTTTCACTTTTACCGTCGAACATAGAAGATACCATTTATGAGGATGTTATTGATATTTAAAAATGAACCATCACCAATAAATACTCTAATATAATTTATAGAAACTATGAAATATCCTTCTTAAATCAACGAATGTCATTGAAATTTTACAAATTCAAAAATCATATACATTCAATATGAATTATACATGTACGACATTATATGATCCTCCCTATGGATTTTATATAAAAAATTAAAAAAGGTAATATTTTTTGAATAAAAATAGACTTAGGTTTTGTGTTATTAGTGTGTAATGATTTGGGAAACCAGATATGCAAAAACTAAATATTTTTTAATTATTTTTTATAAAAAAAATATGGTAATATAAAAAAAATTTCAAAAATTTAATGATTAATTTGTTCAGTTTTTAATAGCTTACATTTATTTCACAAATAAAATAAACAATATCATATATTCTTCATTCCTTTTAAACTAGGTAAAAATTAGAATACATATATATAGCTATTTTATTCGTAATTATAGATAATGAATGTTTTGGAATGATTGGATTTATTTTTACAAAATATTTGGTTATGGTTTTCCACCTTCAAGGTAAATACACATGACACAACCAATATGAACTTATACTTATCTATTAATTCACTTTTTTTATTATCATCCATATCATAATTAGAAACAAATGTTTTATGATTATATTTATTTCTAAAATCTATTTGGAAATATCATAAATTTCTTTCTTGCACCACATCATTGGATTTAGTAACTGATTTATTATTCATATTACTTAATTCATGCAATTCTTATCACATAGTGTAATATATATTTTGTTTATCAAATGATAATATTTTATATTTTGGCTCTGATTGATAGACTAACAAATAAAAATATTAAACATTTATTTGATTCATGATTAAAATGTTTTTTTATTTGATTTCTAATTCTATAATCAATATAAGAATTATCAGCGGTGTACTGAGAATAAATCTAAGTGGATTTAAAACCCTTATTTCTCATATTCTTGTAATTAAATTTTCTTTTAAAAATATTATATGAATTTTCCTTATATATTTGTTTATGGAAAATTAGATGTGACGAGTCACTTATTTTTTCGCTAATAAAAACCTATTTAATTTGAATTCTATTCAGACATTGTATACTTGTAATATTATTTTATTAATCATACTTTCTTTTTATATAGCATTCTAAAGATCTATGATAACAATAAATGATTGTATTAGAATTATAAAAATTTCTATCTTTTTAATTAAATGGATTAGATAATGATTTTAAATTTATTATCTATCATTGAATTAGTAATCTTACGTGAAAAATTTTATATCATGATTTTCTTTTGGACATTGGATTAATCAACCATTTCTGACCCATATTCCATGAGATTATATATATAGTCTTCCATTTTATATATTAATCATTAGTAAACTATAAAATAACGCTTTTAATGAATGTATCTTTCTAATATATTTTAAATATTTGATCAATATTTCGTATAATGTTACTCAAGGAATAATCTTTTCTACATTTTCAGTTATTTTAAGATTTATATAAATTATAATTTGGTCATACATCATCCAAAATACATCAAACATAATTTGGGTAGTATTTATCATGGTTTTTTAATTATATTCCCCTAAATATTCAATGTGGAAAATTTTACCCGTGTAATTAGCTGTGAAGTATTGTGAGAATATATTAAATTTAATAGGGCATAGACAATATATGATATAAATGATTACATTATATTATAGATAAAAAATATTCTTGGTATTATATCCACTATCCTAGTTATTTAGGAGGATTCATGAATAGTTCAATTACCATCATATAGAGTTTCAGAGTACAATTCATTAAATAAGTAATCATTCTAGATTTCCAACAATAATAATTGTCTCTATTGAAGTACGGATAAATCACCATGTAAATTCTTCATTCATTTCATCCAATATTCAAACTAAAAATTTATCTTTAAACATAAACCCATAAAATTCATGAACTATAATGTCACTTCTCTAGTACAATGTTATTTCCTTTTTTTCATAAAAATATAAATTGTAAGTGGTGAATTTTTTTCAGAAAATTCAGGATTAATAATAACTGATATCTTATAATGTTTCTTAATATGTATGTAACCCCAATAAATATTTGAATTTATATTTTCCTTTAAAAATTTATATTTGTTTGGTTGCATTCTTCATAATAAATAGCTAGTATAAATGTAGTATCATATAAAATTGAAATATTATAATTAAATGTGAATATTATCACATAACTATTGTATTGGAAAGTATAAATATGAGTAACAAAATTATGAAAAAACTTATAAATTTTTTTCTTAATGAAAATGTATTGATTCATAATTAGAAAACATGTAGTGAAAATCAAATGATAAGAATAAAATCACATAAACCTAATTTTACAAGAATTGTATTATCTAGATATATATAAATTTAATGTAAAAAATATTATAATTATTAAATATAAATTATGAAATATTTTGAAAATTTATATGACCAAAATAATAATAATTCATAAATTGATTTCTAATTCATAATACATGAATCACGGAGCATTTGATATTTAAAAGACATTTTTTTATACATCTACATTTATTATAAAAAATTTATTTTATCATAATAGATTCAATTAATAATTATTGGTGAATTATTTTAATGGATTTTATATATATCATATTCAATAATATATATTAATATTCATATAATAGTTTAAATTATTATGTAACGAATATAAAATATTTTGTGTGTGTAAAAATACATTTTCTCAAAAAATAATTTTAAATTGATTTGTAAATGACTATTAAAGTTCATTTATAATTCTTATATAAATTTTTTATTTTAAAATGGAGTAACTGTTTATTAATATAAATAATTAATATTAGGTAAAATGTTCAACTTATTTTTAATGAAAAATTAATATTTGACATGGTTAAATTTTTTTCACCAAAGCGGGGTTTAATAGGGTTAAAAGCGAGGTCTGCCTAAGCAGTATGTTTTCAAATAACAAAAACCACATTATTAAATATCATAATTTGAATTTATTTATATTCCACTCTAAATTAATTTTAATTGATATCAAGATTTTATCCAAAAGACTTGAGTAATACATATATTATATACTAATATTTTATGTATATAGATATTTTCCCACCAAACCCATTAAAGGGAACCTCCTATTATCAATTATCCATACCACATGTCAACTCTATTTTTTCCATGTTGTAACAAATTAATTTCTAAACATTCACACTAAGGATCTATATGTAATGTTCTCATAAAAAACTAAATTAGTAAGTATTATGTTGGAATAAGATGTATGATAAATCCAAATACCTATATAAGAGATAATATTATTTACTGATTTATTTTTTGTTCCTTTCATCATTAACCATCATGAAAATTCTAAACCAAAACTAACATGATTATATGAATATATTTACTATAATAAGTAGAATTTAATTTTAATGGTACCATTATTT
Source organism: Viscum album (assembly GCA_963277665.1). Lineage (NCBI taxonomy): Eukaryota > Viridiplantae > Streptophyta > Magnoliopsida > Santalales > Viscaceae > Viscum > Viscum album. The sequence goes on along the minus strand of OY728164.1, from coordinate 478,851,289 downwards.
CATTCACATTTATATATAATGGAAAATATAAACACTGCTCAGGCATACATATGGGTGACCATCTCCATGAAGCGAAGTATTTTTTATCATTGTCTCTTGTGGATTGATATATAGACGTATTTTTTTGAAATATGTTATTATAATAGCATAATTATTTCTATATTATGATAAAATATTATCTTAAATCATACCCACTCAAATATTTGGAAATGAAATCATCAATCGTCCGTACATATAGACCAACCCCATCAGAAAGGGATGTGTTTCACTTTTAATTTTCAGATAAAATTTATTCAAATAAGTATAGGTGTAAATAAATGATTTTATATACATGATATTTTTATCCTATTATTTAAATTTTTTTAATTTCATTTGATGAAAAATGATAACATCACTCTTTTGTATGTACAAACAATATTCTATACAAAGTGATGTAATTAATTTTTCATCAATTATTCATATGAATGAGTATAAAAAGTATTTTAACAAATCAATATATTATTTATAAAATTATTAATATTATTGAAATTATGAAACCAATACCATGGTGCATTTTTATTAGCTTTTGAACCAAAACTACATTATATAGATAACATTCTTCAAGCAAATGATCATTTTATTTATTAATTGTTAATAGGTGTATAATTAGATATTGTAATGAAATTATATAACAAAATTTTAGAATGAATATGGTTATTTTATAGTTTTATTATAATTATAAATTTATTATATTTTGGTTTAATATCATGTATGTATAATGATTTTATAATTAGCAAGCTTTTATTGTACACGATCATTTCTTTTTGAGATTATCTATTTTAAATTTTAAATGGGAAAAATTTTATAATCCTTATAATTTAAAACCCATATATTTTTTTATAATATATTTATTTAAACTTATATAGTTTTTTCCACTAATTATCCACTATTTTTTATATAAAATGATCATAATATTTTTCTTAGGAAATTCAATCCTTATTTTCATTTTCTCTGTTGGTATTTTTCACTTTCATATCCTTGTATATAAAAAATTTTTATGGTATTTTTTAACATATAATTAAGAATATAAAAAATTTCATTCTCAATGCTTCTAATTTCATTAAAAATTATTAAAAAATAATATTAATATTTTATTTTCATATGATTAACATTTATCTTCTTATAATGCATAATCAAAATATTCTGTTTTAATATATTCTACATGAATGTATTTTTCTACTATAATATATTTGCAACATCACGAAGCTTTCTTAATATATATAATTGGGTTTAAAAATAACATATTATTCATATTCATCTATAAGTTTTTTAAAATTGTTGCCAATATAATGTGATGTTTTTTTGGATATTGTAATAAAATTTTAAATTATTTTATACATGTAAATTTTTTTCTATATCAACATTTTTTGTTTATTTTTTTGAATTAATATGATTATTCTATAATTATACAATCCAATTTAATAATATAAATAGATTATGATAATTTATTTTAGGTATTATTTCATGAAACCTATTTCATTCCAATGGGTTAATTATACTATTGTGAAATGATAAATGTTTTTGTGATCGAATGGATCCATTATATATAGAATTCATTATGAGAGAGATGGGATTATAATTTTATATGCATTCAATAAATTAGGTTGTGATTTTGGTCTGAAAAACTATATGATCTGGAATGTGTAGTGAACCTAGACTAGTATGTAACTCTATACATTTTGATAGTGTTTTCAGTGATCCTAGTCTATGTAAATCATCAGATTATGGAATGACTCCTATACATTATAGGATATTTAAAAATATAGTAGTATTGGATGTGATACATTAAAAGGTAAATTATTTTATATTCTTATGTGTATTCCAAAAACATATTTATTTTTCTTTTGATATACTCTAATGTATCATGGTTGGTTATTGATGATTCAAACTCTTAAGAAAAATTTAATTTTTTATGAAAAAAAATTCATCAATTGGTCAATATTTGCATCATATGAAATTTTGGGAATATTTTTAAAGGACTTGATCATTTTCTCACACACTTATACTTTTATTATTATATCTTATGATAGTTGATTGATATATCCATTTTTTATCATTAATTATTATTTAATTACACCCTTTATAGTATTTACTTTTCCCTAGTCATGAATAAATGTATTGTGAAGGATATTTCTAAGAAGGGAGAAATGTTATGCTGCAGTTTTTGAATAATGTAACGATCTTTCATAATATATGTTTATTGTGTATCCATTCTTCAAGCACCCTAATCATTTATAGTTATGTGGAATGAATTATATTTAGATAAATTTAATATTAATTTAAAATAATGTAATTTTAAATTATGTAATATTTGGGGTTAAAATTTAGGTATCAAATATGGGTTTATTTATTTTTTATTATTATGTTAAGTTGAAAATGAGGATAGAAACATTGAAAACATATAATGAACTAAAAGTGGGATAAGTACATCTAAATTATCCTAATTTGAAATGAACGTGTCATGTTTTATGACATATTTAGAATTATAATTTTTATTATATTATTTCTCATTATAATTAATGAAGTTTGATGACCATGATAGTATTTTTGTGTTTTGTACGGGACTGGTGATTGAATAATGATGTTGTTTTCATAATGAGTAAAATTAAATATTAATTTATATTATATTATTTTAATCATTATTTAATATATACCATTATATTTCGGTAGGAATGTTGATTCATATCTCCAAATAAATGATATTGAATTAATACTGAAAAAATATAACGATACGATGATCAAATGATTAAATTGTGTCTAATATTTGATAGATTTTTTTTAGGAATTTTCTATAATGAAATCATGTTATTCTTTCTATAGTATAATTTGATGTGATTTTTGGAACTATGACCCTATATAAATTTACAATGTATGTATTTTATTTTTTATAATCTAAATCCACATATTATCATATGATGGTGCAGGGAAGAACCTAAACATCGAAAATAGATTAATCACATTTTAATATTCTTACTACATATTGATGATGGGTAACCATCTAAAATGTTTATAGAAAACTCAATTTTGAATATATTCCTATTATTTGGGAATAGATAAATGTATTAACTTAATTGTTTTCTATTTTTCCACTAAATGAATTTTTCCAAACATTATCATGAACATAACATGATCAATATAAAGAAAAAGTATCATATACACCATGTTGATTAATTTTTTGATCAACTATAAAGATGTAAATTTTGTTAAATGATTGAGATTCATTAGGGGTATCATCATTTGAGGGTAATGGTGGATAATTTACCCCAGATTTCCTTGTGTATCAGTTTTGGCCATTTTAAATTTATAGTGATTCAATTTTTATATAGGAATACCCTCATAATATTCAAGGATATACTTAATAGTCTGTAGATATTACCCAATCAATTATTATTTATTTTATTTTTAATATAATTTTATATTAAATTATTATGGATGACTATAATGGTTATTTAATTATGTAATTATTAAATTTATAAAAGAACAAATATAATAAAAAATATAGAAATATTGAATTAATTCTATTGAAATTATCATTTGTGGATGATGTTATCAAAAGGTTTGGAATATATATAGATCATTTTAAGATTTAACTTATTGATAAATATATAATTCCAACAACATTGAAGACAGTTTCTAGTTTTATTAATTCATTTGGAAACTATGAATTCTTTAAATAAATATCTCATATAATTAAAAAATAGTTACCACGTTGATATGTAATATTTATTTTATTTAGATACATTAATGTATTTTAAATTTCAAGGAACTAAAAAAGAATACTTTTAAGCGAACTATAATATACGTTACCATGGAGTAAAGAAGGGTTTTTTAAATATAGTGATGTATAAAATAGGGTTTTGGGATGTGTTTCTATGTTTAAGGACATTGAGATAACATATGGATAAGAAATATTGATTATATATGAGAATATTTTTTTGATCAAGATTTATAACTAGTAGTTATAATTTTTTTCATTAAAAACTTGGATGATTTATATATATGGTGAATGGTGTGATATATAAACTAATAAAAAAATATATAATTACAAATTTAAATATAATAAAGTTAATATATGGAAAAATAAATAGTTAATGTTGACAAAAGATTATGAATAATAAAAAAATTACCACATAGGGAAGAGAAAGAAGGTGGATAATGCTCAAAGTAAAAAAATAAACATGGTTGTTTATCCATAATAAGGATTAAAAGACATAAAATAATTTTTGGAATATAACAGAAAATACCATTACATATTCTATATTAGGGAAATATTATTTTATATATAAATTTATAATAATGCAATCATATAAGGATAAAAGAATATTAGAACTAAGAATTGTAGTTGTGTAATAAGGTGGTGTTTTTTTTTTGAGTGTAACCTTTACCATGATGGAATGTTATAATATATGAATTGGATGTGTGTTTCCCCATTATGAAAATTTAATAATGTGTTGTTTGATGAAGGATATATATCATCATTATCTTTTAAACTTGTATGTGGGAAGATGTATATATATATTAAAGAGTTGTTATAGCCAGACAATATAAAAATGGATATTGAAGAGTATGTATCATGATGCCTAGTATGTTAAGAATTCATGAATGAATGTTATATATCATATGGTATGATGATGGAATTATAGACACATTTATGGAAATGAGAAAATATCTCCATTTATTCATCATAGGACTCTCCAAGACATCTAATGTCTAAAACATCATTTGGATTTTAATTCATGGCCTAATAATGACATTACATTTTATTAAAATTACAAAAGATACCAATTTTGGTCAAATTTATAGGGTATATTTTAATAGACTAGTAATGTCTCATAATGTACCATATTTTGTTGTTTCTGATTTATTATCATGGATTACATAGATGTTATAGAAAATTCACCGTCAATATTTGAATATGAAGTTGAGTGTTACAACTACATATCATCCTCAAAAAAATTGCCATTTTTTAGGATGATTATAAACCTATAATACATGCTAAAATCATTTTATTTTGATATACATGTTTTTTTAGATAAAAAATCCTTCAGGATTAATTCTCATACAATAATAGATTTCAGCTAAGAATTCAGATGGATCTTATGAAGCCCTTTAAGGAAATAAGTGCAGGTCTCCAATTTGAAGTGATGAAGTTAGGGAATAGAATTTGTTGGAACCAATGAAATAATAAGAAATAATATAATATGATAAATATTTTTAGTACTATGTCAGGGTATATCAGTTTATATAGGGATGTTTTAGCTGCAGTGATTGTCTAGATATAGAGTTTAATGTTTCTAATATTATATTCTCTTAAATTTCTCATTAGAGTAATTCAATGATATTTAAAAGGATGATTAATTTAATCTTCAAATATATCATCCCTTTTCAAATATTGATTTAATAGATAATTTTGTATGAATAAATACATCTCACATAGTCAAATTTCATTTGTGATACCATATGTTTGAAGAAGCTGCATGGGAACCCGATGATGTGGATAGGGAGAATTATCCATGTTAGTTTCATCAAAGTAATAGATTTTTTATAGTGAGTTTATTATAAAGTGGTAGAATTTAACACCAAATTTGTTTTGAATATATATGCATATCATTATTAATTTTTTTATCTTGACACCATTCTTTAAATGAAATAGTGAGCTTATTTGAAGCACTATAAACTATTAAAATATTAAAAATCAAATGTTACTATTTTCAAATAGTCTTTATATTGAATGGTTTGGATAGGGATAAAAAGGATAAAAATAATTTATACAAAATATTTCTATAATGATATTTTAATGAATAATTATAAATAAATATATACTCAAATTTTAATGGTATGAATAAAATTATATAACACATTATATTTCATTAATTACATCTTTTTAATTACTGTATATTTTTTCAAGATAATATATATTGTTATATATTGATAAATGATGAAATATAATTTTAATGAATAAAACAAATGAAATAATCATTGATACGTTTGTTATTAAAGTGTTTGAAATTAATATTTATGCATTTGAACGTCAAAAAGATATATTTTTTAAAAAATAGTTCTATAGTGCAAAAATAATAATATCTTAACCAATTAAATTGGTCACTATTTATTAATGAATTTAATTAAATTTATATAAAATGTATTCATTAAAAATATTAATATTCACATTATTCCTCTTACTAGTCATGAAAAAAGAAAACCATATTTTTTATTCTTAAAAATGCATTTTCTCTAAAAAAAATTAAACATTTTGTAACTAGATATTATAATTACATTCAGAAAACTCTAGAAATTGAATATTATTAAATGGTATTACATATTTATAATACTCATAATTTATAATATGTAATAATTTGAAATTAATTCATATCCTTAATGAACTGTTTCCATTGAAAAAATCGTACTACCAATTTAAGTGTTAAATAAAATAAAAGTGGATTAACCTAGAATATAATTCGTAAAATAACTAAAAAACCATTCTTAAATCTCATATGTTGAAATAATTTATAACATAATCATTATATTATCAAAAAAATAATTTTTTCCACATGACATCTAAAAGTTGTATATTGTATAATTAATTTTCATGGATTTACATGTTTTTAAACAACCTCACATATAGAAGAGAAACTCATTTTCTCACTTCTCAACACCACATGGGAAATAGAGTTTGTATATTCTACACCTATGTACATTATCAACATTCATACCCACATTCTAATGAAAATTCCACCTAGAATATAATCTCAATGAGTATTTATGTGTAATCTAAAGAAAAATATCTAAGAAGAGGTAATTATCATTACAAGTCAATTTCAATTTTTAATAGTCATTAACTTCATACTAATAATCTATAACAACATGTAAAGGATTTCATAATTATATTTATTATAAATAAATATTTTTTATAGGTACTGTTAAAAATTTATATCTCTATAATATCTAATTGGAAATAAAAAACGTCACTCATGTTTTCATAATGACTACCGTACTTTGAGACTATGTATTTTATTTTTCATTAAAATTTATTTTTGATGTTTATATAGACATATTTAATGAATATAAATGAAATTTATAAATAATATTTACATTTTAAAAACAAAATAGTATATACCTTATTACACTTTCATTCCATTGAAAAATGATAATTTCTTTCGTGTGTATATGTGGATAACCTTCTCCAAGAATCGATGTGATAAATTTTTCATTTTCTCTTGACATAGTTGGTAATAAGTATTATTTTAAGGAATATATATTTTTTATGAAATTAATATGAATAAAAAATTCATATTATGGCTTAGCATTCATTATTTCAATTGATTGGAAAATGAAATCAATAATCTTGTGTACATACAAAGTATAATCTATAGAGAGTGAAGTAATTATTTTCCCAAAAATTCTCTATATGAATTATTATATAGGTTTTCAAAATGAATAAATATTATAATTATATAATAATGAAATGTTTTTATATTTTAAATCCATGACTAATATAATAGAACTAAACCATCAGTCTAAATCATTCATGGGAAATGGTAGAATTTTTATCCAGATATTGATTGTATTGAAGACATGATAATAAATGGGTAATAAGAAATTTTAACAACACGATATATTTTATTTTATGTATTAATATGGAAATAAGATATATTTTTAATAAATATATATTTATTATAGAGTGTTTTAATATCCCTTAAAAACTAATTTGCAACTACACCTAATGGTATATATTATAATCCCATTTTCTTTCATGATTTTATATGTTAAATTATTATTGAAGTAAATTATAAAATCCTGGTAATTTAAACCTCATATATTTTGTTTTAAAATGTATATTTATGTCTTTTACAATATTTCCATTAAAATGGTATATTTGAAAATTAATATGGTTAATAAAATGTTTTTATTAATATTATACTATATTTCTTTTTTTCAGTTGTAAAACTATCTCATCTATATCTATGTTCAAAAAATTATTTTAGGGGTGATTTTAACGAATTTTTTTTTCAAACATTCAATTTTAGTTAATTTTATTATATCAAAAAATTATTAAAATTAGTCTTTATCGAAAAAAACACATTAGACTTTTTAAAAAATTAAGAATGGAATGTTTTATATTAATATATATATGAAGAACAAAATTTTCAACTACCATGTATTTACATCATCATGATGCTTCTATAACATGTTTCAACGCTTTTAAAAATAAAATACAACTACAATTTGTTTTGTGAAATTTATTTTTAAAAAATATTGTGAATTAAAATAATGTATTATCTATATTTTTATGGAAAAATAATTTATTTTATAGAAAGTATTTTTTTCAACATTAATTAAGGATTAGTTTATTCCATATGGGATATTCAATTATGATACAATTAAAATTCATTCTCACAGTATAAAATATGACCTAGAATGGGGTGTGAACCGAAATCAATATGTGAATCATTGCACTTTGATAGCCTTTTAATTGATTCATCACAAAAACATGATTGAAATGGACTTAGAACCCAATCAACAATGGGATACGTTCTACTAAAACAATATTTTTTTTGATCCATTTCAAATGAAATAATTTATTATTATTATGTGTATTCTAAAATATAATTTTTTTATAATATATGGATTCAAGGCTCATGATTTAATTTTAATGAATCTTTACACTTTGAATCATTACATTTATTATAAAAAATTATTATTACATGACTTAGAATTTATAGACGATTACATATTATGTATGATTGAAATTTTTTGGATAGTGTTCTCAAATACTTATTTTCATCTATTTCCCACTGATAATCATTAATTTATGTCTCCCCTATTTACAATTATTGAGAATTTGATCCCACCCATCCTTATGTTTCCTTGTACACATGTTATGAATAAAGGTTTTAAGTAGGGTATTTTTAAGAAGGGTACTATGTGAGAAAAAAAATAGACATTTTAAATATATTTCATTAGATTAATTGGTTATAACCAATTCTTTAAAGACATTAAACCACTATTGTTTTTTTGTATGCATGGTTATGATATTTATTATATATAATCTATAATGAGGTAATATTTTTGTATTGAAATCATATGTCAGCACATTTTATTCCCTTTTTAATATAATAATTTATTGAAATTTAAATGAATGTAACGAGTTGTATTGATTTAATTTTTATGGTAGTTTGGGTATTTAATAATTTTATAACCTCTACTACACCAATGATCGATGTGAGATGTGGTTTTTAAAAATCAAGTTCATTTATTTAGATCCACATCAGTCAAGTGATAATATCAACAATATTCAATAAAATGTAACCAATATATTTTAGAAGTATCCCCCCTTTTACCAGGAGAAATCCCATAATATCACACTATTTTTATAGAGTGATTTCTTATGAAAACTAGAATAATGTTTGAGAAATGATTTCCATATAATCTACATCATTCTGGAATAATCAATAGATATGTGAATCATTATTCTCTAAAAAAAACTAATACTTTATAATAATCTCTAAAGTAAACTTTTATCTGTAAAATCAACTTTCAATTGATATATAAATACTATAGCTTTTCCCCCTTGTGGGTAAAAATTGTTTCACATCAGCATACTTGAATAAAATCTATAATTTTCTCATGAGAGTGGACGATCTATATATTATATGGAATCAAATTAATGTTTCTAAAATTTTGAATATGATTCAATTTATAAATCCATGTGATATTTCTTGACATATATATGTACTGATGAAAAATTGAATATATATTATATTTGAAATAAATAAAAATTAGATGGAATATGATTATATTGATTCTATAGAAAATCATTTGAAATTTATATATTGGTGAAATATGTATTCTCATGAATTATTAGACTAATAATGTTATTTCCATTGATCATTCATTATAGTGATATTTTTGAATGTGAATAAATGTATATAATTACCACATTTTTCAAATTTGAAAAAAAAACATGTCTTAGAATTCCCTATAAGGATAATTTATTATTCATTATAAGAATTAACATACTGAAAAACATGACATATCTATAAGCATGGAATACACTATAAGCCTGAACTACACTATAATGATTAGATTTTCTTTAAGTATAGAATTTCATTCTAGGTCATCATTTATGTAATAATGAAATTCCTTGTGGTTAATTATTCAAATATATATTTTCATATTGTAGGGGAGAACTTATAATATGCTTTGATTTCCCATAATGATAATAATTATATAAAATTTATCCATATATTAAAATTTCATCAATACTAAATTATACATGTTTTAAATAAAAAATATAAATAAAGTAACAATCTAATAAACATTAATTAATATCTAAAAAAATACTTCATATTGAGTCATAACTTAAATGAATCAGGTATTTTTAATATATAAAATTTTATTTTATTGGTATAAATATGAGAAAAATTAGTGTGTCCATGAGGATGTATCCATTAATTTAAAATATGTGTGCTTAAAATAGATTTTTTTCTTTTGGTATTGTGAATTTTTTTAAAATGATCACTAAATTTTATTGAATAACATTAACATATAAATTTTTTAAAAAAATATTAAAAAACCATAATTAAAGTAATAAAAATAATAGGATAAGATGGTTTACTGTTGAAAAATTATAAAATATATCCTATAAAGAATTAACACTATTAAAATAAACCTTCTTATTATACCTTAACACATTTGGAGGTATTTTTGTAGATAATTGGTAATATATTAATTTTTTTGTATCCATTAACTACTTTAAGGATATTTATGGATGAATATTTCGTAGAATCACAATTTATTTTTTCAAATCGATGGTAGATATGTAAATATCCCAAATATTACAAATTTTCTAAGTTAATATAGAAGGAAATATTACTTTTGATTAGAATAAATTATAAAATTTGAAAATAAATAATTATTTCGAATTTACGATTTTTCTGTAGAGAAGTCTTATACATTGACAAAATGGTTTTAAAAAAGATAAAAAACGAATAATACTAAATCTAATAGAAATTAATAATATTGAGATTTATGGATTTGTAATTAAAATTTTTATCCTCATTTTCAGTTCAACTTATATAGGTTTTGTTGATCTAGAATGTAAGAGAAAATTAAGATAAGTTTTGAATCTTCATTTAAGTACTATTAAAGTAAATGATGTAATACATCAAATATGACATGAATTATATGGATATAAAAATATCCTTCATAGATAATTAATTAATTATTTTTTAATAAGAGTTAATTATATTTTGAGATTCATAGGGGTGTTTCTTTATAAACTGCAAAATATTAAAAGGTTTTCTAGGAGTTAATGTAAATATTTCTAGATAAATTAGATTTTAATGTTTCATTTATTGAAAATATCAATCGTAATATATTCACATTATATTAATTTCATAGGGTGTTGTTTTATTAGGATATAAGGAAAATATTTTATTTCATAAAAATAATTAAATGATAGAAGTAATTCAATATAATTTCAATTATAAATGATAAGACTTCTATTGAAGTAATAGAAGGTGATATAAATTAAAATTCTGGATGAGATGTTGATTGGATGGGTTACAAGATCCTAATGATTATCTAATGAGTTTTCTATAATGAAAAATATATACATCATGATAAACATCCGTTTATGTGTTTTAGATATTAATTTGTTATGTTTTTGTCTCTTAATTATCCAAAATCCAAAGTAATGGGTGAATAATGATTAAGATGTGATATTAATGAATTTCTATAAAATGAAGATATTAAAACATAAAAATAATGAGTATCTTTCTATGGAAAAATAAAATAAAATTTCAAATTCTAAAATTAGAGTTTTTTTTATAATAAAATAATATAATTATGATAATAGTAAAAGTGTATTGTGTTAATCAAATAGTAATGATGAGGAAAAATTAATGATTAAGAATAGGTGTCTATCAGTGGATATAAATACAAGATAAATATAAAATTTATAATGAAATAAGCACCACAGGAATCATATAAATATATATAAACAAGAAAGGGATAATAATATTTTTCTAAAAGTTACATATATATTAAATGAGGTTGGTAAATCTAAAGATGAAAGAGTGTTATAATATTAAAAAAAATTTATGATTATAAAAATATTCATTTATTGGATAGGATTTGATATATGATTTCCTAAAATATAATACTAAGGAAATTTTAAAATTATTTTTAAATTTTTGGATAATTTCATTAGATATTGAAGAAAAACTAAATAATATTAAATTGAATATTGAAGAATATATTTATGAAGATAATAAAAACAAAAAAATAATGAGATGACTAGTGGAATATAAAAAATATAATTACCACTCGAAAAATAAATAATATCATTATATGCACTGAGAAAATAATTATTTTAATTTAAATAGTGATATCAATATGTCCAATCAAAATATAAAGAAACATTCCCTAAAACATAAATTATATAAATTTTATAAAATTTATAAAAAATGATTTTTTGTGGAAAATGAAAAAATTAGTTAAATGGAAAATTTTAAAAAACATATGAAATGAAAAAGGCTTCTAAAAAAACCACATAATTATTTTTCTCAAAAATAAAATTAAATCATTTGTGTAAAATGTATTGAAAATGATGATTTATAAACCACATAAAATTATAGAATATTAGGGTTTCTGTATTTTTTTATATTATTGGTGATGTAGTATCTATGTAATATGAATAATTTTTTTGGTTCAAATCTAAAAATTTATTAAAAAAATATTCTAAATGTGTTATATATTACAGATATAACACTCACATAGAATAAACATTTGTAGAGGGATTTCATATTCAAGAGTTCAGGTGAAGAGTCATTACCATGATATAAATAATTTTTATGGATGATATGATTAGTCATGTAAATTGGATGATGAATGACTATAAAATTTTAGATCATAATTGTGTATAAATGATATATAAAATTTTAAAATGAATAACAATATGGAATGAATTAATATCTTATGTTTTATTTACATTTAAAATAATCAAAAATCATTTCCCAATAATAATTTATATTTTATTTTCATCGGATATAATAGATGATATGAGGTTTCATTATGTCTTTTAGGAGTTTAATGAACATAGTACACTTTTTATGGTCTATAAATAACCAATTGATTGATCCAAAACTATGTGATGAATTTAATGGGGTAAAATTTTATAAATAATAGTATTCAATACATATTTTTTAAAAAATAAATGTTAGGACGTATAAAAAGTGGATAAATTAAAAACTATAATGAGTAATAGATGCTAAAAAAGAACAATAGATTATAATAAAGGATAGAATGGATTTATAGAATAAAAGGCTTGGTAAATTTGTTCAATAGAGTAATAAAGTTTTGACCTAAGGAGATAATGTTCATTATGTGTTTCTTATAAAAAGATAATAGAAATGATAATTTTATTTATGTGAAAATGTACAGATTTTCACCATTCACTTAATTGTTTATAACTTAAAATATCATCCCTCAAAAAATGAAGATATTTTCAGACAAAATAAAAGTATATCATCAATTTTGAGAAATTATTTATCTTATTCATTGATTATATTACTCAGATCATATGAATCATGTTCATCAGGAATGAATATAATTAATTGACTGCTTCATGATTATTAAATATCCTATATAAAAATAATATAGCCTTCTTATAGTAATTAACATTCTAATAATGGATTTCAATTAAAAATTCAATATTTGGATCCAATTTTGTGAACAATGGAATTAGTAACGGGTACACATCATTGTATGCCCCTTAAAAATGGGTTGGTTAACATAAATATGAAATGTTCATTTGAGATAGATCAAACCATGTTAGTAATACCTAGAACATCTCATTTCATTTAAAGTTAATCGATAAGGATAATGTATTAAATTTAAGAAAAGCATTTATATCAGACAAAATATTACATATATTCTTAAAAAGTGCTTATAATACCCACAATATTTAAATGTTTATGTGAGTTTGTACTCCATTGTATATTCTATTTTAGGGATAACAATAAAAACATGTTCTAAAATAGATGAGTTTCTGGATTATTCCTTGGATATCCAAAAAATGGAAATGGTATTTCTTCTATAATAAGTAATCATGTAATACCATTTATAATTATAAATACATGGTTTAAAATTACATAATTAATGTATGTTCACAGTAAAAAATTGTTAGGACACCAATTATGTTTAGTGATAAATACACTATGTGGTGAATCAATATATATAAATATCTAAATGTAAATATTTTCACATAAAATTACATTCACCAAAATGATCGTGAACTCGTAGTTAGTTTGGTAACCATTAATTCATACCTTTATTAGGATATAACTATAACTTATTTATCATATAAACTTTTAATTTAAAAATATTATGATGTTTCACCCACAAACAAACAATTTATCATACACACATCCAAGATCACAAGATAAAATGAGTTCTATATGGTTCCCCCAATGTTGGATAATCTACGAAGAAATTAATGAACAATTTACTAATGAACCTATATCACCTAACCATACGGTTTGCTGTTGGGATTAAACTTAGGAACATTTACGATTAGTTTTACAAACATTCTAAGGTTTTCAGAAAACAAATAGCTTCCCATGGTTACTATTTTTTTACTTTCTATCTCATTTATCACTATTATAATAAATGGGTATCAAAATGGAATGAACAATATTTTAAATTCTATTATGTTTTTAAAAGTTTCATTAGATTTAAGTCGTTACATTTTTCGTCCATGGGATACTCTTTCACATGATGGATGGAAATTGTTCTATGAACATTATCACCACTTTTATATGTGTCTTCTTAGAAAACACATGATTCTATTTTATTGGTAGAATATGCAACGACATATAAAACATTTCATGCTCATCCTTATATCAAAAAAATATAGCACTCTATAGTTTTCCAACTTGTAAAAATTCTATTATTCTCAATATTTTGTATATCATTCTTCAAACTAAATTAGATATGTATAGGTTCTTCAACTTATTGAACTATAGAAAATAAATTTGTATTTTTATTTTCTATGCATTTTGATATTATAATTTTTTTATCTCATAATATTACTTATGTTAAAATTAAATTCTCTTCTACAACACAATAGACTCATATATTTATGCATAATGGTGTGTCTATAATTGTTACCTTCTAGAATTATAATCTTTATTATTAAGAGTGTTTCCTCATGATTCCCTCATGATGATCGAGGAATATTGATGATTATATTTGGAATATCAATGCATAAAAATTATATATTATTTTAATAACATAAATTATTTTTTTTTTTTTCCTTACTAAAAAACAAAACATGAAAAATAATTAAATATATTTAAGAATATTTTCTACAGAATATAACTTCATCAGGTGGATTGGTTATTCTTCAAATATAAGATCCCCATAACCAAAAATATAATGAATTTAAATAATTGAAATGAAATGAAATTTTTACCCCTCAATTACTCTAATATTTTATCTATAACTTCTTTATTGGAATAATTATCATATATTTTGAATAAAAAATATATCACAATATCATAAAATATGAAATAGCGATAACCAAGAGTTATAAAAAAATAATCATTTGTAAAAAAATTACACATCATATAATGGGTTTGAAAAACATTACTCATCTCTATAAATTTATTATATATCATAAACAAATTTTTGTATTCTTCTAAAAAACCATACATGATTTTTATGGTTTATCCCTTTATCACTTTATGGCACTCAAAAAAACTATGGAAAGTAACTCAAAATATCATGCATCGCAATAGGAATCCGATATTTTTTATTTTTTATGAAATATGAATAAAATATATATTATTATTCTTTTGGAAGATATTATGTATCACTATGGGTTCTTTGGGAATCATTCTTTTGATACATCTACATTCCTTGAAAATTCAATTCAATAATAAAACCATCAAGATATTAACATTTCATGGGTTATTGAATACTACTGTTCAAGTCAAAAATCCAGAAAACAGTCATCAAATATATTATATTAAATCAATTAAACATTTACATGCATTATAAATACTCAAAACGTAGATAATAAATTGATGATAAAAAAATATAGGAATTACCAATATCATTTGTATAAAAAATACACACATTCATTTTCAAAATATGATAGTTTCTAAAATCTATTTTGTATCAATGGGAATTTACTAAAATTATCCAACATTTATAGAAACTATAATCATTAAATTTAATATAAAATATTATAAAAAAACTTACTATATAAAAATCATAAATACTACTCAAAACTAGACCACACATAACTTCCCTAGAATACATTCTAATGAATCAAAACCCTATCAATTTGTAACTAGAAAATTACTAAAATATATTAATAAAAAAATGTCATCGAAAACATCACATACACTTATTGAATTTTAATTACACTCTTCCATTACTAACACAGTGTTCAATTTCCCTATGTTATTATCAATGCTTTATCTGGATATATTCAACAACTATAATGTATGATTATTGGTTGAAATTAATTCCAATACTAACAATCACAATTGGTACATAGGAATCCAACATAATAAACCCATTTGACGTTTATAGCATATCTACCCAAATCAAACACTATTAATCTATTGGATGTTGAAAATACACCACATGTAATTTATTGGGAACAACATATATCATGAAAACAATAATTCATTTTTATCATCATGATTCTGATCACTCCCATACATACTAATTCCAACTGAAGCATTATTTTCTTCTTTAGATACAACTTTTTGATTATTATGGATTTCACTTTAAACATTGTACACTCTAATAACTTGATAATAATTATTTCCATGTTGAAATATATATATTATCCACTTTTATGAATAAATATCATGGGCCAATTTTCAATTAATCTTATCTCCATTTAGAAATATACACAATCCATAAAATTTAATGGGGAAATGATCCTCATTTTTCAACATACATCATGAATCCTTCTACCACATCCCTTTATACACTTATTCAAGATAATTATTAGTTTAATGTTGAGTTCATAAAATCCTTAAAATATAGTCTTTTACAAATTTTTTTCAATTAATATGCATCCAACATAGAAATGATACATCAAAAAACCACTAAGACAACTGATCCAAAAATTAGTGTAGGAAACATGATATTATTCTTTGAACATCACTAATGTTCATTTCTACCACCTATATTATTAATTATTATATTTTTAAAATAATTTTATTTTAATAAGGAAAATATACAATGAAATTAATTAACATTGATAATAGAATTAATTAATTAACATTAACTATATTCTGCATGATTCATATAAAATATCATTTTCTAATGAATCTCTAAATACCAAAGTAGAAATAAATTTTTATAAATTGATTGATTCCACTTTGTTAAGAACACATATATATGACTATCTAACTTGAATAAAATCCTTGTTTGATGGAGATAACACATTTGGATAATTATCACCCAAAACCCCCTAAAACCCCATTATCATTGAAAACTATATAATTATTATTCAATACTAAAGGCAACAATTTTTTTCATCTCTTTATATCCAGATAATAATCAATAAATATTAAAAAATATCATATAAAATAAGATGATAATTTTTTTATATAGATCCTCCTTAATGATATATTCTTTTATCATTAGTTTTTTATATCTTTTAATAATGTGTTTCTGTAAAAAATCACATATTTTTTACCATTATAAAAATAGAGATACCAATATTGACTAATAGGATGCATCTATTTTTACTAATATTATGGTAATTCATTATTAAAAAAAAATGTCGTATTGACTACTCATATAATTGGTTGTAACAATTGTGAAATTCATATACAAATTTTATATCTTAATGAAACTTCTCTATGATTTATATGTCCTGAAGTACAATAGGTACATCAAATGAAATTTAATAGAATTTAATTACATAGGTATTATGTAATTTCAACATCCTCGAGTTGAGGAATATTTTGAGTTATTATAAACCTCCATGTTACTTTTATCATTCAGTTTAGAATCCATCCTCAATAATGAATTATTTTTGATATAATTGAATAGAAATTCATCTTATTGTAAATTGATCTTAAAATTATGCACCGACATATAAGATTCTTCTCCTTGGGTTTTCCTAAAAACAAGTATATCTTATGAAATCTCTATTTGGAATTTTCTTTTCCAAGTCTTATTGCTACCATTATTATTCCCACAATAATTAGAATGATTTTTAGAATAAAACTGACTTTGATATTCTTCTTTCTCTTGATCATTATGATATATAGTAGTTGGTGAAATTCACTCTCTTTTTCTTCAAAATATTATACATTTTTTGTAATAAATATTTTTTAAAATGAAAAATTAGGAATAATTTTTCAAACCACATTAAAAATTGAAATTTTCTTCCAATAGATACTAAAATTAATTTCATATGGAAATATATTTACCATTATATAAACACTAGTTGACACAATTTACACTATTTATTTTTCTACTAGGATTTCTCTAAGGTAAAGTATTATCATGGTAAAAAAAATATATAATATAATATGTTTGAGGTTGTATTTATAAATTGTTTTTACAAAAAATCATTTAACGTAATATAAGTTAATATAAACAATTCTTCATGAAAAATATTGATGTATGTCATGGAATGTAACAGTAAAATAATATGTCTGCATAATTTTTTATAGAAATAATTATTTCATCATTCCATATTTTATAGGAATTCATGGATGGATTTTCAGTACCTCTATATATTTCACTTTTATTTGGTATCCCTATAGTTTTCATCCCATTATGCCTCATAAGGGATATATCATTTAAAAATCTATATTTTCTTATGGAATGTGTCTTTCAGGATATTTATTTTTTATAACAGTTTCAATCAGATATATAATATATTTTCTTCAGGTCACTAACAATTACTACAGAAAAAGAAAACAATAAGTGTAAATTATCATTTAGAATTATATTTCCCATTAAAATTTATTTCTTCATGTACTTTTTGACCATGATTTTTTCTTCATAAAAATTTCATGAAATTTATTCATTTCATATGTTGAATATAATTTATTTCTTTCGGAGAGTCATCAAATTAAAATTTAACAGCTATAGTTATAGCATTAGTTTCTTATCATTTAGTTATTTTAGTTTTCTAAAATCATCATCCTTCCTAGAATTTGTGTTTTGAACATATTTGATTCTATACCATTTCTATTATAAACATATTTATGATTCACCACCTATTTTTAAATTTCATTAATCATTTTATACATGGACATTTTCTTCTCCATTAGATTTGTAAAAATGTCAACCATTACTTAATTAATGAGTTTTTATTATTCAAATTCAATTTTCAGAACGTTAACCTAGATATGCTGGAATTTTTATCCCCTTTCAACATGAGTATTTTTTTTTAATAAAAACACTAATATATATCATTTAATAAAAGGGAAACATATACATATATATATCATGGTATCTACCCATCATCGTTAGTTCTATATTCACTTGGAATATCAAGCCTGCCCTAATGTTATTTAATCAATAAATGAATAATGAAATTGAAAACCGGGTTCATTTATATATACCTTTTTAATGATAATGAAGTTGTTCATATGTATTCATATTTAACAAAAATTTATACTAAATTATTTAATTCCATTGGATTTATTCTTATTCACAAAATTTAATATCACATACATATCACCATAAGAATATATGATCATAAAAAAATCATCTCCATAAGAAAATTTGATCACTTTTTTTAAATAAACTCAATTAAATTCCCTATGATCTAATACAATTTATTAACCCCAAAAGGAATTTAAATGAGGGGTAATATCATAGGGGAGGGGTGAATCATTGTATTGTTCATTTGAATCATTAACTCTTTTCAAATACACTCTCACCACACAATATGGTATTATCATCACAACTAGTAGGATCCCTCATAGTGATTTATTTATTAATGATTCTACTATTAGTTATTTTTTATTTAAAATGTTAATAAAAATATTCAAAAACACATCACCCAATCATGAAAATCATGTCATACAGGATACCAAAATCAAAGCTCACAAGACCCAGAGGTTTTTTACATGGTCCACACAAAGTAGGGTTAATATATGGAGCATATATATGATAATGTAATAATGAACTATAATATATAAATTAATAAATTGGCTGTGGGTATAAACTAGGAAACTCCTACAATTTAGATCAATCCCATTATTAGGTTTGGGGAAATATCACAACATCCCAAGGTCACTCATTTAACATAATCATTCATTTCTCAATACTAAACGATTGGATTATATCGTATTTAGTTATAGCAATATAAATCACATCTATATTTTGATTCATTCACTAGATGTATGATAGTTAAATTTTCTCTATGAGATAATCATTTATTGGATAGAATGAAAAATTTATATAAACAATATCACCAACTAATTATGGTTTTGCATTGATAAATCATATTTTTCCTTTTTTAGAACAGTCTTAATGTTATTCCAAACACATCCATAATTTATGTTCCACTATATTACTAGAGAAATATTTCATTTTTTTTCATATTAGAAATGGTATTATTCTTATTTTATTCATAAAATATATTTTCAGATACTAAGATATGATAAAGTTCTTCATATTGCTGCACTTAAAAAAATTTCAGCATACCTATAGTGTTTGGTATTTCAGTGATTCTGCAATTTCACAATATAATATGTGTCATTATTCTTCTCTATTCTAATTCATATTATACTCAAACATTAATATGGGGAAATTGATCCATAATTCACCCCTCGTAAATTTATCTTCTTTTTAATTGGGTGAGATTCTCTATATTTTTCGCATGATGATCTATAAAACTCCATGAATTTTATAAGAAACTTTTTCCATAACAAATCCTTGAAATACAATTAAAATCCCCAATATTAATTCCCACATAAACATTATATAAAGTATATATTATAAATAAATAAATATAATAACTCATCTTTTTTAGGAAATACATTTTATCTCTCATTTTGATGTCTGGTCAAATATTTGATAAATTGATTATAGAAAAATTATTTAATTTAAATCACTATAATACTACCAATTATTCTTCCATTAATTTTACATTATTTTATCCACCACATGTTTACTATACTTATTACAATTTTATTAAATTAAATAGAAAATCATAATATCTTTTTATAAGATGAAGAGATAAACTATAGTTCTACAAAGATTATCATATGTTCAAAATAGTATAGACCACGTAATGTTATTAAAAAACCCTTATGTGGGATAATAAAAAATATTACACATTATAAAAAACATACATAATATTCTTAGAAAACTTATATGATGCATAATGTTATTTCTGATATTTAAAAATTGAACACATCACTACAGACATTACGACATCATCATTTAACTAAATTTATAAATAAAAATATCTCACCAAATATTAATAGTATAGTATATATAATTGTGGTAACTCTAGAACCTATTCCCTGAATGAATTATTTCTTCATTCATAATATTACACTTTTATATAACCTTTATGCATTAACCATTTCCTTTTTATTATAATAATATTAAACAACCCTAAAAACATATAAATGTAATTATGATATATTATATATCACTGTTTAAAATTTTATGTATATTGTATAATATACAATATTTGTGGATAATATAAACACAAAAAATGCATGCTTAAATTTTTTTTTCAATCACTGATCACTCAATGAATTCGTCATTTATTTATTTTCACACAATATATTATATATCATTGGACCTTTCAAAAATTTATGACAATTAAATATATTTTATAATCCTTGTTTATAAACTAAAATATTGAAAAAAATGTATTTGTCTAAAATCACTACACCTACTCAAAACTTGACAGTCCTAAATTAAACTATAAAATGTACAAATTCATCTAATCATGTTCCATGTGTATCGAAAATTTTTCCATGAACATTTAAGAATAAATAAATTATATATCTTTTAACATATACTTTTTATTTATTATGTATTCTTAACCTACATTAGACCCATAATTGAAAACATTATGGAATTATAAATTCATTATCATTTATATCTTTTACATCTATAATGTGTATTTATTGGTTGATATTTAATCCAAATCATTCAATAAGTTTTAGTTGAAAAAAAATATTATTTAACAAATCCAATTCTAATAAAAAAAATCAAAATACAATATCAATTTTTCATTGGATGATAAGTATAAAAATTATTTCAAATGGTATTGAATAATATAAATTAAATTATAACATGAATAATTTTCTATTATTATAGAATATATTAGTGAGGAGAATTTAGAAGATTGTGAATTAACCTAATTTAATGGTATAAAATATAATGTTTTTATAGATTATTAAATTTTTAATTGTTTTATATATCTAATAGACCATTTGTGATCATGGAAAATTATTTTAAAATGGGTTATCAATGATGAAAACGTCACACACCACATTGATTTATCATGTTAAACAATATATTATAATTATAGAATTAAATATTCAATAATAGATTCATTCCTTGAATAATTAATTAGACATGTTCTAAATGGAAAAAAATTTCATTAGGTTTTAAATATGATAAATAGAACCACTTTTAGAAGAATTTGTGTATTTTATAGAATCATTAATGACAAAATCGAAGTTATGGGAAAAAATAAAAACATTTTTCTAATTTTATTTTACTTTAATGGTTCATTTATAGGAAATTATTGAAACTTCACCCTATGATCATTTATTTTTACCACTACATAGTTAAAAATCAATATTTCCTGAATAGTTTTCAGTTTGGATGTCCATAATAGTTAAATTGAAGTGGATATTTAAAATAACAAACTCATAGAATTATTTCTTATAAAAAGTGATTGATGTTTCTATTTCGAAGAAAGAACAATACATGTTAAAAATCTAATCGTTCAATTTATTAAAATCATTAACCATTAATTTAATTACTAAATATTTCAAATGGGGAAGTGGGTGAAAACCATTATATTAATCAAGTCATCTACATATCTTTAAGTATTATCTTCTAGGTTTATGATTTAATTTTAATAAGAAATAAAGAAGATTCTTGTAAATAATTTATCATTTTAATTGAGGATATTATTGAAATTATGATGTTGGGATAGATGAAGTACTTCTTTGTAATTTATATTTATCTAAAGATAGATCATATTTTATATTTCATGTGTAATATTCCCAAAATTAATTGAAGAATATTTTTTAGGAAAATGAGAATATTTTTTCTCGAATATTAGTAGTGTGTAAAATATAAAATAATAAATAATTAAATGAGTTAGTGTAAAAATAGTTTATGAATTTTATTTATAATTTACAATTTATTATGGATTTATTAGTATCTATTTAATATGTCATTACATTATTCCTAAGATATTAATGTGCTCCTAAATAATCTTATTTCATAGTAGGTAAGATAATTATTACGTCTGTAACAGTGAATATAGATCATGGATTAATATATTAAAATAATGGAAATATTGATATTCTATGATATAATGATAAATATTAGTGTATACATCATTATGATCTAAATTCAAAATCTAGTTATATTTTGTTCTTCGGAGAAAATATGTTACATGGAACACCAATAAGTATAATCATAATGAAATATGATAAACGAAGGAAGAATATAATCTAAAAACCAATAAAAAAATAAATCGATGTAGATAATGAAAAAAAATAGAAATCCATTAGGTTAAAGTTATGGTAATCTATTTAGTAAATAGTGATAAAAATGTTTAATCATTCTATTATAAAATCCAATACATTATTTAGAATAAAATAACATTGATATCATATACTATTTTATTATGTAAAATTATAGAAAATTAATTTGTAATTATAGTATGATTCAATGCATGATTATGTTATGGATGTATTTACTAAACTATTTCAAAGGGGTCAGTTTCACAATATGAGGGTGATATTGGGAATTTGACCATAATATTCTTTGCATAAATGTATAGTTTGGCCATTATCATTGTCACTTGTTCCATTTATTTTATTATTAAAATATTAAAATTTTTAAACATATATCTAAATATATATATTATCTTAATTAAAGACATACATATTTTTGGGGTATATATTATTGTAATGACCTTAGCACCAATATCCTCTAGACAAAATTTACATTATGTCATTTTCCTATATATAAGTGATTGAATTCCAATGAACTAAATAGTTTAGTAGACATAGTAAATTATATACATACATGATGAATTAATTACATTTGAAAACACAAAATACAACATAATATTTTTTTTATAATTTCAATAGTCCCTCTATTATATACTTCCAAATAATTTTTGGTAGATTTCTGGATATAATGATATGGAAGAAAATGGTGATTTCAAATTCTTAGTAACAATTATGTATAAAAGAATCTATCTTGAATGAATGTGAGTAATAAACATAGAAAGGTAAATAAAAAAACACACATTTCAGTTAAATAATTTGACTTTCATTATTACATAAGGAATAATAAATATTGAAAGCTAAATAACTGAATAGACATTCAATTTTAATAACATTAGTTTCATAAATAGATAATGCATAATAAATATGGAAATGTAAATAAATGAATACGTTTTCCATTTAATCAATAAAAAATTAAATCCCTTAAAAGAACATATCATTGTGAAAGTATCATGAATAATACTTACTGAATACTTGCTGAAGTAAATTCTTAATTTTTGGACGTCATGATCTTAGGGGTCATGATACCTCTATTCTCAATACCTTTTACAAGAATGTTTAAAATTGATGTAAAAATATATAAAAGAAACCCATTTAGCTAATTTTGGCCAACATATTCATCTTATGGTGATAACGATGCATCACGAGGCTATCTATAACCAGGCCCCACCTATATCATCATTTCCAAAAAATTCCTCATTTATTGAATATTTTATTTAATTGATGATTATTTTTCCATATCATCAACTATCCATATTGAGTAATGAATTTTGAATTATCAATATCTCCCAATATAATCAAAAAAAATTATTGTAGTACCCCATATGTATAAACTATATATAGTTTATGAAATAACATATATCTGGTTAAAAATATGCATAATTAGGGAAAATGTAATGTCAAATTATAACGGGAAAGTGAATATTTAATGGAAATTTAATTACAAAAAAACTAATTTGAATGAAAAATACTAACCTTAAAAAATATGATCATAAAAAATATATATAATACAAACAGACCATATAAATCAAACATATCTCTAATGAAATATGTTTAATATAAAAGATTTTTTTCATTAATGAATAGAAACATGGTAAAAATATTATTAATAAAATTTCATTAGAAAATATCTTTTTTTCATGAAATATAATATTATAAAATTCAAAAAATATTATAAAATAAATTTCATTGGAAATTACCATTGAAAATCAATAGGATGCATTAAAACATTTTGTGGTTTTGACAATAATGATTTCCCCATAGACTGTACATGTTAAAATAAAAGTTCTTTTTGCATTTTCGGTAAAGGAATAACATACCTTATATGGAAATCACATGAAGTTACAATTGTAATAATTAGTGTAAAAATTTAATCATGGATAGAAATTAATTTAATAAATCATATGGTTAATTTTTAAATCAATTTTGAAAACATTTTTAGAGAACATGGATTTAGAAAAAAGGATTATTTGACTAAAGAGATAAATAAAGTTGGGTTTATTTAGAAATAATGTTATAAATAATTTAGTGTAATAAACATGTATAAATTGTCATCATCAATTTCAATTTTCACGAATAACCATAGAATAATAAAAATAAATTATATTTATCAAATAATAAAATAATTTCCTTCAATGAAAAATAAATCATAATTAATAAAAATTAATATGATATTATAAAATAACCCCTTCAAAATACTAGAATGTTGAAGTGAGAAATAAAAAACGAATAGAATATGTTTGTAAAATTTAAATAAACATAAAAATCATAGATATAAAAAATAATAGACTCCATTATAATTACACATATAATAATAGAATATCAATGAAAATGAAGTAATATAACACAATGAAATAAAATTGAGTTATGAAATTCATTACCACTTGGTAGCATTCATGTATAATCACTTTAGAAGAAATGGATATAAATGAAAATGGATATTATACTAATTATTATGGAATCATGATATTACATGTATTCTGGGAATTATATGATTAATACAAGAGAAACTTTTTTATAACATTTAATTGTTGTTCAATGAATGAAAATTGAGATGAAGTCACCTACATCATACTTCATATTGATTTATCACACATTAAACCCCATAATAATAGTATCAATAAAATTATAAATTTTTACTAGAACCATATTAATATTTATAACATCATATATGATAACATTATATATATTTTTCGCATATTCATAAATAATCATCAGTATTTTTGGGTGGTAACTACCATGTTTTTTCAGGAACGTTTTATTGTCAATGTTATGTATAATGATCATATTATATTGTTAAAACATTTTACGAATTATTATAATTATTACAAATAATTATTGTTATTTGAAATATGTTTTAATAAGTATTGATAGTTGAACATGGGTAATTGATCACAGTGATTCATAGAGATGAAAGGACTTTCTTACGAATGAGCGATGTTATCATTTCCTTCAAAATTGATGGGGTAATGAATTAGGTGATATATATATTTTAAATAATAAATATAATTAAAAATATATAAATATATAATAAATATTCATTATATTTATGTTTGTTTCCTACCTTTCCCAACATGACTGAAAAATGAATCACATCACTTTGTTGGGTAGTAGTCTATCATACACACAAGGGAAATTAACATATTTAAAAATGAATAGAATGAAAGAAGTTATATC
Organism: Viscum album; assembly: GCA_963277665.1. Taxonomy (NCBI): domain Eukaryota; kingdom Viridiplantae; phylum Streptophyta; class Magnoliopsida; order Santalales; family Viscaceae; genus Viscum; species Viscum album. The sequence goes on along the minus strand of OY728164.1, from coordinate 478,824,293 downwards.
TTATATTATAAATAATTATGTATAATGTTATCATAGATATTTTATATAGAAATTAAAATAATAATTATATAAAATAATTGTTGTTTGGTGTGGATACTCAAGAGGGGGGTGAATTGACTTCCAATTAAAATTTCTGTTAAAAATATTTCTTTTAAAATACACCAATTAAAAACAAAGTTAAACTATGGTGAATCTATACAGAGTGTAAATGTTCAATAATTTTCTCAAAGATTGATTAGGTCTTAGTTAACATAATCTGAAGATTAAATTAACTTTTGAAACTAACTTACTGGTTTACAATATGTATAGACACTTTCTAATTTAACTATTAAAGTAGCATTAAAATAGTTTTGTATTTTAAAGTAATATCAGTGGAATAAATATATATTTTACTTATAGACTTAAATTATAATGCACGGCAGAGTTAACCAAGAGGTTCAGTCTCAATACGGGACTTAGTCCTCTCAATGATTTATATAAATAGATCCACACCATGGATCTGGATTAAAAACAGTGAAAGACTTTCCAGGCAACACAGAGACCTCTACCACAGTTCTCTGCTGGAAAAAAACAATGACCAGGCCACACAAGGACCTCTTCCACAGTTATCATGGGTAAACAAGAGCAAACAATTTTCGTTTGAGGATTTTGATATCCTTCAGTTCAGCACAGGAGTCAGTGTGTGAGTATGATGAACAGAGTACACACACTGCTCAAAAATCTATTTAAAATAATCACTAAGAGATAGTGTATCAGAGTTTAGAAAACTCTATTGATTGGTAGTGTAGCTCTGGACTCGTTGGATTTAGCAGAAATGCTTCTGAGTCCTTCTGTGGTTTTGCTGTTAAAAATAGAGTATCGTGATTCAGCTTGATATCCTTCACAAACAAGTGTGTTCTTTGATGTATAGTTTTTTTCATATGTTCTTCAGTAGTGCTGGACTGTGTGCATAATAGTTTTCTTTAGATCTTGGAGATTCCCCTTTTTCAACTTCGTCGTGTATTCTTCATTGTCACATGTATATTCATGGAAGAATTCTCTCTCTATGCCTTTTCACACATACATATCTTTACTGCAGCTCGATCTCCCTTTTTATTCCATGAGCTTCGGCAATAGGAATGATTACCTTTCCATAGGTATAAGGTACGGTCTCCTGACATGACAACAACTAACATTAAATATCATTAATTGCATTAAAAACATCAATTATGACCGTTAGAATTAAATATGAATTTATAGAAGTTCAATCAGTTTTCATGACTATCGGTGAGTCATGAGATCGGTGAGACATTTTGAATCTCCATTAGTTTCGGTTGCATCAACAACGGTGTCTTAGTATCAGTGTCTTAGCATCAATATCTTAGCGTCGGTATCTTAGAATCAGTGTCTTAGTATCAGTGTCTTAGCATCGGTGTCTCAGCATCGGTTGCTTAGCATCGGTGTCTTAGCATTGGTGTCTTAGCATCGGTGTCTGAGTATCGGTGTCTTAGCATCGGTGTCTCAGCATCGGTAGCTTATCAATAGTAGCTTAGCATCGGTGTCTTAGTATTGGTGTCTCAGCATCAGTAGCTTAGCATCAGTGTCTCTTTGGACCTTTGGTAGTCATTGGTGAGACCATTTATCATGGGTGCGACAGGTCATCATTGGTGTTATAGTTCCTATCATTGGTGCGACCGTTCATCGTCGGTGACTCAGGAAAGTGACTAACGGTGAGTCAAGACAGGGAATTCATACAAAGTGACTGTTCAATCTAGAATACTTCCAGGTCATCCATAAGCATACATTGATCATAGATAAAAATTTGTAGATATTATTTAAACATATTTAGAACAATTTGAACAAATGGCTAAAAGTAAATAAATAAAAATAAGATTTCTGATTATTAAAATAACCATTCCACAGAGAGTTCAACAATCTCACCCTTTTAATAATAACAAATCAATGTCATAAATGAAGAGAGAATATAGTATGTCATTAATTATGTTCCCCATATAAAAAAGAATATATGCAAAAAAGTTAAAACATTGTTAGAATAGAAACTAGAACATATATATAACTGAGGTATTCTCCTCTTTCAAAATTTCTCCCCCTGTGTATACATGCATGAGATAAATATCCAGCATGGGATCATATGGACATTCAGTTCACCAATCCAGATACATAGTCTCCCTGAGTTCGCATAAGCATGCATGATTCCCCTATTTTCTCTCCTTGATTTCCAATGATTCTCCTGTTTTGTCTCCTTGATTTCTCTCCCCCTTTGGGATTATCAAAAATAAGATATAAAGAAGATAAAAAAGAAGATTCCATACCAACAATGAGTACACATATTATAAAAAAGGGAATAGTTCATGAAAACAAACACCCTATCAAAAATTGATAGTAACAACTATTCCTTGGGGTGCATGGGAGATTTCCCTTTAGTTGTAGGAGGAATTGAAGTTCCAGAAGGTTGTTGGGTGGAAGGTGGAACTGGACTTATTGATAATAGAGGTAGGACGACTCAATCTGGACGAACTGTGGGTTCCAGGTTCACCTGTTGTTCTGAAGGTTGTTGTTGAAAGATTGGTCTAATACTGAAAAGAGCTTGAGAAACAGACATCTGGTCGAGAGCAACATCAGATGATTGTAGAGTCTCAACTGTAGGAAAAACAATGGATTTTTCTTTCACATGAAGGTAGGGTTTTAGAAAATTGATGAAGTCATGAATGATTTCTCCACCGTACTTCATGGATTTATCAAAATCATCCTTATTTTGAATGAAATTTTATAATGTGGGGGTAAAATCTTTTAACTACTGAACTTGAGCTTTAAAAGATTGAGTCACTGGAGGGAGTCTCAAATTATCATCTTGTACTTTAAAATGATGATTCAACTCATTATTTGTGTAGATCATAGAGAAATAATGTTCACTTTCTCCTTAATCTCCTTTTGAAATTTTTTAGCATCAGTCGAATACAACTGTAACATTTTATGCACAATATCACTATGCTATTTCAGTTTCTTCAAAGAATCTAAATCTAAAATCTTCCCAAGAGCTTCCATATCTTCTCAAACAATATCTCTTAAGGTATCTAATTCACGACCAGTGATCTTGGTCACCTTGGCATTGCCAGCCTGAGTAATAACCTGAGTAATCTCAGCTTTTAACTTCCTCAAATCTGCTTTCTTCAAATGTTCTATTAGCTTCCTTAAAACTAACATCATACTAGAGATGGTTGTTATGAACTCACCTGATAGAGAATCAAGATTGATGCCTAACTCCATAAGTGTTTGATTCAAAGGGGTAATATGTCATCCAATCGATTCAATGTTATTTTGAAGGTCATGTTTAATAAGTCTTCCCACTCTTTGAGCCAAATCATCCATAGCAACATCAAATAAAGTCAAAAGAGTAGGATCATGAATATGAGATAACTCACTTTTCATATTCTCCCTAACATCTTGAATCAATTCAACTTCGAATTTATCAAAATCTGACTGAGCAACTGCTAGATTAGGTCTGCCTTGAGATAATGAACGATCTGGTCTGACACCTGTTCTTTGACAAAACTCAGCAAAAAATTGATCCTTAACAGAATCACTTATGCCTGCATGATCCACTTCTACAACTTCCTCTTCCTCTGGGTAGTCTAATCCTAGAACAATAAGAACTGGATTCTCTTCCCATGCCGTTTTGCATGAAGGGTATATAAGCTTCACAAACTGAGCTCGTCCAGAATTTTTAGGAAGGACTTATCCATCCTCATCACTCTCCAACTGTTCTGTCCTTTTAGCCTAAGGGACATTTTCTTGCTCAATGGTTTGGGGTTGAGGATCACCTATAATTACATTCTAACCATCAATAGGTTGAGCATCAGCATCAGCATCATCAGCATCATCACCATTACTTTCATTGTCACCGCTACCACCATCACCATCAGCATCACCCTTATCACCATCACCACCTTCATCATCATCATCATTATTATCTGATATCTCTCTTGAAATGTCTGTACATCCGGATTCAAACTCCTCAGAAGTTGATTCATTAGTCTCTTCTTCTTCTTCATCATCTAAACACGGTTCATTTTCTGGTAAATTGAGAGGAAGACTTGCGGAACCAAATTCCATCCTTCTTCTCTTTGGACTAACAGTGTCAGGATCACTCCTTTCATCATAAGATGATTCAGAGTCTTCTTCAGCATTTAGATTCTCATCAGCTTCTTCTTCTACTTCTGTTCCTTTCTTAATGGAATCAGCAGTTTCTTTAAGAACAACCACTTCCTCTTCTTCATTCGAATAGATCACATCCTCACCAGGTTTTAAGCTAGGATCTCTTACTTCCCTTGGTTTCCTTGGATGATCAGTATGATTGAAGGACTTATATAACTTTTCTTCATCAGTAAACCAAGATTTCTTCAATGGGTTCCAATTGATTTTCTTCCTCTTACAAATAACTTTGAGGAAACAGAAGCTAACTGATTAGATACACACATCTCCGTCATCCACACAGCCTAAGAATTTCAGCATGGTAGAAATGTGTTTAGAATAAAATAGAGTTGTAGATTTATTTGAAGGATTTATCATCTCAATAATATTCTCAGAAAGATATCCACATAGATTTATCTTTTCACCATTCAGCAAAAGAAATAGCAAAAAAACATTTTGATACTTTACTACAGAAAAATCACCTTTTCTCGGACATACTTGATGTTGAATAAATTTTTACAGGATTCGGATCTCACCATCCAACTCAGCAGCAATTATCCTTCATGATTCAGACTTCCCAGTCAAAAGCTCCAGGGCTAGCTCATAAGAATAGTAATCAGTTGTGGGATGAATATTACCATAATAGTCTTCGTATCTTCCATTATGAGGTACTCCTAGACATTCAGACCATTATTTTGATGAAAACGTTGTATTTTTTCATTTTACTACATAAGACAATCTCGTAGCCTCTACTCTGTCCAAATCTATATCCAGGTTCAAATAGAACGCGTGCACCAGCTTCGGGTAAAAGTCTCTATCATTATTACAGAACAACTCCTTCCAGCATTGAGTTTCCAACACTTTCAAGAGAATGGTATTTCTAGATAAAACTCATTCCGAAAAAATTTCCTTTTCATCTATAACTTCTCATTTTTCTATATCTGGGTTCAAAGACCTATGCGTAGTACTGCTTGACCCACCTCGTGCACACTTGACTGGTGAAGTTACTTTAGATTCCTTGCCTTTCCTCTTTTTCTTGTCCATTTTGGGGTTTTGAGACAATCGAGAGGCTTGGAAAGATTCAAAAGCCTTGGGTTACAGAGAAGAGAGGAGAGTGTTTGGCAAGAAATAGAAGGTTAATAGTCTTTAGAGAATGGAATAGCTGTGTGTCATTATTTTTATCATTTAGGGTTACAAATAATAAAATATCGATTAAGTAAAACAACATCATTTTAAACAGACAAAAATAATTTTGAAAATAGTACGACCCAATCTGTAGCACTAATCAACATGACAGATCGCTTTGACAGTTCGGTTTGACAGATCGCTTTGACATATTGGTTTGACAGATAAGTTTGATAGATTGGTTTGACAGATTGGTTTCACATATCGTTTTCATAGATCGGTTTCATAGATCGGTTTGGCAGATCGTTTTCATATATCTATCATACCTAACTCTTTTTTAATCGATTCTACCGTTACACAACTTAAGGGATTAGTGAAAATATCGGCCTATTGATGTTCAGTACCTATAAACTTAAGAGTAATATCACCTTTTTGGTAGTGGTCTCTCAAAATGTGATGTCTGACATCAATGTGTTTGGTTATATAGTGAGACATAGGATTCTTTGAAATGTTAATTGCACTAGTGTTATCACAGTTAATTGAAATATTCTTAAAATGATATCCATAGTTCAAAAGAGTGTGTATCATCCACCGAATTTGTGAACAATAACTACTAGCAGCAATATATTCTACTTCAGTAGTAGATAATGAAACAGAGTTCTGTTTCTTACTACACCATGATACTAAGTATTTTCCTAATAAATGACATGTTCTAGATGTGATCTTCCTATCTAACTTGCAACCAGAAAAGTCAGCATCTGAATAACTGATTAGCTCAAAAGAATGTCTTTTTGGATAAAACAAACTTAAGTTTACAGTGTGTTTAAGATACTTAAAAATTCTTTTAACAGCAAGTAAATGAGATTATTTCGGGTTAGATTGAAATCTTGCACACATACACACACTAAACATAATATCTGGTTGATTAGCAGTAAGGTAAAGTAATCTTCTAATCATACCTCTGTAATTGGTTTGATCCACTGGTTTCCCAGTTTCATCTACATCCAATTTATAGACTGAACTCATAGGAGTATCACTTTCTTTAATACTAACCAAACCAAAACATTTTATAAGATCCTTTGTGTATTTACTTTGATTCAAAATAATACCATTTTCATTTTTAAAAACATGAAATCCATGAAAATATTTATGTTCTCCCATTAAACTCATTTCAAATTCATTTTGCATACTCTTTGAAAATTCAGTACCTAAAGAATGTTTAGAAGATCCAAAAATAATATCATCAACATATATTTGAACTATTAAAAATTCTTTAAAAATTCTTTTAATAAAAAGAGTTGGATCAGCAATCCATTTAGTAAAACCTTTTGAAATAAGAAAATTACTAAGTCTATCATACCATGATCATGGATCTTGTTTTAAGCCATATAATTCCTTAGAAAGTTTAAAAACTCGATTTCAAAAATTAGGATTAATAAATCCATTTGGTTGTTCAACAAAAACATCTTCAACAATAAAACTATTTAGAAAATCACTTTGGACATCCATTTGATATAACTTGAAATTCAGATGAGCAGCATATGCAAGTAAGATTCTAATAGCTTCTAATCTGGATACAAGTGAAAACGTTTCCTCATAGTCAATACCTTCTTCTTGAATATATCCTAGTGCAACTAATCTAGCTTTGATTCTATCTATGTTTCTAGACTCATCAACTTTGTTTCTAAAAACCCATTTTGTGCCTACTGTTAAAGTTTCCTTAGGTCTGTCAACTAATTCCCAGACATTGTTTCATTCAAATTGATTTAACTCTTCTTGCATAGCCATTACCCAAAATTCATCATTGATAGCATCATTGACATTTTTTAGTTCTAGCTATGAAAGAAATGCTTGGTGTTCAACCCGATTTCTTAGAGAAGCTCTAGTCTGTGTCCCTCTATCAAGATTACCAACAATAGCATCCAAAGGATGATTCTTTGGAATTCTTGTTGATCTAGTAATGGTAGGACAAGAAATTTCAGTTTAATCTATAGGCTCAGGTTCAACAGACATAGATTTTGGAATATGTCCAGAACTTGATGTTTTTATAGTAGGTTCTTTAGATTTTTCATTAATGTCCAGAACATATAAATCTTCTTCATGATTTTCAAGAAAGGTTTTAAGCACATGTGGATCAGTTTCATCAAACATTATGTGAACAGGTTCTTCCACACATTTTGTTCTCTTATTAAAGACTCTATAGGATTTTCTAGTTAAGGAATAACCATGAAAAATTCCTTCATCACTTTTAGAAGCAAACTTTTCTAGATTATCCTCTTTATTAAGAATAAAAAATTTACATCCAAAGACTCTAAAGTAACTAACGTTGGGTTTTCTATTATTCCACAACTCATATGGGGTCTTCTTAAGAACTGGTCTAATTAAAACTCTATTAATTATATAACAAGCTGTATTTATAGCTTCAGCCCAAAATTAAATAGCCAGGTCATACTCATTAAGCATGGTTTTAGCTATTTCTTGATGGGTTCTATTCTTTATTCTACTACACCATTCTGCTGAGGAGTTCTAGGACCAAAAAAGTTGTAACTATAGCCATTGTGTGAGCAATAGGATTCAATTTATTGATTTTCAAACTCACGTCCATGGTCACTTCTTAGAGTTTTAATCTTAAGTCCACTAAGGTTTTCTACAGATTTGGAATATTTAATAAAGTAATAACAAGATTCACTTTTGTGAGCTTAGATGTATACCCAAGTATATCTTGAAATGTCATCTAGTATAACATAGACATAATGCTTCACATTTAAACTAGAAAATATTTATGGTCCAAACAAGTCCATGTGAACCAATTTGAGAGGATGAGAAGTAGAAACTTCTTCTTTGATTTAAATGAATCTTTATGTTGCTTTGCCATTTTACAGGGATTAAAAACTTTGTCATTTTGGAATTAAAGTTTAGATAGGTATCTAACCAAGTTCATCCTAGTTATTTTTCTAAATGAATAGATGTTTCAGTGTCCTAATATTTTGTGCCAAAGCCAGGAATCTTTATTAAAAGCATTTAGGCAAGTAACATTTTGCTTAGCTAAATAATTTTAATCAACTGCATAATCATTTTCATTTCATAAAGTAGAAAAGAATAAAAAATATTAGATTTAAAAACATTACAAAAATCATTTTCAAATTTGACATTAAAACCATCATCACGCAATTGAGAAATACTTAATTGATTATATTTCAGTCCATCAATAAATAAAACATTGGAAATTAAAACTGAATCAGTGTTAACAATTTGGTCTAGGCCAATGATTTTTCCTTTATAATTATCAGAAAAGGTTACATGGCCTCCATCCATGTTTATTAGGCTTTTAAAGCATGAGTAATATCCAGACATGTGTCTCGAATATCCATTGTCCAAGTACCATACCATCTTGTGAGAACTCTTCAAACAGGTTTCCTACAAAATAGATTTAGAAGGAAAATGACTTTGGTACCTAGATCTTCTTAGGTCTAGACAAGTTAGTAATCAAAGATATTGGTACCCACATTTGTCTTATGGGATTCATACCAATTACAGAATCAAAATATGTTGAAAGATAAAATTTATCTGATCCATAACTATGTGAATCACTAGTTGAAGCATATGAATGTCTAGAACTAGAACTACCAGTATTCTGTCCATATTTAGGAATAAATCTATTCTTAGTAAACTGTCTCTCTCTATGTTGGTATCCTATTTCCGTAGTTTATTTAGGTACCACATGCTTTCTTAGAATTTGAGTTATTGTATCCTTTCCATTTGTGAACTTCTCTAAGTCTTTTCTAAGTTTCTCATTTGACATTTTCAGTTCAGTGTTTTCCTTTAACAGTTGAGAATTTTTCTCTTTTTCAATAGTAAGTTTGGTTTTAATAGTAATAGTGAGAGGATGCTATTTCATCAATGATTTTTATTTATCCTTAAGTTCATTTCATGTCTCTTCTAGAATATTAGAGTATTCAAATAATTCCTCACTAGTCATTTTTTTCAGAATTAGAATCAGATTCTGCATCATCTCCAGAATAATAAGAATTTAAAACAGGAGCATCTAAGGTTATCTCGGATGTGTTGGTCATGAAACACATGTTAACATGATTTCTTTCAGAATTAGAAATTTCAGATTCACTTGTACTCTCTTCATAAGCACTCCAGGTATCCTTCATAGCATTCTTGTACTTACTATCATTGTGATCATATTTCTTCTTAAATTTTATGTTTGGGAAGTATGCTTTAATGTGCCCTTTTCTTTTGCACTCATAGAAAAAAACTTCATCACTTCTGTCTGTATTTTTCCAGTCCTTCTTCCATTGTCTCTTATTGTCATAATTTCCATTGTAATTTGATTTTCTGAAAAATTTATTCTTCATATAAAATTTCATAAACCTTCTGGACATCTGACCCATTTCAGCATCACTATTAGAGTTTGAACTTTTACTTGTTGAATGGTCAGTTTGTATTTGTACCTTTTCATTGTCCTTTCTCTTTGAAGTAGTAGTCTTAAAATCCACTGATTTCCATTTTGGTTCATCATAATCCACTTTATTTACATTGAGTTCTTATTCATTTATCATAAGCTTACCAATCATCTCTTTGACAGGTAGAGCACCAATGTCACATGACTCTCTAATTGAAATAGATGTGCCTCTCCATCGGTCTGGTAGACACCTCAATATCCTCAAAATTTGTTCCTTTTATTTAATATCCTTTCCAAGTGAATTAATTTTATTGACTATCTCATTGAACCTAAGATAAATATCATAAATGGGTTCATCAGTTTTCATTTCAAAATTATCATATTTAATATTATAAATATTTAATCTAATTTCTTAAACATGGTTTGTTCCCTCATGAGAAACACCCAAAGTATCCCATATTTCAAAAGTAGTTTTGCAAGTAGATATTCTATTAAATTACTCATCTCTTAAAGCACAATACAGGGCATTCATAGGTTTACAATTATTATTTTAAGCAGTCTTTGTAGGTTCAACCCACGTTGTTCTTTCAGTTTCTGGAATTTTATATTGAGACACTATAGCAGTCCAAATATCAAAAATCATACTTTCCAAATGAATTTTCATTTTAAGAATCCACTAGGCATAGTTCATACCATTAATGAAAGGTGTCCTATTAGGAGAAGCACCCTCTAGTCTATTATCCATAATAAGATTTTAGAAAATAAATTTAAAGAGATAAAATTTAGAACTAACAGAAATTTACGATCTTTAAAGATGAAACTAAAATCACAGTTGAAAAACATAGTATTTCAAAAATCCTTTAACAAAAACACTTCCTATGATACCAAATGTTAGTCTGAGTGGATACAAAAGAGGGGGGTTAATTGAGTTCTAATTAAAATTTTGTTAAAAATATTTCTTTTAAAATCCCCCAAATTAAAAACAAAGTTAAACTTTAGTCAATATATACAGAGTATAAATATTCAATCAGTTTCTTAAAGATTGATTAGGTCTCAGATATCTTAATCTTAAGATTAAATTAACTTTTGAAACTAACTTACTAGTTTACAATAACTATAGACACTTTATAATTTAACTATCAAAGTAGCTTTAAAATAGTTTTGTATTTAAAATTAATAGCAGCGGAATAAATATATATTTTACTTATAGAATTAAATAAAAATTCACAGTAGAGTTAACTAAGAGGTTCAGTCTCAATCTGGGACATAGTCCTCTCAATGATTTATATAAATGGATCCACACCCTGGATCAGGGTAACAAATAGTGAAAGACTGTACAGGCCACATAGGGACCTCTACCACAGTTCTCTGTGGGAAACAAAACAATGACCAGGCCACACAAGGACCTCTTCCATAGTTTTCATGGGTAAAAAAGAGAAAACAATTTTGGTTTGAGGATTTTGATATCCTCCATTTCATCACATGAGTCAGTGTGTGAGTATGATGAACAGAGTACACACACTACTCAAAAATGTAAGCAAAATAATCTCTAAGAGAGAATGTATCAGAGTTTAGAATGATCTAGTGATTGGTAGTGCAGCTCTAGACCAGTTGGATTTAGTATAGAGGCTTCTGATTCCTTCTGTGATTTTGCTATTAAAAACAAAGTATCGTGATTCAGCTTGATATCCTTCACAAGAAAGTGTGCTCTCTGATTTCTAGTGTTCTTCGTATGTTCTTCAGTAGTGCTGGATTGCACGCATAAGAGTTTTCTTTTGATCTTGCAGATGCCCCTTTTTCAACTTCGTCGTGTATTCTTTAGTCTGACATGTATATTCATGGAAGAATTCTCTCTCTATGCATTTTCACGCATACATATCTTTAATACAGCTCGATCTCCATTTTTAATCCATGAGCTCCGGCAGTAGGAATGATTAACTTCCAAAGGTACTTGGTAAGGTCTCATAACATGCCAAAAACTAACATTAAATATCATTAATTACATTAAAAACATCAATTATGACCATTAGATTTAAATACGAATTTATAGAAGTTCAAACAATTTTCATGACTATCTGTGAGTCATGAGATCGGTGAGACATTTTGAATCTGCCTCAATTTCGGTTGCATCAGCATCAATTTCTTAGTATCGGTGTCTTATCATCGGTGTCATAGCATCGGTATCTTAGCATCTGTATCTTAGCATCAGTGTCTTAGTATCCATGTATTAGCATCAGTTTCTCAGCATGGGTATCTTAGAATCAGTATCATAACATCAGTGTCTTAGTATCGGTGTCTTAGCATCGGTGTCTCAGCATCGGTAGCTTAGCATCGGTAGCTTAGCATCGGTGTCTTAGTATCGGTGTCTCAGCATTGGTAGCTTAGCATCGGTGTCTCTTTGGACCTTTGGTAGTCATTAGTGTGACAATTTATCATTGGTGCGATAGGTCATCATCGGTGCTATAGTTCCTATCATTGGTGCGATCGTTCATTATCAGTGACTCAGGAAAATGACTAACGGTGAGTCAAGACATGGAATTCTTACAAAGTGTTTGTTCAATCCAGAATACGTCCAGGTCAACCATAAATATAAATTGATCATAGATAAACATTTTTAGATATGATTTAAAAATATTTAGAAAAATTTAAACAAAATACTAAAAGGAAATAAATAAATCTAAGATTTGTGATTATTAAAATAACCATTCCATACGGAGTTCAACAATAATTATATGTGTTGTGGGAAAATTAGTAATGTTGGTTCTTGAGGTGGTAGTCAGCTGTATGCATAATAGATGATTTTATTCACATTGGATTGAGGAGGAGATAGATAAATATTATAAAACTAACATAATAACAAGTATTTATGTTGGATATATTGTTTTAATTATATCTTTTGAATTATTTCATAATTTAAAGTGTAAAAAATAATAATAATCAATGATCTTTATTGGGAAAACTGTATTCTCATAGAGAAAACTTATATTGATCTCCACTTATGGAGCCAAGGGTTAGTCATCTTGGAAAAGCAGTAGCACTATAATATTTTTATGATGCTTATGTTATATTTCATAGGGGTTATTTTTGAAAAATTACTTTATAGTTGTATAGTAGTTAAGGAAGGGAGTTTTATTTTATAATTTTTGGATAGGACAGACCTTGTGTTTTTACAGGAATATAGTGTACCCATGTTATTTACATGACACAATGACCCAAAATGGGACATTATTAAACCATAGAGGTTGAAATGTCAATATATGGTTAGAAAATTGTTTTTGGACACTATTTAATTTTTTTAACTATTATCGTTATAGTTTTACCCACAACTTCAGTAAACCTATTTTCACCTTAAATGTGGTAATTAATTGATAAATATTTTATTATTAAAAATATTAAAATATTATGTTGGACATATTATACAATATGAATTATTCTCATCTAAAATATGGATACCATTGTTTTAAATTCTTCTTACATATTTTGTAAAATTCATTTTAATATTAAACATGTAGGGTTGTTGGAAAACATTTTTTGAAAAGAGAAATGTAAATAACTTAAAATTTATTTATATAATCGTTAAATATGAAATTAATTCCACATTACTAAAATATTTTAATTTTATAATAATTCAAATAATATTACTTGTAATTATATATATAATATAATTTATCTCTAAAAAATATAAATGAAAAGGAAGTATTCATTAAAAATAAGTATTTTTACTTTTCATCACCAAATTTTTCATCTTATAAAATTATCAAACTTTAATTAAAATGTAATATTTTAATTTTTATTTATAATAAGAATATATTTTGGAAAAACTAATTTTCTATGTGTTATAAATGAAAATAATTTTAACATATGTTCTCAAAAGCTGACGAAACTCATCCCTATGAATAATAATATATGTTGGGAAAAAAATTTCTCATATAACTAATTATTATTATATCAATAATCTATTGAAATCAATTTAATTTTTTTTATAAATTTTTATAAAAAAAATATTTCAAATTATTTTTATTTCAATTCATACCTGCCAAATTAACTGTTATGTTATAACATGATCATTTAAATAATAATATTTTAATACAATATTGTGTTTCATTTAAACCAAATGTTGGATGAATCAAAATAAAGAGAATATCATGAATATAAAAAATAAATATATAATAATATATCAAGATGTTACATTCGTATCCCATCTTGGTGTCACATGTTATATACACTATCAAAATATTTTTTTTTTCAAATCTCAATGTTTTATATTTTACCCCTTTAAATAAATTTTTCTGTTGAAATTTAATCACGAACTCCAAAATTAATGGATTGACAATTGAAAATCATAGATTTGGGAAACCATATAGTAAAAATTGTTAAGAAAAATACTTGTTAATAAAAGATAATGTGATGTAAGAAAGGCATCTACAATAAACGATACGCAGTTTCAAAATAAGAGAACATTGGTGGAATGTGAAGATGTGGATATCATAGAAAATTCTATATAATTATAGACATTAAAAGAGATAATTGATCATAAAAATTAGAATTAGAATTTTATATTTCAAAACCTAAAAAATATTATATATGATTATTTATCATTCCAAATGAGTCATTATATATTAATGTTATAGGATAAGTTTGCCGATTGAAAATCCATTTTCTATAAGTTGATGAATTTCATTACCATCTTGAATAGGAATATAAATAAATATAAATACCTGAAATATTTATACTCAATAAGAATATATTATTTTTTTCATACATAAATTTATAATTCATCCAATATTCAATGAAATGAATATCTAAAAAATGTTATTTATTTCTGAAAAATAGAAAATTACTTTTAACAGATCATAAAATCATTTAAAGAGTTTCAATTACTTCCATATCTGTATAAATATTTTCCAAAACTGAATGGTTAACAAAATTTTTCTAATATAAAACATTAACATTTGAACCACAATATTAAAAAAATTCTTCATTAATATTTATCTATAAAATAGTTTACATAAAAATTTATATAATAGGTAGACCATCAAAAAGTCTTGTGACAGGTGTTAAAGCCTAATAATTCATTGGATGTCTGTTCATAGCCCATAACCTTCGCCGGATGAACTAAACTGTAATTATGAATATGGGGTTTCATTTTCCAAAAAAAACCATATTAATATAATTCCTATAACGTTCATAAATGGTAAAAAAATATTTATATTCATATCAAATATAAGACAACCCCAAAAGTTTACCTACACCATAAAACCTAAACCATGAGGATATTAATCTACAAATAAATTATTAACTAATAATTATACAAAATAATTGTGTTATATATCAATATATTTGTAGTACCCTCGGTTTCTGGTATGTAACCTTTACTTGATTCTTTTCATGGTTTTGAACTTAAGGGTGTTGAATGGGAGCGTTGGGAGAACTTGGAATGATGTTTTGAGGCAAAGGGTAAGTCACATGGGCGACGCACGGTTTGTCCAAACTGTGCGGAAAAATCATGCACAGTGGGTCTTGGAGGTAGTAGCTTCCACACATTCGGCAAACGGTTTGTTTAACCGTGTGGCCTAACCGTGCGAGAAGGGCTGTCGAGGCTGTAACGCCCCGACCCCAGTTACCTAGAGTCGGTGCAATATTACATAACATTGGCATGATCACAAGAAAGATCAAATCTCGAAAGACCGATTGGTTTAGTAGCCTTGGAAACACTAGATATATTCATAAGTTTTACATTACAACATAAAATGAAAATGTAAATACACATAAGGTTAAGTGTATTACACAAAGAATACAATTATGGGCAGTACATACACCACACAAAAGATAATAGTGGAAATATGGCATGAATCTCACGGAAATAAAGAGTGAGATGAAAACCCCTTACCATGTTAATCAACTGATTCGTATGGCCAAAAGTTAATAACCACCAAATTATTTACAGAATAACATGAATATAAAGATAATCATGATAATATATATCAAATTCCAGTACACAATACACCACTTTCAATAATTTAGTGGCTAATAATGGAAATCTCACGGAATTGAATGTGAGATAAGAAAATCCCTTACCTTGTACTTTTACTTGGTTGGGGTAGGTTAACCTCCTGTACAATATTGAAATAATTGTTATTAAATTATACAAGAATCATATATATTAATATGATATCATATATGATCTTTTAATATTGATTTGATAATAATATCTTAGTATTATCGTTGTTTCGGGTGTTAGCTTACTTGTTTTCTTTTATATGTTTTGTTACGTAAGACATGTTTGTAAAGGATAGGTTTTATATTATTCATATCCAGAATGATATCAAGACCTTAAACATCATTTTTTAAATCATCAAATGATAATTATACTTGAATGGATACGATGGATAATGAATCTCATCGCGTTTGTGGAGACGGTAGTCCGTACATACGCACGAGCGACAATATCATTCTTTTGATATTTAAATAATATATAAATGTATGGTATATCATATATAAAGAATCATTAACATTTTATATTTATTATTTACATGAGTTACACATCATTATTATACCCATCCAAATAATATTATATTGAATAACAATTACACCACGACGTGGAGACGGTAAGCCGTACGTACGCACGTATGGTGACATGTTATTCAAATGGTGGATAGAATACTGAATATGGTTGTACCATATTTATAATAACATCACAGTATATATATGATACTAGATTTATTATTTTAGAATGGTAACAACAAAGGAAGAAGAAGTGGAAGAAGAAATGAACTTAGAAAAGGGTGGTGAAATCATTACCTCTTCTTCGGGTTCTTCCTTTTGATTTGATCAAAAGGGTTCCATAGGTTGGCTTTCTGATCAAACTAAGTTTCCTAGGTTGTAGTGAGGGAAGTTGGGATAGTATTTGGGCATAGTTTGGCCGAACCAAAAGGCTTTGAAGGTGTGAAGAAATGAGAAGGAGGAGTGCCCTTTTATAAGAGGGGTGATGGGAACCTTTGGAAAATCTAGAAATATTAATTTATAATAAATTCATATTCGGTTTCTAATGGATCCAAAGTTGATTATTCAAAGTTTAAGGTGGGGATGGGTCGAAAACAACTCAACCAATAGAATTTAGACAGGTTTGGGTACTTATATTAACCTTATCTTTAAGTTTTAACACTAAGTTAATTAGTTTCACTTTTACAATGTCTCTTTCTATTTTTATATAGTATGGTTAATAAACTTACTACATACATCCAAGATACCCCCAAGTGGTCCATTAATGATGAACCTATCATGATATAAGTCTTTTGGCCGAACATTAGATTTTTAGGAATTTAATATCAATTAATAATATAATATTTGTTTTAAGAACTCTTTTATGTCAATTTTGACACTATTCAATAGTTGATTTTTGTAAAACTCATAACAGATTGATTACTTCGAACAAAGTCAATTAAATCAATACTAATATATCATATTATCCTAGAAAATTAGTTTAATTCATTAAAAGTTTCATATTATATTTATTTGGGTATTTATAATATCAATTATTTTAATTTTTCACTATTATAGTAATTACTGCATCATTATTGTGTCATAAATAAAATAAATTATAAAATGTCTAAAAATTATAAATAAAATATAATTATGTAGTAAATATTTTTATCTTTCTAATGAATATTTATAATCTAAAATACAACATATATAAACCTATGTAACAATTGTTTTTCTAAAAGATATATGCTTGTGTCATTTTTGTATTAATTTTAACTTAATTAAAATAAAGTGTCATTATCACTTACAAGTGGATCCATGGGGTCCCAAAATCGACCCAAAGATGCCTATGGTCGAACATGTATCAACCAATAAGGTTAGGACACGTTTTAGGGAAATTTAGTATTATTATAATATTATTTTTTAACCCTTATTTACCGGATTTACCCTTAACCATGGTAAATAAAATTTTTACCGCAGTAATTATTCAAAATGTCTAAAAATAAAAGTTACCTATTTACACAATTTGAACATCCTGATTCCAATTATGGAATCCATTTTTATAAATTCAAAACACAAAATTGGCAGAAATTAATTTAAAATTAATTCCCGCTGTCAAAACAAAAAGCGTGTTTTTAAGAGATAATAACTATCAAAAGATTGACACCTGTTTATGTTCGGTTTAATTGTAAAATTATTTCCAATGACCAAAATTATATTAAATGGTAAAACTATATTCTAAATATACTTTAAAACCACTTAAATTCATAATTTATCACTATTAATTATTTTTATTAAAAAAGTTGTTTTTAATTAAAATTTAGTGATTTTCACTATTCATCAAAATATGAAAGTTATCCGAAATGTACCAAAATTTCACCTTAGGATAAATTCGATATTCCGAATCCAAAAATGAAGTCCATTCTAAAATATAAAATAAATATAATTTCAAAAAGTAGGTATTACTATTCATAACGGCTAGTTTGATTGGTTGTGGTGTGTTAGAACTCGAAGTTGCGTACAACACACGCTACTGTATTATTCAAAGGAAAGCGTACCGTGGAAGCTTGGGATGTTTCATTTTAAATTTTTTTGATGTCCCCATTTAGTCAAAAAGTTTAAAATATTGTATTTAAAAATGATTCACTATTAAAAGTTGATAAAAGTGCAATACTGAAAATGAATCTGTTCTTGTATTATGTCTAAGAAACTCATAATATGGATTCTAAAATTATACGGATTATATAAAGTTTAAAATTTAGTTAATACTATTAATAACCTCTTTTGAACGGCTTTTTTGGTAATTCATGGTGTGCTTGAACTCGGTGTTGCGTGTAGTGCAAGTTATTGTATTATTTTAAAGAAATAACACACTATGAAATCTTGGGGTGTTACATTCTCCCCTCCTTCAATAAATTGTGTCCTCGCAATTTGAAATTGTTCTTCGAAAATAAAATGTTGAAAATAAAAAATATCGTTGTGGGAAAACCCTCATCGGAAATTGGGTTACTAAAATTTAGTCTTAATATGAGGAAATGTGAAATGAAAGGGTCACCACCAAATTATGATCTCGATTAGGAGAACATTGGTGGCAATTAGAGACATATATTTGGAGGAAAAACGTAAATATTTATAGGTAGTGATTGAGGTCATCAATCACAAACAAGTACAAAATTGAGGTCCTTAAACTCATCAATCTATGATGATTTGAAATACCATTGGTTCAACAAAATATAGGGTATTAGGATAACACATTTTTGACGTTTCAAAATATCATAGTTGAAATCCCACATCGAAAAATGAATTAATGAGGCCTCTATTTAAAATAAAGAGTGGAAAGTATGAAGATTACCGAAAATAACACATACTAGGTTTCCATGTAGGAAAATATGGATATGGAAGAGAAATCTAACCATCAATTATCTGATGTAGAGTGGTAGAGAACATGGCTATGAAAAGGCCAACAATCCCAAAGCCATAAATTAGTGATGATTTAAGGTACCATCTAGGACAACATTTTTGTTCTAAGTTCCTTTTCTTAATGTTGAGGAATTTATTAATGAGATTGGATAAGATCATAAGGAGATATACTTACTTTATAATTAGAGTTTTGTCCATTAATAAATTTCTACCACAAACTCATCTTTCACTCGTAAAAAAAATTCTATTTATACTATTCGTACAAGGTTCCAAAATAAACGAATTTATAATTCATATACCAGATCTTTTAAAAAAAACTACATTATTTAATCCAGGACATCTCTTGGGCCAGTGGTAGGTGATACACCCTTGTCGCCCTTCGGTTGCGGGTTCAAGTCTCGCGGCCTTGCCGGATGCGACGGGTTGTCGCCCGACCTCCGGGCTGTCCTTTTATGGAAATCCAAAATTAATCTCAAACTAGAATTTATCCAGAATATTTCTAACCAAACTCACAGTCCAACATTTATAATGAAGTTAAACATAATGTAGATCCTTTTTACCACGTAATAGCATATGAATACCTTCATCATGTATTCTTTTAATACACCGAAACATCCTGAATTACCATATTCCTTATTGATTACATTCATGCTCCCTTATTCCATATAGAATGCTGGATATACCTCATCAATCCAAAAATGTTTTAAACCCCAACAATAATGGAATATACAGATCATTAATCAGTTCCAAGGTAGTCAAGAATATCCAATATAATTTATCCAAAACAATCATGTATTATTCCAAAATCACTAACTCGGTATCAGAACTATATTATGGTTTATCATTCTCTCAACCATATATTTTCCAAAAATTTATCTTGTTGTTGAGTCACATTTCTTTGTTCCACACAATCTCAAGTCCTTAATGAAATAGTACTGTAGTATAATCCTTATATACTCCATAATTATTATAACAAGTACATTGTTGATACAACACTCAATTGACATAATCAACATAAGAACTCTAATCATTCCTCTTCATCTGTGGTAGTATCATAACTTGATTATTATCCAATAACATCATTTGCGGCATATTCTGATGACTGGGACATAGGTTCGCATAGTGTCCAAACTCCTTGCAAATGAAGCATTGTACATTTGAAAGCATTTTCTTACCCTTGCAGTCACGTACTTTGTGCCCTTTTCCTCTACACTTATAACAAACTCCCATTCCTTTTAGGCAGGTTCTAGGGTGTTTCTTTCCACAGTTACCACATATGGGAAAATTCTTCTTTTTCCTCTTCCCTTTATCCATCTTTCTCTCTTCCACCCTTTTCTTCTCTTGCTTCCCTTCAAGGCCATAGGACTCAGTAAACTCTTTACTTATCTTATCAACACATGATATTATTTCTGCATATGATGATAATACATGAGAGACTATTTCTCTTGTAAATTCTGGCTTAAGACCATAAAATATATGATCCTTCTTTCTCTTTGTATCATGTGCATTGCTGGAGTTCTCATTCCTTCTACTAGGCGCCATTTCTAAACATTGGCATACACTAGATTAGTTTATGAATAACAATACCTAATCCCAAACTTTTAAAACACATAACATAAATTAAATAGTTTATGGATATAATCCATAATAATAAAAATATCTCCTTTGAGGAAGTATATACTCATAAACCCTTCATAATGATTTGTAAAGAAAATGAGAGTTATCCAAAGCATATCCCCCGGGAGTGTCATAACCAAGAGTGCAGCAAGGCCCGTTGTCGTGCACCAGTTCCCGTTCGAGTCTAGCTCAAAGCGGTGTTTTCGGGTTTTACCCCTAGGTACATCTGTGTCAGAGCCGCCTCTACCTGCTCGTATCCAGACAGGGATGTATTTTTCAGAAAACTCACAAAATCTCTACAATACCAAAATTCTCGGAAGTTCTTCTATACTAATCCTCAAAGTTCATCTTAGGTATACGTGCTCTAATCAGAGTTAATCTAAATCTAGCTTCCAAGGTTTGTACTAAACTTCCTCTGATACCAACTGTAACGCCCCGACCCCAGTTACCTAGAGTCGGTGCATTATTACATAACATTGGCATGATCACAAGAAAGATCAAATCTCGAAAGACCGATTGGTTTAGTAGCCTTGGAAACACTAGATATATTCATAAGTTTTACATTACATCATAAAATGAAAATGTAAATACACATAAGGTAAAGTGTATTACACAAAGAATACAATTATGGGCAGTACATACACCACACAAAAGATAATAGTGGAAATATGGCATGAATCTCACGGAAATAAAGAGTGAGATGAAAACCCCTTACCATGTTAATCAACTGAGTCGTATGGCCAAAAGTTAATAACCACCAAATTATTTACAGAATTACAAGAATATAAAGATAATAATGATAATATATATCAAATTCCAGTACACAATACACCACTTTCAATAATTTAGTGGCGAATAATGGAAATCTCACGGAATTGAATGTGAGATAAGAAAATCCCTTACCTTGTACTTTTACTTGGTTGGGGTAGGTTAACCTCCTGTATAATATTGAAATAATTGTTATTAAATTATACAAGAATCATATATATTAATATGATATCATATATGATCTTTTAATATTGATTTGATAATAATATCTTAGTACTATCGTTGTTTCGGGTGTTAGCTTACTTGTTTTCTTTTATATGTTTTGTTACGTAAGACATGTTTGTAAAGGATAGGTTTTATATTATTCATATCCAGAATGATATCAATTCCTTAAACATCATTTTTTAAATCATCAAATGATAATTATACTTGAATGGATACGATGGAGAATGAATCTCATCGCGTTCGTGGAGATGGTAGTCTGTACGTACGCACGAGCGACAATATCATTCTTTTGATATTAAAATAATATATAAATGGATGGTATATCATATATACGGAATCATTAAAATGTTATATTTATTATTTACATGAGTTACACATCATTATTATACCCATCCAAATAATATTATATTGAATGACAATTACACCACGACGTGGAGACGGTAAGCCGTACATACGCACGTATGGTGACATGTTATTCAAAGGGTGGATAGAATACTGAATATGGTTGTACCATATTTATAATTACATCACAGTATATATATGATACTAGATTTATTATTTTAGAGTGGTAACAACAAAGGAAGAAGAAGTGGAAGAAGAAATGAACTTAGAAAAGGGTGGTGAAATCATTACCTCTTCTCCGGGCTCATCCTTTTGATTTGATCAAAAGGGTTCTTTAGGTTGGCTTTCTGATCAAACTATGGACCCTAGGTTGTAGTGAGGGAAATTGGGAGAGTATTTGGGCAGATTTTGGCCGAACAAAAAGGCTTTGAAGGTGTGAATAAATGAGAAGAAGGAGTGCCCTTTTTTAAGAGGGGTGAGGGGCACCATTGGAAAATCTAGAAATATTAATTTATAATAAATTCATATTCGGTTTCTAATGTATACAAAGTTGATTATTCAAAGTTTAAGGTGGGGATGGGTTGCAAAAAACTCATCCAATAAAATTTAGACAGGTTTGGGTACTTATATTAACCTTATCTTTAAGTTTTAACTCTAAGTTAATTAGTTTCACTTTTACAATGTCTCTTTCTATTTTTATATAATATGGTTAATAAACATACTACATACATCCAAGCTACCCCCAAGTGGTCCATTAATGATGAACCTATCATGATATAAGTCTTTTGTCCGATCCTTAGATTTTTAGAAATTTAATATCAATTAATAATATAATATTTTCATTAAGAACTCTTTTATGTCAATTTTGACACTATTCAATAGTTGATTTTTGTGAAACTCATAACAGATTGATTACTTCGAACAAAGTCCATTAAATCAATCCTAATATATCATATTATCCTAGAAAATTAGTTTAATTCATTAAAAGTTTCATATTATATTTATTTGGGTATTTATAATATCAATTAGTTTAATTTTTCACTATTATAGTAATTACTTCATCATCATTGTGTCATAAATAAAATAACATATTTAATGTCTAAAAATTATAAATAAAATATCATTATGTAGGAAATCTTTTTATATTTCTAATGAATATTTATAATCTAAAATACAACATATATAACCCTATGTAACAATTGTTTTTCTAAAAGATATATGCTTGTGTCATTTTTGTATTCATTTTAACTTAATTAAAATAAAGTGTCATTATCACTTACAAGTGGATCCATGGGGTCCCAAAATCGACCCAAAGATGCCTATGGTCGAACATGTATCAACCAATAATGTTAGGACACGTTTTAGGGTAATTTAGTATTATTATAATATTATTTTTGAACCCTTATTTACCGGATTTACCCTTAACCATGGTAAATAAAATTTTTACCGCAGTAATTATTCAAAATGTCTAAAAATAAAAGTTACCTATTTACACAATTTGAACATCCTGATTACAAATATGGAATCCATTTTTCTAAATTCAAAACCCAGAATTGGAAGAAATTAATTTAAAATTAATTCCCGCTGTCAAAACAAAAAGCGTGTTTTTAAGAGATAATAACTATCAAAAGATTGACACCTGTTTATGTTCAGTTTAATTGTAAAATTATGTCCAATGACCAAAATTATATTAAATGGTAAAAATATATTCTAAATATACTTTAAAACCACTTAAATTCATAATTTATCACTATTAATCATTTTGATTAAAAAAGTTGTTTTTAATTAAAATTTAGTAATTTTCACTATTGATCAAAATATGAAAGTTATCCGAAATGTACCAAAATTTCACCTAAGGATAAATTCGATATTACGAATCCAAAAATGAAGTCCATTCTAAAATATAAAATATATATAATTTCAAAAAGTAGGTATTACTATTCCAAACGGCTAGTTTGATTGGTTGTGGTGTGTTAGAACTCGAAGTTGCGTACAACACACGCTACTGTATTATTCAAAGGAAAGCGTACCGTGGAAGCCTAGGATGTTTCATTTTAAATTTTTTTGATTTCCCCATTTAGTCAAAAAGTTTAAAATATTGTATTTAAAAAGGTTTCACTATTAAAAGTTGATAAAAGTGCAATACTAAAAATGAATTTGTTCTTGTATTATGTCTAAGAAACTCATAATATGGATTCTAAAATTATAAGGATTATATAAAGTTTAAAATTTAGTTAATACTATTCAAAACCTCTTTTGAAGGGCTTGTTTGGTAATTCATCGTGTGCTTGAAATCGGTGTTGCGTGTAGTGAAAGTTATTTTATTATATTAAAGAAATAACACACTATGAAATCTTGGGGTGTTACAGAGGCAGTAGCTAATGCACGGTTAGCGGACAATTTATCAAACCGTGTGAAGTAACTGTGCGCCCACTTAAACGAGATTCTATAAAGGTGGATCTCAGGCGTTATTTCCTCTATGTAGCTTTTTTTCCTCCTAAGAATCCCTAACTTGGGATTTTGGTTCTCCTAGGGTCAGGGAGCGTTCTCCCATCATTTTGAAGGTGATTCGAAGGCTCCTCTTTGCGAATCGAAGCCACATTCTTGATGTATGTGATCGTTCATGTTTGGTTTCATAGATCTACTTACATCTTCTTCTCATATTCTCTCAATTTCAAAGATCTATCCCTATTATGGGTAGATCTAAGTGTGTGGATTCCAAATATGATGAGATTTGGTCTTGGTTGTGTTAGGAGAAGATATCTAATGAGGATCCTTGTTGAATCGGCATGGTTTTCTTGTGCATTCTCCATTTGTTAAAGTTTTTTTCAACACCATTGAGGTATGAGGCTTCACTCTCGAATCATCTTGTTATAATTGATTGTCTTAGTTCCAAATTGTTTTATTTGAATGGTTTTTATTGTGATAATCTTGGAATAAATCTTCTTTAGTGATGATTTATGGTTTTTATTTAATTGTGAAATCTTGGTGAATTGTTGTGCAATGTTATTTGGATTTTTGAATTTAAAATTTTGATTTTAAAATATGATTTCTGAAATTGTAAATGGATTGATGAAATTGTGTTTTAAAAAAAGGTGTTTTATTGAAATGGTTTGAGATTGAGATGAGTTTGAATGATTTGGTTTTCAATAAAAAGGGAGTTTTATTGAAATGGTGGAATTGAAATAGTCAGAGATTGAAATGAATTCAATGGATTTTTTTTCAATAAAAATGGAGTTTTATTGAAATGGTTTGAAAATGAAATGGTTTTTATGGAAATGATTTTCAATAAAAAGATGTTTTTATTAAAAGGGTGTTTTGGCATGACTGTTTCAAATATGTGGTGTGTGTTCATGTTGTATTTATGAGGCTTGGTTGAAATATGACCTTGTGCTCAGTTCCAAAAGATTAATGGCACAATGTTAACTATATTTATGAGGCTTCGTTGAAATATTACCTTGTGCTCGGTGCCAAAGGTGTAATGGAATAGGGGAAACAATTACCTTGTGACGACTTGGTAGATCGACGAGAGACCGCTCATGAGTATGGAACAGTCATAACAATGAAATCATAGTTGGTAATATGGGTTGAGAAATGGTTGGGTATACCAAAAAGGAATGTTTGTGAAATTGTTCTAAATCCTATTTGGTTATTTTCTGGAAAAATAACTTGCTGGAAAATTGGTTTCAATTGCTGTTGGAATGGCTTGGGTTATGAATGGTTTTGAAAAAATATTTATATTTAGTTATAAACTTTTTTTGAGAAAAAAATTTATATAAATTGTTTTTATATAAATGTTTCTAACTATTCTATCCTAGTGGCGTGAGTAGGGAAGTCATTGGGGAAATCCTACTGAGTTTTATACTCACCCCTACTTTGGCACGTTGGTGCTTTTACATATGTCGTATTCTGGGACACATGTAAAGGTTAATCATCTTATTTCTAGAGACTTGTGGTGATACTTGGTAGATGTTGTGGAGATTAGAGCTTATGGAGAATGGAGTTGTAGTGTCTTTTGAGAGTCTTGAGTTGTTCATCCGCTGTGTACAATGATGATTAGTTTGGTCTTCTACTTTTGTGTTCTTTGATGTGGTTTGATATAAATGAATTTGTTTATTGGTCTTTAATTTTTTCATGCATCATTTAGTGAATGTTTGGTTATGGTTGGTTTATGGGTTTATTTCATTAAGGCTAAATCACCCACATCTTGTACTTGAAACCCTTCGGTATTTACTTCCATCCTTTGGCACCGTGGGGATGTCGCTTAAGGCCTAGTAATGAATCGTTGAGCTCTCAAGCCAGTGAGAATTGGCAGGTCATTACAAATGGTATCAGCTTGTTCGGTCCTTGCCTAATAAGTGTTCATGTATTTTCTTGGTCTTGTAGTTGAACTTCATTCATGTCTATTCCTTGGGTTGAAATCTTAGACAGGAATAGGATTGTCGGAACTTGAAATATATGGAATACAAGGATGTAGCTAACCCATTTATGCTAAACTTCAAGTTACCAGGGTGTTGGGTACATAAGTGTTTTAGATACACTTCTAGAATGTTGGGAAATCTCATTGACATGGGTTTATCCAATGAGATTAGCTTGACATGAATTGTAGAAGAATGACTTCCCACATGGATTGTAAATCTCATTATGAGGACTGATTTTTTATTTTGGGAAAGTTGTGAATTTTTGAAAAATTCAGAAATTGTTTTGAAGTAAAATATTTTGAAAACAGGGTTTTTTGTGTATTTTGAAAATAGGTTGATTTTCAAAAGGCATGAGGAATGTTTTAAAAAATGTTTGAACATGGGAAAAAGGTTGTTTTGAAAACAATGTTGTGATAGAATTTGAAATGCTAAGCCATCAGTTGCTAAAGAGTGATATTGATGGAGTTTTATTTTGGATTATAAAATGGCACCAGGTAGGCATCGTCAGAACCAACCCGAAGAGGCTGCAGAAAATGTGGTTTCACCTAAACCACGTGTGAACCAAGAGCTGGTTTAGATTATAGTCCAAGCTATTCAAGTTGTAGATATGGGGAACCCGAGGAATGATCCATGGAATGTGGATCATACCATTCAGTTCATGAAGTAGTATCCACCAAACATTCGTGGTGATGTTGAACACGAGAAGGCTGAGGTGTGGCTAAGTAAGATGAATCGTATCTTCAATTTCATCGGCACAAAATCAGAGCTCAATGTCAAATTGGCGTCGTATATTCTCGAGGATCTTGCACGTCAATGGTGGGATTTAGCAGTGCATGATAAATTAGATGAATCCCTTATATTGGAAGATTTTAAAGAATTGTTCAACAGACAATTATATCCTCACACGATCAAGATCTTGAAAATGACGGACTTCTTTAGTATAATGAAGAAGAGCCTATCTGTCACAATGTATGTGGCTAAATTCATTAATTTAGTTCATTTTTCACCAGATGTCATGATAGGTGTTTCATTGAAGTCACACATCTTCGAATCGGGCTAAGGCAATAGCTTCGATCAAAGATTGCGGTGATCTGTATTATGGATTATACAGAGATGATGAACAGAGCGACTGTTGTTGAATGTGATATCTCAGGATCGATAGGAGGAGGAATGATGATACCTATAGGAAACTATGGGAACTCAACCACTGGGAACAAGAGGAAAATGGATACTTATTTCCATGGTATGGGTGCAAATCAGAACCAGGCAACATGATCAGTGAACCTTCCTCCAAGACCCCAGAGCAAATCAAGTTGCTTTTAATGTGGTTCAATTCACCACATAAATTGAGAGTGTATGGAGAAACCTAGATCATGTCACAATTTCAAGCAGATGGGGCATCTATAGCGCTATTGTAGGAATTCTCTGAGGTCGGGTGCACGTGAAACTTCTCAGGTGTCGTAAGCATTGTATGCTTCGATAGGATGATGACAGCAGAATCAGTCTCATCAGAATAACAGAGCTAGCCATAGGGATTCTCGAAATAGCATGACTCTTCAACCAGGACAATCTCAGTAAGGAAACAAGGAGAATTGGGCAGCGACAAAGAAATTGTATGGAGCTGAGCAGATGATTGTCGAGGATCAGGCTAGACCATCTAAACTAAGAGGTATAATTCTTTTGAATTCTACCTTTGTGGAAGTGTTTTTTGATACTTGTGCATCACATTCCTTCATTTCTTCTTGTGCAGTTGACCTTCTATGTTTAAAATTGGAAATGATGCCTTCTGTTATTAAACTAAAAACACCTCTTGGTGAAAGAGAATGTCAAGTCTTTGTGTGTAGAGCATGTTCTATAACTATTGATGGAGATGAGTTAAAATGGGACTTCTCGATGTTAGACATGTATGTCTATTATTTAATCTTGGGTATGGATTGGTTGACAATGTTTAAGGCTCACATTAACTGTTATAGGAGAAATGTTAGTTTCACGATTTAGGATAGAATCAACCATCTCTTCAGAGGAGAGAGGATTGTAAAGAAAGGTGCATTGAGCTTGTTGGCACTAATGGTGGGAAGGATCTCTTACCAACTGGCAGTGTTGATTTTGACATCAATGGAAGAGATTGAGGAAAATAGTTTTTTAGCTGTTGTGGATCAATTTCCAGATGTCATTCCCAAAAATTTTCAAAGTTACTACTTCTAAGGGAAGTGGAGTTTAGGATTGATCTCCTTCTGGGGACCAGTCGTATTTCCCTTCTGTCTTATTGGATGGCACAAACAGATTTACAGGAATTGAAAGTGCAGTTATAGGAGCTGGAAAGCAAGGGTTTCATTCGAACAAGTACTTCTCCATGGGCAGCACCGGTGTTGTTTGTGAAGAATGCAGATGGAACTCTTCAGATGTGTGTTGATTATCGTAAGCTTAACTAAGTTACGATACATAATAGATATCTACTTTCATGCATTGATGATATGTTTGATCAATTAAGGAGTGATCAGTGGATCTTTATGATTGACTTGCGATCTGGATATCACCAATTGTGAGTTCGGAAGGAGGATATTCCAAAGACAGCTTTCAGAAGCAGATATGGGCACTACGAATAAATAGTCATGCCTTTCGGTTTAACGAATGCACCATCTGTCTTCAGGGATTTGATGAATCAGATATTTCAGCAATATATAGATTCTTTTGTCGTGGTGTTTGTTGATGATATTTTGGTCTATTCAAAAACAAGGGTTGGTCATGAGGTGCACCTGGAAACAGTGTTACAAATCTTCAGTAATCATCTTTTGTATGACAAATTATGAAATTATGATTTTTGGATATGGGAAGTACGTTTCCTTGGCCATGTAATTTCTGATAAATGTGTTTCTGTTGATCCTGAAAAGATAGAGGCCATTATCTCTTACAAACCACTGAAGAATATATTCGAGATAAGCAATTTTCTTGATCTAGATGGTCACTACTGATGCTTTGTATGTGATTTCTCATGACTAGCTTCACCAATGACAGCTCTGGAAAAGAAGACTGCTCCATTCTAATGGACAGAAGAATGTCAAAAGTATTTCCAGGAACTGAAAGTTCGGCTTACATCAGCACCTATTTTGATTTTTCCAAAATCAAGATAGTGGTATGTGGTGTATTGTGATTCTTTAGGATCAGGGTTGGGTTGTGTCCTCATGCAAAGATATCATGTGGCTTCTTATGGTTCAAGGCAGTTAAGGATGCATGAGAAATATTACCCAAAACATGATTTGGAGTTGGCTACAGTCTTCCATGATTTGAAAACATGGATACATTATCTATTTGGTGAGAAATTTATTGTGTTTATGGATCACAAAAGCTTGAAACACATTTTCTCATAGTGAGATTTGAATCTTAGGGAAAAGGGATGGATAGAGTATCTCCAAATGTTTGACTTTGACTTGATGTACACTCCTGGAATAGGAAATTCAGTGGCGGATGTATTGAGTAGAAAGTCATATGCTCAGTTGACGAAAGAAGCTTCATAAAAATGGAAGTTGATGTCGATATTCGCTGACATGCATGTGGAATGTGAAGACCGCGGTGATGTTTCTATTTTCTTTTCAGCTACACTTTTTTCTGATTTAGTATAGATGATCAAATAAGCACAAGCATCTAATGCATAATGTCTGTTGGTAAGTTCAAAACTCAATGGTGGGGAAACCATTGATGGCTGGAAACATGATGGGGGAGCAGTTTTGTGTTTCATAGATAGGATGGTTGTACCTAAGGTTTGTTAAGAAAAAATCCTTCATTCTTATCACCATTAAAGATTATATGTATGTAGAGACCCGAAGCCTTATGTACATGAACATTACATTACATTTGCGGAATACTTAGTACATAACAAAAACACACACTAAAGGATCGTAATAGTTTAGTGTCTTTGGAAACTCGGAACGTAATCTTCTAATCGTGGTGAAAGTTCTTCAATATCTCCCATAAAGGTCATCCCTTTTTTCTACCTAAAACCTTTCTTTATATCCTGGGGAAAAGAAAACATAAAAGGGTGAGCTCAAATGCTCAGTAAGGGTAAACAAAGGAAATATCAATCACATAATTTTCATAAGAACATAACATTTTTGGAAATCTTAACCTGCAAAAGAGAGCATAATTTCATAACATGGGATAAATCATAGTAGTGAAATGAAATCATAACTTAAAACATTACTCATTGTGGCATACACACATAATCATAGAGAATCATTTCTTGTTAGTCAAGACTCATTGCCAAGACTATCTTAGTGGACAAAGTCCCTTTCTGAATCGAGTAATCCTCGTTTCAGTCCTGTTTCACTGAACCGGTATAACCTACCATTCCAGCCATGTCTATCTCATGAGATATAAAATCTTTACCCAATGCATTGGAGGGAGATATAGGTCCCACCCATCTCTTAATGAATCCTTTCTTATGTGTGCCACAAAATCATAAATCATACATCATTTCATAACCCATGTAATAAAAATGGGATTCTTAAACAACATGACATCATAAAACCATTCATATAAGATAAAGGAATTCATAAACATAATTCCATCACAACATAGTCAAATCAATGTAAAAATATGGATAGAAACAGAACTCTTTATTATCTTAGATGGAAAATAATTTTGATAAAACACTTGAATTGAATTCTTGAGGAAAATATCCTTTCTTCTTCAAAATCAATTTCTTTTCACAAAACATCATGCAACTTTAAAAGAAAGAGATTTTATTGAAAATAGTCATGAAATCTTTTATAGGAAGCTTCATGAAAATAAGGCTTTATAAAACAGTAGAAATCCGTTCGTGCCGTATAAGTTAAAAAAAAACATTCTTCGTACTTTTGTCGGAAAAGTCAAAAAGTACCTCGTACGACAAAAGATTCCTTTCATACATATTACTAAAAACTCACCGAAGGGTAAAAATGGATTTAAACAATTTTAGGTGGATGGAAATAATATTACATTTTGATGAAACATGGATGTGGATGATAAAAT
The DNA here is from genome assembly GCA_963277665.1 of Viscum album. NCBI lineage: Eukaryota > Viridiplantae > Streptophyta > Magnoliopsida > Santalales > Viscaceae > Viscum > Viscum album. The sequence continues at coordinate 478,792,784 of OY728164.1, read as the reverse complement.
ACACCCCAGTAAATACTTACGAATAAACAATCTCGGATAAAAATGAGATTGTGATATTTCCCTTACCTTAGGTCCAATTTGCTTCGTATGTGTCCGAACCTCCTGTATAATGATTTAAATAATGTCATTGACTTATTACAGAATCATATTCATTGTTATGATATCATATATGGTTCACTTATGACATTATATTACCCGTTCTTTTGTAAATTCCATGTTAAAGAAGCGTTTTGGGTAAAATCGTTTCATTTATCGTAGGTGTTTTGACTTGTTGTTCTTGACATCATTATTACTTATATCATGATTTACTTACTTCCAGAATATAAAATATGATTTATATATCATATATATTCAGTATATATATATATATAATAGATAGATAAATAAAATGAAAAACACCGTTCATGGAGACGGTAGTCCGTACGTACCCATGAACGCTGTTTTTCTTTCCTTATTGTCTTGAAATGGAAGTAAGTAGATGACATACATATGTATATATATATACATAAATCCAGTAGCTTTATAATGTCATGTATTTCATTATTATTTCTTATATATACATTATAATCATTCTTAAATGGTTAACATGGAGAATGAATCTCATCGCGTCGTGGAGACGGTATTCCGTACGTACGCACGAGCGATGATATCATTTCTATAAATATTGAATTGAATTGGAGTGGATTATAAAATATATCAGAATCATTATGATGTTGTAATAACTATGTATAGTTATTCTTTACACCATTATACCCATCCATGTAAGGTGGTGGTGGAAAATAGAATACACCATGGCGTGGAGACGGTATTCCGTACGTACGCACGCGCGGTGATTTCTTTTTCCGTAGGATGGATAGATGGTGAAATAGGGTTGTTTCGTACTTATAATAACATATCAGTATATGAGTGATACTGATGTTATTACTTCATAATGAAACAACCTAAGAAGAAGAAGTGGAAGAAGAAATAAAGATGAAAGAATTGGTAACGGTAATTACCTCTTCTTTGAAGTGCCTCTTTGAGACCTCCTCTTAGGGCACTAGAATTGGTCTTTGAGGAAGACCAGAACCTCTAGGATGTTGCTAGGGAAGTGGAGAAGAGATTTTGGCAGGGGTTGGCCGAGCTTGAGAGCTCAAATTGGTGTGAGGAGGAGGGGGAGGAGGTGTCCTTTTATAAGGGAGGAGAGGGGCACCTTAGGAATTCTTAAAAATATTAATTTATAATAAATCTAACCCCACTTAAAAACCTCCAAAAATGACTCATATTCGAAGATTAGATGAGATAGGGTTGTAATCTCATCAACCAATCAAATTTATACATGTTTGGATCTTATTTTAAACCTTATCAATTAGATTTAACTCTAAGTTAAATAATTTAACTTTTACCGTGTCTTTTTGTTTTCTTTCACTATATGGTTAATACACTTACTATAACATGCCAAACGAACCCCAAATTGTATATTATTAATACATATATCCTTATCTAAGTCATTTGGCCGAACCTTAGATTTTTAGGAATAAAATAACAATTAATAATATAATATTTGATTTAAAAACCATTTTGTGTCAATTTTGACACTATTTGATATATGATTTTTTTGAAAGTCATAAAAGAATTATATATTCGAACCAAGTTGATTAAATCAACACTAATATATCAGAGTAACCTAGAAAATTAGTGGAATTCATAAAAAGTTTCAAATTACATTTATTTTGGTGTTTATAACATCAATTATGTCAATATTTCATTAATAAGATAATTACTGCATCATCGTTGTGTCATAAATAAATTAAATTATTTTATGTCTAAAAATTACAAATAAAATACCATCATGTAGGAAATCTTCTTAGCTTTCTAATTCATATTTGCAATCGAATTTATCTTATGTATAACCCCATATTAAAAATTATTTACTTATTAAACTTTGATTTTAACTATTTTAATCTTTCTTTAAATAAATTAATAATAAATGTCCTAATCTAATCCAAGTGGGCCTAAATGGTCATATTTTATTCCTAAGTTTGTTTTTGGTCGAATTACACTTGTCCAATAGAATTAGGACATGTGTTAGGGTAATATTAATATCATATTTACCCTTAGTTACCCTATTTACTATTAACCGTGGTAAAAAAAAGTAAAAAGTTACTATTCACCAAAAAATTATTTTCATCTCATTGAACCACATTTTAGTCCTTGATATTAACCGTGTCTCTCGGATTTTCGAAATTCCATTCACAGAAGCGGTAAAATTAAGTTTTATGCAAAATTCCGTTTTTAACCTACCACTTAGTGGTTTCACTATTCATCAAAAATTGAAAGTTTTCAGAAAAATGCCAAAATTTCATCCTAAGCTATATTTCATATTCCGAATTCAAAAATGAAGTCTATTTTACCAAATTCATAACATAGAAGTTGCATTAATTAATTTTATAATTAAATCCCGCTGTTAAAACAAATAGCGTGTTTTTTAAGAAACAAAATCTATCAAAAGATTGACACTTGATTATGTCTGGTTTAAATGTGAAATTACAAACAATGACCAACATTGTATTAAATTGTAAAAATATATTCTAAATATACTTTAAAACCACTCAAATTAATAATTTATCACTATTAATTATTTCGATTAAAAAAGTTGTTTTTAATTATAATTTAGTAATTTTCACTATTCATTAGAATATGAAAGTTATCCGAAAAGTACCAAAATTTCACCTTAGGCTAAATTCGATACTCCGAATCCAAAAATGAATTCCATTTTGAAAAATAAAATTTACAAAATTTCCAAAAAGTGGTTATTACTATTCATAACAGCTAGTTTTAATAAAAATTTAATAGCATATCGTTGTTTCGTGAAACTCAGTATTGCGTACTACACACGCTATCGAGGAAGATCGCGATTGCGTGTAACGGAAGGAAAGTCAAGGATGCGTATTGTGAAAGCTTCTTTTGTTGTAGCGTACAACACAAGATATTAATAAAATTAAAAAGAATATTTTTTTATAAAATCTTGGGCTGTTACAATGTACATCCAGGTACACAAAATATGTATAAGGCGTTAAAGGCGTAGTTTTGGTGTAGCAGGATGAAAAGGAAGGTGGACAAGTTTATCTCGTTGTTCTTAACTTCTCAGCAGGTTAAAGCAGAGCATCAGAGAATAGCTGGTATGTTACAATATATACCTATCCCAGTGTTGAAATGGGATCAGATAGCAATTTATTTCGTTACAGGTCTTCCAAGAATGGTCCGGAAACGCGATGTCATTTGGGTGAGAGTGGATCGTCTAACCAAGTCGGTTCATTTCATCCCTATTCGTAAAACTCAAACGGTGGAAGATCATTCAAAAATTTATATCCGAGAAGTGGTAAAGAGGCATGGTGTACCAGTTTATATAGTCTCAGATAGAGATACTAGGTTCACATCTCATTTCGGGAAATCGTTACAGCAATCCATTGGAACTCAGTTGACTATGAGCACGACGTATCATCCTCAGACGGATGGTCAATCCGAGCTGACTATACCAATATTGGAATATATGTTGCGGGATTGTGTAATGGATTATGGTGGCTCATGGGAGGAGCATATACCCTTAGTGGAGTTCTCATAAAATAAAATCTATCAATCCTCAATACACATGGCTCTGTTTGAAGAATTGTATGGGCGTCATTGTCGTTCTCCACTATGCTAGGTGGAAATGGGTGAAACATCACTAGTCAGACCAAGCCTTGTCCAAGAAACAATAGAGATGATCCAGTTGATTAGAAAGAGGATGGTGAAAGCTCAGAGTCATCAAAAATATTATGCAGATCACCAAAAATGATTTTTTTTTGTTCGTAATGGGTGATCATGTCTTCTAGAGGATCTCTATAAGGCTTGGACATCATCGTTTTGGGAAGCATGTAAGGTTATCTCCTAGACACATTGGGCCATTTGAGATACTGGAATGGGTTGGAGAGGTGGAATATCCGTTGGCATTTCACCATGGTTTAGTTCAGTTTATAATGTGTTCCATGTATCTCAATTGAAAATGTATCAGCCTGGTCCTGACCATGTGATCAGATGGGACCACGTTGACCTAGATCTGGATGCTTCGTTGATACATATCCCAGTATGGATTGTTTATAGGCAAGAGAAATTCATGCGTACAAAAATCACCAGTCTACTGTGGGTTTTATGGCAGCATTGTCAGATTCAGAAAGATACTTGGGAACGTGAAAAGGAAATGAAAGAGAAATGGCCAGAACTCTTTCAGCTAGGTGAACGTTTTATACTTTCTGGGGACAGAAAGTCCAATGTTGGGGAGAATTTAGTACCCCCAATTTCTTTTATGTAACCCTTACATGATGATTTTCAAGGTTTCAAAGTTTAGGGTATTGAATGGGAGAGTCAGGAGAACTTGGAATTATGTTTTTAGGCAAAGGGGAAGTTGCATGTGCGGCGAACGGTTTGTCTAGACCGTGCGGTCAAATCATACGTATTGGGTCTTGGAGGCAGTAGCGTCCACACGGTTGGCGCACGATTTGTCTAACTGTGTGGCCAAACCATGCGAGAAGGGTGGTCCATGAAGAAGCTAACGCACGGTTAGCACATGGTTTGTCAAACCGTGCGAACTAACCATGTTGTCACTTAAACGAGATCATATAATGGTGGATATCATGCATTTTTGCCTCTATGTAGCTCTTTTCTTCCTCTTAAGAGGCCCAAACTCGGTATTTTGGTTCTCCTAAGGTCATGGAGGGTTCTCCCATTATTCCTAAAGAGATCTGAATGCTTCTCTTGGCGAATCTATGATGGATTCTTGAGGTATGTGATCTTTTGTGTTTGGTTTCTTAGTTATACTTAGATCTACTTCTCATCTTCTCTCAGTTTCTATGATCTACGCCCGTTATGGGTAGATCTATGTCTGTGGATGCCAAATATGATGAAATTTTATCTGGGTTGTATTAGGAGAAGAGACCAAAGGAGGATCCTTGGTAAATCGGCCTGGTATTCATGTGCATTCTCCGTTTGTTAGGGTTTTCATCAAAACCTTTGAGGTAGGAGGATTAACTCTCGACTCCTCTTGTTAGAATTGATTGGCTTACTTTCAAATTGGTTTATTTGAATGGATTGGTTGTGTAAAGCTTGAAATTAATCTTCATTAGTGATTATTTATGGTTTTTATGTAATTGTGAAATCTTGGTGAATTGTTGTGCAAAGTGATTTGGCTTCTTGAATTTAAAATGTTGATTTTAAATTATGATTGCTGAAATTGTGAATGGTTTGATGAAAAATGGGTCTTCCATTAAAAAGGGTGTTTTATTGAAATGGTTTGAGATTGAAATGAATTTGATGGATTTGGTTTTCAATAAAAAGGGAGTTTTATTGAAATGGTGTATGTGAAATGGTTTGAGATTGAAATGAATTTGATGGATTTGGTTTTAAATAAAAATGGATTTTTATTGAAGTGGTTTAAAATTGAAATGGTTTTGATGGAAATTATTTTAAGTAAAAAATTCTTTGTATTGAAAGGGTGGTTTGGCATGATCGTTGGGAATATGTGGTGTGTGTTCATGTTGCGTGTAGGAGGCTTGGTTGAAATATGACCTTGTGCTCGGTGCCAAATGTTTAATGGCACAATGGTAACTATATGTATGAGGGTTGGTTGAAATATGACCTTGTGCTTGGTGCCAAAGGTTTAATGTCACATGGGAAATAATTACCTTGTGGCGACTTGGTAGATTGACGAGAGACCACTCATGAGTATGGAACTCTAATAACAAAGAATGCACGGTTAGTAGCATGGGTTGGTAAATGGTTGGGTATGCCAAAATATAATTTTTTTTGAAATGGTTCTAAAGTATGTTTCATTGTTTTTTGGAAAAATAACTTGCTGGAAAATTGGTTTCAATTGATCTAAGAATGCCTTTAGTTATGAATGGTTTTAGAAACTTGTTTATATTTATTTATAAACTTCTTTTTAGAGAATTTTTTATATAAATTGTTTTTATTTAAATGTTTCTAACTCTTATATCATAGTGGCCTTAGTAGGGAAGTCATTGGGGAAAATATACTGAGTTTTATACTCACCCCTGCATTGGCACATTGGTGATTTTTCAGATGTAGTATTCCGAGACACAGGTAAAGGTAAATCATCTTTTTACTAGAGACTTGTGATGATGATTAGGGGATGTTGTGGATCTTGGAGCTTGTTGATCATGGAGTTGTAGTGTCTTTTGAGAGTCTTGAGTTTTTCATCCACTGTGTACTTTGATGCTTAGTTTGGTATTCCGAAGTTGTGTACTTTGATGTGGTTTGATATAAATGAAGGTGTTTATAGGTCTTTCATTTGTTCATTCATCAATTAGTTAATTTGTGGTTATGGTTGGTATATGGGTTTATTTCCTAAAGGGTAAATCATCCCCCACTTGTACTTGAAACCCTTCTGTATTTATTTCCTACCCTTGGCGCCTTAGGGATGTCGCTTAAGTCCTAGTAATGACTCGTTGAGCTCTCAAGCCAATGAGAATTGGCGGGCCATTACAATATTTGTCCTAATATATCCTTAATCAAATAATTATCCCATCACATAATACATAAAAAGTGGTGTTTAATAGTTTTTATTCTCAATTTGAGACTCATAAAAAATAATTGTATCCATCAATCTTCTTTTAATAAAGAAAAATAATCATTTGTAAATTAATACAATCCTTAGATGAATAATTATTTTTATAAAAAATATATTTAAAAACATTTTGGAAATAAAATTCAAAAATCAAATTCCATAAATACTTCAACTGTTTATAAAAAATATGCCATTCCTTCATTTAGGGGTTATCATTTAAAAGAGGGAATTTGCTTGATTAATTCCCAGGTTCCCTACAATTAATAAAATGAATTATAATTTGATCCTTATGATGAAAATAATTTCATTACATCATACTCTAAATTTTCCCCCAATATTTTATTAGTTTATATCTTTATTTTTCATACATAAAAATTTTTCTCATTCTTTTTAAATAGTTTCCTAGTTGTCTATATTCATCATTTATGATATGGTGCAAATCATACATTCTTACCTCCATGGTCTCAACCACTTAATATCTTAATAAACTCCATGATTCTATAATTTGGTGAGTCCAAGAGATGGATATGGTATATGTTGTTAATGATAAATTAAGAAAACTAATTATGCATAATCATGAAATCATAATATACAATCATTATTCCATTTGGTTGTTCATAATTCATAAAATTCCATCATATTAAATGTTAACATGTTTCTTTTAGTCAAAATCCATTCAAAAAATTCATAGTGTGAGAAACAATAATCATTATGTGGATCCACATAATCATTTATAGTGTGTCTAAATAATGTAAAATTATTTTCAATCTATAAGAGATTAGGTTGAACCATGTTCTTAAATTATGATCATATATTCAAATATATCATTATTGTTTCTAAATAAAATGTGAATTCTGAAATGGACATACCATAGATGTGTCAAAAAGGTTGTGTAGAAAGGCCCATTATTGTCTAAAGGGTGAAACTCAAGTTAATCTCGACACATATTTTTGGAATTTATGTCCCATATGTATTTATGTGAAAGAACCATGTCCACTTTAATTATACATAGAGTGATATATGTGATGGAAAATACAAGATATCAATCCTAAAAAACAAAATATTATCTAATATACATATCCACAATTTCTATCATTGGATTATGTTCCTTATTCATTTTTTCCTAAATATATTTCTATATTTTCTACAAAAATACCTATGATACTAACTTTAAAAACCCCAACCAGGTGTCCCAATTCTAGAGGTCACATAACTAAATTGGCATATGATAAAATTAATCAAATCCTAAAGCACTATGTTGTTTATTAGTCACATTAACATAGATTCATACTATAGTATTTTAATAAATTTTTAAACACAAATTACAGATAATTTCTTTATAATAAAACTATTCCCTCTAGAATTTCCCTAAATATCTTTCTTTGGTACATTTTTCAATCATTTGAGAATGAAAATATTTATTTACATGAAATAATACTTCTTAAGAGTTATGTACATTTGAATATATTATTAATCAATGAATATAGTAAACCTAATAAGGTAAATAACTAAACAAAAATAGAATTGTAGTAATTTTAATATCATGATTAGACAAAGAATAATAAAAATTGAATGGAAAATAAAAAAACAAACATTCCATTAGATTAACTTTTCCACAATAAATAGATTGCTATTAATCAATATGAAAATGTAAATAACTTAATTGAAATACCGTTTCATCAATAAACTATGAAATCAATGATTCCAAAGATAAAATCAATTTAATATTACCATGTATAATAATAACTAAATTCAAAATGAATGAATGAAATAATTACTATGAATCATGATCTTAATAATTATAATACATCTATTATCAATACATTACACAAGACAGTTTGAAACTAATGGTTATGTACACACCAGATAACTATTTAACAATTTATAGGAAACTAATTCATCTCATGAGACTAATTCGTGGAGGGGCTATCCATAATAGGGCTCCTCATTTTTCTTCGTTTCAAAATTATAACTCATATATTTAATAATCTATTTTATTCAGGAATATTTGAATAATCATAAAATATCCATATTGGGTAAAAAATATGTAATTATCAATTTTCCCAATAAAATAAAATAACATTCAATGTAGAACATAAAATATAGAAATTTAATATTTCTTAATAAATACATATATCTATGATAAAAAATATGGATATTAGGGGAAATTAAATGTAAAATGAACACATAAATCATAACATTCCAAAGTAATTATAATGACTAGAAAAATGAATCAATAATAGACATTTCAATAAATTACTGGGAAAAAATGAACATAAAAAATCATTAGAAATAATAATTATAGAATCAACATAACAGATCTCTAATATAGGATAATTGAGATAATTATTTTGTAGATGATGAAGAAAAATACCATGTAAAATTCAGGAAAAGGTTTTTCAAGGACAAGTCTTTTTTACATAGAAAAAAATGCCGAATTATTTTTCAAAAAAAATGATAAAAAATTTAATTAAAAATCATCTAATATTTAAATAATTTATTGGTCATGGTAGAGAAAAAATTTATAATTTATGTACATATTAAAATAAAAATTTCATTCACAATTTAAGTAAAAAAAATTGTCCTTTCTTGGAAAATGACATTAATATTAATTTAAAAACATGTGGTTAAAATTCATAAATCATTAAAAAATTATTTAATAAATCATCATGATAACATTAAAAACATTTTTGAAATCATTATTTTAACCATTATTTTATAAAGAATATTATTTTTTCTGAAGATACATTTAAATTCAAATTTTATTAAAAATATATTTATCAATCAATTTATGTAAAATTAATTTGAAAATTAAAATAATTACATGAAAAAAATAACGAATAACCTAGGGTAAATAAAATTTAAACTTTTTTAAAAGACATTTATTAAATATTTTACTTTAATGTAAATTAAATAATAAACAATCCAAATTAAAATGAGATTTTAGAATAAAAATTTAAATAGATCAAAGTGCTAATGTGATATTTATAAAATCAATATATTATGCATATCAAATGTAACTACTCATAATGCATCTTGATATAAATTATTATACCATCAAAATTATTTCTACAAACAATTATATAATATTAAGGACAATGAAGAGGGAATATAAATGAATATAAATAAATTGACTTATTAAATTATTTACCATTTTTTTAAACATAATGTTATACCCTCATAAATGAAATAATTTAAATTGAATCTTATAATTCAATGAATTATTATGAAATAATGAAATTACTTTTTATTGGGGCATTATATACACCATATAAAATAAATTCAGTTTTATAACATTTTAATGTACATTAATGAAGGGAAATTCGGAAGAAGTCCACCACCACATGCTTTATTTTTGTTTAATGTTTTTTAACTTATAATATATATTTTTATGTTCATTCCTTAACTATAGAACTTTATTAATATTTATAATATCACATATTATTCTTTTATAATATCTTGTAACCAAATCTATAATAATATTTCATATTATAATTGATCATAATTATTAACCACATTGTTTTCTCACACATGTTTTAATGTTAATGATATATATCGTGATCATACTATATTTGACCATAATTTAAATAATTATATTTATGTTATGAATATAATTTTATTTCATTAAAATAATCATTGCAAATTGAACATGGGGAGTGGATCACATCGTCTCATGGAGAATGTAGGTATAATGTACTGACACAGAAATTTTAATTTCTATAACGGGTGAATATGTAAGGTAGTGGGTGATATAATAATTTTAACAAATCAATTTCATTTTATAAATATCACATATATAAATTAAATTTATTTTTTTATCCAACCACTTATTGTGTATGTGAAGAATGAATCACATAGCTTCGTGGGGCGGTATGCCACTGTATACATAAGCTACGTCATGGAAATTTAAACCGAATTAAACATAAGAAGGAATATATGATATTATAATATTTTAAGTATAATAATAGTATAAATATTATATTAATTCATTTAATCAATCATTATATTAATTTTTTAGATGATTTAATGGATAATTAGTTACATGAGTTCATGAGGAGGTAGTCTTCCATACTTATGATTGGAGATTTCTTTTCACATTTGAGGGATGATATGATATATTAATATAATTCCAACAACATTAAAAAATAGTATATGTTCTATTAAGGTATTATTTTATTATAAGATTAAAATGTAATTTAGTGAATTAATATGAGAACGAAAACAAAAGAGCATCATTAAGACCATTAACTTCTCTCAGTGAAACCAATGTTGGATATCATTGAAAGGACTAAAGGATTATAATTTTTGTAATACGAGAGGCTCAGAAAAATGTATAAATATATTAGGGAAATATTTTATCATTTTTTTTTTGAATAACTTCAATATATTTGTAAATAAGTTACAAAATATACTATCCTTTAAAAAGTGCGACAGAGGACACAAAAAGAATTTTTAAATACAACAATATGAATACTGATTTTCACATGAAAAAAATTAATTATTGATACCTATAGGTGTTAATTTCTTAATATAGATGTAAATTTTGTGTTGATAACATTTTATATCATGTTTAAAACTTTTATTTTTAGTTTAGCCTCTGTTAAACTTGTATTCACCTTAACTGTTGTAGTTAAATTTTTACTGATTTTTTCATTAATAAAGGAAAAAATTGTGTTAAACCTATTATATAATGTAAATAATTACTAATAATAAAATTAAATCCATTTCTTTCAACTTCAATTCATATAATTGAAAAAATTTAGTTTAAAATGTAACCCATAGACTCATGGAAAAATATAATTACCAAAGAAAAAATTCAAATGTTTATACAATTTTTATATCCTAATTCAATGATAAATTGATCAAAATTACCTATTATAGGTAAATTATATCTTAATTTTAATATTTTTTAATTTAAAAAAAATTATAAATTTTATTTAAAATTTTAAATATTTTTAAATAAAATTATTTTTTCTTTAATTGTTTTTCATTATACATAAAAAAATTATGCATCTAAGAAAATTCATAAAAATTATTGAATATTGATTTTTGATATTATGATATAAAAATTGAAGCCAATCTTGTAAAATATTTTTTAATGACTTAAAACAAAAAAAATCACATAATTTCTCTTTACGTGACAAACCCATTTTCTTTGGAAAAAATATAATTTTACAGTGTATTACACTTTAATTAAATTGATTCTTCTTTTATTTATGATCAATATAAAAACATTGAATTTTTTAATATGTGTAATGATAATATTATTTTTTTTAATTTAGTTATCCCTATTAATACATGTCAATATTACAACTAGGTTATAATTATCACATTTAGATAATAATATTTTAGCATATTATTGAGTTTCATTTAAACGCGATGTTCCTTGAAAATCAAGTTATTTAATAGATTGAATTTAAAATACCAATACATCATCATGAATTGGGTTATAATATTCTCGTTTGTTTTTAGGGTCAGGTTTATTATACTCTATAAAATATAGTTTCCTTATTTTAAAATATTGGGGTGTAATAAATATTTGGAGAGTTTTTCAAAAGGATAAAAATATGAGTATAATATATATTTAATTATTTATGGGTGTGTCTGGATACGTGAAGCTATGATTGTAGTCTATCTCATGGTCTATTTGTGAAATGGTTTTTAAAATGATCTCACATGTTTAGTGAGTGTTTTTGTGAAAGGGAATATGTGTGAAAAATATATATGGAAAATTTTAATAAAAATAGTTGAGATGATATAATTGATAAGATATTTTTTATTGAATTTGGGTTACTATTTTTTATAGATATGAAATTATTATTCACTATTCTGGTTTTCTACAAATAAGTTACATCACATGGGGTTATAATTATTGTATAATGGGTTATTTATTTTTATAAAGTCGTATTTATAATCATTACATATTAAAAAATAAAATTGAGAATATTTTTGTGATTATGAAGATGTTTGAGGATTCTTTCATGCCCCAAGAGAAGTTAAATTCCTTAATATGATGATTTTGTATTTTAAGGGATTTAATTGGAGTTGTTTTTAAATGATGTAAATGTATTTTCTATTAACCCTATTATTTCTACAATCGAGTGATTTGGATTGTTTGAAAAAAAAATTATTACCTATAATTCATGGAAATTTTTGTTTTTGCAATTTGTATAATTATTTAGAAGATTATGAGAGGATTTAATATTGCAAATGAAATTAAATGGAAATAATTTTTGTTACATGAAAATTGTTTTCATGGATTTATATAATTAAATAAATGTAAATAAATATTTTGTTTCAATGTATATATATTGTGTCGTGATTTCTTTCTTATAGTAATAATTATTTTACTAGTCTTTCAATCATATCCATCACATTATATATATAGGAATTTATTTACACATGTTCAATATAATTATTACATGATGTTTATTGTACCATTAAATAATTTATTATTCTATTCTATTCATTATTATTCCATGCTGTAATGGAATTAAAAATAAAATATTATCTGAGTGTTATGTATTATTGGTTAACACATAATTATAAGGTAAAATAATGAATCAAATAATATTACATTGAAACCTGTTTCTATCATATTGATACACATATTTTGTGAGAATTTTTTTATGACCATGTGATAAAAACTAATTAGTAAATATATTTATTACACAGTAAAGGATATGATTATCTAATGATTTATGTATTGTTTGAGTTAGGTTTTTTTCTTATTTTGTTTGGTTTCATGTAACGTGGTTCTAATATTTCTCAACACTTTATATCAATTTATTGTGTTTAACATCATAAATAATTAAATCTTGATCAATAGGTTAAGAATAAAGTGGGATAAGATGGAAAGATAATATAATAGTTATACTATGAATGTGAATTTCAAAATTAAAATATGAAACAAATTGTGTGGAATAAGCATTGTATACAATGAATAAAATTGGAGATGATGAGCATACGGTGCTAAAGGAAAAGGGGAAGGAACCAATGTAACTAATGAATGATTACTTATTTAAATTCAATGAAATTAATAATGGGTAATCCAAAAAAGTGATCATTAAAGACATACAAGAAAATGCAATGTAATATATGGTTTTATATTGTGGTACAATGATTATTTATATTGTTTTATGATAGAATATTCATCTTTACATCAGTATTTTTTATTTGAATTAAAATTATTAATATGGGTGTTCAAAAATAGTTTTCCATTATAATAATATCAATGATTTAAAATATGAGTGCAGGAAAAAATATAATAATATGATGATATTATATTTAGAGAATCATCTTTTTTATAAGAGATCTGATTTTTTTATTCCATTAAATTACTATATCTATGTGTGTGGAATAAATTTTATAAGTATATTTGTATTTATTTGAGTTCATATATATTACCCAGTCATTATAATCATTAGATGATACTACTAGATCATATGATAATGGTCGATACAATCCTATTTGAATTATGAGCCCAATAATTTTGATTGTTGATACTTATAAATATTGTGTTATGTTTTTTTGTACAAATGTGATAAATATATAACTGAATAAAATTTATTAACATAAACAAATTCAATATGAAATTAATATTAGAAAAAACATGGTTTCATTCATTTTATCTAGTTGTCAAGGTGGATTTGTAAAAAAATAAAATATATTTTTATTCTTTTCTCCCCCTTCCAAATGAATACCTAATTTTAGAATACATTAGAATTGGTGATAATTTTTTTATATAAATATAAATATTGATAATGATGGAATTTATGTGCATGAGTACTAAATTTCACATATTCATTAAACCACCATTTACGTAGTATTGTTCACCATCAATGTTGTTCTTTCTACAATTGTCCATATAAAATGGAAAATGAGACATTAAATGTTTCACTTGTGGAGGCCATCCATAATCCTATTGTTTAATAACATTTTACAAAACCATAGGATACATATACATAAGACCCATTTATAACCCTATTTCATGTATCTGAAATAATACCAAATTAACCATTCTATTTTAGCTCTCACACCCTCTCGACCCCTTCTACATAAGTCTTAGTATTATTAATTTCACCTTTTATACTTTTACAACATGTTATAACATTCAATTATTTTGGAAATTACATTTATGGGGGTTTCCATTATAATATAAATCGTTCATCTTTCATTGACTCTTACATGAACATCTATCAAGGATCCATGCAATTAGGTTTGTTTCATATTATAACTACTAATATTTGTTCCTATTAGCTACTAAGAATTTTTATCCAAGGTCTCTCGCATATAACACAAATACATTTGAATTTTATAAGAACCATTTTACTATTATTTTTAGTCAAATTAAATTAAACAAAAATATTATGGTCCTTCTTAGAGAGTATTGAATGATAATACAGTTTTTCCATATCACATGGTAATAAAAATACATAATAATGTTTCCTCCCTTGTGACGATAAACTACGTGGTAAGACATATTTCATGGAATTAATAAATAAAACTATTTATTAATATTATTTTTAAATCATGTTCAATATGTTTTTAACTATATGATATTCATTAATATTTTTCTGATACATACATATCTCATTTTTTAGGAAACATTTCAGACCCTATAGTGGGACTATAAACTATGACACTATAACATATATTTTTTACTCTCTAACCGATGATAAATTGAAACCCCTTTATGAGTCCACTCTCAAAATTTTGGATCCTCCCACCTCTATATCAACAATTTAACATTTTTTAATATCTCAAACCATCTATATAATTTTTCATTTTCCTGAGTTTCCTTAAACACAAATGAAAATCATTCTTTTTCATGTATAGAAAATATTTACAAAAGCCTTAAATTCATACATGGAGATAATAAACCGCATAATAACCCTTTTAAATTACAAAATAATTAATATATTGTATAAAATTTGATTCTTATTTACGGTCCATAAAATGAAATAAATTGTTTCCTTCATTGAAAACCTAAAAATTATACATCATACTTATGTCTTCTTTGACGACCTTATATTTTAGTGTAACTCTTCATGACCTATTATTTGGTTTTAAAATATGGTATACCCATTAATTAATTTACCTACTATTTTATATTATGTTTTAACCATTGATAAATTCTCATATAACATTTAATTATTTTTTACTCCATTATCTTTTCTAAGATAGTTTTAATATATGGTGAGACCAGTAATAAATTTCCAACTGGTAATCAAAAGTTTGTATCATTTCATTACATCCCATATATATTGAAAAAATAGAATAAAATTTCATGAACTACCCTATAAATTTTAAATTTATTTTATATATTTATGCAATACCATTTGAATTTAAACTTTAGTGAGGTATTTTCACACCTTACTACTAAATGTCAAAACATTAATGGTCATCCAATATGAATTTAAACTATATGAACACCTAATTTATTAACATAATATGGATTATATTTTTTATAAATAATATTAGTAAATAATTTATGAAATTTCATTTCATGTGTATTAGATTAAATTGAATTCCTTCATTAAATGTGTTTGACCTACTATAGTGTCACATGATATAGATAAATTTGTATTATTACTGGGATATTTTTATAATCATGACATAAGTATCTAAGAGATAAAAAAGTATATTTTATTCCTTTATGGTATGATTCAAAAATCAATTCATTTTTTTCTACATATTCTACCCAAAACAATCATGATTCCCAAACATAAAAATTGATGATGATTAGTGAGTTTTGAATTTAATTTTTCTTAGTCCTCCTATTATAGGTATTTATTATATTAATTTTTATTTCTTATTCACATACATATTATTGTCTTATGGTATTGACCAATAAAGAAAACTATATTATGTCTGTAAATATTTAGCAGAAAAACAATGAATTTATGTCCATGATTCTTTTACCACATGTGATATGGGATGACCTATATAGAAAAAAAAGTTGAAAAATATGTGAATTTAGATCCCATGTACTTTATATAATTTACCATTGAGGATGAAAATTTATTTTAATATTGCAGTGATTGGATTAAAATTGGTTGATAAAATGAAATTGGAGTGAAATTAAAAAAATGTAATGATGTCGATGGAGAACCTCATTCGACTACAGACTGTCTCATGAGGTGGGTGAAAATATTTTATAATGTTTTGACATAAATAACAATAATGAAAAACAAAATTGGTCCAAATGTATAAGGATATCAAAACACCTTCTGAAAATGATGTAGTGAAATGGTAAGTCACAACATAAGTTTCTTATATTAGGAGTAGAGAGGTGGAGCAGTTATACAGGTGGAGATTGTGTTCCATATGAAAAAATTAATTTCCATGCAATGATGTCAAAGAATATACAAATTATATGATATTTTATGAGGACAATGTCAATGGTTATTAGCCCACATCATAGGGTGTATATATAATTTTATATTAAGGGTATAATATTCATATTGAAGAACAAGTTTCCATTACTGTTTATTATTCTAGTTAGTCATATTAAAAGAATATTTTCTGAGAATACAAGAAACTTATTGAAGGATATTCCATTAATGTAAATTTATGTTAAACATTAGAATAAAGGTATTTCAAAATTCATTCATTCATAACTAGGATGAAATAGTTCACTAAAAAGGGGTGGAAATGAATGAGGTTACATGGATGGGTTCTAAACATGGGGGACAAATCCATTATCATGTGTTGAGGAATTCAATGTCCTTATTTTTTAGTGTATGTTCCCAGAATAAGGATAATGAAATCATAAGAGGCATTCTATCATGTTGTTTGTATGGTGAATACCCCTTCTTTCAGTACCCATAAATTTAACTATCTATCGTATAGGGGAACTATTCGATACATAGTGTATTCCTATATGTATTTTTTGTTAGTATAGGGTGGACCAAATGTCTAGTAGTTTAATTTCATGGGGAAAGGCCTCATAAAAGAAACACCAATAAATATTTATATCAGGCTTAGGATGAGTTAATTTTTTATATTTGATTATTTTTGTAAAACTGAATCTATAATTATATCCAGAAATCATTAATTGGAAATATGATAATGGATTTCATGTATTTGGTAAACTCTATATTATCGTAGAGTTAAAGATAGTGGTTATATGTCATGCACCTTTACATGGATATAGTTATAAACTATGTAATGATTCTCATAGGATGCACAGTTCCAATATGGTTATGATCATGTTGGACGGACCATTTTTTGATTACTTTCATATTCTAATAAATAAAATCCTCTACCTATAAAATAGGACATTTTCCCTTGCATAGTACTATGGATATGTTTCCAATTCTAGGATGGAGACATTTTTATGTTTTCTCAATTCTCATTGTATGATAAGAAGTGGTTCTTCATTAAAAACAACTATTTTAATCTTGGGGGGGAATTTGGGTAATCAGAATTTATGGTTATGACCTAGACATAAAATCTATCAAACACTGCATATCCTTTAAGAAAAGGAATAATTATCCATATATTTCTTTGTATTATACATCTTATGATGTTCAATATTTTTCATACTGGGAAGTATAAAGACCCTCCCTTCAACATTAAATTATATTTAGTTACAAGACAATAATTCATTTTATTACATCCCACATGTAAATAAGGTTTATAGTTTAAGCTAATTATGAAATTCTCCCTATATAAATAAAATTTTCATCACTACGTGGACACATCCACATAGTATACACTCTTCCAACACAAAAAAATTATCATATAACAATCATTATATTCTCAGAATATCTTCATAATTATTATCTTGAACTCATAATATTTCATAAACATCATTAAAACCCTGTGTAATTCTTTAATAAACTATATTATAAAAAATATGAGTTGCAGATTTATAATGAGAAATAAATAATTCTATTACTTCATGAATACTTACCCACGTTTTTTATTTTTAATGATAAATCATGGTGGTAAAAATAAAAAATTTATTAACTATGAAATAATATTTTTCAAACCCAAATTTATAATAAAACATTTAATTTCTAAAAATTAAATATTAAATAAAAATAAATAAATATATCATTAAATTCCTGAAAAACGTACGAAATATTTTTAAGAAAATGTTATAATTTTTAATATTTTGAATTATTATATTCATTCCTTTAACAATAATCTCATGATAAGTCAAATGAATGAATAAAAAATAACATGGTGTCAATATATTAGGGAATCATTGGAAATCTGGAAGCAACATAAAATAGGATATATGTGTATTTCATTCCTAACATCTAAGATAACATCACATGGTGGGTAGATTCCCATTGTGGATTTGGATTAATCTCGAATCCCAAAAACATGTCTCTTTAGAAAAAATCATTATTAAATAAATTATATTTCAATAAGGGTCCACCCATCATTACTTGTTCATGAATATTTTTTTTATAAAATTAAATTCATCCATAATAAATTAACAAAAAAATTATATTCCAATGAATATAGGATTCAAATTTGTTCCTCAAATAAAAGAAAAAAGTTATTTCATAATGAAGGAACTTGAGTAAGGATCATAAGTCATATATTACGACATGAAATGTATTTATATATTATATAGGAACACATAATTACATTAGATTAATTATTTAACAAAAAAAGATAGAATATAATTGATTCAGGGAGGTAATTTTCATAAGATAAATAAAAGGGGTGGTTTATATGGATCCCTTACACCCATAAAGAATAAAAATTCAAAATAAAAAAAAATTATTTAAAAAACCTATTTAAAAATAGATAAAATAAATGTGAAGTTTTTATTTATTTTAATATAATAAGGAATGTTATATAAAAATTAAAAAAATTAAATAATGGTTAGAGATGTAGTGAAAGACTTGACATAATATATATTAAAATAAAACATTCCTTTTGACATTTTTAAATAATTTTGAAAAATTCAATACAAAACACAGAAATTGATTTATTTTGAAATCCTTTTAAATTATTTCATAATAGACATAACATATACTCAGTAATTTATTTTTGTTTTTATAAATATAATAATAATATAATTTTAGTACTACTAATAAGGAATAAAGGGATTTATAAAACAAAACTCTATAAATTATTTATGATGAACTTTGTATTGAAATTTGAATTCATGTATAACATTAAAAGTATTATTTTATTTAAATATTTATAAAGTAATTAATTTATGGTAATAAATGGACATTATCATCAAATTAATGAAAATATTTACTAAAAATATTTATGAAAATGTACATGGGAGGACAATATTCAGAGGGAAATATATAAAAATCATATTTTAAAAAATAAAGACCATGACCTCTAATCTAGCTCATTTGATACATTATCAACCATCATAGATAATAAAATGATGCTAATAATTTACTTTCAGAAAACCATTTTTATATTATATTTTCCCTTTTATTTTTTTATTATTGTTGTATATCCGATTACATTGTAATTTATGTTCATGTATGAATGTTTGATGATATTCATCACATGAGTCCAAAGTGACATCAGTAGGTTGAATATGGTCAGTGTGGATATTCTTTCACAATATCCAGAATAAAAATAATAATATAATTATTATTTTTATACATCAATTAATCTTTTAAAACTGACCATGATATATGGTTATGAAAAATAAAAAATATTTTCATCATGGAGAGGGTAGATTATATGTTCGGATGAATAACATTTCAATTTTACAAAATATTTAGGGAAAGAATGTACGTGTTATTTTATATTTATATATTGATAATTATATCATAATAATCATAGTATTTAATTAAATATACTTATATATATACATTCCATGTAATGTGGTAATTAAAAATGAATCACTCTATTTGTAGAAGAGTTAATCCACATGTATATATGGATGGTGTTATCATCATTTAATGAATAGAATGGTATGCTTTTTTAATATATTAAATTTAAATAATTATTAATATTTCCTAAATATCAAATATATATATGTGTGTGTGTGTCTATGTGTGTTAAATCTTTTCACATATAAATGTGTGATATTTGTTAATGGAAAACAAATTATATCGATTCATGAGGCGGTAGTCTACCATACACACGAACGATGGTTTAATTTCCAATTTTAAAAAATATGATAGGGATGTTGGTTATTACATTAGAATAATAAAATAACATTATATTATGGATACTAATTCTATTATATCATCACGGTTTAATAATATTTAATGGTGATGAAATAAGAAATAAAAAACAGTCAGTAAAGAATGATACATATTCATCGAACCGCCTTTTTGGATTTTCAATAAATTTATTCATTAGAGGGTTTTCAAATAAAAAAGCGTCCTCTAATAAATGAAATGGGATGCCAAAGAATATCTAGAATGTAATTTTTCAATAATAAAATACTTTTAAGTGTTAATAAATGGATGACAGAGGTTCCCATTTATAATTGTTGACAAGGATACTTATAGAATTTTATAAAATAATAAATTCATGAAAATAAATTTTCATGGAAAAATATCTCCAAAATAATATAATTATAATATAAGATGAGTATGTATCTAAATAATATAATCCAAAATGTATTTACAAGTAAATTTTAGCCTTTTCCAATTATCCCTTCATTTTAACCTGTATTGACCCTTTTCGACAGTTATTGTGATGTCAATGTTTTTACTCTATAAGGATCATGATAGCTACTATACAAACAATATTATCTAAATAATTTAATTTTTCCAATTTTTTAAATGATATAAAAATCATGTAGATAACGATACGATTTTTATAAATATGATATAATATAATAAAATCTTATTTATTATAAAATAACATTAAGGTCTTTTTTTATATTCATTTATTTTGAATATGAAATCAAAATAATAGAAAATGAATTATAATACAATAAATTCATAACTCTATATTATTTTTTATTTATCTAAATAATTATTGAAAAAGTAATTATTTCAAAATATATTAATTTTAATATTTTTCATATCATTTATTTTAATCTTTTAATTGTATAAATATTATAATGACATTTGATAAATATTTATCGTAATTATTTTATTACAAAAAATTATAGTTGAAAATAAATTATAAAAAATTATTATATATATGAAATGAAAATTTATATTAATTATATGTTTTTTACCCCCACTACAAAATATTATAGGGATTAAAATCTTGAAGTGTCAATATTGTCTATCTCTGTTGAAATATTATAAAGGTGAAAAGGAAAGACATGTTCGTGCATATTTCACTAAAATATGAATTTATATTTACATGGACTAAATTCATTCATCAATTATAAGTAATTCATGGTTTATGGGAAGTTTTGTGTTCTTATCATATTATTTTTAACCTTAATTACATTGTTTTTTTATTACTGTGGTGATAAATATTTACTGAAGTTAATATTAATAATGAATAAAATATAAAATAAGCCAATTTTTATTTTTTTTCCCTATATTTGAAAAGATTTGATTCATTTGTCAATAATAAATTCACCGATGTGGAATATATTAATTTGGAAGTAATCTTGTAAATGTGATGGAAATATGTTTTCACAAAATGTGCATTTTTAAGTATAATAATGTTTTTATAAAAGATTAAAGTACCAAAATAATTAAAAGGAATATAATTTAGTTATAGTTTTTGAAATAAAAAACTAATAATATTTTAAAACTATTTTGAAATAAAATTTTACCTGTTAAAAACTATAAATAGAAATACTGTTTTAAAAAAATAGTAATTTTCACTATTCACTGAAAAGTTAAAATATTCATAAGAATATCAAAAATTATCCATAGATTAATTTTGATATTTCTTATTTGATGAATTATTAATTTTTTATCAAATAAAATTTCTATATGTTCCAAAGATTAATTATAATATTTTCTTCAGAAAACAAAAAAAATTAGGAGAAAATATATTTTTTAAGTAAATATACTTTAGTAATAATAAAATGATAATTTAAAATGAATTAATCAATGAATATATATAGTATTACCACAAATTATATTTCATTTATATGTTATTAAAATGACTATACAATATATTAGTGGATAGGCTAATGGTCATATTAAAATAACATTATTTTATGGTTTATTTCGACCTAGTGTTACCTATCGTATATGCTACCGAGCATAGTTCTATTAATCGCAGGGTGTTAAATTCCTCCCCTAATTTATAAATTCAATATTTAAAATTTTACATGGTTTGAGAAAATAGGTGTATGATATATGAAAAATAACCTTATTGAAATCCCACATAATCAAAAGTGTTAATAGAACTTCCTCTTAAATAGGTGGAAAAGAAAATATGATGGTCATCACATAACTGAGGTTCCAAATAAGAAAAAATTAGTGGTTTTTGAAAATAAGACACATATCAAAACTTTCATGTTAATATATGGGAGTGATATATATCATTTAACCTCCAAATTTACTTTTTTATTTTCCAAAACTTTTAAAGGGAAAGTGATAACCCTCACAATGCTATAGATCCGACATCAAAAGAGACAACTGACTTGTTACATACTAAATTGAGATAATTGGACTCAACATCTCTAGCCAGTTTGTAGGGGAATACCTATCTCCTGGGATCATCTTCTAGCAATTCTTCATAATAAGTTTCCAAGTACTCCCAAGCGTGCTTATAATCTTCTTTGCTAATTTTCCCCATGTTAAAGCCTCTAACCAAAATACGGTCTTGTTCGTGAATCCACTCCTCATGCTCCTTGGTACCTTCTGCTCGAAGATATATGATCATCATTTGATTAACTTCTTCCATTGTCGCCTTAATCACCAGGAAATCCTCCTTCATCTCCTAACCCGAGTGGACGAGGGGATCCATCTTTTTATCTGAATCAATGGCCTCTAGGCAGTGCCAACCAACAAGAGGTCTTGTCACATGATTCTGAAGAGCATCATCCATCTTCGGCATCATCTCTTCAGATTTCATTTGCAGTTTTTCAAGCTGATCAACAGTCCTTGTGGCAGACTCATATTCGTCAGACACTCGGTTGATGGTCTGCGATCCACCTGCACGCTTCCCATCCCCATGCCTGAGAGAGCCTTTCCTCCTGCTTGTGTCATTGTTGCCCGCATTATTAGTACCCATCGGAGGGAGTTTACCTTTACTTGAAGAACGCGTAATAGGATGAATCAGTATGTTAGAGTAGTCTTTCCTCCCTCGTGACCTCTGGGTATTCTTAATAAAGACTTCAGAAAATATAATTGTATTTTTCCCTTCTTTGATGAGGATTGAAAGTATTATTCTACCAAGCCCACTTCTACAGGCTCAACAGGTGAGTCCGGGACTGGATCTGCCTCCTCTTGGGTAGCCCCCCATACCAGAGAAGGGTCCTTGCCATGTGCATCCTCCTTCTCGAGTCCTTCCCCAAGGATCTGACATTCTTCTTCTCACAAGACTTCAAAACAGTTCAGAGAATTTTTAAGCAACCCTCTAGCTTTAACCTTCTCGACACAATAAGGCTTGGCCTACAAGTCCTGCGCAACCATGTCTGAGCCCCTTGGTTGGACAAAGACACAACCCATATATTGAAACTGTAGATAAGTGTCTTTAGTAGTGGTTAGATGCACATCCACTACGTCACTCAATGTGGCTCCACTTGATATATTTGAATCCAGCTACCTTACCAAATCAGCTTTCAGGTGTGGCGCCCTCTCCTCATAACCAGCCTCCTTCTCTCGAACCAAACCAACATTAATGTTGACCCCATCACCTCCAGCAGCACACATTTCCTCAGACGATCATCCAACACCCAAATCATCTTTCAAGATGCTAAAGAATCCAGAAATAGTAGGGTCACGCAAGGCAACCGTTGCTGGTTTTCGGGGACCCTCCACACCTGGAGAGACATGTTGGCTGGCTGGCTCCAACTCCTCTGGAACAGCCCAGTGAACCCTAACATGCTCACCCAATCCTGCCATAACTCTAAGCTCATTCAACTTCTGGGCATTGGAATTGACTGAATCCATGCTATTCATATTGTTGGCCGAGGGGGCCACTGGCATAAGAGATTGTCCAACATCCCGGTTCCTGGATCCGCGATGACAAGACTGGTAGGAATGTCCTAAGAGGTTACATACTGAGCAAAACTCAGTCTAGGATTCAAAAATAACCTCATGTTTCCATCTAACTTCTTCCCTAGAAACGATCCATACCCACTCCACTGGTGGTCTCGACACATCAACTTCAACACAGATTCGAGGTGAGATCGGGTGACATAGAGCAGTGGTACGACTATCAGAGGATAAAAAATGTCATACCATGTTCCCTAGCATGCGTAAGATGGATGGGTTTCTAACTGGAAGTGGAAGGTTTGGGAACTTTACCAACAACGCCATCATTGGAGTATCAAGCTTCATGTGCAGGTTGAACGACCAACATAAGAGATAGAAGGGACACATGTTGCAGACTCTTGGGGCTCTGGAAAAAGCCGGGATCAAATCTTATTCAGATGAAAATCGAACTAGAATGTGTCGTTTGTCGAGATGACCCACTACCGCACGGTTCTGAAGTCCCCAAGATCCAAAGACGTACCTGTCAAAGGAGTCAACCGAGGGCCTCTGACGACTGAATAGAGCCACCAAAGTAAGATGATAAAGACCCGAAGCCACTGAGAATTCCAAATTCGAGAGGAAAATTTACAGCGAGCCATTATAGAGATCTGGCACCTTCATGCTGAGATCGATAGTAGGGAAAGGGGGAAGGAAGTTTGGGGAAGAGAAGGGGATGAAAGGGGGCGGGCGGGGTGGAGGAAGAAAATGATCTTCCCCCCACTCCAGGGGAGGAGGGGGGACGGCGGCGCCGCCACCATCAACCTAGGGCATCGCATGGCGAGGAAGAGCGAGGAGCGAGCTTCTGATGTCATTATTCTAAAGATATATATCATTTATCACACAAAACTAAATGATCAATAGAATGTTAACATCCAAAAAACCCCAAATTTTTTAGGGTTGAAAGAAAACAACGATTCATCATAAATGACGGTAATATGATAAAATTTTTATTACAATATCAGTTTCCTAGATTTCAAGAATTATTTTTCTATCTATATTTTGAATATATAGAAATATAATAGTGTGAAAATTATAATTTCATATTTTCATAAATTTCCACCACAATGACTTATTTTTCACCAAAAAATGTGTATTCTTGGTGACTCCTTTTTTATTCCCGATAAACTAAAATATAATTCTAATGGATCACATATTTACACAAATGGGTAAAAACATATTCCTCATATAAGTGTACATTATACGAAATAAAAATGCCTAGCACAATGTAAGATTAATCTAAAAATTAACATATATATATATATATATTGTGACATGAAAAATCATTATCTAATTTTCAACAACAATATACAATGTTCAACAAAGATCTATTGAATGATAAATAACAACAAAATTCATCAAAATATTCCCAAATAATTTTTAAAACAAAAAAAATATGGGTGATTTAATCACATATCCATCCAAAATAAATTTAAAATTTATCTTCAAAAAAAATAAATCACTCATAATGTCTCAGACATCATATTATATGTCCTAAACAAATATTATAATCATTAATATAAATTACCTAAATATCCATAAAACAAAATTAAAATAACAAATTCTTTCAAGATACAATTGAAAAATTATTCCTAAACTAGAATCCAATAATATTTTACTAACCTTAGTTATTTAAGTTTCCGAATGTTTTGAAATTCTTCTAAGACTTCATTATTTACATAATCACAAGATCTATTTTCAATCCAATCATTATCTCTGAGATAAAAAAACATGGTCTAATAATCAATATAATCTTGAATTGCGTAATTATTTAAAAAACTAAACTGCTAACAAAGACATCATGTAGGCATGTTATAGGAATTTCACCCTTCTCACCCTTTTATTTTGGGTTCAAGAACCACTTCCTTTTGAATATGACATTTAAACCGTTTTACCAATACTATTTAAATATAATCTATATAATAACCCCAAAAAATATGATGAAAATCCTTAAAAAAATCCTTAGCATCAATGATTATATTAACCCTGATGGTTATTAATACAATTAAAAGTATCATAATTATATTATTATACATATAATACATTGGGTTGAGTCTAGTGGTTACATATAACACAATCCAATAAACAACCCAAATTATTACTAATCACCTTAAAATATATTCACTTAAAACATAAAAATGGGTTTCTAATACTTTCACCTTATGATCTACCACATTCTTATAAACCCATTATTGTACCCCTAACTCTTACATAAAATTCAAGTGAAAAAAACACAATAGTAAAAGTTATATAATCCTTTTTTATAATAATAACAATAAGTATATATCATTAAAAATTATATAATATTGATTTTTATGCCATGAATTATTTTTATTACATCCCAATGATATTTTTCACACACTGTTTTATATAATTACTCATTCAACCTTGGATAAATGAATATTATATCATAATGTGTACACATTCCCTTGGTATCAATTATTTAAAAAAAATTAGGAACTACAATTTCAAATTTCATGAAAAAAATCAAAATTATCATATTTAATGTATCATTGTACACACTCATCATTAAAAAATGGATAAAAACAAAATATATTTAATTAAAAAACAATATAGTAATAGTTATTTAAAAAGAATGTAATAAAAATTTTATTTCAAGAATACCTACACCCAGTTATTCCCCCAAAATTAATTTTTGAACTAAAAATAAATATCTTATTACACAAAAAATAAACTTCTTAACTGAAATATTTTTATAAAACATTTCCTAAAAATATAAATGGAAAATACTCCTAATGTTTCATTTGTAATCATGAAAAAAATATGATATATTTTTTAAGTAAAATTTATTTATTTCACCATTACAAAGTAGATTACACCATACATTTATCATAACATCATGAGTATTCACATATAAGTATTAAAAAAAGAACAATATCTCATAATATCATATAATCTTAAGAAATATGGAAGCAACAAAAAAATAAAATAAGAATAAGATATAGATAACATTCAGAACAACACCACATAGTGGAAAGAGTACCATAGAGAATTAGGTATAATCCCTATAGCCGTAAATAATTTTTCGACATAAAAAAGATTTCCCCAATTCATTGGATTGTAATATGAGTGAACCCATTATAATATGTTCATGATGATAGACATAAAAAGGAAATCATTCATAGGGAATAAGCATAATAATTCACCATAGAATGAAAAAATGTTTCCTCATCTTTTGTAATATCATAACAAATAGATATTTCATTAAGAATTAATATTATATTTGATCATAATACATGTATTACCTATAAAAAGGAAGGTAGAAGAAGCTAAACATATATGTTATAGACAAAAATATATAAAAAAATGTGAGGAATTATATAACTTCCAAATAGAGTGAGATAATGTTATTTAGTGATGGAATGATCATATCTAAAAGAAAAAGGACTTTTTTAGATATATCCCTCACAACCATAACAAACAAATTCACAGATATCAAAATATACATGACACTTAAAATCATTTCTTAAAATTATTTGAACAAATATAAATAGGTTTATTCATTGAAAAAATAGGAAAACTATATAGAAATAAGAATATCAATATAATATTTTTGGTGATAATACAATTCATTTATGCTTTAAACATTAAAATAAATCATTACTTTTGTATTTTGTAATTAAAGTCAAAACATTCAATATAAAATTCATAAAAAATTCATTTTTAAAACCATTAAATTAAATTCATGTTCGACATAACATTTATTTTATAATTCATTTATGATCATATAAATAAATTATTAAAATAATTTAATGGACATGGACATGATAATGATTTATTAAAAAAGTAAATCTATAAAACCATTAAATTAATAATTTTAATGTAGTGAACCTTATATCAAAACTAAAAAATTCAAATATTTAAAATATAATTCCACAAATAAATAAATAAATAATAAAAGAAAAAATTTATTATCTCTTTATAAAAAAATAAATATTTTACTAAAAATTAATATGAATATTTACATGTAAGAAAAATGTGTAAATATAAACATTATAATGGGATTGTTTATTAGAGAAATCACATTACCTTATGTTTTAGTCCTCACGTAATTATTTAAAATTATAAATAATAAAATTGTGATTATTATTTAAATTCTTAGAAATTTTTTCAATTTTCTTATACATTTTATATATTTATTAAAATTTTATATTCACTTAAATTATAAATTATTTCCACGTTGGATATTTAGATGATAATCAATAAAGTAGTCCAAAATAAAATTAATAGGTTGACAATGGTCATTGTAGTAAATACTTATTCATCCAATGAATAATAATCATGAGGTATTTATAATTTTCATACATATATTATAATTTTTAAACCATTAATGAAATAATTTTAAGAAAAATGAACTACACTACAATCATTGGGATAATTGGTCGTATGTACGATTGAGTAATGTTTCAATTTTTCAATCATCATGATAAAAAAATTTAAGTTGTATTTTATCTTTTAATAGGTATAATTAAACCTTGAATATTATATTATTTATTTATATAATGTTATATATACAATTCATGTTATGTGGTAATGAAAAATGGATTACATCACTTTTTGGAGTTTGTAATCCACATGTACGCATGAACGACATTATCATATTTCAATGAAAGGAAATATTAGAAAATATATGATATTATACAATTTAATAATGATAAATATTTCATGATAATGATATATATACCATTACTCAATCATGAATGATATTCTTGAGAGGTGATCATGGAAAACGAAAATTATTTGTTCACAAGGCGGTTTTCCTCTGTACACATGAATTATGGCTTTCCATCCCATTTGATGGAAAGGGAAAATGATATAGGAAATAAAAATAATATAATAAAAACATAATATATTTTTTATAATAATGTTATTATATCATTAATGATGAATATTATTTTAAGGATGTGAAAGAATAAAAAAACCTATTAAAAATGATTTTACTTCATCAGAAAACATCATTATATTTAATCAAAAAAATTTATATAAAGGGTATTCAAACAATAAAAAAGGATCTAGGATGTTGGAATCTTAATATGGATGGTATTTTTGAAGATATTCTTTAGTAAATAATAATTTTAAATTGTGAATAGAATTGGATGGGAGTTTCTTTATTTTCAGTGAGTGGAGTGGTTCTTTTTGGAATTTCATAATATATTAAATAAATATAAATTAATTTTCATAGATAAAATTATATAAACTAATATAATAAAGATATTGGATTATGGTTGGTCAAAATAATATCTTATAATAAAATTGTAACATGTTTAGTTAATTTTTAGACCATTATCTCTTCGTTTTATTATGTATTGTAACATTCTAACAATTATTGTGATAAATATATTTACTCTTTAGGGGTCAGAATAGTTCATTAAAGGGATAGTTTTTACATTAATAGAAAATAATTTATCTTTTTAAATATATAATAATCACATGCATTTATATCTAGGATCTATAGTAATTTTAGTCAATTTAATAAAATATTATTCATAATAAAAGAACATTAATGTCATTTTGGGATGTATTTTTCTAAAAAGTAATTTTAAATCAGAATAATGGAAGGAAGTCTTTGTCTATTACATTAAATCATATATAAAATATAATATTTATCTAAAAATTTAATTTAATTTAATAATTTTTTTAAATTATAATGTATTTAATATTTTTAAAATCATTAATGATATTTTTTATTACATTCAAACCTATTCTATCTTGAAAATTTTATATCCATGTTTTAATGATCATAAATAAATTACAATATTTCATTGTTTATTTGGGTTCAATGTTTCATCAAATGTGTTATATCGAATACAAATTTATTTATTTTAAATTTAATGGTGTTATATTAAGTAATTAAAATACAGTATTATATTTTATGAAAATAATGATAAATACCCATATGTAGATGAGGACCGTATTTATGAGAAGGGGAATTAAAAAAAGTCTTCTTTATATAAATTATATTGTAAATAATACATGTATTTTTATTGAGTCATCCATAATACATAGAAGGACACTTTTACAGATATTGGACTTGTTTGTAGTGGAATAATACTAGGGTATACCTTAGTAGTGTTCAATGAGGAAAACAACGACTTGTTAAGATGTAAATAATAGAAAAGTGTAAGAGATAATATTACTTATTAGAAATTATAGTTAGTCCTAGAATTAGGAATCACTATATTTCATTCAACTATATGAACATGGTTATTCATAGATCATGAATATATATTCCATTTATAGTTCTAAATCATATTTCAGAAAAAGGATAATTTATTTATTTTTTATACATGTTCGTGCTTAGTATAATAGATCATGGCATCATTACATATCAGGACATAATAAACATTCAAGGAACACATATGTTATAAAAACAATCAATTTTCTAGATTAATCTCATGTTGAAAGATATTACAATTTATATTATTTAACAAAAAAAAGATTATGTTTAACATCCCTAAAAATTGAAAAAAAAAATTCATTCAAAAAAAGTAAATAATTTTTTATATTCAATGAAAACTAAGAATATGTTTTATTCATACAAAACAAATTGATTATCATTATAAATATAATAATATGTTATTATTTTTATTTTATGTTTATTCATATTGGGAATGAAAAATTATTTATCATTAAGTAAATAAATTCATACTATCAATTATAATGTATATCCGTAAAAGGTTATTCAAATATTGGATTAAATTTTTTAAAATTTGTTAGGTAAATAATATTGTGAATTTTTTTAAAATCTGTGTTTAATAAATAATAATAAAATTATGATTATATGAGAAAATATATTAAACAAAATGGTGACTATGAAATTATATATTCTTAATTAAAAGAAGTATTAATTATATATTTAATGAAATTTTTTCTAAGATTCCCATTATGAAGTTAAAGTTAATGTGTATAATTACATTGTAAAAAAGGTTTATACATATTATTATTAAAATTATTACTCTCATAAAATATTTTTGATTATATAAAATATGTATATTCGTTTTATGTACATTAATGTTAGAAATTTTTATGTAAAATAGATCAAATTATAAATATATTAATATTGGATATTATTAAAATTATGAAAATATGAGTGCTAATTATTAATATTTTCTTAATACCAATTTTATATATTATGAATATTATTTTACAAAAACCACTATCATATAATAGTGGATTAGAATATAGGTATAGTTTTATAATATGTTTTGTTCAAGCATATGCATGGATGAGAGATGGAAGGTGGAATTAAGGGGAACCAAGCATGTAAAAGTGGATTGAGTTAGGATATAATTTCATAGAAGGATTCAAATAAGGAGACTGATTTAAAAAATATTATATGAAATGAATATGCAATCATAGATTGATTGATAATAAAGATATAATGATGTTCAATATAGAACAACAAAATGGATCAAACACAGTATATTTAGAAATATTATCTCATCATCTTCAACATATATCATGATGATTTAAAGTTCATTAATGTTATTTGTTTCTTTTTAGGTTTCTGAATATTCAAATAAATACAAAATCAAGGATGGTTTTTTTATTAATAATGACATGTTCGTCATATTTATCAATTTTATTCCTTAGTAATTAATAAATTTTCTTCACATGAGGTATTTATATAAATATAAATATAAATATAAATATAAATATAAATATAAATATAAATATATTATTTTCAAGTTATATTTATGTGTTGAATTTATTGAAAATGTATGTAGGATAGAGCTCAAGTGTAAAAAAATATTTTATTGAAATGTAATTTTATCACTGAATTAATTAATTTTATTAATTGATATCAATCATTATGAATCAAATAAAATATTATCGATGTAGGTTGAGTAGTTTTGAATAGTGAATGTAGCATATTTTTAATTGATCATATTTATAAACATTTACCTTCTTATGTGACATCCCTAGATAAAATATATTCAATTTTCTCATATTAATGATATAAAAATCAATATTTAGACTTTGTATATTTATTTTTTTATAATTCATAGTTTATGTGTGTTTTTGAGAGGAGATGTTTAGTTTTCATCTGGTGAGGCAGT
The DNA here is from genome assembly GCA_963277665.1 of Viscum album. Classification (NCBI taxonomy): domain Eukaryota; kingdom Viridiplantae; phylum Streptophyta; class Magnoliopsida; order Santalales; family Viscaceae; genus Viscum; species Viscum album. The sequence goes on along the minus strand of OY728164.1, from coordinate 478,760,031 downwards.
ATATGAGGATTAGTCATGTTGTTTGTTTCTCATTAATGTCTTTTGTAATTTTTTGATACAAATACATAATATTTGTCATTAATTATAATTTTGGATATGTGTCCCAACTTTTTGGTGTCATAATGGATTTGGGTGTTTTAATTTCAAACATCTATCAATTTAATATAAAATATCTATTTTATTATAGTAATGGAATAATTTTTCATCTGAAATAATTTATTATCAATCAAAACCATAACCTTTATGTATAAATAGTTTTTTTCTAAACATTAATGTTGGAGTAATAAGATTTTAAAATTTATTTTTAATAATATTTTTTTATTTATTAATATATATATATATAATTTTTCCAAACTCCTCTTATGATGATAATAGATTTATATTAAAATCTTTCTTTGATATTTTATCATTACAATTTTCCAGTGGAAATTAATTACTATAATTTCATACGAAAATATAATTGGAAATTTAAGAGTGTCCCATTTTCATATTGCGTTGAGAAATTTTTGGTTAAAATATTTGTTTAATTTATTTTTTTTGTCACAAACACACAAAAATAATTTAAATAATAATTTTTCATTTAATAGAAAGTTATGAAAATGATATTTGTTAGAATATTTATTCTTACACTAGAAGCGTAAAAAATTCATTAATCCAAAAGAGAATATTTGGTTACGTATACAATATTTTATTGAAATTATTATAGACTCATAATTCATAACCTATATGTGTATGAATAATTCATGGTTTGGAAACAATATATTTGTAATAAAACCTATGGACTAGATAACCAGAATTGTTGGAAATGTATTGATCAACAACCATAAATTTAAGAGAAACCATACATTTGAGGAATGAACACATGGTTCATAAACCATACTATTAGGAATAGTTATTCCTTTTGAACAATAATTTTGGAGTTTGTATCTTCATGAAAGAACTATGTGATTTAATAGTCAATGATGTTGTTTTAAAATAATTATCTTATTTTTGATTACCATAATTAACGTACTAAAAATAAATATATCTTCAAATCTATTTTTCAACTGATTAAAAGGCTCAAACTAAGTAGATTTGAATTTTTATATTTTTAATATATGTTACTACTCTATATAAATTATTTAAATTAAAATAATTATGATTTATTATGAAGTATTTCTAGGGATGGGTTGACCTAGAGCTGTAGGATCTTATGAATAAATATCAAGATATTGATCTTCGGAAATATGAGTTAAATGATATGAATATACAATAAAATTCTATTTTCTCAAAAAATAAATAGAATCATTGACATTAGAGCTACATAGTTTAGAAAGACAACTTTTTATCCATCTCATCAATTAACAAATATTTTTTCACTATAATTGTTTCATATTATTACATTATTCTTCAGAATTTTTAGAAAAACATTTTTAAATGTTTCATATTTCAGATAGGAATTTTTATTTATGTTTGTTATTATATATTGATCACTGTTTGATGAAAATCATTGGAAAATATTGAAAATAATTTCACTGATATTGTAAGTTATTGCTGATCAAACATGTCTATTAGTTTCTTCTATAACTATTTTAAAAATATCTTGTCAAATGATTTATTTTAATATTAGATAATCTGAAAAATTATTATGGTGTAGGCGTGTAGTTTTTTTAGACTAATCAATAGATAATTTTATTCAATATAGAAGAATTAAAAGACCTTATAAAAGATTTACTATAATAGTATCAACTACTGATACTCAGTTGTAGATGTCCCTGATAAGGTATTAATTGTAAAAACCACCTAACTCATAGAGAGATAATTAATGGAGTGGAATAGGACATATTTTTTCCCAGAACTACTATACATCATTGTATTCTTCTCATAATTTAATTCAACTTCTTACATGAATTAATGTGAAAAATAATGAATCAATTCATGTCCATATGAATCTTTTCAATTCATCACTGTTTTTAAATAATTATAATTCACCCCACTTATTATATCTTCATAATAGTTATAACCAACCGAACAAGTGTTATCAAAGGAAGTGATCTATTTCTATTTTTTTCTTTCTCGAAATCCGTGAATATTATATAATTTCTTTTTCATAACAATGAGATATTCCATATTTCTGGTTTTTATCATTATATTTTATAACAAAAATTTATTCAATGGATAATATAAAGAGATAAGAATGTTATATAAGAGTTTTTATATGTTTGCAATATTGAAGAATTATTCTCGAACTAACAATAATTAGTTAAACATTCAAATGTAGTTAAATACTAGGATGATTGATATTTTAGAAGGTATTTCAATGATATATTATCATTATGTTAATGGTGAAAATTATTTAGTTTGAAAAGTTTCCATGATTATATTTTTAAGAAATAGGATATTCGAGTTTATTTAATGGTTTTCAAGGAATATAAAGTTAATAAGGAAGAAATTGAAATATGGGACATCGATAAACAAGAAGAATAAGATCTCAATTCAAAATAAATGAATTTTATTGTATGTGGGTTTAGAAATAATGAGTATATTAGTGTATCTCAAAGTTCTACTTCCAATGAAATATTGAACACTATTGCTATTACCAATAAAAAACTAAAAATGTATATAAATTACATTACACTATTACAATGTAATAAATTGATAATTTTATTATAAATTATGGTGAATGTATCTCTCAAAATAAATGGAATATTGAATTAACTAGTCAATGGTATTTCTATACAGGGATATCCAATTTGTATGATCCCGATTGTTTATAGGTTTTTTTATGATCTGATGTAGTTTAAACACTGTTTTTTGGTTATGTAAATGTTTCCTATGAAAATGATGAGGCTTGAGGGGGTCTCAGTTTTTTGGGTCATGAAATTAAGATAAGGTGGGAAACTTATGTAATGTGAATGGTTGGCACAAGTTAAGTAAACCATGAATCCGTAATATGAAAACCATCTAATTTGAGACAATATGATTTCGTATGGTTGGATCCTGGTTTCTGAACAATGTGGGGCCTTTGTAGGTAATCCTATTACACATAGAAATTTTCTTGGGCATGGTTTGTTCATGGTTTGAAAGGCTATGATTGTAAATAGTCAACCACTCTAAATACTGGAAAATTTACAGTTTTTCCATTTCAAGATTTTAAATCCTCATCTTATTTTTAATATCATTTTCTATATTTCAACAATTTTTATGAACAAGAACCCTTAAGGGATCATAATGATCTACCATACTAGTTTTTTATATTTTTGTAGCTTTTATTTGAAGATCAATTCCCCGGGGTAGTCCAATCTCCTCTTTTCTCCCCTTTTCTGGATTACAGTTTGTATCATGGAAAATATTCTTATAAAGACCAAAACCCCACTATTTTCTGGTGAAATACAAGTTTATGAATCCCAAGGTATAGGAACATGATATATGGCTTTTGTTATGGGTGTGTTCATCAATATATTCATGCTAGGTGGTCTATACATTTTATCTAATAGTTTTTAAGTGGATTTTTTAATGTTAAATTATGTTATTGCTTCCCTCTTTTTGTGATTTTTGTGGAATTATTTATATTTGGTAAAACACTTTCCTAAAACACGTTTTTAACTCTATTTGATACCCTTAGGAAGCTTTGAGAATTTATAGACCAATATATGTCCACCCATGGGGTGTTCTAGTGACCCCACATATTGAAAATTTGAAATTTTAAACCTAAAATTGATTTGTATTGGTGTAGATCCCCATATGTACATGTTCATATGTTGGTTTGAGTAAAATTTGGAACATTTATAGTTTTTACTAGGGATTGATAATTTTGTAATGGGTTGTTTGGCATTGAATGAAAAATACGTTAATTGGGTTATAGTGAGGATGTTTTTAATTCCTTGTGACTTGCGTAATATGTTTATTGGATTATTATAAATTTGACCAGAAGATATTATAAACATGTAATCAAAATCTTTTATAGGATTATGGTATATTAATTAATGAATATGTTAAAATGTATCATGTATAGAAATTTATTAATATACCAAATGGTTTAAATGGACAATACTTATTAAATAGAAAGTGTGTAAATGGATAATTCATAAGGATACAGTATGATTAAATTGAAATGTGAAACATGAAAGTTATATTGATAAATATGGTATATTTTGTGATATTATATATGATTTTAATTGATATTTTATTATGTTATCATGGTTAGGTTGTGGGATAAAAGGAATGAGGCTCCTCCTACGGGTCGGGTAAGATTCATTCTATAACACACAAATAATTTCATGAGATAGGGTGTTAGACTGATGATATATTCCCCCAATGATTCATTTGATGATATTACATGGATGAAGGCTCTGAGTTATGTTTTGATGTGTTTTTTCACTAGTGAGATAGGGGAATCACTACTTCACTTATTATTAATGTTGACTACATTAAACTATTGTGTAAATGATGAAAATTCCAAACTCATGGAATGTAAGATGATAAAGGAAAATGTGAAAATAATGTTGTAAATGACGAAATTTTACTAATCTTATAAATGGTTAAGGTAAATATGGTTAATTGATGGAACCCCAATTATATATTATTAACATTGAATTTATAATGTTGTTATATGCAAAGTTTTTTATAATAAGTTTTTTAGAAACCATTGATGATGGCTTACTATGTTATACTGAGACCCTGCATAGCCTTCCATTGGATACCAGAACAGTCATCATGCATTCAGGTTATGATAAGGAAAAATTCCATGTTCTTTGGAGTTGAGTCATTCTTGTGATGGAAATAGATGAGGATTCAGACATGGAGTTAGGAACATTATAAAGATTTTGTTGGCATTATTTATTTTGTTTCTTGTAATATTAGCATTGTCCAGCATGACATCATATATTTTTCTACTGGCTATAGTTTGTACTATTTTTGGAGAGTCTTTAGTTATTATTGGTTATTAGAAATTACATGCTTCATTCTGCAATTAATTTTATTTATCTAATTAGTATTTCACTAATAATATGTGTATAGTCTCCCCACATGGCTTATTTGACCCTCACTACTAGTTGAAACCCTTTTTCATGTGGGATGCCATGCCTAAGGTCATCTAGAAACTTGGATCGGGGCATCATTTAGAGGCTAATGATTAGGAGACATTACAATGTGGTATTAGTGGAGTTAATTTCTTGATCTTATTATTTGTAATGTTATAATAGAGAATATGATGAGTTTTTCCTTGGTAATGAGTTCATTATTTGGGGTAGCTAACCCATGTATGAGGTAAAACCCATGTCTCCTTGGGTGGGGATTTTCATTCTTACTGTGTGTTGTCACATATGATGATATTTAACCATTAGATGATGCAATTTCTGTATGGTTTGATTGATTGAAGATAATTAACTTGTGGAAAAAATGGATTAGGATTGAGAATTCAACCATAAAATTACATACATATATATATGTAAGTGAAAACCATCACGATAGGTACACACATGTAATGGGTGTTTGGGATATAAAAGGTAAAATTCATTTTACCTTCTTCAAATAACTTAGAGAAAATGGTGTGTAATAAGATGATAGAAATGATAAAAAAAATAAACATATTAAATAATGGTAAATAATTTTGTCTAACAAAGGGTTTTAAATGACTGAAGATGATTTTTTAAATGAATTGAAAAAAAGGTAAATGTGACTAAGATGAAGTGTTAATGTTTTAAGTATGAGAATGGTCTTAAAATTGATTGCAATATAAGACCTGTAACTATTTCATTGATTCACCAATATTAGTCATGGTCCTAGGTAGGAATGGTTAAAGGTAGTGTATGTAATGTTATGTTAACCTTTGCGATAATGTATACAATGGGTTGTTCATTTCTAGTAGACAAACTTATTTTATACAAATTGTAAAATATTTGTCTTATGTGTTTCAAGATTTATGCTTCAGACCATAGAAAAATGTCACCATGATGACGTGTGTTAGTTGATCATTAAGAGGATCTCACTAAGAATTCTCCTCCATAATTGGAAAAAGATAACCAAGTGATTCATGGAAACATGGGTGACGAGTAGTTTTATGATAAATTAACCCATTTAATGTATATGATGGAAAGGGACCCAAGTCATGTTGTACTGATTATGTTTTAGTTGACTAGAAGAATTTAGTTGTAGCACCAACCAATATATTTAGGAGATGGTGGACCTGAGGATTTATAATTCTAGATAGACTCTATTCAAAATATTTAGGATCACATGAAGACTCCATGAATGAATAGAGTATTGCTGTAAATATATATGATACAAGGTCGGTTGAAAATCATGTGCGAAATTTTGGTTTAGACCCTGCAATTTGATAGTATGGGTTTGATATATTTTCAAGATATGTTAATGGAACAGTTTTATCCTAATACCTTGAGGTTGAAAAAGTATTAAGAGTTTATGAGATTGAACTATGTATCTATGAAATTCATTTAATATGAATGTTGACATACACCATCATGTTCCCACTCCAGTAGGGTTGATTTTGTTAAGGAAAAAATCACCAATATATACTGATGTGTGAGATCAAGTAACATGGTAATATATTTCACTTCAATAGGGTCATTGAAGTAGTTTATCAAGAACATAAAATTGAAGGAAACCTCCATTGGTATTCTTTTAGCAGTCATTCAGTTTCATTTAGAAGAACCCCGAGTGCACACTTCTAGAATTTTCAGCAGGTTTGTTGTGGATATTTAAACAATAAAAAGTAACCAGTCACAATGTTTGTTATCGATTTTGTTTCTATTAGTGTGGTAGGTTGGGATACATGTGTTTTTATTGTACTTTACCTCCATCAAAGTGTCGAGCATGTGGAAGATTCTGTCATGTGAATCGATTTTGTAGGAACTCATAAAAATTGGAAAATGATATATGACCCAAACCTATTAAGATTATAGGTATGGGGTCTGCTACCACATACTAAGAAGGTAGATGGATGAAGACCATCTATATTAGAAGTGGTGTGTGATGTTGTAATCATGTATGAGATCATCCAAATAAGAATGGAATTTTTCCTTGGGAAACTCAGGTTGGGGACCTGTATAGAGGGAAATGTTAGCTTCATGTAGTCTAATCTGTACTATGAGGTGGAGATTCAAGACCATCAACTATTCAAGGTATGATTTTTATTACTTCAAAGTTTTATAACTGATTATTCAATAATATTGTTTTGTTGTATTTTATTTATTATTTGTTTTTGTTCATGTTGGTTTATAAGTAGAAAATTTGAGTGGGTTTATCATGATTAAAACATTGTTAGGGCTGTAAATAGTGGGTACCATAAAATGTAAGTGTCTCGCTATAGTGGTTACTATGTACCACTTTTTGGGAACTAGTTTTCCCTGATATGTTATGTTTTGATCTGATTATGGTTATGGATTTTCTAATGGTGTACCATGCCTCTATGGACTATTACTATTATAGGGTAACATTCCCATCTCTTTAGGAACACACATATGTCCTTGTTGTTCAATGGGAAGTTCACACAGGCTGTGAAGGCCCAGTTTGATAGTAGTTGACCGAAATCATAGCCCAAGTGCTTGTGTTCTTCTTGATGATGAACGAGTAGGGTAGAACATCATTCCTCCGATGGTGGATCAGTTTTAGTATGTGTTTCTTAAGGATTAGTTGTGTATTCCACCCTAGAGGTTTTCTGGGTCCATGATAAAATTGCATCTGAGGGGGGATCAAGTTTTCATTCTTCCATATAGAATGACACTAGAAGTACTTAATTATACTAAGATTTAGTTAGAGGAACAAGATAATAATGCAATTATTTTTCCTATAATTTCTCCAAGGCGATCTTCAATTATGTTTTCAAAAAAATTGATGATAGGTCTTTGAGATTATGTGTTGACCATAGAAAGTTTAATCAAATGACAGTTAAGGAAAATACACATTCAAATGATTGTATATTTTTTACTAAATAAAGGGTGAATTAGTGTTCTCCATATGGGATATGATATCGGGGTACAATCTGTTTAGGATGATACCTTCAGATTTACCGCAAATGTCTTTTAGGATAAGTTACGGGTAGTAAGAATTTGTAAAGAAATTGTTCAAATTGAAAAATTCATTGGGTATGTTTATGAAATTACTAAATCAAAATTTTCACCCCTACATAGACATATTCGTATTTTTCTTTACTAATGAATCCATGATGTATTGTAAAACTCATGATGATCATGCAAAGCTTATTGACATCATCATGAGTACCTTAAAAGATCATAGGCTATATTCCAAGATATCCAATGAAATTTTTGGATTGATAGGGTTCAATTAATAGGTTACATTTTCTAATAGGAATGTGTTTTAGTATATCTAGAGAAATTAATGGATGTTGTGACTTGAGAGAAGCCCAAATTATTTTTCATGTATGGATAATTATGGGGTATGCTAGTTATTAAAAAAGGTTCATTAAATATTTCTCCCATTTGAATGTTGCACATTTCGGCATAACTAAGAAGGGAGTTAAGTTTTAATGGTTCAAGGCATGATAGATATATTTTAAATAATTAAAGATGATGTTGAAAAACTCACTGATCCTGATCTTACCAATGCATAGTAATAGGTAAACTTTTTTCTATGATGTATACAGTTGTCGACATAGGGTAGTATTGATGTATTGTGATTTAGTTATAAAATATATATCAATAGATTTGAGGCCTCATGAAAGAAACTACCCTACTCATGATCTTTAGTAAATCACTTTGGATTACTCCATAATGTGTTCGAGGAATTACTTTCTAGGACAGTGGTTTACTATGTTTAACTAATGTAAAAGAATAAATTATATATTTTCTCAAAATGATTTGACCCTTCATTAGTTTAAATGGGTTGAATACATGTAGTCTTTTGACATTGATTTTTTTACACACAATTAAAATGGAACAGTCATAGGGATTCTATTATTTGGAAGACTCCAAATTAGGTTTTCCAAGAGTCCACCTTTGAGTGAAGGAGTGTGACCTTGTTTGTGAAGATTCACTTGGAGGTGAATGATGAGCACAAGAAGATGAACCTTGTGTCCCTATAAGTAGATTCCACTCCATTAATCTTCTCATGGAGAGTCATCATAAGGATTTACAATTCATGTCTATGAAATTATGTCTTAAATGTGGGGAGTGAACTTCTGGTTGGGTAATGGTAAATGGGGTTTTTCGTGTTCATGGTCGTGTTTTAGGGCCAAATTTTATGTAGGAATAGTTGATGCATGGATAAAATGCATCAATTTGGGTAGTGCATCCTAGTCTGAATATGATGTATTGTGACTATTTTAGGTATTATTGGTGGATGAGAATGAAAAGAGGATGGGGGTTTTGTGGTGTGGTTCCCTACTAGTCAGTAGGTGAAGGTGGGCATCAGCACCATGGTGGGTTTTTGTATCCATTTACCATTTCATTATGGAAGTGGGACGATGTAACAATTGATTTTGTTGTGGGACTACAGATGAAGACTTATAATAATGGTTCATTATGGGTAGTTGTAGACTTCTTGACTAAAGTTACACCTTTCATGCCGATCCCAGAGACTATAACCATTGATCTATTTGGTGATTTGTATGTTTGAGAGATAGTGTAGCTGTATGGAGTATTGAGGACTATAATTTCAAACCAAGATCCATGTTCCGTGCAAGTATTATAGAAGGGATTACAGAAGTCACTTGGTAGCCAATTATTTTTATAGTTCATCATTTAACCAACAGATATACATGTAGTATGAGTGTATGAATCAGATGTTAGAGGACTTGTTTAGGGGTTGTGTCCAAGAATTTAGTGGTTCATGGAAAGAATACTTATATTTTATTGATTTTTTCTAAAAAATATTTTCCATTGTAAAAATTTTATGGAAACATTTGAGGTTATCCATGGGAGGTCGTTTAGATACCTCCAATGTTGGCTATACGTGGGTGATTTTGACCTATTCATACCGAGTATCATACTTGAGATGTTGAAAATGGTTCAGATGCTTCTGAAACACATGGAAATGGATCATAGTGTGAAGATGTCATAAAAATATTGATGTCATCTACCTATAGACTTTATGGTAGTGGGCATTTTTCTTATTTTGGGGTCACTAAGTTTGAGTTACCGTTGAATCCAAAAGTCGGGAAAATTTGAATCCATGAATGTGGGGCCACTTGAGTTCATGGGGAGGATCATGTTAATGTCTTACTGATTGGATATTCAACAATGAAATATTGGAATACAAAATGTTTTCCATGTTTCAAATCGTCATTATAATCACTATAATATATATCATTAGATTGATTTTGAGGATTTTTATCTTAAGGGAGACATATCCTTTGAGGAGAAACAATCCCATAAAGTGGATCATAGCGAGAAATTCTTGTAGGGCACTATTGTTCTATATGTTTTTCTTTTCTAGAAGCATTGAAATTATAAATAATTATTGTGGGAAAGGGAGTCTAATTTGAGGTTTATGTGTCCGGATCTCATTACTCTAAAATCTCAGTGATGCTTTGGAGTACGGATTGAGGATGACATTTATAATTGGGTGAGTTCATACAATCCCAGTTGTTCTTAAGGTTGTTTCAGTATAGAACCCACTTTTTGGTTAAATAAATGTGTCAAAAGTTAATATTGATTATCATGGGTGTCTTGGTAGTTTGGGGAATGAATGGAAGAGAATTTGGACCAACCTATTTATGGTTTTTGGTTAGTGCACAGAAAAGTAAACTATGCAACCTTCCCAGTGAAACCATGTGGTTTGAGGTACTATCCTTCCACATGTTTAAAACATAGTTCCAAATCCATGGATAGCCTCCCCAGGTAATTGGGCAACCCAAATCCACTTTTATAGTGTCATTCACGTGGTTTTGTCATGGTTTTCAAAACCATACAAGTAAACAATGTTCCCCTTTAAAAGTTGACAAATTTACAAGTTTTCCATTACAATATTTTAAGGTGTCACCGTATTTTCTCCTCTATTTCATACATTACAATTATAGTGACAAAAAATAACCCTCATGTGCTCCAAAGGATTTATCTCCCCCAATTATTGTTTTTTTGTAGCACTTTTGGTTGCAAATCGATTCCCCAGGTATGGTCAATCATCCAATTCCTCAACTTTTATGGATTTGGGTTTTTATCTTGGGAGATCCTTATCAAAATTTCAAATACCAAATTATTTCTGGTGGAATATAGGTTGAACCATCAATGGGTGTTGTAATCAAGATCAAATTCTATGAAAATAATTTTATCCTTTAATATTATCAAGGCACGTGGTCTACATATTTTATCTCATGTTTTTACGTGGATTTTTGCATATGATATTGTGTCTGTGCATCCCTCTTGGTGTTATTTTTGGTCTATTAGTGGTATTTGGTAAATAGTAATCTAAATTATGTTTTAAATCCACATGATACCCTTTGGATGCATTCAGAATGTCTAGACCAATTTAGGTCCACCCATGGTGTGTGCCAATGACCCTAAACTTGAAAAAATGGAAATGTTAGGCCTGAAAATGATTTTTATTGTTGTAGATCCCATGATTTACATGTATTCATGTTTTATTGATTCGAAATTGGGATATTTATATTTTTTTCTATGTTTTGATAATGGAATAAGTGGGTTTTTATGGAATGAATATTAGTTCAATTGGGTTAATGTGTGGATTTTTCTAATGGCTTATGTGTACAAGAATATGTTTAATTGATTATTGTGAAACATACATGATGGGATTATAAAATTTGGAATTTTTTTTGGTTAAGGCGAATGAATTGTTGAAATATTTTAAAAAGATAATCTTTTTATATTTTTATTATTAATCAAAATGGGTTAAATTGGATATATTCATTAAATGGAATGTGTGTAAATGGGTAAGTGTCACGAACCAGCCCGAGTTGACTATGAAAACTCATAATGGACATCCCGCGACAAGTCCTAATAGGTGTTCCCGATCCTCCCAGGATAGTGATAATCACCAAGGGAATCAATAGAGTACACAAGGGAACGATTTATCCCATATATAAACAATCATAAAAACATTAGAATGAAATGTACAACCTAAAATATATTTATATAAAAACTAAAATGAACATTATTTGTACAAGAAAATAAAAGTACAACTATAAAAACAACTCAACTGACCAAACTTGATAAGTTAATAACTCCATGTGACCCTTCTAGTCACTCTCCAACATAATGTTGACACGTCCCCAAGGCGATCTAACTTATGTTGAAACCTTCAAAAGGGCTAATAACAGAAGAAGACTATAGGCATGAGTATTAAAACTCAGTATGTTAGCCCGATATGCTATTCCCAATGCACATCCTTTAAAATAAAAGTAACATCAATTTCATGTTTTAAATACCATATATATAAAGGTTTGTTTTACAAATGGGGTCACATGCTATATAAATAAAATTTAAAGACAAAAACTTTCATGTTTTATTAACAAGAATGCTAGTAACAATTTTCAAAGTGGTGCAACTTCAAAATGAAAATATTTTTCAAGAGGGATGATTTAAAGAATTTAAAATTTTAAATAATTCACACACACTAATTAATTTACCAACCAAACACACCGTATTCCAATAGTGAGTACAAAATATCCAATGAGCACAAGCCAGGGGAACACCTCTAGGCACTAGTTAGTTGTGAGCCCCATGTACCTCGTATCTCAATGAATGTAACCATAATAAATATATGTTCTCGTACACACGAGCTACTAAATGAGATCATAACCATATCCTATTGTTCCCACAAAAACATCATCATCCTAGTTTTTTTAGTTTTTTAATTGACAAACTTTCTACGTGAAACATGGGCCAAACCCCACAGAATCAAAAGTATACTTGTACACGTTCTCCCACCAAGATACCCGATATTGTCTTTTGTGATCAATCAAGTTACACATATTATAAAATATGTTTTCCTCATAAAAATTAAATTTCCAAACCATAAACACAGAAACATCCCATAGACATGCTTCACATTTCGTTCACGAATCAATAAACCAATAATAGGATTCGTAGAACAATTTCAAGGAGTATAAGAGGCCTTGCACATAAAATCCATTAAAATGATCTTTTAAGGAAACAAACCCATAAATAACATAACAAATGATCTTTAGAAGCCCAAAAACCAGTTAATAAATTATTTTTCATGGAATAAAAAATTTCCCCAAAATATAGTACATGAAATACAAATGGAGACCATTTTTACAAAAAAACAAATCCCAAAACGGGCCATTAATCCATTCTCCAAACTATCCTTTGAACAAGGTATGAATTTAAATTTTATTAAATATTCTTATACACAACATTTACTCCAGAATAAAACATAAATAAATCCCTTAAAACATTTAGGTTACATATTCAAAAAAACAACCATTTTGATAAGGATGTGAAACGTGCCATTTTCCGGCAACTCGGGAAAAAACATATTGTAAACCAAAACCTATTTGTTTGTAAAACCAAATACAAATTTTAAAGACATATGACAACCCAAGATACCATTTATCATTCTTCCAATTCATTTATAAATCCAAAAAAATAATTTTTAAATCAAACATAACACATAAAACCCAAATCGGGCAATTTACCAAACACATGGCATGCCCTTTTAAACAAAACAATTTATTTTAAGCACTTGACAAGAAATAAAACACCAATTACATTCCATATTTCATACAAGAAACTATAAAATATTAAAAATAACACAAACCAGGTTCTAAACAATAAAAAACAGTTTCAAAATATAGTGGAACATTTAAACAAACACTTGGTGTCCACTTTTATGACAAAATAGCACAACCTTTCACAAAACAAGGATTAAACAACCATTTTGCACACCAATAAAATAATCCAAATACTGAAAAATAATAATAAACATATATATCAGATTAAAACAACAATAAAATGATGAATCATAAAAGATAATGGCATGTGCAAGGGATATCCTACTTCAAACCCTTGGCGTAACAGAAACACACACCCAATATCACCATATGAGGGTTTATAAACACTAAACCAATGATGAATATACCCAAATAAATAAAAATTATATCAAAAATAATATAATAGAAGAACCCTAGGTCGATCATGGCTAGTAGAGATTATAAAACCAATAAATAATGAATGATGGAAGAAGAGGGAGGATAAGGGAGAATGAATGGCACCTTTTCAACTTGAATACTCTTCGTCTTCTATTAGATATGCACCCACAGAGAAAATGGAATGTATTCAATCATCTTGGAGAGTTTATTATGGTGTGTAAGAACTCTTGAATGATTATTTGTGTGAAAAATAGAACGAATGTAATGATTTATGGATGATGTAATTTTCTATCGCGATTCTAGACAATTTGAGTGACATTGAAAAGTTTCCCTAATCCGCAACTCATATGAGATAAAAATAGGTAACATGGATAGTGGGGGTGTGTATAGGGGCATTGGAATCTAGTGGGAGGTAAAATCACTGAATAATAGTAAAAATTGAATTAGATAAAAAAGAAACAATTTATTTTATTAAAACTGGAAATGGGCCCATGGGCTGTCCCAATACCTAAATAAGTAACCTCAATTCAACATGATTATGAATTTATAAGGGGTCCAAAAGTATATGGTAGTTTTAATAATTTAGTGTAGGTTATGTTGGAAGTGTAATGAGTCAAAATGATAAAAAAATTGAGTTATAAAAGAAACAAAATATGTTTTTAAATTCGGAAATGGGCTCACGGTTGGCCCAAATCATGAAGTAACTACCCTTTCTCCAAAAACACCTATACAAGAAATGGAGATACCAAACTCGGTTGGTTAGACATATATGGTGGCTTAAAACTCAAATTAATCACATTCGACAAACAATTAATGGATTGGTAATTTCAATGAACCAGATCAAAACCATGACATGAAAAGAAGAAAAAAACCATGTTTGACAATTCTCCCCACCAATAAAGCTTTCCACCCCCAGAAAGACATAGCATATTCCATATGATTGATCAAAACCTAAGGATTCATTAATTATATGGTCCAGAATACTAATCCAATGAAACACCATCAACCATTAATTGATCATAGTCCTCTTACCCCAACCAAAACACCAACTCTCAACCACTTCCTGAGAATCAACCAAAATATCGAGTCACTACCATTACAACCCAACCAAGCACCTGGTTGTTGTCCCTTATACCAATGAAACCAACAATCAACCAAAACAATGAGAACTCATAAATACCAAATATTCTGGTGGATTACGGGATGGATTCCCCGCAATTAAGAAACAACTATCACTGGATAAGTTATAAGGAGGAAAAATCAACGAGACCTGTTGTGGGTCTCCCCACCATTAGAACCCAACTTGCAATGAACAATCAATAATTCTACATAATCTAGAATCGGGACTCATGCACACAAGAACACCAAAACTCTCCAACAACAACCTACTAACCCAAGTTGAGAGGAACACAACATGAACATTTAAGTCACCCTCTCTCGAATGGGAGAAACATTAATTGGGCTTACACTCTCTACACGGATCCAAACCACCACCAATTAGGGAGGGGAGGGAAGGGTACCCAATCATTGGTCCATTAAACCCACAAACGAAAAAAAGTAACTACCTCACTGAAATAATAGAGGTATTATCTTAGGAATACTACCCACAATCCTAGTACTTCTAACTATGCATCGGGTTCACTCTGAAACCTATTGTTGGTGCTCTGATGGATGAAGCATCTCTTGACTCGTAGTAGAGCTTTGATAATCCCCAGCATGCACTCCATACCTTAGTTCCACAAAGTACCATATAACACTCCTAGGAAGAAACAATAGATCAAGATACACCATGAAAATCTCTTCCTCAATAACACCTTTTTATCAAAACAAGAACATGGAGGTAGACAACACTATTTTCTCTCACTCCAAATGATGAGAAGAATGAACAAGGAACAAAAAAACACCCACTAAACATCACCAAGAAAAACTACTAGAACTGAGAGATTCAACATAATGGTAAGACACTTCAAATCAATCCCAAACAGCTCTCTATTTCAACAAACGAACTGAGGTATCATTATAAGATGTGGATATAACATTTTAAATGAATCTTTAGGTTGATTAATAAGAATGATTTCCAGAGTAAAACTATTCATGGCCCCCTCACAACATCAAACACATCTTTAGAAACCCAATGAACATTACTCAAAAAAAGCCACCATTATGATTTCTTCTCAAGATACAACAAGAGTATGACTTTTATATCACAAGGAATCATAATGAATAAAAAAACCACTTGTAAGACATAGAAAAACTATCCACATAACCATTACTTTATTAATAAAATCCAAAAAATTTCATCTCAAAACACTTTTGAAAAAATAATAATTTGGTGGGTTTCCACATTCACCAATGGTGTTTCATCATGTCTCACACACATGAACATTTCCATGCCACCCAGGCACCCTAATACCTTTACATATCGGACATACTTCTAGATATCAATAAAACCATGCATGTGAGCACCCATGAAAACACAAAAGGCAAAAACAAAACAAAATCATTC
This sequence comes from Viscum album, assembly GCA_963277665.1. Lineage (NCBI taxonomy): Eukaryota > Viridiplantae > Streptophyta > Magnoliopsida > Santalales > Viscaceae > Viscum > Viscum album. Next base: position 478,743,499 of record OY728164.1, on the reverse strand, counting down.
GAAAAATCATGTACCATCAAAAAGAACACCCACCACCATGCCAAAAAACCCTTTTCATATTTCACAAAACAATCCACACTTCATCATGAACAATTTTCATAAAAAACTACCACTCCTCATTATTAACAACTTTCAAAACAACCAAGCTACACCAGACAGTCCATTCCCATTTTCTAAAATTCAACAAGGTGTCTTTTCATAATTTGATGGTCATTGAGACCAATACCTTTTCTATGAAAACTTCAACATCTCATAACCAATATTCAAAACAAATTCATCATATTCGAAACCTTTTACACATCCCAAAACAACCCATTTAAAACAAAGATTCTGAATCTCCATAAAATGATTCACACTTTCATAACATTTTATTCCAAAAAACCACAAGGTTAGATTATGGATAATCTAATCCTGTTAAATCATTTCCACTTCTTTTATTTTTTCCCAAAAACCCAACCATCCAAAACCATTATTATATTTAATTTTTGAAGACCCATTTTTTCACTTTTAAAAATCCAATACTTCCCTAAAAATACTTTTTTTACAATTCTCAAATAAATATTTTCAAAAAAAATTCGGAATTCAAGAAAGGTCGAAGAAACCCACAAAAAAAGAATTAGTGTTGGTGGGTGACTTGACCATATGGTTTGCGGCCATATGTCAAACACAACAACAAAAAAGAGTGACTTATTAAGACCATTCCCCAGCTACACATGGATTTCTTGGCCCTGCAATCTCACGAAGTCCATTAGTCAAACACCCCTTGTCATATCCCAACAACAAATAATCAACAAAAACAAAGGAAACTAATAAGACCAGACATCCCGTGGAAACTCGAGGATCAGAACAAGAAACAGTTCGCAACACTCTTCCTGCACTTACCCATAATGTCCCAAAAATACAAGTCCATATACCTTGACATACCCTTAAATAACAAGGGCTCTCTAAAAATAATGGTCTGCTAAGATCCGACTTCCTTTGATACCATTTTTTCATCAACTAGCCAACGTCAACCCCGAACTGGTCACAAGGTCCAGCCCACAACAATTCGCGAGAGGCATTCCTGATCCTCCTAGGATAGAGAAAAGAACCATGGGCATCAATAGAGTACACAAGGTAACAATTTAACCCATATATACACAATTAAAAAAACAGCAGAATGAAATGGATAGCTGAAAATACATTTATATAAAAACAGAACTGGACATTATTTGTACAAGAAACATAATGTACAAATACACCAACAACTCAAATGACCATCCTCAATAACAAAATAACTCCATGTGACCCTTCTAGTCACTCTCCAATATAATTATCATACTTCTTCCATAGCGATCGATCTCAAGCTGAAAACTGCACAAGGGCTAAAAATAGAATAAAACTGTAGGAATATGTATTAAAACTCAATAGGTTATCCCAATATTATATTACCAACTCACGTCCTTTAAAATAAAAGAAACAAAAATTTCATGTTTTAAATATAATATATGAATGAATGATTTCCAAATGGGGTCCCATGCTATATAAAAATATTACCAGAAAAAAATATGCATGTTTTATAAACAAGAATGCTAGTAACAATTTTCAATGAGGTGCAACTTCAAAATTAAAATAGTTTTCAAGTGGGATGATTTTATGAATTTAAACTTTTAAATAAATCACAAACACTACCAAATTTACCAACCATGCACATTTTATGCTGACGGTGAGTACAAATTAGCCAATGAGCACAAGTCACGGGAACACCTCTAGGCCCCAGTTAGTTGTGATCCCCAGGTACCACACATATCAGGGAAAGTAACCTTAATAAATATCTGTTCTCGTGCACATGATCCACTATTAGAGATAATACCCATAACCTAGTGGTCCCTCAACAACATCATAATCATAGTTTAGTTAGTTTTGTCATCATAAAACATTCTATGTGAAACAGAGGCCAAACGCCACAGAATTGCTAGCATACTAGTACATGTCCACCCACCTAGATTCCCGAGATTCCCTTTAGTCTCAATCATGTTAAACATATTATAAAATAAATTTTACACATCAACATTCCATTTAAAAAACATTTACACCCAAACACACACAAACATTCTTTTCATTTCATTCATGAATTAATAAACCACTAAAACGATTTGTTAAACAATTTCAAATAGTATAACAAGGCCTTGTAAAAAAAATCCATTAAAAACTGGTATTTTAAGACCAAAAACCCATAAATAACATAACAAACCAGATTTTAAATCCCCAAAACCAATTAATAAATTATTTTTCTTGGAACATTAAATATCCCCAAAAGATATAACATGAAATACACATGGAAACCATTTTTACAAAAAAAAAACAAATGCCAAAACGGACCGTTAAGCATTTATCAAAACAATCCTCTAACCATGGTTTGAATTTAAATTTTATTAAAGAGGTTTATAAACACCATCTATAGTAACAAATAAAAATCATAAATCCCTTAAAACATTTAGGATACATATTAAAAAAAATAACCTATTTTTATAATGATGTGAAACGTGCCATTTTCCGAAAACTCAGTCCAAAACATGTTGTAAACCAAAGCCCATTTGTTTGTAACACCAAATAAAAATTTTATAGCCATATTAGAACCCAAAATACCATTTATCATTCTTCCAATTCATTTATAAATCCTAAAAAATAATTTTTAAATCAAACATAACACATAAAATTCAAATGGGAAACTTACAGAACACATGACATGCCCTAAAAACAATTTATTTTTTTGCACTTGATAAGAAATAAAACACCAATTGCATGCCATATTTTATAAATATACTGTAAAATATAAAAAAAACATAATACATGTTAAAAACTTAAAAAATAGTTTCAATAGATATCAGAACATTTAAACAAACAATTGGTGTGCACTTTTATGGGAAAAGACACTACCTTTCACAAAACAGGGATTAATCAACCATTTTGAAGATATATAAAATAATAAAAATGATGAAAAATAATAATAAACATATATATAAGATGAAAAAAAGAAAATTATTAATCTTAAATGATAATGGCATGTTCAAGTGATATCATACCTCATATCCTTGGCGTAATGGAAACGCACACCCAATATCACTATCTGAGGTTTTACCACCCCTAAACCTATTATGACCAGACACAAATGAAAAAAAAACATATCAAAAATCATATTATAGCACAACCAATGGTCTATAATGACTGTTAATGATTATAAAAGAATGATATAATCAAAGGAGGAAGACGAGGGAGGATAAGGGAGAAGGAATCTCACCTTATCCACTAGAAAACTCTTCGTCTTCCATTAGATCTACACCCTTAGAGAAAATGTAATGTCTTGGAAATTTTTGGAGATTCTCATATGGTCTGGAATAACTAGGGAAAGATGATATGTGGGACAAATAGTACGAATTGAATGATTTATGGATAAAATAATTTACCATCACAATCTGGGTGATTTAAGAGACATTGAGAAGTTTTCCCTAATCCGAGACACATATGAGATCGAAAGAGGTAAAATCGATAATGGGTGTGAGTATAGGTGCATTGGATTTGGGTGAGTTTTAGAATCACCTAAAAAATTAAAAAATGATTTAGATATAAAGAAATAATATTATTTTATTAAAATTGTAAATGGGCCCATGGGCTGGCCAAATACCTAAATAAGTAACCTCAATTCACCATGATTATGAATTTATATGGGGTCAAAAAGGATATGACAGCTTCAATATTTTAGTATCGGACAAGTGGTATGTTTAATGAGAAAAAATTGATAAAAAATTAATTATTTATAAAAGATACAATATATGTTTTTAAATCTGGAAATGGGTTCGCGGTTGGCCCAAATCATGAAGTAAACACCCTTTCTACAAAAACTACAATAAATTAAATGGGGAAAAAATTAAGGTGATTAGAAATATATGGTTCATTAAAAATCAAAATTAATCTCACTCAACACCTAATATAATGATTGGGATTTTTAATGAACCTTATTAAAACCATGACATGAAAAGAAAAAACCGTAGTGTGACAGTAAGGCATACAGATAAATTATGTGTTAATTGAAATGTGAAACATTAATTTATAATTACTATTATTAGGTAGACTTTTAATAATACCATTTTATGTGGAAATTATCTTCTAAAATTTATGAATGTTTTATATGAGTATAGGTAGTGAAATTAATTATTTATTTCATTGAATTTCCAAGTATATTTATAAAACACATATTATAGGCTTACTCTTCGGGGATCCTATTTTAATTCCATAAAAAATATATAATTTCATTAAAATATTTATTTATGATCTATTTTGTTACGATGTTTCTGAAAAATAGACTTTATTAATTATTAGAATTAATGAAATTTTATAATGATTTGAAATTTTTTCTGTTTTGAACAGTTTTTAGAGGAATATAAATGAGTAAAGAAATCCTAAAAAAATATATTTCTTAAAATAAATCATTGAACCTAAGTATTGAATGTGATTATGGAGATATGGTTGCTCCCATGGACTCATTGGTATGTTTTGTGATAATGATACTTGTAGTGCCCTTGTATATTTCATAAGGATATCCATTCATACTTTTATTTTATATAAGACATTTTATTTTCTTTGAAAGGTTTTGAAGGATTAATCCATGTATTTTTCAAAGTTTATCATATTATAAACATGAATGGGTTTTCAAAGGGATATATATTATTAACAGTATATAAAATTCTATCTAATTTATATTTGTTTTTGAACACCACTACCTACTATTTTGGGAAATTATTTTTGAATATATTTTTTGATTGAAATAAAGAGAACTTTTTTCCAAATTTATGTTCTCAATAGAATTTTTTATAGCACTCAATAAAAAATTTACCCTAGTTTTAAAACACATTGTTGGGAAATTTTATTCTCACCTGATGTTTTGAAATAATTTTAACATGATTATTAGAAGTTCCAATAGATTTTTTTTTCCTTTTAAGGATCTGACATATGAGAATATGAATAGTTATTTATATGATATTTTAAAACTATGATACATAGTAAGGATGGCTCCTAATCGTAAAAAACCTTAAATAAAGATCAATATATATGTAAAACACTATAATGCTTCATATATTTTCTTATGAAAATATTTTACATGTTTTTGTATGGGGAGAATAATCAACTGTCTTGAGATATCACATTGTACAACAAGGATCAACATATAAATATAGATTTTATGGAAGAAATTAGTCCATGCACTGTGGAATGAATTATATAATTTTTTATCATATACAGTTGACTAATTATTCTCCCACATTTTCTCATGGATATATTAATTATGCCGAATAGGCAGATCATCCACCACTTTGAAGCTCATGTGATTCTGATTCATTTTAATTGTAATAGGTAATTAGAGAGTAACATGGACCGTACTAGGCCACATGAAAAGGGAGTGTTAATAGTAATCATATTATTTGGGGTAAATGATACCTAGGATTTCATATAGATTACTATATTGTGATGTGAATTCATACTATTAATATTATCATCATATAGTGAGTAAGATAACCATGTATATAAATTTCACATGGTTATGATATTTTAGGTTAGTATTACATCATCTATATTAGATTAATACCATGTAGATTAAAATTTTATGATGTGGTTGATATGATATATAGATTAAATTCATATATATATATATGAGGTATGTTATATTGTTTAACAATATATAAGAGGGATGTTGACTGTAACAAATTTAAATCTATGAAATGTACTTAATGATAAAACACACATTCTCGAGTGGTGTGATGAAATCTCCATCAATAGTGGCCAATGATTAGTAATTATTATAGTAGACCTTGTGTATAATATAACATCCCTCCCACTTTGGATCAAATAATGGACGTATCATTATAGGTATTATCAGTGTTCTAAGAACTAATTCAATATCCCCTATGATGAATGAATGAAGTTAAATGTGATCATTGAAATATAGTGGAGTCAATTCTAGCGAACTCTAATGTTGTTTAATGATCACAAGAACTAATAATAGTAACTTTATAAATACTCTATACACTTTTTAAACTGTTCATATAAAGATATATGTATGTATATGTAAATTAAAAGAAAGGGTAATAGGACATATATGGGAAAGACTTCCTATGTCACATATATAGAAGAATATAGCATCACCTTTGTTGCATTGCAGGTTGTGTTGTTGTATGACCACAACTCAGAAATATTATTTTCAGACTTGGACATCCTTTATCTGTTGATAATCTAATGATGTATATTAGAAAGATTCTTTTTAAAAATTCAAACTATCAATTTTTCTTTATATGGAAGAAGGGTGAATTTTATGGAAACATTGACATATTATTGCCACAAATTTCCAACATAGAAGAGAGAAATTGGATTCATTTTACCTTAATATAATATGAGAGATACCAAATCTTGAAATGATGTTTTCACTCATAATGAATATGAAGTAATTTATCCACGTTTATTTTAAATATATGTCCTTATCACACATGGAGAATAAATCGATGCAAATAAGTATGTCCTTGAATTTTTTAATTATAGTCAGTGGCTATATACCCATTACATAACCTCCCAAGACAAAAAATTAAAAAAAATTATTGGTTTCAAAAAATATGGTGGTAGATGGACTAAATTGGAATATATTTATCATTCATGGAATTTAATGACGAGTTCTATTCAATTATTTCTAATTGTAGTCCAAATGTATCCAAGACTCATAATGTGATGGAATATATTACTTTTTAGAATAGTGATAATCTATAGATCATGTTTGGACATCATGAATAATATAACATGACTCACATCTATCATTAAATCTAAGGATGAACCCAATAAATCTTCATTTATAGAACAAGTTTTGAGCATTTAGTACATTGTAAAGGATGAAAATTGGAACACACAATTGAATCTATTCATTTATCGATCAATCAAAATAATGAATTCTTTACTAGAGATAGACCTATATGGGTAAAATACATTAAATAGTTGCTTCATTTTATGAGAATACTAGGTCATTATTTGAATATTTTTCACTGACATAACAGATCTCATTGATGTTGTATCAAGTGAATGGGGATAGAACCATATGCTTCATAGTGGTAATACTTCTCTTGATGCAATCTACATCTTCTAATGTTATGCTTTCATTATCCAAGGAATCCATCTATTCATTTTATGAATGTGTAACATGGAATAGTTTATTCACACATGTAAATTCAAACATAAATAATGAAACATATTAGATGACGAAATCAAATAATCTTTTTCCCTAGAATATTCACCATTTACTCTATTGGTAACAAAATCTGAATTTCACAAGATATTAAGTGGACCACTCTTATTTTTTAAGATAATTCCATACCTCCAATTAGGCCATGGTAATCTCTTTAATTACTGGTTCATCATTCTAACAACATGATGGAGTTGTTAAAAACTGTCATATCTAAATAACTTATATTAATTCCCAGAAAAAAGTGTTTCTTTAGCTACTTTCCAAATTATTTTTTTTCATATTTTAGAAGAATAATCAATGTATATATCCCATGTTTTCATAGTATCATGAATATAAAACACCTGTTAATCAATTATTCAAATATCAATTAATGTTCATTATGTGATGGGATCCACTATGAGAGAGTCCATTAATTCATTCCCTTTGATAACATTATGCAGTATGAATTTGATTTCAAAGTTCTATAAAAGGACTAACAACTATAGAAACCATCTAATTAAAATTACTTGATTGAATATGTATTATAGCGGTTTATTAAAAGGGTAAAACATGACGTCATTATTCAATAGGTATTTCCTTGGTAGTTAAACCAAGGAGATTAATGCATGGAAATTATCATTGATGCCATTATATAAACTCTAAATCTAAATAATGGATCTAAAAAGATATTAATGACTAGACTCTTTTAATACATAATGTTTTTGAGTGAGGAGATACACAAGTGTCACATCATGGTATTCCATCTATAATATGAGTAGCATCCCTTTTATCAATTGAATCAAAACTTGTGGTATCACAAGTATTACCTGATATTCTCAAAATCTACATAAAAAAATTCATTAAATTAATAAATTAATTCATTCTTCATGAGTTCTGTGAGTGGTAAAGAATTTTCGACTTGTTTTTTAATAAATAACCTAATGTAATCATTATTTCTTAATTACCTCACAAATCATTGTGATTCCAATAAATATTAATATTAATGGTAACCATGGTCTTATCAAGTTCAACATTGATTCCATGATAATATTCCAAAAATTCATGAATATTTTCTAATTTCTACCAAAAAGTTCATTTTTAGGGGATCATGTTCATGATATTTTGTTAATTATTGTTGGAAAATGTATCAAGGTTGGATAAATAATACCAATATTTTTTATTTATGGCCATCATATTTTCAAAATAATATTTCATGGTCTTTCCTATAAAATTATTAATATTATGAGGTGTATAACATTGATATATGAACCATTATTCCCAAACATGATAGTATAACTCATTATAAATACTCCCCTTTAACTCACTAAATAAATTTGAATCCTAATCATTATGGGTGTGTTTGGATTAGGTTATAAATATAATATCTAGATATAAATAATAGAGCCCAGATATTAGATTTTACATCTATCAAAAGTCACATAATTGTTTTTGAACTTAATATTTTGGGAAATTATATTTTTGATCCCTAAAGTCAAAAGAAACATTTATTTACCGTATATTCTTTATTATAGGGATGAAATTTGGAATCCAATTCTGGTTTCAACCTCTATAATGATTTATTATTTTAATAGAATTTCAAATTCGACAATGACTATTGAAGCATGAGAAAGATGTATTCTCCATGCTACATGGCTGAAACTTTAATAATATTTAGGATGATCCAAATGATGAGGGAACAAATCTGTATCAAACCTATGAATTTCAATGTAATTAAAAACGAAAATAATCCTAATTATATAATATAGAATTGGATTATGTGTCTTTTTAATTTGGATACATGATAAAACTAACTATATTGGTCCATTATTCTTATATACCCATATTTAACTATTTGGGAGCATTAATTGTGGTGTAGAAACCATCCTTAACTATTTTAGGGTGATTTATAATATTTTTATCTTATCCTAATCATTATAAAATTTAATTTTATGTTGGTGATGAATGAATTCTATTAGGATTTAGAGGTAAAATCAGAGCATTTTGGTCATTTATAAATGATGGAAAGGTTTCTCTATTTCGTGGTAGCATTCTTGTTTGAGCACTATGGACATTGCTAATATATAATTTCCTTCATTTTTAGATTTATTACTCAACCAAGGAAAAATTTGAAGATGATAGGGATTTTTTGTGGAAAAATCATGATATGAAGAAAAAAAATATATCCTTCAAATGATTGGTGCATGTCTCTATCTTCTATATATATTATTAAGGACAACCTGATCAAAGAGCCCTGGATGTGTTTCTAGAAGGATATTCTGGCAATCCATCAGGTAGATAAACTTATAGGTGATATTAATATTCATGGAAATATGGTGTATCTCAATCTTTATTAGTGGGACTAACACAATGAGGGTATCTTCATGGACATTTTGTAACATGATGTAGATCAGATTTCATTACACTCCCAATGGGATTTACATAACTATATGATTGCATAAATATTTGACATATTTCATAAATCTCATTTATGGGATGTATATAATGATCACACAGTTCCTAGAATTGGTTAATAAGGGTCTTCTTAAAACCATATGTGGGAAATTATTACAGTGGTATCATCTGTAGAATTTTTGGTCTTACATTCAATAGATTTCATGTTCTATAGATCATGATTCATTTGATTTAAAAGGAGTTCCACCACCACCTATAAATCTAGAAAATCAATTAATTAAATATTTTAGGCATTGGTGGAATTTTGAGAGTGTAAATACATATAAGAGAATATATTTTAATTTTATAATGATGATGAATTTAGAATCCTAATGAAAACCAAAATATAACTATGGGAATGGATTGACTAATATTTTTTTTAGAAGTTTCGATATTGTTTGATTTTATATGTGAATGAAATCAAATAAGTTTTTTAAACTAATAGTTTATGGGTTTTATGATTTTTTTTTTGATATTAGAATGGTTGAAAATGATACTCTGATGAACACCCATGTAATCCATATTATTTAAATTTAATTTGTTTCTAATATTTAAATGAATGTAGATCTATAAAACATTTTATATAAATGAAATGAATATGGGGGAACATGAATGTGTCATTAATTTTACATCATACATTAACATAAATGACCATAGATTCAAATTTATATGGTCTTTAGTGAGACTAAATTTGTTTTTATTGAATATTCTTTAACAACTAATTGAAAACTAGGGTTTCAAATTTATTTGTGATGTTTTGAATCTATTTCATAACATCATACTTTTCGAATAGAACGGTATTTTTTCCAACATGGGGTTTCCCCTCTACCCGAGGAATCAGTGCATGAGTTACATGTACGAGTGGTTTTCATCAATAATAAGAATGTGAAGGCACCCTTGTTATATGTGAGGTATGAAGACATGATTTTTCCACATTTAAAAAATGGATATATGAATATGAATTTTTCAATCTAACTTCATGTCCAATGGGACATGGAAGGACCTTAGATGAATAAAGAGTATATTAATGTTCTTTTTGGTCATATTCAAGTAGACATCACGTGGTATTTATGGGATATATAGTCTCAATAAGTATGTAAACTGATTATCGATATCCATATTGACCACACATTCTTCCAAACCATCATTCATTGTGCCTACTTCATGTATCTCTCTATATCTCACAAATATCATGGGGGATTTTGGGTCATATTTGACTTCATGGGAAGATAAAAGATCTACCCAATTAATTACATTGACAATTGTGAATAAAAATTATTTATCTAATAAGGATTCAATGTGAGGAATTGATTCCCGTTGAAATATTAGGAAATGTAGCACTCGTTCTCTTGGTATTGAATGAATGAATTTTTATAGAACCAGATAATGATTTGGCATCATTATAGAATAGTATTCTTACATCACAATCATTTTTCATTGGTCATGAATATGATGGGACGAAACAAATTATTATTTAAATATAGAACAAAAAGAAAATATTATATTACATGCATTATCATGATCTTTTAGGTCTATTGATTTGTAAAATTAGTAAAAAATAATAACTATAGAAATATATTTTTTTCTTATTGAACAATCATTTGGAAATTATTTGGGAAACTAATAAATACATAATAATTCATCAATATCTTGAAAACATTATCCAAAAATAGATATACTATTAAACAAATCATGTGTAATATGATTCATTGTAACCAATTTTAATATAATCTTAATTATGAGTGAGATAAAATTATTCATAATGGTAAACATAAGTTATAACAATCGAAGATCATAAGCCATAATGAGGAACACAAATAGGTATGAGAATGTATGTAAGGGATAGGAGAATAAATTGTAGAATCTATTCCTCACAAAGTGTATGATGAAGATAATGAAAACATGATATAAAAAAAGTATCAAAAGATAATCGAATCATTGAATGTGTGAAAACAACACAAGATTAGAAATCATAAGATTATGCCATGGCTCACTACTAAGAAAATCATAATGGATATTCCCCAATAATGTAGGGTACCTACTCCCAATTGAAATAAAACATAGTATATAAAGACCCATAGTGGATTAAGATCACTCTGTAATCCAATACATTCAATCACATGTGATATAATTGTTTACCTAATGCATTGGTGGGAAATATACTTTTGGGAACACCTATATCATAACATATGTTTCATAGTCAGACCATCAATGAACTAAACATGGCATCTCATGAGTTGAAAAATTACCTAATGCATTAGAGTTCAATATTATTTCAGTACCCCAATAAAATAATCATAATATCTATATGAATATTTTTGTAGTATAAGGAAAATAATCACCTCATAAATAATATGCAGGATAAACCCCTGGGAATGAAATTGGTTTCGTAACCATGTATAAAATATTAATAAAAAACCATTACATAATTATTCATATGAGAAGAATAAATATTTTTTTTGAAATGATCATATTTTTATAATTAAATATATTTCCAAAATCTTTTGTTCTTGTGTACAATGAATAAAGAAAATGATCAGGGATAACTAGAAATAAATCTTATTCATGATGACTTTGAAATGTTCATATGATCTTTTACCGAGGGAAATAAAATATTATTTCCATTTAAAAAAAATTAAAAATGGATTTATTTTCAAATAAAATGAAATTGTTTAATAAAAATTCATTGGGAAATATATTTTATGGAAGTGACACTTTTCATGAAATAAAAAATTCAAAGGATATCTTTTTATGTATTAAAAACACATTTAATAAATTTCTCATCATTAAAATGATTCCTAAAATTTATTTTAAAAATATAATAAGGGTTATCTGAATGAAAAATGATATAATTAATTATTTGTGTTCCATTTAAAAATTAGAAACTTTTTTGGAAGTGAAATAATGGATAATGAGGATAAACCCTTCTTCGGAAATATATGGGTTATTACAATCATATACTCATTTTTGAGAAGGAATATAAATCATAATTAATGAATACATTAGTCAAAATTGAACTCAAAATCTATAAAGATAAAGTTACATAAGAACTAAAAGTTGAATTTGTTGTAAAAACATTATAAATCAAGAAACCTAATAGATTTATCAAAAAACATTATATTTTGTGTAAGATATCAATCATTTTCTGTGATATATAATTGAATGAATGGATTTGAAGTGTAATCATTGGATAAAAATTTAGGATGTCATAAATCAAGTCCTAGTATTTACATCATAAAAATTTATATTTGTAGATATTATCAAAGAAATCCACTCTGTAGAGTGATTACAATGGAAATCATTACAATTAGATTAACTCCTGGGTTGAACGAAGTTTATTGAAAATTACATGATTTTGAATTTTATGTATCATGAATTAAACTTAAATAAAGAATGAAACATAACTAGTATGGTAAATAAATATAAAACCATTCAAAAAGAATCATGTTTCAAAAAATATTACATTTATTAGAGATTGATAATGTGACATCCCGGACTCAGATTCCAATTAACGGGTGCCCCATGCTCGGTTGGACACATGGCCTCCAGTGCATCTCAAAAATTATAGAGGCTTCTAACTAGAAGTGAGTGACAAGGGTATGTACATGGGGAGATTATTCCCTCTTTAGTAGAGTGTATCATAGTGGAAGGAATATAAATAGTAGTAAACATTGGAATAAACATAAATAATATAGCTGAATAAAACTGATGTAATAGATAAAAAATAAAAAAAATAACATTATCAATTGGAAAAATGATGATGGAATGACTTGTTGCTAGACAATTAGAAAAAATGTATACAAGGAAATATATATAACATGTTACCCATATAAAAGGAAAAAATGCTACTCCAAGCATCCAAAATCCAACATGGTCATCTTTTATCAAGCTTCATCATATCGGAAATAAATCAAGAGATTGAAGCTGTATGTTTCCCATTGATAACACTTGATGTCATATAATCTACTACAAGTACCAAATGGGGCCCAGATAGGGTGTGAGATTAATTTTATTGGGCGACCACCAACATTGTCTACAACATCTATCCCATTAAATGGAATATAGTAGTGTGTTAGAATTCATATATAATTAAAGAAAGAAGTATAATATAACTAAATGCCCAAATACCTACTTTATCCCACAGATAATGTCTAAACTTGCAAACAGTTCATTAATTAAGTAATTTCCATTAAATTTTAATAGGCCACGTGAGGTGTATTCAGCACTGAAATCCCCTCATGAGAGTATAAGATGTAAAGGTACCATGAGATAATAAGGAATCCTAAAAAAGATATCCACTAAGGGAGTTCCAGGGTAATAAAAAAGGTAAAGTCGATATCACAGAATGCTAACATAAGAGAATCTAAGTCTAGTTAAGGGGTAAGAGTGTAATACAAGGTTTGTAGTCCAATGTATTCTATAGTAAGGTTTCTGCTGAGTCTAGGGTTATCTATCATGGTAGAATATGGAAATTCCAAGAAATTTCCCTATGGGATTTCACCATGGAACCAACTATTCAATTTTGGATCCAAGGAGTGTATCTGAGGTATCTTGTAATAATGTAATGGAACCTTTGGTAATATAAGGATCATCCAAGGAATAGACAAGAACTATAATCTGGGTGGGTATCAACCTAAGAAAAATGCATACTTGATTCGGAATCGTGTTCTCGAGACCTATTGTATAATCCTCTTTTAATACAAAGAGAGATAGAGTTAGTCCATTAATATTTGATATTTCAATCATCTAATTAGTCATTTGGTTCCAGCATTGTACTTTAGTAGTTTTGATAGGCCATGTAAAATTTTAATCATTTAATCAACTCTTTATTTACCATTAAGGAATATTCAATTATTTAGGTTCACATTGCTACCTTCCATCAATATCGAAAGAGGTTATACAGACATGTAATCATTATTCAATATCTTTGATATGGCCTTATTATTTACTTCGTATACCTGTCATTCCAAATTTCAAATTTTATAATCATTTTATAGAACATAATTTAAGAAGGTTATATGTTGATCATACATGGTACATTACATTATAAAATTATCTTTAATAATAATTCATTTATTATAATAAGACTCAAATTTAGGAATGTCAATCAATGGCACACCCGAATGGTGGGACAAACAGGATGAAACACCCAATTATGGAATACCATTTGACAAGGGATGATTGATATGGGGGTGTAAACACTAATATATAATCACATATATGGAAAAAGAATAAACATATGATTACAACAAGTATAACTATAGAAATTTTATTTATGAAACAACCTCTGATGAAATCATTGGGCCCCACATGAATATTCCAAAATCAATGAACTTTATGGATGAGTTATAGACCACCCCCTTAGGGTTTTACAATACCACTCCACTGGAAATAGACCCAAATTTTCCTTAGATCATATTTGATTATTGCACATCCAACATGATGAACAGAAGCATGATCAGGATCCGAACGAGTGAGATTACTTAATCCATAACATTGGCCTTCAAAAATATCCAAAATTAGAGAAAAAAGGGGTTAATTATACTCGTTCTCGGATAATGTAGGAAGGGTTGTTTTAATATACCATTAAGGGAAAAATATTAAATTAACCTAGTATTTAAGCATAATTAAGGTTTGTCAACATGGTATGTTAAACCGTGCGCAAACCATGAGGGTTGGTTATGACCAAAAATACATCCTCTCCACAACTTGATCAAACCATGCACACGTTATGCATGGGTACCTAGGAAAAAATTGGAATTCACATGGTTATGTCGCCTGGCCGTGCACCAACAGTGTGAGGTGGATCTATCCAAAAAAACAAAATCTAAATAGTTTTCCAAACATTGTAGAAATGCAGCACGGTTTTCTCTAATCCGTGTGCAAAGTATTATTTCTCTAAAAAGAAGGATTCTAGGCTCTAAAAAAGCTCCAGAAACCCTTGAAACCATTACCAAATCATTAAGCATCCAACTTAGGATCAAAATGATGATTTAGACAAAAAATTAAATGAACCATACCAGAGCGAAAAACTGGTTTTTTACAGTCATTCCCCCTTATAAGGACTCCCCCTGAGTTCTCTATCCAAGAGTAAAGAAACAATATCTGGGAAAAAATCTAGCCATTGGGCACATACATCAGATTCCCTCTCACATGTCTCATCTTGTTCTCAGTCGTTCTACTATATCACCCGTATGAAAGGGAATAAATTTCCTCATAATGTCTTCGTGCTTCGATCAATGATGCGTACTAGATACTCTTCAAAGTTAGCATCAACTCCTAACTCAAGATCCTTGGAATCAAATTTATGAGATGGAATGGAATTATATTTGATAATTTGTTAGATATAAAAGATTTCATGCATTTTATGGTACCTCTGAGGTAGTATAAATAGATAGGATACCATACCAACTCTCTCTTGAATCTCAAATGGCCCGACGTAATAAGGTGATGGTTTTCCCTACTGCCTTAACCATATATACCCTATCCCGAGTGATACCTAAAGGAATACATGATCACCAACCTTGAATTATAGAGGAATTAAAAGGATATTGGAATAATATTTCGGTCTATAATTATATTGACTAAAAATTAATTTTTTATAAGGTTAAACCCCCCCTTTTAAGGGCTGAGGGGAACCCAAAATGACATAAAAGACTTAAAACAATCATGCCTCCACGATCAAACGTTCAGGGACTAACAACGCATTCAATACTACAAGGAAGATCCCTAAACTATCATAAAAACAATAAGGCCTGCTTCCACCTTCTCCCCACTGCTCGGCTAGTAGTCCCGTGCATAAATGAACAGGCCTGGTACCGATGGAAATGAAATGCCCTATCAAACTTCCAAATCCAGATAGTGCTGACCAGGTGAAAAATAGCATCTCTGAACCCCATCTGAAGCAGCCCCTTATAGAATAACTTCTTGTAAGACCCTCAAACAGTGCACTATAGAACCACAAATCTAAAACTATCACAAAAAACCATCACACAAGTCATTTTCCACTTAAAAGAAGACATCCCAGATAGATCTACTGCAGTACGAGTGACTCTCACAACCACCGTAGTTGCAGAAGAAACCGAAAGGCGATCCATGTAATGTAGAGACGATTCATCATCACCTAGGACTGTATGACCCGATACCACACCAATAGAACATCGCCGATGTGGGAATTTGGGCCACCCTGGACCAAAAACGCCTCTCTGAGAATGGATCCACTTGGAACAAAACCACGGACGTGCCCACACCGGAGTTCGAGATGAACAAGCCACATGAAGTGAGAAAACCAACAAGGGGAGATATATATGAACCTAAGACATCAACACAGTTTACCAACAGATTAGTAAAAACCACAAGATCCCCAACACACAAGCCATTAACCGCAATTTCACTCAAAATACGCAGATCCATCTCGAATAGAAGATCCAAATCCAAAATATACAGACCACCAAAATCCCAAACATGAACAAACTCACATCCATGAATAGAAGAATAGATCACCATAGGATCATCATCACAAAAAATGAATCACACACATCAGTTCACCTGACCGCAAAATCATCACTGCAAATAAACACACAGAAACTTCACCGATGTCATTAGCATCACGTTGCATCTCGTGCACACCGTCGCCGCAACACCAGACCAAATCCTGAACCTAGAAAGGTCCAAACTCTGAGATATTGGGTTCCATAGTTGCACAACTGCATAAACAACCTCACCGACATTGACAGCAACCAAGACATCGGACATCATCGGAGCCCCACCACAATGATCCCATGCTCCACCTGTGAAACCGGAACCACAGATCTAAGATGAAGAACTGGGAAGACACATTGAAGGCTGAATTAAGCTGGCATTGAAGAAGGAGAGGAAAAAACCAACAAAGATCAAGGGAAGGGTCACACTGGTTCCACGATTCCAAGAAACCATGAAATAGTTGAAGCAACCCACAAAACAGAAGTTGTTCCTACTCGATTCCACTGGAAATCAAGCTTCTTGGGAGACCTTTGTCCCGGTCTTGCTTCAAAGATTAGAAATTAGAGTTAGAAGCTAATGTCAAACCATGCCAGAGCTGAGAACCTTCGAGAGAAGAATCATGCAGACTCCAGTACCTTGCTGTCATCGCCATCACCCTAATAGGGCCAGCTTCTGAGCACAAGACACCCTCCTGATGTGAGCCGGAGATACCACTACGGCTGGAAGGAGTACTGGCCAAGAGCACTCAATGATAGAGAACTCCTGACTGAGAAAAACACGGGAATTTCCTTCTATATAAGGCCTCAAAAGGATTCATTTGAATTGTTGCATGAAAACATCTTTTATAAGAAAACTCTGTGAGAGGGATATTTTTCTCCCAAGATCCTTTGAAATGAAGGACACAACATAAATGTATATCTTATATAACATGTATTTTCTATTCAAATTTTCTATCAGTTTGATGCTGAAATGGTGTTCTTAGAATCACCTGATTTCCCATAGCTTTCTTAAAACCATTACAATACTCTGAAGTGAAATGAATTTCCCTATATTAAATGATAGTATGTCGAACCCCATGTAGTCGTATGATCTCATGGACATACAATCTTCCAAAATATTATGTTGATAATTTCTCCAATATAGGAATGAATTGGAATGATATCATTAGACGTTCAATGAATACCCAAATAGCACCGCTACCCCTTAGTGTCCTAGGTAAGACAACTATTACATCTATAACATCATCTTCCAATTTCCATTCATGTATTGGAATTGGCTATCACAATACTATAGGTCTTTTGTCCATTTCCATCACCAACTAATTTGTGGAACACCTATTAATAAAGCCTACAATATGACATTTCATTCCATGTCACCAATACTATTGTCGCATATCTTGATACATCTTTGAGATATCTGGATGAACTTCCCACTAAGAAATATTGGACTCTCTCTTCAACTAATCTCTCATATCATTAGGAATACAGGTATTCCCACTTTGATGTAGGATGTTGTCTCTATCCATAGAACAATCTGGAGGTGAGTTATCTACTGATATACACTCATAGAGAACCAATCCATCTGGTTTTGGAAACTTCCTACTCTTCACCTTCTCAAGGAGGGAAGATCTAACTATTAAGGCTGAGAGGTATAACTTTTCATGAATGTCATGAAACACTCAATGATGTTTAGAAAATAATGTCATTAACATCCATTGATCACTGCTTCTTGTCTGACCTATGTTTGAATTTTTCAAATTTGTGCATCAGTGACCACATTTCCCTTTTTCAGGAATATAAGATATCTCAAAATAATAGGATTTTAGATACTCAACCCCTCTTTATTTTCTTGAGGTTCAAGTCACACTGATAAAAGATAATATTTAGGCTCATGTGATCCGTATAAAATAAAAAGTGCTCACCCAAGAGATAATGTCTCCAACAATGTAATCCATGGACAACTGCTAGTAGCTCAAGGTCATGTGTCGGGTAATTTCTCTCATGAGGCCTCATCTTTGGAGATTTATATACAACGAAATTGTCTTCCTGCACCAACACTACTCCTAGGCCAACGCCTGATGCATTTAATAAGATGATATAACCTTCTATATGTTTAGGAAGAATCAAAATCATGGATGACACAATCATCCCTTTTGTATCTTGAATGGATTTATCACAAGCTTATGACCATGTAATCTTAACACCCCTCATTAGAAGTCTAGTTAGAGGTGACACAAGACTTGATAATTCATGTATGAAATTGTTTTAATATCCATTGATCCCTACAAATCTCCTGATATCAATCAAATTCATGGTAAACTCCTAAGAAACTAAAACACTAACCTTTTCGGGTTCAACATAAACCCCTTATTTTTAAATTATATGTCCCATGAAGTGGACCATGTTGATCTAGAAGTCACACTTAGCAATATTGGCATAAATTTGATTCTCTTTCAGTGTACTCAGAATGATATCAGGATGTTTGGCATGATCATTGTATGTGGGAGAATACACTATGATTTTATCCATAAATACCACGACAAAAGAGTCCAAATAAGGGTGGGAAATCCTGTTCATAAAATCCATGAAAACAACAAGCATGTTCTTAAGACAAAATGTAAAAACATGATACACATATAAACTATACCTTCTATTAATACTTTTATGAGGTATTTCTGATGGTCTGACTTGCAACTGATGATAACTCGATGTTAGGATCATATTATAGAACACATTATCTCCTCATAGTTAGTCAAAGAGATCTTATATTCAAGGAAGTGAATACTAATTCTTGACCATAATCTGGTTCCACATTTTGTAATCTAATTATAAACAATTTTTTTATCCGCCTTCTTAGAAAAAAGCATGATTAAACCCCAAGAAGATGTACTAGGCCATATAAATCCTCTGGCCTTTAGGTTATATATCTACCGGTTGAGCTCTTAAAGCTTAGTAGGGGCCATCCTGTATGGAGGAATGGACATTGGAGATTCTCTTATAATAAGATAAATTGTCAACAATACTAATCTTTTAGGATGAAGTCCAGAAAATTCATTAGGAAAGACTTCCATAATACGATGAACTACTGGAGGGAAATTAGTTTTTAGAGAAAAATGATCCTCAATGAGAATATTTGTAATTTGTTTGGTCACTTCACCTAGTTCATGATGATTCAGTCTGACTCTCCCAAAATGGAGATCCCAATCACCTTTGAATAGGTAAATGATGCCTTCTAGAGATGTAAAAGAGACCTTGGATAAATAGAAGTCTAAAAAGGTGTGATAGTAGAATAACTAGTCCATCGCGATAATAAAATCAATGTCTGTCATCTCAAGAATAGAGAACTTCCACAACAAAGGGTAACTATTAACCTCAAGGGGAAAATCCTTGAACTGGTGTATTCCCTCCACCCCTATTCGTAACTGTGTATCCAGGGTCATTACACCATACTGATATTGTATCTCTATTCTGATACATTCCGTGATATATATAGAAATTAAAGATTTCAAAGCACCAGAACCAAACATTGTAAAGACAATAATGGAGGCTACTAGAATAGTTCCTCATACTGTAGATGGTCCCACAACCTAATCCTCAGGTATCTACTGTAAAACATGCAATTGATCTGATCCACGACCTTGTGAAATAGATGGACTACCACAATCATGATTACTCTGTTGGCACTGCTGGTGATTAGGCATAAAATTACCTTGATAATGAACTCCTCCTCGGCTAAACCTAATGGTGTTATTAAAACTCCCCAGCTATAGTGGTGCAATAGAATTTTCTCTTGTAGTTAGGGAGGATGATCATTTTTTTTCACTATAATCTTGTGGAAAGGTATTTTATAAACGCTGATGATGAACTGTATGACCACAAGCTTGACACTCCTTAGCATCTCTGCTAGATTGGGTCTTCTTATGCACAAGTATTACAGATATATGGAACACCACAAAGCTATCAAACTAGATACCCTGGGAGCCACTTCCCTAAAGAGAAACCTCAAAGGAATGATTCATACATCCAAAAGAACTACTGGAATGACGCAACACTGATCCTTTTAACCTGATACATGTATCTTGCATCATGTTACGATCATTTATAAGTTCATGATCAACTATTTCAAATAAAAGGTATGATTTTTAAAGACATTAACCTTAGTTAGGATGGCATAATGGAGCCCATCCTCAAAACTTATAGCACACAAAATTTCATCACCAGCCAGAAGAGGTACATAGCACTGTAAATCAGTGAAATGTGATTAGTATTCCATAACTGACATAGAATCCTGCTTGAGATGCATGAACTCTATGACTCTGTCAGCTCGTAGAACCTGAGGAAGAATATGATAATAGAAGGAAATCTAGAAATCTGCACATAACATGCCCTGATGATGGCTAGCCTGGGTAACCACATCCCACAAACTCTTGGCCAAATCTCTATGTATGTATATATTAATATTTACATTCTTCTCTATAGGAATTTAAATAATTTCAAATATATACAACATGGCATGTATCTTGGTCTTTGCAGCTAGAGAACCACCATCCCCGGAAAAAGTAGGAGGTTTCTAATGTTAGAACTCACGGGTCAGATCATCCGTTGTACGTGCAACCTGTGGAGCACCAATCATGGACTAAATTAGAAGCAGGAAACTATCATGGAATTAAAAATCAGTGGAAATATCATGTATATCAGGGAATTTCTTATGTGTCACTCTTAGAGGTAAGATTGTCAGATCAGGGGATACTATGTCTAGAGAATTATCATCACCGCCTTCCTAGAGAACAACATGAGTGTGTCACAGTGGCATAAGTCTACAAATTCCAAGAAAACACATAAAAAATATATATAATCAAGTAGATAAAATCTATAATATAATTATAATGTAAGTAAACAAACTACCCAAGGAATACAAGCCCATCTACCCACTTAGATGGCTAGGTATCTGAATATTCTCAAATATAAGTTTCATGTAATTTTCTGTTAATTTACTAGGTTCATTCCATTACCTCTCATAGATATGACAAGGTGGGATAAGTAGTTGCAACCAATTCGTTATAGATTTCAAGATTCACTTTATAATGGATATCCATTTCTAATGATTTAGTTACCATACACCTATCACCATAAATGATAGCCATTAATTTATAGTATAGTTGATCGACTCGGTAAATTACCCTTCCCAACCCACGAGGGTCCATACACCTCATATATTGAGAGAGGAAATCACCCTATCACAACCAATGTAATAAAAGTTGAAGCCTACTATCCCTACATCACTAGAAAAACACAAACATATAATGAAATTGAATGTAGTGAAATGAACTTATATGCTATGGAAATATGAAGGACATGTGAACTCTAGGTTCCTGTAATGATGCATATAGAAATTCTCACTACCATCATATCATTGGGATAAGGATGCAGTAAATTATCAAAAATGTTAATAATCAACAACACCACACATCATGTGCATCACCCAATGGTGAAATAATTTCAACTGTAACAGGAAAAATCAAAATAACAACTATAATTTAGGCAACATTATTTTTACCTCAAACATGGGTTCATGACACCCAAGAATGTCTTATAACCAAGTCCCGAGCACTCCTATTATCCAATATATTATCTCCAAAAATTAATGAAAGTAAATGACGTCCTATAACACAAATTTTTGATGTCATGGACCTGGATTCCACTTAACGAGTTCCCCAAGCCTGGTGGGCCACAAGCTCTCAAGTGCATCTCCCCAAATTCCAGATGTTTCCAACTAGTAGTGAGGGACTAGGATATGTTAATTGCGATACTATACCCTAATTATAAATTTTTAGAACATCAGAATGAATATAATTAGTATTAAACATCAGATGCAATATAAATTAAATATATTATGAAAGTTGATGTGATTGATAAACAAGAATAAAAATAAGTGTATCAATTGGAACAATGATGACGTAATGACATGTTACTATAAAACTAGATAGAATCAATACAAGTCAATAGCCATTACTTGTTCCAAAATGTAAATTAAAAAAACTATTCCAATAATTCTTAGTTCCAACTCGGTCATCTGATATCATGCTCCATCCAATCAGAAGCCAGTCAAGTGTTCAATGATATTTTCTTACCTTTGTTAACACCTACGATCATTTAATTTAATATGTGTACCAAACATGGCTTGAATTGGTTGTGAGATAAATCAAAGTTGGCCACCACCAACAGTGTCTATAATATCTTGCTAGTGAAATGGAATATAGATCTGTTCATGCATGCATATATAATTACATAAAGTAGTACAACATACTGAAGTACCCAAGTACCTTTATCATCACATGGATGGTGTTTGAACATGTAACTAGTTCATTAATTATGTAATTACAATATAATGTAATTATGTCACATGAGGAATATTAATAACTCACATCAATTTTTGATAGTTTAATTATTGAAGGTCCCGAGATGTAACACACCAACACCAGAATCCTAGATCTAGTGTATTATTTTAATACATTTTCTTGATTATAAGGAATCATGTCCTGAAGGATTGGTCAGTTTAAAAGTCATGGAAAATAGATTACATACATGAAATTTACATTAAAATTACTAACATAAAATAATACATAGATAATCCTTTTATAATTCCATTATTACCTTAAATTATCCCAAAATATCAATCATAATACACTTCTAGGCATCATGGGGAAATAAAACATAAGTGGAGAGATCAGATGTTCAGTATGGGTAAATAATTTATCGAAAGATTTAAACATTTAAAGAAATATGAATAATAATAATATAAGCCTTATAAACATAAACATGAACATAATAAAAAAATAAATCAACCATTATATATAAACATGCACATGGATATTCTACTAGTCGAATTAACAAGTGTAATAACTAATTTCATAATGATGGAATGAATAATACCAGACATAATATGTACTACGTTAAGGACTTGTTCTAAGAACATTCCCAAAAAAATTCATGGCCTTGTTCTAAGACACTAGTTTGTCTCATGAGACCTACCAATGTATCAGTGGTCTATAGTAGGCACCTCCTGTCACATACTATGTCCAATTCATACCTTATATGAAAAGGGTGAAACATAAAAAAAATCATTCGTATTAAAACAATAATAAGAAATGTCAAAACTTTAACCATAAATCATGAATGGTTTAAAAATAGAACATCCATAGTCTACCATATCATAACTCATTTAATATAATATAGAAGATTGTATTATAAAAAATGATCCTCAATCAAGAATAATATCCAATAGAGGATGTTGACAAAGTTGAAAATGATCAGTAAAACTCTTTGAGAAAAATATGAATTTTTCATGAAATCAATAAAAAGTCACAAAATTTATAAAGGAAGTCATTTAAGAGATATTTTTTAATCAAATTTTTACCTACAACTTTTAATCTTTTTAAAGAAATTAACTTTTTAAAACCTTGATGTCCATATTAATAAATCTTTAATATCACTTTGAAAATATAGACAATTATTAAAATTATTTAGAAAAATAAATCATTGAAAATTTTAAAATGATGAACTAGTTTAAGTTTTCCTCCCATAAAACATTATAATATTTCTTCTAAATACATTTTTATGATTCATGGACATGTATGATAAATATATCCTTGTAAATACTTACTCAAAAACAATCTCAGATAATAATGAGATTGAGGGACTTACCCACACCATGTACCTTCAGATGGATGAGGGTATGTTTAACCTCTTGTATAATGACCATAGTATGTTATAAAATTATACCAGAACCATATTCATATTTTTTATACCATACATGATTAATTTATGACTTTATACTACCCATTTAATATTTATTTCCATGTAAAACTAACATATCATGTAATAATCATTTTATTTATCGTACGTGTCTTAACTAGTTATTCTTGATAATATCACTTATATAATGATTGAATTAAATCTATAATATAAGACATTATTTATATATAATATATATTCAGAATATAAATATGTATAATATAAAGATATCTGAAATGTAATACACTATTTATGGGGACGGTAGGCCGTATGTACGCATAAATGATGTTTCAGTTTTCATATCGTATTGAATGTAAGTAAGTGAATCAGATATATATATATATATATATATATATAGTAGAGATATTAGGTTATATATTACATACTTATTAATAATATATATTTTTATAATCATCTTTGAATGGTGAACATGGAAATGAATCTCATCACGCCATGGAGATGGTAAGTCATACGTATGCACGATTGACGATATCATTTCTTTAATGATAAAATGGTATGGAATTGGATGATATATTAACTATACATAAACATTATCATGTTAGTTCCATTATTTATATACATATTTTTCATCATTATATCCATCCAAATAACATAATGATAAACAAAAAATTACACCACGATGTGGAGATGGCAAGATGTATGTACGCACACAAGGTGAAATTGTTATTCATAGGATATATAAAATAATGAATATGGTTGTAACATTATTATGATAACCTCATAGATTTTAGAAGGTATTTGGTTATTTATTTTAGTATAGAAAAAATAGATAGAGAGGATGTATAAGAAGAAAAGAACATTGAATGAGGTGATAAAATAATTACCTTTTCTTCGGGTGATTCCTTTTCATTTGAATAAAAGGGTGACATATTCTAGCATTATGATCAATGTATGGAATCTAAGATGAATTGATGGTAGTTGGGAGGATATTTGAGCTGGATTTGGCTGAGCAAAATAACTTTGGATATGTGAATCTAAGATAAGGGTATGTACGCTTTTATAAGATAAATGAGGGGCACTTTATAAAAAGATGGAAGTATTAATTTATTATAATTTCTTTATTTTTTGAGTAACTCAAAATGCATTTATGTCAAGGATAAGATTAATATAAGAATAATTTTAAAAAAAATAGGTTTTAGGCATGTTTATCTAATAAAATATTCTTTATCTTTAAGATTCAACCCTTTGAAAAATATGTTAACTCTTACAATGTCCTCTTATATATTTATACAACATGTTTAACATCTTTACTATAAAATTAAAAGAGAACCTAAAGTGGATCATTTCTGACATTATTATCACTATCCACATTATTTTTCACAATTATATATTTTTTTAGGATTTTTATATTATTTAATAAAATAGTATTTGTTTAAAAAACTCATTTATGTCAACTTTGAGACTATTTTGTAATTTTTTTTGTTAAAGTCATAGAAGCTAGATTGTTTCAATCCAAAGGAATTATATTATACCTAATATTACAATTTAATCCCAAATATTTATGGATGGAATCAAAAAATTTAAATTATATTTATTTTATAATTATTAATATAATTTGGTTTAATCATTCGTTAACAATGTAATTACTGCATCATTATTAAGTTATAAATAAATTTAATTATCTAATGTATAAATTTATTAAATAAAATACTGTGATGTAGGAAATATCATTATCTTTATAATTAATATTTATTCTAGATTACCTTATGTATAACCAAATACTAAAAATGGTTTAGTTATTAAAATATGAATTTAACACTTTTTACTCTTCTTTAAATAAAATCTAATAAATGTTCTAATCTTACCCAAGTGAATAAAAACGGATAATATCTTTTACCTAAGGTTTATTTTAGTCAAAACACACTTATCAATGAGAATTATAACATGTTTTGGGTTAATTTTATATTATTATAATATTATTTTTACCTTTAATTACCCTATTTACTTTTAACCATGG
Organism: Viscum album; assembly: GCA_963277665.1. Classification (NCBI taxonomy): domain Eukaryota; kingdom Viridiplantae; phylum Streptophyta; class Magnoliopsida; order Santalales; family Viscaceae; genus Viscum; species Viscum album. The sequence continues at coordinate 478,716,558 of OY728164.1, read as the reverse complement.
TAAATAAATTTCAAAAATTAATATACACCAAAATTATATCTAACCTATTGAACAAAATTTTAGATACTGATGAAAACTGTGTCTATTTAATTTTTGAAATTCAATTCATAGAATCAGTAAAATGGCGTTTTATGCAAATTTGGAAATGTTCCATGAAGGTGGGTAAAAGTCCTAAAATTGATCTATAAAGTTTTATATATCTAATCATATCATAAAATTAATCCAATGAAATACATTGAACTAATATAGTTATCATATATCTATTTTTACATTAAAATATATCTAAATTAAAAATAATTATTTAAATGAAATAGTTGGATTTTATGTACTATGTTGTATTTTTCACTATTAATCATAAAAATTTAATGTTTTCCGAAAAATATGAAAAATTGACCCTAAGCTAATTTTTATTTTCCTAATTGAAAAATGAAGTATATTTTAACCAATTTAATTCATTGGAGTTTCTAAAATTAGTTTTATTATTTTTCACAAAAGGATATAAAAATTAGTTCTTTAAAAAATCAAAATATATAACTATTTTAACAAAAATTATAAATTTCATTATAAATATGTTTTATATATTTTAAAACATTATTAATAACATTTAAAAGTTATTTTTTACTAGTCATATTACAATTTTTAATTGATAAATAAATATATTTTTTAAATAATTATAATACTATTGTGTTTTTTCATATAAACACAATCATGAATATAACACAAGCCAAGTCGGTGTTTCGTTCAATATAGGATATTAAATTAGTTTAGAGAGATAATGGACTATGAAATAATTAGGTGTTACATTCTCCCCTCCTTCAATAAATTTCATCCTTACAATTTTAAATTTTTCTTCAAAAATAAAAGGTTGAAAATAGAAAATACCTTTGTGGAAAAACCACATCTAATATAGGGTTAATAACATTTACTCGTAGTAAAAGGAAACGGGAAATGAAAAAGTCACTACCAAATTAGACTTTTGAATAGAAGAACATTTTTGGAAATTATAGAAACATAATTGGAGGAAAACCCTAAATATTTATAGGGAGTGTTTGAGGTCATCAATCACAAAAAAGTGATCAATAAATGGAAAATTGTGGGCCTAAAATCCATAAATATATGATGATATAAAATATCATATGTTCATCACAACATAAGTTATTAGGATAACTGATTTTTTAGATACTTTATTTTTTTAATATGATGGGTTAATTTACTATGAAGATAATAACTCAAGAAAAAATACTATATTTCAATACCTGTCATAATCAGATTCTTTTCATTTGGTTCTACTTAGAGATATTTCCACTTCATCCTGTTTACTATGAAATGAATTTTCAAAATGAATTATTGTTTTTTTTGCATGAAACATATTTTATAAATTATAAGGCCCAAAATTATTTCTCTAATCCTTTATATAGTTTCTAAAATCAAAATGGATAGGTCAAAGTATCCAGTAAATTATAATGTAACATGAAACAAAATATCAAGTACTCAACACACTCCATTCTGACCTTTACACTTATCCAAAATACTTGTTTCCAAACTCACAATAAAAAAAAATTGTATTGGGGGTAAACATAATGAAGATATTACTTCCATGTAATAACATGTGATTACCTTCATTGTATACTTTTATGAAACATAGTAACAACCTGAATTACCATAAAACCTTATTTAACAAATTCATGCTCCCTTATTACTTATAGAATACTGAATATAATATTTAAATCCAGAAATTTTGTAAAATCCCAAAATTAAGAAAAACACAAAAAATTAATTAGTTCCAAGGTAGTCGAGATTATCCAATATAATTTATCCAAATAAGTCATCTCTTAATCCAAATTCACTACCACAGTATCATGAGCATATTAAGGTTTCTGTTTCCTTCAACCATATATTTTCCAAAAAAATTAACTTCAACTTTAGTAACTTTTCATAGTACCATACAATATCAAATCCAAAATAAAATAGTATTGTAGTACAATCCTTATTTATTAACATAATTCACATAACCAGTACATCATTGATACAACACTCAAATGAAATAATTCTTCAACCCAGAAACAAAAATACATTAATTATTCCATGTCGGCATTAGTAACCGCTTATGCTTAACCTTGATCCCTTTTATTCTTCAAAGATATATTTTATTTTACACATAAGACATTTATTTTTGTCATTCCCCATTTAACTATAGTTGAAACAATTAATATTAGTTTATTCTTTAATCTGTTTTCATTACTTTTCTAGATGACCCTTTTCTTCACACTTATAATCGACACCCGGTCCTTTGAAGCACTTCTCAGGGTGATTCTTTCCACAATTATCACATAAGGTAAATTTAATCATTCCATTATTTCCTTTATAAATATTTCTCTCTACCAACCTCTTATCCTCTGGCTTCCCTTCCAATCCATATGACTCAGATAATTATTTACTAAACATATTAACACATGGTAAAATTTCTTAAAAAGATGAAAATACATGAGAGGCTATTTCCATTAGAAATGTTGTCCTAAGAACCTGAAATATAAGATCTTTATTACTCTTTGAAACATGTTAATTTTTGGGGTATTCATTTCTATTACTAGGTTCCATTTTTAAATAGTGTCACTCACTATATTAGGTTATGAATCAAAATGCAAGATTCTAAACATATGAATTACTTAAAATAAATTAAAAAATTTATCCATATATAATCTCATAATCATTAAAATGGATTCCTTGCAGAAATATGAAATCCAAAATATATAATAATGGTTTATAATTAAAATGTGAATTTTCCTATGCATACCCCCGGGAGTGTAAAAATAAGTGAAAAGTAAGGCCCATTGTCGTGTACAGGGTTTCCCCTAGTCAATCCCAGAACTCCTTATCATAGTTTTCACACATATATACATCCATGCTAGAACCACATCATCTTTTAGTATCCAGTCAGGGATGTATTTGTTGGAAGACCCACATCATCTCTACATTAACAAAATTCTAGGGACTTATTCTATACTAATCCTCAATGTCAATCATAGGGTAATGTTCCTTAATCAGAGTTTATTTAAATATAGTTTCCACGGTTATTTCTAAGCTTCCTCTGATAACAAGTATAATTCCTCAACCCCATAAGCTCATAGGAGGTGCATTATTTTAATATATTTTCATGATTACCCAAAATTTGGTTATGAAGGAATGATGTGTTTTATAGTCTTCCAAAATATATTATATACATGAAAATTAAATTACAATTTCTAACAAAAATATGGCATATATAATATTTTTATAATTCCATTATTCTCATATATTAACCCTGAATATCAATCCCAACACACATATTGGAATCTTGGGAAAATAAAACATAAGTGAAGTGCACTGTGTTGCATTTGTTGTCAATAATGTATGTTATTGATCAGAAGATGTCAAAGAATGAATGGATTCCAAGGAGAGTCAATATGTGAATGACAAAGGCTATGATGGTGTTGGTGATGAATGGAGGATGGACATTGTGTTAAGATGAATGTCATTTAAGAGATTCACTAAGTGGCATAAGTGTTTATGGTTGAAACATTCATCCATATAAATATCAGACGATTGAAGAACTGATCTTAATGTTTCAATACTTGTATCAAGATGATACTAAGTTACAACACTTGAAGAATGAATGATGATGGAGCATCATTACATCTGACAATTGTTGAGCTGCTCTTTAAGTTCCAAGAACTTGTATCAAGTAGATACAATGTCACAACATTGTTTGAAGATCGTGCATTGTACTGACAATGCATGAGGAGATGAAGAAGATCCATCCACAATCTCTAAGTGGATGAAGGGAGCTAAAGAAGTCCATGCACTATCACTTAGTGCATGTGAACATGAAGAAGATCCACTCTAAGTGGATGAAGTGAGCTAAAGAAGTCAATGCACTATCACTTAGTGCATGTGAACATGAAGAAGATCCAACTTGATCTCTGATTAGATCAATGAAGTTTATTGAAGAATTTATTTGATTCAAGAGTTCGGTTGAAGAAGAAGACCCTTCGAGAATTCGATATACCAAAGTAATGAATATATGTTGAGGAGATTTGTGGAATTATAATGAAGAAGAGAAGGGAAGAAATGAAGAAGAAGAGTTGATGATGAACCTTCAAGAATTTCACTCCTAAGTGAAGATTAAATGTTGAGGAAGAATTGGAGGAATTCTAATGAAGAAGAAGAGATATAGAAGAAGAAATGGCTTAGAGGACAAAGTGGCATTTGGCATTGGAAACTTGGTTACTTTGTTTTTATACAAAGTCCCTAAGTCTCCACTCTAGCAAAAAGGAATCCACCAAGGGCCAGCCTTAAGGGTTCAACCCAAGGCACATGTTGGACTAGGTCACCACGCCCAAGGGGATCCCATGGGGCAGCCCGAGAGAGGCTGGGGCCATGTATAAGCCCCGAGGACACGCGGTGATGAAGCCTGCGCAGCGTGAGCGTGAGGAGCGCGCCCGTGTTGTGCATAGTGGGCGCCAGTGGCGTGCCCGAGTGGTAGGGGTGGGCGCATGAGCGCGCCCGCTAAGAGAACACGGTGTGGGGCGGCACCGTGGAGGGAGAAGTTAAACTGGCCGTCTCTAGGAGCGGCTGGTTGATAAACCGCGGAAAATCCGCTCGGCGATCCGATGTGGGGCGCGCAAATTTTACCAGGAGCGCATCCTGGCCGCACGATCAATCGCGCGCTGGATCGCAGACGCTCATCTCATCCGTCGCGCGCCGCGATCTAATCCAGCCGTTGATGATCTTCTACACGCCGCATCCGACGGCTCTGAGACGTCTCCTTCCTCGAGCTCAGCCGAAGGCCACCCGACGTCCCCCGCAGAACCAGAGGGTCTCCGAGCACCGATCTTGAGCTCCCGGCCACTGTTGATCAAGCCAAAGAAACCATTGAGATCATCTGAGCATAACGAACACATCCATGCCTAAAAATGGGTGTGCATGCAACAACGTGAGCATTTAGAGTATTGGCCGAAGCAAACCGAAGGTTCCGAGGCCACATGGTTAATGCTTTGCATGCATGGGCCTAAACAGAGGCCATGCACACGTTCCGCTACGCATGAATGAGAAGGAGTGAAAAATAAATGAGCCCGCGTGAAACAGAGAGTAAATTCAAGATTTGGAAAGATTTTAAAGAACCGAAACTTTCGGGGATTTGGAATTATCTCACACGGACGAACCGCCTCTCCTTTGCCTATAAAAGGAGCATCCGAGGCGTTTAAGAGGCTTGCTGAATATTTGAAGAGTGTCCCGCGAGCACCCTGTGCTTTGCGAAGCTTTGAGCCCCGCGCATCCCACTTCCGCGGCAGTTTGTTCCGGAGCCACCCGAGGCTTCGAAGGAGTCCCCTGTGCGCCTCACTTGCGCATCAGGAAGAGCTCTCACTGCCTGCATACTTGCGCGGCAGGAGTAGCTTGCGCGCCCGAGGTGCTCTTGCACTCTTGAGGCTTGCATGACCCGAGGCCACATCACTTGCGCACCCCGCGGTTGGTTGATCCTTGCACGGCTTCCCCTTGCAAAGACCTTGCGCGCCACTTTGTGCTTCATTGGATTTGCGCGGCTTGCACCAAGCGCGCCTCTTTTGTGGGCAGTGGGTGTGCCCCAAAGAAGACCTGAGGCCATACCATATTTTTGTGTGCATACTTTTAGAAGAGGGCCAAGGCTTAGTTCCTTTGTGTGATAAGAGAAGACCACACTCATTTTTTTGTGCAATTGAAGAAGAGGTCGTGTGTGTGCAAGAAGTGAAGTGAAGGTCAAGACTTGCCACTTGTGTTTGCAAATTGAACAATGAAAATGTGTGTGCAAACAAAACAAGAAGGCTGAAGCCTAGTGTGTGCACTAAAAGGGAATACATATTAAAAGAAGAAGAAGAAGTTCCACACTAATGTAAAACACACTTCTAAGTGTGTGAACAATTTGAATATAGTGTGTGAAGATTGTGGAGAAGGTGTGTGTGCTATAAAGGATTACACCCTTTGTGGGTTTATTGCACCAAGAGAAGAAGAAGGGGAGTTCATACTTGCACGCATGCACGTGCACACGTGAACAAGCTCAAATCTGGTTGTGTGCATCTGAGTTGACCAAGACCGGAAGTTCTTGAAGTTGATTGAGAAGACATGCAATCAGTGCATGAGGAATCAGAGTTGCCATGCACTCAGTGCATGAAGTTGATGTGAAGAGACTGAGCCAGACTGAAGTTAAAGAGATTAGTTGTCTGAGTTTTCAGTGATTGAGAAGACCCTGATCAAAAGAAGTGATCAGAAGCTGAGAGCAAGACCAACAGACCTTATCAGAGGCTGTTGAAGATTCTTGAAGAGAGAGGCCAGGTCATCCTTAGAAGAAGGAGATAAATCCTGAGCAAGACGAGAAGACATGTTCACCACAAGTGATCAGAAGAAGAGCAAGGCCAGCAGCCTTTATCCCAGGCTGCTGAGGATACTTGAAGAGCTTGAACATAAGAAGAGCTACTCGTGTGACTCGAGGAGCTAGGAGAAGCCCCCTGTGAGACTCAGGGCGGAGGAAGTCTTCAATGGGATTCTGGAGCAGGCCAGTGGGACTCTGGTAACACTGTGGGACACATTATAAAGACCCTCCTGTGGGACTCAGGAGAGATACAGTGGGACTCTCTATCGACCATTGTAATACTAACAGATTATAATGGAAGAAACCATGTTGGGGCGTATAACCAACATGGCAAGGACGTAGGCCTTTGGTGCCGAACCTTGTAAATCCTTGTGTCCAGTGCCTTTACATTTACTACATTACTCGAGGAAAGGTTGAGAGATACAAGAAGAGTGGATCGAGGCCTTAACAAGCCATAGAGGTTTAATTGATAATAATCAATTAGTAAAAAGTTTTAAGGGATCACTGATTCACCCCCTCCCCCTCTCAGTGATTCACACTGATCTGGGCACTTCAATTGGTATCAGAGGGAGGTTACCTCTAAAAGATCCAAGGGAGTCTATATGGAGTGCAGATTTGATGAAATGAGTGACCAGCCTCAAATGGAGATATCTGCCAAGACTCAGAAAAATAGAAAGAAGAAACAGGCCAAGAAGATGAAGAAAGCATGTCCTAGCTGTGATGAAGTTGGAATAATGAATGATCTTAAAAATGCAATCGAATATCTTCAGAAGACAGTCCCCAAGGAAGTGGAAATGTGTATATCTACAGGCATCCTTGATCTTCAAGAAGAAAAATCACAGTTAGAAGAAGAAGCCAATGCAATGGAAGATCAAGTGGAAAAAAGGGTTGGCATAACCAACACTCTCATAAAGCTATTGAAGGATAAAGATGAAACCGTTTCTCTTTGCAATGAAAGATATGAAGACACTGCTGAAGAATTGCAAAGAAGCCTTTCTGATAAAGAATTCTTTAAGACTGTGGTCAAAGATGTTTTCCATGCACTGGAAAAGAGGCACAAAGTTTCAATGAATGTCAGAGATGCTCAATTTGAAGACAAAGTAAACCAGGTAAAGGAGCTTGACAATTCATTACAAGAAATGAAAAAGGTTAATGAAGATCAGTTAGAACAGCTGAAAGAAAATTGGGAAGGAAGGCTAAGAACTGTTGAGGATGAGAAGAACTCCCTTAACATGAAATGCTTAGAACTAGAGGTGATATTGAAAAATCTGCAATCACCCAAAGCTGAATCCTCCCAGTCAGATGAAAGTAGAAATGTTGCTACACAAGTGTGCATTGTGAAGGATGATTCCAAAAGAAGGACATCCTCTAATAAAAGGGCAACATCTTCTAAAAGGAAGGTACCATCCATCCCATCTTGTACTAATGCTTCTAATTGTGTTTCCACAAAAAGTGCAGGATGGAAGAATAATTCCAAACAAGTATGGATGAAGACAATGAAGAAAGAAAGCTCTCCTGAAGCAGCACAACAATTCAAGACAAGTACCCTACAATCAGAAGGAATCAAAAAGTCAAGATTTGTGGGTCAATGTTGGTGTTGTAACAAGTATGGGCATTGTGCAGAGGATTGTTGGTACAATCCACTGAATGCCAAAGCACAGAGGAAGCCCATGCCTAGGGGGAGAAAGCCAGAAGAAAATAAGCAGCATCCACAGGTCCAGAGACAACTGTTTACTGCAAATAGATTTGGATTACTTGAAAACATCTGGGATGATTGCAAAAGTGGTCAAAAAGATACATGTCAATCTCCAACTGTATCCAGTGCTAAAAAGAAGAAAAGATCACAGAACATGGCTCAGAAAGAATCCTTGGGAAGCAAGCATAAGAAAGTGGATGATGCTCCCAAGAAGATTATGAAAAAGGAAGAGAAGACCTTGGATTTGAAATCCAAGAAGGGTGATGCATCCAGGAGGACCACCAAGAAGAAAACATGCTTCTACTGTGGAAAGAAAGGACATATCATGGATCTTTGTAAACAAGCCATGAAATTCAATAGAGGCAGACTGGACTCAAACAGACAATCAATCCAGAAGAAGCAGAAGGGATTGATTGAAAACAAGTTTCCTAAGAAAGGTAGCTTGACAGAATCAAAAGAACCATGTGGAACTTCCAGAACTGAGGCCACACTTCCAAACGATTTGTTAGTCATATGGCCAAATCAGTTGCAACGTGCCAAAGATCTACAAAGAGCTGAAGATGAAGTTCTGGCAATTGCTAAGGAAAAAGGGAAGAAGAATATTTCACATGAAGATGTATTGAGATCCACACCAGCACAAACATCGTTGAAGATCAAATGTGCAAGTGTGAAGAATGGTGAAAATGGGACATCTCGGTTGAGAGAATCTTCTCAACCTTTTTGTTCACATTAATGAACCAAGGAGGTTCCATCTTATTCCCTAATCACTTGTATTTACATGTGCTAACATTACAGGGAATTGAAGATGATGATCATTCTCAACTGGAGGATGGTTTGGACAGAATGGAGTGCACCCCTTGAGGGGGAGCCAATCTGAAGAAGATGGGATTCTTAGATTAATACCATCTTGAGAAAAGTGAAGGTATTCCAATCATACTTTCATCCCTTTTTTCTTAATTGAGTTTATCTTGTCAATTAAGGGGGAGTATAGATTGAATACAAATGGATGAAAGGGGGAGCTTTATCCTTGCACCTGAACTTTCTAATGAGTTTTGTGAAGTTGTGCAGGATTTAGCAAATTCATTGTTATATCTGAAAAATTTCAAGCCCCTTGAAGCATGATCTCACATGTATAGTGAATGTTGGACAGCATTGAGTACCTTGGTTACATCACTCTTGTTTTCTACACTGGGTTAGCCCAAGTAGACTTAGAGTTGATTTACTAAAGGTTCTTTGCTAAAGAGAACATGTGACATCATCCCTCTCTCAGTGTTTTTCAAGAAAATACTTTTCAAAGGGAGGAAGTGATATTTTGAAAAGGAACCACACCACACCTTTACATTTGGTTGCCAATAAGGGAGAGAAAAGCTGACATATTGCCCCAGAAATGTGTGGCACACATATTGACCCATTCATATGTGTTCTACTGATTGGATTGACAATATGTGCTCTAGTGGTATTGACAACAAATACAAAGGGGGAGATTGAAGTGAACTGTGTTGCAGTTTTTGTCAATAAGGTATGTTGTTGATCAGAAGATGTCAAAGAATGAATGGATGCCAAGGAGAGTCAATATGTGAATGACAAAGGCTATGATGGTGTTGGTGATGAATGGAGGATGGCCATTGTGTTAAGATGAATGTCACTTAGGAGATTCACTAACTGGCATAAGTGTTTATGGTTGAAACATTCATCCATATCAATATCAGACGACTGAAGAACTGATCTTAATGTTTCAATACTTGTATCAAGATGATACTAAGTTACCACACTTGAAGAATGAATGATGATGGAGCATCATTACATCTGACGATTGTTGAGCTGCTCTTTATGTTCCAAGAACTTGTATCAAGTAGATACAATGTCACAACATTGTTTGAAGACCATGCATTGTACTGACAATGCATGAGGAGATGAAGAAGATCCATCCACAATCTCTAAGTGGATGAAGGGAGCTAAATAAGTCTATGCACTATCACTTAGTGCATGTGAACATGAGGAAGATCCACTCTAAGTGGATGAAGTGAGCTAAAGAAGTCCATGCACTATCACTTAGTGCATGTGAACATGAAGAAGATCCAACTTGATCTCTGATTAGATCAATGAAGTTTATTGAAGAATTTATGTGATCCAAGAGTTCGGTTGAAGAAGAAGAACCTTTGAGAATTCGATATACCAAATTAATGAATATATGTTGAGGAGATTTGTGGAATTGTAATGAAGAAGAGAAGGGAAGAAATGAAGAAGAAGAGTTGATGATGAACCTTCAAGAATTTCACTCCTAAGTGAAGATTAAATGTTGAGGAAGAATTGTAGGAATTATAATGAAGAAGAAGAGATATAGAAGAAGAAATGGCTTAGAGGTCAAAGTGGCATTTGGCATTGGAAACTTGGTTACTTTGTTTTTATACAAAGTCCCTAAGTCTCTACTCCAGCAAAAAGGAAGCCACCAAGGGCCAGCCTTAAGGGTTCAACCCAAGGAACATGTGGGACTAGGTCACCACGCCCAAGGGGATCCCATGGGGCCAGACCGAGAGAGGTCGGGGCCGTGTATAAGCCCCGAGGCCACGCGGTGATGAAGCCTGTGCAGCGTGAGCACGAGGAGCGTGCCCGTGTTGTGCATAGTGGGCGCCAGTGGCGCGCCCGAGTGGCAGGGGTGGGCGCATGAGCGCGCCCGCTAAGAGAACACGGTGCGGGGCGGCACCGTGGAGGGAGAAGTTCAACTAGCCGTCTCTAGGAGCGGCTGGTTGATAAACCGTGGAAAATCCGCTCGGCGATTCGATGTGGGACGCGCAAATTTCACCAGGAGCGCATCCTGGCCGCACAATCGATCGCGCACTGGATCGCAGCCGCTCATCTCATCCGTCGCGCGCCGCGATCTAATCCAGTCGTTGATGATCTTCTACACGCCGCATCTGACGGCTCTGAGGCGTCTCCTTCCTCGAGCTCAGCCGAAGGCCACCCGACGTCCCCCGCTGAACCAGAGGGTCTCCGAGCACCGATCTTGAGCTCCTAGCCACTGTTGATCAAGCCAAAGACACCATTGAGATCGTCTGAGCATAACGAACACATCCATGCCTAAAAATGGGTGTGCATGCAACAACGTGAGCATTTCTAGTATTGGTCGAAGAAAACCGAAGGTACCGAGGTCACATGGTTAATGCTTTGCATGCATGGGCCTAAACAGAGGCCATGCACACGTTCCTCTACGCATGCATGAGAAGGAGCGAAAAATAAATGAGCCCGCGTGAAACAGAGAGTATATTCAAGATTTGGAAAGATTTTAAAGAACCGAAACTTTCAGGGATTTGGAATTATCTCACACGGATGAACCGCCTCTCCTTTGCCTATAAAAGGAGCATCTGAGGCGTTTAAGAGGCTTGCTGAATATTTGAAGAGTGTCCTGCGAGCACCCTGTGCTTTGCGAAGCTTTGAGCCCCGCGCATCCCACTTGCGCGGCAGTTTGTTCCGGAGCCACCCGAGGCTTCGAAGGAGTCCCTTGTGCGCCTCACTTGCGCATCAGGAAGATCTCTCTCTGCCCGCATACTTGCGCGGCAGGAGTAGCTTGTGCCCCCGAGGTGCTCTTGCACTCTTGAGGCTTGCATGACCCGAGGCTGCATCACTTGCGCCCCCCACGGTTGGTTGAGCCTTGCATGGCTGCCCCTTGCAAAGACCTTGCGCGCCACTTTGTGCTTCATTGGATTTGCGCGGCTTGCACCTAGCGCGCCTTTTTTGTGGGCAGTGGGTGTGCACCAAAGAAGACCCGAGGCCATACCATATTTTTGTGTGCATACTTGTAGAAGAGGGCCAAGGCTTAGTTCCTTTGTGTGCTAAGAGAAGACCACACTCATTTTTGTGTGCAATTGAAGAAGAGGTCGTGTGTGTGTAAGAAGTGAAGTGAAGGTCAAGACTTTCCACTTGTGTTTGAAAATTGAACAATGAAAATGTGTGTGCAAACAAAACAAGAAGGCCGGTGCCTAGTGTGTGCACTAAAAGTGTATACATATTAGAAGAAGAAGAAGAAGAAGTTCCACACTAATGTAAAACACACTTCTAAGTGTGTGAACAATTTGAATATAGTGTGTGAAGATTATGGAGAAGGTGTGTGTGCTATAAAGGATTATACCCTTTGTGGGTTTATTTCACCAAGAGAAGAAGAAGGGGAGTGCATGCTTGCACGCATGCACGTGCACACGTGAACAAACTCAAATCTGGTTGTGTGCATCTGAGTTGACCAAGACCAGAAGTTCTTGAAGATGATTGAGAAGACATACAATCAGTGCATGAGGAATCAGAGTTTCCATGCACTCAGTGCATGATGTTGATGTGAAGAGACTGAGCCAGACTGAAGTTAAAGAGATTAGTTGTCTGAGTTTTCAGTGATTGAGAAGACCCTGATCAACAGAAGTGATCAAAAGCTGAGAGCAAGACCAACAGACCTTATCCGAGGCTGTTGAAGATTCTTGAAGAGAGAGGCCAGGTCATCCTTAGAAGAAGGAGATAAATCCTGAGCAAGACGAGAAGACATGTTCACCACAAGTGATCAGAAGAAGAGCAAGGCCAGCAGCCTTTATCCCAGGCTGCTGAGGATACTTGAAGAGCTTGAACATAAGAAGAGCTGCTCGTGTGACTCGAGGAGCCAGGAGAAGCCCCCTGTGAGACTCAGGGCGGAGGAAGTCTTCAGTGGGATTCTAGAGCAGGCCAGTGGGACTCTGGTAACACTGTGGGACGCAGTATAAAGACCCTCCTGTGGGACTCATGAGAGATACAGTGGGACTCTGTATCGACCATTGTAATACTAATAGATAATAATGGAAGAAATCATGTTGGGGCGTATAACCAACATGGCAAGGATGTAGGACTTTGGTGCCGAACCTTGTAAATCCTTGTGTCCACTGCCTTTACATTTACTGCATTACTCGAGGAAAGGCTGAGAGATACAAGAAGAGTAGATCGAGGCCTTAACAAGCCATAGAGGTTTAATTGATAAGAATCAATTAGTAAAAAGTTTTAAGGGATCACTGATTCACCCCCTCCCCCTCTCAGTGATTCACACTAATCTGGGAACTTAAATAAGAAAGGGGTGATTTCATATTCTTAGTAAGGTTACACAATTTAGAGGAAGCTATAAAATTTTAAGGCAAGATGTATAATAAAAACAACTGCCATTTAAACATAAACATGAACAAATTACGAAATAAAATAAATAAAAAATTACCATATAAAAATTCAAATTGATATTCTAATAGTCTAATTATCACATGTAATAACTAATTTTATAATAAGGGAATGCATAATGCTTGATATAATAAATACTACGTCAAGGCCTTATGCAATGATCATTCACAAATATTTTTTCAAGGCCTTGTGCCAAGACACTAGGTTGTCTCTTTAGACCTACCTATTCATTGAAAGGCTATAACAAGCCCCTCCCATAACTTACTAAGTCCAATCCATTCCTCATATAAAAAGGGTGAAAGATTACATAATCATTCGTATTAAAACTATCCTAAGAAATGTGAATAATTTAACCATAAACCATGAATGGTATAAAAATAGCATATACACAGTAAAACGTATAATAACTCATTCAATAAAATATTGAATATTGAATTATAATAAATTCACCTAAATCAATAACAATATCCAATAATTTATTTTGAAATAGTTGAAAATGATCTGTTAAACTCTTTGAAAGAAATATCTATTTTTTCATGAAATAATTAAAAAGTCACAAAATTTTTGAAGGAAGTAATTTAAAAAGAGATGTTTGATGTAAAGTCTCCCATAACACTCTGAATCATTTGAATATAATTAACATTTTAAAACAACTATGTTCATAAAAATAAATCTTTGATATCATTTTGAAAATATAGACATCAATTAATAATAATTTAGAGAAATAAAACATTAAAAAATTTAAAATGATGATCTAGTTAAAGAGTACCTTCCATAAAGCATTAAAATATTCCTTATAAAATTTTTTATGGAACATGGAAAATGATGATAAATATGTCTCATTAAATACATACACATAAACAATCTCTGATTATAATGAGATTGAATAATTAACACTTACCTTATACTTTCCTTTGGCTAAGGGAATGTTTAACCTCTTGTACAATGACCATATAATGTTATTTGTTTTTTCCAAAACCATATTAATATTTATGATATCATATATAATTCATTTAGGACATTATAATACATGTTTAATAATAATATATATGTTAATGTGACATTTCAGTTGATAATTACTTTATTTATCCTACAGGTTTTAACTTGTAATTCTTGATCGTATCACTTATATCATGATTTAGTTACATCCATAATATAAAATATTACTTATATATAATATATATTCATAATATAAATATTTATAATAGATATATATATATATATAATAGAATACACCATTTATGGATATGGTAGGTCATACATATGCATAATAGTTGTTTCCATTTAAAAATCGTATTGAATGAAAGTTAGTGAATGAGATATATGTAAATAAATAAATATATATATATATAATTTTAATGTCATATATTACATACTTATTAATAATATATATTTTTATAATCATCGATGAATGGGGAATGATGAAATGAATCTCGTCGTGTTGTGAGGACGGTTAGTCCTACACACACACAAGAAAAGATATAATTTCATTATTGATAAATGGTATGGAATTTGATGGTATATTAATTATACATAAACATTGTAATTTTATTTTAATTATTTATATACACAATACTCATCAATATAACCAAACAAATAACATAATGTTTAATAAAAAATTTCACCACGACGTGGATATGGTAAGTCGTACTTACACACACATGGTGACATTGTTTTTTATAGGATAGATAGAATAAAGAATATGGATGTAGCATTATTATGATAAATTATTAGAATTTAAAAGGAATTGGATTTATTATTTAATTATTGAAACAATATAGAAAGATGAATTATATGAAGAAAAGAACATTAAAAGAGGTGATAAAATAATTACTTATTCGGGTGCTTCATTTTGATTTGAACAAACGGGCTGCTTAGGATGGATTTTTGAACAAAGTAAAGCCTATAGAATGAATTCATGGTCGTTGGTAGAATATTTGACTAGGTTTTGTCCAATCCAAATGTCTTTGAAGATGTAAAATTAAGAGATGGGGATGTACACTTTTATAAGAGAGGTGAAGGGGCATTTTTGGAAAAGCTTGAAATATTAAAATATTATAAAATTATTTTTGGTTTATAATAGATCAAAATGGATTAATTTTTAGTATAAGATGATTAAGGGTCTAAATTTATCATTCAATATGTTTTAGACATTTATTGGACATAAATGAAACATTACCTTTTAGATTTTACCATTTGAAAACTAAGTTAACTCTTAATAATCCCTCTTATATTTTTATACTAATTGGTAAATATCTTTAATATAAACTTCCAAGAGAACCTAGAGTGGATCATTAATAAAATTACAATCACAATACACATTATTTGGAAAAACAATAGATTTTTATGATTTTTATATCATTTTATAAAATAGTTTTTCTTTTAAATACACATTTTTGTTAAAGTCATAAAAACATGATTATTTCAATAAAAAGGTATTAAATAATACCTAATATGTCAATTTCATCCAAAAAATTGTGTATTGAATCAAAATATTTAGATTAAATATATATTATAATTTATATTATAATTTTTTATAATATTTAATTAATAAGGTAATTACTACATCATCATTGTGTCAAAAATAAGTTTAATTGTTTAATTTCTATGAATTATAAATAAAGTACCATTATTTAAGAAATTTTTTTATATTTCTAATGAATATTTATTTTAAAATATATCAAATGTATAACCCAATATTTAAAATGGTTAATTATTAAAATTTTAATTTAACACTTTTAACTCTCATTTAAATAAAATATAATAAATGTACTAATCTAACCCAAGTGAGTAAAAAAGTATCATAATTTTTCCTAAGGATTATAGTGGTCCAAAAGCACATATAAACTTTCATTAGGACATGTGTTGGGGTAATTATATATTAATATAATAATATATTTACCTTTAATTACCTTTTTTAACCGTGGTAAAAATTTCAAAACAGATTATTCATCAAAAATCTTTTTCATCCTATTGAAAAAAAATTACATACTAATTCTAACCATTTCTACTGGATTTTTTAAATTCAATTAACAGAAGTGGAAAAATTTCATTTTATGCAAATTTGAAAATGTACCTAAAAGGAGTGTAAATGACGTTAAAAAGTCAAATTAAATTTTATATATCTAATTTTATTATAAAAGGAATCCATTGAATTATATTGGAATAATATAGATATCATGTATTTATTTTTTAATTTAAAATAAATTTAAATTAAAGATAATTATTTAAATGAAAAATTTAGTTTTTATGTACTATATAGTATATTTCACTATTCCTCAAAAATTGAATGTTTTCATAAAAATACCAAAATTTCTCCCTAAGATAATTTTGATATTTTGTATTCAAAAATGAAATATAATTTACCAAATTCATTTCATAGGAGTGTTTAAATTTGATTTTATTGTTTTTCAAAAAATGGAAAATAAAGTAGTACTTTTAAGAAAATAGTTTTTCAAAATATAAAACTATTTTAACAAAACATATACATTTCATTAAAAAATGTTTTATTTATGTCAAATAAATTAAAAATAACATTTAAATTTTAATTGTAACTATTCATATTAAATATTTAATTTATAAATAAATATATTTTTTAATTTATTATAATACTATTGTGTTGTTTTGAAGAAACTCAGTTTTTCATACAATGCAATACACGTCGGTGTTGTGTGCAATATAAGAAATTAAATTGCATTAATGAGATAACGTACTATGAAATTATGGGGTGTTACACAAGACATAATAAGGAAACATGAAAATGATATCCAGTGAGGGAGTTCAATGTTAATAACCAAGGTAACATAGATCTCACAGAACACTAACTCAGTAGTATCTGAGTCTAGCTAAGGGGTTGGAGTGTAATCCTAGGAGATTAATCCAAGTAATTCCACAATAAGGCACCTACCGAGTCTAATGTGATAGAACAAGGTAAAACTAGGCTAGTAAAAGACAAGGCCCTTTGGGATTTCATAATGGCCCTTACTAGTCAATACTGGATCCAAGGTGTGAATCTAATGTATTATGTAATATTGTAATGGACACTAGGGTATTATATTGGACATCTAAGGAATAGTCCAAAACCAGATTTTAGGGGGTATCAACCTGTGAAAAACACATCCTTGAATCAGAATGAGGTTACTGAGACCCAATGTCTTCTCATCTCAGAATATAAGGCATTATCGAGTCAGTCCATTCATATTTGATATTGTAATCCTATAATAATTCATTTAGTTCAAGCCATATCATACTTTTGTTTTAATATTTCTAGTAGAATTTAAACAGTTTAATCATGTATTTTTTAACCATTATGGGGTATTGAATTATTTAGGTTCACTCTTCTACCTTCCTTCAATATTGAAATGGGTGCTATATGTATGTAATCATTATTCAATCTCTTTTGATTAGGCCATGTTATAAACTTCGTATACTTCACATTACACATTTCACATGTAATAATAATTTGAAAGAACATACCTTAGGTGAGTCATGTGTTGAGGAATACATGTCACATTCCATTATAAAATTCTTATTAATATTAATCATTTATTACAATAATTCTCACCTTTAGTAAGGTCAAGGAAGGGAACACCAGAACAGTGGCTCAAATGTGATGAAACAAAAAAAGCCTAGTTATGGCATAACCATTGACATAGGGCAGATTGGGTTGTCGGTGTAACCACAAAAAAAATAATAACATATATAGAAATATCATAACCATATGATACTAACAAGTATAACCATGGAAGGTAAATTTAAGAAATTTCCTGTGATGAAATCGGTGGGTCCCACATGAGTATTCCAAAATAAATGAACCTTAGGGACGAGTTATAGGCCAACAAAATTAGGGTTATAGGATCCATATACTATGGTATCAACCATTTATTGTAACTGGATCAAAGTATATAATTATGCATCCAACGTGACAAATGGAAGCTCGATTGGATGTCGGACAAAGGGGATCTCTTGATCCTAAGATTGTTCCTTGAGAAAACACCAAAATGAGAGAAAATGGGTTAATACCATTGTTCTTGGATTATGGAGGAAGGGTTGTATTAATATATAATTAAGAGAAATTAGGGAATTTACCCATAATTTTTGCATGCAGATGGTTTTTCAACACAACATGTCAAACTGTGTGAGAGGTTTCTGATCGAAAAGACATACTCCACACAATTTGATCAAACCATTTGCAAGCCATGCATAGGTACCAAGGAGAAAAGGTGTGTTCATATGGTTAGGCCTCATTTATCCTCCTACCTTGTGAGGTGGATATTTCTATAAAACATAATCCACACGGTTTTCCAAATAATGTGGAAATTCTACACGGTTTTATCTAAACTGTGCACAGAGTCCATTATCTCCAAAAATATGGGTTTAAGGCTCTGAAGAAGCTCCATAAACCCTTGAAACCATTACTCACTCATTAAGAATCCGAATTATCTAGAAAGTGATGATTTAGATCGAATATTAAAGAATACATACCTGAGAATAAAACTAGGTTCTTATAGATAATTGAGACCAAGAAAACAATCACCTTTTATCATAAAATTTTAAAACTCACACTAAAAGCCAGTATAAAAAATAAATATCCTATAAAATTATTTTATATGATTACTCCTAAATAATATAATTAAATAAATATATATTCATTTGTTTACTATATTTATATTTTTTAGTTTTTATTTATTTTCATTATCAATTGTGAGTAACCTAGATCGTTAGGACATAGCTTTCTAATAGTGGTATTATTCATTTTTTCATTACTAAAGTTCATCATTCCATAAAAATTAAATGTACTGTTATTTATTATTTATATTTATAGATATGGTCATAATTTACCTACATGGGGTTTTTATCTACACTCAATAATGATGAAATCTGAGAAGAGAATGTTTTATAGATTCTTTACAAAAGAATTGTGTTATCTAAATTAATGACATTAATTTCAATGTTACGAATAGAGAACCAAAATGAAGTAATTATTTAGTTAATTATATAATATATTACATTTTTTCCATGTTCTCATAGTCATCCATGGATCTATTTCATTGTATTGTTTATGTTGGTGATAAAACAAACTGAAACAAAAACATACAATAATTTAATGTATAGTTATGATGTTGTAAAAATGTAATATCACTATGAAACTTGAATAATTATATAAATTAATATTAATAATTAATATATATATATATAATTTAATTATTTTCAAAATATAATTTATATAAATCCATTACACAAAATAAATATATTTTTTACTTTGTTTGTTTTATGAATGTTATTTCTATAACAATTATTCATTGTTCATATATATAATCGTATCACATAAAAAATAAGAAATTATATAAAAATAATAATTTTTTTAATAACATTCATAAATCCATACATTTAATGTGTTAATTATAAAATGAATACATCGTTACAGGTAGACAGTAATATATATATACACATGGATGATGATTTCATATTCTATAGAATGAGAATGAGTTGAAATCTTATTTATCATCTCAAAATAATAAATACGATATCATTATCATAATTTTTTATTTAGTTAAATTTTTTAATGCATACTAGGTTTTTTTTAATAAAAATTAATACCTTAATTCGTATACGGGACAATCTCTATGTACATACAATTCATGTTTTCATTTTTCTTAATTGAAATGTTAAAGTTTTTTAATTTAAAACTATAATTATAATATCATAAAACAATTCTATTGATATAGATGTTATCATTTTAATTTAATTTAATAGATTTTTCTATGAATAATATGACAAAAAGAAAAATAAATTTCAAAGGAGAGGTTTGATGTTTATACATTACATGTAGGATTTTCTCCTTTACAAATAGATTAATCCCATTAAGGGATATATTTTTAGAGAAAACATAATATTGATTTTTGAATTGAATTAGGGTAAGAGTTAATGGAATTTTATGGGTTTGAAATAATATGGTATAGTTTTGATGGGAAGTGAGGAGACGAGTTCTGATTTTATACATGAAAAGAGATGACATTTTGGTAATTACTCAAACAATATCAATAATGAGATGTCACTGTAGGATCGAAATAGTGATATAGATGCTCAATATACAAGAGGGGGGTGAATTGTATACTTTAAAAATTCCTTTGGAACCTTTAAAGCTAGTTACGATTAACTATGTTTCCTTAAGAAAAGGAAAGAGCTAAGTTTATAAAAGTTAAACTAAGAAAATTCACAACACCTCTAACACCGAATGCAAACTTGGAATAAGATTCCGAAAGTGGGTTCCAGAAATATTGTTCCGGAAAGTGAAACTTAATGAAAGATTACAAAGTAAGATTCTACCTTAAAGCGTATAGAATCTAAATGAATCAGAGTACAAGTAAGGAAGTATAAGAAAGTTATACTTTCCTTATAATAAAAAATGCAGCAGAAATAAAACAAGTAGTTAAACTACAAGTAACAAGATATAAGTCTTTTAACCCAAAGAGAAGGGTATCCAACAACCATGGATAAAGGTCCCTTGATTTATACTTTCAAGCAAGTCTGTCTTACCCACACCAGGGTAATCCCTCGATACGAAGATCGGAGTCTCTGTCTTGCTATCCCCGCAAGCCCACAACTTCAAGGTAGTTGGCAACCTCTGTCTTCCTCAGCAAGGAAGCCCTCGAACTTCAAGGTAGTCGGCACCTCTGTCTTCCTATCCCCGGAAGCCCTCGAATGTAATCACCAACATTCAGAGTCGCACGAAGCATTGAGAGTTAATAAGAGCCTCTCTCTCTAGAAATCACTTCAAAAGCATGTATGCACAAAACCAAGTTGTTCATCTGTCATCAGTATCGAGCTCTTTCAAATGAGATCCTATTTATAGGTAAGGTTGGCTCCTTCTCCAACGGTCATATTTTCCTTAAAGATCGGAGGGACCTGTACACGTGTCACTTAGACAAAGGTTAGTTTATAACAAAATAGACTACATCGTTTTAATTCTAACTCAAAAGATTGGAATGAACGCTTTGTAGTAAATGTTCGGAGTGTAATGAAAATAATAATGAGTAGACAAATTATAGAAGTGTAAGTAAAATAAAAGTTCGGACTCTAACCAAAATATTTTTCGGAGTCTAAATTAATTCAGAGTGTATAAAACAAAGATAATCAGATTCTGTTTAATAGGTGAATTTTGAATAAGAATTCGGAATGGGAATTCGTCATCAGAATTCGTAATGAGAATTCATCATCAGGATTCGTAATGAGAATTCATCATCAGAATTCGTAATGAGAATTCTTCATCAGAATTCGTAATGAGAATTCTTCATCAGAATTCGTAATGAGAATTATTCATTGGAATTATTAATGAGAATTCTTCTTTAGAATTCGTAATGATAATTCGTCATCAGAATTTGTAATGAGAACTAATCATTAGAATTCGTATTGAGAATTTGTTATAGAACTTCATAAAAATTCGTATCCTGAATCTGGAATAGAACTTAGTCAGAGTTCATATCCGGAATTCGGAATGAAACTTCCTTATAGTTTTCATCTGGAATTCGAAGTGAAACTTCCTTTCAGTTCTTATCCAGAATTCGGAACTTCAAACAGAATACTTTATATCAAAGTTTTAAACAAATCCTAGAAAACAGAAATGAATCCGAATTTCATACTTTGGAAAAATATTAATGAAAATAAGTTAAGGATAATTTTTCTTATAAAAGTGATTTTGCATATAAAAGCAATTTTCCTTAAGAAAGAAATTTTCCTTATAAAAGCAATTTTCCTTATAAAATAAATTTTCCTTAAGAAAGCATTTTTCCTTAAGAAATCATTTTTCATAAGAAAGCATTTTTTTCTTAAAGATAAGGTGTTTGTGATTTTCAAAACAAGAAGGAATGGAAAAGTCATAAGGAAAACCTTATTGAATCAACAGTCACTCTCAATGATAGATGATCCAAAATTGATAAATAATATTGATTATAATATATTTGGAAAAAATAGGCCTCATTAATCCATTCCTACTCATTTTTAATAATGTTTTCAAAAAATACGTTTAGATTTTTCACTTTTTCCAGTTTTTCTTCCATCGTGATTACTACTTTTTACCTAATGTAACTTATCCTAAATGAACACAAATAAAATATAGCTTATTAAATAATTTAGACCAATAAAATAAATATTTGGATTTAATATCATTTAGTTATTTATTTAAAATTTATTAAATTAAATTTCAAAATTTTATATATATAATATATTAAAAACATTCTTTTCGAAAAAGTACAACTGCTATTCTAAAATGTCAAATATGTGATTGAAATTTATATTCTAAATTTTTAAACATATAAAATCACATGTAAAATGAATATTTTTCCTTTTGAAATTTTTTATTTAATTTGAAATTCATACCTGTATACTAATAATATCTGAATATTTTTAATATTTAAAAAAAATAACTATTCACATAAAAATAATTTTTCATAGAATACTAAGTATTATTTTTATAATAATATATAAATTATTAATATAGAAATGTTTTCTATATCATCAATACATTTTCAATAATTATAAATTTTTACTCTTAAATAAAACGATAAAGAGAAATGAGAATCGATTTTTATAGGGATGTATCTTCTCAAGACACTAATATTTCATATTATTAATTTATAAAATATAAAAATAATAAAATAATACATTTATAAATATTATATGATAATAAAAAATTTGTTATATTTATATATTTTTTAATATAATTAAATTTATGATGCATACAACAATATGTTGTTAATCAAATTAATGTATTTTATTACATATTACAAAAAAAAACATTAACTTATAAATGTATTTCATAGTAGTTGGGGTTTGGCTTAGTGGTAAGCAACCCATAATTCTACATGAAAAATGGGGGTTCAAAACTCATGGGGCGTAGGTACTGTAGCAGCACTGCAGCGCTACTGTAGCAGCCGAGATATTGTTGCAATGGAGGCACTGTAGCGGCACAACTGTAGATGTTGAGATACTGTTGCAATGGAGGAACTGTAGCGGCGGCAGGGGAACTGTAGCAGTGGCAGGGGAACTGTAGCGGCGATGGGTACTGTGCGGTACTGTAACATCACGGGTACTGTAGCAGTTCTATTCACAGAATGGGTCTTGGGCCTAAAATTTGGGCCTACGGGCTATGTAATGGGATAAATTCCCACTGGGCCTACGGGATATTTAATGGGTCTCCCTCTACCCAGTTAAAGAGGTCTTTGATTTGCTTTAATAATAAAAATGAGGCTTCGGCCCCTACCTTTTAAAAAATATATATATTTCATAATTTCCTTCCTCATGTTCATGACTTTTAATAAAAATACATGGTGTTAAAATTATAAAAATATTCTGATTTTTTCTATTTCATTCTCTTAAGTGTTAAAATCTTTCAACCATATTTGACTTAATTATAGTAAAATGTATATTAAAAACTCATTTCATTAAATTACCCTGAATAGTTAACAAATTTGCATCTTCATAATTTGAAAACTAAAATGGTTGAATTAATTTCCCTATATAGATCCTAACTAACCATAAAATTTTATTTGATAATGGTTTTATTTGTTATATATAGTGAGATTTTCCAATATGCAATTTAATATGATACTTTTGGGAAAATTGATAGTCTATTCCTAATATAATCATAATAAATTAATTAGACATAAATACATAAGAAGTAACATTATAAACCCATGAAGAAGATACTTTTATTATTAATATACTAATTATAAAACAAATTTATTTATGTATAATTGAATATCTAATAGATGAAATCTTGTAAAATATAAGATACACACAAAAAATAAGTAAAAATCATATTATATGTCAATATAAGCCATTACATATGATTTACTTATTCTAATGGTCTATGTAGTTGATGGATAATATTTTATTATTTATCTTGTAGATTATTTAATTAACCTCAGTAATTGCTAATTTCATTGAAATTAAAGAAATATATTTTTGTATATCCCCCTTTCCCTTCAACATTGGGTTTTTATGGTATTTATCACACCACTGGTAATATCTACTCATCAATTTAATGATATTTCCATGAAATTAATTCCACATTATTAAAAATTTAGAAATTAATTCAAGATTATATCATTTTACATATATCATGAACATCCACAACCCTCCATCCTTGACATCTTTAGTGTGTTAGAGACCTGTACTATTTAGACATTGTTAATCATTTTCAATGATAGTTAGTTAGGCATAACCAAAAATTTTATCACTCCTTATCTCATTATGGTCGATTTTTTTGGAAGTAATATTTGAATTTTAAGTTTTAACAATGGTTCCATAAAGTTCTATCCACTACTATCCCTAAACGGTGTTAACTTTAGAGACATCAAAAAAACATTAATATATTATTTTAAAAATAGAAATAAATTTTTTTAACGAAATATTTCCTACCTTGATATATTATCAAGTAAATAAAAAATTATTTAAGATCATGTTATATATCATTTTTCCAAATATTTCATTCTTTTATTAATCCTAGGTCTTTTTAGGATGAGTTTTCTCATACTTCAAAACAAAATCCGTTAAAAAACATGGGAACTAATCCTTTATTTTTCATTTTAATGGATTATAGGATCAAAAAATAATACTCATTGGGCTTTTGAAAACATCTGTATATTTAGACGTATTTATCATTCACAAGTTTACAATCGAGCTTTCAACCAATCTTCCCTTTTTATAGTCATTAATCGTATATATATCATTGTGCTATCATGTATCCACTTTTAGAATATAAATAGGAATTTAATTCACAATAAAACCATATACTCAGTACTATCCAAAATATTTGGAAGTTGTCCTATAACACCCCAAGCTTCCATGGTACACTTCTCATTGAAAAAAACAATTTCATGCATTGTACGCAGCTCCATGTTCAAGCACACCACGACCAATTAAATCAGCCATTTAAAAAAGAAGTTATGAATAGTAATATCCACTTTCTAAAATTTTATAAATTTTATTTTTCTAAATGGGCTTCATTTTTTGATTTGGAATATCAAAATTAACTTACGTTTAATTTTTGGCATTTTTCACAAAACATTCAATTTTCGATGAATAGTGAAAAACACTGCGTTATTCTATAAAACCAACTTTTTATTTAGATAATTATTTTTATTTGAAATTTATTTTAAATTCCAAATAGATAGATAATACCTATATTAATCAACTGTAATTCATTGATGTCATTTTATAATAATAATAGATATATATAATTTTATTAACATTTTTAACATCATTTACACACCATTTAGAAACATTTGTTAATTTACATAAATCATAATTTTACCGCCTCTTAGAATTGAATTTTAAAAATAAGATAGTCTTGGTTTTCATCAGTTATTAAAATCTGGTTCAATATGATGAAAATAATTTTTGGTGAATAGTAACATTTGATTTTTTCTTTACACATATAAAACTAAATAGGGTAATTAAAGGTAATAAAAAGATTGTAGTAATATATATTTACCCAAACACATGTCTTAATTATATTGGATAATGTTTTTCACCAAAATCATCGTTATGAAAAAAATATGATCCTTTTTTATCCACTGGTGCTAGATTAGGTCATTTATTATATTTTATTTAATGAAATGTTTACAGTGTTAAATTATAATTTAAATAACTAGATCATTTTTTATATGTGGTTATAAAAAAGATAAATTTGAATATAAATAATAATTATAAAGATAAAATTATTTCCTACATCATTTAATTTTATTTGAAATTTTTATACATTAAATAATTAAATTTGTTTATGGTATAATAATGATGAAACAATTACTTATTAATAAAAGATTTGAATAAATGACATTAATAATATAAAAAAAAGATTAATTTGAATTAATTAATTACATCCACAAATTTTATAGATAAATTATACATGTTAATGGTACATTGGAAGTATTTTTTTGATGTTATCATGTTGTCTTGATATTTTTAAAACGAAAATATCGAAAAGTAACAAAATTGACATAAATGATATGTTAAAATAAATACTATTTTATTAAATGATATTAAAGTGTTAAAAATGAAAATTTCCAACAAATAATATGGAAATAGATAAAAATTTCATAAATGTTCCACTTTATGTTCGTTTTCAAATTTATAGTGTCTATATTAACCATGTAGTATTAAAGTACACAAAGACATGGTAAGAGTTAAACTATATAACTAAGGGTTAAATCTCATAAACATGTTTAAACCTATTTTTTTAGATTTATACCCATACCCACATTATAATATAAATAAATCAATTTGGATCTATTATAAAACCAAATAATTTTACAACAAATTAATATTTCAATATTTTCTTAAAGGTAACCTCACCTCTCTTATAGAAGAGAACTTCCCTTTCTCTTAAATTCTCACCTCCAAAGACATTTGGATTGGCTATCCCCTACCAAAATCATCTATCTACTTAAATATAAACAACTTATAGTGCTTACATTATTCATAAATCTAACCTAATGATCTCTTTTGTTCAATTCAAAAGGAAGCACCCAAACAAAAGTAATTATTTTATCACCTATTTCAAAGTTAATTTATTCTTCTACATCCCATTTCATTGTTTGTTCAGTAAAAAAATAATTAATCCCATAACTTATATAAAATTATATATTAATATAAATATGGTATAACTATATTCAATATTCTATCAATCCTATGAATGAAAAAGTCACCAAGCGTGCATACGTATGGGTTATCTTCTCCACATCGTGGGGTAATTTGTTACTCAACATTACATTTGGATAGGTATAATGATGAGTATAATTGATGTAAATAATAAATATAACATGTTAATTATTATATACTTATAACATACCATCCAATTACATACTATTTCACTATCATTAGAATGATATTGTTTCTCATGCGTACGTATGGCTTTCTATCTCCACAACACGATGATATTCATTACCTAACAAAACCATTCAAGAATGATTATCATTTGATGATTAAAAATAATGTTTATGAACTTAATATCAATCTGGATATAAATACAATACATCATATTCATATGAACCATGACTTATGTAAGAAAACGTATAAAGAAAAAACAATTAGTTAACACACGAAACAGTGATAATACATATATATTGGTTATAATGAAATGTTAAAGGATCATAGATGATATCATATTTATGTATATGGTTCTTGTATAATTAAAAAAATTATTTAACAATTATACATGGGGTTAACATACTATCCACTACGGAAAAGTACTCAGTAAGTGTAAATTTCTCAATTTCTTTATTATACAAGGTTGTTTATACGCAAGTATCAACTGGGACTTCTTTATCATCCACAAACATGTTTCCTAAAATTGTATTTTTAAAACTTTTTTACTATTTCCTAGATTATGGTTTAATGTAATTTATACCCTTTTATAAATTTCTATAAAATATTATGAAATGAATCTTTCTATTGTTTTCTGAAAAAGGTACTTTATGACCTTTTCGGCAAATTAAGGAAAGAATGATTATTTTATACTTATACAGGGGGTGTGGAAATTTCCCGTCGTTATATCACCATTGATTCTTCCCTTACATGTATGTAATAATATTTTCAGAATAAATTTTTACTTTTATAATTATGTAACTTTTAAATGATTTCAACATAGAAATAGATATTTCTATCAAATCGTTTTTGGATTGATTTCATCTATGTTAACATATATTGTTATATTTTATGATTAATTTATGTTTATTTATTATGATATAATTTTCCATATTGTATTTACATTTTTTTGACATGTTTGACTGTGTATTTCCTATTTTTTATGTCATTCATTATTTATGGTTAAATTATTAACATTTCATATGCTAGTTTAATACAAATGTTTATGTTATGTTTCACCCTTTCATATAAGGAATGCATTGGATATAGTAAATGATGGGCAAGGCCTGCTATAGACCGTTGATGAATTGTAAGGTCTCATGACACAAACTAGTGTCTTGGAACAAGGCTATGACAATATATTTATTTTTATTCTTAGAATGGGGACTTGACTGTGTGGTTCTGATATCAGACATTATGCCTTCCATCATTATGAGACTAGCTATTGATATTACATTTGATTATTCATCTTGTACAATATCCATGTGAATATGTAAATGGAATTATTATTTTTTCTATATTATGTTGAATATTTGGTTTAAAAGGCTTTTGTTTTAGTCTTATACATTGGATTAATTATTTATGATTATATATGTTCATGTCCCTTATATTCTTATCCTTTATGAGTATCTGATCTCACCCCTTTCTTATGTTTTATTTTTTCAAGGATGCAAAGAATTATATAATGACTGACCTGCATAGATAGAATGAGGAATATAAGTCTTTTCAAAGGAGACACAATATTTTTGTTTTTTCATTTCATAATTTAATATAAAACTTATGTATTATCTAGTAATTCAATGGCTATTAAACTAATTGGTCTATCAGGACATGACCCCTTGTGATAATGAAAATGTTACATAATAATTCAACAACTCTAGGTAACTGGTGTCATGACATTCCGGTTGGTATCAGAGGAATTTTATTACAAAACATGGAAACAAGATTTAGAAAATCATCGATTAGAGATCATTACCCTAAGATAGGCTTTGAATATTAGTAAATAGGAACATCCAAATAATTTCGTACTGTAGATATTATGTGGGTTTTGCAAGAAATATATCTCTTTATGGATACTACAAGTGGATGTGGTTAGGTGATAGATGTACCAAGAAGTAAAAATGCTGAAAAGAAGTTTCAGTCATGACCCGTTGTATTTTGGTACATGATAACAGGCTTTACTGCTCACCTAGGTAAACACACCAGCAAGATATGATTAGGATTATTCATATTTCGTTACAAACCATTATGAAGGATTTATGAGTAAATATGTCAGCAATGGATCCATTTTTTGTTACGTATTTTACATGTATGAAATTATTAATTGTTATTGATAAACTAATATAGTGTATGACATTGTTTAGATATGGTGCATAGTGGAAGGAATGGAAACCGTATCAATGTACATAATCCATGTAGGGATTTCCCTCCTAATCAAGATAATTATAGTGGATTGTGTGATGTAAGTTGTACTGAAAAACATTTTACTATACTTGAAAAACTCCGCCATTTTATGAATAATAACCTTACCCATATAGAGAACCCTGATCCACAACACAGAGAATCAATGTTAGACCGCTTCATGAGGCAAAAACCACCATCATTAAATTTCCATACAAATCTATTTGTATCTAAGAAATGGATATGTTTTCTAGAGATAATATTTAATGCTTAGGGGAGTACTGAAAGGGGAAAATCTGTCATGGTTGTTTATCACCTCTCAAGAGATTCTTATCAATGGTTATCAGTAATTCAAAACAAATAAGCGGATAAAGAAGTATCCAATATGGAGTGGAGGGAGTTTAATGATATTTTCATAGAAAATTATGTTATTCATACACATTGAATGGATATTGAATGAGAATTTTTATGCTTGAGGGAAAAGGAGGATAAAAATGTTGGAAAGTATTAGGCTAACATTACAAGGATATCAAGGCATGCTTTAGATTGTATATATAACCCAAGAAGTAATATTTATCGATTCATTGATTGGTTAAAAGCATTTATCCAACAAGAATTAGTCTCACAATACATCTCATCATAAAATGATGTTGTATCATGGTCCATCAACAATGAAAATAAATTCTCTAGGTCTTATGAATTTGATTTGAAAGAATATAATATGATATCTGCATAACACTCTAGAAAAGGAAATAATGGGATGAAAGGAAAAGCTTGAATTTAATACTACTATAATTGTGGGAAGAAACGACCTAGTACATGCCTAAAGGGGATGGGAGTTTGTTGCAAGTGTGGATAAAAAGGCCACAAAGATTGTGCTTGCATGGGGAAGAAAGATAATTTTAATATTCAATGCTACATTTTTAAGGAGAGGGTGAATTATGAAAATGAATTTACAAACCATCTAGGAAACATACATCAGAAAATTCCTAGAGTGAAAGGCCAAAATTGTATGATCACAATTGATGAGGTTGAAGTTACAAATAATGTGGTGTAAGGTACTTTAATCCTTTCCTCAAAATTAGACAATGCATTATTTGATTCTAGATCATGGCATTCTTTCATATCTTATCGGTTTGCTAAGAAAATAAGATATTTCCAATTTGAATTAATAAGGGAGTTGTCTGTCAAAAATCCTAAGGGAAGTATCATTACAATAATCTAATGTCAATCAATTACCATTATGGCATATAAATGTGCTTTATCTATTAATTTTATTATTCTACCCATGATGGAAATTGATATAATCTTCGGTATGCATTGGCTTTTAGAAAATTATTTGAATTTTTATTGTAAGAAGATGGTCACAATTTTTAATGATAATAATGAATCCATTATATTTAATTATGCAACATCACTATATGATTATCATCTAGATCCACACTAATAAGCTCTACTAAATTAAATTATTGAGGAGGAAGGGAATTAAATAACTTTGGTTGAGGAAAGGAATGTTCAAATAGAAGATTTACCTATTTTAAAATAATATTTTGATGTGTTTCTAGAGGATTTATCTAGAAATCCTCCAGAATAGGAAAATGAGATTTGATTGACTTAATTTCTAGTTCAAGGCCCATATCGAAGACCCCTTATTGAATCACCACTGTGGAATTACTGGAACTAAAGAAACAACTCGATAAAATGAGTAATAAATAATTTATTCTACCTATTGTTTCTCCATGTGGATCCCCTATTCTTTTTTGTTAGGAAGAAAGATGGATCTATGAGGTTTTGCATTGACTATAGGGATACAATGCTATATCAATAAAGGAAAAGTGTCCCCTACCTCGCATGATGATTTAATTGATCAACACCATGGAACTCAATATTTTTCAAAGATATATCTTTGATATATATATCATTAGTTGTTAGTGAGGAAGGTATACATTCCAAAGATATCATTTCAAAATAGGTATAGTCATTATGAGTTTATAGTAATGCCTTTTGGACTGACTAATTCACTATATGATTTCATGGATCTAATGAATATTATTTTGAAATTATATCAAGATGAAATTGTAATAGTATTTATTGGTGATATCTTTGTACACTACAAAATATTTGACGATCATGAAAATCATTTGCACACTATTCTAAAGACCCTTAGAAGAAATGAATTTTATGCGAAGATTAGAAAATGTGAATTATTTCTACAAGAGATTTTTTTTCATGGATATATTGTCTATAAGGATGGAATCCCTGATGACCCTTCAAAGAAAAGAGTAATAAATGAATTAAAAACACTAATGAGTATAACATAGATATGCAGTTTTATTGGAGTAGAAGGTTACTAACAATGTTTCGTCTAAAATTTTACCCAATTGGCTACCCCATTAACCAAGCCCACGTGTTGAGGGGATAAATTTATTTGAAAAAAGAGTGTGAAAAATATTTTTAATAATTTAATAGAAGATTAGTAAATTCTCATTTATCAACTCGACCATCTGGGAATGATGGGGTTGTTATTTATATTGGTGCATCAAATAAATGACTTGGTTATATCCTTATGCATAATTATAGAGTTATTTACTAGGAATCACAATAGATAAAAATCAGGAACTAAACTATCTCACTCATGATATTGAGAAAGAAGTTTTAATCTTTTCTCATAAGATATGGAGTCACTATCTTGATGGTGCAAAATTTTAGATATATACTAATCAAAAGTGTTTGAATGATATTTTCCCACTAAAACAACTCATCATTAGGCAAAGTCGATGGCTTTAACTACCCCAGGATTATGATTTCACAATACGCTACCACCTAGGGAAGGAAAATAATTTGGAAAGTGATTTGAGCATAAAAGATCATGGTGTTTGAAAAAATATGATATTTTAAAGGAACCTTATGTTGATTGATATAATAAATATGGATTTGGGAATAATCATGGAAGGTAAAAATTCAATATATCTTCGAAGGGTTACAAAACCATCAATACATGAATGTTTAAAAAGTTCTCAAGCTGATTATGTGGATTTTCCAAATAAAATTGAAGTTATAAATGATGGGAGATCGGTCAAATATAAATATGAATATGGAATTTCGAAATTTAGGTAGAGGAATTGTGTTTGTGATATTTATGATCTAGGATGGGAACAATGGGATGATGGTCATAGCTCCAATTTCCCTATACAACATGGAAACAGTAAGATGTATAGATATTTGAAAGAACATTTTAGGTTATACTACATGAAGAGAGATATTGATGATTATATGTAAAGATGTATGGTTTGTAAACAGGTGAAGGATGGATGACAACATCCTAGAGGAGTCATCAAACATCATCCCATACCCGAGTGAAAATAGGATGATATTTCGATGGACTTTTTCATGGGGATACCAAAGACTCCTAGAAAGAATGATTCAGTATAGGTAATTGTTGATCGTCTTACCATGTCTACACATTTTCATGCTATAAGAGAAGATTTACCACTTGAAAATTTAGTAATACTATAAATTTTTTGAAGATGTAAGACTTCATGTTGTACTAGTATTGAATGTTTCTAATTGTGATTCATGTTTTACATAAATATTCAAGAAAAGTCTTTAGAAATCCCTTGACACTGAATGTCATTTGAGCACTGCATACCATCCTCAAACGGATGGACAAACAAAACAAACTATTCAAACCATAGATGACATGTTGAGATCTTTCTCACGTGACTTTAAAGGTATGCATGATCAGTAGTTGCCTGTGCTATTATTTTCCTATTACAATAGCTTCTATTCATGTATTCACATGGAACCATATAAAGCATTATACAGAAAGAGATGTCACACACCAATATGTTGGGATGATGTTGGAGTAAGAAAACTCATAGGCCTGTAAATTGTTTTGGAAATAATAAAAAAAGTTACAATTATCCAAACCCACATCAAATCATCTTAATGTTGGAAAAATAGATATACAGATAATCGAAGGAAGGATATGGTATTTAGAGTAGGAGATCATGTTTTAATGATGGTTTTTCTATGGGAGGGTGTTATACTATTCAATAAGAAGAGTAAATTATGTCCTAGGTTAATCGGTCCTTTCAAAATTCAAGAACAAATTGGAGTTGTAGCTTACCCTTTGGGAATGCTACAAATTCAATCCAATGTTCATGATGTCTTCCAAGTATCATTGTCATGAAAATATATGACAAACCAAATCATTGTACTCACATATGAAGAAATAGATCTATAACCTGATATATCTTATTATGAAGAGCCTATCAATATTTTTGATACAAGATAACAATTGTTGATAAACCAGACAACTTTTCTGGTAAAAGTTATTTGGAGAAACCTTAAAATGGAAAAGGCGCCATGGGAACCTGAGAAACAAATGATGAAGAACCACCTAAATCATATTATGCAGTAATATTCTATAGATTTTGAGGAATAAATTATTTTAAGGAGGGAAGAATTTTACCCCAGAGATTCCACGGTACACTTCTCACTGAATAATACAATATATTATTATGTACCTAGCTCCGAGTTCTAGCACACCATGACCAATCAAACAAGTCATTTAAAAAGTAGTTTTGAATAGTAATACCAAATTTTCAATATTTTTAAAAAATTATTTTTCAAAATGGACTTCATTTTTGGATTTGAAATATAAAAATAATCTTATAGTGAATTTTTGGTATTTTTTCTAAATTTTTTTTATTTTGGATAAATAGTGAAAATCACCGTGTTATTGTTTAAATCAAATTTTTATTTAAATTTTTATTTTTACTTTAAATTTATTTTATAGTTAAAATAGTTACATAGTACTTATATTAATTGAATTTAATTCAATGGTTTCATTTTATAATAAAATTATATATATATAATTTTATTGCACTTTTTAACATCTTTTACCCACATTCTATACACATTTGCAAATTTGCATAAACCATAATTTTGCCGCTTTTGTGGATTGAATTTTAAAAATTCAAAAAACATTATTTTCATTATTATGTAAATAATGGTTCAATATGATGAAAATAATTTTTGGTGAATAGTAACTATTTAATTTTAATAACACAGTTAAATGTAAATAGGGTAATTAATTGAAAACATAATAATATAATAATATAAAATTACCCCAACACATATCCTAATTTTATTGGATATCTGTATCGTTACCAAAATCAGCATTAGGAAAAAAAACTATGATCCTTTTCAATCCAGAAGGATTAGATTAGGAAATTTATATATTTATTTAAAGAAATGTTAGAAGTGTTAAATTCTAATTTTATAATTAACAATTTATAATATAGGGTTATAAATTAGATAAATTAGACTATAAATAAAAATTTAAATATAAAAAGATATCTGACATCATGGAATTTTATTTAAAAATTTTATATATTATATAATTAAAATCATTTTTTTACACAATGATGATGCAATAATTACGTTTTTAATGAAAGATTAAAATAAATGATATTAATAATAATAAAATAAATATAAATTTATTTAATTAATGACATCGGCTAATTTTATTGATAACATATACATGTTAGTGACACATTTTCTAATTCTATTGGATGATTTTTTTTTACCAAAATCATCCTTAGGGGATAAATATGACCCTTTTTTATCCACTTTTGTTAGATAATGACATTTATTATATTTTATTAAAAGAAGAGTTAACAGTGTAAAATTCAAATTTTAATAACTAGATCATTTTTAATATATGGTTATATAGATGATAAATTCAACTATAAATAATTATTAGAATGATAAAAGTATTTCCTACATCTTTTTATTTTATTTATAATTTTTATAAATTAAATAATTAAATTTATTTATGACACAATGATGATGCAACAATTACCTTATAAATACAAGATTAGAATAAATGAAATTAATAATATTAAAGTAAGTATAATTTGATTTAATTAATGACATTCAGAAATTTTATAGAAAATTTATACAAGTTATTGATACATTAGAAGTATTGGTTCTATGTTATCATGTTGGATTGATATTTTTAAAAATGTAAATATTAAATAGTAACAAAATTGGAATAAATGATATTTTAAAATAAATACAATTTTATTAAATTAAATAAAATTCATAATAATATAAAGGTAGGCCAAATAATAGGGATACTGATAAAAATGTCATAAATGATCCACTTTAAATTTTTTTGTCAATTTATAGTAACTATATTAACTATGTAGTATTAAAATACAAGAAGACATGTTTATAGATAAACTATTCAACTATTGGTTAGATAAAAAAGATACGGTTATTTATATAACCTAAACATATCTAAAAAATATTGGTTAAGAGGTTTTAGACACATCCCAATATTATCCTATAAATAAATAATTTTTTATCTATTAGAAACCGAACTTCATTTTATAATAAATTAGTATTTCAATATTTTCCTAATGTGCCCCTCACCTCTCTTTTTAAATGGCACTTCCCCTTATTTTAAATTGACACATCCAATGACATTTATCTCATACAACCCCTTCCAAAATCTCCTATCAAATACCATAAATTAATCATAGGGGCCTTACATTTATTAGAAATCAACCCTAGGGATCCCTTTTGTTTAAAAAAAGGATGCACCCGATGAATTGGTAATTATTTTATCACCTCTTTCAAAGTTATTTTCTTCCTCTACTTCCTCTTTCATTTTTTCCCGTAAAAAAATAAAAAATATTGTACATTTTACATACTGAGATGTTATAATAAATATTTTACTACCATATTAAATATTCTATCCATCCTATGAATGAAAAAGTCACCTTGTGTGCGTATTTACATCTTACCATCTCCAGGTCGTGGGTTAGTTTGTTATTCAACACTACATTTTTTTAATGAATTTAATAATTAGTATAATTGATGTAACTAATAAATATAACATGAAAATTATTCGTTATATATAATATACAATCCATTTACACAAGATTTCACCATTGATAGAATGATATTGTCACTTGTGTGTACGTACGACTTATCGTCTCCACAACGCGATGTGATTTGTTCCCCATAAAACCATTCAACAATAATTTTAATTTGATGATTAAAAATAATTTTTAGGAACTCGTTATCATTCTGGATATGAATCAAATACATCTTATCCATAAAATACTTGACCTTCATAACAAAACATATACAGAAAAACAAATCTGTGAACACCCAAAACAATGATAATACTTAAATATTATTAACAACAAAATACTAGAGGATCATATATGATATCATATTTATTTATGTGGTTATTTTATAATTTAATAAAAAAATATATAACCATTATAAATGAGTTTAACATACCCAATACTATTGATAAGTATGAGGTATGGGTTAATTTCAAAATCATGTTATTATCGGAGTTTATTTATGCATAAGTATCTACTAGGACTTTTTATCATTCACAACCATGTTTAATAAAAATCTACTTTTAAAACAATTTTACTATTTTCTAGAATATTGGTTAATGTCATTTATACCATTTTTTTAATTTTTAAAAAATATTTTGAATGGAATATTTCTATCGATTTCCAGATAAGTTACATTATGAAATTTTCAACAAATTAGAGAAAAAATGTTTCGTTTTAGTTTATAAGTGGGTGTGGATATTTTCCACCATTATAACATATTCAAAGATTCCCATAATATCTTATAAATATATTTTTCAAATAACTCATTTATTTTTTACTACTGTGACAATTAAATGATTTCAATGTATAAAGAGATATTTATGTCAAATATTTTTTGGATGGATTTTATCTCTGTTAACATCTATTGATAGATTTTATGTTTAATTGAACTTGATTTATTATGATACAATATTACTTATTGTTTTGATAGTTTTATGATCTTTTTTACTATTTATGTTCTATTTTTATGTCATTCATGATTTATTGTTAATGTATTAACATTTTTTATGCTAGTTTAATATGGGTTTTTTTGATCTTTATCCCTTTCTATATGAGTAATACATTAGACGTATTCAATGAAGTGTAGGGCCCGATATAGACCCTAAATGCATAAGTAGGTATCATGAGATAAACTAGTTTATTGGCACAAGTTCTTGACAATATTATTATTTGTAGTCTTTGCATGAGGCCTTGAATATGTTGTTATGATGTCGAGCATTGTGAATTCCATCATTATGAGATTAGTTATTAATAATATGTGTGATTATTCTTTTCAATGAATATCCATGTGAATAAAAATATGGAGTTACTTTCTTTATATTTTCCATATTATGCTTAATTTTATGTTTACAAGGATTGTGTTTTAGTCTTATAAATTCGATTAAGTGATTACGCTTATTTATGATAGTTTCAGCTATATTTTTGTCCTTAATGAGCGTCTGATCTCACCCATTTATTATGTTTTATTTTTTCCAGTATGTAAAGAAGTAAATTATGAATGACCTACATGGATAGGCTAAGGGATTTGAGTGTGTAAAAGGGATCCACAAATTTGTTTCTTTAATTTCATAATGTAATATAAAACTTATATGTATCTAGTATTTCCAAGGCTATTGGACTGATCAGGACTTCGAGACTTGATCTCTTGTGATCAGGATAATGTAATGTAATAATGAAATGACCCTTGGTAATTAGGATTGGGGAATTATAGTAGGTATTAGAGGATTTTAATTAAAAACAATAGAAACTGGATTTAGAAAAACTCTGATTAGGGAACATTATCCTAAGATAGTCTTTGAGGATTAGTATTGAAGAAAATCAAAAAAAATTGGAAATGTAGATATTGTGTGGGATTTAGAAGCAATACATCCTTGTCAAGATAGTACAAGTGGATGTTGTTCTTGTATAGATTTACCTTGGAGTAAAAACTCTGATAAGGTGTTTCAGGATTTGGCCTTGGGTATCCTGGTACATGACAAGGGACCTTACTATGCACCAAGTTTGAAACTCCAAGGGTGTATGCATGGGATAATTCAAATTTTGTTTAAAAAAATATGAATTATTTATGAGTTAATAAATCCACAATGAAAAAAATTATTATTATGGATTATATTCATGAACTATTCAATTTATGTAAAGTATTTTACAAGTTTGGAAGTATGAAATATGTTTCATAAACTAATCTAATGTATTCCATTTTTTAGAAATGGCTCTTATTTGAATAAATGGAAACCATATAAACACACCTAATATATGTAGGGATTTAACTTCTATTAAATAAAATTAGACTAGAGGTAGTGATGAAACTGGTGCTGACTAGCTTATAACCATCCTGAGACAACTCGCCCAGGATATGAATAATAACCTTAGATGTATGGAGCACCCTAATTCACAATGCGAAGGTTCAATGCTAGACTGTTTCATGGGGAAACAACCACCAACATTCAAAGGGTCTACAAATCCATTTTCAATTGAGAAATGGATACGTTCATTAGGAAAAATATTTCATTCTTGGGTAGTATCAAACATGAAATTGTTTTCATGGAAGTTTATTGCCTCTCATGAGATGCAGATTAATGGAGAACAATAATTCAAAACAAAAAAAGTTGATGATGAAGTATCAAATATGAAATGGATGGAGTTTTATGATATTTTTTTAGTAAAGTACTTTCCTTGTGAACATCGATCAAATATGGAAAGGTAATTTTTTTTCTAAGGAAAAAGGAGGATGACAATGTCGCAAAGTATGAGGCAAGATTTACAAGGTTAGATAGGCATACAATAGATTATATATGTAACCCAAGAAGAAATATTGATTGATTCTTTGATGGGTTAAAACCATCTCTCAGACAAGAATTATTCTCAAAACCATTCTCATAGTATAATGATATAGTCTCATGTGCTATCAGGATATTAAATGAATTCTCTAAGTATTATTATTTTAAAGTGATGTAAGATAAGAAGAGATCTTCTAAACTCTATGGAAAATGAAATATGGTGGGAATGAGAAGATTTTAATTTCTATCCTATAATAATTGTTGGAAGAAACTCCCTAGTAAAAGCATAAAGTGGATAGGATTTTGTTACAAGTGTGAAGAAAAAGGTCACAAAGCTCGTGATTGCAAGGGGAGGAGAGAGGCTATCCATGATCAATGGTTCAGTTGTAATGAGATGAGGAATTATGGACATGAATTTCCTAATATTCAATAAAAAATATCTCATAAAATGCCAAGGGAGAAAATCCAAGCGTATAAGATCACAATTTACTGAGGTTGATGTTCTGAATGATGTGGTGTAATGTATTTTAAATGTTTCCTCCAAATTATCCAATGAATTATTGGATACTGGATCATCACATTCTTTCATATCTTCCCAGTTTTCCAAGAAAATTAGATATTTCTAATTTGAATGAATAAGGGTGTTTTCAGTCAAAACTCTTAGGGGAAGTATCATTACAACAATGTTTTGTCATGTAGTTTCCCTTAAGGCATATAAATTTGCTTTATCTTCTGATTTTATTGTCAAACACATGATTGAATTTGATATAATCTTGAGTATGGATTGGATTTCTTTCCATGATGTAAAAATTTATTGTAAGAAGAAGGAGGTTACAATTTTTGATATTGATAGAGAATCCTTTGTCATTAGAGCTGAAACATAACCATCAAATTCTACTCTATATCCATCCCTAGTTATTCTAATAAATTCAATTGTTGAGGGGTAAGGGAGATAATTAACAATGGGGGAGAAAATGAAATATCAAATAGAGGATGTACCTATTTATAAAGAATATGTTGATATGTTTCCAGAGGAATTTCCTAGAAATCATACGAAATGTGAAATTGTGTTTTCCATTGACATAATTCATGGATAATGGCCCATATCAAGGACCCGTAATAAAATGGCCACAATGGATTTAGTGAATCTAAAGAAAAAACCAGATTAATTGATAAATAAATGATTTATTTTCCCTAGTTTTTCTCTATGGGGATCCCCTGTTCATTTCATTTAGAGGAAATATGGATCTCTGATGTTGTTCATTGACTACAGGGAGCTCAATGCTATAACAACAAACAAAAAGTATCCCAGATCTCGCATTGATTATTTATTTGATCAACTTTAGGAGGCTCAATAATCTTCAAAGATTGAATTCCAATCTAGATATCATCTATTGTGTGTGAGGAATGAATACATTCCAAAGAGAGAATTTAGAACTAGGTATGGGAATTACGAGTATACAGTTATGCATTTTGGACTCACTAATGAACACTCTGTTTTCATGGATCTAATTAGTAGAGTTTTCATGGAATATCTCGATGTCTTTTTAGTAGTATTTATTTATGATATCTTAGTACAATCCAAAATCTATGATGATCATGAAGAACATTTGAACACTATTCTAAAGTCCTATAGATGAAATGAATTATATGGGATGTTTAGAAAATGTGAATTCTGGATTTAAGGGATTTTTTTTCATTGACATATTGTGTCACGACCCGTCCTCGGGCCCGTGCCGTGACTACCCCAATCCCGCCTTCCATAGGCCAGGGGCTGGCGACTAGAACCAAGGCGTAAATCCAGGTAAAAAGGGAAGGCATTGCCTTTGTAAAGTAAATAATCACACAGAGTACAAGCGGAAGAAGTAAATACTAAGTAAAAAATGAGTACAACAGTAAGTGCGGAAAGTATAAAGGGGCCGGAAATACAAGCCCAACTTTAAAATACAACTCGAAAGGGAAAACAACAACTGAAAAGTAAAGCTGCTACGCCGAGCTGTCCACTGGAAATCCCACCTGAAGGGTGGGTACAGATAGCTCCTCTGCTCCTCAGGTCCCGTCGTCCGCTCCGAGTATGTCCCGCCCAGTGGTCCACCTCCGGGTACCGCCTCGTCGTCACGTCCACCTCTGGGTACCGTCTCGTCGTGAGGTCCTCCTCCGGGTACCATCTCGTCGTATAGTCCACCTCCAGGTACCGTCTAGTCCTCGAACACTCGGCCTCTGTCTGCACTGCCCGTCGTCTGCAACCAACACAACGAGGTGCGGGCATAGCCCGTGCAGGGGTGAGTATAACGATACTTAGTAGGGACCCCGAGACCCTCAAGGTCTCACTAAAACCAACAAGGATAACCACATAGAAGATCTCAACAGATAACCTCTACTTAGGTATATGCCCATACATATACCTAAGTTATCAGGTAACCCATCTCAATCATGAGGCAAACACAAGCTCAAAAGTCTCAGCTCAAACCAGGATTTTCATCATCGAAACTGTAACTGCTGAAGAGCTCCGTCTCTGGAGTGTACAGTGGTCCTGTCACAACTCTGAGGCACTGCTCACTAACTTAAGACTGATGTTGTACTCCACCTATCGAGTATTGCGGGCCATCCACTACAACCAAACGCTCCCATGTGCCGCTACAACCAAGCGCACCACTGTCATGGGTCTGCCGCTACAACCAAGCGCTCTCATGTGCCGCTACAACCAAGCGCACCTCTGTCGTGGGTCTGCCGCTACAACCAAGCGCTCCACTGTGCCGCTACAACCAAGCCCACCTCTGTCGTGGGTCTACCGCTACAACCAAGCGCTCCCCTGTGCCGCTACAACCAAACACACCTCTGTCGTGGGTCTGCCGCTACAACCAAGCGCACCTCTGTAACGCATCGGGGCGTCCGATCAGCAGTCGTCGGGACTCAGTCTGCTACACGGTCTCCGTACTCTGCACGCTCGTCTCCGGGAGGGTCCGCTCCATGAGCTACTGGTGGATACTCCAAGTATCACAAAGTCCCGCAAGGAAGTATCTCAAAGGACCACCTCGTCATAGGGGTCTCAACGCAACAGACGGCGCGTCAATCGGACGCCCGGTCTGTGAGTTATTAGCCTTTTCGTCCCAGGGGCCCGGTTGGTTTC
The DNA here is from genome assembly GCA_963277665.1 of Viscum album. NCBI lineage: Eukaryota > Viridiplantae > Streptophyta > Magnoliopsida > Santalales > Viscaceae > Viscum > Viscum album. Next base: position 478,674,419 of record OY728164.1, on the reverse strand, counting down.
GTGTGCGAACCAATCCGGCCGTAATTCAACTATACCCCGAACACTCATAGGGTATACTCATAGGGACCGTTTCTCAATGTGATCACCAACGCCGCTGACAGTTCGTCAAACAGACGTCTGGTCTGAAAGATATCAGCTTTTCCGTTCCAGGGGCCCAGTTGGATTTCAGTGCGATCCAACCCGGCCACTATCCATCTGCATCCGAAACTCGGGCGGAGGATGCCAAAAGTTCCGTCTCATCAAGAGGAACTCAACGCAATAGACGGCGCGTCAATCGGACGCCCGGTCTGAGAGTTATTGGCTTTTTCGTCCTAGGGGCCCGGTTGTTTTTTAAGGCAAAACCAATCCGACCATACTCCACTTGCGTCCAAACCCCGGGTGGAGTGAGCCAAAAGATCTGTCTCACTAAGAGGAAACTAACAAAGCTGACGACACGTCAATCGGACGTTTGTAGCTCAAGATATGAGTGTTTCCGCTCCGAGGGCCCGGTTGGTTTCGTGTACGAACCAACCCGGCCGAACCCAAAGTATTCTGAAACTTTGAGTGCAATAAACTGAAACGACCGACTCGCTCCAAGGATTTTGTTGCCGCTAACGGCGAGTCGTTTGGAGGCCCGTAGCTCAAGTTACGGGCGTTTGAACGAAAGTCGTCCGAAGACGGGGGGTCCGGGCCCGGGCCAACCCGGCCCGACCCCCCCTGGTTGGCCCGAACCGGGTCGGGTCCGACCCGGTTGGCCCGGCCCGGCCCAGCCAGGGCCGGTCTGGCTTGGCTCGGCTGAGCGGTCAAGCGGCCGACGCGGGGGAAAGCCGCCGCCACGCGTGACACCCCCGCGGCACCCGCGGGGTGTCGGCCTGACAGCCGGACGCGCCGCGTGACAACCCCGAGACACCCGCGGGGTGCCGCCCTGGACACCCGCGGGGTGCCGCGTGACAACCCCGCGGCACCCGCGGGGTGCCGCGTGACAACCCCGCGGCACCCGCGGGGTGTCGCCCTGGACACCCGCGGGGTGCCGCGCTGGACACCCGCGGGGTGTCGCGCTGGACACCCGCGGCACCCGCGGGGTGCCGCGTGACAACCCCGCGCCACCCGCAGGGTGTCGCGCTGGACACCCGCGGCACCCGCGGGGTGCCGCGTGACAACCCCGCGCCACCCGCGGGGTGCCGCGTGACAACCCCGCGACACCCGCGGGGTGTCGCGCTGGACACCCGCGCCACCCGCAGGGTGTCGCGCTAGACACCCACGGGGGGCCGCCGCCTTCGGCCGCCGGAGTCACTCCGGTGGCCCGTTTTCCTTCGCGTCTGCGCCGCTGTTCCTCCCGGGTTCCGTTCTTTACTGCAGGATCATCAAACATCCATTGCGGCACGTTCCGTCGTCGCACGCCAAATCCGCACAAACGAAGAACGGCGGAGGGTCGTCGGTCCGTGTTCGTTTGGCCCGCACCCTCCGCGTTAGAGATAATCAACGGGAGAAAATAAAATGTTCAACACATGAACCAACAATTTTAATAAAATAAAATTGTTTCTTTGATTCCGATTCTTTAATTTTTAAAGAATGTTCACGGGAATATAAGGAGGGGTATTTCCAAAAATATAAAATCCCTACCTCGGAGTCGTCGCGCGTGAGCGTTCTTCGTGGAAACTGCTCGTCGCGGAAGGTGGAGATCGTCGCGTCGTCGCGGAAGGGCGTCGCATCGTTGCGGAACACGACATTGAGTCGGCGAACTCAAGCAGCCGATCGAAGATCCGTCGCGGAGGAAGAGACATCGCTGAAGAACGTTGTCGGCGTCACGGATCACGACGTCTCGTCGTCGATTTCCGGGTTCGGCGTTCTTCGCATTCTTCGCGTTCTTCGCGAAGGAGGCTGAAGGTTCAAGGATCCTTTCTCAACGAGTAATCCTCCAAATGAAAAAGGTTGGTCTTATTTTATTATTACGCCAACGAATATGAAAATTGGTTAAGAAACGATCCATCAATTCGTTGAATTAATTCAACGAAAGAAACAGCCCATTTAATTCATGAAATAAACCGCCCAATTAAATGGTCTGTTAAGATTTTAAGAAACGCGTCTGCTGACTTTCATAAAGACGGGTTTTCGCGGGTGTGTTTCTTAGCGGAAAGAAACGGCGGGGCTCATGCGGGCCCCACCTCACAAATATCCTACCGAGGGGGTAGGATATTTTCTGGATAACATCCTATCCGGATCAACTCAGTTTAATCCGCTTTTAAGTGGCTTCAAGTGGCTTCCAAGTGGCTTAAGTGAAATAAAATAAAGTTGTCGAAAAATTATTTTATTTCTTAACTTTAAGCCCGAAAATTAAAAACCACACCCGAGCAAACGCATCTCCAGAAGAGGCGTTTCTAAGCGAATATCGGTGCTGCGATTTAATCGGTGCCCTCAGAATTCGATTCCGGGCACCGGTTCAAAAGTTAGAATAACCCGCTCGTCCGTTCACTGAACGTACCTGAGCCAAAACTTCGGAAAATGATTCCGGGCACACCGGGCCTCGGAATCAGGTGCTGTCAGAAACTGCGTTCTTGTAAAATTCCAAAGAAAATTAAGAAAAAAATTTCCTTGAATTTTACGGGTCTTTACATTACTCCCACCACATGGCTCTACGTCCCCGTAAAGCTTCAACACAAACTAGGGATACCAAGGCGGTACTGAGCACGCATCTGAGCCTCCCGCTCCCATGTGCTCTCCTGGAGGTCCCCGTGCTGCCATCTGATGCGCACAAGAGGAATCGATCACCCACATAGGACCGCTCCTGTCGATCCTCTATCTCCACTGGAACCTCCGTAAAAGTCGCCCCATCATCCATGTCTAGCTCCCCATGGTCAATGATGTGAGTCGGGTCGTGCACGTATCTCCTCAGCTGAGATATGTGGAAGACGTCGTGCACCCGGTGCAACTGAGGTGGCAGAGCCAGGAGACAAACCACCTCATCAAATCTCTGCAAACCACGTCAAGGTAAGACCCGCTAGAAGATGTGGTCGCCATCCTTGAACTCCAGTGGCCTCCGCCTCCTGTCAGCATAAGGCTTCTGCCGGCTCTGAGCTGTACTCATCCGCCCCTGGATGACCTGGACCATCTCAGGTCCCACAAGAGCTGCAAGATTTCTTCTTTTCCGATAAGAGAAATATGGTCCCATCCCCTGGATGAACCACATTCTTTTCCTAATACAGTCAATCCCAACATGGATGATTCTAATCCATACCAAGTATGACGTTGTAAGGCCTCGACGCTACTACCAAGAGATCCAGCCGTTACTCTCGCCTCCAAGGGTTGAGTCACACTATCGGCATCAGTGTGTGGTAATTGGGTCTCCTCCAGTAGATGTCTCACAAGTGAGGGTCAACTCAACAGTCTAAACCGAAACCTCTTAGTAACAACGCAAAAGAGGACAGGAAGGAAAACATCACAAAGGTAAGCGTCTTTTATTATTGCAGCTCATATTACAAGGCTGCTACACAACAGCAACAAGGAACTAGAAGTACAAAAGACGTATCCCCTAGTTCCGCTCCTGTCCAACTGCTCCCAGAGCTCCACGATCGAAGGACTCAACAGCCTGAAGCTGAGCTCTCCCATGTCCACCAACTCCCTGCGGTCGGGGTGGACCTCCTGGTGGTGGTGGTGACAACACCTCGAAGTGTCTCCCACCATCGGCTACTCGGCCAGCTCCACTGCCTCGTCCGCCTGTACCCTGCGGACCACCGTGGCCGAACCTCTCTCTGGGAGGTCCCACTACCGCCTGCTGCTCATCTGTAAAACGAGTCGGGCAGTCTCGAGCCATGTGACCAATCCCGCCACAGGAGTAACACTGCCCACTCTCGGCACGCCTGGCTCTGACTCCACCCCGGCTCCCCCACACAACTGAGCCTGAGTCGTGCAGTCGGCCACCGGTAGGTCTGGCCCTCTTGGACCTCTGCGCATAGAAGTGATGCCTCGTCGTGCACCTGAAGCATCAAGCTCCACCATCGGCCTGCTGCTGCGTATAGTAGGCTCGCTGCGAGGATTACCATGAGGTCTTCTGGTATCCTCACTAGCCTGAAAACTCCCACCACAGCCTCCAGCCAATCCTCAACCACCTGCGGGTCTGTCTCTCCCCGGAACCTGGGTGGCCTCTGGCGCTGGAACTCGTGCAGTGCGCTCAAGCGACGTGCATCGTCAGCGGCTGGAAGCATCGGTGGCTCGGCGGGTAGAGGTACTGCCGGTGCCTCAGTTGTCAAGGGGCCCTGCACTGAGGCCTCGTCGCTGGCCAAGCTATCGCCACGCTCAACCCTCAGAACCCTAGCTGGTCGTCCACGGGGAGGTATCCTGAAGGATACAACGTGATACGGTCAAATGATAAGAACCTGGTGAGCTGACCTGGTTTGAGCTGACTTTTAAAAACTGCTGGAAACACACACGCAATCAGTGTCTTCGTGAATTAAGTCGGAATCAGAAGTCAGGGTCCTGGTGTACGGATACGTCGGCCGCCGCACCAACACTGGACTCCCTGGACCGATAACCACACTCAATATGCTAAACACTATTGTTTCACATAGAAGAAAGATCAGAGTTTGTGGTAGAACCGACCACCTCTGATACCAATCTGTCACGAACCGTCCTCGGGCCCGTGCCGTGACTACCCCAAGCCCGCCTTCCATAGGCCAGGGGCTGGCGACTAGCACCAAGGCGTAAATCCCAGTAAAAAGGGAAGGCATTGCCTTTGTAAAGTAAACAATCACACAGAGTACAAGCGGAAGAAGTAAATACTAAGTAAAAACTGAGTACAACAGTAAGTGCGGAAAGTATAAAGGGGGCGGAAATACAAGCCCAACTGTAAAGTAAAACTCGAAAGGGAAAACAACAACTGAAAAGTAATGCTGCTACGCCGAGCTGTCCACTGGAAATCCCACCTGAAGGGTGGGTACAGATAGCTCCTCTGCTCCTCGGGTCCCGTCGTCCGCTCCGAGTATGTCCCGCCCAGTGGTCCACCTCCTGGTACCGCCTCATCGTCACGTCCACCTCTGGGTACCGTCTCTTCGTGAGGTCCTCCTCCGGGTACCATCTCGTCGTATAGTCCACCTCCAGGTACCGTCCAGTCCTCGAACACTCGGCCTCTGTCTGCACTGCCCGTCGTCTGCAACCAACACAACGAGGTGCGGGCATAGCCCGTGCAGGGGTGAGTATAACGATACTCAGTAGGGACCCCGAGACCCTCAAGGTCTCACTAAAACCAACAAGGATAACCACATAGAAGATCTCAACAGATAACCTCTACTTAGGTATATGCCCATACATATACCTAAGTTATCAAGTAACCCATCTCAATCATGAGGCAAACACAAGGTCAAAAGTCTCAGCTCAAACCAGGATTTTCATCATCAAAACCGTAACTGCTGAAGAGCTCCGTCTCTGGAGTGTACAGTGGTCCTGTCACAACTCCGAGGTACTGCTCACTAACTTAAGACTGCTGTAGTACTCCACATATCGAGTATTGCGGGCCATCCGCTACAACCAAGCGCTCCCATGTGCCGCTACAACCAAGCGCACCACTGTCGTGGGTCTGCCACTACAACCAAGTGCTCCCATGTGCCGCTACAACCAAGCGCACCTCTGTCGTGGGTCTGTCGCTACAACCAAGCGCTCCCCTGTGCCCCTACAACCAAACGCACCTCTGTCGTGGGTCTGCCGCTACAACCAAGCGCTCCCCTGTGCCGCTACAACCAAGCGCACCTCTGTCGTGGGTCTGCCGCTACAACCAAGCGCACCTCTGTAACGCATCGGGGCGTCCGATCAGCAGTCGTCGGGACTCAGTCTGCTACACGGTCTCCGTACTCTGCACGCTCATCTCCGGGAGGGTCCGCTCCACGAGCTACTGGTGGATACTCCAAGTATCACAAATTCCCGCAATGAAGTATCTCAAAGGACCACCTCGTCATAGGGGTCTCAACGCAACAGACGGTGCGTCAATCGGACGCCCGGTCTGTGAGTTATTAGCCTTTTCGTCCCAGGGGCCCGGTTGGTTTCATGTGCGAACCAATCCGGACGTAACTCAACTATACCCCAAACACTCATAGGGTATACTCATAGGGACCGTTTCTAAATGTGATCACCAACGCCGCTGACGGTTTGTCAAAAGGACGTCTGGTCTGAAAGATATCAGCTTTTCCGTTCCAGGGGCCCGGTTGGATTTCAGTGCGATCCAAACCGGCCACTATCCATCTGCATCCAAAACTCGGGCGGAGGATGCCAAAAGTTCCGTCTCATCAAGAGAAACTCAACGCAATAGACGGCGCGTCAATCGGACGCCCGATCTGAGAGTTATTGGCTTTTTCGTCCCAGGGACCCGGTTGGTTTTTAAGGAAAAACCAATCCGACCGTACTCCACTTGCGTCCAAACCCCGGGCGGAGTGAGCCAAAAGATCCGTCTCACTAAGAGAAAACTAACAAAGCTGACGACGCGTCAATCGGACGTCCGTAGCTCAAGATATTAGTGTTTCCGCTCCGAGGGCCCGGTTGGTTTCGTGTACGAACCAACCCGGCCGAACCCAAAGTATTCCGAAACTTTGAGTGCGATAAACCGAAACGGCCGACTCGCTCCAAGGATTGTGTTGCCACTGACGGCGAGTCGTTTGGAGGCCCGTAGCTCAAGTTACGGGCGTTTGAACGAATGTCGTCCGAAGACGGGGGGTCCGGGCCCGGGCCGACCCGGCCCGACCCCCCCTGGTTGCCCGAACCGGGTCGGGTCCGACCCGGTTGGCCCGGCCCGGCCCGGCCAGGGCCGGTCCGGCTTGGCTCGGCCGAGCGGCCGAGCGGCCGACGCGGGGGAAAGCCGCCGCCACGCGTGACACCCCCGCGGCACCCGCGGGGTGTCGGCCTGACAGCCGGACGGGCCGTGTGACAACCCCGCGGCACCCGCGGGGTGTCGCGCTGGACACCCGCGGCACCCGCGGGGTGCCGCGCTGGACACCCGCGGGGTGCCGCGTGACAACCCCGCGACACCAGCGGGGTGTCGCGCTGGACACCCGCGCCACCCGCGGGGTGTCGCGATGGACACCCGCGGGGTGCCGCCGCCTCCGGCCGCCAGCGCGGCGGCGCCGGCGGCCCGCGCCGCCACCGGCTTAGGCGGGCCGTTGGAGTCACTCCGGTGGCCAGTTTTCCTTCCCGTCTGCGCTGCTGTTCCTCCCGGGTTCCGTTCTTTACTGCGGGATCATCAAACATCTGTTGCGGCACGTTCCGTCGTCGCCCGGAAAATCCGCACAAACGAAGAACGACGGAGGGTTGTCGGGCCGTGTTCATTTGGCCCGCACCCTCCGCGTTAGAGATAATCAACTGGAGAAAATAAAATGTTCAACACATGAACCAACAATTTTAATAAAATAAAATTGTTTCTTTGATTCTGATTCTTTAATTTTTAAAGAATGTTCACGGGAATATAAGGAGGGGTATTTCCAAAAATATAAAATCCCTACCTCGGAGTCGTCGCGCGTGAGCATTCTTCGTGGAAAATGCTCGTCGCGGAAGGTGGAGATCGTCGCGTCGTCGCGGAAGGGCATCGCGTCGTCGCGGAACACGGCGTTGAGTCGGCGAACTCAAGCAGTCGATCGAAGATCCATCGCGGAGGAAGAGACGTCACAGAAGAACGTTGTCGGCGTCACAGATCACGGCGTCGCGTCGTCGATTTGCGGGTTCGGCGTTCTTCGCGTTCTTCGCGAAGGAGGCTGAAGGTTCAAGGATCCTTTCTCAACGAGTAATCCTCCAAAAGAAAAAGGTTGGTCTTATTTTATTATTACGCCAATGAATATGAAAACTGGTTAAGAAACAATCCATCAATTCGTTGAATTAATTCAACGAAAGAAACAGCCCATTTAATTCACGAAATAAACTGCCCAATTAAATGGTCTGTTAAGATTTTAAGAATCGCGTCATTTGACTTTCATAAAGACGGGTTTTCGCGGGTGCGTTTCTTAGCGGAAAGAAACGGCGGGGCTCGTGCAGGCCCCACCTCACAAATATCCTACCGAGGGGGTAGGATATTTTCTGGATAGCATCCTATCCGGATCAACTCAGTTTAAGCCGCTTTTAAGTGGCTTCAAGTGGCTTCCAAGTGGCTTAAGTGAAATAAAATAAAGTTGTCGAAAGATTATTTTATTTCTTAACTTTAAGCCCGAAAATTAAAAACCACACTCGAGCAAACGCAACTCCGGAAGAGGAATTTCTAAGCGAATACTGGCACTGTGATTTCATCGGTGCCCTCAGAATTTGATTCCGGGCACCGGTTCAAAAGTTAGAAAAACCCGCTCGTCCGTTCACTGAACGTACCCGAGCCAAAACTTCGGAAAATGATTCCGGGCACACCGGGCCTTGGAATCAGGTGCCGTCAGAAACTGCGTTCTTGTAAAATTCCAAAGAAAATTAAGAAAAAAATTTCATTGAAATTTACGGGTCTTTACATATTGTCTCTTAGGATAGTATCTCTTTTGATCCTTCAATGAATAGTGAAATCCAAGAATGGCCAGCACCGATGAGTATAACTGATGTATATAGTTTTATTGGTTTAGAAGGTTACTATCGTTGTTTCGTCCCAAATGTTTTCTAATTGGATAACCTATTATACAATCCAACACATAAGGGCGTTAAATTTATTTGTAAAAAATAGAGTGAAGAATTTTTTGAACAATTGAAGAGAATATTAGTCAATGATCATATCTTGGATCTACCATCTGGGAAAGATGGGTTTGTTATTTATAGTGATGCATCAATGAAAGGACATGGTTGTGTCTTTATATAGAAAGATTGAGTTATGGCCTAAGAATCATGGTAGCTAAAAATCATGAACAAAACTATATCACTCATGATCTTGAGTTAGCAGCTGTTATATTTTTTCTGATTATATAGAGACACTATCTCAATGGTGAAAAATGGGATATATATACCGATCACAAGAGTTTTAAGTACATTTTTTCACAAAAAGAACTCAATATGAGGGAACTCTGATGGCTTGAACTACTCAAGGATTATGATTTCACAATACACTACCACCTATGGATGTCCAATAAAAAGAATTATGCTTTGAGAAGAAAGTATAATGTGGTTCTGAACAAGATGGGAGTTAAAAGGAATCCAATATTCATATATATAGTAATGGTGGATATAAAAATAATCATGGATGGTGAATTATAAAAAAATTAAAATGGATGAAAAAACCATCATTACTAAAAAGGATAAAAAGTTCTTAGACTCATGATGTGGTGACTAAAAAGAAAATTAAAACTATGAATGATGGGAGATCAATTGACTTTTTATATGAAGATGATATTTTGAAATTTTGGAAGAGGATTTGTGATCCAAATATAACTGATCTAAAAAGGGTATTTTTAGATGATTCTCATATATCTAATTTCCTTATACACCCTAGTATTACAAATATGTATTGATATTTGAAGGGACATTTTTTTTCAGATAACATGAAGACGTAAATTTCAAATTATGTGTCAAGATGTAATGAGTATAAACAAGTGAGGACTGGAATACAACATCATATATGATTCATGAATCCTCCTCCCATACCTTAGTGAAAATTTTATGATATTACAGTTGACATGGTCATGGGGTACCAAAAACTTATAGAAGGAATGACACAATATTGGAAACTATTGATCATCTTACCAAGTCAGCACATTTTTTTTCTATAAGAGAATATTTACCACATGAGCGTTTAGAAAGAATATATATTAATGATTTATTAAGAAATCATGATGTACCCTTACCAATTGTTTCTAATCATGATCCAAGTTTTAAATCAAAATTATGAAAAAGTATTCAGAAATACCTAGATACTGAACATCATTTGGGCACCGCCTATGACCCTCAAACTGATGGACAATAAGAATTGTCTATCAAAAACATAGAAGTTATGTTGGTATCTTTATCACTTTACTATAAAGTTTTTTGGGATCATTATTTACCTCTGGTAGAATTTTCTTATAATAATAGCTTCTATTTAAGTATTCATATGGAACCATATGAAGCGTTATATAGAATGTGATGTCACACATGAACTTGTTGTGATGATGTAGGTTTTTGAAAACTCCTAGTCCCATAACTATTTAAGGAAACAATGTAAAAAAGTGAATGCTATCCAAGCCCACATCAATGTATCTCAAAGTACGCAAAGGTGTTATGCCGATAACTAAAGGATGGATTTGAAATTTCATGTAGGAGATCATGTTTAATTGAAGTTATATCCAAGGAATGTGTTATATGATTCCATAAGAATGATGAATATTGTTATAGGTATATAGGAACTTTTTAAATTATACAAATACTTGGAGTTGTAGCTTACCTTTTGGCAATTCCTTCATGACACAAAATATCATGTTGTGTTCCACGTATCACTTCAGAGAAAACACATGCCAGACTTAATTCATGTACTCACCTATGAGGAAATAGAACTGGAACATGATCTATCTTATTATGAACAACCTATCAAGAATCTTGATATGAGAGTACAAGTGTTGAGATACCGGATGACTCTCTTGGTAATAGTTCTTTAATGAAATCATATAATGGAAGAGACAACATGGGATCATGAGGAACATATGATGAAGAACCACCATGAATCTTTTTATGTAGTATTATTATATAAATTTTGATGATGAAATAATTTGAATGTGGGAAGAATGTAACACCCCAAGCTTCCATGGCACGCTCTTCTTGGAATAAGACAATATCTTTCATTGTACGCAACTCTGAGTTATAGCACACCACAACCAATCAAACTAGTCATTTAAAAATTAGTTATGAATAATAATACCCACTTTCTGAAATTTTATAAATTTTACTTTTCAAAATGGATAATATTTTTTGATTCGGAATATCAAAATTATAATAGGGTGAATTTTAGGTATTTTACAGAAAACATTAAATTTTTGACGAATAGTGAAAAACATTATGTTATTATTTATAACTAAATTATTATTTAAGAAATTATTTTTAATTTAAATTGATTTTAAAGTAAAAATAGAACCATAATACCTATATGAATCCAATTTAATTCATTTGAGTAATTTTATAATAATAATAGATATATAAAATTTTATTGATCTTTTAAATGTCTTTTACCCACCTTCTTTGCACATTTGTAAATTTGCATAAAAACTAATTCTATCACTTCTGTGAATTGAATTTAAAAAATCCATCAAACACTATTTTCATTACTAAGTAAAATTTGGTTCAATAGGATGAAAATATTTTTGGTTGAATAGTAACATTTGAATTTGATTTACCATGGTTAAAAGAATATAGGGTAATTGAAGGTAAAAAATAATATTATAATAATATAAAATTACCCCAACACAATCCCTAATTCTATTGGATAAGTGTTTTTCGACCAAAATATACCCTAGGAAAAAATATTATCCTTTTTGATCCATATGGATTAGATTAGGACATTTATTATATTTTAAAAACAAGAGTTAAAAGTGTTAAATTAAAATTTTAATAACTAATCCATTTTAATATAAGGTTATATATTAGAAAAATTCTACTATAAAGTATCCTTATAAATATAATATAATTTTGTAGACAATGGTATTTTATTTATAATTTTTTGAAATTATTTAATAAAATATATATATGACACAGTGATGATGCATTAAATACATTATAAATGAATTATTAATATAAATGACTTTAATAACATTGAAATAAATATAATTTTATATAATTAATGACATCATATAATTTTATATATAACTTAGACATGTTAGTGATACGTTGATATTATTGTTTCAATGGTTTCTTGTGGGTTTGATATTTTGGAGAATGCATATATTGAATAGTAACAATATTGACATAAATGAAATTTTAAAATAAATACTATTTTATTAAATGATATAAAAGTCATAAAAATCTAATGTTTTGTCAAATAACATAGATAGTGATAAAATTTTCATAAATGATTCAGTTTATGTTTGTTTGTAAATTTATAGTAACTATATTAACCATGATGTATAAAAATACAAGAAGACATGGTAAGAGTTAAATTATTTAACTAAAAGTTGAATATAAAAGATAAGATTAATTTAATGACCTATACATGTCTAAAACCTACTGGTTGAGAGTATTTAAACCCAGAACTATCTTATCCTAGAAATAAATCAATTTTTATCTATTACAAATAGAAAAGAAAGTTATAATAAATTAATATTTCTAGCATTTCCTAACGTGCCCATCAACTCTCATATAAAAGGGAACTTCCCCATCTCTTAAATTAACACCTCCAAATACAATTGGATCCCCAAAACCTACCAAAATCACATTTGAACTAAATTAAATTCAACCGAGAGGTCTTAAATTGTTCATATATCCAATATAAAGATCCATTTTTTTCAAATCAAAAAGAAGAACTCAGAGATTAAGTAATTATTTTGTCCCCTCTTTCAATGTTCTTTTCTTCTTCTATATCCTATTTTATGATATTTCCATTCTAAAATAATAACTCATGTACCTTATACATACTGATATGTTATTATAAATATAATACAAGCATATTAATTATTCTATCCATCTAATGAATGAAAAAGTAACAATGTGTGAGTACATACGACATACCATCTCCATGTCATGGTTTAGTTTTTTATTCAACACTACATTTTTTGGATGGGTATAATAACTAGTTTAATTGATTTAAATAATAAATATAACATTTTTATGATTTCGTATATATATTATACAATTTAATTTCATACAATTTCACCATCAAAATAATGATATTGTCACTTTTGCATACTACGACTTACTGTCTCTACATCATGATGAGATTAATTCCCCATCAAACCATTCAAGAATAATTATAATTTTATGATTTTAAGTAATATTTAAGTACATACTATCATTATATATATGAATCAAATATATCATATCCATAACAAGAATTAATTACATAAAAATTTTATAAAAGAAAATGAATCAGTACACAACTGAAATAATGATAATACTAAAATATTAATTTCAATGAAATATTAGAAGATCATATATGATATCATATTTATATATTTGTTTATTTCATAATTTAATAATAGTGAATTAACCATTATAGGGGAGTTTAATGTACACTCGTGTAAGGAAATTTCAAGGAAAGTGTTAATTTCACAATCTCTTTATTATCTGAGTTTGTTTATACGTAAATATCTAATGTGACTTCTTTATCATCCATGTTCATGTTTCATAAAAAGTTATTTTTAAAACATTTTTCTATTTCTTAGTCTATGGGTTAAAGTTATTTGCACCCTTGTTTTACATTTTATATAATTTTTTGAAAGGAATTTTTCCATCATTTTCCAGAAAAGGTATATTATGACCTTTAAGAAAATGTATGGAATGAATTTTTTTTAACTTGTATGGTGGGTGTGGCTATTTTTTTCCATTATAACACCTCAGAAGTTTCCCTTACAATCATATAAAAATGTATTCAAAATAAATGTTTTTCATTTATAAATATGAAAATATTAAATGATTTCATAGTAGAAATATATATTTCTCTATTATTGTTTTTGGATTTATTTCATACATTTTAACATCTATTTTTGGATTTTATGATTAATTGATGTTTATTTATTATGATACAATATTCTATATTTAATTGATATTTTTGTTATATGGTTTAATTTGGATGTGATATTTTTATGTCTTTCATGATTTATATTTAATGTATGAACATTTAATATGATTGATTAATATGAATGGTTATGTTATGCTTCACCCTTTTCATATGACGAATGAATTGGACATTATAAGTGATAGGTGTTTCCCACTATAGCCCCTCGGTGCATCGGTAGGTCTCATAAGAAAAACTAGTGTCTTAGAACATGTCCTTGAAAATATTTTTATTGGTAGTCTTGGAATTAAGCCTTGAATTTGTGGTTATGATGTCCAACATTATGAATTCAATCATTATGAGATTAGCTATTGATATTACATGTGATTATTTTTCCTGTTGAATATCCATGTGAATAATTAAATGTAATTATTTGATTTATCTTTTTTATATTATGATCAAGTTTATGTATAAAGGATTTGGGTCTAGTCATATACATTGGATTAATCTTTATGTTTATTTATTGTAGTTCTTTCTATATAGTTATCTTTATTAAGCAACTGAAGTCAGCCCTTTCTCATGTTTTATTTTTCCAGGATGTGAAGAAGTAAACTATGACTGACTAGCAAGCATAGGCTAAGGGGAATAAGTGTGTTAAATGGTGAAACAATTTTTTGTTTTCATTTTTTAATGTAATGTAAAACTTATATATGTATCTAGTACTTCTATGGATACTAAACATGTAACACCCTAAGCCTCCATGGCACGCTTCTCTTTGAATAATACAGTAGCGTGTATTGTACGCAACTTCGAGTTCTAACACACACCACGACCAATCAAAGTAGCTGTTATGAATAGTCATACCCACTTTTTGAAATTTTATAAATTTTATCTCTCAAAATGGAATTCTGTTTTGGATTCATAATATATAAATTAGCCTAGGGTGAAATTCGGGTACTTTTCGGATAACTTTCATATTTTGATGAATAGTGAAAATTACTAAATTTTAAAAAAATCTTTTTTAATCGAAATAATTAATATAGATAAATTATGAATTTGAGTGGTTTTAAATTATATTTATAATATATTTTTACCATTTAATCCAATGTTGGTCACTGGACATGATTTCACATTTAAATCGGACATAAACTAGTGTCAATCTTTTGATAGTTATTGTTTCTTAAAAACACGCTTTTTGTCTTAACAGCGAGAATTAATTTTAAATTAATAAATGAAACTTCTGTGTTTTGAATTTGGTAAAATATAGTAATTATTGAATTCATAATATCACAATTATCTTTGGGTATATTTTTGGTATTTTTCTGAAAACATTCAATTTTTTGAAGAATAGTGAAAAACACTGAGTTACTGTTTAAAACCGGATTTTTATTTAAATAATATTTATATTATTTAAATTTATTTTAGGTCAAAATAGATACATAACACCTCAATAAATTCAATGTAATTCATTGGAACCGGTTTATAATAATTTTAGATATATAAAAATTTTATTGAACTTTTTCACCGTATTTTACCCACCTCTTAGATGAATTTGTAAATTCACATAAAAATTAATTTTACAGCTTCTATGAGTGGAATTTTGAAAATCCGAGAGACATGGTTAATATCAAGGAGTAAAATGTGGTTCAATATGATAAAGATAATTTTTTTTGAATAGTAACTTTTTACTTTTATTTACCACAGTAAAAAGTAAATAGGGTAATTAAAGGAAAAAAATGATATTATTATTACCCTATCACATGTCCTAATTCTATTGGATAAGTTTAATTAGACCAAAAAAAACCTTAGGAATAAAATATGACCATTTAGGTCCACTTTTATTAGATTAGGACATTTATTATTATTTAATTCAAAGAAGAGTTAAAAGAGTTAAAATCAATGTTTAATAACTAAAACTTTTTTAATATAGGGTTATACATAAGATAAATTTGATTATAAATATTCATTATAAAGCTAAGAATATTTATTACATAATGGTATTTTGAATATAATTTTTAGAAATTAAATAATTAAATATATTTAGGACACAATGATGATGCAGTAATTACCTTATTAACAAAAGAATCTAATAAATGGTAATATAAATATTAAAATAAATATAATCTCAAAGTTTTTATGACATCCACGAATTTTCTAGGAGAGTATTACATGTTAGGGATGATTAAATTTATCTTGTTCGAAGTAATAAAGTTGTGATGACTTTCACAAAAACAAAATACCAAATAGTGTCAAAATTGACACAAAAGAGTTTTTAAAACAAATATTACATTATTAATTGATATTAAATTCTTAAAAATCTAATGTTCGGAGAAAGAACATGTATCTTGATAGGTGTATTATTAATGGACCACTTGGGGATATCATGGAGGTATATATTATGTTTATTAATTATATAATATAAAAATGAAAAGTGACATGGTAAGTGTCAAACTAATTAACCAATAGTTAATACTAAAAAGTGAGGTTAATATAATGACCCAAACCTGTCTAAAATATATTGGTTGAATGTATTTAGACCCATCCCCGCATTATGATTTGAATAATCCACTTTGGATCCATTAAAAACCTAGTATGAAGTTATTATAAATTAATACTTTATGTTTTTTCTAAAGATCCCCTCCTCCCCCTTATAAAAGGACACCACTTATAACCAATTACTCACACCATTCAAGCCTTTAGTCTCGTCCAAACTCTGCCCAATTAATCTCCCTACATACCTCTCCTCCTCCTAGATGCCTCACCTTAGGCAGAAGGCACTTCAAGAGTCCTTTTTGGTTCAAACCAAAGGGAGTTACCCAAATCAAAGGTAACGATTTCTCTTAGATTCTTTTCTTTTATTTTACTTCTCCAACCCCTAAACTCTTCTTATTCTTTATTTTTGTATCAAAACCAGTATCCTAAATATACTAGTATATTGTTATGAGATTTATTAGAACTATACTTACACACACCTCCATATAATGGGTTATGTACATAATGTTTCTGTGGATGGCAACCAAACGCCTCACGAAACGATGATTGTTCAATTATCTCCTACCACCTCTCATTGTGGCCATTATGATGGAACTATAATTAAATATGATATTTATGATATTTATTTTATATATAATCTTTTGTAATTCCATTTTATGTCATACCATTATTTGTTTCATGTTGTATATATATGCGATAATTTCATTTGAGGAAGTGCGGACTACTGCCCCCTCAAAGTGATATGACTCGTTTATACCATACATGGAACATATAAAGGATGGTATTAATGAACATAAGTAACACATATAATATATTATAATATACTCTAATAATAATATACGTATGTATTATATGGTATTGATTCCTTTTAAAATTAAAAATGAAATGGAAGTAGCGTTCGTGCGTACGTACGGACTACCGTCTCTACGAACACAATTAGATTCATTCCTCGTCATATCCATTCAAGTATAATTATCATTTTATGATTAAAAATAATGTTTAAGGACTTTATATAATTCTGGATATGTATAAGATACAACCTATCCATAACAAACATGGCTTATGTAACAAAACATATAAAATAAAACGATTATGTTAACACCCGAAATGACGATAATACTAAGATATTATTAACAATGAAATGTTAAAAGATCATATATGATATCATATTAATGTATATTATTATTTTATAATTTAATAACAATAATTTAACCATTATACATGAGATTAACCTACCCTCGGCAAAGGAAAAGTACAAGGTAAGGGGTTTTCATCTCACTCCTTATTCCCGTGAGATTCATGCCATATTGCCACTACAACTTTTTGTGTGGTGTATATACATACCATAATTGTATTCTTTATGTAATACACTTTAATTTATGTGTATTTACATATTCATTGTATGATACCTCTTTCATGGAGTGTATGTTTCATATGTTACCAAATTGGTAAGGGTTATTTTCACAATCTCTTTACTATCCGAGGTTGTTTTTATGTAAGTATCTACTGGGACATATTTATTATCCATGTCCATGTTTTATGAAATATTTTTCAAAGGGATTATTTTAAGGTACTTTTTACTAAAACATGATTTCAAATGTTTAAAATATTTATTCTTCAAAATATTTCTCATTAATGTCCATGTCTTCAAAATGGTTTTTAAGGATTTGTTTATATAGACATGAATGTTTTTAAAATGTTAATTCCTTTAAAAAGTTTCAAAGTTGTATGGGAAACTTTTATTCAAAAATTTCTTTAAATGACTTCTTTTCCAAATTGTGTGACTTTTAAATGTTTTCAAGAAAAAGGGTATTTCTCTCAATGATTTTTACAAATCAGTTTCATCAACGTCAAAATCATTTAATGGATTGTAAACTTGTTTTGAAGTTGATTTATCATGATACTAATTTTCCATATTTTGTTGAAGGTTTTGTGATATGTTTGACTATGGATGTATTATTTTTATACCATTCATGGTATACAGTTAATGTATTGACATTTCTTATCCTATTTCTTATATGAATGTTTATGTTAAGTTTCATCCTTTTCATATGAGGAATGTATTGGACATAGTAAGTGATTGGTGGAACCCGCTATAGCTCCTCGATGCATAGGTAGGTCTTATGAGACAACTAGATGAGGAATTGGACAAGGCCCTTTCCCATTTGGATATATGGTTTTGGCCGAGGCCTTAATCATTTTTAGTCGTCTTGGTCGAGGCCTTGAAAAAATGTTTTAGAATGTCTGGCATTATACATTCCCTCACTAAGGAAATAATATTGATGGTTCATGTTGTTATTCGACTAGTAGAATACCCATGATTATGTTTTATTATGGAATTATTTACTCAACTCATATTCTTTCCATAAAAGTATTCATGATTATTATTGTTAAAGGCATGTGGTTTAAATTATTCACAATTTATGTCATTTTCCGCTGTATTGCTTACCGTTAATGAGCATTTGAGCTCAACCCTTTCTATGTTTTATTTTTCCATGGATTCCAAGAAGTGTATCATGATTGATATGCAGGGTTAAGCTAAAGGGAATAATGGCATTCTCAAAGAACTATTTATGCAGTGTTTTCTGTTTGAAATTGTAATGTAATGTTAATTTATGTAATCTATTTTCCAATACTGCTAAACTGATCAGTCCTTCGGGACTTGATTCCTTATAATCTTTCCAATGTACAAAATAATGCACCCACTCTAGGTAACTGGGGTCGGGGAGTTACAAAACTGATCGATGTTCTGCAACATCATCTCCTATGATAATGCCAATGTTATGTGATAATGCACCGAATATGGGTAACTAGGGTTGTGGCATTACATATCCTATACATAGTCTTATACATAGGATTTTCACTAATTTTTCGTCATCTTAATCCTTAAAATATAAAAAATATATGATAAATTCAATTAATATCTATATAAAAAATTAGAAACTATGATTAATAATATATAAAATTCAGTTATATTATCCTCAAATAATATCCTAACTAATATAGTTATTTTAACACACATTTAATAATAAAAAAATATGGTAGTATAGAACTAAAATTTAATAATTACATTCTATAATAAAAATGAAGTAGTACATATATTCACCAGGACGTTTTAGATTATGGTTATACTAAATTTTGAATAAATTTTACTAAAAACCTATTCGTGTTGTATCAAAGGGATATTTACCCACTACATTTGAAACCACATAATCTACAACAATTCATAAAAATATACCACAAATTTTCCACACAAGGTAACATATTAGGCATATCATGCTTAATATTTTCTTTAAAATCATGAAGAATTGAAATGTGAGAAGGGGTTAGCACAAATGCTTGGAAAGGGTTAATATATTTGATAACAATTAAATATCATGGGTGGGAATAAGAAAAAAATATGGGTATGAGAATATATTTGTGTATCACAAACAAAAAATATTGAATTAATTCTTAATAATGATGATGATAAAATGAATTTAAACATAACATAATTAGATGATATAATAAAATATAGGAATCATTTAATATGTGTAAAAAATAAAAAAAATATGTCACGGTAATCACATTTCAAGGCACACAACCATATCTCAAATATTGGTCATTTTCCATAGGTGGATTGGGTTAAATCCCCCTTCCTATAAAAATAGTGTATAAAGTCCCATAGTTTATTATGTCTATTCAATAATTCAATACCTAAAACTGCATGATATATAAACCATTGCCTAATGAATTAGAGGATTATATAATTATTGGACTACTCATAAATTAATATTGTGTGCTTAAAGTAACAACCCATGCCCCGTACATGGTATCTCATGATATTAAAACACCACCCAATACATTGTATAGAGATATAATTCTAGATCCACACATAATATAATCATAATATATATATATACATATGTGTTAAACACGAGGAAAAGAGATCATATATAAAGCATGACCATGATATGAGTCATGATAGTGAAGCGGGTTTCATAAAAATGTCACAATGAATAACTAAAGAACATATTAGAATAATTATCGAGAGAATAACGTATTAACTCATTATGAAATTATTATATTTTTATAATTACACATAGTTCCTAAAAATTTAGTTACTATATTTGTAACACCCCAGTTAAATAAAGAGTATGATATTTTAACATTTATCCATATTTTTGAATAAAATATTAATATAACATTAAAGGGGATGCTATTCTCGATGGCATACCCAACACGCAATAACGAGTTTCTTTGGAATCTTACTTTGCACTCTAATAATAAAATAATATTATTTTAAAAGGTAGTTAACGCCTAGCTGTTGTGATGGCGGGAATGAGTAGAACTAACTACAAAATGATTATATATGTTTTTCAAATATTTTTACTTTTTACAATAAATGTTATAGGATTAAAAATGTGAATGAATCCAATTTTAAGCATAAACATTCTAAAATTCTTTAAAAGGTCGATTAACCGCCTTTTGATGGAGAACCTCATTTAAATATACTTTTTGATAATTTTATGTGTTATATTTGAAAAAATATAATTCTTCTTTATAATCAGGACATCAAAATTTACTTTTTGTAAATTTATGGTATTTTTCCGATAAAATACATTTTTTAATGAATAGTGAAAAATGTTGTCTTTTAATTCAAAACCTCTTTTTAATCTAATTTATTTATATGATTAGATTATCTTTTAAATTGGTTTGAAAGTGAAATTAGAATATATTTTTACCATTAAATCCAATGGTGGTCATTGGAATTAATTTCACTTTGAAATTGGTCTTAAACTAGTGTCAATCTTTTAATAGATATTGTTTCTAAAAAACACGCTATTTGTTTTGACAGCGGGAATTAATTATTAAATTAATTAATGCAACTTATAAGTTTTTAATTTTTTAAAATAGAAATCATTTTTGAATTCGGAATATCAAATATATCCTAGGGTGAATTTTTGGTAATTTTCTGAAAAACATCAATTTTTGATGAATAGTGAAACCACTAAGTGGTACTTATAAAAACTGATTTTCTGTTTAAATGAAATTTTTCCACCTTTGTGCTTTGAATTTCAAAAATCTGACATACATGGTTTTCATTAAGAAGTAAAATGTGGTTCAATGGGATTAAAATAATTTTTTGGTGAATAGTAACTTATTAAGTTTTTAATCGTGATTAGAGGTAATTAGTGTAGTTTAAGGTAAAAATAATGCTTTAATAATATGAAATGACCTAGACACATGTCCTACCATCATTGGATGAGTTCTGGACAACCAATAAAATCCATGGGTCAACTTGGGGACCCCGTGGAGCCACTTTGGTGGGAAAATGATAGAAATACCTTTTTATTTAATGTTAAAATTAAAATGTCACAAACATGAGTTGTTTTACTAAAACAATTTTTAATGGGGTTATACAAGTCAGATTTTTGACTATAAATATTAATTGGAAAGATAAAAATATATTCTACATCATAGTATTTTTTTATAATTTTTAGACATTAAATAAAGTAAATTATTTTTGACATCATGATGATGCAGCGATGACCTCATTTTTTAACGATTTTAATAAAATAGAAAGATAATGTAAAATATAAGACCTACACATGAACAAAACCTATTGGATGGTTGTATTTCAAAGCCTTATCACCTTATACTCTAAAAACATCAATGTGGGACCATTAAAATCCGAAAATCATTCTAAAATAAAGTAACATTTCTTTACTTTCTAAGAGTGCCCCTCCCCTCCTCTTATAAAAGGCCCCCACCTCTACCTCCTTACCCACACTTCCAAAGCCTTTGGCTCGGCCAACCCCTGACTATTTTGTCTCTCCAAATCCCTCTATAACTCATAGAACCCTCACTTTGGTCAGAATCCTTCCCAATGAATCCTTTGAGCTCAAACCAAAGGGAGTTACCCGATTTTAAGGTAATGTCTTCACTTGAGTCCTTTTCTTTTATTTTTCTTCTCCACCCCCCTAAACTCTTTTTATTACATTATTTTGTAACAAAACCAGTATATTTAATATACTAGGATGTTTTTATGTTATTTATTCTATCTACACTTACACACACCTTCGTCTAATGGTTAAAGAACATACTGTTTCTGTGGATGGCGAATTACTGCCTCGCGAAACGATGATTGTTCATGCTTTTCTTAACACATTTCATGGTGGCCATTATGATGTCACTAAATTTATATATGATATATAATATGTTTATATTTTCTTTAATCTTATGTATTTTTCATTTATGGCATACCTTTATGGCTTCCATTATGGGTATACACGATATCTTCATTTTAGGAAGTGCGGACTACCGCCCCCTCAAAGTGATTTGATTCGTTAATACCATATGTTGTACGTATAAAGGATATATTTAATGATATTATATATGATACCATAATGGAATTAAAATAATATTAGGTATCATTATGTTTTAATTCAACTAAATATGAAATAGAAATGGAAGTAGCGTTCATGCGTACGTATGACTTACCGTCTCCATGAACGGTGGATTTCATTTCTTAAATCTAAATGTTATGTAATATTATAAATGCATGAATATAATGGATATATATTATATATATGATATCTAAATCATGTATACAATTCTGGATATAATGGATAATTTACCACCTGAACAACTTGTAATTATAAATAGTTTATTTTTTGACTCAAGTACCAATGATCGTTAAAACGAACATTATTAACTTAAATAATAACATAGTGTTCATGAAATGGTAAGAAGTGATATAAAAGGAATAATTAACTTGAAAAAGGTTCTTAAGGAAGTATAAATTAAGTCACGTTTATTATTCAGGAGATTAAATAACGATCGAGTCAAGTCGGACCCGAGGTAAGGGATCCAACCTCTCTCATTCTTTTTAAGTAATCTCTTTTTTGTCATTTCTTATAAGTTCATCATTATTATGTTTGGGATGTTATTTTATATTCATAATACTGTAATTTTTTTTTCATATTATGAGAGACCCTATTGGAACTCATCAAACCATTTTTAGAAGATTTAAGTGGCACCATTAGGCTGCTGAGTTTTCGTAAGGGATTTTTCATCTCACTTTTATTCTCGTGACATTTATCCTACGTTTTCCACTATCTCCTTTGAGTGGTGTATTTACTGCCCATTATTATACACTTTGTGTAGTATAATTTCATTTATGGGTATTCAAATCTTCATTGTATGACCCTTCTTCCATGGGTTGTACGTTTCGAAAGTTACCCAACTCGGTAAGGGGACCTTTCACCCTCCTCTTTTTAAAAGACTTTTTTTGTTATGTCTTTTTATTCACATACTATTATATTGGGATATGTTATTTTATATCCTTATTGATGAAAATTTTATTTCCAAGTGATGAGATTCCCTTTTTATCTCTCATCAACTCATTTTCTGAATTTTGAAGTGATGTCGTTAGGCTGTTGAATTTTACCAAGGGAACTTTTAAACCCAATATTGATTTCTTTGGGTTCAACATGTAGTTATTGAATATGTCATCCTTTGAATATGTGTGATTGACCTTTTATTGTTTTACACTTAATATCCACTTATATTGGGTGTATTTATATTTTTCACACATAATTTTGAGATGGATTTATCCTTAATTTAAGGATACCTTCTTTATAAGGGATTTCATCACATTTGAAATTTCTACTGAGACTTCATTGTTTTTATGCACCAATTCACTCTTATATGGTGTATATAATATCCTTTGGAATATTATATCATGAATCCATTTATTCTCATGATATTATAATGTTCTGACTAAATGTTATTCCTCAATTATTGTATTCAAGTGTCTTTAATTTTGGTAAAATGCCTTTAACCAAAATATCGTGTTAAAATTTTTAATGATTTGTTCTTATTAATATCCATGTTTCCAAAATGGTTTTAAGTATTTATTTATATGGATATTAATGGTTTAAAAATTTAAAAGCTTCAAGGTGGTATGGGAGACTCTGGTTCAAAAATATCTTTATTAAATGTTTTAAATTGTTTTGGAAATGGTTTCTTTTTGAATGGATTCATTATTTCAATATCCTAAAATGTTATATTGTGATTGAAATGTGGAAATGTTATGTTTCCTTTATGCATCTTTTATGTGATATGTTTATGTTATGGTTCATGGTCATTGTTATGAAAACGGGTGGTTTCGTGATAAACTAAGGGCCGGTGAGCCCGATATAGATCTCTAATGCATTGGGTAACGCGAAGGGGTGAAACGTTAAGGTTTATCTGAAGAGATTTAGGGAATATACTGTGGTGGGTATTTCAAATGTAACCAAGAGGGTTACTCCCTACATAAGAATGTTATGAATGCCTCAAGTTACCTTTTATGTCTTATGATTCATATGATTTATTCATGATTTGATATGCCTATGTTTTATGGGTAAAGTATGATTTCATTTTTATGTATATATGAACTCATGTTTCCTTTCCATATTTTTATAACCCTTACTGAGATTTTTATTCTCATCCTAAGTTTGTTTTTGAAATGTTTTTCACAGGTAAAGGGAAAGGTACATGATATGATGATAGTGTCATGGAAGTGTCAAGAAGGAATCCATGATTTATTTTTAAATATGTTTCCGTTGATGGAAAAAAATGAATAATACCTTTTATGTAACCACTTTGATTAAATGTGGAATGTAATGCAAGTTTTATTATATAATTCTCTAAAACATTAAACCTGAAAATATCCTCAATGTGTAATCCTGTAATTACTCAAGATTAAGTAAGGTTTAAGGATGGGGCCTTATATTATTAATCAATTAATTAGATTGATCATGGATAATTAATAATTAAATGAAAAAGTGTTTCTTTTATAATCGAGTATTGGATTTTTATGGAATTAAATAGCTTATTAATTATATATATACTCTAAATTAACAATTATTAATTTCAATTAAAAATATGTTTTTTATAATCTATTCATCGTAGAAAACCTTTTATAGAGATTACATTTTTTATAGAATAATAAATCTGAATGTTTCCTTTTAATGTTCTAGAAACCCATTTATTTAAATCACACATCATTAAAAGAGAAATAAAAAATCATTTTTAATCTATGATAATGGAAATATGATGGTCACATGGTGGAAATATTATTGGGATTCTAATTAAAATGGATATGGTTATCGGGAAGGGAAATCATGGACATCAATGATAAAAAAATTTAAGAGGATGATAGTTATTATTAAAAAAGTTTCAATTTGAAGAAGTAATATAACTAATCAACAAGGATTAATTCAATCAAAATTGATCTCAAAATATATAAATATTTTATACCAAATGAAATTAAATATAAAGATGAAGGGGAATAATTATAAATCGTGAAATCAAGATGAGTCATGAAAACCCCTATACTTTATGGAAGATGTTAATCATATAAAAAACGAGAGAGGGTGAATAATAGTGACCATTAAAAGTATAGAATTAATTTTTGATATATTATATCAAGGGGGAATTAGATACACCATACAAATAGAGACTAGTTTCTAATATCAAATCCAAACATAATGAAGTCTGAATGAGATGGAAACACTTATAATAGAGATGACACTAGATTACAATGTAGTTTGAATAAAATAACATGATCTAGATTACCATAACCCATGAATTAAAATTAATGTATTTCTAAAATCATCATGGGATTATATATCAATATTATCATAAAAATGGACTCATGGTTCATAAAATTCAACAAGTATTGAAGACTCCAAATAGTTTAAATGAAGTCCCTTAAAATGTATCATGGTTTCCTCAGAAACACACAAAATAATTATATAAGAAACTGAATTATATTGGTTAATTATTTAAGAATTTTTCTTATAAATATTACTATTTATAACTCTTAATTTTTTTTGTTCTCTAATTTTATTTTTCATTACTCATTTTCAATATCGTATGTGAGTAATCATGACATTTTGAAATAGTTTCATAATAGAGGAGTTGTTCCATATTATTTTCCAAAATTTAATCATTACATTAACATTAAATAAACAGTAAAAAATGAATTATTATAATATAATTCAAAGGGTATTAAGACAATGATCAATGAAGATGAAATCGATGACATGTTAGTTTTAGTGATTTTTAACAAATGAATGATGGAATCGTAATTAATGATTTTAATAGCAATATTACTATTAAAAAACCAATATAAAGTACTTTTTTACGATTTGTGAACATATATCACACCCCGACCACGGACACCAGTTATTTTATTCTTTTAATTGGTCTCGCGTCATTTGGATGAGGTTTATTTGGGTACCTATTTGAACATTTCTGAAGTTTTATATTTTATTGGCGGGTCTCGGGCCGGTACGCGGTCACCGCACCACTAGCAGCAACCATGCGTTCGGTCCTGGAGACTGCGCGGTTGACTGATTATTATTATTATTATTATTATTATTATTATTATTATTATTATTATTATTATTATTATCACAATTATTATGATTATAATTTTTATCATTATTAATATTACTACAATAATTATTATCAAAATTTATATTAACATTTTTATTAACTTTTTATATTAATTTGATTTTAATTTTAATTTTTTTTTTATTTTGGGTAAAACCCTAAAGGGCTGCTCCCCTTTACCCCCCCCCCCCCCATCTACGGCACGACCTAGCCACCCCCCCCCCCCCACCCCCGATCCTATGTGCAACACCGAATGCCCCCCCTCTAATCACACCTCCTCCCCTACTACTCTCCCTTTCTGGAGCCTGTCTCCGCCTTTGTCGGGCACCCTTGCACTGTGCCTCCATGCGCTCCCCTTTGCCTGTATGATGTCACAAGCCGCACCACCCCCCTGCAGGTCCTGGCCAACCTCACTCCCTGTATGCCAGCCACACCTGCATCCAACTCATCCGAAAGCCCTCCGTCATTCTCCACTATAGCCTCCCGCACCAGGTTTTCCTCTCCTGTTGGCCTAACCGACCCCTCTCCCTCAAGCTCCTAAGCCCTCCGCACAACCGGCCTTATGCACCAGCGGGTCCCCATCTCCCTTGCCTCCCACCACTACTATCCGATTCCCTAGCTTCGTCCAGCGGCCCCTCATTGCGTTACCTCATTTTCTAGTCTTCTCTGCCTGTATATTTCTATTTTAATTTTTGGTGTTCATTTCAAATCTTTCATCACTCTAATACCGCGGTTCATTTTGGCATTTTTTTTCTTGGTATCTAGGGTATGCGTTTATTCTCCAGAGTGATGTTCTTCCTTTCGTCAATGCACTGTTGTATTCACGCACCTCCGAGGTAGGTGAATTTGCGTATTTTATTTCTGGGGCACTCCTCTAATGTTTTCTCTCTATCTTTTAGTTTTAAAACTTGTTTTGAAGATTTTTTTATGCATTTAATTATCTTGCTATAGAGTTCTGAAATTTTTATAATTGGTTAAAAGTAGGTTTTGAGTCGCTTCCTAGTCCATGTCAGCATGTGTCTATGATGTTTTACTTGTTTGTTTGATTAATATGTTATGTTCCTTAATTTATTTATTTGGTGCAAATTTGGTTTTGTTGGAGTTTAGCATGCATATGATTTGGTTAGTATCTTTCCCATATGGTATGTATGTGTTTTTCTGGAAGTTTATGTTTTTTCAATTGTATGAATTTGAATAAATTGTGTAGTTGATTGTTAATCTGTGAAAGTGTTGTGATTTGAGTTTTGAAATGGTATATTTTGTGTGTTTGGTATTGAAGACTTCGTGTGAGTTGAGTAGGTAAAGCTAAGTGAATTCTTTTTAAACTATCATGTAAATTTTTATTTATGATTTATTGATTATTATGAATGGAGCAAAAGCATGATATAAATGGAGTAGAGTTTTTCCAAAATGTTTATATGGATATGCCACACTTTTGAAATCCCGTTTGAGTGCATGTGGTGTTGAAATGCATTTTGGGTGTGTAAATGGTGATTTTGAGGTGTGTAGTGTTGGGTTGGATTGATTTCTTTCTTAAGCATGTCTTATAGTTTGATTGTGTGGTGCGAAAATATATTTTGGAAGTGTTTGGCATACATATATAATGACATGAATTTTTGAAAGTAAAAATGATTATGCCTAATGTGGAAAGTGCAAGATGAGATTTCAAAGTGATTTTAAAATGAAATCTAGTTGTTTGATAAACCTTTTAATGGTTTGTTTAAATCATAAAATGGTTTCTTTTAATTATGCAGTTGTCATATTTTATTTTATGAATGTTTAGATTGAGTTTCAATAAGTTTCTGGTGTGTGCGTGTTGGAAATTTTGTATTTTAGAGATGCGTTGGAGTTTATATATACATATTTTGTTATGCCCCTTGAATTTATTTAATTAATTGTTTATGGGGTTTTATAAAAAGTGTGAATAGTGAGAACAATTTGGGAAATTTGTTTTTGGTGTAAAAAACCGTGAGCCTCTTCAGAATTGATTTATTAATTTTTAAGTGACTTATTAAATAGTATGAATGGTGAGAGTCATGCATTCAAATTAGATCAAGGTGGTTCTTTTGTGATGTTTTTTCATTTGGATTGTTTTGAGTCTGTGTTTATGTGTTTTATTTGTGCGGTTGTTCCAGCGTGTCGGTGAGGAAGTCCCACGATATTGCAGTCATTCGCTTTCACATGTTTGTGTGTCTCTGTATGGCGTGTCGCCCTGTCATGTTGTCTTATTCAAGCTGCGAGTTGAGGTAGGTTCCCATTGCAATGTTTTTTAAAATTTATGTTACATTATTTCCCACTGTTTTCACACACTCTTTGTTCAGATTTAATATTTTTATTAATTTTAATAAATGTGAGCTAATATAAGACAATTGATTTTTAAACTATTATTTGGTGTAAAAATAGCTGTTTAATTTATACGTGACACTTGAAATATTTTATTGATGGACGGACACATAATAGTGAAAGAATGCCAGTTTTTCTTTTAAACATAATTCACAGAATATCAATTATAGTTATGGATTTAATGATAAATGATTTCTTCTAAAGCATGATAAATTGTTTTGGTTCTTTTTAAAGAGATGATTGTGAAATTTATTTAATTCCCATTTGGAACTTTATGGAAAACTATGATGTTTTGATAAAAACCCACCTTGGATAACTCTACTTACTTGGTTTCAATTGATTGTTTGGGAGGCCGCGCTAAGAGGCTCCCGGGTACTTGTGTATTTTAAGGAAATATGTTGTCCCATGGAGTGGCACTGGGTGGCGTGTTGTGCTTTATATATATATATGATTGGATTCTCATTTGGAATCTTTTGGCTCACCCCATTTCAAAACACTTGAGACTTGGGAATATGGCATATTAAGAGAATAATCTAAGAATGATTATTTCACTGGTAGGTTATGGTGCTGACCAGTGGCCCATAGTAGGTGGATATATTGGGATTATTACTATGGGATTTTCACTTGGCCTTTCTGAGAAAGGATGGTCGAGCATGTTGGGAGTTTTGATTTCATCATGTGTGACATGTCAATGAGGTTGATTTCTCATGTATTGGTGTCTTCAGGTTTATTCTGGATCTCCTAGGTTCACCCATGTCTTCGATTTTTAGTTACTTTCTATGATGAATATGGTACTTTTATATATTTTATTTCCATTTCCCTTACAGTGTAACTACTATAGCATTTTCATGTGTATTGTTTTTACAAGAAAGTTATTAATGGTTTTATAGTGGTTTATGAAAACGTTTTTCAAAGAATTGTGTTTTATACTTTTTGTGCAAATTGGAAATGTAAACATCACTTCCACTTTCAAAAAAAATGCTAATGTCTCACTAAAATAATGACTTGGGTTTTGAGAAATGAATAGGGGCAATGACTCGTAATTTGTTTTTGAGTAACATGTATAAAACCTTAATTTTATAAATTGTAGTTCAAACATGAAATGATGTTTCTTTTATCTTTAAAGGTAGTGCATTGGGAATAGATATTGGACTAGCCTACTGAGTTTTAATACTCACGCATATGGTTCATTTTGGTTTTTAGTGTTTGTGTAGGCTACAGATTGGGTGTGTTTAACTTAGGAAACATTTGGTCATGAGTTAGAGAGTGACCCACGAGGTCACACGAGGATAGTGGTTGTCTCTTCCAGTTAGTTTTATTTTCTTATGTTCTTGTTTAGTTTCTTTACTCTATTAATTTATTTTTTGCTGCTTGGTTCTACTTCTGCTGCTTTATTAATTTATTTTTACTGGGCAAAATCATTCCCACAAACTCTATTGATGCCCTAGTGCTTGTCGCCAGCCCGAGAGGATTGAGAACGCCTCTTGGTCCATGTTGCAGACCGGCTCGGGCGACTGTTTTTGGGTCGACCTGGGTTGGTTCGTGAAAAAATGGTATCAGTGGGGAGGTTGGCTCTTCGTGGACCCCACTTTTCAGAGCGCCCTTTGTTATTTGGTATGTCCGATAGATGGAGATTAAGACTATGGGGGCTCAGGAGGTAGGATACAGGTCGGTGCCTGATCACCACCTCTCGTGACGAGACCTATGTTACCAGGGGTAGTCCGGGATTTGAGTCTTTCATCTTTGGTTATTATGGATTGAGGGATGAAAATGAGAGCTAATTTGTTCACGTTGTGGCCACACATAGGGTAGTGACCCATGTGGAGTCCAAGTTTCTGATTTAAGGTCCTCATAGTGTTATGACTTACTTGGGTCAAGGCTCACCAACATGTTGTCAGGTTAGGCACATACACTAGTTCCTCATTCCAATGGTTTATGGCTGGTTGTGTTCATTTTGAACTCAATTTATGCGATCATGTGTTAAAAGGAAAATTGATTTTGAAATTTAAAAGTGTTTTTTTAATTTGTTTTGAAATTGGTAAATGGAGTTTTTTAAAGGGAAAGTGTATCAGTTTGGAATAATTTGGTATGTGTTGGTATTGGGTAAGGAAAAGAAGTGCTTGAACGTTGGCACTCATTATGGAGGGTCACACGTGCGTGGGTATGTACGAAGAGTGCATTAGGGCACTTGTTCGTACATGATTTGAGTGAGATTGAATGAACGCACATGTGATGGTTCATAAAGTTCCATAGGTGGGTTTTAAAATTTTAAATAAATGATGATTTTGGAAATGTGATTTATGCTTGTGTTTTATATGTTTTTCCTATGGGCATGTTTCCTTTGGCTTGTGTTGTTGCTTTGATTGAGTTTTGGCTTGATGATGGTTTCAATGTTATTTTTGTGTTGTTATGATTTTTCCACCCAGGAAGCCTCCAAAAGTTGTTAATGAGTTACACCCAGTTATCAGTTCTTTTTTTTTGTTTCTTGCTTATCTAGGTTATCGAGGTCTGTTAGAGGTAGTTGTGTAGTTCGAAAAGATAGCTTGTCTTCGGGTTGTTGGGAACTCCCGGGGGAATTAAGGTTCATACAATCCCAGATTTAGTTTAGGGTCCAGTTCTGGACTAGTAAAGGTGGAATGTCTCATCTATGTTAGAGTCTGGGTGTAGTTAGTGGGGGTCAGCTCTTGTGAAGGTTCCTTGTATGGAAAGTACCTTTGTCTGTACTGACTCCCAGTTTGTTGGACCGTTCTCTCGCATGCCACTAGTGTGGTCATTTCAGGCATTATAAGCACATTGTCGCATCCCTCCGATGTTTTTCTACCGTGTGACTGTTCAGGGCACCAGGAAGAGTTTTGTAAGAAGCGTTGCTCTGGAGGAAGGAGTTAGGCACCGGGGGATGCAAATTCCTGACTATGAGGCAAGAGATGTTTCACCCATCAGGGCCCCAACCATAGGTCTCGTGGTGAAGCTCTCTCATGGTCAGGAGTTCCCGAGGGTGTGTGGAACCTCGGTCTGGATAATGTATTCATCTTTGTAATGGAAATATCCAAAATTTCCTTTTTCTATTCTCGTCGTTGTTGTAAGATAATCCTTGTTGTGGTGGCGTGATGAGTTTATTCCCCCACAATCCATGTTGTCTTATCTCCTCTCAGTGTGGTTTTTAAGTCATTCAGTCTCTTCGAGTGGTGTGGGCTTGTGAATAGACATACCTAATCCGATTTTGTGTTGGTCTCAGCTGTGTTTGTTAGGGGGAGGTTCGTTCGTGAAATTGATTGGAGGTGCTGAGTTGATTCTTCAGCCTTATGTTGCTTGGATGTATCTTAGAAAGTTTTCCAACAAAGGCTCAGGGGTTTTATTTGTTCCATGTTGGGAAAATGAATGGGTTTACTTTGGTAGTTCCGACGTTGACCCCCCATGGGGGTAGTGTGTTCGAGTTTCAAGGGTTTCCATGTTAGTTAATTCGTGTGGTGGGGAGAACCCTCCCATGATCTCCCCTCAACTTTGGGAAATGATTGTTCATGATATGGTCGAGTGTGACGTGTGTTGGTAATGGTCACCCCAAGCCTCTTGGTTTCTTCTAGTTTGGTTTGGTCGTGGACTCAAGTTGTGTCAACTGTTGGCTTGGTGACTTTCTGGGGGCAGAAAGTGTCTGTGGTGGGGAGAATTGTCACACCCTGACCACGAACACCAGTTATTTTATTCTTTTAATTAGACTCATGTCATTCAGATGAGGTTTAGTTGGGTCGTTGTTTGAACTTTTCCAAAGTTTTATATTTTTTTGGCAGGTCTCAGGCCGGTGCACGGTCACCGCACCACTAGCAGCGACCATGCGTTCGGTCCTAGAGACTGCGCGGTTGACTTATTATTATTATTATTATTATTATTATTATTATTGGTATTATTAGTATTTTTATTATTATCACTATTATTATGGTTAGAATTTTTGTCATTATTAATATTACTATATTAATTATTATCAAAATTTATATTAATATTTTTATTAACTATTTTTTAATTTGATTTTAATTTTTAATTTACTTTTTTTTCTTTTGGGTAAAACCCTAAAGGGCCTCTCTCCTTTCCCCCCTTCTATGGCATGGCCTAGCCCCCCCCCCCCACCACCACCACACAGCTCCTGTGCGTAGCGCTGAATGCCCCCCTCTAATCTCGTCGCCTCTCCTGCTACCCTCTATGTCCGGTGCCCGTCTCTATCTCTGTTGCGCGCCGTTGCACAACACATCAATGCACTCCCCTCTGCTTGCATGATGTCTCCAGCCGCACCACCCCCCCCAGCAGGTCCTGGATGACCTCTCTCCCGGTCCGCCAGCCACGCCCGCAACCCACTCATCCGCAATCCCTCCGCCAGGCCTCTGCCATTCTTCTCTACTGCCTCCCGCTTCAGGTTTTCCTCTCCTGTAGGCCTCACTGACCCCTCGCCCTCAAGATCCCGAGCCCTCTGCACAACTGGACTCACGCACCTGCAGGTCCCCGTCATCGTCACCTCACACTACTGTTGTCCGACGTCCTAGCTCCGTCCAGCGGCCCCTCCTTGCGCGACATCATTTTCTGGTGTTCTCCTCCTGTATATTTCTATTTTTATTTTTGGTTTTCTTTTCAAATATTTCATCACTCTAATACCGTGGTTCATTTTGGCACATTTTTCTCGGTATCTAGGGTATGTTTTTAGTCTTCGGAGTGATATTCTAGCTTCCGCCAATGCCCTGTTGTATTCACGCACCTCCGAGGTAGGTGAATCTGAGTATTTTATTTCTGTGGCACTCTGCTAATGTTTTCGCTCTATCTTTTAGTTTTAAAACTTGTTTCGAAGCTTTGTTATGCACTAAATTATCTTTCTATAGAGTTCTGAAATTTTTAGAATTGGTTAAAAGTATGTTTTGAGTCGGTTCCTGGTCTATGTCACCATGTGTCTTCGATTTTTTAGTTGTTTGTTTGATTAATCTACTATGTTCTTTAATTTATTTATTTGGTGAAAATTTGGTTTTTTTGGAGTTTAGCGTGCATCTGATTTGGTTAGTAGCTTTCCCATATGTTATGGATTCATTTTTCTAGATTTTTATGTTTTTTCAATTGTTTGCATTTGAATAAATTGTGTAGTTTATTATTAATTTGTGCAAGTGTTGTGATTTTCGTTTTGACGTGGTATATTTTGTGTGTTTGGTATTGAATAAGTTGTGTGAATCGAGTAGGTAAATCTATGTGAATTATTTTTATACTATCATATAAATTTTTATTTATTATTTAATGAGTTTTATGAATGGTGCTAAAGCAAACTACAAATGGAGTAGAGTTTTTCCGAAATGTTTATATGGACATGCCACACATTTGAAAATCCATTTGAGTGTGTGTGGTGTTAAAATACGTTTTGGGTGTGTAAATGGTGATTTTGATGTGTGTAGTGTTGTTTTTATTGCTTGTGTACTTAAGCATGTCTTATGGTTTGATTGTGTGGTGAAAAAATATATTTTGGAAGTGTTTGACATACTTATATGATGAGGTGAATTTTTGAAAGGAAAAATGGTTATGCCTCATGTGGAAAGTGAAATATGAGATTTCAAATGGATTTGAAAATGAAATCTAGTTATTTGATAAATCTTATAATGGTTTTCTTAAATCATAAATTGGTTTCTTTTAATTATGAAGTTGGCTTATTTTATTTTATGAATTTTTAGATTGAGTGCGGGTTGGAAATTTTTTTAGAGATGGGTTGGATTTTATATATACATATTTTGTTATGCCCCTTCAATGTATTTTATAAATTGTTTCTGTGGTTTTATAAAATGTGTGAATAGTGAGAACAATGTGGGAAATTGGTTTTTGGTGTGAAAAAATGTGAGTCTCTTTGGAATTGTTTTATTAACATTAAAATGACTTATTAAATAGTACAAATGGTGCGAGTCATGCATTGAAAGTAGATCGAGGTGGTTCTTTTGTGATGTTTTTTTTGTTTGGATTGTTTTGAGTCCGTGTTTATATGTTTTAGTTCCGTGGTTGTTGCAGCGTGTTGGAAAGGAAGACCCACGATAATGCGGTCGTCGTCTTACACATTTTGTGTGCCTGTGTGAGGTGTGTCGTGTTGTCGCGTTGTCATGTTCGAGCTGTGAGTTGAGGTAGGTTCCCATTGCACTGCCTTTTAAAATTTAAGTTACATTATTTCATGCTTTTTCCGCACACTCTTTGTTTAGATTAAATTTTTTATTAATTTTAATAAATGTGATATAATATAAGAAAATTTATTTTTAAACGATTATTTGGTGTAAAAAGAGACGTTTATCTTATACAGGACACTTGAAATATTTTCTTGATGAACAGTCACATAGTAGTGAAAGAATGCCAGTTTTTATTTTAAACATAATTCACAGAATATCAATTATAGTTCTCGTTTTAATGATAAATGATTTCTTCTTAAGCATGAACAAGCATTTTGGTTCTTTTTAAAGTGATGATTCTAAAATGTATTTAATGCCCGTTTGGCACTTTATGGAAAATGATGATTTTTTTTGATAAAAACCCTCCAAGGATAACTCTCTTTCCTTGGTTGTAATTGCTTTTCTGGGAGGTCACTCTTAGAGGATCCCAGGTACTTGAGTAGTATAAAGGGAATAGGTTGTCCCATGGAGTGGCTCGGGGTGATGCATGCAGTACTTTATATATATTTATATGCTTGGATGATCGGTTGGAATCGGTTGGCTCACCCCATTACCAAACACATGAGACATGGGAATATGGCATATTGATAGAATATTATAAGAATTATTGCTGCAATGGTAGGTTATGGTACTGACCAGTGGCCTATAGTAGGTGGATATATTGTATTTATTACTATGGGATTTGCCCTCGGCCTGCCTGAGAATGGATGGTCGAGCGTATTGGTCTTTTTGATTTCATCATGTGTGACATGTCAACGAGGATGATTTCTCATGTATTGGTGTCTTCTGGTTTATTCTCGATATCCTAGGTTTACCCATCTCTGTGATTTTTCAGTTACATGATGTGATTAATATGGTACTTGTATATATTTTCTTTTCATTGCCCTTACAATGTAACTACTATAGCGTTTTCATGTGTAGTGTTTTTACTAGAATGTGATGAGTGGTTTTAAAGTGGTTTATGAATACTATTTTCAAAGAAAGGTGTTTTATAATTTTTGTATAAATTGGAAATGTAAACGTCACTTCCCCTTCGAAAAAAATGCTAATGTCTCACTAAAAGAATGACTTGGGTTTTGAGAAATGAATAGGGGAAATGACTTGTACATTATTTTTGAGTAACATGACGAAAACCTTACTTTTATAAATTTTAGTTCAATCATGAAATGATATTTCTTTTATCTTTATAGGTAGTGCATTGGGAATAGATATCGGGCTAGCCTACTGAGTTTTTATACTCACCCCTATAGTTATTTTCTGTTTTTTGTGTTTTTGTAGGCTACAGCTTGGGTGCATTCGCCATGGGAGATGTTTGTTCGTGAGTTGGAGAGTGACCCACGAGGTCACATGGGGATAGTGGTTGTCTCTTCTCGTTCGTTTTATTTTATTTTATTCTTGTTTAGATACTTTACTCTATTTATTTATTTTGTGTTGCTCTGTTCTACTTCTGCTTCTTTATTAATTTATTTTTACTAGGAGAAATCGTTCCCATAGCCTCTGTTCATGCCCTGACGCTTGTCCCCAGCCCGAGAGGATCAGGAACGCCTCTCGGACCATGTCACAGACCAGCTCGGGCTACCGGTTCAGGGTCGACCCAGGTTGGTTCGTGACAACATATATATTCATTATCCATGTTTTCATAGTAATTTTTAGAATAATTTTATTATATTTTTTAAGTGGGTGGTTAAACTGACCCAATAAAAAATACACAGTAGATTAATGGATAGAAATTATGTTTTAATTTAGTAATATCACTTTAAATGAAGACTAATTATCAAAATTAGTGTTTAAGTGTTTGATATAATAAAATTTTAAATGATTTTAATCAAAATATAAAATTTATAAATCTATTACTTTGAATGAATATATTGTTTTCCTCAAAGTTTTGTTCTTTTATGATGGTTAACTTTATTACAATTATTTATTATTCATATAATCAATAGTTTATAAAATGTATCTAAACATAATGCAATTAATTTAATAAAAAATATATTTATCTTTAAACACTGTTA
This sequence comes from Viscum album, assembly GCA_963277665.1. Lineage (NCBI taxonomy): Eukaryota > Viridiplantae > Streptophyta > Magnoliopsida > Santalales > Viscaceae > Viscum > Viscum album. The sequence continues at coordinate 478,637,391 of OY728164.1, read as the reverse complement.
ATAAATATGTACCTAAAATGTACTAATGGGAAATAGAACACATCATTCCATGGAGTAGATAATCCACAGATACGAATGGATTATGATTCCATATTACAGAATTTGAGGGATAAGTAATATGGTTTATCACTAATGAATATTAAATAAGTTATATTTATGATTATTATATTTTAAATTCTCTTTTAAAACCATTTATTTTATGAATTTATGTAAAAATAAAATGTTACTTTGTGAAGGTGGTAGATTACATGTATCCACAATTAACATTTTCATTTTTCTAAATTGAAATAATAAATGTGGTTAATTATTATTATCAAAATTTCAATTACATAAATGTATACTAATATTATTAATTTTATAACTTTAATACTTTTTAATTGAATATGAAAATAATATTAGTATATAAATAAATAGAAATTAAGAAGGAAGGGATACAAGTTTATATATAACATATTAGATCATAACATTTGAAAATGGATTTATCCTTTGTAAAATGGTCCATAAAGAGTATGATAAGAACTTGAGGGTGGAAAAGAATTTGAATGAGATGTTTATAAATTTTTTGGGTTATAGTTCGAGGATTTTTTTAGTGGGGGTAACTTAATAGATTTGTGTCCATTTTATAAGTGAAATGTGATGATGTTTTTTGTAAATAGCAGAAACATTTCAATAATAGGAAGACACTATAAATGAAATAATATCCAAAATTTAAAAATAATATATAGGGGAAGAGAAAATGTATTTGAAGTCCAAAACCACCCCAACCATTTTGTTACTATTTTTAATTTCATTATCATTATATTTCACACTTTAAATATTTTATCACTTATCGTGGAAACTATATTTTTACCTAACAAATTGTATCATTTATGCCAAAAAAATAAAAGGGTTTATATTACATAATTTTTAAATACTATTTTAAAAATTAAAATCTAATTCATTATAAAAACCTTCATAAAGTCATAAAAATTAATTTTATGGTACACAATGTAGTATTTATTAAAAATATTATTTTCAAAAACTAACTGTTAAATTAAGAAATATAAAATATGGGATGGTAAAATAATATTTTTTTTAAAATTATATATTCACATGTTAAATATCTATTTGGTCATAAAAAAGGATTTATTATTTTAAAATTGATACTCATATAATAATAATTTAATATGATTAAATTATTCCATAAAACTAGAATCTTTAATTATTCACTTGAATATAAGAAAAAATATATAATTTAACTTTAAAATAAATTTGAAACTATAAATAAAAAGATTAATTATATAATTCCAAAAAAATATGATTTTTTTCTATCAACATTTAAATAAAATAAAAAGAATAATTTTTTTATTATAGAATAACTTTTTAGTATAATTTTCTTACTTACTATTAATCGATATTAAATACAAATAAAGATTGAATTAATTAAAAATATTATAATATATCAAAATTAAAATATTATTATAATATACTTAGTTTTCATTAATAAAAGTAAATTATATAAAAATAAAGAATCTTAAATGCAATAATGAGTTAATAATTTATTAATATTAAATGAATAAATATATAAATATGTATTAATTTATTTCCTACATTTGTTAATCCTATTAATTATTTATAATTCATTTTCTAGTTATTAATATTTTAAAATATCATGGCTTAATTTTATATTAGTGTTTATTATTCAGAAATTTATCAAACATATTTTAAATAATTAGAGGAAAATATATATAAATATATCATGTCATTATAACACATGTTCTTAGATAATTGTATCTTTGAAGCACTTTTTTCAAAAGGAAACAACCCATGTTTTCAAACGGGAATACAAGTTCCTATATGGTTTATTTAGTTATTCCACGATAATTGAATGTTCTTGGATAATGATTTTTCTAGTTATAAAATCATTAAATATCTTTGTTCCATTATAGGTGACTCCTTTCCTTTCTTCCTCGTATTCAAGTGGGATAACATAGATATAATAAACATGTTTATGTCTTCCAAATATAATATTTTCATGGATATTCCTTCTTTATAAAGTCTTATTCAATAAAAATAACTCTAAGATGGTATATTCTATCATTATATGGTTTAGACAGTAATTCAGGTAGACATTGAGGCCAACCTAATAAGGATATATGTGTTTTTATTTTAATTTTATTATATAAGTGGTGAAATATCACGATACATACAAATTTTAGATAAAATAAAATTTGTTCTTTTTTATCATATAGAATGCACATGTACCCTTTTATATATTACTATTGAATGTGTTTTTAAATATATTTACGTTCACGAGGTTGAACTATGTGATATTAATAAGGATAAGGTGTTGTAGCTTCTGTGGAAAATATTTCATGAATAATAGTTATTAAATATTTTTTATAGACCAATTTCAAATATTTTTTCATGTTATTTTAGGTTTCAAATTATTCCACTAAATAGAGTATTCTAAACAGGAAGAAATTTGTCATGACCCGTCCTCGGGGCCCGTGCCGTGACTACCCCAAGCCCGCCTTCCATAGGCCAGGGGCTGATGACTAGCACCAAAGGCATAAATCCTAACCAAAGGGAAGGAATCGACTTTATAAAGTAAACAAACATCACAGGGTAAGCCAACAAGAAGTAAACACAAAGTAAAACTGGGTACAAAGGTAAGTGAGGAAAGTAAATGGGACAGAATATAAACCCAAACTAAAAGTAAAGTACAACTGGAAAAAAAGTACAACAACTGAAAGTAAAGTAGAAACAACAAGCCATCCACTGGAAATCCCACCTGAAGGGTGGGTAAAGATAGCCACCACAGTTCCATGGGTCTAGCTGTCCGTTCTGTGTACGTCCCGCCCAGTGGTCCACCTCCAGGTACCGACTGCTCCACAAGCCTCAACCACAGACAACAATATTCGTCGTCTGAATCCAACATAATGTAGTTTGGGCATAGCCCGTGCAGGGGTGAGTATACGCTACTCAGTAGGGACCACGAGACCCCCGAAGGACTCCCAGAATCCACAAAGGCAAATCCACAAAGGAAATATACAATCACAAAGTAACATCCACCACTACTTAGGTATATGACCTTACATATACGAAAGTCATCAATCCAGTTTAGATCCAACATTCGAGCCGAAATCGATCATGTCCACACATGATAGTACAACCCAATCCACACAGGAAAGCACAACACAATCCACATAGGAAATCAAGTCAATAATATTGAAAATAATGATTGAAAGTCAAGATTTAGCTCACACAGGTATACGTCTTCGTAAGGTGATAGAGATGATCAGATATAGCCACTGATTCATCTATGCTGGGACCCACGAAGAATACTAAACTAGCTAAGCTGTCGGACCCACATAGGATACAGACCAACTACTCTGCCAGACCCACGTAGGATAACAAGAACAGAGTCATCGTCGTTGAACCCACAAAGGATTTCAGTATGGTCTTCATGGGTGCCGAACCCACGGAGGATTTCAGTGCAGTCTTCATCACTGCCGAACCCACAGAGGATTACAGTGAAGTCTTCATCACCGTCGAACCCACGGAGGATTTCAGTATGGTCTTCATCACTACCGAACCCACAGAGGATTTCAGTGCAGTCTTCATCACCATAGAACCCACAGAGGATTTCAGTATGGTCTTCATCACTGCCAAACCCACGGAGGATTTCAGTGCAGTATTCATCGTCGTTGAACCCACAGAGGATTTCAGTATGGTCTTCATCGCTACCAAATCCACGGAGGATTTCAGTGCAGTCTTCATCACCGTCAAACCCACAGAGGATTTCAGTATGGTCTTCATCACTGCCGAACCCATGGAGTATTTCAGTGCAGTCTTCATCATCATCGAACCCACGTAGGATTTCAGTACGGTATTCATCACTGCCGAACCCACAGAGGACTTCAGTGCAGTCTTCATCGCCGTCGAACCCACGGAGGATTTCATTGTAGTCTTCGTCACCGTCGAACCCACGGAGGATTTCAGTGCATTCTTCACAGTCACAGCCAGCTCTAGGGTTTCCACACACAACATGCTCGATTCCGGGAAGGTCTGCTCCACGATCCAAGGGGGTTCAAAACATCAACTGACACATAGACCAGAGTTGATTTATCCCAAAGCTCTGTCTCGACAAGAGGAACTCAATGTGACAGACGGCGCGTCAATCGGACACCTGATCTGAGAGTTATTGGATTTTTTGTTCCAGGGGCCCGGTTGGTTTTTAAGTCAAAACCAACCCGAACACACTCCAACTACATCCAAACCTCGAGTGGAGTAATCCAAAAGGTCCTTCTCACTAAGAGGAATACAACAAAGTCAACGGCATGTCAATCGGACGGCCAGAGCTCATGTTATAAGTGTTTCTGCTCCGAGGTCCCGGTTGGTTTCGTGTTCGAACCAACCCGGCCATATAAAAAGTTCTTTGAAACCTTGATTGTAATATACCTAAAATACCGACTCGTTCCAAGGATCTCCATGCAACTGACGGTGCATTGATCGGAGGTTCGTAGGCCAAGATATGGGCAAAAGAACGAACCTGTCCCATTTAGGGAGGTTTTGGGCCCGAACCGACCCGGCCCAAGACCCCCTGGGTCGGCCCGAACTGGGTTGACCCGAACCGGGTCCGGGTACTGCCCCTTAGGGTGCGGCCTGGCAAGGTGGGTGTGGCCCGACCCTGCCTGGGCGGCCCGGCCCGGTGTGGCCGGTCCGGCCTGGGTGGTCGGTCGGCCCAGCGCGGGTGCGCCCCGCCCGGCCGGATCGGTGCTGGATGTGTCGTTGTGAAAGGGGGGGGGGCTTCCCCCTTGATTGAAGCCGCATCCCCACATGGGGGGGGGATGCTCCCTTCTGCCAACGGACGTGGCGGCGGGTGCCGCGTCTCCCCCGTGTCCAGCGCGTCCGTGGGATCGGTCACCTACCGTCGCGGCTTCAGCTGCGGTGGTTCCTCCTGGCAGCGCGCCGGGATGCCGCTGCACCTGCGACACGTGCCACCGATGAAGTCTGCGGGCCACCGGAGCCGCTTTGGTGGTCCGTTCTTGATCCTTCTGCGCCTTGGGTCGTCTCGGGTCCCGTAGTTTACTACGATGGCCTCCAATCGCTCAACGGTCCCATTTCATCATCTCCCAACTTTCCGTGCATCAAGAACAGAGAATCGGTGGGTTTGGACTTGTTCGTTTGTCCGCACCCACCATGTTAGTGGTTCAAATGAATTTCAAAAATTTAATCATATGTCGAGGATATAAACCACATCAATTAAATTAAACCAAACAAGACACCGCAATGATGTCATCGAAGGAGGTTTGTCGCGGGAAAGGGACGTTGCGGAAGACGGCGTCGCAGATGGATGATCGTCAGTATCGCGGTACACGGCGTCGCAGAGAAGAGGATCGTCGGCGTCGCTGTACACGGAGTCGCGTTGTCGATCTCCGAGGAATCACTGTTAATCGTCTTCCTTCGTCGGAGTTCGGCGTTATTCGTCGGTGATGGTGTGTTCTTCGTGTTATTCAAGGAGGAAGATGAGGATTCCAAGGCTTGAGCAATTCCTCTCCAATCCTTCTCGCACAACGAAAAAAATAATAATAAAATAAGGCATTGCCTTATTTTATTAATCATGCGATCCCGTATTTGAAATTAAAAATTATGAAATGATTTAATTAATTTGTGTTTACCAATTAATGAGGCGTTTAATAATCCAATTAAACGTGAGAGCTGACTTGGCATTCAAAAAAGGGTGTGCGGGTGAGTTACAAAAATAAATGCTTGTGGGAGGTGAAAAGGAAATAAAGGGAGGTGGGGCTACTGTGGGCCCCACATCACTAATATCCTACATAGGAGTTAGGGTATTAGTGGGTCCCACTGCAACCAACATTCCTAGGTTATCAATACTTAGAATAAAAATAAAATTGTAGCACAATATTTTATTTTTATTCTTTAGTTAACCCAATTAATTTATAACCTCACCCGAGCAAACACAACTCTGAAAAAGGTGTTCCTAAGCAATTACCGGTGCTTCAAATTCGTCGGTGTCCTCAGATTTCGATTCTGAGCCCCGGTTCAAAAGTTAGGAAAGCCTGGTCGTTTGTTCACTGAACGTACCTAGGCTTAAACTTCGAAAATTGATTCCGGGCACACCGGGCCTCAGAATCAGGTGCCGTCAGAAACAACGTTATTGTAAAATCCCCAAGAAAATTAAGAAAAAAAATTTCCCTTGAATTTTATGGTTCTTTACATTACTCCAACCTCAGGGCTTTACATCCCCGTAAAGATACATCATAAACTAGGGGAACAAATGTGGGTACTCAGCACGCATCTGAGCCTCCCGCTCCCAAGTGCTCTCCTGGAGGTTCCCGTGCTGCCATCTGATGCGCACTTGAGGAATTGACCGCCCACGTAGGACCCGCTCCTATCAATCCTCGGTCTCCACCGAGACCTCCGGAAAATTCACCCCATCATCAATGTCCAGCTCCCTATGGTCGATGATATGCGTCGAGTCGTGAACGTATCTCCTCAGCTAAGATACGTGGAAGATGTCATGAACCCGGTGCAACTGAGGCGGTAGAGCTAGGTAGTAAGCCACCTCACCTACCCTACTGAGGAACTGTAATGTTCTGATGAATCACGGAGATAACTTGCCACCCTGGCCAAATCTCTATAATCCACGTCGAGGTGAGACCAACAAGAAAACGTGGTGGCCATCCTCGAACTCTAGTGGACTTCATCTCCTCTCAGCATAAGACTTATGCTAGCTCTGAGATGTCATCATCCGCTCCTGGATGACCTGGACCTTCTCTGTCATGACCTGGACCATCTCCAGTCCCACAAGTGTTGACTCCCCAGGGTCTATCTAGCACATAGGTGATCTGCATGGTTGGCCGTACAATGCCTCGTATGGTTCCATCCAGATGGTGGAGTGGTAGTTGTTGTTGTACGTGAACTCCACTAAGGGTAGGTGGTCCTCCCAGCTACGACCAACGTCGAGGACACATGCAGAGAGCATGTCATCGAGAGTCTAAATGGTCCTCTCTATCTGACCATCCGTCTGAGGGTGAAAGGCGGTGCTCAGACGTAGCTGCGTCCCGAATACCTCCTAAAACCCCTTCGAAAGCTGAGAAGTAATGTGAGCATCTCGATCAGAGACAATAGATGATGGAACACCATGAAGCCATACGATCTCCTTAACGTAGAGGCATCACAATCTATCCACTGAGCCCTGCTCTCTGATGGGTAAGAAGTGGGCCGACTAGGTGAGTCGGTCGACAATCACCCAAATGGAGTTGTGACCTCTGGAAGTGCGTGGAAGTCCAGTCACAAAATCCATAGATATCTCATCCCATTTCCACTCCGGGACCTCCAAGGGATGTACCAAGCCTGATGGTACCTGGTGCACTGCCTTCACCTACTGGAAAGTGAGGCATCGAGAAACGAACTATGCCACAACCTTCCTCATACCCGGCCACCAGTGCTGTCGTCTGAGATCCGGGTACATCTTCTCCACTCCTGGATGTACCGCTAATGGGGATGTGTGAAACTCTCTCATAACCCCATCCTGTAAAGCAATTGGTACCATGGTACGTCCTCTGAAAAGGATGACGTGCTCCCCTCCTACAGAGAATCCATCAGGTGCATGTCCTGAGGATATCTGTGCATGCCACGTCTCACAGTCAGCGTCCCCATGCTGTGCGTCTCTAACCCGCTACAGTAGTGGAGGAGTGACTGTGAGTGACTGAAGAAAGGTTGTTACATCTCTATCCACAAAGGATATCTACAAAGCAGCTAGCTGCTCCGTCGCCTCCCCGAGTAGGTGAATGCCCGTCCTCCTGCTGAGAGCATCGACTACTACGTTCTCCATTATAGGAGTATAGACTATCTCAAAGTCATAGTCCTGGAGGAACTCGAGCCATCGCTGCTATCCCAGATTCAGGTCCTTCTGCGAGAAGATGTACCTAAGACTCTGGTGGTCAGAGTAGACTATAAAGAGCTCACCCATCAGATATTGTCGCCACATATTTAGAGCGAATACCACTTCTGCTAACTCCAGGTCATGGGTCGCATAGTTCTTCTCATGCTGCCTCAACTAACGTGATCCATAGGCGATCATAGCATGCTTGTAGAGACCCGAATCTTAACGTACATGGACCATACATTACTTTAGCGGAATACTTAATAAATAACAAAAACAGACACATAAGGACCGTAATAGTTTAGTGTCTTTGGAAACATGGAACGTAATCTTCTAATCGTGGTGAAAGATCTTCAACATCTCCCATAAAGATCTTCCCCTTTTTTTCTTACCTAAAACCTTTCTTTATATCCTGGGGGAAAGGAGACATAAAAAGGGTGAGCTCAAATGCTTAGTAAGGGTATGCATGGATGAAATAAAACATACCATATACATTTGAACTAAAAAACATGAACATAATGTTTAAACATCAAAAGCTTGAGCAATGACATAAAACATGGAAGTACGTAAGGCATAGCTCATAATGAAACATTAAGAATGATAAAATAGCATGGGAATAAAACATGTAATTGTGGAAACCATTAAGCACATGATATTATTTCCATAGTAGCCAAGGCATTGCTTCCAAGACCATCTTAGTGGACAAAGTCCCTTTCTGAATCGAGTTCACTCCTCATTCAAGTCATGTATTACTGAACCGATTTAACTTGCCGTTTCAGCCATGTCTATCTCATGAGATATAAAATCTTTACCCAATGAATTGGAGGGAGATATAGGTCCCACCCATTACATAATGAAATCATTATTACTTGTGCCACAAAATAATCATACATCATTCATAATAACCCAATAAATAAAATGGGTTTCATAAACATCATCCCATCATCACATAATCCATATAAAAGAAATGGATATCATTTCATAATAAGAAATTTGAAACCATGTAAATCATAGAGAAATTACACTTGAAACATAAACATGTGAAATAATGTCATCTTAGATGAAAATGATTTTAATAAAACACTTTAAATGAATTTTTGAGGAAAATATCATTTTTCCTTCAAAATAATTTTCTTTTCACAAAATGTCATGCTATTTTAGAAGAAAAGGTTTTTGTTGAAAATAGTCATGAAATCTTTTGAATGAAGATTCATGAAAATAAGGCTTTATAAAACCATAAAAATCCTTTCATGCCGTATACGTTAAAAAAACATTCTTATCGTACTTTTGTCAGAAAAGTAAAAAAGTACCTCGTAACGTAAACAAAAGAAAGATTCCTTACATACCATGTAGTAAAATTCAAAAGTGGGTAAAAAGGAATTTAAACATACATGAAACCATTTTTAGGAAACATGGACATGTATGATAACAATAACCCCAATAAATAATTATGAATAAGCAATCTCGGATTAAAATGAGATTTGAAAAATTATCCCTTACCTTAGGTCCGATTTGCTTCGTAAGTGTCTGAACCTCCTGTATAATGATTTAAATAATTTCATTGAATTATTCCAGAATCATACTCATTTTTATGATATCATATATGGTTCACATATGGCTTTATATTACCCGTTCTTTTGTAAATTCCATGTTAAAGGGCATTTTGGGTAAAATCGTTTCATTTGTCGTCCGTGTTTTGACTTGTAATTATTCATATGATTACTTAGATCATGATTAATTAATTACAGAATATAAAACATGATTTATATATAATATATATTCAGAATATATATATATATATAATAGATTAGTGAATGGAATGAAATACACCGTTTATGGAGACGGTAGACCGTACGTACGCATTAACGCTGTTTTTTTTTCCTTATTGAGTTGAATGGAATTAAGTAGATGACATACATATATATACACATAAATCCAGTATCATTATTATGTCATATATTTAATTATTACTTATTATATATACTTTATAATCATTCCTGAATGGTTAACGTGGAGAATGAATCTCATCGCGTCGTGGAGACGGTAGTCCGTACGTATGCACGAGCGATGATATCGTTCTCATGATCATGGAATTGTATTGGAGGGTATGTATACTATTTCAGAAAAAATATCACTTTACAATAATCATATATAGTTATTATTTAAACCATTATACCCATCCAAGTAAGGTGGTGGTAGAAAATTGATTACACCATGGCGTGGAGACGGTATTCCGTACGTACGCACACGCGGTGATTTCATTTTCTGTAGGATGGATAGATGGTGAAATAAGGTTGTTTCATACTTATAATAACATATCATTATATTAGTGATACTGATTTTATTACTTCATAATGAAACAACCAATGATAAAGAAGTGGAAGAAGAAATAAAGACGAAAGAATCGGTAACCGACATTACCTCTTCTTTGAAGCGCCTCCTTGTGTCTTCTTCTTATGGCACTAAAATTGGTCTTTGAAGAAGACCAAGACCAATAAGATGTCTCTAGGGAAGTGGAGAAGAGAATTTGGCAGGGGTTGGCCGAGCTTGAAGGCTCAAAGTGGAGTGAGGAAGAGATGGAGGAGGTTCCCTTTTATAAGGGAGGAGAGGGGCACCTTTGGAATAACAAAAAATATTATTTTATTATAAAGTCAAATTCGGTTTTTAATAGCTCCAAATTGATATATTTCAAAGATAAGGTGGGTAGGGGTCGAAATCCCCTCATCCAATAGAATTTAGACATGTTTAGGTATCAATTTTAACCTTATCATTTAGATTTAACTTTATGTTAGATAATTTAACTTTTACCGTGTCTTCTTGTTTTCTTACACTATAAGGTTAATAAACTTACTATAAGCAGACAAACAAACCCAATTTTGTTTATTATTAATATATATAACCTTATCTAAGTCATTTGGCCGAACCTTATATTTTTAGGAATAAAATAACAATTAATAATATAATATTTGTTTTAAAAACTATTTTATGTCAATTTTGACACTATTTAGTAATTGATTTATGTGAAAATCATAACAGAATGATTAGTTCCAAAAACGTTAATTAAATCAATAATAACATGTCATATTAACCAATAAAATTAATGGAATTCATAAAAAGTCTCAAATTACATTTATTTTGGTATTTATAACATCAATTATGTCAATATTTCATTAATAAGATAATTACTGCATCATCTTTGTGTCATAAATAAATTAAATTATTTAAGTTCTAAAAATTACAAAAAATACCATTATGTAGTAAATCTTTGTAGATTTCTAATGAATATTTATAGTCGAATTTATCTCATGTATAACCGTATATTAAAAATTATTTACTTATTAAACATTGATTTTAACTATTTTAACCATTCTTTAAATAAATTAATAATAAATGTCCTAATCTAATCCAAGTGGGCCTAAATGGTCATAGTTTATTCCTAAGTTTGTTTTTGGTAGAATTACACTTATCCAATAGAATTATGGCACGTGGTTGGGTAATAATAATATCATTTTTACCCTTAATTACCCTATTTACTTTTAACTGTGGTAAAAAAAGTAATAAGTTACTATTCACCAAAAAATTATTTTCATCTCATTGAACCAAATTTTACTTAATGACATCAACCGTGTCTCTTGGATTTTCGAAATTCCACTCACAGAAGCGGTAAAATTACGTTTTATGAAAAATTCAGTTTTTTAACTACCACTTAGTGGTTTCACTATTCATCAAAAATTGAAAGTTTTCAGAAAAATACCAAAATTTCACCTTAGGCTAATTTTGATATTCCAAATCCAAAAATGAATTCCATTTTGAAAACTAAAATTTACAAAATTTCAAAAACTGGTTATTACTATTCATAACGGCTAGTTTTAATAATATTTTAATAGCATAGCATTGTTTAGTGAAACTCGGTATTGCGTACTACACACGCTATCGAGGAATGTTGAAATTGCGTGTAATTAAAGGCAAGTCAATGATATGTGGTGTGCAAGATCCTTTTGGTGTAGTGTACAACACAATATATTAATGAAATTAAAAAGAATATTTTTCATAAAATCTCAGGGTGTTACATTCTACCCCCCTTAAAATGAATTTCGCCCTCAAAATTCATCGGGGTTGTAAATGGTTAACTACTAGAAAGTTTCTTTAATAGAAACCCACATCGTAAAAAGGAATACCAAAACTTGGCTTTAAAAACTAAAGTATGAAACGTAACGGTTACCCAAATTAACTAATCACTGGGTTTCCACATAAGTGAACATGGGTGAAAATATGGATATGGAAGAGAAATCTAACCATCATGTTTTGATAGAGAGTGGTAGAAAACATGGCTATAAAAAATATAACAATCACAAATCCATAGGTTTGTGATGATCTAAGGTACCATCTAATTCATCAGATATAAGAGGAATAGGACAATATTTTTGGTTTTCAAGATCATTTCCCTAATGTTGATGAAATTGGAATTAGAAGAAATACTTTCATGATTTTGGTATAGTCTCACCATTGGTCGTTATTTGGACAATTTCCACTTCATCTCTTAAAGAAATGAAGTTGAATTTTTCATTCGTGATGTGTTAGAAGATCATGTGATAGAATGATGAGTCATTCCATCTGTCTCAAACAAAAGGTTAGAAAAGTTATCAAAAAATACATAAGTCCATCTATAGTGAGATTAATCATATATGGTTACTAAAATGGACTTATACTTCTTATATTATACTACTTAATATAATAAAACTGGTTTCTACTAAACAGGGACTTCTTGTAGGCCAGTGGTAGGCGATAAAGGCCAGTCGCACTTCGGTTGTGGGTTCGATTCCCACAGCCTTGTCCGACGCGATGGGCTGTCACTCGTCCTGTAGGTTGTCTTTTTTCTAAAACTACATTACTATAACAACCCTATCAGTAATATCGAAAAAAGTTCTATCCTTAAACAATACTAGCATTTGTCCAATATAATCCATTCCAATCTTTAGGCTTATCTAAAATACTTCAATCCAAGCTCATAATATAAAGAAAACGATTACTTGAAATGTCATCAACCAAGAATGTGAATACCATCATTTATCCCCCATATATATATTTTTGGTCACATTCCAATCATTTGAATACCTTAATCATGTATTCTCTTGAAAAAATGAATACCCATTGAACATTAGTAAAAACATGAATGCTGTCAAAAGTTAACTCTTTCCACATACCAAAATCCAAAAATTCTATATACTCTTAACCATGATATAACCTTATCCTTACATAAGTCATGAGCTCATGAATACTATCAAACATTTAATTTTCTCCTTATCCCTTCATTATGCGCATATCATCTATTTTCCAAAAATATCTGAATAACCTTTCATGGCTACTGATACCATTAAACATACACTTTCAGAACATAGGAAAGACAATAGTGTAACAATCCGTAGATGTCTCTTTATTCCATAGTACCCTGAGATTACTTATACAACATTACACTTGATAAATATGTAATCATTCCACTACCTTCTTAAACCATTGACCGAGCTTCAACAATTCATTCATCTCACATATCATTTTTAGTCTCTTCATCATCATTAACATAAATACTACCCATACGACCGTACTGATTCTCTTCATGAGACTTTACCTTAGGGCATTGTTTTTCATAATGCCCGTACATTCCACATTTAAAACATTTAACCATTGTTGATGTCATAGCAATACCATTATCCTCATCCATGGTGTTAACTGATCCTTTTCCTTTGCACTTACTGGCTTTGTGTCCTTCTTTTCCACACCCAAAGCATCTTCCAGTTCCCTTGAAACAATCTCCTCGATTCCTCTTCCCACATGATTTACATGAGGTAAATTGAACTTTCATTCCTCTATGATCATCATGAAACTCCATATTTCTCTTATTATCTGAGTCAGGAAACTTACCATAGTTGAGATTATTGATCATATTATGATATTTCTGATTAGACATAATAACGATGTTTGGACTTTCAAATCCCGTTTCATTTGGTTTCTCATGAAGAATATCATTCCATTTTACGTCATATCCTCCATTATCATGAATCTTCCTGTTTCCAGCCATTTTCTAAAACCCAAAAACAATAGTGTGAGAGGAAAAAATCATGCTAGGGAATGAAACATAGTAAAGGGGGAGTACCCTCAATATATAACATCTTAGGTTAAATTATAAGATTGTTACCGTAGTTCTAGGACCATATCCTATACGTATACTTATCCATAGGGACATCCCTAGACATATCTTAGAAATATCTCTAGGGATCTCACTAAAGTTCTCACATCCTAGTTTCCAAAGGTTGACTACACCTTTCCTCTGATACCAACTGTGGAGACCCAAATCTTAACGTATATGGACCTTAGATTACTTTAGCGGAATACTTAGTAATTAACAAAAACAAACACACAAGGACTGTAATAGTATAGTGTCTTTGGAAACATGAAACGTAATCTTCTAATCGTGGTGAAAGATCTTCAACATCTCCCATAAAGATCTTCCCCTTTTTTTCTTACCTAAAACCATTCTTTATATACTGGGGAAAAGAAAGCATAAAAAGAGTGAGCTCAAATTCTCAGTAAGGGTAAGAATGGATAAAATAAAACATACCATATACATTTGAACCTAAAAACATGAACATAATGTTTAAACATCCAAAGCTTGAGCAATGACATAAAACATTGAAGTACGCAAGGCATAGATCATAATGAAACATTAATAATGATAAAATAGCATGGGAATAAAACATGTAATTGTGGAAACCATTAAGCACATGATATGATTTCGATAGTATCCAAGGCATTGTTGCCAAGACCATCTTAGTGGACAAAGTCCCTTTCTGAATCGAGTTCACTCCTCCTTCTAGTCCAGTATTACTGAACTGGTTTAACTTGACGTTTCATCCATGTCTATCTCATGAGATATAAAATCTTTACCCAATGCATTGGAGGGAGATATAGGTCCCACCCATCTCATAATGAAATCATTCTTACTTGTTCCACAAAAGAAAAATACATCATTTATAATAACCCAATAAATAAAATGGGTTTCATAAACATCATACCATCAGCACATAATCAATATAAAATAAATGGATATCATTTCATAATAAGAAAAGTGAAACCTTGTAAATTATAGAGACATTACACTTGAAACATAAAAATGTGAAATAATTTCATCTTAGATGAAAATTATTTTGATAAAACACTTTAAATGAATTCTTGAGGAAAATATCCTTTTTCCTTCAAAATCATTTTCTTTTCACAAAATGTCATGCAATTTTAAAAGAAAAGGTTTTTGTTGAACATATTCATGAAATATTTTGAAGGAAGATTCATGAAAATATGTCTTTATAAAACCATAAAAATCTTTTCATGCCGTATACGTTAAAAAAAATTCTTATCGTACTTTTTTCGGAAAAGTCAAAAAGTACCTCGTAATGTAAATAAATGAAAGATTCCTTACATACAATGTAGTGAAAGTCAAAAGTGGGTAAAAATGACTTTAAACATACATGAAACCATTTTTAGGAAACATGTACATGGATGATAACAATAACCCAAATAAATAATTACGAATAAGCAATCTCGGATAAAAATGAGATTTGCAAAATTATCCCTTACCTTAGGTCCAATTTTCTTCGTAAGTGTCCGAACCTCCTGTATAATGATTTAAATAATGTCATTGACTTATTACATAATCATAATAATTGTTATGATATCATATATGGTTCACTAATTGCTTTATATTACCCATTCTTTTGTAAATTCCATGTTAAAGAGCATTTTGGGGAAAATCGTTTCATTTGTCGTCCGTGTTTTGACTTGTAATTATTCATATGATTACTTAGATCATGATTACTTAATTCCAGAATATAAAACATTATTTATATATAATATATATTCAGAATATATATATATATATAATAGATTAGTAAATGGAAATAAATGCATCGTTAATGGAGACGGTAGACCGTACGTACGCATGAACGTTGTTTTCTTTTCCTTATTGAGTTGAATGTAATTAAGTAGATGACATACATATATGTAAACATAAATCCAGTATCATTATTATGTCATGTATTTCATGATTACTTATTATATATATTTTATAATCATTCATGAATGGTTAATGTGGAGAATGAATCTCATCGCGTCGTGGAGACGGTAGTCCGTACGTACGCACGGGCGATGATATCATTCTCAGGATCGTGGAATTGTATTGGAGTGTATGTATACTATTTCAGAATCAATATAACTTTACAATAATCATATATAATTATTATGTACACCATTATACCCATCCAAGTAAGGTGGTGGTGGAAAATAGATTACACCACGGCGTGGAGACAGTATTCTGTACGTACGCATGCACGGTGATTTCGTTTTTCGTAGGATGGATAGATGGTGAAATAAGTTTGTTTCATACTAATAATAACATATCATTATATGAGTGATATTTATTTTATTTTATTGTAATTAAACAACCTAAGAAGAAGAAGTGGAAGAAGAAATAAAGATGAAAGAATCGGTAACGGACATTACCTCTTCTTTGAAGCGCCTCTTTGAGTCTTCTTCACAGGGAACTAAAATTGGTCTTTGAAGAAGACCAGGACCTCTAGGATGTTTCCAGGAAAGTGGAGAAGATAATTTTCCATGGGTTGGCCGAGCTTGAAAGCTCAATGTGGTGTGAGGAAGAGAGGGAGGAGGTTCCCTTTTATAAGGGAGGAGAGGGGCACCTTTGGAATAACTATAAATATTATTTTATTATAAAGTCAAATTCGGTTTTTAATAGCTCCAAATTGATATATTTCTTAGATAAGGTGGGTAGGGGTCGCAATCCTATCATCCAATTGAATTTAGAAAAGTTTAGGTATCAATTTTAACCTTATCATTTAGATTTAACTTTAAGTTAGATAATTTAACTTTTACCGTGTCTTCTTGTTTTCTTACACTATAAGGTTAATAAACTTACAATAAGCAGACAAACGAACCCCAAGTTGTTTATTATTAATATATATAACCTTATCTAAGTCATTTGGTTGAACCTTATATTTTTAGGAATAAAATAACAATTAATAATATAATATTTCTTTTAAAAACTATTTTATGTCAATTTTGACACTATTTAGTAATTGATATTTATGAAAATCATAACAGAATGATTAGTTATAAAAAAGTTAATTAAATCAATACTAACGTGTCATATTAACCTATAAAATAAATGGAATTCATAAAAAGTCTCAAATTACATTTATTTTGGTATTTATAACATCAATTATGTCAATATTTCATTAATAAGATAATTACTGCATCATCTTTGTGTCAAACTTAAATTAAATTATTTAATGTCTAAAAATTACAAATAAAATACCATCATGTAGTAAATATTTTTAGCTTTCTAATGAATATTTAAAGTCGAGTTTATCCTATTTATAACGATATATTTAAAATTATTTACTTATTAAACTTTGATTTTAACTATTTTAACCCTTCATTAAATAAATTAATAATAAATGTCCTAATCTAATCCAAGTGGACCTAAATGGTCATATTTTATTCCTAATTTTGTTTTTGGTTGAATTAAACTTATCCAATAGAATTAGGACATGTGTTAGGGTAATAATAATATCATTTTTACCCTTAATTACCCTATTTACTTTTAACCCTGGTAAAAAAAGTAAAAAGTTACTATTCACCAAAAAATTATTTTCATCTCATTGAACCACATTTTACTTAATGACGTCAACCGTGTCTCTCTCATTTTCGAAATTCCACTCACAGAAGCGGTAAAATTAAGTTTTATGGAAAATTCAGTTTTTTAACTACCACTTAGTGGTTTCACTATTCATCAAAAATTGAATGTTTTCAGAAAAATACCAAAATTTCACCCTAGTCTAATTTCGATATTCCGAATCCAAAAATGAATTCCATTTTAAAAACAAAAATTTACAAAATTTCAAAAAGTGGTTATTACTATTCATAATAGCTAGTTTAAATAATATTTTAATAGCATAGCGTTGTTTAGTGAAACTCGGTATTGCGTACTACACACGCTATCGAGGAAGGTCGCGATTGCGTGTAATGCAAGGAAAGTCAATGATGCGTGGTATGCAAGATCCGTTTGGTGTAGCGTACAACACAAGACATTAATGAAATTAAAAAGAATATTTTTCATAAATGCTCGGGGTGTTACACCGCTCCTGCATCAGGAAACATCCGAGTCTGGTCCCTGAAGAATCGTAGTAGACTACGTACCCTACTCCCTCCTCTAGTATCCTCAAGATAGGCGCGCTGGTCAATCTATGTCTCAGCTCCAGGAAGCTCTGCTGACATCTGTCTGACCACACGAAGGGTTTCCCTTTCTTCGCAAAGCTGAGAGTGGTGTCACAACTCTGGAAAAGTCTGGCACAAATCTCCGATAGTACCCAGCTAGCCCAATGAAACACCGCACCTCTGTCACGCTCCTGAGTGGATCCCAAGCTAGCACTGTCTCGATCTTCGCAGGATCCACCGCAACTCCCGCTACATAGATGACGTGTCCCAAGAAGTGGACTTCACGTAACCAGAACGGACACATCGAGATATTTTCATAAAGTTTTGCTCTCGGAGTGTGTCTAGCACAACCCGCAAGTGGTAGGCGTGCTCCTCCTCAGTGGTCGAGTATATCAAAATGTCGTCGATGAAGACCACGACAAATCGATCGAGGTATGGATGAATGATCATGTTCATGAGACTCATGAACATAGCTGGAGCATTGGTTATGCCGAAAGGCATAACCAAGAACACATAGTGGCCATACCGACATCTGAAGGTCATCTTCTGCACGTCCTTTTCCCAAACTCTGAGCTGATGATAGCCTGACCTGAGGTCTATCTTCGAGAACAATCGTGCTTCCTTTAGCTGATCGAAGAGGTTGTCAATCCTTGGTAGTGGGTACTTGTTCCTCATGGTCACCTAGTTCAGGAGACAATAGTCGACACACAGTTGCAAGCTCCCATCCAACTTCTTGGCGAACAATATTAGGGAAGCCCCGGGTGAAACACTAGGTCGGATGAATCCCTTGCTATACAAGTCCTCCAGCTTTACCCGTAGCTCTCGAAGCTCAGCGGGAGACATCCGATATACTAGAGTGGATATCAGGGCTGTCCCGAGGTACCGGTCAATATAAAAGTCTACCACTCTGTAAGGAGGTAGTCCTGGAACGTCTTCAGGAAAAACGTCCACATACTGATCCACCACTATAGGAAAACTCGGACTCCGCACGTAAACTTCTCCTAGGATGAGGCTAGCCAACTGATGAGTGACAGGATGTCCTCTCCTTTGCGTGAGTCCATCCTGCGCTGCAAAGGCACCCTTCTCACCAGTGAAGGTAAACATGCTCCCATCGGTGCGTACACAATGTACCTTGCACCTAATATAGTCAATCGGAAAATGGATTGTAGATAACCAATCCATGCCCATGATGACGTTGTAAGGCCTCGACACCGCTACAAGAAGATCCCAGCCGAAGCTCTCATCTCCTAGAGTAAGCTCACACTACCGACACCAGTGCGTAATCGTCGAGTCTTCTCCCGTAGGAGTCTCTAGCCATAAGGATCGAGCCAACGGATCCGTCAGAATCTCCGAGCTCTGAACTAGGGTAGAAGCAATAAAGGAATGACTCACTCCTGTGTCTATAAGAACTGCAGCAAGGGTGGTGTAGACATAGATAGTACCTTGAATCATCTCTTGCATGTCGTGGTCGTAGGCCTCTGCTACCTGAAGATGAGCATGTCATTGCCCGCCAGCTCCCTGTGGTCGGGGTGGACCTCCTGTTGGTGGTGGTGGTAAAGCCTCAAAGCGTCTCCCACCACCTGTTGCTCGGCCAGCTCCCCTGCCTCTTCCGCCTGCTCTTGGCGGACTGCCACGGTCGACCCTCTGCCTCTGCTTGGGTGGCCACTCAACCGTCTGCTGCTCCTGTGCATGGCGGGTCAGGCAGTCACGATCCATGTGGCCCTGCCCTCCACATGGGTAGCACTTCCTGCTCCTCGGAAGGCTGGCTCTACGCCCTGTTCCCCGCACCTCTGAGCCAGTGTCCTGAGGTCGCCTGCCTGATGGTCTGGTCCACCTGGACCCCTATGACATCCGTCGACTACCAGCTGCAGATGACTCTGCTACGTGCCGCCATGTGGTAGGTCTCGCTTCTGGTGTAGGCTCAGCAAGAAATCTCTCAATGAGAAGGGCTCACTCTAGTACTCCTGCCTGCATCGGAATGCTGAGGGAGATCATCGATGCCCTGATCTCATGGCTCAATCCTTGCTCGATGGTTCGAGCTTGGAAGAATAGCGCCTGTACCATATCCGTCAAATAGAGAGAGAGATCGGTAAATCTCGCCGAGTATTGGGCGACCATCATGCTGCCCTGGCACAGCTATAGAAGCTCTTGGATGCGCACCGCACGGAGGGTGGATGGGATGAACTCCGAGCAGAAGAGGCTCTCAACGTCCATCTAGAGGAGTGATGCCTCATCGTGCACTTGGAGAATCAACTCCACCATCTACCTGCTGCCTCGTGTAGGAGTCTCACTGCGAGGATCACCATGAGGTCAGCTACTGTCCCTACTAACCTAAAAACTTGAACAACTACTTCCAGCCAATCCTCAGCTGCCTGAGGGTCCGTCTCCCCAGAGAACCTGGGTAGTCTCTAACACTGAAACTCGTGCAGTGCACTAAGGCAACGTGCACTCTCAGCGGTTGGGGATGGTAGCATCGGTGGCTCGGCGGGTAGAGGTACCGTCAGTGCCTCTACAGAAAAAGGGCCATACACTGAGGCCCCATCGCTCGATGGTATGTCGTCTCGCACAAAGATCAGAACCCTAGCTGGCTGCCATCGTGGGGCCTTCCTAAAAAGAAACAGGTGCGCCACGGTCAAAAAAGTATACCTGGTGAGCTGACACAAAGTAATCACAAAGAAAACTTTTGAAACACACATGAAATCAATGTTTTCGTGCATTGAGTCAGAAATCAGAAGTCAGGGTCCTGTTGTATGGATATGTCGGTCGTCTCACCAACATTGGACTTCCTAGACTGATAACCACACTCAATAACCTAAACACTATTACTTCACATAGAAGAAAGATCAGAGTCCTAAGTTCAGCGGTAGAACAAAACTCATCTGATACCAATTTGTCACGACCCGTCCTCGGAGCCCGTGCCGTGACTACCCAAAGCCCGCCTTCCATAGGCCAGGGGCTGGCGACTAGCACCAAAGGTGTAAATCCCGACCAAAGAGAAGGAATTGCCTTTATAAAGTAAACAAACACCATAGATTAAGCCAGCAGAAGTAAACACTAAGTAAAACTGGGTACAAAGGTAGGTGTGGAAAGTAAATGGTCCAGAACACAAACTCAAACTGAATATAAAGTACAACTAGAAAGAAATTACAACAACTGAAAGTAAAGCAACAAAGTCGAGCCGTCCACTGGAAATCCCACCTGAAGGGTGGGTACAGATAGCCACCTCATCTCCAAAGGTCCAACCGTCCGCTCCGTGTACGTCCCGCCCAGTGGTCCACCTCCAGGGACCGACTGCTCCATAAGCCTCAACCATGGTCAGCGATGTCCTTCGTCTGTATCTAACACAACATAGTGCGGGCACAGCCCGTGCAGGGGTGAGTATACGCTACTCAATAGGGACCCCGAGACCCCCGAAGGTCTCCTAGAATCCACAAAAGAAAATCCACAAAGGAAGATATAATCATGAAGTAACATCCACCACTACTTATATATATTCCCATACATATACCTATGTCATCAATTCAGTTCGGCTCCAAAATCTGAGCCCAAGTCGATCATGTCCACACAGGATAGTACAACCCAATCCACACAAGAAAGCACAACACAATCCATATAGGAATTCAAGTCAATCATATTGAAGATAATTATTGAAAGTCAAGACTCAGCTCACATAGGTATACTTCTTCGTAATGTGATAGAGATGTTCAGATATAGCCACAAATTCATCTAAGCTGGGACCCATGTAGGATACTATACCAGCTAAGCTGTCAGACCCACATAGGATACAGACCAGCTACTCTGCCAGACCCACGTAGGATAGCAAGAACAAAGTCATCGTCATCAAACCCATAGAGGATTTCAGTACGGTCTGCATTGCTGATGAACCCAAGGAGGATTTCAGTGCAGTCTTCATCACTGCCGAACCCATGAAGGATTTCAGTGCAGTCTTCATCGCCGTCGAACCCACGGAGGATTTCAGTACGGTCTTCATCACTGTCGAACCCACAGAGGATTTCAGTGTAGTCTTCTTCACCGTTGAACCCACAGAGAATTTCAGTACGGCTTCATCACTGCCGATCCCATGGAGGATTTCAGTGCAGTCTTCGTCGCCGTCGAACCCACGGAGGATTTCTGTACGGTCTTCATCACTGCCGAACCCATTGAGGATTTCAGTGCAGTCTTCATCACAGTTGAACCCACAGAGGATTTCAGTACGGTCTTCATCACTGCTGAACCCACGAAGGATTTCAGTGCAGTCTTCGTCGACGTCGAAACCATGGAGGATTTCAGTACGGTCTTCATCACTGCCAAACCCACAGATTATTTCAGTACAGTCTTCATTGACGTCGAACCCATGGAGGATTTAAGTATGGTATTCATCACTATCAAACCCACGGAAGAGTTCAGTGAAGTCTTCATCTCCGTCAAACCCACGGAGGATTTCAGTGCAGTCTTCACAATCGCAGCCAGCTCTAGGGTTTCCGCACACAGCATGCTCGATTCCGGGAGGGTCCGATCCACGAGCCAAGGGGGGTCGATACATAAACTGACATGTAGTGCTAGGTTGACGTATCCCAAAGTACTGTATCGACAAGAGAAACTCAATGTGATAGACGACACATCAATCAGACGGCTGGTCTGAGAGTTATTGGCCTTTTCATTCTAGGGGTCTGGTTGGTTTTTAAGTCAAAACCAACCAAAACGCACTCCAACTACATCCAAACCTCAATAGGAGTAATAAAAAATTTCTTCCTTACTAAGAGGAATCAAACAAAGTCGACGGCATGTCAATCGGACGTCCGGAGCATAAATTATAAGCTTTTTCGCTCCGAGGGCCTGGTTGGTTTTGTGTTAAAACCAACTCATCCATACCCCAAGTTCTCTAAAACCTTGAGTGTAATATACCGAAAATACCTTCTCGTTCCATGGATCTCCACACAACTGACAGTGCGTCGATCGGAGGTCTGTAGCCCATGATATGTGCAAAAGAACGATCATGTCCGGTTTTGGGGGGTTTTGGGCCCGGACCGACCCGGGCCGAGACCCCCTGGGTCGGCCCGAACCAGGTCGACCTGAACCAAGTCCGGTTCCAGCCCATTAGGGTGCGGCCCGGCCCCACCGACGTGGCTCAGCCCAGCCTGGGTGGCCCGGCCCTGCCCGGGCGGCCGTTCCGGCCTGGGCGGCAGGTGGGCCCGGCACGGGCGCGCCCCGCACGGCCAGCTCGGTGCTGGCCGTGCCATTGCGAAGGGGGGGGGGGATACCCCTCTTGATTGAATTCTCAGCCCCACATGGGGGGGGGGCTCCCTACTTCCAGCGGATGCGGCGCTGGGTGCCGTGTCTCCCCCGGGTCCCGCGCGGCCGCGGGACCGATCGCCTGCCGCCGTAGCGGTCCCTCCTGGTGGCGCACCGGGACGCCGCCGCCTCCAGCCACTGGTGTAGTCAGCGGGCCACCAGAGCTGCTATGGTGGTCCTTTCTTTCTCATGTTTGCGCCTGGGGTCGTCTCAGGACCCGTAGATTACTACGATGGCCTCCAATCGCTCAACCGTCTCGTTTCATGATCGCCCAACATTCTGTGCTTCTAGAACAGAGAATCGGTGGGTTTGGACTTGTTCGTTGGTCCGCACCCACCGTGTTAGTGGTTCAAACAACTTTTAACAATTTAATCATATGTCGAGGATATAAACCACATAAATTAAATTAATCCAAACCCCCTCCCTCGATGAAGTTGTCGAACGAGGTTTGTCGTGGGAAAGGGACATCGCGGAAGATGGTGTCGCGGAAGGAGTATCATCGGCATTGCGGTACACGGAGTCGCGGAGAAGAGGATCATCGGCGTTGCGGTACATGGTGCCGCGTCATCGATCTCTGATGAATCAGCGTTAATCATTGTCCTTTGTCGGAGGTCGCCATTCTTCATCAGTGATGGTGTGTTCTTCGTGTTCTTCGAGGAGGAAGATGATGATTCCAAGGCTTGAGCAATTCCTCTCCAATCCTTCTCGCACAACGAAAACAACAATAATAAAATAAGGCGTTGCCTTATTTTATTACTCATTCCATCCATTGTTTGAAATTCAAAATTAAAACATCATTTAATTAACATGTGTTGACCAATTAATGAGGCGTTTAATAATCCAAATAAACGCGACAGTTGACTTGGCATTTAAAATGGGTGTGCGGGTGAGTTATCAAAATAAATGCTCATGGGAGGTGAAAAGGAAATAAAGGGGGTGGGGCTCGTGTGGGCCCCACCTGACTAATATCCTACCTTGGAGTTATGTTATTAGTGGGTCCCTCTCCAACCACCATGCCTAGGTTATCATTACTTAGAATAAAAATAAAATTGTAGCACAATATTTTTTTAATTATTTAGTTAACCCAATTAATTAATAACCTCACCCGAGCAAACGCAACTCTGAAAGAGGTGTTCCTAAGCAATACTGGTGCTGCGGTTTCCTCAATTTCCTCGGATTTCGATTCCGAGCATCGGTTCAAAAGTTAGGAAAATCCACTCGTTTGTTCACTGAACGTACCCGAGCTTAAACTTCGGAAATTGATTCCGGGCACACCGGGCCTCGGAATCACATGCCGTCAGAAACTGCGTTCTTGTAAAATCCCAAAAAAAATTAAGAAAAATAAATTCCCTTCATTTTTATGGGACATTAAAAATTTTATCATGATTAAAGTAAACACTTATTTCATTTACCAAGATGAGAGGAATTAGTAACGCATTGTGGATATTTTCAAGGTAGATTCATAGAAACTCATCATGAATTTTTTTTGTTAATATAGTAGTCTTTGACTACCTACATTGAAATAATGTTAGATTATCTCTTATTCTCATGTTATTTATAATTATATAGATCAAGTAATCTTCATTTTCATTATTGAGTTAAACAAATATAGTTATTACTAATGGATGTCCTATAAACCTATGAGTAATCTAGATAAAAAAATAGTGTACCTATCAAATTTTGGTCTATAAAAATTCCACATAAGTAATATAATCTTAAATTCCTCTTTCTTCTCAATGGTTCCAATCATGGGGCCAATAGAGATACAGAGTGGTTCAGATTCCCTTTTTAGTCCCTAGTTCTATTGAACAATGGGAAATATGGGTTCTTGAAGATAGAAAGAGGAGGATTTGAATAAAAACATTTAGGATTTGATTTAATTTCCATTTTGGATTTTCTACTTCACCCATTCATGGATTCTTTTAGAGTTAATAGTTACTCAATAGTTTCAATATGAACAATTGCGATGGTTAGTTTTCATAAATTATGAGATGTGGTGGTGGGTATTGATATATATTGTTTCATGCTTATTTTGAGTGACCATCATGAGTTAGTGTGGGGTAACTCAACAGAAAATGTTCAAGTTTTAGTTATAGTGATTGAAAAAACTAATAATCTATATCAATTTGGTCATGTTCAACTAAATGTTTTAACCCAATGTTTTCCAAATGATTGTCTCCACCACATAAGGTTTGAGTATCCACTTCATGTGGAAAAAATCCTTATAAATGAGATAAAGACTATTTTCATTAGTATAATTCTTAGAAGGAATTTTTAATTTCAGTATTTATAATTTAAATCACATTAACTCATTCATATCAGTCTAATTTTGGGTTCCTCACTACATGGTAGTAATTTGTTCATGCTATTTATGTGGTGGATGGGTTGTTTTCACACCATTTCCATTTTCATCGGTGGATGCACTCTTTGGCAGTGGTAATGGATAAATATAAGGATCCACCAAATTTTGAGTTTTTCTATGATTAAAAGTAAGTATAGAATCATTGAGATATTTTCTATAGAAAATATATTTTTTGGACTCCTCATGTGTTAATATTGTTTTAATGAAAACAAATCCTATACATTCTATAACACTTGTAAATCTTGTGTAATTTGTCTAAAATCATGTGTTCAGATGATTAGTTTCTTTACGATTTAAAAAAACCAATACATGGTCTTATGTTCTATGTTTAATGATTTAATCTATTGTTTTTTCTATTATAATGAATTTACTTGATAAATGATTAAATATAATGAATTCTATGAATATAACTATTTGCGTTTGTATACAGATATTTGGATAAGTCTGAGAAACTGTGAGTCTGCCACTAGTTATGTTTTTCTGGAAAAGTGATAAGACATTGTGACCATCCATACATCATGACCAGACACCATAACCATCTAGACACCATAACCAGACACTGTAACCATCCAGACACCATAACCAGACACCATGACTAGACACTGTGTCCCAGGCATACCAGTTCTTGATCCCTATAAAATTGTTCCATCATGATTTCAACATCACACAAAGGCAATGAACAAGAAACAATTTTATCGAGACATTGTTTCAAGGAGACACCATTTCAAGGAGACACCATTTAATATAGACACCATTTAAAGGATACATTTTTTCCAGACGGACTGTGACACTGTTTCTTAATTTGTTTTTTCTTTTTTCTTTTTAATCTCTAACGGTCATATTTTATGATTTTAAATTCACTGACATAATTAATGTTTCTTCGTAGATATTTCACCTGACAGTACAAGGTATGAGGTGTGGAATACATGAATCTAGTCAGCTCCAACAAATGCACTCCATGAATAAAAAATAACAGTGTGGCCACAAAAAAATAGAGAAGAAATAAAAATGAAGCCAGAAAAATAAGTGTGTCTGCGATAATGAAGAAGCACAAGAATTCATGAGAAGAGAATGGACACATGAAACTCAAGACATCTGAATAACACACGAAGCATTCATTGTGATACCATTAATTTGAGTGGAGAACATCATCTCAATACAAACTCCACAAAGAACATGTGTCGGATCTGAACCAAAGCACTAGACTTGTGATACTCTATTTTCTACAAGATGAATCAACTTTTGCATATGCTTCATCCTAGATGTCTATATCCACATAAAATAACACTTAGAGAACTTCTAACCTTATCTCATAATTATTTCTCTATTGTGTATTGTTTTTAGCTTTCGAGTAGTGTGTGTTTATCTGTATAAAAATGTGCATTGTATCATGTATTAAACTATGGGATAAAATATATCGTTCCTCTTGCATCATTTAACACATGGTTATTCCCATGGATAATTGTTGAAGAGGTACCTATGTGACTTGGAAGTTTGTAACCAACAAGAACTGAGGACAAGGTCGTGGGACCTGGGTTGTCATGTGTACTGTTGTTTACCACAATCTAGGGTGTGGATCAAGAGTATTTATATAACCTTCTTGGACACAGGTGATCACCAAGTGAAGTGGATTAGGTCTTGTCATGAGACTGAACCACTTGTTTTATATCCTCTGTGATATTTAATTCAGTTTTCTCTATTTACTAATTAATTTAGATATCACTAAACAAGCTTTGATAGTTAATCTTGGAATGAAATTATGATTGCTTTTCCACATAAGGATAACTTCAAAAGTAATATTAATAATTTATATTATGATTACTAAGAATTAATCAATATTATGAGAAGTTATTTAAATAGTCACACTTTCATAACAGTATTAGTTTGATTAAGTGGGATTTATTTAAATTTATTGGGGACCATTTTTAATAATACATTTCAAACAGGATTTTTTATAGATACTCAATTCACCTCCTTCTTGATTACTCTACTCCGACAAACAGTTGACATCAAAGGCTATTAGATATTCATGTTAATAATATTCTTTTACCCTATTAGACTGTGATTTTAGTTGTACGTTAATGATCTGTAAATATCTTTTAATTCCATATTTCTAGCTCTTCCCAAGGAATTCTTTGTCTTGGATAATACTGCTACTACTAAGGTTAAATTTTTATTCTAAAAAACAATTTTGTGGAAATGTGCGAAAGAAAAATAGATCTATAATTTAGATTAAACGCCAGAAGAAATTACAAAATCATTAAAAACATGGCTAAAATTACTGGAGTCACTTTCCTTGTAGAGCTTCCAGTAAAGAGAATGAACCATCATGTTCGGGTCCTCTTGGAGTAGATCTTCAATGTGGCCACCCAGTTTTTCCCATGTGTGATAATACTCCTCAACATTAATCCTCCCCTCATTGAAACCTCGTGCCATGATTTTATCTTATTTAATGATCCAAGCCTCTTGCTCCTCATTAACATCCACCTGAGGGAGTATTTCTAGAATTATGTCATTCTCTTCCTCCATGGCCTTCAGCTGGAATGGATCTAAGGGAATATCCTCATTGGAATGTATAATGGATGAATATAAGATTTCTTCTACTGATAGAATCCCTTGGGATGTCCCTACCAAGACTACCTATAATAAAAAATGTAAATCTATGAATGAAATATTTTGATATTTAGAATATGAGGTATTTAACAGAATTTCTACAAATAAAACTACCCATCAAATTTTGGATACCTTGTATATTTCACATGAAGGAACTTCTATTGTGATATAAATGAGATATAATAATTATACTATTAAATATGACAACATTAAAGTGAAACATGATGAGCCAATTTCATACACGTATCTATGGTTCCAAGAAATTGAAAACACAATGGTTTCTCTTGGAAGAGAAGTTACTGCCAAATAACAGATCAAAAGGATTTTCATATGCCTACCAAACATATGGAGAGGAACCTCTGTCTCTATTAGAGAATCATCCGACATCAGCATGTTACCTGTAAAATAACTCAATGGAAAACTGATGATTTATTAAGAGGAACTAAAATTCAACAAGGAAGAGGATGATAAACCCAAATGAAAATATGTTAAATTCAAATCCACCACTTCTATACACAAAGTGAAAGGGAATTTGGAAGCCTTTGTATAATGTTTCTGAAATGAACAATCATCAACTAGAAGTAATTAGGAGATGGCTCAATTAGCCAGAATATTTATGATATTTTTCAAAAAGAATAAATTTCTTATAATTCCTAACTTCAAGGGAATATATGATCAGAAGGGAATCTGGAAGAATGATAGGAAAAGAAGTAACAGGTCTGATGAGATAATTTGTTATGAATGTAAGTGAATGGGACATATAAAGTCTTACTGTCCCAAGCTCAAGTATAAAAATAAATATGATTACTATGATATAAAGTATAAAAAGGAAATGATAGTAACATAGAGTGCTTTTGAGGACAATTCAAGTGAATTAAAATCTTTACATGATGAATAGGCTAACAAATCCAATATTTTTTTTATGAAAAACACATATGAGTTATCACTAGAATCTCCTGTACACAATTCCTTTTATAACGGAAATGAGAGTGACTCTGAAAATATGTAAAATGAAGAAATGATTGAGTACTATTATATTATTGAAGAGACATGAAATGAATTAAATGATAAATAAATGTTTTTAAAAAATAATATGCTCTTTCCTCATCTTTTAAATATGAACTTACTATAGTATTGGAGAAAATTGGTCAATTAATCAAAGAAAATAATGAAAAAGATATATATTGAGAAATTGATAGAGGAACATAAATGTTTTGCAAATTTTAATGATACCTTGGTACAAATTCTACGTAAAAATATTTCTCCAAAATATACCACGGGCATGGCCTATCAACCTGGTAAAAGATATTTGTGAAGAACTAATTTTATTTCTATGTCAAGGTCATACAGATTTACTCCTTATTCTGGAAAACATTCAGCTAGTTCACGTTATTATGCATTATCTACCTTTCAAGGTTTTCTGGACCAAATATAGTTTATTTTTCAAGTACATTGCATAATTCTTATAGGAATTATATTAGGTTGATATGGGTTCCTAAAGAACTAGTCACTACATTAACTAGACCCAAACCAGTATGGGAACCAAAATCTATTTTTATATGACTTTTTTATAGGAATGTTTCTTAAAGATCTCCTGCAAAATATTAATGTACTTGGAAAGTGGGTGTTCAAGACACATGACCAGAGACTATTCATGCTTCAAGAATTTAATAAAAATTGATGGTCGAAATGTCACATTTAGTGATAATGCCAATGGAAAGTTCAATGGCCTTGTCCAAATCAGTAGCTCTAACTTAGTTTTAATTTTAAATTTACTTTTTATTAATGGATTGAAATATTATCTGCTTGTTATTTCCCAACTATGTGATGATGGATTTCATGTTAAATTTAAGGATGATACTTGCAATGTTTTCAATTCTAAAAATGAATTATTATTATTTTCATTATGAAATGAAAATGTTTAGTATATTAAATTGTATTCTTTAGTCACTATAAATTCTCAATGTTTAAGTGTATTTCACAATGAATCTTGGATTTGACATATGAGATTAGGAAACTGTAATATTCACTCCCTTACAAGGTTATCCAGAAATCTATTAGTCAAAGACCTACCCAAACATGAGTTTTCAAATGATAAAGTGTGTAATCTATGTCAAAATGGAAATCAACACAAAATTTCTATCAAATGAAAGAATTAATTTTCAACTTCACAACCTCTCGAATTAGTTCCCATGGATTTTTTTCACCCTCACGTTTTTCTAGATAAAATGGGAAGCACTATGTTTAGGTTCCTATAGATGACTTTTCTAGATATACATGGACTTTATTTTTGTCTCACAAAAGTGAATCCTCCTCTACTTTTACAAAATATTCCAAAACTGTAGAAAATCATAGTGGATGTAGAATTAAATCCTTAAGATGTGATCAGTGATGTCAGTTTGAAAATCAAGAGTTTGAATCCTTTTTCTCAGAAAATAGATATAGTCATAATTTCTCTTCCCCTAGAAGACGTAAATAGAACAGGGTTGTAGAAAAATGAAATAGAACCTTGCAAGAGATTTGTAGAACCATGCTTAGTGAATATGACTTACCTCTTTATTTTTTAGCTGATGATATAAATAAATCGTGTTATATTATCAATACAGTGTTGATTAGGTCTATTCTTAAAATAACTCCATATTAGTAATGGAACAATAAAAAACCTAATGTAAGCTACTTCAATGTTATTGGTTGCAAAGTCTATATACTTCATACTATGGAAAATATTGACATGTTTGTATCCAAGAGTGGTGAAATAATATTTTTAGGATATTAAATTTCCAGTAAAGCCTATAGAGTATTTAATAAAAGAACTAATTGTGTGGAAGAATCTTTTAATGTCAAATATGATTAAACAAATCTGCATGAGCCTAAGACCACTATAGAGAACCTAGAAAATGATGTATCAAATATGGACATTAATTCAAAATCCTCTATAAATCCTATGAAGGAATCTATGAAAATATCCAATTTTGTAAATTCATTAGACTCAAGTCACAATGAACTGGGCCCTGTTAATGAACCTGAAATCACTAGTCGTTCTTTTTCAAGCGATTTTAGAACTCTTAAGAACCATCTTTTAGATGATGTTGTTGGAGACCTAGATAAAAGAACTCACACTATAGCTTCTCATAGAAATTCGGTTGAACATCAAGCCTCCTTGTCGCAACATGAAAGTAATAACATTAATGATGATTCCAATGATGAATTATGGGTGTTGTCTATGAAAGACGAGAACAATCTATTTTAAATTAAAAAGTTTGAAAACTTGTTGATGGACCTAATGACAAATTCACTATAAGAACTAAATGGGTGTAAAAGAATAAGGTAGATAAAACTGCTAATATAGTTATATACAAGGCTATATTTATTGGAAAATTCTATAATCAAGAAGAAGGAATTGACTATGAAGAGACCTTTGCACTAGTAGGTATTCTCGAAGCCCTCAGAATTTTTCATTATTATGATGCACATCAGAATTTGAAACTATATCAAATGGTTGTTAAAAGTGTATTCCAAAATGGGTATAAAGCTGAGGATGTCTTTGTTGAGCGAACCCCTAGTTTTATAAATCCCCATTTTCCAAATAATATTTTTAAATTTTCAAAATCATTATATGGTTTAAATCAAACTCATAGAGCATGGAATAATTGAATGAGTACATTACTTATTTCCAATGGTTTTACAAAATGAATAGTTGATCCCACCCTCTTTATGACATGATTTTCCAATGATGTTTTA
Source organism: Viscum album (assembly GCA_963277665.1). Classification (NCBI taxonomy): domain Eukaryota; kingdom Viridiplantae; phylum Streptophyta; class Magnoliopsida; order Santalales; family Viscaceae; genus Viscum; species Viscum album. The sequence continues at coordinate 478,605,208 of OY728164.1, read as the reverse complement.
GTAGTACATATTCATATAGATAAAATTATCTTTAGATCTTCAAAAAATCATTTATGTATTTAATTTCCAAAAATGATTCAAAAATAACTAAAAATGAGTTTAATGGGTGAAAAAAAATTCTTTCTTGGATTCCAAATCATTGAAAATAATGATCGTATTATTTTATATCAACGAAAATGTACTACAGATCTTCAAAAATGTTTTGGTATGGATAGTACTAAAATTATTAATGCTCTAATGAGTACTACTTTTAAGTTAGATCTTGATAAAGATAGAAAATTTGTTGATCAAACAACTTGTAGAGGGATGATCGGAAGCTTACTCTGCTTAACTACTAGCCGAAATGACATTATGTTTAGTGTTTGTATGTGTGCTCTTTTCTTGAAAACCCTAATGAATCCCATTTAAATACTGTAAAAAGAATTTTCAAATAATTCAATCATAAACCAAATCTAGGACTATTCTATACTTGGTAAAAATAATTTGATTTAGTTAGTTATTGTGAGGTTGACTTTGGTGGTTGTAAGTTAGAAATAAAAGGAACATATGGAACATGACACTTTTTAGGCAAGCCACTAGTATCATGGAGTAGTAATAAATAAAACTTTGTTGAATTATCTATTATAAAATATGAATACATAGCTGATTGTAGTTGTTGTGAAAAAATTATGTGGATGAAACACACATTACTAGATTATGGATATCAATTCAGGCATGTATCTATAAATTGTGACAAAGAAAGTGCTATTAACATCTTAAAAAATCATGATTCACACTCTAGGACAAAACATATTGATGCAAGACATCATTTTTGGAGAGTTCATAATCTAAAAGATGAAATCACTTTGGAATTAATTGGAATTGAATATTATCTAGAAAATATATTCACCAAACCATAAAATATGAAAGAATATATTACATCATACATTAGTGAGGAATGATTATTCTTAAGTAGTAAGTATATTGTTTCATGATTATGGTCTCACATTTACTATTTCTCAGAATCTATTTTGTACTTACCTTCTCAAACAATTATGTCACATAGTTTAGAAATCACACTATTACGTTCTCATTGTGAAATCCTATTACGTTCTCACTATGAAAACCTATTACGGTCTCACTGTGAAAGCCAGTTCTGGTCTCACCATTAAAATTGGTTATTGTCACCCCGTAATGATGCTTTATTGTTTTATTTACATATTTTATCATGTATCACGATAATTAATTATTTTACATTTTTATATTACCGTGGTTTTGATCCCATGACACTTGATATCCCTAAATGATAAAACTAAAGACGTTTTCCTCTTTCTTCACTCGACCTCTCTTCTCTCAAACTTTAAACCCTCTTTCAACTATTCTCACTCTTGAAACTTCATTGAATTCCTAGAATAAAATGTCCATCGTCACCAACAACTGATACGTGTAGTTCAATACAGAAGATGAAAATAACACCAAAGTTATCTCCTGAAGGTCCTTTGAATCTGAATCTGGTAGACAGAATAGTGGTACCAGAAAAGGAGATATACCCTATGTGCCTTATTTCAAGTAAGTCATTCGTATTAAAATTACATAGAGGTAATGGGTTGCTGGATTTGTTTACAAAGGAGGATAAGTAATTTACCCAAAATTAGTTGCACATTTCTATTAGTATGCTCAGTTCCTTTTTTATATAGAAGATGGCTATGTTTTGAGAAGCTGGATAAATGGATAGAGATACATGTTTTTTTAGGTTATGGGTTGAATGCATTAGGATACCTCATAAGGGTATTTTTGAGGACTAACAAAGTGTTACTCCACCTACAAGTGATTTATTGGTTTTAGAAGAAGAATTGGGAATCTTAAATGGAAATGAAACAATGTGAACAGCCATAACTACTGAGCTTGATGGTAAAATCACTATTGTGTTTAAGTTTGGTCAGAATCTGATTATCCCTGCAAAAGGATATTTTGATACACTCAAATATCTGGATGTATTTTCAATACACCAAATGAATAATGGACATAAAATCAACCTATGAAAATATGTTATACTCTATATGTGTCAGTTGATCAATACCACCTCCAAGTCAAACTCCCTATTTTATTCAAGGATTATCTCAGTTATGCCTCATTCTAATGTGTTTGTTAGACCAAATGAGGAACCTATTAAGGACTATGAGTTTTTTCTTTCAAAAGTTATAGTAAATAGAATGAATATCCATTGGAATCCATGCAGAAAATCATGGGTGGAAGATAATGACAGTGTTTATGAAAATTTCAATCATGTGGAAAACTCTTCATAAACTAATAATATTTATGATCATGGTTTGGAACCAAATGAAATTGTTGATTATTATGATGATGAAGAATAATAAGTATTTGTTTCACCTTTAAGGGAAACTTTTCTAGATGAAAAACATAGTGAAATTGTTCTCTAAGACATAATTGAGAAAGAAGTTCTTATTCTTGAAGAAGTGTTGATCTACAAGAAAAACCTACTTCTAAAGAAGAATTAGTTATTTTTGTATGTGAAAAGGAATTTTTGGAAGAGTATATATAATAAGATCACTCTCTTGTTCCAGAAGATTCTTTTGAGGAACATGTGGAGGAACAAGATGTTCCTAAAATTATCCCATCTACTGAAGAGAAAATAGAGTAATATTCTAAGTTATCTAGAAGGGAAATGGGAGAGTCTATTGGGGATAAAATCATGTAAATAAATCAAGGATATAAATCTCTCATTCCATAGAATGATTCACCAGGTGAGGGGGAGTATTCCCCCGTGTTTGCATAGAGTTGAAGTGAAAAATCCAATTGATCCAAGCTCAGAAGATACATGGTATAAATTCCATAGTTATTTTGATGTAAATGACTCTCAGGAAGCCTCCGTGAATGTTATAGTCCTCTGTACTATGTTTCAATTGAAACCAGTATCTTCTGTTGATGTTATAGCTACAAAAGAACCTGAGCCTGTCTTCGCATTTATTTCTAAACCATCACAAGAACCTTCAAACATGGTGAGTAAGAATGATTTAAACGCTTTTAATGTTCCCCTATTGGTTGGGGTTAAAAGGATAATGAATAACCAACTGGATGTTGTAAAAACATTACGTGAAAGAGATGCTTCCATGTTTTTTAAAAGGAACATATGGAAGATTCATCCCAAGATGCTTCATGAGATTCAAGAAGTCAGAGTTGAGAACAAACAACTCAGTAATGAAGTAAATTCTCTCAGAGGTATGGTTGAAGAAATGCCAAGAGTAATGAACTCAAGACCAGAACCTGTTTCTCATCTAATTGAGGATATTGGTAGTCAGATTCCATAAGCAGTAGCCTCCCAGATAAAACCTAGTCTATCCTCCCTGGATGAAAAGTTAGCTGAAATATGCAAGAAAATTGGTCATGAGATGTGTGAGCAAGTTACTGGTCTTAATAAGTTGATAAATGAGAATAAGGTCAGTCTCCAGAATGTTCTAAATCTACTGAATTCCCATACATCGGATTTTTATGCTTCTAATTCCTCTAGAAAATCCTCTCAACCTTATTTGGATAGTGATCTAATAAGGAAAATTCTCAATGAATAAAATCAAGTTGTTGTCAGTGGTTTTGACAATGAATCTCTATCTGATGTTTTCAAGAATAGTGATAGAGTACTTGATTTTGTGAGAATTCATTCCAAAATTGAGAATGATGCTCTTGAATAGATTAATAAGAAGTTGTAATTCTATATCAATAGGATCTTATTGATTCGTGAAATGACTAACCACATTATTAACCTTGTAGAGAATATGAGAATCCCTCCTATCACTCATGCTTTCAAAACTCAAGTCTAAAAGATATAATATTTTACTTCTATGTAGGACATGTTTATGGAGAACAAGGACGACCTTGAGAAATCCAACCAGTATGCTGGCGAGATTATTGCTTCAATTATCATGATTTTTAGGCCTAATCTTCATGTACATCATACTACCATTGTGGAACATAAAGCTGCACCCTTGATATATAGTTTTCCTACCTTCTCATTCTCTTCCATTTCCTCTACATCTTAGTTTGTCTCTCAGTATCTGAGTCAGATCAAACCTTTACCCTTGATCAACAGTTTCCTTAGTCATCCACTGCACCTACCTTGGCCCCATCTATATTTGAAGGTCTCCGATTAACTTATCTTTCAACTAGTTCACTGCCTTCTTCCACTTATACCTCTTCTCCTATGGTTCCTCTTCTGATGTTGCTGCCAAGGAAAAAGAGAAGACAAGGCAGTGCTAATGAAAAGTGACTAATCTCTTTTGATATGGATGATTTTTGTATTGTTTTCTTACAGTTTTTAATGACTCTTTTTATCCATATAATGCATTGTGAAATATTATTATCTATTATTTTATTTCCTTTTGTTCCCTCTTTTGATAATCCAAAAAGGGGATGAAATATGTACTATACATGTACACTATGTAGAGACAAATAACCTATGAATATATCTCTCTCTGACTTGATTTTTGATCATCAAAAAGGAAAATATTTTTATACTCCTCATGTGTTAATCATGTTTTAATGATCACAAATCTTATACATTTTTTAACACTTATTAATCCTGTGTAATCTGTCTAAAATAATGTGTACATATAATTAGTTGATTTATGATTTAATTTAACCTATCTAAGATATTGGGTGCTATATTTAATGATTTAAAAATATTAGGATATTGTGTTATAATGTATTTCCTTGATAAATGATTAAGTCTAATCCATTTTATGAATATCAATGCTAAAACCATTAAAATGATATTTGGCTATGTCTAAGAAACTGTGAGTGTGAAACTGGTTATGTTTTTCTGGAAAAGTGACCAGACACTATGACCATCCAGAAATCGTGACCAGACACCGTGACCATCCATACACCCTGACCAGACACAGTGACCAGACACCAATACTAGACACCGTGACACAAACATTGTGACCATCAAAACATCATAACCATCTAGACACTGTTACCAGGCACTATTTTCAAACAACACATTTGTGATAAGCATTCATGATCCATATACAACTGTGCCCTCATAAATGACTCATCTATCAAAGGAAAATATCAATACAACCTTTCAAAAAGACACCATTTTAAGTAGACATTGTTTCAAGGAGACACCATTTCATGGAGACACCATTTCCAAACAAACCGTGACACCGTTTCCTAATCGATTTTTTCATTTTTCAATTTAAAATCTAATAGTGATATTTAAATATTTTAAATTAAATGTCATAAATAATGTTTCTTTATAGACATTTCACCTAAGAGTAATAGGTACAAGGTTTTGAATACATACATCATGTCGGCTCTAACACATGAACTCCAGGAATAAAAAAGAAAAACATGGCCAGGAAAAAAAATAGAAGAAATAAAAAAAGGGATAAAAACAAGTGTATGAACGATAACAAAGAAGTACGATCATTCATGGGAATAGAATGGATCCATGCAACTCAACACATTATAAAAACATATAAAACATTCACTATGATACCATTGATTAGAGTTGAAAACATCATCGCTATACAGACTCAACGAAGAACATGATCTAGATCTGAACCAGAGCTCCGGACTTGCGATACTCTATTGTCCACAAGAAGACTCGATTCCTTCCTTTCATTTTTCCTAGATGTTTAGATCTTCATAAAATAACACTCAGGGTTCTTTTAATATTATCTCATAATTTATTCTCTATTGTGAATTGTTTTTATATTTCATATAGTGTGTGTGTGTATCTATATAAAAACATGCACTGTCTACTACATTAAATTAAATGATACAAGATATCATTCCTCTCACATATTTTTACACATGTGTATTCCCATAGATATGTGTGGAAGGGGTCCCTGCGTGACCAGGTAATTCATACCCATCAAGAACTGTTGAAGAGTTCAGGTGACCTGGACAATCCTGTGTACTATTGTTTACCCTGATCCAGGGTGTGGATCATGTTTATTTATATAAACTGCTTGGGGGCAGGTGATCACCCAGTGGAGTGGATTTGGTCTTAGCTTGAGACTGAGCAACATGTTCTATATCTTCCATGTTATTTAATTTATTTTTCTCTATTTTATTATATAATTCAGATATCATTAAACTTGATTTAATAGTTAATCATAGAATGAAGTTATGATTTTTTACTTATTAGAATATCTTCAAATGTAATATTATTAACTGTTATTAATATTAATGAGAATTAATATATTTTATAAGATTTTATTTAAATATTCAATCATTCATAACTGTATTACTTTGATTAACTGGGCTATATTTATATTTATTAGGGACCATTTTTAATAATACATTTCTAACCAGATTTTTTATAGATACTCAATTAACCCCATCTTGAGTACTCTACTCCGACCAACAATTTTGTATATATAAATTTACACATCATTCCTATATTTCTGTGTCATGTTCTTGATTATTAGATGGGGATATCTTTATAAAATTCACTAATTCGTAATTTACTATCATGATTACATCCACATAATTTGGTAAAAAGATTCAATTCCTTCTAAATATCTATTATTCAAAAAATATCAACTCTCCATTACATTTACCTTGAATTAACATCACATTAATTTGTTTCTTTTTTTGGGAATCACTAGACCTTCATGAATTATCTAGGAGCTATTATATGGAGGGAGTTATAGGGAGAATAATTGAATAATTTTTTAGATCCCCAATTTGATGGATGGGTCTCAATTTTAGAGAAACAATAATGGACATTTCAATAACTTGATTACTATAATAAAGATAATGAAATTTCCTGATATATGATAAGTTTTTGGTAAAAATACCCCAATAATTTTAGAACATGGAATATGTTTTACACCCCTATATATTCATCAATTAGTTTAGAATTTTGTAACCCTTGGGGAGGATATAGTTTGTAAAATTTCTATATTCATATATGCTGGGATTTATCCTAAATTACTATTATAGCATCCATTGTTTCTTCCAATTTATTTTTTCATAATATTTTTCATTCATGGGAAAAATGTACAGAATTATAAAATCATGAAACAGACCATATTCAAGGCAGCTTCATAGAAAATGGAGTACACATTATAAATTTATATGCCCCAAAAATCTTCATGTATGATTGAGTTCATATACTTTATGTTTATCATTAATTACAAATTCACTTTTTCTATGATTTGGATAGGTTTAGACCATTTTTAATATAACAAATGATATTTCTAGATCCCATTTTATTTATTTTCATATTGTTATGACATTGAATTATGTCACTAGTATAAGGATCTACTTACTAGAGAGTGGAGTTGAAATTATATCTCTATATTGAAACTAACATCTTATGTTATGTTTTTAGGGATTATCTTTAATATATCGTAAAAAATGTCTCAGAAAATTATATTTTACTTCATAGATATATCCAATATATATCCATAATTCAAGAAATCATGTTGTTTAAAGGTAAGATAGGTCATTCTGATGGTGGAATTGTTTTATTTAGTTGGTGTGGTTTTCATATTCAATGTATGGTAGAGTTTTTTCCATCAGATGAAAAAAAAAATTTCAATATGTTTTAGTGAATACGCTATTTTAAATTCCCTATTACATCTTCAATGATATCATATCAACATATGGATATGGGATAGAACATGACTGGTATGCTTAATTTTCCTTATTCATTAAATATCATCACATAATTCTCTTCATCATAGATGATACATTCAAATACCTGGTCTGAGTAGATTATCTACTTCTTATATGGATTTTTAGGAGAGTGATATTAATTATAAATATTTGTATTATTTTATTAGTTATTTGATTCAAATGTGGAATGGATATGATATCTACCTTGTGCTACATTCAAGTTGGGAAATAATATTTCTCATTAGATATAGGGCTCTTGGAGTAGCTGGCCTAAATCTCTATAGTTCCTCAAAATATTAGGTATTTAATAATGTTAGTTTAGAAAGGTTAGGACCTTCTTGTCAATGTTTTATGTCACATTGGGGATTCCCATCACATATAATTCTATACTATGTAAGACTACTGTAATATCTTTATATCCACCTATAGGGATGATTCATATATCATATTCCATCAGAAAAACCATCATGGTGGACAATAGAAAGAGGGGGATGTTATTTTACTTTTAAAATCAAACAAATAAAAGGATTTTATCTATTGTTATCATGGAAATAAATATTCATTAATGAGATTAATATTTCCTTGTAAAATAAAATCATGTAAAATACTCTCAAGAAGAATTATAGATGTGTTCTTTTAAGGTTTAATAGAGAGAGGACCAATAAAACTTTAGATACATTATATATCAAATGATGATTTTGAACTATATTAGGCTAATATTGATATATTTTTAACTGTAACAAGAAAAATTGTATTGAGCATGGCTATATTACTGGACTAATCCATATCTTTTCCCTTCCCCCAATTATATTTTTTTATATGATCTCTATTAGGTTTTAGAGTAATTTTTTGTTCCCCAAACATCCCTATGTTGTATCCTTCTTAGAATACATATATATTTCCATTATACTAGGTTGATTTAATATTTCTGAATGAGTTGGAATGTTTGATTACTTCTTTTCTTCCATAATAATAAACTAACGAGATAACATGAAATTAAGGGGAGAAATAATGTATTTATTCTCATGAATAGATATAAGGATTTTTTAGAATTTCCATGGTGGTTTGGAAGGAATATATTATTTCCTAGAAATTTACATTGAAATAATTCATTTATCTTATATTTTAATGGTCCATGAGAACAATCCTATTGTTAATTATTCATAAGGAAGTTCTGATTATCCTCTTTAACATGAGTGGAATGTGTTAATACCAATGAGTATATCTTGAAATATGTTGGGGATTGACTACACTAGAATGGAAAATAATTTGTGAGTTTTCACTAATAGATATTGGTATATGCCAATGAACTTATTTTATTCTCACATCAATTATATGTTGATCATTTTGTATAATATGGTAATTGATAAATTAAATCCTATAATTACCACTAAAATTTACCAGTTGGACTTAGTATAATTAGTGTGAATGTATGGTTCTAAATTAATTGGAATGGGGATATGGGCATCCAATTTTATTCTATTTATAACTTATATATTTTCATGATAAAAAAGTGTGGGATGAGAATGTATTCCTCTTTAATATTTTTTGTTGTGATATGTTAGTGGGATTCCTGTAACATTTTTAGAGCATGTTAGTGGGATTGGTGTTTGGGAAAAGAAATGTATTCCTACTAAGATAATTTCTCTAAGGTATGTTGGGTGGGGGAATTATTAAATAGGTGTGTAATATGCATGAAATACCTATGGTTTGGAACTCACTAAATGTTTAGGTCACTCTTATATGATCATATATGGTTTACCAGATCAAGGATTTTTTGTATGGTAACCCTTGTGGGATGCTAAAGAGTTGATGCCACATGGACCTGATGGTGATGGATAAAAGGAGTCCCCTTGGATTAATCTTTAACTAGTCATAATTGAAAACATAATTTATTATCTATGATAAGGTATGTGTTTTTTTGTGTCACAAATAGATACTTTTGAAATTATTTTATGTGGTGGAAGCCAAAGCATAATTCCTCACAATTATTCAACAATTGGATGGACATAAAGAAATATTATTGATGAAGGATTCTTATGTTACCTTATTGGTGTAGATTTTTCATTTTTAAAGGTACTGATAAATAATATTATTTATATTATACAGTAGAAGACGTTTAGTGGGTGACCATATCAAATTGTTTGGTGTGGTTCCAAATCATGCAATAATCGATGCATATGATTATCATTTATGGGATTCAATGAATTTTGAATAAATGGAGTTATTTTGATTGATAAAATAATAATAATATAAAATAAAACTCATCAATACAACATTATGATAAAAAATATTGTTCTACCAATATGCTTCATAGTTAATGATTTCACATCTGGCCATTTTGATTTATGTGAGAATATCCCAACACCCAATTTGGAAAGGCTATCACCTTAAAAATATTCACATTTTCATCAATTTTTTTTTCATATGGATGGTTTCTGATGGTTTTCTGTTCATAGAACTCCAATAAAACAATTGATCCCAAATTTTTTATATTATATGTCATCCTAAACCTATTTGTCGAAGGCAGAAAGGCGCTAGGGTTCTCTTTCTATTGACTTGTAGGGATGTTTTATAGTCTTATAGGTAAGTGGAAAATCACATCACACCATTTTATAGTATTTTTCATTATCTTCAACTCTCTTATAAATTAATACTTATTTCATTGTTTCTTCTAGTATAATAGTGTTGAATATATTAACCTTGATATAGATGTTGGTACATAACATGTGTTGACCAGAAAAATTCATTGTATCTGATACACTCCAACAATGTGAATATCTTTTTATAACAGTGGTTCTCCATCAATGGTTACTATTTAATGTATCATAGGTCATTTTTCTTATTTTTATTATTATAAGGTAAATCTTAATATTAAAGGCTTATGGTTAAATGTTGTATAATTGAGAAATATAGTATTTATCACCATCCAGGGATGTATATATTTTCAATATTGTTGGAATCTGATTGATAAAAGTGGATTTATACATATCAGTGTAAATGGAATCAAAACCCACAAATATCTAGTACACTTAATATAATGTGACCTTACATTTATGTTCTTGTTACATCAACATATCCTTATAATTTAATGTCATGGTTTATTGATGAATAGGTTCAAGAGACCTAGAAATCGTTGGTGTGGAACATAAACATGAAAAAAACTTTACGATTGACTTCATAGGGAATATAACCAAATTATATCTCATTTTTATCATATGTATTATAGATTTTGGAATATTTTTATACCGGTAATATATCCTGACGAGAATAATGTGATGAGACCTATTGTGAATATGGAACTTTATATTGGAGGAACCGTTTTATTTCAAATATGACATTATATAGTAAATTTTTATAGATAATATTTCCCTTATTTAATTGAATGAAATGTCATAGGGAATATTGGCCAATGTTTAAGGTTGTATGGACACCTATTAAATGATCTAGTGATGATATAATAGATTTTTTTTATACTGGGTTTGAAATTGTAGGAGGAATCCTACATATCTTATTTAAAATAAATAAAGAGCCACATAGTTAGATATGCATAGTTTAATTCAAGGTGAAAGGAACATTAAAGGAAATGTAGGGTAATGCAGAAAATAAGTGTTATAGGATGTTTAAATCCATGAAACATGGATTAAAAGGTGATTAAAATGATTCATTTCAATTATGATAATTGATATTTCAACTATACCTAAAATTTCATGTTATTGTGAGAAATTATAAAATCACTTGTATTAAATTTGATTGAAAATAAGGGATTTAATGGGGATTATAAATTAGAGATGTGTTGGTATGATTTGTACGTCATAATTGGGGTGAAAATAGGTTGTTTAGTGGGCCTTACCGATGAGTTTAACTTTAATACCGAACTTATCAAGTGATTTATGTGATGGTATGTTTAGGGATTACACATCTTATGTATCCTAATTTAATGAATTTATATTTTTCTGGTGAAATGATCAAATTGAATCACTAGTCTCATGTGAGTTATGATGATTTTGAGAAACAAGAGGAGGATTATTATTTTGTTAAATTTATGAAAGTACAAAATTAAGGATGAATATGGTTTATGAGCCCAGACTACCAATGGGTTAAGAGGAATATCAAAATTATGACAGAAGGCATCCCATATACATTAAATAGGGCATAATATGCTCGTTACATTAGGTAAACATACATTTTTATATGTTATGGTGATGGGGTTTTCTATAAAGTTTAACATCATGTCTCAAAGATTTTATGATACATGATTTATCGTAATTTATAATTAATGATATGCTATATAGTTTATCATAAGACTTCGCATATTTTATATATGACAACCAAAAACTATATATAGGTTCAAGGTGAGATCTGTCATCTTATGCTTATCATAAAAGTGTAAACTAATAATATATGAATGTTGGGATTTTACCTCATAGAGGCCTCCTATATATCCAATTTAATAGGGATAAAATACCACATAGATTTAATGATATATTCTATGGAAATATATGATGGTTTGTTTATTCATTTTTACCTCATATAGTAGGGACGCATAAAATGTAGTTTACAATCATGTTGTATAGAATTTTGTTTCAAAATAGATGTGGAAATTAATCCTTGTGAAGGGACTATACATGATCATCCCAATAAGGATGTGTCTCATGTAATGTGACACTATAATTTATTTTTTATTTTTGGGTTGGCTTTCTTTGAGGTAATAAAATTGGTATTTCTATGATGGATAAACATATTCAACTATAAAACATAGAAGTAGAAAATTTGTTCATTATTTTAATATTTTTCTAAATTTATATAAGGGATCAAAATTAATTATAGGTAATGTAAATGGATGATTAGTTGAAAAACACCTCTAATGGACCCCTATTCATATAAGAGAATAATCCACGTGAAGTGCATATTTATTACAAAGTGATATATTTGATTATTCTCTGTGAGGTACCCTTCATGAAATTGTACATGCAATGAATCCTTTGGAAACTAATTTCTTAGATATTTCTCATGAAGTCTATTTGTGGAGGTTGTAATTAATTATGTATATTTCTTTAATATTATTCCTGAAGAATTTTCTCATGAAGTAACATTCTATTTTTATTTACCTTCATCAGAAGTCCTCTCTATTACACTACTTCACTATTTTCTTCTATGTTTTTTAATTTCCCCCTCTTGTCACTGATTAATTATTTTCATTGGAATGAGATAGGTTATTTATAGGAATATTCTATTTTACCACTCTCTTATAGTGGATGGAAACATGGTTTTTTAGAAAATAGAAGGAAAACATAAGAATTTATTATAGTGCCTTTCAAGGTTCCTTTGGTTTTAAAAGGATTTTCCACATATCATTATGTTGTGGGATCAAAATACTCATCTTAGATCCATAAATAAATAAAATCACATATGTGATGATCATATTTAATGTCTTTCCAATAATTATAAATTCGTGAGGGGATGATTCTTCCTGAGGAGATCAAAAGTGATATGTAAGCACCCATAATGATAATTATTTTGGATAATAAAAATCATACCCCAAATTGTAAAAAATTACACCTTCATCCCGAAAATAAAAATTCATTATGAGGGAAGGAACATTGTGGACTAGAGTGGATGCTTTATTGATAACCTACCCTAAATTGGACATTGTTTTGTCTAACTTTAATTCTAATATTAAAAGTTATTCCCTTTTCAATATTTTATTCCTTATTTCATCTTGGAGATACTACTATTGGTTAACTTACTTATTTTAATAATTTTTAAAAAAATTACAGCTTTGTGGCCATCAATAATTGGTCTTTAAAATAAAATTTTCATTCTTTTCTACAAAATAACATTTACCACTTTATTTATGAAAACATTGTGCATTATCAATACTTCCTTAATTTTAAAATATTATACATATTCATAATAATATTTTAATTTAAATTTTGTTCTATATAACTTTTAAATTGAATAAATTATATCTATAATAATATTATATGACATAGATTATCCATTGAATATCTAAAATCCATTTATGTTTTATTGGAAATTATATCTCGAATTTTTAGAATTTCAATAATTGAATCATTTCCCATTATTCATGTTTCCTATTTTAGGTTTAATAGGATAGACCAGTTATTTAGGGATTTAGTAGTTTTATTCATCTTTTATATTTAACTTTTACCATCATATACTACCATGACACCCTAAAATGAGAGACATCCCTTTTCCTATATAGATAACTTCAACACACTGTATAGGTCTAGTAAAATTTTAATCAACACATATATAATATTTAATTCCCACAAGGAATCATTAATTCCACGTGGAAATCATGTTTTTAAAATTTAAATTATTAGTCCTATAAAAAAATCATAGTTAAACGAAATACTGAGGATGGAACCATAAAAAAATATTAATATATGGATTATTAAATGATGAAAAATTCCAAATGAATGAATCAATTTTTTTACAAAAATAATAAGAATTAAATATTAAAGAAATTATTTAATTGATAATTATAAAATGTGATCAATAAAATAGTATAATTCCATTAATATTGATAAATAGATTTTTATTTATTGTTAAATATAATAAAATTGTGTTATATATTTTTTGTTCTATAATTACTAAATCAAAAAATTAATAGGATGAATCATATTAATTTATATAGATATTTTGTTACATAATTAGATTTTTAAACTTAGATTTACAGAACTAATTTTATGAAAATGAACTTTCTCATATAATTTAATTCATGAATTAATAAAAATTAGTTAATAACTAATAAATATTATTGTAAAATAAAGAATATTTTAGATTAATAAACACACCAAAATATATAATCATCTGAAATTGAGTAAACCAATAATTTAATAAGTATAAAATAATAATTATTAAGATAAAGTGACCTTACCATCTATGATTCTCAAAAACAGTTTAATAGACTCCTGTTATACACAATGAAGTCCCATGAAGAATTAAATCTATATCAAAACTGGTATCTTAATCATTCAAAGAATTTATAATGAACGTTTCTCTACATATGTTATCCAATTCATTATAAGATCCTACAATATTTATTAAAAAATAAACCAAAAAACTAAAAAACATTCATTTAAACTAGGTCTTATTTTATATATTTAAATAGTTAAACATTTTAATATTTAAAAGTCACAACCTCGACATTTTTTTGAGACACCATATTATGATTACATAATTTTAAATCATTTACATTATTTAAAAAAATTTATTTCATACATAATAATATACCACAGATATAGTGGTTCAGGGTCTCTAGATAATATTAGGGTAGTCAATATATTTTATCATATATAAGATCATTTATATTTAAATTCACCCTAATGGACCCAATTCTACACATAAAATTAGTAGTAGAAATAATTAAAAAATTGGGAATGTAATCATTTGAAAGGGGTGTTATCAAACGGCTAATAAGGGGTGAGTAAAAATTTCAATAAGTATGATTTCGTATAAATAAGTAAAAAATGAGCATAAGAGAAATATAATAACATTATGAGTTATAACCATGAAATATTAGTGTGCATAAAAGTATGTTTCATAAAAACATAAATCCACAGACTAATAATATTTAAATAATAACTATAACATGGACAAGATGAATTTAACATAAACCATGAATCATGACATAATATGATCATAATGAATAAAATCCTTAAACTATGGTAACCACACAATACCATAGGGAAACATCACACTAATTAGCCACATCTTTAGAGTATAAGATAAATATAATTAGCATCATTAAAATATAGATCATACATTAGTATTAGGAATATTACATTCCTGAGATGAACCATTAGTGACCATGAATGTGAGAAGCTAATACATACTCATGAATACATTCTTCCCAGATTTATAAACACGTAACCAACGTTTTAGAGCTATTTAATAGACCAACATATCTCATATTTATAACATAACCACCCGTGAATAGTTTATAATGAAACCACCAATTCATGTATCATATTGAAACCTCCTAACACTCATTTATTCATATAGATAACATATAAAAATAACTCACTTTTGACATCATAATGAAACCAAGAAGAAAAAAAATCCCTAAAACAACTAAATGAAAATTATTCAATTTTAATAAAATTCTCTTGAAAATTAAATTGTATTAAAAACAACCAATGTTACAAAATAACATCATAAACTGAATTTATTGATAATGAAAACATGATAAAAATAAATAACCAAATAATAAATTAATAATATAGGGTTTGACATGAAACAAATACATATTGGAGGTAAATCATTTTAATGATAACTAAAAATATATCATAAAAAGATATTTATGAAAACATTTTTTATTCGTCATGTTAAGACTAGTAGTTATGAGTCTCAATTAAAATATGTATCCATTATATTTATAAAAATGAAAATAAAAACATTCATGAGAATTTAATTGATTAATAACAAAATTTATCTAAAAAATGAAATTATAAAATGATTTTGAAAGAAAATTATTAAAAAATTGAAATTCAAATAAGATATTGTAGAACTCAATGAAACAAATTTGTGTTTACATATTCCAAACCTTTACCATTGATTTCCATAGATGTTATTTAACCTCATTTATCATAAATATATGTTTTATTAATGTTTATTTTATAAAATTATTCTTAAATATTTATACTTACAATATTTTTAATAACGATCCTTTTCATGTATTATATAATTTTAATCACTTTTCAACATTTCGTGTTAATAAATTTTTCATTTTTTTAACAAAATATTCAATAATTATATAATTACCCATTATTTGAAGTTATGTTCATCATTAATATACCTTTATGATGCTATACTATATAATATTCACTAATTTATAATTCCCTTATTTTATTCCATAATTGATTAGTTACGGTTCATGAAAAATCGAATCATTATTAGAATATTTAGATATTCTGGAAAATTATGATTAATATTTAACAATATAATAAATTCATAATATAAGATTTAATGAACCATGTGACAATAATTATTTTCTGATTATATTTAAAAAAATACTAATACTTATGTTCCTATAGTCACTCCTGATATATTATTTTTCCATTGTTCATTTAGGTGGATAAACTAACCCAAATAAAAAAACGATTAAACTCTATGGGATAGTATGGTTATATAGGGATTAATATAGAAATATTAACTTTGTAACACAATTATAATGATAAAATTTTTATTCTTCATAATTTTGATCCATCTTTCAATAATTTTATTTATATTCTGAAGCAATAATATAAAAATGAAAAAAATTAGTCTTCTTCAAGGGGTAGTCTGCACACATGCATGATTGATGTTCAATGTTTTATATTAGTTGTCAGAACTGAATAAAAAAGGGGTTTCCCATTAATATAACACCATATAATTATAATAGTCATTCTAAAGACATGGTATCATTAAATTGATAAGATATTTGTAATTGTTTGATTGAGAAGAAATACCTGAGAAAGAGATAATACTTATATTGGATGAATGATATGTCCTTATAATAAACCATGGTTTTAATGGGATTATGACAAATTTATGTGAACATGGGTTCTATAATGATGGTTAATGTTATGGTTGGATAAAAATATCAATTTATGAAGGATTAATTTGAACATGAAATGTAACATTGAAGGGTATAACTGGTAACTATTTATAAGATAAGGAAAGGAATATTTTAGGTACACTCACAATTTTTTAAATAATTTTATGACACTATTCAATAGTATGTATATCAATAATAGGAAAAAAATTGGTGGGTAATGTCATATTTGTTTGAAACACACCTATAATACTCGTTCAAAAAAATTTCTTTAATTTTTTTCCCTTCTTCATTATAAAAGACTTTTTTTTCTATTTTTATGTTTTACAAAGGAAACTATATTTTATCACTTGTAAATAATTATGATGTCCGAAATTAATATTTACCTTATTACATAATTTGATATATTTGATCTTAAATTCAAAAAAAAATTATCAAATCATTTTTCTAAATGTAATATAGTTAATTTTAAATTAATCATACCTAGTCACAATAAAATAATTTATTTACAATTGAAGTTATTCAGTATTAAATCTATATATATGATAACCTTATAATAATTTATATTTTATGTAATATATTGAGTTTTTCTAATATTTTTAAATTAATTAAATTTATATTAAGGATTTTCTAGAATGATACACCATGGTATTCTTGAAGCATACACAACACCAAGTTATTCATTCACTATATGAAACACTAGGAAAAACTGAATTTCTTGAAACAATATGTTTTAACAAAATCAAGATATATTATTACTTTAGTTATTTAAATATGACCTTCAAAACTAAAAAATACATTTTTATGATATTATTAATAAAAACAAATTTTTATTATTTATAATGATTTTATATGAACATATCTAATTGTTTATATTATATATAATTTTATGTAAAAATGTTAGATGTGACAAAATTACTTTTTTTTGAAAAATTATTTTTATGTATATTAGTAAAAAATATGTAATTATATTTTCGAACTATTAAAAAATGAATTAAATCAATTAAAATATAATATTAATTCATAATGTCAAAATTAAAATAGGTTGAAATTTTAAGATTATATCTAAAAATATTCATTTTTTAATGAATAGTGAAACATAATAATGTTTTCTTAAAACATTAATTTTTGTTAAATTTAATTATAAAGTAAAATTAAATATTAATCTAATTTTAATGTTTATCTTGGTGAATAATAAATATATTAATCAAATTTAATTCATTTTAATAAATTTCATTTATAAATTAGATATAAAATCATTTTTAAATTTTGAAAAATTTCACTTTTAAAAACACCATTCTCATCAATTTTAAAGGATAAATTTAAAATCAATTACTGATAATTTTTCAAATTGAATTTGTAAAAAGTTATTCTAAATTTTGAATAAGAAAAATATATAATGTCTAATAATTCTTACAAATTTTTGACCAAAAATAATAGTGACTACAACAAATGTTAACTACCATGGATAATGCTAAAAGGAGCTTATATGGGGATTAAACCTAAACAATGAGGGTCAAATTTAACTATAAACTAGAAAAAATTTATTTTATTGAAAAATATTGACAATAAATCCTATAATCATTGAAAATTGTCTAATATTTACCCATGTGACATAATAAAAAAATTGGACCCTTATTACTTTTCAAAAATACCTAGTGTGTCTTATCCCCCACATATAAAAGGCCACCCATTCTCATCTCTTCTTTAAAGAATAAAACTTATTAGGATCAGCCAATATCTACCAAAAAAATTCCTAACATCCATAAACTAATCAGAGAATATTTTTTTCACAAATAAATCCTATGATATATTTTAGTGAAAGCCTATTGAGGATACCCAAAGAAGATGTAATGTTCATCAACTAGTGTATTTTATTATATCTTAATAAAACGAATTAAATTATTGTTATTTCATTATTATATGACAAAATAAGTACATTTCACAAAATGGGACATTTTATTTTAATTACTTGACCTGGAACAATCTACACTTTCATTATTGGGTTATGAAATCATAGTTTGTGTACACTAAAAATTATCACCTCACGAACTGATGTCATTTATTTTTCCATTACCAACACTCAAGGATGATAATAATAATATTTATATTATTTATATACAATATATATGACATATATGTTATTATTATGATTATTGAATTTTTATATCAGATTATAATTCCTGATTTACATTTTTTGGGAATATGATAATGTCATTAATGTGTACGATAGACTGATGCATCACAATGTGATGTTATTCGTTCTCTATTTACATGAAATTCATTACGGATTGGTTTAATAAAATATGTGATATATATGAAATTAAATTTATTCTATAATAATAATATATATCATTAAATTTTCTTTTTCTTATCCCAACATGAAAATGAGTAATGACATTCATACGAACGTTTGACCTATTGTCTACATGAATGGTTTTTCCATTCATATAATTAGATTTTATGGTTTAATATAACATAAAATATAGTAAATATATATGATATTTTTATCATTTTATAATTTGATAGTTTATTTCACCATGATATAAGTAAATGGATAAAAAATATACCAAATCCAATCTTATGCTAAAAACAATGCTGGTATTCCACAAAATTAAACATTAACATTGAATTATTAATAAAAAGGTTATAAAAGATAAAAATGTAATACTTTGTGTTAGTCTAAGTTGTATAACTAATCTATAATTTATTGAGTATACTCAGAGACATTGTTAAATTGTCATTTGGAAATGATAGCACTAGTAGTTGTTGGGATATGTGCAATTGGTCTAACTAACTTGTACCCACAATGATTTTTTCCTTGTCACTAGTTAGTTCTTTAATAAATTCTATAGACATGGAAGAACAATAATCCTCATTATAATATTCGATATAAATATATGAAATATCTTCATAGTTGTTGTTCATTATAGTTTCAAAGTTCTAAATATTTCTACTTATAAGTCTAACCAAATATGAATCTATATTCCAAATATTCAAGGATACCTCTAGAGTTTCATCCATAATAGAATTCTCTAAACGAACATATTCCTAATGAAATAAAATTATTTCATTCAGGTAAATATAAATAAAAATACCTTCTCTTTGAATAGCCTCTCTAATCTCATCAAACTCAGCTAACATATCCTTCCTGAAATCTATTGAATGTAGAGGAGTGAACATTTAACATTGTTGCGACTAGATTTGGGATGAATCTAAATTTCTATCTGAAGATATATGGTGGAAGTTTTTTTGGAGATTTGGAACAAATGAAGGTTCTACATTTTTAGTTTAACTTATCCAAAATATATTGATGAATTAAAATTGGCTCACCACCATTATTGTTAATGTATACAATCTCTCTTACACATCGGATTTAAATCTCTAAATTTCATCAAGGGAAGCCTCAGAATGTTCTGATTGAACCAATGGAAGGTTGTAAAATCCTGTCTCTTTGGAAGGATATACAAACTCCATGTTCTTTCACCTCTGATTATTTGTCACTCACACTTTCATCTCACTTACCTGGGCCCTCACATCCACAAACTCTTCATTATTTACACCAAAAGAAAGTAGTTTTACCCATTGGATATTATTTATAATTTTGGTATGCATAATCATCATCCCAACCAACTTATAAATTATATATCTAGACACTAATCTTTCATTCATCAATCTAATCTCACCCTTAGAAAAGATCAACTCTTTATTTATCTCATCATAATCAAACATGAGATTGTCATACTCTGTTATAACTATTGATGAAAAAGTTTTCATATGTGTCTCAAAATCAAATCCATTATAACTTTTACCCACTATAGGTGAATTCTATTATATATGAGGAGGATATGCATAATGTTATGGGGTATTTAAGTAAAAAATAGCTTCCCCCATCATAACATTATCACTTATATAAATATTTATATTATGTGATCTATGGAGTTGATCATGTACTATGTTATCAGCCCAAGACTGCACTCTATCCCTAGAAGTAGATGCACTAGGCATAGTCTCAACTCAAATATCTGATTGAGCAATAGTATATATCTCATCAGTATAAAATTTTGGAAGAATTGAATTAGTATTAATACCAGTTACCGATGGTTCCAATCATAGTGATAGTACATATAGGAGATAATATAGGCTCACAAAATGTTGGATTGCATTGATCATTCACATATTTAACAATAAATTAATATCATGACCAAAGAAGATTTTCTAAATAATATTGATAATGGAATACACTGGAACCAAGATGATATAGTTTTACATTAAATTTATAATTAATTTAAATAGGTTAGAAGAAATAATACCTAGGTTTTATGATCTTTCTTATATGATTTTGGAATTCATTTGAAACCTTTTTCATTTTACAATCATTTCACTTATAGGATGCTAGCATAGAATACCTCTACTGGTGATCTATGTGTGCTGCATTGATCTGCAAAAAAAACTAATGTATTTTTAGGTGCTTGTTTGGAAGATCGGTTTCCTTATAGAATTTTTCAAGATCATTTCAATGATTCCTTTGAGATTCATGAATTTACCTTACACTCTCATTCTTGAGAGGATGAATAAGGGGGGGAAAATATCTAGAGAATTATTTGGTCTTGATAGAGAACTCTATATTTAATTGTGAACAATGATTCTTAAACTCGATCAATCAATACAAAATAGACATAATCATTTTTTATAGAGGTAGGGTAAGGGTTAAAATATTATTTAATTTCACAAAAACCATAAAATAATATACTAAGATACATTTACCCCGTTCCCACATGATAATAATATTTTTTTGTGGTGTGCACAAATTGGCATAATAATTGATAGTATTTTTCCAGCGTGAAATTTAATATTTATAACCAGACAAAATCTTGGTTCTCTCATCCCCTTATTTAATTATAAAATTTATGAATAAATATTAAATTAAATTTTTTATTCGTACTCTATCAAATATATATATATATATATTAAATATTCAATAATTAAAACAAATCATTGATTTATAGTCTAAATAATAAATATTTAGAAAATATTCACGTAATTATATAAATTAATTATTAATGAATAAATATTTTTATACTACATTGATAATAATTTTTTTTTCATTGATAAATCCTTATGAAAATTATTCCACGATATTGAGAATAATATTTTTTCCAATAACTAAATTCATATATAATTTAATTAAGATCAATGGAAACACATAGTGCGTGATCCTCTTGTATTTTTTCATTAGAATTAAGAAAACATTCCTCAGGTCCAATAAATTTGTCTAAAATGGGCCAAAACCCCAAATAAAGAATGTAATGTCACAAAATCAACAACCACATATCATTTCTCACTATATTATATATTCATTTTTACACAATATATCATCAACATGGTTTCACATTCATGTAATCATCCTATATGACCGATTAGACTTTATTCAAACATCAAAAATAAACTAATAATTACACCATGGCCATGGAATTCATGTGGAAATTTTATTTCAATAAAAGTGTTCAGATATATACTTCTATAAAGAAGAAAAGGAAAAATACTTCCACATATTATTATTTAAAAACATTTCATTCATGATACACCCATCATAGCCTACATTCTGCGGACATATGGATTCATGATTTTGGTCAGTAAATCTAAGTGTGTGAGACATGACATGCATTAGTAATAATATTTAATTCTATGGATCAATACACACACTCACAAATAGAAATATTTAATTTCACATAAACATGAAGAATTCATATAGGTCTGTATGTTCCCATAATGTCATATCTTATAGATTACTAAGTTTGAACTTCATGAGATAAAGTCTCTTCTGCTTACAAGTACCCACACCTGACAGTCAACAAACTATATACCCCATCATATGATGTTATCTAACAATATAACAATATTTAATAATATCTCAATTAAATTTTATGGCTTTCATCAAAGTATATAAATGTTATCTAATGTCTAAGATCTGGGTGCCGCCCAAAGGTTCCCCGAACCTGGTTGGTCACAAAACTTCAAGCCCTTTCCCCAAACACCAGAGGTTTCTGACTAGTATTGAGGGCCAAGATGTGATATTGGGTAAACTATTACTGCATTAGAAGAGTATACACATTGGAAAAACAAATAGTAAATAATAACAGAAGTAGTAATACCATACCACAAAAGTAAACAGTAGAAGACAGATAGTAATAAAAAAATGGAGCATAAATATATAATGATGCATGACACATGTGTCTAGGAAAGTATCCAAACATGTCACAATGAATCAAATACAACACAGAAACCAAATTGATGAAAATCAAGTAAACTCCACCAACATCGCAAGCCTTATCTTGGTCCCATGCTCTCCGTCTCCAACAACAATCAAGTACCAGATGAAGAAGTATGCTTTCCGTTTTCTATACCTATAATGAGATAATTTTTTTGGGTCCAAAATCATGATCCAAATAGGGTGTGAGACGAATCCCAGTAGGTAACCACCAAAAGTTCTGTACCTAACTATTAGTGAATATATATAGCATGTAATATAAAAAAATCAATAAATAAACTAGGAAGTACTCAAAAGTAAATAATCATACAATTTTAAAATAAATTCATTTTCATTTAGCAATTATTCACTTTTTTTAATAACGTAACTCCAAGATCTAGCCTAATCTCAGTATCCCTTGTATAAGTAGGAAAACCGAAGTCTTAGATGACCATATAAACAATCATGTAAAATTGAGTCCAACCTTGTTCTTTGGATTGGTATACTCATCACCACCATTCAAGTATTCACAAAAAAACTCTATGGGAAAGCTCTCAAGGTCAAACCCCTTTGGTTACCATTACACAAATTTGTTAAATAACGACCCTCTAGGATGCTCTCTTGGTCTAACCCCTTTGGTTCTATATAGCACTAAATCAATGACAAACGACCACCTAGGGAGCTGTCACGGTCAACACCACTTTGTCAACATAACATCAATAAATTATAAATGACCTCATGGTAGCTCTCATGGTCAATACCCCCTAGCTCAAACATATAATTAATAAATTATAAAATACTTCCAGGGTAGCTCTCATGGTCAATACCCCTAGGTCAAAAATCTACACCAAGGGTCTCGATATCTTATGTAAATAAGTTGGAAGTTCCCTCTGTCTTCGTGGTCCAAGGCTCTCACGGTCAATTTGAAAAAAAATAGTGTGTGTAATATATCAAAGCATCTAATGTAATTTAAACTACTACATGGATAAACATTCAAAAAGAATAACACATGAATTTCACATAATCAATCAATCTCCATCCTAATCAAATAACGCATAGAAAACAAGGTATCTAACCTTACATTGAAGAAACGACCCCTTTTTAATCAATCAAACAATAGAAAGTTATAAACTGGGTTAAATTATAAATCATGGAATACCCCAAACATGGGTATGTGGCACTTGTAACATATATAATCCAAAGACTAACAATGAAAGGCACAAACCACATACCTCGATGTTGTATGATTGATATACCTAAACTTTGGCCCTTGAATCGGTCTAGATCAGCATAGATCTACAAAAAATGTGAAAAAGTCCAATCATGAATAAATCATGAGAGAGGAAGGAACTGGAAGCAAGGCTCTATGGGTTTTGACAAATCACCTAAGGTATTCCAATTCACCTGATGACATCCAAATTGGATTTCAAATGGATAATCATGGGGGTTTCAGAGTTCATCTGCCCTTCTGTCACACTCATATACGAACCACTACCAAAAGAAGGCGTTTACAAAGAAGAGTTGTGCCCCCACTCGAATTTATCAAATAAAAAAATGTACCTAGAATGTTCATTAATAGAACATGTCATGTATTAGCCTCAATCGGCCCCGACTTAATCGATTCCTCTATGTTATCACATGACCATGTACATAGTCGTTACACAGCTAGTATGCGGTTGTACGTGGATACATGGTACATGGTGTGTACTCATATGTACACAACATGTATTTAGAAAAAAACCCATTTCACCTATTTTCCTCAAAAAAAACCTGATGTCAAGATCCATACCTGAAATGAAGAACCAGGTTCTTATAAACATCCCCGCTTAAAGCAATATGTCCCCAAATTCCTTTTCTTAAGGGTGGTAAAGAGGAATCTGGGAAAAACTCCGGTCATTGTGATCTCACATTGGCCTCCCTCTCCCAAGTATCATCATGTACTCACTCATGTTGTCATACTACCCATACCAAATGAACATACTGGACACAAAGGACCTTTGTGTTGTGATTCACAATCTGAAAAGGGTGCTCTTTAGAGGATGCATCCACATCCAACTCAACCTCTTCAGGTTAAAAAACCAGAGATGGGTCTGAATATTAATGTCATAGGTGAGAAATATAAAACATGTCATACATATCCTGGTACTTCTGAGGTAACTTCAATCGATAGGAAACCAACTCGACTCTCTGCAAAACCTCAAATTGCTGAACATATCATTGTGAAATATTCACTTTCCCCTAATCCTCCTATGTACCAACCTTGTTATGACATGTAAGGAAACTTGATCTCTAACCTCGAACTCCAGTGGTCATCTTTGTTAATCATAATAACATTTCTATTGTGACTTTTTAGTATCCATCCTCTTCTGAATCAACTATTCCTTCTTAGTGGACTCCTGGACAAGACGAGGTCCAAGCATAGTTGTCTATCCTATCTCCAGCCAACATAGGGGTTATCGTCAGGATCTACCATAAAAATACTCATAAGGATCCATCTAAATCAATTATTGATAACTTTTATTATATGAAACCACCACCAGGGGTATGTTTCTCTCTGGAGATCCCCTAAAATCCAGGACGCATGCTCGAAGCATGTCCTCTGTGACCTGATTCATGTGCTCAGATAAGCCATCTATTTGGGGATGGTAAGCTATACTCAGATGTACTTGTGTACCCAAAGCCCTCTATAGTACCTTATATACTCGATAAGTAAAATGGGTATCCCTTTCAGTAATGATATCATGTGGAACCACATGAAAATGTACAATCTCATTAATGAACAACATTCCATGCTCATCAACATTGAAGGTTTTCTTTAATCAACAGGAAATGTAAAACCTTCATGATTCTATTAACAACAACCCAAACCACGTCATTCCTTCTATGAGACCTTGGTAATCCTATCAAAAATCCTTCATGACGTAATTCCACTTCAACTCGAGAATGATAAACTAATATATAATTCATTATGGTTGTTGATGCTCCGCCTTCACCTGCAGGCATGTGAAACATCTCATAAAAAAAATCTAATTCCCTCTCATTACCTGGCCACCAATTCTAACGATGTAAATATAAAAATATCTTGGTGACCCTAGGATGAAATATCCATAATAAGGCTTGAAAATCATATAGAAACTCCTCATGTATGACTGATGATAGCCATATGCACCCATGAAAACAATAAAAACTCATCCTCACCTACGGTCACCTAGAAGTAGGGTCATCGCTTGAAAAAAATCTCATGTAGGACTAGGCCTTCATAATCTGATAGTTTCCTCATTCAAATTTGATCCAGTATAGTAGATGTAATAGATATATAATAGAGGAAAGTCTTCCTCTTTTTGTCTTGAACCCCCAAATGTATCTCAATGAAAAGATTCATAAGCAGCCACACACTGCTGGCCTCCTAAACTACCTGTATCTAAGCCGTCCTGCTCAGTGCATCGACCATAGTGTTGCCTTTCCTAGGTGTGTAAGCAAGGTCAAATTCAAAATACTGATGGTACTCAACCCACCATTACTGTATCAAATTAATATATTTCTGAGTAAATATATACGTTAAGCTTTTTTGATCCGTTTACACCACAAAATGCTCTCCCAAAGATAATGTATCCAACAGTGCAAATCATGCACACTTATAGCTAACTCAAAATCATGTGTTGAGTAATTCCTCTCATGTGACCTCAACTGTTGAGACATGACTACAATGACTCCTTCCCCCGTCATAAGAAAAAATCCTAGCCTAATACTTGATGGGTCACAGTAAACGGTGTAACTCTTGCCCGGCTCTAGAAAAATCAGTATTGGTGTGAAAGTCAATCTTCCTTTCAGCGCCTAAAAGGCTGAATCAAAGGATTTTATCTACAAGTACATCTCACCCTTCATAGTCAGGCCTCTAAATGGAATGGCTAAGTGTGAAAATTCCTGAATAAATTTTATGGAGTAACGAACCAGCCATAGAAAACTCTGTACCTCAAAGACATTCTTTGTATGCTCCTAGAAAACAAAAGCTCTCACCATCTATAATTCTACATATACTCCTGCATCTAAGATGACATGACATAAGAAGTGAATCTTTTCCATCCAAAAGTATCATTTTGAGAGCCTTGTATAAAATTAATGCTCTCTTAGGGTACTCAATACAATCTCAAGATGTATGGAAAGGTCATGTCAAGTGTGAGAGTACACCAAGATATCGTCCATGAAGACTACCACAGAAGAATCCAATTAATGATGGTACTCTCAGTTCATCAATTTTATGAATATTTCTAGTGCGTTCGTGAGACCGAATGTCATAACCAAATACTCATATAGACTATACCTACTCTGAAATCTTTTAATATGTATATCTAGTGGTCTAACACATAATTGATGATAACCAGATCTCAATTCAATCTTCAAGAACACCCGGTATCCTCAAATCTAATGAAATATATCAAAAATATTTAGGAAGGGAATTCAGTTCTAGATCATCAAGTAGTTTAGCTTCTAATAATCCACACAAAGTCTGAGGATAAATTCCATCTTCATTGAAAAAGGACATGTGAACCCCAAGGAGAAGTACTGGTTCGGATGAAACCATTTTCCTGCAACTCCTATAACTACATCTTGTGATCCTATAACGGTGGTGTTTCAATCCCATACAGACTAATTGACACAGGTGTCATTCTTAGTACAAACTCAATAAATAAATATATATCTCTCTGCATAGATAAAGCTAAAAATTGATATGGAAAGACATCTCTAAAATGATCTACCACTGGAGGAAAAACCATCTGTGAATTCCCATGGTCATCCAGATATAAAATAACAATCTAGGTTGTGATTCCTCCCAACCCATGATGCTTGGGTCTAGCTCTACTAACCTCGAGATCCCATTCAACCTTGTTTAGAAAATACCCACCCTCTGGTGATGTGAAACTCACCCTATAGTGATAGTAGACAAAAAGGCCTAATAAGAGATCAACCAGTCCATTATCAGAATGGCATCAAAACTCTTCATCTCTATGACATAGTTCCCCCATAAGATGTGACACCCAGCAACCTCAATAGGGAAATCCTTTCACTTATGTACACTATCCTCCCTAACCCCCAACAGAGGTTCTAGCATCATAAAAACATCAATAGTAAAGATGTAGAGCCTAAGGCTCCCTATATTGACAACATATATAAAACTATGGGAAGCCCCTCTATCAAAAAGTGCATTAGCTAAAACTGTGGTAACTAGAATCATAAATATAACCATAGAGGGTCCAGGATTATTCTCCAGCTATGTCTATTCCATCACAAATGTATGAACTATATCGCAGCCCTATGACCCTATCTTTGTACCTAGAGATGATCCACCCTGCTGTCGCTGAAAACCTATCATCTGGCTCCCTTGACCATGACCACCTCCTTGGCCTGAATGGCCTGACCAACTCTAGTTCCCTAGATGAGGAAAAACGGGTGGTACTGCTATTGATCGTGGAGTCATAATAGATCCCCCTCTCTCTATTTTGGTTAAAACATCCTACAAAAACTCTAAATATGACCCATCTTCCCGAAAGATCAGTACTCAACTGGGTCTCTCGGGCATTGTGGTCTCATGTTCCAACTCTTCCCGAACTAGTATCACCTCACCTAGGCACCTGAAGATACATCCCTAATGCTAGATTCAATACATGAAAGATCCCTATGGTGCATCCTATTATCAAACAAAGGAGTACCATGCCTGGATGTTGAACCACCCTAGCTCGTAGCTCCCTACTCCCTCAGGTTTCACTCGGTAATCAAAACCTTTTATACTATAGCAGTCACCAAAATCAACCTAAAAATGTTCACCTATGATCAGATGTCATACCATAGACTATCCTCAAATATCCTAGCCTGTGATAACTCGTCACCTCCTAGAACATGTTTGAAGTGCTGGAACTCTATAAAGTAAGATGAATAATCCATCACTGAAAGAGAACCATGCTCCAAATGCATGAACTCGTGGGATTGGTCTACCCTCAACATCTCAGGCTAGAAGTAATCATAAAAGGTTTTCTAAAACTATTCTCATTTCGTGTCCTGGTGATGTCTCCCCTCTGAGATAACATCCCACCATCTCTTGGAGGAATATTGTATAATGTAAGTTGTGTGCTTCGCCATCCTCTCATGATGCATCTCAAGATGCTCGAAGATATAAATCCTGGCCTCAAGCCATTACTCTATAGACTATGGTCCCTCATACACTAAAAAAGTGGGAGGATGCTTCTATCAGAACACCCATGTCAACACTTCCATAGTCGGGTCAGGATGTGGTTCTCCCTAAAAAGTCTGCATCATCCTAAAAATTCCTTCACAAAAAATTTCACCAGCACCTGTGTATGGTATAATAGTCGGTTCCAATATGGGCATGATGGGAGGATCTGCTGGTAGTCCCAGATCTACCATTTCTAGTGCATGTTCACCACCATGTACTTGGCATACAATTCGAGGACCTCTTGGTGGCATGAATCTGCAAAGTCAAGTACACACCTCAGTTAAATTTTATCAATTAATGCAACCTAGAAGTTCAATAACGGAACAAGAGAATTAAAACATTCATTTTTAAAAAAATATTCTTACACTACATATTGAACCACTACACGGAGTGTTCCCTTAAGCCTTATGATGGGCATTTACCTCTACCAATCTGGTTGTGTAACACCCTATAAACATGGCGGGTTACTCATGAGACACAGTATCTTACTAGATATTCCCTCTTTCCTATATTATTCTACACATTTATATCCTAGTGTAACTCTAAATGGTGTGTTCACCCTAAGCACAACATGTACTACTTATGGTCCATCCACCCATGTTGTTAGTCACACGGTCAGATTCATGGTCTATTACAACATGGAGTTTACTCCTAGTACACAATGTGTTCGACCAAATGTTTACCAACCCCGTGTCTCTGCTCACATATTCAGTCACATGGTCAATAACTACACGGCGTGTCCATATGGTACAAAATATGTACTTAAGAAAATTCATTCCTTCAAGAATAGAGTAACACATGGCATGTGTTCATAACATCACATGCCATGTTATATGGGTTTCCAAATAGTAAGCCTCTGAAACATCGTTGAAACCACCAAAAATCATAAAAAATTTCCAAGGAATTCCAATTTCTAATCTATGAGATCCCATACTCCCTGGGAATCAAATTTGGGAATCCTTATTCATATCATATCTTAAAAAAATTCATTTAATGTTCAAACATGGTCCACCAAATCCCCATCCAAGAGGGCCCATTACACCTCAGGTATCAAATCCTGGTGTCCATCCCAATTAAACAATACATATTCTAATACCCTAACAAAATTATTTGTATTTTATCATAATATCTATCACAACAGCATGTATATCTAGCACAACATCTATCACAACAGAATCCACATCTATAATGCACCCTAAATGGAATGAAAAGAATGCAGACATGTGATCACTAGAAAGTGCATATACGATGCATGATATGGAATAACCTCATCTCATTTGGTTGAAATAAAAATATTCCCACAATGGTATAAATCAGAACATCAAAAAATAACTGTATGACACAACAGTGAAATCAAATCAACTGTAACAATTGAAAAACCAGAAAAATTGAGATATTCAAGGTAACTTGGTTTTTTCCTATACATGGGTTAGATATTCCCAAGTACAACTTATTATCAACAACCCATTCCTTCGTATCTCAGCTTATTGGCTCCAAATGGTAAGTCAAATTATAGAATAACACCTCTCATACCACTTTGTAATGTCCTAGATTTGGGTACTTCCCAAAGGTTCCCTGAACCTGGTTAGTCACATAACCTCAACTACATTTCCCCCAATGCTAGAGGCTACCGACATGAAATCAGTGAAAAGGTATGATATTTGGAAAACTATTCCATCATTGTAAGTGTATACATTGTGGGAAAACAAATAGTAAAAAATAGCGAAAGCAGTAATACCCTAAAAGAGAAGTGTTCAACAGAAGACTGATAGTAATAAAACAACTGGTTCATATATATATATATATATATATATATATAATTATGCATGCTACATGTGTCTAGAAAATATTCCAAACAAGTCACAATGCTAAAAATAAAATACAAAAACCAAAGTGCAGGAAAAAAAGTAAACTTCAACAACATCATAGGCCTCATCTTGGCCCCATTCTCTCCAGATCCAACAACAATCAAGTACCTGATGAAGAAGGGCTCTTTCCCTTATCTATACCTTCAATCATATAATATATTTGGGTTCAAAATCATGACCCAAATAGGTAATGAGATGAATCCCAATTGGAAACCACCAAAATATATGTGTCAAACTGTCAGTAAATATATATAGCTAGTAATATGAAAAAATGAATCAATAAACTAAGAAGTACCCAAAAGTAAACAATCCTATAGTTTTCAATTACATTAATTTTAATTTAAAAATTAATCAATCCATTGAATAATTTAACTTCAAGATCTAGACAAATATCTATATCCCCTATCTGAGTAGAAAATAAGATTTTACATAATACCATCTAAAAAATCATGTAAAACTAATTCTAAGCTTCTACTTTGTCTTGGATGACTCGTCACAACCATTCAATTATTCACAAACAACCCTTTATAAAAGATCTCATGGACTAACCCCTTTGTTTTAATGTAACACTAATTCATTAAATAACGACAGTCTAGGAAGATCTCTCGGTCCAACCACTTTGGTCCCACATAGCACTAAATTAACGAAAAACGACCACCTAGGTATCTCTCAAGGGAAATACACCTTGGTCAACATAACATCGATAAATTATAAACAACCTCCTGGGTAGCTCTCACCGTCAGTACCCCTAGGTGAAACATAGCATCGATAGATTATAAAGAACCTCCTAGGTAGCTCCCAAGGTCAATACCCCTAGGTCAAACATATACACTGTAAAGACCCATAAAATTCAAAGGAAAGTTTTTCGTAATTTTCTTTGTGATTTTACAAGAATACAGTTTCTCACGGCACCTGATTCTGAGGCCCAGTGTGCCCGAAATCATTTTCCAAAGTTTAGCTCGGTTACGTTCAGTGAAAGAATGAGTGGGTTTTCCTAACATTTGGACCGGTTCTCAAAATCGAATTCCGAGGGCACCGATGGAATCACAATGCCGGTAATTGTTTAAGAAATCATTTCCCGAAGTTGCGTTTTCTCGGGTGATGTTATTATTTTTTTTGGGTTATCTAAAGAATAAAATAAAATATTGTGCAACAGATTTTATTTTTATTCTAAGTTTTGTTAACCTAGGCATGGTGGTTGGAGTGGGACCCACTGATATCCTAACTCCTAGGTAGGATATTAGTGAGTTGGGGCTCATGGGAGCCCCACCCCCTTTATTTCCATTTTACGTTCCACCTGCATTTAATATGGTAACTCACCCGCACCCCCCTCTTAAATTCCAATACAACACTCGCATTTAATTGGATTATTAAACACCTCATTAATTGGTCAACGCTCGATAATTAAATCGTGATCTGATTTTGAATTTCAAAAACAGATGGCATGGGTAATAAAATAAGGCAACGCCATATTTTATGATTTTTGTTTCGTTGTGCGATAAGGATTGGGAGAGGAATTGCTCAAAGCCTTTGAATCTTCATCTTCTTCATTGGAGAACATGAAGAACGAAGAAGAACGCCAACCTCCGATGGAAGACGAAGAAGAATGCTAGTTCTCCGGAGATCGACGACGTGAGGCTGTGTACCATGATGCCGACGATCCTCCTTCCGCAACGCCGTCTTCCGTGACACCCCTTCCCCACGAATAACCTTCATTCAACAATGCTTGATGTAGGGGTTATTAGTTTTTTCCCGTGAATTATTCCTTTTCCGTTCATCATCTTTTTTTTGGGCCGCATGTTACCGTAATAATGGGAGGAGATCGAACCACACGAACACGGCCGACCATCCTCCCCTTTGATGATTGTGTTTGTTGCAGTTCGAATGAAGGCGGCGTGGTGCAATGGCACCGCGTGGAAACATGGAGAAATGTGGAAAAGATGCGCGGCGCCGTCGTGCCTCACCGTTGAGGCCAAACGAACCCCCGGCCAGAGTCGGGCCACAGCGAATGGGCGCGGCACTGTCGCACCATGACAGAAAACCATGAAGACACTGTGGCCAGAGCGGGGCCGCATCAGAGGGGAACGGCGCCATCACGCGGCGCCGGTCAGACAAGGTCGTGGATCGAAGCCGCGGCGGTGCAAGGCGGGGCGCCCGGAACCGCCGGTAACCGGCACCTCAGAGGGACGGGACCCCGACGGTCTCGCGGTAGCAGCACCGGCCGGCCGGACCGGGCCAGCTGGCCGAATGAGTGGCCCCCCACATGGGGGCCGCAGTATATCAATCAGGGGGGCAGCGTGCCCCCCTGTTCCACTCAGCTCGGCGCTGGCTGAACTGGCCACGCGGGCCGCACGAGCGCGCCATGCCATCGGCCGCCTAGGTCGGGCCGCGCCGTGCCGAACGGGCCGGGCCGTGCCCCCCGATCTGAGCCGCGCCCTAATGGGCCAAACCTGTACCCGGTTCGGGTCGACCCGGTTCGGACCGACCCAAGGGGTCTTGGGTCAGGTCGGTCTGGGCCCCAAACCCCCTTTTTCCGGACAGTTCTGTTCAAACGCACGTATCTTGGGATAAGGACCTCCGATCGATGCACCGTCAGTTGCGATACGATCCTTGGATTGAGACGGTCGTTTCGGTATATTACACTTGAGGTTTCGGAGAACTTTGGGTGAGACCGAGTTGGTTCGAACACGAAACCAACCGGGCCCTCGGAGCGGAAACGCTTATAACTTGAGTTCCGGACATCTGATTGACGTGTCGTCGACTTTGTTGGATTCCTCTTAGTGAGACGGACCTTTTCGATTACTCCGCTAGAGGTTTGGACGGAGTTGGAGTTTGGTAAGGTTTTTTTTGACTTAAAAACCAACCGGGACCCTGGAACAAAAAAGCAAATAACTCTCAGATCGGGCGTCCGATTGACGCGCCATCTGTCACATTGAGTACCTCTTGTCGAGACGGAACTTTGAGATACATGAACTCTGGACTATGTGTCAGTTGATGTATCGACCCCCTTGGCTCGTGGAACGGACCCTCCTGGAATCGAGCATGCTGTGTGTGGGAACCCTAGAGATGACTGCGACTGCGGCTGCGACTGTGACGACTGCACTGAAATCCTATGTGGGTTCGGCAGCAATGAAGACCGTACTGAAATCATCCATGGGTTCGACGATGATGAAGATTGCGCTGAAATCCTATGTGGGTTTAGCAGCAATGAAGACTATACTGAAATCCTCTATGGGTTCGACGGTGATGAAGACTGCACTGAAATCCTATGTGGGTTTGGCAGCGAGATGAAGACCGTACTGAAATCATATTTGGGTTCGATGGCGATGAAGACTGCACTAAAATCCTATGTGGGTTCGGCAGCGATGAAGACCGTACTGAAATCCTATGTGGTTTCGATGGCGATGAACACTGCACTGAAATCCTATATGGGTTCGGCAGCTTGGCTAGTTTAGTATCCTATGTGGGTCCCAGCTTAGATGAATCAATGGCTATATCTGATCATCTTTATCACCTTAGGAAGAAGTATACCTGTGTCAGCTGAGTCTTGACTTTCAATCATTATCTTCGATATGATTGACTTGCTTTCCTATGCGGATTGTGTTGTGAATTCCTGTGTAGATTTGGTTGTACTATCCTGTGTGGGCGTGATCGATCTTGGGCTCGGATGTTAGAGTCGAACTGGAATTGATGACTTAGGTATATGTATGGGCATATACCTAAGTAGTGTTGGTTGTTACTTCATGATTATATCTTTCCTTTATGGATTATCCTTGAGGATTCTGGGAGACCTTCGGGGGTCTCGGGGTCCCTACTGAGTAGCGTATACTTACCCCTACATAGGCTATGCCCGTACTACGTTGTGTTGGATGCAGACGACGGACAGTGTTGATCGTGGTTGAGGCTAGTGGAGCGGTCGGTACCTGGAGGTGGACCACTCGGCGGGATGTACATGGAGCAGACGACTGGACCCGAGGAGCTGATGTGGCTATCTGTACCCACCCTTCTGATGGTTCTTCCAGTGGATGGCTCGACATTGCTGCTTTACTTTCAGTTGTTGTACTTTCATTCCAGTTGTTCTTTACTTTTAGTTTGGGTTTGTATTCTGGCCCATTTACTTTCCGCACTGACTTTTGTACCCAGTTTTACTTAGTGTTCTCTTCTACTGGCTTAGTCTGTGGTTTTTGTTTACTTTATAAAGGAAATTCCTTCCTCTTTTTTCGGGATTTACGCCTTGGTGCTAGTCGTCAGCCCCTGGCCTATGGGAGGCGGGCTTGGGGTAGTCACGGCATGGGCCCTGAGGACGGGTCATGACAAATTGGTATCAAGGGAGTTAGGTTATACCGCAGAACTCAGGACCCTGATCTTTCTTCTATGTGAACCAATAGTGTTAAGGGTATTGAGTGTGGTTATCAGTCCAGGGAGTCCATTGTTGGTGCGGCGGACGACGTATCCGTACACCAGGAC
Organism: Viscum album; assembly: GCA_963277665.1. NCBI lineage: Eukaryota > Viridiplantae > Streptophyta > Magnoliopsida > Santalales > Viscaceae > Viscum > Viscum album. Next base: position 478,569,200 of record OY728164.1, on the reverse strand, counting down.
CCTGACTTCTGATTTCCGACTCAATGCACAAAAATATTGATTGCATGTGTGTTTCAAAAGTTTTCTTTGTGATTACTCTGTGTCAGCTCACCAGGTATACTGTTTGACCATGGAACACCTGTGTCTTTTCAGGATGGCCCCACGATGGCAACCATCTGGGGTTCTGAGTTTTGTGCGAGCCGAAAGCCCACTGAGCGACGAGGCCTCGGTGCAGGGCCCTTTTTCAGCAGAGGCACCAGCGGTACCACTACCCGCCGAGCCATCGATGCCACCAGCCCCAACCGCTGAGAGTGCACATCGCCTTAGTGCACTGCACGAGTTTCAGCGTCAGATACCACCCAGGTTTCGCAGGGAGACGGACCCTCAGGTAGTCGAGGATTGGCTGGAGGTGGTTGTACGAGTTTTCAAGTTAATGGGGAGACTATATGACCTCATGTTGATCCTCGCATCGAGCCACCTGCACGCGGCAGCAGGCAGATGGTGGAGCTTGATGCTCTAGGTGCACGACGAGGCATCTCTCCTCTGGACGGACTTCGAGAGCTTGTTCTGCTCAGAGTTCGTCCCAACCACCCTCCATGCGGTGCACATCTAGGAACTTATACAGCTGCGGCAGGGCAGCATGATGGTCGCCCAGTACTCGGTGAGATTGACCGATCTCTCGCGCTATTCGACGGACATGGTACAGGACCCATTCTTTCGGGCCCGGACTTTCGAGTAGGGACTGAGGAATGAGATCAGGGTGTCGATGATCTCCCTCAGTATCCCGACACAGGCAGGAGTACTGGAGAGAGCTCTTCTCATAGAGAGCTTTCTTGCTGAGCCAACGCTAGCAGCGAGACCTACCGCAGGGTGGCATGTAGCAGAGTCATCTGCAGCTGGCAATCGACGGATGTCACAGGGGTCCAGGCAGACCGGACCATCAGGCAGATGAACTCAGGACACTAGCTCAGAGGTGCGGGGCACACTGCGCAGAGCTAGCCTTCCGAGGAGCAGACAGTGCTACGCATGTGGAGGGCAGGGCCACATGGCTCGTGGCTGCCCGACCCGCCATGCAGAGGAGCAGCAGACGGTTGAGGGGACACCCAGGTAGAGGCAGAGGGTTGACCGTGGCGGTTCGCCGGGGGTAGGTGAACGAGGCAGGGGAGCTGGTCGAGCAGTACGTGGTGGGCGACGCTTTGAGGAGTTACCACCACCACCACCAGGAGGTCCACCCCGACCACAGGGAGATGGCGGGCAGAGACATACTCAGCTTCAGGCAGCAGAGGCCTATGACCACGGCATGCCAGAGATGATTCGAGGTACTATCTATGTCTACTCCACCCTTACTGTGGTTCTTATTAACACGGGAGTGAGTCATTCTTTTATTGTCACTGCCCTTGTTTGGATCTCAGAGATTCCGACAAAGCCGTTGGCTCGATCTTTACGGCTAGAGACTTTTATGGGAGAAGACTCGATGATTACGCACTGGTGCCGATAGTGTGATCTTACTCTAGGAGGCGAGATCTTCGGCTGGGATCTTCTCGTAGTGGCGTCGAGGCCTTACGATGAAATCTTGGGAATGGATTGGTTATCTACATTCCATTCTCAGATTGACTGTATTAGGAACAAGGTGTTGTGTGTATTCACCGACGAGAGCAGGTTCACCTTCACCGGCGAGAAGGGAGCCTTTGCAACACAGGATGGAATCTCGCAGAGGAGAGGACAACCCATCACTCATCAGTTGTCTAGACTCATCCTAGGAGCATTTGACGTGCAGAGTCCTAGTTTCCCTGTTGTGGTGGATCAGTATGTGGACGTTTTCCCTGATGACGTTCTAGGACTACCTCCTCGCAGAGAGGTAGACATTTATATTGACCTATACACCGGGACAACACCGATATCCACTCCAGCATATCAGATTGCCCCCATTGAGCTTCGAGAGATGAGGGTTCAATTGGAGGACTTGTAGGGAAAGGGATTCATCCGACCCAGTGTTTCACCCTGGGATTCCCCAATATTGTTCGCCAAGAAGGCAGACGGGAGCTTGCGAATTTGTGTCGACTATCCTTGCCTAAACCAGGTGACCATCACGAACAGGTATTCGCTGCCGAGGATTGAAGACCTCTTCGATCAGCTCAAGGGAGCACGGTGGTTCTCGCAGATAGACCTTAGATCAGGCTATCATCAGCTCAGATTTCGAGACAAGGACAAGTAGAAGACAACCTTCATATGTCGGTATGGCCACTATGAGTTCTTGGTTACCCCTTTCAGCATAACCAATGCTCCAGAAGTATTCATGGGTTTCATGAACATGATATTTCAGCCATACCTCGATCGATTTGTCGTTGTCTTCATCGACGATCATATTGATATACTCAACCACTGAGGAGGAGCATGCCTACCACTTGCGGGTTGTACTAGACACACTCCGAGAGCACCAGCATTATGGAAATCTCTCGAAGTGTCAGTTATGGTTATGTGAGGTCCACTTCTTGGGACACATCATCTCTGATGTGGGAGTTGTGGTGGATCTTTTGAAGATCGAGGCAGTGTAGCTTGGGACCCACCCAGAAGCGTGACGGAGGTGCAGAGTTTCTTGGGTCCAGCTGGGTACTACCGAAGATTTGTGCCAGACTTTTCCAGAGTTATGGCAACACTCTCAGCTTTGACAAAGAAGGGGAAACCCTTCGTGTGGTCAGACAGATGTCAGCAGAGCATCCAGGTGCTGAGACAGAGATTGACCAGCACGCCTATCTTGAGGTTACCGGAGGAGGGAGTAGGGTACGTATTCTACTGCAATGTATCAGGGACTGGACATGGATGTGTCCTGATGCCAGAGCGGGTCGTGATCACCTATGGATCACTTTAGTTGAGGCAGCATGAGAAGAACTATGCTACCTATGACCTGGAGTTATTAGCAGTGGTCTTCGCTCTAAAGATGTGGCGACACTATCTGATGGGGGAGCGCTTTACAGTCTACTCTGACCACCAGAGTCTCAGGTACATCTTCTTGTAGAAGGACCGGAATCTGAGACAGCGATGATGGCTCGAGTTCCTCCAGGGATATAACTTTGAGATAGTCTATACTCTTGGAAAAGGGAACATAGTATCCAATGCTCTCAGTAGGAGGACGGGCATTCAGCTACTCGGGGAGGTGACGGAGCAGCTAGCCGCTTTGCAGATATCCTTCATGGATATAAATGGAGCAGACATTCTTCAGTCACTCACAATAACTCCTCCACTACTGCAGCGGGTCAGAGAGGCACAGCATGAGGACGCTGACTGTGAGACGCGGCATGCGCATATATCCTTAGAACAAGCACCTGATGGATTCTCTATAGTAGGAGAGAACGAAGTAATTTTCAGAGGACGTACCATGGTACCAGTTGCTTTATAGGAGGAGGTTTTGGGAGAGTGTCACACTTTCCCTTTAGCGGTACATCCAAGAGTGGAGAAGATGTACCAGGATATCAGACGACAGCATTGGTGGCCGGGTATGAAGAAGGTTGTGGCAGAGTTCGTTTCTCGATGCCTCACCTGCCAGCAGGTGAAGGCAGAGCACCAGGTACCAGCGGCTTGGTACAGCCCTTGGAGGTCCCGGAGTTAAAGTGGGATGGGATATCTCTGTATTTTGTGACTATACTTCCACGAAATTCAAGAGGTCACGACTCCATTTGGGTGATTATCGACAGACTGACCAAGTCAGCCCACTTCTTAACCATCAAGGATCAGGGCTCAGTAGAGAGCATGTGAAGTCTCTATGTTCAGGAGATTGTACGACTTCATGGTGTTACATCATCTATCGTCTCCGATCGAGATGATTTTTTTACTTACCGGCTTTGGAAGGGGTTGCAGGAGACATTCGGGACACATCTACATATGAGCACCGCCTTTCACCCTCAGACAGATGGTCAGACGAAGAGGACCATTCCGACTCTGAAGGACATGCTCTGTGCATGTTTCCTCGACATTGGTCACAACTGGGAGGACCATTTACCCTTGGTGGAGTTCATGTACAATAACATCTACCACTCCACCATCGGGATGACACCTTACGAGGCGTTGTACGGCCGACCTTGCAGATCACATCTGTGCTGAACAGACACTGGGGAGTCAGCACTTGTAGGACCAGAGATGGTCCAGGCCATGAAAGAGAAGGTCCAGGTCATCCAGGAGTGGATGAGGATATCTCAGAGCCGGAAAAAGTCTTATGCTGACAGGAGGTGGAGGCCACTAGAGTTCGAGGATGGAGACCACATTTTCTTGCGGGTCTCACCTCGACGTGGATTATGAAGATTTGTCCGAGGCGTCAATCTATCTTTGCGCTTCATCAGACCATTCTAGGTCCTCAGCAGCGTAGGCGAGGTGGCTTACCGCCTGGCTCTACCACCTCAGTTACACCGGGTGCACGACGTCTTCCACGTATCTCAGCTGAGGAGATATGTGCACGACCCGATGCATATCATCGACCATGGGGAGATGGACATTGACTATGGGGCGAATTTTGTAGAGGTCCCGGTGGAGATCTAGGATCGACAGGAGCGGGTCCTATGTGGATGGTCGATACCACTAGTGCGCATCATATGGCAGCACGGGAACCTCCAGGAGAGCACTTGGGAGCGGGAGGCTCAGATGTGTGCTCAGTACCCATATTTGTTTCCCTAGTTTATGAGGTATCTTTACGGGGATGTAAATCCCAGAGGTGGGAGTAATGTAAAGACCCGTAAAATTCAAGAGATATTTTTTCTTAATTTTCTTTGGGATTTTACAAGAACGTAGTTTCTGACAGCACCAGATTCTGAGGCCCAGTGTGCCCGGAATCATTTTCCAAAGTTTAGCTCGTGTACGTTCAGTGAACGAACGAGCGGGTTTTCGTAACTTTTGGACCGGGGCATGGAATCAAATTCTGAGGGCACCGATGGAATCACAACGCCGATAATTGTTTAAGAACACCTTTCCCGGAGTTTTGTTGGCTCGGGTGAGGTTATTAATTTTTTTGGGTTAACTAAAGAATAAAGTAAAATATTGTGCAACATATTTTATTTTTATTCTAAGTAGTGTTAACCTAGGCATGGTGTTTGGAGTGGGACCCACTGATATCATAACTCCTATGTAGGATATTTGTGAGGTGGGGCCCACACGATCCCCACCCCCTTTATTTCCTTTTTACCTCCCACATGCATTTAATATGGTAACTCACCCACACCCCCCTCTTAAATGCCAAGTCAACACTCACGTTTAAGTGGATTATTAAATGCCTCATTAATTGGTCAATGCTCGATAATTAAATCGTGATCTGATTTTGAATTTCAAAAACAGATGGCATGGGTAATAAAATAAGGCAACGCCTTATTTTATGATTGTTGTTCCATTGTGCGAGAGGGATTGGGAGAGGAATTACTCAAGGCCATTGAATCTTCATCTTCTTCATTGGAGAATGCGAAGAACGACGAAGAACGCCGGCCTCCGATGGAAGACGACGAAGAACACTAGTTCCCCGGAGAACGACGTTGTGTACTGTGACTCTGACGATCCTCCTTCCGCGATGTCGTCTTCCGTGACGTCCCTTCCCCGCGACGAACCTTTGTTCAACAACGCTTGAGGTAGGGGTTATTTGTTTTTGCCCGTGAATTATTCCTTTGTCGTTCAACATATTTCTTTTTGGGCCGCCTGTTACCGTAATAATGGGAGGACGTCGGACCACATGAACATGGACGACCCTCCTCCCCCCTTGATGATTTTGTTTGTTGCGGTTCGAAAGAAGGCGGCGCGGTGCAACGACACCACGCGAAAACATCGGGAAATTTGGCGAAGATGTGCGGCGCAGTCGCGCCGCGCCGTTGAGGCCAAACGAACCCGCGGCCGGAGTCAGGCCACAGCGAAGGGGCACGTCGTCGTCACGCCGCGTCAGAGAACTAAAATGACACCGCGGCCAAAGCGGGACCGTGGTGGAGGGGCGTGGTGCCGTCGCGCCATGCCGGTCGGACAAGGCCGCGGCGGTGCAAGGCGGGGCGGTCAGAACCGTCGGCCGCTGGCACCTCGGAGGGGAAGAACCCCGGCCGTCCCACGACAATATCACCAACAGGCCGGACCGGGCCAGACCGGGCCAGACGGCTTTCAAGAAACCTGGGTTCGTAACCCCCGGCTGGCCGGAGGAGCGGCCCCCCCACGTGGGGGCTGCGGTTTATCAATCAGGGGGTGTCACACCCCCCCTGTTCCACTCATCTCGGCGCTGGCCGAGCTGGCCACGCGAGCCACGCGAGCGCACCAGGCCACCAGCCGCCCAGGCCGGGCCGGGCCGCGCCCTAATGGTCCAGAATCAGACCTGGTTTGGGCCGACCCAGGGGTCTTGGGCCGGGTCGGTCCGGGCCCAAAACCACCTTTTTCCGGACAGTTCTGTTCAAACACAGGTATTTTGGGCTACGGACCTTCGATCAATACACCATCAGTTGCAATGCGATCCTTGGATTGATACGGTCATTTTGGTATATTACAATCAAGGTTTAGGAGAACTTTGGGTATGACCGAGTTGGTTCGAACACGAAACTAACCGGGCCCTCGGAGCAGAAACGCTTATAACTTGAGCTCTGGATGTCCGATTGACGTGCCGTCAACTTTGTTGGATTCCTCTAAGTGAGACGGACGTTTTGGCTTACTCCGATTGAGGTTTGTATGTAGATGGAGTGTAGTCGGGTTTTTTTTGACTTAAAAACCAACCGGGCCCCTGGAACGAAAAAGCCAGTAACTCTCAGACCGGGCGTCCGATTGACGTGCCGTCTGTCACGTTGAGTTCCTATTGTCAAGGCAGAACTTTGAGACACATCAACTCCGGACTACGTTTCAGTTGGTTTATCAAAGCCCTTGTCTCGTGGAGCGGACCCTCCTGGAATTGAGCATGTTGTGTGGGGGAACCCTAGAGTTGGCTGCGACTGCGACTACGACTATGACGACTGCACTGAAATCCTATGTGGGTTTGGCAGCGATGAAGACCATACTGAAATCCTTCGTGGGTTCGATGGTGATGAAGACTACACTAAAATCCTATTTGGGTTTGGCAGCGATGAAGGCCATACAGAAATCCTCCATGGGTTCGATGGTGATGAAGACTGCACTGAAATCCTATGTTGGTTCAGTAGCGATGAGGACCGTACTGAAATACTATGTGGGTTTGACGACGATGAAGACTGCAATAAAATCTTATGTGGGTTCGGCAGTGATGAAGACCGTACTGAAATCTTATGTGGGTTCGACGGTGATGAAAACTGCACTGAAATCATATGTGGGTTCGGCAGCTTGGCTAGTTTAGTATCCTACGGGGGTCCCAGCTTAGATGAATCAGTGGCTATATCTGATCATCTATGTCACTTTATGAAAACGTATACCTATGTGAGATGAGTCTTGAATTTCAATCATTATCTTCGATATGATTGACTTTATTTCCTATGTGGATTGTGTTGTGCTTTCTTGTGTGGATTGGGTTGTACTATCCTGTGTGGACGTGATCGAACTTGGGCTCAGATGTTAGAGCCGAACTGGAATTGATGACTTAGGTATATGTATGGGCATATAGCTAAGTAGTGTTGGTTGTTACTTCATGATTGTATCTTTCCTTTGTGGATTATCCTTGTGGATTCTGAGAGACCTTCGGGGGTCTCTCGGTCCCTATTGAGTAGCGTATACTCACCCCTACACGGGCTATGCCCGCACTACGTTGTGTTGGATGCAGACGAAGGACAATGCTGATCGTGGTTGAGGCTAGTGGAGTGGTCACTACCTAGAGGTGGACCACTGGGCGGGACGTACACGGAGCAGACGGCTGGACCCGAGGAGCTGAGGTGTCTATCTGTACCCAACCTTCAGGTGCGACTTCTAGTGGATGGCTCGACGTTGCTGCTTTACTTTCAGTTGTTGTACTTTCTTTCCAGTTGTTCTTTACATTCAGTTTGGGTATGTATTCTGGCCCATTTACTTTCCGCACTTACTTTTGTACCCAGTTTTACTTAGTGTTTACTTCTTCTGGCTTACTCTATGGTCTTTGTTTACTTTATAAAGGCAATGCCTTCCCCCTTTTTGTCGGGATTTATGCCTTGGTGCTAGTCGCCAGCCCCTTGACTATGGCAGGCGGGCTTGGGGTAGTCATGGCACGGGCCCCGAGGACGGGTCGTGACATACACCAAGGCACTCACGGTCTTATGGAAATAAGTTAGAAGTCCCTTCAACCGTCCTGGTCTAAGTATCTCATGGTTCGTTGGAAACAACATCTTGAATAACATATCAAAGTAGTTGATGTAATCTAAAATACTAAATGGATAAACATTCACAAAGCATAACACATGCATTTCAAATAATCAATCAAACTCCATAATAATCAACTATAGCATGAAAAATAATGTATCTAACCATACTCATAATCAACAACTGCTTTTTAATCAATCAAACCATAGCTGGTATTAAAATGGGTTAAATTTCAAATCTTGTAATGCCCCAAACGTGGGTATGTGGCTATTTAACATATATAATCCAAAGATGAACAATGAAAGGCACAAATAACCTAACTCAATGTCATACAATCAATATACATGAAATTTTTCCCTTAAATCGGCGTAGATTTAAAAAAGGTGAAATTACATATCCTTGAATAAATCACAGGAGAGGAAGAAATATGAGTAATGGCTCTAGGGGTATTGAGAACTCACTGGTGGGATTCCAACGAACCTTGTGGAATTTTAATTGGAGCTCGGACTTGGAATTGGTGGGGTTAGAGTTTTTCGTCCCTTCTGTCACGCTTCTGTATGAATCACTACCAAAATAACGTGTTTTTGAACAAGAGACGCAACCCCGCTCAGAGTAGTCAAATAAAATGAAAAAGTACACAACATGTTCATTAACAGTACACACCGTATATTAGCCATAACCAGCCCCAACATAAGCTGATTAACCATGTAATCACATGGCTATGTACTCGGCCATTACATGGCTAGTATGTTGATATAATCCACAACCAGGTACACGACGTGTACTTTGAAAAAACCAATATCTTTATTTTTCCTAAAAAACATCCCGAAATCAAGATTTATACCTAAAATGATGATTTGAGTTATTACTTATTATGCCCTTTTCAGTGTTGTAGATACTCTAGGAAATTATTCCATTAATTCTATGGAGAAGAACAATCAATATTAGATAAGGTTTTCAAATTAAATTTCACTTATTTGAATATACATGAAATGTTTTGTACAAAGTAATTTTTCCCATGGAACCAACTATAATAGACTCCCACTTTCACTAGCACCAACTACTAAAATATGTTTAGTTATATCATGTTAAACTTGATTCAATTGATTATGGTTATTGAATCCAGGCCTAACACATTTCTGTAAATTGTATTGGTAATTGAACATTTCTATGTGGTGAATTAGCTCACTGTAACATTACCCCCTTGAGAAAATTCCTTGAGTAATAATATTACCAAGTATGCATCCCTAATTCCCCAGTCAAATTTTTTACATACTAACTAACTTCATTGTAAAATGTTATTATAATAATTATAAAACTCTTTATTTTGTTATAACCTAAAATTAGAATAGGGTGTTGCTAAATTTCTCTTTAAGCTACATCAGAAGCTGCAACATACTCGAATACTGTGGATATGGAAAAAAATATCTGTAATAAGTTTTTATTTCATACTAACCTATACTTTTCTATGATAACAAATAAAATCAAACTACATAAATTCAAGAATCCAATTCCCTTGATCACTAGTATTCCCACATCTCAAGACACCCGAAACTCATCCAATTTATCTTTTCCAAGTACTGACGGGTAGTTATAACTGCATATTGAGGCAGATATTTTGGATATATTTGATACTAACATACTATAAATTATGAATTATTAATATCAATTTTTTTTATATATCATGGAGTGTGATATAAATTCCTAGCACTTAATATTGTGAAATTATTTTAATCTCAATAATATGTTCTAATGATTATACATGTTCTACTAGAAGGATTATATGCCAATAGAAGTTTGATCTTAAATTTTTTTTAACGTGTAATTTTAAATACTTTAATATATTTATTATGAATATATTTATCAAATACATGGATCTATATTATATATCTTGTCCCCAAGAACATGGTTTCTACTTTAATTCATACTTAGATAAATTTCAATACTTAGTCATAACATACTGGTAAGACACCACATTTTTTTCTATATGTTATCAACATATCTATCACTAAAACATATAGTTATATCACTAAAAAATTAGATACACATGTCCCTCAATATATTTCCATTGAATATTATTGTATCACTATTCACAATTTATTCATAAATGGATTTATGTAATCAGCATATCTCATTGGTATTTATTGATTTCATCATTTATTTCTCGTTATTCCTTATTTACATAAACCATAGGGTCTCCTTTTGGTCACATCATATAGAAATATTCTATAAGGACTCCTCTAAATGAGGTGGCCTTAACTATCAACTACCCAATATGATGATCATAGATGTATTATTTGAAATGTAGAATTCAAAATTATTTTAGTTATGAATATTAGTGAATAGGTTTTTTCATAGACTAAACCTTTAAATAATAAATCATGGTATATTAGTATCATATTGTACTATCCATGTCTAATTTATCCAGAATACTCACAATTAGTATCAAGTCATAATAAAATTCAAAATATAGAGACCTTGAATCTTGATACCTAGAGTCCATTACATGAATTTGTTCATACTTTTTAATCGTACAATATTTTCACTTATTCAATGTAGTAATAATTATTCTAAAATAATAATATATGTATCACCCATCGTATTAAACACATAGAACCTCTTTTGTTATAAATTATAATGTAGTATGTGACTCTGTAACTACTCCTCTCATTGATATTAGCGGAGTTCATCATTCCTATTCAAACTCATGTTCATCTATATCCTTAACCCATAAACATTAATATTAATCCCACAACATTTAATGAGATAGAGTACCTTTATGGATATTCACTCTTTAAAAACATTAATATCCATAGTATCTATAGGATTATCAAATCAAATACCCCTTAGTGATAGATTTACATTTTTGGCTAAATCCATCATTGAACAAACATTTTTATACAAACACTTCTAGAAGTATCCTAATAGATTCATATAATATTGAAACTTATATGAATCTTATTAGAAAATATAGTTGGCATATGGTTATTTGTTTCAATTATATTTTTAAAACATGTACGGGAAAAATTACTAAACATTTTCAATATATAAATGACCCAAATTGATCTTACTTTTACTACCACCATGATATTAATGTATATAAAGAAATGTGAGTTTGGGAATACCTTTAAATCACATGTATGATAATGATTAATTTGATATGATGTTATTAAAATAAAATAGCTATGATATTCCTCAATATTTATCAAGTTCACTTTTTAAATTCAATAATTTTTTTTAAAAAAAATAAACAAAATCTTTTTAGGTATATGATGTTTTCTTTAGCCTTAGAATAGTTCGTGTGTCCATGTTGATCTAACACTAAAATATTTATGGAATACATTTATATAAATGGTTTCATTATCTAAAACCTAATAATAATTTTATTTTTATATTATGTATCACAGATCAGTTGAGACTAAAAAACTTTTATACCTGTAAACAAGTCAACTAATTTTTGTTTTATTTTAAAATTATTTATCTTTCCATAATTGTGTTGACGTCTTATACATAATATTCATCATCCATTGTGATGGATATCTATGATTCAAGATTTATTGAACTATTAATTTAGTATTAATGTAATAGAACAACATTTATTCAAAATATGAAATAATATATCATTGTTTATATCCAGAAATATAGATAATATTTTTGGTAGAACTTATTAGAAACATTAATCAATAAATTTTGGATATGAGAAGTATTGATCTCCCCTTGAATGATATATTAATCCCCCTTTCTCATCTCCGTTTTAGATCCCTCTAAAACCTTTCTATTCATGCTCATTTTCTATATTTTAACACATGTTTCTGTAAGATTATTTTATTTTAATACACAAGTTGTGAATAGAAACTTGATGAATATACCTAGAGTGTATGAATTTCATGCTTCTTTAATTCATTGAAATTTCTTTTCTAATATACATTATTTCAACATAAGAATAAAATAACCTCCTATTCATTATTCGGCCTCTCTATATTTTCTCTTGTGAAGTACAATGTAAAGGATATTTTGGATTTATATTATTCATAGGATATTTAGCCTTTTCTATAAAAACATTTCTCTATATGGGGTGTAGAAACATGTTTCAACCAATCCTTATCCTCTTGATAATGTATGGAATAAAATATCTTGAGTGAGTTGTCTATTTTTTTTATTTGGGATTGGATGAATGAGGTTAACCTTGTAGTTAAAAATTATAAAATAAGATTAATGGATAATTTCTTATCTATGTGGAAGCTAAATTTCACAAAATGATTTGTATACCCCCACATTTTTAATTCAAGATTAGTATATTGATGCTATTATTCCATTTTACAATGATATTGTGAATTGACAATATTATTTATTTTAATCCTTTTCATATCTTTCTCAAGAAAAATAAAATGAGATAGTATGGTGTTAGAATCCATTTTATTATGTTTTTTCATCAACTATAAATATAGTGAATAATATAACATAATTAACATAGAAATTGTCTTCTATATATCTCTATATGGTATCATTTTTGAATTCTCTCACCTTTTGTGGTGATAGAATAAAAATAAGTGATTTTAATAGATAATACAATTTTTATAATAGTAATGCATTGCCCAAATAATTGTACCATATCTAGAAATTTTTTATTTTTAAGGACATACCATGAGTTAAGAAATGATCATTGTGGTTTCATTATTTTACTTCATATTTTTTCAGCACTGGTTAAAATAGATGATTATAACCTTATGTGATTGCATATTATGTGTGATATAATAATTTAAATTTCATTAATACTCCCACTATTTTATTAAGTCCCATAATCAATCACTATTTGACTAAGACTTTCTGGTTACCCAGAAATTCTAGTCGAAAGGACCCATACACTCCTTCTCATAACCCAATAGAGGGATCTATTAATTACATGAATGCATTTATTTTGGAGTATCTTTTAAAACTATGTGATTGTAGCTCATTGATATATTGAGTAGACTCCCCAATCTAGGAATCATAAATCATATTTCCTCAACACTTGACTTCAAGTAACATCAATCCTAGAGTGGGATAATTCTCTTGATTTAAATTGGTTAATCCAACCTAACCCTTTAATAATAACTACTTGATAAAAGTATGTATTCCATCATGGGTTTTTCAAACACTTATTTCTATGGTTTTCATTATTAATCAATTAATGAAAGGATTATATTAAATTAATATTATGTGGAGGAATTTTGTTTATTATTCATACATTTTTATTATTTTATATTTAAAATTACTTTTTAATATAACATGGATTTTACTTTAGGGATTAACCATGTTCTAATAAAGATTTACGAATAGCCAATTTATTTTAATTACATATTTGTATAAGGGTAAATTTATTTATGTTATCACACTCTTGATTCCATAAAATAAATCATACATAAGATAGATATAAAATAAATAAATAAATGAAATAATGAAGAGCTTTATCTAACGGTTGATTTATTGAGCGGACAATAAATCAACTTATGACCCCAAGGATTATTTCATTGTTCTGATCTTGTCATTAGTTGATGCATCCAACATAAGAAACTATGTATTTATGTATTGGTTTTGTCTCAATTACATCTTGAACTATGTCCATGAACCTTCATAACATCATTTTATTACATATGTTTTATAACTCATATTTAGGGGACGAAACCAAAGGATTTTTTAAGGGTGATTACATAAAATAACATTCGACGCACTGGTCCTACATAATATAATATATAGGGGTGATTCATAGTACATCATATCTAATTTAAATGTAATTAATTACAAAACGATGTAATTATATTATATTAAATAAATTAAACACATGTATAGGTATGATCATGATCATGATCGGCCATACACATGCAATGATTACACATTTAAAACAACTTGAATGAATTATTTTTTAATTTTTCACTAATAAGATAAAATGAACATAAATTAAACAGATTAATTGTCTTATTAATAAATTAATTCATTTTGTCTTACTCCATCCAATCATCTTGAAATTACACTAAAATGTAATTTTAAATAAAATAAATAATTTTATTCTATTTAAAACTCTATAAAATATCTCACATATTTATACTTATAAGTAACTCGATGATTACATATCTGAAATACTCATTATGGTTTTAATTGTAAATAATAAACACATACAATATATTTTGTGTGTGTGTAAGGTGTTATAATTTTACGGCATATACTACAAGTATCATTCCAAATGAAACTCTTGAAAATTAAATATCATGTAAAATTAAATGCATTGAGTCTGTAATATACAATAACCTTACATGATACATAGTTTTCAATATTACGTGGAAATGATTAAGCATTTAATATTATATAAAACCTAATTATTAGTGTGTAATTTTTACATAATGTCCCATGGAACATAGTTCAGTGAAGTTTAAAGGATTAATTAATTAACTTTAATATTTCTCTGTAAACAGTTAATGCACGTGACATGTGAAATCCATCCACACAACATGTACTTATCTTCTTAGGATATATACAGTAAACAATAAGGAACTCTGTGTGTAATTATTATCGAAATTTATGAAGTACATGTCATGATTAAAGGATAAATGGAATGTAATTTTTTTTTCATGGCTACCAATATATATATAAATCATGTATTAAATACACATGGTGTAATAAATACACACAGTGTATTAAATATACATGGTTTATTAATTAGATGATGTGGTTCGACCCCGTGTTTTCTAACTTGAAAGTACGTGGTCTGTATGGAGTGTAGTCAACCTATATGATGTGTACACTGGAAAAGTAATGTGCCACCCTAGCTAGTATACACATGGTTCATTTGTTTTATATGTTGTCTATTAATTACATGATAACACGAAAACCATGTGGAAATCCTTGTTAAATGAAGAAGGATACATGGTGTGTAAAAAATGAATAAAAACCATGTAGTATTTTATTATGTTGAAATAATTTTTGTAACCTTTAGATGAATTCTTCAGATAAGATCTTCATTAATTATTACCTAATATAGGTAATGTGAGAGGATATAGAGAATATTATGGAGAGAATTCAATGATGCATAAATAATTATTTTTAAATTGACATGAATTTTAAATTTTAAGTATTTAATGATAAAAAATAAAAAAATAATTCAAAATTTTTGATTGAACACTCTGATACCACATTATGGTTTTAGGAACAAGAAAAACACTTCTTGGGTCAACCCCAACTGCTAATATGTCAAATTAGATAGATCATTCTCATATTTTATAGGATAATAACATAATGACCAATGAAATTTTTCTAAAGAATATTAACAATGAAACACACTGGAACCATGTGGAGATCTTTTTAGGTAAAATATATTAATAATTTAGATAGATCATTAGAAATAATACCTTGGTCTTTTGATATTTCAATAATGACTTTTTCAATCATCCAAATTTTTTTCAGTAATTCCACTTGAAATATCCAAGTGTAGAATCCCTTTAGTGCTGATCCATATGTACACATTATATCCATGAACAATTTCAATGGATTAATGGGTGTTATCATGGTTAATCATTCATCTTGTGGTATTCATCAAGATAATTTTAACAACTCTTTGCAGCTTCAAGAATCATCCTTAAACTCTCAATCTTGAAGAGATGCAGGGAGGAGAAACTATTGAGAGAAAAATTAAGAATTTTTTGTTCACAATAATTCTCAATTTCAATCAATATTATTCAATCACTACATATTAGATAGAACCGTATATTTATAGATATAGGTTTAGGGTTAAAATATTATTTCATTACAAAAAATCCTTTATGTAATTTATTAAACATCATCTAACCTCATTCCATGTAATATTATTAATATTTTTTTTTTGTTTTAAAATATCCATAATGATAAATATTACTTTATCAATTTTAAAATTAATATTATCACCAGAAACAATCATGTTCCACTCATCCTCAACATGGTCTATTGAATACTTGAATAAATAATTTATTAAATATTTATCCATAAACATAATATTTTGTCCCTAGTCTAGATAATAAATATTTATTAAATAATCATATAAATAAATAAATTTTATATTAATTAATAAATAATTATTTATTACTTTTTGAATAAAATTTTTTGATCAATATGTACTTGATCAAAATATCCCCATGTCTTATGTATAATAATTATTACAATAATTAAATTCAAATATAATTTAATTGAGATCAATGGGAATTCATAGTGTGTGACTCTATAGTCATATTTCTTGTTTGCATTAGGCATACTTACCTAAAGTTTAAGATTATTGTCTAAGAAAGGGTCAATGAACCCAAGAGAAAGAAGTTAATGTTGTGACATAAACAACCACATATAATCAATCACTATTTAATATAATCCCTTTATCATAGTATCTCAACAAATATGTTTGACACTCATGTAATAAACATATATTCTTGATACATATTTCTTTGACTATCCGAAATAAACTCGTTCTTACACCATCACTATGAATTTTAATATAAGGGTCCCATTTCAATCAAAATGAAGAGATATAAACTACCATAAATATGGGAGGTAAAAAACTTTCGATATCTTATTAATTAATAACATGTCATTTATAACTAACCTCGCATACCCTGATTCATATAAAATTAGGGTATCATGGTTTCAGTTAGTAAATATAAATGTGCAATTCATGACCTGAATTAATAATAATCATAATGTCTAAATATCATTAGACTCACTCACAGACTATATAATCTGATGACACATAAATATGTAATATTACTACAGGTCCATTAATTCTATTACTCTCTCATACTCGAGATTACTAAGTGAAAACATCATGAGATGAGTTCTCATCTACCTATGAGTACTCACACATGAAAATCAATATACTAAATTCCACATCATAGAATTTTATCTAACTATAAAATTACATTGATGAGTATCATCATGGAATTTTTAATTTTACACAATAGTGGATAAATTTTATGCAAATTTAGAGTGATAGATGCTCTAGATCGTTATCTCATTAATGTTATATAGAAGAAAAATAAACATGTGATAATTTATTTAAATGAATATTCACTTCTTTGAATATACATACAATAAAAAGTACAAAGTAGTTGGTTTTTAGTTACTAACACCAGTAGTTAAAACTTCATGGCCCTAAGAAACATCCAATATATGTTTAACATTTTTCACCATAGAGTCTAATCTCGTAAAAATTGTATCCCCCACTTCCCTAAAAGTTAACCTCTTTATAGATGTTACATCTGTAGGAGGTGAGGTCCTGGAATAATCTACCAGAGCTAGTGAAGGGGGTGGTATAACAATCTTAGCATCACATTACTATCCAAAGGGTCTCAAGGAGTTAGTTGTAGTGTCCCAATTGTATCAAAAAATTATAATAACAACATATATGTTTTTTTCTCCAGTGGAACTTAATTACTCTTCCTCCTTTAAGTCCACTTCCAAATTCTTCAAAACTAAGGAAATAATCCTTCTATAGTGGTAATACATGAGGTTCCCCTTTCCCTATAAGTAATGGCGCATTAACATCATCATGAACCTTAGCAGATTCAGATTCAAATTAATGATCATGACATATATGAGATACATGTCACAAAATAATACCTTCTCTATTTATTCTACTCTTTGAGAAGTTCTAGTCTGAATGAATTTAAACAGTACCTTCCACTCAACAACTAAATCCTTCACTACATTACTATAAAAATAAGATAACCCAAAAAGAAACATAAAGACATAAGAGGAACCTGCTAAGGATTTTCCAACTAGGGTATGACTGAAACTATACTCACCTTCATGAGGAGAGTTCATTCTATCCAATATCTTTACATAAAATACCAGTAGTTATTTCACATTTATGTTCATCGATAGAAAATACTCTATTTCTAAAAACTAAATCTATATATTCTATGTAAACTCATTCACCTACTCTTCAAACAATAATTTAGACTTCTTCACCCCATAAAAATTCCAATCCTAGAACCAAAATACCTTCGTCTACAACCATTCAGTTTCATTTAACCATTCTATATCAACAAATTTACATACAAGCACTCAGTGTGGAATACCATCATCCATGTATTTCATCAAAGATCCAAAATTTCTATCACTTTCTTGCTAATTCTTCTCCATCTATGAGATATTAGTTGAATATTGGGAGACTTGAAGGGGGTGGAGGTTCAATTTTATAGGAGAAACGACATATAATAATGGAATGGGATAAAAGGTTCAATTTTTGGGTTTTTTCACATACTAATTTTATATAGGGATATGGAGTCGAATGAGGTTTAGGGTGACAAAAATTAAAATAATAAATAAAATAAAAGTACATAGAAAATAAATTTCTATATAAGCACAACTTCTTTTTTAGCGATAATATAAAAGTAAACCATATTTTGAGAATAAATTAAAAAAATAAATCCATTTGAACTTCACGATGTATTAAAATATTAATAAATTAAAATAAATCAATTAATTGAAATATAATTAAAATTAAGTGAAATATAATTAAAATTAAGTGAAATAAAATAAGTTTAATTCATCTGGATTCCAAAAAACCCCAATTCTTGCTAAATAAAATGAAAATTCCCACAAGAAAGGGCATAGAAAGAATATAATATGTCACACCCCGACCATAGATACTTTTTATTTTTACACATTTATTATTATTTGATCTTTGGTCCATGTTTTGAGTTTGAGTCCCGGTCAAAATTTTGTGTTTTTTGGAGTTTTTGGTATGTTTTTTATGGGATAATGGTTACTACACGGTAAGTAGTAACTATGCAGACATCGTGCAACTAGTGTGGGGTAGAAGGAACTGTCTTTACAGACTACGTATAGCCATTCAATAAGTCCCATGTTTTTGTGAGTCTTCTCTTCCTTGTATAGTGGTATCTTCATGGTTACCACATGGTTTGGAAAATTGTGCTCCCAAACTGTGCGGGCATTCCATGTCATTAAAAACCCATTTCTTATTTCCCTCTCTCCAATATTTTACCCATATCTTACTCCTCAATCCTTCTATGGAAACGACACACCAGGGGTCCTCCCACACCCATCTACCATTCTCTCCTTCCTCCATGGAAGCCCCATTGAAGGTTCCAAGGTTACATCCCTTGTTTTTTTGGCCAATTTCTTTTATCTTTATCCTTCCCTCGTAGTTACAAGGGGTTTCCTTTGAGGGACTTCCTCTTGGTTGAACCCTAGGGTTTGGGATGGATAATTTTTTCTTCTATTTTATTGTGTCTGTGGATTATGAATCATCCATTATTCTTGGTTCCCCCTTCCCTTAGATTTTTATTCCCTTCGCACTTGGTTGAGGTATGCGTTTCCAAGATTTTACTTTCTGAGACATTCCATGATAACTTATATGTTTCTAATTATTTATAAATTCTATTCACATCTCTATTATACATATATCATGATTTTATTGGTGTTTTTTATGTTAAAATTTACTAAAAATAGGTTTTCAAGGATATTCATGAGCAATGCTGGGGATTTAGGTAACTAGGGTTTTTATTTTAAATGGTAGTGTTCTTCTAAGATAGAATTTGGGGTTTTTATGAAATGTGTATCTTTCATTATTTTTTCATGTTATGGATTTTTTGTAAGATTGGTTTGGTATGTAGATTTTGCGTGATGATATAGAATATTTTTTTGAATTAAAATATCTGAAGGGGATTTGTGGTTTCAAAAAGAGAAATTGGGTTCTTTAAACAATGAAGGTTGTTCTATATCATTTTAAAGAAAGTGGTGTTTTATGGAAATGGTAAATTGAGTGTTTATTGTTTTTTTACATTGGATGTTGGAACCTCAATGGGTGCACTAGGTACACACATGGATGTGCCCTCAAGTTAATATGGTGGTCTAAATTTGTGTTTTTTGGAGAATTTTGGTTTCATAAATGGATATTGTGTTCTAAATGTTGTTGGGTTATTTGGGTGGTTTATAAAAATGGTTTTAATATTATTTACCAAGTATTATCTCAATTTTCCAT
Source organism: Viscum album (assembly GCA_963277665.1). NCBI lineage: Eukaryota > Viridiplantae > Streptophyta > Magnoliopsida > Santalales > Viscaceae > Viscum > Viscum album. Next base: position 478,548,985 of record OY728164.1, on the reverse strand, counting down.
CAATCATTCTTTGGTGTGATTTAAGAATGGATAAAGGCATGTTTGGCAATTATTATGTATTTGGGTGTGTGTTTAGTGCATAGGGGCCTGTTTGGTGATGTAAATGTGTTGTGGGGGTTTGTATGATGTTTTCGTAAGTTTATTTGGTTATAAAAATATTAAGGTTCCATTTGTAACATTCAACTCAAAAGTGATGTTTGTGTTGATTGTTCAAAAGGATTATGTTTTGGAAAATGTGTGTGCCCGATCAGCAAACTAAAATGGTTTAAGAATGATTTGAACATATATATGGTATAACATCCTGGTTGGAATCTTGTTTGATATTTAATGTATATTTATGTATAAGGAGAAACTTTATAGAAGGGATTTTCATTTATGGTTTACCATATAATGGTTTCCATGTTTGGGGTAGGAAAGTGAAGTGACAATATCTAATATGAGTCACTTGTGTGTTGGCCTCCTACTTACACAGTATTATTACTACTACCATGGGTTCTTATTCATCTTATAGTTTATCTATTGAAGGGTGATTTATAGCCCCGATTAGATAGGTTAGTACTATCTTTATGTTGTGGAAAGGCCAATAGGAATGTGCTACTAGTGATTCCAAGTTAGGGAAGCTAGTTTGTTTTGGACTTTGGGGCTTCACCATATATCTGCAGGTTGTTCTGAACAGACTATCTCTAGGGTTCTTCTAGGGATCATTATGATAGATCATGGTTTTTATTGTATTTATTTTTTTATACAAGATTCTAGCCCATTCTATATGATTATTTTTAGCATGGCCTTGGAATCATTTGTCTTGGTTTCATTTATAAATTGGAAATTGGTGTTGGAAATGATTTGTAGCATGTGTTGGATTTTCAAAATAGAAAAATTATGTTTTTTATTTAATATGAGAAAACCCTACCATCTTACCTGTATTTAAAACTTCTTTAAATCATTTTTTTGGGAACGGCGATCCTTGGATTCAGTAGTTTATCTTGACTTTACTACTAAGCATTCTGGTGCTCACGTCTTTCATACCTTAATAGTTGTAGGTTCATTGTTACCCAAGTTATCATAGTTTAGCTGCTTAGTGTCATGGAAGGATTGTTATTGTAGTTGGAGGTGTCTAAGAGGTCACATGGAGATCACGTGGCCTTGGTTTAGATTTATTGTTTTAGTTTTTAGTCAGTTTATCTGTATGTTGTAACAGAATCAGTTGTTTAATTATTTGAGATCTCATTTATTCTTGTATTCTGTTCTCTATTTTTTATATTTTTTATCTGGTCTTAGTTATTTATATTGGTTAAAATCATTCCCTCTTATGTTTTATCTAATGCCTGTCACTAGTTTCCAACCTATGGGGATCAAGAACACCCTTCTGGCCATGCCATGGACCAGCTCGGGTGACCAGTTTATAGTTAAACTAATTTATTTCATGAAAAAAGGGTATCAAATGAGTCCCTTTTTTTGGGTGTCTATTATATGTATATTAGATCTTTTGGGGCTCATGAGATAGGTTATGGGGTGGTGGGTGGTCACCACCACTCATGAGGAAACCTAATTTACCAGGGGTAGTTTAGGATGTGAGTCATTGTATTTGTTTTAGATTGAGGGATGAAAATGGATGTAATATGGTGTTATTTTGTGACTTCACATGGACTAGTGACCCACATTTAGTTTGGGTATATGTTTTGAGGTCTTCTTAGTGTTATTCCTTACTTAGGGAATGGCTCACTACTTTTTCATCGGGTTAAGTATAGTCACAAGTTCTTTGTTTCGTAGTTCATTGTTAGTTGTGTTTCAAATTTTTTTGGTTGGTGTGAGTATGATTTTAAAATAAAGTTGATTTTGAAAAATGGAAATGGGTTTCTTTAAATGGTTTTGAAATGAAAATATTTTCTATAAAATGGTTTTAAATTAGTATGGTGAGTTCTAAAATTTGAAGTGCGTTGTATTGAAAATTGGTAAATGATTTTGTTTTGATGAAGAGTGTAAGGATGTGAACCTCTTTATTCATTATAAAAGATAAAATGTTTGTGTATATGTATGGAAAGTGTGTGGGGACATGTTTGTGGAAGATGTGGATAAAATTGGTGGACACATATGTGATGATTAATTGACTGCCATGGGTGAGATTTTGAAATAGAAAGGGTTTGGAAATTGGTTTTCCCTTGGAATTGATTTTGGACAAATGAAAAGTGTTATTCATTTTTGAAAACTGGCCTTGGGGTAAGTCATTTTTGAAATATAAAATATAAATGGTGATTTTTCAAAAATGATTTTGGAATTGTTTGAATTTTTTTCTGGATTTTGGGATGATTATCATAGCCAAGGGTGTACTTTTTTATTGTTTTTTTTCTTGATGATAGTTTTAGATTATGTTCCTCATGTTGTTTAGATTATGCCACCCAGAAAAATCCTTATTGTTTCCAAGGAGTCACACCCAAACTATGGTTATTTTTAGGTGTTTCCCTCCTCTATGGTGATAGAGATAGAGGAGTGGTTAGATGGAAGTAGAGCATGTCTTAAGATTATTGGGAAATACCAATGTTGTTAAGGTCTGTGTTGTCTAGGTTCTATTTGAGTGTGTATTTCTAGACCAATAGAGGTTGGACATCTCATAGTCATTTTCCTTCGAGGTGTAGTTGATGGTGGTTGGCTTCCATGAGGGTTCCCCATGTGGTGAGGAGTGCATACCAAAGGATATTGTCTATAAGAAGCTATTCTTGTTGGTTTTTACATCTAGATCGTCATACCACTTTTGGGTGTGCCATCAGTATGGCCAGTTCAATCATTCCAAGTCATCTTGTCGCATCCATCCAAAGCCTTGCTCTCATTGGGGCCATTCGGGTCACTAAGAGAAGACATGTTAGAGCCTTGCCATGAATAATGAGTTTTTATTAGGGAATGCTAGTGCCTTACTAAGAGTAATAAGATGCTTTGGTCATTAGATCCCCATCCATGGGTCTCAGGGTGAATCTCTTGCAGAGTAAGGAGTTATTGAGGGTGTGGGAAACATAAACTTGGTTCTCATTTTACATGTTGTGGTGGAAACATCTGATGTTCCATTGATTTAGTTTTTCAGTGGAGGTGGCTTCATCATTTCAATATGAAGCTGAGTTTTGATCTTGTTTGAGGTTGGTTTTGGTGTTGGAGGTACTCATTTGGGGATAAGAGTGTTTGATATTTTTGGAGGAAGTGTATGGTGTTTTTAGTTTGAGTTGTGTTCTTCACAGGGTTTTCCCTTTTTCTGTGATATTTGGCTAGTGTGGAGTATTTTTAATTCCAATTTTGATGTGTTATACCTTGTGAGGAGGGTGGTTGGTTTTTCTAGGATGTTCCCCCATTCCAACATCCGGGTATGTTGAGTTTTCTCGTAGTGAGTTTTCTAATTGAGTCATTTTGGTGGAATTTTTTTGCTCATACTAAAGAAAATTGTTGTGTTCGAGTTAAGACATCCTTAGTTTTTTGTTATAGTAAGGCATCTTTTTGTTTTGTGTGAAGAAGTTGGTTGACTTCGGGTTGGGAGTTCCCGTATATCCCCCCCTTGGGTGGTGTGTTGGGGTTTTGAGTTTTTCATGTTAGTGGAGTTCTTGTGATGGCTAGAACCCTCTTGTGTTATCTATAAATATTGGTATTTGGTTTCCTCTTGATTGGTTGGGTGTGACCTATGGAGAGTATGGTCATCTCAGGATTCCCTTTTCACCTCGGTTTGGTCTAGTCATAGGCACTAGTTTTGGTTGACGGTCAACTTAGTGACATTTTGGGGGTAGAAATTTTCTATGGTTGGGATAATTTTCACATTTAAGCCTCAGATACTCCATATTTTTGTCCTTTTATTATTCTTGGATCATTGGTTCAAGGTACAGGTTTGAGTCCTGGTCAAAATTCGGAGTTTTTGGGAGTTTTTGGAATGTTTTTCAAGGGGAGCACGGTTACCACATAGTTAGTAGTAACCATACAGAAATCATAATGCTGGTGATGGCCAGATAGAAATAACCTCATGGACTATGCACAAACATGTGGTAAGTCTCAGGTTTACATGTGTCTTCTCATACATGAAAAGAGGGTACACACAGTTACCACGTGGTTTGGAAAACTGTGCGGATAAACTGTGTGGAATTTCCAGGTCATTAAATATCCAATTTCTTATTTCCCTCTCACCACTCATTTTCCAATCTTCCGGATCCTCCACCCACATCCTACTAAGTCACTCCATATGGTACTCCCATACCCCTCTCCCTTCCCCTCCTTCTTCCATTTAAGGCCCTTGAAGGTACTATGGTAAGATACCTTGGTTTTTTGGCCAATTTATTCTTTCTTTCTCTTTCCCTCCTGATTCCAAGGGTTTTCCTATTGAAGGTTCCGGGCACAGCGGAAGCGCATTGGTGGGTTGTCCCAACTTTAATTTTAACGTTAAACAACGTTCAATCCAAGATCCGTCACGATTTCAAACACCGAATCTTCGGAATAGAACGAAGAACGAAAAAGAAAATAAGAGTCCCAGAACCCATGAAGAGGATCATCATATATTGATTATAATTAATTTAATTAATTAATAAGAATTACCTCGATGGAATTCTTTCTTCGTTGGTGTCTCCGGTCACGATCCTATGATCTGTCGTTGCTTCAGAGAATCCAAGTGTAGGATTCCTCTAGAGGTAATCCACACATGTGCCACGTATCTCTGGACGTCGTCGAAGGGAACTCTGGGTGCTAGCGTGGAAGATCCTTCACTTGCGATGTCCGTCTTCGAGCGCCTTGATCTGGTGGGAATCTTTCTTTCGTAACGTGAAAGCGTTCTTGGTGGAAAAGGAATTCTCTCTTGGCTTGAGAGTATTTCCAATCCGTTGTGCACAACCAAAATGGCTAACCTTTTTGAGAATAATGTAATTGGGATTTATAATACTTAGAATAATAAAATGAATTAATTGCTCATAAGCATTTAATCATTTCATTTAATTCTTAGAAATACCCCATGTCTTAATAATGACTGTTGACTATCATTATTACTTGAATTGCATCCAATGAATCACATTTAATATTATTTAATTAAATAAACAATATTATCTCACGAATCCCGAAAAAACAAACTACATGGCGTGTATGTATAAACATACACAACGTGTACTTTTATTTTTTCAGTTTTATTTATTTTCCTCCACCATATTTATTAGACCTTGAGTAATGGATATTTATTTCTTAAATAAATGTAACTGGATTACTCGCTAATAAATATATATATTATTTCACCCACAATATATTCTCTCGAATAACTAGTGTCGAAATAAATGCGATCAAACATCCTAGAATAATTATTAAACCACAATCTGGAATAATCTTTATTCAACTTGTTAAATTAATATTTAACTGAGATACATAGACACACTTAGTGTGTGACCCTCTAGGCCTCTTTCTCAGTGGCATTAGGCGGAGCCTGCCTAAAGTCCAAGGTTAGCGTCTAGCAACATGCCAAGGCATCCATAGAGAAAGAAGTTAATGCCGCAATTATGTGTCACCTCCTACGAACGCTTACCGTGCAATATAATCCCTTTGTATCGACATATCCAATCAAGCGGGTTGCATGCTAGTGCCATCAACCCATGTGCTTGATTATTCTTTCTTTGACTTCCCAGAATTGAACTTGCCCATACCTTACCATGGCCATGGATTTATTTAGGCTATATCAATTCCATCAAAGGGCCTAAGATATCTACTTCCGTTATGGAATGGAATGGACAAATCCTTTCTCACATTATCTATTAATGTGGTATTACTCGTGACGTGCCCAACGTATCCTACCTCGCTGCGAACAGTGTGTCGTCACAATTTTCGTCAATACATCTAAGTGCGCGAGTCGTAATACCCATTAATAATAATCTTAAGGTCTAAGGACCAATACACACGTCCGCAAATAGGAACATCCAATGACACTATGAAATGTGGATTTCCTACTGGCAGGTCTCGTTCTCATAATATCCTCCTAGATATTACCAAGGGAGCACACCATGAGAAGGTGCCTCAATGTTTTATGAGTCCTCACCCCTAATGACCTGTATTATTTGTGTCCCTCAAATAATATCATTCGGCCATAGAACATACATTCAAGAACAATGTTATGGCACTTACGGGTTCTCATCATAGCAGGGATCCGCTATGACCCTTTAATGAAACAGCTGTCCTAAGGATATTATCACATGACATATCACGCAGAAGAACAATCAAGATGTGATCAGGCTTTTATTTAATGAATAAAGTACAAAGTAGTTGGTTCTAGACCACCAACTCCAACAGACTCCCACTTGGACTAGAGCCAACTGCTAACAACCTTTAACCCGCTATCTCTCACATGATATTCATGCTTCTGCTGAGATAGGCCTTTAGTCATGGGGTCCGCCACTTTCTCTTTCATGGACACTTTTCTCACTTCAACTTCACCACTTTGATAGAAATACCTCCAGAGGTGATACTTTCAGAGTATGTTCTTTGTCTGTTGATGTGACCTTGGTTCTTTTGCAAGAGCCACCGCTGTAGTATTATCACAATACAATGTAATGGAATCTTTACTACTAGGCACCACATCATTCTTCTGGAAAAAGTTCAAAATCCAGACGGCTTCTTTGGCTTCATCAGAAGCCGCTATATACTCGGACTCCGCTGTAGAATCGGCGACAACTGGCTGCTTTGAACTCTTCCAGCTCACAGCTCCTCCATTGAGACAGAAAACATATCCAGATTGCGACTTCAGATCATTTTGATCTGTTTGAAAACCATCATCAGCATACCCTCTGATGACAAGCTCCTCGTCTCCTCCATACACCAGGAACATATCCTTATTTATTCTCAGATACTTAAGGATAGTTTTAACAGTAGTCCAATGTTGTTCTCCTGGATCTGCTCGATATCTTTCTACCATGCTCAGTGTATAGGCAACATCAATCCTGGTACATTATATGGAATACATGATGGATCCTATAGCCGAAGCATATGGGATCATACTCATCCTATCTTTCTCCTATTGTGTCTGGGGACACATTTTCTTAGAAATATGTAAGCCATGTGACACTGGAACCAATCCCCTCTTGGATTTTTCCATACTAAATCTCTTTAGTATCTGGTCAGTGTATGTACCCAGAAATAGTCCAAGCATGCTCTTGGATTTGTCACAAATGATCTTTATCCCTAGAATGTAGGCTGCTTCCCATAAGTCCTTCATGGATAAACACTTGTTCAACCAATCCTTAACTGACTGTAAGGCTGGTACGTCATTTCCAATAAGCAATATGTCATCAACATATACCACTAGGATGACGACCGCATTCCCATTAAACCACTTATAAACGCATGGCTCAAATTCGTTCTTAATGAAACCAAATTCTTTTATGGCTTCATCAAATCGAATGTTACATGACCTGGATGCTTGCATCAATCCATAAATGGATTTATGCAACTTGCAAACCCATTTGGCATCACCTGGTGTCACAAACACTTATGGTTGTGTCATATAGACATCTTCCTGAAGGTTCCCGTTAAGGAATGCTGTTTTGACATCCATCTTCCAAATATCATAGTCATGGTAAGCTGCTATGGAAAGTATGATTCTTATGGATTTAAACATGGCAACTGGCGAGAAGGTTTCATCATAGTAAATTCCTTGACGTTGTCTGAATCCTTTAGCCACTATCCTTGCTTTATAGGTGCTAACTTGACCTTCCATGTCCATCTTTATTTTGAATACCCATTTGTATCCAACAGGCTTTACATCAACTGGCTCATCGACCAGAACCCATACTTGGTTCTGATACATGGAATCCATCTCAGAATTCATAGCTTCTAGCCATCTTGCAGCTTCTGAGCTTTCTACTGCTTCCTTATAAGATAGAGGTTCATCATTGTCCAACAATAATGATTCACCATCCTCGGTGACTAGGAAACCATATCTCTCTGGTTCCCCTACCTCTCTTGAGCTCCTACGCAGTACTTGTGTTTCTGGAACCTCTTCCACGGGGACCTGTGGAACTTGTTCCTGTACCAACTCCTATGTATCTTGAGCATCAACTTCGTCAAATTCAATCTTGCTCGCACTATCCTGCTTGAGGATGTGCTCCCTCTCAAGAAAGACGGCTTGTCTAGCGATAGTCACTTTCTTGTCTGGAGGGTTCTATAGGTAATATTCTTTTTTTTCCTTGGGATATCCTATAAAGATACACTTCGTGCCCCGAGGTGCTAGTTTGTTGCCTGAGAAGGCCTTAACAAACGCCTCTCATCCCCATACATGTGTGTGCGACAAAGTGGGTTTCCGTACATTCCATAACTCAGAAGGAATTCCATTTTCCTCCTTAGTTGGTTCTCATTTTAATGTGAATGTTGCAGTTTGTAATGAATATCCCCAAAAGGATAATGGAAGATCCGCATGACTCATCATCGACCTCACCATGTCCAACAAGGTTTGGTTCCTCCTTTCACCAACACCATTCCACTGTGGTGTATAAGGAGGAGTGAGCTGAGATAAAATCCCAGACTCCAGTAGAAGATCGATGATCTCTTGGTTCAGATATTCTCCACCTCGATCCGATCGAAGCTTCTTTATCTTCTTACCAAGCTGATTCTCTACTTCATTATTGAATTCCTTAAATTTCTCTAAGGAATCTGACTTATACCTCATTAATTAGACATATCCATATCTACTCAAATCATCAGTAAATGTAATGAAGTAAGAATATCCACCTCTAGCTTCTACTGGAAATGGTCCACACACATCTGTGTGTACCAATCCTAGAAGCTCTGTGGCCCTTTCACCATGTCCACCAAAAGGCATCTTGGTCATTTTTCCTTGTAAACAAGCGTGACATCTATCAAGTTGTTTTAGCTCAGTAGAGTCTAAATATCCATCTTGGCAGAGCTTTGTCAAGAGCTTCTCGTTCACATGACCAAGGTGGTGATGCCATAATTGGGTGATGTATGAGTCATGTAAGTTTGTTTCTTTATCGATTTCAAACACTTGGTTTTCGTAATTTAATACATACAAACCATTATTCAAATGTGTCATACCATAACATATGTTGTTCTTATAAAAGAGACAACCCTTATTTATAAACTTGAAAATAAATCCATCCATATCCAAATAAGATACATAAAATATGTTCTTGGTAACACTAGGCACAAAATAACAGTTTTGTAAAACCAAAATCATGCCATTTGGCAATGAGAGGTGATAGTCTCTAATAGCCAACACAGCCAGCCTTGCGCCATTGGCAGCTCGAAGATCCTCCTCTCCTCTGGCGATCTTTCTAAATCTACTTGGTTCCTGCATTTGAATACATATGTGATCCCCACAAGCTGTATCTAATACCCAATGTATAGAAATATAAAGAATGCACTCGATAACGAACGCACCTTTAGTGTCCCCACGCTTCTGGGTGCAGTTCCTCTTCCAGTGGCCCTGCTTGCCACATGAAAAACACACTGCCTCTCATTCCTTGCCCTGCCTCTGGATCTTCCCCTTCTTGGAGGGACGGTGCTCGGGGGCTTCAGACCGTTTATAAGTCTTTGGACCCTTTGCCATGTCCTTCCTTTTCTTGTTCACTATATGGACCACGGGTTTTTCATGCCCCATGTCCTTATCTACCTGGCGAATCAAGTTCAGAAGCTCTGATAGACTCTTCTCATTGCCGCTCATGTTATAGTTGACAATGAAGCTAGAGAAGGTCTTGGGCAGTGATGATAGGATGAGATCTGTACGCAACTCATCCGGGAATTTAATCCCTAAGATGTCCAAGTGTTCAATGTAGCCAATAATCTTGACTAAATGAGGCCCAGCTGGCGCAGACTCTCCAAACTTCGTGGTAAACAAAGCATTGGAGATCTCATACCTCTCCTGTCTCGCCTTCTCTTGGTAGAGATCTTTAAGGTGAGACATCATGCTATACACATCCATGTTTTCATGTTGCTTCAAGTGCTCATTAGACATGGCCGATAGCATGAAACACTGGACATCTATGGCATCATCCATGTGTTTCATGTAGAGAGATAATTCCTCATCACTAGCCTCTTTCCCAGGCACAACTGGAATAGGCTCTTCCAGCACATACAATTTCCTTTCATGGCGAAGGACGACGCGTAAACGCTTATACCACTCTTCGACATTGGTGCCGGTGAGAAGGTTTTCCTTCTCAAGTATGGTGTGCAATGATATGTTTGAATTCATTTTCTTGCCGTTTCTACAAATTAAGATGAGCAAAGGTTTAGTACTTTATTACAAAAATCGTGACAAATAAATAAATTAATACTTATTAGTCCCCAACTATTTTATCGAAATCCAATAGCCCTCACCATTGACTTCGGAATATTCTATTGCGTGAATATTCTAGTTGCAAGGATCCATATTTCCCTTCGCATTACCCCAACTAGGGTTGGTCAAGAAACTTGAAGGGTTTTAGGTAGGCATTCCAAATGCCAACTACATTAACTCGCAGCTCCTTGATCCGCTGAGTGGACTCCCCAATCCTGAAATCCTTTTTGGATTTCCTCAATGTTTGCCTCTTAGTCACACCAAGTCCTGCTGTGGCAGTCAACCCTTGATGCGAACCAAGTCAATTCAACCCAAAACCTTGAATTAGAATTCCCCGATAATTGAAATCACCCCAACTAGGGTTGGTCAAACACATTGAACTATGGTTCGATTCTAACCAAGATTATGGAAGTCTATGCCGACTTAATATTTATTTTGAGGGATTTTATCTGTATACGAAAATTTCCATTTTATTATCTTTGATTACATGTTTGTTAATTTTAAGTGGGATATACTTAAGTGATTAACCATGTCTAAGATAATATTTACGTATAAACCAGTTTTTTTATTTTAGTTCCATCTTGAATGCTTGTTATATTCATTAATTGTGTGATCGTGACAACACACCCACAATAAATAAACCATGAAACTGACAGAAATAAAATAAATGGTATGATCATGAGCTTTTTCTATTGGTTAGTTTATCTAGCGGTTGATAAACTAACCCAAGACCTAGGGGAGAAACACCTTGAACCTTGCGGGTTCGTGTTTACAGCTTTCCACCTGTCCACCTTTGTATCTCCTTGGGTTTTTTTCACCTCGGCTCCTGACTTGAGCCGCCTCCACTAGCTTGGGAGCTCCATCCATTACATATACATTTATCTCACACGCAGGTGAGGGGTAGAAAAAGGTTTTTACATAAAATAATCATTGGGCACACAGGCCCTACATATTAATGAGGAGATGGCTCACAGGCCAACAAATTTAATTTAAATAAATAAATTAAAAGAAACCATTCACATACAAAGGTCTCGGTCTAGCTCATGATCATCCATACATGTAATGATATTTACGCATAATTAAAACTTAGCATTCAATTCTTTAATCATTCTTATTTAAGATAAATCATGCTCGAATCAATTAATTATCTTTAATTAATCAATCCTAGTTTCTCAAATCCTTTTCTAAACTTCCTTGAGATTCTCATCCATCATAATTTTAAACAAATAAATTCATTTAAAATTATCCTTGTATGTAACTTGTACCTCGGAGGCAACCCGGTGAATTCCCATTTATTACGCAGATGTCAAATTAAACACATATATCTAAAACACCTATCACGTGTTGTGCCTCAGCTTTACGCCTGCACCATGGTACACGTCTCAAGGGTTTGTATAATATAATAATAAATTTTAATAAATCTGCATAATTTGGTTGAGTACACGGCGTGTAGTTCCGACTACACGACGTGTACCTTTCTTCACCGTCCATCCGAAGTACACGCCCGGGGACATGGCGTGTAAATGTACATCGGAAATTTTTGGAGTACATGACGTGTTGTTTTGGACACACGCTGTGTAGTTTCCAAGTTAAACGGTTTCCATCCGGGCAAGCCGTGTATGGGGTACACGACCCAACCCGAACCCGAAGGGACTACACGCCGTGTTCAGTTGGACCACACGGCGTGTAATCTGGAAACCGTGTGCCACCTATTTCTGGTCAACACACTATGTCATAAATGACTTCAATACACGGCCAGATTTGGCGGATCGGTCAATGCATTGAACCTAGACTACACGACGTGTACATCCGAATACACACCGTGTATTCTGGTGTTATACGGCCAGAAACGTTTGGCTCCTCCGGATGATTTCCTCTATTTTACTTTAATCAAAAATTAAAAGAAAAATTTGTTTCTGTGAGGTGAACGAGAAACGAGGGAGGGGGAACAGATCTCGATATTCAGATTTCCAGAACGATTAAACTTGAAATGAAATAACTAAATTATTAAATGCGTAAATTACCAATGAAAAACATAAATAATTATAATCAATGATATGACCGCTCTGATACCACTAGAAGGTTCCGGGTGCAGCGGAAGTGCGTTGGTGGGTTCGCCCAACTTTAATCTTAACATTAAACAATGATCAATCCGAGATCTGTCACGATTTCAAACACCGAATCTTCAGAATAGAACGAAGAACGAAATAGAAAATAAGAGTCCCAGAAGTCATGAGGAGGACCATCATATATTGATTATAATTAATTTAATTAATTCATTAGAATTACCTAGATGGAATTCTTTCTTCATTGGTGTCTCCGGTCACGATCATGTGATCTGTCGTTGCGTCGGAGAATCCAAGTGTAGGATTCCTCTAGTGGTAATCCACACGTGTGCCACATATCTCTGGACATCGCCGAAGGGAACTCCGGGTGCTAGCGCGGAAGATCCTTCGCTTACGATGTCCGTCTTCGATCACCTTGATCTGGTGGGAATCATGCTTTCGTAACTTGAAAGAGTTCTTGGTGGAAAGGGAATTCTCTCTTGGCTTGAGAGTATTTCCAATCCGTTGTGCACAACTAAAATGGATAACCTCTTTGAGAATAATGTAATTGGGATTTACAATTCATAGAATAATAAAATGAATTAATTGCTCATAAGCATTTAATCATTTCATTTAATTCTTAGCAATACCCCATGTCTTAATAATGACTGTTGACAATCATTATTACTTGACATGCATCTAATGAATCACATTTAATATTATTTAATTAAATAAAAAATATTTTCTCACGAATCCCGAAAAAACAAACTACACGGCGTGTATGTATAAACATAAACGGCATGTACTTTTATTATTTCAGTTTTATTTATTTTCCTCCACCATATTTATTAGACCTTGAGTAATGGCTATTTATTTTTTAAATAAATGTAACTGCATTACTCACTAATAAATATATATATTATTTCACCCATAATATATTCTCTCGAATAACTAGTGTAGAAATAAATGCGATCAGACATCCTTGAATAATTATTAATCCACAATTGGGAATAATCTTTATTCAACTTGTTAAATTAATATTTAACTGAGATACATAGACACACTTAGTGTGTGACCCTCTAGGCCTCTTTCTCAGTGGCATTAGGCGGAGCATGCCTAAAGTCCAAGGTTAGCATCTAGGAACATGCCAAGGCACCCATAGAGGAAGAAGTTCATGCCGCAATGACATGTCACCTCCTACGAATGCTTACTGTGTAATATAATCCCTTTGTCTCAATATCTCCAATCAAGCGGGTTGCATGCTAGTTCCATCAACCCATGTGCTTGATTATTCTTTCTTTGACTTCCCGGAATTGAACTTTCTCATACCTTACCATGGCCATGGATTTATTTAGGCTGTATCAATTCCATCAAAGGGCCTGAGATATCTACATCCGTTATGGAAGAGAATGGAAAAATCCTTTCTCGCGTTATCTATTAATGCGGTATTACTCGTGACGCACCCAACGTATCCTACCTCGCTACGAAAAGTGTGTCATCACAGTTTTCATCAATACATCTAAGTGTTCATGTTGTAATACCCATTAATAATAATCTTAAAGTCTAAGGACCAATACACACGTCCGCAGATAGGAACATCCAATGACACTATGAAATGTGGATTTCCTACTGGTGGGTCTCGTTCTCATAATATCCTCCTAGATATTACCAAGGGCGCACACCATGAGAAGGTGCCTCAAATTTTTATGAGTCCTCACCCCTAATGACCTGTATTATTTGTGTCCCTCAAATAATATCATCCAGCCATAGAACATTCATTCAAGAATATTGTTATGGCACTTCTGGGTTCTCATCATAGCAGGGATCCGCTACGACCCTTTAATGCAACATCTATCCTTAGGACATTATCACATGACATGTCACACAGAAGAACAATCAAGATATGATCAGGCTTTTATTTAATGAATAAAGTGCAATGTAGTTGGTTCTAGACCACCAACTCCAACACCTATATGGTATTTCCTCTTACCAAATACTAGGGTTAGGTTTAGATATTTTTTTGTCATATTTTCTTATGCCTGGGGCATATGGATCATCCGTAAGGATCATTTATCCCTTACCTAGTGTTTTATTCCCTTCACACTTTGTTAAGGTATGTGTTTCAACATTTTCCTTCTTGGAACATTCCATGAACACTTATATTTTTATATTTAATATCTGAATTTTATTCACACCTCTATTATACCAATAGATTGATTCAATTAGTGTCTTCATGATGTTAAATTTTACTAAAAATAGTTTTTCAAAGATATTCATGTGAAATGACTAGGATTTTGGAACCTAGGGTGATTACTTTTAATGGTAGTGTTCTTATAAAGTAAAATTGGGGGTTTATATAAAATTTATATCTTTAATTATATTGTCATTGTTTGGGTAGTTTTTTAGTTTGGTTTGGTATGTATATTTTGGGTGATATTGTAGATTTTTTATTTAAATTAAAATGTTGGGAAGGTGTTTTTTTGTTTCAATAATAGGTATTCGGTTCTTTAAACCATGAGGGTGGTTGTATATAGTTTTAATGAAGATGGTGTTTTATGGAAATGTGTCATTGTGGGTTTCTTGGTTGTTAGATATGCCATTTTATGTTTTCACATCCATGGGAGCACTAGGTGCACACATGGATGTTTCCTCAAATGAAGATGGTGCACTAAATTTTCATTTTATTGAAAGAAATAGATTCTTGAATTGTTTTTGTGTTCTAAATTAGGCTGGATTCTTTGTGTGGTTTCTAAAAACGGTTTTACATTTTTTCCATGGGTTGGACCATTTTTCCATGAATCATACTTTGGTGTGAGTATGAAAATGATAATGGCCCATTTAGAAATTTTGAAGTATTTGGATGTGTGTTTTAATCTTAGGGGCCCGTTTGGATTTGTAATTGTGTTACGACAGTTTGAATGATGTTTTAGTAAGTTTATTTAGTTATATCAAGTTAAGTGTGTCTTTGGAACTTCTAACTCAAAAGTGAAGTTTGTGTTGACTTTTAAAAAGGATTGTGTTTTGTAAAATGTGTCCTCTCGATCAGCAAACATAAATGGTTTATGAAATGATTTGAACATATATATGGTATAGGAAACCAGTTGGCACCTTGTGTGATATGTAATGTATATGTATGTGGTTGGGGAACCTTTATAGGAGGTATTTCCATTTATCAATTATCATATGATGGTGTTTTTGTTTGGGGTAGGCATGTGTAGTGACAACAGTCAAGATAAGTCAATTTTGTGTTGGCCTCTTACATACACAGTATTATTACTACCACCATGGGAAAATGGGCATCATAAATTTGATTTAGTAAAGGTTTCTTTCTTTCCGTGATCCGATAGGTCAATACCCTCATAGAGTTGTAGACAGGACAACAGAGATGTTCGACTAATTATGATTGGTTTGGGTAGCTAGTTTGTTATGGACATAGGGGTTTCACCATATGCAGGTAGATGGTTCCGAATAGAGTATGTCCATGGGTCTTCCTGTGATATTTAAGATCTCCCAATGGTTATTTTTATATTTCTCATTTATTTTTTCTTATACTTTTTTCTATCCCCTTCTATTTATCTATTTCTTTTTAGAATAGCCTTGGTACCATTTTTCTTGGATTTCATTTATAAATTAGCAATTGGTGTAGGTAATGATATGTAGTGTGTGCTAGATTTTTAAAATAGTAAAATGATATAGTTTATTTAAGATGTGAAAACCCTACATTCTTACCTATATTTCAAACTTGTGTAAATGGTTTGTTTTGGGATGGGAGACCCTTGGATTCAATGGTTTATATTGTCTTTCCTATAGATCATTTTGTTTCTCATTCCAATCATACCTTTTTTGTTGTAGGTTCCTTATTTCTCATGTTATCCTAGTTTAGATACTCAGTGTTGGGGTAGGATCAGTCTTGTGCATGGAGGTGAACAATAGGTCACATGGAGATCATGTGGCAGTGGTTTAACTTTATTTTTTTAGTTTTCATTTTTTTTATTTAAATCTTGTAATGGAATCAGTTTTTTATTTATTTGAGATCCCGTTGTTGGTTGTGTTGCATTCTCTATTTTCTCTAATTGTTTATCTTGTCCTGGATATTTATTTTAAGTTAAAATTGTTCCATATTGTGTAGTATCTAATGCCCAACACTAGTTTCCAGCCTGTGGGGATCAGGAACACCCTTCAGCTGATGTTGAAGACCGACTTGAGTAACTTGTTCAGGGATGACCTGGATTGGTTCATGACACCAGATATTTGATTTTCAGTCGAGATAAATTTTGTAGATATATCACTTTTCTGAACATGATAAATAAAAAAATATGTCACGGATCTATATTGATTGTTCTCAAATGATTTATTAAATTATTATAATTGTTTATAGCACTAATGTTATCAAATTTCATTGAAACTTTATTAAAATCAAATCCAAAATTTATCAAGTCTTGTTTTATCAACATAACTTGGGCACAAAAACTATCATCAACTATGTACTCTGCTTCATTAGTAGATAAGTCAATTTATTTTTTTCATAGTATACCATTATAACATAGTTTTACTTAGAAAGTGGAAGGTTTATAGGAAAGTTTTCTTATCTAGTATACACCCACCAAAGTTAGTATCTAAGTATGAAATCAAATTAAAATTAGTGGTTTTTAGAAAAATAATTATTTATAAATTGTTCATTTTAAATACCATAAAATTATTTGGGATGATTTCAAATGTAATCTTTGGGATTTTCTTGAAACCTATCACACATACATACCTTAAAAAAATATTTTTTTTACTAGTAGTGATATATAGTAGACTCCGAGTTATTTTTTATAAAAAACTAAACTGGTTTCCAAGATTTGTCCAAATAATGTTTTTCATTGGAACTTATTGGGGTCAAATATAATTTACTAATTTGGATTAAAAGATGCTTAAATAAGTCAAGTATTTATTTTATTTGATTCGTCACATTCCAAAAATCTTTTTGAAAAAATTGAAATCCTAGAAAGATAATTAATTAACCCATCATGATCATTTCAAATTTTGTTTCCATATTTTTTGTGAATTCATTACATAATATTTAATTTATAGAACAAAAAATTCACATCATAATAATATACTTGAAATAAAAAATATATATGAATATGATGTTTTCTTAAAATATTATGATCTCCCACACTAGTTGAAAATCCATTTGATAAATGAAAATAACACAAACACTCTTACCAAGCTCTTGGTGATTATTTAAGACTATAAATATCATTCAATAAATTTGAAAATATAATTATGAGTGTTGGGATTTTCAAAACTATAAGGTTGTTCAATATAGAATTCATCTATATGAAAAAAAATTAGAGATGATTCAACATCCATCTGAATAATTTGAAATCTATCTAGAATGTATAGGCTATGAGAATTCTAATGTGTTTTAATCAAGTTACTAATGCAAAGTATTCTTCATAGTATGATCCTTATTTTTTATTTTACATTTTACCCACTAATCTTGCCTTATTCCTTGTGATCATTCCATGATCATATTGTTTGTTTCTAAACACCCACTTTTTTCTCGTAACAGGGTAATCAGATGATCTATCAACTAATTATCAGACCTTATTACTCATGAATTAGTTTAAATAATCTTTAATAGATAAAACTCTACTCTAATCAGCTAAATTTTATTCTATGGTTTTACATTTAGTATGACATAAAATGGCATAGAATTATACAAAATTTCCTTCAAATCTTATAGTAATAATTTTTTAATTTAATATTATTATAATTATATCTAAGGGATGATTTATTAGGGTTCTAGGCTGTCTAGGAAGCACACATTTAGGCTCACTAGTATTTATCCTTTTGGGATTGGATTCACCAAAACCAAGTTTTAAATTACCACCCTTTCTATTTTCAAATAAATGATTATGTCTCATGTTTTCTAATGAATGAATTAACTCATGAAATTATTCTATTTTGGGATCTAATGGATCTCATTAATGAAATTTTACATGTGTTTTTTCTTCAATGATCTTTGAAATTTTTCTGAAATCTCTATAGGTCATATAAGTAGAATAATAAAGAATAAATATTTCTTCATCATACTTTATAAAAAAATTACCAATATTTTCCTTGGTTTTCAAAATATAAAAATTACATCAAAAAAAATTTATGTTTCTATCTTTCGGTTTTCTATTATTCCATAGCTCATAAAGTGTTTTAACCAAAATATGCCTAATTAGAACATTGTTAATAACATAACAGTCAAAATTTGTAGCCTTATTCCAAAAGTGAGTGGGTAGATTAAAGTCACGTAACATAGTTCTAGTAATTTCTTGTAAGGTATTATTCCATCTTCAAATAAAATCATTTTGTTGATGTTTCCTAGGAGTAGAAAATGTATATTTTATACCATGTTTTAAACAATAATAATTGAACTCGTGGTTTAAAAATCCACCCCCAATGTCACATCTCAAAGAAATAATTTTTGGTATTCTTCTATTTTTTTAAAAATCTATAGAAACAAATAAAACAGAACAATATTCACTTTTAAGACTCGAAAAGAAAACCCAAGTAAATCTAGATAAATCATAAACCAACACATATAAAAAATATTTTCCTCCTAGGATTGATGTTCTAGACCTTCAAAAAAATCCATGTTGATAAGTTTTATATTCCTAGATGTAGAAGCCTCTTTAATTGAGTTAAAAGATGACTTATATTACATTCACATTTTTCATGCATCACATAGTTCCTTTCTATTCAATTTAAATTGGAAAAAATCTAAAATTAATTTTATATTAAAAATTTTTCTCAAAGAGTAAACATTATAATATCCAATTATTCATTTCAGAAACCAATATTCCTTTAATTAAATATTTAAATACTTTAATTTTTTCTATAAAAAAAATTCAGATATAAAGTATGGATATTTGTTGTTCTAGGTGCCTTAATTTTAATGATTTATAATTAGAAATGGCACATGGATTATTTGAAAAACATTCAGAGTAAGCTTTTTCACAAATTTAAGAGATACTTATTTTTTTATGTTTAAATACTTCTACATAAATAACTTTGGTTATGAGAATAAAGCATGCATTTAAAATTTATCAAACAATAATAATATTTCCCTTAGCATTGTCACTAAATGTTACATAGCCTTAATTGGTTATGGATTAAGAATGGAAATTTGAGAAATATCTTCTCATATTCCTTGAGTATCTACTATCAATGTACTATTATTAATTGACTATAATATA
Source organism: Viscum album (assembly GCA_963277665.1). Taxonomy (NCBI): domain Eukaryota; kingdom Viridiplantae; phylum Streptophyta; class Magnoliopsida; order Santalales; family Viscaceae; genus Viscum; species Viscum album. Next base: position 478,529,423 of record OY728164.1, on the reverse strand, counting down.
AATTATTTCCTAAAAGAAAAATAAAAAAATAAGTTTTTTTGGTACTTATATTCTATTGGGTCCTGAAGTGCTCGCATCCAAATATTTGGGAATCCAAATCTACATGTGTCATCTAGAAATTATAGCACAAACTTTTGATAAATTTAATGAAATAAAACCATGATTAACACTAAAAAATGAGGGTTTATTAGACTTTAAAAATTATCATAATTTTCAAGTTCTTCTCAATGAAAATGAATAATTTTAGACAACTTTTTATTTTTTCTACTGGGCATAAAATAATTTTTTTACAGCTTTGGTTTTTCACCTTTTCTTCCTTTTCAAAAATTATATCTTTTTATTTAATTATTAAAAATTATTTTCTGTAATTTAAATTTTTTGAAAATTCTCTAGACACATCTTTAAAGTCTTGAACTTATTTTTTCTAGATTTCAATTTATATTTCCATGTTAAGCGTAAGCGGAAAAAAATTTCCAATTTAGATTTAAGGTATAAAATTAATTTTTTTATGTCATATTTTTCACTTATCAAAGATTATAATAATTTTTTAGGGATTTATTTTTCTTTTTCAAGGATTCATATTTAGTTTTTATCATGGTACAATACTTATTTTGTCCTTAAAAAAGTAATTTTTATCTTTAGAATAAGATTCTTGTGCTAAGAAATAAAACGAGGGTACCTCATCAATTTTTTTTATAAAGCACATGTTGGACTTTTGATTTAATGTTTTAACATATGATTTAAAAAATGTATCATAATTACAATTCTCATAAGAACTCAATCTAGCCTCTATATTTTGTTTTCTATTTTTCTTGAATTTTGGTTTCTATTTTTTCTTCCTGTAACATTTTCTTTTTATTAATGTTGGGGAGAATCTGGTTTGATATGTCCCACCATCTTGAACTCATAGTAGCTGAATTACTTATAAATTACATAATATTTTTCTAATTATTGATGTATTTATTAAATCGTATTTTCTTATTATAGAAATTTTTTAATTCTGATAACATTATGAAAGATCACTATCATAATCAGAACTATTTGATGTATATTCATTATAAGATTTATAAATTTTTATACCTTTTCTATTATTATAAATATTTGAAGTGGAAACATTAAAATAAAAATTTTCCTTTTTTAACTGTTTTTTGATTTCTAGCTTTAAATTTCATTTATTCCTCATACATTTTTAATATTCCATTGAGATTTTATATTTTGAAATCATTCACATATGTGGATTGTCTAATGGAAGAAAAAATTTCACTCAATTTAGATGATAAAACTCTAAGAACTTTTGGATCTTAATATGGTTTTGGAATTGGTGCACCAATGGAATAGTAATTATTAAGTATTTATGTTATGATTTCATTTATCTGTGTTATACATTCTCCATAAATCATTCTAAATTGGGAAAAAATAATCTTTACAGTGTTTTAACTTAGTAATATCACATTATCAGTACCTTTGCAGACCATTAATATAGTTATCCACATCTAATGTGTTGTAGCACATTGAGAAACTCAGTTGAACTCATCTTGTAAAATTCCACAGATAATTGAGTTCCTTGCTTTTGATTTCTAATCGTATTCACCTTCTACAATATCATCCCCTTTCTTGTATTTCTTTTAAAAATTTTGTAAGGCGTAACAGTTTCAAGTAATCCTTTATTCCAAGGGTCTTCAAGATAATAATCATATGTTCCTTCCAACATCCATTATTTTCTCCATTGAAATAGGGTTCTTTAAACATTGAGATATCTTCTCTATTTTAATCCATATCATACATTTGAGGATAATATTTATGACTTCAACCTTTTAGAGTTGATAAATCTAAATTCAAAATCCTATGTTACTAATAGCTTTTTAGAGAAGAGATTCAGAAAGAGTCAAGAGGGGGTTAATTTAGTTCATGAAATGATTTTCACTAAAAACTACCATTTTAAGGTATGATAGATTCTAATATTTTCTTCTCATGAGAAATTAATGGAATGAAAAACAATAAGATCATAAAAATAAGTTTTAAAGTCGTACAAGTCCCAAAGATCCCATATTCCACTCTATCAATACTCACCTCCTACCACTCGGTAATTTAACTAGAACCAGTCATTTTTTAGAGACAAACTAATTGAGTATAGGCATTCATCACTAAGTAAACTTCTAGTATATTTTTCAAAGCTACTAAAAGGATTTAAAAAACAACAACCAACACTAAGTGAAATAAATGATCACTTCTAGTAACAAGAAAGGATAATAAGATATTATAATTTATAGCATATAGTTGTAAGATGTAACTAGAAAAATAGAATATTTATCCAAGATGGAGGGAAATAATGAAGAATATCTTAATGAGATTATTTAAAACATGGCATGATTAATCATAAAATCATAGGTGTAGAGAAACATAATTCTTATTCTCATTATTCTTATCATAGAGAAATATAAGCATAAAAGGATTCGAGATAGAGAGAGAGAGAGAGAGTGTGTGTGTGTGTGTGTGTGGTTTCAAAAATTCTAGTTTTCATAATGTTTTATATCCTCTATAAAAAAATTTTATAGCATGGTATTCAATTTAAAACAGGTCTTAGGGAAAAACATTATATGTCCTTTTCTGAAAATTACCCTAGAAAAAAACTGGACAAAAATATAATATCTTATATTTTATTTCATGATATGTGAAACCTTTTGGAATGAAATTTCAATATAAATAGGTAGTACATTGTTTATCTCCTTGAAAACATCATTAATGTTCACTTGAAATTATACTATGGTTATAAATACCTTGGTTCTAGAACGATATAGCTAATTCTGGATCACCACATAGCTAAAATCCACCTATCTGAATTCATGTACCCGAACTAATCCTTGTATCCATTATTTACATAGTTGATTAATTCATGTATCCTAATCATAAATCCCTTCTTAATGAAGGAAAAATTCAGGTATATTACTTGATAGACATGGCCAATTAGAACCACATAGCCAAAATGCCACAGAACCAATTTACATAGTTTAATTCTTGATATAACCAATTTGAAAAAGTTGTATAATCGACCTAGTCTTGCCTCACATAAATGATTTATCTATTTAATTAATTCTCATATACCAGATTCTATGATGTATTTGATTCACCTTGGTGATTCGGTTACATATTTGATTGACATAGATGATTTCTTGATATAGCCAAAGTCTCCAACTAACATATTTTTTCAGACACAGAAAAATTACAAAAAATAAATATTATTTTATATAATAGTATAATTAAACTAAATAATTTTAAAACCTGATAAAATCACTTTAACATTGAATCATTAAAAATAAATAAATGGGTTTTTAAATAATCCAAACATATAGAGAATGGGGGATGTTGGAAAAATATATATAGTATAACCTAAATGAACCATTTTACATGAAAATGATCTACCCAAATACCTTATCAAAATCCATATCTAGGACCTATAAGTTCTTATCTTCCCAAAATACCCATCCAATTATCCTTAAGGTGTTTTTAAAAGGTGATTATCTAGAGAAGAGGTATATATTCTTACAGATTTTTCCAAATTCATTTCTACTTAAACCTCCTTCAAATTTTCTATAACCTTATTAATATAATTATATCACTATATTTAATATAATTAAATTTTTTATATTAATTTTAAAAACATTTTTATCTCTTCTCCGTCTAATAGAAAAATAAAGTGTTGCTCATATGTATGTTTGGACTACCATCTTTAGGAAGAGACATGTTTCATTTTTCATAACCACCACACATGGATGGATATGTTCATAGATTTAATGAAAAAATATAATATTTATTATATAATTATGATTATGGAAAGATAAATTTTTATTTTCCCTCTTTCGTTACATCCGTTGAAAAATGAAAACATTACTTATGAATATGTGTGTACTACCACCTACAAGAAGTGATATAATTCATTTTTCATCACCACCATATATGTATTTCAATAAAATTGTATGTAATAAATAAATATAATATTTATTTAATTCTTAATGTTATTTATATGATGAATCTATGACCAAGATGAAAGTACTGGAACCACCAAACAAAAACATGCATAAAAAATGAAATATTTAACACTCAAGATATGGATTGTATTATAGAATTATTAATAAATGGGTAATTGGAAATTTGGAAAGAATAATATATGATAATATAATTATGAATATGGTTTTTATATATATTTATAATTTATATTAATTTATTATATAGGATGTTAGAGTGTGTTCAAATCAAGTAGAGACTTGAGGTGAGTGTTTATGTCGTAATCTCATCATTAATCAAGATCGTTCAGGTTTAAATCTCCCTTAGGGAAATACTATGATATATATATATATATATATATATCATAAATCCATCTATTTTCTTCTACCATATTTTTTATAGGGTTTTAACGTATTATTTATAGTTTCTGCGTTTTTACTCAAAAAACAGAATGTTTATTTTTAAGACAAATCAACCTTATTTATCATTTTTTTCAGGAATACTTTTCTTACATGTTCATATTATTTAAAATGATTCAATAGTATTAATTTCTATTATAAACTAGTCATTTAAATTAATTTTCAAGAATATTTTAATTTCTTTTCAATGGTTAAAAGTTTATTTCATTCAATGTTTTTTGTACATGTTATATTTGACTTTTTTAAAATACTTTAAAAGATTTTTTCTAACATTTACCAAATGAATAAAATTTCTCGCTTTTATGAACAATATTTTTTCATTATTACTTTACACGTTTTAAGGTTTTCACACATAAAAATAAACTCTGATTGTGTTTGGGAAATTTTTTTATTTAAGTTCACCAAAATAATAGGATTGATCCCCTTCTTTTTCAAAGAATATGTCAACATACATTAATTAATTTTATACTTTAATGTTGATATTATCTAATGATACAATCCATTTAATTTATCTGGATGGAATATAGTGATAAGGTTCAAATGATGTTTTTATGAATCCCATTTCCTTCTCATATGTTAATTGTGCTATGATGAAATAATGAACAATTTTATGATATTTAGTAACACATATGTTTACTTTTTATTAAATGAATGTCAGTCCAAGAATTATATATCCCTACAATACAATGGGGAAATAATGATAACTTGTGAGATAATATAAAATGGAATCTGGAGTGGACCTAATCTAATACTTGAATCTTTCCACCATTAATGAAAATGGAATGGGGATTGAACTTAATATAATATGGGACCCTGTAAACTATGTTATAATGGTATTGAAAGTAATTGTTGACCAATGAAATGGTTTTATGTACTTATTATTATTCCATCATCTTATTTTATATTCATATTCTTATAATATGCTCTCATAGTGGATTATTTATTATTAATGATTCTATACTCTTATGACACATGTCTTTTTTATGACAATTCTTTATGTCATGACTTTTGATTTATGATCTTTGACTTGTTGGGTATCTTTTAGTAAGTTATGATCTTGTTCTAAAGCCCTTATTATTATCTTATTCTCGCTTATCAAAAATTATTGTTATCTCCCATGTTTAACCTTGATGAGCTTATTATCTCGCCCTTTCTTATGTTTTTATTTCCCATGATATAAAGAAAGGTTTTACGTATGATATGTCTAAAGGGGTACTATATAAGAAGAGCATTGTGAGAGATTCCAAATAACATTCATGAAATTAGTTGATCATATATCTAGTATTAAAATACATTAAACTAGTATGGTTCCAGGGTGTGAATCATTGTGTAATATATTATGTTTTTATCTAATGTGATGAATCATTTATGTACATTATACTCAGGTCAACCGCCTGAATGGCCCGAAGGCCTTCATTTTTATTGATTTTTGATAACCCCCTTTCAAGGGATGAGAGGGAACCCTTACAAGGCTCGTAGGCTCGGATATTACATGGACCGTAGGCTTAGGAGATTGCATGACCAGAAGGTCTTAGGGAATTCAACTGGACTATCTACAAGGAATGTACCCTCCCCAGCATCTTCATCATGATAGTAGCTCTCCACCTTCGCATGGCCATCTATCTAGGCTTCCCGTGCAAGAACAGACTGATCCCGATGGAATAGTTATACCCTCTAATTCTGAAAAATCTATTTGGCTCTACTCTGGTGAGTGCACCTACTCTGAATCCTCATCTGGGGCTGCTCCTTTTTTATAGTTTGTCTGGGGAAACTACATGTGGCCTGAAGGCCTTGAGGTGGCATGAAGGCCTTAAAGGTGTCCCGAAATCCATAATTACCTAAAGTATTGGGTGGCCCAAAATCCTTAAGGACTCTAAGCCCAAATCGGTGGCCCAAGGTGAATGTTCCAGCTACTACAGTACCGAATAGTACCTGCTACAGTGCTTGCTATAGTACCCGAACAGTGTACATTTCTGCTATAGTACCTGTATAGTGTACAATTCTGCTACAATACCTGCATAGTGTATAGTTCTGCTACTTTACTACTACATTGTGTAGTTTCAACCTATAAGATATTCCTAGTTAAAAACGTTCATATGAAAATTTATAGTATTTAATATAAAGAAACAGTTTCACATGTTTTTATGGTAGAGTTTATTCAGATATTTATCACCATAGAAACTCAGTTTTATTATGAGATATGTAAAATGGATATCAAATAAACTTTCGATAATGTAAATTTTTTCTAGGATGTTTATATGATACATATTTAAGGTTTTCAAGTCCCCATTGTGTCTGAAAGTATACAAGTTTCAATGGACCATTTATGGATTAAAGTAAGCTTCTTAATGTTTGAATATCTAGTTTGACGATACAATCAAAGAGTTTGGCTTCATCAAGAACATGTATTAATATTGTATATATAAATGGGTTATGGGGAGTTTAGTATTTTTTCTAATATTTTATGTGTATATTATACTCCTAATTAGACATAATATCTTCACACTTAAATCTATGAAGATGTGGTTGGTTAAGTGATTCTCAATGAAATAAATGGGTCATGATTACTGAGTATGAAGATATATATATATATATATATATATATATATATATATATATATATATATATATATATATATATATGGGCCTAAGAGGATACTTGAACTTAGTCATAACACATAAATTCATAAATTTATAAATAATTTTAGTATGGATAACTCTAAGAAGGTTCTATACCACTATTACATGACATTGAATCTTATGATGATTAAAAATATTTATAAAGAGTTTAAAATATGGATTGAATTACCTATGAATCCTCCATAGGATCTATCATGTATTCCAAGTTTGGTACTCAACCTTCTGCGACCTAGGATCTAACAATTACATGTAGATACCAATCTAATCTGGATGAGGCTCATGTGATTTATTTGAAGAATACTCTTAAATACATGAGAAATACTAAGGATTGGTTCTAAATTATTATAGGAGAGGAGGATATCTATGTAAAGGGTTACATATGTTCTATTTTAAAATATTATAGTGATGGTATGAAATCTCAATCTAGATTCACATTTTACCAAAATAGTGCAGCACTTAGTAATCAGAGTTTTAAAGAATACATCATGGTGGACTTGATAATAGAGTTAGAGTACATTAATGCATTATATGGTATAAATGAAGTTTTTTGGGTATAAAATATCATCTCCAAACATGATGTAGTTCCTAGAGTTTAGAGATAAATTAAACATTATTATGACAACTATATAGTTATTTCAAGAGAAAAAGGACCATAGTCTCATAAAATGACAATATATATTTTCCATGTAAACCATATTATATGAGAGATCATTGAGAAAGGTGATATCAGTATCATTTGGTTGGTTCTTGATGTTAGTGTAGAAAATCCATTGATGAAATCATTATCATATAATATGTGTGAGGTTGTTTTAGAGTTTCCTAGTTTGAGATAATTATTATTTTAATATAATGGTTGAACAATCTATCAAATTATTATAATAAAGTCAATATTAATTTATCTTCTATTCATTTGTGTTGAAATTTACTTTTCATGAATGGTGGAATGATAATATCCTCTCAATGTGTAACTTTTATTTGTCCCTAATTAATTATCATCATAGTGTATTGTGGGATATGATTATATGTTAATATTATCAATAATAAAATCTTATAAATGTTAAATATATTTTAAATAAATATAAAATGAAAACATTCATAAGATAATAAGTATAGACTTAATATTTAGATTGACGCACTAAATTATATCTCATGTAATTTCATACAATTAATTATATACTTAGGTGTGTGTGATTAGTATCAATAATTCTTACCTAATATTGGAGAGATTCCTAGAATGATAAAATTTATACATTGATAAACTTATAACAAAATTCATTATGAGTAAGATGATTAGGGGTGGTTTCTAATTTTGTTAATCATGTCATCAATTAGAGAAAACCCCAGTTGGAGTTTTTGCACTTATATGATAGGTTAAGATATATGTACCATTATTGGATTAGATTGATAAGATTCATGGAAATGGTTAAATGAGTCAAATATGATGTGTTCATATACTTACATGAGGTGCATGTGATGGAATCATTTTTTTAAATTAATGACATGTGATGTTTTCATCCACCTTGTTAGTCTATTTCCAAGAATCATAAAAATATGAGATGGCCTATAACATATTGACATTGTTCCATGTGTAGTGTTCACATGAGTTCATGGTAAAATGGATTATATATATATACATATGATATATATGATATACCTAATGGTTGATATATTATTATAGAGATATAAGTATGTTTGATAGATATTTATAGAGGTATGTCTTCGCTTACATTTGTAAATTATAGATTTTATGTTTGTTGGAAAAGAAACTAATTCCCAATGGCTCGCACAATTAGGTCTTTCAATAAGGATTGTGTTTTGGAAAAAAAATCTTCAAAAATAAGGTGACCTTTATAGAATTTTAACCAAAAAAATATATATGGACTCATAAGGATTTATGATGTTTTTTATAAATTCCTTTTTTCATTTTAGTGTAAGTGAGATATTATCGGAAGTACACTAAAACTATATGAATAAGATGCATATATATTAATGATAGGTTGGAACCAATGTATTCTAAGGAATTATCTTTAGGAAATGTTGATTCAAAAATAAACTAGTTTCATTAGATGAAGCCTATTCACATGTTATCTTTTAGATAACTCTATTATATACTCTTGCATGGTTTTCATTCAGTTACTAATCAACTATTTGGACTATAATTTTAATTCACATCTTTATTGACGTGTTCAATTATTAACACTCTAATAGGTAGTGATGTAAAATGGTACTACTGATTCCCTTCATTCAATAAATATCATAGATAACTACATATACATAGGGGTTCCCTCATTGGTGAGGTGGGAGGGTATGCATGTGTAGTATGTTGGTGATGATCCTAGGATTCATTTACATCTTTTGAAAAATATATTCTTCCCAATTAATAATTAATTAGTTTATAGTGAGTGTTTTTCACCCCTTATTGTGTGTAGATATCCTCAAGAATCATTCTAGGATCCTATGGCTGATGGATTACCAAAATAGTAAGATAATGTCATTTTTTATATAGGGATATTCATCATTTTATAATCCATTGATAAAGAATATTGATTTCATTACATGGTATTTATATTTATATTATATTTTCTAGTGTTCTTAATTTTTAAAAACATTTGATACAATTGGGGATGGATTGGGTTGTGATATGGGCTTTCATCTGCTATTAAGGACTATAGGATGGCCCCTTAATTCCCCTCAGGTTGGCTATAATGAAAACCCAAAAATGCCTTTAATATATGTTGGGATTAATGTTGAATAGAAATATGGTTAAAACATGGATGGGTACAATACCAACCATGGGATATTTTTTGGGTTTTTTATAAGTAATTAAAATCTAATAATATATTTTTAATGGATTTGGGTGAAATGACCTTGTGTGTTGATGGAATTATTATTGTATTTATAGTCAACAGTGTGTTGGTTAATTTTCAATTCCATTGTATTGAATAGATTTTAGGTGATGAATTGAAATTCCACCCATATTAAAAAAATATGATCGAACCGTATTTTTTGGGTAAAGTAAATAGGTGATGAAACTATTGAATATATTTTTGGCCAAGTTCTAAGATAGAAATTCATACATAAAATGACTAAATGTGTCGGTCCTCGTGTACTAGATAGGTGTTCTGTGTGTGAAGGTGTTTTATAAAATAGGGCATATAAGTCATATATTTTTATAATGTAAATGGATTTATGATCTATTATTAAAAGAGTTAAAATATTGATGAATAGAGAGCTTAAAGACCTAATGTATTGGAGGATTACATTATTGTGTGTTGTTGAAATTGATTGGTGAAATCAGTGTGAAAAAAACTAATTAAAAATTGTTTATAAAGGATAACATAGAATATGTAATAAATATTAATTTAGGTTCTATAATATAATCTTACCTAATTATTAATAACATGTATGATTTAGAAATTATAATCAAATGCATTGAAAATGAATGATAAATCACAAAAATTAATTTCATATTATTTGAAGAGACTGAAGTGGTCATGGGATGAGTGAAAGTGGTTCTAAATTAAATTTACAATAAGTTTAGAATTTGTAGGTTAAATTGGAATCTTAAGTAGGTATGTAAATCTACATCAGCATCATCTCAGTGACTAATTAATTTTATATGCATGATCTAGTATTATATAGCCATCATCTGATCTAAATTGAGATGTGTTTAAGCATAATCTAGTGTATGCATAACCATTATCCTATCATGTGTAACCAATATACTAATCTATATAACCTTGAATTCTAGTATACATGTGTGATACACTGAAGTTCGTAAGGATGAGGTGTTTCATAACCATGAATTTCCTATGTGTCCCTAGAAATCCCCCCCGAGTAAACATCATATTTTAAGATATGTAAAAATCATAAGAAAATGTATCAACCATAATAACCATTAGTATATAGAGAAATATTAAATTTAAATAGAATAAAATATGAGTATAATTAAATTTTAATTTTAAAGTAGAAATAAATTTGAATATTACTAAATGAATTTTATTTGTCAAAATATCTCAAAATAAATGTGATATATGATGAACTAATTTTAGATGTTGATCATTATTGTTGATTTTAAGAATATAAAAGTGGGTATGATTTTGAAAAAGTATATTATTCTTGAAATTAGAGGCTTCAATATTAATTAAATCTAGAAATGCAGATAAATTTGATGATATAATATTGAACATCATTGATCTATATTTCACAAAAATTTTGTGATTCAAGATGATTTTCTGATAATAGATAAGGATAAAATCATAATGAATTTATAAGAAATAAAGTAATCCTATAGATAATATTATATATTTATCAAAATTATAAATAAAGAAATGAATATAATGATTCATGTGTTATGATTATCTATTCTAAATATGACAAAGAATATTTTGGTTCATGTTAAGATTGAGTGGGATAAAATGGAACTATGCTTTGTAGTGACTGATGTTTTTTTGCTGAGTTAAGTTGGATGTGGTGGTTTGTACATCTAGTAGATTTTAGAATACAATTAAATCCTTAAATATTTTTTTTGTGTTATTTTATTATATATATTTGGATGAATGGTGAGTGATGGATTTCAATGAGATGGTTTTGGATGAAGATAAAAAGGAACAGTATCCTATTATAGTAAGAATGTTACATATTTTTTTTCTAGGATAAATTCATATGAAGATAAAAAAAATTATTGATTTAAATTCATAGTAAATAGAATTTGAGGTTACAAAAAAGTAAATTAACCATGGAATATTCTCACATACAATTTGGTGAGAAGTAAAAAAGTATCGACATACTTATTTGAGAAGATTTTATATATTCGAAAATATTGAAATAATATTTTTCACAAATTACTTATGAAAAAGAAAATGATGAAGAGATATGTTGTTATCTTTTAATAATGAGCTCTTGAGATAACTAAAAAACATAGAAGTCTCTATGAAGAATGGGAAAAGGAGAATATTAAGAATAGTAATAGATTTATGGTCAATTAAGTACTAATGTGTAAGGAATAATAGTATTTTTGACATAAATATATGATCATATCTAGTGTGAAGAATTGCTGAGAAGAAGAAGAAATAAGCAGAGGAAATAAAAACATATTTATGTTTTTCTTCTTATTAGATTCTATTATTTATTATTTTAAAGAGATTATTCATTTTAAAATATCAAAAAATATTAGTGAGATTAGAAACTAAAAAACTAATTCTTCTAAATAAATGTATTTCAGTAGATAATATACCCCGAGTTATAAGCATATTTTCTTAAAGAATGAATGTCAGTTTAATTGTCTATTGTAAAGATGGAGGAGATCAATCTTACTAATGTTGAAGTATCCTGATAATATCTTTTGATATAATTCAAGTGAATATAGAAATAAAAAATTTGTGTATACATGGTGGGAAGCTAAGGAACCAATGTGACACAAGGTATTCAAGGAAAACATAGTGTGAAGATATGATTTCAACATTAATTTGAGTTTTTAGAAGCCATGTGATATGAAAAAAATTGTATTCATGGTGAGATGTTGTGAAATTGTAAGAATTACAAACAATTGTATTTAGTTATTGATTATAGTGGATGGTCATTGATTATATTGAACAACCATTCATGGTAAGGAGTATGACTTGGAAACAAACCTTGTAAAAATATAGTATACTCTCTTTATTTTCTTTACTTGAATTACATATTGTGTGATTTCTCTATTTACCATAAAATATATTCTACTATATAACAATTAATAGAGATTTATAACCAAAGTTTGTTAAATATTTAAAAAATATTTGGTAATTTGTAAAAATTAGTCAATATCTAATTCACCCCCTGTTTATGCACTGATCCTATGGGGAAGTTCTATTTGTGTCAAGGAAATATTCCATATGGTTGGATATATGTTTACTTAAATTGGTATTTTTATCTGACTTGATGAAGTAAATATTTATTAGGTTTAAAGAAGATCCTAAAATAGAATATTATAACTTCATCCCTATGAAAAAAATTAAATTTTCTTCCCATAAATTGAAAATATTATGAAATTTTAGGCAAAAAAATAAAATAAAAATTGTAATAATGAAAAAGATCAACCACTACTTGGTTCATTGAAATGTGGTGTGAGTTCTTCTAAAGAATTAGTTGATAAAGACCCTATTATTGAATTTAGTACAATATTAAAAGAGTATGAAGAGATAAAAATAGTTTGAGACTTATAATATTAATTTTAATATTATTTGAAGAAATTTAATGTTGAGTTTTTAACATATATACTAGATTTTATCAGGGTAATTTTTATGGTAAATCATAGATATGGAATGAATTTTGTTCCATAAAAGATTCATTGAATAAACAAGTGGGTAGATACTACACCATCACAAAATTTTTGAAATATAATGGATAAATAATTTCAATCTATTATAATAACATGAATTTTATTGATAAAATTTTTCCAAGAATGGTTATTGATAAGGATGTTTTAAGGTATTTGTTACCAAGGTAAACATGAATTAAACAATATTTATAAATTCATAGTTAATTCTAAGGATTCACAACCAGATGTGAAAGCTTAAAAGGTTAATGTTCTTGACAATTCACAACTATAAAGTAAAATAATGAAATATGTATAGATTCATAAGATGAATATAAATTGGGAATACTAATTGAGATCATTGTAATATGAATATAACATCTCAACATGATATTTCTTGAGTAAGATATAAAACTAATAGATTTGGAATCAATGCAATATGGTCCTTCCAAGCAAGGTGAGAAGATAATTTTTTCCACTCAATTCATAGAGATGATTTTTCCCTCAAAATGGAATCATACTAGTGGTAAAGATATATTGAGAGAATGTGGAGAAGCATCCACCTTATAATCATATAAGAAGGTATCCTACTACCTTAATAAAGTTGTGAGTAAAATATATGTTTTATTCATAAGTACAATATAGAAGTTAAATTTTGTACAAATTTGAGTTGTAGAAAATTATGATAAATCCACAAATCATTCAATGGTGTTTTTGGTCAAGTGTGAGAAGTGAAACATCCCAAAAGAATCCCATTTTTTGAGTTTCAACCCAAACAAATTGTGAGATTATGAAGTTAAAAAGTCTATATATGGTATATCTAAATTGATTTGAATAATATTTATAGGATAATATTGGTTTTTCTTTAAATTTTGGAATATTTAAATTTATTATTGGTATAATATACCAACTCATACATGTTTTAAATGTCTAGATGAAAGGGGAACCATAACTAATGATAAGGGGAAAAACAATCTAGATGCACATAAGAAGAAAAATATATATTATTAGAATAGATTTGGTTATGTAAACAAATTCAATGAATATTATAAGAAAATGGTCACTCTTATGATTAATGTTGGTATATAACATCCCAATATATATCACACTCTTGTAAATATATGATTCCAAATTAAAAAATAAATAAACTGAAAAATGAAATAAAGTCTACCTTTTGGTGAAATAAAAAAATAAATATTGAATAAACTACACCCATGCTTTTAAGGAAGAATTCTATGAAGGATGTCACGATATATATAATATGATTCTTCTATATGTTTAACAGGGTCCAGACCATATAATTGTGTAAATAAGACATGAAAAAATATCTCAAAACATTATGCTAGAAAAAAGTGTGTCAATTTAAGAAAGGGAAAACATAATTACCATGGCTTTTTACAATCCTCGTGAAAATTTTGAGAGGTTTCCTAGGAAGGGTGACCTAGAAGTTGAAAAATAAGTGTTGGGAGTGTGTAAAGATTAATCCACATAGATAATAAATGTATGGATTGGTTTCCCAATCAAAAGGAATTAAAAAGTGATAAGGGGAAATCACCAGGGGTTTCAATTTCTCAATCTACTACAACAAAGAAGAAGTTTACATAAAAAAATAATGTTAGGAATATGCCTAATTAATATTTGATCATATGGAATGATAAGTTTTAGAAGCCTAAACAAAACATAAATCTGAACATAATAATATTACTCTATTTTAACAAGTGAATATGACATGTTTATCAAAAAATAAACCATAAAAGGAAGATGATTCTATGCTTATTAAAGGGGAATAGATCTAAAAAATAAATAGAAATAATCTTGAAACAATCCAAACATTTTATACCCTAAAATAATGAATTTATTAGGTTAATAATGAGGTATTAACCATAATTATATGAATAAACAAGTAATGGACTACTAACTTATTTCCACATATTAGAAGGTTTTTCTTTATAAAAGGTTATTAAAGGTGATAAATGATATGAATTTATTAAGTTTATAAGGTTTTTATAATCATGATAGATATCCATTAAGGAAATTTCTATTGGTATTTATTTTAATTTCATATCATACATCAAATGGAATAAATTCTACTTGGAGAATGATTTTCATTTTCATAGAGAAGAGTAATATAAAACATCCCTTGAGGGGGAGATGAAAAATGTATTGAAACTATATGTGATTTAATATTTTTTATTAAAATTATAAATCTAGACAGCCCTTAAAATTTATAATGTTTGAGGTATGATACACACTATCCTATCACTATAATGGATTATAATTTTCATAAACTGTGAATAGAGAGTGATTGTAAAATAGTATGGGTGTGATAGAGTTTACTTGTACTTGAATGTTTAAATTTTTTTGTGAAGTAGAGTACATGTTCTAGAATTATCTTGAAAATATATCTAAACATCCCGAATGAAATGATCCTCAATGTTAATTCCTCACTGAGAAATTTATATGGATAACATTGATGCTTTTGTAAAATCAATCTTGTTTTCTACACTGATCTAGCCCATGTATACATATATTTGACTTAACTAAAGACTTTTCTGATAAATTTAGTGGTTCCTTCCTTTTCTAAAGATAGTGCAAGATATAATGGGAGAATATTTCACTTTAATCCAAGAGGTAAAGGAATATTTTCCCTCACATGTTCTCATAGATTAAGGGAGAGATAATTCTTCCCACTTCTCAAGTATTGTCACTAAGGGGGGAGTATGACATTGTCCTTCAAAGATATTTAATATATAAAAAAATCCAATGGGGGTGATTGAATTGTCTATATATATTTATTGAGTTACTATTGTATTTATTATTAAGTTATTATGGGTTTTTTTCAATGTGATTATATTTAATGGAATTTAGGTGATGGGGTTATTTTCAACTCATATCATAAAGTTAGTGCTGCCAATATTTTTTAGTTAAAGTGTTGATGCCTTTGAACATATGGAATAATATGTTCATGTATAATAGCTCATATATCATATAATTTAATGTTTCGGTCCTTATATACATGATGAGTGTTATGTGTGTGAAATTGATTTCTATAATAGCTCATAGTGGTGAGATGTTTTGGGTTTTGTAAATAGATTTTGGAGCAATTATTAATTGAGTTAAAATCATGTGTAATGAAAAGTTTTAAGACCCATGGTTTTAGTAGATTCTATTAATGTGTGTTTTTTGGGGGGATGAATATTGAAATTAGTGTGAAATACCACTTGAATTATGGTTAATAAAGGATAACCTTAAATCTAGAATAAATGTTCTATTATGTTCTTAATGATACTCAAACTTGAGTATTAATAAACTAAAAGAATTGGTGAATTATGCTAAGATCGTTTGAGAAAGTCTAATAAATTCCCAAAACTAATTTAAGTTTATTTAAAGTGATTGAAAAGGTCTTAAAATATGTGAAAGTGATTATAAAATTGATTTTTGATAAGTCTATAATTGTTGGGTTAAAGTCAAAATTTGACCTTGACATCTTTGTAAGCATCATATCAATGAACAAGGACTTGTGTATGGGTAATATAAAACTATATAACTATTATATGAGATAAAATGAGCTATTTATAATTATCATATTTTGTGTTAATAACCATCGAATTGAAATGTGTAACCATTTTGTTGATATATGTAACCATGAATTCCACTATGTAAGATTCATACATTGAAGCTTACAAGGATGAGGTTCTAAAAAACCATGAATTGTCTCTATATAAGAATGAATATTCCAGGTTTAAACATCATCTTTAATGTTTTATAATGATCATATACAAAATGTTAAACTTGTGTTAACAATAGTACTCATAGAAATTCTTTATTTTAGCATACAAGAGTATTAATATTACAAAATTCATCATCTAAATTGGATATTAATGTGAAGATCCTTGAGTTAATTTCTAAGGATTGAAATATAAAAAATTAAATGTGATACATTTTAAAAGAATTTTAGGAGATGATACACTTTAATGATTTGAAGAATATGAAATCCAAGATGTTTTTTAGAGAATGAATGAAGCTTGAAATGGGAGGCTTCCCGATTAATTAAATCTATAAATAGAGATACATTTGATGATGTTGATATATACTACATGAAAATATACCTATAACCAAGGATTGGAACCATGGGTATAGCACATAGAACCATGGATATAGACTACACCCATAGTTCCAAAAACCATGGGCTTCGGAGGCGTTAGTATAGAGCTATACCCAGTGTTGTATAGATACCATGGGTATAGCCCTGGATAATTAAATAATACTCATGGTTTTATATAAACCATAGGTATATAGCTATACCCATGGTTTAAAAAACTATTGGTATAGGTTATCATAGCTGATATAATATACCCATGGTTAAATGAACCATGGGTATCAGTCCTCCTCCAAGACAAGTAGAACATTTATGCCTTCCTGCCATCCTTCCTATAAAAAAATGCAAACCAGTTGTGGGAAATCCAATATATTCAGAATGTTATTCATTCAAAGGGATGAATTTAGATAACTTTTGGAATAAAAATGATTTATAGAAGATATTTAATAAAAAATATGAATAATGTCATAGAAGTAATATCAAGACATAAACAATTTCATGATGGATCACTCCAAGAAATTCTAAAACATACCCACTAAAAAATATGTCCTGGAGAACCCCCCACCCCCCACCACCACCACCACCACTTACATCACCCCTTCTCCCCAGCCTCCTACAACCCCCACCCAACACCCACCCTCTCCCCAGCCACCTCCACCCCTACCCCCTTCTCCCCATCACCCAAAACCTATAATTTGTTAACATAGAATAATAAGTAATCATTCCATATATGGACCCGAAAGGTAAATCATTCCATGGGTGATTGACTAGACAATTTATCCTCAATAAATACCTCTTAATATCACATGAGATATCATGAGTACAATCATAATTATCTCAATTTAACAAAAGGGTCACCTCTCCGATAAACATAATTAATATAATAATTCCCTATAAATCCAATCAATTAGATCCCACACAGCTCATCAGTGTTGGTGAAATGAC
Organism: Viscum album; assembly: GCA_963277665.1. NCBI lineage: Eukaryota > Viridiplantae > Streptophyta > Magnoliopsida > Santalales > Viscaceae > Viscum > Viscum album. Next base: position 478,511,023 of record OY728164.1, on the reverse strand, counting down.
ATGCATCATCGCATTTGACCGTATAATATCACTAGATCCTAATCATATATATGGACACCCTCCATGGTATTCCAATGAATTCCATAATATGATCTTAATCTCAATGGTGTCACAAAGAAACACTAAAATGTAAGGAAATTCCTAGGTAATATTTTCTATGAACATAATAGTTTGTAACTATTACCCGGATCTATTGTATCCCTACTTTTTCCCATTTTTTTCTTTCATACCCACTTACCCCTTCTCAAATTTATCACAACAAAATAAAACACATATAAAATTAAATAAATAATATGAACCACATACCATATAACACATTAATTTTTCCACTATTTGTCTAGTTATTATTGATGCAAATGAGTTCATGTATCATTAAAAAGGTCTCATAATTAATTACTAAATAAATAAAAACAAAAATATAAAATCACTATAATCAAGGTAAATATCATTGAGAAGAACCAAAATGATGTGATATTTTGCATTAAGGTATAGATGGATCATAGATGACTCCCGGTCCCCCTATGAGAAAAAAGATCAAATTTTATTTCTAGTTCATCTATAAAATTGAACTGAAATAGGTTAAAATAAAATTATAAATCCATAGTGACATACATTATCAAAAATATTGTGATAAAAATTGATTTTTTTGAGAATAACCTAGACTAGGACATTGAGATTTTGTGTAGCAATACATATTTTTTGCAAATACCATGAAATTTCTACCAACCCCCAGACTCTAATATTTGGTATCTTTGTGAACTATGTATATATAATATTGTTATCCTAAAAAAATTAATTAAATACTTCATTTTAGACCCTATATGATCTAATAAAAATATCATTATTTTCTATGATTACACTGAAAAATGGGTAAATATATGAAACTAACGATAAAAAATTAGAATTAAGGGTTGAAACATTATCCATCGGTTAAAAAGTAATTAACAATAGATCATAAGAATGTGAGTTAGATGATCATGGAAAATGGAATAGATGTGGGGAATAGTTAATAGTAGATCCAATCATGAAGGCATGCTACTACATTCCCACCATAGGTGCCTTCACCCTTGGTGTTATTAGAGTCATTGTTAAGTTCTTTTCTGTCAAAAAATGTACCTATATGTTACATAAATTAAAATTAACAATAAAGACCTAAGGATATGTTCTAATTAAGATTATTTATTAATTTTTTATTTTCTACCTTGGTTATTTTTGTTGAAGATTCATTTTTATAGGGATTTCCTGATATCATAAACGTGATGATTGGTTAAAAGTAACCTGAGTTTGGGAATAATTCATCAAGCAGTTAAAAGAAGTGGATCCTCCCCATACTGCAGTACCCTACCTTTGAAAATTTTCTAATTATGATCCAAGTGGATACCATGGAGAAAAAAATTCAGTCCAAAACAATAACAGGTACCTGCTATAAATCAGGACAACAAACACCTCCCACTAATACATAAAAAACATTCACTCATAATGACTAAAAGTAAAAAAGAAAAAATGCATTATGTGGTGTATGTAAATAGGTTCTTTCTTCAACTTCCTAGAATCATTCCATAGAACTTATATATCATAACCAAAATAGATGACAAACTAGTTACAAGATTTTCTATCATAAAGCCAATGCTCGAGATTTTCTTATGATGACGCTCATGGAAAATATATCTAAATAACATGAATATGAAAAGGTACAAAAAAATCTATGTTGAGCCAACCAAATCATGTTTTTATGTAAATTCATGGGGGTTGAACAACAAAATAGCATGGAAAGATGAATAGTTAATGGAGATACACGATTATGTAACAATAATACTCAAAACAAAGCTCACAATCCACCATACCTGCCAAAAACATCCTTCCCTCAAGTAAAAAATCACCTCATCCAAAAAAGGCAGCAACTCTAAGATAGCACAAAAATATCATAAGTTAGAAATTCATTATTCAAAATACACATTATGGAAATCTAAAACACATCAAAGAGGTATGAAGGACATCATAAATTCAAGCATTATAAGTGAAACTGCATGTAACAAAATAAAACTACCATCGGGTGTTGAATATTAATGAAGATATTCTGAGAAGAATGAAATATAAAATCTCTAGTGTCTAAAAAATAAACAAAAGAAACCAAAGGGGGTCACAGAAATTCACTACCAACATTATAAAGGAAATTTTTAAAGTATAACAGTATTTATAAACATTGGAATTCTTTAGTAAAGAATGAATCCTTTGTTCTGTCTCTTAAATAGGAATAAGAATTATATATGAGTAACCATGCATACAATATGAAAAACTAACCCGTGGAATAAAACAAAACATCAAAATAAACTAATTCAGAAAGAATAGAATAAAGGAGGTAATTCCTGAATACAATTCTCAAACATGAATAAAACTTAGTCCAAAAAGAAAAGTTAGTGAAGCCTACGTCAAAATTCTCTCATGTATTCCATCTTCCAAGTTGACACTCAGAAACATAAAATACATTCCATAAGGTAGCAAGAAAATGATCCAGAAAACACTAAGGTCATATAATAGTAATCTTCTATCAAAGTTCAATAACCAATAAAACAACCATTAGAGAAAAGAAAAATAAGGTTCCTTTGATGAGACCACCACAAGTCATTGGGAAGAAAAAACATCACTAAAAACAAACTATAAAAGTTCTTTAGAAGGTGAAAAATCATTCCCAATCCACCTACAGTATCCCCTTCTCCCCCTCGCACCAGCCCCTATAATATTCCCTCTCTCTTCCCCCCAACCACTTTCAACAGCACCCCCTCCCCCCATCCCCATACAATAGCCCTCCCTCCCCCATATATCATTATTTCCTCCCTCCACCCATCCCCCTCTTCCCCTCCCACCAGACACCTACTGGTGCCCCCTGCCCCCTTTTCTCCAGCCACATGCAGCCCCCCCCCCCACCCTCTCTACAACCACTTTGACCCCCCCTTCTCCCACCACCCCCTTCTCCCCATCCACCTGTAGCTCCCCCCCCCCACTCCCCATCCACCCAGCACCCTCCCCCACCTGCACCCCCTCCCTCAACCTATCTTCCTCAACCCCCTCTCACCAACTCTATGGTCTATATTTCATATCATTCGAACCGAAACATCAATAAGATTCATATATAATCCACAATGAGCTTATAGGAAATTATTAATTTCTAACTTATAGGATTCAAAAGTTGTCATATTATGGAATGGTTACAACAAAAAAATAAAATAAATAAATATAATACCATTAATTCAAATAATTAACACAAATTACAATCATAAACATCCATTGAAAAATATTCATGAAAATCATGAGAAATAATTTAAAAGAGGTAATATGCAATAAAAAAATACATCTTCGAGATGTATGGCATGTACACATAGTCTGCAGCCCATGCACCCAGCATGTGTTACTTAATGGTCAACATTTTAAATTCATTAAAAGGTAGAAAAATATAAAAATTTAAGGATAAATCAAACAAAAAACTAAAATCACACTTTCCAAGAATCTCTTGTAAACTCAAGGATCATTAAAAAAATCAGACACTTTTCAAACATACCAATTGATTTTATAAAATCATATCTTTTATATATATTGTCTCCAAAAATTAAATAAATAAAAACCAAGATCTAATATCATATAATCACAAAACAACACATTCTATCCTAGAAAAAACACCCCTACCAGTCTTTTATAATTCCTAAATTGAATTCCAAATCCCCATGGGTGGGAAACTAATTCCTATGAATCAATGATAATGTTGTGGTAATGATTCATCACTATAAATCCTTCAAGATTATCTTAACCAATAACCTAAATTGACCTGACCGTTTTTTAGTTAAGCACTCAAATAAGTGAAAAAATAATATCCTTAACAATATTAAAACAAATCCATAACATTTAATATTTACATGAACTAAATATAATGATATATAAAAATATATTATATGATAAAGGATAAATGGGATGCGAAACCATTGATTTGATAAAAATGATGTGTCAGCTAAAATTCCAAATAAAAATAAAAATAAAAATGCCACTACCTAACTCAATGTTACATTATGGATCACTCCCACCATGTCACCTCTAGTAAACCCAAACACAAATAGCATGAATAACCAACAACCCTAAGGGGAGACTTTCCATTACAATTATTAGTTACAATAAGGTTAAGAAAAGGCTAGTGGATATATATATATATAATTTAGGAATAAAAAGTATAGTAAAATCCCACCAAGTGTCCCATGATCAACCATTATTAAGTAACATCCACACCAAAGTTAAATTAACCATTCTCATCCATATAAAAATTCAATTAATTTTCTTAAAGAACTTTTACTGGTCTCCCTACAAAGTCAAAAAATGGAAGGTATTAATATCCCCCCCACATCACCAACGTCCCCATCCTCATAACCATGCCCATTATCATCATCATCAAAATCAGTTGCCTCATCACCAACAACGAAATCAGCAACATCCTCACCACCAACAACACTTTCTCCACCACCATCATTGCCACTTTGACCCGTATTAGCATCACCCGACACATCATTTAAATAGATCATTGATTCCATATATGATTGAAAATTACATCACCCCCTGATGGATGTGACTGACTCAAAACCTAAATAGATATCATGAAATGTTCAGTCATTATCTTACTTCTATTATACTCTCGTTTTCTTTGTTCACGCTCCTCTAATGATATTTTATTTGTCTCATCAACATATTCATGAGTAATTTTCAGTTCATAGGTATGAGAGTCTTTATAGGGGCTTGATGAGGACCAATACCTAGAAGGGACACTATTTTCCCCTAGTCGACATTGTACTCTCCTAGGGTGCTCCTTACATTATACCCGAATTAAATGATCATGTGGCCAGAATTTGTCATATTCCTTTTCATTGAGGGCCTCTAATTAAGACTGTTGAAATTATAAACATATTAGATTATGAATTTAATATAAATATTTAAAATATAAATAAAAATTCTTAAAATCTTATCTTGTTTCTATGAATTTACTGCACTTGTATCGTTTTTCTTTCTACTGGAGAAACATAATTTTTCTCGAGGTATATAACCTTCAATGACCAATATATCGTTCTTCACATGAGAAATGAAAAAATATGGATTACAAAAATATATGATAAATGCACAAATCTGGCCTAATTTTATTCGATAATATTTTCAGTAGAACATTATGTATAACATCAAAATACCTAGTTAAGGTACAAGGCACTTCTCTTGATCGGGCATTGTAGTTCGCCTCAATGTTTACATATATGTCATTGAATCTTTGTTCTTTGTGTTTTTCTCAAACACATCATAAAAAAATTCTAATATAAGTAATACTAATTAAATTTTATATGAAAACCATTAAATATTAGGAGTACTTGAAATCCATTTTTCTTCCAATGTGAAATCATTTTTTCATATTGACTTTTTGGATAGTCAGGGAATCTAGGTAAACCCTCCATTTCTATACCAACTCTGCTTTTCCAGCCAACATACAACTCGTGCTTGAATGGGTGATAACCCCCACCCCCAAAAATCACTCAACCATGAAGTCCAAGAAGCTTATCTATTGGGAAAGACAAAATGACTCTACAATGAACATGTTATTTCATTTAAATATAACAATAATATAGATATATTTTTATAAAATATTTTTACACATATTTTCAGCCATTCTTTTTCCTCGATGTCTTTACTTTTATGTCTCTATGACATCGGTTCCACTAAAATGATGTCATGATACTTGGATTAAGTGTCCATGAAACTTCTACATTGCCTTGAATTTGTAACTACCATATGATTTTATAGATTTTAATCAACCATTACATGTGTCTGAAGATTCTAGGATTCTTTAATCCGAGTTTCCCCATGCTGCCTAGCAGAAGATCCCACTTAATAAGAAAATGAGGGGGTGAAGAAAAATTAAGTCACAGTACAACATGTAAAAAATGAACTGATATAATTTGAAATAGTTATAATAAAAACCTTCTAAAATCTACTCAATAGAACATGATGGATCTATGGGTTGTTCTTTCTTAAAATCCTCTTAAGAATGTGTTTATTTTATTACATGCTTTGGTTGGCCTTCAACTATAATAGTGGATGATCAAGGAACAAACTCATCAGATGTTGGCTGTATGGAAGGAATTATAAGTGGTTTATACATGGTAGAATATGGATAGTATTATGGGTGATACATCAATGGATATGGATATGGTAAATGTGGAATCATATGTGGAGGTGGTGTAGTCATGGTATGGGAAGAAGAGTCAAAATGAGATGATGGAGGTATCAGTGGGATCTTCCTTTAATGTGGAAAAGACATGGAATGTCAATAAGAGGGTAGCTGAGATAACGATGGTGGCAGGGATAATAACATCCCCAAAGACTCTAGAAGAGGATGTAAAGGTGTGGTGGATGGGGTTTCCTCTAGTGGGTAAGTTTGGGAATAGGTATGACGAGTGATCTGTCTAGGTCTAGGAGTATCCCCACTCAAACCCATGCTAGTAGGATGAGGAGGCTAATCTGGTGGAATGGATTGTCCCTAAAAAACTTGATAATGAAAATTAACATCACATTATATGTAATACAGTAGAAAAACATTACAATTATTATACTCACTGATGTAATCGAATGAGGCAACACACACTCATCCTCTGATTAATCAGGATCAAATACTCGCTTTTTTCGACCTTCTATATTATTTGGCATAATATGCATAAGAATCAAATGAATTTTTTTATAAATAGTTTTAAAAAATCATGCCTAAAACATACATCTATCAGTAGTTCATAAGATGAACTAATTTACTTCTTTTAATTACTAATTGTAAAAATGATTACAATGAAATGACTAACACAGTTTTGAAAATTTCATTACCAAGTAATACATTTTTTAAAAATGATATTTTAACCATGTTTTGAAAATTTAAATAAATCTAATTAAATGAAACGACACCATAAAATACAATAAGAAATTTTATTCCAAACTAAAAACTAATTAAAGTAATTACAGTAATAATAACGTTAGAAAATCTTGTCAATGTCAACTGAATGATCAGTGACCATATATGGTTTCTTATTTATACTAATCACCACTAAATCAAGACCAACATCAACTCTCATATTGGGAAAATTTGATTCATCAAGTGCAATATTTTTGGCAACACCAATGGGGGAATAAATGGTGGAAATTTCATCACCAGAATCATGAAAAATATGTCTTGGGATTATGTCATTAACAAAACCATAATTTGGTCTCATATGATCTTTTGCATAAAAATCTTTTTCATCCATTGATTCTAAAATGTATGGTTCATCGGTATGCAGGAATCGACTCATGTCAATTACTCTGAATCCCCAGTCATCAATAAATGTAACATGTTTTCTCATTGAATAAACGCATTTAAATATCATCATAGTGATTCTAACTTGAGATTAGTAATCCAATTACAACATTTTATCAACATTTCCAAATAATAAAAATCTTTATATCAAGGCTAACTATCTGATACACTATCATAACGATCGTTTTTAGAAGTTAACATAACTCTATCATGTTGTGTTCTCAATTTAACAACTCGGTCTGTTGAAACAAATTTATACCCAATGATTATTAAATATTTGCATTCATTTACCAAAGAATTATGACCAAGATCCAATGATCTTAATTCTTGTGAAATAGTGTCAACAGGTAAACTCAACACCTAAAATATATATGAATAATACAATTAAATGGATATCTATATTTTAAGCAAATTATTGTAATGGTAATATCATTTATTTTATCCAAACAAAATACTGAAGGCTATTAAAAACCTATCTGTGTCTCAAAGGCAAAGATCGATGAACTCTACTTATAATTTATTTATGTTCCATATGTAAAATTATAATAAAATTGTAAGGTATATGTGAAATTTTATAATATGAGAGAACATGTAAATATCTAAATTTCTTACTTGATATACTCATCGAACAAACCACAGTTAAACAAGACTGTGTGATGTTCCATCTCCCACTCTTCAAGGCCCAATGTAGCCATTGTATAAGTCCAAAAAATTCTGATTGTTTGGGGAATATATGGAAATGAGGGATCAATTTCCCCATACTAGTCATTTTCAATTCTTATTGGCATGTCATGCCTTGTGGTCATATCAAACAAATAAATTTAACAAAAATTCAATCATTCTTGATCCAGATAACCCCTCATAATTAAAAATTCAGGATAATTCTTGTTTCAGACAATTGATTTCATTTTCACATATTTCTTTCAGTAGGATACATCCACTAAAAATAAATTGGTCCCCAAAGAAGTGTTTCAGTTTAAATATGAACTATTAAATGCAACATTCTTGTGAAAAATGTTGGAGGAAAAAATTCCCATCTATCACAAAATTAATGTCACTGCCTACTACAATTGTTTCTATAATTACATGGATATCCTTTTAGAAAAAAGGTATGTAAAATAATGGAAAATTAAATCACTATAAACCTTACAATATTGGATAGTAAATGCTAAATTTCTATTGGAATCAATTCATGATGAAGGATATGATAATCCTGAGTTGTTTAGTGATTTTAGTTTCCCATGTCTTCAATTGGATAATTTAGATATGTTACTAGAATATCCATTAGGAACATTGATATTATTCAATAGTTCCAATAATCGATCCTTATATGATGGTGTCATCATATAATAATGACAAGGAACTTTTTGTTTATTTTCCCTGATACACACAGGATGTAGTTCTGGTCGGATACCCCAATCCAACATGTCCCGATGAGATCGAAAGTCATATTTGGTCTTCCCCTTGATATTTAGAATAATTGTATGAAAAATTTCACATAAATATTTCTAAATATGCATTATGTCAAAAAAATGACCTACAAAATTGGTAGACCAATTTGGTAAGTCAAAAAAATAATTCCCTTTTCAAACTATATGTGGATTCAATGTTGACATTCTTTCTATTTTTATATTTCAACTAACCATTCCCTAATGAAACATTGAAATCATTCAATTCATTAAGAACACCACTTCATGAAATATGTTTTGGTGGTTTTTCATTGTCAATAGTTTTGAAAAATCTATGTTGATTCTTTCTGTATTGATGATCCTTTGGAAAAAATCATCAATGCCCCATGAAACTGAAACTACGATGATATTTAATAATTATTGATGGTGTAATCTTCATATAAATGGTACATGATATATTTACCTTCATGATACACCCAGATAACATTAAATAATAAGGGAAATCATTTATGGTCCATATGAGGTCAGTAAGCATATGAAAGGTATTATTTCAAGAAGCATTGTATATCTACACACCCAAATCCCAAAGTTGATTCAAAACTCTTATTAAAGGCTTCAAGTTTACATATATATCATTACAGGGATCCAAAGGTCCAGATATCAGTATTCTCACAAAATTGATAGGTTTTTTCATACACATTCATAGATAATGATTATAAATATTAATAAAAACTAGCCACGTGTTTTGAACAGTAAGCATATGACCGAATGAATTAAATTCATTACATGATAGATCCAACCTAACGTTACACACCTTAGATACTAAATCTGGATGTTTTGAATCAAATTTACACCATGATAATCAATTTTTAGGATAAACCAACTCATAATTACCATTAATTCTCCTAGAATCTTTCCATCACATATTTTATGAGATTTTTGCATACATGAATTGATTTTGCAGGAGGAGATTTAATGAAAATTTCCACAAGACATTCTATGGCACACCAGATGGTGTTCCATCTGTATTTTTTCCATCGTTATGTACTAAATTATTTACAGTTGTTATGGTCATTTTTCTCTTCCAAAATAAACAAAATTATTTTTGGACAAGCATGGACTTTGTTAATATAAAATCTAAGATACATAATTAATGTCCTTGTCTTGAAATTTTTTGAGGTAATATATTCACTATCAGGATGTCATTCCTTTAAATATGTTTGAATATAATCAATAATGGTAATATAAATTCCATAAATTGTTTTCCCATGGTATAACCACATTAAAAATTCCAACATGGTCTGTTTAGTATATTCTGTATATATTGGAGTTTTTCCGTCATCCAATAATTTTTTCACTCTCTCAATATCATTGTATTCACTATTTTCCACATGTTTACTAATATCATTTCCTTATTTCAATAGCATATTATCTTTCATGAGATGATCCAAAAATGGAAACTAATCAAATACCAAATTCTCCATGTCACTGCTTTCATTTTTTTCATAAATAGTATAAGACTGACTCTTCCCCCCATGGTGATACCAAACAAAATAGTATGTTTGAAATCCAAATTTTTTTATATGGTAGCTAACTTATTTCTAGAATAACTATGGAATTCCAACAAATTTATAGCATAGACACTATATATAATATCTATTTGAATCATTTCGAAATGGAAAATATAAAAAATTCTCCAAAATATTTTGAAACTCTGTTGAAATCTAATTGGTATGACACATATAGATTCTATCCATTCTATAACAAGGAAAAAAAGTTATCTTCCAATAAAAATTTTAAACCATAATTAAAAAAGGGATATGTACTATAAAAATATTAGATCATAAAATCATAATAGTTAAATCTAATTCACATTTTTATTACAAGTGCCTTATTTTTTGACACCATTTTCAGCCATTTCAGTATTAGAGATAAAGTTATTTCCACTATCTTATAAAGTGATGATGGACAAGGTAAACCATATTGGGTCAAAGAAATTTTCATGTCTATTATAGAGTGGTATGTGTCATTATAGTTGAACTATACCATTATAATGTTATCATCCCATTTATATCTAGAATCTAAAATACAATCCCATTTAAAACCCATTAAAAAAATAAGAGTATTAATTTTAATAGTTGTTAATCTAATAGAATTTTTTTCATGATCCATTATTGGGTCATGAATTCCTCATATAATCACATTCATAACTAATATGTGAACCAAGTGTCTTCTTAAAAAGTGACAATATATTGTACCACATACATTCAAAAAATATAATTTATTTATAATCATCAAAATCCATCTACTAACTCTAACCATGTATAGTGTGGTAGTGTCGTGACTTTGTTTGATTTTTGGATCCAATAGAGGTTTTTCACCACAGAAAAGGTGAAGGGTTGGATAATATGATATTTTTATAACTATGTCATTTTATTGACATTGACCACTATGGAAATATTAGGATCTAATCTAGATTTTTTAAAATTTAGCCTTACCCTAATGTAGTAAAAATTAATAGAATAGGGAAAAAATATTATTACATGATTCAGTCTAAAAACTATAAATATCCTTACTATGATGGGTAAGATGTTCCAATCATAGATTCAAAAATAAAATACCAATTTTTTACTCCATACAATATTCTCTATAATAGAGAATATTATACTTTTCTATCCGCCAAGATGAACTGAGTTGCATGTGCTCACCTATCCATGATTCTTGACAAGAGATAATGTCATTATATCTTAGTATATATAAATTATCACTAAATTAGATACTATTTAATTTCTAGAAATTATTAACATATCATATTTATGATTATTATACAGTACATGAAACTATAATCAAAAAATTATGTATTCCATTTATATAATATGTACCCAATATCATGCTTCTGGTACAACAATTTTATTCTTTATGAACCATTGTTTCACAAATATATTAAATGGAATAAAATATTCTTAATGAATATTGATATAAAACAACACTAAAATGGAAATTTCATACAACACGCACTTTACATGTATATATTTTTTTTGAAGGAAAATAATTTCTCAAAATGAAACATTCGTATAGTGTTGTTATTTCATTAAATAAATCAACATGGATAAAATATGAAAATACATTCTTATTAATCACATATATAAAAATGTTTCAACTCCATCCACATGATTTAATTCCATATTTATAGGGTAATTTTCATCTAGATAAAACATTATAATTCAATAATATATGGTTACCCATTAAACTGTATATGAATCCAAAAAGAACATCACATTTTAGAATAAACTAATTTCCCTTCACATAAATCATGTACATATATAAACAGTATTCATTTGATAACATTTTAATTTAGAAATTATAACACTCAATTTCACATGACAACTACATCCACAAAGCATCAATGGTTTGAATAATTCTACACATAGAACATTATTAACATTTTTAAAAGCTCCTAATGATTTCACATAGATTATGATATTCTTTATGAAACTAGAAACACATCATATAATTTTCACCTAAATAGAAAAAAATAATTTTCTCAAGGTGTATTCAAGCTGAACTTCCACTATTTTATATCTAAAAACATAACAATCAAAACTATTTCTATGTTTTAACAAAACCAAAATCAATCAAATTTCAAATATAAATGAAAAAAATAATGATACAAATTGAATCAAAAAAACAAAAACTAAACTAGAATCAATTAACCATTCCATAAGAAGGATTAGCGACTGACTGTCAAAGAAGACCAGAATTAGAAAAACACCCAATTAAGGAAGGGGTTCTCGATAATTGGGGATTCTAAACCTAGGGGGGATGCTAAACTAGAGGAGATCCTTGACATAGTAGGATGAGATGCTCAACCTACGGGGCATGTGCACTACGTGAGGGAAATATTGAACTAGAGGGGATGCCCTACCTAGGAGGGGATGCTCAACTAGAGGAGAATAGGAGTGGGGATACATGTCGACCAGAGTAAGAGGAGATGTGGCAATGTCCATCAATCAGTAGAGGAGAGGGGGTGTTGGGTGAGGGAAATGTGAGGGGAGGGAAAGAAACCTACAGGGAGGGGGATTAGTGGCCTGATGAGTGAGGGTGGAGGGTGGGTGGGAAAAAATATTCTCCCCTCTATACCAATGGTTGAGTAAATGCCATTGGTATAGATTTTCTATATCTGTAGTTCCATAAAAACTATGGGTATATAAAATCCCTAATCAAGTTATACCCACAGTTTAAAAAACAATTGGTATAGATCTGTGGGGTTATCCTCTATTTCCAGTAGTGACACAAATTCATTGATCCAAATAAAAAAAACTTGTTGTGATTCATAATGGTTGTTTGAGAATAAATTAGGATTAATGATAGATGATTAATAAGAAATAAATTAACCTTGAAGTTGAGATTCCATATTTATAAAAACTATAATTGGAGAAATAAATATAATCATGCATGTGGTATTCCTCTATATTCTATATATCACAAAGAATATTTTTATTCATATTTTGACTGAGTTAGATGATATGAAGTTTTTTTTAATTATATAAATTCTTTTTCTATGTTGATCTATGATGTGTTATTTTATGTCCCCAATGTATTGAAGATGATGAGCCAGCCCAAAAAAATTAGTTAGCTATGTGACATTTTATATGGATTTAGAAGAATGATGAGTTATCGATTTTAGTGAGATGTTTTAGGATAAATATCAGAAGGAACTCAATCCTACTATAGGAATAATATTTAAGAGTTTTTGGTTGAGAAAAATGATAAAGCAGATACATATCAAGGGTGTTATTATAGATGTATAGGAGACTACATTTGAGGATACAAAAAGTAAATAGATCAATGGGGAAATATAACATGTTTGTCTTTGAGAAATGAGAAGGATCACCATAATAATTTGATAGAATTTTCTATATTATAAAATATTTGAAATGATATTTTGGGTGACCAATATATAAAAGATAAAATGATGGGGGATAAATTGATGTTCATGAATACCAAGAGCTTGAGATGAAGGAGAAGAACATGGAACTATCGAAGCATAATAAAAAGGATAGATTGTTGAGACTATGTTAAAAATTATAATCTCTTGGGTATCAAAGCTAAATGAATATAAGTATTTGTATATAATTTTTTGATCAGATATGGTGTTTCGAATCTATAAGAATAAGAAAAAAAATAAGTTTAGAAAATATTGAAATAATGTTTTTCCTATGATCATTAGTGTTGAGTCATTAATTTTTTTTATAATGGATTTCAAAAGATAACATGAGATCAGTGAGTTGAGAATATAGGGGGACTATTTAGTTAAATATCTAGAGCCGATTAGAAAATAGAGACTATGCTAAATTATGTGTTATTAAGTAACATGTCATAGTTCAAGACTCCTTTGTGAGGAGAAAGGTGATTAGTCTTATTAATACTTAATAATACTAAGAATATATGTTGTACTACTAAAAATGAGATGGAAATATTTCACAAGTGTATACACGGTGGGAAAATGTTGAACCGATGTGACTCAGGGTACGTAGGGATGTCACAGTGTGAAGTTGTTATTTTATTTGAAAATAATTTTTTTTAATTCCTGTGAGAATATGGAAAGTGAATGAATTGTGAGACATTGTGTAGTTGTGATAGTAACAAACCATTTTAGTCAATAATTTATTATTGTAGAAAATCCTTTCATAGGGTTAATAACCAATCAAGGTAAGGTGTATTCCTTAGACCCAAACTTTGACAAAATATCATGTGTGCTCCGAATTCTCATTACATTCATTGCATGTAATACGATTTCATGGATAAACGTAAAATACATCTTTTTTAATTAAATAAAATTAGTCATTTGTAACCAAAGGGGATTAAATATTCAAATAAGATTTGGTCCTTGGGGAAAATTATTCGATGCCTAATTTTTCCCTGGTGTCCACATTGATTATAAGGGGTTTTTCATTATGTATAATTCTATCTTGGGGCTGTTGATGGGAAAGTTATTGAATGTAATTAAAATTATATCTATTATACGTATATTTTAAGTGATTTAGAGTAATTTAAACTCATGATATGTGTTTGGTTGTAATCCAACCTTGGTAATTCCCATGATATGGGTCAAGGGTAATTTCAACCATGGATGTTTAAGTTACACTGGTTTGGTGTACTACTAACCAAGGATGTTTTAGTGATATGATTTTTGTTTAATACCTGTTATATCTTAATTTTTTCCTTAGTTGAGTGTATTTCAAAGTCTTATTCTTGAGAATTATGAGATGATATTATGGTCGGACATCATGTAACACTTGGTGTTGTTTTGTAACATGTTAATTATTGACATCAACATTGCTAGAAGTGGGTATAGTTCATCCTATGTTTTATAATGGAACCAGTGAATATTAATGATGTTTATCATTTTTGTTATATTTTATGGGTTTTTAGGGAATTTTTCACGCACATATTAGTAGAAGAAACCCAACAAAAAACCCAATTCATTGTCATCAAATCAACATGTAATGAATAACATAACACAAATAGTAATACTTCAAATCCAATTTGATCTATCATTGTGTACTATATTTGAGGAAGATCATTGATTGTCCTCTTGAATCCCTTAGTTGTACAAGAACCACTAGAATCCATGTATGCTATAAGAATACCCCTGTAATCCCAATGATGTGTTAGCACCTTCTTCTAAAATATAAATGATGAAGAAGTAAGGAAGAGTGATCCTTTTATTTTGATTATTAGATCACACTAACGACACTACAAATAGGATGTATTACACCCTTGTATAGATATCTATCAATCAATGAAATAGGTTGAGCATTTATTTCCAACATTTGGAATCCACCATACATTACATAACACATTCCCATTTGTTTATATTTGATTGGATAAACACTTCAATAATCAAATATTATTTCACAATCAAGTAATGATAAATCTTAATGAATAATAACCAAAGGCATTCTTTTTATAAGATATGGAAATGTTCATGCACTTAATCTCTCGTATCCTACGTTAAAACATATAGACATCATGTTCTTTCAATTATATAAATGTATCATTTTATATAATAATCATCATACTCCTATTATAGATTATGATATGGGTGATTCATACAATATCATCTATATTATTTTATTACACATATAATAATCTCCCATATATACTAAAATCCCATATGGGCTCAATACAAAAAAAATCACAACTCTTTGTGAATCCATCCAAACACATTTTGATATGATTTATAAAACTTTCTTTATTTTGAATAAAACACTTTATCTAAAATTTAATTCTTATTCTAATGCCTTACTATGTTACCATAAATACCTTTCTAATATTGAACATAAATATGAACTCCCTAATTTATAAATGCTAGTAAAGAGCTTCCTCTAGAAAAATTCTACTGATACTCAAGCTAAGATGGGTTCTACTGTGATCACTATCACAAACACTCATATATCTATATAAAATATTATAACATAATATGTATTATATACTTCATGTTTATACTTATATAATTCATTTTCCAAAGACATATAGTGAACATTATACATGGATCATTATAATTTTGTATATGTTATCTCATATATTCATGATTATCTGAAATAGATTGACTAGTATGAATGAATAAATCACATTTCATTCAACCAATTAGTTAACCACAACACATGTTACTAAAATAAGAATGGCCATGCATTTCCTTATTCTAATTCAATCATCGGCCCATATGTTGTAATTTTTATAAAAGATAAAAAATAAATTTTTTTTACCTCAACTAAATAAATGATCAACAACATACCCAACCACACCTGATTATATCAACATATTGGTTGGAATAATAATGGGATAAAAATTATAAAGGCTCACATGCTAAATATCTTTCCAAACTCATGTGATAAGGATTTATAATAAGAATACATTATTAGGAATATTTATAACAATATGATATTCCTTGGGATATAATTCATAATGTTAGTCTGGATAATAAGTCCCCACCTATTTTCTCATGATTCTACATTGAATCACATACAAGATTATACTCATGATAATATTAACATATCATTACAAACCATAAAACAATATGATGGTCATTTATTAGGGACAATATAATTTCCTATATTTGGAGGGTATTATTATTACATTGTTTTTATAATATATGAAATACACATTATTGAATGATAAATTAAAAATTCATTTATTTTTATAATAGTGAAACATTTTAAAACCATTATATCCAATCTATCTCGAGTCTGATCCCAAGAGATTCAAAATGAACCCCATAATTTTTTAATGGGTTTTTCAATGGATCTATTACATTATCCTTTATATCCACTAAATAGATCTTTATATCACCCTTCTTAATTATTTCTCAATAATTAAGGTAATTGTAAAGGATTTGTTTAGACCTTCAGTGAGATCGGGGTTCCTTTGCCTAAAAAATATCAACATTTTTTCATACTAAAACACAATTATTCCATAAATAATAATAACTATACCAAGTTTAGTAATATAGTTTTTTATCCATTCAAATTCCAAAATATAACTAGATATATTGATGTACTCTACCTATTTTTCCTAGTCTACCATAGTTACATGTTAATAAATATTCCAATAGATCGATCCACTATTGAAGCACAACAAGAAACCAGATTGAGATATCTTGCCATATTTTTCAAATTGGAAACTAGAATTAGTGTAACCCATTACAAAAATCTCATACTTAACTCTAAGGACCATGAACATATCCTTACTTCTTCTTAGGTACATAAGGATATCCTTGACAGTAATCTAGTGACTCTTACTATGATTGGATTTGTATTTACTTGTTATGATAAAATCATAAGTGACATCAAATTTAGTACATAACATGGAATATATGATAATTCCTTTGTTGGATGGATAAGAAATCCTACATAACCTTTCTAATAATTTAAACGGATCATGAATATTTCTAAGATTTATTCCATGCTACATTATCAAATACCCCTTCATATAATTCTCTATGGAAACTGCTTTAGCACATTACCAATATAAGTATTTGATTTAATCCAATAAAAATCTTCAATCTATATCTATAAATATCAATAACCATTTTTTAGTACTCTTAACGCATTCATTAATTGATAATCTATTTCTGAACCACAATGTTATACAATATAAAGATAGGATATAATTTCCAATAAGATTAATTTAACCTACATATAACACAAAAACACCACCACTAACTCATTTTTATACACAAGAATCATTTTTATACTTGATGAAATCAAACTATTTTATTACATCATAAAGTCATATTTTTCAACTTTGAGAAGCATATTTAAATCCTTAAATGAACCTTTATAACTTAAAAACCTTAGCAAACCTTTTTTGTACCTGAAAACCATTTGGTTTTATCAAATACAAACACTCTATTAAATTCTTATTAACAAATATTTTTTTTCATCCATTTTATATATCTCATAATTATAATGAGATTATATAGAAAGAAATATATTAATTGAATTTTCATCACAATTAGAGAAATTTTTTATTTATATTCAATACCAAGAATTTTATTATATCCTTTAGCTAGTAGATGAGATTTATAGATAGACACTCTATAATCTATGTTAGTTTTATTACAAAACCCTACTTACATCCTACGAGTCTATCCCCTTCTAGTGTATCAACCAAGTTCTAAAATTTGTATGTGTACATGGATTCCATATTTTATTTCATATAATTTTTCATTTTCTTATAATCATACTTCCCAATGGACTCTTGGTAGGAATTAGGTTCATCATCTATGAACATTACATCATAAAAAGTTTCCATAAGAAATCCATGTATCCTAATCTCATGAAAAATATTAACAGACCTTAGAGGTACTTATCTAACCAAAGTTGGTTCTTATTCCATAACTCTTTATGAAACCATCTTGACAACCAACATAGGCAAAAATCCAGTATGTTGGTACTTAACATTTCTAAGGTGAAATTGTCTAACACGAAAACTTTAAGTAATATATTTATTCTCAAGGAATATAAAATATCAGGCCATAGACACATTGTGCTTAGTAGAATTATAGAAATTTTATTGCATATTTTCCTAAGATAACCCATAAAATTTATTTTTTTGATTTAGGGTCCAGTTTTTCAGAAACCATACATTATTCATATTCCTTATCTCCCCAAATATTCCTAAAATAAAAATTGGGATTCCTTACATTCTATATCTCTTGCAGAATCGTTAATAATATTTTAGATGGAATGCAGTGGATCAGTAATGTATAAATTTCAAAAGTATATCTCTGGAATGTTATATTAAGGTGATGTGCCTATCATTGATACTAAAGATCTTATTTCCTTGGTTCTGTTTGTTTTGGAAAATTGACCTTCAAATATTTTAATATGAGAGATACATCCATCAAAATAGGGCATGAATAAAATAATAAATGTATCTAGAACAATCATATTCCCAACAGATGTTTTATCGAATTATCATATTATATTTAGAATGATTTGAGAAATTAATTATGGTTAAAAGAGAATAGAGTGAATACATAGGGAGATATATATCGTATTTGTTGAATATTTTATACTCTTAAGCTCTAGTGATTTTACCCTGACACCTGATACTAACCTTGTCTCTCTTGATAGTGGTTTTTTATGTTAGTTTTGGGATATCTTGATCATTATATGGTGATTCATATTTTCATCATTTCCTCTTACTCTAAATAATATTCATATTTTTCATCAATTTCTAGCAACAAGCTCACAGTTGGCAACACAAACTCAAATCACAACCCTCCATGTCTTGAAACTATCACCACTCATCATCTCCCACGCGTGACTCGAGAAGAACCTCTAACTAAATGTGATATTTTTAATATGGGGGAGTCCTAACTCATGCATTAAATTTTCTAATATATTTTAGTATACACCAAAACATTCATTATCATTCATGAAACATAACAATAAAGAACCCCTTGAATTTAATTTTAGGTTTAAGGTGCCTCACATGCTTTTGAATTCCACTTTTCACATTAATGATAGTGTCCATATACCTTGTTGTGGCACTTTTAAACTCAATAATACCATTATATATGATTCCAAAAACCATTATGTGATCCTGGCTAAAATTAATACTCTTAGGAAGTGTTAAACTTAACTAAAAACCTTTACATGGATATCTTAGTAACATTATATGAGCATTGAAGTATGGTATTTACCCTTTTGATTTTTGAACAATTTATTGGTTACCGTTACATAAATAGTATAATATGTGGTTGAACTTTAAACATATTACTCTATATCTTCTTTACCTATGAAAAACCCAATAATTAAACTATAATTTTATAATAATGTATAAAATCAATTCTAAATGAACATATACTTTAATAGAGATAGAAAACATATAAAAATTATTTAAAATTAAAAGAAATTAAAAATATATAAATTAAAAAAATTAAAAACAAAAACCCCATTTTTAATAATATATTAAATAGATAACATATTCTATAGAAAAATTACTAGATTTACTAAAATTTTCCATTGAATGAACATTTTTACATTAAAATTTAAATAATTCCCCAAAAAAGATATGGAAAAATGTTTCCAAAATGAACTATATCGAATTCCAATGCACATATTAAATTTCTTGTCCTCGTGAAGAATAAAAAATGATCCACAATATTAATTTTTAAAGTGAGTAAAATATTTCTCTATCATATCTAAAGAGAATCTTGTTGAATCAAAAAATTACAAGGTAATAAATTTTCTATGAATTTTTTACATCTGTTCCTACATAGTTTGAAATACACACAACAAAAATGATGAAGTGAAGACTCATACCAAATTGAAAATTCCATGAAACCTATTTGAATAGAATTCACTACCTCACATAAATCCAAGTTAAAGAGCCAATTATATGAGTGTAGACAAATTATATTTAATTGAATTTAAAATTTTAATTGTAAACACTTTCAAAAATCACTCTCCCATAGGTTCATTAAATAAAATATCCATTTTCCATTTCACCTATACAACTAGCATGATTTTTATATAATTGAACATCCTACTTCTTCGGTATGGATCAATATTCCAATCACCTTATTGAATTAATTTTTAAAAATTAGTTACTTTATTTTATTTTTCCCAACCATGGATATACATAGCACTTATTGGATTTATAATTGGATTTTATTTACTCACATTCCCAACACTGGATTTCATAGGGATTCATTTTCATATCCCAATTTCCCATTTTCCTCCAATTTCAAATGACTTATATGATTTTAACATGAGTTTACTATCTATGTTATTATATTTCACAAAGGATAAGTATCATATTTTCATGTTCAAATATTTAGTTTTTTGGTTTTTTATTCTTTTTCCTGAAATATGTTTCCTATCACACTCCCTTTCCTAGATAAAAAATTATATTTCCATTAAAAATGGAAAATATCACTTATAAATCAAGAGCATTCAACATTTTTTTCATCAATGAAATCTGAAGTAACTTTCATGTAATTATTATTTGGGAAAAATTATATTAAAAGAAAATAAAATCTTAAAGAAATTTAATTTTCTTTAATAAAAAATGTATAAGAAATTGTGATGTGTATAATCATTGAATCATATCATAGAACAGTGAAATATCCCTCTCCACTAAACATAGAACATAACATTTTTCTCAATTTTTAATCCTAAGGTGAGGGGATATTTAGTATAATTTTATATAAATAGATTTTAAATTCAACAATTTAGAGTATATTTAAAGAGTTATAAGCAATTTCATAGACATTTTTTCACAATATTTAGAACATCCAAAATTGATTTAAAAAAGTAGATGTATTTTATTATAATTATTTCTTCATACAGAATTGAATATTTCCAATAAATCTAAAAAATAAATAATGTTTATTAGTGAGTACAAAGAAGTAATTATTTTAATCCAAAGTCATTTTTAGTGTTCTAGATAGGTTTTACAGTTTTTCAATAAAAAATTAAACAATAAATATAAGGGAATGACTAACCCCAATAGATAGAAAAATATTCAGTTTCAATTAATACACAACAAGTAAATAAGTCCCCCCCCCCAAATAAGGGCTCAAAAAAATTCAATAAAAAAATTTAATAAACTAATTAGAAGAATTCTCCTTTCAATATAGAATATTTTATCATTGGAGTACATTTAATAGTGTTTTACCCTTTTATTTTTACTAAAAATTTCTACTATTTATAAAGTTATAGATCTTATAGAATCAATGTTTCAATATAAAATTCTATATTTTCAAGTTAGATAACTAAAATAACGATAGTTTGATTATAGGGGATGCTTATTAGAATGGTAAGCCTTATATCTCCTCTAGGACCTCAAAAATAGTTGAAT
Organism: Viscum album; assembly: GCA_963277665.1. NCBI lineage: Eukaryota > Viridiplantae > Streptophyta > Magnoliopsida > Santalales > Viscaceae > Viscum > Viscum album. The sequence goes on along the minus strand of OY728164.1, from coordinate 478,488,880 downwards.
TTACTCTAAAAGATCACCTTTTCACCAAGAATATCATATTAAAAAAAGTTCAAGATTGATCGCACAAATATATCCTGGATCACTACAACCATAGCATAAAATAACCAATAAACATCATGAAGAAAACTAGAGTGTGACAGGTCAGGAAACCCTAGTAATATATGTCCATCTACCACACAAAGAAAATCATCTGCACACTAAAAATAAAAATAAAAGTAATAGATCATACTTAAAAATAAATGATCAATTGAATGTTTACAAAACATTTGAAAATTCCAAGAAAAGTTATCATATCAATCCATGTGTTTACATGAATAAACACCAATTTATTTTGTGTTGATAGTAGACCACAAGTGTAAATTTTCCCAAAATCAAGAAATACCAAATAGACTACACAATGATTGACAAGGGTGACTACATGAAGAAAAAAAAGAATACAGAATAAAATAATTTGGTTTATTTTAAAATATAAGAAATAAAATTCAATGAAAATGGGTTGGATCGCATGAAACACTTATTTTATGTCTTCAGTGAGACGTAGTGGTAGCTAATCTTTTAAACAAATAGGTGGTTGTCAAGCCTTTCAGATAACCCATTAAATGGTGATTAATTATCTAATCATTGATAAGAAATGATATATTAACATCTCTATATATATATAACCCCATTTACTAATACTCTTAGAATGTTTAAGGGTCCAAACAACTTGTTCATCTGTTTACTTGGAAGAATCTTAAGACAATAATTGAATATCAAAAGCATTTGACTATCCTTAAAGTACCTATTTTAAATGAAAGAATCATGAAAGGATTTTAGTCTCGATTTATAAATCCTATAATTTTCATAGAATTCTTTTCTAATATTATCTATCTCACTCGACTCTAACATCCTTCTTTCACCATCAGACTCAAAATCATAGTTTAGGGATTTCACATCAAAAATGATCTTGTTATGAAACTTGAAAGGGTTATGAAATGATTTTACAAAGATAATTATGGAAGGATACATCTTAATGTGGGTATTATATTATGTTCTATAATCTCATAAAGCATCAACCAACTTAACTAAACAATAATTCCTATCACTAAACATTGTCTTCTTAAAATTTCATTAGTCTCTCTATTTGAAATTTCATCTTGGAAACTAGATTGTGGGTGATAGGTTATTCCAGTTTTTTTAGTACAACAATATTTACCCATTTAATTTTTTAATATTGAAGTACTTAATTTAGTTTCATTATCAATGATGAATTCCTTGGGCACTAAAAATTTGAGAAGATGAAATTTTCGATAAATTTGAAAACACTAATATCATGGTTGGTTAGAAGTGTCATTACATCAACCCAATTATTCTAATAGTTTAAGTCCATAATAATTTACTCATTCACATAATAAAATAGAAATGGTCCCATTAATACTATTCCTCAAACATCAAATACATCATCATCCAATACCCCCTTTTGGGGTAGATTCTATTTTATAGTCAAATTATGAATCCTCGGAAATTTATCACAACCAACCACTAGACTCTTAGTCCCATTTAATAGAATAATTAAGTAGAAACCATAATATAAGACATTTTGGGTTGTCCTCTAACCCCTATGGTGTTCACCCCATAGTGAAGGGTGGTATATATGTGTAATGTGAACAATTTACCCTTAAAACACACATCCTCTTAGGATCTCATTATCACACCTTTGAAAGATAAAGTTGTTATCCTATAAGTAATACTGAAACTCAAAAATGAATTCGTTTCATTTGGTTTCTTGAAAGGTACTGGGGTATTATTCATGTGGTCAAAAAATTGGAAAATTCTACAAACCAAGAAGGTTGTATAACATATGTAGATTGTTGTTTTTCATCAAGAAATGAAGTGTTTATCTCTATCAATTCATCAACTTGGGTTAAAGATAACCAATAAAATTGGTCAAAACCCATTTTACAATCCCATTTATTATCATTGATTTATAGATCATACTATGATAAGTGAAGAGTCTATCTTATATGCCTTAGGATTGATTATTTGTTATCCAAAAGATACTTGAGAGCCTAATGGTCTATGGAAATGATAACCTTGGACCCTGTCAGATAATACCTATATTTTCAGGCGAAAACATAACAGTTTTTAGTCCATTATCAACAGTGGAGTAATTATTTTAGGTATCATCTAAAATAAAACATTCATTGCAAATCATATAAAGCCTCTTCTCCTTCCTTTTCAATAAAACTAATCCCATGAACACATCATTGTAATAACACATCACTTTTAATGGTTACTTATAATTATGGGGAGTAATAATTGGTGATGATGTGAGATTTTACTTAATAAGGATACACGATTCTAAACACATCTCATCAAATATAAAATAATTATCCTTCAATATTAGTGAGAAAATTTTCTTAGTGGCTTTATAAAATTAATTGATGAATCTCTTGTTTGAATGCACATAACCTATGAAACATCTAATATCCTTTCAATTTTTTGGAATTTGATGTTTTGAAATGGACATAATTTTTGTATTATCAAAATTAATTTACATATTAAAAACATTATAAACCAAAAATATACCATCAGTAACCATAACCATACAATTTTTCTAGTATAAAACAAGATTTTTTTCTTGATATATTTTAAAAAAAGATACATATTTTTCATAAATTGTTCAAAATTAGTTTCAACGATTGAGAAATTATTCATGAAAACATAAATTATCATTTCAATAATACATGATAAAATTTCCATCATATATCTCTAATAAGTTAATGGATTAACACAAAAACCAAAGAGAATTATACAAAAATCAAATGCCTTAAGTAAACAAGTATATGTGGTTTTTATGATCTTTTGGGGTTATAGGAATCTGGTTATAACCTTAATAACAATAAAAAAATTGAAGAGCAAATTACTAACAAACCTCTTGAGAATTTGGTTGAAAATAGATTTCAAAAATGGTATTTCTTTGTGATAGAATTAACTTTTCTATAATATATATAGACCCTACACTTATTTACTACCCAATATTAGATTTTATCATTCATTTAATTTGTAAAAACATTCACTCTGCTATTTTTATGAACCACATAAAATAGAATAAACCATGGGAGGATTGAAATGGTAAATATATTCCAGCATAAATAAATCTTAGTAACTACTCCCTAAGAACTTCTTTTATGTAGGTTTTAATTCTTCATATCCCTCAACTCTATTTTTATTATCAGAATCTATGATAATTTTTATGCATATGGTAAAAAGTAATTATTCACTTTAGGTTAGTTATGGTTTATCCAATAACTGATTTAAACATCCTCAAAACATTCATTCTACTTTTATCACTACTTCCTATTATATTTCATGATACTGTCATAGGTAATTAAGATAATTCACATATAAATTTCTGTTTTGGGTGATAATATAGTAATTTAATCCCTATATTTGGTCCTTCCTAATTCAAAATAAGAAACTTGGGTCTAGGAGGTCCAATTTCTACAAGCAACATCATTAATAAGAAACTATAAAAATATTACCCTTTTTTATTAGTGTCCACATAAAACAATTCCTTATATTCAAATTTATTGTTTTAGTTCACAATGTTTTCTAAGGAAAAATCAAATAATTGTTCTAAGAAATCTCCCAAATTTTCATTTATAAGTTCTTCTTCCATGTTATAGAATGTTCTCATAAAAGTTTTTACAATGATTTTATGGATATTTATTTCAACTATCATTCTCCAAAACATCACTTATTCCATATCAAAAAGTAATTATAAATCTAAACACTCATCTATTGGATTGACTTCACTCAACGAAAGTTAAGTAGTTGTTTTAAAAATATTGAATTCCTATTATTTTCCCAAGTTGAAAATCATATTACCCATAAACACATCTATGAATTATCCAATTATTTATAATAAATGATTACCAAAGATTATGGGAACTACCTTATCACACTTTATGTCAAAGATAATAAAATTAACAGAAAGTTATTGCTTCTTTACTCCCATAAGTAACTCATAAAGCCTCCTGATTATGTGGGTAACAGATCCGTTTGATACTACAGAGTAACTGTGTTGGGTAATGGTACTCAGAATTTCAAGTGTTCAAACTCAGATCATTTGAATGTATTTATAATTACACCAAGATCACACAAAGAGTTAAATAAGTAACTATCCCCTAAGATGCAATGGATGAAAAATCATCCTAAATCTTGAAATTTAGAGATATATTATTCTACAAGATAGAACGGCACTCCTATTTTTTACTTTGAAAATTTTGTTTAATTATTTACAATAATATAGAATTTTAATTAAATCCTCGAGGAATTTAATATTGATTTGGCACTTGTTTAAATTTTCTATTAATTTGAGAAAGTTCTAGTTTCTGATTCTTCTTATTTGTTCTTTCAGGGAAAGGAGTGGTTAGAGGTAAATTATTTATTATGGTTGTAATCCCCTCAATATATTCCTTAATATTATTATTCTATTTATTATATTTTTTTAAGAATTTTTCATATAGAATTTAGGTTTTTGAAGTTATTTTAATACTTATATCAAAATTTATAGATTCAAGGTTTTACAGATTTTTTTTTTCATTTTAAACCAAATTTTAATCTTGAGAAGGATTAGGATATTTATGAACTTCATAGGGATTTTTAAATCAATTATAGTTTTGATATGATTTATATTATCCCTAGGATTCACATCAGTGGTTCATGGTAGTTTAAATTTATATCTTGTATTCATCCCCCTATCAAGCTACCCCATTTTCAATTCAATATTATGCATTATCATCTAATTTAGATTTATCTAATTAATGTTATGATTTGTTTTATAAAATTATACATTAATATTCTCATCTTGAGAATCCATTAAACTTAATATTAGATCTATTTATGAAAATACTAGTCACTAAAAAATTCATTGGAAATTATAATTTTTATCCCTTTATTGTTTTTTAAATTATTTCTTTAACTATTATTGAAACCCAAGGGGAGAAATAGGTCTAAGAACCCATTTTTATGTACATGCAATATTTTTTGGTTTATATACCATATATTTTAATTAATATATAAATGATCATTATTAGGTTATATCCAAGGTCAATACCCATCAAAATTGGTCTTCTCAAGTGGTTGGGAAGGCATTTCAATGTTACGGAATCAATATAGTTAATGTACAAACATAAAAATATGGTGAAATTATTATCTATGTGGTTTTATACTACTTTAATAATAATAACCAGGTCATTTAAATTATGTGTGTTCAATATAATTTTTTTCATTATTAATAATGGTTCTTCTTCTTGAGCATTTATTATATGAGTTTTTTGTTGGAGTGTTAAATTTTTTTATTAATTACCCGGGTTTTCAACATTAAAATCTTCTCCAGAATAATAATCCATTAATTATTGTTGATATGGTGTGATACTATTATAAAAATTCCCATAAGGAATTATGGAGTAAATTTATGGTTCATACACTACCTATGTAACCCCTTGAATACCTCCAAATATTCATGAAATAGCTCCCATTCATTTGAATAAACCCAATGATTTAGTAGATAATTTATGTTTTTATTATTCATGGATATAATTTCATCACAAAATAATTAAATATTTGGTGAAATGTATAAAAATATATCTTATCCATTTATTAAAAATAACCCATATCATTTCCCATCATGAAATTGGAAAACTATTATCTATAATTCCACTTAACGAAACCCTCGATGTTTTAGTTTATATACCACACATTATAAGTCCATAATAATGTCAAGAGTGTGTTTATTGGGTAGTATATGGTATGATGGTAGAATTGATAGTTGATATTTCTTAACCACATAATTCTAAGACTTAGGGGATTTCTTAATACATAATTATTTTCTTGAAACCATAATAACTTTGAACTCCCTATGTATTACTCTTTATAAAAATTCATTTATAGGTTTAAGTGGATTAATGTTTTCATTTTATAAATTCAAAGAGTCCATATTATCTTCTATTTTTATTTTATTTTTCTATTTTAGAACACTTAAATTATTGTTTACCTTTGGTATATAGAGCTCTAAATTTCCAAAATCACACATAATGGGAATACACCAAAAGTTTTATCAATATTTTTTTCAAAAAATGGTAGCAGAATTGTTTTTTTTTCTTATTTAATATATTTTATAATTGTTATTTTATTAAATTTCCATGAAAATATTTAGTTATCTTAATTGTTCATATGAATATTCCCTGGTAATAGTAAAAAACATTTAAGAAAATTTTTTTAGACTCAAAAACATAATTATTTTTACCAATTAACCCTAGTAAGGATGAGAGAAAGGTATATCCTTGGAGGAAGGTGTTGGTGTGTTGTGACTAAGGAAACAATAAAAAACTCAATAAAATTAAATAGAAATCAGTGATATTAATAGTCGAAATGGTGTTAGATATAAATGAGTTGAATGAAATAGTATCTATGAAGGTGAATATATTGAGAGAAAAATATATCATAAAATTGTCTAGGAGAAATCAATATATGAGGATGGTGAATTTGATTGGCTAGTTTTAAAATATGTTTTTATTTATCCAAGTGCAAAAATTAATAGATATAGATTAAAAGAGGTTGAAACACTATGTTTTTAGATCAACCTATGACTGAATAACTCTTATTGTTTTCTAACCATATAACTCACTCATTTAAAAAATGATGAACATAGTAATCACTAAAATCAAATTTTATTTGACCATAGTGTGTTACTATCAAGATCTAATCACTTAAAAAAATTATCCATAGTTGATTAAGTAGTTTCAAATAAATTAAATAATGTTCAGTTTTTATTTGTTATCAAGGTTTTTCAAAAATTCTATGTTAATGATTGTAATATGAGAGAATAATCTACAAAATAAAGGCATAAATGAAGTAAAAAATGTAACTAATATGAACTAATTTCCCAAAGATGTTTTAGATGATGATCATATTTGATTCAAAAAGATTTAATAAATTTACTAAATTTAACATAGTGGATAAAATTGGGGAGAGATATAGAGATAGAAAAGTCTTTTGAGTTTAAGTGCTTCCACTCCCAAGCTCCAATGATGTTTCCCTACCACCTAGTACCTGTATCATCACTGCAACAAGTGTTTGTTAAGAACAGTTCAATAATCGGTCAATCAAGAAATATTCAATTATCCCCAAATTTATTCCTTCCCATCTAATTAATATTTATTTGTCTCACCACTTCTTAGCATAAATATCACATTTGAAAGTACAAACTCGAATCCCAAGCCTCTACATGGTGTCATTATCACTACTCATCATCTCCCTCCTGTGGCTTGACAAGAACGCCTAACTGAATGCACTCCTCCACACATGATAAATCTCCCAACTCAAGTGTTAAATCTTCTTACCTCTTTTATAAAACTCTAAAAGTTTACTCATAATTAATTCAACTTCATGATAATATCTCCCATGAATTTGATTTTAGATTTTGTGAACATTGTATGTTTTTTAATTCCCATTTTCACCCTAACACGAGTGCGCCTATACCATGATGTGGAACATTGAAATTTGGGTGTACCTTTTTTATGTTTTTAATGACCTTTATATAAGGTAAGGTGTATAGAAGTGTAATTAAGCATTGCTAAACTTTTATAGAAACACTCACATAGGTCTCTTGGTACCCTTATATGTGATTTTAGGTGATTGATTTACCCATCCAAAGCCTACATGATTTAGTCCTAACTTTTCTATAGACATTGAATTATGTGGTTGAACCTTACACTTATTTCATGATAGAATAATTTATTATAAAAAACACCAAATTTAAACTATAATTACAATACTTAATGATAATATTGATTCCAAACAAAAATTTCCTTCAACATATTTTGAAAACATGTAAAATATTTACCTTAACATATATAGAAATGAAAAAAATATAAATTAATTAACTAAACAAAAAAGACCAATTTTTAAAAATATGTTAATTGAGTAAATAATTCCATAAAAAATAATCAATTTATAAAAACATTCTATTTAAATAACATTCTTGCATTAAATTTTCAATAATTCCCCTATAAATGTGGAAAATGTATCCAGAAGGGTCACATTATAAAGTCACACTGACTCCTCATTGATCATGCCATGTATAATAGGGTAGGATTCCTCCTATGGGATACACCATTCCACTATAGTGTGCTAAGAGTAATGAGTTGTGAAACACCTCCATTGTCTCTTAGGTGATTATTAATTTCCAACTTAAGTATTCACCACCATGATCTAATAAAGGAATATTAATACTTATTCCTGATAAATTATGTGCTTAATTTTAAAATTATTTAAACATTTTAATTATCTTAGACTTATGAATCATAAAAAACACATAACCATTCCAACTAAAGTCATATATAAATGTTATTAAATACTTATATCCACCACTTTATTGAGTACTCATTGGAATGCATAAATACCTATGTATATGATTTATTTATTCACTGGATCTCCCATCCTTTCCATCAAAATGTGATTTTTTTCATTTTTCCCTAAAAAATGACTCTCATGTATCAAATGATTCATAATAAAATTTATCCAATAATACATCTCTATGGGGTATTTTGATTCATTTCCCAAATATATTCTCAAGTTAATAGTTCCAAATATTTGTAGTGTTATAATCAACCATGAATTTTTTATTTTGAAGTTTATAAATAGTATTATCTATACATAGAATGTATAAACCATTCACCATATTACCAATGTCATAAAACATTTCATTCATACATATAGAACAAATATTATTCTTAATAATGAATAAAATTCCCATCATTTACAAACAAGATATTGAAATAAAATTTTTATTTATATATGGAACACAGTAATAGTTTTATATTTATATAAATAAACCACTAGCTAGACTTAGATCAGAAGTTCCAACTTCTAATACAAAAAATTTTTCCCTATTACCAACACATAGATCTGATCTACCATTCATTAATTCTCTCATTTTTTAGTTTTTTTATCAGAACAAATGTTTGATGCGTACCTGTTATCCAATACACATGAGTTAGAATTAGAAATATTAATTTATATAACATTCACATTTTAATGCTCAGAATACATATCTGTGACAACACTTCTCATCCTTAAATACCAATATTTAATTAATTTATTGGCCATACCAATAATATATCTCAAAATGATTATCATAATGTAGGTCATAATCTATAATTAAGATATATTTATGGTTGAGTATCATATTTGTTATTTTTTACTTATGGACATCGAATAAAATTTCTCCCATTAAAATAATCACCATATACATAATTACCTTTAGAATTCCAAGAACCATATTTCACTAAATATTGGGTTAAATTGGCATTTCTCACAACATTTAGTTATTTAGGTAGGGTAGCATGCCAATCATATCACATGAGACTCTGGGATGGTTTGGTGGCCAACTATGTTCCCATATCATCATATGAATTATCCTAACTCTATTCCTACGGAAACATAATCCTATTAGGTTCACCCACCCATGTTTAACCAAAAACGTGAAATTGAATATCAGAACCTAATAATATGATATTAACCCAAATACAACATGATTTACACAATATAATTCATGAAAACCCATATTTATTAAGACATTTCTAGTTGGATGATTGAGGTATTAACATGTTTTTTCATTTTAAGTAATCTCACACTTAGTATTTTAAGGGTTTTCTTTTTCTCAAAATTTTAATAAACATAACATGCATATTAAATCAATAGTTATTGAATTAAATGAATATTTAAATCATGAGATATAAATATAAATTTATTATATCTTATTTAGGAATATTAATATTTCATTTATACTTCCTAATAATATTCTGTTATAAATAAACTAAAATAATTTTGACATAAAATATTAAATTTTTCATATTTTTAACCCATATCATATTTAATGATAGATAGGGTTGTCATTTATCATACGTTGTGGTTCAGTCATGTTGTGGGTGACCTTTCATTTTTAACAATTTTCATTATATCTATCTTACAATGTGACCCTCAATTTTATTAAAACATTATTATCAGTCCTAACCTACTATAATTCTTATCATAACATGGGAAACAACATAAAATTATTAGTTTTAATGAATTATAGATTATGATTCAACCTTCTTTATCCTACGTTTATGAAGAACACTAAATATACTAATTTGATATCATATATACTATATAAATTAAAATCAACCCAATTGATAACACTTATCCATCTCATATTGTACACCATGGTAATGCCTTAAGAACCTTATGATAAAAATTTTCTTCTCAAAATCACAATATAATCTTTTTTAATCAATGATAAATCTAGATTTGATACCACTGATAGGTTTTTTAAGAACATCATGAGCTCATAATAGGGAAATATACCAAATAAATATCCATATCCATCATCATCAAATCCACATATAATGCATAACATTAAAAAATATGCACACCTCGTATCCAGTTTGTTCAATATTGGTTGAGTGTTTTTTGAAGGAGGTTACAAAGTAATATTACATGGTATCTTTCCTATATTGGTGATACATTGAAAAATATAATCCTCGTTTTCTATGATAGAACCCCTTAGACTCCAATGGTGTGAAAACACCTTATACTCAAAGATAATTGGATAATAGAGAAGAAAGATTGATATTTGTTTTTATCTTGTTAGATCCTACAAACCACACTACAAATGGAATTGTTCATACCCTTTTATAGTTCTCCCTCAATCAATGAATGTGGATGAGTATTGGATACCATTATTTTTTATTTTCCATATGTCACATAATGTATGTTTTTTGTTTATATATTATATGTTAAAAACTTCAATAATCAAATATTATTTCACAAGACATTAATAACCCATATCAATGACTAATAACTGAAGTCAATCCATTTGGAAATGGTGGATATATTATTGCACCGTATATCTCATATCATAATATGAATCATACAATATGATATAGGCATCATATTTATTTAATGATATAACTATATTGTTTCCTATGATATGCATCATATTCATATCAGGGATTATAATATAACAAATCATGAAATATGATTTATCCTATTTTAGTGAACTTACAATAACATTTTTATTATTATCAGGTCACATTTTCAAGTATTTATATATACAATATTTGGGTAGGGACACCATTTGTGAGGGCCTACGGAGTTGTACTCACACCATGAATAGGTATCTCTATGTGCATTAAAATTTTATGGTTCATGACATAGGTAAGGGGAAAAGACATATATTCGATGGTTGATCTTGAGATACTTAGTCAGAGATGGGAAATGAGACCGACCCAAGACTCGGGACCATCTTTTTTGGATTCCTCCCTAATTCTGGTTATTTTGGACCATGTTTTATATGATTGGACCATGAGATATCTTATGTATATATGTATGAATCTTGTGGAATTATGGTAGCACATTTTAAATAACAATTCTATGGTGATTTACTTATGGTTATCTCATATCTAAAATGTCCATATTCTTACTTTTATATTTTTTTGGAATAAATTTTAATTTATTCAAATTTAGAGAAACAAAATAAAAACCCCTTTGGATTCCTAATTTTATACTATAATGATTATTTGTGGATATTTATTTCCCTATTACTTGTGTCTACATAATAAAAATGGCATAATATGTCCACATTGTACATTATAAACCTTCTTTCTAGTCAATATCCTCTGATACATGGTGAATTATGCTTGTGATGCATAATGTTTTGGTTCATCCATGATGGAGGAAAACTATTTTAGGGGTCATTACAAGATACATTCACCTCTCCTGCTTCTCTACTTCATAATTAGAATCAACTCGCCTAGTATATTATTAAGATTATTTTCCTTGAATCTGATCACAAGTGTTCCTAAATACGTTTATCCTAGCTTGTCTCCCTTGTTACATCACCTTATAAGTTTGAATGATGTGGTTTCATTACAAACCCCACACTATTCTATGTATTTCCTTATAAGAAACTCAACCCTTACTCTCCTCCATATCATTGATACCATTGTATCACAACTTACCCCCTCTTGAACTCCTCTGGTACTAATAGTGAAGACATGTGTAACTCCCAAAGCCCACCTTTAATAGTCCACAATTTGGAGAATGGCACAGAGGGTATAAAAATAAAAGAATTGGAGGTACCAACCTGATAATATTAGGAACCTAAGGAAAGAACCACTAAATAACTACATCATATATATATATATATATAACAAACCATAATCCCACACTGCATTTATTTCATACATAAAATAAAAGTCTCCAAGATAAAATACCCAAAGGCAACTCCTATAGAAGTGACACCAACACCGATCATGGACTCCATTAGTTAGTAATGTTTAAATCAATCACAAACTCACATTAAAAATATATAAAAACTAATATGTGTGTGAGTGTGGGATTGTATACTGATGAAAATACAAGAATATTTAGTAATATCCTTCTAAAAACCACTCATGAAAAAGTGGAAAAAATACTAATTCATTAGTGAATAAACAACAAAACTAAATTTTCACCTTTATCAGGACAAATATCTATCATATTCATCAAGGCTCACTCACTCAATATCATATTCAAGTATAATAGCATAATATTGAAATAATATATTAAAAGGTTACCATACAACCACTTCCTGTTTGAAATAGTCCACCTCATTCCCCTTTTCATGAATCCCAATGTTATTATCCCTCATATAATAATATAAACAAAATTGAATGACCACATAACAGCCAAAACCACATATCTATATTAATATACCACATAGAATAACAAATTACCATGTCACCACACACCACAAAGAATCTATGGTAAGGTATACAATCTTGAAATATATTATCCCCATGCCATCCCCCTTCTATATAGGCCTCTATTGTACATCCAAATAACTACAAACAAATCATAGCCTCTCTCTCTATGTGTGTGTGAAATAAAATTGATCCATTGTACTCCATATATATATTTTTCACAACCCTAATTCAATATATCGCATACTATGTTTTGGAGAGATGGTAAGGGAGAGTAATCATTCATCTTAATCACCTCCAATCTAGTTGTTGGGGATGGCGACTAGAGCCCAAAATATCATATTGGAATAGATAAGATTCTCTAATTTGGGTGGTGGTCCATAATAAATTACATAAAAATAAAAGGATATAGTAAACCATGCTTGAATATCCTAAGATTAGACTCATGGATGCATTAAATTTAAAACTACAATAGGCAATGGTTACATTATCACCATCACTGTACACTAAAAACCACTATAACAATTGACCACAACAAAAACAAACCATGAAACAACTAAATAATAGCTAAAAATCATTTACCATTTCATAATTTATAACATCATTACCAATTTATAGAGTTATCATTTACCATAGACATTAACTTAATTTAACTGATTTTATTCTAACCACTACCCTATTCTTACCATATCATTAAATTCACGAATTTATCCATTAGTTATTCAGAAATTAACCATCATTTCAGGCCATCAAGGCCATACCTATTACCAGTTGCATTATTTTTAAATTCATTCTTTATCACCGGGAAATTATTATAAAAATCATAACCTCTCTCGGCACTACATAAACCACCACAACATCCCTTGCTAAAGGCCACAAGAAAAATTCAACCCCTTTCACAGCATCATCCATTTGATTCATACATAAATCATTCCAAACCACTGCCACAACAATATCCTACCACCACTCCTATTACAACCAGATAAAGAAGAACCACAACAAGACCAATATCCAACATAAAATACCGAAAATGGAAATGTCAAAAAAATATTCTTACTTCATACTTCGATATTTATTTACAACTACTTGTATAATGACATATCTATTAAATTTAAAAATTTCAAATATCTCATATCATTACATTATTTAAATTATTATCCAATTATAAAGGTGATTCAATGTATCAAATAATAAAAAATAAACATATCAACACAAACAAAACTTATCCAAATATCATAGGAAATACACAAGAAATATCATGGAAAACATATAAGACCCATATAAACCATGTATTCACCTCAAATTTCTTTAATTTGGTTCTTTATATTTATTAGATCAACTCTAACCTTCCTCCCATGTAAAACATATGCATCATAATTTCTTATTCACATAGAATAAAGGGGAAGATAGAACTTGAATCACTAACCTCAATTGAAACTTCAACAAAAACTACAAAAGAATGATATGAAAATGCAAATAAATAACCACCAAACCCATAAGGATAAATCAAAAAACATATGCATGACCATAACTAGACATCACAAAAACTGAACTCATACCCCTACCACATCCTCTTGAAGAGAAAATAATTTTTGAAGAATAATAAAATCCTAATATAATTGCACCTAGGATCAGGGGATCATGATCACAAAAATACAAGGACCAAAGGACACCAAAGGATTTCTAAATAGAACCAAAGATAGAACAAAAAGAATATAGGGTATCAAGAACATCACAAGAATTGATGGGAACTTAATTAGGTACCAGAATTTATATCAGAAACTAGAATACATGGGATCATGTTTTGAGAGGTGTGGTCATGCCACAATGGTGATTCAGTCTAATAATCTTAGCATGATCTCCATAAATATTGGTGGGTAAAAACTGTTTAAATTTGAAACAAAAGAAGTGGTCATAGATAATTAGGGACTACCACATCACAATGCTTGAATACTAGGGAATCATAGAGAAAACCTCAGCCTAACTAGCTCAAACCAAATAACCCTTACAAGAATCCATGGAGTAACTATATTCTTCATAATGAAAATTATCCAACATAATATTAAACTGAAAGAATCGCAATATCCTCCACACTGAAATGAAATACAATACACCACAAAAATATTCTCACACCTAAATAGAGTGACATAAAAATCACCTAGCTTAAGATCCATGTAGCAATTTAATACCCCATGACGTAATGAAATATGACATGGACAAACAAAAAAAACCCAACCAACTCATGGCACAACAAAATTTCACAGATAAAGATCTACACCACAAGACATCATCTCATGTTGCAACAACAATAATCATTGAGTAACACAAGTTTCTAATTGAAATATTATCTTAAAATCTATGTTTTTACTCTCAATGCATCTCTAACATCTTTGACACCCTATATCCAAAAATTATAGGATCAGTATAAATATGGGACTCTATATAAAGCCACTGTGAAAAGTGATTTAGTATATTTTTGTATGCAAGTGCTGCACCGACCATACACCTTACTATGTGTTTGTTCTTATTTAATCATTTTTTAGGGAAGTGAGTTAATCAAACAATGAATAAATAATGATAAATCATAGAAAAAGAGATAAACAATTTGTGTTAAAAAATATTAATGGTCATAGTAAATAGCTTAGTGACCTTATTAATATCCATGTAAAACATCCAATAAGGCAATAAGAGTTAATAGGGAAATGGTGATTATAATTTTATTAAGTGTTCAGGTATTAATTCACACCCCTCTTAGTGTATCTCATAATGATTATTACAAATAGAGACAACAATGCAACAATTTTGTTCCATGCACCATAGATTTTAAGGTGGTGAAATATTAAATTTCCTTTCCACTAGGTTCCCTGAAATTGTAAAATTTCATTATTTTCCATAATTCTTATCTCATGATAGATATTTTTTTTTTGTAATTTACATAAAATTATATTAAATTTTAATAAAAATAAAACCACTCACTCGGCCCCCACAATCACCCTCCATGAACCCTAAAACACCCATGTAATTTCTAAACATAAGGTTATTTTTTAAAACATTTACCATAATAGGCATCTAATTTGGATATCTATAAAAATAATATAGTTGGGGGAGAAGTATGCATTAAAAATATGGGGAAGGAAAGGGGAATTCCATGTTAGCATGTTTTTATAATAATTACCCATAACGGATCATTCCAGAAACAAAACATCATGCATATTTTTATAATAAAGATTCTTCCCTATACAATGAATTTATTATGAAAATATTATCTAAAATTATTTTTATATAAATTTTAATTAGAACAAATTTAAATTATATAACTTCAGTTTAATTATTTTAAAACATTCAATATCATTATTTTAAATATTAAACTTATTTATTTTATTTTTAAATTCTACTAATTTATTTTAAATTTCACGTTTATTTATTTAAAAAAATTATTCAATTTATTTAGTTTAAGATTTTCAAGTTATTTAAATTTTATACTAAAATATTTATTTTAATTACAAATGTTATTTATTTTAAAAAATATTCAACCTGTTTATTTTATAACATTCAATATATTTATTTTAAAATATTCAAGTAATTTAAATTTTTTTATTCAAGTAATTTATTTTAAGTACTAAATTTATTCAAAAAAAATTATTCAAGTTATTTTTTAAAAATATTCAAATTATATGTATTTTTTTATGTTGTTTATTTCCTTTTAAATATTCTTGTTATTTTTTAATAAATTCAACTTTTAAATTTTAAATTTTTTATTCATGTTAATTAATTTAAAATATCCAAGAAATTTGTTTTAAATATTAAAATTACATAAAAAAATTTTCAATTCACTTATTTTATTTTTTTTATTGATCGTATTTATTCTACATATTTATTTTATTTATTTCTATTATTTTTTCAAGTTATTTAGTTGAAAATATATAAATTAATTACATTTTGAATTAAAAATTTTAATTTCAATATATATATTATTTAGATTCTTTTGACTCAAGTTATTTATATGTTTCCAAACATTCAAGTTATTTATTATAAAATATTCAAAATAATTTATTTTTTTATTCAATTTTTTTATTTTAAATATTTAGATTTTTATTCAAGTTATTTATATTAAATATTCAAACTATTTAATTTTATTTAAAAATATTAATGTAGAACATTTAAAATATTTTAGATTTATTATTAAAATTTTTTATATTAAACGGTAAAATTACTTATTTTAAAATTTTTATTGGCATATTTCCTTTACATATTCATGTTTGAAAAAAAATATTCAAGTTAATTAGTTTAAAATATTAAAATTATTCAAATGTTCAAGATATTTATTATAATTTTTTTTAAATATTAATTCTAAAATATTCAAGTTATGTATTTTAAATACTAAAATTAATTTAGTTTTTATATTCAAGTTATTTATTTTCAATTATTTTAATCAATTTATTTATGACCTTCAAAATATTCGAACAATTTTAATTGTTTTATTTAAGTTATTAGTTTTAGAAATTCATATTATTCGAATTTTTTATTCAATTTATTTACTCATTTAATTAAATTGAAGAAATAAATAATTTAAATAAAAAAATAATATAAATATACAACATAATAAAATTTAATGATTTTATTTTTTAAAATAAATAAATCAAATAAAAAATTTATAAAAAAAAAATTGAAAACAAATTAATAACATGAATAAAAATGGAAATCAATAACATAAATTAAAAAAATTAATTGAATATTTAAAATAAAGAGATTGAATATTTCGAAAAGGATAAGATGAATAAAAAATTTAAGATAAATAACATGATTATTTGAAGATAAATAACCTGAATAAAAAAATTAAATAACATAAATGTTAAAAATTAAATAAGTTGAATAAAAGTATAAATAAGATTTATATTTAAAATATATATTTAAATCAAAACATGTAAACAACTTGAATATTTGGAGCTTAATTTGTTGGGTATGAAATAAAATAAATTAAGGTATAAAATTAAAAACTTGAATAAAAATTAATTTAAAAAGCTTCAACTTTTAAAATAAATAACATGAATAAAAAACTAAAATAACTCAAATATTTTATGGTAAATACTTTTTAATAATTTGAATATATAAAATAATTAACTTAAATAAAAAAATATAAATATTTAAAATTATTAAATTTAATAAAAAAAGTTAAATAATATGAATATTTTAAAATAAATAACCTGAATGTTATAAAATAAGTGACTCGAATAAAAAAATTAAAAAAAAATAGTTTAATAAAAAAATTAAATAACATGAATATTTTAAACCAAATATCATAAATAAAACATTTAAAATAACTTGTATATTTAAAATAAATAAGTCGAATAAAATAAATTAAAAATGTTGTATATTTTAAATAAATACATTTAATGGAAAAAATTAAAATTACTTCAGTATTTTTACTTCAATGACTCCTTTTAAAGATTTTCCCCACTATTTGATGGACGGTCTTGTGTTCATGCGGTAGTTTTACCCGGTTTCTAATTGGAGGAGGGCTACTCCAAGAAGTTTATGGATTGTAATGGGGGTTGGGGTTTAGGCACAAAAAAACATGAATAAAAGAAATTAAAATAAATACCATGAATAAGAAATTTAAAATTAATAACATGAATATTTTAAACAAATTAGCTGAATAAAAATTTTAAAATAATTCTTTTTAATATTTTGAAAAATATAAACTGAATATTTTAAAATATTAAAATTGAAGATATTAAATTTAATATTGTTTAAATTTAATATTTTATAATAATAATATTTTTAATATAAATATTGGATTTTCAATGGCGCAGTTAATGACAGTGCATTTGTGGTAAAAATGTACATGACGACTGATGTGTAATGACTTATTTTTTTTTCTGGAAGACGCTTATCTTTTTTTTTGAGTTCTAAAGTCTGAGGTCCTATAAAGGGGGTAAAATAATAAATTTTATAGGCTAGATGGCCATACAAAAAAATATATAGTTCCATTGATCTTGAGGTGTAACATTTACTGTTATGATGAGTTTTGGTGGAAATCTAAGAAGAGTGAATTTTAAAGGATTTTTTAAAATTTTTATTTAAATAAATATTTATCCCTGGAATACGAACATTAATATCTCTTAAACAATGATCCATATATAAATTGATACATCATCATTTTTTCTAGAATGGATCGTTTTACCTAGGAGTAATATACTTTTTTTGTTTGGGTGTTGAATCCCGAACTGGGATATTTTAGGTTGTTTATTGAATGGTCGATTGATACAATTTTTTTGTAGATAAATGGTGACAAAATGAGCAAGGTTGTCCAGCCCTTTAAGAAACCATTTAAAATAATGAGAGTGGGGAGAGTGGCCAGTGGTTTCAACTGATGGTTGTTTTCTTCAATTTTCATCCTGGTTTAAATATATATATATATATATAATAAAATCCCCTTTACCACTTTATTATAAATATATGGGTATCCCCCTCTCTTTAAAAATATTTTCATCCTCTCTCAAAGTACTAAAACTATATCAGATTTTCTCTATGATCATCAAAATTTAAAGTGTGATTTTTCATCACTCATTGCGTTTGAGGGAGTTCTTGGATTTTGTAATGAACAACCCTAGGTTGACCTGACACGTCACCCAATATGGCTCATCACAAAGCCTTAAGAGCACCTCCCTAAATGATAGAGGTTTTTGATTACTGGTGATGGTCTAAAAGATACAGTGGGGAGACTATAATCTCTAGTTAGAATGAAATAGAAGTTGGAATAACAAAAAAATTTGCAGGGATAAACATCAAATTAAACATATTAAATAAACTAAAATAAAAACAAACTATAATAAATTAAATTTACCATATATCCATATAGGATCAAACATGAAAAACATACAACAGTTGATCAACCACTAGGCCCACCACATATACAAGATGAACAACTGAAAAAATAATTCACTGGGCTCTACATCCAACACTGAGCTAAACCATATACCTAGTCTCTGTGATGCTCAAGCTCCACTATCCTGATCATGTGACTCCATAAAAGAAACTCTACTTGATCAAAAAAACATTGAGTCCCTACCCCAGCCATCATGTAACCTATGCTCCAACATAAAATTAGATATCATTTTTACATGAACATCGAGTATCACATGCATAGAGGGGAGAAATCATTCTCAGTAGGCCACCCCCTATAGTGTACCTATAATTTGTTTTCATAACAAGTGCATGCACACATGATATTTGTTTCCTATTCAAAACTAATAATAGCATGTATAAAATAAGCAACATAAAAAAGTCGATAAATAAAAACAAGGAAAGAAACCAACAGTGGGTTCTAGTATAAAAAAATTACTAAAACTACCCCATCTCTATCCCTTTCTAGAGGATTTATAGCATGTGTCTCACCCAACCACACAACAACCAACGCATCTTCAAGATCTACACAAGTTCTCCAAAGCATCCAAACAAAAATGATTTAATGAAGAACCTCGGTGTAACCATATATGTTCATAAGAAAAAGATAATCTACTAGGCTTTGGGACTCCAACATTATGTTCCGAACAGGTGACTAGAACATCTAATCCAACACCACCATAGAACCTATCAATCCTGATGGTCAAACAGAATGGATCGGGCACTAGTGATGGACCCAAGAAACAATATCCCCTAGTCTCCATCTATATAACATAGAGAATATAACATCCATAGTGTCTAGCATGCCACAACATCCACGGTGTTAAATCCTAGCCAGGGCTTAAAACTCAACTAGAGGGGTGCACTCATCAAATCTCCAGTTAGATTCATATGATCTTCTAACAAAATCTATACAATGGATGAAAGAACCAAATCAACACTCAAACCCAACCCTTTATCCAAGATATCCTAATAGTTTCCTCCTCAAACCAATGTCCGGATTATAAACTATCTCAAATGTCATGACCAAGGGCCAACTAAACATGGAATAATACAACCTCAAAACCTCTATCTAAATATCTGAACTAGAAATGCTTATCAACTCTCACCTAACATATCACAATGTCTCTCTCATCACCCTTGATTTCAGTATCCAACCCCCCCCCCCCACCCAGAGGCTCTCAATGACCCACCTCAGGTCCAAACTAAAACTCAAGGATCCCACAGACTCTAGGGTCACCACACAAAAGTGACATCCTATTAGGTAATCCCCTACTACATCCAATATATTGATCCATGGTTGTCAAAATATCCTCAAAAGTCCCAAAGGCCACAAAAATAGCAGGACACCCAATGAGGTATTCCTCTTTTTCATCCAAAAGAATGTTTCACACCCAGTGTATAAATAACCCAAACAACACTAAGTGGCCTCCAAATGATCCTCATTCAACAAAACACCTAAAGGTAATCCAGAAGAAAAAAATGACAACTAAGGCCTTCACAACGGTCCTCAATACCACCTGAAAAGAAGGACCCTATGTGGGATCCTCAACATTAACCAAACCATGCCACATTGGCATCCTGAACCACCAACTACAAAGACCATTGGTCACTCAATAAGTAACTATCCTGAAGGGTATTCCATAATGGTTCCCTATTACTCCTCAAAAAATATCAATGGTTCCCAACCACAACTGTCATCCGACAATTTTAAACCAACCCAAAGGCTCCAACTGCTTCAATCCTAAAACATAAAAGCTAAACTTGAAATACTCCAACCTCTATCAATCAGTCTCAACATAGAGGAAAAATACAATATTTACTCAAAGATACTACAAAACCCTTCCTTCTAAAATCAATCCAAAGAACCTCAAACGAATCTCTATGGAACACTTGATCGAGGTTGATAAATGAGCTCACAACCCTCACTCGGGCCTCGTGACTGACAACCCAACCCCCAAGAGTATTTTCGATCCAATCCTCAAATAAATACTTTTGTATTTCTCGTCCATCCGAAAAACTATCCATACAACCTCTAGAATCTAAAAAAATTCCACCATCATGATCTACATGGAAAAATGATCAGAATTCACTACTTACAAGTCCAATTATGACAAAAGAGTGAAAAATAGGAAAAATCAGGCCATGAAAGATAAGTACATAGTGTGTAACCCCAAAGGGTCCTCCCTTCTCATGTTCCATAGGCTACTTAGTGTGTGGTTTTCAAAATTTTCTGGCATTTATTCCCTATAAATTTTTTGTACCCCCACATGAGTACCTTCCCATGTACCACAATCCCCCACTCATTGCGTACACTGCCAAACTACATAGTGTGCACTGCCCCGTACATGGCGTGTACCCAACATGGGATCCCCAAACCTGTGCCTGACAATGTACCCCCACACGAGTTCTGCCTAAGTACAGTAGATGATGATAGGATATGTATTCTTCTCAGGGATTGGTCATGTAGCCTACATCTCCATGCTCCCCTGAAGGACCCATAGTTGACACTCGATGGAATGTACCATTAATACTTGGTGTGCTATCTGAAAAACTCATCTTTCCAAAAAATAAGAATACAAGACACATGTTCTCTAAACTGCAAATCATGTACATTGGTTTTTTCAAATATAAAACGCCCAAAATGGCATGAAACCCCCATTTCTCTCTGATTAAGACAAGATCAACCCACATGGGATCCCCAAAAACCCATAAAAGGTTTTAGAATTTATAAAATAAAATTTAATGTGTATTTATAGTGAAAAACATAAAACCAAACCTACCGCTAGGGTGAAACAATATGAGCATCACACTAAAATTGTGCCCCACACTAACCAAGCCTTGATCACCTCTAGTTGAGCCACCAAGAAGAGCCTCCTCTTCCCTCTTCTTCATATCTACCTCTACCTCTCTTTACCAAATATCCAAAATCGGGATCCCCATGGAAGTACATGAAAATAAAACGCAGAAGAGAAAATAAAGAAAATAAAAAAAGGAATGTGAAGAATGAGAAAAAAAATAAAAGAAAAGGGGAACGAGCCTGAGAATAGTGTTTGACACAAGGTTATGTATCACCTTTACAAAACCCCCCATTCCAGACTCAACTATGGATATAGAATCTCAATTAGATTCTTTGTTTAAAATTATTACCATAGGAAAATTAAAAAAATTACTATTAAATTAAATTAATATTAAATATTCTGTAAAATTTTGAATGGCTCTGATTTCCACCAAAATATTGTCCCAGGGAAAACACATTATTCTAGGACCAATGGAGTAGTTGGAAATTTTATGTCAGATCATATTATAGAATAATTTTTATTTTACCCCTAAAAATTCTTAGAAACAAAATGGTTTTTAATTTTCCATGATATTTATAACCTGTGACAATGAGTGGAATCACAAAACACCCACCACAAACACTTCCCGCCCTTGAGAGGCCTTAGTGAAAAACCACTTTCCATGATCTACCCCAAGAACGGGTGCAACTGACAGTACCTTGACTATCAACAACTAGTCTTACAATGTCCCCAACACTCTCCTAACATAAGAGAGGTTAAACCATGATTGAATTGGTACTCCACACCCTAAGGGTATCATTATCATCACCCTACTACACAAATGGAAACACACATGGCCTATACTTCACCCATCACAAAACAGAATGAATAGACATAGAAAAACCTCTCACACCTATGATCCATCACAAAACCCCACAACAAATTCACTAAATAATATATATAAAATGAGGTTTAAGAACTCTAATAGCCTATGGTGAACTCCAAAACACAACTTTTTTCCTTAGACATACCTCAAAATCACAATAGGACTCACAATCACATGGGACAAGTGCTAATAAATCTAGGATAATTCACATAAAACCACTAACCATACTCCTCATATAATTTTTTCCCAAAAAACTGAAGAACCCATGACACTCTTTTTCAAAATTTGGGAATCTCCCTCATTCCATGATCAAACACATGACCACCCTCCACTTGGTTGCAGATCCAAAACAAAAAGGTTTCAAACCATGCTCTTACAATTCTACCCAAGGAACAACCAAAATGATCATGGAGAAGAAACTAACTAAACATTTCCTCTCAATAAAGCCATGAGATAGTGAGCACACCCAGTACTATACTTCTCAAACACCAAGCATCCTCATACCTAAACACACCATTATGATAACATACCTCAATGAACTCAATAAGGAAGAATAGTAAAGCCCACCCAATCCACCCATGATAGCAGGAACATAATCCCTATAGGAAGACCCAATAGATTGCACATGGAATGAACATATCCCTCCCAAGGAACATAAACCCAAGACTTCATCAAAACCACTACCTCAGGTAAACACATGTCCAATAAAAATATATATTTGGAATCCTTTCCACATTGAGCCACCAACATGGAACTCAAATATAGTTATCAACCAAAAAGGGTCTTCATGCATCCCTTGATGAAGGGACAACATCTTATAAATGTCTAAAAAATTACACCAAGATCCACATGACATGTAATCCAATGAAAATATACACACTCTGTTCACTTGAGTATAATTCCACTAAGAATTTATATAAGAAAACAACGTATGAGAATTTATTAACACTTTAAACAACTAAACATACATCATTAGTAAAAAACCCACATATAAAATATGTCACATGAAACATGTGTACCTGGAATGATGCATGAAAATTATCCTCTTTCCAATGGGCCAAGATCCAAAAACCATAATAAAAAATATAAATCCACAAACCCAAGTGCATTACACCAGGTTAAAACACACAACCATAAAAATGAACACTAATAAAAAAATAAAAATCCCTGGTAACTTGTAAATTCTATTGGAAAAGGCTTCCACAACACACCAATATGATATCCATCACATGTTCTGATACATTCTTAGGCCACATTTCTACCAACTCCACAAATCACAAAACTATACATCTCAGATACACTTTTGTAACAAACTAGTCATGGATGATCTGATACATTACCTGATTTGGCTAGCCATAAGACCTAAAGTGTGCCTTCCCAAATGAAAATGGCTAAGAACTAGTGGAGAGAGTCTAAAATATATATTGGGAAGACTATACCCACTAGTAATAGTGAAATAATAGTGGAAATAACAAAAAAATACATAGGGATAAACATATGATTATATATAATAAATAAACTGAAACAAATACATGTTTTAATAAATTAAATAAAACATATAATCATTCCATATTAGGATTGAAGAACATAAAATATCTGGTTACCCACTAGGATAACCACATAAAAATGATTAAAAAATGAAAATAAAATACATCAGGTTCTACTAACAACACTGATCCAGACCACATGTCTGATCTCTAAAATACTTGAGCCACAACATCCTAATCATGAGACTACACATGAGCAGCCTCACCCGATCAAGAAATATTTTCCCTCCACCCCGTCCAATTCACAACATGTACCCCTAATTTAAAGAAGAAATCAAGTATACACACCCATCAAGGTGCACAAATAAAGTGTGAGAAAGAAATCTTAGCAACCACCCAATAGTGGACCTATAATCTAATATTATAATAAGTTCACACACATATGATATATCCATACTTGTTAAAACTAATAATAGTTATCATAAAATAAACTTTAAAAATATTGGATAAATATACGAAAATTATCCAACCATTGGTTCTAGCCTAACTCCCAAGGTAAATCAACACATCTCTGGCCCCCACAATAGGATTTATAGCACGTACCTCACCCAGAAACATTATAATAAATGTGTAAAATAGATCTAAATAAGATCTATAATATGTTTAAACAGTAGTTCATGAATGTCATACCCCAAGGAATTTCCATAGGTGTTGACACAAGAAATCACCTCTACCAGGATCTTGGACTCTTGTATAATGAACTGAATTGGAAACAGGAACATCAAGGCTAACACTACAAGAGAACCTACCAGTCACAAAGCTCCTATAGAAGAGATTGTTAACTAGGGATAAGTCCAAAAAGCAAGGTAAAAAATGATAGATAAATTTAAATAGGATAATAGAGAATCTGAGGTGTTAAGAACACCTTATTATCCCTGATGATGACCCATAGACAGGATATAACACTCTACTAGAGGGGTGAAGTCTTCTGGATTTCAAATCATCTCCCTAATCCTATATAACCAAGTCTAGAAAACAAATGATATAATTAGATCAAAACATAGGGAAAACACTTGATCCAAGATATCTAAGGGGTATCCTCTTCAAACCAAAGTGTTGAGTAGAATCTAATAGAAATTTCATGGTCAATGTAAAACTGAACATTGGACGATCCAACCCTGAACCCACCTTCCAAAAAATTGAACTATCAGTGTCAATCAACTCTCATCCAACAAATAATGAAGCCTCTATCATCACCCTAGGACTTTGTATCCAACCAATAACCACCACAGACTCGCAAAAACATACCATATATCCAAACCAAAACTCTAGGCTCCCACAGACCTTGGGGTCACAACATAAAGGAATAGTCCTATTAAGAACTCTCTTTCTACATGCAAGTTATTAGGCCATGATTATCAAAATATCCTCTAAAGTAACTAAGTCCAATGAAAGATATGGACACCATATGAGAGGTTCCTCTAGCTTAACTAAAATCACAAGTCGCAACCAGTGTGGAACAACCCAAATGGCCCTCAGTATCCTCCAACTTGTCCTCAATCAAAAACTCTCCCAAAGGGTATCTAAAAGAAAATCACACCAACCAAGGCATTAAAAATAGTCCTTATAATGACCTCAAATGTAGTATCCTATGTGGGATCTGCAACACAAACCAAACCATGCAACACAAACATCCTAAACTATCTAAAACGATGACCATTAACCAATCAATTAGTTATCATCCTATATGGGATTCCATAACGGGTCCCTAAAACCCCTCACAATATCTCAATGGCCCTTATATGTAACCACCATCCCATGATATCAATCTATAATTAAAGATACAATGGATCTGATCCTAAAACAATGGATCTAAACCTCAAATGCTCTAACCACACGCAACCAGTTTCGACATGTAGGGACAATCCAATCTCTCCTCAAATATAATATACCATCTTTCCTTCCAGAATATGTCCAAATAGCCTCAAATATGTCCCCATGGAACACTCAATATAGGTTGATAAAAAATCTCACATCACTCACCTAGTCATCGCAGCTCACAACCCAACCCATAGAGGATTCTTGATCCAAACATCAAAAAATCCTCCTACAATTCTCAAACATCTCATACACAATCCATATAGCCTCTAAACACTGGAATTATTATACCATCACAATCTATAAGTAAAAACACTCATAATAGACTACTAACAAGTCCAATTATGACACAAGGGTGAATATAGGCAAAACCAACCAAGTTAGGAAAAGTGCACAACGTGTAGTTGGGTTAAATGGAATGTAACCCCAAAGGTTCATCCCTATATGTGTGCCTTAGGAAACATGTAAATTACTTTTCCAAAATACATGGTGTGTACCCCGACATGGGTACCTTCCCATGTATCACAACCCCCACTCAGAATGTACACCACTGGATTACATGACATGTACCACCCCATACACGGTGTTCACCCCACATTAGGTCCCTAGTGATATACCTAATCATTTACACCCACATGGGGTATGTAAAAGCATTGTACACAACCAATGGATGTGTACTCCTCCTTGGTTCTAGTCGTGTACCCTACACTGACATGTTCCCTTGACACACCCCAGGTTGCCACTACACGACATATACACACAGTACAAGACATATAGTCCCAAATACTCTACTTAATTGAATAATATTAACGAACCATGTTTAATATATAAATTATATTCCATATACATGGGTTCTCATAAACGAATAAACCCGTAAAACGGCATGAAACTCCTATTTCTCCCCGTTTAGGCTTATATTGACCCACAATGGGTTCCCAAGAACCCATAAATGTTTCTAAAATTTAAAAATGACTATGATATGTGGATTTATAATGAAAATTAAAAATAGTTCTTCCACTAGGTAGAAACAACCAAATATTTACACTATAACCATGCCACGCACCCGCAAATCCTTTGTATACCTCGGAACGAGCTCCCTAGGTGGTACCTACTCTTCATCTCCCACTTCTATCCCTCCCTTTATATAGGCCAAAGAAACCAATGGGGGATACCCATGTTCATACATAACAATATAATGTATAATAGAAAGAAAAATTAAAAAATACAAGGGATGAAAAAGAAAAACAAAAGAAAAGGGGTTCAACCCTAGACCGGATGCCCGACCCAAGGTTACACTATGATTAGAAAACAAAACCCATTCTCGACTCAACCAGGGTGGCATAATCTCAATATAATTATATATTTAATATATATAACTTAATTAACAACATGAATTAATTAATATTAAATTAACTAAATGTTATATATTCCATAAAAATTCAAATGTCTTGAATTTACACCAAACTTCTATCTTAGGGTAAACACCTTATTTTGGGACCATTAGAGTGGTAAAACATATCCATAATAATTTTAACGTATAATTACCATTTCTCCTTGGACACTCTTAAGAATAAAAAGGTTTGATATTCCCCTTATTTTTCCAACTCGTGATGGCATGAATCATCACATATTTGAAGTGTTGTTATCCATGAAAGATGATGTGTTCTATCCTAGGAGAAATTTTATCACGATGATGGTCATCATAAAGGGAATATATCTGTCTTAATAAAACAATGTGAGTTCATTGGTCTTGGATTTTAATTTATTTATTTGTTCTTATCTTTTCTTCATTATCCCCTTATGTTTTTCACTTTGTGTCTATACTAAATTTGACTACTTTATCAAAGTCTATTGAATCGTGTATAAAAATTACATGTTTAAGTCTATTAAGAAGGAACTATTGTATTTTTTATATAGTCTAGTATAACATTTTTCTATTTTGCTTATAAAAACTTTTATATAGGATGCCACTAAATTAGTATACAGATTGGTCAACACTTCCACTACTATTTTAGAAAGTGTTTAGAAACCCTAATTCACATTGTGTGTATATTGGTCATTAAAATCATATCTTATTTTGTATACATATATTGTGTCTCTATAAATATTATAAAAAATATGTATTTAAATAAATCCATATTGATTTTTATTTCTATTTTGTTATATAAATATCAACATTAAATTTGGTAATTTCACTCACCATAATACACCAAGAAAATTATCAAGGAGTGAATCCATGAAACATTAATGGATGTGATTTAAAAAAGTGCAAAAAAGGTTCTGTTATATCATACTCTGTTAAATATTGAAAAAATTCTCACTTAAGAGACAAAAATTCTCAGTAAAGAATATAGAAGGTTTTCGTTATTAATTCATGGATGAATTATTACATCATTTGTCATAATTATATCCTCAATGGTCTTGAAAACTACATTTAGAGTGTTTATATATAGTTCAAAAATACTAATGTGTTATGTGAGATTTTTGATCACTAATATATGACTAAAGATATGAGATTAAATAAATTCTTTATAGAGAAATTATTGGACCCCAAGACACTCGATTACAAAATAGTTTTGATTCATGTTCAAAAATTGTAAGTCATTATGCGTGATATTAAATCTAAAGGCATATATTTAAATGATAACTTTTTTATTTTATATTTTTAAAGAAAAATTAACTCATTCATGGAGATATTTCAAAAATTATTTTTATAATAAGATAAAGAACATGTCACTTGAAGACTTGACCATGCGGTTGAGGATATAATATTACAACCAACTTTGTCGAAATAAAGTAATGAACAACAACATCATCTCAAAAGAAAATGTTGTTGAAGGAGGATAAAAGATAAATAAGTGGAATTTCACTATATGGGTGCCTATCCATGGTCAAAATAAGTCATATTCAAATACTAAAACTATGAAAATACTATACATCAAGCCAAATATTGTAGGATGATTAATAGGAAAATGAATCCTCAATCTATTGTAGAAGATCTTGAAAAGATATCCATTTAAGTATAATATTTTTATTTGTTCTCTATGGTTTCTTAATTCAATCCCATAAAAACTCAAATAATTAATGGGTTAACACAGAATCCACTCATTGTGTCTATTTCAACAAGTGGATGTTATCATCATACTCATAAGTGGGAAGTAATGATAAACTATTTATGGGGAACTCATAATTATCCAAACTAGATGGCCAAGCAAGGTACTTTTGAAAATGACATCAATAAAAGACCATAACACTAAACAACATACTTTATGTACCTAAAATTCACAAGAATTTGTTTTTTGGGTACTATTCTGGTCAATAATGGATTCTAGTTATAATTTTTTACGAAAAACATTACTCTCTATGAGTGATGTTTATGTTAGTAGGGATTATTTTTGTAATCATTTGT
Source organism: Viscum album (assembly GCA_963277665.1). Taxonomy (NCBI): domain Eukaryota; kingdom Viridiplantae; phylum Streptophyta; class Magnoliopsida; order Santalales; family Viscaceae; genus Viscum; species Viscum album. The sequence goes on along the minus strand of OY728164.1, from coordinate 478,458,761 downwards.
TAAAATTAAATGTAACGACTATGGTAACCAAATATTCTATGTTGATTTAAATCAATGTTAATTTCATTTATGTGGTTGAGTATTCTGATTTATGGAATAAAATTTTGGTTCACATTAATTATAAATCATTAATGAAATTAATTAAAATGGATTTGTTGAAAAAAATTTCTTTTTTGGAAACTAAATTTCAAGTGTGTATTGAAATATTTTTTAAAACTGTCATTTAATTATGTTTAAAGGAGTTCTAACCCTTTAGATTTAATTCACACTAACATATGTTATATGAAATCATTACCATCAAGAGGGGGTAAAAATATTATCATAATCTTATATGATAATACTATGTTTTTTATGTTTATCTACTTGATTTAAAAGATGAATATTTTGATGTATTTAAACCATAATAAAAATCAAGTTGAGAATTTTCTTAATAAGTGAATTGAAGACAAATGGATTTATTTGGGATTTTAATATGAGTCACATTTCCAAAATATATATATTAAGTTTGTAATGATTCACAAAACTAAAACACCTAAGTCTCGAAAATAAAATTAATTTACTAAAATAAAAAATAAAACCTTAAAATAAATGATTAATGTTATGTTAAATAGTACTAATTTACCCTAAAATATATATGAGGGGAATCTATTTTACAAATTAAATTTCTTATTATGTATAGTAAACAAAAAAAAAGATACCAGTTATTTCCTATGATTTATGGAAAAAAAATAAATCACACACTTAAATATATAAAAGGGTGGGGTTGTTTGTCCACTGTTGTAGTTACTAATCCCAAAAGGGGTATGTTTGGTCCAAAAAAATTATGATTTCATATTTATTGGTTATGAACTTAAGTTCATATCAATTTCATGTTCATATGTTATTGATTATGGAAATAAAAGACATTTCAATAATTGAATTAAGTGATGCTTCATTATTTGAAAACATATTTGTGTATCGTCTAAAAAATGAGATGAATGAGAGTAATAAAAGGACTATAAATAATAATGAGGAATGAGATTGAATGGAGTTATAACCTAAAGGAATAAGAATAATAATTGATATCTTATTCCCTTTGGACCAAAATTAATAACCTATTTGTTGGAAAATGAGCCTCAAACATTTATAGAGTCTATGACACCCCAGAAGCTTCATTTTGGGAAGAAATTTTCAATAGTGAAATTGATTTCATTTTTTCAACCATACATAGTAATGGTTGATCTTCCTATTAGAAATAAAACAATTGGATACAAATTTATATTTAGAAATAAAATGAAGGTTGATGGAATAATTGAAAAATACAAGGTTAAACTTGTACTAAATGTGTATAAACAAAAAGGAGGAACATGATTATTTTAAAACTCATTCAACTGTTACAGGGATTACATATATATGGATGTTAATTACATTATATGGTCTTAATGTTCTATAATTACGTCAAATGAATTTTAATAATACCTTATTAAATGTTGATTTGTAAAAATATATGTTCATGGAATAATCTAAAGGTTTTATTATTCCTAGATAAGAAAAAAAGTTTTTCAATTAGTGATATATCATTATGGGCTAAACAAACTCTCTAGAAATGAAATAAGATGTTTGATCATTTAATATTATCAAATGTTTTTAAGATCAGTGGGTATGATAAATGTGAATATATTATAAACACTCAAGATAGATATTTCATTGTAGGCTTTTATGTTGATGATATTCTCATATTTGGATGATATATAGATATCCTCAAGGTTACTAAACATGTTTTCAAAAGTTGATTTAAAAGGAAATAATTGGGAGTGGCTGATTGTAACATCCCCAAATGATAAAGGGTTAAATGACTAAATGATATGACTCATGTCAACAAGGTGCACCTTCCTATTCAAAAGCCTGTCTGATTAGAACTCCACAGTTAAGCGTGCTTGACCTGGAGTAGTGATCAGGATGGGTGACCTCCTGGGAAGTTTCTCAGGGTGTGTGTGAGTGAGGACAAAATACACTGGAAAGGACATGTGTTGGCCTGTGGGGACTGTCATTAGTCAGATAACCCGTTCGGGCATGTGGGGTGGACCCTGGGGTGGGCCCCACATGTCTGTAGGGGCAATTGGTGGTACCTGGTAGGCCAGGACCCGACGACCATGTTAAGGCGGGGTGTCTGTGCTATCACCGGGACCCAGTTGTCACATTTGGTATCAGAGGAGGAACCCATCCTTAAGTGCGGTTCACTTCCTGGGTTGAGATGTAGGGCCCACAACGAGGGCGTTGTGCTCTAAAGGGGAAGTGATTGTAACATCCCCAAATGATAAAGGGTTAAATGACTAAATAATATGACTCATGTCAACAAGGTGCACCTTCCTTTTCAGGAGCATGTCTGATTAGAACTCCACAGTTAAGCGTGCTTGGCCTGGTGTAGTGATCAGGATGGGTGAGCACCTGGGAAGTTTCTCAGGGTGTGTGTGAGTGAGGAACCCAGCCTTAAGTGCGGTGCACTGCCTGGGTTGAGATGTAGGGCCCACGACGAGGGCGTTGTGCTCTAAAGGGGCGGTGATTGTAACATTCCCAAATGATAAAGGGTTAAATGACTAAATGATATGACTCATGTCAACAAGGTGCACCTTGCTTTTCGGGAGCCTGTTTGATTAGAACTCCACAGTTAAGCGTGCTTGGCCTGGAGTAGTGATCAGGATGGGTGACCACCTGGGAAGTTTCTCAGGGTGTGTGTAAGTGAGGACAAAACACACTGGAAAGGACATGTGTTGGCCTGTGGGGACTGTCATTAGTCAGATAACTCGTTCGGGCATGTGGGGTGGACCCTAGGGTGGGCCCCATGTGTCTGTAGGGGCAACTGGTGGTACCTGGTAGGCCAGGTCCCGACGACCATGTTAAGGCGGGGTGTTTGTGCTATCACCGGGACCCAGTTGTCACACTGATGTCATTTTGGAAATTTAATTACATAGAACAGCATATGGGTTTTCATTATCATAGTCTCATTATATTTATAAGGTTTTTTAGAAATTTCATAATCTATATCTATAATATATACATACTTAAATAGATGTATATATATGTATTTTAATGTTCACTAGTGAATAAAAATCTTTGGTAGAGTATGGCCGTATTCTAGGTATTTTTATCTAGGTCATAAATTCCACTGGACTGGGCATATATTTTTCTATAAGTACACTAATTCAAATTACTAGCAATCCAAATATTATCTATTGGATGAAAATATAATGAGTTTTTTGATATTTATAATATACCAATAACTTTACATTGAACTGTACAATGTATCCTATAGTACATTAACATTACAGTGATTAAAAATGGATAACTGGCTTAAAAGACACTAAATCCACTATTGGACCCTGGGGTGGGCCCCACGTGTCTGAAGGGGCAACTGGTGGTACCTGGTAGGCCAGGACCCGACGACCATGTTAAGGCGGGGTGTCTGTGCTGTCCCCGGGACCCAGTTGTCACACTGATGTCATTTTAGAAATTTAATTACATAGAACAGCATATGGGTTTTCATTATCATAGTCTCATTATATTTATAATGTTTTTTAGAAATTTCATAATCTATATCTATAATCTATACATACTTAGATAGATGTATATATATGTATTTTAAGGTTCACTAGTGAATAAAAATCTTTGGTAGAGTATGGTCGTATTCTAGGTATTTTTATCTAGGTCATAAATTCCACTGGACTGGGCATATATTTTTCTATAAGTACGCTAATTCAAATTACTAGCAATCCAAATAGTATCTGTTGGATGACAATGAAATGAGTTTTTTGATATTTATAATATACCAATAACTTTACATTAAACTGTACAATGTATCCTATAGTACATTAACATTACAGTGATTAAAAATGGATAACTGGCTTAAAAGAAACTAAATACACTATTGGTTATATGTATACACTTGGTGGTGAAACTATATCTTGTAAATAATCCAAAAAAACATGAATTGAATGATCTACAATGGATGTCCAATTCGTTTCCTTGTAAAAGGTAAGAGAATAAGTTGAATAAATTTAAAACATCATGGAATACGTTCCATGTTTCACAATACCTATTACTATTGGTAATATTAATTATGATATTTAAGCAGTAATAATAAGTTAATATAATGTCTTATACAATATAAAATCTCAACATATACATCAATGATATGACTTGGTCAAAAAACACTCTATAGTGGGATTGCTACGATTGACTATGTCAAATCCAAAAGTATTAATGCAGATCCCTTTTTGAAAGGTATAACTGTATAGTTTGTAGATAAATATTTTAAAAGAAGGGGGTTAAGTCCAATTAAATAAATTCTTCAAAGAGAAATCCCAACGTAGTTAACTCTAGATCCTAAGTTTCATGTTTAAATGAAAAAATAAGTTAATGTAAATGATGAATTACTTTTTATTCCCATTATTTAGATGAAAAATTACTTCAAGAAGAGGTTAAGTGTGTGCTTTTAATGATTTTCAAAATTAATTTATGTATTAGAATCACTTATGTGAGTATGAAGTGGGTTCTTCAAGAGGAATTTTCCATCAAAATTCTCTAAAATACTCGTGAAACCTGGTGGTGTTCATTGAAAAAATGAATAGAAAATTGAGAACCAACTATTTTTGAGAGATAATTGAATGTATTTTTGTGTTAAACTTATATTAAAGATTGATAATTCAAATTAATCATGTCTATTTATTAACTAAGAATGATCAATAGGATTCATATGGAAAATTTCAAAGTTAAAAATATATGTATCCAAAGGAAATTATATATCTTAATTAAAACCATAAATTTAGATTTTTTTTTGTTTTTACTTCCATTTATGTGGGGTATTATTGGATATAAATAAAAAAAGCCAAATGGGGATGTCTAGTAGTTTGAGAAACCAATGGAAACATAGAAAGTGGGGGGTTGTGGCCAGCGATTTTAACGACTAGTTGATTTTTACAATTTTTATTGGGGGTTTTAAAAAATATATATATTATTTATTATTATTATTTTAATGAAAATATCATTTACCCCTTTCTTATAAATAGAAGTGAACCCCCTCCCCTCTCTTCATATATATTTTATTCTTATCTCAATATACCAAAACTCTGTCAAATTTTCTCCATGGTCATCAAAATTCATTGTTGGATTTTTATGAACTCATCGCATTCAAGGGAAATATTAGATTTAAATTATCTTTATAAAAGAAAGGTTATATGTTCTATCCTGGGATACGAGTTATCATAGCCTTGGTAATTGTATAGGTAATAGTTTTTCTTAAGGAAACAACATGTGTTCATTAGGTTCATATTTTAATGAATTTATTTTTTCCTCACTTTTCTTCATTGTCCCCTTATTTCCATATGAACATTGTGTAAGTATTTAATTAGGATACTTTATCAAAATCTATTGTATTTTGTATACAGATTACTTGATCGAGTCTGCTGAGAAAAACTCTATTATATTTCATATATAGGCATTTCAAACTTAACATTACTTTATTTAGAAATACATGGAATAAATCCCCAACTGTATTAGTATAAATATTGATGAAAACATCCTATACTATTTTATAGACTAGGAAGAGACCCTAATTAATGTTGTTTCTAGATTCTTTTTTGAAATTATAACTGTATTTTTTATATAAGGATTTCATGTAATAATTTTATGTTGATAAATATCTCCATTATAATTCTCCCCAAGATTAATAATATTTTTTGTGGAAACCTATAGGAATATTTATCTTCAATGGGAATTGATATATGAATAAATCTATTTCTACTAAGAGATCGACTATTGGATTTTGTAGCATCGACCAATAGAATTATTGATTACCGGTTTGTGAAGTAATGAAATTAGGGATTCATCCTTCAAAATCATTCCTTATTCTTCATGATAATAAATTATATAAATCCAATTTTATATATTGTTACTATTTTTAAATTATTATGGATTTTTTACCTTTTTTATTGGTGTGATTGTTCTACCCAAATTGTTTTTCTCATTTAAGGAAGAACGAATTATCATGCATGATTTTCTGTGATTGTATTTTCACTTACCATTGATCACCCTAATTCATTCTATCATCCCCACCCTTTTTATTTCTTGTGATGAATTATCACTGTAATCCTTCACCATAGACTCATATTAATTATGGTGAAATGGAATGATTATGGGGATGGGTAAGGGATGAGTATGTTTATATATTTCATGAGGTAACAAGAAAGGATTGTTTCATGTGAGGAGAGAAATTGGGTAGGGTGTGGTGAATATTTCTTATGTGATGGCAATAGAGATCATAATGGTTGTGAAGATGATGGGAAGTAGTGTGATAAGGTGGTTTTCAAACAAACCCCAATCTGGTTGTGTTTAGATCTTTATACAATATATGAAGAGATGATTGGATGAATATCTAACCAGTGTTTTGAATAGAGTTCATCCAGTGTACAAAATTGTCATTGTTTCCATCTAGTGATCAAATAGGGTTATCTTGAAGGCCTTTTTATTTCCTACAAGTTGTATTAGAGAGAGGTTTTACTTTACATGAAACATTTATTTTTCTCCTCTCCTTGGGTTTCAAGTTGTTTTTATTTTTAGTTATTTTTACTATTATCTCACGAATGAATTTAGAGGAGGGAAATATTTGTATTGAAAAGTTTGATGGAATAAAAATTTTATTTTGGAGAATGAAACTGGAGGTTATTTTGATACAAAAAGTTATAGATGGTCCTTCTTATGTAGTATGTCTTCAGAGGATGGAAAAGAATGATTAGGGTTGTTGGACACAGAGGAATTAGACTTGATAAAGATGTCACTCACTCAGAAGGTTTCATTAAACATTCCAGATAATAGAAACACTATAGAGATTCTGAAAGTGTTTTCTAACATGTATGAAAATCCAACAATACATACAAAATCATGATGTGAATATTGTTTAGCATATAGTTATCTAATGGAGGACCTTCCATAGACCACATGAATGTTTTCAATAAGATTATAGGCTATCTTGAATCAATAAAGATAACTTTTATAAATGATGTATGATCTTTTATTCTTCTATACTCAGTTTCAAAAAATCAGATTATATGGTGAAAGTAATGAGAAATTATGGCAGGATGATAGATATTGTGTTTGATGACATTCAAAACATGAACATGAATTAGTATTTGAGGATGAAGGAAGTCCAAGATCCATCGATAAGTACTCTCAATACTATAGGAGGGGGATCTTCACCTCAATACAAAGATTTCCAGAAGAATAAATATTTAATTGATTAGTACTAGAGAAGAATTTGAGGTATATCATCTAGTCCAGGTCCTACATAATGGCATTGTGGAAAAAAAAACATATCTAGAATGTTTTCAAGAACAGAACTGATGTTTCCATTTCTAGATAAACAAACTCTAGTAGTGAGGTGAATGGATGTAAATTCTTGTCACTAGGTGTGATTATTCAAGAAGAGTATTGGGTGATTGAATCATGTAAATCATTCGTTCAACTAGAATGTGATGGTGCATGGTGGATTATGTGATGAGAAGCTTAGGAAGAGTATATTTAGAATACTATGAAGCTCTAGTTATAATTGGTAAATGTAATGTAAACATTCAAATGAAAAATGGATGTCTCATATGACTAAAACATGTTATACTTATTCCAGGTCTCTGAAAGAACCTCATATCTATGGGTTAACTTAATGATATTGGTTTAAAATGGAACTTTTGAATAGACTCTCAAATATCAAAAAAGGGTCCATAGTGATTTCTTTTAGAGTAATAAATAGAACCTTATACTTAACCATATGTAAGGATGTGGTTGCAATGAACATAATCACTTCATCTGGTAGTTTGGAAGTATGGAATTTTAGATTTAGTCACCTCAGTGAAAACAACTTGAAAGTTTTAACATCTAAGTTAATACATAAAAATGATCACAAGGACATTACAATATGTAATATTTGTACACTAGGTAAATATAATAGAGTTTTATTTATCTTAGATGGTAGAAAACAATGGAATCAGAAGCTATAACGTTTTTAATTCAATGTTTTGAGACCTTCCCCTATTCACTCCATTATAGGATTAGTATACATTATAACCTTCATTAATGATGTCACATTAAAATTCATGGTTTACTTCTAGAAGAATAATGTTCAAGTGTTTCATGAGTTTATTCAGTGGATGGTTTTGGATGAAAGATAATGTGATTTAAAAGTTGAATTATCTTCAAGAAAATAAGTGTGGGGAATACACTAAACACCACATTCCTAAATTTTTTTAAAAGGAAATCAGGAATAAGAATAATTATCCAGGAACTCCAAAAAAAGAGTATTCAAAATGATGAAAAAAATTCAATATAAATATTAGAGTATGTCGATTCACTCTATAATTCCTAATAGAATTTTGGCAGAAGCCAAAAATTCAATATTTTATTTTGTGAAAAAATAGTTTGCTTTTAAATATGGGACAAGAAATTATGGAAGAAATTTATTCCAGTAAGAGACCATAGGTCATGTATCTTAAATTATTTTAAAGTATCACATATACTTATATTGACGATAATGATTTAGATAGGATAGAGGTGAAATGCATGGTTGGATTTCTTGTTGGATATAGAGATTAGAAGGATGATGAAAAGAAACAAATCAACTCGAGGATATATGTTGTTTAAAATGATGGAAATATATAGAAAATAGGAAAATATGACTGAGAAGAATTTTGATGGTAGATGAACTATTGATTTTATAGATGATTATATTGATGTTACTATATTAAGTATTCATCAAAAATCTTCATAGGAAACTTCAAAGGCTAGATTTTACACAGTAAATTTACTATATAATGAAATTTCATATGAATGACTGCTAGACAATGGGGATGCATTATAATATCTTGAGGTTATTTAAATAATATCCAATTATATTATAAAAAAATTCATAGTTTTAGAATTGATATTAACTTTATACTTCTAATGGACATAGGGGAACATAAATATATAGAATAAGTACCTACTCTTGGTGACTCAAAACAATTAGAATCAACCATGAAAGAGGAATTGAATTCCTTAAATATCAATAATTTTGTGATTTTATCTAAATTACTAGAAGGAAAAAATATTTGGAAAACAAAAGGGTTTATTAATTAAAAGAATAATATTATTTAAGTAAGGGATACAAATAAAGGCTGGTGGTGAAGGTTTTTCAATAAAAGGAAGGGACTAACTTTTATAAAACTTTCTCATTAAAAGTAAATAACACAACCATTTTAAAAATGATCAATTTTTTTCATTTGATGATCTTCACTTAAAGATAATAGATATAAAGATAGTTTTTATTAATTGATAATCGGAGGAAGAAATTTGCATGGTTCAATCCAAGGGTTATGAAGTTCATCCGTAGAAGGATTTTTTATAAGAATAAGTAATGTATTTATGGATTGAAAAATCTCCATGATATTAGAATTAAATATGTGAAACATTAATTCTTGAGGAATGTTCTAGTTGATAAGATTATGATCATTTGCGATACTAGAAAAATTGGTATGATAGAACATTTATCATATTGTTGTTGTATGTTGATGATATATTGACTACTGATTTAAAGTTCCATAAAATTAAGGAACTAAAGAGGAAGTTATCCAAAATTTTTGAGATTAATAACCTTGTAAAATCCAAGAAAATTCTTGGGATGATAATTGATAAGGATATAAAAAGGGACACTTTTGTTTTATCCCAGAAAGAATACATTAGATAGTCCATCAAATGGTTTAAAATGATTGGATGTGAACCTGTCTCTACCTCCTTCATCATAGACATCAAGCTTTCTAAATCATAGCCACCATCAATGGATGGTGAAGTTTTTAACATTGAAAAATTTAATTTTTCACCAAATTTTGGAATTTTAATGTATATAATGGTTTGTACATGGATATAAATTTCTTTTTTAGTGGGATTTGTTAGCCGTCTATTTCAAATCCTGGTTAAAAATATTTGTAATTTGTAAAATGGATCATTCAATACTTTAATGGGTTATAGGATACAACTTTAGGTTTTAGAGATGATTTTTAGTTTATGTGGTTTTTATATGTAGATTTTTTATGAGACATGGATTCATAGAAATGTAAAACTTTCTTTGTGTATAATTTTTATGTAACAACTTTGAGCTGTATGTCTCACTTTTTTCTAGCTGTTAATTTTTCGAAAATGGAAGTAGAGTACATTACTTCTACTAAAGTAGGGAAATAGTTGATATTGTTGATTCCCCTACTAAATTAACATTAAAATGGATCAAAAAAGGAAATTTATTCTATGACTGTTATAATTTCATCAAACTTTTATAGAATATAGTGTTTCATGAAAGAAAGAAACACATCGTCTTGAAATATAAATTTATAAAAAGTATATTGAAGATAGAGTTTTGAAGATATAGAATGTTACTTAGAATTAAAATATTACTAATATGTTTACAAAATTAATAGTTTATTAATGTGTGAGGGAAAATTGTGCCTCATTTGGACTTGGATTATCATTTGGAGAGAACATTATATACTCATATTGAGGTTGATCTCATGTGAATGGTTAAGAAAGGTTTAAATCCTAAAGTAAATTTCATATTGGAGATTATTTTATTTTGAGAAAAAAGTTAAATTTAATCAAACCAAATTTCAAATACAATGATAATCAGAAAAAGATGGATGGATAGACGAATATTTTAGTGAGGCATCAATGTAATTTGGTGGAAGAGTATATTGAATGCAGTCTATGAGACATAGTTTATTTGACGAATTCGGTCATTGGAGTTCAACATATGGAGTCCGTCTGATAGAGTCTATCATACGGAGTCTACTAGAATGAATTCTCTTTTCATTAGTTTCTTTCTTGGGTATCAAATTTATGAAGTTGTAGTATATTGTTAAATAGTTTATTAGTGGTTACCTAAGTTAATGAGAGGTTGACCATGAATCTTATAAGCTAGTGTGATTCGATAACCATATAAGAACCTCTACAAATAGAGGTGGTGGCCCAACTATGAGGTGTGAGTATTTTATGTTTACTTAGTATGAGTTTCTATCTTCATAGTCTCTGTATTAATAAAATATATGAAGTTAGTGATGATTTTTTTTATTTTTTTGTATCTCCTTAATGAAAATATTTGTAGTGTTCTCCTATGGATGTAATATTTTTTTTTCAAACCATGTAAATTTAGTTTATTATTATTTTTATAGTTATATAATGTGAGTTCATCTATTTTTTTTGGTTATTAGGTTTATTATCAGCCTAATTTTATTTTAATGTTTTAGGAGAAGGTGGATATTGGAGAAAAAATTTATTCTATGGTGTTTGGAGTTTTTTATTGTGTGGGATAAGATGATCAGATGAACATATGTCTTGTGGTTTGAATAGAGTGTTTCTAGAATAAAAAGTTCTCATTGTGTCTTCGCAATGATAGTATTTTGTGATCCTAAAGGGCTTGTTTATTCCCTAAAGGTTAATCCTATATTTTGAAAAATCACACATATGATTTCTAATCTACATAATTTTTATAAGAGAAGATGAATCTTACAAAATATCCATATTAATCTTATATTTTTTACAAGGTTTTGTGCCTTTTCTAAAGTACTATATCTTTATTTGAAGTTAATATTATAAATTCCATGAATAAACTAATGAAATATTCCTGTATTTAATAATACACCATTCATAAAATTTTTAATATCCTTATGAATTTTCAAATGACTCTAGACTTTGTCAAATTCAAGATCTAACTATAAAATACAAGATTTTTATCAAATCAATACAAAGATTAATTAATTCATCTCAACTATCTTACAATAAATTTGAGAAATCTTAAATGAATTTAACTATATTTGGAAAATATAAGAGTATTTCAAATGATCTTCAACGCAGTTCCAAACTCTTTTTTCCATTTAATTACTAAATTTAGAATACTTAAATGACCTTCATTGACAGTATAATTCCAACATTAAATTAGATTCTATAAACCTTCATTCAAGAGTAATTAAACAATGTATATATTATAAATTATGCTAAAAAATCATTGAATGGATTCCCAATATTACAACCAGATTTTTATTATATAAATCATAGCTCTGAAGATGATCAATTATCCAGTTCTCCACTAATAAAACATCAAATATTGTAAACAATGTTCTCATAACTTTTATTTATTTATTTATAAAACAAATCTATAATCATATGATATAAATTTTACATTCTATTGAACCAATTTACATTGGAGCACAAAAATTGCAGAAGTTCCATCTTCTTATTATTTTCCATTTATAATGGAAACCACTCACGTAATCATGGGGGTCTTCCTCCATCATCCCACAGAAATATTGATATTCTTATTGAAAGAAAATTCAAACAAAATTCACTAGGCTGTTCAATATCTCTCTATGGATTTATTTTCAATACCTTAAACTAATTAAAAAAATGTGATGTCAATATGAGATCGGTATTTATACAATTCTATCCCTTATTGATAAAAAATTTAAAGGATGATAAATGGGGAAAATTTTGTTAATTTATTTAACTTTCTTGATTTTAAAAATCCATATTCTCCCATATTATGTCCCCAATTCTCCCCCCCCCCCTTTATTGAGGGATACCTATTGATGGAAATACCAAATAATTTTCCGGATAAAGGTATGACATCACATTTCTATTAGTAACAAACAATCAAATAATAAACTCAAAGTCATCCTGATCAATTCTCAGTGTAGAAAAAAAGAGTGACTAATCTAGACTATAAAGTTGTCTATAAACTATCGAGAAAAGTGACACTAACTCTAATTTTAATTATTATGGTTTGTCTAAATATATTTTTAAATAATATTAATAACATGTACTCAAATTAAAAAACACATCAAAACATTAATGTGCAAGGTATATTGCTACCCTTTTTTAGATTAATAATCACCCCCTTAATGCATAAAATTTTATATAATCAAAAACAAAATAGGAAAGTCCTTTTCATAACTCAATATTCAAATTTCAATGAATGTTGTCAAAATTTCCTACTTCAAAAAAAAGAATAAAATCCGATATCTTATTCAACTTGTTTATTTCTTCTGAAGGGATACACTCTATTGATATTCATTGAGGATGTTTTTCCTCAAAATAAAATCCAAAAATATTATGATATCAATTAATGTGTCATCAAGAGGCTTCAAGTACTCCGTAATAGATTATTATTCTAGCTATATTATGATTACAAATCATATTCAAAACTCCTTGTTGATATATAACCTTTGATTCCCTATAAAATAATTAAAAAAAGAAAATATGGGAATAAATTGAGTCATTATAATGTATTTATTGATAGAAGTAGGGATGATATTTTTATCTCATCCAAGTAAATACATTATTTGTTAATCCATGTTTATAAAAACACTTCATATTTTATCTTCCTTTGATTGTATAGAATTGAAATTCTTTAGGAAGCATGGATTTTTTGTTCTTTTCAGATATCTTCTTAAATGGAATAAGATTTTTAACATCAGCATGAAAAGAACTCTAATTTATTAATTATTTATATAACATATTATCGAAATCAAACAATTAGATCTATATTTTTAATTAATATTTAGTAAAATTCTATACTTTCTTCTTGTGTATAGACTCTCTTTTCATTGAAATAGTCTTACTACATGAATACACTGATGATTTTCTCTTATTCTTCAATAATTCCTCTTATCTAAGAAGTCATGCCCTGAATTTTTTACTTGTTTTACTAGAAAATTTTCACCTTCTACATAAATTTTTAGTCACTTTTAGATTACCCTTTTTTAGGTATTCTTTTGGATTCTTCATCAAGTATATATTCCACTGAACTAACCAACATGGATTCATTCTTCTCTTCATTTCATCTTTCTTCCACCAACACTAATTTTTATGAACTATTTTCAATGGTATATGATATGGTTTATTCTACCATGGTATAACCATCACCACTTTAGTTCAAAATAACTTTTAGTCTTATTCTTAGGCTTTCCTTGTTTAATATTATTCTTCACCTTCTTACACCCTTAGGTTGAATTATCATATCTTCTCACTAGTTTATTCATCTGTTGTGTTCCACTCTTTTCCTCAAAAAATAATAATTTTTATTCATTTTTATATACCAGTATTCTTCATAACTATAATTATTTCTACTAGAGTAATCACATAATTTTTCAAGGAATCCAAATCTATTCTTGGTAAATAGATTTATCTTCTTTTAGTAATTTTTCTTATTCATATAATAATTATTCTATACTTTATCTCTACACCCCCTCCAATTATGGCCATTTATAATCTTCATACATTGACATGTTATAAAATCATTTGATAGCCTTATGTCAAAAACTTCAATAGAACAAAATATTCATGATTAATTTTCTTGACTTTCTTTTATATGTATTTTTTACGTATTGAACTTATTATTGTTTTTAGATAATATTTATCTTTTTTTGAGATTATTTAAGGGAGATAATCTTTTTAATTATTCTATCATCCACCATTAAAACATTTATGGGTTTACTAAAAAAAATCAACCATATTTTACTATATTTTAAACATGAACCTATATTAGAAGATAAAATAAATTTATTATAAACAACTTTAATTGGAGAATGGGTTTCCCTTTTTCGTGATCTTTCATTTGATTGATAAAGGGATGAAATCAGTATAATTTTTCCAATGACTAAATTATTGATTTCATGTAATACTGTTTTTATATTTTTTCATGGAAGTGTATTTTCTTTTGGTTCTTTTGAAAGATTCTCCTTAAGATGACTCTAGATTACTCAGCTTCACTTCTAGTTTAAAGAACTATAAGCTAGGAATATTATTATCATCCTCAATTCTTATTAATATTTCATTTAATTATTTATTTTCCTTCCTAATATGATCTCATTGAATCTTATTTATCAATTTTAAGGATTTTTCATCATCCTGTTTCCTTTTATCTTTATATTCAAATTAACAATTCTTGATATTCATAACATAATTCAATGAATGAAGTATTTATTCAAAAAATAACTTAAAAATAAGTTTCTCATAAAAAAATCCATCGTAATTATTCCTCAATTAAAAAAACCTTTCATTAAAAAGTAATACATATTTTTCCATATATAAAATAAGTTTAGTGAGAGTGGTACATTAGTGTAACTTTTTAAGAAATGAACCATCTATTTAATTATATCTATATTCTATATGAGCCTCCTCTTTATGAAATCCTTTTATAAATAAAAATATATTAGTGAAATTATAAATTTGAACTTTCCTCAAATAATCACTTACCACAAAATAGAGGTCATCTACAGATTTAATACTACCATCCTCATCGTAACTAGAATTTTGTTTCATTATGATGATCAATAATAATAGGATTATATAAATAAATACCAATCTAATTACCTTTAGGTAATGAATTTACACCCCATTCAATTTTTAATTTTGTAAATTTTTTTCCCTTTTTTCCTTCTGGTGTTTTAGTGTTTTGGTCAAAAATTATATATTTTTAGAAACATAAATAGAAGATGAATCTTCTATCTAAGGATACTCTAAAATCTCTTCAAAAATTTTACTTTATATTCTTTAAACAATAATCACTCTAACTAAAAATATACCCAAACAAATGGATTCTAGTTTTCTCTGATACCAGTAGAAAATCCCAATGAAGCATGCATGTACCTAAGGTGGTGGGAATTAGGGTGAATTTATTTTACTGAATTTAATTTTCCCTTTTAAAATTATACCCCTATAAATATCCTAACCCCTATTATCAATTAATATGTAATTATAAATGTTTATTATTCTCCAAAAACATGATACCACATGAAAATATGGGAAATAATATAAATATATGAACGTGTAATTTGTATAAGGTTTCGTCCAAGTGTGGGTACCCACTTGTTGATGTAATTGTTTTGAGGTTGATCCACAGATTTTACAATTAGTGCATAAAATTTATTAAAATTGGGTTATATGTATAATCTTATACTCAAACCTACATTAATTTATTTTACTTTAAAGTAAACCTTAGGGAAATTTCAAATCCAATTCCCTAGGAAAATCACTATCTTTTGATAGTTTTTTATACTAACTCCAGGTAGTTATTTATTATCCCAACTTGAATTTAAATGAGTTATATCAGTAGCCTCTAGTATTTAGCACATCCATACTAACATTTTCAATAAGATAGAAAATCATAATTGGGTCTCATTGTATCTAAGTGATCAAATATCCTTCCCCAACTAAATATTCAATTATTAGTGGATGTTCTCCTAAAAAATATGGGAATTGATATTTGAAACATTAAACCACTCATATATTTAATATTACCAAATCAATATCTTATATCATTATGATATTAAAGGTCTCTATCTTAATATATGGGATCTTTAGAACTATATTCATGTTATCCTACCACAAATTCTTACTATATCAAGCTTATGTAATAATGGTTTTTTTAGGATCTGGTATTTGTAGAAGTTTCTCCATATTATTCTACAATTTACTTTCACACCCTTTATCTATTCTCAAATTCATGTAAATTTCTTATCCTTTGATACCCAAAGATATCTCCCTTGAAAATGAAATATCAGGTTCTCAATTCCCACCTCTTTTATCTTTCCTCTTCCTGTTATTTTATATTCGATAATCAAATTAAATATATTTTATATATTTTTTAATGTAGAAAATCCTATGAACTCGGTGATTTTGTTCACCAAATATTTCTTCAGTTGCATCACATGGATATTACCCCCATTATATTACAATATTTATTCCTTTCACAACTATTTTTTTTCTACTGGTATTATGGGAATACCCTTCTTCTCATTTTGAATAATTTAATCCCAACTAAAATAATCCTCCATTAAATTCTTCAAAAATACATAGGACTATTATTCTCAATTTAATTCCAAAATAATTAAATTCAATCATTCTTCACATTTTATGATAAACATACAATAATAAATTATTTTAGTGTGGCACATCTCTTTATGGAATGGAAACCATCTCTTTAATTATCAACTAGATTCACAAAACCATTTGTGATATTTAATAAAATAAATAATAGATGAATAATAACTTGATTTTATTTCCAAATTAATTTATTTAGGAATATCTCCATTCTATATTTATTTAATTTCATATAAATTCCTCTATCATTGATCACCAATGTTTATTTTAAAATTTTCATATTTGAAAAAACCAAATTTACTAAGTAGTGATCTCCCCATTCTTTTCTCATTTAATATTTCTCAAATCAAGGCTTGAATAATGTCTTAACAATGCATCATGATATTTTTATCCATGAAGAATAAATTTATCATCAAAAAAATATTTTTTATACTTTAAATTATTATATTTATTATACTAAAGATGGCCCTTACAAAAATTTCCTTCCACTTTTAAAAATTACAATGAGATTCCCCTCCCTTTTCTATTTTTTAATTCAATAACATTTTCAAAATATTAAATTAATATTTTTTATCATATAACTCATACTTGAATAACCAATGACTCCTACGGGACATAATATGAGTTCTCTGGGAATTTTCCAAATCCATTTTTTTTTCTCTAGATTTACCCATACAAACCATTATGTTGACTCTTATTAAATAAATCTTATGATCTATCAACTGAAACTTGAAAATTTACTAGATGAACCTTTTTTATTATCAAGACTTTTCCTTGTTTATTTCTAGTCACTCAATGTTAACCTTATGGATCAGGGATATTAATCTTACATTTTTGGAAAATCACCCTTATGATTTATTCTTAGATTCCTTCTAATAAGACTATAAGACACTTACAAAATCCCTGTTTTACTATATGTTTTCAGCGTGGGTATATTACATTTCAAAATTCTCTTACCCTTTTTCAATGTACTCATATAAATTCCATGAAGACCCTTACTATGACATCCAATCCTAGTTAACTCTATAGTAAATAGACAGGTTCACCATGTAACCACATTCTCTGTATCCATATGCAATATGACACTGAGTAATATCAAGGGTCTATGGTGTTACCATGTGGTATACTATACCCTCATATAAGAGTATCATGATTAGAGAAAATATCCTAAAATCCTTCAAAATATTAATCAGAGTATTTGAAACCCAATAAATAATAATCATGCTATATCAATTGTAATGTGAAATCATACAATCGTAGACCCCTATTGATCTCCTTCTAGGAAACTAACAAATTAAAATAAAAAAGTAAATGTATATAAAAATTTTATATTAACACTCCATGCAACATCACATACAAGTCTCAAAATATCTATCGAGTTATATCAACCTGATCATACAACACTTGACCCATCTCTATATTAATCTATAAAAATGAGGTCTACTCTGGTACCAAAGTGTTATGGAAGCCTACGAATGGTGTGAGTAAAACTCAGTAGGCTAACACAAATAATTTTTATACTATAAAATGTAATTTAGTGTGTTCACATGTGATATGATCATAATAAAGAATAAAAATAGATAAGTAAAAAAACAATCATTTTTTATCATTTGGTTCTGAGGTGATAACTGATATAGATCATTCCTAATTTAATTTTTTGTTTGAGTATCTCTTGGAATGTTACATTAAGCTACTAGGGACAACCATGACCTACCCTAGAACCACTTATCACATACACTTGGATGGAAACTCTGCCTAAAACCACATATCACATACACCTAGGGTAACACTCTCTATACAGAACATTAAGATACTACTCAGGGAAATCATACCCTATAAAATGATGACAGTACCCAAGGAGGCCCATGACCATCCATACAACCATGAAATTCCAACTAAAGTGGATCCACATCAATCCCTAAAACATATAATCATGAAATCAGGTGGTTTAATCCCCTATCTAGAATAGGTACCAAGACTCTATTACCGATAAGAATATATATAATCTCTAAAAATTGAATCCTCACTCACACACACATCATAACTACCTAGTTAACATCTTCCCTATAGCCTCATGTCACACCACATGTTTTGTACACCCACCCAAACCTTACACATGTCTCCTAGGTTAGTATCTCAAGAACACAACTCTAACAAATCATTACATCCATGATAGGCTATCATCATTGATCCTCAAGATCTAAGGTGACACTAGAGGTAAATGATACCTTCTTCTCTAAACTAACCCTTTATAGGGTTACCATATGATCAAGGAACCCACAATGTCCCCTTAGGCCACATTATAGTCAAGAAATCTTATATTGTTTACTCTCATCTTACAGGACCTTTCCTGATTCCAGTCTCATGGGGTTACTCCAAGCCTCAATAAAATATGACATCACTACTTAATCCCACTCACAAAGGATTATCCAAATCCATATCATTATATTAACCAGGGGAAATCCATTTCCAAGGTGTTGAAATATCCCCACTACCCTCACATAGGTCTCATCCCAAATATCCCTTACGATAGCTTTCAAACCATCACTCTAACAAAAACCTCTCTACCATTCCATGACGATACTTAAGGGGATTTTTCAACTCTTGGAACATTCCAAGACTCTAATCCAACCTCGGGAGGGTGACCCTTATCATGTGTGAGATTCCTGATTATATCACCCATCTCTACTAGGCCTAATCCTTCTTTACTTGGCATACCATCATTTGGAAACTGACCTCGGATATGTTCACATCATCTCAAACTTGAAGACCTTTACTGGTTCTCTCATAAATCCAACCAATATCCTCACCCCTTAGAGATATCATCATTGAGATATTTTGTTTCACATAATTCTTCCAAAGCACTCGCTTTGAACCTATGTTGCTCAAACCACCCTTTATAGCCAATCTCTTATATGTCAATGTTTTAGGAATCACAATAGTTTCAATGTACTACCATGGACAAAGACACACCATTTATTCCATGGAAGATAAATAAAAAAATAATTTTAATTTATACCATGATATCCCATTAATGGAAAGACTTTATATCAGATGCATATAAACACAATTCATATACAACTAGGAGATATCATGGGACCACCTATCCCATATCGAGTCATTCCCTTAAAGAAAGATCAACCACTTCTTAAGATCTTGCAATAATTTAATCATCTCATAATCCCCTATATCATTCCACAACATCCAAATTAATTATTTATAATAATTTGTAATTTATTCTTCAATTTAATTCATATAGGTATAATTTCTTAAAATCTAAACACACTATCCCACTACATTGAAACCATTACTAACCAAATCCAGGAGGTGTATGGCATACTCCCAACACCATCACAAGAAAAATCCCTATCAAAAACACCCAATAATTCACCAATTTTACCCAATTTAATTAAAACCCTAAGAAAAATTAATAGGGAAATATAATTCTAACTAAATAGTGAGCAACGATGTACGATCATATTCATAGTATGTCCTCTATCCAATATATGTTAAATACCCATCATTTAGGGATGATTACACTACTCTATGATGAGATTGTCACCATAACTCTAGACATAATCACTCAAAATAATAGGATGAATATAATGATGGTAGATGAGGAGGAAGGGAATCACCTCAAATAACCAAGGGAAGACATCAAGAACAATCCTCTCTATAGGAAATGGAAGGAGGAAGAGTATAAAAGGATCTCCTTAGAGTCTCCATAGTTCAGTCATGTGAGAGGGTAGAAAAGTGGGGAGTATGGATTAAGAAATTGAGGGTTCAAGTCACTTCCTACTTTTTAATAAATGTAGGTAGCCACAAGGATTTCTAAATTTTGTGTCAGCCATGCATCTCATATTGTATCAAACCACACTCCCTCCTAAAGTTTACTATAATATACCCCAAACATGTGGAATACTCTAAAAAATCATCACTGTATACAATATCTTCACATGGTTCACTTCACCCATGTGAAATCCATGTGCATCAATCCTAATGGAAAAACCATCTGTATAGTTTCCCTTAATTGTGTGTTAACTATGTGGCAGTGGAAACCCCCATCTACGAAGTCAAACATTAACTCTAAGCTCTAAATGATATCCTATGAACCTAAAACACCTCTAAAACATCGATCCATGTCTAAAAACATCTAAATGAGATATCATAACTCCCATGATTATGATCTAAATCCAAATTCATTAAACTTTTCATATTCCAAGGCCAAAAATTCAAACTCTATTTGAATGTAATACCATGTAACAATGAGGATTCCCACATACTCCCCACCATTGAACTTAATATTCTCAATATTTCTAGATGTTCCTTCAACCATTAATCCTGAAATATCCCCCTTTTAAATTCATGATCAAATTTTTTTGTTCTATTCTCGAATACTAAATGAGCTTTGATTTCTCAACTCCAAACATCAAGGTGCACTATTCACCAAAACCTGAGCCACCTACTCATAACTGTCATCAATATCAAGGTAGTTCTCAACATTATATATCTCTCATGGCACACCAAACTATCATAAACCAATTCATTCTTAATAATTTTGTGCTCCCCACCATAACACATCACTCATAAAGGGTGATTCCAAACCCTGGTGCTCACCGTCATAGAAATTGCCTACCAAAATACATTCTTGGTTGTTTATCAACTTTCTTGATGAGGATTCCATCTCACTACAACCAATCTCACACAAAAATTATTATCATCCCTCTATTTTCCATCTTTTATTATAAACACTCAACCACACCCATCGGCATAGTATCACGTCCCCAAATCATGATTCCTTAATCCCCAGAGGTCTTGAAAAATAATACAAAAACCCACCATAAAGTTCTTTACAATCAATGTAATTTTGTAGTTGGATCCTCAACCAACCAAACAAACCATCATGTTCTCACCATGAGCATTGGTATACCTCTAATCCCACGAACTCTCAGATCACACCAAATTTAGCCCTAACCTGATACCACACTCAGACTCCATCCAATACCACATCTAGGTCCAAAATTTGGTATTACCTAAGTAACTAGATAAAATTTGATACTTATACAGACTATATTCTTAGTGATATTTTGACCATTATTTGAATATACCCACTACATCCACGACCCCATCAATAAGAGAATCATTCCTCTAAGACTGATGTGATTATCCCCACCATATGAGTATCAGTATTTTTACCTCGTTAAAATAAATATTTGATGTTCCTAACCCACGGTCCATCCCTTATAATAAGTAATGAAGGGAAATTTTTATCCTACATATACTCAATCCCCAAAGTGAAACATTTTTCACCACTTGTTCCTAGCTCCCTGAGAACATCATCCTCACCATATACTAAATTTCCCTATGAAATGAGTGTAATACTGTTCAATGAACAGTGGTGTTTTTCCCATTATATGACTTTACTTACACCACTCCTTAACCTAAATTCCTCATAAATTATATCATCACACGCATATAGCTCTTTCCGATCCATGCTCACCTATCCTAGGAAACACTTATCTAGGATCAAACCCAGATCAACCATTACACCACAGCCTACTTTATTCCTTATGTCACGACAACTATAGAGGAAACACCTCCCATTCTAATCCATCACCCTGATGAACATTCTTGAAATCACTTTATCGAAACCATCAGTTCTCAACCTGCACATGGTTGTTCACTGGTCCAAAAACCAAATAGGATTCATGCATAACCAGTATGCACTGACCCTCACACATCAATGATTTTCTCAAAAATATTTTCTAAAACCCACTCTCATTTCATAAGGTAGGGTGATCCTTTGAATAATCTTATCATATATTATTATCCATTATTCATATCAGTCTTATTGGAACCTAATAAGTGTATCCTCTCATACTGCCGATTCGAATAACCCAAATCATGATACCTTATTTCACATGTCATAGAACATAGGATCACATGCCTAATAAATCAAATAACCATGCCTCATGTTACATGTCAATCATATCTAGCCAGAAGCAACCGGTACTTCATTTCTAATAGGCAAAACGCTTATAATGCATGTTAAGGCCTATGATACAATAACATTCCATTCAAACACCATTGATAAATTAGATGTGTCTACCCACACTCTATACATGCTAGATATGAAAATCTAGGACATATAATCCACAATAAATATAAGGAATCTCCATGATTTCATCATATATCTGAAAAATATTCTCAATGATTTTTATCCACTATTCATGTCAGTCTCATTCAGACCCAGTGGGTTTATGATGTCATTCGATCCAATAATATAACTGGACTTATGTTCTCATGAGTCTTATTTCATTGAAAAAAGGTCCACACACATGATAAATTAGTTGACCATTCCTTACACTAAATGTCAATCTCATCTAGCTAAAAAAACTCGATACTTCCTTTCTAACTAACTAAAGGCATCTCACGCATTCCAAGGCTTACATAATAATCACTCACTACTCAAGAATAATTCCATATATATCCAACAATCTAGGACCACAATTCCCATTCATCAATCTCAAATTCAAGGCATCTTCCCATGCCCCTTGTCAATGCATGAATTGAATGCATCCCATATCCTAGCATTGTTGTTGCATCCACACACTGATGTGCATGAAATAATATTGATGTTGATCTCTCCCACTACTACTATAGTCCCCCACCACTACATGTGTTCTTTACTCTCCACTGCATGCATATTTAATCCTACAACCACCATTGTGCGCTCTTTCCACTCCTGCCACTGCATGCAGGCATCATGTTGCATGCATCCTGCTGACTCTGCATCCACACTGCATGTATCCCACCATCCTTACCACTGTATCCATCCCACACATGTCTTTCTCCCCTACCCATGTATCTAACAGTTCCCCTTCAATTTCTGATAAATAAATATACATAGAGACTATAGTTGTATTTGAAACTACCTAGAGAGGGAATGAGGGTAAATGTATAAACCACTTTTCTATGAACCTCTATTTGTATATAAATTTTCCATTATATATTTATATATAAACTAATTGATATATATATAATATAAATTTAATATATTAATGTTCATTCTTATAAGACTTAATCTATTTAGATATATATATTTATCTTTTATTTATATATAAATATAAAATAATATATTTGTATTTGTATACATATGTGTGTTTGTAAATATATATATATAATTAGTAATTTATAATATTATCATATGTATATTCACATCTTTATATATATATATTATTATATAGTCTTTAATATTGTTATATATATTTACATATTATTTAATATTTTAACATATATATGTGTGTGAATAAATTAATGTACCTATGCATACAAATATATATATATTAATTTATATTTTAATGAACATTTACTTAGTTATTATTAATTAATAAATATAAACCAATCTATTTATATATGTTAATATGAATATAATATATATATATATATATATATATATTAATGATCATTTATTTAGTTTTTATTAATTAGTTATAATTACGTTTTAACTTCTAGGTTTCTGTGTTTATAAGTATGCGTGCACGTATGTATTTCTATGTACGTGTGTGTGTAATATAGCATTTATTTTTAATGTTATAAAATAATATTATATATATATATAATAATATCAATATATATATATAAGTTAATATTGATATACTTATATATTTATATACAAATATATATATATATATATATATATTGATATATAATTTTCATTTATTCAGTTATTATTAATTAATTATAATTATGTTTTAACTTTTATTCTTTTGTGTTTAAATGTATATATGTATTTTCATATTAATTTCATATAAATAAAAATTATATTTATTTCTTTACAATAAAATCATATTTTTAATATTATTAATATGTCTTTATATATACATATATATTAATATAAATATACTCATAAATCTCTATATACAAATTTAAATATATATATATATATATGTTATAATGATCATTTATTTAGTTATTATTATTTATTTATAATTGTCTTTTAAAATGTGTGTGTGTGTGTTTATATGTATGTATCTACACATGTGAGAAAGTGTCTATATATATATATATATTAAATAAATACCTTTTAGTTTCTTATTTTATTTAGCCATATTTTAAATATGTTCTTAAAATTAAACTAGATATGTTTTAAAAGGTGGCTAAAATGTAGATAACATAGCCATGTTTTTATAATAACATGGAAAAACTAAATAATTATCCATTTTTTAAAACGTAGATAAAAATATGGAAAAATTAGCCATGCTTTTTAAAAAAAATATGGAAAATTTCTTTTTTTAGTGGATCTCCCACCTAACCCATAAACCAGGTCTCACGTAAGCCATAGTTCATCGGAAACATTTCACTCCCATCTAAAATATCAAAATGAAACTAACATTCCAACACACCCACTATAGGGTTCTCACATATACATATCAGGAATCACATTCCAAGTCAACTGCCCCGCCTCGAGAACCTATCCTCATCGGACATTCGCATACTACACTACTGATAATATGATATTTTAATCTATATTTTCTTTTAAAATAGTTGTTAAAATATCTTCAATACATTTTAGAACTTAGGTAAAATTCACATTTTTTCATCATGTTTTTCTATGGAAAGAATTATAATTGAGCCTAAATTATGGTTTTTAATAATAAAAATTCATCTTGAAATTCATTTGCATGATCATTTTGTAATTTTTATGGTTTTATTATAAAAATATGTTTTTTGGATGAATAACATGAATTTAGTTTGATCTATGGACTTTAAATAGTGAAACATAAATTTGGAATTCAAATGTGTTTATAATTAGTTTTTTTTGAAAATATAGATTAATTTTGGATGATAAAATATCATTTTAAATTGTAAATACCAAAACCTCAAATCCATGTATTGAAATTAAATTCTTGAAAATTTAATCGATTTAATTTTGTGAAAATTTTTCTCCCATCATTCTTTCATTGCCTCTATTTTTTTATGAATTGTGTAGATATCCCAACATGTGGTTGATTTACATACTCTGTCTCAAGTGACCATGCCTAAAAATTTGATAAAGGCTAGAGCTGCCACAAGAGTAAATTGAGGATAGACCTTGCTAAAATATCACAAGAAAAAATTATAAAATCTACCACATGTGTTTCTACCCAAGATATTATGATATTAGCATTGAACACATGACAAAGGGTAGACTGGTAGTAAGTATGAATGAGTGCACAATCACTTGAAAAACTGCTCAATCATGTAAATACACCACACGAAGAATATTTTGCGCTGAAAAATCAACAAATCATGGATATTTTGTATGATGAAAAGTAATTGACTAAAATAAACCCCTGTAAGACTCACAGTAGATCAAGCTACCACATAATGAAACCTCATGCTACTTTATGGTAGACTGATGTAGCTTAATGTGCATTCTCACGCTTTTATTCCCTCCCCTTCCAAGAAAACACACATCCTCCATCCAGATCTACCTCTAGGGAATGAATTGACCATGTACCCTCATATTACTCACCACTCTAACCTCCATCTCTAGATCAAAGACCCTATACTCAATCGATAATCCATCTCCCATGAGCATGACCTTAAGATAGATCTCATCATTGAATATGAAAACATTAGTTTCGATATTGGAAGGAAGAGTATAATAATGGATGATATCCAATTATGGAATCCAGGTTCATTCGAAGAATCTTACTTTTTTGAAACTGATGATTATTCGAGATCAAGGCATGGGTTTTTTTAAGATGATGAGAAAATTGAAGAACCAAACCTAATATTGGGAGTGAGACTGAAGCCTACTTTGATTTTGAATCGAATAAACATGAAGATCATCCAACCATGTTTGAATATTGATGTAGATCACCATGAGACTATGTTTTTTGGTACTTTTTTTCATTATGTATATGGAAAAAGATGGAACCTTTAACATTCTCAATGGACTATTTGTAGGGTTTATGGATGATTCGCACAATTGTTTTGATGAAACTTCTAAAGTACATTAGTGATCCTCATCACAACCCAGTCTAGTACTGTGCCTTAACCCTAAAGTCCTGATGCATATCCATTATATCCTATAGTTTCTTTTAATAGACTAGAATATAAGCCGATCACCCCATGTCCATCACATGATTAGTGAGGACCGTTACCAGACTTGATCGATGGAATCCAGTTTATATTAAAGTAGAACTATCTCACCATATGTATAACAAACTCATTACAGCAAATATTTGACTTTTAACTAACTAAAACATGAAAACAAATATACTTTTATGTTGTTGGGGGTAATTCTAGTTGAATATTAGATCACAAATGTTGATCCAAAACTAAATTTCTTGGAATATAAAACACACCATACTATCCACTAACATAGAACAACCCACTATAAAGAAATTGATTTCAAAATATCACTGAACCCAACTCTAAGCCCAAGCATTTCTTTATTCGAGCCCATCACTTTAGCCCATGCATTGTGAGCCTTAACCACCCAGTACATGCGTCATTTCCCTTCTTCATGCAGAATTCCATATCCACTAAATCTATAAATTATTGAAACACTTATGATATAATTATAATAAAAAAGTAAAAAGCTAGATCATGGTAAGATTATGAATCAAATATAATATTTTATATTCCTAATTAAATCAATCACAACCCTGAATTTATATATGTATCTTCTATTTGGGGAATGAGTGTACACTGGGATAGGACACTGAAATTGAGAAATATTCCAAAAGTTATGGATTCACCTAAGTTGAAGAAGATAGTTTTTCTCACATAGTAGATTTCAAATTGTTCCATGTACCCTATATCATTTACTATTTAAATTTCAAATATTCACTGAAAAAAAATGTTGTGGGGTTAAGTGAGCACCTTCTAATAAAATTATTTTCTATTGTTATTTTTTTCTTTCATTTATTTCTATTTTATAAGCATAATGATAGAATACTAAGCCCCTGGTGTTTAAGATAAGGATATTCATATTATAACTTTTGATTAATTTAATGTTTAATTTAAAATTATCTTATGTACAAATATCTAGAATAATTTTGTTGTTTTTAATGTTATAAGATTTAATTATGTTCCATGAAATTGAATTCTTATTCCTTTATCATTGTTTTCACACACAGGTCATCTAGAGGTTATTCAGTTCTGTAATTGTAATCATTGTGATGAACCAGAAGTAATTGTAGTTATCTGGTCACTCGGATTGGTAAGGTGAGGGGATGCAGTTTTTTTTTTAATTTTTCTGATTAAGCTTAAATAACTAGAGAAGGCTAGTTAGTAAGCTTTCATCACATTTTTTAGATATAAAAAGAAAGATGAATGGATTAATGAGTCAATAGGTAAGTAAGATAATACCCAAGGTTACACCACTTCATCAAAATCTAATATTAAAAACCAACCAAATTAAACCATATATTTCACATACATAACCCATTAAATAAGAAATAAACACATCAAAAACAATCTCCTCTAAGAATACTAGTTGATTCCCACTATTGATGCATTAATTTGGGATCAAATTTCAGTTTATAGTGGCCTAGAGATATGACGTTCATCATCTAGGCATCATTTACATGAAATCCAGTGTTTAGTTTTTACTTTTTTTAAAATGAATTTAATATATAACCATGCTTAGTCCATATCACCTCATTGGTTTTAATATAGAGGATAAAAAAACTATATTGTAAAAACTAAAAACACTAAAAATCATTGAAAAATGGGAATGAAAATTTTTACTATCCCACTGAAAAATTACCCTTCCTCATCCACTACATCAACTAGGGTCACTGTAGGAAATGAAAACATGGATGAAAATTTATCACACCAAAATAGAACATCGAGATAACTTTATGCACCTAATTCCAATAATGAAAACCAACTTCAAAACAAAATAATAAATAATATTGTAAGGTTATTACTATATTGATTAATTTACTACCATATTTTCATGTCTTTTCTGTAGAAGTCCCAAATAGGAATCTAGGATACATTGGAGAATTATATCATAGTTTCATACCTAGATAATTCACCAAGGATCAAATTTTCTGGAAGAACTTCCCCTAATCTATTTTAAGGATCAGATAAAGAGTGGATCCACAACCTCTATCCTAGATAATTCACCACCTAGGATGATCTACATAAGGAATTCCTCCCTAAGTCCATCCTTTCATTAAGGAGTACATAGGTGTGAAAAGAAATTTATTGAATCAAGAAAGCAAGTGGAGAATCTCCCTATCAATTTTGGGAGATATTCAAGTGATTTCCAACATCCTTCCCACATCATCCTTTTCAAGAACATCGTTTTTTAGTGTTATTTTAAAAAGAGTTGATTAAAATATATAAGAACCTACAATATTCTTCCTCTAAAAGAACATTAATGAAAAATTCACCTACTCACGTCACAGAACTGAATGAGATGATTTCCTAAAATTTTTAACAATTTGGAAGAAGATCTTCCAAATGAGAATTTCATGAGGTAATAAATTTCAAATATCCTTTACATGAAAATAAATTTGAAAAACTAACCTCTCTTGTGAGATAGTTAGCTATAAACAATGTACAAGAAACAACACATACCACACATACTCAGGTCTTCTAACTCTGTAAATCCTTAAAGTGTTACACTAACAGTTTACCATGGATTCAAGAAACCTATGATTCCATGTACCATATACCATACTAGTATAAACCATCATATGACCAAGGATTCATATAATATTCCATTACTCAATTTTATATGGGAACCAATAGTGATAAAACCACCATTCTTGAAATATTTTCAACCATTTTTACAGCCACCACCCTTCTAAATAGTATCCTTCTAGTCTTATACAAGTTATAAATAAGTTAAATTTAAATAAAATTCTATTAAGGACTTGTAAAACAACTTTTGGGGTCTCATAATACTCAAAAAAATAGTCTTAGAACCCATAGATCAGAACTTAAGGAGTTTCAAGGACAATACAACCAGATCATGTCCTCCATTAATAACCTGAAATATCAAGTTTCAGGTAGCATTCCTACATATATAAACGTCTAACCATAAATAAACATTAGTTCCATTTCATTTAAGAGTATCATGGAAATAAATAACAATGAGGAATCACCATATCACGATAAATATGGATGTTTATAACCCAATAAAACTGAAAAATATATCCTTGAAAAGAACCAAAATAAGAAACACAACTATAAACACCCCCATTGAAAAAATACACGGGAACAAGAAATATGGAGGACCTATATAAATCCTAAACTCCTTTCCCTTATAGATTATAACCAAATAAAAAAAAAGTAACGAAACATTAAAATAAGAGATTGATGAGATATTAAAAAGGGTAAAAATGTATATTCCTTTATTAGAATCCATTTGAAAAATCCAAAGGCATTAAAAATTTACCAAATACACATGCACCATGAAGAGATGATTTCAAGGAAATGAAAAGGTCGATTCAGGTAGAAATGTGTCTACCCTTTACACCCCCATAGATACCTAGAAAATTCTAATATCCAAGTATATTCACTATATGATGCACTATAAAATTACTAATATTTTCAAATGCACTATTCAATTTGGGAACATCAATTAATTTAATACTTTTTTTTAGTTTATTCTTACATATATATAAGATAGATTAAACCCAATTGAGTGGTTGTAAACCTTTCTAACCAAACCACTGCATATCCAGTTGGAGTTCTAGAGGATGTTTTGGTATGTGTATATTTATTGTTGTTCCCTACTAATTTCTTCATTATAAACATCACATAAGAAAGAGGTAAACATCCCTACCATATAATTCTTGGTAGGAAATTTTTAAAGACTAGCAATATAGTAATATATGTTAATGAAGGAACAATTTTAATTAATTTTGGAGAGTAGATGATAAATTTTAAAATTCTTGATTCAATTAAATTCCCCCATTAGAGTAAATTTTTTTTATATTGAACCATTTTGACTTACCCTATTTTTAGTAAGATGAGATTGAAATGTTTCATCACGTCATTAAATTAGGAAAAACTCTATAAACATCTAATTTTTCTGATGATTTATCTTTGAAAATGAACTCAATATTGAAACTATGATGTGTGATGTTAAAATTTATTTTCATAATAGTTATTCTGATTAATTTCTCATACCAGTCACAAGAATTTATACATTATAGGTGAAGGATTCTAGTATGAATTACTCTGTGTTAAAAACATCATTAAAAACCCTATGAATTGGGATTAAATATGCTTCCATTTAACTAAAAATATAACTATTTGAATGAAAATGATAAAATTCCAGTCATAATTTTAGGAAATCTAAAACCTAATTTAGAGAACCATATTTTTTAAATTCTGAAAAAATGGGCAATAGGTTGGAAATTATAATACATTCCAAGGATTATCACTTCCACATGTTTTCAAAGGATTTTATTAGAAATCAAATCCAAGCCCATGATACGACCCCAAATTAGGGTCATCCATACCCTATTGGAAGTTATAAAAATTATGTGGAAAGAATTTTAGGACCTATAATCATATACACAATCTATGAATCTTAATGAATTACTATTATTAAAATTGTCCCAAATAAAACTGGATACACCATTATAAAAACTAAGAATAATGTATTAGTTACCACAAGGATTCATAATAGTTTGATAGTTTCCATTAATTACAAGAAATTGAACCATGTAACAAGAAAATACCACTTCTCTATTTCCTTTATTGAGAGAATGTTTGAGATACTAGAAGAAAAGGGTCAATATTATTTCTTTTATGGTTTTTATGGGTGTTTTTAGGTTATAATAGCTATATAAACTAGAAAAATATTTCATCTACATGTCCATTTAGTATATTTTTTGTATTAAAGGATTCCATTTTTTATTTTCAATGCCCCAAGTACCTTTCCATTGTGCATGGGAAGTATATTTTTATATATGATTGAGAACCATTTGGAGGTATTTTTTGATTATTTTACTTTGTATAGAAAATATGTTGATACTTTTATTGAGAGTATAGAAATTATTTTAAGAAAATTAATTGATAAAAAACATTGTTTTAAACTTTGAAAATTTTAATTTTATGTTGTAAAAAGGATATGGGTGAGGCAACATAATTTCTAAGGAGGATATTGAAGTGGACAAGATAAAAATTCATGTGATTTTTAAACTCTCTTATCCCACCATTTTGATACATATTGGGTCAATTTTCTTACATAATGGGTTATTCCAAATATTTTTTAAGGAATTCAGTAAGATTTATTTTCCCCTTACCAACTTAATAAAAAGGTAAAATAACATTGTATTTAATCATTCATGAATGAAATATTGTGGAAACACACAAAAAAAATCCTAATCACAACCAAAAAATATTTACACTAGACTATAATTTCTCTTTTAATATTCTATGTGATTCCTCAAATAGTATTGTAGAAGTTTTTTTGTCCCAAAAATTTGATGGCCACCCAAATTTTATAGGTTACAATTCTCAGACCTAGGGTATAGCCTATATAAATTATTCATTAATTGAAAAAGATTTTCATTTCCAATATTTGTTTCATTGTATTAATTCCATTATTATTTTCTATAAATAAAATTATTGTTTACACTAATCAAACAATAATGAGATATCTTATCAATAATGCCAATGAAAAACCAATACAAATGAGGTGAATTGTGTTTCTTTAAGAGGTTGAATTGGAGATCAAGGACAAGAAGGGCTGTGAAAATTTGGTTTCATACCACATTAGTAGCCTTCCTCATGCTATCGAGGTAGATTCACCTACTGAAACATGCATGGATGACTCATTCCCTAGTGAAAAAATGTAAAAAGTCACCCAAGTTCCCTTGTATAATGATCTGGTCAATTTTATAAGCACA
Source organism: Viscum album (assembly GCA_963277665.1). Classification (NCBI taxonomy): domain Eukaryota; kingdom Viridiplantae; phylum Streptophyta; class Magnoliopsida; order Santalales; family Viscaceae; genus Viscum; species Viscum album. Next base: position 478,425,963 of record OY728164.1, on the reverse strand, counting down.
TAAATGGTTTCCATTTATTTAAAAAGCATCAAAATACTATATTAAAATCCAAATAAATGTATTATATCTAATAAGGTCTATATTTATTGAAAATTTATAATGGGCATGTGATTTGGAGATGCATCCCGGAGGAAGATATTGAATCTATACTTACATTTTTTTCATACAATTTCATGTATAGGACATTTTAAACCTTAATGAAGTGATGGAAAATTTTTAGATACTATATTATTTTGGAATTAAATATTTAAATATTCACACAAATATTTTTTAAACATTCCCAAACTACATTTTACTAGTGAAATTTTTAATTGACATGAAATTCCCTACAAATATTTTATTTTTTATGAGAACTTTAATGTTTACAGATTGGATTCTATGGGTCCATTCTCTATATAATTTGATTAGTTTTATATCTTATTATTATTAGAATATGTTTCTATCTGGATTAAGGAAAAACACTCGCAACTAATGATTCTAGAGTTGTCATTGAATGTTTAAAAATAATTTCTTAGATTTAGAATACCTAGAGAAATAAATAGTGACCAAGGCATAAAAATTTTCAAGCCCTAATAAAGAGGTATTGGATGTATCATAAGACATAAAATTCATTCCACCCATAGATAAACAGGTAATTAGAGGTGTCTAATAAATAGAATAAGTGGATTCTAGAGAAGATGGTGTAACCCGACATGAAGGAATAGATTTAGAAGTTAGAGAATACATTATGGGAATATATAAATTCCTAGAAAACCCCCTTAGGTGTGTACCATTATATAATTATTTATATAAATATTTTACACTTGAATGTTAAGTTTAAATGAAAGTCTTATTAGGCTATAAAGAAGGTAAATCTAGAATATGAAAAATCGTGAGAATAGAAGAATCTATAGATGATAGAGCTTGAAGAACTGGGAAGGGGAGAATTTGATAATTCACTTATGTATAAGGATAATTCAAAATATATCCATGAAAATATAATTTGTAAAATAAGCTTTTTAAGTGTGAAATGAATTTTTCTTGTATTATTTAGAAATTAATATCAAGTCCATTAATATTCTTTCCAAGTGATATGGACCTTATGTAGTAAGTAATACATTCCCAATTAGTGAAATTGAGATCAGAAGAGAATATTCAAAAAACAATTTAATATTAATGATTAATAAATGATTCATTACTATGAATATTTTTGGAAAGAACCAATAGAGGAGTTCAAACTCCTCCATGATTCCATTGATTAAAGGTATGTCAGGTTATCACATTTTCTCATATTTATATGGATATTATTTCCATAATTTTTTATCTTGGGAATAAAAGAATGTTGAAATTAACTGGAATGATACCTAAGATAAGTGTGGGTTAGAGGGAAGGGTATCTTAGGATGTAAATATTTTTCTATTTTTATTTTACTATTCTGAAGTGTTTTTATCTTAAAATAATGAAAATATATTTTTGTGGAAAATTTATTTTTAGATATCTATATATAACTTCTTCAGGATTTATATATTTTTGGACTGATTATGGAATAAGAAAAATATTATTGATTGATATCCTATCTATGAAAAATATCATGTAAAGTGGATGGATTTAATTATTTCTTAAATTATGAGAGTATAATGATTACTAGGTATATTTTCTAACTAATTTCATAGAAATATGGTTTTTGAACTATGGAAAAAGTGTTAGTGAAAAAATATTTAGGGAATTTAAATTATAACATGAGTTCACTAGAATTTTTAACATAATTCAATGTAACTTTTCATTTTTGAAATAAAATCCTCAGAGATCCAACTCAAAATAAATTTGTATAAGTACATTGAAACTTGGGTAAAATGGAAACTATGGATCTCATAGTGATTCTCTGAGACATTAAGAACTATGTGTATGATTAAATGTCATTTTTCATATTCAATATATTAAATTTCTAGTGATTTACACATACATAACTATGATAAATTTAACAAGTACCTAATTGTAAAAAATAAATTCATTCAGGTGATAGAAACATTGAACCTAGATGAAGATAGTGAAATTGAATTACAAAATTTTCATTTGAGTTGTATCAATGAAGTGAAATTGGAACTCTAGTTTATGGAAATTAGTAAAAAGAGATAAATTTATGTTTCAAATGTTAACATTATAATTCAACATAAACATATTTATTTCACTCCTAGACTTAGAAATCTTGCTCAAAATGAAATAGTGACAGCATAAATTCATTGAGGAGGAAAGATAAATCAAAAAATAGAGTAATTGGTAATTTCCTATCTCTTGTTTGTGTATATAAGTTTAAGAAATACTATCTCTTCAAATAATTGAATTCACATTGTTTCCTGAGAGTGTAATAAAATATGAGTGGGGGTGAAAAAATGATATTTTATTGAAACTTTTCGTTGAAATTCACTGTTAAAATTCCTTCAATACATTTTAAGACCCAATAAAAATTCATATTTTTTATCTCATTGTGTGTTTCTAGGAAAAATAATTTTAATTGAGGATAAATTTTTGTTTTTAATAACAAAAAATTCATCTTGATATTTATTTGGATGATCCTTTTAGAAAATTTATGTTTTTAATTTGGAAACTTGAGTTTTTGATAAATAACCTGAACATAGTTTGAACTCTAAATTTTAAATAATGATTCATCAATTTGGAATTAAAATGTGTTTGAAATTAAATCTCTTTTTAAAAATCTAATTAATTTTTTATTATAAAATATCATTTTTAATTTTAAATTCTAAAACATCATATCTATTTATTGAATGTAACACCATGAAAATTTAATTGATTTAATTTTTAAGGATTTTTCTTCAAACATTTTTTTCATTTTTTTGATGAATTTTATAGATCTTTATCTTGTGGTCGACTTACTTATCATGCCTCGAGTGACTATTCATGAATATTAAAAAGAGGTAGAAGATGTTATAAGAGTAATGTGAGAAGTGACCATCCCAAATTGCCTTAAGAAGTAACTATAAAAGCTACCACAGGTGTCTCAGCTCATGATACTATGTAATAAACATTAACCATGTGATAAATTTTAGACTAACTATATATAGGAATGAATTTTTGGTCACTTCATTGATTTCATGATCAAGTGAAGACACCTTAAAAAAAAATCAGTTGTGCTAAAAATTTGATAAATCATGGATATTCTACACAAGGAAACAACATTGTTCTTAAGAAGACCCTAAAAGACATGTCATTTCTCACACTACAAGATGATCAAACCTCAGTATTCTGTGTAGTAAACTGTAGCTACCGCATGTTCATTCTCATGCTATTATTTCCTTACATTCCGAGTGACTACATATCCTCTATACAGATCAACTGCAATCATAGAAATCAACCATGCACACTCATCTTTCACACCACTATATCCTATATCCTTTGTGTGAAGACCCGATACCCAATAATTGATCCATATCCCCAAATCATCCCCTCAATATTGAGCTCATCCTTGAAGATAATGATGATGGTTCAACAATTAGAAGTAATAATAGAACTGGATACAAGCTCTATTTTTGGAAACTAACATTTTTTGAAGAAGATTTTATGACCAAAACTAATTATGACCTAACATTGAATCTTTGATGTTTTTGAAGAAGAAAATAAAACTAAATAATCAAACCATATATTATGAGTGAGACCGAATCCTACTTTTTTTCCGTTATCCAATGATGAAGATCAACCATACATGTTCAAATCTTCTAGGATCTCAACCTGAAACTATGTTCACCGATACTTTTTTCCTATAAAGATATATAATTGAAGGGCCTCGAACATACTAAATGAATTGGTTATATGGTCAAAGGATGATGCACACAATGTGTTCTATAAAACTCATAAACTAGATCAGATATCCCCATCTCAACCCAATCTAGACTTTCACCTCAATCATGAAGAATTAAAGGAGATTTTTTGTCTCTTATTGTCTCACTTCATAGTTATGCACTTAAGATAATCACCCCAAATATAGAAAATGACCAGTGTAGACCATTACTAGCCTTAATCAAAGGACCTAGGTCTAGATTCTAGCAACATTGTCTCGCCATCTAGAACATAACCACATTGAAACACTAAATTGGCAATTGTAACACTCCAATCTTCCACTGTATGTTTCCCTTTGAATAATGCAATAGCTTGCATAGTACGTGGCTTCAAGATTCTAACACACCGCAACCAATAAAACTAGGAATTATGAATATTAATACCCACTTTTTAAAATTTTCTAATTTTATTTTATAAAATGGACTTCATTTGTGAATTCGAAATATCGAAATTAGCTTAGGGTAAATTTTTGATATTTTTCTAAATACATTCAATTTTTTATGAATACTGAAAAAACTACGTTATTTGTTAAAATTGTTGTTTTATTTAAATAATTATTTATTTTATGTAAATTTATTTTAGGTCAAAATATATACATAATACCAATATAAGTTCAATGTAATTCATTGAATTCATTTAATAAAAAGTTTAGATATATAAAAATGTTATTGAACTTTTTATCGTCTTTTACCCACAACCTAGGAGCATTTGGAAATTTACATAAAACATAATTTTACCACTTCTATGAGTTGAATTTCAAAAATCGGATAGACATGGTTAATATCAATCAATAAAATGTGGTTCAATAAGATGAAAATAATTTCTGGTGAATTGTAACTTTTGACTTTTATTTTCCATGATTAAAAGTAAATAGGGTAATTAAGGGTAAATATGATATCATAATTACCCTAACACATTTCCTAATTATATTTTATAAGTATAATTTGACCAAAAAACAACCTTAGGAATAAAATATTATCCTCTTTTGTCCACTTGGATTAGATTATTAATTTTTGTATTATATTATTTAAAGAAGAGTTAAGAGTTAAATTCAATGTTTAATAACTAAACCATTTTTAATATAGTGTAATACAAAAGATGAAATCAACTATAAATATTCATTAGAAATATAAAAAAATTCCTATATAATGGTATTTAATTAATAATTTTTAAACATTATATAATTTAATTTATTTTTGACACAATAATGATGCACTAATTACCTTATTAATGAAAGATCAAAATAATTGATATTATAAAAATCCAAATAAATGTAGTTTGGGACTTTTGATGAATTAAACTTATTTTATAGGTCAATATGATAATTTAGGGTTGATTAAATATTTTTTTTAAAATTAATCATGCAGTTATGATTTTCACAAAAACCAAATAAAAAATAGTGTCGAAATTGACATAATTAATTTTTTAAAACAAATACTATATTATTAATTGACATAATATTCCTAAAAATATATGGTTTAGAAAAAGGACTTATATAAGGTTATATATATTAATAATGAACTAATTGGGGTTCTCTTTGATTGTTTTAGTAATTTTGTTAACCGTATAATATAAAAATACAAAGAGACGTGGTAAATGTCAAACTATTTAACTAAGAGTTAAATCTAAAAGATAAGGTTAATATGGTGACCTAAACATGTCTAAAACCTATTGGTTGAGATGTTTAATACCCATACACAACATATCCTCTAAATAAATAATTTTTTATCTATTATAAACCGAATATGATTTTATTATAAAATAATATTTCTATCTTTTCCTAAAGTTACGCTCACCTCTCTTATAAAAGTGTACTTCCCCTTCTCTTAATTTAACACCTCCAAAGACATTTGGATCGGGAAACCCCTACCCAAATATCCTCCAAAATTTCCTCCCTTCATCCTAGAGGACTTACTTTGGTCAGAAATCCAACCTAAGGATCCCTTTTAATCAAATCAAAAGGAAGAACCCAATGAAGATGTAAATATTTCATCACCTCTTTCAAGTTATTTTCTTCTTCCACTTCCTCTTTCTGTTTTGTTTCCATTATAAAATAATAACACCAGTATATTATATATACTTTTATGTAATTATAAATATGTTACAACCATATTATTTATTCTATCCATCCTATAAATGACAAAGTCATCATATGTGTGTACGTATGGCTTACCGTCTCCACGTTGTGGTGTAGTTTGTTATTGAAACACTTCATTATTTTGGATTGGTATAATAATGAATATAAATAATGTAAATAATAAATATAACATTTTAATGATTCTTAATATATGATATACCATCCAATTACATCTGATTTCACCATCAATATAATGATATTACCGCTTGTGCGTACGTACGGATTACCGTCTCCATGAAGGTAAAGAGATCCATTCCCCAACATAATCATTCAAAAATAATTTTCATTTTATGATTAAAAATAATGTTTATAAACAGAATATAATTATATATATGAATCAAATACATCATATTCATAACAAACATAGCCTTTTTAACCAATCAAAGAGAGTAAAACGAATTATTTAACTCTCGAAACGATGATACTACTAAAATATTATTAACAAAGTAATATTATAGGGTCATATAAGATATCATATTTATGTATATAGTTCTTTTATATTTTAATAACAATTATTTAACTATTATACAGGATTTTAGCATACCCTTGACCAAGTATAAGTATAAGGTAAGGGTTAATTTCACAATCTCTTTATTATCTGAGGTTGTTTTTAGGTAAGTATCTATAGGGACCCCTTTATCATCCACATCAGTGTTTTCTTAAAAATGTAATTCATTGCCTTTTTAATATTTAATAGACTATGGGTTAAAGTAATTTATACCCTTATTTGACCATATATGTTTTGAAAGTAATCTTTCCGTCGTTTTTCAAACAAGGTACTTTATGAACTTTTCAACAAAAATAAGGTAGAATGTCTTTTTTTAACTTATACAGTGGGTATGGATATTTTTCACCATTATAATATCATCTAAGTTTTCCATAAAATATTATAATAATATTTTCAAAATAAATGTTTTCTTTTATAATTAAATGATTTTAAATGATCTCAAAATAGAAAGAGATATTTCTCACAAAAACGTTTTGATTCCATCTATGTCTACATCCTTTGATGGATTCTAAGATTGTTTAAAGTTGATTTATTATGATAAAAAACATCCATATTTCATTGAAGGTTTTTTTATATGTTTGAATGTGGATGTGTTATTTTTACACTATTCATGGGTTATGGATAAAGTATTTACATTTCATATGCTAGTTTTAATACGAATGTTTATTTTATGTTTAAACCTTTTTTAATGATGAATTCAATAGACTTAGTAAGTTAACAGTGGATCCTCCCATAGACCCTCGATGAATCGGTAGGTCTCATGAGACAAACTAGTGTCTTAGCACAAGGCCTTGAAAAAATATTATATGTTTTATTGGAACAAGGCCTTGACTATGTGGTTATGATGTCTCTAATTATGCATTTCATCATTATGAATGTGGATATTGATTTTTCATGTGATTATTTGACTATTAGAATATCCATGTGGATAATTAAATGGAATTATTTGATTTTAACTTTTCGATATTATGATGATGTTTAAGTTTTAAAAACTTTTTTTAGTCTTATAAATTTCCTTAAATATTTATGCTTATTTATGAAGGTTTTTGATATATTGTTATCCTTATTAAGCATCTGAGCTCACCCCTTTCTATGTTTTATTTTCCCAGGATGTGAAGAAGTATTTTATGGTTGACCTACAGGGATAAGATAAGTATATAAGTCTGTTCAAAAGGGGGAAAATGTTGTTGAAGTTTTTATTTCATTATATAATTTAAAACTTATGAATGTATCTAGTACTTCCAATGCTACTAAACTGATTTGTCTTTCAGGACATGAATCTTTGTATCATGACAATGTTTTGTAATAATGCACCGACTTTGGGTAATTGGGGTTGGGGTGTTACAGTTGGTATCAGAGTAAGTTTAGTACAATCCTTGGAAACTAGATTTAGGAAAACTCTGATTAGAGAACACTACCCTAAGATAGACTTTGCGTATTAGTATAGAATAACTTCCTAGATTTTTGGTATTTTAGATATTTTGTGAGTTTTCAAAGAAATAAATCTATATCTATATACAATAAGGTAGAGACGGCTCTAGCAGAGATGTACCCATGGGTGAAACTTGAAAACACTACTTTGAGCTAGACTCTAACTAGAACTGGTGCACGACAACGGGACTTGATGCACTCTTGGTTACGACACTCCCGAGGGATATTCTTAGGAAAATTATCATTTTATTTATAAACCATTATAAAGGTCTTATGAGTATATATTTCCTCAATGAAAACATTTTTATGATTATGGATTATATCCATAAACTTTTATGTTTATGTTAAGTGTTTTGAAAGTTTGGAATTATTTATTGTGATTCATAAACTAATCTAGTTCATGAAATTATTTAGAAACGGTGCCTATTATAAGGAATAGAAAATATATCAATGCACGTAATCCATGTGGGGATTTACCTTCTACTAAAGATAATTATAGTGGATCTGGTGAAGCAACTGGTGTTGATCAGCTTATCACCATACTTGGGAAACTCACTCACATTCGGAATAATAACCTTACCCGTATGAAGCACCCTAATCCACTACACGGAGGATCAATGTTAGAATGATTCATGAGGAAACAAACGAATTCATTCAATGAGAGTACAAATCTATCAGTAGCCAAGAAATCGATAAGTTCCTTAGAATAAATATTTCATGCTTTGGGGAGTAGCGAAAGGGAAAAAGTTGTCATGATAGTTTATCGCCTCACAAGAGATGCAGATCAATGGTGGTCTATGATTCAAAACAAAAATGAAGATGAAGATGTATCAAACATGTAAAAGAGGGAGTTTAAAGAGATTTTATTAGAAAAGTACTTTCCTTGTGGCCATCGTGTAGATATGGAAAGACAATTTCTGAGTTTGAGGCAAAAGGAGGATGAGAATGTCGCAAAGTATAAGGAAAACATTACAGGGTTATCAAGGCATGATTCAGATTATATGCATACCTAAAGGAGTAAGATTAATCAAATCTTTTAGGGGTTAATACCATTTATATTGCGAGAATTATCCTCACAATCCTTTTTATCATACGAAGATATTTTCACATGTGCTATTAAGATAGAAAAATAATTCTCTAAGTCTTTCAAATTTAAAGTAAAGAAGGAGAAGAAGAGATCTGGTGAACACTCTGGAAATGGAAATAAGGGGAAGAAGGGAAAATTTGAATATCCATCCTATGGTAAATGTGGTAAGAAACACCCTGGTAATTCCCTAAAGGTAATGTGAGTCTATTACAAGTGTGGTGAAAAACGCCACCAAGATCGTGATTTCTAGGGGAAGAAAGAGGTTGTCAATGTTTAATGGTAAAATTGTAGATAAAATGAGTATTACACAAATGAATATCCTAGGCGCCAAAAGAACATACATAGGAAAAGGACATGGGAGCATGGACAAGATTATGCAATCACTACTGTTGAGGTAGAAGCTCTAAAAGATGTGGTGGTAGGTAATTTAATGGTTTCCTCAAGATTCTCCAGTGATTTATTTGATTTTGGATCATCATGTTATTTTATATCTTCCTAGTTTTCTAATAAAATTAAATATTTCCAATTTGATTTAACAAGGGATTTCTCAGTCAAAACTCCTAAGGTATGTATCATTGCAATAATGTTTTGTGAATCAGTTCCCATTAGGACCTATAAATTTTCTTTATCTACTGATCTCTTCATCATACCCATGATTGAATTTGATATAATCCTTGGTATGGATTGTCTTTCAGACCATGATGAAAAAATTTATTGTAAGAAGTAAGAGGTTACAATTATAGATGATGATAAAGAGTACCTTATCTTTAGAGTATAAACATCACCATATCATTCTTATATAGATCCACCCCCAGTAGCTCTACTAAATTCAATTATATGGGAGTATGAGAACGAAATAATTATGGTTGAGGAAAATAATGTTCAAATAGAGGACGTACCAATTGTACAAGAATATGTTGATGTGTTTCCAGAGGATTTACCTGGACATCCTCTAGAACAAGAAATTGATTTTTCCATTTATTTAATTCCTGGTTCAAGGCCCATATCAAAGCCCCCTTATAAAATGGCTACTATGGAATTAATGGAACTAAAGAATCAAATAGAGGAATTGAGTAATAATAGATTTATTCTCCCTAGTGTTTCTCCATGGGGACCCCTGTCCTTTTTTTAAGAAGAAAGATGAATCTATGACGTTGTGCATTGACTACAGGGAGATCAATGCTATAACAATATAGAATAAGTATCCCCTACCTCGCATTGATGATTTATTCGACCAACTTCATGGAGCTCAATATTTTTAAAATATTGACCTTCGATTTGGATATCATCAGTTGTGTTTGAATAAGGAATAAATTCCAAAAAACAACATTTCGAACCAGGTATGGGCATTACGAGTTTAGAGTAATGCCTTTTGGATTGACTAATTCACCCTCTTTCTTCATGGATCTAATGAATAGAGTTTTCAAGGAATATCTTGATGAATTTATTGTGGTATTTATTTATGATATCTTGGTATACTCTAAAATCTATAAATATCATGAAAATCACTTGTGCATTATTCTAAAGTCTCTTAGAAGAAATGAATTATATGGGATGTTTAGAAAGTGTAAACTTTGGCTTCATGAGATTTCTTTTCTTATCCATATTATCTCTAAGGATGGAATCTATGTTGATCCTTCAAAGAACAAGGAAATACATGAATGGCCATCACCGATGAGTATAAACAAGGTACACATTTTTATTTGTTTAGCAGGTTATTATCAGTGTTTTGTCTAGAATTTTTCCCAATTGGCTAACCCATTAACCAAGCTCACTCATAAAAGGGTTAAATTTTTTTAGAAAAAATAGTGTGCAAAATGTATTGTATAATAGAAGAGAAGATTATTTAATACTTCTATATTGACTCTACCATCGAGGAATGATGTGTTTGTTCTTTATAATTATGCTTCAAAGAAAGGACTTGGTTTTATCCTTATGTATAATGTTACAGTTTTTTCCTATGCATCACATCAGTTAAAAATTCATGAGAAAAACAATCTCACTCATGATCTTGAGTTAGCAGTTGTAATCTTCTCTATGAAAATATAGAGACAATATATCTATGGTGAAAATGTGAGATTTATACTGATCACAAGAGTTTGGAGTATATTTTCTCACAAAAAGAACAAAAAATGAGGAAAATGTAATGGCTTGAACTACTTAAGGATTATTATTACACAATACACTACCACCTGGGGAAAAAATAAGGTGGCAGATTCTTTGAGCAGAAAATATCATGTTTTTTTGAACAGGATGAGAGTTTAAAAGGATATTACTTTCATGGATCTAGTAAATATAGATATGGTAATAACCCTGGAAGGTGAAACATCAATGCTTTTTCAAATGGTTTCCAAACCATATTTACCATAAAGGATAAAAACTTCTCATATTGATGATGAGGAATTTCAAAAGAAAATTAAAGCTATGAATGATGGGAAATTCATCAACTTTGTATATAAAGATGGAATTTTGAAATTTGGGAAGATACTTTGTTTTCCCAATATATCTGATCAAAAAAGGGAATTATTGGATTAGGATCATAGCTCAAATTTATCTCTACAAACTGGTAGCACTAAGATGTATAGATATTTGAATGAACATTTTTCGTGGGACAACATGAAGAGAGATATTTATGATTTATTGTTAAGATGTATGGTTTGTCGACAAGTGAATGTTGTAAGGAAATAAACTGGATGAGTCATGCAACCTCTTCACATACCTGAGTGGAAATGGGATAATATTACGATGGACTTTGTCATTGGGATACCAAAGACTCCTCTAAGGAATGATGCACTATCGATCATTGTTGATCATCATACCAATTGAGCACATTTTCTTGCTATAAGAGAAGATTTACCACTTGAATGTATGGAAGGACTATATATTAATGAATTTGTAAGACTTCAAGGATTACCCCTATCGATTTTTTCTGATCGTGATCCCCATTTTAAATCAAGATTCTAGAAAAGTCTTCAGGAATCCCATATAGTCAAAATGGACTATTCAAACCTTAGAAGACATGTTGAGATCTTGTTCACTTGAATTTCAAGGTATATGGGATCAATATTTACCTCTTGTAGAATGTTTTTATAACAATGTCTTCCATTAAAGTATTCACATGGAACTATATAAAGAATTATACAGAAAGAGATGTTGCACACCAACTTGTTGGGATGATGTTGGTGAAAGAAAACTTGTACGCCCAGAACTTGTTGAGGAAGAAACGGAAAAAGTGAAGATTATCCAAACCCCCATCAAAGCAGCACAAAGTAGGAAAAATATCTATGCTGATAACTGAAGGAAGGATTTGGGATTTTAGGTAAGTGATCATGTTTTCTTGAAGGTATCTCCATGGAAGGGTGTTATACATTTTGGTAAGATGGGTAAATTGAGTCTGAAGTACATCGGACCTTTCAAAATTCTAGAATGAATTTGAGTTATAGCTTATCGTTTGGCAATGCCTCCAAGTCCCTCCAAAGTTCAAGATGTGTTCCAAATATCACTATTGAGAAAATACATGCCTAACCCAAAAAATATACTCACCTATGAAGAAATTGAACTGGAACCTGATCTATCTTATTGTGAAGAGCCTATCAAAATTTTTGATACCAGAGAACAAGTGTTGAGAAGCCAGATGACTCATCTGGTTAAAGTTATATGGAGAAATCATAAGATGAAAGAGGCAACTTGGGAACCCTAGGAACTTATGATGAAGAACTAGAAGAATATTTTTGTGTGGTAGTATTATAGAAATTTTGAGGATGAAATTATTTTAAGGAGGGAATAATGTAACACCACAAACTTCCACGGTATGTTTCCCTTTGAGAAGCGCAATAGCTTTCATTGTACGCAACTTCGAGATTCTAACACACGACGACCAATAAAACTATCCATTATGAATTGTAACACCAACATTTTGAAATTTTATAATTTTTTTTCAAAATGGACTTCATTTTTGTATTTGGAATATTGGAATTAACATAGGGTGAAGTTTTGGTATTTTTATGAAAACTTTCAATTTTTGATGAATAGTGAAAAACACTCCATTATTTGTTAAAACCGACTTTTTATTTTAATAATGATTTACTTTATTTTAATTTATTTTAGGTCAAAATAGATACAAAATACCTATATAAGTTCAATTCAATTCATTGGAGTCATTTTATAATAAGTTTACATACATAAAAATTTTATTGAACTTTTTACCGTCTTTTACCCACCTCTACGAACATTTGAAAATTTGTGTAAAACTTAATTTTACCTATTCTGTGAGTTTAATTTCAAAAATACAAGATACATGGTTAATATTAGTAAGTAAAATTTGGCTCAATAAGATGAAAATAATTTTTGGTGAATAGTAAGTTTTTACTTTTATTTAACAAGGTTAAAAGTAAATATGGTAATTAAGGGTATAAATGATATCATAATTACCCAAAAAAATGTCTTATTTATATTTGAAAAGTATAATTCGACCAAAAAAATCTTAGGAATAAAATATGATCCTATTTGGTTCACATGTATTAGATTAAGACATTTGTTATTATTTTATTTAAAGAAGAGTTAAAAAAGTAAAATTCAAAGCTTAATAACTAATCTATTTTTAATATAGTGTTATAGATAATATAAATTATACTATAAATATTCATTGGAAATATAAATATTTTTCATACATGATAGTATTTTTTTATGATTTTTACAGATTAAATAATTTAAATTATTTATGACACAATGATGTTGGAGTAATTACCTTATTAATGAAAGATTAAAATAATTGATATTATAAATATCCAAATAAATGTAGTTTGAGACATTTGATGAATTACACTAATTTTATAGGTTAATATGACATTTTCGGGTTTATTAAATATTTGTTTTCAATGTAATCATGTTGTTATGATTTTCACAAAAACCAAATACTAAATAGTGTCAAAATTGATATAATAGAATTTTTAAAACAAATACTATATTATTAATTGATATAATATTAATAAAAATATAATGTTTGGAAAAAGGACTTAGATAAGGTTATATATATTAACAATGAACCACTTTTTGTTCTATTGTCTTGTTTTAGTATGTTTATTAACCATGTAATATAAAAATACAAAGATACATGGTAAATGTCAAACTATTTAAATAAGAGTTAAATCTAAAAGATTAGTTTAATGTGGTGACCTAAAGCTATTTAAAAACTATTGGTTGAGAGGTGTTTTAACCATCCCCACCTTATCTTTTAAATAAATTTTTTTTGATCTATTAGATATTGAAAATTATTTTATTATAAAATAATATTTCAAGATTTTCCTAAAGTGAACCTCACCTCTCTTATAAAAGGGTACTTCACCTTCTATTAATTTCACTCCTCCAAAGCCATTTGGATCGGCCAAAACTTGCCCAAATATCCTCCCAACTTTCCACCCTTAATCATAGAGGCATTGCTTTGGTCATAAAGCCAACATAAGGAGCCCTTTTGATCAAATCTAAAGGAAGAACCTGAAGAAGAGGTAAATATTTCATCACCACATTCAAGTTCTTTTCTTCTTCCACTTCATCTTTCTTTGTTGTTTCCATTATAAAATAATAAATCCTTTATATTATATATAATTTTATGTTATTATAAATATGGTAAAACCATATTCATTATTATATCCATCCTATAAATGACAAAGTCACCATACGCGCGTACGTACGGATTACAGTCTCCACGTCGTGGTGTAGTTTGTTATTCAAACACTTAATTATTTTGGATGGGTATAATAATAAATATAACTAATTTAAATAAAAAATATAACCTGTTTATTATTATTTATATATGATATACAATCCAATTATATACAATTTAAACATCAATATAATGATATCGTCGCTCGTGCGTATGTATGGATTATCGTCTCCACAAACGTGATGAGATTCATTCTCCATCGTAATCATTCAAGAATAATTTTCGGTTTATGATTAAAAATAATTTTTATGAACATAATATCATTTTTTATATGAATAAAATACATCTTATCAATAACACACATGGCTTACATAACCAATCATATGACGGAAAACAAATCAGTTAAAACCCAAAACGATGATACTGCTGAAATATTATTAACAAATCAATATCAGAGGGTCATATATGATATCATAATTTTGTATATAGTTCTTGTATAATTTAATAACAGATATTTAACTATTATTCAGGAGGTTAGAATACACTTGACCAAGGAAAATTACGAGGTAAGGGTTAATTTCACAATCTCTTTATTTTCTGAGTTTGTTTTTATGAAAGTTTCTACTGGGATCCCTTTATCATCCACATTTGTGTTTTCATAAAAATATAATTTGATACATTTGTACTATTTACTAGAATATGGGTTAAAGTCTTTTATACCCTTATTTGACCATATATGTTTTGAAAGGAATCTTTCTTTCGTTTTTCAAACAAGGTACTTTATGACCTTCTCGACAAAATTAAGGTAAGAATGTCTTTTTTTTTAACTTATATGGCAGGTGTGGCTATTTTTTGTCATTAAAACATCATCTATGCTTCCCAATCAAGATTATATAAATATTTTCAAAATAAATGTTTTCTTTTATTATTATATTACTTTTAAATGATCTCAAAATAGAAAGAGATATTTCTCTAAAAAAGTTTTAATTTCATCTATATCAATATCCTTTGATGGATTTTAAGCCTGTTTGAAGTTGATTTATTATGATAAAAAAATTCCATATTGTATTGAAGGTTTTGTGATATGTTTGACTATGGATGTGTTATTTTTACACCATTCATGGTTTATGTATAAGTTATTAACATGTCATATGCTAGTTTTAATACGAATGTTTATGTTATGTTTAATCATTTTCATATGAGGAATACATTGGACTTAGTAAGTGACGGGTGGAGCCCACTATAGCTCCTTGATGCATCAGTAGGTCTCATTAGTAAAAATAGTGTCTTGGAACAAGGACTTGAAAAAATCTTATTTTTTGTCTTAGCACAAGGCCTTGACTATGTGGTTATGAAGTCTGGCATTATGCATTCCATCATTATGAAAGTGGCTATTGATATTGCATGTGATTATTCGACTGGTAGAATATTCTTGTGAATATGTAAATTGAATTATTTGATTTTATATTTTTTATATTATGGTGAAGTTTAAGTTTAAAATATTTTTGTTTTAGTCTTATACATTTCCTTAAATGTTTATGCTTATTTATAAAAGATTCTGCTATATTGTTATCCTTACTGTGCATCTGAGCTCACCCCTTTCTATGTTTTATTCTTCCCGAGATGTGAAGATGTATTTTATGGTTGACCTATAGGGACAGACTAAGGATATAAGTGTGTTAAAAAGGGAAAAAAATTTGATGTTTTTATTTCATGATGTAATGTAAAACTTATGAATGTATCTTGTACTTCCATGTCTACTAAACTGATCAGTCTTTTGGGACATGATTATTTGTATCATGTAAATGCTATGTAATAATGCACCAAATATGGGTAACTGGGGTCGGGGTGTTACTGTAATGAACCTAATAAGACTCAAAACCAAATAGATAAATAATTCTTTAAATTATTTATAGTCTAATATGACATCACTAAATTTGATGCCAAGAAAAATTTCATAGCATTGAAACCACACCAGATTTTCCACTTAACCAGAACATCCCACTTAAAAATAATTGATTCCCATACTCATATAATCTCACCTCCAGACCTTTTTTCCCTTAATTAAATCCCATATCATCATCCCATACACATTTATCCCTGACCATCCAACATGTACATCATATTCATCCTTTTATTAGAATTTGATGTCCACTGAAGTCATGATGTAATTAAACAATTTGAATTTGATAATTCTCAAACCATTATGGATCTAAATCGTGGAAAAGTATAAAGAATATAAAATATTTATAATTTATGGTAAAATCCATCCCATCCCTAGAGATGCACACATTCCATCCATCTGAATAAGTATAGTATATTGGGTCTCAATACTGAAATTGAGGAATATTATTGAAATTTTTGAATCAACCAATCAAGTTAAATAAGTATGTGCTTCTAACTTGGTAAATTTTAAAGTATTATAATTACCTAGAATCAATCACTATTTAAATACAATACCATAAAATAACTGTATACCAATGTTTATAAAATATTGGTATAGAACTAGAAACTTTTTTCATAGGTTATACTAGTGTTTCCCAGAACCGTTGGTATGTGGGTCGTAAGGATACCCAAATGCCAATAGTTTTTTAAAAATCAATGGTACAATGGATTCATAATTTCACTTTACAAATGGTTTAAGTAAACATATATTATAACCACAATACTAATGGTTTTAAAACTAGTATTATACAATGGAACTATAGAAAAACTCCATAGGTCCACCTCAATTTCCATTCAACAAATATATTGATAGAAAAAATTATGTCTTTAACTAGTAATATAAAACATTTAATTAGTTAATTTTTTTAAAAGAAAATAAAAATACATATACAATAAGTTTCCACCACTAAACACCATTAACATAGTTGTTTAATAAATATCAATTAATACATTTTGGGGATCAATATCTCACTCGTGGACACTGTTACCATCATGGTAACCATTTTCACTACTATCATTACAAACATCCTTAATTATAATGTCTCGGTTCCGGAAACCACCTAGAGGCTCCCCGTACTAGGTTGGTCACATGGCCTCAAGCACATTTCCCCGAATTTCAGAGGCTACCGACTAGTAGCAAGGGCCTTGGGTGTGATAGTGGGGAAACTATGCCCTCATTGGTTGAGTAACATGGCGGAAGGAAGCAATAGAAAAAGTGGAAGCAGGAATAATCCAATAAAAAGTAAACAACAGAAGAATGGAAAATAGTAAACTGGAACACACACACACACACACACACACACACACACACATATATATATATATATGAATGATTCATAATGCATATGTCTAGGAAAGTATCCAAATAAATCACAATGTTGGAATACAACAGAACTAAACCCAAGTACAAAAGAAAGAAAAGTAAACAACTACTCAACATTGCAAGCCATATCTTGGTCCCATGATCTCCATCTCTATGGAAAATCAAGTACCTGAAGTAGAAGGTAGATTACCTTTATCTATACCTGTAGCAATATAATCTTTTTGGGCCCAAAAACATGGCCCAAATAGGGTGTGAGACTAAATCTTAGTAGGAAACCACCACGAGATTTGTGCCTAATAGTCAGTGAATATATGGCATGGAGCAAGAAAATAAATGCAGTAAACAAGGAAGTACCCAAGGTAAACAATTCACAGTTTCAATGCATTCAGTATCATATATCAAGAAACAGCTAAACAAAGAAGGTAATCACTAATAGGTAACCCACTAGGAATTACTCACAGCCTATCCCCTCTATTCCTACCTAGAAACACGAGCAACCCTCTAGGCAGTACACTCAGTCTAACCCCTTTGTTCAGCTTAAGCATAGACTCTCTAAGGAAGTACACGCCGTCAATTCCTCTTATAGTCTCTTATCAGTAAATAAAGGCGCTCTATGGAAACACTCAATGTCTATTCCCCATGTGGCTTGTGTCAAGGATCTATAGACACTATAAAGAAGAACTTCTGTCAATTACCCATATGGTCTCGTATTGTAAGTAAAACAGACACTCTGTAGAAGCCCTTACATCCATTCTCTCAATGGTCTATACATTAGGTTCTCATGGCCCTGGGTAATTCAAGCAAGTATAGAAGTGCATATCGGCCAAAGTAAACCTCTAGAACTACTTGGATAGAAATATACAGCATAACAACATATCATAACAATCACACCATCCTACAACTAGGCATGGGAAAGTAAACAGCGGCCTAATAGGAAAACTAGACCCAACGGTCAAAATAGGAAATCATGCATGGAAAAGAACTTCCAAAGCATAGAAATTAACACTATTCAAATTCAATTAACCTCTACTCAAGCATACAAGCATAGTAGGAAAATAATCAGGCTAAAACAGTAAATGCACAATACCCCGTTCATGGGTATTGGCGGTTGTTCCACATATAACTCAAAGACGTTCAACAAAAAGGCAAAAACCACCTACCTAGGCATTATGAGATCTATATACTTGAGTCTCAAGGCTTGAATCACCTTATAATGATAAAGATCTAAAAAAAGTCTAAAACTTGCAACAGAGTATAACCTGATAAAGAAGAGAAATCATGAAACGAATCTGAATAAGAATGAAGAGCTTACCAAGGCGATCCCAATGCAATTGACGGTGGTCTAATCTAAGATCAGATGCTCGGTCGGGGCTCGGATGAAGATCTTGGTCGTATGGAAACTCTTGGCCAAATGAAACCTAGAAGAATACCCTTCTAGCGATTAGATGCGACCCCATTGCATTTAATGAAAAAAAATACAAGGCGTATACTTTGGAAGTACACGATGTGTACTTTGGAAGTACATGACATGTACTTGCCATTTCTATGCTCCTCTTTAGGATATCTCTAGGTCACCCCAACATGGTCGTGTGCATAGCCTCTACACAGCCAGCACATGGCTACCTGCGGTAACCGAGTACACGACATGTACTCAGAAAGTACACATCGTGTACTTTGAAAATTTCCAAAAATTACCCTTTTCTCAAAAAAGACCAGAAAAAAAGCATACCTGAAAAAGAACATTCAGGTTCTTCCAAACTTCCCCCCCCCCCTTAATGAAATTTGGCCATGAATTTATTTAGCAAGGAGGCATAGAAGAAGAAACCCCGAATAGCTCCAGCCACTGAGCTCGTACATCAGCCTTCCTCTCCAAAGTCTCGTCATGTACTCACCTGTGCTACCATAGCACTCGTACCAGAGGGACAGACCGGCCATGGAGAACCTTCATACTTAGATCAAAAATTCAGATATGATGCTCCTCGAATAATTCATGCACTTCCAACTCAACCTTCGTGGGTTAGAAAACATGAGACGGGTCTGATAAGTAACATCAAATGTGAGAAACGTGGAAGACATCATGCATATCCCTGTACCTCTGAGTTAACTACAACTGATAGGGAACCGACCCAACTCTCTCCAACACCTCAAATGGCCCGACGTACCTCAGAAAAAGATTACCCTATCTCCTAATCCTCTTGTGTCCCAACCTCATTGTGACATATAGGAAAACATGATCCCTAACCACGAACTTCAGAGGTCATCTCCGTTGATCATCATAAGACTTCTATCTAGACTGTGCAGTATCCAACCTTTTCTGAATCAACTCTATTTTCTCTAAGGTCTCCTGAACAATATGAGGTCCCGGCATAGCTGCCTCTCCTACCTCTAGACAACATAAGGGTGATCGGCATGGCCTACCATATAAATCCTCATAAGGTGCCTTCTGAATAGTCTCATGAAATCTATTATTGTAGGCAAACTCGACAAGAGGTATGTACTTCTCCCAAAAACCTCCAAAATCCAGAATACATGATCGAAGCATGTCCACAAGCACATGAATCGTACACTTAGACTGGCCATCTGTCTTGCGATGGTAAGTTGTACTCCAAAGTACATGTGTACCCAAATCCTTTTGAATCCTCTGCCATACCCAAGAAGTAAAACATGCATCTCTTTCTGAAACAATGGACTGTGAAACTCCATGTAAGAGAACAATCTCTTAGATGTACAGCCTCCCCATATCATCAGAACGGAAGGTCTACATGATTGGAAAGAAGTGAGAAAACTTCATGAGTTTGTCAATGACAACCCAAAGTGAATAATTACCTTGAGGAAACCTCGGCAAACCTATCACGAAATCCATCACAACATATTTCCACTTCCACTCGATAATGGGTAACTATTTTAAAAGTTCTGCTGGTCGCTGATTCTCTGCCTTCACCTACTGATAGGTTTAACACCTCATTTATAAACAAGAAACTTCTCCCTTTATACATGGCCACCAATACTGATAATGTAGATCATGATATGTCTTGGTGACACTAGGATGAACTTCCCAAACTGAGGAATGAAAGTCTCACATCAGCTCCTCACATATGTCTGCAGGCACCCATATGCGCCCCTAAAAACGCAAGATCTCATCCTCGCCTATAATCCATCCCGGAATAGGGTCCTCTCATGACATGCTCTCCTATAAGACTAGTATTTCTTAATCTAATAGCTACCTCATTCTCACTCGATCAAGAAGAGTAGAGGTAACAGCTACATAAGAAATAAATGTCTTCCCCTATCTGTTGTGAACCTCCAAATGCATCTCAGAGAATAGATCCATAAGCTGTCACTCACTATTGTTCTCCTAAACTACATGTATCTGAGTCCTCCTTCTCAGCGCATTATCCACTGCATTTCCTTTCCCAGGCATATAGGCAAGCTCAAAGTCAAAATACTGAAGGTACTCAACCAACCTTCATTGTCTCAAATTTAGATCACACTGAGTGAAAATGTACTTGAGACTCTTGTGGTAGGTGAAAACCACAAAATTCTATCCCATAAGGTAATGTCTCCAACAATGTAAGGCATGAACAACTGCAGCCAACTCGAGATCATGTGTCGGGTAATTCCTCTCATGTTGTCTCAACTACCGAGACGTGTACACAATGACTCCTTCTCCCTGCATAGGTACAGCTCCTAGCCTGATACCTAAAGCATCACAGTACACAGTATAGCTCTTTCTTGGATCTGGAAAGACTAGTATCAGTGCTGAAGTCAACCTCCCTTTAATCTCATAAAAGGATGACTCACCAGAATCAAACCACAATAACTTTACACCCTTCTTAGTCAGACTCTTCAGTGGTGCTGCTAAGCATGAAAAGTCCAGAATGAAGTGTCTGTAGTATCCAATCAGCCCTAGAAAACTCTATACCTCAAATATGTTCATCGTCTACTCCCAGAAAACTACTTCTCTCACTTTTTTGGGTCTACTGACACTCTATTCTCAGAGATAACATGACCCAATAAGTGAATATGATCCATCCAAAAGTGGCATTTTGAGATCTTAGCATATAACTGATTCTCTATCGGTGTACTAAAAATGATCTCAAGATGTGTGGAATGGTCGCATCATGTTTGAGAGTACACCAAGATATCATCCACAAAAACCACCATGAAGGAATCCAAGTATGGATGGAACACTTGGTTCATTAGTTCCATGAAAACTGCAGGGGTGTTCGTGAGACCAAACGGCATAACCATGTACTTGTGTAGACCGTACCTGCTCCGGAATGTTGTACGAGGTATATCTGAGGGTCTAACGTGCAACTGATGGTAACCAGACCTCAATTAAATCTTCGAGAACACCCAGGATCCCCAAAGCTAATCAAATATATCATCAATCCTAGGTAATGGATATCGGTTCTTGATTATCAATTGTTTCAACTTTCGATAATCCACACAAAGCCTGAGGGAATCATCTTCCTTCTTCGCAAAAAGGACAGTCGAACCCCTTGGAAAAGTATTGGGTCGGATGAAACCCTTTGCCTGTAACTTCTCTAACTACTTCTTGAGATCCTGTAACTCTGGTGTTTCCATCCTATAAGGAGGAATGGACACTGGTGCTGCTCCTGGTACAATATCAATAGAAATGTCTACCTCACACTCTAGAGGAAAACCTGAAAAGTCTTCTGGAAAGACATATCTAAAACAATCCACCACTAGAGGAAATTCTATCTGTGAAAAACCCTGGTCATCTAGATATATACTAACAATCATGGTTGTAACTCCTCCAAACACATGATTCTCGGGTCCTTCTCTACTCGCTTGGACTTCCAATTCACCATTATGAAGAAAAGATCCACCCTCTGGTGATGTGAAACTCACAATGCGGCGATAACAGTCGATGAATTCCTGGGAGGGAACTAGCTAGTCCATTCCAAGAATGACATCATAGCCTATTATCTCTAGGACTTATAGGTCCCATAAAAAGTGACACCCACCAACCTCTAGGAGGCACTCCTTGCACTGACGTACACTTGTCGTTCTAATCCCCAACGAAGTGTCTAGTGTCAAGATATGTGCAGAAGAAAAGATTTAGATCCCAAGGCTTTCCACAACTACAAAAGATATAAATCTATGGGATTCCCCTCTGTCAAAAACAGAAGAAGATAAAACTGAGGCAACTAAGATCGTACCTCAAATTGTAATGGGTCCAGGATCCTACTGTAATTGGGTCTTCTCCACTGCAAAAGTCTGACCTGCACCGCGACTTTGTGACCCTGTCTGGACACCCTGAGGTGATCCAACTTGGTGTCGTTGAAAACCGGGTGACTGGATACCATGACCACGACCACCACCTTGGACTTAACGGTCGTAAGAACTCCAATTCCCTAACTGGTGAGAAACTGGTGGTGCTACTCTTGAACGAGGAGTCATAGAGGAACCCATGTCACCAACTACTAGTGAGAATATCTGACAGAAGTGATGAATATGACCCATCTTGCCACAAGATCGGCACTCCATTGGGCCTCTTGGACAATGTGGATACTTATTCCCACTCTTCCTGCACTGGTAGCACACCACCTGGCTACCAGAATATGTGTCTCGCCTCCTTGGATCACTATGTGAAGACTCCATGTGGCGCTTCTTGTTGTCAGTAGGAGGGATATTAACTCTAGATGTCGAGCCTCCCTAGCACACAACTTTAGAATCTCTTAGACTGCACTAAGTGATCAGTGCCTAGTTGATGATAGAAGTGATAGAGGTTAACTAGAATATCTTCATCTGCGATCAGATGTTATGCCTCAGACCATCCTCATACTTCCTTTCAAAGAATAACTAATCACATCCTAAAATAGGCATGAAACATTGTAGATCGGTAAAGCGAGATGAATTCTCCATAACCGAAAGAGTATCGTGCTCCAGACTCATAAACTCTCGGGCTCGATCATCCCTCAAGGTCTCTGGATAGAAGTAGTCATAGAAGATATGCTGAAACTATTCCCAATTCAAGACTTGCTGGCATCCGGTCTATGAGATCACATCCCACCACCTCCTGGAAGAATCTTGAAGCATATATGTAGCGATATTGACCCGCCTCTCTAGAGGAATCTTCAGATGCTCAAAGATCATCATCCAGGCTTCTATCCATGACTCTACAGCCTGGGGTTCTCCATCCCTTGAGAAAGTTGGAGGATGCTACTACTGAAAGACCCGTGTCAATTCTGCCATCGACGGGGCAGGAGGCGGTTCCCCCTGAAAGGTCTACATCATCCTCATAAAGCCTTCCCTGAACTATGCATCAGCACCTGTGTCAGGTATAATGGTCGGTTCCAAGACTGGAACAATGGGAGGATCTATAGGTAGTCCCCAATCAGCCATATCTAGTGTCCGATCACGACCCTACAACTGGCGTACAACCAGAGGATGTCTCGGTGGCATGACTCCGCAAGGTCAAACGCACACATTAGAACAAGATTATCAAGGACTAAAAACTAAAAACGTTAGAAGAGAACATGAGAAGGAAAGAATTCATGTTTTACAAAACATGACTACATGGTTTGTATAACACCTACATGACTTGTTCCCTTCATCCATTCACATGTGCATGTACTCCTTCCAGAACTGGTCGTGTAACACCACATACACATGGCATGTTTAACTAACAAATTGTGTGTACTTGAATCCTCTTTCCCTGCTCGAGTCCTTCTACACAGCTATGCCACACGGTTATCCTTAGAATGATACTACACAGCGTGTTAGTGCCAAACAGGGTGTGTACTAGAGGAACCTCACTGACCCATGTTGTTAGATACATGGATAGTTTCACTGCTCACACTACATGACGTGTTCTAGGAGGACACAGTGTGCATGTGAATGGATAACACTAACCCGTGTAGTTAGTTACATGGTTGGGTACCTGGGTTACGCCACACGGCATGTGCCAGAAGAACACAACATGTACTAAGAATATTTTTTCGAGCCGTGTTGTTAGTGACACGGCAGGTTATACAGTTCTATAACATGGCGTTTATATCTGGTACACGCCATGTCCCACAAAAGATTCCAAACCCACTGTCCTTCCCCACACAGTCTAAGACACGGTTAGAGAATACACGACATGTACTTATGAAAAATAGTTTCTTCCTGAATCGAAGAACACATGGTGTGTATTCAAAAATACACAGCGTGTATTCAGGTTTTTTCCAGACAGTAATCCTTAGAAACTACTCTGGATCCCAGAAAAACATTGAAATGATAATTTAAGTGCCAAATTCCAATCCATGTGGGCCCATACTCCCCATGAATCAAAATTTGGCATCTTATTCATGTCATATATATATGGTAAACAAGTCAAAGATCCACCAAATTCTCATCAATGAGGGCCCATAACATCTCAGGAACCAAAGTTTGGCATTCATTCAAACCAAATCTTACACAAATGGTAACCTATCAAACCGTAGGTATTTTATCAAGGAAACGATCACAACAGCATGCATATCTAGCACAATATCTATCAGAACAACATGAAATCGCTAATGCACCCTATATGGAATGGCAAGAATGCATGAAATCTGATTTATATAAAGCTCTTAAATGGTTCCTGAGATGACATACCCTCATCTCATCAGGTCGCAATAGAAATAGAACCTCAATAACATCAACAATAACAACACAATACATGTGAGTCACCCAACTATGAAAATAAAATCAACTGTAATAATTGAAAAACTAGAAAAAATTGCAACAAACAAGGTAAATTGGCTTCTCCCTGTACACGAGTCAGCTACTCCTGGGCATAGCATATTACCAAGTACCTATTACATCTTAACCCCAACTATAGGCTCCAAACAGTATGTTAAGAAGAAAAGGAAACCCCCCTGATACCACTTTATAACGTCCCGAATCAGGAAGCCACCCAGAGGCACCCTGTACCCGGTTGGTCACATGGTCTCAAGTGCATTTCCCTGAATGCAAGAGGCTGCAGACTAGTAGTGAGGGCCTTGGGTGTGAGGGTGGGGAAACTATGCCCTCATTGTCTGAGTAACATAGCCAAAGGAAGAAATAGAAAAATCAAAAGCAGGAATAATCCATACCAAAGTAAACAACATGAGACTAGAAAATATTAAACTGGATCACACATATATATATGAATGATGCATGATACATATGTCTAAGAAAGCAGACAAAAAAATCACTATACTGGGATACAACATTACTGAACCCAAGAACAAAAGAAATCAAAGTAAACAACTCCTCAGTATCGCAAGCCATTTCTTGGTCCCATGCTCTCCAACTCCACAACAAATCAAGTACTTGAAGTAGAAGGGAGGTTTCCCTAATCTATACCTATAACAATATAATATGTTTGGGCCCAAATACATGACCTAAACAGGGTGTGAGACTAAATCCCAGTAGGCAACCACCATGAGATGTGTTCTTTATAGTCAGTGAATATATGGAAGGCACCAAGCAAATAAATACAGTAAACAATGAAGTACCCAAGGTAAATAATTCACAGTTTCAATGCATTCAGTATCATATATCAAGAAACAAATAAATAGAGTAGGTAATCATAAACAGGTAACCCTATGAGAAGTATTCACATCCTATCTTTTCTAGTCTTACCTAGAAACACAAGCAACCCTCTGGGTAGTACACTCAGTCTAACCCCTCTGGTTCAGCTTAAGCATAGACTCTCTGAGAAATCACTCACTGTCAATTCCTCCTATAGTCTCATATCAGTAAATAAAGGCACTCTGAGGATGCACTCAACATCTATTCCCCCTGTGTCCCGCATCTAGGATGTACAAACACTCTGAGGAAGCACTTACGTTAATTCCCCATATGGTCTCGCATCGTAAGTAAAACAGACACTCTAGGGAAGCCCTTATGTTCATTCTTCCTATGGTCTATACATTAGGTTCTCACGGCCCTTTGTGAGTCATGCAAGTAAAGTAGTGCATATATGCCAAAGTAAACCTCAATAACTACTTGTCTGGAATTCTACATCATAGCAACATATGAGAACAATCACACCATCCTACAACTAGGTAAGGGAAAGTAAACTGTAGCCTAATAGGCAAACTAGACCCAATAGTAAAAATAGGAAATCACGCATGGTAAATCACTTTCAAAGCATAGAAATTAACCCTATTCACATTCAATTAACCTCTAATCAGGCATACAAGCATAGTAGGCAGACAATTGGGCTAAAATAGTAAACGCACAATAGCCCATTCATGGGTACTGGTGGTTTTGCACATATAACTCAAAGACTTTCACCAGAAAGGCACAAACCACCTACCTCGGTGTTGGGAGATCAATATACTTGATTCTCAAGGATTGAATCACCTTGGAACACCTAATAACTAAAAAAATGTCTATAACATTCAATTAAGGATAACTTTAGAATGAAGAGGAATCATGAAACGAAGCTCAATAAGAAGGAATAGATTACTGAAGTGATCCCAATGAAATTGACGGTGCTTTAATTGAATATCGGATTCTCAGTCAGTGGCTCGGAGGAAGATCACTGTTGTATGGAAACTCTCAGCTAAAATAAACCTAGGAGAAGACCCTTATGGTAATTATACATGATCTGGGTGCATTTAATGAAAAAGAAGAAAATAAACAGTGTGTACTTTGGAAGCACATGACATGTACTTTCCTTTTTCATAATCCACTTTAGGCGGCCTCCGGGTCACCCCCACATGACTGTGTTCATGGCTTCTACATACTAGGTACTCAAAAAGTACATGGCGTGTACTTCGATAATTTCCAGAAATTCCAATTTTTCTCAAAAACAACCAGAAAAGGAAAAAATACCTAAAAAAATAAATATTTGGGTTCTTACATTAATAACATCATCCCAACCTATATCTTCATCGCCTTCACCATTAGATAATACATAACCCCACCCACCATTATGATTTTTATCACTATCACTGGTTGTATCATATATGGATAACATTTTAGTCATTCATTTATCAAAATTCATAGTTGTATCTGATGGTAGTGTTGGATATAAAGCTGACATAGCATTTAGAAACTTCTTGTTTAGATTTTTTACATATTTTAGGATTATACATGGAAAATTTCTTAGCCTATGATGTTTTTATTTGGGACTCTATGGCCTCTACATAGGACTCTTATGACCTATTTATTCTAGTACTTTTAGAGGTTCTTAATGTATGAAAACACAAAGTTTGGATGATACCCATTTCGAGTTAACAACATACTCTTCTATGATGCCCATCACCCAATATCTGTCAAAAATGATCTTTCAGCCAAAACTTTGTCATCCCCATGCTCATAAAGGGCCTCCAAATCACATTATTAAAAATATAAATTATATATTTAGTATTAAAAAATTGAAAATTTAAATCAATAGAATAAAAAATAAAATATTAACTTGTGTCGGGTCATTTACAACACTCCCATCTTTGTTATTTCTACTTGAGAAGAATAATTTCTCCCAATTCACACACCCTTAAATGTTCAAAAACACCCACTAAAAAATATATTCAATGTAATAAAACTTTACTCAATAATATTATACTAATAATTTAATTTACTTCTTCAAAATATATTGTAAATAGTTAAATTTGTTGGGTATTAGCTCGTGAAAAAAAATTATTGATATGTTTGTTTAGATAATATATGGAAGATTGGTTTTCAATTTAAAAGCGGTGAATTTAAAAAAATAAAAAGATTTTGTGACTAAAAACCTATTATTTTGATTTATAATATAAGTGTTCACATGATTTATATTAAAAAAATATTTCATCTTATTGGTTATAACTTGTTTGGGTCAATTAATATTGATTATGGGAGAGGTTGATCTTTTTACGGTTGGAACCATGGTGTTATGGTTCTCTATTGGGTTAGTTTAAATTAATTCATTTCCTATTTATAGGGTTTTTATTTATTTTTTTGTATTTATTTTTCTTGATTTTAAGAGTGATTGAGTTGTTATGTTGCAATTGGTTTGAAAATGAAGTTTGGGAATTTTATGTTAAGTGGAATAATATTGTTGATTTTGAGTCTTATGTTTGAGATGAAGTTAGAAATGGTTTATTTAGGATTAAATAATTATATATAGATGAATTTGGGGGAATTTGGTAATATTGTTTTTCTATGGGTTGTTATTTTTGATTTCAACCCTTTTTGGTGTATGTTAGGGGTATAAACAGAAAGGGGAAGTAGCTTATTTTATAGATGGGTATTTTTGATTTTATCCCTTTTTGATTTGAATTATAAGGGTTGTTGATGTTTTGGGTGGTGGATATTTAAAATAACATTTTTTTTATTTAAACTCCTTATTTTTAATATATATTGATCTTGGTAAATTTTGAGTCATATAATTAATTTATTTGTAAAACCATAAGCAGTTTAGAAACTATAATCCATTTATTATTTACACTTAAATTGTAAATTTTTTATAATTTATTTTGAATTTATCTGGTTCTGTTTATTTTGAGAAATTTCATTTAATTTTATAGTTATTTTAAGAAATTTAGTTCAAATATATTTCATTCCATTAGGTATGTATTGGTATATGTTTGGTATGTTTGATTTTGTTTAGTTCATTTGTGTTGGTACCTAATTAAACTTAGTTTTACATGAAAAATACATATTGAGTCTTATGTTATGGTATAGTAGTTCTCTCCAAAGTGAGTTCATACTTCATAGAATCCTTTTTTTCTTTCTATTTAATTATTCATGAAAAATAAAATTTGATAATAATAAATGAAGTATTAATACAAATCATAATCAGCATCAATAAAAAACCTTAAATTAAAATAGTACCTCAAACATGTCACTCTCCCAATAAATAATCATTTATTGGTACCATGTTAATGGACACTCATTGAAGGTTGGTATACCTTATAATTCATATCCAACCCTACAGGCCCAAAAATTATATAGCTAAATTTTATATTCCCTTAATAACATACCTAATCCCTTCAGTTTTTCAACCCTCGTAGTTTCACCATTGGGAAAATTATAGAAACACTACTCCCAAAATATTACTTTATATAAATACAATAATAATATAAAATTTCATATAATAATATTTTATAACCATATTTGATCCCATGTAGTATCCTATATTTCCTTATCAAGGTCTCTCTAGAAAACTATTTTAATGGGAATGATATCATGGTAATCGGAAATCACTACCATAGAACTCTTATATTCTCTATTAGTTTTACCAGACCACTGATTTTATTCATTATGCTCAACCATCACCTGTGTATATTGATTCTAGACTTCATGTATGCAAGTATTTCTACACCACCTAATAGTGGTACATCCAGCCTTGAAATAAATAAAAAAAAATAAATAATACATGTTGCAATGAAAATTATGGTTACAAAATTTACTATGGTTGTATATATACACCTGATATAGGATAATTGTTGGTATTTGGTGGATCATTTTTATTTGAATTATAAAGAACCATTATACTTCGAGGGGGTCTAATGAATCCTCATGGTGATCTAATGGTGTTTCAGAAACAGTCAAAAGATCACATACATAAAAATCTATAGAGAATGGAGAAGTATGTAGTAAATGTTGTGACATAGAATTTTGTGTAAAACAAAAATAAGGATTGGTAGTGGGAGCTGTCATCAGATAATGACATGATAGATGGGGAGGATGATCATATGAAAATAATGGTAAAACAATAGGCGGTCTAAAAAACATCAATGCCTCTAAGGGAACTATCGGATATGAAGATGTGGTAGATAATATATCTGGTGTAGGGTATGGGTTAATTGGGTATGAGTATTGTTTCAAGTATATTTATACCTCCCCCCCCCCCGAACTAGAAATATGGCCACTTATGTTACTTATCTGACTAGAGAAGAGTTGTCTCTAAGACAGTCGAACCATATTAAAATTTAAAAATTAATAATGAAATGACACTACATGTTTTTTAATTGATATATATCTTTCAAATAGTATACTCCAAAAGGGAACCAAAGGTGTAATTCTTGTCTCTATCATGAGATGATCATTTTTATACATTATCTTACTTCATGTCACATCAATATTTGACATTACATACATTAAAAGATAAATATAAATTTAATTAAAAATTTAATACTAATGGAATTACATAATAGGAACATACTAATTAGCATTCTAAACATGGGTATGATATTGTTTTCTTACTATATGTTCAATTTTATCTAATTAATTTTGGGTAGTCTAATTTGGTTATTTGGTAATTTGGTTCATTTTTTAGTTCTGTTATTTATTTATTTTTTGTCTTTTAATAATTTATTCAATCAATTGGATCATTTGGTTCATTTTTAGGTCGTTTAATAAAATTTTTCTTGAAGGAATTTTTTTCATTAATGGGTTAGGTTATTTGGTTCATTTTTGGGTTAGGTATTTTGGAATATTTGGTCATTTTTTCATTTAGTTTCATTATTTGGTTTATTTTTTGTTTGGTAATTTTGGTTGATTTGGGTTAGGAAATATCCTTCATTTTTGGGTTATGTTCTTTTTTAGTTACATAATTTGGTTCATTCTAAGTTATTTTATTTGGTTCATTTCGGTTTAGGTCATTTTGGATCAGATCATTTCATCTATTTTTTAGGTCATGGCATTTATTTGTACATTTTATTTATTTCAGGTTACTTAATTTGGTTAATTTTTTATTCATTCCATTTTTGGTTTATTCATTTGGTCATTTCTTCATTTTTTGTTAGTTCAATTGGTTCAATTGGGTTGGGTTATTTAGTTTATTTGGTTTAATTTGGGTAATATAATTTTGTTCATTTTAGGTTGGGTATTTTTGGGTTTGGTAGTTTATTTTATTTTTTAGTTATTCAATTTCATAGTTAGGTCATTTGTTTTATTTTAGGTTAGATCATTTAGTTCGTTTTTTGGTTATATCTTTTCTGGGTTTGGTAATTTGGTTCATTTGGGTTATTTGATCAGTTTCTAATTTTGGGTTAATTCATTTGATCAATTATTCATTTTTTGGTAAGTTAAATTTGTTCATTTTGGTTTAGGTTATTTTGTTTATTTTATGTCTGGTTATTTAGAACATTTTTTAGGGTAGTTCTTTTCATTTTGGTTTAATTCATATGGTTTTTCTAGGTTATATTATTTATTTCAAAGAGTTTATTTAAAGTATATAATTTCTAGAATTTATCCCTTGAGGAATGTTATATTCCTCAAAGCAAGTGTTCAGTGCTAGAGGTATTGTATTAACAATTCATTGATAGGTTTAACTAAATTATAACTAGTTAAAAATTTCCTTTTTAAATGTAACATTCAAACTATATGGAAGACTAATTTTAACACAATATATAGGGATAAAGAGAACTTCATTCAAGTTATAAATTCTATTTTAAAGGGGGTTTTATATCATTATATTCAAAAGATTTAGGGGTATAACCCTTAAATATCATTATAAAAATATAAATAAATGTGGAATTTTTAACATTATGAATTAAAAATACATTTTCATCCTTTATTTTTAGGACTATTTGAGTTTTTTAAGACTATTCTATTAAATTTTAAATCTTTTTTAATATTATTTTTGTTTTAGTATTTTTTTCATTGATAAATCACATGAAACAACCACTTTAGGTTGGTTTAATTTCATTTAATTTTTTTTGGGTTGATTTTAATGGACTATATGAAATTACATGTAAGGATATTTTACAGTTCACATATAAAATATTTATTAAATATAGTTTATAGCTTAAAAATGAAACTAAAATAAATTAATTAGAATAGGAAAAAACTAAAAGAATCAAGTATAGGTGAACTAAATGAATTAAAAAAACATATAGTTTCTTATATATATTACCCACCACCACTTCAGGTTCACAATAAACTCTAACTATTTGAATATTTGATCCATCATACACAATATATTGATTGAGACCAATTGCGGAAAAAATGATGTTGACTTCATCCCCACTATCATAAAAAATATAACATGGTATTACTTCACAAATGACATAGAATTCGGGTCTCATATGATCTTTCACATAAAATACTTGTTTCCCCATTGATTATAAAATATATCACTCATTATTAGTTAGTAAGTGACTCATGTTAATAATTCTAAATCCACATTCATCAATGAACATGTCATGTTGTTTCACTGAATCAAACCACTTGAATTTTATCATAGTGACTTGACCATGGAGTAATAATCCAATAATAGTATTTTATAAAAAACGCTATAATATGACACATGTTCATATCATGGTATTTCATCAGATTCATTATCAAAAAAACATATCCTCAACTCTCCAATACTTTACTATATATTTATTTTAAAATAAATTTAATCTTGTCGATAGATTGCAATACACGTAACCCCGAGTCTAAATATATCGTAATATAGCATATCGTTTTAACCAAGAAATTAAATTGGTGTGTATGAATAGTAATGAATAAATTTATAAAATTATATGGTCTACACATGTATAATAAATTCATTGGTCAATAATTGATTATAAATAAAAATAAAAATCATTCGAATGTAAAAGAAATATTTTTTCTTAAAAAACTGATTTTTATGCATGCAGTGTGTTTTTGTCCTAATAAATAAAATTAATCACTTATGAAGAATTATTTTAATAAAATTTATATATTATATATACAATCAAATATTTTATAATTTATCTAATATTTTTCTTGTCAAATGAAGAAACCTAGTTTTCTTCCTAAAATTGTATTTTTTTAAAGCGAGTTCATCGTTTTTTGAGAAATGATTTTAAAATCGAAAATTTTCAATTAAATAAAATTTATCTAAAAAAATTAAATTCATTTTTAACATCCTAATTTAAAAATTATTCTTATATTTAATTTTTTTTAATTTTTTGAAAATATTAATTTTCTGATGAATAGTGAACAATATTGATTTTTATTTAAATTTGTTTTTCATATAAATCATTTACAATGTTAGATTTTTTATAAATTGTTTTAAAAGTAAAATTAGATATATAAAATTATTATTAATCCAATTAATATTAGTTTCATAAATTTCATGTTGAATTTTGATATGAAACCATTTTATATATAAGAACAATTTTCTTTGGAAACATGTTTTCTCATCGTGCTTATGTGTTTAATTTAAAATTAAATTCTGAAACTTCTATGATTTTAATTTGAAAAAAAAATTACTCTATATTTTTTAATCATACTAATTAATATTAATTAATAATTATTACTTAATTTATTGTCATAATAAATATTAAAAACATTAAAAATTATTACTATGATTATGGATAAACTGGGTTTACCGAGGGTGAAACTAAAAATATAAAGGTTTAAATGACTTTAAAACTTGTATAATTTCTATTTTATGGAAATATTTAGAACTTATCTCTTATAAGGTCTAATAATGGTCGATGTTGGAGCCATTTCGTGTTTGAATAACATGGATATAATTTATTCTTTAAAAATTCAATGTGTCCTCTTCCCCACATATAAAATTAAACTCCATATCCTCTCTTATCCACCCTTAAATAGAACTTCGGTTCAACCAAAATCTGACCAAATAAATTCCTTAAATACTTAACTATTACATATATTACATTTTCTATCATAAAACTATTTTAGGAAGTTTGTAGGTATAAACTTAAAGTGGTTGTCCGAAGAAGAGGTATAGTTCTTAACATTACATTTTATTTATTTATTTATTCTTGTAACTACTTCAAATATTCATCAACTATGATAAAATAAAAACACCAATATATGAAATATAATTATATTTTGTTATTTTAATAAAATAACCTATATTAATATCCTCTTCCATCAAATGGGAAACAAAACCGTGGATCCTGTGCATAGAGGACTACCAACTCACGAACCATTGAAATGTTTTTACCTTACAGACTCTTACATCTAGATTTAATTATGGATTTAATATTTATGTAATATATTTATGAAATAATTATACTTATTTAATTATAATATCACTTATACCTTTTTACCTTCAATTCTTTTTTAAAATGATAACGGCACTCATGCGTATGTGTGATTACCACCTCCACGAAGCAATGTGATTTTTTTTCTGTTTTATTTTAACCTGTAAGGTAATAGGGATGTATTTTATGAAAATATATGATTTATATTATATAATAATTAGTCTAAAAAGGTGAATTTTTATTTACCATTATTTTTTCCAACATTCAAAAAATAAAAATAGTGTTAATGTGTATGTGTAGTCTACCATCACCATGAATGGTGAAACTCATCTATCAATATATAAAATTAATTGATTAATATAAATATGTATATAATAAATATATATTATATTAATATCATGGTTAACATTATCAATATGATTCAACTATGATCAATGTATAATGACACCAAACAAAAGCATACATGAAAAAAAAACAATTATTACACGAAACATGGATGTTTGTCAAAGAATTGTTAATAAATAGGAGATAAAATATTATTATAAATTCGTATAAGGTGTTATATATGAGATTATTTTTATTTAATAGATTTATAATAAATGTATATTTATTATACATGAGTTTTAATCATTTATAAAGGAAGTTATACCTGATGTAAGGGTTTCCCATCTCAGTGTAACATTAAAGAGACATATGTCATATTTAGAACTTATTTATTTTGTGTGGTACATATACTAACCATGGATGAATTTTATGATCATTATAAATCAAATTATTGGATATTAATCAACATATAAGGCTATTTATTTCATGGATCTTATGATTCAAACTATACCATAGTGGTAAGGGTTTGTTTCAAAATCTCATCATTACTTGGGATAGTTTATATTTATGTCTATACTAGGAGAATTATATGACCTATCTATCATTAATCCAATATATTTTATTATCTTTTTTTTTTTTTTAAATTATAATTTTTCCTTTAATTTTTCTCTTTTATGTATTCAAAATATCAAAAAAAATGTATAAGAAAAATATACTTTATTTCCTCTTTAGTGAGGAATCTCTTTCTTTTATAACCATATTTTTTAAAATGTTATCATGAATATTATTAATATACCTATATGATTGTTTAAATACATTTTTAACAACTATATAATATTTAAAAATTGTTTTAAAAGGAATATTTGTAGCTTTTTTCTGAACGAGGTACATTTTAACATTTTATAAAAGTTTGAAACAATAGTAATCTTTTTTACTTACTCAGAATGAACGGTATTTCCCACCATCACAAAAACTAAATTATTTAAATATTAATTTACAATTTTCTATTATTCTTTTTAAATAAATGTTTTTCCCTAATATTATGGAGATTCATAGTTTTTATAAGTGAATTTCAATGTGAAAATGTTATTTTCTTTAAGAATGTACTTAATTAAATTTTATGGTATTTATATTCATCAATGACAATAACCATTATCTTACTGATGATACAATGGGTATATGATATAATTATACCATCCTTATTATTTCTTCATATGGTTTACAACAATTTTGATTGGTTATGTACTAATCTGATACCAATCTCAATATTAATCTGAATGGTTTATGATTATGATTATTAAGTGGAGAAAGTATTATCATATCGTATTATATTTTTCATTAAGAATATTTATATTGATTATGCTTCACCCCTTTAATGTGAGGAATGAATTGGAATTAGTAATTTATGGATAGGTCCCTTTATAAAACATTGATGCATCAGTAGGTTTTATGAGGAAAACTAGCATGGGTATTTGTCTGAGGCATTACCCATTTATGTAATATGTCTTGAAACAATTCCTTCAAGTAATTTTTATGATGCCTAAAATTATGAATTCTCTAATCATGAGATTATTTATTGATTTTTATGCAATTATTTTATTATTTATGATATCCATGGATAAGTTTCAAGATTATGAAATTATTTACACAGCATTATCTAACCATCAATTACTCCTATCATATTATTATTTGTGATAATGTTTTTAAATAAATGAAATGTTTTTATTTATTTACCTTTCCATATTGATTATGATAGCTTCAAATGTATACATACCCTTATTGAGCATCTAACCTCCCCTATGTGATTATTTTTTTTAGGATGCCAAGAAGTTTATTACTACTGATATAAAGATACATTCTTAAGGGAATAATATATTTCTGAAATAAAATACTATCTTGTGTTTTATATTTTCAAATATAATCTTAAATTCAAGCTTGTATCTAGTTTTCCAATACTGTCAAACTATTTATTCCTTTCAGATGAGATCGCTTGTATATAGAACTAATGTAATAAAGTAACCACCAAATATAGGCTACTATAGTCAAGGTTATTATAGTTGGTATCATAGGTATGTTTAGTAGAAAATTGGGTACTAAATTTATTAAACCATAGAGTAGGGAATATATCCCTGTGATTGAATTTGAGGATAAGTGTAAAAATAGGATAATAACCTAATGTTTTGTTAAGGTAGAGATTATGTGGTTTCCAATGAACTATATCCCTTTCTAAATATTACAAGTGGATGTGGATATAGAATACATTGACATAGGATAATAACTAAAAAAAGGGAAAATTAGACTTTGACTTGATTTTCACCTAATGCAGGACAATGGGTCTTTCTACATACCGAGTTTGACACTCCCAAGGGATATTCTAGGGTTAATCAACATTTTAATTATAAATTGTCATGGTGGATTTTATTAGATGATGATAATGGATTAAGTATGTTAAACCTAAGTTTTCATAGATTAAAAATAAGTTGTCATGATTTAGAATTTCTATAAATTATTTTTCATAATTATGATTATTGTTTATCACACCATGGTTTTTGGTTTTGTTAAATTTTTAGTTCTTGGATGAATGATATTGATGTTGAATGTGATGGACAATGTCATCATTTTGAGAAACTAAATGGACTTATGATTGAAGTAAAATATATTATTATTATTTATAATCTGTTATAATGATATATGATTAATATACTATACCTTAACCAACTCTTTTACCCACCAAATGAGTGAAGGATGGACTTAGCGAAGAGCTCGGGTGTTGGATACTATGAAGGGAAGAAAGATCAATTTCATTCATTTTAAAAATGTGGAAAGATAAACCTAAGAGAATGTCTTAGAGGGACAAGAAAATGTTTTATGTTTATAAAATAAGGGCATATAGAAACTAATTTCCAAGGAAAAGTGAGGAGTTTGTTGGAGAGAAATAAATTTTATCCTATAGATCTATTTAAAGTATGTTGTCTTAAATGTGGGGAACCTAGGAATTATCTATTTCAATTACCTCTTTTAAATGTAAAATCCTAGACCAATAAAATGCCTAAGTTATAAAAATAATTAAATTAAAAGGGTTGATATATTTATATATTGGGATCCATAAATTATGTTGTTGAAATATTTCTATCAATCGTATTTTGTTTTTAAGAATCATGAAAAATCTATGGATTTTATTAATTTTTGGATGAATATATGTCCCTGTATAATATTAACATAAGAGTTATGTATACCATTATTGTTTTATTATTTTAAGGTTTATCGTAAGTTCAAATTCATAGATACACCTTTTGAGGTTTTATGTGATGGAAGTCCTAGATGATTAAGAGTATTTTGGGAGACACTTTTTTGGAAAAATAACCCTTAGGATTAGTATAGGTTTTATTGAAAAGGTTATTTGAGTAATAATTCCATTAAATTTTATGGACATAATTTTAAAGTTATCATTAGAATCTAGGGTCAATATGTTCATTTATATTAAGGTACTAATATTCTATTAAAATTATTTGATTTTTGTGGAAAAAAATATTTATAGAAACACCTAGCGGTTAAAAATTGATTGGATGATTAATTTTATTTTTCATGATGTTTATAATATTTGTGGGAGGTTTATAGAAATTATATTAATATAGTTTTATAAAAAGGACAATATGTATTTTAGGTGAAAGCCTATCACATTCAGAAATGTCATGGGGCCTGAACTCAGAACCAAAATAGCGAAAAGGGTGTAGCACCGACCACAAACCTATGTGATGAACTGAT
This sequence comes from Viscum album, assembly GCA_963277665.1. Taxonomy (NCBI): domain Eukaryota; kingdom Viridiplantae; phylum Streptophyta; class Magnoliopsida; order Santalales; family Viscaceae; genus Viscum; species Viscum album. Next base: position 478,387,046 of record OY728164.1, on the reverse strand, counting down.
TAATATGATATTGTTTTTACTCAATCATTTTTATAGATAAATAACATGTTGATCAAATATTTTTGAATTTTTATGATTTTTAGGAGATTAATGATATTTTGGGTGATGTTTTATTGGGTTTAGATACATATATAACCATTAGGTTTAACATGAAAGATTATTTTGGAAGAATGATATTATGTTTTCGGAGATGTATGTTGAAGGGTTTTAGGGATTAATAATTAAATAGTGGTTTAAGTTGAAATTTTGGCCTTACTATTGTGGTTTAGTGATTAATGTATTATATTAGATAAATTATGCTAACCATTTCGGTTTTGGTAAATATTTATAGATATTTAAAAGTACTTGTAACACTTTTATGGATATTATGATCCATTAAAATTCAATTTTAGTGATTCAACCATAAAAACAAAAAAAAATTATCTTGGATATTGATTTCTTTTAATAATAATTGAAGTGGATATTGATCAATGCACAACCAAAGGATGAAATTGTGATTATGAAATAAAAATATATAAAGAAATTATATTTCTTCATGTTCTCTATCATGATAGTAATAGAATAACAAAAAATTATGAAAAGATATTAAAAACAATTATAAAATTATATTCATTTCTAAGAAATAGAATGATCTTTTTCACACATCATTGGTCTATGATTGTGGAGTCATTAACCTTCACTTGATCATTTACTTTCTTGTAATCAATGATCTCTCTCACTCTTCATGATTATTGGGGAATTATTATTTTATTCAATGTAAATATTTTCACATCCCCCTAATTTTTTCCTACATAGAAACCTAGTTATGTGTTATTATATATAACCTTCATACTTCACTTTGTTTATTATCAAGAGGACATTTTATTAACACTTTTTTTGATGTGATATTTCAACAAAGGTATTGTCAAATATCAAAACACTGATTTTCAATAACAATACTAATTTGAAAGAACATAATTTATTAATGTTTTGAAGAAGGTAACACCCTGAGACATTACAATATATTTCTCTTAAAATAAATTTAACCTCTTCGATATCTTATGATACAGACAACCCTGAGTCCAAATATATCATGGGATAGTATAATCTTATAAACTATAAATTAAATTTTAATGGATGAATAAGAATAACTAAATTATGAAAATTATATTTTACAAATTTATAAAAAAAATTCATTGGTTATCAAATGAATATAAATAAAAATAAAAATCATTTGGACGTAAAAGAAATACTTTTTTGAAAAACTATTTGTATGCATGCACTGGGTTTATATCCCAATGAATTAAATTAATAACTATTGGTGAATGATTTTAATTAAATTTATATTTTAAATATTGGATAAAAAATTTACTGTTCATTTAATATTTTTATAATTCATGAGAATAAACCCAATTTTATGGTTAAAAATAGATTTTTCTAACAAACGGGTTCATCACATTTTGCGCACCAATTTTAAAAATAATTTTTAAATCTTTTAGAAACATTATTTGAGAAAATTAAATTGAATTTTTAAATCATAGTTTCAAAATTTATATATATTTAAATTTTTATAAGTTTCTAAAAAATTTAATAATTTTTTCATGAATAGTGAAAAATAATTATTTTTATTTAAAACATTCTTTTTTCATAGAGAATTTACAAAGTTTCATTTTATTTTAAAAAAAAATTAAAAAAAAAATTGTTAAAATATATAATTATACATAAAATTTATGTTATTATATTTAATTTCATCTTTAATTTTGATATAAAATCGTTTTATAATTAAGAAAACTTTTCTTTGGAAAACTTTTCTTCATCATGCGTGTGGGTTTAATTTTTAATTTAATTATATCACATATATCATTTGAATTTGAAAAAATGGCTTACATTTTTATAATAATAATAATATACAATATTATTTAATAATTTCAACTTATTTTTTTTTTCTTAATGAATAGTGAACACTTTAAAAATTAATTATTGTGGGTAAGGTTAAAATGGGTTTACGGGGAGTTAAAATAAAAATATAAGGGTTAAAATTGCCTAAAAACATGTTTGATTTATAATTTATAGACATATTTATACCTTATACAATATAATATTTGGTAATGATCTATTTTTATCCATTTTATTTGTGAAAACATGGGTATAATTGGTTCTTTTCAAAAATTTCCAAGTGTGCCTCTCCCCCACTAATAAAAGGACACCCCCTCTTCTCTCCCCTCCAAACATCAAGAGCCCCTTATTTCAGCTAATCCTTTCCCAAATACCTTCCTTACATCCTTTATCATTACATAGATTCTATTTTTTTTATATAATCATTTTATGAAGGCTTTAGTTATAAATCTAAAGTGGTTGTCTAAAGAAGTGGTATAGCACTTAACCATTAATTTTAATTTTATTTATTCTTCTAAATACATCAAATATTCATCAACTATGATAAAATTATAACATAATTATCTCCCATGTACTTTTATTTTATTATGTTAATGTAATAACCTATATCCATATCCTCTTCCATCAAATGGGAAACCAAGTTGTTGATCGTGTGTACGATGGACTATCGCCTCATGAACCTATGTAATTCATTTTCTATCACCACCTATCACGGCTGGATATAATGATGGATTTAATGTTCATATATTATATATATTATATAATTATATTTATATAATTATAATATCTCATATAACATATTACCTTCCAATCCGTTGAAAAATGATAATATCAGTTGTGTGTATGTGAGGATTATCACCTCTTTGAATAAATTTTATTCATTTCTTGTTTTATTTCGACATATATTATAATAAGTATGTATTTGATAAAAATAAATGATTTATATGATATAGTAATTATTTTTTAAAATTTTAATTATTATTTACCTTTCTTTTGTTTCATCCATCAAAAAATGAAAACAGGGTTCATGCGTACATATGGAATATCATCTTCATGAACGATGTGACTCACTTTTTATTATATAAATTTTATGGATGACTATAAATCAATATAAAATGAATATATAGGATATTAATATAATGTATAAAATTTTGGATATGATTGAAGAATATCAAAGTACAAGGATTGACACTACAAAACTAAAACATACATGAAAAACAAAGCAGTTATTACACGAAAAAATGATTTTTAACAAAGAATTATTAATAAACAAGTGAAAAATGGTATAATAAATTCATATAGATTTTTATATAAGTTATTATTATTTTTTAATATATTTATAAAAAATATATAATTTGTATATAGGATTTTTCAATTTTTTGCGAAGGAAGTCATACCTAAGGTAAGGGTTTCTCATCTCACTTTTACTTCTATGAGACATATGTCATATTCATCAATTATTTATATTTTATGGTGTATATAGTAACAATGAATTTATTTTATGATCCTTATAATGAATTATATGTGATATAAATATCTATATAAGAATCTTTCTTTCATGGGTCATGCGATTAAAAAGTTTCCATAGTGGTATGGGTTTATTTCACAATATCAACATTACTCAGGATTGTTTAAATTTAAGTCTCTAATGGGGGAATTATATGATATATCTACCAAGATCCCAAATTATTTTCTTATCCTCTGGTTATTTTTTAAAATTATAATTTTTCTCTATATTTTCCTCTTTTATGTACTCAAAATATCAATAAAAAATGTTTTAAAAAAACACACTTTATTTCCCCTTTAGTCGGGAATCCTTTTCTCCCATACCCATATTTTTAAAAAAAATCAATAATATTCATAATATTCATATATTTTTGTTTAAATTCATTTTCATCCATGATATATGTTTTGCAGAAAAATTTAAAATTAATATTCCTATCATTTTTCGAACAAGTTATTTTTTTAATTTTTACAAAAGTGTGAAAGGAATGTTTTCTTTTTTACTTATTCATTAACAACAGTATTTCCCACCATCATGAACACACAAGGATTTGATGCTTAATTTACACTTTTCTTTAATTATTTTCAAATAAAATGTTTTTCCTAATATTCTATATATTCATAGTTTTAAATAGTGATTTTCAAAGTAAAAAGGGTAATTTCATCAATAATATTTTGAGTGAAATGTTATAGTATTTTTATTCATAAATGAAAACAACCCATATCATTCTTATGATCCCAAGGTGATATAATTTAATGTTACCATCCTTATTAATTATCTAGATGGTTTACAATATATTTTACTAGGGATGTACTACTCTGATATCATTTCCCATATTATTCTGAATGGTTTGTGAATATGTTTTTTGATTGGGGAAAGTATTGACATTTTTTATAATATTTTTCTTTATGAATGTTCATTTTTATAATATTTAACCCCTTTTATATGAGTAATATATTAAAATTGATAAGTGATTGGGAGACCCACTACAGCCCATTGATCCATCGGTATGTCTCATGAGGCAACCTAGCATGGGTATTTGGCCAAGGCCTTACCCATATATGTAAGATGTCTTGGCACAAGGCCTTGATGGTATATTTATGATGTTTGGCCTTATGAATTCCCTCATTATGAGATTAGATATTGATGTACATGTTATTATTTGATTAGTTATGATATCCATGGATAACTTTAAAGTCCATATGATTATTTATATAAAATTATTTGATCGTTAATTACTCCTACCATATTATTATTCATACTAAAGTTATTGATGGAATGTATTTTGAGTTATTTATCTTTCCATATCAATTATGATAGCTTCTGTTGTATGAATAACCTTACTGGGCATCTGATCTAAACCCGTTCATATGTTTCCTTTTCCCAGGATTCTATGAAGTGTATTATAACTGATATATAGAGATATGCTAAAGGTAATAATGGATCTATCAAATAGAAAACAATGTTTTATTTTTTTCAAATATAATGTAAAATTCAAGTATGTATCTATTTTTTCAATACTAAAAAACTATTCGATCATTTGGGATGCAATTTCTTGTATCTAGAACCAATGTAATAAAGTGACCCTAAAATAAAGGCTACTAGGGTTGTGGACTTTACACTAACATTACAGATTACACAATTTCACAATGTTTTGTCCTCATTTTCACTACTCAATTAGTTATATCAAATTTATACCCATTGAAGACCAATGTTTTCATTCATGAACCAACAAATCGGGACATAAAGCTAATATTATTATGCCTTTAGAGAAAAATTTAACATGTAAAATAAATACTATAAATATAAATGAATATTAAAATTATAGGAATATTTATGTTTTCTATTTTCTTAAAATAATGTGCAAACCTTCAATATCATCAAATGAGGAATATCTTTGTTATGAAAAGCCTCTATTATTATCAAAGAAATGGAAGATGAGTTCGATGTAAAAAAAATTAAGTTACCTATATTAAAATATAATATATATTTAATATATATGTCAAACTACTTGTTATCAGATAATATAAATATATTCAAATCACTTAATAGATATAGTCATTGAACAAATCACAGTTAAATAATACTCTATGATGTGATATCTTATTCTCTTTAAGGATAAATGTTTTCAATGTATATAATCTAGGAATTCCCTCTATTTGAGGAATTTATGGAAAATTACACTAATGTTATCATACATTACTTCTTAATTTATCATTGATTGATTACATATCATGATTACATAACCTAAATACATTGAACAAACATACATAAATTCTTGAGCCATGTAACCTTTCACAATGGAACCTTTTTGAAGATTCTTGTTTGGGACATAATACTTCATTTTGAACATATTTTTATATATTGGATACATCAAATGAAAAATAAATGGACCCCCAAGAATAATTTTATTTGAAGCATGGATAGTTATATGCGACATACAAGTGAAAAAATATGGAGGAAAATTTTTCTCTAACTCAAGTTAAATTAACAGTGCCTCTTTTTGTATTTCATTCAAGAATGACGTATAAAACCATTATCACAATATATATATATATATGGAACAAATACTTCACCATCACATATACATTATTCCATATTAAATGGTGCACTCCTTTTAGAATAAATTTACTATGACGAATTTGGTAGTCCTATGATTTTAGATATTTCAGTTTCAACCTTATTCTATTAACTCATTTTTATACATTTCTTGAATAGAAATTATGAAACATGATATATAAGGTACTTATAGAAGATGATTTTTCTATGAAATTGTCATCATGTTAGAAGCACATGGAACTTTAAATTTTTTTTTCACCAATACACACATGATGGAGTTATGCAATAATAACCCAATCCAACAAGTCACGTTATGATCGTATACCATATTTTTCCTTCCCATTGACATTTATGATAATTTAAAAAAACATTAAAAATAATATTTTTAAATGTTCATTACATATAAGAAATGAATTAGAAAATTGGATTACTAATAAGGAAAATAAAATAGGGTACTTTTCTTCTTCCAATTGTACTTGGATTCTATGGAAGTATTCTTCCTCTTTTTAGATTTTTCTTAATATTTAAAAAGTGAAAACCCATATCATTCAAATATTTAAGAACATCGATTCCATAAATACACTAAGGTGGACTCTTGGTATCAATGGTATTATTAATTTTTTTGTGATTATTCCAATATAGATGATCTATTGGAAAGAATTTGGGTTGTCACATGAAATTAAACCAATGATGACATTTAATTATTCAAAATCACATATCCTTTATAAAAATAGAACATAATATATTTATCTTCATTCTCTATCCATACATTATTGAATAATCAGGAAAATCATTTTTGTCCACATAAGTTCTATATGCATATGAAACATGTTTTTTAGAGAAGCGTCATTTATGAGCACACCCACATTAAAAAGATACTTCAAATATTTAATTAAAGGCCGCAAATATATGTCCATGGAATTTTAAGGATCATAAGGTCTATTCATTAATATCCTTTAAAAACTGAATAGTTTTTCATGCACATATATGGAGGAATGTTAAAAATGTGAATGAAAATTGGCCATGTATTGTGGAAAGTAATTATCTAGCCAAATGGATTAAAATTGTCACATGATAGACCAAACCTAAAATTATAGGCCTCAACTAAAAAAATAAAGATACCTTGCTTCAAATGTTTAGCATGCTAATCTGTCGATAGGATAAACCAACTCATCATAATTCTTAATTCTATCGGCATCATACCATCATATATTTATTGATATTTCATCATACATGAAAATATTTTGGATCCAGAGAATCAAAAAAAAGTTCCATGTTACTTTTTTTCTCCCATGTGATTGTGTTTAGTATACATTTGGATTCCATAAATAAGTACCACATTCTTTAAAATAATGCATCCCTTTTATTTCCTCCCATAATAAGCAAGAATCTATTTAGAATTCATGAATAATATTTTTAGAAAATCCAAGTTGGTCAATTAACTTTGATTCCATATAATGATTTGAGTGAATATCTATATAATCAGGAAGTAATTCCTTCCAAAAGGTAAGAATATAAAAATTTGTAGTGTTATATATTACAAAATTCATTACTACAAAACCCGCGTATAAAATAATTTTCATTTATCAGTGCTTGAAAAAATTCACGGATAATGTTCCTCTTTATCAGTGCTAAAAAAATCCATGATTAATTGCAACCTTTATCAGTGATTTTTGATTAACAATGATAAAGGAATTTTGTATTAGTTTTTCATTTGAAGCACTGATAAAAGGTGACCTTTATTAGTGAATTTTTAGTGATAATAAAAATCTCCGTTCATGAGTACTTTTTTAGTGCTGATCAAGTTCTAGAATAAAAGGAAAAATTAAACAAATAAAAATAAAATGAGTAAATTAAAAAATATCAAACTTTTTATTAATTAAATGATTATTGATAAGAATTAATAAATTTAATATACATATATATAGATTATAAATATTAATAAATAGTATATATTAAATATAGATATATAAAATGGAATAGTATAATATATATATATATATAATGTTAATTGAAAATATATTAATGTCTTTATCATTTTCTATGTTGTTTGATTTTTAAATTTAACCAATATTAAACATTCTGTGTTGCATTTATTTCATATATATATACATATATATATATCTGTGTGTGTGTGTGTTTTTGTGTGTGTTATTTATTTTTATTCACAATGCACACACAAATATATCTACGCAATATATGAAAACACATAAACCTAATATGTATGTAATTTATTCAAATTTTAAAATATTTTGGAATTTCATTATAACATGATACATTTAATATATATTATTTTTTTAATCGGTTAATTTTATTTATTTATTTTTAATACTACAATTAGGGTGTTCATTTTTAAGGTTTTTTTAATTTTATTTTTAAATTTGTTAATTTTTTATAATTTATTTATATTTATTTATTTATTTATTTATTTATTATGTTTTAGTATTTTCAATATGTATTCATCCACTTAAATATATATATATATATATCCATATTTCTTTTAATAATTCATATTTAAGAAATAAAACTAATCCATTTTTCAATATTTTTAGAGTTTACACATTTTGAATTATTCTATTTCACTCATTTTTAAAATTCATGTATTTGAGATTATATTTCGATTAATAATTTAAAAAACATATTTATAAATAAATATTTATAAATAAATAATAAATTTACATTTACTATATTAATAATTATTATATCTAAATAATTATTATTTTTTAAAAAAGTTTTTATATAATTATAAATAAATAATTATATATATTCAAATAAGTATAAAATTATAATAATGTTATTAAAATAATTATAATTACAAAAAAAATAACAACACATTTTTAAAACTAATATAGATCAATCATTATCTGTGCTAATTAAGCGTTGTTAAAAGATATATTTATCAACGCTAAAATGTTTGCACTGATTAATATATCTTTTATCAGTTCTTTTTTAGTGTTGATAAATATAAAGATTATTTAGTGCTAAAAACACTTATAAAAATGTATTTTATTAGAACTTTTAAAAGGGATCTTTCTCGGTTCTTTTTTGAAAGCATTGTAAAAAGTGACACTGATCTATTTAAAAAACCTAAATCATGACTCATTCACTCATGATTCTCAAGATCTTGAGGAACTCTTCTATAGTTTTTGTAACTCCTCTACGTTCCCTTTGATTAATCAAGGCTATAATCCAATGTATTTTATTTTCCAATATTTCTCTATCATTGTTTGTTGTTTTGTGTTTTGAATTTTGGGTTTTTTCACTATTCTTAAACATGATGAACCCTACATCTCTTCTCATCACTATTGAAATACAACATGTGTGGTTACATTTCATCATTTTTCTCCTTTCATATGTATTTGACTATCTAGCCCATTTGTCCCTAGAGACACACATAGATGGTTTTCTCTCCTCTCAGCATTAATAAGGAGACCTCTCATCCCCCCTTTGTTTTATATTCATTTTAATAATATAGGGTTCCAAAATCTAGGTAGTTTCCCATATTTAATTCATCTTATGTACTAGATTATAGATTCTAAAGGCTTAATTATGACAGTTTTTATGAACTAGGGGATACCAAGTTGTGGACCTCATTTATGGGTGATGAACATATAGAGACCGAGTTAAGCATGAAAATCATTAAAACATGATTTTTGGATTTGGGTTATTCATTTAAATAGTTAAAAAGTGAAATGGGTTATTTATATTTATATTTTGATGAATAAGTTTTTATTAAATTCAAAAAATAATGAATTAAATAGTCACGTTCCAAAAATTATTTTAGAGATTCATATTGTGAGAGTTTTGTTTTTTTATTAATTCATGATTATTATTAATCTTTAAACATGGGTTACAAAGAGTTATGGGGATTTTTTATTGGGAAAAGTATTCTCAACAAATGTTTTTAAAAAAATTCATGATTGGATAAAGTTGAGAAATCATTAGGTAATTGGACTTAGAAAAACTCATTAACATATAAATACTGTATTTCCCAAAAGTAATTGAGTTATCCATGGTTGGATAGTTGATGAAGAAAACTATGAGATGTGATTTATTAACATAATTACAAATCAAAAAAGAGATATAATTAATTTATCAGATAAAAATAGTTTGAAAATCCATCTAACATAGTGATTAGCCATAGAGTGAAATAAACTGGTTAAAATATACTTTTGATGGTTTGGATCTTTATGTCATATAAGTCATGATAATTTGTTATCAATGACCAAAATGAACATAATAGGGGTATGATCCTCCTATTGTAATTAACTGTTGGTTTTATTCCATCGCCAAACCTCTCTTCTTCTTTAATCATTATTTTTCACTAGGTTAAAGAGCTATCAATCCTTTAGTGATCGAGGACCCTCAAGAATATTTTTGTGATTGAAGGCTAGTGTAATATCCTCAAAGTATAGAATACTTTGTTTTCTAAATCAATGTTATAAATAAAACATATTCCATTTAATCTTGAAGATGGATTCCACTAATACTATATTACAAGTATTCCATAGGTGTTTTTTTCTTTATTTCCATTCACATTTATCCTTGAAATAAATCATCCCATTTTTAAGTTTTTTATCCCTCTAATGATCATAAGATGATACCCTAAAACTCATAAGTGGTATCAAGGATTTAAAGACCCCTAAAATGCCATGTAATATTTTTTAATTTATTTGGGATTATTATGATCCTGTGAAAATTGACAGCACGTGATTCTGAGTCCTGGTGTGCCTGGAATGAATTTTTGAGATTTTTTAAGGTACATTGAGTAAACGCACGGGCAACATTTTATATATTTTGAACTACTGATCAGATTAAAAATTTTAGGGCAAAGTTCAATAGTCAGTGCCATATTTTGTTTAAGGGAAGCTTCACTTCGACCATAGTAGGTCATGTGAAAAAGATAGTTTTTATGACTTTTTAAATAAATAATAAAATAAAAAATGAATTTTTATTTCATTTATTTTTTTTTCCTACCCCCTGTTGATCGGTGGTGGTGGGGACAATGGAGGTGGTCAAACTTTTAAATTTCGAATACTAATTCCATGGTTACTCTTTAGTTTCATAACAACCCCTCAAGTAATTAATGTGGAACATTAATTACCTCAATTAATGTGGCACATTAATTACGTCAATTAATGAATCTCATTAATTCCTCGGTGTATTACCCACCCCTTCCCCCTCAATTTAAGTGAGGATTACGGTGGAGTGTTGACATGGATTCACCAAAAACGAAACCTCTAGTGAACTGACTTGATGCCTTCCACTAACTGAGATGAAAGCTTGGGCGGTAATGAACCAGGAGCAACGAATGCCGACAGCTTTATCAAAGTGCGGATTCTCCTTCCACTACCACCATGAATCCAACAATTCTAGTGGTGGGGTTGTTGTTTAGTTCAAGAAATTCCCTCAATTCATTTCCTCATTCTTGTATTTATGGGTGGATGTTGAGGGGGATTTGTAGGGGGTTTATTATTGAAACTGTCTTTGATGAATTAAAATTCCTCCTGCTTGTTATAATGATAACGCGGAGGGCATGCGCCAAACGAAAAAGGCCCAGACCATCTGTCGCTTTGTTCTTGTTGCGTTCTTCAGGGTACAATTTTTCAACTCCTCATAATTTGGAATTCGGGAGCCGTGCAGTGATGGTGGCATCTCAGGGATCCCTTAGGCGTGCCTGGAAGGAATAAAGAACCACCGGAGCTCACCCGGTGGCCCGAGAAAGAAGATTTGGTGTGGAATCAGTGTGGCACCGACACGGCGGTGTCGGCAGATGAGGACAGTGGCCGAAAACTACCAGCCTCTGTGGAAGAGGGCTGCCACTTGGTGTCATGGTAGTCGGACAGGTGGCTGACAGCGGCCAACCACAGAGGTGGAGACAGCGCGTTGTTTCACACCATGTTGAAAGAAGACGCAAAAATCTAGGGGACCCGCTTCATGTGGGTCACGTGGTTGAAGAGGTGATGCCTCCTTCTGCTGAAAATAAAGGATCTGAACAGCTCCTTTGACTCATTCAAGAGCGGCGGATCGTGCGACCCCCGCAAGATACGCCAGCCAGCAGGCCGCACCCAACCAACGGGCCAGGCTGGTCTGCCACCAAGACCAATCATCCCAGCCTAGGTCTAGTATGACCCAAACCGGGTCGGGTCGGTCCGACTGGGTCTGACCAAACCCAGACCCCTCTTGGACACAGAAAGGCTTCAAAGTTTGTAACTTGCGAACCAGACATCTGTTTGACGAACCGTCTGTGGCGCTGGGATCCTTTGTGCGAGAATTTCCTTTTGAGATACTCCATGATATTTTTGGATAATGTTAAAGTATGACTAGTTTGGATCAACTTTAAATTCAACCAATCCCTCAACACTAAAATGTCAATAACTTATAGATCGGTTGTCAAGTTTAGGTGTCGGTTGTTGCGTTGTACACCTTATTAAATGAAAAATAATCGAGTTACTTTTTCGTGGGATTTCATTCGTGTTGAAATATGACTGATGGATTGAGGATCGGTTCTCCCAGAATCAAGCGTACTATGAGTGGGAATCTAGTGGCTGGCAGTGAGGCGGAGGTTGGAGATAGATCATGTAGAAGTTAGTACATAGAAATCTTGTGTGGATCAACACTGATATTGTGTGGGTCTAATCATGTGTGGGTCAGTGCTTAGAGATCCTGTGTGGGTCAACACATACTGATCTTGTGTGGGTCATATCTTGTGTGGGTCAGTGCTCAGCGATCCTATGTGGGTCAGCGCATTCCGATCCTATGTTGGTCAGATCTTTTGTGGATCATAGGGGGTCATTACCTATCGATCATGGGAGGGTCGGATCCTATTGGGGTAAGTAGGGGTAAGTACCTATCGATCCCATGTGGTTCAGACTTTGTATTGTCAGTAACAGTGCCACTTAACAAAATTAGATTATCTAGCTTCTCAACTAATCATTTGTACTTCTATGGTTAACTCATACTTAGTTTGAGCTATGTGTTTTGCTTCGTTCTTTTTTATTGATATCATGCTTTGTGATTATCCTTTGTGAAATTCTAAGAGACCTTATAGAATCGTGGGGTTCCTACTGGGTATTGTTATACTCACCCCTGCATGGGTTTTTCCTGCACCTTATTGTGTCTGATGCAGATGATGAACATCTTGGTTGAGACTTGAGGGAACTAGGACTAGGTGGTACACAGAGGATATTGGATGGCGTGGAGAGCAATGGAGATGATTTGTACCTACCATTTAGGTAAGATCCTTGGTAGATGATTCCAAGAGCTATTTTATGTTTTTCAGTTGCAGTTGTACCTTTCAATTGCGCTTGTATTCTGGACCCTTTACTTTCAGTACACATGTTTACTTTTTCAGTTTTACTTTTTGATTCCATCTTGTTGTTTTATTGGATTGTGTGTTTATACAGGTTTAAAGCCAATGCATTCCCATTTTAGGGATACAAATTTATGGTGCTAGTTTCCAATCCATGGCCTATGGAAGCTGAGCTTGGGGTAGTCATGGCACGGGCCCCAGGGGATGGGTCGTGACAAAGTGGTATCAAAGGAGTAGGTTCTACCATAGAACTAGGAATCTGATATTTTTAATGTAGCAATGGTTTTAAGTGTTTTGAGTGTGGTTTTTAGTTCAGGGAGTCTAGTGTTGGTGTGGCGGCTGATGTATCCCTTCACCAGGTCCCTGAATTCTGATTTCTGACTCAGTGCACAAAAATACTGATTTCATGTGTTTTGGAAATGTTTTTACTTGGATCATGTTTGATTCATCTCACTAGGTATAACTTATTGACCATGGAACATTTTTTTATTTTCAGGATTCCATCGCATAGACAGCCAGCTAGGATTCGTGAGAGAGTATAAGATGACAGCCCGTCGAGTGATGAGGCTTTAGTGCAGGGCCCTCTAACTATGGTAGCACCTTCGGGTGGTGTACCAACAACACCACCACCATTTGGGAAGTAGATGTCACCATCCCCACTAGAAAATCGTTCATAATGATTGAGCATGTTGCACAAGTTCCAGAGACAGAGGCCTCTATGGTTTTGAGGCAAGATAGATCCCCAGGTAGTTGAGGACTGGCTAGAGGTTAGGCTAGAGTTTTTCTCTTAGTTGAGGCACCAGTAGAGAAAATAGTTATCTTAGGTGGTAGCCTTTTTAAGGGAAGAGTAGGGAGATGGTGGAGCCTGGTTCTCTAGACACATGATGAAGTGACCCTCACCTGGACAGAATTTGAGAGCCTCTTCAGGGAAAGAGTTTTTTTCAGTAACTCTACCCTATCTTCATATTCATGAGCTCCTGCATTTAAAGCATGGTAGCCTGACGGTAGCCCAGTACATAGCGAGATTCACTGACCTCTCACGCTACTCTTCCCACATAGTATATGTCCCATTATTCAGGGCCAGTACCTTTGAGCAGTGTCTCTGGTGGTAGATCATAGCATCGATGATATCGATGAATATCCTGACACAGGTTAGAATGCTTGATTGATCACTGTTGCTGGAAACATTTATAGCCAAGTAGTCACTGATGGTGAGAGACACAACTGGATGATAGGTAGTTGAGTCATCTGTAGGAGGCAGTAGACAGATGGCACAGAGGTCCAAGAGGGCCAAAACCATTGGTGGATGACCCCGGGATGCAGGTTTGGAGGTTTGAAGCTCACAAGGCATAGAAGGTAAGCTGGGAGGCAGACTCTACTTCACTTGCGGAGGGCAGGGCCACATGGATTACGACTGCCCGAACCACCATACCGATGATCAGTAGATGGTCGAGGGACCACCAAGGCATAGGTAGAGATTCGAGCAAAGTTGACTGAAGGGCGGCGGACGAGGCAGAGGAGTAGGTCGTGCAGTAGGTGGTGGGTGAAGATTTGAGGTTATACTGCCACCACCACTGGGAGGTCCACCCCGACCATAGGGAGTAGGTGGACAGGGGGGAGCACAGCTACATGTAGCAAACACCTATGACCATGGAACTCCAGAGATGATTAGAGGTACGATATGTTTCTATTCCACCCTAGCTGCAGTACTTGTAGACATATGTTCCACTCACTCTTTCATTGCCACGACACTCATTCAGAGCTTAGAGATTCTGATGGAGCCACTGACTCAGTCCTTATGATTAGAGACTCTTGTGGGAGAGGATTCGATGATTACATGCTGATGATGGTAGTGTGATCTCACTCTAGGAGGTGAGTCCTTCGTCTGGGATATTCTAGTATAAGCATCTAGGCCTTAAGACGTTATCTTGGGTATGGACTGGATATCCACAGTCCATGCTCAGATTGACTAGTTTAGGTGAAAATTAATGTGTTTTCATAAGTATGGGATGAGGTTTACCTTCACCAATGAGGAATAAACCTTTAAAGGACATTAAAAACTATCATAGAGTAGGGTGTAGCTGATTACTCATTAGTTGGCTATCCTCACCCTTAGAGTAGTTGACGTTTGGATTCTGAGTTATCCTCTATTGGAGGACTATTATGCTGATGTCTTCCCCTAATGATGTTCTAGGACTAAATCCTCATATAGAGGTAGACTTTCACATCGACCTTTACCTAGGGATGACACCAATATCTGCACCAGTATATCGGATGGCTCCTATAGAGCTTCGTGAGCTGAGGATACAACTGGACGACTTAAAGGGAAAGGGGTTCATAAGGCCCAGTGTTTCTCCATGGGTATCCCCGATCTTGTTTTCCAAGAAGGAGGATAGAAGATTGATGCTTCATGTGGATTATCGATGACTGAACCAAGTGACCATGAAGAACAAGCACCCACTTTTGAGGATCAATGATCTATTCAACCAACTGAAGGGAGGTCGATGGTTTTCAAAGATAGACATCAGATCCGGCTATCATTAGCTCATAGTACGGGATAAGGACGTACAAAAGACATCATTCAGATGTTGGTATGGAAATTATGAGTTCATGGTGTTGCCTTTGGGCATGACCAATCCTCTGACATTGTTCATGGGGATCATGAATAGGATCTTTCAGCCATACTCTCGATCTCTTTATGGTGGTCTTCATCGAAGACATCTTGATATACTCGACGTTGGAGGAGGAGCACGCTACGTGCCTATAGATCATCTTGGATACACTCCAGGAGATCTAGCTTTATGGAAATCTCTTGAAGTTCTAGTTCTGGATACGGAAAGTCCACTTCTGAGGGAATGTTATCTTAGAGTATGAATTTGTAGTGGATTCGGCAAAGATAGATGTAGTGCTTTCTTTGGATCCACCCAAGAGTGTGACCAATGTGAGGAGTTTTCTAGGATTGGATGAGTACTACAAGAGATTTGTACCTGACTTCTCTAGGGTAGTGGCACCCTTGTCAGCTTTGAAGAAGAAGGGGAAGACTTTCTTGTGGACCGAGAAGTTCTAGCAGAGTTTCCAGGAGCTAAGGCATAGACTGATGAGTGCTCCCATATTGAGGCTATCAGAAGAGGGAATTAGGTACGTAGTTTACTGCGACACATATAGGACCGGACTAGGTTGTTTCCTGATGAAGAATCAATAAACTATCAGCTAAATATCATGGAATTTGAAACATCATGAGAATAACTATGATACCCATGTCCTGGAGTTAGCAGTAGTGGTCTTTACGCTGAATATGTGGCGGCACTACTTGATAGGTGAATGGATTATTGTTTACTCTTATAACAAGATTCTAAGGTATATCTTCTCACAGAAGGAACTGAACCTGAGACAGTGAATATGGAAACAGTTCTTCTAGGACTATGACTTTGAGATAGTCTACATTCCTGGTAAGGGGAACGTAGTAGCATAAAAACTCAGTAGGGGGTCTATTCTGCAACTATTGAGTGAGGCGATAGAGCAGTTATTCTTGTTGCAGTTATCCATCATAGATAGAGATGGAGAATATTACCTCAAGTCTATGACTGTCACTCCCCCACTTCTACAGCGAGTCATGGAGGCACAGGTTGGGTACATAGACAACGAGGACCAAAAGGCACAGATATATTTAGTATAGGCTCTTGATGGATTTTCTAAAGGTGGGGATCCCATAATCATCTTCAGAGGATGCACTATGGTTCCAGTGATGCTATAGGAGGAGGTGTTGAGGGTGTTCCATACATCCCCTTTAGCAGTACATCATGGAGTGTTGAAGATGTACCAAGACCTCTAGCATCAGTACTGGTGGTTAGGGATGAAGAAAGAAGTGGCAGAGTATTTATCCTGATGTCTCACTTGTTAGTAAGTGAAGGTCGAGAAATAGGTACCAACAATATTAGCTCATCCACTTGATATACCAGAGTGAAAGTGGGATGGTATCTCCATGGACATCATGACAAGGATACCACATACGTCCAGGGTCGACATTTCCATCTGGGTGATAGTTGAATGACTCACCAAGTCGACCCAATTTCTACCCATCCAAGAGCAGGAATCAGTAGTGGGCTTGGGATGCCTCTATATGAAGGAGATAGTGCGATGTCATGTAGTGCCGTAGATGATCATCTCAGATCACGACGCATGTTTTACATCATTCTTATGGATGGGATTTCAGGAGGCATTTGGAACTCAGCTACGCTTGAGCACCACCTTTCACCCTCAGACAGATGGTCAGATGGAGAAGACCATACAGACACTCGGGGACATGATTCATGCTTTTGTTCTCGATTTCGGCCATAAGTTGGGAGGACCACCTACCCCTAGTGGAGTTTGCATACAATAATAGTTATCATTCCACCATCATCATGGCCCCATTAGAAGTTTTTTACTGGCCACAATATATATCTCATCTTTACTGGACAGACCCAGGGGAGTCGGCACTTATGGGTCCTGAGTTGGTACAGGTTACCACAGAAAAGGTGCAAATTATCCAGGAGTGGATGAAGACTGCACAGAGTCGGTAAACATCTTATGCTGACAGAAGATGGAGACCCTTAGAGTTTGATTATAGAGACCATGTCTTTCTATAGGTCTCACCCAACAAGGATTATAGAGGTTTGGATGGGTCGGCAAGCTGTCTCTAAGGATCTTCAGACCTTTCCAGATCCTCAACATAGTAGACGAGATGCGTTACTATCTAGATCTTCCCCCATAGATGCACCGGGGGAATAATTCTTTCCACATGTTATAGTTTAAGAGATATGTTCATGATTCATCGCACGTTATCGACTAGGTCGAGCTGGACATCGATGATGGGACGAAATTTCCGGAGTTCGCAGTGGAGATAGAGGATCGACATGAGTAGGTCCTTTGTGGGTGGATGATTCCTTTGGTGTGAGTTTGTTGGTAGCATAGGAACCTCCAGGAGAGAACATGGGAGTCGGAGGATCAAATTTATACTCAGTACCCCCACTCGTTCCCCCAGTTTTGTTCTTTTAGGGATGAAAATCCCTATGGTGGGGAGAATGTAAAGTCTTGGAAAATTCCATGTAATTTTTTTAATATATTTGGGATTATTTCGGGCCTTTGAAAATTGACGGCACGTGATTCTGAGGTCTAGTGTTCCTGGAATTATATTTTTAATTTATTTAAGGTATGTTCTGTAAATGAGTGGGTGGAATTTTATATCTTTTGAACTAGTGCTCGGATTAAAAATATGAGGGAACCATTGAATCCACAACACTGGAATTCTCTTAAGGGAATATTCACTTTTACCATAGTAGAATGGGTGAAAAGTTTATTTTTACAACTTTTTAAAGAAATAATAAAATAACATAGGAATTGTTGTTATTTTTCCTTACCCTTGTTGAACGGTAGTGGCGAGAACCACGGAGGTGGTTAGACTTTTAAATGTTGGATATTAAGTACCTGGTTACTCTTTGGTTCTGTAACCACCCCTCGCATAATTAATGTGGCACATTAATTAACTCAATTGATATGGAACATTAATTACGTCAATTAATTAATCTCATTAATTCCTTGGTGCATTACCCACCCTTTCCCCTCTATTTACGTGAGGCTTAGGTTGGAGTTTTGACACAACTTCACCAATCAAGAAATGTTTGGAAAAGTGACATGACGCCTTCTTCCGATGGAGACGAAAGCTCGGGTGGCAACGAACAGGGAGCAAAGAATTCCTATGACTTTATCAAAGCGCGAATTATACTTATACCACCACAACAACTCCAACAATTCTCAAGGTAGGGGTTGTTATTTAATTCATGAAATTCCCTTGATTCCTTTCCTCGTTCATGTATTTATGAGTGGATATTGCGGGGGACTTTTAGGTGGTATATTGTTGAAATTTTCATTGATGAATTAAAATTAATCCTTCTTGTTTTCATGTTAACATGGATGGAACTTGCCAAAAGAACAAGGCCCAGACCCTCCTCTGCTTTTTTCTTATTGTGTTAATTGGGGGACAATTCTTCAAATCATCGGGATCTAGAATTTGGGTGCCACGTAGTGACGACGACATCATAGGGAGCCTGTAGGCATGTCTGGAAGGTAGAATGGACCACCGGAGCTCACCTCATAGCCAGCGGAAGAAGCACCAGTGTGGAACCAGTGTATCAGCACTAGCAAACGAGGGTACCAGCCGAAAATCACCAGCCGCGGTGAAAGAGTGGTGCCTCTCCGCACCGCGGTGGTCGGCTAGGCGGCAGGCAGGGGCTGACCATGGAGGTGGAGGTGACGTGTCATCACACGCCACACTGAAGGAATCTGTAGTGATACAGGGGACTTTCTCCATGTGGTTCCCATGCGTGACATGGTGGCGCCACCTAGCACTGCCATTAAAGGAGCTGAATGGCTCCTTTGAGCTGTTCATGAGAAGCAGACTGTGCGACCCTCGCGGGTCGCGTGTGCCAGCGGGTTGGGCTGGGTCAGACCCGAATCAAGTCATACTGGACTAGATCAGATGAGGTCAGCCTAGACTGGTTCTGGTCCGCCCAAACTAGGTTAGTTGGACCAGACCGGGTCGGGCCAGACCCAAACCCCCCTCAGGCCCAAAAATGCTTCAAAGGTCATAACTTGCAAACCGGCTGTCTGTTTGATGAACCATTTGTTTTGTTGGGATCCTTTGAGAGATATAATCCTTTTGAGATGCTCCACAAGAGTTTTGGATAATGTTGGAGTACATACGGGTTAGATCATCTCTAAATCCAACCGGGGCCTCAGCACTAAAATGCTAATAACTTACAGACCAGGCATCCGGTTGACGTGTCGTCTGTTGCGTTGGAACCCTTATGATGTGCTGGATCAACGGGTTACTTCTTCGTGGGACTTCATACCTGTTTAAATATTACTGATGTCTTGAGGAGCGTTTCTCCCCAGATCATGTGCACTATGAGTGGGAATCTAGTGGCTGACAGTGAGGTGGAGGTTGGAGACAGATCATACGAAGGTTAGTACCTAGCAATCCTGTGTGGAACAGCATCGATCATATGTGGGTTAGTGCTCAGTGATCCTGTTTGAGTCAGGGCATAGAGATCATATGTGGTTCATATCATGTGTGTGTCAATGCTCAACAATCTGGTGTGGGTTAGTGCATACTGATCATGTGTGGGTAAAATCCTATGAGGGTGAGAAGGGGTTAGTACCTATCGATCCTGGGCGGGTCGGATCCTGTGTGGGTCAGTGGGGGTTAGTACATATTGATCATGTGTGGGTTATACTCTGTATGGTTATCAATAGTTCCTCTTGATAGAATAAGATGACCCATCTTCTTGACTAATCATCTATACTTTGGTTCTTTACTTATACCTAGATTGAGTTGTGTCTTTTCCTTCATGTATTGTGATTGAGATCATGCTATTTGGTTTTCCTTTGTGGAATTATGAGAGACCTTTGGGGGTCTCGAGGTCCCTACTGGGTATTTTTACACTCACCCCTTCATGGGAATCTCTCGCACCTTGTTGTGTATTGTGCATATGATGAGCATCTTGGTTGAGACGTGAGGGAGCCAGAACGAGGTGATACACAGAGGAGATTGGCTAACGTGGAGATCAGTGGAGACGATCTATACCTTCCCTTCAAGTGGGATCCATGGTGGAGGATTCCAAGAGCTATTTTTTTATTTTTCAGTTGTAGTTGTACCTTTCAGTTGGGCTTTTATTCCGGCCCCTTTACATTTAGTACACACCTTTACTATTGTAGTTTTACTTTTTGATTTCATCTTGTTGTGTTCTTGGACTATGTGTTTTTACATGTTTAATGGAAATTCCTTTTTATTTTTAGGGATACGCCTTTCCGGTGCTAGTCTCCAAACCCTGGCCCATAGAATGAGGGCCTGGGGTTGTCACGACATGGGCCTTAGGTGACGGGTAGTGACCAGGGACTTATTCTTCAAGGAAAAAAATGTATTAATCTATTAGTTTTTAGAATAAATAAATTTCATATAGTTTTTTTTCAAAATCATATATTATGATATAAAGGATTTATTTTTTCATCCATAGAATATGGATATTGTATATCAATTGAGGATACTTTTTGAGTGATTCCCTTAGTGTAGGTTCCTAGGACACTTTAATCATTATATTCTTGGTTGTCTTCCATATCTTGATGATGTATTAGACTCCCTCATTAAAACTGCCCTTCCTCCCATCATCAAGATATGGAAAGAAATCAAACATTTGATGATGGATTAAAGAATGGTAGTGAAGGTTAGTTTTACTATAGTATTGAATTATTATATCTCTTTTCAAGATTTCATAAAAGATGTATGAAATTGTGGACTTTTATGAATGAAGTGCTCGACGTTATTATTATTCGAGACAAATTAAATGTTTGACTACTCTTGTAGACAATAGTATGTAAACATGATGATGTTTCTAATACTGAGAAATAACATACTGTTGATGATGAAACTACGCAATTATTAAGGGATCAACAACATGTTGATGAAAAAAATGAAAAAAAAACAATGAAACAACATCATAGTTTTCAATAAAAATATCAAGAAAAGAAGTCAAGGTATAAAATTTGAGGTTGGTTGGAATCAATGTGGCCAACCTATTAACACCAAAAAGTGATTTTTCATTAGTTATATTAGGGTCATAATGAGGATGTATTTGTCTAATTAATATTGACTCATGGATCCACATCCTACCTAAAATGAAAGAAATCATTTGGAAAGATATAACAGTAATGTTATAATATACGTTCTCTATTTTAGTGAAAAAAATATATAATGAAATATTGATTTAGTTTTCATTATTCCTTATATACTCCATTTATTTTATAATATTTTCGAAAGATATTTTTTCTAATGACTGTTAGAAAATCCTATAGATGCTTTTGTACTCTTATGAAGAAGTTACGTCTTTGATATGTTGAGGGGAAAATAAATCCCCACCCCCACATTGTTATTCACACACTATAAAGTAGGAAACATAGACTGCTTTTAGCAATATTTGTAATGAGAAATCATTTTAGGATCATTGTGATTGATAATATATTACTTAAAATTATTTATTTTATCCAACTTGATTCAAAGTTGTTAATTTATGAAATAGAAAAAGAGTTCAGAAAATAAATAATGTGCATCCAAACCAGCATACCCCTATCACAAAGGAAGTATGGGGTACGCTTCATTAGAGAATAAATTGGTATGTATTTTAAATCCAAAATAAAATTATAATTATGTGATATGAAACACCGTATGTTCCATTTTTTATTTGGAGATTGATGAATCAAAATATGAATCCCCTTCCATCCCACATCACGTGCTATAGAAGGAGGCTCATCTATATAAGGATGGTGTATTAGTTCATGAAAATGAAAATGTAGTATGGGAAGCATGTGTAGGTATGAACTAATTGTAATTAGTTATTATTTATAACAATATTACATAAAATAAATATGTTCATAATTTTTTATATGGTTTAGACATAAAAATCAGTAATGGTCTTATGAGAAGCAAAGTGACTTTCAGTATCTTTGAAGAGGGATGAACAATATGGTCGTGTTAGAGGATTGGGTTTTAGAGTATCTCCAAGAACATATTTCTAGAATATAAAACCATCTAAAGATGCATATAATATGACGAGACGAATAAAGACCCAAATAGACTCATAAAAAGATATTATTTTTTAGTATGGTTTGCGAGAACAATATATAAGAAAAGATCAAAGTGAACCAGTGGTGGAGAAAAGATCCGTACATGATCCAAATGATCCAAATACCTTTTTGGCCATTTATTCCCCCAAAACCTTACATAGGGTAATCAATGTTTTCATTACTCTTTCTCATAAATGTGAATCAAATAACTTTCGATAACATTATACTACTAAAATTCTATAGGGTTTAATTTTATGTATTATTTTTCTATCAACACCCACATTTCACCGTGTTACGAGGAGTACAATGTATAATATCCCAAGAGATCAGCTACACAATCAACCCCTCCCAAAATATCACATGAGAGTGGGGATTGAGGTATCTTATGGGGTGATTGCTGAGTTTCCTATTCTACTTGATGATCCAGATATTACAATGGTCTAAGATGATATTATAGCTTTCATTTAATGGATGTATAATCTTATAAACAAACATGACGTACGTCCTTAACAAATTTTTTCATATGAATAACATGTAATAGATGATGATAAAAGGTTTTTAGTGAGGTATGATATTACATATGGATAAAGCGGTGGATAAATGAAAGGTCTAATCAAGGAAATATAATTAATTGACCAAGAAAACAAAATAAACTTACCAGAGAACATTCTCTCCACCAGTTCCAGATAAACATGTATTAACATTACAACATCATGTAGAGACTGCATTTAAATATAAATCTATGTCTTATATTCACTATGAATAAGAAATAATTTGATCTTCCTTTATTGATGGAATGGGTCTTGAAAATCTATATGAGATTCTCACACATGAATGGCTTGGTGTCTCAATTGTGAATACAAACATTATGTACATTTTCATAATACATTTTTCCAAATAGTGAGATAAATATGTTTATTAAAGTTAATAACTATTAATATTTGGAATAGGCATTTATATTACAACTATATAAAGGGGAGATCATGTGAAGTATGATTTGGATTCATTAGTCCCAGTATCATTTCTACAATGAAAATTATATTGGACACAAATAAATTGAGAAGAAAAAAGATGAGTTACTCGAAGTGTTCAGTAAAAAAGAATCAAACGACTAACTCTTTTTGATACCTACAATTAAAGGTTAAAACTCTACGATCTAATCACATAAAATATATTTATAATTTTTTTATTACGTAATTTTTTTTTGTTTTTTTAGGAAGCACTAGATGATTATAGAAGTAAACATAGACACCCAAAATATTTATTTTTTAGATTCAATGCATAGATTTCCAACCAACTAACCATCCATGATTTGTATTGTGAATTATTAATACACTTTAATAAATATTTTTTAGAAAAAGTTCGAATTATATTTCAATGTATTTTCTAACAATAATTTTATTATGATAGGGCGGTCAATACATATAGGCTAAATCATATCAAGAGTTCGGCATCTGAAAAGATAAATCTTGTGGATTAATAAAAATGGAACAAAAATTAAGGTATATATAACAATATTTAACTACAAAAACCCTTCAAAATAATTGAATTATTTTTTTAAATGATTCTCTAGTGTTTGAAACAAGATAATTCAATTGATTATGGATATTATGTTTGAAAAATTATAAGAGAAATCATACAGTATGAAAAACCAGCATCCACGGATAGGTAATTTTTGAAGGTAATTAAACATTCAATAAATATATTTCATAATCATTTGTTTATATATATTTTCTTGGTACTATGAAGATTACTAAAAAAGTAGTTACTCAAATGAATAAATCAATTTTTTTAGAGAAGAGTGGTTAGTGTAATTTTTGGTCGAATATATGATAAAAACAAAGGTAGGTGATTACATGTTATGTTTATGATCTAGTATGAGTTATGACCTTAAAAATATATTTGGGGTGTGAAAAATTAGTGTCAGAATACTTATATATTATTTTTTATCACTTTCTCACAGAGAAGATTAATAGAGGAAATCAATTTGTTTAGAAGTTCTTACCTACAAATAATATAATGTTGGGAAAATTTGGAGGTGGAGGTAGAGGTGGATGAGAAGGAATGGTAGAGGAAAAGTCATAGGCGAATGTGGAAGTAGATTAGGAGTCGGAGACCAACATCGAGGAGGATGTAGAGGTGAAGACTAAGGTGGAGACTATGGTGGAGGTGGATAAAAAGTATTGACATGCAAATAAATAAAATTTTTGGAAATGAAGTAGAATAAGGATCATAACATGATTGTGTTTGAGAATTATTGTTTAAAAGTTCACACAACACTTGTCACTTAATATAAGATCCATTGTGTGTCTTTCCATTTTAAAATGGAATTTTATTAAAAGACACATGTGGCATCCTCAAAAATGAGAAAATTAATTCAGATTATTTTTTGACTTTTGGAAAATGATCTATACCTCATCTGTGATGTGTATAGATCAGTATCACCTATATCTGATGCATGGTGTTACTGGTATGACTCCCTGTGTGTATTTTTTATTAAAAAGTGACATTAATTTTAGTAAACAAATAGCTGACATACTCAAAACTGAGCAAAATCATTTGGATTTTTTTAATAATTTATTATAATGATCCATATATCATTAGTGATGTATAGGGATTATCTAAACCTCTATGTGGCATACGGTGTGACCGTTATGACTCTAATTGTGTCTTTTTCATTAAAAATTCACATTAATGTTAATCCAAAAAAATTGACATACTCAAAACTGAGAAAACACATTCTGATTGTTTTGATACATTATGAAGTTGATTCATGAGTCATTTGAGATGTGTTTCATTCTTTTGTGCCTCAATTAGACACATAGTGATACTACAAGTGTGTCTTGTTTATTCAAAATTGACATTAATTTTAGGAAAAAAACATCTAACATACTCAAAAATGATCAAATTTATTCAGACTGTTTTGGTACATTCGGAAAATAGTTAATACGTCATTTATGGCATGTAGTGATCATCCACACCTCTATCTGATGCATTTTGTGACCGGTATGACTCCATATATATCTTTTTTATTCAAAATTGATAGTAATGTTAATCGAAAAAAATTACATACCCAAAAATGACTAAATGAATTACAATTGTTTTGATACTTTAATAAAATGATCCATGAGTAGTTTGGTACATGTATCATTCAGTCATGATTCAATATGATGCACAATGTGACTCCATGTGTGTCTTTTTAATTCAAAATTGACATTAATTTTAGTAAAAAAACAACTTACATACTCAAAACTAAATAAATTGATTAATATTGTTTTTTTAATTTAGGAAAATGATACATACATCATTTTTGACGTGTAGAGATAAACTACACCACTATCTGATGCACAGTATGATCAGTATGACTCCAAATGTGTCTTTTTTATTCAAAAGTGTCATTAATGTCAATCAAGAAAACAATTTACATACTAAAAATTGGGTAAACACATTCATATTGTTTTGATACATTAGTAAAATTATCCATGAGTCATTTGGGACATGTGGAATTCAACTCCACCTTAATCTATCACACATTGTGACTCCAAGTGTGTCTTTTATATTTCAAATTGACAATAATTTTAGTAAAAAAACAAACTAACATACTCAAAACCAATATTTTTTATTTTTTTAGTACTTTAGTAAAACGATCCATAAATCATTTTTTATGAGTAGGGATCATCCACACCTCGATCCAACACACGGTGTGAACGGTATGACTCTAAGTGCATCTTTTTATTCAAAATTGACATTTTTCTTAATCAAAAAAACAATTTACATACTCAAATCTGATAAAACACATTTTTATTATTTTGATACTTTAGTAAAATGATCCATGAATCATTTGGGACATGTAGCATTCATCTTCACCTCAATCTGACGCACAATGTCGCTCTAGATGCATCTTGTTTATTCAAAATTGATATTAATTTTAGTAAAAAACAACTAACATATTCAAAACTAAGAAAATACATTTGGATTGTTTTGGTACTTTAGGAAAATTATCTATACATCATTTTTTACGTGTAGATTTTATCCACACCTCTATCTAATGCATGGTGTAACTGGTATTACTCTAACTATGTCTTTTTTATTTAAAACTAATATTAATGTTAATAAAAAACAACTGACATACTCAAAACAAATCAAACACATTTCGATTGTTTTGATAATTTAGGTAAAATATCCATGAGACATTTGGGAAGTGTAGCATTCAACTTTGCCTCAATCCGACGCACTATGTGACCAGTATGACTCCATGTATGTCTTTTTTATTCAAAATTGACATTAATTTTAGTAAAAAAAACTCAAGTACTCAAAACCAATAAAACCCATTTTGATTATTTTGGTACTTTATGAAATGATCCATAAGTGAGTTTTTACATGTAGGGATCATTCTCACCTTAATCTGATGCACAATGTGACTAGTATGACTCCATGTGTCTCATTTTATTCAAAAAAACATTAATTTTAATTAAAAAAACAACTGAAATACAAAAAATTGAGATACCCAATTCCTATTGTTTTGATATTTTAAGAAAATGACCCATGAATCATTTTGGACATGTACCATTTAGTAACACCAAAATCCGACACACAGTGTGACTAGTATGATGTAAAGTGTGTATTTTTTATTTAAAACTAATAATAATTTTAATCAAAAACACAACTGACATACTCTATAATAGTGTTTTTTTTTTGTTCTTTGTTAGAAATTTGATTTCATTTTAATTCAATATTTGTATCTTATTTTGGTAATTTTTGTTGCTATTTCTACTTATTCAGTGTGTTTTGTAGCAAACTGCACATGTTTCTGGTGATGCAGTGTGCTGAAGCATCACATTATAGTTTTCACCTTTATTAGCACTATGAAATGTGCTGATAAATCTTTCCTTTATCGGTTATTTAATAAACAAGATAAAGGACTCCTTTATCAGTGATTGTATAGGTACTCATAAAGTCAATATCTATCAGCACTTTCCAGTACTGATAAAAGTGGTGGAATTTTAACCCCACTAAAGGTATTAGTTCTTTTATAACACTGATGAAGGGTGATTCTTGGGCTGTTATAGATGGGTTTTGTAGTAGTTCATGGTATTTCCATGATACATCTACATTAAAAATTCCATCACTGTCATTTTACAACAGTTATATTATACAGTATCCTTAACCCCATATATCATATTTTCCCCCTATAAATATTATTATTTTTATAAGTTTCATAATGTATACTCATATAGTTGCCTTATTTCACTAGAATACATTTTTCTTGTGATGATGATTAAAGGAAAACAGATCAAATGTCAAATTCTTTATTTTACTCCTTTCTTTTTGATCATGAACAATCTAAGACTATATTTTCTATCCATTATGATACCACACCTAATAGTTTGTTTGAAATCCTACTTTTTATTATGTGGTTTCTAACTTCTTCAAGAATTAACCATGGTATTTAAACAAAATGATAACAAGGGAAGTGTATAAGACCTCTGTTTGGAGTATTATTGAATGAAAAATCTAAAAAACAGTAATTCATTAGAAATTCAATTGATATATGACCAGTATCATACATCTAACTTCAATATATATTGTTACTAAAAACTAGTTTATAATAGTATCAATACAGTAAACTATGACTAAGAAAATCATAACAAGTTTATATTAGGTTGGGACATTCTCAATATCAAGCATGAAAATGTAGAAAGGTGGGATCATCAATTAAAAACATAACCTAATGTCTTTATGAGATATCTATACATTATATAATCAACCTAAATGATTAATAAGTTGAAAAATATAGACCATCCAAACACAACTAAACCATTAAAATTGTTTTATATAGTGAAACCAAACACCATAACATAACCTATTTATTTAAACCTTACGAATAAAACCAATTAGAATAAGTAATACTCATAATCATTCAATAATTCCAATATAAACCATGATTTATTCAATATCAATGTATAATATCACATCAAAATTCTAAAAAAATATTTCTAATTCATAAAGAAACCAACCATGCATTGGTTTACAACCCAATCTGATTAAAAAATACAAAAATTTATTTAAGGATTTGAGACATGATCAGTATATTTTAATCACATTGAAAACCATTTAAATAAGAATTAAGTAAAATACATTTTAAATAAATCTCCATTTTTTTATAATAACCAAATTTAACATACATGAATACATTATTATAAAGAAAACAACTTATTTTATCATGAAAAATATAATTTGAAAAGAAAAAACTACCTTTTAAAATAACTAAAACTTTATATTTATCATTTAAATCCATAATTCAATAATTTTATCTCATGAGATAATATAATACTATATATAAAAACCAAAAATATTGTAATAATTTACATAAATGAGTGATAACTATACATAATACAACACAAAAAACTCTAATACACTTGCAAAAACTGAATATTTATTATCGCGTAACGAGCATTTAATATCATATAATATCATTTTTATATAAACCATTACATAATTGGGTTTCAATCATGTCATGTAATGAAAAAAATTATTTATTTTCTAAATGGGCCTTTAAATCCCATATAGAGAGTAAAAAAATAAAAAATCTTCTTAAAATAAATCTATCAAAACTAAAACAATGATTGAAGCACACCAATTTCATAGAACTCCCTTATAAAAAATAATATTTCAAATATTTATATAGATTTAGAACCAAACACATGGTAATTATATTATTTTTTAGGTCAATATAATCTATGGCATGAAAATAGAGAATGTTGGTGATCAAATAAAAGATAAGGAGAATGGAAGCAACATACTTTAATGATTTAACCTCAATTCACTTCATATTTCCTAAAATAATAATATACAATTATAATAAATAAATAAATAAAATCACATGAGCATCTAATCACAAGAATAATATAGTTAAATATAAAATTATAATTCATAAATAATAACAAAATGAACATGAGTATTTAATGTCCAAGAAAAACATAGTTAAATTAATTCAAACATTAATCATTATTAAAATGAAAGTGTATAAAATGAAACCTACTATTATTCCACTATGAGCAACAAATAATGTTCCTTTGTTTTATAATTATAAACTATTAATATAAAAAACCTAATAAAATTTATAGAACTTAAGACCTTATTCACCATTCTAATCAAGTGCATGAAGATAAAGAAATAATAGAATGGAATAAGACATATGGGAAAATTATAAAACATGCATTGATGATTACACTAAAAAAATATTAAAAAAATAAAGATTGAAGGAATATCTAATCAAATCAGAGGGGAGGGAGAGCAATGTCACTAAAGGGAGATGAACTAAGGAGGGGAGATCATGTCACTGGTAATAGCGGGAACCCTATAACAATTATTTTAAAAAATTATTGGTATAGGATAACACTATACCAATTGTTTTATATCACCATTTGTGTAACCTATAATTCTAGTAGTGAGGGCAGTTGTTCAATGAATATAAGGTTATGGAATCAAGTGAGCTTCGACTGCTTAATTTCTTTTCTATTGTTTTTTTATTTAATTTATTTCTATTAAAATAACTCCAATTATATAACCCTATACCTCTAGTAGTTGATCTAAAGACATTACTCTTATCCCTTTTAATTAATTCAATGCTTAATGGAAAATTATATTTTGTTCATATCTTTGGAATACTTTAACTGTGTTTAATATTAGTTGATTTCATTTTGTTCTACGAACTTGAATTCTTCATGCTTTCCCACTAGTTTTCACACACATACCACATGGATCTTCTTCACTGTTGAGATTTTTAGCGATGTGACGATCCAAAAGTAATTAGAGTTGTCTGATCACTAGGCTAGGTAAGTTCAAGGGATGCATTGATTTTTTTATTTATCTAATTAATCTCAAATAACTATAGGAGGTTTATTAATAAGGTTTCATCTAGTCTTAAAGAGAACAATATGGATGAATGGTATAATTGTTTAATAGGTAATTAAAGAGATATCCAATGGTAGGACACTTCATTTAAAATTGAATTTATGAAATAATCCAATTTGACCATAGATTTGACATATCAACCCCATTAAACAATATATAAACATCAAAAACACTCTCCTCACCATATACTAATTAATTCCAACTTTTACTACATTAATGGAGGTTCAAATTTCATTTGTTAGTGGCCCTGTGATAGAACATTCATCAACTAACCCCTCATGGATTAGGTCACATCCCTGTACATATAATGACATATTCCTATGATGTTTTGTATCTAGTAAACCAAAGACATATAGTTTATTTAAATAAAATTCTATCAAGAAATTATATGGTAAAACACCATATAGGTTTTTGTTTACACTTTAATAATCTGAACCAGCATCTCAATCACCTACAAAGATTATATTACTAGGTAATATAATGCATTTACTAACCCAAAAAGGGTCTATATATATCTCTTACATGGAGGTATTGTATATTAATCATCAAGGAATATCCCATAATTTTATTTATATGACTTATCATTAGAACAAAAATATTTTGGTTTAACTAATTTTAATTATAGTAACGAGTTATATGGGAAAACCCATATAAGTTTTTTTAACACGTTAAAAAACTAAACCCTATGTCACAAGAGATATAAAACTCATACCAAAACTACAAAAACCACTTCTCACCACCAACCTATATCCATGAGAAAGATATTATTATATTCATAGGTCACCTAAATCCATGGAAAAATGTGCATGTGGCTATATCTTAACTCGATCCAATGAAATAATTTATCTTAAGAATGAAGGGTGTGTAAAAGATCCTAGATCCATGATCTGGAACACCCATCTCTATAGGGTGTGATTTTTGGTTCCTATATCCAAAGTCTGATTCAACCATGTCTATAGGGTATGGTTGGGGTACCTATAGCCACATTCCATCTCTACTGTGTCTATAGGGTGAAACATTGGGGGTTTTGTCCATGGTATCTCATGACTATGGCTTTAAGAGTTTGTGGGAGGGGATATACCTATGATCAAGCATGATTGTGGTTATATGGTGAAACTTTGAAGAGATATGACCACGATTCATTATAATTGTGTCTATAGTGTGTTTATGTCAGGGGATGTACCCACAGTTCAGTAAAACTGTTTCTGTATGTTGAATGGGAATGGGATATATCCATGGTTAGGCCTAAACATGGATATAAAGTGTAGGGGTGATGGTTATATCCATGGTCAGACCCAACCATGGCTATAGGGTATGAACCAAGAAAAAATTATTATTATTTTTATAATAACAATGAAATAAATTTTTATACTTGTGTGTGTATATGTGTATTGATTTATACATATATAAATAATAAGTGACATGGGGTTGGTAATGTCCTTTGAGATCTAGTTATGAGATATGGGTTCAAATCTCCATGAATGATTTTTTTACCAATATCCACATTCACTGATCTTTTGGCTATAATTTCCTAGTTCACAACTTATGGCAATGTTCCAACGCAACCATGGATATATGCTATGAACTGGGAACCTTTTTCCATGATCACAGTTTCCATGGCTATAGGATCCATCTCTATCTAATAAAAAAAGGTTTATTCTTATAGCTATAGCCTTATGATCTATATCTATTCCAATAACATCCATTTGCACCTTTTCATTGGTTAAAACCTATATACATGGGTACTGAGTCTATATCTAGGCATGTGGTTCATGATTATAGCCCATTTTTCTAATTGTTCACAAGAACATGAATTTCATGTGAGTACTCCATGCCAAAAATGATGCATTTATACTAACCCATTTAGAATGGGAAAAGAGAAAAAACAATAATAAAAATATCAAATACACACACCATACATAAATAAATATCTCAATTGTAATAATGAAAACCAGGAACAATATTCACATATCCTTGGTAACTCATATTTCCAATCAAAAATGTGTTTACAACACTCCAATAAGTGGTCCATCATAAGCTCTCTCATGCCCTTATTCCATTTCTACTATACCATAAATAGTAAGACAAATAAAATTTCAATCTAAGAACACTTATTGATGTATTAGACCTATTCACTCTATAGTAGCCATTTTGGTTCACCATGTGACCTTGGGTGTGTCTCCCAATAATCCAGAGACTACTGACTAGAAATGAGAGTCTAATGTGTTATTGTACGGAGTCTATACCCTCATATCAAGTAAGTACAATAATTAAAACTAACCAGACATAATTCTTAATAATAATACTTATTTTATAAAAAACCTAGTAAAGAAGAATCATGTTATATCAAATTTAATAAGGAAACATTCAGTCATACATCCAAACTAATTACCCACCATGCCTATTATATATATAAATAAACAAGTGAATAAAATACAAGGAGGATATACCACTATAATAGATCCTCATTGAATCTGAGTCTCAAAATCTCTATCAAGATGCTCCATCCAAACTATGAAACATTGGGCCTCTACCATACTTAAACCTATGAACATAAGGACTACCAAGGAAATATAATTCTAGGGATGCCTGATTAGGGTGTGAGTAAAACTTAGTAGGCCACCCCCAATGGTTTCCTTAACATAACTAGTAAATTAGTGTATTCACATTTGATGTTATCAAAATAAAAAAAAATATAAAGATAATTAAATAATCTCTATCGGTCCATGGGTTCTATAGTGACACTTAAGATCGATCATACCTGCTTCAACTGGTGTTTCAGTGTCTCTGAGAATTTCACATTAACAACCTAGGGTGAACCAAATCCTACCCTAGTACCATATATCAAAGACACATGGGGGAGACTCTTGCCAAAACCTGATATCACATACACTTAGGGGAATTCTCTCTCCTCAAAACATAATGATACCCAAGGGGAATCCTTCTATGGAACGTTAATATACTACCCAAGGAGACCCATTTACAGCCCTATAACCATGAAAATCCTACATATAAGGATCCATATTCTGCCATGTAACCATATAAGTGTATTATTGTGGGGTTGCATCCCTTACCTAGAACTTGTATCATGCCTCCATTAACTAAGGGAACATATCCTCCCCAAGACCTGAACCCTCATTCACATATCACACATGTACATATATATATACATACATACACACACACACACACACATCAAAAACACATGGGGTGCATAATCCCTATAGCATCATGTCACACCACATGGGTTGGAACAAACATTAACCTAACACAGGCCTCCAAGGTTTTCCTCTCAATAACACAACCCAAACCCATCAATACAACCATACTAGGATATCCTCATCGATTTGTGGGTTCTAAGGTGACACCTGGGATTGGATATTCCTCCTTAACTTCACTAACTCTCTCTTGGGTTTCTATAATACCGGGGCGACCACTGAGGTCACCCAATCCACATCAAAGTCCATACACCCTATATGGACTCCTCACATCCCCTAGACCCATCTCTTACTCCAACCATAGTGGTTTAATCCAAAAATTGTCAAAATACCACATCACCACTCTATCCTGCTCACTAGGGACCATAATGAGCCATCTCATACTAAAGACCATGAAAATTCCCATGCCAGGTCATCAACTCATCCTCATGACCCTCACCTAGGTCTAATCACATATCTCCCTTTGGAGAGATCTCAAACCATCACCCAATGGAAACCCCTTTTGATACACTACATATTTCCCCAATGGACTTATCTTTATCATGTCACTCACTAAGAATCCAATCCATCCACAAGTAGGTGATACCCATCTTCTATGAGGCACATAATCATTCTATAGGCCTTATGAAACTAAAAAAGGATATGTGCACCTTTTCTCAAACTTGAGGACCCTTTATAATCATCTCATTAATCCAACTAGCATCATTTCCCCTTGGATATATCATTCTCAGTTGATTCAATTTTCCAAAGTTATACATGAGTGATAGATCCAAACCTATTCGGATCAAACCACACTTTATATCCAATTTATTAGCCATTGAAGGTCGAGGAATGACACTAGTTTCAAGGGTCCATAATGTCCTAAAA
Source organism: Viscum album (assembly GCA_963277665.1). Classification (NCBI taxonomy): domain Eukaryota; kingdom Viridiplantae; phylum Streptophyta; class Magnoliopsida; order Santalales; family Viscaceae; genus Viscum; species Viscum album. Next base: position 478,352,137 of record OY728164.1, on the reverse strand, counting down.
GCATTAATTCATTAAATGGAAAAAAAGAAAACTATTCATTTTAATTTATAGTTTGATAATACATAAATAGAATAGCTATATTTCACATACAGATAAACAAAATGCATATAACATAGGGAGATGTTCAGGTACCACCTAACTCACAAAGTGTCCACATTTTCTAAGCCTTGTATTATCTCATGAGACATTATGTCAATAAAAAACATCCAGATCAGTTGATTACATTAATTAATAATTTATTTTACAAATAATTCATATAAGAATAATTTCCTAAAATTTCAGTAGGCCATCCAACAACATGATAAAACAACCAACTGCACCTGAAAGGTGTATAAAATACTCCTAACACCATCCCAAGAAAAATACCAATCAACCAACACCTAGTTAATCCCAAATTTCATTCAATTTAATTAAAAACCCAATAAAAATTGATAGGGTTATGTACCTCGAACCAAATAGTGTGAAACAATGTGAGGTTATTTTCATAGGATGTCCTCTATCAAAACCATGAAAAATACCAATAATTTTGAGATGATTTCACCGTGTTTTGGTGAAACCATCCCTAAAATTATATGAACAACTAACCATAATAAAAATATGGATAAGGTAAAAATAAAAAGGAAGAGAATAGAGGGACTCTCCTAAAATCACAATGGGAAGCCATCAAGAACACTTCTTTATAATGGAATTCAAATTTGGAAGAGAGATGGGGGATCTTATTTGAGCCTACCTAGTTAAATCCCATGAGACGGGAGAAAAGAGGGGTATTGTGCTTAAGAAATTGAGTGTGTGGGATTGGTTGTTTCCCACATTCTATGAAATTTGGGCAGCCTCAAATTTTTTTAAACTATGCACCAATCGTACCCCATGCTCTGAAAAATTTAATCACTAAAAATATTTATCTCACACAGTTCATTATAATCATGAACAAGTCACATACCTCAACCCATGGAAAACCCCATTTTCATGATTTGATCACATGGTTTTCATTAATCATGTGGTAATACTGTTGTATTGGAAAACCCCATCTTGAAATCAAGACTTCTCCTCGAATCTCTTAACACTCACATAAGAAATCAAAACACCCATAAGGCATAAATTCATGTCTAAAAACATCATCTTGAGACATCCCAACTCTTATAATTATGACCTGAATCCTAATTCTATAAATGTATCCTACTCAAGGACTAAAAATTCAAACTCCCTCTTAATTTAGTAACCTATAACAACATGGGTTGTTACACCTTCATGCCTTTGATAATTATTCATTCAACAGTTCTAGATGACCTTTATTAATTTTCAAATGAATTTAGTTATTTTGAAAATTCAACCCCAACGCCAAAATTCAAAAATTCTTTAAATAAATATCAAACACCTTTAACTAATATCAGGGATCTTCCAATCGCTTATAGGAATCCTAAATGACTTCACTTTATTTTGGTCAATATATTAACATTTTAAAATATATTCAACCAATATATAAATATTTTATAGAATTTAACTAATTAAATTATAATACTTTAATGTCATTCAGTGCCACTTAAATTCTAGGATTAAATTATCTTCTACAAACCATCATTTAATAGTTATTCAAAACTCTATACATTAGAATTCATGATCAATAGTAATTTAATGGATTCTAAACATTATAGTTAGCGTTCTCCTCTTTAAACCATAGCTCTCAATTCATTCACTTAGCTGACTCTCTACTCCTCAAATATGCATTATTATAGAAAGTGATTTCATCCATTGTCTTTAATTCTTTCAAACCCCATATCTATAATATTTTAATATAAATTTTATTCTTCATTGAACTAGTTTACATTATAACATGAAACAAAATCTTCTCAATTTACTTATTCTTTTAAATTTATAATGAAAAAAATTCAAGTAATCATCAGGATCTTCCTCTACCAACCAAGACACATATTAATATGCTCATTGAAAAAAATACAACCAAAATACATTAGAATATACATTGTGGTCTTAGATGTTGTCTCTGGTGAAAATACATGATGTGTACACAAGGATGACTCAGTTCAGAGTACAACAAGGTTATAGTCCCAAGTAAATAATAGGTCGAACAAACATTATACACTACTTGGATGTAGTTGAATTTAGCAGATGAAATAATGAAAATATATGCTCTACCTCATACTAGGGCTCAAAATATATATATATATATATATATATATATTGTACATGACATGTAATTTTTATCAAATGGTGTTTTTCATGTTTACTCACTTCAATGTTGGAATTGGACAAGAAAATATCCCCTTATTAGAAATGTTTCTATATATTATGATGGAGAAATTTCATTGGCTATTAAAGACTATATTCAATTCATATTGGGTTGTTTGAGGATATTGGATCTATAAAGGTGATGACTATGTTTAAGAGAGATATCTAATTTTTACATGGGGTTGGGGACTCCTATAATACCCTGTGTACGAACAAGTTAAGAAAATTTAGAAGGAATTTTAATTTCCATCTAGGTGGAGGGTTTATTTTTAGAACTAAGATTCAAAATGAAATTTAAAAGGTTTAAGCATCCATAAATGATGATTTTATACATGGTTTTAGACTCAGGGGTGTCATGAGGGTTCATGAAGGAATCAATGGAATAACTAGGGTGGTCAAGATACTAAAATTCTGTAAGTTGTCCACCAGTTAGTTTATGAGGCCCCACCGGCTTGTCGGTGGGCTGGGCTAGCCATGTGCCTTACTAGGGACCACTAAATGACCAGTGGGGCTTATGGGATATTTTTTAATGGGGTGTTTTGGTATTTTTAGTGTTGACTCACCTCAGGATTTATTAATATTGGGCGAATTTATGAGGGATATTTAGACATATCCTCTCTTTCTCATTATTTCATTGTTCCCCATTTATCAAGGGGTGGTCTTGGGTGTTTTTTCATGGTGGATTCAAGGTACAATATTTTTCTTTACTTTTTATTGATTCCTCTTTCATATCCCCCTGATTTTAGATGACTTTATAGAGGAATTTAAATATGATTGCACAACAGTATGATGAAACCATTCAAGAATTACGGGATTTTGGATTAGTTTGGCTAAAGGGTATTCCAAGAGGATTGTTTCAAGCTGTCATAGGTAATTTTGATTCAGGTATGTCACACTATGATTTTTCATAATAATTTGATGAAATTGGGGGAAATAGACCATTAGAGAACTAGTTTAATTTGGGTATTTTACTCAACTTTCATAGGAAAAATCCTGAGATGATGCCTACCTGTCATTGCCTAATTATTCACTGAAGGTATGTTGCATCACCAAATTTATTAATTAATTATTTTTAAATTCAATTAAATTTATGATTGTTTTGTGGTTTCATGTTAGGAATTTTTTCTAAAATGACATTGAGGATGAATTGTTGACCTTCTGCATGTGGTTCTATATGGTTCTAGTGAACTGATGTCATTGTTGATACTTTAGGCATCCATCCTTTTTTTAATTAAAATTTTCAATTTATTATAAAATGTTATTATTGATTTATTTTGAATCCATAGGATGATAGAAGTCCTCTCTTTGATTATAAGTGTTCATTGGATTTTTGAAAAATATTTTTGATCCTAGGTAGAAATTTCAAGTGGAAAATTAAAGAAAAAAATAACTTCGATTGAGGTAGGTGGTTCCTTAACATTTTCCTATGGTTAATGTAATCTAATTATGATCATGATATAACATGTGATATATTTTCTCACCACTGTGGGTGATTAAATATTGAATCAATATATTATTTTATTAACTAAAATTGTTTAAATTAATTATAATTACTATGCATGCAATGCATAAAGTGTCAAGTGCCACGAGGGACCCTTGTACACTGGATGAATATCATAGCCACTGATAGCAGAGAGTATAGTTGTAAACACAAACCTATTGTTATTAAAAAACTCATGGGAGGTTCTAGATTAATAATTATGTGAATGTAGTATTCCTGATAGGTTTTCATATACCACTTTAGTGGGGATGAGTTATCATTTGAGGTATTTTTACCCAGTTGGACTTATAGATTTTTGAGTTTCTTTTAAGCCTTTGGGATCAATGAAATGAGATATAAATGAATAAATGTGGAAAAAATTGTAAGGTTCCTTAGTATTTAACCTAATTTTAGAGTGGTGATAGACTACATAGGGTTATCCTTGTGTGTCTCCTTAGACTAAAGACTAGACTGGGTGAGTTTGGGTGGTCGGGGTGGCTGCATTGTGGTGGGGTTGAGACCGAGGGAGGTATACCCTTGAGTGACATGAGTTTCCCATGGAAAAGTGTTGATTAATGATTATGTTATTTTTATAAGGATTATTAATACATATTATCAGCCCCAAGACATGAGTTAAATTTTTAACTCTTAGTCAATAAAATTTATTACGTTTGATTATCATTATTAAATGTTGTTGGGGGTCATGATGTGATTCCAAGGTATTGATGTGGTTGGTGTTGTAATTAAATGATTGGGGTCCTTGGAGGTGGTTCCAAGGATTTGGTGAGCCTGTTTTTATTATCATATAGTTAGGTGAACATGGATATGGTTCAAAGGATATTATAGAGGCACAAGCTTAACATACATGGATATTATATCATTTTATATGAATATTCAAAACATTGCAAATTTATATTTCCAAGTAATGTAATGGTTTAGTGTGTTTCGAAACTAGGAACACATTATTATAATTTGGTGAAAGATACTTAACATATCCCAAATAGATCAACCCCTTTATTACTCATTCATAAAACCTTTCGTCATAATTTAGGGAAAGGAAACATAAGAAAGGGTGAGCTCAGATTTCCAGTATGAGTAAAAATAAAAGAGATACATAAGCATAAATTGACATAAGGTAATGGGAAAATGATCATATCATTTAAATATCTTACCATGAACATAAAATATCATACCATGCACATAAAATATCATAATCACAAGTCATGGAATAAAGGCTGGCGGGTCAAAAGACATGAATCATAAGTAAATCAAAGAGCATGAGTCATGATAGTATATCATTATCCTAAGACATATACTTTTGGAATACACATAAACATATAAAATCATTCCCTATAATTCAGGTAACATTTTCAAAAAATATTAGTGAGATTTATGGGGGATACACTTATTGGGTGGGAAACACCACAATCCATAGTGGCAACCCTTTCCTTATAGTATATTAGGTTACACCTTCTTCCCATAGTGGGTCAAAACCTCCGACTTGTATCTCGTATTTGTAGTTAAATTTCACTACCAAGTCCATATTAGTAGTCATGGTTCTATACCAATACTATATTAGTAGTCAAGGTTCACTCCCAAGACCATATTAGATGTCAAGGTTCACTTCCAATACTATCTTAGTGGACAAAGTCCATAACTGAAATTGGTTTACTCCCCATTTCAACCATGTCTATCTCGTGAGATAAAAATATTAACCCAATGAATTGGAGGGAGATATTATTCTCATCCATATCTTAATGAAATCATATATACATATCCAACAAGATTTTAAAAAATCATATCATAACCCATGAAATGAAATGGTTATCAAAAACATGTCTTCATATCATAACCTTTCGAAAATAGATAGGTTTTATAATAATTTCATCTAAGAATAACCTGCGAAAAGAAGCATGTTTCATAAGAATATAACCCATGAAATTGAAACATGTTTCATAAACATATAACTAGTGAAAGAGAAAGGGGTTTCATAAACATCATCCCATCAAAAAATAATTCATTCAGCGAAACAATATGAATGGAACCCTTGTATAATATTATCATAAAAGAATAAGTAACACCAATGGATTTTATCATAGATGGAAAATAATTTTGATATATTTTTTAAAAACACTTCCTTAATAAAATATCATTTCTATTTTTAAAAACACTTTTTAAAACATAAAACATTTTTCAGAACATTTTTCTTCAAAAATAGCTTTGAAAACTTATAAAGGAAGCTTAAAAACATTTTTAAACCTTTTTTCCATAAAATCATATAAATTAATATTGAAAAAATTTGAAATACCTTTTTACATGAAAACATATAAAGGATTATTGAAATAATTTTGAAAACCATTTAACATAAAAACTTATAAAGGATGCTTTAAAACCTTTTTCTTTGAAAAAAAAGATCTAAAAACTTATAAAGTAAGATCTTAAAATCGTTTAAAACCATTTTCTTTGAAAATAATATCAAAATATTATTTAAAAAATTAGAAAACATTTTTATAAAACATGGTATTGGAAGAAAACATAATTCTGACTGAAGAGATAAATAAATCAAGATTTAATTAAAAACATTTTATTAATTATATTTACTAAAAAGAGGGGAAAATGGTACCAATATATGAAGATATAATGAATAACTAAATTAGAATAAAAATCATGAGAATTATTGATATATGGATCATAATATTTCATCAATGGAAGTATAATCTTAAATAATCTCAATAACGGTGAGATTGTAGCAATAAACTCTTACAACTTCTGTAACATTAAATCATAATCCCAACGAGATAACTAAATTAAAAAAAATATTTAAATATAGAAAATATTCATGATAAAACATGTAAAAGGTTATTATATACACCTTGTCAAATAATATATGTGAATAACATAACATGTGTCTCAAAGAAGGGAAATTAAGAAAAAATTACCTTACCCATTTGGTAACTTTGGAACTATAAACCCCATGAAATAAATATCATGAAATTTTTATTTAAATACCAATAAATTTTAGGATAATAATAATATAACAAATTAATGGGAATTATATACAACACATATAATAAGTGAGTGGTGAATAAGGAAAAAGTATCGCATAAATAAAAGTGAGATTAAAAATACCCTTGCAACTTGAGTGAATTTTAGATCATGATATCCCTGAAATAATATCATCAATTGAAACTTTTTATATCATGAAATAAATTATATTAATTATATAACATTTCATAGGTTATTTTATACACAAAATAACAAGAATAAGTGGTAAATATATCATATATCTCACATAAATAAAATTGAGATGATAAACCCTTTACCTCAAGTCTTGAATTTCATCATACAGGTTCAAACCTCATGTATAATAAAAATAAGTTTATTATAAATCTACCACATAACCCTATTATTATATATCACATCATATATGTTATTATTATGAATTTATATTACCTTTTTATCAAAAAAAAAAGGCTAAACTTATGTTTCAGGTAATAACCGTTTTGTTTTTCGTATATGTTTTGAATTTTTATTCATGATCCACTTACTTAGATCATTATTTATATATTTCATTAATTTAAAACCTGATATTAATATCATATATATTTATTATATTAGTATTTATGAAAATCTATAAAATATAGAAATATGAAATGGAATACACCGTTCATGGAGATGGTAGACTGTATACAGGCATGAACGTTGTTTCCAGTTTATTATCGTATTGAAAGAAAGAAATTAAATGGCATATACGTATATATATATATATATAATTAAATCAGTATTATTATTTCATAAATATAATATAAATTTACTAAACCTATCCTTAATAAATTCAAGGTAATGTTTGAACAAATCACATCGCTTTGAGGAGGCGGTAATCAACACATCCACAGATGAAGTTATCGTATAACCACAAAATTGAAATCCTAAAAGTATGTGTTGTATAAAAATTTAATATACATAAATAAATCATAAATATAATAAATATAATAGAAAATTATTAATTAAATCATTATTCCCAACCTCAAAATGTGGTAATGGAAGAACAAATGGCGTCGGTTCAGGAGGCATTAGTCCACAATACATATGAATGATGATTATGTATCCCATTTAATGGATGTGTGTGTGTCAGTGTAGCTTGTAACCATAATATAGAAATATATAATTATATTTAGGATACTAATTATATTAGATGATCTTTATTTATAATAATTTATTTTGGTGGAGAAAGAAATAAAACAAAAGTTCTTGTAGAAGGATGTTACATCTTCTTTGGGTCTTCTTTTGGTTTTCACCAAAGGGATTCCTTGGTTGGATTTCTTCCCAAAGTTATGAAAATAAAATTAAGGTAGGTAATTTAAAATGATATTTTTTCATCTTTTTTTGAGTAAAATGGCATGAGAGAAGTGAATAAGTGATAGGTTGAGTTCCCTTTTATAATGGAGGAGGAGTGACATTCTTATAAATACAAAATGGAAAACACTATTGATAGTTCTCCCTTACATCTTAGGGCTAAAAAGTTGTCTATATTATATAAAATTGATTATATAATCTATATATTTCTATAAAATGTATTTTGGTCATGTTTCTATGTTATTTGTCCCCTTATGTTAATGTTTTACCACTAAGTAAACTCATTTTTACCTCAATCACTGTAATTAATTTTATTTACTTTCACAAATATTTTCTGTCAAATAATAATTTTACCTTAATATAGATTATAAATTATTATTATTAAAAATATTTAATTCATTTTTCTATGTTCAAATAACTTAATTGTTAGAAATTAATTTAAAATAATCTCACTGACGGGACGAAGGGTTTTTAAAGTGAAAATGCTCAAAAGTTTGAAATTTTTTTATATGCAGTTTACATGTGAAATTGGTTAAAATGACCTAAATTAGATTAATTTATGTATAATTGATCTATTTATTCTTTAAAACCTAATTAAAATATAATTTAACTTTGTGACTAATGTATACAAAAAAATTGTTTTCCATTAAAATTCAGTTTTTCCATTATTCATCAAAAAATGAAACTTCTATGAATAATTCCAAAAACATACCCAAAATAAATTTTGATATTATAATTTCAAAAAAAATGTTTATTTTTTAAAATAAAACTTTTAAAACTTTTAAAAATAAAATTTAATATAGGTGATCCATTAAAAGGAGGTAAAATTTTCTTTTAGAAAGAGTAAATATCTTTGTGCATAAAATTGGTTTTATTCTAATCTCTTGTTAATAAAACACATAATATTACCATTATATATTTTATTGAATATATATTTATATATATATATCTCATTAAAATAATTCATCATAATTTTTTTAATTAATTTATTTATGAAAAACCTATTTGATTTCATAAAATTGTTTTCGAGTAAAAGATTTCCTATATTTTCAAAAGGGTTTTATTTTATTTTCTAGATAATTAGCCATAAAATAATTACTGTTATATACATGTGTAAACCATATTTTCATAATTTAATTAATATTATTTATATCCACCATTTCAATATCTAAGTGATAACCATAATAATATCTTCTCAATAATATTAATCTAACATTATAGTTTGGTAAAAGTAGGTCTTGCGTATAATGAAGGATATAGAAGAAACTCAATATTGTGTATAATATAATTCAAACAAAATATTTGATGTATATAATTATGATCTAAGTTTTTTTTGTGGTGAAATATTAACTTGGTGTTGTATGAAAAACAAACCAAACTTATTGATTTCATATAACATAAGTTATATTCGGTGTTTCAGGAAATGAAAAATATCTAAAAGATTAAATTAATTGAAAAAAAAATGTCACACAGTCTTGGGTTGTTACATTCTACCCCATTAAAATGATTTTAATTGTTAAAATTTGTCTTTGTTATCAAAGTTTTAATACTTTAAATTTTCTTTTATAGAAACCCACATAGTAAAAATGAATACTAAAACATCCAAAAAATAAAGTCAAAAACATAATGGTTACCAAAAGTAACATGTAATTAAGAATCCACAAAAGTGAAAATGGGTGGAAAATTAAAACCTAGACATTGAAAAGAAATATAACTATAAATTTTTGATGGATAGTTATATAGAGCATGGTCAAGAGAAAGTTAACAATCATGAATCCAAAAATTTGTGATGATCTCAGGGACTATTTGATTCATCATCAAACAATGTACCAGGACAAAATTTTCACTTTCAATATGCTTTCCCTATACTTGAATAATTTTCATGAGAGGAAAGACTTACATTATTTCATTACATTTTATATTAATAATATAATCCTTTTGTGCCTTAATAAATTTCCACTTCATCACTTATTCTATGAAATTAAGGTCGGTTTTTCATTCAAGAAGAATTAAAAGATAATGAGGTCCATAAATAAAATGATAGGTCATTAAATCTATATTTATCAAAATAAAATGAGCACACATTATATAATATTCATAAATTTTTATATGGTGAGATAATAATTTAATCTCTTAAACCTCATCCAAAGTTTAACTTAAACCATTCCATAAATATTTATCCTTATAACCCTTTTAATAGATAAAATTACAAAAAATTATAAATATGGTCACTAAATTTCTATAAATTAGCATAACATTGATCCCCCATATATCATAAAGTAGATATTTTTTTCAAATACAAAACATGTGAATATCTTCATAATTTTTTCTCTTAAAACATGGTAATAACCTAAATTACTATAAATCCTTATTGAAAACATTAATTACTTATTATTCCAAAAGTTTATTGGATATGTTCCTTAAAACCAAAAAAATTGTAAACTTAATCCATGATAAAATAGACCACTTTGTCAAAACAAATAATCAGATCCATGGTAATCAATACTATCCAATTTACATTATCCATATCAATAATCTATTTATCATAGATAAACACATATTTTTCAACATACAAAACACATTAAGGGTTACATTCCCTTAATCCAAATATCACCTTTCTATTAAATCACTTTTCTATATCATTGGTACCATTTAACATACCCCTTTAAATCCTTAATGAAAAAAATATACTGACATTAATTATATATTTCATGATTTTCATAACATAATATTTTATGTCCAAAACATATACACTTCAATCATCCAACATTATTCTTAAACCATTACTCATGCTTCATCATTTTATTCCTTAATCCCCCTTTCAATGAATATGAAATGTGAATCATGTATTAATATTATTCAAGCTCAATCTAAAAATTGTTGTTATTTTTGATATAAAAAATATAGTTATAACATCTCATACCTTTCACATGTCATTTTTGGTCTCTTTATCTTCAGTATCATAACCAATACTCATGCCACCTTCTTAATTCTATTCATGATATTTCCTTATAGGGAATTGATTTTCAAAATACCCATACTTTTTAAATCTAAAATATTAAATGTTAACCCAGTATATTCAAGTTCCCTCTATTTATTAAGGCCATAAAGTATAGCATGACCAACACTTAACATAGATGAAAACAACATAATCATTAAAAATTACTTATATGATACCTAAATCATGACAAATACTTTTGAATCCATAACACCTTGGGCATACCCATAAATATATCACTATACATATCCTTATAAATATCCATAGGGATATCACTAAATACTTCTCATCCTAATTTACAAATGTTGACTATACCTTTACTTAGATACCATCTATAAAGACCGAGTCTTAACATACATGGATATTACATCATTTTAGATGAATATTCAGTATATTGAAAACGTACATTCCTGAGGACCATAATAGTTTAGTTTATTTTGAAACATGGAACAAATTATTCTAATTTGGTTAAATGACTTCAACATATCATGAAAATATCTTCATATTTAATACTTTTACTTGAAACCTTTATTCATAACCTAGGGATAGGAAATATAAGAAAAAGGGTGATATCAGATGCTTGGTAAGGGTGAAAGTAAAGGAGATACGCAAGCATAACATGGACATAAGATTATGAGAACATGATCGTAACATTTTAAGATCATAACCTACATATAAAAGGTCATAATAATGAGTCATGGAATAAAGGTTAGTAGTTAATAATACATGAATCATAATATAATCAATGAGCATGAGTCATGAGATCATATCACAGGCATAATACATAGATTTCTGGAATACACATAAGAATATAAAATAATTACATATAATTAAAGGCTCATTTCCAAAACATATCAAGGAACATCATGGGGGATGAACCTACAGGGTGGGACACACCACCATCCCCAATCACATCCCTTTACTAATAGTGGCTCAGGTTAAACCTTCTTCCCATACTTGGTGAAACCCATCAATTTTTTTCCATATTAGCATTCAAGTTTTACTCTCAATACCATATTAGTATCCAATTATCAATACCAATACCATATTTGTTGAAAAGTTTCACTCTCAGGACCATATTAGTAGTCAAGGTTGTCTCTAAATAAATTATTAGTGAACAATGTCCCTTACTGAACTGGGTTCACTCCCTATTTTTTCAATGTCTATCTCATGAGGTATAAATCCTTACCCAATGCATTGGAGGGGATATATTTCTAAACCATGTCATAATAAAATAATATATATAAGTTCAAAAAAATCATAAAAAATCATATCATAACCCATGAAATGATATGGGTGTTATAAAAATTCCATTATATAATAACCTATGGAAAAGTTATAAGTTTCATAATCATTTCATCAAAGAATAATATATGAAAAGAAGTAGGTTTTGTAAACATATAACCAGTGAAAGCCAAACATATTTCATAAAAATGTTACCCTTGAAAGAGAAATAAGTTTAATAAACATCATGTAATAATAACATAACCCATTCATAAAAATAATATAAATGGAATCCTTGGATCATATTCTCATAAAAACATGAGTAAAACCAATTAAAATTATCTTAAATGGAAAATAAACTTTAAATATTATTTTAAAAACATTTCTTAAGTAAAATATACATTTTGATTTGAAAAATAATTTTTAAAACAAAAAATAATTTTTAAAACATTCCTCTTTGAATATTGCTTCAAAAATTTTAAATGAATCATGAAAACATTTTTAAAACCTTTTTTCCTAAAAAATTATAATGTATTCTTGAAAAAAATTTGAAAACCTTTTTCCATGGAAAATTATAAAGGAATCTTGAAAAAAAATTCAAAAAACAATCTTCAAAATTATAAAGAAATATTCTTAGAATTATTTAAATACATTTATTTGAAAATAATCTGAAATATTAATTAAAAACATTATTTAATTGTTTTTTAGGAAACATGGTTTTGAAAGAAAATAGATTTTCCACTGATGAGATAAATGAAGTCAAATTTTCATAAAAAATATACATAATTAACTTAATTAAAAAATAGTGTAAAATGGTACCAATACATGAATTTATCATGCATAAACATAGGAGAAAAAAATATTAATGATTATTTAGAGATATATCATGATATTTCATTAATGTAAGTGAAATCTTAAACAATCCTGATAACGATGAGATTTTTAGCAATAAACTCTTACCTCTTCAGTAACATTGAATCATAATACCCATAAGAGAATGTAATTAAATATATCTTAAAATTTCAATAAGATATATATATTCATGATACAATATTTCAAATGGTACTATATACACCTTGTAAAAGAATATAGATTCATAACAAAACATGTACCTCAAAGAATGGAAATTGAAACAAAATAACCATAACGTTTTGGTAAATTTTGAATTGTAAACCTTGTGAAATGGAGGTAATAAAATTGATAAGTAAATACACATATATTTTAAGATAATTATCACAGAATACAATCATGGGAAGTATATACACCACATAAAAGAAACAAGTGGTGAATAAGGCACACATCTCACATGAATAAGAGTGGGACTACAAATCCCCTTACTACTGGAGTAACTTTTGAATTGTGATATCTGTGAAAGAATAACGTCAATTGAAACTTTTGATAAAATTAAATTAATGATATTCATGATATAACAAGTCATATGTTATTATATACACTTTAAAACAATAATATGTTGTGAATATAGCCTATATCTCATAAAAATAAAAGTGAGACAAGAAAAACCATACCTTAAGTCTTCACATTATTTGTACATGTTAAAACATCCTATATAATAAATATAATCTTATTATAAATCTACCATAGAAAAATTTATTATATTTCATACCATATATTATTTTATTATGAATTTTTATTACATGTTAATTAATAATTTTATGCTAAAGTTACATTTTTGGTATTAATCTCTTTGTTTTTCATATATGTTTTGACTTGTTATTATTGATATTATAACTTCGATCATGATTTACTTATTTATATAATATAAAAAATGATATAAATATAATATATAATCAGTATATTAGTATTTATAATAATCTATAAAATATAGAAATATGAAATAGAATACACCGTTCATGGTGACGGTAGGTCGTACGTACACATGAACATTGTTTACATTTTCTTATCATATTGAATGAAAGAAATTAAATGACATATATGTATATATATTATAATTAAAGTATAATTATTATGTAATATATATCATATAATTTTAATAAACCCATATTTAATATATTCCATGAAATGTGTGAAATAATCACATCGCTTTGAGGAGGATGTAGTCCACACATCCACAAATGATGTTATCGCATTCCCACAAAATAGAAAGCATGAATGTATGCATTATATAATAATTAAAAAAGAATAATTAAATCTTAATTATCTTATTAATAATATAAAATTATTATTTCCATCATTTTTTCTAACATTGAAAGGTGTTAATGGAATAAGGAACGACATCAGTTCTCAATGCGGTAGTTTTTCGTACACACGAACGATAATTGTGTGTCCCATTTGATGGATGTGTGTGTCAGTATGGGAAGTAACTATATCATAATAACATATAATTATATTTATGATACTTATTTTATTATATAATATTGATATAATAATAAACTAGTGTGTGGAGAAAGAAATAATACAAAAGTTCCTATGGAAAGATGTTGCCTCTTCTTTGGGAACTCCCATTGGTTTACACAAAAGGGATTCCTTGGTTTGATTTATTATCAATTTGATGACTTTATGATGAATTGAGGAAATTCGGAAGGATATTTTATCAGTTTGTTTTCAGAGAAAAGGGGATTTAAAAGTGTGAAGAAGTGGGGAGGGGATTTCATTTTATAGTGGAGGAGGAGTGGCATCCTTGTAAATATAAAAAGAATGACACTATTGAGAGGTATCCCTTACATAATGTGCCTCCAATATTGGTAAATATTTTAAAAAATATATTATATGGTCATGATATGTCCATAAAATATCTTTTGTAATTTTTATAGGTTATTTTAACTTCTTAAATTAATGTTTAATTGGAAAGTAAAGTCATTTTTACCTTAAGTACTACAATTAATTTTAATTAATATCACAAATATTTTTTTGTCAAAAAAATAATTTTACCTTACTAGAAATTATAAATTATTATGAGTAAAAGTATTAAATCTATTTTTTTAAAATTACAATCACATGACTATAAAACATTAATTTAAAATAATACCACAAACATGACAAAACAACAGGTTTTTAAAATGAAAATGTCTAAATGTTTGAAATGTTTCTGTACACAATTTCAATGTGAAATTCGTTCCAATAAAATAAATTTTATTAATTGATGTCTTATTAATCTATTAATTCTTTAAAATAAATTAAAATATAATTTAACTCTATAAATAAATTAGATGAAAAAGAACAATTAAAATTTATTGTTTTCACTATTCATCAAAAAATAAAATTTCTTAAAAATATACCCAATGTAAATTTTGAAATTATGATTTCAAAAATGATTTTTATTTTTCCAAATAAAATTTTTAATAGTGTAAAAATTTATATTTAAAATATTTGTGCCATTAAAAGGTGGTAAAATTACATTTTAGAAATAATATATATCTGTGTGAGTAAAATTGTTTTTATTTTTTCTCTTTCCTTGAAAGCACAAAATATGACCGTTAAATAGTTAATTTAATGTAATATATTTATATATATATTAAAATAATTTACCATAAATGGTTTAATTATTTAAATGATTTAAAATTTGTTTGATTTCATAAATATAGTTTTCTAATAAATGATTTCTTATATTTTCAAAAGGGTTTTATTTTCATTTCTAGGTAATTGGTCACGAGATAATTATTCTCATATACATGTGTAAAGAATATTTTTATACATTAGTTAATCATATTAATAAATACAATTCCAATGGATATGAAACAACTATGATAATATTTTAGTAATAATATTAATAGTATATTGTAGTCTGGTAAAACTAGGTCTTATTTGTAACATAAGCTATAAAATGAACTCAGTATTGTGTGTAAAATAATACAAACTAGTTTTTTGTGTACTAAAAGATAATATAAGTGTTAACTGTAGTGAAATATTAACTTGGTGTTCTGTGAAGCACAATCCAATCATATTTCTTTCATATAACACAAACAATATTCAGTGTTGAATGAAATGAAAAATATCAAAAAATTAAATTAATCTAAAAAAATATTTCAAAAAATCTGGATCTATTACAAATTTAGTTTCATCATTTTTATTATATGTTCTAGAGACCTTGATGTGAATTCATGGACTTGGTATGTCCATATTTATATAGTTTGGGGGCCTTAATATAATTCTAATGATCTGGTATGCCGAATTTTATATGGTTGGGGGACCTTGATGTGATTCCAAGGATATGGTATTCCCATTATTATACTATTGGGGGACCTTGGAAGATGTTCCTTGGATTTTGGGTTTCCATTATGATGATATGTTATTAGTGTAACATGTAATTATTTTTAGGATCTGGTTCACTTGTATTATTATATACATGATTATGATATTATGGACAATGATATTTGTCACTAGCCAAAGTATGTATGGTCGATCTTCATTGTCAAGTTTCAATTAAGTATTGATGTTGGTTATTTATTTAGTTATTATATGCTTCTAGGTTTATATATTTATTCATTATAGAGATCATATCACAAACAAAATCACTACATTTAATGACTATGTACAGGACCACGTTGTCAATTCCCTACTAAGTTGTGTACTCACACCCTACTTGAGTAGCCATTACACTTGGGTACCCAGAAACCTTCTCTATTTGCATATTATTTTTTGGAATAGGCCCAATATTGGATTTATTATTTAGGAAATATCATATAGGATTAGTGACTAGGATGAGTTGATTCTTGAGTATGTAGTAGAGCCATAGTGTACTTTACTTATTTATTTTATCTAGTGTGTGTATATATATATGTTTGGACCAGTGGGAAACCAATTGATCCATTTATCTATATAAATACATCCAATTATTATGGATGGATTCTATTTATTTAATTATCACACATAATCTGATGTTTATTTATTATTTTGGATTATTTTTTGTTATTTCTTATATTATTTTTACTCTAATATGAGGTTATAGTCTCACAACTTTTCCATCTTATAACCTAGATATTAGTCAACAACATTTGGTATATAGGGAGGTGAGAATGCAGTCAGGTAATGACCTTGTTCATCCACTGCTTATAGTTGACCAGGTTGGGGATGTTATAAAGTTGTATTAGATCATTCCTATCCATGTCTTACAATTTTTGGGAGTTGTTAGATAGGTGATATATGAATGTCTCAAATATTGTGATGGATATAGGATCGGTGCATCGCAAACCCCCTCCCAAATAATAAGTCTAGGTTTCCAGGGGCTTGGGAATGGTGTTATTATTTTTTACTATTATGTTTGATTTATGTAACATCATTTGATACACATGATATTTGAGTTTAATATTTTATTATGGATTTTTAATCTTGAATTGTGGAGTAAAGAGGAATATTTATGCATCAAGTTATCACATAGGACTCACATAACATATGATTTTTGTGATTATTATCAATGAAATTTTATTCTAATGATAGGTCATGTGGGTTCTATGGAGGAATATTCCTCAATGGTGATTAAATGATACTTAGTGCCTGGTAGTTGCATGGACAGTATTTTTTATATATTTTCTCATAGAATCCTACTAAACTAAACTCAATATCTATATATTCTTATGATACATATCATGGTAGAGAAATTTAATTTTATATAAATTATACCAAGATGATATTGTGATTCTTGAGGGGGTGTTCTTATATGTGTTTTCCCACTAAGAATTAGCATCGTGAGTAGGTTTATGATTTGTCACATGATGCTTGATATATTATAATTTAAGAGGACCTAGAGTGAGTAGTTTGTCACATGAGTCACCATGTAGTATTTGATATGGGAATAGAGAGGTGTTACCCATGAATATGAAATACTTAACATGTGACCTATGGATTAGAAGAGATAAAATAGTTAATTGAGATTCGATCAGGACATTTGTGAGAAAAGAGTGATAGTTGGGAAGAGGGACATTTCCACCCACTGTTGTTGAGACATTACCCAGGAACGAAACCTGAATGAGGGTTTGGAATGATAATATGAGTGCCTTAGAGGCAGTAAGCATTGGTAGGTGCTTTAAGTTTTGATAATGGTACATGAGGGGTTCTACAAGTTATATGGTATAATCATGTGATTTCTATATGTTTTTTTATGACAAGAACATTGAGTGTTTGAACATCGGTGTTGAATAAAAAAAATAAAGGTTTGTCTCAATAGGATTTCTAAACCTATTGATTCAAGATTTACATCAGGGTTTCAATGAGGGAATGGGTATATTATTATTATTATTGAGATGACACCTAGGACGATGTGTCGTTGACTAATAGGCATGAATAGGTGAAATTCTTAGGTTTGAAGAGGAGTGCCTAGAGTGCTTCAAAATTGATGAGGTTGGCATGCCATAAACCATAGTCAGTGATTTAGGTATCTGATCCTAGATTTAATATCATGAAACTCATGGTATTGTGAGTTGGTTAATGCGATAGGGTGGTATTTAAGTATAAAATAATTTGGTTTTGATGATATCGATATGGATAATCATGTTTACATGTGTTGCTGATTGAGTTGTGGATTGATGAGTATCCATGTATAGGTTGAGGATCGGTGGAAATTACAAGATTCCTAGGGGCATGATTTCCTGAGAGATATTTGATGAAAATGAGAATTTCCCATGTGTCGAGGGATATATTTTGAAATGGATTTTGGATTTAATGAGAAGGAGTAGTGTCTCCTCTATAATAAATATGAAAATGTGGATGAAGTGGTGTTGGGAACGAATAGTGGATGAGTGTGGATTGGGAAGATAAGAACTCATGTAATAATTGAACCCGATGAGGTTTCTCCGAAGGAGATATATAAGGGTAAAATATAGTGGAGATTGAATCATTGGACACTTAAGGGTGTGACCCTCATTATAGATATTTTTTTGGATTCCTATAATGAAATTTCTATGATCTAGAAATAGGGGTAACAAATATTTTGTTTTGGAACTCATGTATGAGTGAGACAGCCATGTGTAGTCCTTATATTCGAAAATAGATGGATCATAGGATGCGATGATTGGTAATTTGGTTCTATGGAGTGACAAAAGATATAATACCATGGTGGGGAGTGTTATATATATTGCTAGAGCACTATCCTCATCTTTGAAGGGTCGTTAGCATAATGAGACCAGCCAATGGATAGTCGATACGACTATTGGATGCTAGTGGGAAGGTGAAACGGACTAATCTGGTTCTATTTAAATACCATATCTATGAATTGGATTTGGTTATGGTTGTAGTTTGAGTTTTTTTTCTTGGATTGAAATGAATTGAGGTGATCCAAGTGTGCAATGGATCGATAGTGTTCTAGTTCTTAGAATGAAATCATGAAGGTCATCAGAGAAGGTAGAAAATTAATCATGGAAATTCACTAGATGGTGGGATTGGAATTTAGTATGAGAATTCAAATACCTCAAGATTCCCCTGAGGGTCAATTCATCATGATGAAGCGGGTTGATTTCACATCAGTATTTAAAGATAAACATTTATAAGGGAGAAAAGGAAGGTGGGTTTCAATTGGAAATTTTTCATATAATTGGATGTGGTGAGTTAGAAAACATTTTTGGTGCATCGAATTCAATATGACTAACTTGTTTCTAGAATTCATTGGGGATTTTTGAGGGAAAGGAAATAAGATTAAGTATTTTTCTTAGGAAGTAATGGATTATCTATTTTGGTTATAATAAATTTTTAGGATCATTATAAACCTTTTGGATTTATTTTTTACATAATTGTGAGTGTGGGGAAGTAGATACCTCATTGAGCAATTTTATATACAACGATAAATGCATTTTGACTGGGGATTTTAATGGTGAGGAGTGTTGTGTCTTGGAATCATCCATTTTGAGTTGAAGCTTATGGTGGGTAGAACTGTGAGATTGATGATAAATATTATGGAAGACACCATGAGTTATCAATATATAATAGAATGGGTGATCACCATATCAATTCTTCAGTGATATTAAAGAGTGGTGATTGTTGTTATGGCATTTGAGTTCCTTATATATTGAGTAGCATAGTGGAAGCAAGTTTTGAATTCCGACATGGAACTCAGTAAATTGGTGTTAAATTAATGACTTTGATAGGTCAATACTTATTTTTAAATATCCAACAATACTTATTTGTATGATATGTGTTATAGTGGGGAGATTATAATATCCTATGTTTGAATGAGTTGAGAAAATTCAAAAGGAATCTGAATTTCCATATTAGTGGTGGGATCATTTCGAGAACTAAGATTTGAAATGTAATTATGAAGGTTTTATCATATATAAATAATGATTTTGGACGTATTTTGAGACATGTTGGTGTCATAGGGGCTTCAAGAATGCATCCGAGGAAGAATTAGGGTGGTCAGCTGTAGAAATTCAATAGCAGGCAACTAGCTAATTGGTGGGTTGGGCTAGCCCAGCACCTTGTTTAGGCTCACTGAACAGCTGATGTGGCTTATAGAATATTTTTAATGGGGTAATTTTTGTATTTTTTGTTTCAACCCCCAAGTCATTTAATAGTATGGGGTGACTTGAGGAGGTGCATTTGGTTATCTCCTCCTCTTCACCTTCCTCCTTTATTCCCCCTTTATCTAGGGTGATCAGGGGTGTGTTCTCATGGTGACTTCAAGGTATGATCTTTTCTTATCTTCTATTATTGATTAATCCTTCATATCTCTCTAATTTTTTGTTATTTAATTAAGTAATTAGATGGATATTTCACTTGAGCATGCTAAAATCATCTAAGAACAATGGGGATTTGGTCAGTTTGGTTAAAGGTTTTCATGGGAGGATGGTTTTAAGCCATCAAATGTTGTTTTGATTGAGGTAAATTTCCAAATAATTTTTTTGTAGATATTTTAATGAAAATTGGTGAAATGTAATATTTGAATGATCATTTAATTTGGGTTTTTTTCTTGATTTTCGTAGGGGGCATCTTGAGATGTTGTATGTACGCTGTTTCCTAGCATTTTGTTGAACGTGTGTTGGGTCATTGAATTTATTAAGTATTTATTTTTTAATTAAATTAAATTGGATATTTTTCTAGTTTCATGTGATTAGGAGTTTCCAAAATTAATGTTGAGGATGTGTTTTAAACCTTCTGTGTGTTGTTTGACATAATTCCGGTGATCCGTTGTCACAAGTGAGATTTTAGGATTTATACTTATTTTAATTGAATTGTTTAATAGATTATAAAATGATATAATTGATTTCTTATGATTCCTTATAGATATATAAGGACAATATTTTATGAAAAGTGGGAATTCAGTAATATATAAATCTTGGAAAGACTAGGAAGATCTCTTGAGCAACAAATTAAAGAAGGAAATAACTTTGATTGAGGTTGGTGGTCCTAATAATTGAACTATGGTTTATGAAGACTAATTATACTCTAGATATGACATTTTATAGATTGTCTCACGACCACAAGAAATTGACCCTTGAATTAATAAATTGTTCTTTAAGAATGAAATTTTTTAAATTAAATAGAATGCTCATAAATGGAATTCGCAAAGTGATAAGGGGAATGGTGGACGCTTCTACATTGGCTATGCATATTCAAAATTTATGGATGAGAGTATAGTTTCATCTATATACCTTATTTTATGTGAACCCCATGATATGTGATAAATAAATAATTATGTGAATGTAGTGGACCTGTTATATGCCTATAGACCCCTTGAGTAAGGATGAGTTATATGTTGGGATAATTGGCCTCTATTGGACTTTTGGATTTGGGATGTTTCATTGAGAGTTCATGCTAGATGACACGAGATATAAATGATTGAACATAGAGGGTCTAGATAGGTGCCTTAGTATTCCCCTTGGATTGGGAGTGGTGGCGGACATGTTAGGGTCATCCTTGGGTGTCACCTTAAACCAAATACTAGAATAGGTGCGAATGGGAGGCCAAACATGAGTCTTTTTGTTAGGATTGAGACTAAGGGATGTACACCCTCGAGTAAAAGGAGTTTTCCAAGTAAAAGTGTTAGTTAATGATTATGTGATTTTTCCAAGTATTATTAGGACATATCCTCATATTCAAGAAATGGTTTAAATTCTAAACTATTAATTAATAAAATTGATTAAAAGTTATGATTATTATTATATATTATTAGGTGGAATTTCTGTGATTCCAAGGTCCTGATGTGGTCATTGTAATTATTATAGGGTTGGGGAACTATGCAAAAGGTTCTAAGAATCTTGCGAGCATGTTGTTATTATTGTATGGTTGGGGGTCCATGGATGTGTTTCCAAGGATCTAGTTTTCCCATTATTATTATATCATTAAGGGTCCTATATGTGAGTATAAGGGTTTGGTATTACCATTATTATATGGTTGGGGGACCTTCTTCTAATTCGAAGGATCTAGTTTGTCTATTTTCATATTTTTGGGGAACCTTGATATGATTCTAGGTTTTTGTTATGCCCATTGTTATACTTTTGGGTATGTTGTAAAATGGTATTTGGATCTCATGTTCCCATTATAATGATAAGTTGTCAGGGGTCCTTGGACTTAGTACTTGGATATGGTATGCCCATATTTTTATATACATGATTTTGAAACTATGGAAATTGATATACAGAACTAACCCAATAAAGTATAGCCAATATTAGGTGTCACGTTTCCACTGAGGAAAATTCGTGGTTTTTTGTTTACTCGTTATGTGTTTCCATGATTTTATTTTTATTTATTACATTAAGTATGTCACATTACCATAACACTAAATTTACTATTTATCTATGAAACTGCATTAGTGGTTACCTACTGAGTTATGTACTCACACCCTACTCAAGCATCCAATACACATGATTACTCAGGTATCCTTTATTTTTAATAGGTTCGAGTAGGGAAGAGGTCTGATATTGGATTGATCAAGCAAGATAGCTCAAATGATATTGGATACTGGGATGATGTGGGGTTTTGGGTTGTAGTAGAGTCTAATTTTACTTTACTTATATCCATTATCTTGTGTGTGTGTGTCTATATATATCTGCATGTGTGTGTGTGTGTCCAGCCTAGTGGGTGACCCATTGATCTATTTGTATTTATAGATGCATCCATTTATTATTGATGGTTTATGTTTATTTATTCCTTGTAAATTATTGAGGATGATTTTTGGTTATTTATTTTTTTTATTTCTACTCTGATATGAGAATATAGTTCCACTAATATCAAATCTTAGACCCTCATTATTAGTCATCAACCTTTAGAATTTGAAGAAAAATGACTGAGGTCATGTAGAAACCTAGTCTAACTTTTAGGTACCGGGACGACGTATCATAAGTTGGTGGGCCGGGAATTTAAAATTTTATGCATCACCGGAGTGACAAAACCCTGTCAAATCTGGTGATCTTGTCCCAGTTTGTTCTGAGGATCACCCAAGGTTTAAATCGAGAAAAAATAAATTGAACATGTACATATTTTGTTTCTGTCATGTGAAAGTCCACATCGGGTCACTGGAGACCGTATCTTGAAGACTCTGACGTCGAATCCCTCTAGATCATCCACATACACCTCTCGAATCTGCTTGCATGTCGTTCGTCGAGATCCGGGTGCTAGCACGGATCTCCAACAATCAATTCAGTGCAGCGATGATCCCCTCAAGGTAAGATCCTTCAATCTGATATGGATGAACTTGAAGATCTTTATTCTCTTGAGAGACACTCTCTCTAGATTCCAAGAGGAGAGAGAATCTCTCAATCCCAACACATGAATAGTTACATGGGAGGGCCTCTCTCTAACTTATATATGGAATGTTTAAAACACACGGTATGGATTCTTGGCCCCCGTGTAATAAACGTCTATTATATAATTGTTATAAATAATTATTTATGAAAAAAGAAATTATGCCATAAATAATATATATAATTTATCAATTACTCATAATATATACATATAAATATATTACCTGATAAATTTAAGTCTTTAACTTGACTCACACCTCCTGCTAATATTAAACTAACCTAGGATATTATAATCCATTCAAATAATATTAATACTTGTATTTACTATATAAATTGTAAATACATATTATAAATAAATTCAACGAATTATTATAAACATGAAAAATTAATGAATTTATTTATTCTTTGGTGATCCATAGAACTTGGATAGTACTCGGACCCTTTGGCGGGGCCCACAAGTTCTATATTCCTATTACCAGAATAGGGGAGATTCTCAAATAGCTATTATGTTTCACCCTCTAGGCCCTTACCTCAATAGAAGTGAATAATATCCACCAACCAAGAGCAGGGTATAGCAACTCATCGAGGCCCCTATAGAGATACGACAAAGTCAATTCAATGACTGCCTTCCTACGAACACGGTCCGTGTAATATAATATCTTCTTCATCGGTATCTCAATAAATCAGAATGCACACTAGTGTCATAATTATTTTTCATTCTTTATTTTATTTGTTGATTTGTCTGGACGGTCTTACCTTCCACTACTATGGACATGGATTTAATGAAGGTGCAACCATCCTAATAAACCAGGCCCGAGATACCTCTTCCTAAACTTCGAAGTGATAAATCCTTTCTCGATCATTGAATCAATTCCATTCCATTAATGACGTACCCAACACAAACTACCTCACCACGACTTTGTCTCCATGTTTTTCACCTTGCATAAAATGTATGTAATTAAATGACATCCATTGACAATGATCTCAAGTATAAAGACCATTACACATGTCTGTTGATAGGAACAACCAATGAAACCTGAAACTTGTGGTGTTCCTATTATGAGGGTATGTCCTCATGATCTCAACTACTAGAGATCATCTAGTGAGAACTTCATGAGAATAAGTCTAAATGCTTATGATCCCCCAGCACCTGATGGTCACACATCATCTGTGTATTTTTAGAATTATGTAACTGGACCATAGGACATTACTTTAATATTATTTTCATGGAATCTCAAGGTTCTCATTATAGTGTAGGATCTACTATAACCCTTTGACATGATAGGTAATCTAATGACATTTCCATAAAAAAAAGTGTATGCAGAAGTATCTACACTATTATGGAAAGATAAACACATGTATTATAACAAACTGAATACATGTAGTGGTAATCAAAGTACAAACCAAGTTGGGTCTAGGGCACCCACTTTCAACACTCCCACTTGCAATAGAGCCAACTACTAACAGGTTTTAATCTATTAGCTCTAACATGTGAATCATAATTTTATTGAGAAATGGATTTAGTCATAGGGTCTACCATGTTGTCCTTTGTGGCTACTCTGCTAACTATCACCTCCCATCTTTGAGTAAAATCCTCAGAAGATGAAACTTTCAAAGAATATTCTTTGTCCTTTGGTGAGACCAGGGCTCTTTGGAAAGAACCACTGCAGTAGTATTATCACAATATACTGGAATAGGGTCTACATAGATAGGTACAACACTAATGTCTGAGATAAATATGTGTATCCAGACTACCTCCTTTTCTGCATTGGAAGCTGCAATATATTCATACTCTGCTGTAGAATCAGCAACCATAGATTTCTTCGAGCTTCTCCAGCTCACTGAACCACTATTCAGGAAAAAGATGTAGCCTGACTATGATTTCATATCTCCATGATCTGTCTGGAAACTATCATCATTTTATCCCCTCACAACAAGTTCCTCATATCCTTCATACACCAGGAACATATCCTTAGTATGCCAAAAGTACTTTATAATAGTTTTAACAGTTTTCCAATGCAGCTCCCCTGGATTGGCTTGATATCTACCCACCATTCTTAAAGAAAAGGAAACATAAAACCAATTACATAGCATGTCATACATGATAGAACCCACTGTCGAAGAATAAGGGACTCTACTCATTCTGTCGATCACCTCCTATGTTTTTCGACACATTTTCTTGGAGATATTTACAGCATGTGACATAGGTAACAATCCCCTCTTGTATTTCTCAATACTGTACCTTTTGAGTACATTATCAATGTATGTACTTTGACTTATCCCAAGTTGCCTTTGAGATCTATATCAATAGATCGTGATCCCTAGAATGTAGGATTCTTCACCTATGTCTTTCATGGAGAAGCATTCATTTGACCAAGTCTTAAATAACTTTAATACTTGCACATCATTTCCCATAATTAAAATTTCATCAACATATAATATTATAAAAATTATGACATTCCCTTCAACCTTTTTTAGACACAAGGCTCACTTTCATTTTTAACAAAACAAAAATCTCATATGGGCTCATCAAAACGAACATTCCCTGATCTTGATGCCTGGTTCAATCCATAAATGGATCTCTATAGCTTTCATACTTTATTGTAATTATTTGACTTGAAACCCCTTTGATTTGAGTCATATAGAAATCTTCAACCAACTTCCCATTAATAAAATCAATTTTGACATCCATTTTCCAAATTTCATAATCATGAAAGGCTGCTATTGCAAGCAATATTTTGTTGGATTTAAGCATTACTACTGGTGAGAAGGTTTTATCATAGTCAATACCTTGATGTTGTCTGAAACCCTTTACAACCAATCTTGATTTAAGGGTATTAACCTCACCATACATGTCCAGCTTCTTCTTGAATACCCATTTGCATCCAATTGGATTTACATCAGCTGGAGGGTCTACCGAAATCCAAACTTGATTTTTTTACGTGGAATCCATCTCAAAATTCATGGAATCTTTCCATTTAGTATCTTATTTGCCTTATATTGCTTCCTTGTATATTAGAGGTTTATCATCCTCAAGAAATAATGTTTCACCAAACTTGGTGATAAGAAAACCATAATGCTCTGGTTCTCTAACCTCTCGTGTAGACCTACGCAGTGTTTGTGTCTCAGGAAAAACTTCTTCTTCCACTTGTTATTATAGATATTGTTCCTCTACCAAATCTTGTGCATCTGGAGCATTAACTTCCCCGAAGTCAATCTTGATTATTCTATTTCCAATAGAAATGTGTTTCATTTCTAGAAATGTTGTGTATCTTTCCACAATGAATTTTCTATCTAAAGTTTTATATAGGTATTATCCTCTAGTTTCTTTCGGATAACCTATAAAGATGCACTCATTTCTTCTGGATATTGATTTTTCACTTGGTAAAGTCTTGAAAAATGCCTTGCACCCCCATTCACGTATGCGTGTCAGGTTGGGTTTCGTCCCATACCATAACTGATATGGAATCCCATCTGCAGCTTTAGTTGGTACTCGGTTAAGGGTATTTATTGTTGTCTGCTATGTGTATCCCCAAAAAGAATAATGGAAGGGTTTTTTGAATCATCATTGATCTTACCATGTCAACCAAGAACCTATTCCTCCTTTCAATAACACCATTCCATTGTGGTGTATAAGGAGGAGTGAGTTGGGATACTATCCCACACTCCTTCAAGTGATCAATGAATGCTTGGTTAAGATATTCTCTTCCTCGATCCGAGTGGATTACTTTTATCTTCTAACCAATTTGTTTTCCTACTTCATTTTGGTATTCATTAAAAATCAGAAATAAATTGGACTTATATCACATTAAGTAGATATATCCATCCCTACTATAGTCATCAATAAAAGTAATGAAATATAAAAAACCACCCCTTGCCTCTACTGGAAATGGACCACACACATAAGTATGTATTATTTTGAGTACTACATTGGCTCTTTCTCCCATTCTTGAGAAAGGTGCTTTGGTCATCGTTCCTTGTAAACAAGTTTGACATACATCTAAGGGCTCTCACTGTATCAAGTCTAGATACCCTTATTGATTTAATCTTCATAAACACTTCTCGTTTACATGAACATGACTGAAGTACCGTAGGGGTGATATTTGAGTCACGTTGGTTGTTTTTGTCATTGATTTCCATTAATGAGTTCTCTAGTTACAGTATATATAAACCATTGTTAAGATGTGTTATACCATAACATATGTTATCCTTATAAAAGAGAAATCATTTATTTCCAAACATGAAATAAAAACCCATAGTGTCTAGACTTAACACATAGATAATGTTTTCGGTAACAGAAGGTACATAATAGAAATTGTTTAAAACTAGAACCAAACCAGTTGGCAAGGTTAAGTGATAGTCTCCCACTGCCAAGGCTGCCAAACTTGCACCATTTGTAGCTCGAAGATCCACTTGACCTTTTTCAATCTTCTTGAACCTACTTGGTTCCTGTATATGAATACAAATGTTTGATCCACATTCCATATCCAATACCCAAATATAGATAAAGATAGATTACATTCAATGACAAAAATACCTAAAGTAGAAGCATCAGTTTTCTTCTTCTTCCTAGATTTTCAATTATTCTTCCACTATCCTTTCTTGCCATATCCATAGAAAACATATTCCTGCTCATTAATTTGCCTCTGAATCCTTGGCTTCTTTGCAGGATGATGCATTGGTGTCTTAGGGCTTGACATGGACTTATACCCCTTTGCCTTTCCCTTGTTTTTATTGTTCACCATATGGACAGATGAATTGGTATTTTTCATATCCTTATCAGCTTGGCGAACTAATTCCAAAAGTTCTGGGAGTGACTTTGTCATATCATCCATATTATAATTGACAATAAAAGTCAAAAAGCTTGATGGTAAAGAGGAAAGAATGAGATCCACTTCTAGTTCTTGGTTCAGTTTGAACCCTAGGGCTTCAAGCCTCTCAATATACCCAATCATATTGATTACATGAGGACCGGTTTGGTGCCCTTCTTCTAGCCTGCACTTATAAAGTGAACTTGAAATCTCAAACATTTCTTGTCTAGCCCACTGCTCATATAGTTCGTGGAGATGTGAAAGCATCTTGTAGGCTTTCTCATCCTCATGCATATTTTGCAATTGGATGGAATGGATGAAAACATGATGCATTGTACATCAAGCGCATCGTCTACATGCTTTCTCCAATTGTATTTTTCTTCCTTACTTGCTCCTTGAGGAGGCTCAGCAGGAATTGGGGATTCCAGCACATAGAACTTTATTTCTTGGCATATTACTATGAGCAAGTGCCTGTACCACTCCTGGAAGTTATTTCTAGTCAGGATATTTTCTTTATGAAAAATTGATCGCAGTGATAAAGTACTTGTGGTGTTGGTGATTTCCATTTTGAATCTACATCAGATAAACATTTAGCAGTCAGTACTTTGTCTTGATTACCTTTTGACATTTATGATTAATAAATTATTATATCATTTTAATGTCTACGGCTATTTTAGATAACCTTAACAGCCCTCACTATTAGATTTGGAATACTCTGTCGCTTGAGTATTCTAGTGGAAAGGATCCCCGAAACCTCCCTCATAGTCTACAAGCTATGGCTATGAAACTACTTGGAGGGTTTCAAGGTAGGAACTATGCTAGAAAACCACTTGTTCTTGTGGTTCCTTGTGGTTTTCAGTAAAGTCCTAGATTTTGGAATCTGGACTTGATTCCCTCTACATATTGCCTCTAAAGTAATAGCATGTTAGCTAAGGCTAATCTTTGACTACTCACTTTAGTTAAGTCAACCTAGTTCTCCCATGAAAACTCCACGGTAGTAAGTGGCACACTAGACTATGGATAAAGAGTACCCCAAACAATTGGTTTTGTTTAGATGTGAGAAATGGAAGGAATTTATTGGATTTAATATTTCTTTAAGGGATTTTTAATATTTATTGATGAATATAATCCTTTTTTATTTATTATGTTCAAACTGGGTTGTCACGCTCACAACTGAACATTAAATAGAATATAATTTGTCACGT
Source organism: Viscum album (assembly GCA_963277665.1). NCBI lineage: Eukaryota > Viridiplantae > Streptophyta > Magnoliopsida > Santalales > Viscaceae > Viscum > Viscum album. The sequence continues at coordinate 478,322,171 of OY728164.1, read as the reverse complement.
CTTCATGAATTTTATCTTGTTTACTATTCTATGTGAACACGCAATAATCATGAAGGTGAATAAAATAATAAAATATGCATAAAGTAAATCATGCAATCCGACTGGTATTGAGTATTCTATAATGATCAATCCATAACTGATCAATCATCACCTAGGGACATCTATACCTAAGTCGAAACATGATCCGAGTCACTGCCAGCCTTATTACTAAGCACTCAACTCCTGTCTGTACTACCGCCACGACATGGTGGGGTCAGCATCTTGAATCGTCACCGTATAATTACAAATATACTGGCACGTAGGTGAGGGGGTCTGGGGTACAAAATACAACTAGTGCAATGGACGCGAAGGAAATTATACATATTTGAATTAAAAGACGATTTTTAGACCGTCATTTATCGAATTAAATATTTCAATCATCATACGCATAGTATAGATAATTAAATAAATAAAGCTAGACATGCACGGGATAGTCGCTATCTCAATACTAGTTAGGGTAAAATATGCTCAATAAAATTAAATTACAATGAATTTAAATAGTGTGAGGGGGTTCTAATAAATTAAATTAATTATATTAAATTAAAATAATTTATTTATTTGTTGAATTTATTTAATTTAATTTAAATTCTAAAAATTATATTAAACCCTTAATTTATTTTTAATCTTAAATTATACTAATATTTCGGATTAAAAATAAATTTAAAGCCCAAATTTTTTCGAATTAATTTAATTTAAAAAAGTAAATTATTTAAAATCGATTTAATACGGGGTTACCTCTAGTCGGGGGGGGAGTCTAGCAGGACTGCGAACCGCCATGGGGGGTCATCCTATAGTAGGGCCAAGTCCCAGCATTACCGCAGCATGATGGTGGAGTGACTGCGGCGTGACCGTGGTGTGACCGCGGTGTGACCGTGGCGTTACCATTGTGAGACCGCAGCGTGACCGCGACAGCCTGGTCTAGCGACATCTGCGGGGCAGCTTCTTCTGGCAAGGAGAGAAGGGAGCGGGAGGAGGCCGGACAACATTCTAGCTAGTTGCATGGCCGGCAGCCCACTGCTCCGTCCAAGCAGCGGGGCGGTGGCCCGGTCTGGCACGGTCAGGACCGGCAGTGGCCTGGTTTGGCATGGCCAGGACCGAGGCGGTTCGACTAGGCCAGTTTGGCAAGAGGGCGGCCGGGGTTCGGGAGTAGCGCGGCGCGGCGGTCTAGCAGGGTTCAGTCCAAGGCGGCACGACTAGGCCGGTTCGGCGAGAGGGAGACCGGGGTTCGGGAGCAGCACGGCATGGTGGTCCGGCTGGGTTCGGTTCGAGTTGGTGTGAGGTGGAGGTCCGGCGGCCAGGGGGCCACTGCTAGGATTTTTCCCAAAAGGGGGAGGCAGCCTCCGTGTGAAAAAGATGACCTCATTGGGTCTTCTAATTTTTTTTAAAATTTTTCCTTAGAAAAATATTCTACCTGCATGTCCCCCCCCCCATTTTAAAATAAAATTAAGAAGACCATAAAATGGGGTCTTGGTCTACCTTTTTTTATAAACGATGTGGAACATATTTTCCACACCCCTTTTGTGGAAAATTTTTTTCCACGCCTCTTTACATTGGAAAAATTTTTATAATAAAATATTTTATTTTATTTTATAATAATAAAATATTATATTTAATTTTATCTCAATATTGATTGAAATTAACATCAGATGAAAGAAAAAACTACGTTGTCGATCCGATTAAATTCTTTAAATGATCGTAGCTTGATCATTTGAAAATGAAACGACGTGCGGTCAGATCTGAATGAACCATTTTAACGCCCCGCACTTAAATTTAAGGCATCTTAATTTTGATAACTTAGAAAAACCTTATGATTCCTTTGATACCAATGTTAGGTATCGGGACAGTGCATGGGAAGCTGGTTGGCCGGGAATTTAAACTTTTCTGCATCACCGAAGTGATATAACCATGTCAACTCTCGTGATCTTGTCTGGGTTTAGTCTGAGGATCACAAAAGGTTTAAATAGAGGACAAATAAATTAAACATGTACCTAGTTCAGTTATGTCATGTGAAAGTACACTACAGGTTGCTGGAGATCGTTGCTTGAATAATCCAACGTTGAAGCCCTCTTGATCGTCCACACACACCTCTCGAATATGCTTGTGCACCATTCGTCGAGATCTGGGTGCTAGCGCGGATCTTCAACGCCCACTTCAGCGTAGTGACGATCACTGCAAGGAAAGATCCTTCAATCCAAGATGGATGAACTTGAAGATATTCCTTCGCATGAGAGTCTCTCTCTCTAGATTCTAGGAGGGGAGAGAAGCTCTCAATCCCAACACATGAATAGTTACATTGGAGAGCCACTCTCTAACTAATATACGTAATGTTTAAAACATGCGGTATGGATTCTCGAACCCTCTGTAATAAACGTCTCCTATAAAAGTGTTATAAGTAAATATTTATGACAAATAAAATTATTCCATAGATAATATTTATAATTTATCACTTACTCATAATATATATATAAATATATTACATGATAAATTTGAGTCTTTAACTCGACTCACACCTCCTAATATTAAAAGAACCTAGGATATTAAAATCCATTCGAATAATATTAATACTTGTATTTACTATATAACTTGTCAATTCATGTTATAAATAAATTCAACGAATTGTTCTAAACATGAATAATTAATGAATTTATTTATTCTTTGGTGTTCCATAGAACTTGGATTGTACTCGGACCCTTTGGGGGGCCCACCAAGTTCTATATTCCTATTCCTAGAATAGGGCGGATTCTCAAAGCGCTATTATGTATGACCCTCTTTTCCCTTACCTCAATAGTAGTGAATAATATTCACCAACCAAGAGTGAGGTCTAGAAACCCATTGAGGCCCCTATAGAGATAAGGTAAAGTCAAAACAACGATTTCCTTCCTAGGAACATGGTCTGTGTAATATAATCTCTTCGTCATCGATATCTCAATAAAGTAGAATCCACACTAGTGTCATTATTCTTTATCTTTATTTATTTTATTTGTTGATTTGTTGGGACGGTCTTACCTTCCACTAAAATAGACATTTATTTAATGAAGGTGCAACCATCCTAATCAACCAGGCCCGAGATATCTCTTCTTGAACTCGGATGTGATAAATCCTTTCATGATCATTCAATCAATGCCATGCCATTAATGACATGCCCGATAAAAACTACCTCACCATGACTTTGTCTCCATGGTTTTCACCTTGCATCAAATGTACGTAATTAAATGACATATTGAAAATGATCTCAAGTATAAATACCATTACACGTGTCCATAGATAGGAATGACAAATGACACCTGAAACTTGTGGTGTTCCTATAATGTAGGTATATCCTCATGATCTAAACTACAAGAGATCATCAAGTGTGAACTTCATGAGAAGATGTATCAATGCTTATGAGACCTCAGCACCTGATGGTGACACATTATCTTTTTCCGTTCAGAATAATGTAACTAGACCACAGGACGTTACTTTAATATTACTTTCATGGCACTTCAAGGTTCTCATTATAGCCAGGGATCTACTATAACCCTTTAACACAATAGGTAATCTAAGGAAATTTCTATAAACAAAGTAGATTCAAAAGTATCGACACTATTATGGCAAGATAAACACATGTATTATAACAAACCGAATACATGTAGTAGTAATCAAAGTACAAAACAAGTTGGTTCTAGGGAACCCACTTTCAACAATAACCACAGCTTATTGTAGACCGGGATGGGGATGTTACCACTCCCCAGATGATGTGATGATGACAAGAAACGGATCCCCTACCTTTTTTACTTTTTCATTTTTTTACAATCCTGATTTGCGAGTCATATATCGACCCCCACCTCACATTAAATCCCTAGACGAGAATAATATTTTAATTTGAGTTTGAAATAATATTTTTTTACTCTAGTGTGATGAAAGTATGCACTTGTGCCCCACTAATTATTTCATGCTTCTTTCCCACCCCATTCCCCACTCCCACAATTTTCACCCTTATTAGGCCATTGTTTCACCTACCTCCATTACACTTCACATTTTTTAATTTCTCCTACCCTCCTTTATAGCTCATGAAACCTCCAACAATTTACTTTGGAATCTTTCTCACATATAATTTTAACATTATAATTATTTAATTTTTAATTTATTTTGAACTTAGCCTTATGTTTCCCTCTTATGAATCCATTCTTCATCCACAACCACTCAATTAACTATACTTTGGTATTCTATATTATTTTTTATTGTGGATTATGGTATCTATTTTTTTATGAACGTATATTTCATATTTTTTAGTGAAACATGTACTATTAATATGTTAATATAAAATGGTAATGATTTTAAATGTCTTATATTCACTAATGATATAGGTTTATTGATAAGAGTTGATGGAAAATGGATTATTTAGAAAAATAAATGTTCTTTTATTTTCACTTTGGAGGATTGTATCACTGATTCATATGTGTAAATTAATTATGAAGGTGGAAGATCACTGGGTAGAGTGATAAAAGAAAGGAATTTGGTTTGATTAAATATTAATATTGACTTCATAGATTATGAATTGTTATATGTCATTGTTAGATTTAAAATAAAAATTAATGTTTGGAAATTATATATTTTTAGACCTTATAGATTATGGGGAATTGAGAAATTATTCTTGTTCAAAGAATTTCTTTCTAAATTATATATTATTATGAGGTTACATGAATTATTGAAATTGACAATGGATATATATAAAAACTAATGATATATAAAAATTAATTATATTAATATATTTTTGTCAAATGTTTTATGAATTTTCATTTTATATTTGAATTGTAAGGTTGAATTAGATAATATAAACTCATAACAAACATTATCATTTGATATTATTGTTCAAATGTTACCCTGTAAAAATATCAGTGTTCCTTGTTCAATGCTATAGTCAAATGATATGAAGTTGAAGGAATTATTAGTGTATGTTGACTAAATTTTTCCTCCAACAAATGAATTATGGTGAACAGTATTTATGTATATAATTACTCACATGTTTGACTATGAATTTGTTATGAATATTCTTGAAAATATTATTGTAAAGGGTAAATCTGATAGTTTCATGTGGAATTTTATAGAATGAGGGTTCAATAATTCAACTCCATCTCTTTTTGTGAAATTATTTCAAAAAAACTCACATTAATTCAGCTCAATATACAATTATTATTAGTCACATTCCAAGGGAATCATTAATTTCATATATTTTTGAAAGGGTGAAGTTGAATGTTGAAAAAAATACCAAGGATATTAAATTTGACTTGTAAAAATACTATTATATATCTAATATATTGTCAAACACTCAAATAAACGAAAATGAATTTAGTGATTTATATGGGGTTCCGAATCAGTGATATATGTTAATACATTGGATATGATATAGACTAATGAAAATCGATTAAAAAACAACAAAAAATTTTGTATCTTCAAAAAATGATAGATTTTAAATAATATTCATTGCATATGGTTGTTGAATCAATTTTTTATTGTTAGTTTCTCATCCTATGTTGTATGTGGATAGGTGTTACCTCAATGGTCCTTATAAAGGTATTTTTTTAAAGAATCAACTTATGATGAAAATAATAACCCATTCTCATTATCATATTCAATTATTGGTGGTTAAACATATGCTGATTTAACATGGTTTTTAAACAAAATAAAATAAAGTTCATGTTATGTTCAACCAGTTATTGTATCTGATCATCATAATTTTATTATGGGAATTCTTAGAATAATATTTGGTGTAGATAGGAATACATATTTTTACTATAATGGTAAGGAAAATTTGAGCAATGAAATTTCCAAATTATGTAAGGGAATAAAAAGAGGAACCAAGGAATTGGTATTGAAATTATTATATTTCATTACCCATTCTCTATTGTATTGTGATTTTGACATTGATATTAATAATTTGAGAATATTTTCTCCAAAATTGGCAAGATGTTTTGAATATAATGGTGACATTGATAGGTGACCAATATCACAATTTCCACACAATCGATGGGAACATATCAAACCAATTCATTTCCGTAATTATATACATGGATTTTCAAAAATAGGTGAAACAATAATTATATGTTTATTAACGAACATCATGAAAAGTTGTGTAAAAATATTTTTTCCACTTAGGAAGACATGAAAAAGTGAATCAATAGAGTCGGACCCAATATTGAGGAAGAATTGAAGGTGAATGTGTTAAAGGATAAAAATATTGTAGCATAAAAATATAGAAATAATATGATATTATACCAGACTAGTGATATGGATATCAATATAAAAATTGGTACTTGGGAGTTTACTTGTGAATTATACAAAATGTGTGGGATCACTCATTCTCATGCATGTGTAGCAATAACAAAATTACATGGAAACCTGTAAAATGTTGAGAAAATCATTATCTTCTTAGCACCCATAAAAATATCTATCTTAGATTTATGAATCAATTTGAAACCAATAATATTACATAGTTTAATGTATTGATGTATCTTGATTATATGAATCAGCCCATTTTAAAACTGACATATACTTCTCATCCTCCTCCAAGACCATATAAAAATCATATTGAGTATTAATTTTAAAATAATGATACATGTCATTATTCTAATTGTAAAAAAGTTGGGCACACATGAGAAAGGTGTATAAATACCAATCCATGTTGATGAGACACTATTGGAGGGTGATATTTTTTATTTATGGTGACTAAAATGTGGGATACAATTATTTATGTCCTCTTAATTTTAGTTTCACGTGGTTTTGAATTAATTACAACTATAATCAAGTGTTATCAATTTTTTTTCTAAAAAAAATTTGTTTAATGTGGTATTTAACAAGGGGTGATCTAATTTTTTTATAAAACCTATTTCTAATTTTTTTATAAAACCTATTTGTTCCAGATTTTTTTTGTTTTAATGTGAAAAGTATATTAAACATTTCATCTTTTTTTATAATTCTATATTCCATGGAAATATGACATTGACTTGTTAAAACATACTTTACATTTCAAATTCCACTCTAAACAATGATGATTATATCTATTTTTAATAGTATTAGGTGTTGAAAATGATTTTAAAACTTCTTTTCAGATATGAGTAATGTTATTTTTTTAATTACATGTTTTCTTGAACCAACACATGAGTTTGGTAAATGATAGTTTGCATTATTTTAGTAAATTATTGTAAATAAATAAGGATTTGAATCGATTTGAAATAAATTTGAATGAAATTAATACTAAAACTATTTTTTTAACTAGATTTTTTTTTCATTTTTAAGATTATGAAAATGAAATAAATAATACATATGGCATAACATTATATTTTCAATCATCATTAACCATACCATGCTTTTAAATTTTTATTATTATATATAATTAAAAAACTTACGATAGTTTGAAATGTAAAATTATAAGTGTTAGCACCACATTTCTATAAAGTGTTAATTTTGTATTAATTGGGGTTGAATTACAAGAAAGTGACATATAAAACCTACTAATTTCACCAAGCTATTATCCTGCTGAAAATGTTAAATAGTGGTGTTAAAATTTCAATTTCTTATACTATGTTTTATCCTTGTGTAAATTTCAAAAGAAATGGGTCCAAAAATTATTCAACTAAACATGACTGAAGTTATTATATAAAACTAAGTAACCAATAAGAAAAGAAAACTGTGGAATTATACTATTTAAATCCTATTAATTTTTATTTTAAAATTTTTTCATTAATTTTAGTGATGATGAGGTGTGATTAATCACCAGTGTTTTTAAATTCATTAATTAAATTAAAAATATGCATGAAATTACAACATTTAAACTCATTAATTACTTCAAATTATATAAATTGTATATTTTAACAATAATCTTCCAAATTTTCAACACATATCATCCACATATGAACACTATTGTTCCATATTTTAGTTTATTTTTTCTATGAAAATGTTATTAAGCATGTCCAATTATTTTATAATTTTATATTCCAGGAACATAAAATAAGGACTTGTGTTATTCAATTTATTGGATGATTTTATTTATTGAAGTAACATAATTGTTAACATTTCATAGGACTTGGATGAATAATGAAAATTAATATTGGGTTCATATTTTTGCAGATTTAACTTGAATACTTTTAGTAAACACTCATTATATTTTTTTCATAAAGGATTTAGTATACCATTAGTTTTAATTAATTACTTATAGTTATAAAAAAATTCTATTAGAAATAACATTCTTGTATAATCTCATCATTCCATAATTTTTTTGAAAAAATTTGTTTGTCAAAACTTACTTTTCAGGTATCAATAATACTATTTGGTAAGTACTGAATTTGTATTTAAACAAACATATATGTTTGGTAAATAATGGTATGTATATTTTAGTAATGTATTGAAAATTAATGGGCATTGAATCAATTTGAAAGAAATTTGAAATAAATTAATAGTAAAAATAAATCTATGTAAATTGAAAAAATATATTATTTTAATAATAAAAATATGTAATAAATAATATGTATTAAATACCATTCTATTTTCAACCTTCGTTCATAATACCATGAATTTTAAATTTTTATTAATACATAAAATTAGAAAACTACCCATAGTGTGAAATATACAATAAAAAGTGTTAACATATCATTTCTAAAAAGTGTTAAATTTGAAGTAATAAATGTTAAATTACTAAAAAATGGTGTTGAAAATATTTTATTTTCACATTTTCATTTTCTTATTGCCAATTTGGAATAATGGTGCTAAAAATTTACCTACTTGTTCCATGTTTTTTTCCAATGGACAATTCAAACGAAATAATTCCAAAAAAATAATGTAAACTTGATTAAAGTTATTATTTAAATCTAATCAACTAATTAAAAAATTAAATTTTGAAATTGTTCTTTTTATATCCTATTAATTTTAGTTTTTCATGGTTTTATGTTAATTACAATGATGATGAGGTGTTATTAATAACTAGTTTTTCTAAATTCATTAATGCATATTGGAATATGTATGAAATTCCATCATTTAAACTAAGTCATTAATTTTAAATGAAATAATTTAGGTATTTTAACATTTATCATCTAGAAATTGACACATATTGTCCACATTTATGCATAGATGTTGGAGAATTTATTTCATTTTTGATGAAAAGTCTATTAAGCATGTCCTCTTGTTTTAGAATTATATATTCCATAAATTTACAATAAGGATTTATTCTTTTCAATTGATAACATGATTTTATTTATTGAAGTTACACAAGCATTCACATGTCTTGGGATTTTTATAATGAAATAAAATTGGAATTGGGTTCATATTATGTTGAGTTATCTTGAATTCTTTTATTAAATGGTAATTATATTTTTTTCATAAAGGATTGAGTGCGCCTTGGTGTTATGTAAAGTATTTTACTTATAAAAATGTTTCTATTAGAATTAAATTTATTGGATAATCTCATTATTCTATAATATGTTTGTAATTTTTTTTCCAAAATTACTTTTTCATTTTAAACTATAGTCTTAACAGTTTTGATTATGTCCATTTTTAATTGTGTTAATTTTAGAAAAATATTTTAAAACTACTTTTCAGATATTAATAAAACTATTTTAAAACTATCTTGATAATATTTCTAGTACCAAATTTTTATTTAGAAAAACTATTTCTATTTTTAAATAATGGTTTTCACATTTTATTAGTCATGTTTTCTAAAAAAACCGTATGATAGAAAAGAAATATAACAAAGTGCCCACAAAATCAATCACATTTTTCATCTCCAATAAAAGGTTTTATTATAGAGACCAAGTTGATCTCAATTTTCATATGTAATAGACTATTTCATAAAATAATTTCATTAACTAGATAAACCTAAAAAACATATATGCTTATTTCATTTAGGTCATCATTCACCAACCACTATAGTAAGCCAATCCTTTTCCTTTGAATTCAATTCTAAAGATATATCTTGAAAAAAAAATCTAAATAATATATGGACCAAAAAATCTATAAAGAAGTATAAAATACATAAATTTTTATAATAAGTCACATCTCTCATGTTTTACCATTATTATAGGTCTCTAATCAAGTTAATTACACAATCACTAATGAGAAATTAGAAAAATAATCCACATTATATAATAGTAACAGATTTATAAAATATAGTAGTTAGTAACCTATTTTACCAATTCAGTTACTTATGAATATATCCATGAACAAAATTAAATCTTTATGGATAATATCAATCAAATTATGGAAGATTAAACAACATAATAACAAGATAGTCAACCTATATAAAATTAAAAGGATATAATACATTAAAACTCTATAAAATATTAATTATTTTTGTTAACCAAAAAAATGAAGTGTAAGATAATTTAAATGTCTCTAAGGCATAAATTTCTTTATTTTAAATGTCAATATATTTTATACCAATAGATTCAAGAACATGTAGACTATATGTGGCTAATGATATGTATTAGAAAAAATAGTAACCATTCAGAAACACAAGGAAAAGATTATCTGACACTTTGCTATGTTGTACCCTATAATATTAAGAATTAAATATAGGAAGACATAAATCACTTTACATTCCAATTTAAAGGATATAATTTTATCCTACAATAATATATTATAATGGTAAAGGATACGTAATACTAAAAAAACTATAGATTAATATATATCTAAAATTATCATTGTGAATAATGGATCAAATAAGTGTCCAGCCACTATTCCAGAAGACTTATGATCATTAAAAAGATTTCTTGTAATCATAGTCCCCATATATGATTCCCACATTGTGATTTATTTGTTTCTAATGTGTTTTATGAAAATAATAGTTGATTATAAAGGAAATATTTGAAAACCTTATTGTTGTCCCATTATTTGGGTCCCAAATAAATTACATTCTTCTTTAGTCATGTAGTAATTTTATATTTCAAAAATAAATCTACATACAATCCAAATTAAATAATTGTACCAAACACATTTGGGTGAACTATAATTCTATAAAATATTAACATGATAATATTTTACCCCTATTTTATTCCATGTTTCCTTACTAAGGTGAATTGGTCATAACCACTCTTTTTAAGGTCACTTCAGCCTCTGAGTGACTATTGAATATAGGGTGACCATTTTTTCAATCTTCCTTCTTTATGAACTCCTTAGAGATGTGCACTTAGAAAAATATCATAATCCTCATTCAAAATAATACTTATCTACATTCTCATAAACTTACTCATTGACTTCTAGTACTTACCCATCTTGCTCATCATATTCTTCACTTACCTCCACCACTTCTTCCTCCTCTCCGTCTTCCTTTACGACATCCTTCACCTCCTATACTCCCTCTACCTCCTCAACTTCCAATACAATCTCATATAAATACTCCAAATAGTCTGTATAGTCCTATACATCATCCTCTTGAACATCATTAACCACATATAAATCAGTATTATAGGCTCTGTATACTAGATTATCTTAAAATCTAAGGAGATAAAATTTGTTCTCATTGACACATTTGACATATCCATTATACAATACTCTGATATCCTTCAATTTATAATGTTCATAAAAATGATATCAATGAGATCATATATTTTAAAAACCATATCACGTCATTTAATGAAATAAATCTAGTTTTTAACACTAATATTCTATAATTTAACACCGATTATCCATATTTCTACACTATTATTACAATTTTTAACATGAAGCTTGTAAAATGAACCATCCATATTTTAACATTAAGTTTCTAGGATTTAATAGTAAAAATAATGATGAATCTCATATGTTTACACATTTTATTAAATAATATCAATGTTTTAATATGATCAATTTCATATTTTTTAGGTTAATTGTCACAATTTTAGGTTTTGTTAATATTTTGAGCTTAATTATAAAAATAAATTAATTATAGAATTTAAATATTTTTATATCACCTTTTTATTTTAGTGATAAATTTTTATACACTAATTAAAAGTGAAAAAATATTTTTTAGGATTACACACTTGATGGGATATATTTCATTGAATTGGAATCAATGGTGAATATAATAATTTAAGGCCCAAGTAAATCTCACAAATAGGTCCATAGATTTTAGGTATAGATTGGATGGATTTTAAAGGTATACATATATCTCACAAATGGGAATCCTAAATGATATTAAATTTCACTTGTACATCTAGATGATATTGGGGAACGTTTTTATTAATAGTTCCTATTCAATATTTTTTCATTTTCAATTCCATAAATGTATGGTAATCTGAAAATTTAGAATTTAGTAAATCTCCAAGCCATAAAATATTTCCAAAGTAATATTATCATAACATCATATCCACTTGTACGAATAAGATAAAATTTCATGGTTTCATGAGTAGTAATGTTTGAAAAAACTCTATAGTTTAAAAATTTCATATATTTGTCTATTTATTAGTCCTAAAATGCACTATCTTTCATAGGACATTTTTCATGGAAAAATTAGTTCCTCTCACGCTTATAAATTTTTACCTCCACTCCCTCTCAAGATTTATCCATTTTTAGTATCTAAGGTGGGGTTATGATGTTATAATATAATTTTATATGTTCATTATATATTATTTTAGTTTTCTCTTCCTCTTATTCTTTATTTTCTCTTCTCCCTTGTTTTTCTTTTCTATCTCTATGAAAATGGGGAACTAACTCTAGTGCTTATTCAATGGAACGTAGATATGGATTCATTGATTTATTTCAATTTCTGGTTTTTCATTGTTTTATTATAATAATTTGATGATGGGTAATTTTATTATGTTTATATTTTCCCTTATTTCCTCTGTTATCCATTTTCTTCTTCACATGCATCTATAATTTCTCTCATTCATCATTATAATAATGTATATGGGGTAATGTAGAATTATGGTGGTTACATGAGGATGTATTATATCTTATGTAGAGGTTAAATGTGTGGTAATAAAAATTTGAATGAGAGTGTGTTGAGTGATAGGGTTGATATAAATATTTAGAATAATATCACGTGTTATTTTGGGTACAATGACAACATCACTTTGGACTACCTAGAACAAAAGTCATTTATCACGAAATTATTTGTGTGTTGTTTAACTATTTTTATATTTATTTCATATATATATATATATATATCCTGAATTTCATACTCCCATTATTATAATATCATTTAAAAGTATAATAGGTAGTTTATAAATATTGACACCTGAAAAATGATGCATATGAGTGGCCTTCTCATGAGATCTAACCTAGAGTGTCCACTATGATACATTACTAGTAAAATGATAATTTAATGGTTATGTATTCATAGATAATTCTACATATCAATTTGGTGTAGTTTTTGGGGATGTCAGTAACTTACTCTCACCTTTTTTTCAAAAAAAAACCAAAAATTAATAAATTTTTAAAAATGAAATTCATTGATTGATGAAATCTCAAATTTTTGGAGTGAAAGTGTTAGGATTTTAGAAAGAAAAGTACATGGGTTTTTTTGTCTAATTTTTATAAAGATACATTAAATAATATCATATAATAAATGAATGAATAACTTGACAAATCGATTTTAGAAGCCTTGGACAAAAAGGTTAAATAGTTCTCACACTACTTTTCAAAGTTCCATCAATAGTTGGATAAGAAAAATATATATGTAATCAATAATAATTTTGAATAAAATATTATGGGGATCAAAAATTAACAACACTACCCTTATCTACCACATTATTCTATAATCCTCTGAGGGGCCTTACAATATCATCCAACACTTGAAACCGTTTAGTTAAAGGGAGTAGACATAACACTAGATTATATTATTTTTTATTTTACACTCTTATTAAATATAACTCAATACCCTCATTTTTATTTTATATAATAAATTACTATTCATGACCAAAATATTGATTATAATGAGGATGAAGCGAACACAAATGAGGAGAAGATAGTATTGAAATTAGACTAAGAAAAAGAAGAACTAAATGATATTGTGGTGATTTTACAACTTACTATGTAACAACATTTATATCATATGGATTATGATTCCATGAAATTTGATTGGGATCACCCCTACATCCCCCCCCCCCCGCACACACACCTCAAATTATCTCTTGTTTCTTTTATGGGGGTTGGGACATCTTTTCTGTTCAATGGGGGTTCTCACACTTGGAATCCACTTATAGATATTGGGATAAATAAAATATTATAGTTCATTCCACCATAACCTCACCCACCATCATATTAATAATAAATAACTCAAAAAACATTAATAGGGATAGTAAAATCCTAGAACCACTTTGGGTGGTTTTATCTAAAATTTATCCACTTTTCCCTTCTCTTTTATTTTTACACCTTTTCTTAAATTCCATTAAATTTCATATATTTCTTTTCTATTTTATTATATGTCTAAATTGTAATTATATAGGATCAAAACAAAATTCCACCATTAGAAAATAAATTCAGGTTTTATCATTCCTTATATTTTCTTTTTATTCCCTTATATTGTTTATTTTGGTGAGTTTAAATGAAGCGTAGTTAGATTTCAAGTGTGGGGGATGGTCAACCAGCATAGATGTTTTAAACTGCTTTTAATTTTTTTCATTTTTGGAAAATATGATATCTATTTAATTTTCATTTTCATTTTTCACACTAGAATTTATTTTTAGAAATTTTTCTTTATTTGGTAATAAATGAATTTTAAATTATTTTTTTCAGGAGTTTTTTCCTAGATTTTGATTTATATTCATTATTATGAGTTTGATATATTTTAATATAAATTCCCATGAAACCCCAAATAAAATTATTTTCTATTCACTTTATGTATTTAAACCCATTTTTACATATATATATATATATATATATATATTGAAATACCCACACTTTCTTGAGAGAAACATGGATTTTGTGTGCAAATCAGAACTTGTGATTTTTATATTTTAAAGTATTAGATATCAGGAATTTTTTTGATGCGATTGATATTTTTTTATAAAATCAATATTTAAACATGAGACCTAACTATATATCTACCCTTGTTTATCCATTAGAATCTGTGAATTTATTTATAGGTTTAAGCCATATTAGAAGCATATTTTTTCTTACCTACCTATTTATTAATATTCTTGCATGAATATTTAATTCTTGGGTGTTGGGGAAGGGATTTTTGTCTTTTATTTTTTGTATTGATTTAGTTTTATTGTGGTTTTTGGTGTGTGTTGTTATTTTTGGAATTTTAAAATTTTCATGGGTAAATAATCCTTATACATCATTCATGTGATAATTTAATCCAAAAAATTAAAAAAATGAACAAATGAAAAAAATAGAAAAATAAAACAATAGAGATTAGATTTAAATTTTCATTGTTCATAATTTTTTTCTCATGTACCAATCAAAAATAACGTAAATTAATTTTAATCATTCATTGTACCTGCTTTTAATATCATCCTCCATGAAAAAAATTGAAAAAAAAATAACCAACAAATTGAAAAAAAGTTATAATTAGGATGAAATATTTCTTTTCATTCATTATATCTAATGTACCATTAAGAAAAAGTTTAGTGTTGTGTTTAAAATGTATGAGGAATTTATTTATTTATTTCTTTTGTTTTCAATTTAATATTCATGCATTACTATTTAATAGTTAAACCTCCTCTTTTCAGCCTTGAATTTTTAAATGTTTTATCCACCAACCCATTTTATTACAATTAACCTTAAAAAAATACACATGATTGATATTTTTTAATTTATTATAGAGTAGAGATATTAGAATTTTCACAAGTCAACATTGATACATTCACTTTCTATGTATTATCATAACTCTATATTTCAATTTTTTGGAGTGAAGAGTGACATAAAATTCAATTTTAGGTAATTTATGGTTGGACTATGGATGTATTTTTAAGTTTTAATGAATTTAAATGTGAGACATTAAAATTAAATTTATTTTTTTTCATTAATAATACATGATGAAATTCAATTTTAGAATTTTTTTCAATTTTTTTAATTTTAATTCTTGTATGGATTTGGATTCGAATATTTGATGATTGCACAAGAGTGTAATAATTGAATGTGGGGGAATGATCAAGATCATGTTTTTAAACATTTTATTTTACAATATAAAATTTTTAATCCAAAAAATTTCGTATGTTAAAGGTAATTGTCAAAAAAAATTGTTTTATTAATATTTCTATATAAACTTTTAAAATATATTATTTTTGAGATTTAAATATTTTTTATCATATAGGAAATATAACCAACATTTTATATTCAAATTGAAAGTTAAAAACTCATTTTTTATGATTTAATAATTTATGGGATAAATTTCATTAAAATTTACTCAAATCTAAATCCAAAATCTTAATGCTCAAATAAATCTCCCAAACCATGCCTTGGAATCAGGGAACATATAGAATGAATTTTAAAGATGGACTCATATCTCACAAATGGGTACCCAAAATGAGAAAACAATTCACATAGAGATCTAAATTATGTTCAAGAACATTTTAATTAAATATTTTTTCATTATATATTTCCTTATTCAATGACACAAATGCATGGGAATTAGGAACTTGGGGATTCAAATAGTCTTCAGGATAGAAAATATTTCCAAAGTGATCTAATCATAACTTCATATCAACTTTTCTGAATAAGATTGGATTTTTTGGGTTCACAAAAATTTTATTAGGGAACAACTTTTTGGATTACCAAATTCCTATATTTTTTCATTTCGTATGGTAAAAAAGCTCTAAATTTTGGAGGATAATTTTTTAATCCAAAATCAGCCCCTCTCATTCATATAAATTTATACCTCTACTCACTGTAAAGAGTTAAAAAATTTATATGGATAATGTGTAATTATAATTCTGTAAAATAATTATATATTTTAATTATATATTATCAAAATTTTCTATTCCTCTCATTCTTTAATTTTCTCTTTTGTTTTCCCCCACAGTGTTTTTTTATCCCCATGCTAATGGGGAACTAACTCAAACACTTGTTAGAAGGAATGTAGTGGTGGATGCCTTGAGTTATCAGGATTTAATTTCTTTCTTTAATTTATTCTAAGAGTTTTGTGATGTTTAATCTGATTATGGTGATCAATTTCACATTTTTTCTATTATATGTTTTCTTATTCATGGTCATTTATATTTCCTCCCCTTTTTATCATAATGTTTCATACTGGGTGGCATAGAATTGTAGTGGTGATGAGGGAGTATTATACCACATGCATATGATTGGCATGGGGTAATAACAATTTGAACGGTAGGGTGTTGAGTGGTAGGTTTGATCTCGAAAATTAGTTTCATATAAAAAATCATTTTAAGAATAATGATAGCATCATTGTGAACTCCCTAAGACAGAAGTAATTTATCACTATATTATTTTCATGTTGTGTTCTTATTTTTATATTTAATTATTTTATATATATTTCATGAATTACATAACCCCTACCCCACTATTAGAATATCATTTATAAGTATATTAGGTATTTTATAAAGAGTAACAATAGAAAAATGGTGTGTGTGAGTGGAATCCTCAAGAGATTATCCCTAATATGTTCACTATGATACATTCTTAAAAAAATAATAATTTATTGGTAATTTATTCATGGAACAAATAACTTATAAAATAAAAATTTCAAACCCAATAAATTAAAATGAATCTTTAGGAAACTTTTTCATTAAAATTCATGAATTTAACACTAAAAATCAATATTTTAACTCCCATATTATGGAATTTAATACTGAGCATACATTTTTTTAAGACTAAGCATCTTTATTTCAATGCTAACATTACAGATTTTAACATGAATATTTTAAAATGAAACATCCATATTTTAAAACTAAGATTCTATAATTTAATTCTAATTTTATAGAACATAACCTAAATAATTAAAAATAAATATTTTAGAAAATTTAACATCCTGATTCTTGAATTTAACACTAAAATACATATTTTAACACCAATATTCAAGAATTTGAAATTGAAAATCTAGATTTTATCAGAGAGAATCCATATTTCAACACTAACATTACATATTTTAATATAGATCTTTTAAAATGAACCATCAATATCATAACACTGTGATTCTAGAATTTAACACTAGAAGTAAAAAATTTAACACCAACCATTTAGAATAAACCTCTTAGGAAATTTAACCATCAGATTCTATAATTTAAATCTAAAAATCAAGATTTTAACACTAATATTCGAGAATTTATCTACAACCATCTATATTTTAACCCTAATCATCCATATTTAAACACTAATATATATATTTTAACATGAATTGTTTGAAATAAATCTTCTTGATTCTATCACTTAAATTCCATATTTTAACAATAAAAATGCACATTTAAGCACAAATATCACATAATTTAACACTAACATTGTAGATTTTTTCATAAATATCTTGAAATGAACCATAAATATTTTAACACTAAAAATACATATTTTAACACTAATAATACACATTTCAAAAATAGATTTCAAGAATTTAACCTGAATTTTTTAAAATGAACTATCAAGATTTTGACACTAGGCTTCCAGAATTTAACTCTAAAAATATGAATTTTAATACTAAGAATTTTGAAAAAATATTTTATAAATTTTATCATTAATATTCCAAAATTTAACAAAAAAATTAATATTTCAACATTAAGATTCCAGATTTTAACTCTAAGCTTTCAAATTTCAACACCAACATTCCATATTTTAACCTGAATCATTAAATAATTTTCACATGAAGATTTTACCAGATGGGTTAACAATGATGGATTAGGAAAACTACTCACTAATAAAAAAAAATAATGGGATATAAAATTCATTTTTTACTATTTATTTCTAAATTCACCATATTTTCGTGTTTTCTTCATCCCAAAAGTTATAAAAAATTGACCATCGTGATTTTAAAGCACCCTAATTAGAAAGTGGATGAATAAAAATAGATACAATAAAGTATCAACATATTAATATCAATATCATAAATTTATTAACTAGTAAAAAATATCCAACGCATTGGGAAATTTTAAAAAAATACCAATAAAAAAAACAAAGAAACCACCCACATTCTCCATTAATTGGACTTTGTGGATTAACTTCATTTACATATCCACCTACATAACATTATTTGACAGAAAATAATTATGACCAATACTAATCTCACTACTGGAATTTGGCCTTTTCCCAATGGTAGTTTACCAACGGTTTACTTAAACCGTTGGTATAGTGAGCCTTTGCCAACGGTTTAACAAAACTGTTGGCAAAGGGAATTTCGGTGGACCCTTTCCCAACGGTTCACTGGAACCGTTGGGAAAGGGGTGCTAAACTCAGAAACTTCCCAACGGTTCATTGGAACCGTTGGGAAATGTGGACCCTTTCCCAACGGTTCACTGGAACCGTTGGGAAAGGGGTGCTAAACTCACACATTTCCCAACGGTTTCAGTGAACCATTGGGAAATGTGTGCCTTTGCCAACGGGTTTTATAAACCGTTGGCAAAGGTTTCCCCCAAATTCCAGATCGCGATCTCCTCTCCCCATTCGGACAGAGCCCTAATCTATTCGCTCCACTGCTCTAGCGAACCCCATCCGACTCCACTGCTCTCGCGAATCCGAACACCAGCACCCCCCATCCCAATAGGTACACCCCCATACGAATTGGTAAAATTTGATCTCAACCATATTGTTGTAGTTGTTCTAATGAATAGATTTTTTCCAGGTGTTGGTGGTTTAATTGATTATTGAAATTAATATCTAAATAGGATATTGTTTGTGTTTGTGAAGACTTATTTAATGTTTTTGTATTCTATGTTTGGAAGGAGAGTGTTCAAAACATGTAAATCAGAGTTGGGGGAGGCTATCGTGAACGTTTACATGTTTTGGATAATGGATTGTGGGAATTATGGATTGTGTTCAAACCAATTTGATATGTTTTGGATAATGGATTGTGGGGGTAGGGGGTGTCCACGGGGGTGGGCGGGGGTGTCCACGGGGGTGGGAAAGGCTGTCCACGGGGGTGGGCGGGGCAGTCTAGGGGGTGTGGGCTGTCCTAGGGGTCTGGGTGGGGTGTCCTGGTGGGGGAGGGGTGTGTGGGGTGTCCAGGGGGGGGTGGTATGTCTAGGTGGTGGTGGTGGGGTTGCAGGGGAGGGGGTGTGGGCTGTTTGGGAGGGTGGGAGGGGCTATCCAGGGGGGGTACCGGGTGTACAGGGGGGTACGGGGGTGGGCGGGTTGTCCACAAGGGTGGACGGGCTGTCCACGAGGGTGGTCGGGCTGTCAAGGAGGGGTGGGCGGGCTGTCCAGGGGGGGGGGGGGGGGGGCTGGCCACGGGGGGTAGGGGTGTCCAGGGGGGTGGGCGGGCTATCCAAGGGGGGGGGGGTTGTCCATAGGGAGAAGGGGTGTCGTGGGGGGTGGGTGGGCTGTCCACGGGGGTGGTTGGGCTGTCTAGGGGGTAGGGGGTGTCCACGGTGGTGGGCGGGGCTGTCCAAGGGGTGTGGGCTGTCCTGGGGGTCTGGGTGGGGTGTCCTAGTGGGGGAGGGGTGTGTGGGGTGTCCAGGTGGGGTGGTATGTCTAGGTGGTGGTGGTGGGGTTGCAGGGAAGGGGGTGTGGGCTATTTGGGAGGGTGGGCGGGGCTATCCAGGGGGGTACGGGTGTCCAGGGGGGTACGGGGGTGGGAGGGCTGTCCACAAGGGTGGACGGGCTGTCCACGGGGGTGGCTGGGCTGTCAAGGAGGGGTGGGTGGGCTGTCCAGGGGGGTGGGTGGGCTGGCCACAGGGGGTAGGGGTGTCCAGGGGGGTGGGCGGGCTATCCAAGGGGGTGGGGGCTGTCCATAGGGAGAAGGGGTGTCGAGGGGGTGGGTGGGCTGTCCACAGGGGTGGTTGGGCTATCTAGGGGGTAGGGGGCGTCCACAGGGGTGGGTGGGTTGTCCATGGGGGTGGGCGAGGCTGTCCACGGGGGTGGGAAAGGCTGTCCACGGGGGTGGGCGGGGCTGTCTAGGGGGTGTGGGCTGTCCTGGGGGTCTGGGTGGGGTGTCCTGGTGGGGGAGGGGTGTCCAGGGGGGTTGGTATGTCTAGGTGGTGGTGGTGGGGTTGTAGGGGAGGGGTGTGGGCTGTTTGGGAGGGTGGGCGGGGCTATCCCGGGGGGGGGGGTACGGGGTGTCCAGGGGGGTACGGGGGTGGGCGGGCTGTCCACGGGGGTGGCCGGGCTGTCAAGGAGGGGTGGGTGGGCTGTCCAGGGGGGGTGGGTGGGCTGGCCACAGGGGGTAGGGGTGTCCAGGGGCGTGGGCGGGCTATCCAAGGGGGTGGGGGGCTGTCCATAGGGATAAGGGGTGTCGAGGGGGGTGGGTGGGCTGTCCACGGGGGTGGTTGGGCTGTCTAGGGGGTAGGGGGTGTCCACGGGGGTGGGTGGGTTGTCCACGGGGGTGGGCGGGGCTGTCCACGAGGTTACCCTACTAATATGGTTATGAGATGAGGCATGCTCTGATGTGATAACACATTAAGTTCTTGTTGGTTTTACATTTTTTCAATAACACATTATTATGTTTTTTTCACATGTGTAGTTGATACCATGATTATTCTCTTCCTTTATCATTTACTTAAATGTATTTTCTATTAAAGTTCAATCCTATTGAATTATTTATGACAAAATGACTTTTATGAATTCTCTTTACAGAATGGACAGATGTTGGATGTATGAAACCGATCGTATCTCAAGCGATTTTCAAAACAATTTGGAGAGATTTATAGATTTTGCATTTCACAATGCTTCAGATAGTGGTCGCATACACTGCCCATGTTCCAATTGTGTTGGTAGACCTTGGTTGAGTCGTGAAGAAGTCAGCTACTACATTACCAAAAATGGTTTTCAAGCAAACTACTTTGTGTGGTATCACAATGGGGAGAAAATGAAATCTCAAATTGGTGATGATCGAAATGAAAGGACTGGAATGGAGAATTTGTTAGATGATCAGTTTCCGTTTATTCGTCATCATGAAAAAGAAAGGATTTCGACTCAAGAAGACGTCGATATGAGGACAACTGATGCATCTAGTGAAAATGATGATATTGATAGGGTGAAAAAATTGAATGATGCTGCCATGACTCCAGTATATCGACAATGCGATAAAATGAAAAAGCTGGAATTTTTAATCCGATTGTTTCATGAAAAAACTATGTATGGGATTTCTAATACAGCAATCGATTACATTCTTACCCTCTTGAAGGATTTACTTCCAGATGATGCAGATATTCCCTCAAACCACTATATGGCATGGAAGTTAGTTGAAGAACTTGGATTTTCCAGAAACAAAATTCATGCTTGCCCGAAAGATTGCAGTTTATTCTGGGAAGAAACCGCTGAACGAAATGAATGTATAAAATGTGGAACATCCCGCTGGAAGTCAAAATCTGATGGAACACCATCCCGCGTTCCACATAAATTAATGTGGCACTTTCCATTGATCCCCAGACTCCAGAATCTTTTTATGTCTGATGACATATCAATAAAAATGAGATGGCATGATACCGAGAGAAAGAAGACTAATGATGAGTTGGTTCATCCTGCAGATGGATTTTCATGGAAGAGATTTGATGCTCGACATCCTGATTTTGCAGCTAACGTGCTTAATTTGAGGCTGGGTCTTTCATGCGACGGTTTTAATCCGTTTGGGAAGATTCTTACTTCGCACAGCACATGGCCAATTTTTATACACATTTATAATCTTCCCCCCATGGTTGTGTATGAAAAAATATTTCACTTTAATGAGTATACTCATATCTGGTCCTTCTGATCCCGGCATTGATATTTATGTATACATGCAACCTTTAATAAAAGAGTTGAAACTTCTTTGGGATGTGGGTTTGCGCACATACGATGCATGTTCGAAAGACATATTTCAGAAGCGTGTTGCGCTTATGTGGATGATCAATGATTTTCCGGCTTATGCAATGATGTCTGGATGGAGCACGGAAGGAAAACTGTCATGTCCAGTTTGTATGAAGAATACACGATCCAGAAGACTAAAACATTGTTGTAGTTTCAGTTTTATGGGACATCGACGATTTTTTCCAAAGGATCGTCCATATAGAATGAATCGTCGAAGATTTGATAATACTATAGAGACCGATGATCCACCTCAGCGTATGTCTGGAACTGATGTGCTTAATGAATTGAAAGATTTCAGTTTTTCGTTCGGGAAGGGTCAAATGAAATTTGGAAAGAGAAAGAATGTTTCCACAGAAAACTGTTACAATTGGAGGAAGAGGGAGTATCTTTTTTTATTTGCCTTATTGGTCAACCAATTTGCTACGTCATTGCTTAGACATAATGCATATTGAAAAGAATATATGTGAAATGTTGATTTCAGTTCTTCTAAATGTCAAGGGGAAGAAAAAAAGATGATTTACGATCACGGACGTGACTTGGTGGATTGGGGCATCAGACCAGAATTGCATCCTGTGCGTATCAGTGAAAATAAATGGCAACTTCCATGTGCTTCTTATGTGATGACACCTACTGAAAAAAAAAACAATTTTTGGAAGTATTAGAGACTATTAGAGTTCGTGATGGCTATTCAAGCAACATATCTAAACGGGTCAACAGAAGAGAGTTGAAGCTAAAATCTTTGAAGACTCATGATTATCACATTCTACTGCATGAGTTGCTTCCAATAGAAATCCGTCATCTTTTGTCCAATAATGAAAGGGTGGGTGTTATTAGATTGTGTCATTTGTTTAGAGATCTTTGTGCTAAGAAGTTGTCTAAGTATTTCTTGCAAAAAATGTTGACAGATGCCCCATTAATTTTCTGGGAGTTGGAGAAAATATTTCTCCCATCATTTTTCACATGCATGCTGCATCTGACTGTCCATATTCTAACTGAAATACTTCTCGGAGGACCTGTTTCTTTTTTTTGGATGTATCCAACTGAAAGAAATATGTTCACATTAAAGTCTTATGTTCGAAACAAGAATCATCCCAAAGGTTCTATCGTGAACGGTTACTTAGCTCAAGAATGTATGGATTTCTGTTCGATGTATTTGTCTGATCTTACTACAAGAATGAACAGACCAATGAGAAATGAAGAAGAAGAATATGAGAAAATTGAACCCAGTTTTCCATCACTTCCTCAAACAGGAGGAATTCCTGGATCATATACATTGAAGACATTAATCCATGAAGAGCGGGAGATGGTACATCACACAGTTTTGTTCAACTGTGATTTGTTCGATGACTATATCAGGTAACAAAATTGAATATGTATATCTAACATATATATCTATTAAACTATTAATATTTTTTTATCTATAGGGAACATAAAACAATGATAAATTGGAAGCATCATTCTTTATCTTTGATAAGGAGATAGACTTTTCATAGCAAAGAGTTTTCTGCTTGGTTAAAATTGAAGGTAAAAATATTACTGTTTAAATTAATTATTTCAATATTTACTTAAGTTTAACTGTCTTTTATATTACAGGTATTGAGTTTGTCTGCTGACTCTGTCTCTGAGGAAATAAGAGCTTTGGATTTTGGTCCTAATACCGTGGTTCGTGACTGTAAATCAATTGTTATCAATGGGTACAGATTTATTGTCACTGAATGAGCCAAAAACATGAGAACAAAACATGATGGTATTATGGTTACTACCACAACAGATTGTTATGCCAGTGCATCAGATAGTAGTCCGCGACTTGAAAATGTGGGTTATTATGGAGTCATTGAGAAAATAATAATATTGGATCATTACTCTCATGGATGAGCCACAATGATGAAATTCCATTGGTTTGATTCAATGACGAGACATGGCACATTTATTGATGATTGTGGATTTAGAGTAATTAATATGACCCGCACTCTTGCTACCGAAGAACCATATGTGTTGGCATCAATGGCTAAACAAGTTTTTTATGTCAAAGATCAACTTCAACCTGAATTTGGTGTCATAGTTGAAGTAATTCCAATACATATTTTTGATGAGATGATGATGGAATTGACACTGTCCCTATTGCCATTGGAACAAATCCATTTATTTCTTTTGATGACTCCAATAGCTCAATTGTCAGAGTTGATTGTTAACCTGAAGTTGTGGTTGGAAATATATAGAATCATTCATCCATGTTCTCAATTCTTTTGGTTTACCTCGAGTTGGGTTGTTAAGGTTGGTAATATTCATATTTATTTTGTATTGATCCCAAATATGTTTTAGCTGACTTGACCGTTATGTTAATTTTCAATGTTTATTGGTTGCTGTTTTATTTGAATTGCATTTTCTAATTTGGAATTGAACTTTATTCAAACCAAATCAAACAATATTTCTAACTTGGTGAACATTACAACTTGTATATTTTATTAAATTCATTCAAGCTCTTCTAAAACAATTGATAGCTAAATTACCAATGAATCCCCTCATTCCTTCATATATTTAGTTTTTTGGTTTACACATTAATTTTCTTTTTCTAATTAATTACATATTTGTTTTCAAATGCAGGAAATGCACCCAATTTAAGAGAGACGAAGAAAAAAAATGGCGGAGAACAATCGTCGGATGGAGGAGATGGGCATTCCACCATTAGTGCCTACAGTGAGTACTTTATTTCATATATATATATATATATATTTACATAATATATAATGTCATGTGATTAATTTTTTTGTAAACTTTTTTGTAGGATCCACCGTTACGTCGACAGTTATTCGACGAGGAGCCTAGTACTGGTCCTAGTACATAGGCTGGTGGTACGAGGAGGGTTCGTACCAGAGGTGGACGTAGAGCTGCGCATGCCCGACTAGACCCTGCCCCTCCCACTGACATTTCAGCCTTCCCACATTCTGATCTCGGTGTGTCGTTAGGGACACACGGGGTATTTAGGCCTCCCATGTTTTCGCTACCTTCTGCATCTTCTGCCCCATCATTTTCACATCCCATGATGATTCCCACTCCCTAGTCAGCATCAGGTCATACAACTTTTCCATCTTCTTTTCCTTCTACTTCTGTCTCTCCGAGCTTTTATATTACATCGTCTTCGACTCCTGTTCCACCAGAGGGTGTTCCATCAGGTTCTGTGGATCCGGCGCCACTCATTGATCAGACTAGCGCGGGTATATTTATAAAACCCTAATAAATTTTTATAGCAATATTTATTTTCATTATAACATGTTTTGATAAAATATTTGTTTTTCTTTCATGACAGATACATCTACTGACAGGAGGCGGGGGTGGGGCCGTACACGCATGCGTTCGGTGTAGAACCGTCGCACACAGGTTATGGTGGAATATAATGAAGACAATCAGATGGTTGAGAAAACAGGGCAGCAATGTCGGAGTTTTCTGGCGACGCTTTCCAAATACTCCGACATCATTCCTGTCAACCCGCTGTCGTGGAGACATTTGCCACATGAGGTCAAAGATAGAGCTTGGGTAGAGATATGGGTAAAAAAATATGTTGTATTTATTGCCATGAATTATTTTTGTATTTATATGAATTAATATTTTGATTTCAGCTTCGATTTAATTTTCCTGATGGTGAGGGTGCACGACTGGAACGTCTAAAGGATTTAGGCGAGCTTTGGAGAGCCTACAAGCATGAGCTGTATATTGGCTGGCGTGCTAGAGTTGGCACTGAGTTAGAGGCGGTACCAGTCGTGTATTATTGTCCTATAGAGCTGTATCGTCAGATGATTACTCATTGGACGAGTACCCAGTTTAAGGTATGATTTACATTTGAGGTATTTAAATAATAACTTTCATGTTTTGAATTAATATTATCCTTTGCATTATCAAATTTTATTTAGGAATCATCTGGAAAAAATAAAAAAAAATTGATGCAAAAAAATACCTCCATACACTAGGACGCACGACGATGCCGGATCATGAGAGGCAGCAGGTATGACAATTGTTTATAAGTTTTCTTTACGACTTACATTTTCTTTTGTTTCCTCAGTTATTTAACCATTTGCTAAATTTTTTATATAACTTTTGTTTTCAATGTCATTGTAGAGGCAAGTACAAAATATTGAAGGACGTGTGCCTCGAGCAATACTATTTTGCTCGAGTAGACGAAAAAAGGATGGAAGTGCTGTCAACGAAGCGACTCAGCAGCAGATTGTAAGTTTTAATCTGTTGATTTTATGTTTTAATATCTATTTTGTAACTTAATAATATATTTATATTTGTAACAGGATGCTTTAGAGGCCCTCGATGTCCAAGAAGCAGACAATTTTGGGCCATCTGATCACTTACATCAGGTGTTGGGAGAGGATCATTCTGGAAGAGTACGCTGCCGACCTAGGATTGCCCCGACGAGGTATTGGTCTACCTCAGGTACGAGTTGTAGTGCCACCGAGCTGCAGAAAGTTAGGGCATAGGCAGAACAGGCTGAGAAAAGGGCCACAGAGACGGCAGAACAGTCTGCTAGGGCAAACAGTGCATTTATGAAATTTATTGAAGTTCTACGTCCAACACTTCCAGCAGAGGCCAGCCCAGTGATTGATGAATACATGTCGTCGATACATTCTATATATGGTGCACCAGGCGGCAGTTCCAGTGGTGGTCAGGCCGATGTCCAGCTTGAAGATAATGATGGCGAGGAGTCTGATGTGGAAGAGGAGGGAGATGAGGAGGGCGAGGAGGAGGGTGCTGTGGAGGGTGAGGACGATGACGAGGGTGATGATGATGATGGTGATGGTGATGGTGATGCTGATGTGGGACATATTGATCTGTTACATTTTTGACTTATATTACTGAGATTTTATGTTTAATCTATTCTAGTTGTTGGTTTTATCTAGACTCGTAGTATAGTATTGGAGTTGAGTTATTTTTATATATTTTCTGTTTTTATGGATGTTGTTGTCTTTTAGTGGTTGTGTGTTTGAGGAATCCCTGGACAAACCCCCTCATTCTTGGACCCTGGACAACCCCCCCCCCCCCCCTTGGACCCTGAACACCCCCCAAACACCCCCCCCCCCCCGGACAGCCCCGCGGACAGCCCCCTGGACAACCCCCCGTACAGCCCCCCACCCTCCACCCTGGACCCCGGATAACCCCCCGGACAGCCCCCCGGACAACCCCCCCACCCTCCCCCTTGGACCCCGGACAACCCCCCAAACACCCCTCGGACAACCCCCTGAACAACCCCGGGCAACCCCCTGAACAACCCCTGAACAACCCCTGAACAACCCCTGAACAACCCCCTGAACAACCCCCGGACAGCCCCCTGAACAACCCCGGACAACCCCCTGAACAACCCCCAAACACCCCCCGGACAGACCCCGCACAGCCCCCCCCACCCTCCTCCTTGGTCCCCGGACAGCCCCCCGGACACCCACCGGACAGCCCCCCCGGACAGCCCCCCGGATAGCCCCTCCACATTCCTTAATTTCATTAGCTCTGAAATGTTTCATAGCACGATCAACTAAAATCTAATCCATACTAAATATGATATAAAAATTTCTATATGAATTTCCATAAGATTTTAAGTGAAAACAAAAAGTGACATACGAAAAACTGACCAAACGCATTTGAAATGTGTTGATGCTTTAGGAAAACGATCCATGGGTCATATGTGACGTGTACGAATCAACCCCGCCTCAATCTGAAACGCGGTGTGGTCGGAACAACTCAAAGTGTATGTCTTTTGTTTCAAAAGGACATCATTTTAAGTGAAAAACATCAACTGGCATACGGAAAACCGGCCAAATGTATTCGGATTGTGTTGATACTTTAAGACATCGATCCATGGGTCATTTGAGACGTGTACGAGTCAACCCCGCCTAAATCTGAGATGCGGTGTGGTCGGGACCACACTCACGCGCGTTTACGAAGCGAGCGCATCACTTAAAACACGAATATTGAGCCGTACCGTGCAAACCGCACATTCGATTGACGTGTCGTCTACATGTACACGTTGCGAATAATAATTAGAATGTTGCACGGTGGTTTCAGGTCAATCTGAGGTCGTCCGCTATGAATTTGACCATTTGACGCCCGTTTTGGCCATTTATGACACCAGAACTGCGTTGTCAGTCACCGCGGGGCACACGGCACGTCCGATTGACGTGCCGTCTGCTCGAACACTTCATAAATCACTTACACGTATTTGTCGTCTGATTTCAGGCCATTCCGAAATCGTTCGGCCCATTTGGACCACCCTCACGCGCGTTTACGAAACGCGCGCATCACTTAAAAGACGAATATTGAGCCGTACCGTGAAAACCGCACGTCCAATTGAAATGCCATCTGCGCGTACACGTCACGAATAATAATTAGAATGTTTCACGGTGGTTTCAGGTCAATCCGAGGTTGTCCGCTATGAATTCGACCGTTTGACGCCCGTTTTGGCCGTTTATGACACCAGAACTGCGTTGTCGGTCACCGCGGGCACACGACACGTCCGATTGACGTTCCGTCTGCTCGACCACTTCATAAATCACTCACCCGTATTTTTCGTCTGATTTCAGGCCATTCTAAAATCGTTCGCCCCATTTGGACCACCCTCACGCGCGTTTACGAAACGCGCGCATCACTTAAAACACGAATATTGAGCCGTACCGCGCAAACCGCACGTCCGATTGACGTGCCGTCTGTGCGTACACATCACGAATAATAAATAGAATGTTGCTCGGTGGTTTCAGCTCAATCTGAGGTCATCCGCTATGAATTTGACCGTTGGACGCCCGTTTTGGCCGTTTATGACACCAGAACTGCGTTGTCAGTCACCGCGGGCACACGGCACGTCCGATTGACGTGTCGCCTACTCGACCACTTCAAAAATCACTCTCCTGTATTTTTCGTCTGATTTCATGCCATTCCGACTTCGTTCGGCCCGTTTGGACCCCCCTCACGCGCGTTTACGAAGCGCGCGCATCACTTAAAACACGAATATTGAGCCGTACTGCGCAAACCGCACGTCCGATTGACATTCCTTCTACGCGTACACGTCACGAATAATAATTATAATGTTACACGGTGGTTTCAGCTCAATCTGAGGTCGTCCGCTATGAATTTGACCGTTTGACGCCCGTTTTGGCCATTTATGACACCAGAACTGCGTTGTCAGTCACCGCGGGCACACAGCACGTCCGATTGACATGCCATCTGCTCGACCACTTCATAAATCACTCACCTGTATTTGTCGTCTGATTTCAGGCCATTCCGACTTCGTTCGGCCCGTTTGGACCCCCCCTCACGCGCGTTTACGAAGCGCTGCATCACTTAAAATATGAATATTGAGTCGTACCGCGCAAACCGCACGTCCGATTGACGTGTCGTCTGCACGTACACGTCACGAATAATAATTATAATGTTGAACGGTGGTTTTAGCTCAATCTGAGGTTGTCCTCTATGAATTTGACTGTTGGACGCCCGTTTTCGCCGTTTATGACACCAGAACTGTGTTGTCGATCACCGCGGGCACACGGCACGTCCGATTGATGTGTCGTCTGCTCGACCACTTCAGAAATCACTCTCCCGTATTTTTCTTCTGATTTCAGGCCATTCCGACTTCGTTCAGCCCATTTGGACCCCCCTCACGCGCGTTTACGAAGCGCGCGCATCACTTAAAACATGAATATTGAGCCGTACCGCGCAAAACCGCACGTCCGATTGACGTTCTGTCTGCGCGTGCATGTCACGAATAATAATTAAAATGTTTCACGGTGGTTTAAACTCAATCCGAGGTCGTCCGCTATGAATTTGACCGTTTGACGCCCGTTTTGGCCGTTTATGACACCAGAACTGCGTTGTCGGTCACCACGGGCACACGGCACGTCCGATTGACATGCCGTCTGCTCGACCACTTCAGAAATCACTCTCATGTATTTGTCGTCTTATTTCAGGCCATTCTGACTTCGTTCGGCCCGTTTGGACCCCCCCCCCCCCCCCCCCACGCGCGTTTACGAAGCGCACGCATCACTTAAAACACGAATATTGAGCCGTACCGTGAAAACCGCACGTCCGATTGACGTGCCGTCTATGCTTACACGTCAAAAATAATAATTAGAATGTTGCACGGTGGTTTCAGCTCAATCTGAGGTCGTCTGCTATGAATTTGACCGTTTGACGCCCGTTTTGGCCGTTTATGACACCAGAACTGCGTTGTCGGTCACCGCGGGCACACGGCACGTCCGATTGACGTGCTGTCTGCTCGACCACTTCAGAAATCACTCA
Organism: Viscum album; assembly: GCA_963277665.1. Taxonomy (NCBI): domain Eukaryota; kingdom Viridiplantae; phylum Streptophyta; class Magnoliopsida; order Santalales; family Viscaceae; genus Viscum; species Viscum album. Next base: position 478,291,010 of record OY728164.1, on the reverse strand, counting down.
CCCGTATTTGTCGTCTGATTTCAGGCCATTCCGATTTCGTTCTTCCCATTTGGACCACCCTCACGCGCGTTTACGAAGCACGTGCATCACTTAAAATACGAATATTGAGTCGTACCGCGCACACCGCACGTCTGATTGATGTGCCGTCTACGCGCACACGTCACGAATAATAATTAGAATGTTTCACGGTGGTTTTAGCTCAATCTGAGGTCATCCGCTATCAATTTGACCGTTGGACGCCCGTTTTGGCCGTTTATAAAACCAGAACTGCGTTGTCGGTCACCGCGGGCACACGGCACGTCCGTTTGACATTCCGTCTGCTCGACCACTTCAAAACTCACACTCCCATATTTTTCGTCTTATTTCAGGCCATTCCGACTTCGTTCGGCCCGTTTGGACACCCCTCACTCGCGTTTACGAAGCGCGCGCATCACTTAAAACACGAAATTTGAGCCGTACCGCGTAAACCGCACGTTCGATTGACGTTCTGTCTGCGCGTACACGTCCCGAATAATAATTAGAATGTTTCACGGTGGTTTCAGCTCAATATGAGGTCGTCCTCTATGAATTTGACCGTTTGACGCCCGTTTTGGCCGTTTATGACACCAGAACTGCGTTGTCGGTCACCGTGGGCACACGAAACGTCCGATTGATGTTCCGTCTACTCGACCACTTAAAAAATCACTCTCCCGTATTTGTCGTCTGATTTCAGGCCATTCCGACTTCGTTCGGCCCGTTTGGACCCCCCCTCACGTGCGTTTACGAAGCGCGCGCATCACTTAAAACACGAATATTGAGCCGTATCGCGCAATCCGCATGTCCGATTGATGTGTCGTCTACGCGTACACGTCAAGAATAATAATTAGAATGTTTCACGATGGTTTTAGCTCAATATGAGGTCATCCGCTATGAATTTGACCGTTTGACGCCCGTTTTGGCCGTTTATGACACCAGAACTGCGTTGTCGGTCACCGCGGGCACACGGCACGTCCGACTGACGTGCCGTCTGCTCGACCACTTCAGAAATCACTCTCCCGTATTTTTCGTCTGATTTCAGGCCATTCCGACTTCGTTCGGGCCCGTTTGGACCCCCCTCACGCGCGTTTACGAAGCGCGCGCATCACTTAAAACACGAATATTGAGTTGTACCGCGCAAACCACACGTCCGATTGACGTTCCCCTCTGCGCTTACAAGTCAATAATAATAATTAGAATGTTTCACGGTGGTTTTAGCTCAATCTGAGGTCGTCTGCTATGAATTTGACCGTTTGACGCCCGTTTTGGCCGTTTGTGACACCAGAACTGCGTTGTCGGTCACCGCGGGCACACGGCACATCCGATTGACGCGCCGTCTGCTCGACCACTTCAGAAATCACTCACCAGTATTTTTCGTCTAATTTCAGGCCATTCCGACTTCGTTCGGGCCCGTTTGGATCCCCCTCACGCGCGTTTACGAAGCGCGCGCATCACTTAAAACACGAATATTGAGCCGTACCGTGAAAACCGCATGTCCGATTGACGTGCCGTCTGCGCGTACACGTCATGAATAATAATTAGAATGTTTCACTGTGGTTTCAGCTCAATCAGAGGTCGTCCGCTATGAATTTGACCGTTTGACGCCCGTTTTGGCCGTTTATGACACCAGAACTGCGTTGTCGGTCACCGCGGGCACACGGCACGTCCGATTGACGTTCCGTCTGCTCAAACACTTCATAAATCACTCACTCGTATTTGTCGTCTGATTTCAGTCCATTCCGAGTTCGTTCGGCCTTTTTGGACCCCCTCACGCGCGTTTACGAAGCGCGTGCATCACTAAAAATACGAATATTGAGCCGTACCACGCAAACTGCACGTCCGATTGATGTGTCGTCTGCGCGTACATGTCACGAATAATATTTAGAATGTTGCACGGTGGTTTCAGCTCAATCTGAGGTCGTCCGCTATGAATTTGACCGTTGGACGCCCGTTTTGGCCGTTTATGACACCAGAACTGCATTGTCGGTCACCGCGGGCACACGGCACGTCTGATTGACGTGACGTCTGCTCGACCACTTCAGAAATCACTCTCCCGTATTTGTCGTCTGATTTCAGGCCATTCCGACTTCGTTCGGCCCATTTGGACCCCCCTCACGCGCGTTTACGAAGCGCGCGCATCACTTAAAACACGAATATTGAGCCGTACCGTGCAAACCGCACGTCCGATTGATGTGTCGTCTGTGCGTACACATCACGAATAATAATTAGAATGTTTCAAGGTGGTTTCAGCTCAATACGAGGTCGTCCGCTATGAATTTGACCGTTTGACGCCCGTTTTGGCCGTTTATGACACCAGAACTGCATTATCGGTCACCGCGGGAACAAGGCACGTCCGATTGACGTGCCGTCTGCTCGACCACTTCAGAAATTACTCTCCCGTATTTTTCGTCCGATTTCAGGCCATTCCGACTTCGTTCGGCCCCGTTTGGACCCCCCTCAAGAGCGTTTACGAAGCGCACGCATCACTTAAAACACGAATATTGAGCCGTACCGCGCAAACCGCACATCCGATTGACGTGCCGTTTGCGCGTACACGTCACGAATAATAATTAGAATGTTTCACGGTGGTTTCAGCTCAATCTGAGGTCATCCGCTATGAATTTGACCGTTTGACGCCCGTTTTGGCCGTTTTTGACACCAGAACTGCGTTGTCGGTCACCGCGGGCACACGGCACGTCCGATTGACGTGTTGTCTGCTTGAACACTTCATAAATCACTCTCCCGTATTTGTCGTCTGATTTTAGGCCATTCTGAGTTCGTTCGGCCCGTTTGGACCCCCCCTCACGCGCGTTTACGAAGCGCGCGCATCACTTAAAACACGAATATTGAGCCGTACCGCGCAAACCGCACATCCGATTGACGTGTCGTGTGCGCGTACATGTCAAGAATAATAATTAGAATGTTTCACGGTGGTTTCAGCTCAATCTGAGGTCGTCCGCTATTAATTTGACCGTTTGACACCCGTTTTGGCCGTTTATGACACCAGAACTGCGTTGTCGGTCACCGCGGGCACACGGAACATCCGATTAACGTGTCGTCTGCTCGACCACTTCAATAATCACTCACCCGTATTTTTAGTCTGATTTCAGGCCATTCCGGCTTCGTTCGGCCCGTTTGGACCCCCCTCACGCGCGTTTACGAAGCGCGTGCATCACTTAAAATACAAATATTGAGCCGTACCGTGCAAACCGCACTTCCGATTGACGTGTCGTCTACGCATACACGTCATGAATAATAATTAGAATGTTTCACGGTGGTTTCAGCTCAATCTGAGGTCGTCCGCTATGAATTTGACCGTTGGACGCCCGTTTTGGCCGTTTATGACACCAGAACTGCGTTGTCGGTCACCGTGGGCACACGGCACGTCCGATTGACGTTCCGTCTTCTCAACCACTTCAGAAATCACTCTCCCGTAATTTTCGTCTGATTTCAGGCCATTCCGACTTCGTTCGGCCCGTTTGGACCCCCCTCACGTGCGTTTAAGAAGCGCGCGCATCACTTAAAACACGAATATTGAGCCGTACCGCGCAAACCGCACGTCCGATTGACGTGCCGTCTGCGCGTACACATCACGAAAAATAGTTAGAATGTTCGACGGTGGTTTCAGTTCAATCCGAGGTCGTCCGCTATGAATTTGACCGTTTGACGCTCGTTTTGGCCGTTTATGACACCAGAACTGCGTTGTCGGTCACCGTGGGCACACGGCACGTCCGATTGACGTGCCGTCTGCTCGACCACTTCAGAAATCACTCTCCCATATTTTTCGTCTGATTTCAGGTCATTCGGACTTCGTTCATCCCGTTTGGAACCCCCTCACGCGCGTTTACGAAGCACGCGCATCACTTAAAACAAAAATATTGAGCCGTACCGCGCAAACCGCACGTCCGATTGACGTGCCGTATGCGCGTACACGTCACGAATAATAATTACAATGTTTCACGGTGGTTTCAGCTCAATCCGAGGTCGTCCGCTATGAATTTGACAGTTTGACGCCCGTTTTGGCCGTTTATGACACCAGAACTGCGTTGTCGGTCACCGCGGGCACACGGCACGTCCGATTGACGTGTCGTCTGCTCGACCACTTCATAAATCACTCACTCGTATTTGTTGTCTGATTTCAGGACATTCCGAAATCGTTCGGCCCATTTGGACCACCCTCACGCGCGTTTACGAAGCGCACGCATCACTTAAAACATGAATATTGATCCGTACCGCGCAAACCGCACGTCCGATTGACGTGTCGTCTACGCGTACACATCACGAATAATAATTAGAATGTTTCGCAGTGGTTTCAGCTCAATCCGAGGTCGTCCGCTATGAATTTGACCGTTTGACGCCCGTTTTGGCCATTTATGACACCAGAACTGCGTTGTCGGTCACCACAGGCACATGGCACGTCCCATTGACGTTTCGTCTACTCAACCACTTCATAAATCACTCTCCCGTATTTTTCGACTGATTTCAGGCCATTCCGACTTCGTTCGGCCCGTTTAGACCCCCCTCACGCGCGTTTACGAAGCGCGTGCATCACTTAAAATACGAATATTGAGCTGTACCGCGCAAACTACACGTCCGATTGACGTGACGTCTGCGCGTACACATCACGAATAATAATTAGAATGTTGCACAGTGGTTTCAGCTCAATCTGAGGTCGTACGCTATGAATTTGACCGTTGGACGCCCGTTTTGGCCGTTTATGACACCAGAACTGCGTTGTCGGTCACCGCGGGCACACGGCACGTCCCATTGACGTGCCGTCTACTCGACCACTTCATAAATCACTCTCCCGTATTTTTCGTCTGATTTCAGGGCATTCCGACTTCGTTCAGCCCATTTGGACCCCCCTCACTCGCGTTTAGGAAGCGCGCCCATCACTTAAAACACGAATATTGAGCCGTACCGCGCAAACTGCACGTCCTATTGACATACCGTCTATGCGTACACGTCACAAATAATAATTAGAATGTTTCACAGTGGTTTCAGTTCAATCCGTGGTCGTCTGCTATGAATTTGACCGTTTGACGCCCGTTTTGGCCGTTTATGACACCAGAACTGCGTTGTCGGTCACCGCGGGCACACGACACGTCCGATTGATGTGCCGTCTACTCGAACACTTCATAAATCACTCACTCGTATTTTTCGTCTGATTTCAGGCCATTCTGAAATCGTTCAGCCCGTTTGGACCACCCTCACGCGCGTTTACGAAGCGCGCGCATCACTTAAAACACGAATATTGAGCTGTACCGCGCAAATCGCACGTCCGATTGACATGCCGTCTGTGCGTACACATCACGAATAATAATTAGAATGTTTCACGGTGGTTTCAGCTCAATCTGAGGTCGTCCTCTATGAATTTGACCGTTTGATGCCCGTTTTGGCCGTTTATGACACCAGAACTGCGTTGTCGGTCACCGTGGGCACATGGCATGTCCAATTGACGTGTCGTCTGCTCGAACACTTCAGAAATCACTCACCCGTATTTTTCATCTAATTTTAGGCCATTCCGACTTCGTTCGGCCTGTTTGGACCCCCCTCAGGCGCGTTTACGAAGCGCGCGCATTAGTTAAAATACGAATATTGAGCCGTACCGCACAAACCGCATGTCCGATTGACGTTCCGTCTACGCGTACACGTCACGAATAATAATTTGAATGTTTAACGGTGGTTTTAGCTCAATTTGAGGTCGTCCGCTATGAATTTGACCGTTGGACGCCCGTTTTGGCCGTTTATGACACCAGAACTGTGTTGTCGGTCACCGCGGGCACACGGCACGTCCGATTGACGTACTGTCTGCTAGACCACTTCATAAATTACTCTCCCGTATTTTTCGTCTGATTTCAGGCCATTCCGACTTCTTTCGGACCATTTGGACCACCCTCACGCGCGTTTACGAAGCACGCGCATCACTTAAAACACGAATATTGAGTCGTACCGCGCAAACCTCACATCCGATTGACGTGCCGTCTGCGCATACACGTCAAGAATAATAATTATAATGTTGCACGGTGGTTTCAGCTCAATCCGGAGACGTGGTGTGGTCGACACCACTCAAAGTGGCCGTCTTTTTTTTTCAAAAGGACGTCATTTTAAGTGAAAAACATCAACTGACATACGGAAAACCGACCAAACGCATTCCGAATCTGTTTACAATTTATCCCAACAATCCATGGGTCATATGTGACGTGTACGAGCCAACCCGGGATGAATCTGAGTCGCGGTGTGGCCAGGATAAGTCTAAGTGTCTCTCTTTTGTTTAAAATGGACACCATTTTAAGTACATACAGAAAAATGACCAAACGGATTCGGTTTCCATTGAAACTTTAGTAGAATGATCCATGGGTCATATGTGACGTGTACGAATCATCCCCGCCTCAATCCGACATGTGGTGCGGCTGACACCACTCAAAGTGTCCGTCTTTTGTTTCAAAAGGACGTCATTTTAAGTGAAAGGCATCAACTGACATACGGAAGAACGACCAAACGAATTCGGATTCTATCAATACTATAGAAAAACGATCCATGAGTCATATGTGACATGTAAAAGTCAACCCCGTCTTAATCCGAGATGTGGTGTGGCCGACACCGCTCTAACTCTGTCTCTTTTGTTTAAAATGGACATGATTATAAATGAAAAGAACAACTGGCATATGCAAAACCGACCAAACGAATTCAGAATCTTTTGATAATTTATCACAACGATCCATGGGTCATATGTGACATGTACGAGCCAACCTGGGATGAATCTGAGTCGCGGTGTGGTCAGGATTAGTCTAAGTGTCACTTTTTTGTTTAAGATGGACAACATTTTAATTACATACGGAAAACCGACCAAACGCATTCGGTTTCCATTTAAACTTTAGGAGAATGATCCATGGGTCATATGTGACGTGTAAAAATCAACCTTGCCTCAATTGGAGATGCGGTGTGGTCGACACCACTCATAGTGTCCATCTTTTGTTTCAAAAGGACGTCATTATAAGTGGAAAACATCAAATGGCATACAGAAAACCGACCAAATGCATTCGAATTGTGTCAATACTTTAGCACAACGATCCATGGGTCAAATGTGATGTGTACGAGTCAACCCCGCCTCAATATGAGGTGCGGTGTGGCCGGTATCACTTCAGGTGTATGTATTTTTTTTAAAATGGACATCATTTGAGGTAAAAATATATGGTATAGAAAAAACCGATCAAATTATGAATTGAATTTCAGATGCCACATATAATTGTCATCTAAATTTTAAATTGAATTCTATATGAATTATGTACGTTTATAATTACGTTATGAATTCTAATTTAATTATGGATGTGTATAGTTTCAGGATCCATTATATGTTAAATGTGTATGAATTTTTTCGTAATTGTATATGTATATTTTATTTTATTGCAGGTATAATAATTGGATTGAAAATGAGGTCAAAATGAGGCCTGATGAAGAGGGTCCTGATAGACAGGGGCTGTGCAAATTGCAGGCTGCTGCAATTTGCAGCATAGGATATGCCAACGGTTTAAAACCGTTGGCATATAATCCTAAAGAAGTTTTTACCAACAGTTCATTGAACCGTTGGTAAATATCTCTTTTCCCAACGGTTCTAAACCATTGGGAAAGAGTTCATCCATGGGGATATCCCAACAGTTTGGGGAGAACCGTTGGGAAAACTATCCCAAAACTGATATTCCCCAACGGTTCTCCCAAACTGTTGGGAAAAACTATCCCAACGGTTTGGCAGAACCGTTGGGATAGGGTGGATTTTGTGAGCCTATACCAACGGTTTCCAGTAAACCGTTGGGAAAACCTTTTCCCAACGGCTTACTTCCCCACGGTTATCAGAACCGTTGGTATATCATATACCAACGGTTAGAGGGGCTTTCCCAACGGTTGTAAACCATTGGGAAATATTATATTTCCAGTAGTGTCTTTATATTTTTCTTAGTAGCTTCACAATATCCTAATATTTCTCTAATTTAAAAAATAAATAGAACTAATATTCAATAATTTCTTCAACATAAACGATATAAATTTCATCACAAATACCTTGTACTCCATCACCCTAAAAATTATTTCCCATTTAGTGGTTAACTTATTTCCTATGTAGATAGTTCTCATTTCTATATATACATGAATCTCCCTTTCAAAAATGAAAAATATTACACTCAATGAAATTTCTAATTTGTAATTAACATCATCCAGAATAATTTTCATTTCATTTCCTCTCAAATATATAGTACAAGTTAAAGGGAACAATGTATCTTAAAAAGTCTTTCAAATCTCTCTTATCAAGAATTGTAATTTAAAATCAAAAAATTTATAAAATATCATTTGTATGACTATTTCTTTTAACCTATCACCCCTAAAAATATAATTGATAACATCGTTAAATAAATTTGGATAATTTCTATAATTTTAAAAAATTTGGGGTATAACTGTTTGAATTGTTATGGCTTCCATCACATTCTTCATTGTTAGATTAACTTTTTTCTTATAAGTTTTTGAAAATTTAGGCCATGTATCTAATTTAACAAAATTAGAATCTCTGACATTTTTATATCCACCTTTATTTTTTAAAATTATATTTTTCCAACACATTATAAAGAAAAATAAAATTTTATCATGACATAAATATAACATGATTATTTTAAAACAAACAGAGAGATGCCAAAAATAATAACATACCATAATTAGGTCAACCCAGAACATCCCATCCTCTTTATTTAATCTTTTGTTACCCCATAAAATCAGTAAAAAAAATATTTTGGAGACACCGAACTAGGGTAGAAGGTGGAAAGATTTCAAAACCTATTTTTCTTTAATAATGAGTTTCTATATTTTTTCACTAACTTCCACAATTTTAATACTAAATCCCAATAATATAACATTTAAGAAAAAATGAAAGTAACCAGGAAAAAATATAGAATTTAACACAATGTTGCAATATTTTTAGCACTGGGAATCTAACTTTTTACACTAAGCTTCCTAAATTTATCCTTTTTCAACGAGGTATTAAATTTAACTCATTGAATCTAGGCTTCCAAAAAATTAACACTAAGAAAATTGGGTGGAACTACCTAAAATATGTTTTCAAATTTAAATCATTGGTAAATAATATTACAACGTCACCATTAATTCACCACAGTTCATTCACTATAACACTAAATTATTTCACTGGCTAAAAATATTAAATTTCATCTAACTAATTAGCAACCCACTTTAATATCTTAATAGTAATTTGTCACCCTTTAGAAATCAATTTCATATATTTTAATACTAAACCACAATAATGTTAACACTATGTTTTGATTATATTAAAGATGTTTTAAATTTAAATCATTAAAAAATAATAGTATAAAATAACTGACAATGAACTATTGAACCTTCACTATAACCTATAATTAATTCCCACGTTAATATAAAATGTTAATTTTCATCTAACTAGTCAATAAATCCAATTAAAAATCCTAATAGTTTTTTTTCACACTTTGAACTCTTAGTTTTCTTATTCGAATAGTAAGTTACTGAAAATTTAACACTAAGTTTCTAGATTTTAATATAAATGTTTTTGATTTTAAAATATCTAAAAATAAAAACTATAAATATGAAACATGAAAAAAATGATATAAAATCAGTAAATAACTATGAGAATAATGTTTTAAATTTAAACCATTGAGAAATAATAGTACCATAATTTAACATTTTTCCATAATTAAACCCTCAACATCAAGAAATTAACATTAAGTATCTTAATGACTACTATGAATCAACCAAATTTATAGTAAAAAACTTCCAAAATTTTACACTGATCAAGATAAATGTATAAATTATTGAAATATTACAACAATAATATTAAATGAAACAATCTAAAAAAACATCTTCTAAATTTTAGCATAATACTTTTGAGTTTTACTAGTTCATGTAATAATGTCTAAAAGGAAATTTTACCAAGGAGATACTAGAAATTATTGAAAATACTCTATATTACACATGAATCACTGTGGGTAAAAATTACACAACAATTAATAAATTTTACACTATAAATAAAAATTAATATGAAAGAATAATTCCTATCAAGAAAAATTAACACCAAAGAAAAATATGTGATTCCCCAATCTTAAATGCTCATCTGAGTTACATTTCCACATAGTATCAAGCTTGTCCCTCTATACACCAAGGGATTTTAACTATAGATGAAGACCTAATTTATACAATGGGGAGACTATGACCCCAAATTAGAATCACATATACACTATAAATAACCAAACAATATCCATTTTAAACATCAAAGTATGAATAATCAGTGAATAAAATGACAACATTAATGAATCTAGATTTATACAGACACATAGTCATACAACATAAATTTTTCACCCAATTGGATAACCCTATATACAAGATAAAAAATTCACACACTGACCCAACTATCATCCTTGATCATCAACACAACTCGATCTCCAAAACCCATCTAGCTACACTAGCCTAATCCACTACACATCATATAAATAACCTAAGTGAAGACATAAGTTTTGCATGAACACCGAGGTGCCCTGGTAGGGTGTGAGAAATAAATCTTTGTAGTGTATCACAATATTTCCCTACTGTGAACCATCGTATAATTGTATGCACAAGGAATATTAAACATGTCACACAAGGGCGTCAGACATCGTGAAAAAACTAGACAGCCATGACTCCCTATGATCTAGGTCATTTTAAGCTAACAAGGCAACCATGGAACCCAATTATGCCTATTTAATTCCATTTTGGAATCCAGTTATTACATCGTTTCATGACATCATACTTGATGTCAATCTTGTAACCAAAGACTTAGGGTAACATGGTGTATAAACCTAGACCCACCACCCAAGGAAACAGGGAAACATCATACATCCACATATTAACCCACTACTGTATCCCTCATCATATGTTCCATCATCCATATCTCGCAACATACCAAAACCCATCCCTCTCACTTGGGGTAGCCCACTTTTATAACCAAATCACCCTGAAGTCAATTTCCTCTATCACAACCCATGCCTACTCAAGGTAGGGTTCTCAACCGAAGCCTACTTGAGGAAAGGACAACCCCCGTGATATAATCATTCTCACTCAAGGTAGGATCAAGCCTCAGGATCCCCTACCCATAGGTCCACTACTTATCACAAGCATATGAAACAGAAGGTATTCCCATATCCTATCACATAGCTCACTATATCATCACTTGACTGTTAGTCACTCGAACCTTGCCCCTCACCAGAAACACATCTCACCTCATCCATTAATGTTTCCACTAGGTCCTATCTACCTATATTGGATTGTGATTGTTGATACACCTCATACTCATCACTCATCAATTAAATCACGACCCATAGGCTCCCTATGACCTCAACCTCAAGGTTCATTCAACCCTCAATGAAACCCCTCATCACTCCTAGTCTTTTTTCCTTGATACCATCTAGAGAAAACTCACTCTAAGACCCTTGTAAAACTAATTACATGTTTCTAATAGTTCCCATGACCCACAACTAGGTCACATCTCACATTTACCAAGGGAGATATCATAGCCCGTCACCTAGAGAAATATCCTCTCTCTCAACCTCATGAAATACAGAAGGACGCAACCTGCTACAACACTTATCAATCTCTAAAACCACCCTAAGATGGTTTCACTCACCTAGAATGAGATTTATGACTTTATCACATGTTTTAAATAGGTTTATATTCTATCTCATTCCTGACCATCCTTGTGGAAATCATATTAGGATACCTATGCCATGTCTCATATCTTGAGACCATCCATGGTCTCCTATCAACTCATCCAATGCCATTAAAAATTGGAGATATAGTCTTCAAGTGATACCAACTACCTAAAGTTATAAATTATAGTTATCCTAAGTATAGAATACCTAACATCATCTTATATCTACATCCCTACACCCTCTTGTTCACTATTCTTCTATCTGGTTTCATGTGATGCATGCAGAAAAACACACCCTTGCATAAACAAGCATATGAATTTATTGTATAGGGACTAGCTACCTATTTCAAGGACATAACATCCAAAAAAATCTCAGATGAGTCTTATACAAGTAAATCCATTCCTCATACCACCACCTGAGCTCCTATCTCATGTTAAAAATAATAAATTATAAATTATAAACCATTATAATTAATTATTTAATTTAAACCAAAGTGGAATAATCAAATTAAAACTCAGTAGCCATCACTGTCACAAAAAAATCCCAAAAATATTGGAATTCATCCTCTTTTATCCTCTTATATCAACCACACATGAAAGCCCTAATGAATTGGGACATTTTTACCATGATATGATGAAATATTCACAGAAACCCCAATCAAAATCAATCAAAAGTCAAATGGTTATAACAATAGTAAAAATGGAATAAATAGAGAATGTTACCTAAGATCATCATCAGAATGTGTAAAAATATATCCCACATCATGTGGGGTCGAAGGGAGGAAGAAGGGGGAGTGCTAGCTAAAATGGCCTCCTATAAGGGCCTAAATAATTTTATCCCACTCTTTTGAGTCTTTATGAGGTATGGAGTGCTTAGAGGAATCCAAGAAAGGGTTTGGTAAAATTTATGAGCTAGAATCTGGAAGAAATAGGAGTTCATGACGTAAATGTATGATTTATGATGTGACAATTTTTTTTATAGACCAAATACAAATTCACGACCTAATAAAGGAAATTTGAAGGGTATATTTTATGACAGGTATAGTATATTCACGATGTGAAAGGGAGGAGGATCATATTCAATAAATACATCTCAAAAAACTTAGGATGTGAACATGAATTTAGTGACATGAATGGGTCCAGGTTTATTGGATCAAGGTGACATGTTTCATGGTAAGTCTAAAAACTCAAACATTTCATGATGTTAATGATCCATTCATGATGTGAAAGTGCATCTGTAAATGTACTGATAAGTTGGACCACATCGTCAATTTTCCCAAAATCATCTAATTCTCTCCCAACCCTAGGTGACAAAAGTATCTCTTTCAAGGTGTTTTGAATCCCTTTCTAAAGGTATTTTTACCCATATTCATTTGTTCTATCAATGGTGGTCTACGGTAATTTTTCCTCATTCTATTATTGTTTATTATTCAATTGTACCTATTTCCTCCAATTCATATTTACAATGCTATGATAGTTGAACTCATTTGCTCTTATGGAGTTATTTTTATGTTTCTTACTGTTTTGTGGCTTGAATTTCTTGGAGGGTTGCAGTTTCATTATGGAGGAGGTGATCGTAGTTATAAATTATTTTTTCCATTCTTAATCAAGAAAAATTGAAATCCTTGAGGTAGGGGATTCATTACTTCTCCTATTATTTTCTTTGAAATTATAAATTTATCTTAATTTACCTCATTTAGTAGTGTTGTAATTAACTATAATAAATAATAAACCCGATTAATGAAAATAAATGATGTATGGTTTTAGTGATCATCTATTTTCCAACCATGATAATAAGCTGCCTCTTGGTTTACTAGATTGTATGTTATCTATTTTTGTTATTTGGTTATGATGTTTTTTATTATTGGGTTGAGAGTGCTAATTTTATAAAAATGGTTATGAACATAAATTTGGAAAATTTTTTACCAAAATAATTAACATTCATGTTCTTTAAGTTTGTTGATTATTATAAACTGATGGAAACCAAATGACTTTTAATGAATATTAAATTATTATTTTTATTCCATATGCCCATGGAATTGGGTAAAAATATGAATCTATAAATTCTTGTAGTCGAAATAATATAACGCTTGATAAATAATAATGTTCTTATTTGATGTTTAATGAAAAAGAGAGTTATTATTGGAAGAATGTCTAAATAATTAATAGTTTTTTATAGTTGGTGTCAAAGGTTACCGACAGTTATAACCTATGATAAATGGACTAGTTATTTCAAGATAGTAAATATTATTTTTTTAAAGATAATTTTTTTGTGTCAAGTGATCTCATTTACATGTGAATTCTGAATGCCTTGTTTTTAGGGCCTAAATAGCTTATTGAGTCTATTTGTTAATTTTTTCCTTATTTTTTTCTTTGGATGTGAGCCTTGTTATGTGATGTGATGTGAGTCTAGGATGGCTTATGGTTACTAATATATGGGTGGGGAGGCCAAATTTTGTGGTAGCAATTGACAACTATGATGGCGGGATGTGTGGTGATATGTATAGTAGTGTTAGGGATGACACTGGGATTAGTGGAAGGGGTTAAATATGGTATTTCCCATTTTTGTGCTAAAATATTGATGATTTCTTGATAATGTTATGCATTAAAGTTCAGATGGTCGAGTTGATTGTTTACTTTTATTCCTTTCTCCACTACTTGAGGTGGCTGGTTTTTCTTGGTTATTTATCTATTTTATGGTAGATTAGGATGTTTCATAGAGTACTTGGTATTATGGAATATAAGTGATTAATATATGCTTTAACTCATGGGTTGGTGGTTGAATGGATTAAAAATATAAATAATATCGAGTAACCTTATAATCGATTCGATTGTGCCTAGAGGTCATGAGATTGACTTGGTGGTTAATAAAATTTGAATGGAATAATGTTAATTAATGGATAATTACCTAATAAATATGATGTGAAATTTTAAAAGGAAATAATTAATTAAATTAATATCCTTGAATTCATGTGTACTTATAGGATATATATAGTTCTTAGTATTGGTAGTCGGGTGTCTGAGAGACGACAGCTATAGTTGAGCTTGATACTTGTTTAATGCTCAACTATGATGGTTAGAAATATTATATCTTGTATGGCATGTGATTTCATACAATACCCCACCAAATTTGGTAGAGAAACCAACACCTAGTGGACTTTGGGAGGGTTTTTCCCCAAAAACCATGTTTGTGAGGAACAAATGGCTGACAACCCCCCTCTAATCCTACTCTCTTCACCTGGTAGTATTATGTATTGGATTTCATGGGGATTATATTTCCCTATATTTGTGTATAGTGGTATGTAAAATCATGTGATTATTTCACACTCATTTATCTCTATATATAGTATCTTATGGATTATTATAGGTATGAAATGTATGGGATGTGATGGTTTGAGATATAATACATGACATACAGGCCATGGTGGATCTTGGAAACTACTCTGTTACTATCTGGAGATGTGTCCTGGGATGATTTGATGATATGATGCACAAGATGAATGTTATCTGATGAGATTATGTTATGTATAGGGAGCATGGTATGATAAATCAGTCCATGTGTCTTCAGGCTGGCATACTTTTGGAGAGAGATGTCTTAAGACGTTCAATGTTCGAGAAGATTAGAAAAAAAGTGGGAAAGTTGTATTGGGGTACCATATTTTGATTTATATTATATGATCATGTGTATGTGATACTTGGATAGAGTCATCCAAGGTTGTTCTAAGAACCTAGTATACCTATCTAGGTGATGAGTTAGCTTCACTTATTGATCACTGAACATTAGTATTCTTTCTTTATATTTTTTTATGAGATGCTCTAGGGAGGATCCTATTGAGTATAAATTTTGTTATTTCCCTATATATATAAATTATTTTAAGGTCCACAGAAGTTGGTTAGTGATCAGGTTAGACATTAATAACTTATGGGTTGTTGAAGATCTATTTGGGATTTTTGGTCATTATCGATGATTATATTTGGTACTTTTAGTTCCCTTTTTCAAATTTTTTTAGGTGTTGGTATTACATGCATGTTTTTGGGATATTTTACTATTATCTTATTCTAGTACTGATGGATGTTTTTTATCTTATATATATTTTATCATGTTCTTTTATAGAGTAATTCATCCCATATATGTGTATGATACACCCTTAGTGCCTTGTCTCCAACCCATGTCCTATTGTAGGTGGGATTCTAGCATCATTATCGACCTTTTCTCATTTTTAGCCTATTAAGGGTGCCTTTCGGGGGAGGGATTCATGGAAGAGTGGCATAAATGGTTTATTTTGAGGGATAAGATGGATTTTAGAGGTATTAAAAGGTGAGGGATTCTTGGGTTGATCAGACAACTATGATAGTTATGTTTGTTAAGAAATATACACAATAAAGACCAGTTGAGATGTAGGTATTTAAATCCCCATATGATATGATTCATGGAACTTTATGATTATTGAGACTAGTAAGAAAATTTATACTGGTTTTGGGGTTGGGACCTAGGAAATAATCATGAATAATTATTCTTTTCACCTTTTTTTGAAATGGGTAGGACTTGGGATTAGGTTGAACCATAAATAAATAAATAAATAAATAAATATTAAATATTCCATATTACATGATAGAGAGTCTCTAATGGCTTTTTATTTTCTAGGTATGGATATAGGTTGATGTCCTCATTAGGTTCTCATTGAAAAAGTTCATCGGGATGTGTGAGCAGATCACCCTAGAGTGGAGATCAATGGTGAAGACTCTAGGAGGATAAAATTTTGAGAGTTTTAGTTACATATTACATGTAAGTATTAGGGATCCATTAATAGATGAATTTTGGAGGTGGTTTTACTATCCATTAGTTGAATCTATTCTCAGAAGGAGCATTGGGTTTCATTAGAGGTGATGATTCTAAATGGAGAAGCAAGGCAGTGGTGGTTCCTATTCATCAAGGATCATGAGGAGTTGATAGTCTCATGGGAGAAGTTTCAAGACTAGTTTCAATCCATTTTTATTTCTTCAACCATATATTTGGAAATTCTATAGGAGCTAAGTTCTCATAAATAAAAGAGTTCCATCTTGCAAGAGTCCATGATTCATTTTTGAACCCTTATCCATTATGCATCATATTTTTTCCAGATGAGAAGACTGAGGTGAGGTACTTTAAGGTGGATTTGAAAACAATGATCCAGCATCATGTCACTCTATTTATATATTCCATGTATCTCAAGTTGTTCTCAAGAGCATATGTCATTAAGAGGATATTTTCCAAGACCTTATCATAACAAGAGGATATTTTTTAGGATTTCTCACATAGAAGAACTATTATATGGGGTTCCTAGTTACCTAGACATATGAGCTATTAGATATCCAATGGTGGTTCCCAACCCTCATCATATTTTTTCTCTAGGGGGTGGATCTAAGGCCCCCACCAAGGGACCAGACCCGGGTTTTTCATGTTTAGGTAAAGGTCATCATCCATGAGAGTGTCTAACATTTCTAGTCAAGTATCATATAACATGTGTTTTGCTTCAGGTTCATCTATTGAGGAAATTTTAGTTAAGGAAGCAGTAATTGGGTGCTCAGACTTTAGATCAGTAGATAGGTGATGGTGTAGGCATTGGATAGTCCTGAGATTCTCCTCGTCCTCATAGAGTATATAAATACCATGGTAGTGGCCTCCATTAGGGTTAGATAATCCATCAAACATGATGTGGTCAACTACATGCTTTGAAGTTTCCAATTCCATGCAATCCAAATATTTTTCATGGTACCCTTTTCTTATTTTCTAGTCGGGTGCATGATTTGTTTCACTCAGGAGCTACGTACTCCTTCATATCACCTTCCCTAGTCCATGCTTTAGTACTTGAAGTAGATATTCTTATAGTGACCTTGGAGTTAACTTCATCTGTTAGAGGTTGAGGATATCTATATATAATATGTAGAGACTGTGAGACAGTGCTAGGGTAGCACTGATCTTGGGGAGTCTACATATGTTTATTAATATGACTATATGACAGCATCCTCTGCATAGACTAGTTTTATTTAGTGTAGGATATTGTAGATTTATTCATGTATGGATTGTGTTCTATGTATTTGGTGGAGATTATACCATTTTTTTGGAAATCAAGACCCTCATATAGGACAATGTTCTATTCGTTCCATTCCTTCTTTAATGGATGAGTTGATACTGAGTTTATTAGAGGCTCCAAAGACTGTGTTTACCAAGGTTATAGAAGATTACCCTGATGTTTATCCAGATGAGGTTGCGGCATTACCCCCTTGAAAGGAGATTGATTTTGGTATAGAGCTACAGTTATGAGATTATCCAATCTTTATGTCTCTATATATTATGATTCCTTATGAGTATCAAGAGTTCTAGGTACAGATCGATGATATTTTTTTGTGAGATTTGTTCAGACGAGCATGTCACCATGGGGTGATTTAGTTTTGTTTGTGAAGAATTTTGATGGTAGTTTGAATATATGTGTAAATTATCATCACTTGAAACAAGTTACAGTGAATAACCACTATCCTTTTCCATTGATAGATTATTTATTTGATTAGATGAAAGGATCTAGTTAGTTATTAAAGATCGATCTGTGGTCGGGATATCATTCTATGTGGGGAAAATATGATGATATTCTAAAGACTACTTTATAATATCATTATGGTCATTTAAATTTTTTGTGATGTAATTTAGTGTGATGAGTTCTTCAGTAATATTCATGGGTTTGATGAATGTAGTGTTTATAGAATTTCTAGATTGGTTCATGGCAGTTTAAATTGATGAAATTTTTGTGTATTATGCCTCTAAGGAGAAGCACACAGAGTATCTGCATGTTGTGTGTGGAGTTCATAGGTGTTATTAGATATTTGGGAAGATGTTTAAGTATTATTTCTAGTCTCATGATATCATTTTCTTGGGTCATGTTGTGTCTCAGTGTGGTGTGGCTATAGATCATTCAAAGGTCAATCCATTCGTTTCTCAGTCAGCCACCAAGATAGTTGTAGAGGTGTAGAGTTTCCTTGGTCTTGTAATCTATTATTGGAGGTTCATAGGTAATTCAATTAGTTTATGAATACTATGACATCCTTGACTATAAACGATCATGAATTATTATAGACTAATCATAATCAAGCAGCTTTCGAGTAACTGGAAGAGAATCTGGCTAGCACTCATGTTCTTCATTTTCAAAAAGAGGAAGTTCAGTTTCAGGTTTTATGTGATGTTTAAAATCTTGGTTTGGGTTTGTTTATGCTATATAAAAGATCAATTGTTTATTTTGGGAATCAAAAGCGACATACACGTGAGAATAAATATTCCACCCATGATCTTGAGTTGGAATAAATCATGTTTTCCATGAATTTGTGGGGACATTACCTCATAATTAAGCATTTTTTTGTTTTTACTAATCATAATATCCTAATGTATGTATTCTCCCATTGTGACCTGAACATGAGATATTGATGTTGAATGGAATTATTGCAGTATTAAGACTTTAAGATTTCATATACACCTATAAATAGTAATGTTGTAGCTAATGTGTTGAGAAGGAAGTGATGTAGGGATGTTGTATGTGAATCTATATATTCCTAGAGAGTAATATTAGAGCTTTCAATGATGCATCTTGATATGATAGATATTAGTGGCATAGATTTATTTTTTTATATGAAAATTTAATATTATTTGGTACCTCAAGTGTAGGATTTATATTTTTGGGATTCAGAGGTGGAGTTCTATAGAGACTATGTTGATTATAGTGAGTCCCATAATGGTTGGTTTAAGGATGAATAACACCAAGTGTTATTCTTGGGGAGACTTTTCATTCATTGATGATGTGTGAGGTGTTTCTCCTTGAGTTTCATATCTCACAATTAGCGACACATAATGGAATGACAAATATGTACTAAGCTATGAGAGGTTAGTTTTGGTGTATTGGGTTGAAGCATTCAATTATATACTTTATGTCTCGATATTTGGTCTACCCAAAGATGAAGACTGAGCATAGTGTTCCCTATGGATTTCTCCAGCCATTGGATGTCCCTAAGTGGAAGTGGGAGTATATCTTAATGGATTTAATCACTGGTTTACATCAATATTAAGAACTATTTGATGATATATGGGTGATAATGGAACTTTTTATGAAATCAAACCACTTTATAGAAATTAAGGAGTCGAGCTCAGAGGAGTTTTTATCGAGGTAGTACTTGGAGGATGTGGTGAGGCACCACAAAGTCCCAAGGATGATCATATCTTATCATGATCATTATTTTACATCTAGAGTGTGGATAGGTATTCATATTTTGTTTGGATCTCAGTTATTCATCATAACTTCTTTCCATTTATAGATGGTTGCACAAGTGATTCACGATAGGATGAATGCAGTGTAGGATCATCATAAGTCCAATTTTAATCATAAAAGGGGACCTCTAGAGTTTTATTTTGGAGACCATATTTTCTTAAAGATGTATCCTTTTAATGGGTAGTGAATATTCGATCATATAAGGAAGATTTATCCATACTTTCTTGTTCCTTTTGAGGTGTTGGATCATATTGGAGTCATGGCGTACTAGATAACACTTCCCCCCAGATGATCTGGATACATGATGTGTTCCATGTGTCACAGCTTCAATGTTATCTTTATTATGGGTATAAAATCATCACTTGGGGTCAGATCAATATTGATGATGATTTTACCTTCAAATATTACCTTGTAAATATCTAGGATCACCAGGAAAAGCTGTTTTATGGGCATGTTATTCCTTTGGTTCATATCCTCTAGTGACACGGTGGCATGAAGAAGAGTACCTGTGAACATGATTCATTGATACAAACTCAATATCCAAATCCATTTGATATTTAACACTTCTCTTGTAGTTATTATATTTATTTTTTTACCTTTATCAAGTTTATGATATATTTTTCTCTCTCTTGATTCCATGTTTGCGGCATTACTCTTGTTTGATAAGTATCTTCCCAAAGAGAGTGTTTAAGAGATGATTTTTGGTGTTTTGTGGTTTTGTTATTTGTTCCTATAAGTGATGTGGTTTATATCCTGTGATGTTGAGATTATGAAGTGGTATCTCATAAGGTAGTTTTTCGAATTCCCTTTATTCTTTTCTTTATCCCCTGGTTTGGTTTAAAATTATTGAATATTATAATTTTTTGAGATGTATCTGATATAAGGGACCAGATACTTTTATCATAATCCTTTGCATGTTTCTAAGGTTGTTGGTGTGGGGAGGAAGCCTAAACCATGTTCGGTGGAGTTTAAGAGATGTAATTTGTAAGTGAGAGGAGTTCACAATGTGAATATGTAATTCACAAGGTGAGAATTTGGTTCATGATATGGATAAGAATTTTGATCTTGAGAAGAGAAATTCAAGGTGTTTGTTTTATGATATGTATGGTATATTCACAACATGAAAGAGTAGATGATCAACATTGATAAATCTGTATCTGAAAACTCATGATGTGAACATTAAGTTCATGATGTGAATTGATGTAGTTTTATTGGATTTTGGTGATATTTTTTCAATGATTCTTAAAACTCAAACATTTCAAAATTTGAATAGACCATTAATTTCATTAAAATGAGCCTGATAGTGCACCTACAAACTGGATCATGCTCTTGGTTTTCCCAAAATTCTTTAATTAACTCCCAAACGTATGTGTCCAGCGGATCTCTCTCAAGGATTTTAAAATCCATTTTAAAAGGGAATGATCCTAGACATTCTATGTCTGATCCATGGTTATATGTGCGGAGTTTTCCCTCTGTCTCTTATGGTTCATTATATGATCAGTATTGTTTCCTCCAGTTCTTTCCTTACATACTATGGAGGTTGATCTCTTATGTATTAATGAATCTATTTTTACTTTTTTAAACATTTTTAGCATGGTGTTCTTAGTGGGATGTATTTTCATTGTGGGAGAGGTTATCAAACTTCTATGTTATTGTTATATTCTAGATCAAAGAATATCGAAAGCCTTGAGGTGGGGGATTCAATTATTATCTTATTATTTTATTTTCAATCATAAATTTTTCTTGGTTTAGCTCTTTGGGTGATGGGTTCATTAACCAAAATAAATAACAAACTGTATTAGTGAAAGAAATGTTTTATGGTTACAACAATCATATGTTTTTCCACGATGATAACAGTTTTCCTCTTTATTTTCTGAATAGTGTGATATCTATGTTTATTAATTATTTAAAATATTTTTTATTCTTTTTTTAAGAATGTTAATTTGATGAAAATGGTTAAGAATGTAAATCATGTTATGTTTTTGGATAAAGATTTAAAGTGGCATGTTTATTGAATCTATTGATTATTATAATTTGATGGAAATCAAGTGATTATTAATGTGTGTTTAATTAAATATTTTTTTCAATATGTTAATTTAATTGGATAATAAATATTAAGTTGTAAATAATAGTTATTAGAATATTAAAAGGCATGAAAAATGAGAATGTTATCATTTGACTTTAATGAAACTATAAGTTATTAATTGAATACTTTTTAAAAAAATTAATAAATTTTAATAATTGATTCCTTAGGTTACCCATAGTTATAACATATGATAAATGAATCATTTAATTCAAGGTGGTAAATAACATTTTTTGATAATGATAAATGTTTTGGACTGAGTGGTATTTTTTCACGTGATCATTGGATTCCTTGTTTTTAGGGATTATATACCATGTTGACTATATTTGTTGTTTTTTGCCTTCTGTATTATTCTGGATCTGACACTTGTTATGCAACATGATGTGATCTTGGGATGACTGATGGTTAATGAGATATGAGAGGGGAGGCTTGGGTTTGTGGTAGCAGTTGATGCCTGTAATGGTGGGAAGCATCATGATATGCATGGTGGTGTTGGGGATGACACTAGGATTAATGGAATGGGTTAATGCTGGGCTTTCTTGTTATTGTGCTAAAATATAGATTCTTTCTTGATAATGTTCTTATCTAAAGTCTATATGGTTGATTTTATTATTTATCTACATTCTTTTCCCCGGTACTTGGGGCATCTGATTGTTCTTGGTTATTCAAATATTTTATGGTAGCTTACGATGTTTCCTAGAGTATAAAAAAATTTTAAATGATAATGATAAATAAATGCATTAATCCATAGGGTGGGTGTATGAATGGAATGAAAGTTTTGAAAACCTTAAGGAACTATGGAATCATTTGGACTATTTCTAGAGGGAATGGACTTCACTTAGTGGTTAATGAAATGTGAATAATATAATGTTAATTAATGGTTAGTGAATTGGTTAATGTAAAGTGGAATGTTAAAAGGAAATAATTAATTAAATGAAACTACTTGAATGCTTCTGTGCTTATAGGATATCTAGTTCTTAGCGGTGATAGTTGGGTGTCTGAAAGACGACAACTGCAGTTGATAATAAGACTAGGTTAATTCCCATATTATGTTTCTGAGCTATATTATATCCTATATGTTATGAGATTTTATACGCTACCTCACCCATGTCGATAGGGTGACTGACACCCATTTTACTTTTGGATGGTGTTTTCCCCAACATCTAGGTTAGTGAGGAATAGATGGCTGACTACCCTCACTAACCCCGCTCTCTTATCCTCGTGGTATTATGTGCTAGTATGAATGGTGGATATCATTCTCCATAAATTTTTATAGAGAGCTGTAATGGCATGTGGTTATTTTACACACATGTATATCTAGATATAGTATCCTATAGATTATTATAGATATTATGGGTGTAGAACTACTAAATAAGAGTCTTTTAATAGTTCTATAAAATAGATTTGATAGCGCAATTTTTTTTTTGAAAATGTGAGCAATGTTAAAATCCTTGAACCATTATTAATGTTAGTAAAATCTATGATAATGGAACCCTTTAACAGTGATAAAAGAAAGTGTTGATAAAGGATCCCTTTACAGAGTATTATGTTAATGCTAATAAAGGATGTTTTTATTAATGATTTCATTGAGAAATATTAAAGGGTTCCTTTATCAATGATTTTCATAGTTCTAATAAAGGGGGCCTTTATCAGTTCTTTTGGTAGCACTGATAATTGTCTTGCAATTTCTACAAGGATACAGCTGCCCTATAGCATCCCTATAAAAAAAACCCATTTTAATATATATATATATATATAATCAGATTAAAATAAGAAATAACAAAATTTCACTATCATTTAAATTAAAAATTTACACTAATGTGAAATTTTTAATTAAACGAAAAAATTACAATCAATATAAAAAATTGTAACTCTTATAACAGGCTTCCTCCAAAGATAAACCTCCATAAAAAAGATTATCCCTTCAATAAAACTGATGCTGATTTTAGAAAAAGTAAATAAAAAATAAAAAATAATAATTTTAATGTCATATAATACATATATGATAAATTATATTATTAATTATTATATATATTAATGATATTATCAGTCAATAAAGTGTTAGATTGATGTGCAGTCAATTTATACATATGAAAATTGATTTATGGATCATTTTCCTAATGTTTAAAAACAACATGAGATCATTTTATTGGTTTTGTCTATGTGATACACATTTTAAACTAAAATGGCCCTTTTATATTGAAAACACACACTTCGAGTTATACTAACTGCATAGTGTGTCAGATTGATATATGTTGAATTCCTACACGTCATAATTGAATTATGGATTATTGTTTTAAATTTTTAAAACAATATTTGTTTTTTCTCGGTTTTGTCTTTGTGATAATAATTTTAAACTAAACTTTCACTTCTATATTGGAAACACATACTTTTAATCATACCTACCACTTGACCTATTTGATTTACATACAGTTAATTCATACAAATCACAAATGAATTATGGATCATTTTCCTAAATTTTGAAATCAATATGATCTCTTTTTCTTGGTTTTGGCTATATGACACACATTTTAAACTAAAATGGATCTTCTATATTGAAAACACACACTTTGTGTCATACATACAACATAATCTATTAGATTGATGTACAATAGATTGCTACGAAACTCAAAAAAAATTATGGAACATTGTCATACATTTTAGACAATACAATCTTGTTTTCTTGGTTTTGGCTATATGACATGCATTTTTAACTAAAATGGAACTTTTGTAATAAAATCACACACTTTGAGTACTATATGACACATCACATGTTAGATTGACATATGATAAATTATTACATTTAAAAAAATTAATTATGAATCATTTTCCTAAATTTTGAAAATAATCTGAGCTCGTTTTCTCAGTTTTGGATATGTGAAACATTGTAAACTAAAATAACACTTTTATATATAATGCATGCACTTCGAGCCATACAGACCACATCATGTGATAGATTGACATGTGATTGATACCTAAACATCACAAATAATTTATGGATAATTTTAATAAAGTTTAGAAACAATTTTAATTTCAGTTTTCATTATGTGATGTGAATTTTAAACTGAAATTTCACTTCTATATTGAAGACACACACTTTGAGTCATATCGGCCAAATTGTGTGTCAGGCTGACATTTGGTATATTCCTACACATCAAAAAGGACTTATGGATCATTTTCATCAATCATCAGGAAAACATAAATTCATTTTCTAATTTTTGAGTATGTCATGTGTGTTTTTAAATAAAATGACAATTTTAAACTAAAAACATGCACATCGAGTCATATCAGGCACACTGTGTCTAGGATTGGAGTGTGGTTGATTTCGAAACATCACAAATGTGTTATGGGTAATTATTCAAAAGAAATAAAACAATTTGAATTTGTTTGATTGGTTTTCAACATGTGTCGGGATCTAAACGGTCGATTTTAAACTAAAAAAACACTTCAAGTCCTATCTATCACAAAAAAATTTATATTAATGTAAAATCGATTTTTACACATCACAAATGAATTATGTATTTTTTTTCCAAAATTCTGAAATTATTATGAGCTCGTTTTCTCTGTATTGGCTATGTGACGTGAATTTTTAACTAAAATAACACTTTTATATTGAAAACATGAAATTCAATTCATACCTTCTAAACCATTTGTTAGATTGAAATACGATTGATACACATCACAAATGAATTATGTATTTTTTTACTAAATTTCGAAAATAATCTGATCTTGTTTTCCCAATTTTGACTATGTGATATTCATTTTAAACTAAAATGAAACTTTTCTATTGAAAAAACGCACTTAAATTAAAACCAACCACATCATCTGTCAGATTGATGTGCGATCAATTTATACACATAAAAATTGAATTATGAATTGTTTCCAAAAAATTTAAAAATTTTATGATCTCGTTTTATTTTTTTGGCAATGTGATGCTTGTTTTAAATGTAAATGGAACTTCTATATTGAAAACACACACTTTGTGTCATACTAGGAACCTTATGTGCTAGATTGATTGGTATTTGATTCCTACATGTCACAAATGACATATAGATCATTGTATTAAAGTATCAAAACAATATGAATGTATTTTATCAGTTTTGAGTATGTCATGTCTATTTTTAATAGAAATGTCAATTTTAAACTAAAAAAATACAAATTGAGTCATATTGAGCACACCATGAATCAGATTGAGGTGTGGTTGATTCATACACATCATAAATCTGTTATGTATCATTGTTTTGAAGTATCAAAATAATATAAATGTGTTTGGTCTCTTTTGAGTATGTGGTGTGTGTGTTGAACTAAACTGTCAATTTTAAACTAAAAACATACACTTTGAGTCCTACGATCTACATCATGTGCTTGATATATGTGTGATTGATTACTATATGTCTCAAATGACTTATACATCATTTTAATAAAGTTCTAAAACAATATAAATGTGTTTGGTCAGTTTTGAGTATGTCATTTGTGTTTTGAACTAAAATGAAAATTTTAACATGAAAAAAGGCACTTTGATTCATATAGGGAACACTTTGTATTATCTTGAGGAACTTTTGATTCATACAATTCAAAAATATGTAATGGATCATTATTATAAAGTATCAAAACAATATGAATATTTTTTCTTAGTTTTGAGTATGTGGCATGTGTTTGGAACTGAACTGTCTATTTAAAAAAAACATACACTTTGAGTCATACCAGACATACCATGTATTGGATTGATGTTTGGTTGAATATTAAATTTCAAAAAATACTTACAGATAATTATTATAAAATATAAATTCAATATGAATGTTTTTTCTTATTTTTTTAGTATGTGATAAGTTTTTTGAACAAAAATGTCAATTTTAAACTGAAAACATACACTTTGAGTCATAACAGATACACTGTGTATCAGATTGAGGTGAGGGTGATTCATACACATCAAAAATATGTTATGTATTATTGTTATAAATTATAAAAACAATATGAATGTTTTTCTCTATTTTGAGTATGTGGTGTGCGTTTTGAACTAAATTGTCCATTTTAAACTAAAAACATACACTTTGAGTCCTTACAGGCATACCATATATTGGATTTAACTGAAGTTGATTCCTATAAATAAAAAATGAAATATGGATAATTTTTATTAATTATTAAAACAATATAAATGTGTTCTCTTGATTTTGAGTATTTCATGGTTTCTGTGAACTAAAATGTCAATTTTAAATGGAAGACACATACTTTGAGTCATATTGGACACTTTGGGTATCATATTAAGGTGAATTTGATTCCTAAACATAAAACATGACTTATGGATTATTTTAATAATTTATTAAAATAATATTAATGTGTTTTATTGGTTTGTAGTATGTGATGTGTGTTTTGAACTAAAATTTAAATTATAAACTAAAAACATACACTTCAAGTAACACTGAGCACATTGTATATCGTATTGATGTGTGGTTGATTCATACATGTCAAAAATATTTTCTGTATCATTTTTATAAATAATAAATACAAATTGAATGTGTTTTATCAATTTTAGTATGGGGTATGTTTTTTAACTAAACTTTCAATTTTAAACTAAAACCATACACTTCGAGTCATATCGGACACACCAAGTATCATATTGAGGTGTGGTTCATTCCTACATGTCAAAACTGACTTGTGTATTTTTTTTAAATTATCAAAACAATCTAAATGTGTTTTCTCAGTTTTGAGTATGCCATGTGTGTTTTAACTAAAATTTCAATTTTATACTAAAACATGCACTTTGATTCATACTAGACACACTATGTATCATATTGAGGTTAGGTTGATTCCTATATATCTCAAATGACTTATAGATCACTTTACTAAATTATCGAAACAATCTAAATGTGTTTTCATAGTTTTGAGTATGTTATTTGTGTTTTTAACTAAAAAGTAAATTATAAACTAAGATATACACTTAGATTCATACTGAGAACACTGTGTATCATACTAAGGTTTGAATGATTGAGGTGTGGCCAATTCTTATACCATTCAAG
Source organism: Viscum album (assembly GCA_963277665.1). NCBI lineage: Eukaryota > Viridiplantae > Streptophyta > Magnoliopsida > Santalales > Viscaceae > Viscum > Viscum album. Next base: position 478,262,897 of record OY728164.1, on the reverse strand, counting down.
ACAATGTTCATGAAATAACTTTTGGGAAGTCATACTTTACATTAAACTGTAGAAAAATCACTTGGTATATGAGTGATTCTATTTGAATTGTAGCCTCTCTTAAAAAATGAATTGAAGAAAATAAGTGTGATCAAAGATATTACATAATAATCCTTACAATTCACTTCAAATTCTATGTAGCATGTAGTTTCCTCTTCCACTCAAAAGTAACATGTTCTCTATTTTCTATCATGTTGTTGATAGTTGAAAGAAAAGTATGACTTCCCCAAATATCATTGGAAAATCTAAATAAGTATAAAATAAAAAAAATAAGGAAATTAAATAAATAATAATAGATAAAATTATGAAAAAATAACTAAATAAGTAGTAGGAAGTCCTATTTTCATGATGTCTATAAACATTCTTGACCCATTTCCCTATCTTCATTATCCCAATTCTATCCTTGGAGTCCAATATCTCATGACCTGAGAATCTTTGAACATGTTACCAACTTCATTAGAATCCATATTGTATAAAACATGATTATGATTCTCCTTTTCAAATAGGTCAAAAATGATATATATGAATTATGATAGTAATGATTCACATCCCAAATCTATCTCTAAGGTCATATCCTATACTATATTACTTATATAATATGTAATCACCTAAATTTGTGGACATAAAACACTATGATACAATTTTATCTACCCCCTAATCTTTAAACAAGTTTAATTCCTCTTTTGAGTATGTATATTATTGAAAATAATAGTAATTCTAAGAAAATATAAAAATAAAAACAATCAATTAAGTAATATTTTTAATGAAATTGTAATGACCTTTAAAAATTAACTATTTGGGATGATAGTTTTTTATGGTATATGATATATTTCATAAATTTGAAAACATAATATCCATAATCATTTTCTTTATCTTATTTTATACACTGTATAAACATTGACCAAAATAATTAATTTTTTTAAATATGTATTCATAGTCAAATCTTAATATATATATATATATACACAGACACACCTTATTTTGATTTCATTTGAAGAAATAAATAGGCTTCTTGTGTTTAGTCACCAACCTCAAATCATGATTTATCCTATATTTATTGATCGACATATTATAAAAAAATATCATTAGAACATAAATTTGAATATATAATTCATTTTTTATCTATAATATGTTGATTGAAGTGCATAAATATTTCACAATAGTCATAATGTGGGGTTGATTTGAGGGAAATACAGGCTTTAGTTCCAAAAAAGAAACATTTAGGGTATGAAAATTTATTTTGATCAACTTCATGTGCTTCCTAAAAAACAAAACAAATACGTAATGAAAAAAAATAAAATATATTTTATATGATTAAATTAGAGACTTTTACCCCTACATTGTAAGAATCAAGAAGATTTTTTCATCTGTTATTTTCTTCTCAAAGACCTCGCTTAGTGCATCTATTTTCTTTTCAATTTATTTTTATTTCAGATAAAGTTAATGTGTAGAAATGTAAGATGTTTTAATGAATCCAAATCATTATTCACAAGGTTTTCATTTTATAAAGTAGTAATATATACAACTATAGAAAATATGAATTGTTATTAACTATAATGAACATAGTAGATCAGTTTTTGGACATAAGAATTATAAAAATGTACCTCATGTATGTATTCCCAACCAAGAATCTCATCCATTCAAACTTGATAATGTCATTTATACTCTTGATACCACTCACATAGGTAAAAAAATTTCCAAATATTTATTCTTCATATTAAATTTATGACATATTTAATCTTTGAATATAGTTTATGAATGAACTTGTAATGTTAATATATGAGGTAGTGGAACTAGTGGGGGAAGGTAATCCCAAAAGGTCATTTTGTTTTCTGGGTTGATTCACTATTTTTTCTTATTCTAACCATTCATTTATCTATCGTTTTATCTGTATGTAACACAATACCTCATTTCGGACCATTTTTCAGCAATTGTTAATTTTTTCTCATTTGAAAAAAATTGTTTAAGTACATACCTCAATAATATTTATAAGATTAGATAACCATGCTAAAATGATACAATATCATCATTCATCATTGAAATATCTAGATCATAAAGTGGAATAGGAAACTCATATGTCCATTTTTGAGATACTTAAATACCTACTCTCATGTGAACTTTTGGGATTTATTTGATGTGTAGAAAGTCTCTTGTGATATTTTATATTATACCCATTATAAAAATGGGAAGTGTGGGTGTTGATATATATAAATCACATACAACTTCACCATATATAAATCTAGTAATATAAATTTATCAAATTTTTTTAAATTCATAGTTAACTGAAAGAGTAATAAAAAAATTAATTACCTCAGGAAAGGTATTTTGTTTAGGAGAATGTCTAGTCTCAAATCTATTAGGGTCATTTGGATCTTCATGTACATGTATTTTTTCACTATCAGTTTATTTTTATATGTTCATATACATTGATCTACCAAAACAGATAGGAAAATAATATCTTTAAAATAATCTATCTACTCGTTTAATCCTTTCATCATCTTACATGCATCTCTTTGTAGATTTTTCTTCTCAAAATATGTTCAAGGTGACACTCCACAACCCATACCTATAACACGAACATATTTTTTTTCTTCTTTAGAGCTACTGAAATTAGTTTTTATTCTTGAATAGTAGATGTTTATTCTTGTTTCTAAATAATATAAAAAACTTACAAAACGAAATAGATATTTTTAGGTGATACTATTATAAGGAATAATGAAATAAAATTATTTCATACTTACACATCCTTACCATACTTCTTGTGTGTTTTCATAAACTAGTTTACCCTCTTTATTTACTCAGGCCTCCTTCCATAGAACATTAACTGATATGGAAGTGGTTTAAAATTTTGATTCATAAATCAATATATAAATAAAGTAAATATCTTGTTACATATCACATTGAACTTTTAATGTATATTTAAAATACATGCTATTTTATTTTCAAGTTGATTGTACACCATCATTTCTTTATGGTAGGGGTACATTGGTTTTGTTTCATATTGTTTATTTTCAACACACCTTTATTGTTTCATATAATTAAAATTTTTGAATCAAATTGGATAAAATATATAATTTAAATTAAAATATTATCAACTAAATTGAACCTAAAATGATTTCAAATCACGATGACTAATGAAATATTTCCATGTATCATATTTTATAATGTTTGCATACATAACTAGTTGGTTTGGCTTTACTTTCTCCTCAGAATCTCTAAGAAGATGCTTTGTACGAAGTGTCTGGAAGCCTCTATGATCTTTTCCAGTGTCCAGTAATTTATATGTTATATAAATTTTATAAAATGAATGGAATCGACAAGGGATAATGAAATTTAAATCAATGTTTCATTATATTATTTTTTGTTAAAATGGAAAAAGTGTATTGTAACATTACCTTAATATTTCCCAAAGGTTTTCATTCAATACAAGTTGGACATAATTCCATGTATTTATATGAATTTGAACATGAATTATCATTGTGACCCCAACATAACTAAGGAACATTGACTTATTAGGGTCAACAGGTTGGCCACATTGATTCCAACCAACCTAAAATTTTATACCCTTTCTCCTTTCCTTGATAATTTTATTTAACACTCTAATGGTATTTTGTTCTTTTTTTCATCAACTATTTTTTGATCCTATAATAATTCTATAATTTTATCACCAACTATCTATTCTTTATTAGGATTGAAGATATAATCATTTGAATAAGTCATTATCTACATGATTAGTCAAACATTTAATTTAGATAATGTAAATATAGTAGAGAAAACATATTATTACGAGAAAAATAATATGATATTAAAAAACAATTTTACCTTCCCATTTAACTCTACTGTTTTTTCTTTAAAGGTTTAAGGGATTTGGATCCTCTATCAAGTATCCAAATCCACTCTTTTATGTCCCCAATAATGTACAAGGCATTTTCTACATTGGGACTGTCATGAAATGACTGTGATCTCCCAGTGAAAGGGTCATCCTCAATTGAATTTTTGTCGAACCATGTTATTGTTTTAGTTTTCGATAAGATAATTGACTAATTTATATTTTCAAGATCCAAGAAATAAAATACCTACTCTGTTTGTGATTCCATTATGAATATCTTGTTCTTATACCCTTTCGCACTGGAATTCACCTTCATAAAGCCCAATTCTTCAACTTTAACTACACTCCTATTGTCAAACCATTTTCAATAGAAAATAGGCACTATAAATGTTGTATAATACAACATATATATATAAATTTGATGATATGAAAAAATGAAATATTGCATAAATTATATTTTTATCCTTGGAACCAGATACATGCATCGCCTCCACCATAAGCGTAAATCCACTTTTTTCATTTTACTACGTTCATCTTGTTCATTTTTATAGAACATATAAACATTAATTACAAAACACATGTATGATATAACATTTATATTTGGTCCCCTGGATATCTATAGAATTCATTTGATAATTGAATTCATATTTTTAGAAAACACCTTATCAAAATGATTTTAGAACCATCCTATAAACTATTTATTATCTATATTTTATATCCATTATTCATCCCTTGGTGGGTGAAAATGTATAATGTTTAATTTATGGGAATCAATATATAGATAAACCTCCGCACTATTATATAAAATTTAAAGGTGATATTTCTCCAAATTAATAATTGTAGTTGTAAAAAAATATCATACAGAAATACCTTCACCCATAAGGTGTCTTTTACTATGAGAAATTTGGAGATTGATGTTATAAAAATATGATAGGTAATTGGTACATAATTCAACATCTAATTCAACAACATATTGATTATCAATATAACCTTCTGGTCGATTTTAATTCTTAATGTACCTTTTCAAAATCTTTATATATCATTCAATGGCATAAATCCATCTGTAACTGATATTACCACATAGTTGAACCTCTCTAGCCAATTGAACCATCAATTTCACCATTACGTCAAAGAATTATGGTGGCAAGAACATCCATAATTCAAATAATATGACATAATCTTCTTATTCATGATTGGAAACTTCATTAAGTCTATAACTTTATTATATATGAATTTGAAAATAAGTAGAGTATGGTTAGTGTATGTTGAATATTTTTCAGCATAATGTGACATAAAGTGAAAGGCATCAAATCTTGCATAAAAAATATGATAGTCATGTGATTTTAGATTCTATAACTTCAATTAGTCATTGACCCTAAATTCTTGATATTTTATGAATACCCCTATGAAACTTCTAAACCATTAAGGAAATTGAAAAATTACAATTTTTCTTGTTTGGAAATAGGGTAAACTGCTAGAGGAAGAAATGTCCATCTTTCATCCTTCATTAATGTCAACTCTTCCCTTATACCCATGTCAATCCTGTCTAACCTAGTCTTGATTCAATCTTTTGTTTTTTTAGAAACATTTAGTAACATTCCAATAACACTATCAAATATATTTTTTCACATGCATGATATCAAGAAAATGTATGGAATATATAAAATTAAATTATGGTAATTCAAATAAAATTGATATCATTTTCTAAACTGGGTTTTTAAGGTTTTTTTAAAAAGTGTTACTAAAAATGGTTTCTATATATTTTACTTTCTAACCAATTTGGTAACCCATTAGTGGAGATAGTGTTGTACATTGTTATGTATTACCATTGAATGTTGTCATCAGGGATTAGTATTTATGTCATCACGGTAAAAATTTATGATGTCCCAGTATTCAAGGAATGTTCCAACCCAGTTGATTTTGTTCATTATTCATAAATGGTACACCCAAGAAATGTTTTAATTTTATATCCTACCAAATTTACATAACCAGGAAATTCATTTATCATCACATGAAATATGGTTCAAAATGAAAATTATTCACTTATATGAGAATCATACAAAGTAACTCTTATATCTGACATCAATTTTAGATATTTGATAAATGGACCCAAATAGACATCAATATCATTAACAAGTTGTTTTGGTCCAGATATAACCATAGGCAACATAATGTATTTGCACTTCATGCATAACCGTGGTGACATGTATTAATTTTCCAACATAACTGTCCATGTATTGTGAGTACTAATATATAAACCAAAAGGATTTATTCTATCTATATATAATGAAATATGGAGTTTTCTCAGTTGATTTACAATTCCAGGATACTCATAATCAATTTTCTTCCACTGAGGTGAGTTTATTAGATAATACATTTTCCCATATTCAATTATGGTATCTGCATTCCATGTAAATTTTCTCACTATTTCCTGAAATCCATATAGTTTTCTAAACATTGGAATTATATGAAATTATCATGCATCTTTTAAAGTACTGGATTCATTTTATTATATCAATTCACACCACACTTGGTCCATTTATGAGTGATTCATGGTCCTTGAAAAACAATATGAAATCATTTGGGTATGAATGTATTTTTTTAAAAGATAATTCCCATTGAATGTATAATTAATTTAGTGTTATAAGTTCTATAAGAAAGTTTATTTTATTCTGGTATCAAACCATTTTGGAGGACAAGTAATTTTGTAATGTTGGTGTTACTCTATCTGATACCATCTATCAAATTATATAACTCCAATATAGATGAAAATGTTGTATATTTATTAAAACTAGTGTACAATGGTCTCTTATCATAGTTATTTAACTTCTCAAACAAATTTGGACACCCATGAAGGTCAACTTAAATTTCCATTGTCAGTTATTATATATGATCTCCCTAATCATTTACAATGGTACTCATATGAAATAATATATAAAACACAGTATCATCCCAATTAGTATGTACATTCAGTTTAATGTTGTGTTTAGTAAAACATTTATAGCTATGATCTATTTTTTGAAAAATCAAATTTCATTCCAACTCTTCCTGAATAATTTGTCCTAAATAGAAACAACATAAACAAAGACAAAAGGATTTGAGAAGGTTCGTATGCATGCTCCATTGAAAACATGATGAGATATTTAACTCTATCTTCATACTCTTTTGTTATGTGATTAGCATGTATTAATTTTAAATTCATATTCACCCTATTAGGTTGGTAAGATTAATCATTTCATACAAAAATTAAATAAGTACACATAAGATGTTCATAATCAAATGATAAATTCATAGGTAATTTTAATAAGGGTAACCCGACATTGGAATGTTATCGATGATGATTCTTGACAAGTTATCATTTTACTAAAGGTTGAAATGAAAAGAAAAAACCTAGGTTAAACATGTAGTTATTGTTCAAGATAATGTAAAAATTGAGGAACAATCTAATTGGAACAAAGGATGAAATGAAATTGGAAATAATCTTTAATGAATTCAGTAGGGGAAGCAACTATTACTAGTAAAAAATTACATAACAAGGGCCCTATGAGTAAAAAATAAGGTTAATTAACCTTTATAAAATTAATCCAAAACATTATATTGTGTACTCTCACATTTTTTTATCATTCTTACAAGAAGGAATTTTTCACTGATCAAGAGGTTAGCAGTTTTTTTTTTAAAAATTCCGATCATACATTTTCATTGTAACGAAAATATAAAAAGTGTTATAGTTCTTTTAGATTATAATGGAAGTAAATGGAAATTATTTTTGGATTTTAATCAACGGGAGTATGAATCAAACTTGGAACATGGAGCAGATTAATATATTTGCCCTATAAAAACCCTTCCGACTTATTATTTGAAATCACCACCTTTCATAATATGTGGGAAAAGTTTTTACATTTCATATATAAACCTTTTATCCACATCCCCATTTATCTAGGTGGTCCATTCAATTTGAGTGAGATATTTCCAAAAGAAGATCTTGTGTATGATTAATTCAATGATATATCATATTATTAAATATATATACATGATCTAATAAAGAAGTGATCAATTAAAATCAATAATAAGGAGGAGTTAATGTTTATTCATTTATTCACTTGGTATGTGGTGGTCCATGTGGTGTTTTAGTGGAAATATTCTTAGGATATGAAGTTTATATTTTTTTCAAATGATGAAAAACTTGATAGGTCCCAATAACATGGTCTTGAGAACCAAAAACTTTGAATAAACTCTTGAATTTAAATTCAATAAACTAGAATACTCGGGCTAGGGTTTTTAAGAAACTATAAAAAAGCAAAGAACAATCTAATTGGGGTTTCAGGAATGATTTAAATTTAAAAAATTAACATGTATGAGATGAATCCTCAAACAAAAAAAATAAAAATTTATAAATATATATAGAATCCATCATCATATTTTTGACACATATTATAAGAATTTTTTGAAAATGAAAAATATATTAGTAATATAAAATTCCATTGAAGTGATTTAAATGTGGATATATTGTAATTTTCACAAAAAATATTCCAATTTTTATTCAAAAGAAAAGTGAAAATGAATACGATTTAACAATAAGTTCATGTAAGAATAAATATAAAATGTTTATAAATTTAAATTTTCCCTCATTGATAATGGATAAGAATTTATAAAAATTCAGAAACATGTAATTAGTATTTAAATTAGATGATGAGGAATGTGGTGACTATGATACTAAAGATGAAACATTAAGTAAATCAGAGTTGGGGTTATTAATTTAAAAATTGAATGATAATGAGTTCCTTAATGATAAATATAATGGTCATGAAAATGATGAAAAATATCAACTGCGTTTTTACTCAACTTGGAGTTGAAGGATTTTATTTAAATGGAATCAAAGTTATATAAATTTAAAAATATGGATATATTCTCTCAAATATTGAATAAATAATATTTATTTCTCCCATGATATAAATAAATTTATGTCATTAATGGAGAATGAAGAATTCAATTTGATGCTTTTTAATTAGAAGGAGTTGGGGTCTATAGAAGAGGTTGTTAAATAGAAGGAAAAGGAACTATAAAATTTTTTGGAAATATTTTTAGAATCTGTAAATCATACAAACAAGTTTCATTTTAACATCAATATGCTTGTGTGATAAGTTAAAGAATGTTTACTTGTAAATGTTAATATTTTTTAAGACCCTGTTAATATTAATGAGTATATAAATTTGAAAATACCAACCTCAATGGGTGAAAAAGTTCTTTTATTTATGAAAGTAAAGGCCAACAAGAATTCAAAGTCTAATGATGTTTCATCCAAGACCTCACTCCAAAATTAAACCAGAATGTGTAAGGAGTGGGAAAGTTTAGGTGACTAATATTTTTAGTTCCCAAATTTCACATATGATTAATTTAAAGATCCAAAAAATTAGTGATAAATTGAAATCATCCAGGACATTTAACTATTGTTAAATATCAGTCACCCCTTTTTTGGATAGTGCTAAATGAAGTGGTGATCCACCCCCCACCCCCACCCCCCATTTCAAAAAATAAAAAAACATAATCCTATATAATTTAAAAAATCCACCACACCAATTTTTCTAAAAAAAATCCTCATAATGTATTTACCATTGTGTGGAGGATAGCAGTACATAAAGAACAACAGGACTATGTAAAGAGAATAAAAACTAAACACTTATATATCTATATGCAGAAGAATGAGAATTCCTGGTATTTATATTGTGTGAAAAAAATAAAAGTAATCCATGCACCTAAAATAAAAAATATCTCATGCATGAAGGATAAAATATGAGTTTAGTTATACCAAGTGTATGCTAGGTGGCTACTTGCAATGGTTCCATACCAGGTATGTCGAGGGAGGTTATCCAAATGCATCAAGGATGGTACAAAAATACTGATAAATGATATAGGATTATAAATAATAACATATCGTAGGATTTGATAGGGTTGATTCATTCAAGGGATGGTCAAGGGTGTGGGGGTAGAGATGGACTTCCATGAGATCTTGAACGGCGTGTGATATATCAGTTAGATTAGGATTAAATTTATAACACTGTGAAGGGTTTTATCAATGCTATAATTTTAGCATTGATAAAGACCTATAAATATATAATTGTAATAATATAGTAAATATACATTTATAAATATATTTATATATAAATATAAATATAATTATTTATAATTATTTATTTAAAAATATATTTCTATAAAGAAATTTGTAAAATTATTAAAGAATATATAATCTTAAATGCATGAATGATAAAAATTAGTGAAATTGAATATTAAAAATGAATAAAATGTAAAAATATTAAAAAAATGGATAAGTTTTGTTAATTATAAAAATTATTAAATAAAATGGATAAGTTTTATTAATTATAAAAATTTTCTAAAAGAATTAAATATGGATATATATTGAAATGAGGAAGAATAATATTTGAAAATATTAAAACATAGTAAATAAAAATGTATAAATAAATATTATAAAATGGTTAAATTCCAAAAAATAAATATTAATAAATATTAAAAATGAATAAATAATATTAACTGAAATAATATTAAAAATCAATAAATAAAATTTATCGATTAAAAACATAATATATTAAAAATATTATGTTTCTAAATGAAATTTTAAAATTAAAATTAAAATTTGAAAAAATTACATAAATATTATATGTGTGTTTCTATATAAGATTAAATTAATTACATAAATGTGTGTATGAAATTAATGTGTATATATATGAACAAAACAACTTTAATTTATGTTATATCAAGATATGAAATAATTAAACATACAATGTATATTAATGAAATAAATAATAATAAGGTTGAATAAATTTTAAAAATGAATACCTGTGATTAATTATATAGATAAATAAAAAAATAAAAATGAATATTTATAAATACATATGTTAAAATGAAGATGAATACATATTAATTATATAAATTACAACCATATTAAAAATATAAAAAATTATGGGCATCATATCGATAATTGTTAGTTTAATCTTCCCATTATTGATGGGAAAAGGTCTTTAACTAACAAGCACACAGCACCCCAAGCACAGGGCATGGAGGTTGAAGATGCAGCCCTTTCATCCAAGAAGGGAAATTTATTGGCTACAAATTATTGTCTTGTTAGTAATAATAGGACTCTTCGAGTTAAATATTTTATTTCTTTTGCTGATGTGCTCATTGGAACCAACTTGAAGTCAGAGCTTGATTCAATTTCAACTGTCAACACTATGTCCTTAAAAGGAACTAATAATATAGATCTTGATAAAGGGCTCTCTTCTAGCTATTAATGGAAATGAAATTAGGGATAATGTTGTTGTAACTCAAACTTTGGTCAAGTCAGAGGTCGGTTTTCTATCTGGAGGACAAACACTCTATGATTTGCATTAGCTGAGTTATGTGTTCTTTGATTTTGTGGAAGTGATTGACATTATTGATATAATTGGAGAGAACTACCTGAATGCTGGTAATAAAAAGGGAAATCCTCCACTTTGAGTCAAATATATGAAAATTCAAAGGACATATAAAGGTTATCCTTCCCCATCTATAAACCCATATTCATTAAATGTTCTACTACATGGTGTCTCACACTCAGGTCCTTGGATAATGCCTTCTATCAAACAAGGACAAAATACCACCCACTTGGATCATGAATTTTATACACCTATTATCTATGAGAGTGTATATAATGAGGTTTTGGCAGTAAATATTGAAAAATTCATTCCTATTATGAATCTATCTTCATCTTTTTTTGGTGAATAGAAGGTCTCATTTCATAAATACACACACTTTGGTGTTGAGATTTTTCATTCTAAATAAGGATATAAGACCTCCCACCTGGTTTTTAGACATTAGGATATAACTTCTTCCACTAACATGGACATTGTTCAGGTCTAGGTAAGTGTAGTTAATTAGGTTATTTTCCAACTAGGTATAGATGCAAAGGTAGGTGCTCATCTATATTAGTGCATGGTCGGGCCCTGTTGGAGGATATGCTTCTTCTAGATAGAGTTTTCATGCTCTTGAGGTTTCCAAGGAGGATATTATATGGGAAGTCCTCAATTGAAACTTAGGACATGATGGGGATTAACACTCACTTCAATGAGTCATTGACTAAAGAGATTTTATTAATTTAATATGACTATTATTGGCAATCTCCTAAACAGTGGAAGAGAGGAAAACACTCGAGAAGTTGGGGGTAACTCCCACAGAAAGAACAGTTCACAGATAAGCTGTGATGTTATTGAAAATGTGGAATGGTCTTATCCATATCAGTTTTTTAACATTATGGAATCCTCTTACGATACTTATGGAAAATAATTGGATAAGTAATTTGAATTTTTAAGGGAAAGTTTTTTTGAAAACTCCTTTCGGGGACTATGAGGGTGAAAGGTACCCCTAGATCATTATAGAGGATGTGACGGAATAGTTTTATTTACATATTGAAGCTAGTTTATCAAAAATGGAACCGAGTGTCTTTGGCTACAAGGATACCTCATAGTCCAGAAACTATTATATTTTTTTAAGATGGTTGTTGATCTAATATGGGGTTGGATTTTTAGAAGCTTTATTAGAAATACAAGAGCTTCATCATTCAAGAGGACTCATCTGACACATCATCAGATGATGAGAATGTGTCACCTTAAAATGCCACATCATGGAAGAGACGGAATCATCCAAAGGACAAAGATGATATCCCATGAATTTGGGTTCTAGAGGTAGAGGCATGAATTTCTCTCTTATTATATCAATTGTGGGGATTTTATGCTTTTTCAGGTCTTGATTCCCCTTGTATTTTTTAATTTAATTTTTTTTAACAAATTTTGGGGGTGTGGGTTTACTTTAAAACTCTTTATTGATCCTTTTAATTAAATATGTTATGTTAATAAATATATTCTAAAATGAATATAAGAAATAGAAAAAATATAGAAATATTATATGTGTGATTCCATTCTATATAAAAATGCATTAATTACATAGATGTATGTGTGAAATTAATATAAAGCATGTTTGATATATGTTAAATTAAAAAAATAAATGACATTTAATTAAATTTCTATTACCCAATAAAATTAGTCAATATTTTTAATTAATATTAATTTCAAATTATAAACCAATTTTCACTAAATATATGACTTATTTAATGTAAACATAAATATTTTGTATTATATAAGTCATATTTAAATAAATATTATCTATATTGATATATATATATATGTGAATATATTTCTATATTAAATATATTAAATATATTAATGAATAATTATTTATAAAAACATTAAAAATGAATAAATTATAAAAAAAAATTACGAATAAATATTTAAAATTTTTAAATTATAGAAATAGTAAAAAAACTAAACATTATTGATGAATAAATAATATTAAATTAAATTATGATAAAAATCAATGAAAATTAATTAAAAGATGACTAGATTGAAAAGAATATTTAATAAATGAATAATATATTAATATGTTTTAATTATTAAATTTTATTCATTTTTTATTTTTATATTTAATATATGAAATTTATTATTATTTATAATTAATTTATTTATATATACTAAATTCTTTCATTTTTATTAATAATTGTTTCATTAATAATTTTTTAAATATTTTTGTAATTTATTCTTTTTAAATTTTAATTTTTTTAATTATAAAATTTTATTCATTTTATATATTTATATTTAATATATATTATTTAGTACTATTTATATTTTATAGATATATATATTTCATTTATTCATTTTTATTAATAATTAATTTATTAACAAATTTTTTAATATTTTGGTACTTTATTCGTCTTTATTTTTTATTTTTTAATTATTTAAATTTTTTAAAATATTTTTACTATTTATATTTTTTAATTTGATTTTTTTATTAGAGTACAAAAAAATTGGAGGTGGGGTCAATGGGTCACGTACAATCCTATGGGAGATGGGCCTGCTATGCGAGTCAAAAAGGTTGGCCGATGGGTGGAAGAATCGTGTCATGTGTGTGAAGGTTTATGTGGGTGTTGATCCCCCAACAATCACGGAACTTTATAATAGAAGAACACCAAGTCTTATAAAGAACGACCCAGACAATTAAAAAGTCTAAAGTGGGACAAAACTGATCGGGACAACCCTTTATCAGTGCTAAATAAAAGCAATGAGGAAGGGTGGCCTTTATCAACACTTTTATCTACCATTGATAAAGGCTACCACTATTTATTAAGGTTTTGTAGTAATGTGGGTTGTGAGGGATTGAGCTATAATACATGACATATTAGTTGTGGTGGCTCCCGAAAACTACTAAGTTACTATCTGAATATGTGACATGGGATGATGGAACGATGTGATGCATGGGGTGTGTGGTATATAATGAGATGTTTTGATTTATAGGGTGCATGGAATGATATATTAGCTTAAATATCTTCGGGATGACTTTCTTTTTAAGATATATGACTCAGAATGCTCGGCATTGGGGAAGAGCGACAAACTAGTGGGGATGTGCAAGCGAGGTACCTTATTTTGATGTTATATTATATGATCACTTATATGTGAGACTTGGTGAGAGTGATGCATGGTGAGGTCTAGAACATATCATACATGTTAATTGATGATTTAGATTAATTTTTCATCATTGAGCTTTATAATGATTTATTTATCTTTTACATGTGAGGCTCTAAATAGGATCCTATAGAGTATACATGTTATTCTCAGATTATGTATATATAAACATTTTTTTGGTATGTAGAAGTTATTTGGTGATTGGGATGAACATTACTAACTCATGGGTTGTTTAGGATTTTTTTGGGATTTCATGGTCACTATCAAGGATTATCTTTTGACACTTGTAGTTCCCTTTTGGTAGTTGTTTCAATTGTAGGAAATTACATGCATATATCTAGGATCTTTTACTATTATCTTGAGCTGGTGTTGATTGGTGTTTCTTATCTTATCTCACTTTCCTCATGTTCTTTTAGATGGTAATGACTCTCATTTTTGTGTATGATATACTCTCAGTACTTATCATCAACCAATGTCTTATTGGAAGCTAGTTCCAAGGGTCATTATCCGTCTTCTCTCATTGTCGACTGATGAGGGGTACCTTTGGGGGGAGGGGGCTGTGAAACCTCCTCTCGAGTCCCTCGTCCCTAAATCCATGAGGGGTTTGCACTGTAGAAGACCGGTTTTCCCCCACTTAATAAAATAAACTCATTATTCATTCTCCATGTGGAAAGACACTTTACTCTATAAATTCACTACAAGAATCAGGATTGTGGTTCAAATCACTCCTCCTAAAAGGAGGTGTCTTTTCCTTCCTCATTCATAGTTTGAATCCTCTTGCTCAGCACCCTTCACACCGTGAAAACCACTATACCTAGAGGGATCCCTTGGACAAGCCTCATCCATTGTGCGAATTGTCCAGTAAGTGGTATGATTTAATGTAGGCTGTTGAAATTCAGCAGTTTCCCAGGCTGACCATGCATTGATAATTCCATAAGCATCTGAACCACCATCTGAGCCCTATACCTTTTCCAAAAACTTCTCAAGGAGATGTTCAAACATTTTGAATTCTGATTTGAGTCCTAATTCAAGAATTGACCCTCACTTCAGACCAAAAATTCAAATCCCCTGTCAGAACGCAATGACCTGAAAACCTACAGGGCATTACAAAATACAATCCCAAAAAAATATAATTTTAAAATTAACACATTATCAGATATACTCTATAAAATCTTTCTTTAAATATGTATAATGGTACTACATGTGAACAATGTAACTCTTCCTAAGGTAGTTCAAAGACACGAGCTGGGTCAGTATCTATTAGGAGGAGATATAGAGTAATGAGAAATGGTTATATTTGAGAATAAATAACCATATGAGAAGTGAAAAAGGGGTAAAGAATGGTTGTTAAAGGATTTATGTGGTTGAAGAATGGTTATGTTGTTCAAGGGAGAGGATATGATGATAGGAGGATGGAGGTGTTTCGAATAGTCCAACTATAGGATGAGAAAAAAGATCAAAAATATGATGGGTTGAAGTCATCTACTAGAGAAGATGAAATGGAGGATAGAGTAGGGGATAGTAGGGTGAGAGTGGGTTAGGGTTAGGTCTGATCAATCATATTTTGAGAGTGATTTCAATATTTTTGAGAGGTTAAAATATTCCCTCCACTCTCACCCATAAATATAGAGGTTCACCTTTAAATCATTTCTATTTTTATCCCCAATGGGAATTAAATATTTTTTTGTTAGGGATGTCATTCTCCCCTATCAAATTAATTTTCACAAACCCTAACTCCTTTCATAAATCCCCTGTGCCTATGAAACCGTGGGCTTTCCACAGTTATTATCACACATCTCCCTCCCTCCACTCACTGTTGTTGTCCACCTTATGCCATACCTTTGTCACGACCTCTCACCTTTCAGTATTTCCACCCATATCCCACCTTCCTTGTCATTATCACCACCCACTGCCCACATCCCATCCCCAACTACCACCACCTACCTCCCTCTCTCCCTGATCACCATCGGCTCTCGCATCCCCTCATCATCGACCATCACCACCCACCTCTCAGGATCAACTAGTAACTATTATATATTATATATATTTTATTCAATGTATTTTATTATTATATTTTTTTTCAAATTATTTATTAAAATAAATAGAGTGTTTTTTTAAATTTTAACCGGTGTGTCTCTCACCAAGTGTTGTGTCTTTTCGGTTGAACCAATGCATTCTTTGATTGAAATGGTGAGATCGAAGTGATGTGTCCTTCACTAAGAGTTTCCATGTTTTGGTCGAACCAATGTGTTCTTTGACCGAACTGGTGAAATTTTCACCATTTCTAATCTTTAAATAAGCAACGATGAGATCACTTATGCTTAATTAATTTAAATCCTAGAAATTATTTATAGTTATCCCAACAACAGTTCTGTGGGGTAATCAGAAATTGGTGTTCGATTTTCCCCAAAACATGGTGAAATCCTCAATGGATACTTCCACCGATAACCCTATACCATCAACGTGGGGGTGTATCAAACCCTTTTGTACAATGAATTCAATTCAAACATCGAGGTTATATACTTCTTCTCTTTCTACAAAATTATTTTTCTAACAATTAAAGGGGTTTGATAAGGAAAAACCTAGAAGATAGATTCTGAATCTCTCAAAGTCATGACCCAAGATATGGTCAAACTATACCATTTTTATGGAAACAATTTCTCCTAGTGGAAAGACAAGATGAAATTTCTTATAATAGTGTTGAAGATTTCTTACATTTTGGAACTGAATCTTCCTCCCATTCCCAATGATCCCATTTTAAATGCCGATGGCACTCTTGTGGACATGAATCAAGTCAAGCACATTTGATAAATAAGAAAGAAACGTGGAGATGATGAAGTCTTGTGTTGAGGAAACATTCTCAATACTTAATCAAATCGTCTCTACAACTATTTCCTCCAAATGAAGACTGCTCAAGAGATTTGGGATGCACTCAAATTCAAGTATAAATGAGAGGAAGAAGGTACCAATAAATTTCTTATTGAAATTTATCTAAACTACAAGATGGTTGATAACAAGCCTATGTTAGATAAAATTCACGAGCTTCAAGTTATAGAAAATAAACTCCTTTCCCTTAAGATCAATATACTAGAAATGTTTCAAGTGGTTAAAACTATTACTAAATTTCAACCTATGTGGAAAGATTTTGGAAAGTAACTTATTAGGAAAATTGATAATATTTCTTTGGAGAAATTAAAAAATCTTCTTCATATTGAAGGAGAATCCATGTTCAGAGACGTGGGTATGGATTCTCAATTTGATACCAAGGTTAATATCATTTAGGGAATCAAAAAACCAAATTCCTCCTTACATGTCAATAATAAGAGTCAAAAATTTAAGAATAAAGTAAATATTTCCATGAAGAAAGGAGATTTCTTCATCTGTGTAAAACCAGTGCATTTTGCAAGGAGATGTCGCTATTGTAAGAAAATTGACAACCCGCTGTAAATATGCCGACTGAAGAAAATATAGTCCAAATGATATCTGATGTCAATATGACATCAATGAATATGGGATGGTGACTAGATTCTGGAGCAACAGTGCATGTGTTCAAGGATCATTCAATGTTCAAAACATTTGATGATTGAACTATCATGAATAAGTGTATCTTGGAAACAATGCATGTATAAACATTAGTGGAAAAGTAAGCGTGGAGATTAACTTTACTTATGAGAATTAGTTGACCCTTCTCAACATGTTGTGTGTTCCTCAAATTCTAAAGAACATAGTTTAAGTTTTTCGTTTGTGTAAAAAGAGATTTCGGGTTTCATTTGAATCCGATAAGGTTATCTTGTTGAAGGGAGGCACGTTTGTGGGGAAAGGGTATTAAAATTATGGGATCTATCAACTATCTGTTAATAATATGATTGAATATTCTAATTATTTTATTGAATATTCTAATTTGTGGAATGATTGTTTAGCACATGTTAATTATAATTCATTAAAAGTAATGTAGAAGTTAAACTTGATTAATTTTGAAAATAATTTTAATAAATGTGAAACATTTGTAGAATCTAAAATAGTTAAGAATCCTTTCCATTGTGTTGAAAGCAATTATGATATATTAGATTTAGTGTATTCTGATTTTTTTGAACTAAATAGATTATTAACTCATGGAGAGAAAAGATATTTTATTACTTTTTTTTAATGAATGTAGTAGATATTTACATAAATATCTTCTTAAAACAAAGGATGAATCCTTTAATATATTTGAGAAGTATAAAAGCATAATTTGAAAACCAATTAGACAAAAAGATTAAAGTATTACGGTCAGATAAAGGTGGTGAATATTTTATGAACAAGTTTAATGAGTTCTGTGAAGAAAATGGTATAATTCACTAAAGAGCCACTCCTTATACACCTCAGAAAAATCTCTTAGCAGAAAGGAAAAAATTTCAATTTAGTAGAAATGGTAAATTTCATGATTAATAAATCTAAGTTATCATTAATTTTATGTGGAGAATATTTATTGGTTTCATGTCATATTTATAATAGGATTACATCTAGAAAAACTAAGTTATCCCCTTATGAAATTTAGAGAGGAAGAAGACCTAATCTTTCTTATTTCAAAGTGTGGGAGTGTTTATCATATTTGAGATTTATAGATACTAAAAGAACTAAAATTGGTCCTAGAGAAATTAAAGGTTTTTTTGGATATGAATAAAATAGAAAAGCATATAGAATTATGGATTTAAGAGTAACTATAATTGTTAAATCGAGGGATATAGAGTTTTTTTAAAATAAGTTTTATAAAGATGATGTGGAGGAAGTGATTCCTCATATCCCTATCTCTTGTACTCCATCTAGTTCAAATACAATAGTATATAATTATGATGATTCTCAATTTGAACCTAAATGAAGTACAAGAATTAGGAAGGAGAAACATCTACATCCATATTTTATTTCTCCTGATTCCATAATTTTTCTTGTTGAGTGAGATAAAAATAATCATCTTCTGAATAAGTATCCTATAGTTTTTACAATATAAGATGACCCAAAGACTTATAAAGAGGCCATGTCTTCAAGATATGTTTCTTTTTGGAAGGAATCAATTAATGATGAAATATATTCTATTATAGGGAATAATACTTGGGTTGTTATGGATTTACCAAGAGGTTTAAAACCTATTGGAAGAAAATGAGTATTTAGAAAGAAATATGATTCCAATAGTAACATTAAATCTTTTAGATCTAGATTGGTTTCCAATGGTTTTAGAAAAAAATAGGGGATTTATTATTTTGATACATATGCCCCTGTAGCTCAAATTACTTCAATAAGTGTATTATTTTATTTATCTTAAATTAATCACTTGTATGTTCATCAAATGGATCTCAAAAATACTTTTTTAAATGGAGAATTAAATGATGATATTTACATGGAACAACTAGAAGTGTTTGTTTTAAAAGGTAATGAAAACAAGATATGTAAACTAGTAAAATCTCTATATGGACTTAAACAAGCTCCGAAGCAATGGTATGAGAAATTTAATTCTATTATTTTATCTAATGATTTTTCTCATAATAATGCAGATAAATGTGTTTATTCAATGTTTAAAAAAGAATATGAAGTTATTGTGTGTTTACATGTGGATGATATGTTAATTTTTGTAACCAATATGTTTGGTATAATCGAGAAAAATAATTACTTTTCTTCTATGTTTAAATTAAAGGATCTTGGAATAGTTGATATTATTCTAGGTATTAAAGTTGTAAAAAATAGCGGGGGTTATTCTTTAAGTCAGTCTCATTACATGGAAAAAATATAAAATAAATTTGATCATCTTGGTTTCAAGGATGTCAATAATCCAATTGATTCTAGTGTTAAACTTTTTATAAATACAGTTAGAGTTGTAGCACAACTTGAATATGCTGTTGTAATTGGTTGTTTAATGTATGTGATGCATTGCACTAGACCTGATATTTCATTTACGGTACGTAAAATGAGTATATATACTAGTAATCCTAGAATGGATCATTGGATATGTATAACGAGAATTTTTGGATACTTAAAAAATAATGTTTATACTATAATGATTATCCGGCTATATTTGATGGATGCACCGATGCAAGTAGGATTACTAGTATTGGTGAAAACCAATCCACTTCTAGATGGTTGTTTACTCTTGGTGGTTTTGATGTTTCTTGGGTGAGCATGAAACCAACATGTATTTCACATTCAACCACGGATTCAGAGTTTATCTCCTTAGTGGAATTTGGAAAGGAAGCTGAATGGATTAGGAATCTATTATTGGATATTAGATTGTGGCCTATTCTGATGCATCCTATCTCTATCAGTTGTGATAGTGAAGCAAAATTATCAACGACATATAGTATCACTTACAATGGAAAGTCTAGACATATAATTTTGAGACACAATAATGTAAGACAATTGTTACAAGATGGTACCATAACAATTGTTTATGTGAGATCGTGTAAAAACCTTGCGGATCCGTTTACAAAATCTCTAACGAGAGAGGTTATTAGTGCAACTAATAAAGATATAGGGTTAAAACTCATAGAATAAATCATTTAAGTAATGGAAACACAACACTTTCTCTAAGTAGATCCTAATCAAATTTTTTAATGGGTAAAAACAAGTTACGAAGATAATTGTTTATATTGACAATTATAACCCCATTTTTTGTGTCAATATTTTCTGTTATGACAAGAGGTTATGTTTTAAACTCATAAATAAATATTAAGACTCAATGAGTTATGTTCTCTAATAAAAGAAGCACATTGTAATATTTTACCTATGTGAACTTATAATTGGTCCCACTTCTTACAGGACTTAATGGGTTTACTCCTTAGAGATTTCATGAAAAGGATATAAGCACATGGCCTTAAAAGTGATACAAAATTAGATGTTGGATGAAAGTTCATTATATGTATGACTTCTCCAGTTTATCAAAAAGTATAATAAGTTTAATGTTACGAAAAATTATAGATCTGATAAAAATTGAGATATTGATACTAAGTAAAGGTTTAAATTGAAATATACCTATATTATGTAAAACGAATCACTTGTGTTCTGGAGAATTAATATTAATGAATAAAATTGGGGGATTGTTATATATTTTATATATTTTATACAAAATATTTTATTGTTTTAATTTTATTCAAATTATTTATTAAAATAAATAGATCGTTTCTTCAAATTTGAATCAGTGTGTCTCTCACCAAGAGTTGTGTCTTTTCTGTTGAACCAATGTGTTCTTTGATCGAAATGGTGAGATCGAAGTAGTGTATCCCTCACCAAGAGTTTTATTATTTCGGTCAAACTAATGTGTTCTTTGACTAAACTGGTGAAATTTTCACCATTTCTAATCTATAAATAAGCGGTGATGATACCACTTATGATTAATTAATTTCAATAATAGAAATTCTCTAGAGTTATCCCAACATCGGTGCAGTAGGGTAATCAGAAATTGGTGTTTGATTTTCACCAAACCTTGGTAAAATCCCAGAGGGATACTTTTACCAAGAACCCTACACCATCAATGTGGTGGTGGATCAAACCATTTTGGATAGTGAATTCAATTCAAGCATCAAGGTTCTATATGTATTCTCTTTTTGCCAACCTATTTTTCTAACGGTAACCTCTCTGGCTACCCAATCCCTCACACACCCTGCAACTCCCTCCCCCCCTCTCTTATACGGACCACCTCTCCTTATATAGATGATGACCTCAACAACATTATCGCGACCCATCCCCCGGGGCACATATCATGACTACCCCAAGCATGCCTTCCATAGGCCAGGGGCTGACGACTAGCACAAAAGGCGTAAATCGCTAAACTGGGAAGACATTGCCTTTAAACTGAAAACAAACACAATAGAGTACACAACTGGATGCAATCACTAAGTAAAACTGTATACAAATAAAGTGATGGAATGTTAAAGGGGATAGAAATACAAGCCCAGCTGTAAAGTACAAGTACAACTGAAAGAAAGTGAAACTAAAGAAAAGTAAAGCAACTACTAGGTTGTTCTTCGGGGTTCCTACCTGAAGAGTAGGTACAGATGGCCTTATCAACACTCCACGTTCATCTGTCTGCTCTGTGTATCGTCACGCTGAGTAGTCCATCTCTGGGTATCATCCAGTCCTAATACTCTCTCCCTCAGTCATCTCTTTCTGTTCTCTGCAACCAACACAATGAGGTGCGGGCATAGCCCGTGCAAGGGTGAGTATAACGATACTCAGTAGGGACCCCGAAACCCTCATGGTCTCACAAAATCCAACAAGGATAAACAAAAAAGGTATGAAATAATCAGATAACCATTACATAGGTATATGCCCATACATATACCTAATTCATCTAGTAACCTGTCTCAATCATGAGGAAAACACAAAAGTCATTGAATCAGATCAAACCAGGATTTTATTCAAGGGGTAGTATCAAGTAACATCCCCAGTTAAATTGTTGGAGCCTCGGCTGGTGGTATACTCCTCCTCTATCGAGTACAGTGGGCCTCTTGCGTCATACAGAGGTGCTTTCCACTATCCTCTACTATTGTGGTACTCCTCCTGTCGAGTATCATGGGTCTGTTGTGCTCACACAGAGGTGTTCCCCACTGTGGGTGTGTCGCGCTCACACAGAAGCACTCCCCTTCATAGCCTACTGAGATACTCATCTTGTCACGTACTATGGGTCTGACATGCTCACATAGAGGCACTCCCCACTGTGGGTCCACTCCGTCACACAGAGTCGCTCCCCACTGGTCCAGTCGAGTCACACCGAGTCGAATTCGTCATGCAGTCTCCAGGTCCTAGCCAGCTACTAGGTCTCTGTACTCTGTCTTCTCACCACTGGAAGGATCCGCTCCACGAGCTACTGGTTGATTCTCCAACTGTGAAAAAGTCTCATTTAGAAGCATATCAATGGTTTTCCTTGTCAAATGGGTCTCAACGCCACAAACGGTGCGTCAATCGGAAGCCCTATCTGTGATTTATTGGCATTTTTGTCCCAAGGGCCCGATTGGATTTTAGGTTCAATCCAACATGACCGTACACCAACTATGTCCAAACCTCAAGTGGGGTATTCCAAAAAAACCATCTCTCTCTATTCTCTCTGTCACCATAGACATTTCGTCGATCGGACACCCATATCCCAAGTTATGGGCGAAAAGGTAAAAATAGGCCATAGTGGGTCCAGGCTCGGTCCGACCCAGTCAGACTGACCTGGCCCAACCCGGGACTAAACTAAGGTCCGGCCTGGTCCACGGGTCCGATCCGGTCAGCGATTCCGACCCGGCCCGTGGGGGTGGCCCGACACAACTGGGTGGCCCGGCCCAAGGGTGGCCCTGCCCGAGGGGGCAGCCCATCCCACGCTGGGTCCGGCCCACACTGTGTCCGGCCTGGTGGCCCACGGCCCGATGGCCCATGGCCCGGCGGCCCGGGGAGGTCCGCCTCAACTGTGTCTCGGAAGGAATTCGTGTGCCCCTGGCTCACGAACGACAGAGTCATTCGGGTTTAGTCCCAACCAGTGCCGGGTGGTTCCATTCTAGCTCATGTGGGACCCAGCAGGGTCCCGCTTCTCCCGGCTGGCCTAGCGGCTAGCTTCTCTGCACCGCCAGCAGCAGGCCCGACGTCGGTTGTCTCTGATCCTCCATCGCGGCCTACCCTAGCCGCATCTCTCCTCTTCCGGGTGGCACGACGGTGTTGCACCCTTCCGTCGTGGCCCGGCCTGGCCGCGACACCCTTCTCCTCTACTCGGCATGATGGTGCTGCACTATTTTGTCGCGGCCTCGCCTGGCTGCATCCCTCTTCTCATCTACATGACGTGAGGGCTCTGCGCTCTTCTGGTGACCCAGCAGCATTATGCCGCTAGTTTATCCATGACTGGTCTGATGCTGGCCATCGTTGCTCCACCGCGGTCTTCAAAAAATGAGTAAAAATGAAGGGGGAGGGACGGTCCATGTTCGTATGGTCCGATCCCTCCACATTATGTTGTTATCAATTAGAAAAAACATTACCCATGAGTGAACGTCGTAGAATAGAACAATTTTGAACTCAAATCATAAAACAACCCCTGCATCGTATTGTTGTTTGTTGGCGATGTTGCGGAAAGTGAACATCTTTTCTTTGTTCGCCACATTCGTCATACACTCCCAATTTTAATCGTCTGCATCAAAAAGTGACCGGGGTAGAAGAACGAGGAAGAAGCGTCGCCAGCGTTCTTCGCATTCTTCGCGTTCTTCCTTGGGAGGATGGTTCTCCGTAGCTATAATCTTCCTCTGTTACACCCAAAAGAATGTTGCCAAAAAAATGAAATATAGATTATCCATTATTTTTAATGGTTGGCATGAATTCAAATGGAGATTTAATTAAAGGGGGGGCTCTACTTAATTAATTCTTGTGTGTAGACACAAATTAATTAAGGGAGTTCAAGAGGTTTAATGGGTGGTAGATCCATAAATGGGGAGTTCAAGGGTTTCATCCTCATGTGGTCCCCACCTCATTAATTGACAAGAGGTGTTTAAACGTTGGGTAGGCCCCACCACCATTACCTATCATGGGAGGTTATGGTGTGGTGGCACCCACCCCTAACCTCCTCTTGTAGGTTTTAACCACCAAAAATAAAAAAATATAACACTTTATTTTTATTTAATTTTATTAAAAACTCAAAATCTAACATCAATTCTCAACCAACTATCATCGAGGTGGAAGTCCTCTAAAGCAAATACCAGTGTTGTGAGTTCAACGGTGCCCTCAGATTTAAATTCCGAGAACCGGTTCATAATTTATAAAAACCCGCTCTGACATTTACTGAACGTACCCGAACAAAACATTCAAAATTGATCCAGGTCACACCAGGTCTCAGAATCAAAAGCCGTAAATTTTCACGGACTCGTAAAAATCCCATGTATTAAAAAAATCCATGGGAAATTCGGGTCTTTACATTCTCCCCAACTCAGGGATTTACATCCCCATAAGCTACAACTCAAACTAAGGGAATAAATGGGGGTAATGAGAATGTATCTGAGCCTCCCGCTCCCATGTGCTCTCCTGGAGGTTATCGTGCTACCAACAAACTCGTACCAGAGGTATCGACTGTCCATGTAGGACCCGATCCTATCGATCCTCAATCTCCACTGGGACCTCCGTAAAAGTCACTTCGTCGTCGATTTCCAGCTCTCTATGGTCGATGATGTGGGAAGGGTCATGCACGTATCTCCTCAACTAAGATACGTGGAAGATGTTATGAACTCAGTGCAATTGAGGTGGAAGATCTAAGCTGTAATCCACCTCACCTACTCTTCTGAGGACCTAGAAAGGTCCAGTGAATCTCTGAGATAACATCTCGCCTTGGCCAAATCTCTGTAGACCTCGTCGAGGTGAGACCCATAGAAAGACGTGGCTGCCATCCTCGAACTCCAGAGGTCTCCGTCTCCTGTCATCATACGACTTCTGCCTGCTTTGTGCAGTCTTCATCTGCTCCTGGATGATCTGCACCTTCTCCGTAGTGGCTTGTACCATCTCTGGTCTCACTAGTGCTGACTCCCCAGGGTTCGTATAGCACAAGGGTGATCTACAAGGTCGACCATACAAGGCCTCAAAAGGTTTGATACCAATGGAGTGATAGTTTTTGTTGGAGGAAAACTATACCAATGGTATGTGATCCTCCCATCTGCGAAAAAAGTCGAGGACACAAGCTCGGAGCATGTCCTCGAGGTTCTGAATGGTCCGCTCAGTCTGACCATCTATCTGAGCATGGAAGGCAGTGCTCAAGCAAAATTGTGTCCCTAAAGCCTCATAAAACCCCTTTCATAGCCGAGAAGTAAACCGTGCGTCATGGTCGGAGACAATAGAAGAAGGTATCCATGTAAACGCACAATCTCTTTCACATAGAGGCATCCCAAGATCTCTACTGAACTATTCTCTTTGATCGGTATGAAGTGGGCCGACATGGTGAGTCGGTTAACTATCACCCATATTGAGTTGTGACCCATGTATGTACGTGGAAGACCCATCACAAAGTCAATGGATATCCCATCCCACATTCACTCAGGAACCTCTAAGGGATGAACCAATCTTGCTGGTACCTGGTGCTCTGCTTTCACTTGCTAAAACATTTGGCATCGTGAGACGAACTCTGCTACTGCCCTCTTCATACCTAGCCACAGGTTCTATCGTTGAAGGTCCTAGTACATCTTCGCCACTCCTGGATTTACTTCTAGAGGGGAAGTGTGGAACTCCCTCAACACTTCCTCCTAAAGTGCAACTAGTACCACGGTATGTCCTCTGATGAGGTTGACGTGCTCTCCACCTTCCAAAAATCCATTAGGTGCTTGCCCTATGGATATCTGAGTATGTCATGTCTCACAGTTAGCGTCCCCATGATGCACCTCCCTGACTCACTGAAGAAGTGGGGGAGTGACTATAAGAGACTATAGATAGGCTACTCCATATCTATCTACAAAATATATCTGTAAGGTAGCCAGCTACTCTGTTTCCTCTCCTAGCAGTTGTATACCCGTCCTCTTACTGAGTGCATCTACAACAACGTTCCCCTTCCCAGGTCTATAAACTATCTCAAAGTCATAATCCTAGAGAAACTCAATCCAACATCGCTATCTCAGATTCAGTTATTTCTAAGAGAAGATATACCTGAGACTCTTGTGATCATAGTATATGGTAAAAATTTCACCCATAAGATAGTGTCGCCGCATCTTCAAGGCAAAGACCACTGCTTCTAACTCCAGGTCAGGGTAGCGTAGTTTTTCTCATGCTGTCTCAGCTTCCGAGAACCATATGTGATCACTGCTCGCTCCTGCATCAGGACACACCCAAGTCTTGTCCCAGATGTGTCGCAGTAAACTACATACCCTACGCCATCCTACGGAATCCTCAAGATGGGGGCACTAGTCAGCTTCTGCCTCATCTCTTGAAAGCTCTGTTGGCATATCTCCAACCACACGAAGGGTTTACCCTTCTTCGTCAAGGATGATAGTGGTGCTGAAAATCTGGAGAAGTCTGGAATGAATCTCCGATAGTATCCAGCCAAGCCCCAGAAACTATGTACCTCTATCACACTCCTGGGTGGCTCATAAGAAAGTACCACTTCAATCTTCGCTGGATCTACTGCAACTCCAGCCTCTGAGATAACATATCCCAAGAAGGGAACCTATAAAATCCAAAACTGGCACATCGAGAGCTTACCATAAATTTGGTGCTCCTGGAGTGTATCCATTACTACCTAAAAATGCAATGCATGCTCCTCCTCAGTAGTTGAGTATATTAGGATATCTTCGATAAAGACCACAACAAGGTGATTGAGGTAAGGCTGGAAAATCCTGTTCATGAGACACATGAACACTGCTGGAGCGTTGGTTACGCCAAAGGGAATAACTAAGAACTTGTAGTGGCTGTATTAACACCTGAAGGCCGTCTTTTTCACATCCTTGTCTTGAACTCTGAGCTGGTGATAGACTGATCTGAGGCCTATCTTCAAGAACCACCGTGCTCCCTTCAGTTGGTCAAAGAGGTCGTCAATCCTCGGGAGTGGGTACTTGTTATTTACGGTCACCTGGTTTAGGCGAAGGTAGTCGACACATAGAATCAAGCTCCCAACCTCCTTCTTGGCCAACAAAATCGGGGCTGCCTAGGGAGAAACACTAGGTTGAATGAATCCATTTCTATGTATGTCCTCTAGTTGTACCTAAAGCTCAAGAAGCTCAGCGGGAGCCATCTGATATGTTGGAGTAGATATTGGTGTCATCTCGGGGTACAGGTCAATGTAGATGTACACCTCTCTATAAGGAGGTAGTTCTGGAACATCGTCAGGGAAAACATCTGGGTACCGGTCCACCACTATAGGATAAGTCAGACTCTCCGCATCAACTACTCTGAGGGTAAGTCAAGCCAACTAGTGAGTGATCGGTTGCACCCTCCTCCGAGTAAGTCTTTACAATGCTGTAAAGTTTCCCTTATCACCGGTGAAGGTGAACCTGGTTCCATCCATGCGGACACACCGCACTTTGCGCCTAATACAGTCAATCTGAGCGTGGACTGTAGATAACTAGTCCATACCCAAGATGACATCGTAAGTCCTCGACGCCGCTACAATAAGATCCCAGCTGAAGCTCTCACCTCCTGGAGTAGGAACACACAACCGGAACCAGTGTGTAATCATCGAGTCTGCTCCCGTAGGAGTATCTAGCTGTAAGGATCGAGCCAACGGCTCCTTCGGAATCTCCAAGATCCGAACGAGGGATGTGGAAATGAAAGAGTGATTGGCACCTGTGTCTATAAGAACTTCAGTTAAGGTGGAGTAGACACAGATATTACATTGAATCATCTCTGGAGTGTCGTGATCATAAGCCTCAGCTGCCTGAATCTAAGCTCTCCCCTATCCACCCGATCCCTGCAGTTGGGGTGGACCTCCTGGTGGTGGTGGTGGAAACACCTCTAAAAGTCGTGCACTGCGAGTTGCACGTCCAGATCCTCCTCCATGTCTACCTCCTCCCTGCAGGCCGCCTCGATCAAACCTCTGCCTCTGCCTGGGAGGTTGCTCAACTGTATGTTGATCATCAGAATGGCGGGTCAGATAGTCAAGAGCCATGTGACCCTGCCCGCCGCACGAGTAACACTGTCTTCTCCTGGAAGGTAATTCACTACCTCGGGTACCCCACACAATAGATCCTGAGTCCTAAAGCTATAAAACCATGGGTATGTTCCTCTTAGACCTCTACTTTATCTGTCTACTGCCAGCTGCAGAAGACTCCACTACATGTTGACTAGTAGTGGGTCTCCCTACTAGTGACTGCTCATCAAGGAAAATCTCCACTAGAAGGGCTATCTCTAACACCCCTGCCTACATCGGGATGCTGATGGAGATCATAGATGCCCTGATATCTCGCTTGAGCCCCTCCTCGAAGGTATGGGACATGGAGAATGGTTCTTGTACCATATCTGTAGAGTATCATGAGAGGAAGGTGAACCTCGATGAGTACTGATCTACCGTCATGCTACCTTGCTGTAGATGCAGTAGCTCATGTATCTGCACCGCTCAAAGGGTGGCTGGGACAAACTCCGCTCGGAATAGGCTATCAAAGTATAACCATAGTAGGTTCACCTCGTCTTGGGCCTGGAGGATCAGGCTTCACCATCTGCCTGTTGCTACCTGAAGGAGACTCGCGGTAAGGATCACCATGTAGTCTATTGGTGTCCCTACTAGCCTAAAGACTCTCACCACAGCCTCCAGCAAATCCTCAGCCACTTGTGGGTCCATCTCTCTCTGGAACCTGGGTGGCCTCTGGCACTGGAGCTCATGCAATGCGTTCAAGCAGTGTGCATTGTCTGCTGTTGGGGATGGTCGCATCGATGGCCCAACAGGAAGTGGTACCGATGGTAAATGGCCCTGCACTGAGGCCTCGTCGCTCGGTCGGCTGTCAGAGCGTATGACTCTTGGGGCTCTGTGGGGAGGCATCCTGAAAGAAACAGATGTGACCTGGTCAAAATATTTATACCAGGTGAGCTAACCTGGTTGAGATGACTTAAAAAAACCTTGCGAAACACACACGCAATCAGTGTTTTTGTGCACTAAGTCGGAAATCAGTAGTCATGGTCCCCGTGTATGGATACGTCGGCCGCCGAGCCAATGATGGACTCCCTGAATTGAGAACAACACTCAGTAACCTTAACACTATTGATTCACAGAAAAGAAAGATCAGAGTCCTAAGTTCTGCGGTAGAACCGACTCCTCTGATACCAATTTTTCACGACCCATCCCCTGGGGCCTGTATCGTGACTAACCCAAGCCCTCCTTCCATAGGCTCGGGGATAGAGACTAGCACCAAAGGCGTAAATCCCTAAACCGGGAAGGCATTTTCTTTAAAACTGAAAAAAAACACAATAAAGTACACAACTAGAAGTAAACACTAAGTAAAACTGTATACAAAAGAAGTGTTGGAAAGTAAAGGGGGCTGGAAATACAACCCCAACTGTAAAGTTCAAGTACAACTGAAAGCAAGTACAACTGAAGAAAAATAAATCAACTACTAGGTTATTCTCTAGGGTTCCTACCTGAAGGGTAGGTACATATGGCCTCATCCACACTCCAGGTCCGCAGGTCTGCTCTGTGTACCGTCATGCCAAGTGGTACAATTCCAGGTATCGTCCGGTCCTGATACTCTCTGCCTTAGTCAGCAATGTCCATTGTCTGCAACAAGCACAATGAGGTGTGTGCATAGCCCGTGCAGGGGTGAGTATAATGATACTCAGTAGGGACCCCGAGACCCTCAAGGTCTCACAAAATCCAACAAGGATAAACCACAAAGGAATGAAATCATCATATAACCATTACTTAGGTATATGTCCATATATATACCTAATTTATCAGGTAACCCATCTCAATCATGAGGAAAACACAAAATTCATTGACTCAGCTCAAACCAGGATTTTATTCAATGGGTGGTATCATGTAACATCCACAGTTACACTTTCGGAACCTCGGATGATGGTGTACTCATCCTCTATCAAGTACAGTGGGAATGCCTCATCACACATAGGTGCTTCCCACTATCCTAGACTATTGTGGTACTCCTCCTATCGAGTAATGTGGGTCTGTTGCGCTCACACAAAGGCGCTGCCCACTGTGGGTCTGCAGTACTCACATAGAGGTGCTCCCCCTCGTAGCCTGCTGAGATACTCCTTCTGTTAAGTATCGTGGGTCTTCCATGCTCACACAGAGGCACTTCCCACCATGGTTCTTTTGTATCACACAGAGGTTCTCCCCACTAGTCTATTTGAGTCACACCGAGTCGAATCGGTCAAGCAGTCGTCAGGTCTCATCCAGCTACTAGGTCTCTGTACTCTATCTTCTCGCCTCTGGAAGGATCCTCTCCATGAGCTATGGGTTGATACTCCAACTATGACGAAGTCCCAGTTAGAATTATCTCAAAGGTTTGCCTCGTCATATGGGTCTCAACTCAACAGACGACGCGTCAATCAGACGCCCGGTCTGTGAGTTATTGGCATTTCCGTCCCGGGGCCCGATTGGATGTTAGGTTCAATACAACCTGACCACACTCCAACTATGTCCAAACCTCAAGTGGGATATGCTAAAAGAACCTTCTCACTCCAATATTTCCATCTTCGTAGATGGTTCATCTATTGGACACCCGTAGCCCATGTTATGGGCGAAAAGGTGAAAACAGGACATAACGGGCCCGACCCGGTCTGCGGGTTCGACCCGGTCCATGGGGGCGGACTGGCCCAAGTGGGCGGCATGGCCTGAGGGGGAGGGCTAGCCCACGCTGTGTTCGGCCCAGAGGCCTGTGGGGGTCTGCCTCAGCCACATCCAGGGGGGAAGTCACGCGCCCCCTGGCTCCTAAACGGAAGAGTCGTTCGGGTGGAGTCCCAACCGGCGCCAGGTGGAACCGGTCCAGCTCACACGGGACCCAGCAGGGTCCTGATTCCCACGGATGGTTGAGCGGCCATCCATGCCACACCGCTCGCAGCAGACCCGACACCAGCTGCGCCTTCTGCTCCGCCGCAGCCCGCCCTAGCCGCGACTCTCCTCCTCCGCGCGGCACGACGGCGCAACGCCCTTCCACTGCGGCCCGGCCTGGCCACGTCCCCCTTCTCCTCCGCACGGTGTAACAGCACCACACTCTTTTTCCATGGCCCGGCCTGGACGTGGCCCCCTTCTCCTCTGCGTTGTGCGACGGCGCTGCACTCTTCCGGCGACACGATGGCATTGTGCCCCCATTTTCTCCGCGACCGATCTGATGTTGGTCGTCGTTGCTCCACCGCAGTCATCAAAAAAATGAGGAAAAACGAAGGGAGAGGTTAGGGCTATGTTCGTGCAGTCTGATCCCTCCACATTATGGTGTTATCAATTTTAAAAAACATTACCCATGAGTGAAAGACATAGAACGGAACAATTTCGAACTCAAATCATAAAACAACCCCTACCTTGTATTGTTGTTCATTGACGATGTTGTGAAAAGCGAATGTCGTTTCATCGTTCGCTGTGTTTCTCATGCATTCCCAATTTCAAGATCGTGTGTTAGAAAGTGTCCAGGGTATAAGACTGAGGAAGAAGTGTCGCTGGTGTTCTTCGTGTTCTTTGTGTTCTTCACTGGGAGGATAGTTCTCCTTAGCTCTCCTCTTCCTCTGTTCCACCCAGAAGAATGTTTCCAACAAAATGAAATAATAGATTATCCATTATTTTTAATGGTTGGTATGAATTCAAATAGAGAATTAATTAAAGGGGGGGATCCACTTAATTAATTCTTGTGTGTAGGAACAAATTAATTAAGGGAGTTTAAGAGGTTTAATGGGTGGTAGCTCCATAAATGGGGAGTTCAAGGGTTTCATCCTCGGGTGGTCCCCACCTCATTAATTGATAAGATGTGTTTAAACCTCAGGTGGGCCCCACCACCATAACCTCTCATGGGAGGTAATGGTGTGGTGGCCGCCACCCCTAACCTCCTCTTGGAGGTTTTAACCACAAAAAATAAAAATAAAAGCTAACACTTTATTTTTATTTAATTTTTTTAAAAACCCAAAATCTAACTTCTATTCTCGACCAACTGTCGTCGAGGTGGAAGTCCTCTTAAGCGAATATTGGCGCTGCAAGTTCAACGGTGCCCTCGGATTTAAATTCTAAGCACTGGTTCAAATGTTATAAAAAATTTCTCATACGTTTACTAAACTTACCCGAACAAAACTTCAAAAATTGATTCAGTGCACACTGGGCCTCAGAATCAAGTGCTGTAAATTTTCGAAGACTCTTAAATATCTCATGTATTAAAAAACAATTTCCACGAGAAATCCAGGTCTTTATAGACATTACTAGAGAGACCACATTTACTATTGTATCCAAACACCCTAGCAGTTTATCTGTGAAGGGATGCTCAACTATGTATGTTTTTTAAAGATATCATAGAGAAAAATATGATAATTCCTTATTTTCAAAATAAATTTATACATATTTTCATGGTTTTATAGATTCTAAATAACTTTTTGTAGATTTAATATCCACGGGGTGCATTTAATTTTTTTATACAGGTGTAATTTTCATTGGAAATATTTTAGAGTAATTATAATCATATATATGAATTCAAAATGTAGTGAAGACAAAACAAGTGATTTTGTTTCTTAAATTAATTATTATGTTGATCCCATTAATATTTTAGAAGATGTGAGTGATTATGAAGCATTACCAAGAGTAAAATTAAAATGTTAAAGAAATGTGAATTTTTCCATGTGGTCATATTTTGAAGTGATTTATGTAATTGAAGGAAAGAAAAAAAATAAGATACAAGACATGTAATCAATTGCATATTTATAACTAAATATAGGGTACCCGTGACTTGAAGTGGAATATACTAAAATTTCCAAGGCGAGTCACACATGACATTTATCATATAATAATTGGGAAAGATGATGGTCAAATGGGGTTATATGGGGTAAGTTTGATCATGAAATTTTCAAATAATTGTGGATTGCTACTGTTAT
Organism: Viscum album; assembly: GCA_963277665.1. Taxonomy (NCBI): domain Eukaryota; kingdom Viridiplantae; phylum Streptophyta; class Magnoliopsida; order Santalales; family Viscaceae; genus Viscum; species Viscum album. The sequence continues at coordinate 478,229,000 of OY728164.1, read as the reverse complement.
AAAGAATGGTTTTCCATTTTTGTTTGTTGATTTTGAAGGAATTTGGCCATAATTATGCATAATTACAAAAATTTGAGTCTTTAGTGGTGGTTTATTAGTAGAGTTTCTTATAACTATTTCTAATTAAATTTTTTTATATTATTTATAATATAGTGTTAGTTTCATAAAAAATGGTAAATAATTTTAAGAAAGACTTATTGACACTACCCCCTACCCACCCCAACCCCAACGACCATAGCCCACAACCCCCTAGAGTACCCCTTCCTCGACTATGATTTTCAGCTTTTGACCCCCATCCCTCAATGCCAACCACCAACCACTAATCTCCCCTAACTCAATGCTAACCGTTGACCAACTACACCCCTCCCTTATCAACAACTGCCAACCTCTGACTCTTCCTCCCTTGATATCAACCACGGAGCCACCCCTTGATGGGTATTCTTGGGATACGGTGGACCCTCATCCCTATTTCCCAATAACCACCACCCATAATGGATACTAACACCTGAGACCTTCCCCACTACATTGTACTCTTATCTCTATCCTTGATTTTTTATAATTCTATCAGAGTCAGGAGTTATTGGGATCATATCCCTGACCTCTATGCTATTTTTTCCCTCTCCTTACCTTAGTGACCTTCTTCCACAATATCCTACCCTGTTATTGTGAGGGTTAATATTTACTCATTTATTTTTTATATATTTTTAATGTCAAATTTAATCATATTCATGTTAAATTTGTGTTATGTCAAATCAAGACCCTACCCCAGTTAATGATTAAATTAAGTGATGTTAAAAATTGATTTTGATTATTTTATTGGAAATTTATATATTTATATATGAACATACAAGGAGAAGAGTGGAAATAAAATACTGATTGATAAAAGTTAATTTTATTTACCTCAAAACACACCTCGTTATGCCAAGTGTTTAGAATAATTTTTAGAGTGTGCAATTAAAAACTGATTGGTGGATTATAGAATAAAATATTCAATTATAAATTATAAATTCAATATATGGTTGAATAGAAACAAAGTATATGATAAATTTATATTGAAACAGTTTACTGTTATTTATGTATGCTGAATTTGGAATAAAGAATTGAATATTATGGAAAGTTCCAACAATGAAATCTAATCAACAAAACACAATGTGACCCACTAGAGGAGAATTCAATAAAAAACCTATTAAATGGTGAATTTTGATTTTTAAGATATAATGTGTATGATTTTAATAGATCAAAAAAACCTTTTGTTGATCCTAAGCAGGTTGATCTTACTTAGAACTTTTAGTGACCAAAAAAACATTTTATAAATTAATTGAATACGTACAGTAAGAACTATATGAAGGGTGTTCTAATTATTATACATTTTCTTTCCAACATAAGTTATATTATATAAAGTGTCTCTATGTAATTAATGAAAAAACAATGACCATGAATTTAAAGTTGCTTCATGATTAATTTATTGAAGCTAAGATCCCTATATCATTCTATGAGATGAAAAAAAATCATTAATAATCATAGACTTGATTATAAAAAGATACATGCATTCCCTAATGATTACATGATTTACTAGGGAGAAGATTCTGATAAAGAATAATACATAAGATTTCATACAATGATATGAGGGTCAATGAATATAAATTATAGTACAAATCAATGTATCACTAGGAAGCAATAGAAAGATAAAAGACCCACAAAGGTATTACATTACATCTCTCTAAAACCACACTTGAAAATATTATTCATTTATTCTAAGACTGAATATGACATGAAGTGGAATGATCAGGATAATAAAAATGTTGACTTGATGAGACATCAAAAGGTTTTATATCATGGAAGGTTTTTGATTCATTATATTCATATTTTTCTTTGGATACTAGGGATGTATGTTTGAGATTTGATTTTTATGACATTAACCCTTTTGGTATTTTAAGTACTAATTATAACATTTGTCTATTTTTTTATCCCCTATAGTCTACCTTCATTTTTGTGTATAAATAAGAATTATTCCATTATTTAAATGATTATTCTTGGAATGAAAATTCCTAAATATGAAATTGATGTATACCTTTAATCTTTAATCAAAGAATTGTGAGAATTATGGGATTAGGGAATGGAAACATATGATTATTAAATGAGAAAAATATTCAACATGAATTTTCCTTCAATGTGGATAATTAGTGACTTTCATAGGCTATGAAACTTATCCAATTATAACACTCATACAAGTTTTTCTTTTCAAGATTATAAAGTTGATTATAACCTCAACTATTATCTCACAGTATAATATAGAGTTTCATGTGTAATCCTTTATTTCTTTATGCTTCTTATAATTATAGGTTTAAAAATATAAAATATATGGAGATATTGAATTGACAAATCCATAAAAGGTGTTATATGGTTCAGAAATCTTGGGAAAATTAATGAATGTCGCTATAGAAATTAGAAAATGTAACCAGTTTAAAGAAGGTGGGAAAAGGGTACGAGGTGTAGTATGAAAAGTATCTAGAACAAAACAATGGAATAAAATGAGTATATTTATAAAAATTACATATTGGAAGTTTAATGTTATGTGTCATAATCTTGAAAAAATGCATATTGAGAAGAATATCCATGATAATGTAATTTTTAAATTTCTTAATGAGTAGGGTAAATCAAATGATCACCTTAATGCTCCTAAAGATTTGGATTCAATGAATATAAATCATGGTTCATAGGAAAATGATAATGGTAACTATCCATCAACTATTTTTACAATGAAAAATCATGAGAAATATGTATTCCTTCAAACTTTAAAAAATGTAAAATTGTTATATGGATATTCAAGTAACATTTCAAGGTGTGTTGAATTAAAACATTGAAATATTTATTGATTTAAAAGTAATGAATAACATTTTCTAATGGTATATTTTTTCCATTATAATTACATAATACGTTACCCAAAAAAGTAACTATAGTTTTAGTTGATTTGTGTGCCTTTTTTTGATATCTTTGTGGAAAAACTCTAAATCCAACTGAGTTTGATAAACATCAAGAAAGAATTTTTCAACAGGATGTCATTTAGAGATGTTATTTCCCCCTTAATTATTCATAGGCATGATTCATTTGACTATTAATTTTTTTAGAGAGGATAAAATTGGTGTATGGGTACACTATTGATGGGTGTAACTAATTGAGAGGTATGTCAATCTTATTTTTATTTGTATTCATGAATTCAATTTTATTAAATCATTGAATAATTTTTTTAATATGTTTTTTTATTTTTTATCAGGTACTTAGGTCATTTGAAATCATATGTAAGAAATAAATCTCAACCATAAGGCTATATTGCTCCATGTTATATAGTTGAAGGTTGTTGGTCTATATATTCTAATTATTTGGATGGGATTGAGACTAGATTCAATCATGTTGGATGTGGATTTGAAATCTCCTCTATTACCCATTTTGAAAACTACTCATCAGTATTTCCAACTATTGGATGACCAATTAAAAAGTGGTTGAATTTTACACACACTGAAATTGAGTTACTACAATTGAATAGATATGTGATACTCAATAATATAATTATATATCCATTTATTGAAGAATTGAGATTGGAAATAAAGAGGTGACTAAGGGTTTGAGCTTTAAATGAACATGAATTAAAAATAGTTGTTAATATAGAGATTATAAAATTGTTCTTATGTCATGTAAGTATATACTCATATTCATATTATTGATGAGTAGTTATTTTTTCTATGTTAATAGTAACACCTTATATCTTTTTTTCTAGATAATGTATGTTGAGAATTGATTTGAAATGTAAAATGATTTGAAGTTTTTAGCTCGATATCCTCTAAGGAACGCTAATTGATTCGATGCCTATAATATTCATGGCTTCAAGTTTTGTACACATTTCATGGATAGGACATGAAAAATAAAAATAGTGGTTTATTTAAACTAGCATAGGTGGGATACTATAGAAATATGATTGATATAATCAAATTAAACTATCATGTTATATTTCTAGTTGTCCTTTTTAATGAAATATTTGTTACATTTTACCTATGTCAACTTCTCTCCCTTGATATATATTGGTGAGAACTTGGAGTATGATCCATTTATATTGGATTCACAAGAGAAGATGGTTTATTATGTGGATTATGGAATACATAAAAGTTGGAGTGTTTTGTACAATTAAACTAGAGACACTTGTATGAAATTGGTGATGAAGATCAATTGGTACTTTGTGATAGTGAACCTCATCAACCACAAAACATTGAACATTTTTTTCCTGACAATATTGAAACAATAGAACTTGCAAGAGACGGTGAAAAATTACTATTAATCACAATGGGGCTTGATAACAATGAATACAACATATATTAATATAATTTAATGTATAAAGTTGTAATGAAACTATATTATAACTTATCATTTATAGTTGTTTAATACATATATACATTGTTTTATGTTTTATTTTATTTTTTTCAAAATATTTTACTTCTGCATTTTTATACACATTTATTATATTCTAAACCATTAGAATTTTAATAATGTCAAGACAAAAAATTGAGATCATAGTCGATCAACATCACAAAGCACACCACCACTACCATCAACTTTAGTGGATCCAAATGATTCTCTTGTAGTATAGAATTATAGTGATCTAGAAGTTTCCCTAGTTTTTATTGGTATCCCACCATCTGATGTACCTCTCACAATGGAGTAGTTGGTCACCCCTCCATCTTGGGGATATTAGGGAGTTACAATTACTGGTATGTATTTCATTTTACTAAAAAAACTATATCTTTTATTAATTGTTTAATGAATTTTTCAAATATGTAAAGACAACAATATAAGAGATATAAATTTGAACACAAAAGATGAATGAGATGTGAAATAATTCAATATTATCATTCCGTTTGATGAGTTCGGGGTGCCTACCAGTGATGCTGCTAGAATCTGTTGACAGATTCTTGGGAAGTATTCTTGTGAGATAGTTATATTTATCCCTAATTATAAAGATTGAAGGAATATTCACACAAATTGGAAAAATGAAGTCTTTGATTAGTGAATGTAATATTAATTTAATATTCATTAATAAATAATTTAAATACATGAGTAAAATTAGTAATATTCTTACAAATTTTATGTTTTGTATTTCTAGATGTTTTTTCATTTTGATTTCTCTAACCCCATTTAACACCCATAGAATCTGAAAATTTTGAGTAATAAATTGTGATATTTTAAGTGTATATTATGGCACGAGTTTAATGACCCATCTCTGAGAACATGAAAAACATAGGAAAAAGTGTCAGAAGGAATTACTCATGACAAATGGCATATGTTTGTCGATATTAAAAAAGATGTATCTCATTAGGTAATTTCATATTTTACTGTATCATAATAACATAAACACAATAAAATTATGATTTTTATTAATGTTGTTATTTTAATAGGAATTATCTAAAAAATATTGTGAATTGTGAGAAACAAGTCATTCCACATATCGCCAAGTCATAGAGTTTTTTTAATAAAAATTAAAATCTTGGCTGCATTTTATCCATAATTATTTATATTATTTTATTATAAGTTATGGTTTTTTCTAACTTTTTTATATTTTTTTATGAAGGATAATGAATTAGGTCACTCTATTGTCTGAATAGAGATGTGGCTTAAAGATCATAGGAAACCCGATGATAGTTTTGTGATTGAACCTACAAAAGAAATTAGATAATGTAAATTTCATTATTATTTCATGTTATTTCATTAATATAAAAATATGATAATGAAAAATAAATTATATCAACAAACTAGACTTAAATCCAATTAAATTGGTTTGGATACCTGGATCAAACGATGTTAATTATCTCTATCAATATCATTTCATCCATCTAACTGACCCCAATTAATTGAGTTTAATAATTATATTTTATTATAATTTGTTTTTAATTTTTATTTTTTTATATAAATGAAATAACATTAAATAGTAATGAAAATTTTATTAATTGGATAATATTATGAATTTAAGATAATTTAAAAAATCATTATTAATATTGTTTTATTAATATGATAAAATTTATGAATCCTTGGATGTTAACCCTTTACAATCATCATAAGTATCCCAAAATGATGTAATTGAAGTATTTTTAGGAAAGGATATTCTTGGGTTTGTATAAGAGATAGATTTTGGGAATACTGCATCAGTTCTTTTGTAGGACATCACCATCATTTATTGCAACGCACAATAGGGTTTTTGGTATTTCTATTTATTAGGAGGTACAAAGATAAATTACAATTTTGAATGAAAAATTGTTTGAATATGAATCTTTTAGGAAAACATGGGATCAATGGTGTTTAATAATGGAAAATTATTTAGTTTTTGTATTTAAAAGGATGATGGGCATGATCCTTGAGTAAATTTATAGACATATAGCTTATCCTACTGAGGTAAATTATAAAATCCATAGATCATTAACACGTTTTCAAAGAACATAGAAAACCTCGATGAATAAAACTAAAATTACATATTTATATTGAAAACACACACTTTGATTTATACCAACCACATCATGTGTTAAACTAATGTGAATTCAATTCCTACATGTCAAAAATGAATTATAGATCATTTTCCTAAATTTTTAAAACAATACGATCTCATTTTCGTGATTATGACTATGTGATAGATGTTTTAAAGTAAAATGACACTTATATTGAAAACACACACTTTGAGTCATACCACTGACTTCATGTGTCTGATTATGGTGTGGTCAATTCTTACAGATCACAAATAAATTATGCACAAATTTTCAAAATGTTTGCAAACAACTTGGTATTGTTTTCTTAATTTTACCTATGTGATGAACATTTTAAATTAAAATGAGACTTCTATATTCAAAACACGTACATTTAGTCATATTGACTACGTTATGGGTCATATTGATGTGTGTTCATTTCCAACACATAAAAATTTAATTATGGATAATTTACATAAAATTTGAATACAATACGAGATCATTTCCCCTATTTTGGATATGTAACATGCATTTTAAAGTAAAAAATGACACTTCTATATTAAAAAAATGGACTTTGAGTAATATTTACCAATTAATGTGTTCAATGGCCATGAAATCACTGAATAATTACCATAGATTTATTTTTGAAGTGTAGGAACTAAAAACACATCAATCTGAGTTATGGTTTTCCCAGGATGCCAATAAACACATTTTTAGTGTTTTAAAACACTAAAACGTGTGTGAAACAATAAAAACCATAGAAAACAACATCATAATGACATAAAATCATGTGAAATACACCATTTAATTATTTTTGAGGCCTGTGCACAAAAAACATGTCCATATGACATGTGGTGTTCTCACAATAACTCAATAAGTAATTTTAAAAGATATTAATGTCTTTTGAAACAGGTCTCTAGGGGTCAAAACCAAAAAATAATGTTGTATGGACATTAAATCACAGTACAATAACTGTTGATTAATTTTTTAAATGTAGAAACCAATGAATCTTCATTCCAATTTATAGTTTATTGTGGATTCTTATAATCACGCTTTTAGTGTTTAAAACACTTAATCAAGTATGTAATGGTAATAAACATAGATAAAAACATCATATTGAATTAAAATCATGGAAAACTAACCATTGAATTATTTTTTATATGTATTCATATAAAACATGTCCATATGACATGTGGTGTGCTCAAAATGACTAAATAAACAGTTTTAAAAGATAACAACGTCTATAGGGTGTCAAAACTTGGAAAATGTCATCGAATGATCATGAAATCATAGTAAAATTATTGTAGACTTATTTTTGAAATGAATGAACTAAATACCTATCAATCTCAGTTACAGTTTCTAGTGATGCCCTTAAACTCTCTTTTAGTGTTTTAAAACAAAAAAACAAGCTTTTAATAGTCAAAACCATATAAAATAACCTCATATTTACATAAAATCATGGAAAACCCACCATTGAATTATTTTTTATGGGTATGCATAGATAACACGTTCATATGATGTGTGGTGTGCTCGGAATAACATAATAAAAAAATTTAGAAGATACTAATTTCATTAAAAACATGTGTTAGAGGGTTAAAATCTAAAAATTGATATTGGATGGATATTAAATCAAACGAAAATGGAAATAGATTTGTTTCTGAAATTTAGAAACTAACGGAACATAAATCCGTGTTACAGTTTTCCTGGGATGCTAATAAACAAGTTTTTAGTGTTTTAAAACACTAAAACATGCATTATAGGGTCAAAACCATAGAAAAAAACTTCATATTGTTGTGAAATTATGGTATAACCATCATTGAATTATTTTTTATGTTTCAAAAAGAAAAAATGTCCACATGACTTTCAGTGTGCTTGTAATGACTCAATAAACTATTTTAAAAGATACTAAATTCATTAAAAACATGTGTTAATGGGTCCAAACCAATAATATGATATTGGATGCTGTGAAATAATTAAAAAACAATTATAGATTTATTTTTGAAATATATGAATCAGTAACACATCATTCCAAATTAAAGATTTTACTAGGATGCCTGAAAACGATTTTTTAGTGTTTTGAAACACTAAACCATGCATGTAACTATCAAAACCATTGAAGAAAACCTAATATTATTGTGACATAATTATACAACCATCATTTCATTATTTTTTATTTTTATACATAGAAAAAACGCCCATCTGACATGCAGTGTGCTCGTAATGACTCAATAAACAAATTTAAAATATATCAAAATCATTAAAAACATGTGTTGGGGGGTCAAAACTAGGAAAACAACATAAGATGGAAATGAAATCATATGATAATGACAATAGATTTATTTTTTAAATATAGTAATAGATGAAACATCATTAAGAGTTATGATTTGTCTAAGATTGTTGTAAATACGTTTTTAGTGTATTAAAATACTATAATGCATGTGTAATAGAAAATGACATAATATTGACATAAAATCATTGAAAACCACCATTTGACTATTTTTTATGTTTATTAATAGAAAAGGCATCCATACAACATGTAGTGTGCTTGGAATAACTTAATAAATGGTTTTGAAAAGATACCAAAGTCTTAAAAAATGTGAGTTAGGGGGTCAAAACTATACAAACGATTTAAGATAGCCATGAAATCACAAGAAAGAAACCTTAAATTTATTTTTGAAAATTAGGAACTCATTTAATGTCATTATGATTTATAGTTTTCCTAGGATGCCTCTAAACATATTTTTTATTTTTTAAACACAAAAACATGTGTGTAATGGTCAAAACCATTAAAAACGGCCTCAAATTAATATGAAATCATTGGAAAACTATTTTTTAATTATTTTTGACACATGCGCATAGAAAAAATGTCCATATGAAATCATATATGCGTATAATAACTCAATAAATGGTTTTAAAAGATACCAAAGTCTTTAAAAATGTGTTTCAAGGGGTCAAACCCAAGAAATTGAAGTCCGATGGCGATTAAATCAAAAGGAAATGACTATAGATATATTTTTGAAATGTAGGAATTAAAAAAACATAAATCTAATTTGTAGTTCTCATAGTATGTTGATAAACATGCTTTTATTATTTTAAAACACCAAAACACGCATGTGATGGTCAAAACCATATAAAACAACTTTATATTGATGTGAAATTATGGGGGGGATCATTTAATTATTTTTTATATGTATTTAAAGACAACATATCGATATGATGTTCAATGTGGTCTTAATGACTCAATATTTTTTTTTGAAAGATACCAAATTTTTTAAGTCATGAGTCAAGGGGTCCAAACCAAGAAAATTAGGTTGGATTATGTGAAATCATATGAAAATAACTATAGATTTATTTTTGAAATATAAGAATTAAAAACACATCATTTCAAGTTTCGGTTTTCCCGAGATGCTCATGAAATTGTTTTTAGTGTTTCAAAACACTAAAACATGAATGTAATCGTCAAAAACATAGAAAATAGCCTCATATTATTGTGAAATAATATATAGCCATAGTTTAATTATTTGGGATTTATATATATATATATTCAAGACATACATACAAAATGTGGTGTGCTCTAGATGACCCAATAAACAATTTTAAAAGATACTAAAGTCTTTAAAAACATGTTTCTAGGGGTCAAAACTAGGAAAATGATGTTGGATCGACATGAAATAATATAAAAATGGATGTAGATTGTTTTTGAAATTTTGGAATCAATGGAAGATCATTTCAAGTTACATTTTTCCTGGGATTCAGTGTTTTTGTTGTTTTAAAATACTAAAACCCATGTGAAATGGTCAATATTATCAAAAAATACCTCAAATTAATATGAAATCATTATAAAAATAACATTAAATTATTTTTGACGTGTTTACATAGACAACACATTCATTCTATATATGGTGTACTTTGAATGACTCAATAAATAGTTTTAAAATATACCAAAGGCTTAAAAATGTGCACCAGGAGGTCAAAACTAGACAAAAAAAGTCAGATGGCCATAAAATCACAACAAAGAGACCTTTTATTGGTTTTTGAAATGTATGAACTCACTAAATTCTATTCTGAGTTATGGTTTTCCTAGGATGTTCAAAAATGTGTTTTTAATGTTTTAAAAAACTAAACCATATGTGTAAAGATAAATTTCATATAAAAACCCCATATTGATGTTAAATCATGGGTAAACCACCATTGAAATATTTGTGATGTTAACACATAGAAAAAATATCTATCTGATGGGTGATGTTCTTAGAATGAATCAATAATCAGTTTCTAAAGATATAAATGTCTTTAAAACATGTTTCGGGGTGTCACCATTGGAAAAACATAGGATTGTTTTCAAATAATAAAAAAACTACCATATATTGATTTTTGAAATGTAGGAATTGAAGAAATTTTATTCTGAGTTACGGTTTTCTCATGATTCATATAAAAAATTGTCTTTTAATACACTAAAATGTGCGTACAATGGTCAAAATAATAGAAAATTACATCATATTAATGTGAAATAATGTGATAACAACCATTGACTTATTTTTTTGTGTATTCATAGAAAACACATCCATAAAATGTGTATTGTACAAAAAATGACTCAATAAACTATTTTAAAACATACCAATGTCTTCAAATACGTATTGTATGGTGTCAAAACTAGGAAAATGTTATCAGATGACCCGAAAATTCGAGGATAATGATTGTAGATTTTTTTTTGAAATATAAGAACTAAAGAAATGTCATTATGAGTTATGGTTTTCCTAGGATGTCTATAAACACATTTTTAGTGTTTCAAAACACTAAAATGTGCATTTAACGGTCAAAACAATAATAAAAAACCTTAGATTTATGTTGAATAATAAGAAAACCACCATTGAATTATTTTTTAGAAATATTAGAGATGATTCCACATAAAAGTATTTAAAATTTATTTATTAAGTAACATTCAAGAACAATGTACGTTGATTTCAAAATTTATTATATTATTATATACTTATGATTTTTTAGTTCCAAGTATTTAATTATATCTTCAATATGTAATTTTATGTTTTCAAAGTGTTTTTCATGATAATTTTTTTATTTTTTATTAAAATTTATTCTGTTTGATTAAAAAAATAACAAATCTTTTGTGAAATATTTTAAATATATTCTATTTATATTCTCTTTCATATTCATTTTTTCTAATGTTATTGATTTTATTATTGGTGAAAAATGTAGACAGTAGGAAATACAATGACCATTATGGTCCATGGAATTCTTCAGAAGTCATTCGTGATGGTTTTTATTTTTTTGGACTGTTTAAATCTTATCATTGATTCTACTATAATTTTGATTTATTATATTTAGTTCAAATTTATATCTTTTTTTTATTTTAGTTGATGACATGATGAGGTCGATTATAGTTGATAAAATGATATAGGGTTATATGGATGTAGCATAGGTCATTGAATGGATGTATATTAGCCATTATTTTTTTTGGACATATTTTATATGTATATATTGAAGACTGTAGTTATGGGTTGAATGAGTATATGGGCTAAATGAGGTTGTATATATATGAATGTGGATGTATGAAAGTGTATGTATAATATGTTTAATATTAATTTATGTTATAGTTTATTGTATGTGAGTTTTTATATAGATTTTTTTATTAAATATTTTGAAAAAAATTGTAATATATTCATGTGTGGTTTATGTTATCCATTACTAATAGATGCACTAATATCTCTTTAGAGGTAGTAAATGGTTACTATCTCTAAATCTAACTGCCACTGAAGTATATAGTGGCAGTTAGTTTCATTTCCCCTATTTTATTTTTGGATTATTTTTTTAAAAACACTACCATGAAATGAATTAAAAATGATTCTATGTACAATAAAAATGAAAAATATAAAAACTGTTTCTAAATGATTGTCGAAAATGAAAGATGCAAAGATTTTCATAACCGCCACTAAAACATGTTGCGGAAGTTTAAACCAATTTCAATATAAAAATGCACCGTTAAAACCACCCTTTTCTATAGTTCATTTCCTAAGATAAAATCTTTGTCTATAAATATATTCCAAGTTAATTTTTGAAAATGAATGATAATGAAAATCCTAGTTTTTTATATCACATGGCACAAAATAGAAATGGAGTCCCTCAGTGATAGGTGGATGGTTCAAGGTGTTGCGGGTGGAAATTTTATTTATGACACTGATATGAAATATAAAAAACATAAATCATAAATATGAAAAATAAAATATAAAAACAAAAAAAATAAGTTATAAAACAAAAAATAAAAACATAAAAGGGGTTGGGTAGAGATTTTGAAATAAATCATAAAAACAAAAAATATAATAAAAATATAAAAAGGGGGTAGGGTCATAGATGGAATTAGGGGAACAAAAAACTTCTCTTAGGGTCAAATATGGCATTTACTAATAGGTCTCAGGTATCATATGTTATCTCTAATATCAGGATCATTATCAGCAAGGGTAGGGTCGTTGTCGGCAGGGTGATGGGTCGTCATTGATCGTGGCTCGACTATCATTGGCCTTGGCTCGATATTTTTTATTGGGGGTTAATTCATCATCATTGATGGATATTTCATTGTCATAAGGGTGACGTATTTCTCTCTAAGGTTGAGTAGGGTTTGAAAAAACCATCAATAAAAAATGGCATGCTAAAACCCATGACATTGTCATGCTGGTGGAAACATGGCATGTGCTTGTGGTGTATCATTTCATTTTCATCATTATAATATCATAGAGAGGTGTAGACCACCATGTAACAAGATATATTGTTTCATTAAAAACTATAATGAAAATTTTATGCCTAAATATTTTTTATATTTGATTCATGGTATAAATTCATCAACATATGGTTTTTGGGGTTCTTTAACAACTGATGGTTATATATGTTTATAGCCCATTTCATTGACCAAGATTGGTTGTTACAAAAAAAGGTTTTAGTTTTTCCTCCATGCCTACAATACCTAATGGTGTAACTCTACTTGAAAAATTGTATAGTTTGTTATGTAAATATGGAATCAGGGAAAAGTATTTAAAATCACCTTGAACAATGCTAGTGCAACTTTTGTTGATCTTTTTCTAACTCAATTGGATTTGAAGAACCCTCTTATTTCTAATAGAGAATATTTTCTTATTTAGTGTTGTACGTGTATACTTAATCTTTCAGTTCAATATGGGTTGAAATAAATTGATGAATCAATGTGAAAATACATGAAATCTTGAAATATGTGAGAAGTTCACAAGCCAATAAAACAGTAGTGGTTATATTGTATTAGACTATCTCTAACCAAATGTGAAAATGGTAGTGGAATTCCATTTTGGTTTTAATACCCCCTCTAACCCAGTGCCATATCTAGTTCTATTTTTGTGTTCATCTATAGTGTAATGTGAAATATGGTTCTCCCCTATAGCTACTCCATCTCTGTTTTGGTTTTTTTATTTTAAATTTACTTTCATTATTTGAAAAATATTAGTTTATTAAAATAAAAAATTATAATTATAATATATTTTTAGAATAAAAAATTATATAATGGGTTGGAGATGGTTTTCACTATAGCTACTTCATTTTGAAGTATCCTTACTCTATTATGGAGTTTTGTGTTAGAGATGGATGCAGGCAGTCATAATTGGATAGAAAAAAAGGCTTAATGTAGGATGTAAAAAATAGATGGAATTCAATATTCATCACGATTGAGAGAGACTTTTGTTTTAAACATGAATTAAAACATTTTTAAATAAGTAATAATAATTACACTTGTAGTATATATCAATATAAATGGGATATAGTTTAAATAATTAAAAAGTTTATTCAAGTTTTCTATGACATCACTTGTAATTTTTCTAGAATAAAGTGTCCCACTTAAAACATGTATTTTCTTTTAATTGTCAAAACTCATTTAATGTTTAAACAATATATAGAAAGTGAGGATGATAAGTACTTAGAAAAAAACTGCTCAAGTTTTTACTAAGTTTATGATGTATTGGGTTTATTTTATATGGATGTTGACATGTTTTGTTATTTCAGATCCTTTATGAAAAATTCATTTTGTGGATGTTGGTTATTATTGTAAACTAAATTCAGTATTATTCCACTAGAAAGCTTATGGATCTGTACTGAATATACATCAGAAGATCCTAAACCGATGGTGTCTCTAAGTAGGCTACCGAGTACCTGGTGTTAGCTATCAGGCATCGGGTGGGGTCACAACAGCTTGTATGAGATCGATATTTATTAAAGTAAAAATTTATTAAATATAGTATTCCATGACTTCATGACTCTAGACTAATTAAATTACATTCTTATCCCTCTTAGATCCTATATAATGACTCCCTTGTCCTCTTGTAAGTTTCACTTTGATTTCCAATAATGTTGATCTGAGTTGTTACTGAGTTTCTCTCAAAACCTCTCAGATAGCCAAATCTAAAATTCAAAATCTCTTAAAGGATCTCAATATTCTTCTTAAATCTATCATACTCAATTGTAATCATCCATCCAAATATATTTATGAGAGGATTGAAATTACTGTTTCTAAATAAAAACTCTCTCTTCTCAATAACCTTTCTCCAAGGTTTCTCACTCCGCAAAAGTGAGGGATGAGTTCCTTGGATATCCGTAAATATTTAGAAGGTTCTCAAAAATCACAATTGTCATAGGTGAGTTTCTTGATCACTACTAAGATCAACGGATTTATACAATTTACCTCTCATGTTTAAGGGTGGATGCATAGGAGAACAAATCATGATAATTTCAAACAGTTTATCAATTTTTTTTGTATTCTCTTTACTATTTCTATATTACATCATTTAACATTGATTCACATACTTGCATAAATTTGGTTTTATCTTCTCCATGCTTAAATTACATTGATATTGAGTTTATAAACTAAATTTGAATTTATAAAATATGTCTTAATTGATTAATTACTTTATTATTTTCTTATATTTTATATTTTATAAGGGCAATTCACCCCCTCTTTCCATATATCTTTGACCAAAAATTGGTATTAAATGAGTGTTTGGTGTTTTTTCTAAAAAAATTATTTTTTTCAAAATTTTCATTCAATTTTTTAAATAATAACCAATTTTTAAATCTATATTTTATTATGGAATCTAATTCCAATTCGTATGATTCTATTTTTAACAACACCAATTACACCTATTGGAATAACTAAATGTCAAATTTTCTTTTTAATACTATTTATACTATATGGAAAATGGTAATGCATGAGTATGTTCCCACCAAATACTATAAAGATAAATTAACTCTTGAAGATGATAGTAATTTTAAGTTAAAAACCATTCTATGAATGTCTTCCATTGTAGTCTTGATAGAAATAAATTAAATCATATTTATTCATGAAAATTTTTCTTATGAAACTTGTAAATTATTTAAATATTCCATATTGGATATGTATCTTCACGATTTTTAAAGTTTCACAATGTATTAAAATTAATCTATTATAATCATGTTTATGAGAATTACTTACATCTGTAATGCTATAAATTCCTCAGTAATGATGTATCTATAGAAACTCTCGTAAAAACATCTTATGGGTTTTACCAAGCTCATGGGCTCTCAAAGTCATAGAAATTAAAGAATACAGAGATGTGAAAAATATAGAGGTTGAGGAAAACATCTACTCCCTAATAAAATATGAAATCATGATGAAACTTTAAGTGGGGGGGGCAGCCAACAAAGCTAAAAAATTAAGACAACTATTTCCTTCAAAGATACCAATTATGAACAATTTGGAGGTGAGGGTCTAGACTACACTCAAATTTCCAGGAACATGTAAAATTACTTCCAAAATAATAAATTCTACATCTGATCAAAAAAAGGAAAAATAAAAGTTAGATACATAAGTGAAATGCTTTCCAACCGATCTAAAAAGGAAAATAAAAAGGTCAAACCAGAAGTAACATTCTATGAATGTAAAAAAAATAAAGGTTATATCAAGTTAGAGTGCTCTATCTATGGGAAGAATATCATAGAAAATAAACAAGGAAAAAATTATTTTAAAGTCATAACATGGAGTGAAATTGATGACTCAATGTATTCAACTTTATCATCCACTTCAAGTGACTCATGCCCAAATTTCCTTATGGAACATGTTGATGAAATTTTTGTGGTTATTATCTCTATTATTAATGTATATTCTTCCTCTTCCACCCTCTATTATTCTCATATCTCTTCTTCTTGTTATTCCTACAATAACCTAAATTATAATGAACTAAAATTTTCTCATAATAAAATCAAAATGAAATTCTTTAAATTTATTCATTAGATGTATCACTTGAAAATAAATATAATCAAGTGGTTCATGATAAAGTTATTCGTAAAAAATAAAATTAATATCCCTCTATGAAAATGAAGAATAAATAGGATATTGATAAACTAGAATCATCCATTAAATAATAAAATAATCCTTTCCAAATTCACCCAAGGAGAAAATAATTTGAATAGTGTTTCGGGCTCTCAAAAATATAGACAATATCAGGATGGTATTGGTTTCTCCTAACATGAAAAAACCTCAAAAAATCAATAAAATAACTTTTTTAAAGGTTTCACGCAATATAAATTTTTTAATTATTACAAAATAATTGGTCATTTTATCTATGAATGTGATTAAAACAATACTAGATATAGGAGACCAAAATCAATCAATCTTTATTCTAATTTTTCTAAAAAAACCTCATGATAAGAAAATATTGTCCAGAAATAATTATTGGATAACCTAAGAAGAACCATTATTTTTTGGTTCCCAAAACCTTCAATTGTTTGATTTTGTATAAAAAGTGCCTTCTAAGAAAAAAAACACTATGGTATCAAGAGAGTGGTTTCTTAAGAAAAATGAATGACAACCTCCCTGAATTTTATCAAAATGAGAAACTAAAAATAGATCATGTCACTTTTGAAGATAATTATAATGGTAAGATAATCAGTAATGTAACCATTGGTTTTTCTTACTCAACTTTAATTAAAAATGATTTATTAATTAAATTCTCAAAACAAAATTTGCTAAGTATTAGTCAATTATGTGATAAAATTCTTAAAATATCTCTCAAATATATTTATTTCAATGTCTTTAATTTCAAATGAAAAATTTTATTAACCACTTAAATATATCAAAAAAATTACACAACCAATTTAAAATCACTTTCTAACCAAAACATCAAATGTTTGAGTGCATAATTAAGTGATTTGTGGCTTTGGCATAACTGCCTTGATCACTGCAGCAAAAAATATCTTTTAAAACTCAATTATTATAAACTAGTATGAGATATTCTTAAATTTAATTTAAAATATGACATGGTTTGTGAAACTTGACAATATAGTAATCTACACAAATCATATTATAATTCTAAAACGGAATTTCTTCTCCAAAAGATCTTAAATTGATTCATCTTGACCATTTTGGTCCTTCTTAAATCGAAAATCTATGAGACAAATATTATACTCTCATAATTTTTTATGACTTTACAAGATTATCATGGGAATTTTTCATATATCATAAAATTGAAACATGTAAATAATTCATCAAGTTTTATAAAATGGATGAAAATAAAAAAGTTTTTAAAATTATTACAATTTTTAGTGAAAATAATAGAGAATTTTATAACAAAGAATTTAATGATTTGTAATATTATGGTGGATATAATAATTCTTTTTTCTCTCCTTAAACTCCTCAACAAAACAGGGTAGTAGAGAGGTGAAATTATACAATCCAATAAATCACTCAAACTCTTTTGAATGAATTTTTAATTATAAAATATTTTTAGGCTAAGACCATGAATATTGTATGATATATCATTAATCACATTCTCATAAGTAATTTTCTAAAAAATACCCCTTAGGAAGTATATCTTAATAAAAAACCCACATTCAGTTTTTTCAAAGTTTTTTTTACAAATTTTTTATTTAAAAAACAAAATATTGTAATAGGAAATTTGACTCTAAATCTAATGAAAGTATCTTTCCTGGGTACTCTAACTCAATAAAGACATGTTGAATCTTTAAAAAAAGAACTAAAATGGTGAAATAATCAATCCATGTGGTTTTTTTATAAAAATTTGACATATACTATTTCTAAAATTGTTTTTGAAAATGGTGTTGTAAATTAAAATTTTAAAACCACAAAAGATGAAGAAGGAAAATAATCACTATCAAATTTTTTTCCTAAAGTTTTAAAAAAATATAAAAAACATCCCACTAAATATATCATCGAACATTTAAAAGTATGAAATCATACTCAATGATTACCCTTAAATGAGGCAGAACATGTTACCTTTGTCTCTCACCATGAACCCAAAAACCTTAATGATTCATTTAACAATGAAAATTGGGTACTTTCCATGAAAGAGGATCTGAATAAATTTACTCAAAATGATGTATAGACTCTCATTTAAATACCTAACGATCATCCAATTAAAATACTAAATTGTTTTTTAGAAATAATCTAGATGATGTTGGTAATATTACTAAAAAAATTATAAATTCAAAAGATCATAAATAAGAATATGTAATTGAATATGGTGAAACCTTTACACCCATAAATCTATTATAATGATTTTAAAATGGGAAAATCTTGTTCAAATATCTTTTTAAAACACATATAAAATGATTCATTACTCCTTCACATTTACATTGATGATGTGGTTTTTATCTCTACTAATTAATCTCTCTATTTTTGAATATTATTATTGAATGAAAAGGGAATTTTAGATGAGCTTTATGGGTGAACTCAAATTCTATCTAAGTTTTTATATTTCTCAAATGAATTATGAAATCTTTTTAAACTAAAAAATATATATCATTGAACTCTAAAAATGATTCATATTGGATATATCTATGGATATTAGTATGCTCCGGAGTACAACTTGTAAGATTAAATTGGATGAATCCAGTAAAATGGTTAACAAAAAAGATTTATAAAAGTATGATTGGTAGTATACTTTAATCTATTGTAACCCATTTTGATATAATGTTCAGTTTTTGTCTCTATTCTCGTTTTCAATCAAATACAAAGTAATATCATTTAAAATCTATCAAAATAATTTCTCATTATTTAAAAGGAACTAATAATCTCATTTTTTATCTAAATGGAACTTCTTTTGAATTAGCTTACATTTTTCAATGCAAATTTTGGAGGATGACAACTAGATTAGGCAATTACTAGTGAAGCATTTCATCTTCTAGTAAAATCCCTCATCTTATAGAGTTGCAATAAAAATTTTCAGTTTCTCTTTTTATAGTTGAAGTGAAATACATAGTAGTTGGGAGTTTTTATTTCCAAATTTGATGCATGAAACACTATCTTATACTTAGGTATTACATTAAACTATATCCCTATTTAGTGTTCTAAAACCAATTAAATAAATATCTATAAAAATCATATCTCACACTATCTCACCAAACACATTGACCTAAGACACCATTTCCTATGATATAACTTCTAAAAGTCAATATCTTATTAGATTTTTTCCAAATGGAATATCTAATCACTGATATTTTGACCAAAACTATAGCCCTTGATCATTTTGAATTAATTAAAGGTGAATTATGAATGGTTTACTTGGGAGATTTTTATTTTGATTAATGGTTATCCTAAATTAACGTTCTAAAATGTTATTTTAAATATATTTTTAGTAGTGAATTTATTGTTTTATCATTTATCAATTCTATATTAGATATGATATTTTTATCTTACATGTGGTATCATTTTATAGGGATCCTAATATCTTTTAATTCTGAAATTTTTCTTGAGAGTGATCTTTTTTTAAATTATATATTTCCAAAAAAATTATCTTATTTTTAAAATTTCATAATCATATTTTCAAAAAACGTACTTTATTAATATTGATTTTAAAAACTAATTTTGGTACCTTTTTTCAAATATATTTTTGAAAATTATTTTTAAAACTTATATGAAAAAATTTATATATGTTATCTTACTTTTAAATTTTGTTTTTATCTATCTTAAATAAGTTTAATGATGAGTAAAAAACTAAAATATATACTTGTCTCTATAACTTTTTTCTTGACTTATCTTTGACAGGATAAAAATTGAATAATTATTTCAATGTATGATTTCACATTAAAGTAACCTTTAAAATCTATTTCAATAAAAAAATTAATTTAGTTACACCCATTCCTTGTATAAATTTATTTCATGGAAAAGGTATATAATGTTTTATTTTCTTTTTCATAATTTTTTATATTATTTTTCACTTTTACATTCTCTTTTTTCTCTCCTTATTTATTTCACTTATCTTTTTTCCACTAATCCCTTTTCCTTTATTATTTTATCTTTACCCCATCTCTCTAATGATCACATTATTTCAGTATTTTGGATGTTAAAAGTTGTTTTTAAAATTATTTTATTTCTAAGTCTTTTCTTTTTTTTTCTTATATTTTAATTTCTTCTATGTCTCTAATGATTATATTATTTGGGGAGTTTTGAAATTAAATTTTTATTTCCAAATATTTTTGTTTCATTAAAAATATTTTTCTCTCTTAAACTTAATTTTGAAAATTCATTTTTAATTTTAAAATAAGCATTTTTTTCTTTTAAAATTTTTAAAGTTTATCTTTCCTCTTATTATTTTTTATATTTTTGATAATATAAAAGAGGGAGAAATTTCCAAACAAAAAGAAGTGTGTGTAATTTTATAAATGGAGACTTTTATTTAAAAAGAATCACAAAAGGGGAGTAGTTCTTAAATTATTAAATTATTCTTCCCTATTTCAAAATTGTTTTACCATGGGGAGATTTTAAAATTTTTATATATTTTTATTGATAGAATTATGGGTGTGTCTACTTATTGATATCATTTAATATCGTGTTAATATATTGAATTAATTTTTCATCTATTTCACTCTTTATTTATGTGTAATTTATCTTTTTATGTAAGTGTTTATGATCATCAAAAATTGGGATATTGTTTTACCTCTCTCTATAATGGTGTTTTTATTAGATTTTATGACCTTAGAATAACTGTTTGTACTTTGATTGCATGTATTTTTTTTTATTTTAATATTAATAAAATATCTTGTAAGATATTCTTCATTGTTTTGAATGGATTTAATGTAATAATTTCGTAGAGTATATGTCACCTTGATAAGGTTACACCATTTCCCTGCTATGATGAGAACCATTAAATTATATGAAGATATTATTAAATATATTTATATTTGTAGATAATGTTCTATGATGGGACATATATAATGTTTCTATTAGGTGAAATTGCTCATAAGAAGATAAAACTTCTTCTCATTAAGTTCACACTTGGTAATCTCAAATATGGGAGATTATGAGAACTGACCCACCAGTAGAAATTCCATAGTTTTAGTGTTATCATATATTCCTAGTTGTGAATGTGTGTGATGATCCATAAACTTTATGATTATTATTAATGTTTATTACAACTCTTTCACTTATATATGTTTCATAAACCATGATGATACATTTCATGGAGAAGTTGGATACGTTGGGTGCATCAAGAGTGATGTGTTATTAATGAATAAGTTGAGGAATGATTTTTTTTATTTCCATATTTATATAATTTGATATCTCAGTCCTTTTATTAGAATATAACTATCACATTTAATTTCATGGATATGGTGTAATGATGTGTTTATTTTAGATAGTCAATTAAAGACGTATCAAATATATAGGTTGATGAAATAGATGTGAAACATTCTTGGTAAGATATTGAGACAAAGAGATTATAATTCACATTGAGAATTCTTATGTGGTTGTTTACAACATTAAGCTATTTATCTTGGCTTCCTTGACCCATTTCTAGATAATAATCTTGAACTTTAATCAAGTCTACTTAATTCCATTGATACAAAACCCTAGAGGGTCACACACTAAGTGTTTCCATTGATTTTGATTAAATTATATTTGAATTTAATTTTTGGAATAAATATTACTCTTAATACTGATAAATAATTTTGTTCATGTTTAATTAATCTCTAATGTTATTAAGCTAATAAATAATTATTAATTTATTAATGAATAATTTATTTAGTTACATGAATATTTAATATATATTTTTTTTGGGTTGTGAACACGATATTTATTTTATTGATGAATGGAATGTTTAATTAAATATTTTTTCAAGTATTAAATAAATATTGAGGAGTTGGAGTGGTACAAGATCATTTATTGTGATGAATATTTATTTACAAGCTAGTAAATTATATTTATGATCGCACGATTTAGTGCACACCATAAAATAATAACACTGTTATTATTATATGGCTAGGGTTTTGTTAAGGATTGTAATATTATTTAAAGGTTGATAAACAATTAAATAATATTTTCAATGCAAACCATAGCTCTATAAATAGATAGTTATGTCTGTTATGTAAGGTTAATCGAAACATGAGAATCATTGTGCACAATGAAATTCTCTCTCCATTCCTCCTCACTACCTCTAAATAATGAGAAATTCTAGATAGATTCCTTCTGGATTGAAAGAACTATAAGTGGTCAATATGAACAATTCAATCCAATTTATTTTACATAAGATAACCCAAAAATCAACTGGAAATTCTTGGGAAATGAAAGCATCGCTCATGTGTACGTATGAACTACCATCTCCATGAAGAGATATATTCCATTTTCCATTAAAACCTCACATGGAAGGTTATTATGATATATTTAAGCTATATTTATAATATATTTATGAAATAATTATGTTTATCAATAGATAATATATTATCTAACGTATTACCCTTCTATTCATTGAAAAATGGTAACGTCGCTCTTTCGTACGCTTGGACTACCACCTCCATGAAGTGAGGCGATTCATCTTTCCTATTTGAATAACATGATTATAATAAGGATTTATTTAATGAATATATATGATATTTATAATATAAATAAGATTATTTAAATATTAATAGTTATATACTTTCACTCCCTTTTAACCATTAGGAATGCTAAAACATCTTCAAGCATATGTGCGGACTACCGCCTTCATGAATGACAGATTTCATTTTTTTAATACCACCTTGCATGATTAGTTATAAAATGGATAAAAATTATATTCTTGTCTTTATTAATAATATAAATATTAAGGAACCATTTTATAACACACACTACTAAAAAATTGGCCTCTAATAGTGCAAGAAATGGCCTTTGTCAGCAATAGAAAGGTGCTGACAATGTGAACGATGTTAAAAGACCAAGATTTTTATCAGTACTAATAAAGAGGTCATTTATTAGTGACAAAAACATGATGATAAATAGATACTTTATCAATGATTTTAAAAGTGATGATAAAATACCCATCTATCAGTGCTTTAATTTAGTACCGCTAAAAGAAACCTTTATCAATGCTTTCATAAGCACTGATAAATTTTGTTTTATCAACACCTTTAAAAGCGATGATAAAGACCCACACTATAGTATATTGTAACAGCACATTGAAGCACTAGAAAAACATCAGATATCAAAAAAACAATTCCCAATATATAATTTAAATGAAATTAAATTTAAATACAAGAAAAAACACTATATTGTAGACATTTCAAAAATTTGTTTATACAGTTAAATAAAATAAAATTATTACATAAATTCAAAAAAAAACCTAATTGTTAATGTTACCATGATTTTTGTTGACTTTATTTGTCAAACTACCAATATTGCATGAGTAGTCTCGAACAAACCACCTCAACTCGAACAAAATAATCCACCTATATAAGAAAAATGTTATTGTGAGTAATACTAAAAAGAAATAAATTAGACATAAATATGAAATAATATATTAATTCTATGGAAAATTATTTTACTTTGAAAATATCAAGATTACCTCTGTGATTGAGTACTGGAAGGAACTAGTCAAAAATTGATAAATGTAAATACTACAAGATTGAAATTTTTTGTGAGAGAAGAAGCCTATATAAGTTTTGGTGTAGAAAGGGATGAAATATTGACAGAGCACCCAAAATCGAAAAAAATAATCCTCTTATATAAGAAAATAATTATTATGTGAGTAATACTAAAAAAATAAATTTAACATACATATGAAATAATATACTAATTCTATGAATAATGATTTTATTGTAAAAACATCAATATTACCTCTATAATTGAGTAGAGGTAGTTTCGTTACTCTTCCTGCATTGGTAATGGATGTAACTTGAATGAAAGTGATAAATGAACTGTTATAGGGGTGAAAAGGTTTTAAGAGATAAATAGCATGAATTTTGGACAGATCACCCCCCCAACTCGAACAAAATAATCCACCTATATAAGAAAAAAATTATTATTTGAGTAGTAATAAAAAGAAATAAATTAAACATACATATGAAACAATACATTAATTACATAGACAATGATTTTACTATAAAAACATCAATATTACCTCTATAATTGTGTTGAGGTAGCAACATATTTCTTACTAAAAAGGCAGTGGAGGTAACATTAGAGAAAGTGATAAATGCACCACTGTAGGGATGAAAATGTTTTAAGGGAGAAAGAGCATGAAAGTTAGACATATCACCCCCAAATCAAACCAAATAATCCACTAGTATAAGAACAAAATTATTATATGAGTGATACTAAAAACAAATAAATTAAACATACATATAAAAAAACATTAATTCCATGGATAATTATTTTACTATAAATACATCAATATTACCTCTAAAATTGAGAAGATGCATCATCATTACTATTCCTATAAAGGAAGTGGTGGTAACATGAAAAAAGTGATAAATTCACCACTATAGGGGTGAAAATATTTTAAGAGAGAAGAAGCATGAAGATTTTATAGAGCACCCCAAATAGAACAAAATAATCCACCTATATATCAAAATAATTATTATGTGAGTAATACTAAAAATAAATAAATTAAACATAAATATGAGACAATACATTAATTCTATGTATAATGATTTTATTGTACAA
Organism: Viscum album; assembly: GCA_963277665.1. Lineage (NCBI taxonomy): Eukaryota > Viridiplantae > Streptophyta > Magnoliopsida > Santalales > Viscaceae > Viscum > Viscum album. The sequence goes on along the minus strand of OY728164.1, from coordinate 478,203,572 downwards.
ACATCAAGATTGGCTATGTGATTGAGTAGTGAAAATGTCGTTACTCTTCTTGAAAAAGCATGACACATGGACAAAAATATTCTAAAATAAACAAACTCAACAAGGAGTAATGAAAATTAAATCAACGTTCTGTTATATAATATTCCTGTAAAATAGAGAAAGTATATTGCAACATTACCTTTGCATCTATCCAAAGGGTTTCCTTAATTATAGTTTGTTCTCATAATGGATTGCTAACATAGTCATATGTAGAAGACATTGTCTTCATGAGTAGTCAAATGTTTAATTTAGATTATGTTAATCCATTAAAGAACATATAATATTATGAGAAAAAACATAATATATTAAAAAACATGTTTACCTTTCCATTGAAATCTATTTATTTTTTTAAAGATTTTCAAGATTTGATTCCACTTTCAAGATTCAAAATCCCCTCTTTGTGGTTCTCTCTAACATACCATACATTGTCTATAGTGTTACTAGAATGAACTGATTGTGATTTCCCAATGAAAGGGTCATACTTCATTAAATTTTCATCTAACTCAACATTTTTTTCAGTCACCAGTAGGATGATCGACCGATTCTTATTTTTTGGATCAGATAGATGAAATACTTGAACTTATTGGGATTCTATTATAAACCACTCATCATTTTTCCCTTCTTCATTGAAAAAGGATAAATTGAACTTTTTTCTATCTGGATAGAGTGTAAGCTGCTAGAGCAAGAAAGGTCTGCCTTTTACCATTCACTAGTGCCAACTCTTCCTTTATTCCTATTTCAATCTAGTCCAACCTATCAATTATTACATCTTTAATTTTTTTTTATAAACATTTAGTAATGTTTTAATAACATTATCAAATACATTTTTTATACATGCATGTTATCAAGAAAATGTCGGACATACAAACAATTCCAATACGGTAATTCAAAGAAAATTGATCTCTTCTTCCGACCAGATTTTGTAAGATTTTTTTAAAATGGTTTACCAAAAATAGTATCAATATTTTTTAAATTTTTATATAGTTGATCTCCCGTTGCTGGAGATGGTGTTATACCTTGTTTGATATTCCCATCTAATTTTGTTTTACAGCATCGGTATTTATGTCATCAAGGTAAAAAAATTATCTCATAAAAACATAGTCTATGAGTAATGTTTTAATAGAACTGATTATGTGCATTTTTCATTAATGGTACACCCCAAGAAGCCTTTAATTCTATATCCTGATAATTTTTTATATATGGGAAATTTATTTATCTTTCCATAAAACATGTCCCTCAATTTGAATTCTTCACTTCTATGAGCATTATACATTATAACACCTCTACCCCACATCAATTTCAAGTCATTGAACAATGGATCCAAATAGACATCAATATCATTACCGGGTTGCATTGGTCCAGATATAAGAAGATACAACATAATGTATTTGCGGTTCATGAAAATTAATGGTGGAAAGTAATAATTTACCAACATGACAGGACATGTACTTTGAGAACTAATCTATACACAAAAATTATTTATTACATTTATATATAACACAAGATTAATGTTTATTGACTCATCAGCAAATTTAGGAAACTCATATTCAATTTTCATCCACTCAATAGAATATTTTGTATAAAGTAGGTTCCCATAATTAATTCTTGTATCTTCTTTCCATGTTAATTGACTTGAGTTTTCCTAAAATTCATACAACCTTCTCAACCATTGAATGATATGAAATTACCATATAGATTTTGAAGGACTTGATTCATTTTTCATGTATTGATATGTGACATACATAGGGAACTTGATGAGTGATTCATGGTCCTTGAAAAATAATATTCAATCTTTTGGACAAGAATGTATTTTTTTAGAGATCATTCCCATTGAATGTAACTTTTTTTAGTACCATATGTTCATCATGGTAGTTTATTTTCTTCTATTAAAATATCTTTCAGAAGACCAAGTAGTTCTGTAATGCTGGTGTCACTCCATTTATTGCCATCTTTCAAATTATATAACTTAAATACAACTAACAATGTTTTGTATTTAGTAAAAATGGTATAAAATTGTTTCTTTAAAGAGATACTTAACTTCTAAGACAACATAGACCAATCCTGAAGGTCATATTAAATTATGATTTTCATTTCTTCTAGGTGATCTCCATCATCTTTTACAAAGGTATTCATATCAAATGATTCATAAACCATATTATTATCCCAATAGATATCCACATTCATTTTTTTCCTATGTTTAGTGAAACATTTATAGTTTTGATCTATTTCATGAAAAATCAACTATTCTTCTAACTCTTACAAACTAATTTTTCTTGAATAATAGCAATGTAAACACGGATAGAGGATTTTAGAACGTTTTGTCTCCATGTTCTCTTGAAAACATGATGAACTCTTTAACTTTATCTTCTTATTTGTTTCTAAAACAATTAGCATGCAACAATTTTAGCTTCATAACCATCCTATTGGGTCCAAGAAAGATTAATTTTATATAATATATAAATAAATATACCTAATATATTCATTATCAAAAGTGAAAGTTATAGGAAATTCAAATAAGGGAAATATAGATCATTTCTACTATAATATCTCAACCCCAAGATATTCAAAATCCAATAATAAGGGCTGTTGGAATTTGAAAAAAAATAGAGGGAGATAAAGGAAAATAATAAATGATATTATCACTAAACTTTATAGGTGTAAACCAAAAGATAGATATTGTAATGACCCTAGCCTGAATTACCCAAAAAAACACCAGGTCATATCATCTTATGACCTCTAACACACCTCAAAGTCACTAAATTATTTTTTAAAATTTTGTTGTAAAACCGTAAATATGAGTTCCACCCCCACCCCACCCCACCCCCACCTCCTCAAATAGAAACAATTAGTGTCAGAGGTCAAAGAAAATTCTACTATGATCCTTGGGGTCAGTGGACATGTAGACCCAGAATAAACATTACCTAATATAGGCATACATGTTAGACAAAAAACTATGCAAATAAATGATGTAATATCTATATAGATGCACAAACATGTCATGATGGTATAAAAACTCACTCACTTATATTCTATAATAAATATAAAATAGATAAAACATGATATTCAAACATAATGTGAACTAATGGAATTATAATGATTCAAAAAGTGATGGCTTGATGTGATAAAACCTCATGTGCTTAGCTCGGGATGGACCCTTTGAATATGCTCCATAAGAAAGCTAAGGACCATAGTGAATTCTAAGAGGAACTAGATCCTATGATACATATAACTGATTGATTACAAACATCACTCCACTAACATGGTTCCTGAAAAATAGCATCTGAAGCTGCACATCCACTAAGGTGTCCATGAAAGACGTCAACATATATATAATCATAATGGAACCACCAATGTGTCTCAAATATGTATTCAATCAACAATAATATACCTGAAAATTTCTACACATTTATATAAATATAAGAAAAAATTATTTAGTAAGAAGATATAAAATAGAGCAGTAAAACAATAATGAATAAATCCAAGGTTCAGTGTCAGATATAAACAACGGATCATACATTGGTATTCAATACAAAAAATAGACCAAAAAACATTCCCTAAACAACGAATCACAAACAAATCATAAAAAATGGATCATAAACAATAAATCACAAACAAATCATAGAATAAGAAATCAAAAACGAAACCAAAAATACATAAAGAAAATCAGAAGGCCTACCTCACTAGGTTAAAGAAAATCCCAGAACCACTTTGGATATCAGACAAGAATTTTTGAGGCAGTCAAGTAGTGTAATTTGACCTATAATTCACCGAGGATGAACAATTTGACCTTTGAATCACCGTGGAGTGCTAACAGTAGGTGGATTCTATGGAAATTTTCTATGTCGCAATGGGTTCGCAAATGGTTAAGGATTTTGAAATAGATCGGGACACTTTTATCAGCACTTACCAATAAACACTAATAAAGTAAGGTCTTTAGTAGTCCTAAACTTATATAACTGATAAATATTCATTTATCAGTGCTTTATTTAGCACTGATAAATCCTCATTTTTATCAGTGCTAAAAAAACATTGATAATGATTCTTTTATCAGTTCTTATTACTGAAGCATTGTTAAAGAATTTATAATTATAATTATAAATAAAGAACATAAATATGTATAAATACTTAATAAATATATATAAATATAAATATAGAAAATATATTCCTTTTTAAATACAATTATTATAATTTTATAATTATTTATTTATAATTATAAAAATATTTTAAAAGAATATTATTTATATCATTATAAATATTTATATAATTATACATATATATATTTAATAAATATATATATAAATATAAATATTGTAAATATATTCACTATTTATGTAAATTTATAATAAATTTAATAATTATTTAAGTATAAATAATTATTTATTTTTAATTATGTAAATACTTTTAAAAAAATTATTTATTTATTTGTAATTAAAAATAAGTAATTTTATAAATATAGTGAATGTAAATTTATAACTATATTTATTTATAAATATATTTACTTATAATTTTTTTATAAATTTATTTTTAACATTATTAATGAATATCTAATTTTGAGGGCATGCATATATATATAGGAGTGAAATTGAGTAAATTAAGAATATAGGTACACTTTAACAATATTGAAAAAATGGACAAGTTCTGTGTGTGTGCATATTGTATGTAAAAATGCATTAATTATACATATATGTGAAATCAATATAACAAAAATTTGATCTATATTAAATTGAAAAAATCAAATAATATTCAATTATATGTTGAGATCTATGTAATTAGCCAATATTTTTAATTCATATTAATTTTTAATTATATAACATAATTTAATAAATATATGATAATTTAATGTAAAGAGCATAAATATTTTGTAATATATAATCATATTTATAAACATTAATATATATCTATATATTTAATATATACAATTTAATAACATTAATTATCATAATTATCTAATTAATAAAATGTTTAATATTTAATAATGTATAATCAATCAATTCATTTTTATCAATACTTATTTAATTAATGAAATTTTTAATATCTTTATTAATAAACACATTTTCTATTTTATTTTTAGTTAATTATTTTATTTTATCAGTGATCAAAATGCATTGATGAAAGAAATATTTATCTACACTAAACATAAAGAACTGATAAATCATACCCTTTATAAACACTAAAAATAAAGCACTAATAAACGATACCACTGATTAGCGCTAAAATAAAAATTGCTGATAAATATTTCCATTATCAGAGCTAAAATAAAAGCACTAATAAAAGTTTAAAATTATCAGCACTTTCTTTAGAGTGGATAAATAATCCATTTATCAATGTTTTCTTCTAGCCCCGATAAATAACAGTGCTACTAAATGCCAGTTTCATAGTAGTGACATTTGGCCATGGTCAACATACTGAAATAAAGTTAGAGAAATTCATCAAACAACTATATATGGTCGATGTAAGGAAAAATTGTAAAATGGATAGATTTTATATGATTATAAAAGAACCTTAAAAATGAAATATAGAAGAAAAAATTTTCTAAATTAATCATTCAATAAATTTAAATTAATTATTAAAGAGGATATAATCTGTCTCACTAAGTAGGAATTAAAGTAAGAGTTTTTATCTCAATTCCACTCCATTGAGACATATTTTTTATTATGAACCTAATTTTATTTACATGGTGTATATAATACACCTTTGACATACTATATCATTATTTTTAAGGGATAAAAAGGTTGAGTATCACTCCTTTGGATAATCATATATATATATATATATATTAAACACTTTTTACACCAAAAAATATTATATTAAACCACAAGAGGAATATCTTGTCGATCGTCTCAGCCCATGCAGGGAAAATCATAAAAACGCAATCAGAAGAACACTAGTGAAACAATTAGAAAAAGGTTTTTTAGATAATTTGACCGGTTGAATCTTTCCACTATAACTAGGATGAGATCCTACCCAATCTCTACATAGAATCAACAAACATACTCCACACAAATAATATGAAATAAACATACATATAGGATTACATGGTTCGGAAAAACATCCTACATCCATGGGAGAACACTAAAAAACCACTAAAGGAGATACAAGTGAAAAACAAACTCACTGGTCACTTTATATCCATATTAAAAATTATTATACAATTAAGTTATAAAGATATATCAACTCAAAAAATTATCCAAACACATCACAATTGGGCTACCACATCTATTTATAGAGGTATGTATCTGGTGAACCGATCTCACCGCCTTCCAAGAATCATGTTCAACCTCTTATTGACTAAGGGAAACCTCTGATACACAATTTAGCCTTCTGATGAAACTTCAAACAACTAGTATTCATGCTTGCTTCATAATAATTGAGTCTCCACCCTAGTAAATGTTGCCTTTTGGGAATCTGTTGGATAGACTCCATCCAATCAAAATCCATGAAACTGCATAGTAGGAAACCACCATCTATATATCTCTATATTGAATACTCCTTCTAATTGAACTAAAGAATCTATAAAAAATCAAATAATCTACTACTAGAATATTTCTATAGTATTACTACATTTTTATCCATACACATGAGCTCATCCTCTCCCTGATGCATGTAATATTCTCCTCTCTAACTGATTAACCAAGTCTAATTGAGGCACAATGATGCCTTATAATTTCTCAAAAAATCACCTTTTTAAACATATCATTAAGATTATAATTTATAAAAATACTCTATATATCTAAAAATTTATCTTCTATAAGTATTTATATAAAGTGATATTTCATGTCAATGAGTTTCTTTATTGCATGAAACACTAAATTTCAATAAATATGGATGAATCTGAATTTCATAGAATAAATTTCTTGTGTCAAATACTTTTCCAATATTATTTCAGTTTTCTATAAGATTATTATTTCTAAGAAAACTCAAATTAGTGATTTAAATATCTTAAGATCATCTAATAATCAGTCCACCACAATCTGATGGAAAACCATAAACCCTTGTCCAATAAAATATTTTATGTGCTAATGAAGTTTTAGTGGATAGTTCATGCTATAATTTATAATTTCGAAAAATATGGGTGGAAAATTTATAACAAATCCACTACTATATCAAAGATAAATGTAATAATATTCTAGAAGATGATCTCCCAAAAAAGGGCCCTAGAGGATAGTGTTTTTACCCAAAAAACCTTTTTACACAATCTATCGAGATTATAACTAAAGATAGATGAAAATGGTTTATAGTCTATTGTTGTTGTTGTAGCAGGATTGGGAATAGAGATATTGAATTTTAGGATAAATTTTCAATTAAAAAAGACTATATAAGGTCTTGATTAATTGGGTGAATATTTGAGGTTATGTGAAAACCTACAGATCATAAGAAGAATTTAGAAAAGGAAAATTTGTCCATCAAGAATTTATTTGAGGGTATTAAAAAAATTATGGGATTTACAAAAAAAATGTTAACTATTATGATGATTTATAGTTATCACCAACCAATAATTATTAATAATCTTATAAATAAATGTCATAAGACATTAGGAAGAAACAAAGAATAAAATTTTAGTTTAACTTGAGGTGTAAGTAAGTAAATAAATGTGATAAATGAAACTCATATGAGAGGAATTAATAGAAGGATAATATACTAAGAAATATATGATTCTACCATGTAAAAAAGGAAATATATTGGATCATTTTAAGAAATCCATATATCCCAATAATAAAGGAATTAAACTATAATAAATAAGTAAATATATTCAAGAAAGAAATAGAAGGATTGGTTTGGTGGAATACATCCAAGATAAAAAAATTCAAATTTCACGAGGGGATTATAAATAAGGGTCAACAAAATATTCTTAACAAGACATGTGAAAAATCTAATAAATATGAGCATGTCCCTAAAATATGAAAGAATATTGTTTAGCTTGATTGAATGATGGATATGGAAGAAGGTAATGTAAATATTAACCACTTTGGTGAAAATAAATTTATTACTAAAAGATGTAGATCAAATACTATATTTACCAAAAGAAATTACATTTTCCATTTTTGGGTGTAAGGCCAATGGATATGGTGTAGATGTAATTGGTCTTAAAATATCAACAGGTTCTGGGATTTGTTCATATTACGTTGGAAAAAACACATTGTTCAAAATCATAGAGGAGAATATGATGGATGGATTGATGAATGATCTTTTGAATATGTATTATAAGACCTCTATATCGAACAAATTTTACATGATGTGACAATTATTCAATATCAAAAATGATTTATGGAAGGATTTTTTCAGATCATGTCAACAAATTCAACACCATCACAAATCAGTTAACATTGATGGGAACTGCTCTTTATGAAGAGGTTTATGTATTGGTTTTACTATCACCACAACCTGATAGTTGTGAAGTGGCTGTAAAATTTTTGAGAAGTTATTCAGGGAATACAAAGTTGGTTTTAAAAGTTGTGTGAGACTGGATCCATAGTGAGGTTATTCAAAGAAGCGAATCAGGAAGATTCTTTAGTTCTTCTCTAGATGTAAAAGGAAGAGGAAGATATTCATAGTGATATAATCATATAGGATGATAAAAATAAATTAGAAATAGTCAAGATAAGGAAAATGGGCATGGTCCTACCTACTAGATTTGTGGAAATGAAGGACATGAAAGACAGAGTGTAGAGAAAAATGGAAGGTACCTAAAACTAATGCAGCAAACACGATGGCTGAATTAAATGATGATGTGTCGCTTCTAAGGGTGGATATCCCTATGGAGTCTTTTATTTTTGACCTAGGGGCATATTTCCATTCCACTTCAGAGAAGTGTTTCCTAAACATTTATTTTTTATAGATTTTTTAAAGGTATATATTTTTGATGATGAACCGTTGAAGATTTATGGGAAGAGAGATATGTGGATTAAAACCAACTATGGGAGTTTTTTATTTCTATAAAATTTGAGCTATATCCCTAGTTTAAGAAGAAATATTATTTTTGTTGGATAGCTTGATGATGTAGGTTTTAGTACCACATTCACTAGTGGCGCATGAAATATCACAAATAGATCTATAGTCATAGATCGGGGAGAAAAGAATGGTACACTATGTAATATGATAGAATATTTTATAGACATTCTTGAATCAAGGAATTATATTGGAGATTCATGACTATGAAACTGTAGTCTAGGCCACATGAGTGATAATGGTATAAAGGTGTTGGAATCAAAAGGAATGTTACCAAAGATAAAGTATTGGATATTTTCTTGTGTGAAGATTGTATCTTTTTAAAGCTGAATAAGGTATATTTTGTGAATGAAGGTAGAATACCAAAGGATAAGAATCTAGATCTGGTGCACACTGATGTATGAGGGTCTTCACTAGTACATTATTTTGTAGGGTCACAATATTATGTGAAATTTATTAATGACTCAACAAGGAAGGTATGGGTTTACTTTCTGAAAAGAAAATCTGATGTATTTAAGGAATTTCATAAGTGGATGACCATGGTGGACAATGAGTCGCGTTCAAAGATTATATTCATGAGGTTTGAAAATGGCGGAGAGTATGGTAATTATGAGTTTAATAAATTCTATGAAAATAAAGTAATTTGGTAGGGAGAATAATATTCTAGGTCCTCCACAATAGAATGGTGTAGCTAAAAGGATTAATATTACATTGAATGAATATTTTATAAGTATGAGGTTGTAATCGGGGTTACCAAAGGCTTTCTGGTTTGAGCTAGTGAACATGGAAATATATCTCATCAACATGAGTCTATTTTTACCAATTATAGAATACTAACCTAAGGATATTTTTTGTTAAAGGGGGTAAAACTCTCACATTTAAGAGTCTTTGGTTGTTTGACATATGTATATATAGATTTTGATTCAATGGAAAAGCTTGATTATTATTTCAACCCCTATTTTTTATTGTCTATGATAATGAGGAGTTTAGATATTTCTTTGTGATAATAAGAAGAAGAAAATCATCATAATCTTGAACGTGATATTTAATGAATGTCTCAATTACAAGGACCATCATGAATCTGAATTTGATAATTGGAATAGAGAATTAGAGCACCATGAGAAAGTGAATATTGAAGTTATACCTACACATGTGACACTAGAACTAGTGGAGCCTACTCTTCAAGTGTGTTTAAGAAGTTAAACTGAGTGAGAAGGCATTTGAAAAGGCATTAACCATCGTTGTATTATTTTTTGTTTACTTATGGTAGAGAACCAAATTTTTTTGAAGAGGCGATGTAGTTAACAGATTTAAGAAACTGGGAGATATCTATGAAGGATAAAATTTATTCATTACATGAAAATAATACTTTGGAGTTGACCCATCTACCACAAGGAAAGAAATAATTGAAAAATAAATGGTTATACCATGTCAATAAGTAATATAATAGAAAGAGGAGGTACAAGGTAAGGTTGGTGGTGAAAACATTTTTATAGAAGGAATGTGTGGACTTTACTGAAATTTTCTAACATTTAGTGAATATTATAAAAATCCAATTATTTCTATTTATTGTTGTGTAATATGAATTTTACCTTGATTAGTATGATTTCAAGATTGATTTTATTTATAGAGATCTTGAGGGGGAATCTATATGAAATACCTAGAGGGATTTATTGAGTTAATGAAAAAAACCTGGTGTGAAAACATCATAAGATCTTGTATGTGTTAAAGTAGGTACTTGGGAAGCGGAAAAAAAATTGTATGCATTCATGACTAAAAAATCACAAAAATAGTGTGTCATGGATCAATTCAGTTACATCATATTTTTGGTGATAGATAAATTATATTGATTTTATTTAAGAATAAGATGCTCATTATAGGATCATGCATGTGCATGATTGGTGACATGGAAGGATAGTTGGATGAGGATTTTGAGATGAAGGGTCTTGGAGAAGCTTACAAAATTTTGGGGATGAAGATAAAGAGAGATTGGGCAGTAGGAACCTTGATGTTATTAAAGGATGAAAATGTTGGAAAGGTTCTAATAGGATTTAGTATGCTGGAAGAAAATATAGTATCTATTTATCTATAGAGCCATTTAAAATTGTCAAATGAGAAATCACTGAATATGATTGAAGTGTCTGAGTGCATGGAAAAACATTCTATACCCATAATCTATTGGAAGCCTGAGGTATGACATAGTGTATACTTGACCTGATATTTCTCATACAGTGGGAGTTGGGAGAAGGTACATGGATAAACCTAGAAAAAAAACATTGGGAAGCTATGAAGTGGATACATAGATACCTAGAAGTGAGAAAGAAAGTATCTATATGCCATCAGAAAGAAATTAATTATAAAGGGTATGTGGATGTTTATCTTGGAGGTGATTTTAATAGTACGAGTAGTACCATAGTTTATGTATTTACCTATAGAGGAACTACAATAAGCTAGATATAATAATTTATAATTATGGTGGCTTTATCCACTATAGAGGAAGAATATATTATGGTAACATAAGTTGAAAAGGATATGGTTTGGCTAAAGACTTTTTTGGATTAGTTGGGTAGAAACTGAGATGAAAATGTATTTCATTGTGAAATTCATATTTTTATACATCTTGAAAAGAACCCGGTGTTTTATTCCTGAGAAAAGAACATTTAGTTGAAGTGGTATTTTATCATTGACATGATATAGGATGGGTTTTCAAATTTAAATAAGATTCATAGAACAAATAATCCAGTATACATGTTTAAAAAGATGATTACAATTTACAATTTAAGTCGCTTATGCGCCTATTTTGGTCTACACTGATGAATAAATGATGAGAGGTAGAATTGGGGAGGACACTATGGGGGAAAAAGGAAAATATCGGGTATTTCATGCATCACCATATAGAAATTTATTCTATAAATGAAAAGAATATGTTGTTGAGTGAATAATAGGATGATCTCAGATTAAGTAAGTTGTCTAAGTGAGTAAAATCAACGAAACCCAACATATAGGAATAGGCTCCAAGGGGGAGGTTATTGGAATTTTGTAGTAGTGTGGACTTGGGTGGATGTAGCACTGTAGCATAGTAGAATTATTATGCAGTTGGTGGAAGATTGTATCATCTTCTTTATTAGATCATAAATCTAGGGTTTTTTATGTGAAACTTTGATTATCTCCCTATAATTTTGATGATGAAATTAGTGAATTATTTAGCCTTTCTATGGAAATATGGATCATTTTTCAAACCACATAAATTGTTTTGTCCATGATAATCTTATTTTTCTTCAATTGTTCAATATTTTATTTATCTGTAAACATTTTCTGTTAATGTGACTCCCAAAATTTTCGCAACATGCATGGATATTTTTCAGCACAATTAGAAATGTCTAGAAAGATTGAGAAATAGCAAAGAAGTGAAAGTGATAAAGAAAGATAATAAAATCCATATGAAGAATCTGAATTTCATGAGAGGTTGTCTAAAATTGATATATTTGGATGAGATATTATGTGGGAGGTGCAAGAATCCTTGACACAACTCGAAGGATTGTTTGATAATGATACTTGTTCAAGTAGAGGTTTTGGAAAATATGAATAAGAAACTAATAGATTCATGTGTTTTTATTTATCATGTTAATAAGGAGATCCAAAACAAGGATATAATTAAAAAAAATTAAATATCACTTACAAGTATAAATAAAGATAAATAAATCATGAATCCCATAATACCTATGAATGATCAAATCTTGAGAAACAAAGGAGGAGTATGTATGTAGAGTTCCTATAGAGATACATTTAAAGAGGAAAAAGTATCTTGGATGGGAATTAATTATAAACTATGTTTTTCTCACTAAAGATCATTGGTGACCCTCATTATTCCCATCTATTTTTTTTGTGTTTATGTGTAGGTTATTGAAGGTGATACATGTAGAGGTAGAACTTGGCGAATGATGTGATAACTATATAGCATGAAGATATATCCATTCTGGGATGATTTATTACTCCTTTCAACATTTAATGTGATATCATATGGGAATTATTTGATTTTATGAAGATCATTTATGGTTAAGATTTATGGAATGCATCGCTTTATGGGAAATTAAGTTGAGAAAGCTTCCAAAATATCATTATTTTATGTGAAATCATAATTTATAAAATGTGATGGATCTTTTTCTGAATGATGTATGTTGATCATATTATACCATATTTTTATGAAAATATTGATATTTATAGTTTAGAGGGAGATATTGATTATTTAATGAAAAATGAAAGAAGTATTAAAGGGGGAGATATTCTTGTACTTAAATATTTTCAATCTGTTTGTTGAGGATTAGTGTATGTTATTTTCTATAAAAATGTTTGAACATCCCCTAGAAAGATATTTTTGACTTGGTATCACATAATAAAAAATTTATGGATAGATTTTATATGTACATTAATCACTCTTATTTTCTAATTTGAGCTAGCTCAAATAGGGTTAAAGTTAATTAACTGATGGATCATTGCTTAAAGAAATTAAATGTCACTATTCTATCAAGTGGAACAAGTTTTTCTAAGGGGGAGACAAAAAATAATGAGATAAATAAGATGATACACCATAAATCTTGGAAATTTATATTTATTATTAATAAAAGGGAGAGAAATAAAACTATTGAAGACATATTAGTAGTGTTTTATGTGATTCTGTTAAGGGTATTGACAAAAAATACAAAGGGGTGATTGAAGAGCCCAATGGACTATGATACTTGTATTTATTTTCAATAAAGAATGATAAATTTTGATATGTGTTAGGAGATGAAGGAGGATCTCATTGAATGAAGAAGTTGAAAGGTGAAAGATGCAACTTAGAAGAAGTTGTCTACCATTGTACATATTGTTGGAGACTTATTTATATACTGGTAATAAATAAGCTATTGATATGACATTTTAGGAAAAAATAAATTTCTAAATGGTTTTCAAAACCACTATTATATAATTTGTAAACATTTTTTTAGTGGTGGTTTTTAAAAAATTATTGATAAATCTATTTATTTTTTTAATTTATTTTTAGTGGTGGTTGTTAAAAAACTTTCAAGAATTAGAGATATTTTCTTAAAAACCTCTCCTAAATTAATAGAAAAAATATTAAATTTTAAATAATTATTTTTTTATATTTATTATTTATTATTTATAATAATTTATCATTTATTATTATCAATTTTAATTAATTATTATGTGTTAATTATTAATTATTTATAATTATTAGTTGGTAAATCTATAAAACCTAAATTAATTCTAGGATACGTTGAAAATCATACTTTATCATCAAATGACCATGAATATTGATTTAGAAGTCCATTTTAGCTTTAAATCAGTAAAATAAAAACATATGAAATGAAATAAAATGATATTAAAAAATAATTTGTCAGTAATTAATAGAAAAAAATTATTATAGTTTTAAGAGAAGTTAAATATAAAAAATAAACTTAAAACAACCAAACCTTTTGATATGGGTGTCTGTTTAGGCTCCATGAGATGTCAAATTGAAGCTTACAAAAAAAATATCCATTAGAAGTTAGTTTGAGGGTACCTTGGTTACTATTTTTTCAAGGTTATAAAATCCCCATAAGGCCTCCAAAACTGGGTTTTATGTTTGGATATCATGATTTTAGAACATTCAATGTGACTTTAGCTTCATTTAATAGAGTATCTATATGATTGTTGGTTCATTTATGATTTTATTCCATGGGTTTACATTACTATTGATTTTATGGTGTTGAAATTGTTATGATTTTATCTCTTTTGATGATATATTATCTATTATTTATTTATTTATTTATTTATTTATTTATATTTATAACTTATATATATTTATCACTATTTGTTTAAATTTATATATAATTGTATCTATGAATATGTATTTATATGTATATATAAATATTTGTATATATTTATATGAATTTATAAATATTTTCAAGTATTTATGTTTAAATATTTTTATATATTCTCTGGGTATATATATATATAGATATTTATATTTACTTGTTAATTTTATATATTTATATTAATATAAAATTATATATGTGTGTGGGTTTATATATATTTATGTAATATAAATGTGTGTTTATATATATTTATATAAATTCAGTTATATTTATATATTTTTATAGATATTTATATCCATGTATGTATACTTATATATATTAATTTATATTTATATATATGATGTTGGTATATATATGTGTGTGTGTGTGTGTATTTTGTTTGTTCTGTGTCTTTGTACTTGTATTTATAACTCCCAAGTGGGAAGCCTTTTTTTCAGGGATGATCATGTTGATACTCATCATCCAGCCTTTATCCCATTTTATGGGATGAAAGGGTTCTTTTCCATGTCTTTTTTCACATGAGATCGGTCTGAAGTTTCATTATATTTGGAAGGTGATGCATGCATTCGATGCAAGTGTCACTAGGTGGGCGGCTCCAAAGAGTGATGGGTGCGACATCACCTATTATCTCACCCTCCCCCACACCATGTTTGGAGGGGTGCTCTGCCTCGTTGATTCAGTGCACCGTTATTCAATGTTTCATGGTGGGGGTGGGGGTCAATGCATTTTTTTAGACTCAGATCGTGTAGTGATAAGTATAATTAGGGGTCCTGAGATGTTTTACAAGTGACATGAAATAATGTTGGCTCATCACTTTGGGACTTTAGGCTATGTTTTGACATTTGGTCCATTGATTCTTAGGGTCATGATGCTTTAGGCCTATGGGTCTCTTGACCACTAGGTCATGTAAGGGCTACCTCTCAACCCTGTTTGAAAAATGACTAGTTTTTTTTAATAAAAGGGGCCTTGGCCCCAACCTGTCTAAAAAATATTATTAACATATTGTTTATTATTAATTTATTACTTATTTATTATATATTCATTTATTATTTATTATTTATTATTAATTAATTATATTTAATAATTTTTTTATCATGTGATGATTTATTATTTATTACTAAGTTATTGTTAACTTATTGTCAAGTTATTATTAATTTATTATTTATTGATTATTTATTCATGATTTATTTATTTATTATTTATTATTTATTATTTATTATTTATTATTTACTATTTACTATTTAATATTTACTATTTTTTAATCATTTTTTTGTTATTTATTATGAATGAATTATTAATTAATTTTTTCGTATTTATTTATTATTTATTATTTTTTTTTTTTATTTGTTATTTATTCTCATCATTATTTAATATTATTATTTATTTATATGTATCTATATGAGTTTATCAGTATATATATATATAAATTACACTAAATTATGGCTACTCAGCACATAAAGAGCATGCTGAAGTGGTAAATCCTTTGAAGAATATCCAACTTCTAAGTGGTTAAAATATCACCCCAAACAAATATATTCTAAATTTATGCATAGTACACATGACTTGTACATTCATGACAGGATAAATAATACATACTATATACTATATAAATGAAAAATAATAAAATAAATAATTAGTTTTTTAATTATTTAAATACGTAAATAAAAATTAAAAACTTGTTTCTAAATGATCATTAAAGGTTCAAAAATTATCAGAGAATGTTTCACACCACCACATTTGGTAGTGGTTTTGGAAAACTATAGCTAAGTTCCCTTTTTGTCATAGTGTGACTTCCCGAGACTTTATAATATATTATTTTTCAAATATATTTAATTTTTTTGATTTCTATATTTTTACGCAACACCATGTTAAGCTTAACAGGAACATAATAATGAGTTTTCTTGCATTACATGCAAGACCCAGTTTTACCGAACAACAACAAATTAATAAAATATTACAATTTAATATAATATATAACCTAGTCATTAAATTAGCAATTATAAATATTTTTAACCACGTTATTAATTTTATATATACTCTATATAATTTTAAAATTAATCTTATGTATTTTATTGAACTAATAAAAGAAAAAAAATCAATTTTTCATATAAAAGATGTATTTTTTTTAAAATACAGATTTTCCACCTTTTGAGGACGCACCAATTTTAAATCTAGTTTTTGAAACTTTTATATATTCTATTTTAAAAAATAAACTTCTTCTTTATAAGAAGGATTTAAAAATTTACTTTTTATGATTTTTTGATATTTTTATAATAAGTTTTATGTTTTGATGAATATTAAAAATATACAAAACTTTAATTGAAAACATTTTTTTCATTGAAATAATTTATGTGGATAAATTATATTATTTAATGGTTTAAAATTAAAAATAGAATATATTTTTACCATTTAATATAATTTTTTTCATTGACATTAATTTTACCATTAATTTTGTTGTAAAAACATGTCAGTATTTTGCAATGTTTTCACATTTAAAAACTCATTTTTTATTCTGACAACGGGATAAATTTTAAATTAATTACTGAATCTTATTTGTTCTGAATTTTCAAAAATTGATTCTATATTTGGAATAAGTTGGTCCAAATTACGCAAATAGGTTCCTTTTATTTTTTTTTCATTATGAATGCTAACTTTAGAAAATTTTTCAATGCCGCTGTTAAGGGTAAATCGGGTAATTAAAGGTAAATATAATATTATAAAATTACTATAACACCTATAAAAATCCTATTGGATGAATAAATCTTACCCTTATCATCTAAGGGTAAACATTTAATCATTTAATGGACCCTTTTTTATAAATATTACATGAATAATATTAAAATTAATGAATGTGACAAAATGTCACACTCTCATTTATTATAAGTATGATAATTTTAATAAAGATATATATAGAAGATAAAATTGATTATAAATAGTATCTGGAAATATAAAAGAATTAATAACCTCAAAAAAATATTCATAATTTTTAGAGATTAAATAATTACCATTAATGTTGACACAATAGTGAAGTATAAATTATTTTATTAATTGAAATATCAAATAAATGATATTAAAAATATTAAAATAAATATAATTGTGTTTAATTAATGACATAAACTAAATTTATAGATAAATTATACATGTTATTTTAATATTTTATGTATTTTTTTGAAGTTATCATGTTGTTTTTATACTTTTTTAAAAATAAAATATTGAATAGTATTAAAATTGACATAAATTTTATTTTAAAATAAATACAATTTTATTAAAAGATATATGAGACATAAAAAATTATGTTCCCAAAAAAATTTGGATATTGTAAAATATTTTATAAATGATCTAATTAGGGTTTTTTTATTATTTTATACTAACTATATTAACCCGATTGTGTAAAAATACACGAAGACGTGGTAAGAGTTAAACTGTATAACTAAGGGTTAAATCCAAAATATAATGTTAATTTTATGACCAAAACATGTAAAATTTATCGGTTGAAAATATTTATACCCATACTCATATTTTACTTGAAATAAATCACTTTGGAGATATTTTAAATAGAAAATAAATTTATAATAATTTAATATTTTACGATCTTCCAAAAGTATCCCTCACCTCTCTTATAAAAGGGAATTTCTCCTTCTCTTTAATTGACACTTAAAAAGACCTTTGGCTCTGCCAAATCCTTCCCATTTACTCTCAAAAATATCTTTACTTCATTATAGATTCCACACTATTAGTATAAATCCAACCTAAGGAGTAATTTTGTATAAATCAAAAGGAGGCACTCGAAGAAGAGGTAATTATTTTACCAATTAAATTCAATTAATTTTCTTCTTCTACTTCCTCTTCCTATGTTGTTTCCAAACTAAATTAATATAAAAAGTGTAATATAAATTATGATATGTTATTATGATTATGGGAAAAATATATTCCTCATTTTACCCAACCTACAAAAAATAATATCACCATGTCTGCATACGTACGGTTTACCATCTCCACGTCGTGGTGAATTTTTTTTCCATTTATACTTTATTTTATGGGTATAAATATGAATATAAAGGATTTAAATAATAAATATTACATGATAATGTTTATTTATATTTCATTTTACATCAAATTCCACACCATTTAACCATCAAGGGAATGATATTTTCACCCATATGTACATACAACATATCGTCTCCACGACGGAGTGAGATTTATTCTCCACATTAACCATTCAAGAATGGTTATAAAATTTATATGATGAGTAAAAATAATGATTATTAACTTAATATAATTATTTATATTAATAAAATGCATTCTATTAATAATAAACATGACTTACGTGACCAAATTGGAATGAGAAAATAAAGCAGTTAACACCCAAAACAACGGTAGTAATAAAATATTATTAACAAAACAATATAAAAGGACCGTATATAATATCATAAATATGGATATAGTTATGGTATAATTTAGTAAAATTATTTAACCATTATATATGTGGTTAATTCACCCTCTACTAAATTAAAGTACAAGGTAACCGTTAATTTCACAATCACATTATTATCTGATGTTGTTTATACATAAGTATCTACTGGGATATATTTATCATCCATGTCCATGTTGTATAAAATGTATTTCAAAATATTATCTACAATTGTTTAAAGTAATTTTAATCCATTTTTTATTTTTTATAAAACGTTTTGAAAGTAATATTTATGTCATTTTCTAGATGAGGTACTTTATGACCTTTTTGAAAATTTTAGGAAAGAATATTTTTTAACTTTTACGACGTGGGAATCTATTATCTACCATTATGACGCCTTAACATTTTGAAGATTCCAATGAAATATTACAAGGTTATTTTCAAAATAAATTGATTCTTTTAAAATTTCATAGTTTTTTAATGTTTTCAAATTAAAAAATGGATATTTATCTCAAAGAGTTTTAATTATTTTATTAAATTATTTTTATCTATGTCAGAATCCTTTATTAGATTTTATGCTTAATTTTGGTTGATTTATTATGATACAATATACCATATTTTATTTAAGGGTTTATTATATTTTTGACTATGGATGTTCTATTTAGATACCATTCTTGTTTTATGGTTAAATTATTCATGATTCATATACTAGTTTTGAATTCAAATGATTATGTTGTTTATGTTTCATTATTTTCATATGAGGAATGTAATAGACATAGTAAGTGATGTTAGAGGTCCAATATAGACCTTAGATTCTTCAATAGGTCTCTTGAGATGAAATTATTTGGGGATAAACCCTTTTAGTTTGTTTTCCAAGAAGTTTAACATTGTCAGGAGGATAGATATTGACACAAATCAGAGAGGTTTCTATCCACAGAAATAAACTTTCATGAGGATAGATCTTTACAGTTTCTATCTAGAGGATATATATTAATTGTGTATATGTCTAGCATTATGAATTACCACATTATTATATTAGTTATGGATATTCAATGGGATTATTCAATTAGTATAAAATCTGTGGTTATGCTTATTTTATATGGAATTATTTATTCTTTCCATATTATAATCAGGATTGTGTTTAAAGGGATTTTTTTAGTTATATATTTTTCCTTAAGGTTTATGATTAATTATTTATAATATATTATATTGTATTCTTACCCTTACTGAGCATCTGAGCTCACCCCTTTCTTATGTTATATTTTTCTAGGATTCCATGAATTGTTTTATAACTGATATGAAGGGTTAAGCTAAGAGAATAATGGAATTCTCAAAGAATTATCTATGTTGTATTTTATGTTTTGAATTGTAATTTACGGTTGATGAATGTAATATATTTTCTAAGACTGCTAAACTAACTGTTCCTTCATGATTTTATTCCTTTTAATCATGCTAATGTATTAAAATAATGCACTCGCTATGGGCTTCTAAGGTCAGGGCATTACAGTTGGTATCAAATGAATTTTAGCAACAACCATGGAAATTATATTTAGAAAGATTAGATGAGGTATTATAACCCTAAAATAGACTTTCAAAATAAGTATAGAATAACATCCTAGAATTTTTGTTAAATATAAATTATATGGAATGTTTTAGCAATATATCCATGTCTGGATACTACAAGTTGATGTGGTTTTGGAACAGATGTATATAGAAGTAACAACTCTGACAAGGTGTTTCGGGCCTGACTTGGGGTAAATTGGTACATGACAATGGGACTTACTATTCACCTGTTTATATACTCTCATGGTATATGCTTAGGATAATTCAGATTTTCTTTATTAATAATTATGAAATATTTAAAATTAAATATGTCCCTAAAGAAACCATGTTTATGATTTAGAGATTAGTTATACCTAAATTTTTAATTTAGGTTATGTGATTCACTAGTTATATGACAATATATTATGTTATAATTTAATCTAGTGTATGTGATTGATTAGAAATAGATCCTAGTCGAAGAAATGGAAATTTTATTAACACACGTAATTTATGTAGGGATTTACCTCCTATGCAAGATAATGATTTTGGACCAAGAGATGAAACTAGTTCTAAAAAACATATAACCATATTAGGATAACTAACTCAGGTTATGAACAATAAACTTAACTGTATGGAGCGGCCTGATCCATAACATGGAGGGAAAATGTTGTACTTATTTGTGAGAAAACAACCTATAACATTCAATTGTACTATAAATCCATTTATAGTTGAATAATGGATAACTTCCTTAGAAAATATATTTTTTGGGTTGGGAAGTAACGAAAGGGAAAAAAATTTCATGGTAGTTTATTATCTATTAGGAGATGTGGATTAATGGTGGTCATTAATTAAACCACAAAGGAAGATGAAGGAGTAGAAAATATGGAATAGATGGAGTTTAAAGAAATATTCTTAGAAAAATACTTTCCTAGAGAATAGCGAGTTGATATGGAAAGAAAATTTATGAGTCTAAGGAAAATGGAAGATGATAATGTTTCAAAGTACAAGTCCAACTTCACTAGGTTAGAAATCATTTTCTAATACTACATATATAACCCAATAAGTAAGATTGATCAATTATTTGATGGGTTAAAACCATCCCTCTAACGGTCACTAGTCTCATAATATTTCTCCTCGTATAAAGATATAGTATCATATGTTATCAAGATATAAAAGGAAATATCTAAGTCTTATGAATTTAAGGGAAAGCAAGATTAGAAGAGGGATTAAGAGAAAGATAAAGGGAATAAGGGAATGAATGATTTTCCCAGTTGTGATAATTGGGGAATGAATCACCCTGGGAAGTGCATAAAAGGATTGGGTGTTTTTTGTAAGTATGGTGAAAAGGGTCACCAGAAAAAATAATGCAAAGGGAAGAATGAAAAGGCCAATATTCAGTGTTTCAACTATAAGTTAAATGGGTCACTAAAAAAATAAATGTCCTAATTTTCAAGAAAATATATCTTAGAAAAATCATAGGGATCAAGGTCATGATTATATTGTTACTAAAGTCAAAACTGAATAATTAATGTATTTGTGTTTTCAGTATTCAAGAGTTAGGTAATTTGAATATTTTATTTCAAATTTACTGATTATAAGAATTATGGAATATTTGAGGATTTTACAATAGTACTTATTCTTTATGTATTTGGAGTAATGGATGTTTTCATTAAATTTTTTTAGGTGATCAAATATTTGGTATGTTTCAATAATAGGTACATTACATTTTTGGGGGAATCTGATGTTATGATTGATTTTTGAAATTTAGGTAAATTTTTAGATTGTTAATTATTACAGAAGTATTCTAGAAAAATCTTAAGGTTTGGATAGAGTAAGTTAAACATTGGATATTATTGTTTCTGGTTAAAGTATGATTTATTGGATAATTTAGGCTAACCATTTTGGTTTCCGTAAATATTTAGAGGATTAAAGAAATACTTGCAGTCCATATGATTTATCAAAGTGATTCAGGTGTGAAAAATTATTTTAAGAATTCATTTATAGGCTTAAGGGATGATGTGAAAATAGATCAAAGCACAACTGAATGATGAGATTATTCTTATGACATAAAAAAAATTTAAATGCTTGCATAATAATTCATTCTAGGAAAAGTATCTTGAAACAAAAAATGATACCCCAATACTTTTTCTGATAAATAAAATTATCCATTAGATCATTTAATAAATAGATCTGTATGATTATTATCTTTTTCCTTTCTATGTTCTCTAACACTCTCCATCATAACATGATGGTTAGATTTTTCTTTCATGTCCATCTTTTCTTATATTGAACCCTAGTATGTGTTATCTCCAGTGACATTCATACTTCCCTATATTTCTTTTAAAGAAATTATATCAGTAATTATTTTTAATGATGTGGGGTTTCAACAAATATGTTTTAAATTTTCAAAACCCTAATTTTCGATCATGAGTTTAAATTGGGAGGATGCAATTTATTAAAGGAGGTGAGAATGTAACACCCCGAGACATTAAACATTTTATTTTCAAAATAAATTTATTTTTTTTGATTTTTTTTATATTTTTACCAAACACCATGTTAACCTTGGAATCGAGATATAAAAATTTAGTTTGGATGAATTTTTGAAATTTATCTGATAAGTTTTATGTTTTGATCAATAGTAAAAATATATTAAATTTTAATTGAAATCAACTTTTTTCATCAAAATAATTTATATTGATAAATTGTATTATTTAATGGTTTTAAAGTAAAAATAGAATATATTTTTACCAATTAATAAAATTTTGGTGATTGGAATTAATTTTACAATGAATTTTGATGTAAAATATTTCAATCTTTCGTAATGTTTTAACTTTTAAAAACCCATTTTCATTCTGACAAAGGGACTAATTTTAAATTAATTACTCAAACTTATGTGTTTTGAATTTTAAAAAATGGATTACATATTTGGAATCAGTGGGTATAAATTAATTAAATATTTTTTGTTAATTTTTAGGAATTATGAATAGTAAGTTTAGTAATTTTTTATTACCGCGATTAAGTGTAAATTGGGTAATTAAAGGTAAAAATTATATTATAAAATTATCCTAATACCTATAAAAATCTTATTAGATAACTAAATAATACCCTTATTATATAATTTTAATAATAGAATCATTTAATATACCCTTGTCCATGAATATGACATGAATATTATTAACATTAATGAATGTGACAAAATGTCACACTCTCATTTCTTATAAGTATAATAATTTTATTATAGATATCTCCAAAATATAACATCAATTATAAATATTATTTAGAAATATAAAATAACTACATACCACATATAAATTTATTTTAAATTTTTAGATATTAAATAATTACCATTAATTATTACATGATAGTGAAGTATAAATTATTTTATAGATAGAAATATCAAATAAATGATATTAAAAATATTAAAATAAATATAATTTCACTTAATTAATAACATACACTAATTTTATAGATAAATTAGACATTTTAGGGGAATATTTGATGTATTTTATCGAATTTATCATTTTTTTTATATTTTTTAAAATGAAAATAGTGAATAGTATTGAAATTGACATAAATGGTATTTTAAAATAAATAATATTTTATTAAATGATATAAAAGTCAAAAAAAATATAAGGTTTGTCCAAATAAATTTAATAATTTCAAATATATCATAAATTATCCAATTAGTGTTTGTTTTTAATTTTATAGTAACTATATTAGCCCTATAGTGTAAAAATATAAGAAGACATGACAATAGTTAAACTATTTAACTAAGGGTTAAATCCAAAAGATAAGGTTAATTTTATGACCTAAACATGTCTAAAATTAATTGGTTGATTGGATTTATACCCATCCTCATCTTATCCTAGAAATAAATTACTTTGGAGATATTTGAAAACAAAAATAAATTAATTATAAATTAATATTTTATGATCTTCAAAAGTATCCCTCACCACTCTTATAAAAGAGAAATTCTCCTTCTATTTAATTAACACATATAATGCTATTTGGATTGGAAAAATATTACCCATTTACTCCAAAATATTCACTAAATTTATCCTAGAGGCCACACTTTTGGCAGAAAAACAACCTAAGGAGTCATTTTGTACAAATAAAAAGGAGACACTTGAAGAAGAGGTAATGGTTTTACCAATTAAATTCAATTTATTTTCTTCTTATAATTCTTATTAATATGTTTTTTCCATACTAAATTAATATATAAAGTATCATAGACATTCTGAGATATTATTATTATGGTAAAACCATATTCCTCCTTTTACCCATCCTACAAAAAATAATATCACTATGCGTGTGTGTGTACGGCTTACCGTCTCCATGTCGTGTTGCAAACTATTTTTCATTTATACTTTATTTTTATAGGTATAATGATTAATATAAGGAATGTAAATAATAAATATGGAATTATAATGTTTCTTTATAATTCATATTTCATCCAATTCTATACTATTTAACCATAAATGGAATGATATTGTTTCTTGTTCGTGCGTATGGCCTACCATCTCCACGACGCGGTGAGATTCATTCTCCACATTAACCATTAAAGAATAGTTATAATATTTATATGATTACTTAAAATAATTATTATGAACTTAATATAATTATTTATATGAATAAATTACATACTATATATAACAAACATGACTGACGTGAAAAAATAAGAATGGGAAAATGACACAGTTAATACCCGAAACAATAGAAATAATAAAATATTATTAACAAAACAATATTAGAGGATATTATATAATATCATAATTATGAATATGGTTCTTTTATAATTTAATAACATCATATAACCATTATACAAGAGGTTAATGCACCCTCATCTAATGGAAAGTACATGGTAAGGGTTAATTTCACAATCTCATTATTATCCAAGGTTGTTTATAAATAAGTATCAATTGGGATATCTATATCATCCATGTCCGTGATACATAAAATTTATTTCAAAATATTATAAATAGTTTTTTAAAGTAATTTTAATCCATGTTTGGATTTTTATAAAATGTTTTTAAAGGAATCTTTTAGTCCTTTTCCAAATGAGGTACTTTATGACATTTTTGAAAAATTACGGAAAGAATGATTTTTTACTTATACGACGCAAGAGTCTATTTTCCACTGTTTACGAAGCCTTAACATTTTGAATCTTACCAAACAATCTTACAAGTTTATTTTCAAAAATAAATTTTTTCTTTAAAAATGCATAGTTTATTAATGTTTTCAAAGTAAAAAAGGGATATTTCCTTCAAAACATTTTACAGAAATTGACTTTAGTGGTGGTTTTTTAGCAGCAATTTTGGGAACCACCACTAAACACTTTTTTAAAATGGTTTTGAGGCGGTTTATAATAAACCGTGGTGAAACAATATTTTTTTACACTACTGACCCTCCCCCGCCCCCCAACACGACCCCCCTTCTCACCCCGCGACCCCGCTTCCCCTGGCCCCTTGCTTCCCCCGCGACCCCGGCCCCCCGCGACCCCAGTGACCCCGCGACCCCGACGACCCCACGACCCCAGCGACCCCATCCCCCCATGACCCCGACAACCTATACAAACCCAAAGGTTTGAATTCTAGTAATTTTACCTCAATTATTGTCTCCTTATATTATGAATTGTGAAGATTCATGGTTGAGTTTCCATTAGATTCATTAAACATACACATAACCTATGTTTAATATGTTATCCTTAATAGAAAAACTTATTATCACATTGTTATTATTTATGTTTAATCCTTGTAGACTATTTCAACAACTTAAGGTGTTCAATTGGAATCTCTCTAGGTATTGTGAATTCTTAGGTGACCAAACCACATTCCATGTGGTTTTTTCTTGAATCTTAATTGTAATGACTATATTGAATTTGATGAGAAGGGTGTCACAAGACCATATCACATGTTTCTATATAAAAAAGGATACTTCCTTGTTGAACTATAATTTTGATAGATTATAAGGCCAACTTGACTATAATAATTTATGACACTTAGGTATGGAGTTCCTTATACTTTTGATACTCGATCATGGAGTCTATCAAACATGTGTTACTCAAGAATAGAATCCCTTATATGTGTGGTACTCGTGCATTATGTCCCTTATACTTGTGACACCCGAGCATGGTGTCCCTAATAATTAGAATAATTAGTCATTTAATCCTTTATACTTGTAATACATGGTACTCACATCCCTAATTATAGTATTACTAAGGTCTATAGTACCTCATACTTGGGATATATGGTTATGGAATCCCTTATACTTTTAATACATTTGCATGGAATCCCCTACTACTATATGAGACTGTAGTGACTTTATAGTGATACCTGAGTAATGCCTCAGGTCATGGATTGTTACTCAAAAGTTCTAATCTTTTCTTTTTAGTAAAAAGGAATGTTGTAGTGTTTCTCCATTAGAAGCCATAATTTCAATACAAACAACATAAAACCTAAGTGTTCTTTCATACTGTCATTTACTTTACTATGCATAAATTTCTTTTTTGTGTTGAAGTTAATGGTATTGAATTCATTCTAACTTATTTTAGTTGTTTAGATGAATATAATTCTTCCAATTTATCAAATATAATATTTAGATAGAATTCCTTCTGGGATCTATTTCCACCTATGTGATTTTGATTATCTTATTATGTTGTCTTAGAGGATAGTACCAACACCCCACATTTCATCTCCAAATTCCCAACATGATTCTACTATGAAACTCCAAACACCAAGCCCAAACACATCAACTATTCTTCAAATACCCTAGTTTGATCCTCAAACCACATCAGCCGTATCTTGAACGACATTTCTGATGTGGTCTCCACCTTACCACATTAATTTTTATTCAACAAAAATAGTAAGTCCTTATCTAGATGAATTACACCAAAGGCGCTCAATCCCACCCACCAATGTGCTATAATATCCCGACCACGATGCCTTAAAACTCAAGGAATAACAAAAATGTTCAATGCCCACACCGAAGTCTGAATCTGACTCTTAGTTCAACTCCATGGTTAGATCCTTGATCGTCCCTTTTAACCATAATTCTCTACTCATGATCACTAACACATATATGATCCAAATCACCCTCAAGTCTCACCACCACTCTTTTCAATGTGAATACACAAAAGAGAGATCTAGTAATTAAATCCACAAAAGGTTCGTAGAACCTCAAAACCTAATCTGCGAAGTTATTTCATCATGAATTTCCATGAACACCACCACTTATCATGCCTCAAGACTACCATCCCTCATGTGGTTCTTGCCACTCCAACGAAAAAACAATGAATTCATCCAAATCTAAGGCCCCGACCCCCCCCCCATGACCCCATGACCCCGGTGACCCCCCGACCCCAACGACCCCGCTTCCCCTTTCCCCCCGTGACCCTGGTGACCTCGAGACCCCGGAAACGCCGAAACCCCGGACCCCCGTGACCCTGCGACCACAGCGACCCCGGCCCCCCGCGACCCCAGCGACCCTGGTGACCCCGCAACCCTGGTGACCCCACTTCCCCCGACCCCCCACGACCCTAGTTATCCCTATGTTACCCTTATTTCCAACATTGGGCATGTATCACATGAGATTTGGGGTTTTGGATCTATTTTCTCATTAGTATTATTGAGTTTACATCATACTCATCCTCACCATATGACGTGAAACTACATATTGAACATCTTTACCACATGTAATTAAACATTACAATATATACCCCCATATGATGACTTTAAACTATGTGATACCTTAGTCCATTCTTATATGGAGGTGTATTACCTTATCTTGATTTTATTGTACCTTCAGGTGTGGTGTTTTGTATATGTATTTATCCTATTTGATTTCCCCTATGGTGTTGTACTTATCATTTTTTATTCCCATTATGCATTGTATACATTTTAATGGTTCCTTTATATATATTATAGGTATTTTTGATTATTTTTCATATTGAGGATGCATATATATTGAAGGTTATTATAGGATATGACCTCAGTTATTATAGGATATGGCCTCCAATATTATGTGATATTCCTACTCATTATTTTTCATCATTCCCTGGCCTATTGGAGTTAGGATTTGGTTTTCACACTTAGTTTATCATCATCCTAGTTTTGGTCTCTGTGGGGTTAGACATGTTCGGGTGGAATTATATTGGTTCAAGTCCTAGGAATAGATTTTGGATTTATTATTCACATGAGGACTAGTTTAAGAATTTATGGTTGTGATTTCATGGGGTTTTTTATTTTAGTTATCATACCAGTGAGGCTAGAGTAGGTGTGGTTGTAAATGTATCCTTTCACCAAGACATTGGTAACCTTTTAGTCAACCCAAATCTCTAAATCATCATATATAGGGTAAAATTAAGTTGATACATGAATCATATAGTTCTCAATAATTATATTTCATGTAAATCCTATTTTAGTTGATTTAGATATGCTCTAATCATTATGGGTTCATCCGATCAAATGAATAATTCAACCCACACAAAAATAACTTTTTTTAGAGTTAAGTTTGTGAAATTCCTATTTCAGTGCTTGATCCTTTTTCCACTTTTAATTTAATTGATGATGTGTTGATTTAAATACTTATATAAGAGATATACCTTCCCTATTATTTTAGATAGCTTCTATCCCCTTTTTTAGTATAGAACTTCTCATAAAGAAAATAGTAGTTCCCACTGATGGACTACCCATAAGCAAGATGTGTAACATGAATTCTAGTAGTTAAGGCCTCCTAGATTCTGAGAAGCCACTAATCCTCTTGTGGTATAGGATTTAGTAGAGTCATCAACTCATGAAATTCATCTATTTTGGAAACCCACAAACTATATGGTGATCCTAGAACCAAGTTATATACACAACACACTGAGTTTTTAGTGGATGATGTTTTCTCAAACTCATATGGTATTAATATTTTATGGTTTTAATTTAAGTCCTTTTTCTAGATAAGATTCTATCCACAAATACTAAGGATAGTTTGAGTTTCGGAGATGTTAAACCCTTTTTAGGGTTGCATAACCATATTTAAGAATGTGTTGAGTTTTCTAAGCATCATAAGGTTTTCCCTAAACATTATTTATAATAGATTTATTCGATATTAGAGTTTTATATGAAGACTATATAGAGAACTTAGGTAGGGGTTTTCTCTTAAAAAAATTCACCTGTGTTGGAGTCCTCATGTGAGTATTGTTAGGTTTAGAATTCCCGGTAGGGATGTATCCAAGATTTAGGATAAGGTTATAGTTTTTATTGAAAATTTATAGAGAAATGATGTGCTAAAATTTATAGATTAGAAGTAACATTGAGGTCATAGACTCTACTATTATAGGATAATTGACTTACTTGGAATTGGTTTTGGTTAAGAAGCAGGTGGTGTTGTAGTATTAAGAGATGAGTGACACTTTGACACACTCCCACAATCACCACATTTGATTTTTTCTTGTCAATAACATAGTGATAAGAGTTATATATATAGTTTTATGTGTATAGATGATTTAGGTGACATCTAGTTTGGTTTTAGGTATGATTTGCGTCCTCTCTTCATGTACCTTCATACTGGATGATACAGGTCATGATATTATTTCTGCGTCTATTTTTTGGGAGTTATAGATTCTAATTTAGACCCTTATCATACCTTTTATCAACTAGAGAATTTCCACTAATGGTGAATATATTTCAAGCATACTTTCTGGTAAAGTGATTTTATCCCCAATGGAGAAAGGGTCCATTCATGGGATTCCTTTTTGATAGAGATGATACCCAGTAGTATCTTCCTTGGTTTGTATTGGTTACCATTTTCTATTGTTATATGGTGTTATGTGGTTTTGTAAATGAGATGAGTTCTACCATCAATAGTGAATGGGACCCTATTAGGTGTATCAAGTAGCGCCAACCCTTGAGAAGTGGTAGTGATTTTCCTATCAGATGGTTTCATGTTTTTATATAACTTAGGGGTGGTTGAAGATTTACTTCATGTGAATGTTGAATAATTCAAGGGTACTCATATATTAAAAACCAAGGTTGTTTCTTAATGGGAACCTGACATATGAATCAACGTGCATTCCAAATATGCAATTCAAGTGTTATTGCGTAGGATTATGGATTCCCTTATATTTAACTATTTCTTATCCCAGCAAGAATGAATCATGTGGACATAGATATTGTGAGTTCTTATCTCATAATGTGGTCAAATTGAAAAACTCAATGCAAGGAATTCAAATAATAAATTATTTTATTTGTTTGTAAATTTAGAGTAGGATCACCCACTTATTGAATCATTTTCCTTTTAATACTAAATACCATCTATATTTTTTATCTAGCGATAGAATATTTGTACTTGGAAAACCTAATTTGAGTGTATTTGACAAATTATGATGGCTTGGATAGCTCATTGTAATCCATGTCAAGTCTAGAAAAAACCTCATCTACTCAAAAATAAATTGTGGATTTCTCATACTCATATATATCTCCTTTATAAATTTTCTGTAACGTCCCAGACCCGGCCAGCCACTTGAACAGTGTCGAGCGGGTCGGGTGTCACTACCTCAGGCGCACCTCCCTGAATGCCAAAGGCTACCGACTAACAGCGAGGGTCTGAATAGGTATAGTGGGGAGTCTATACCCTCTCGGAGGATCATATCAAGGGTACTGGTCTGAGTATAACAGTAAAGATGCAATGGAAAGAAAGACTCAGCAGACTCGAACCAGACCCGCAGAACGGAACCATATCCAATATCAATAAACAGCGGAGGCAATAATTATAACAATAGAAGCAGAAATAAACACAACAGCATGCTGATAACATGTAACTACTACTGAATAGTAAAACATGCATCCAAAGAAGGTCATCATACAAAATGGCTCCAATGGATAACCAACAGTAGCAACAACAAGTAAGCATGATGATACAGAAAAGTAAACACCACAAGTAAACCCCAGCTAGGCATGACCTCAAGGTCTGAACCATCTCCATGCACACAACTAACATAACCCAGCTCATGAAGCTGGCCCCTTTCCTACACGTAAATCCATGAAGTTTACAAGAGTCCCGAAGGGCCTGTGTAGAGTGTGAGACAAATCTCAGTACGATACCACCCAGCGGTGCGTACCAAGAGGGGGGTGAATTGTAGGTTTAAAAACTTTTGAGTTTTAGTAACAAAGAGATTAGTTTAAATGATCTTAAACTAATACAAATACAAACACCCACAATTGTATTGAATGTAAAAGGTATGATGTATTGTAATACTATTGTAAAGTAAAACAATTGTATTCAAGATGAACACAATAATCAGAGTAATACAGATATAAATGATTCTACCTTAAAGCGTATAGAACCAATCAATACAATATGTAATAGAATGATTGTAATTGAAACAATTACAATTGAATATGTAAAGAAGAAAGGAAACAATACAAATCCCTTTCTAATACAAGTAACAGCGGAAATGTAAAAGTAATACAATTCTTTTAACCCAAAGAGAAGGGTTATCCTTTTACCTAGGATAAAAGGTCTGTCTCACCAACACCTTGGTGAGCCCTCGATACGATGATCGGCACGTCTGTCTGCCTATCCCCGGCAGCCCTCGATACGATGATCGGCACGTCTGTCTGCCTATCCCCGGCAGCCCTCGATACGATGATCGGCACGTCTGTCTGCCTATCCCCGGCAGCCCTCGATACGATGATCGGCACGTCTGTCTGCCTATCCCCGGCAGCCCTCGATTTTGCAGGTAATCGGCACCTCTGTCTTTCAATTACTTGAAAGCCCTCGATACGATGATCGGACGCACAAAGCTGATGAGAGAAGTCACAGTGTCTCTCTCTAGAATCTTCGTAGTTCACAGAGTCTCTTCATTCGTTCTCTTTGTTCATCGTTGTGTTCTCAGCTTCAAATGACCTCCTATTTATAGGCCTCGGGTTCCAACGGTCATATTGCCTCCAATGGTCATATTGAAACAGAAAGCACGACATCGTTTTGATTAGTTTGTAACTAACTCAACGACATCGTTTTGTTAGGACAAGAGATATATAGAAATGTAAAACATGAGTACGATTCATATGCAGATAGAGTTTTTTACAAAGTACCAAAACAAATAATGATCATCTGAATAGCAGAGTCAGTACGATACGATTGACAGAGTCAGTACGATACGATTGAAAGAGTCAATACGATACGATTGACAGAGTCAGTACGATACGTTTGACAGAGTCAGTACGATACGATTTGGTCGGTACGATCAACATCGTACGATACGATAAACATGATAAAAGACAATTGTAATATACAAACATATGATAGAATACATTTGTGATTTCCAAAACATGATATAGAAGTCAAAAGAAGACTTTTGACTAAACAATCTCCCCCTTTTTGGAAAGCACAAACACACAAAGTAAATGAAACAAGAAATACTTATCTCCCCCTGAGTTTAAAAACTCTTCTGAATAAGAAAATTGAATACAACTAACTCCCCCTTAGGTATTGACTTTCCTAAGGATTGTATTCGTAGATTTTCCTTAAGAGCATTGTAATGCATTCTCCCCCTTTGTAAAACAATCTTTTCTTTGTAAATATTCTCCCCCTTTGTGATTTACAAAAAGAAAGGAGTAATCTCGAATTGTCTGAAAGAGTTAGTGAAGTAATACAAGACAATGGATAAAAGAGAAAGGATTATAAGAGTTATTACAAAACAAACAAGTTCCAAAAGAAACAAATACAACAATCATTTGTTTTCTCTTTCCTTCTCTTTCTTTATAAGCTCATGAAGCACAGCTTTCTTCTTCTTGATCTCCTTCTTGTCTTCAAAAATTGATTCACCCTGAGTTTTGAGAAGCTCTTGTTGATCCGCAAAAATCTGATCTTGATTTCTAATGGTCTCCTCCTGTACTCTGATTACTTCTTCAAGGATATCAATTCTGTTTTGCAGAGTCTTGTTATCCTTTCTCTGTGAAAGTCTTTCTCTGTAAAAGTCTTTGAAGACATTTCGGCAGGAGTATTAGCAGAAGATTGAGACATAAAGGTTCTGCCGATGAGAAGATCGTACGATTTTTTATAGCTGGTGGAGCAGAGCTTCGCCTCAAATCCTGAAACTTCAATGTGGGTTTGGGGAGGGGAGGGGGGGTATTTATAGGAGATAAAGAGATGACCGTTGATATTCTACGGTCAAGATTAGATAATACCAGATCAATGGTTAGGATTAAAGCAAAAAAAAATTTAAAAAAAATGAGACGAGTGAAAAGAAACCTGTCGGAGAACATAAGGTGATTGCTGGTTTTGGTAAGAATCAAAAGTAAACACAATCGTAAGGAGAAAAAAAATCATGATGCCGATGGAAAACAAAGTCATTACTATGATCGGACCGTACGATAGAAAATAATCTTGTTACCATGAACTGACAGTACGATGGAAAACAATCTCAATACTATCATCGGTCGATACAAAACTATCGAATGATACGATGGAAAAGAATTTGAATACTATCATCGGTCGATTCAAAAATTATTGAATGATACGATGGAAAAGAATTTCAATACTATCATCGGTCGATTCAAAAATTATTGAATGATACGATGGAAAAGAATTTGAATACTATCATCGGTCGATTCAAAAATTATTGAATGATACGATGGAAAAGAATTTTAATACTATCATCGGTCGATAAAAAAATGAATGGTACGATGGAAAGGAATTTCAATATGATAAACAGAAAAATTGAAATGGTCAATACAATAAACAGGAAAACTAAAATGAAACGATAAAACTGTCAATACGATAAACAGAAAAAGAAACATATATAAATAGAGTAAATAGTTAAAGATCAGAAACATAAAGACATAAAGAAATTTCCTCCCCCTTTCTACGAGGAGTTTCTTACTATTAGGAGAGATGTAAAACAGGAAGTAGATATGAATGATTATTTTAATGTAATCATTCCTAGCTTCTGTTTTATAAATTCAAATCTATCGGAAGGTAAAGGTTTTGTAAAAATGTCAGCAAGTTGTTCTTGCGTTCCGATGAATTGTAAAACAATATCTCCTTTTTGTGTGTGATCCCTAAGAAAGTGATGCCTAACATCTATGTGTTTTTCACGAGATTGATGTGCTGGGTTTTTACTAAGATCTATGGAACTTGTATTATCACACAGAATTTGAGTTTTGGAGAAACTCAAACCATAGTCAGTGAGTGTGTGCTGCATCCACAATACTTGAGCACAGCAACTTCCAGCTGCTACATATTCAGCTTCAGCAGTGGAGAGTGCTACTGAGTGTTGTTTCTTGCAGGACCAAGAAACCAAAGAGTCTCCTAAGAAATGACATGTTCCAGATGTACTTTTTCTATCCATTCTACAACCACCAAAGTCAGCATCTGAAAAACTTTTTAAAACAAAATCATTTCCAGAAGAGTAGAAAAGTCCTAAATCCATAGTGTCTTTTAAATACCGAAAGATTCTCTTTACGGCTTTTAAGTGAGACTATTTTGGATTAGATTGATATCTTGCACATAAGCATACAGAAAACATCAAGTCGGGTCGACTAGCTGTCAAGTATAGCAAACTCCCAATCATACCTCTAAAAATTGTTTGATCTACTGGTTTCCCAGTTTCATCAAGATCAAGAGTATTTGAGGTACCAATTGGGGTGCTAATACTTTTAGTTTTGTCAAATCCATACTTTTTGAGTAAGTCTTTAATATACTTATGTTGAGATATATAAGTTCCTTCTGGTTTTTGAGATATTTGAAAACCTAGAAAGAATGTTAACTCACCCATCATACTCATTTCAAACTCAGATTTCATTAAATTTGCAAAAGAATCGGTTAAAGATTTCTGAGTTGATCCAAATATGATGTCATCAACATAGATTTGGACAACCAAAACATTTTTGTTTTCCATTTTGATAAAAAGAGTTGGATCAGCTGTACCTTTTCTATAATTGTTTTGTAAAAGAAATCATGTAAGTCTATCATACCATGCTCTAGGAGCTTGTTTAAGACCATATAGAGCCTTGGTAAGTTTAAAGACATGATCAGGATGTTTTGGGTCTTGAAAACCAGGAGGTTGTTCGACAAAAACTTCTTCTTGAACAAAACCATTTAAAAAAGCACATTTGAAATCCATTTGAAATAGTTTGAAATTGAAATATGCTGCGAAGGCTAATAGAATACGAATAGATTCTAGTCTAGCTACAGGAGCATATGTTTCTTCATAGTCTATTCCCTCTTGTTGATTATAGCCTTTAGCAACGAGTCTTGCTTTATTTCTTACAATGATTCCATTTTCATCACACTTGTTTCTGAAAACCCATTTTACACCAATCACAGTTGTTTCTTTAGGTCTTTCAACTAAAGTCCAGACTTGATTCCTTTCAAATTCATTTAGTTCATCCTGCATTGCTTTGATCCAATCATCATCACCTAAGGCCTCACTTGGACTTTTAGGTTCAAATTGGGAAAGAAAAGCAAGATGTTCTATTTCATTTCTTAAGGAATTTCTGGTCCTTACAGGTTGATTTATATCACCAATGATGTTATCACTGGGATGATTCCTAAGAAACAATTGATTTGGGTTTTGTAAAACCTGTTCATCAACATATGGTAGAAAATCTTCTGTGGTAAATGTTTCAGGAATACTTTCTTGAACATTTTCCTTATCAGAATGTTATTCTAATAAAGGTTGATAAACATTTTTGGAAAACACATCCGAGGATGTAGGATTGGGTTGGTTGAAAACAAAAGGGTTAGTTTCATCAAATTTTACATGTACTGTTTCTTCAACAGTACAAGTGTTTTTATTGAAAACTCTATAAGCCTTAGAGGTTGTAGAATAGCCTAGAAAGATTCCTTCATCAGATTTTGGTGCAAATTTGTGTAAATTATCTTTTGTATTCAGAATGAATACTTTGCATCCAAAAACTTTGAAGTAAGAAACTTTAGGTTTTTGGCCAGTCCATAACTCGTAAGGAGTTTTATTAAGAAATGGTCTAGTTAAAACACGATTTATAGTATAACAGACAGTACTTACAGCTTCAGCCCAAAAGTGCTTAGCAATTGAGTATTCACTCAACATGGTTCGAGTCATTTCCTGAAGAATACGATTTCTTCTTTCAACAACCCCATTTTGCTGAGGAGTTCTTGGAGCTGAGAAATTGTGAGTAATACCTTTCTTACTACAACAAGTTTCAAAATCTGAATTTTGGAATTCACCACCATGATCACTATGAATAGTTATCAATGGTAGGTTTTTCTCATTTTTAACTTGGGCTCTAAAAGTTTTGAAATAGGAAAAGGCTTCAGATTTCTTTGTGAGAAAGTAGACCCATGTAAATCTAGTAAAGTCATCAACTAAAACAAATACATAGTATTTGCCTCCAATGCTTCCAGATTGTGAAGAACCAAACAGATCCATATGCACAAGCTGTAATGCATTAGAAGTTGAAACTTCATTAATTGGTTTAAAGCAAGTTTTATGTTGCTTGCCAAATTGACAAGGATCACAGACTTTTGAAGAATCATATCTAAGATCCGGTAGCCCTTTTACAAGTCCTTTCTTTGAGAGTTTTCTTAGGTTTCTCAAATTACAGTGTCCTAGTCTCCTATGCCATAGCCACGATTGGCCTTCTATTACACTTAAACAAGGTAAGTTTTGGTTCCTAAGGTCTTCTAAGTTAATAGTGTAAACATTCTCTTGCCTATGGGCAGATAGAATGAATTCATCCTTGGAATTGTGAACTAGACACTTATCATTTCTAAAATTCACAAGGTAACCTTCATCACATAATTGACTTATGCTGATGAGATTGTGCCTAAGACCTTTTACAAATAAAACATTTGAAATAAGAACTTTTCCAAGAAAAACGATATTACCTATACCAACAATCTTTCCTTGAGCATTATATCCGAAGGTAACTTTTCCACCTTTTGTTTTGATAACCTTTTCAAAGAAATCTTTGTTTCCAGTCATATGTCGAGAACAACCACTATCCATGTACCAAATGTTCTTATTGATACACTTCTCGTTTCCCTGAAAAAAAAACAATTAGATTTTTGGAATCCAAACTTGTTTGGATCCAGAAGGGTTAGATAAAAGAATTTTAGGAATCCACATTTTTTTAGCAAAATGAGCTTTATGAAATCCTAAGGATTGAGTTTTGTTAAGAGAACAATCTCTTCTCCAATGTCCACCACATTGACACTTGGAACAGAAAATGGTTTTTTGAGGAACAAAATAGTTATTACTAAAAACAGGTTTGGAATAAGTATAACCAAGACCAGAACGATTTCTCAACGGTCTAATTTGAGAATACATCCTATCAAAGTTTTCTTTTCCATGAGTAAAGTTTGACAAACACTTTTTCAAAGATAAAATCTATGACTTTAGTTTTAAAACTAAATTCTTTTTTTCTAAAACATTTGAATTTGAACTAGAGTTAGACTCTAAAATATTTTTCTTTGAAATAGCAGTTTCAAGATCCTTAGAAAGTTTATCCTTTTCAGATTTGACTTTCTCAAGGGTTTTCAAAATGCTTTCAAAATCAGAAGTTTTCCCATCAAGATCTTTAGAAAGATCTGATACTTCTTTAGTCAAAATAGAAATTCTAGAATTTTCTTTTTCAAATCTCTTTTTGAGTTTAGAATTTTCATTTTCAAGTAACTTAGCAAATCTAGAGACTTCTTCAAAAGAAGGTAAAGTATCATCTTCTGATGATGAGGGTTCATCATTTGAAGATTCATAATATCTATTATCAACATAATTTGCATTTAAAGAGACATTTGTAACAGCTTCAGCATTATGTACCTTAGCCATGAGACAATGATCTTCAATTGGTAGTCTGGCTAGAAGTCCAATATTTCTTTGTCCTGACGTCTCATATTCTGAAGAATCATCTGAGGAATCACTACCACCTGCACTCCATGTATCATTTGCTTCCAAGACTTTCTTTGTCTTATAAAACCTTTTCTTGTTTCTTTCAGAGTGTTTCTCTTTTCTATCTTTCCTCTTCAGTAAAGGACAATCAGGCCTTATATGTCCTGCTTTCTTGCATTCATAACAAGTTACCTCTGAATATTTCCTATCTTTCCTGTCTTTCTTTTTGAATCTATATTGAAAATCTTTCTTTCCCACAATCTTGTTCATCCTTCGAGCAAGATTAGCTAACTCATTATCCGAAAGATTACAATCACTTGAATCAGATATAACAACTTTCTTGGATTTAGACCTTGTAACCCTTTCAGGTGTTTTAGCTTTAGATGCAAAAGCTACACTTCCATTCCCATTCTTCTTCTTATTGAAATCAGCATCTCTCTTCATTCTTGTCTCGTGCTGTAGAAGAGTTCCAAAGAGTTCATCAAGAGTAATCTGGGAAACTTTTCTATTTTCATCAATAGCTGTCCTTTTCGACTCCCATTCATTTGGCATAATATCTATAATCTTATCAATAAGAGCTTCATCATCAAGACCTTTTTCTCCCATAGATTGTAAGCTGTTGACAATTGTCATAAACCTTTGTTGCACTTTACATACTGGCTCTCCATAAGGAAAAACAAATCCATGATACTCTGCTCGAAGCATTGCTCTCCTTGTTTCTATAACTTTGGATGTACCAAAATGAGTGACTTATAATTTCTTCCAAATACAGTTGGCTGCTTCACATGAAGATATCTGACTATATATATTCCTGGTCATAGAACATAATAAAGTATTGCGTACCTTATAATTCAGTTGATAATCTTGCTTCTCTTGGTTGGTAAAAGTGCTAACTTCTTTGTCATGAATTTTGTAACCCCCAGTAAGCATAATAAAATTGTCTACACCGGTATTGATGATGAAAGTATTCATATGATCTCTCCAATACTCATAATCATTCCCATCGAAAATTGGTGGTCTATAAGGATTCAGATTATCTATTGATCCGATATTCATTCCTGCCATCTAATATAACAAAAACAACTTTTCCACACCACACGTTAGTGTAGTAAGTATTCAAGATAGTAATAAGAAGTAAAGCTAGTAATACAAATCAGTGGAAAACCGCCTTTGATACCAATTGTTGGATCGAATAGTAGATATAAAAGTCTATTAGATGGAACAATACAAGAGGGGGGGTGAATTGTAGGTTTAAAAACTTTTGAGTTTTAGTAACAAAGAGATTAGTTTAAATGATCTTAAACTAATACAAATACAAACACCCACAATTGTATTGAATGTAAAAGGTATGATGTATTGTAATACTATTGTAAAGTAAAACAATTGTATTCAAGATGAACACAATAATCAGAGTAATACAGATATAAATGATTCTACCTTAAAGCGTATAGAACCAATCAATACAATATGTAATAGAATGATTGTAATTGAAACAATTACAATTGAATATGTAAAGAAGAAAGGAAACAATACAAATCCCTTTCTAATACAAGTAACAGCGGAAATGTAAAAGTAATACAATTCTTTTAACCCAAAGAGAAGGGTTATCCTTTTACCTAGGATAAAAGGTCTGTCTCACCAACACCTTGGTGAGCCCTCGATACGATGATCGGCACGTCTGTCTGCCTATCCCCGGCAGCCCTCGATACGATGATCGGCACGTCTGTCTGCCTATCCCCGGCAGCCCTCGATACGATGATCGGCACGTCTGTCTGCCTATCCCCGGCAGCCCTCGATTTTGCAGGTAATCGGCACCTCTGTCTTTCAATTACTTGAAAGCCCTCGATACGATGATCGGACGCACAAAGCTGATGAGAGAAGTCACAGTGTCTCTCTCTAGAATCTTCGTAGTTCACAGAGTCTCTTCATTCGTTCTCTTTGTTCATCGTTGTGTTCTCAGATTCAAATGACCTCCTATTTATAGGCCTCGGGTTCCAACGGTCATATTGCCTCCAACGGTCATATTGAAACAGAAAGCACGACATCGTTTTGATTAGTTTGTAACTAACTCAACGACATCGTTTTGTTAGGACAAGAGATATATAGAAATGTAAAACATGAGTACGATTCATATGCAAATAGAGTTTTTTACAAAGTACCAAAACAAATAATGATCATCTGAATAGCAGAGTCAGTACGATACGATTGACAGAGTCAGTACGATACGATTGACAGAGTCAATACGATACGATTGACAGAGTCAGTACGATACGTTTGACAGAGTCAGTACGATACGATTTGGTCGGTACGATCAACATCGTACGATACGATAAACATGATAAAAGACAATTGTAATATACAAACATATGATAGAATACATTTGTGATTTCCAAAACATGATATAGAAGTCAAAAGAAGACTTTTGACTTAACAACTCGAACCAGACCCGCAGAACGGAACCATATCCAATATCAATAAACAGCGGAGGGAATAATTATAACAATAGAAGCGGAAATAAACACAACAGCATGCTGATAACATGTAACTACTACTGAACAGTAAAACATGCATCCAAAGAAGGTCATCATACAAAAGGGCTCCAATGGATAACCAACAGTAGCAACAACAAGTAAGCATGATGATACAGAAAAGTAAACACCACAAGTAAACCCCAGCTAGGCATGACCTCAAGGTCTGAACCATCTCCATGCACACAACTAACGTAACCCAGCTCATGAAGCTGGCCCCTTTCCTACACGTAAATCCATGAAGTTTACACGCGTCCCGAAGGGCCTGTGTAGAGTGTGAGACAAATCTCAGTACGATACCACCCAGCGGTGCGTACCAAATATATGTGTTTAAGCAGTCATGCATTTACCAGGAAAGTAGTACTCAGTACAATACAAAAATAAATACAAACTCCACTGGTGCTCAACAGCCACCATGGAGTGTCACTTGCTTCGGCCTACGCCAGAATCTCGGTCGTGTAACCCGGCACCATGTGCCACCTGACACCTCGTGTCTCAAGTACCGACGTCCTGAAAGCACGCTCACAAATAGTAACATGGCACCATGTGCCTCCTGACACCTCGTGTTTCAAGTACCGACGTCCCAAAGGCACGCCCATTCCCTGAAGTCTCCTCACCTCCCACATGGATTTCTACGACAAGCACCCCCAACCAAAATACCTAACCAAAACTACAGGGGCCTCTACCCACACGAGTGGTCAAAACCACCTCATCACTGAGTATCTCTGTATGCACACTACTCAAGTCCAGGTGAGCGGTACTCACCAAAATAGTCCTATGCCACCAAAACATATGACACCTCGTTTCCCTGCAACCATGTCGCTCAAGTCTGATGGTCTCACCATCCAAGTAACCCGGGCCATGCCCAACCAGACAGTCGTGCTGCCTCAAACCGATGTCCATGATGCCCAATACCGTGGTCAAAACCACCCAAAGTAACTCGGACAAAGCCCCAAACTGTGATCAGCATCACTCAGACGTAACCGGGCCAAGCCCAACACAACCCAAAAAGGGTCCAGAAGATACAATTCATCAATTGAATATATAACATATTTAACCAGAAAACATAACCAAGAAAAACCAACTAAACAGTCAAATTTCACTATACCATGTGTTGTCCCATACCAGCACAGAGGTCTTCAATGCCTCCAACAATTATAACAGGCTTAAATAATTTA
The DNA here is from genome assembly GCA_963277665.1 of Viscum album. Taxonomy (NCBI): domain Eukaryota; kingdom Viridiplantae; phylum Streptophyta; class Magnoliopsida; order Santalales; family Viscaceae; genus Viscum; species Viscum album. Next base: position 478,161,216 of record OY728164.1, on the reverse strand, counting down.
AACTAATAATTTAACAAAATAATATTGAAATTAAAACCATTTTGACGTTCCCCGACCAAAATTCCCCGATGAGCCATGGCCCCTCACCCGGCCCCGCTCACGGAAACTGGTAACCGGGCATACTCAAAGGCATCCCAGAGGTCCCATAAACAATACAGTATGAAAAAGCAGATAAAACGGGTCCCGCTCAAAAATACCTGAAAACGCGTCGAAGCCGCGTCACCCAAACAACCACGAAAACACAAAATGAGGTTTACACCACCTACCTGAGACTCGTACGATGATACTCCTCCAGTAACACCCTCCAATTCGGTCTAAAACACGGAAAATATACCAAAGATTCAAAACCTCTCAAGGGGCTATAACTCGTTCTAGAACAAAAATAAAACAAAACAACCAAAGAGGAATCGAGGCCTTACCGACGGGGTTCCAAAGCAATAATCAGTGATTGAAACGGGTCTCAGACGGACGATCGGGAGGGGAAGAGAGGTTCGGTCGGCCTGTTCGCATATCCGGGCGGAGGAGGGGTGTTCTGCCTCAAAAACGAGGCTACTGCCTATTTTAAGCGAAAAAAAGAAAGTACACGGCGTGTACTTTAGGACTACATGCCGTGTATATTTCATTTAACTGTTCAAAAGATGGAAAGGTTCCACTGACTTACTTTCCGAACCTGCCGAGATTAGTACACAGCGTGTACCTCTGGGTACACGGGGTGTACTGGGTTCCTCTTCTCTTCCTCACCGACATACCCACACGCCATGTATATCCCTCATACACAGCTAGACTACACGGCGTGTCCAAAGGGAACACGGCGTTCCCCTGGTTCTTACCCGGCCAATGGCCTACACGCCATGTATGGCCTCACATGGTCGGGGTTCTACACGACATGTTCAAAACTACACGCCATGTAGTAAGAAAACTCTATATAGTCACTCGTACGACATGTACTCGGTGAGTACACGGTCGGACGCTCTCCTCCACATACATGGCGTGTACTCAAAGTACACGGCGTGTAGTCTGAAAATTTCCAAAAACTCTGCATTTTCTCCAGTTTCCTCAAAAACAAGTCAAAAATTAAAACAGGGTCGGGATTTTGACCCGTTCTGAAAACCCGGGTTCTTAAAAACTCCCCACCTTAACATAGCTCATCCCCAAGCTACCAAACGAAACCAGGAGATGACACCGAACATGCCCACCCCAGTTAAACAACCTGGACTACCCCGGTCTCAAAGGTTCTGGATAAATTCCTCAAGGGGGATCCCCACCTTATGAATTTCCTTACCCGGTCTCAACCCAACAAAACTTAAAGAAAACCGGGTTTACTAACCTGTTTTCCAGACGCATAGTCCTCCCATGACGTATCGTCACCCCTGAACCTCATTGGTTCTCCTGTGTCACTTCTGACACACAAAATATCCCGCACTGCATCGGTGTCCACCTCCATGAGGTCCTGGTGCCTAGCACCTCAAGTAACTCGCATCCACGATGCCCTGATTCCCACAGCACCTCAAGTAACATGTATCGACGATGCCCTGATGCCCACGGTACCTCAAGTAACCCGCATCCATGATGCCCTGATGCCCACGACACCTCATACATATATATATATATATATATATATATATATATATATCACGCACCTGATACAGTGCCAACCCATTTACTAGAATCTAGTCAGTCCACAAAGATCATGTGCACCTCGTGCACTCAAAACAGACATACCTCTACTGGTCATGCCAAAAAGGAAACATGGAGATCACGGTCACACTGCGGTGTACCTCTAACTGTCATCGGCTCACCGAACTGCTCAGCCTCTGGCAGCTCCATGGTATGCACCTGGCCTGAAACATGGTTGCCTGATGCCTGACCTCCCTGTGATGCTGCTCCAGTCACCGACCACTGACCCCTGAGCTGGGTCCCACTGTCTCTGTCATAGCCTCCGCACACAGCTGAACCTCGACTACCCTCTCCGGGTACTGAACCTAAACCAACTCTAGACGCTGCAGTCTATCCTGGTCCCTACCTGCCAGCTATCTGAGAAGGCTGCCTACAAAACCTCTCCAGATGCTCATCCTGTCCACATGACCAGCACTCCTTCGGAGGCCTGTCGCACTGCGCCCGAACATGTATCGGTTGTACGCACTGGAAGCAAATCACTGAAGAACTCCCATGAGGTGGTATAGCTGAATCCCTGGCCTGACTGCCCTTCTGGAACTCATCTCATCCTTGCTTCCTGTTGTCTTAACCGTTAGCTGAAGTTGTCGTCCTTCCCAAGCGATATTTCTCCCTCTCGTTGCCCTCGGCTATAAGCGCCTGATTCACCGCCTCAGAGAAAGAACCCATCCTGAAAATGTTCACCTGGACCCGAATGGCGTGTCGCAATCCATCCTCAATGCGCCTCACCCTAACTACATCATCGCTCGCCATACCAGGAGAAAAGCGAGACAACTCTGTGAAAGTAGTCGCGTAGTCCATGATGGACATGGCCCCCTGCTGAAGACTCAAGAACTCCCGAGCTCTCTATGACCTCAGTGTCTCCGGGTAAAAGTGCTCAAAGAACCTGCCCTCAAAGTCCTTCCATGCCAGTCCCTCGTGTCTATGAGCCTGAACCTGTACGTCCCACCAACGCTTCACTGGTCCTCTCAGCATGTATGTCGCCAGCTTGACCCTCCGCCCTGGAGGCGTCTCAAGCTGCTCAAAAATCTTCTGCATACTCTCTATCCAGTTCTTAGCCGCCTGCGGACCATCCTCGCCCTGAAAAAGCGGCGGGTGTTGCGACTGGAACTCCCGCGTCAGATACGCCATAGAAGGCTCTACACCCTGAACGCCACTGTCAATCCCCTGCAAGACACATACCAGGCTCGCCGGGATCTGCTCGTCGAGCCACGTCCCGAACGATACCAAACCCAGCTGTTGTCCTGCCTGCACTGGATCCTGAACTTGATCCTGTCCCTGAGCCTATACCTGCGGCTTGTGATCTGCCTGTACCGAATTCTGACCCTGATCCTGCGGCACTGTACCATCTCCTGCCTGAGGCTCCATCGAGCTGTGAAGGAGTAACCCGCTAAATACCATAAATGGTCAGACATCCCATACATATATATAAATATATTCTACGCAGATAAGGAAAGTAGTAAAAGGCAGTGCATAACAACTACACTTACTCCCCCTCACTGCAACCCATGCCCCATGGCATCCCGGCCTCATGGCCTCCTTACCTGCTCAACAGAGCCAAGTATCGATAGTACCTCGGGCCATGCCCGTCCCGACAACTCATGTTTCCTCAAACTGATGACTGAGTCGCCCAATCATGATAGTTACACTGCCTCAGTCATAGTACATGCCTGCTCTCATAGGAGTCAGACCCAAAACCCCGCCACATGCAATTCTACAAAACAAATAAAGCATGGCATAAACATTGCAACGACAATCAATTCTATCAGGAATTTCACCATTTTACATTTCAAAGCAGATAAAGCATGGAAACTGATTTATTTTATTCACATGGTATTATCACTTCACAAAGATTACGTGAAATTATGAAATTGAAATACCCTAAAAATGTTCCTATCAAAAGCCAAGCAACAAGCCTTGCCATACCGGGCCAAGGTCCAATTCTCCCTTACCACACCGGGTCAAGGGTCACATATCACAATGCAGAACATCACACACCAAGTGAGCCACCGAGGAGGAAATCATATAAACTATAATCTGAGCAAAAGCAAACAGCAATTCCCACCCGTGGAAACTAGGTCCATCCCTCGTACCTGGGGCTGCAGGCACCCAAGAACAAGCTAAAAAACCCAGTCCCAGTAACCACAACTTATCTCCAGTCTACCATATCCAAAATAGTAAAACCAGCAGGAATAAAAAGAGAAGTCTCAATCTCATTAGTAGCCAGAAAAACACTGCTACTAAATCCTTTTCAAGAACTCCTCTGATACCACTTTGTAACGTCCCGGACCCGGCCAGCCACCCGAACAGTGCCGAGCGGGTCAGGTGTCACTACCTTAGGCGCACCTCCCTAAACGCCAAAGGCTGACAACTATCAGTGAGGGTCTAAATAGGTATAGTGGGGAGGCTATACCCTCTCGGAGGATCATAGCAAGGGTACTGGTCTGAGTATAATAGTAAAGATGCAGTGGAAAGAAAGACTCAGCAGACTCGAACCAGAACCACAGAGCGAAATCATATCCAATATCAAAAGACAGTAGAAGAAATAATTATAACAACAGAAGCGAAAATAAACACAAAAACATGCTGATAACATGTAATTACTACTGAACCGTAAAACATGCATCCAAAGTAGGTCAACATACAAAAGGGCACCAATGGCTAACCAACAGTAGCTACAACAAGTAAGCATGCGGATACAGAAAAGTAAACACCACAAGTAAACCCCAGCTAGGCATAACCTCAAGGTCTGAACCATCTCCATGCACACAACTAACATAACCCAGCTCCTGAAGCTGGCCCCTTTCCTGCATGTAAATCCATGAAGTCTGCACGGGTCCCGAAGGGCCCGTGCAGGGTGTGAGACAAATCTCAGTAGGATACCACCCAACGGTGCGTACCAAATATTTGTGTTTAAGCAGTCATGCATTTACCAAGAAAGAAGTAATCAGTACAATGCAAAAATAAATAAAAAATCCACTGGTGATCAACAGCCACCATGGAGTGTCACCTGCTTCGGCCAACGCTGAAATCTCTGTCGTGTAACCCGGCACCGTGTGCCACCTAACACCTCGTGTCTCAAGTACCGACGTCCCGATGGCATGCCCACAAATAGTAACCCGGCACCATGTGCCTCCTGACACCTTGTGTCTCAAGTACCGACGTCCTGAAGGCACGCCCACAAATAGTAACTCGACACCATGTGCCTCCTGACACCTCGTGTCTCAAGTACCGATGTCCCGAAGGCACGCCCATTTCTCGAAGGCTCCTCACCTCCCACGTGGCATTCTACGGCAAGCACCCCCAACCAAAATACCTAACCACAACTACGGGGGCCTCTACCCACACGAGTGGTCAAAACCACCTCATCACGAAGTATCTCTGTGTGCACACTACTCAAGTCCCGGTGAGCGGTAATCACCAAAATAGTCCTAAGCCGCCAAAACATCTAACACCTCGTGTCCCTATGACCATGTCGCTCAATTCCAATGGTCTCTCCATCCAAGTAACCCGGGCCATGCCCAACCTAACAGTCATACTACCTCAAACCGACGTCCATGACACCCAAACTCGTGGTCAAAACCACCCAAAGTAACCCGAGAAAAGCCCCAACCTGTGATCAGCATCACTCAGATGTAAACGGGCCAAGCCCAACACAACCCAAAAAGGGTCCAGCAGATGCAATTCAGTAATTTCATATATAACTTATTTAATCAGAAAACATAACCAGGAAAAACCAACTAAACAGTCGAATTTCACTATACCAGGTGTTGTCCCATACCAGCACAGAGGTCTTGAATGCCTCCAACAATTATAACTGGCTTAAATAATTTAAACTAACAGTTTAACACAATAATATTGCAATTAAAACCATTTCGGAATTCCCCGGCCAAAATGCCCCGAGGAGCCACGACCCCTCACCCGGACCTGATCATGCAAACTGGTAACCAAGAATACTCAAAGGCATCTCAGAGGTCCCATAAACAATACTGTATGAAAAAGTAGATAAAACGGGTCCTGCTCAAAAATACCTGAAAACACATCGAAGCCGCGTCACCCAAACAACCACGAAAACAGAAAATGAGGTATGCACCACCTACCTGAGACTTGCACGATGCTACTCCTCCGGTAACACCCTCTAATTTTGTCTAAAACACGGTAAATCTACAAAAGATTCAAAACCGCTCAAGGGGCTATAACTCGTTCTAGAATGAAAATCAAACAAAACAGCCAAAGAGGAATCGAGGCATTACCGAGGGGGTTCCAACGCTATAATCAGTGATCAAAACGGGTCTCGGACGGACGATCGGGAGGGAAAGAGAGGTTCGGCCAGCCTGTTCGTGTATCCGGGTGGAGGAGGGGTGTTTTGCCTCAAAAACGAGGCTACTGCCCATTTTAAGCGAAAAAAAGAAATTACACGGTGTGTACTTTAGAACTACACGCCGTGTATATTTCATTTAACTATTCAAAAGACGGAAAGGTTCCACCGACTTACTTTCTGAACCTGCCGACATTAGTACATGGCGTGTACCTCTGGGTACACGACGTGTACTGGGTTCCTCTTCTCTTCCTCACCGACATACCCACACGCCATGTATATCCCACATACACGGCTAGACTACACGGCGTGTCCAAAGGGAACACGGTGTGCCCCTGGTTCTTACCCGGTCAATGATCTACATGCCATGTATGGCCTCACGTGGTCGGGGGTCTACATGGCATGTTCAAAACTACACACTGTGTAGTAAGAAAACTCTACACGGTCACTCGCACGGCATGTACTCGGTGAGTACACGGTCGCTCGCTCGCCTCCACATACACGGCGTGTACTCAAAGTACATGGCGTGTACTCAAAGTACATGGCGTGTAGTCTGGAAATTTCCAGAAACTCTGCATTTTCTCTAGTTTCTTCAGAAACCAGTCAAAAATTCAAACAGGGTCGGGATTTTGACCCGTTCTGAAAACCCGGGTCTTACATTTTTGAAGAAAACTCATCTTCTACTATCTTTAGTTCATCTTCCAAGGTTCATTTGGTGTCTTTTTAGGAAAAGGTTACATCCTATTATTTCTATAATTCTTCATCAATATTGGAAACATTATTTTTTTCCTCATGAACTGTGATTCCAACCAAGTTATGCTTTTGTTACTTTTTGTTATCTAATTTTATATTTTGATGTTATAAAAGATTTTAGAAGTCAAGGGTTGAAAATTTGGATATTTGGGAGAAACATGATAGGAATACTATTTAGCATAACTTTTAGTATTGACTATATGGTAATTGAGTAATATGGCATTGTTGGTTCTATTGATGATTTTTATTATTTCAGCAAATTTTCCTTAACCTTTCATTTCCATGAAAACCATTTGGATGAATGAACTATATTATAGATGTTTTCTCATAACTTATGAATGATTTTTATATCCACGTAGTTATTCAAAATTAACAATGTGCTTTGGTTTTCATGGTAATGTAGCTACCACGTTGTTAGCACAATGTTTCCCTTTACCAAAAAAACTTCCCCTATCTCTAACACTAGAGGGTTCATATCTAAATCAGGGGCTCATCTTTATTATATTATGTTTCTTTAATATTACATTATCGTATATATGAATATATTTCTCTATTTAGTAGTAACTATGTGTTTTAATTTTTTTATTATTGTGTAGGCACATTGTGATTTACATGGATAAAAGCTGGATCACATTACAGAGGAACAAACCTCAGTATGTAAAGGGTTTGAATGAGTTTTCAGATTTTTAAATTTCTAATAGATCCGTATAAGGGAGAATAATATGTCCATGTCCTAAATGAAAATTTAGAACATGGTTTAATATAGATGAATTTTATGAACATTTAATACTAAAGAAATTCACTGGTCAATATTTGTGTTGGATTTGGCATGGAGAATCAAACGTTACAGAAAGATTGAGCACTGATGTTAATCTACTGAATGAGGTCCCAAGTTCGTCGACAATGGAAAATGAAATGGAAAACCTCATAAATGATGCATTAGGCACAACAAGACACCACTATCAACATCAAAACATATCAGAACAACCAGAAGAGGGTTCTAAAAATTACAATGTGACAAGTGATGTTTTTGAGACTGTAACACAAGAAGATCAATAATATGACATATTATTGGATCCTCCTCTTGATTCTATGGAGCCAAATGTAAGATAAAACTTCACTGAGAAAAATTCGTTTCATGATTTAGTTGACGATGGAAATCAAGAGTTATATAGTGGGTGTTTGAAATATTCAAAGCTTTCATTTCTACTGAAGTTGTACCATATCAAATTTCTATGTATAATTTCAAATAAGGAAATGTCCATGATATTGTAATTGATTCGTGATGAATTTCTTGAAGCAAAAATCCCAAAATCTTGTTATGATATGAAAAAATTTGTTAACAATCTTCATCTAAATTATACGAAAATACATGCTTGTCCCAATGATTGTATGATTTATTGGGGAGAGGATTTAAGTAGACAGAATTGCAAGAAATTTTCTTCTTCTACATGGTAGTCAAAGGGTGATGTTGTAAGTATAAATGAACATAATTTCATGGAGAAGAATAAAAGGAACTCACCTACAAAGGTTTTTCATTACTTTCCTTTGAATCCTCAATTGAAAAGATTATTCATGTCATCGAAAACCGCTGAACACATGAAGTGGCATTCTATAGATAATAAAAATGATGGGTTAATGAGACATCCCTGAGATTCCCAATCGTGGAAGACATTTGATTCATTACATCTAGATTTCTCAAATGACCCTAGGAATGTTCAATTGGGATTGGCTGCCGATGGATTCAACCCATTTGGGACTTTGAGTACCAGTAATAGCATTTGGCCAGTTGTTTTGATCCCTGATACTCTACCTTTGTGGATGTGTACAAAAAAACATCTTTTATCATTTTCATGATTATTCCTGGAAAACAAATACTTGGAAATGATATTGATGTATACTTGTAGCCTTGGATTGATGAATTGCAGGAGTTATGGAGCAATGGTGTTGAGACATTTGATTCTTCTTCTTAAAAAATGTTCAAAATTCATGTTGCTTTAATGTGGACCATTAGTGACTTCCTTGTGCTTGGGAATTTATATGGCTGGAACACTTACACGGGTTTTTATTGTCCCATTTGTAACTTTTATTTTGAGCCAAAATGGTTACCTCACATAAGAAAATGGTGATTCCTGTTCCATCAAATATTTCTCGATGCATCTCATAGATTTCTCCTGAACATATCAATATTTAATGGTTCTATTGATCGTAGACCACCTCCAAAGCTATTAACTGGTTCTGAAATATTGACACAGCTTGAAAATGTTGAAAAAGAATTTGGGAAGGTTCATCATTTGAATGATAGAGGAAAATGGGTCCGAAGTGCATCGTCAAGTGAAATCAGAACGCAACAATTGAAGAAAAAAAGTATATTCTTCAAACAACCATATTGGGAATTTAATTTGTTGCATAATAATCTTGATTTGATTCATATTGAGAAGAATTTCTATGATAATTTGATTTTCACATTACTTAATGATCATCGAAAGTCGAAGGATCATCTCAATGCTCGCAAAGACTTACAAGTAATGAACATAAAATGTGATCTCTGGCCAGATGATAATGAAAAGTATGCTCCAGCCATTTTTGCATTGAAAATAGGGATAAAGATACATTCCTTCGAATTTTAAAGAATTTGAATATATATAATGGGTATTCGAGTAACATATTGAGGTGTGTTCACTTGAAGAATCATAAGTTACATGGATTGAAAAGTCATGATTCACATATTTTGTTAGAACAGTTACTACCATTGACATTGCATGTATTATTACCTGAAAAATTTATTACTGTTGTACTCCAATTCTGCAAATTTTTCAAGCAATTATGTGAGAAATATCTACATCCATTTCAACTTGAAAACCTCCAGGAGAGGTTTATATTGACCATTTTTTCAGTGGAGATGATCTTTCCTCCATCATTTTTTACTGTCATAATGCATTTAACTGTGCATTTGGTTGAGGAATCTAAATTAGGAGGCCCCGTTCATTATCGATGGATGTATCTAGTTGAGCGGTATTTTATTTATATGTTTTTAAGTTAAGTAAACAATTTTTTTCATTTAAATAAATTCATAATATTATTATTTTATTGCACATATATCTTGGGCATTTGAAAGCATACGTGAGAAATAAAGCTCAACCAGAAGGCTCTATTACTGATGGATATTTGGATGAGGAGTGTCTTACATTTTGTTATAGATATTTGGATGATATTGAGACAAGATTTAATCAAGTTGGATGTGTTGACGACACATCAACTCAATCTCAAATTCATTATAAATCAAAAATATTCCCTACTATTGGCTGATCAGATGGGAGGACCTCAAATGTGACACTAACAGAATTTGAATTATTATAGGCACATAGATATGTGCTGCTAAATAGAAAAATTGTAGATCCATTTATTTAAGTGTTGAGGATACAAAAAAGAGACGAATGAGATACCGAACATGAAATGAGAAAGATATAATGAAAGCTGTGAATAAAGAGCTTGTAGAATAGTTTTCACGACGTATAAGTTCATAAATATTACAATAAATACGAATATTAGTTTGACATATACATTTTGTAAATCTTTTAAATTATATTTATTTTTTCAAATCATGAATACTGATACTCGATCAGACTTGTTAAAAGATTTTATGTTTTTTGCTAGAGGTCCTATAAAAAATGTTAGAAAGTTCGACACTTATAATGTGAATGGCTTTAGATTTCGTGCAGTTGATCAAGAAGTGGGTTTGAAAACACATAATAGTTGTATATTTACATTTTCTAAAGTGGGATACTATGGAAAGCTGCATGATATTATTGAATTAAACTATCCTGAACATTTTTCTGTTGTTTTATTCAAATGCAAATGGGTTGATATTATTAGAGGTGTTAAAAGAGATTTCTTGAAATTTACTTCTATGAACTTCTCTCACTTGATGGATGTTGGTGATCGTGAAATACATGATCCATATATCTAGCATCGCAAGAAAAAATGGTATATTATGTGAATGATGTTGTGGATGAAGGGTGGAGTGTAGTTTTTCACGTAATACAAAGAGATTTGTATGATATGGGTGATGAAGTGGAAGATTTGACCTCTGAAATTGAATTTCAACAACAATAGGAAGCAGAATTATTTTTCCATCATGATAATGAAAATATTAGTCTACCAAGGATAAATGAAGTGGATGAAGCAATGGAGTAGGAAACCGATGTGATTGAATGGGAAAATGATTCTATGTACAATTATTTATTCATCCAGCAACCACGTGTTTCATTTCTGCAGTCATTCATTATCATTGTTATATATATTTTGTCTATTAGTATCGGGTATCTATTATCATTATTAATTTTTTTTTCTGCATAATTTTCTAAACTTAATTTTATTTGATTAAATGACAAGAATTTCAAGGAGGAAGCGGTACACTATTTCATCTAGTTCTGCGACAGATGACGATCCATCTGGCACCCTCCCCATGGCATCTGAGGCACCAGCTGCCTACACCCCTGCACCATCTCCCCATGAACCATCTCTCACGCTATCTGTGGGTGTCCCATTAGAGGCTGAGTTGTCGACTCCCCATTAAAGAGCCTCAGCAGTGGGGCGGCGACACGCCCCTTCTATTTCATCACAGACATACTGGAGTGTCACTGTCATAGATACAAATTTTAATTAAATAAATTTATTTCATTTTGTTTATACTAATTGTTTCCTCATTGAATATGAATAAAATGAAAACGTGGAGAAAAACATAAAAAGTTCAGATGTTTGGAATATGAATGGAAAGAAGATAGTCATGCCATTTGATTCTTATGGGGTCCCTACGGATGACGCAGCGGGGTTACTTGGCCAGATTCTAGGCCAGCTGGCAGCGGAGCCCATTTCCCTTCCTATTTCTTATGATGATTGGAGGCATATGCCTCCAAGATAGAAAAATAAAGTTTTTGATTCCCAAATAAAAGTAATTTTATTACATTATTGTTTAATTGAATTTCATGTTACTAATATGTTCCAAATGAATTTTTGTATACAGATGTTCTTTCACTTTACAGTTGCTGATGTGATAGAACGGAAGTGGACGTTGAAAAATCTTGGTAAGAAATGGGAATATTTCAAATGGAGATTGGGGTGTGATGTCAATGATACTTCGTTGACCATGCAAAAAATGTATGAGAAGCTACCCAGCGGGGTACCGAAAGAATAGTGGGATGTTTTTGCTGACCGACATTGTGATGAGAATTTGATGGTATTGAAATATATATTACTATATTATCCTCATTTTACATTAATACAGGTATATGAAGAGGAGATGACATTGAATACATTACTGTTAAATTTCATTTTATTTATTTCAGGATCTCTCAAGACATAATGCATCAAACCGGGCTAACCAAGTCATCCCTCACACTGCGGCTTCAAAAAGATTTTCTAGAAGCCGAATGACATTACTAATTTTTTAATTAGTTTAAATATTTATAAGATAATATTATTTGTTTAATATATTGAATTTTTGATTTATCTTGGCTTAATGAAGTCACATATTTTGGGACATGAAGCATCCCGAACTGAACTATGTTTGGATGTTCACAAGAAATCATATGGATGTTTTGTTAATGATCCTACCAAAGAAGTTGGGGTATGAATTAATTTTTTTTATAATAACTTATTATCAGTTTTTATTGTGTTAATATATATTGATATTTGATTTATAGGTAAAAATTAAAGAACATTGGGATTCCAATCCTGGGTAGTCCTACTCAGTCTCTTAGGATGACCCAGTTTCTAAAGTCCTTGGGAAGGAGCATCCTGGTAGAGTTCGCGGGATGGGTTTTAGACCCATACCATCTGAGGTCTTTGGAATGCCACCTGGGATTCTAGCTGCATATACTCCTAGTTATAGTCAGTCTGTACCCGAAGATGATCAGAGGTATATTGCTTTTCTACGAACAACAGTTCAAGACCAGGGGGCTCAGATATCTTCTTTGCAGAAAGCGATGACTGATATACATCAGCAGATGAGCATATATGCCCCTAGTGATAGTGCATCGACTGGTGGTAATCAGGTAAATCACAAAAAATCAAAATCATTTATTTTTCAAACATTCATTGGTTTTAAGTTTTAATATAAATATGAAATAATATTTAATTTTCAATATAATGTTCTTATAGGTGACATCAGAAAGTGGAGATAGAGGTGGAGAGGGTGACCATGCATCATCGGACCATGAGTAGTTGTATTGTTGATGTGTTGAACAAATATGGGAACAGTTTGTTTGTATATGTAATATGTGTGGAACATAGTTTCCACTAAACATTTTCATGTCCTAACATTTTCTTGAATTCTCATGTTTCCTTTTATGTATTTTATTGATTTCTGATGTTTCCTTTTATGTCTTGATTTCTCGAGTGTGGTATACATCATTCCATTTAGGCCTGTGTTTGAATTGGTAGTCGAGATTTTGGATGACTAGGAGTTAAACCCATTGTTGATGTGTTGAACAAATTGGGTCATTTCATAGTGATCAAGGGGATAGTGCTGTGGACACTTTGGTGAGTCAGAATGTGTAGATAGTGAATCTTCATGTGTTGTTAATGGTTATCATATTCTATTCATGATGATAAAATTTGGTCATACCCCATATAAAACCTAGGTTCCTCTTAATGGGAGATGGTATTAAATTGTATAAAACCGGGATTTATTGTACGATGTGTATTGGATGATCTAAAAGTCTTACACTATATAAAATTTGGATTCCTCTTATGATAATTATGATATGTTCAAAAACATTAACTCATATAAAACATGGAATCATCGCATTATGTGAGAAGAAAAAAATCATTTTCTTCAAGACATGACATTAAACTTAATCCTTATCTCATTCCTTCAAAATGTGATGCCTCATGATAATCATTATATTCCAAAATTCCCTCTATATATAGGATTACCCCTAGTTTCAATGTTGTGCTTATACTATACAATATTCTAGAACAACATGTGTCTTGATTCACACTCTCATGGGATACATAATGATGCTTAGACATCCTTTTTTGGGTCTAGATGTAAATTTATTAAGCCTTTGGCTCCATTTCTCCATTTACGGTCCACGTATTATAACCTTAAATAATGTTCAGTTTATATAAAAATGTTCATGTGGTACCTGGGACTACATTAACCCCTTATACATTGGTTTTTAACCATACCATGACATATAGATACCATGTAGAGAATCATCATCCTAGTCCATGAATCATGATGTTAAATTTTTCATCATGGTCTTGGTTGTATGATCTTACACTGTGTGCAATCATATTCAGGATTTCTTCATGGGTTTAAGGGCATGTTTTATCCTATAACCCCAGGTTTTATTCACCACAAAAACATTCTTGATTACCCCACCTCACCAATCTATACTATAACAGTTTATATCGAGATATCCCTAGTCCAAGAATTATGATAATAAAATATGCTCATACATCCATCACATGGGTTTATTCATCCCTGGAGTTTCATCAAACATCTATTTCCACAACATTATAGAACTATGGGTGGATTGATTCCTATATCCATGGGATTCGTATTGATGCATATATCTTCTATCATTGAGCCTAGCTGATGATTCACTAAATAATGATCCATTACATAAGGTGTCATTTCCTCAAAACACTCACATGAGCCTCTTTTTTAGAAATAATATCCTTTCGTTTATGTTGACACACCAGTGGGACAAGATGCTCTCATTTCCTGATATGAGGAAATAAATAATGGGTATATAGATGAAAAAGACCTTTTAAAATCCTAATAAGATGAATTTAAACTATATCATTACCCCATGAAAAATATATATACCTATTAATGATAGATAATTTAACACCATAAAAATTTTATGTCTCTTAAAGAGATATAATTTTACCTCTTATATATCCTCGATGCCTAATATTATAATATGTAATTATTCAATATCGTCATCCAAGAAGGTAAACCCTTCTAGCGTTGGTATCCTATGACACCATGAATCATAAAAACATGTGGATTGATTCCAATAATCATGATATAAGTAGTTACATATAAATATTTAATCCAGGGCACAACCCTATCACTGACTTATTATATGTTTATTCCTTTCCTATCTACTTTGGTCAAAGCTTGGAGACCTTTAACTCAAACCAATTCCTATATTTGGAGCTCTAGGAATTTAAACTAATTGTAGTCATAGTCCATGTTGTATGATTTTAAACATCAAAGCCCAATGTCCTCAGCAAACAATGTTAATTAACAACCATACCATATTAAATTAAATAAGGATGCATCATCCGATAAGTGTGGGATGATTATAAAAATAATTACCACATATAAAACTGAGATTCCTTATATGATAAGTATGAAATGAACCACACATTACCCTTATAAGGCTTGTATTTCTTCGAATATGAGATGATATGATATCCTTTCCAGAGATGAAATCACTCCACCGACAATATTCTCTTACCATGTCACGCATCAAAACTATATTTTTCTTGATACCCATTATGAGGAGACACGTATTGATGTATTTATATTTCATCTCAGTCCCATCCCTACCAGCAACTCATCATGGGGAAGTTTCCCTCTGGGCCAGGCTTGAATCCTATCAACCCACATGTTTAAATAAAACATTTGATCACATGAGAAAATATCTCCCATGGAACCTAATATTCTATACGGTATATCCCCACATACACTTGTGCGGTTCACACAGTCTACTATTTGGATAATCCTCACCCTACCAATCTAAAAAGGATCTATAATGAAATGATTCATGGACATAGTGTCTTACAAACCATCTCAGGCTCATTCAATGAAGTACATTTACTGATAAAAAATGGAACTAATGCTTTGATCTCCATGAATAGTATATCATGATATTTCTCATCCTATCCTCAACAAGCTCAGGTATCCTATGATTCAAACATAGTCAATAATAATTCTATTTCTATCTATTACTCCCATTTCACTTCCCAGTTCTCAAAATTTGTAATTCTGATCATGATATTTTTCAGGTCACTTCTTCCCCTCATTGGTTTCACCCCTATAATCAATTATAACTATATCAATATCCTTGATTCTTGAATCAATTATGGATCAGAAGGGCTTAGTTTTGGGAGGAATTCCACCCCAAGAATGGTTGAGTTACATGATCACCACATGGTCCTAATTATATAACCTTAAAAGAGTATTCCATGTCCAGTAATCACTAATCTAAACTAATTTTTAAATCAACCTTAGAATGTTTTGTGTGGTGTTGTACCCATTCTCTATCAATTCAGGTCATGTTTTTTACTCCTTCTCAATACACATATCCATTTATGATGTTCCACTATATTTTCCAAGTATCACAACCATAATTTTTTTACTAGGTGTCTCCATTATTATTTAAATTTTTTGTGTATTAATCTATTAGGCTATTGGTATTTCTGGTTTGATTTGTTTTTCAGGGCAGTGGTGCAGTGGAAACAGAACATCTATTTTTCTCCTGGTCATATTTTTGCAGTGGTTTTAACCGCCGATAAAGTATACTGGTAAGACATTAGCGGTGGTTAAAACCACCACAAAATGCAAGTATTTTTTACTTAGCGGCGGTTATAACCATCGCTATTGTCTTACATTTAGCGGCGGTTTTAACCACTGCTATAGAGTCGCATCACCCGCGTGCATTCCATGGTGGTTTTCATGAATTTTGGGGAGGTTTTAGGGCCACTGGATTTTATTTTATTCATAGCAGTTATAACCGCCACGAATAAAATAAAATCCAGGTCCCGTAAAAACCGCTGTTAAAATCAGTAAAACCATCGCGAAATGAGGCAGCTATGACGCTTCCCTTAAACCGCCGCTAAATGGAAATAACCACTGCTAATAGATTACCAACACCCAATTTAGTGGTTGTTTCTGTAAACCACCACCCAACCATATAGCAGCGGTTTAAAACGCCTCTATATGCAAAAATAGTCGCTGCTAGTAGGCAGTTTTCTTGTTGTGTGAGTTTATTAGATTATTTTTATCTATGTCAACATCCTTTTTTTGATTTTATGCTTAATTATGGTGGATCTATTATGATACAATATACTATATGGTATTGAAGGGTTTATGATATTTTTTTACTGTGGATGTGCTTTTTGGATATCATTCATGGTTTATGGTTAAAGTATTCATAATTCATAGACTAGTTTTGAATACGAATGATTATATTGTTTATGATTCACCATTTTCATATGAGGAATGTATTGGACTTATTAAGTGATGGGCAGGGACCACAATAGCCTCTTGATGCATCGGTAGGTCTCATGGGACAAAATTAGTCTTCAAAAAACCCTTTGTGTTTGTTTTACAAGTATTTTAATATTGTTAAGAAGATATATCTTTACACAAATAATATAGGTTTCTATCCACAGACTTAAACTGACATGAGGATTTATCTTGACAGTAGCTATCTTGATGATATATATTGATAGTGAAAATGTCTGACATTATGTATTCGCTCATTATGATATTAGTTATGGATATTCTATGTGATTATTCGACTAGTATAATATCCATGGTTATGCTTATTTTATATGGTATTGTTAATTATTTCCATATTATGATCAAGAATATGTTTAAAGGTATTGTATTACAGTTATACATATTTCCTTTACGTTTATGATTAATTATTCATAATAGCCTCTTTTGTATTCTTACCCTTACAAAGTATCTGAGCTCACCCTTTTGTTATTTTTTATTTTCACAGGATTTCGTGAAGTGTATTATGACTGATATATAGGGTTAAGCTTGGAGAATAATGGCATTCTCAAAGGATTATCTATGTTATATTTTATGTTTTCAATTGTAATGTAAGGTTGATGAATGTAATCTATTTTACCATACTGCTAAATTGATTAGTTCTTTGGGATTTTATTCCTTATAATCATGTCAATGTATTAAAATAATGCACTGAATTCAGGCTTCTAGAGTTGGGGTGTTACACATAGTGTGATAATGTTTAATTATATACAAATCACATATAAGATAATTATTAATCTATACTTAATATGAATATATTAAAAGTCTTATGTTTGTTGGGAGCTCTGTTTTTTACTTTTTTAAAGAAGAAGTTAGAGGAAACTACAATTGTAAGTTTCACTATTCAGAAGTTAAACTATCCAAAAGTTAAATTTATTAAAGAATAACTAAAATACATTAATATCTATAGATTATTTCTTGAAGAACTATTTCTATAAGTAGTATCCATTGAAGATCATCCAAAAGTATTTTTTAAATTTACATGTTGATTTAATCCTAAAAATTGTTTCAAGATGTTGAATTTCCTAAATCCAGAAGACCAGAACATGATAATATTTGAGTTTTAGGATCTTTATAAGTCCATAATCTTAGATACTATAAGTTAGATGATTTGAAGAATCCTTGATAATTCTTAAAAACTATTCAGAGCCAAATCTTAGAGAAGTCCATAAGATAAATCTGAAAGAAAAATATAAAATTTGAAAATTGAAGTTAATACATAAAGGTCATCATAGATGATATATAAAAGAAACTTTCTGATTTTGATCTAAAATTGGAAAAGTATAGAAATCTCACTGTAATTTGAAAAAGTAATCATCTATGTTAAATTTGGGAATTTTAAAAGTGTTAGAAGCTCCATATGATATGTAAAGGTAAGTTTTTCAATATATACAGGTATCCTGGACATATGTACTAAAAATTTTTCTAAGTCCCAAGTTTCATTTTGATACATAATGGTTAGTTTCTCAATGTGTGCAGGTTTATCAGTCAATTGAAGAATGAAAATTACAAAATTCTTGAGACATGAATTCATACATACAAATTAATTACTCGATATGTAAAGGTATTCAGGGAGAGTAATAGATAAAATTTTGAAAATACCCAAGGAACTTTGCAATACATAGTGTTAAAGTTCTTGATACATAAAGGTCATCCCAGTAATAAAGAAAATATATAAGGATTTTTGACTTAGCAAAAAACATGAGATTTCTAGAAGTTGACAAGAAGTTTCAGAAGTTTAAGTTTTAGAAGAAAAATTAATTCATATGATGATATCTATATTATTTAGTGATTTAAATATTGTGATTATGATTATAATAATGATTGTACTCATTCAATGATGAGGTTTTAAGAATATGAATTAACAAAACTCTGTAAATGATTTTATCATGCTATGAAGTTGTCTATGGATATAAATCCAATTAAATCTAGTTATGGTATTTGAAAAGTGGCCACACAACAAGGAAAATGCTACATTTTTTTATGTAATTAAGATAAGGTTGTAGGATATATTCCCATAAGTATGGATTGCTGCATGTTATCATAAAGACTTGTAAATTAAAGTGATCATGGATTTTTTTTATGTTCTTAAGAAGGATGATCCCAAGTCTCATGGAATATTAAATGGTGACATATTTTACTTGAAAATTAAGTATATTAAATAGATGTAATATTTCTCAAGGTTATTAATGAATAAATTGAAATAAAATATTATGGTTCTAAGATTTAAGGGGTTTTTTATATTTAAATATTAAAAATATATTCATGATATTTTTAGTATAAAAGATAGAAGAAAAAAGTGATATTTGTGTGGTTATTTATAATTTGATACAATACTTATTGTGAGGACTTCATGTATTAAAGAGATAGGATCTAATGACATTTTATAGAGAAAAAACTATGCTTCAAGGAAGTATAAGAAAATGGTGAGAACCAATAGAAGACTTACTCTATAATATCTCTATATCATAAAAAATTAATAAGTAAAAGCCTTAAAAAATCCCTATATCATGAAAGATGATTCAAAAAGAATAATTAAGTAATAAGATAGTGGGAAGTGTCCTATTATTTATATGCATTGTTGTCACGAATCGCATCGTGTCGGTTTCAGAAACATTAGGGGAAATTTTAATTATTTCTCTCATGAGGTTTTGAAGGGGAAAATAGTAATTTATCTTATCATAGGATATTATATAATTTTTATGACCACTTTTTTTGTCCAAAAATTGTGTGATTAACCTAGATTAATAGTTTAATACAATTCTGATTCGTTTGAATTTTGGTGGAATATTTAATATTTCATTAACTAAATATTATTTGTTTATGTGTATTAGAGTGGTTTATATCTTCTATTTATAGATTCATATTGAAATTTAAAATCCATATTTGAGTTAATAGTTGGTGGTTTTCTTAGGTGATGTAATAACTCACCTTAGTTGTTGATATTGTGCTTGATTACCCTTTTAATTTTTCTTCTTTTTTTCTTTTTTTTCTTCTTTTTATTTTCCCCATTTTATTTTATATTCCTCCCCTTTTATTTTCATTTACACCCATGGGGGTATCTCCCTTTGTATTCTTCATTTGAGAGAGGATAGGGAGGTGGATTGGGGGTCACATCGAGATCATCGTCTAAAGGTTGATCAGGTTGTTGTGTGTGTGTGGCGAAGATGTGATATTGAAGTCTTTGCATTTTATGCCTAGTGGTAGGAATATTTTTATTTTTTTGTCATTAATACTCATATTTTAGTTGTTTTAAAGATTTAATCTAGTTTTTAGCTTCTAGGGACCATTTTTGGGTCGATATGTACTGTTATTGGGGAGAATAGAGCATTCCAATGGATCACTAGGGTTTTCTTTTTGGGAAAACACGATTACAAAATTTGTGTTCTTGAGTTACACACCATGATTTATTATTTTTGGGATAATGGTTGAAAGAAATAACTACATGGTGAGTGTGTATGTGTGTGTTTGGGACACACTATGTAGAATATATTGAGGTGTAACTGAGTTCCTTCCAAACACCCCATGTATTGGGGCACATGGATTTGTAATATACATGGACTGACCCATTTATGGTGCATAGCTAGAGTTTGGGTAGGGCCAATTGTACTGACCCCATGTAGGTTAAATAGCCAAGTACTCTAGGTGATGGTACATGTCATATGTGTTTGGTACACAGAGTTTAGTTGGGAAAAGTGCATGCCAAGATGGTATGAGGTATACGGGTAGACACTCCATGTTGGATATATACCATGTATAGGATAGAAATGCCATGTAATTTGAAAATTTCATGCTAGGTCAGCTGGGATACATGGATAAGGAAGCTTTATAGGGGTATATGACGCATTCCCAAGGTACATGTTTCATACTCCCTCCTTAATGTTTTATCACTGTCTTTTCATCATGGTTTCAAAATTAGACCAATGATTTTTCCATTTTTAGTGTTTTATAAAAAAAATTATTATTTTTAAATCCTTTTAGTGAATATATGTTTTCTAGATTTTCTTTTGTATTAAGAATGTTTTGGTGGTCGGTTTTCTTTAAAGTTTGGATTTAGAATCCTCTTGTGGGTTGGGATGTGAGTTGTGAGGCCCAAGAAGGGTTGTGAATTCATTGATCATATTATCTTAATAATTTCAAGGGGTTTAGTTGGGGGGTATTTCATATGATTCCTAAAATTATGGATAATGTGCTTCCTTAGATTGTATCCTTATTTTGGTTGCTTAATAATTAGATTTGGTCGCTTTGGTTATGGGTCGAAAGGAGCCTTTGGGTTGGGATGTCATCGTGGGATGTTAGGCATAACTAGGTATCATTGAGAAAATTATGATATGGGTCTAGGGTACATACATGAGTATTGATCTTATGGGTTTGGTGGTCTTTGAGGTTACCCTTGTTGTAATAGTGTTATTTGAGGATAATTTGTGTGTTATGAGGCTGAATGAGGTTTTTCTTACAATGATCTTGGACCAAGGTTCTATTTGTGCTAGAGGAGTCCCTCAAAGGATGTTCTATTATTTGTGTCATTCATAGGATATCTGAGGGTTCCCCATGATCTATTGACCCTGGGAGGTTCAGTGTTGGTTTCATTGGTTTGAATAAGGGGTTGGGACATTGAACAACTTTGGTTTAACTGAGGATTGTAGAAAGAATTGTTTAAGGTAGTTCTTGTTTTTATTTTGGATGTAAAGGAGATCTTTGGGATATTATTGGACTATGCGTTAAAAATATTATTGATTCATATTCTCTTATCCATTGGTTTTTTTTAGGTAGATCTATTGAGCTAATAGATGATTTGGATGAGTATAATTCCCTTATTTTAGATGATCACCCTATCCAGGAGTAGTGGATTATAGAGGTTGTTATGTCAACAAGTCCTAGTATGAGTTTGGTACTGGTCATAAAGTGTTTCTCTAATAGGATATTCATAGACCATTTAGTAGTGTGGTATTTCTAAAACATGGGTAGGTTCTCCCAATTTTGACAGGAGTTCCTTTCGCTAGTTCAGATCATACTATTGGAGTCCAAAAGTTTGTTAGTTGTGAATTATTATGGTTTATGAATAGGATGATATCCTAGGGTCTAGATTTATTATCTTTTGATGTGATAGACATCTTAGAGTGCCTTTTGATCAGGAAAACATGTCTGATTTCATGTGGTTGGGTGATCCATGTGTTACAATTCTTCTCACTTAGTCAAGAGTGGGGATAGATTAAGCAAGAGTGTCCAGATATAACCCAAGGTTCATTATTTTCATTATGATCATCCCTTTTTATTTTATTTTTTTCTTTTATTTATTTTTATTTCAATGATATTTATTTGGTTAATATGGATATATCATGTTTTTCATTCCCGTGTAAAGATAGTAGATGTTAGGACCACCATTGTGGGTGGCCTACTAATATTTATTTTTCACCCCTTGTATGTGAACCTCGATATGTGTGTGGACCTTATGTCTTATTTTAGGTTGAAAATATGACATAGTGGTAGGTTAAGGCCTAATATTCCATGATCAAGTGGGACTGCTCCTGTGAAGTATGTGGTTCTTTCTGGAGTAGTTCAAAAGCCTTGTTGATTAGGTACATGGTTCGGCTTTGAGTATCACTATAGATTTTTATTTATTTTACTTTATTTTTTTTTATATGTGGTAATCCCAATGGGAGACCAGTTTCTATATGTTTTATATTTCTATAAGTATATAATTTGTAATCCATTAAAAATATCTTGTTTTGTAAGTTATTTATTATTCATTTTTTATGTTTATTTTTGTGTACGTGTTTGGTATATTTTTTATGTTATTAAACTCTAGTATGAAGGAAAATTATTACCACTATAACATTTTAGGCCCTATACACTATTTGGAAGCATCTGAAATATGAGTATATTCACTTGAGGCCTTATCACGAGCCATGCCTGGTGATGTTTTAGGTCTAACTGGTATTTTTTATGATAAAATTGTATCAAAGATTTATTTTTCTTTCTATTTGTAATTTTGGAATATATGTAGTTTCAGAATGTGTTAGAGCTTGTGATTGATATCAGACTAATTCATTATTAACACCTTTTTCTATATTAAGTACAAGTTACAAGTGCATGAGATTTTTGTTCTTAGTTTTAATGTAAGTTTTTGTTTTTTTTTTCACCTTAAGTGATGCACTAGTGTTTTGGGGATTTGATTATTTATGAGTTTTTTTCTCACGGACCAGTAGAAATAGTATTGTGTTCCCTAATTATACTAGGAACATTAGATTCACTTTAAATATACCTATATATTTTTGTATTCAATAGTGATAAAGGTTCGGTTGTTTAAAGTTTCCACAATGACCTATATAGGTATTCCCTATATAGCCCCTTAGTGGTATTATACTGAACTAAACCATATGTATTTTATTCTTATGATTTCCTATGTCAATATTTAGAAATATTTCATCTAGTTATGTAAATGAATTCCCTTCATAAAGGGATGCATGGATACCCCTTCTAGGTCAATGTGGGATTTAATATTCCTTGTTGGTGGATTAATGAAGGCAAGGATGTAGTGTAGGATATTTGTTTTGTGGTTCATTGAGGGGTGATGATAAGCATGATCATATAGTGATGAGAATATTATTCGTCATGGATAAGTAACACTCAAGTTTGGAGAGGTGTGGGTACTATGAGTCTAGTCGGTGGATTGTTGTGATAGATTTTGAAGCATCAGTGTTCAAGTTGAACCTTGGAAGCCGATTGACCACTCAATCTTATCCAACGTCATGAGAATTTATGGTAGGGAGTTTTTCAGGATCCATGTCATGACTATTTGAGAAAAATCATGGGAGATTTTAATTTTTACTCTAATATTTTTTTATGAGTAAAAATAGTAATTTCTCTGATCGCAGGATCTCAGTTAATTATTATGACCTCTTTGTTGGTCCCAAAATAGGGTGTTTACCCTAGGGTAAGAGTTTCATGGAATTTTGATCCATTTGAATTTTGATGAAATATTTATTATTAAATTAATTAAATATTATTTTTCAGACATGTTATAATGGTGATGTCTTATTTTTTGAGTGTTGGATTGAAATTAAGACATCGGGATTGATTTCAAAGTTGGGGGGGTTCTAGTAGAGGTATAAACTTTACTCGGGCACCAGGGTCGGGCTTGGTCCCCCTTTCCTTTTTTTTATTTTTTTTCTTATTTTTCCTTTTACACTTTATTTTGTCTTAAAAACATTTTACTATTTCATACTCCCATGGGGGATACCCTTATATTAGGTTTTTTAATAGAGGATATGGAGGGGGAGAGGGGGATCACACCAAGATCATCAGCCATAGGTAGATCGGGCTACTATAGATTAATGGCGCCAATCCAAGATCAGATCATCAACATTTCAAGCCTAGAGGTTGGAAGTTTTTAAAAAAAAATACCATTAATCCCCATAAATTAGTAATTTTTAAGTTTTAATCTTGTTTTTTGGATGTTGAGGACCCTTAGAGGGTCGTTATGTAGAATTTTTTGGGGGATAATCGAGTGTTCCAAGGGATCACTGGGGTTTTCTTTTTCTGAAAACTCAATCAGATAATTTAAATTCTTGAGTTACACATCATGTGTGTTTCTTGTTGGGTGAAGGGTTAAATATAAGAACTGCATGATGTGTGTGTTTAGGATGCACCGTGTAAAGAAACTCAGGGTGTGACCAAGTTCTCCTCCATACACCCTATGTGATGGGGCACATGTCTGTATGTTGTACACAAAATGAACCTATGTACATTTCATAGAAAGAGTCCATGTATGTTACTTAGACTAAGACCATGTAGGGTACATAGACAGGTACCCTGGGTTATGGGACACATTGTGTGTGTTCAATACATAGTGTGTAGTCGGGAATAATTCATGCCAAGTTGGGTTGATGTACATGAGTATACACCCCATGTAGGAGACACTTCATGTATGGTATTATAATGTTGTGTACTTTAAAAATTACATTCTAGGTTAGCTAGGATAGATAGCCCGTGAGGCTTGATAGGGATACATGTCGTGTGCCTGAGGTATACACCATGTATTCCTTCCTTGGAGGTGTTTTTCTGATTTTTCATCTTGTTTTTAGAATCATACCTGTGAGTTTTCCCTATAGATCATGATGGTGTTATCCTTTTAGTGAGAAAAGGATGTTTGGATAGTGGTTTACTCTGAGAGAGTTTTGGTGTGTGGTTATCTTTGAGGTTTGGTTTCAAAATCCTCCTACGGGTTGAGATATAAGTAGTTAGGACTAACGAGGCCTATGAGTTCATTGATTGGATTGGATTTGTAATTATAATGGGATTGTTTAGGTGTCTTTCAGAAGAATCATAGAAGGAAGGATCATACGTTTCCATGGATAGGATCATTAGTTTGGTCACTTGACCATTTAGATCTATTTCCTTGGGTTCTTGACCAGTAGGATCCTTGGGGCTAGGATGAAATTTTAGCATGTCAGGCATGGTTGGGTATCATTGAGAAAAGTGTTATATGGGTATGAGGGACTTTCTTGAGTAATTACCTTATGGGTATGGTGTTATTTGAGGAAACCCTTTGAGTATTTGTGTTGTACAAGGATACATTTTATATTGGGAGGCTAGCTGTAGCTTTTCTTATAGGGGTATTAGTACAAGATTCTTTTTGTACTAGAGCCCCCCCCCCCCCCCCCCGAATAGTTCCATGATCTTGTTTTAATTCAGAGGATCGATGATGGTGACTCATGAAATTTTTACCCTAGAAGGTTTGGTACTAGTTTTAGCAGTTTAGATGATGGGTTTGGGCATTAGTAAACCCCAGTTTATTTATGGATTACATATAGGAGTGTTTGAGGTAGTTCTGATTTAGGTTTTAATTGAGATAGGAGATATTTGGGATATTATTGGAATGGAAATTTACCCTAATATTAATTCAGATGCTCTCCTCTACTTTCTTGTTATTATTAGGTGGATTTAGGGAGATAATGGATAACCAGAATGAGTGCATCCAACTTGGTTTAGCTAGTCTCCCTAGTTAATTATAGTGTAATATATAGTTCATTATGCTCTTAGGTCTTGGTATGAGTTTTTTCGTAGTTGCGCTATGTTGAATTGATAGGTTGGTTATAAAATAGTTAGCATTGTAGAACTTTTGGGACATGTTTAGGTTCTCCCATGGATTATAATAGTTCTTATCGCCATTTAAAATCATACTATTAGAGTCCTAGAGATTGGTATCTATGAATTGAGGTGTCAAATTCCTATGATGAGATCCTCGGATCCGGCTTACTTTCCTATTGACATGTTAAACATATTGGATATCCTTTTGATTAGACAAACACACTTGATATCATGTGTTCATGTGATCCACATAATATGATTCCTATGGAATGGGCTGGAGAATGGGTAAATTCACCACGAGTGTGAGGATAAAACTCGCAGTTTGTTATTTTCTCTATATTCAACTAATTTTATTTTGTTTCTATATTTTATTTATTTTTATTCCATTAGTATTTGTTTGGATCGGTTGGAAATATCACATATTTCATGCAAAAATTATAGTGAGAAAATTTAGGACCACCATTGGGGTGGAATACTGATATTTCTT
Organism: Viscum album; assembly: GCA_963277665.1. Taxonomy (NCBI): domain Eukaryota; kingdom Viridiplantae; phylum Streptophyta; class Magnoliopsida; order Santalales; family Viscaceae; genus Viscum; species Viscum album. Next base: position 478,134,585 of record OY728164.1, on the reverse strand, counting down.
TCTCATCCCATGTATGTTCATCTCAGTGTGCATGCATACATTATGTGTGATTTCAGGTTGAGTATAGGACATGGTGAATCAGGTGGATGCCTAGTGTTTCATGATCGAGTAGGACTGCTCATGTGGTGTCTGAGGTTAATATTAGATTCGTTCAATAGTCATGGATATCAGTTAAGTGTTTCATCTTGGAGTAGCAATATATTATTTTGTTTATTTTTCTCTCTTTTTTTATTTTGTATATGTGGTTGACCCAGTGGGTAACTAATTTCTTTATGTTTTATCTTGTTTTGAGTCTAATATGAGGGTATAGTCTTTCTATTATATCCTTTTAGGCCCCCATCGCTATTTGGAATCATATGGCATATGTTGTGGCAAAATTGACGCCTTTTTTGAAGTTATATTTTAATACCCCAAAATTTTAGGTAAAATGATAATAATCTTGATAGCTTTCTTAACATACAATTTTGAAATTTAAGTGAATTTTGATATATTAAAAAAATATTATAACCTATTCATTGAATTAACAGGTATGAATATGAGTAAAAATATTATGAAATAAATTTATAATGGTATTTATTAATAAAAAAGTGTTTATTAATTCCTAAATAATAAGCACACAATTTTTAGTGAAGTAATTTTAGGCTTTAAAAATGTATCTTATTCAAAAATGATTATTATAGCATTTTCTAAGTGGAAAATATAATTAATTTATACCACTTTTAGAAATTTTATTTTTTAAAATAAAACTATTTTTTGAAATATTCTTGTCAAAATTATCTTATAGTGATTTTTGTATAATTTTATGAAATGATTTATTTTTTATGAATAGTGAAAATACCAATTTTTATTAAAAAATGCCTTTTCGTTTCAAGAAATTACAAAGTTACATTTTTTTAAAAATGGTTTTAAAAGAAAATTTAATTAATTTATATTATTAATAATCTAATTAATATCATTTTAATGAATTTTATGTTGGATTTTCATATAAAAACTTTTTATACTTTAGAAAACATTATTTCTAAAAAACTGCTTTTCATCACATTTTGCAGGTTTAATTTTAAATTAGAATTTTAAAAATCATTGAATTTAATTTAAAAATTTATTCCATATTTGGAATCATGAGAATAAATTTTTTTAAATAATTCCCTTTTATTTTTTTTTTCTTTATTAATAGTAACCTTGGTAAATATTTCTCCCTACGGTAAGGGTAAAACGAGTAAAATAATGTTAAAACATTGGGATAAGCCTTTAATAAAAATTGACGATTTAATTTATCCGATTAGATTAGTATAGTTTTAAAATACCCACCCATGTTTCAAAAATATGACCAATTTGTTCTTTTTTTCATTTATTATAACATTATATTATTTTAAGAAAAAAATAAATACAAAATGTCACTATCTTGACTTTATTATCTATAAAATTTTTACATATGTAGAAAAAATGATATGTTTAGATCTAAATTTTTATTTTAAATATGAATTAATTTTTTATCATATTATTTTTTTTAAAAAAATTAGTGATTGAATAAATACCTTAAATGCATATGCAACACTGACATAATGTTTATTCAATTAAATAGAAAAATAAAATAAATTATCTTAAAAATATTAAAAGTGATGAAATTTGGGTGAATTATTTTGTTACATGCATTTTTAAGATAAATATAACATATTATGGATGTTTGAAAGGTTTATATTAGAATTACATAATTATCTTGATGGATTCAAAGTCAAAGTAAATGAATGCTTCAAAAAATGAAATTAATGATATTTTATAATAAACAATATTTTATTAAAATATTTAAAATTCATAAAATATATTATATTCAATAAAGTTAATGGGATATGGTTTATAATATCAACCATGTTCAATTTATGGATCACATGTCTTTTTATCGTAACATTCTTGACCCTTATAGAGTAAAAAACTTTTATGTAGAGGTAATTGTCAAAAGGGGCAACATGGGGTTAAAACAAAGAGATAAGGGTGAAAACATCTCATAAATTTGTCCAAATTTTATTGGATGAGATGATTTAAACTCATCCTCATCATATATTTTAAATATATCAATTTTTATCTAATTGAAGCTGAAAATAAATTTATATTAATGTAATACTTTATGTAATTCTAATACTGCACATGTCCTCTCTTATAAAAGGGCGCCTCTTCTTCTCTCTTTCTCACACATTTTGAACCATATAACCCAAAAAACTCTTACTTAATTATATTATTAACTTTCTTATCCCTGAATTATAGATTCTTTTATTCTTAAAATTCAATTCCAATAATCCTTGAGAATGTATATAATGGAGGCTAATCGAAGAAGAGGTAATCATATTACCCAGCCTCTTTCAATTAATTTCTTCTTCTACCTCCTCTAAATATGTGGTATTAATTATAAAATAATAAATTTAGTATAATCAATATACTTAAATTTTATTATTATTATTATTTAACTACTATTATAAACATTCTATTTCATCAAATTCTAAGTAAAAGTATCGCCCATGCGTGCGTGTGGTTTATCACCTCCACACAATGATACAATTCATTTTCAATCACAATTTTTCATAGAACATTATTATGATGTGTTTAATGTTTATATATTATATTTATGATATATTTATTTATATATAATTATAATATCATATATACCTTCTTACTTTATAATCCATTGGAAAACGATAATATAACTCATGCGTACATGTGGACTACCACCTCCACGAAGCGATGTGATCAGATTTTTGTTTTCATTTTAAATGGATGATAATAAGAATAGATTAAATGAATAAATATGATATATATGATTTAATAATTATTCTATAAATTTTAATTATCATTTAACTTTCTAATATCCATCAAAAAATGAAAACAGCACTCATGCATATGTACGACCTACCATCTACAAAACAGTGTAATTCATTTTTCTATCTCTAAATTTTATAGATGAATTTAAATATCTATATATATATAATGAATATATATATGATATTAAAATAATTAATAATATTCTATATATTATATAATAATGATCAATGTTTAAGGACAAGAACTACTGAACATAAATTATCATTAAAAATGGAACATTTTACACCTAGAAACTATGATTTTAATAAGGTGTTATTAATAAATGGGTTTTGAAATGTTATAATTAGATCATATATGATTTTATATTTATTTAAATGATTTTTATATTGAATTATAATAAATTTAAATTTATTATAAAGTATGTTAGTGTGCTTTAAAAGTAATTTGAACTTTAGGTAAGGGATTTTTGTCTCACTTTTATTTCTATGAGACACATTCCATGTTCACAACTTGTTTTTTTTATGTGGAATATATAATACTGATGAATGTATTTTATGATTATTATCATTAAAATTATTGGTATTTACATATCAAAATAAGGTTCTCTCTTTCATGATTTTTTTATTCAGAGATTACCAAAGCGGTAAGGTTTTTTATCTAAATATTGTTTCGTTGGGGCATGTTTCATGTCATGCACCTATTTATGTTTATGAGGACTATATAATTCCCATTTTACATGTTATATAATGATTATACTTAATTTAATTATATTTAAATTTGAATTTGATGTTATTCTTTCATGAGGATTAAGATTCAAAAGTTACCAAAGTGGTAAGGTATATATGTTACAATATCATTGTTTATTAGGATTATTTATGATTATGTTTCTAATGATAAACTTTTATGATCTATCTCTCAAGAATCTGATGAGTTTATCATATATTATTTCTATATAATAAATTTTTTTCATTAATTTTCCTCTCTTTAATAACTCAAGATATTGAAAGAATTTTTATAAGGAAAACTGAATTTATTTCTCTCTTTGATAAAAAATAATCTTTCATCCATATCCATGTTTTCTAAAATATTTATCAATAATTTTTTTTAATATTATCATATTATTATTTGAATTTATTTTCAATCATGATCTAATTTTTAACAAATTTTTTAAAAGGAATCTTCTTCTTATTTTTTGAATGAGGTTTTTTTGAGTTTTTACTAAAAATGTGAAAGAAATATTTGTTTTAATGTACAAAAATAATTAAAATTTCATAAAATCATGAATGATAAATGATTTTAAGCTTCAGTTACAAGTTTATAAGGTTCATTTCAAATAAAATTCTTTCCTTGATATTTGAAAAAAATATATTTTAAATAAGTTATTTTAAAATAAAAAGGTTATTTTCCAAAATAAATATTCCACATATATTTTAAATAAATTTTCATTTATGATAGAATCCATTTGTGTTAATTATCTTTTACTGGGGATATGATATAAGGATACCGTCCTAATTTTTCTCTAGATGTTTTATGATTATAAGAAGTTTATGAAACCTGTTTTCTTTTCCATAAGTTATGTTATGATAAAATGTGAAATGTTTTCATGGTCTTGTGGAGTACACATGAATGGATTGTGATTATATGATGAGTGGGTATGTTATAGTCCTCCAATATATTGGGTAAATATGTATTAACTCATGAAATAAATATGTTATGCATGAACCTGATTTCATATTCATAACATTATATGTGGAGCTAGTTTTCATGTCAATAAGATTATGTGTGGGCCTGGTTTTCATGTACGTAGGTTTATGCATAGACCAAGCATTCATGTATATAATATTATATGTTGACATAGTTTTCATGTCCATACATTAATATGATGGTAAAATTTTATGTCCTTAACTTAATGAGTGAACCTATTTTTTTATACATTCTCACAATATTATAAGCTTATTTTTTTTCCACAGTTGTATGTATATAGTATACTCTCATAGATCATGTTCTTTTATTCCTTTGTGATTCATGTCTTATAAACTATCAAGATTTATGAAATGACTTGGGATTAGTATATCTAATATGCATTATTTGGTTTTCAAATTTTAACCTCACATTCTCATACCCTTATTCTCATGTTATTCTTAAGTATTGATTAATATCTCTCTTATTTATACTTATTGATCATATAAACACAAATTTTCTTAAGTTTCATTTCCCTAGGTTACAAATAAATATTTTAAGTTGGTTATGTATAATAAGTGTACCTCTTGGGAAGATATTTTTTTGGATATGTTGAAGATATTTCAAGAAATAAGAATATCTAGTATCTAGTCTAAAAATATACAATACCTTTATAGTACCCAAGAATGTAATTGTAAAATATATTGTATATTCATCTATTAAGATTTAATACCTATATATTAAAATTATGGGTCTATATAGTTGGTATAAATGGAAAGGTTTAGTCAATATTTAGATATTATAATTAGAAAACTTTATTGAAAACTATAGAGATAGGTCTAAACATAGGATAACATTATAATTTTACTCTGAGGAATTGATTATGGGGTTTTCTTAGTAATATATCCCAATCTAGATATTATAAGTTGATTTGGTTTTGGAATAGATTCATCTAGGGGAAATAACCTCGAAAAGATATGGTTAAGTATATCTCAACAATAATTTAGGTGCACGGTGAGTGAGCCCTTATTGTGCATCTAGTTTGAGACTTTTAGGGATATTCTTGGGTTAATTTAAATTTTTATTATAAACCATTCTGAAGGATTTGAATAGATTATGACCATAAAATCTAGAGAATGATTATTATCAATATATAAATGTTCACTATAATTTTGTTATATTTTTGTATACAACACGTTTTGGGTTTTATTAAATGGTTGGAACCTAAACTAATCATGTTAATAATGAATGAAATAGCAAATGTGATGATTGTCCTCATGAGAAACCAACTACCTTAAGAGCTGAGATGTAATATCTTTTAACTATGCTCACTCAAATATCTCAATCTATGAGTGGTTACTCAGATCATGTTGAACTTCCAAATGCACCATGGAGGGAGAAATATGTCATTAAATATTTTATGTTACAATTCTCACCCTTTTCTATGGGTTTTATGATCTACTAATTAATGATAAATGGATCAATGCAATGGAAAATATTTTTTTCTTTAGTGTTTGGACCATGAGAAATTAATTTTTTAATTTTATATCTTGTAAGGAGAATTTAATCAATATAGGACTCTTATAAAGAATATGAGGCTTGTAGAAGGAATAAACTCTTTGTAACTGGAGGAGTTTAAGATGGTATTCCTTAATAAGTACTTTCTATGAAATCCTTGAACTAAAATAGATATGGACTTTCTAGAGTTAAAATAAATGGATGAAAAATCTATTAATACCTATGAATAGAATTTTAAAATACTTGTGAGTTACACTTTTGGTTTTATAATTTAACTAGAAATAAAGATTGGTCAATTATTTAGTGTTTTTAAACCAAGTGTTTGAAAGGAATTACCTGTAAGGGACTTTAAAAGATATAAGGAAATAGTTTGATGTGCACTCAAAGAGTAAATTAAAGCTGGAATCCCTAATGGTTATAATGATATGAAAAGTAAGATATATTTTCATGGAAACTCTCGTGATATGTCACATGGAGGGAATAAAATGTTTCAACCTCTTACTAGCAAAAAATGTGAGAAGGATCACTCATGTAAATTATCGAATGAATAATAAGATTTAAGTTTGGGAAGCCTGATCATTGAGAAAAAGAATATTAAAGTGGTGTGAGGAGGCCAGTCAATGAAATGGATGGAGAGATATTTCAATAGAATACATCACCCACACTCAAGTTCTATATATGTAAGGAGTATTGGAATTATATTAATTAATTATTTAATCCATTTTCTAATGAGGATAATAAGCCACAACGACATCAGAAGTTATAATATTATGGGAAATATTTTGAACCCACAACACTAAATTGAATCATGATAATTTGGGAACACTCATCCTCCACTCTATAGTTGGGTATTTTATGTTGAATTTCTTATTAATTCGCCCTATGAAAATTTTATTATTCATCCTTTAGTGAATTTTTTTGTGATTCTGATAATTTATTATCACTCTATATATAGATTCTATATAAATTTATATAATAATTAAATCACATTTAATATTCTGAATCAACCTATGATCATCTATCAGTGCAAGGATGAACCTGAATTTTCAATCATAATATTTTTAGCTAAGATAGGAGATTATTTAAGGAATAAAAGGTGAATTATCTTTTATAATCATATATGATTTTGTTGTGACTTTATTTTGGGAAATTATTAGGGTATATAAAATTTGGTATGATAATTTATAAGTTCTTAAAATTATTTCAAGATAATTGTTAAGTTATTAATGGAAGGATATTAGATCAAATAATTCTAATCTTCAGGATTAAATTTGGGTCCAATATATTTTGGAGGATATTTAAGGCTAACTATATATGGAATGGATTAAGTTGAACTTTGGGTTTTATTGTTGAGGTTTTTAAAATTAATGCATTACATCTACATTAGATAACATATTCTAAATTTTTTGGTTTCGGTGAATATTTAGAGGTATAATGAATGACTTATAGATCTTATGATTCATTAAAATTAAATTTTAGTGCTTCAAAAATGAAAAATTCATCTTAAATATCCATTTCTTGGAGTAAGATATGAGATAGAAGTGGAATTGATCGAAGTACAACCAAATGATGGAATTATGCTTATAAAATGGAAATAAATCAAGTAAGAATGTTTTCTCATGTACTCTAGATTGATTGTAAAATAATCCCTCAATGTTAGGAAAAGAATCTTGAAAAATAAATTTTATCTTTATACTTTCATTTTCGATGAATTGATAGTCTTTTCACCCCTCACAGATTTATGGTTTTGTGGTCATTAACTTAATTAGAACCATGTTCTCTATCACTATATATTTAATGAATGGCCTAAAGGCCTTATTTTTTATTTATTTTCTGATAACCCCCCTTTCAAGGGATGAGGGGGAACCATTACAAGGCTCGTAGGCTTAGGAATTACATTGCCCATAGGCTTGGATACATTACATGACCCGTTGGTCTAAAAGAAATCATACAGACTATGACTACTTGAAACTAATCCTCCCCAGCATATATATCGTGATCAGATCTCCAACTTTACTTGACTGTTCGGCTAGCATTTCCATGTGTAGGGGTGTACAGGCGTGGTACCGATGGAAAATTCCATACCCTCTCAATCTTCTAAATTCTGTTTAACCCTGCTCTTTCCTCTTCTGGAGTGGTTCCTTGTAGAATCTGTCTGTGAAACTACAAATTAGGTGGACCTAAGGAACTTGAGGTGGCCCTAAATCCTTACTGGCATGAAGTCCTTGGGTGGCTCGAAGGCCTTAAGGACTCCAAGCCCAAACCGGTGGCCCAAGGTGAATAGTTTTGGCTGCTACAGTACCGAACAGTAACTGCTACAGCACCTACTACAGTAACTACTACAGTACCTGCTACAGTACTGCTACAGTTTAGATATTGGATTCCAGTTTTCTACTAAATTTCTATAATTTAACTTCCAACTAATTTTATCCTTGTCTGGGAATATGATTATTTTTAATTTTAGGTAACATTTATGTTTCAAAATTTCCCTTTTTAAAAGAATTTTTTTATTACGTAGTATGATGTGGGTTTTAATAATGGAATTTTCAAATATTAATCCTTTAATTACCAAGATAAAAATTTTAGGGTGCAATTTATTTAAGGGGGTGAATGTCAAAACCCAAAAATTTATTTAAGATAATAATAAATGTGATAGCTTGCTTAACACACAACACAAAGCTTTAAGAAGATTGTGATATATTATTAAAATATTATTATAACCTATCCATTGAATTTGCAGGTATAAATATATGAATACTCATTATTAAATAAATTTATAATGGTATTAATCAATAAAAAATTATTGATAAATTCTTTGTAAATGGGAATAAATTTTTTAGTGAAATTATTTTGTGCTTCTCAAAAATGAAATTTCTTGAAAAATGATTTTTATAGAATTTTTTCATAGAAATTATAATAAATTTCCTCCAATTATAGAAATTTTATTTTATAAAATGAACTTATTTTTTAAATCAGTGTGTCAAAATTGAATTATAATGAATTTTTGATAATTTTTTTGAAAAGATTGAATTTTTTAGGAATAATGAAAATTATGACTATCATTTCGTTTAAAGACTTTAAAAAGTTTCATTTTTGTTTAAAATTGTTTTAAAACTGAAATTAGTTCATTTATATTATTTATAATCCAATTAAGATCATTTGAATTAATTTTATGTTGTATTCCATTACAAAAACTTTTTATACTTTAGAAAACATTTGTTATGGAAAACTACTTTTCATCATGTCTTGTAAGTTTATTTTTAAATTAAACTCAACCACTTTCATAAATTGAATATTGAAAAATATATTCCACATTTTTAATTAGGAGGAAAAATTTTAGTAAATATTTACCTTTTATTTTTTCATTGTGGTTAGTAAACTTGGTAAATATTTGTCACCACGGTAAGGGTAAACAGGTAAAACAAGGTTAAAATTTTGGGATACAAATTTTAAATTTTTTTAACACTTGAATTTATTCTATTATATTTGTAGAGTTTAGACGTGACAATCCATGTTTCTAAAATATGGAACTAGGTTCCATTTTTCTTTGATTGTGACCTTTATATTACTTTAAGAAAACAATAAATACAAAATGTCACTCTCTTGGCTTTAATATCTCTAAAATTGTTAAATAAGGATATGAAGTGGATAATTTTGGTTTTAAATGCATATTTGAAATTTGAATTCATTTTTTTTATAGTAATTTTTTTAATTTTTTTATGTTTGAATAATTACCTTAAATGTTTAGGAAATTAAAACATAATATTTATCAAATTAATAGAAAAATAAAATAAAAAATATTAAAAATATTAAATGTAATACAATTTGGGTGAATTATTATGTTAAAAGAATTTTTTATATAAATATAACACAATAGGCATGGGTGAAAGGTTTGTATTCTAATTATATAACTATATTTATGAATTTAAATTCAAAGTAAATAAATAGTTCCAAAAATGACATTAATGATAATTTATAATAAATAATATTTTATTAAATGATTTGAAATCATAAAAAATTATCTTTATCCAAGTGAGAGGGATATTTTTTAAAATATAAAACATTGTCATTTTATGGATCATTTTCTTTTTATGGTAATATTCTTGACCCATAAAGAGTAAGAAATCTTTGATATAGTGGTCATTGTCAAAAGGGGTAATGGGGGTTAAAAAAAGAGATAATAGCGAAACAAAATCACCTAAAATTGTCCATATTTTATTAGATAAGAGTATTTAAACTCATCCTCACTGTATATTTTAGATATATAAGTTTTTATCCAATTGAATCTAAAAATTAATTTATATTAATTTAATACTTTAAGTAATTCCATATGTCCCCCTCTCCTTAATTATAATGGGAATATATTATCCTCTATTTTTCACAACCTCTGAGCCATCTAGTTCAAAAAAATCCCACCAAATTATCTTATAAATTTTCCTATACATTAATTATAGGTTCTTTTCTTCTTAAAAGACCATTCCAAGGGTCCTTAATATGTGATCTAAAGGAGGCCAACTAGATAAGAGGTAATCGTGTTACCCTACCTCTTCTAAATTATTTCTTATTTTACCTTATCTAAATTTGTGTTATTAATCATCAAATAATAACTTATGTATCATAAATACATTGAAATGATATTATGATTATATAACCTCCAATATCTACCCTATATTCCATCAAATGGGAAGTGAATGTGTCACTCGTGCGTACATGTGGATTTCCACCTCCACGTAGTGATACAATTTTTTTCCATCACTATTTTTCATGTATGGTTATTATTATAGGTTTAATTTTTATGTATGATATTTATGAAATTATTATTCCTCTAAAATTATAATATCATATCTACCTTCTTACCTTCTATTCTGTTTTAAAACTATAACGTTGATCGTGCATACGTGTGGACTACCACTTCCACTAAGCAATGTGATTTGATTTTAAATTCCATTTCACATGGATGGTAATAAGTATAGATTTAATGAATATATATTATATATATGACATAATAATGATTTTATAAAGGTGAATTATAATTTAACTTTATATCATTCTATCTGTTGAAAAGTTAAATCAATGTTCATGCATATGTACAACCTATCATCTCTATGAATGGTGTAATTCATTTTTAAACCTCTAACTTTTATGGATGACTCTAAATATATAAATATTAAATATAAATGATATTTATATCATTATTAAAAAAATTATATGATGTAACCATGATAAAATTATATGGACCAGAACTACCAAACCAAAATTCTCACGAAAGAAAAAACACTTGACACTCAAAAATGATGAATTTAATAAAGAATTATTAATAAATGGCTATTGAATTTCTATAATTGGATCATATTGTTATTATATGTAAGTAAAGTTTTCTTATATGTAATTATAATACATTTATATTTATTATAAATTAGGTTATATTGCTTCCAAATAAAGATGAACTTAAGGTAAGGTATTTTCATTTAACTTTTATTTTTGTCAGACGCATGCCATATTCACCACTTGTTTATTTTATGTGGTGTATATAATGACCATGAATATATTTTATGATTATTATAATTAAAATAATTTTTATTTACATATATTTATAATTTTATCTATTTTATGATGTTTTTATTCATATATTTCCAATGTGGTAAGGGTTATTCGTCTAAATATTGTTTCATTTAGACATGTTTGATGTTATGAACCTGTTTATGTTTATGATGTGTATATACTTATACATTAAAAAGTTATATCTTGATTATAATTTTTTTAATGATATTTAAATTTTCATTTTAATTAATTCTTTCAAGGGGCTTACAATTCAAATGTTACCAAGGGATTTACATTACAATCTCATTGTTTATCAGGATTGTTTATGATTAAGTTTCTAATTATGAAATTTTTTAGACTATCTCTCAAGAATCCCATGAATTTTCTTATCCTGTATTTATTTATATATGTTATATGTTTTTATTTTATTTTCATTTCTTTAATAACCTAATATATCAAAATAATTTTTTAAGGAAAACCAACTTTATTTCTCTCTTTAGTTGAAATTTATTTTTCTTCTAGATCCATGCTTTCTAAATGTTTCCAAGAATAATTTTAATATTATGATATTATTATTTTAAGTCATTTTTAAACATTATTTCCTTTTAAAAAAATTAAAATAAATCATCTTGTTGTTTTCAGAATATGATACTTTTTAATTTTTACAGAAATGTGAATGTAACACCTGAATGTTTTTTATGAAAAAAATACATTAAATAAATTTTATTCTTTAGTAGCTTGAATTTCATGCAATTTTGAGTTTAAATGAACTTCAAGGAACCCTTTGTATAAAATTACCATTATATCCTAGTAGTTAGGTTGGTAGGAATAATTATAACTAACTTTTGAAAATGCATTGTGAGTTCTTTGGCTATCAATTATTTATGAAAAATATAAATTGAATATTTGTATTTTTTATTGAATTACTATTGGTAATGAAATTAATTAGATATATATGTTATATACTTAATAAAATATTTTTTATTCATCCAATGGATATTTTAATCATAGGGTGTGAATAAACACTGTTTGTTGTAGAAAAACCTACGTTTTTAAAAAAAAGGCAATCTTACACCTTTGAATGGTGAACCCCTTTTAAATTAATATTATGATGCATTCATAATTTTTATATGAAAAAATAAAAAATTTATTTTAAATTATTATATAAAAATTTACTTTGGTTAAATTTATGATATTTGTTTATAACATTCAAGTTTTGATGAATAGTAAAAACACACTCAATTTTAAGTGAAAGAAACATTTTCATCGAGATAATTTATAGGGTTAAATTAAAATATTTAATGGTTTTAAAGTATATATAGAATATATTTTTATCATTCAATATAATGTATGTAATTATCATTAATTTTACATTTAATTTATTTGTAATAACATTTCAATCTTTTGCAATATTTTAATGTTTAAAACTCGTTCTCTCATTCCGACAATGAGATTGATTTTGAATTAATTCCTACAACTTATCTGTTTTTGAATTTTTAAAGATTGAATCCATATTTTTAATCAGTTTTCCAAATTATATTTATAAGCTACTTATATTTTTGGGCATTACGAATAATAACTTTGGTAATTATTTTTATTATCATGGTTAAAGGTAAATCAGGTAATTAAAGGTAAAAATAATATTATAAAATTATCTCAACGCCTATAAAAATACTATTGGATGACTAAATTTAACCATTATAATCTATTTTTTGAAATTGGATTACTTTATGGCCACTTACCTATGAATATGGCATGAATGTAATAAAAACTAATGATTGTTACAAAATGTCACAATCTCATTTTATATAAGTATATTAATTTTAATATATGTATAAATAAGAGATAATATATACTATAGATATTCTATGGAAATATAAATAAATTATCTACATCATATAAATTTATTTATAATTTTTAGATATTAAATAATTACCATTAATGATAACACAATTGTGATGTAAAAATTGTTTTATTAATAAAAATATCAAATAAATGATTTTAAAGATATTAAACGAAATATCATATAAACTAATTAATGTTATCCACTAATTTTATAGATTATTATAATATTTTAGGAGTGTATATAATATTTTGGTTCTATTTTATCTTCTTTGTGTATTTTTTTAAATTTGAAATAAATAAATAGTGTCAAAATTGACACTACTGATATTTTATAAAAATAAAAAATTATTAAATTATTTGAAAATAATAAAAATATTTAAAAATTAAAAAATTATAATTATAAGATCTAAAATTTCCTATAATTTCCATTTATGATCCATTAACACCATATAAATAAATATTTATAACCATTAAATATTTAGAATGTTATTACCACAATTAAAATTAAATTTAATAACTAAGGGTAAATTAAAAAGATATGGCTTAAATTGAAAAAATAACTAGTCAAAAATATATTGGGTGATGATATTACGACCTCATATCATCTCATCTTCGAAATTTAATCATTTTGGAGGTTTTTTAGAAAGTTTTTGATTTTATTATAAGTGATTATTTATGGAGTTTCCAAAAGTGCCTCTCACCTCAATTATAAAAGGGAACCTCCTCCCTCACCTCTTAACTTCATTTTAAGCCTTCAATATTTAACATAACATGAAGTATTTCCTTATAAACTTTCATATTTTCATTATAGAGGTTTTTTTCATCTTCATAGACCAACTCAAGTGCTCTAAGAATAGATTTAGAGGAAGCATGTCAAGGAAGAGATAATCTCTTCTACTGAATATTTCAAATTTCTTTCTTCTTATACTTCCTCTTCATTAGTTGTTTCATTATAAAGTAATAATATCAGTATAAATAATATTCTGATATGTTATTATAAATATTAAACAACCATATTTCACTATCTATCCATCCTACGAAAAATTAAATCAACGTGCAGGCGTATGTACGACTTACTGTCTCCACACCGTAGTGTAATATGTTTTTCACCACCACCTTACATAGATGGGTATAATTATGGAAATAACCACTATATATTATTATTATATGATACTAATTCTTAAATATCATACACCATCCAATTCAATTCCATTCAATAATTTTGGGAATGATATCATCGCTAGTGCATACGTATGGCCTACTATCTCTACGATGCGATGCGATTCATTATACATGATCTTCATTAAACCATGATTATATAAGTTAATTTAATGAATTAATATGATATGTATTATAATAATATAATTATGTAAATTATTTTACTATAATATGAGAATTGGAACATGATTTTCTGAAAAATCTTGCATAACAACATAAAGCAATCAATATCTGAATAACGAGTGACAATAAAATGTTACTAACAATTGGATAACAATACAATCATATATGATATTATAAAAATGATTATGATTATGGATTAAGTCAATAAAATTATTTAAATCATTATACGTGAGGTTTGGATACATATGAAGGATATCTTACCTATGGTATGGGATAACTTTGCAAATCTCGTTTTTTCTAAAATTGTTTATTCGTAAGTATTTACCAGGGTATATTTATAATACATATCCATTTTTCCTAAATATATATTTAAAAATATTCTTTATTTACTTCTTTAATTTTTTAAAGTTAATTTTACCCATTGTTAAATTTTTACTAAACGGTATGAGTGGAATCTTTTATCGTTTTCGGTACGAGGTACTTTTGAACTTTTCTGAAAAAAGTACGACAAGAATTTTTTTTTAAATTGTACTACATGAATGTATTTTTACACTTTAATAATTCATTATTTAATTTAATATTACCCTAATATATTACAATTTTATTTTCACATAAAATTATTTCTTCTTAAATTGTGTGGCATTTTGAGAAAGGAAACATTTTTGAAGAAGAAAGGATATTTTCCTCAGGAATTAATTTCAAGTGTTTTCACAACATTATTTTCCATCTAAGATGACACTATTTAAATATGGTCATATTTATAACACTGTTATTACTATGATTATATTTTGTGTTATTTAAGAATTCCATTTATTTTATATTAATTTTGATGGAATTATGATTACGAAGCCCATTTTATTTCATGGGTAACGCTATGGTGAATGTTTTTATGTTTTTTTGGAACACATAAGTTTGGTTTCATTATGAGATGGGTGGGACCTATATCTCCCTCCAATTCATTGGGTGAATATTTATATCTCATGATATAGACATGAATGGAATGACAAGTAAATATGGTTCAGTAATACAGGGCTGGAATAGGGAGTGAACTCAGTTTAGTAATGGACTTTTTTCGCTACGATGGTCTTGAAAATAATCCTAGACTAATATGAAATGATTTTAAATTTTTATGTGTGTATTACACGAAATTTAATGTCTTGTGTTATGAATATTGGGACTGAATTTCACTTTTATGAATTATCTCATGACATGATATTATGATCTTTTATATACAGGATAATATTTTCAAATGTTTTGTTGTTATGATTATGAGATAATTGATATTTCCATTTTTTACCATTACTGATCATTGAGAACATCCTTTAATATGTTTTTTTCAAGTCATTAAGAAGGGTTTTAAGTAAGATATGTCAGAAAATGAGTCTAGTTATAAAAAAATAAGTGAGAGACAATGTGGATGTTTTATGAACAAGTTGTTTATATTTCCCATTTTCTGGAGACCCTAAACCTATAGAGTCCTGGTATGATTTTTTTATATAATGTAATAAATATTCTTCAATGTTGACATAATATATATATATGTAAAATATGGTCCATTATATTTGGAATCAAAGAAAAGTTATAGTTAACCTTTGAAAACTAGGATGAGAAAGCCTTAGTAATAACCCTAAGGATTTGTCTAAGTATAGGATAAAATCATAGTGTTTTAGAAATTACCATGAATAATCTAGGATAAAACCTAAAGTGTCTTAAATTGAAATTTTATTTTTGATTATGTGGTTTTACTATTGTTATTATTGTTTCTCACACTATGATTCTTGGTTTTAGTCAATGGTTAGAACCTAAAATAACAATATTAATGCTGAATGCAACGAGCTATGTAATGATTGTCCCCCTGAGAAACCAAATGTTC
This sequence comes from Viscum album, assembly GCA_963277665.1. Taxonomy (NCBI): domain Eukaryota; kingdom Viridiplantae; phylum Streptophyta; class Magnoliopsida; order Santalales; family Viscaceae; genus Viscum; species Viscum album. The sequence goes on along the minus strand of OY728164.1, from coordinate 478,117,976 downwards.
TAGGATATGGAATGAAAAATCGTGTAGTCGTGCTCACACAACTTTCTCAAGCTATGAATTTTTCATATCTTACAAACAAGCCAATTAGGGAAAAACATTCTTTTCAATCCTTTATAAGGTAGTGGCCACCTTCATTTAGTGGGTCTTATAATTAATTAGTGGATGAACAATGGATCTGTACCACTGAAAATATATTTTTAGTTCTAAAATGTTCTGAACATGATAAATTCATCTTAGAAATATATTGTTTTGAAGGTGAAGTTGATCAATAGTGGAATCTTATCAAGAACATGAAGCAAAGGGATTTAATTGAGTCTATGTAATAGGTCATGTTCAAGAACTTATTTTTCAATAAGTAATTTCCTTATATTATTTAAACAAAGATGGAGAATGAGTTCCTTGAACTTAAGAAAAAGGATGATGAATATATTGGTACCTACGAAGAAAATTTTAAAAGACTTTAAAGGAATTCTTCTTTAATTATTATCTAATCTGAGAGTAAATTGATTGATTATTTAGTGTCTTAAAACTAAGTCTCTGAAGGGAATTGTCCATAAGGGACTTCAATAGTTATAAAGAAATTTTTTGATGTGCTCTCAAGGTTGAGATGGATATTAGAGTAACCCATCAGACATATGGGTTTTTTAGTAATATAAAAATGGAATTCAAAGGAAAATCTAAATTCCATACTAAAAAGAAGGGGTTTTTTTCCTTATGCTAAAAGTGTGGAAAGAAACTTGGGGGGAATTTTCTTAAAGGGACTAGTAAATTTTTTAAGTGTGGAAAATAAGGTCATCAGGCTGTTGAATGCTGAAGTGATGGGAAAAATATTTCTAGACGTGAACAAAGACAAGTCTACACATATTTCACCTCCTACACATCAATGTTACAAGTGTAAGGAAATGGGGCATTATGCCAATCAATTAACTAATCTAATTTTTATTGATGATGATCAATGTCAACAAACTCTTAAGGCCAAAGACAAAGGAAAGGCATATGAAATCACTATCGGTGATGTGGAGTATGATAATGAAGTGGTGAAAGGGGCACTTACCATCCTCTCTAAAGTACCAAATGTTTTATTTGATTTCGTATCCGCCCACTCTTTTATTTCTAAATAATTTTCTTAGGGTACCACCATATTACCTCAACAATTAGATTTTGAGTTATCTTTGACAACTCTTAATGGCACAAAGGTCGCATCAAATGTTTATAATTCTTCTCTAGTTGAATTTTTTGGGAAAGTGCTTCTTGTAAATCTTTTGATCCTTCCTACAGTAGAATTTTATATGATTCTTAGCATTTATTGGATTTATCTAAATTTATATCATGTAAATTTCCAAGAAATAGAAGTTTCATTTCATATTCTAGATCAATATATAATCATCTATTGATGCAAGGATGAATATAAACTTTGAATATATATTTCTTCCATATTATGGGTCTTGATTCCTATAAATGAAGGTTATTTACATCAAGTTTCTTGGGAGAAACTCATGACTAAGAATATGAACATTGTACGAGAGTTTGATGATTTTTTATGGAGTAATTTCTAGGTTTTCCACCAAATCATGAAGTTTACTTTTCAATAGAACTCATACTATGTTCTATTTCTATTTAAAATACACCTTATATAATGGCCCCAATTTAGTTACAAGAATTCAAGAATAAACTCCAAGAGAAACTTGATAAGTTATTCATATTCCCTAGGGCATCACCTTGGGGGAAATTTTTCTATTTGTTAAGAAGAAAGATGGATCAATGAGACACTACATTGATTATCAAGAACATAACAAGATCACTATCAAGAAAAAATGTCATATTCCCTGCATTGATGAATTATTTGACCAAATATGAGGATCCAAATAATTTTCCAAGATTGATCTTCATTCAAGATATCTTAAATTAAGGTTCTAAAATGAGGATATACCAAAGACATCACTTTGTACAAGGTATGGACACTATGAATTTATAGTGATTCTTTTTGGTCTTACTAATTCCCCTTTTATCTTCATGGATCTAATGAATAGAGTCTTTATAGAATATCTTGATCAATTTTTGGCAGTCTTTATAGAATATATTCTTTTCTATTCAAAGATCAAGGAATAACATGAAGATCACTTGATAATTGTACTAAATATTGTGAGAAAGGAGAATCTTTATGAAAAATTTACAAAGATTGGATTTTGGTTTCAAAAAGTTTTATTTTTGGGTGACATAATCTCAAGAGAGGGGATATATGTGGAATAAGAAAAAATAGAGTTTATTGAAAGATCATCGAGACTGACAACAGTAAAAGAGTTCTGAATTTTTCTTGGTTTTTCTGGATATTATCAATGTTGTGTGAAAGATTTTTCACAATTATCTAATCCACTCCCCAAGTTGGCTTAGAAATGAGTTAATTTCATTTGTATGGAGGAATGTGAAGAGAATTTCAATGTGCTAAAAATAAGTTTAGCTAGTGCACTTATGCTCACACTGCCTTATAGTGGAGAAAGGTTTTTGATTTACAGTTATGCATCCAAGAATGGGTAGGGATGTGTTATCATGCAAAATGATATGGTGATATATTATACCTCACAGTAGTTGAAAATTCGTGAGCAAAATTACACAACCCATGATTTGAAGTTAGATATGGTAATCTCTTCATTATAGATGTGTAGGCATTATCCTTATAGTGAAAGTCGTGATATTTATACTGATCGTATAAGTTTAAAGTATATTTTCACTCAAATGAGCTAAATATGATCCAAATGAGATATTTTTAGTTGATTAAAGATTATGACTTCTCAATACATTACCACCCTGGGAAATCGAATAAGGTGGAAGATGCTTTGAGTCTAACAGACCATGCTAGATTATCTATGATAAGGATCTTGAAAGATCCAATATTTATGGATTTTCAAAGGATGGATCTAGAAATTTCAATGGAAGAGGAGAAATCTTGTCATTCCAAATGAATGTTATACCATCTATACAAGTTATGATTAAGTGGGTGTAGAAGGAAGATGTAGAGTTACAAAAGAAGGGGAGAAATGTTCCTAAATTCAAACTTGAATGCGATGAAATAATAAGGTTTAGGAACCATGTTTTTATTCCTCCCATACCATAATTAAAGAAAGATCTATTGGATAAGGCTCATAGTTCATTATTCTCTATTCACCCTAGAAGCACAAAGATATACAGGGACATGAAAGAGTACTTCTGGTGGGATGGCATGAAAAAAGATTTCATCTAATATGTCTCTCTATGCTTGGTTTTTCAGAAAGTAAATTATGAGAGATAGAAGTATAAGTGGATGTTACAACCATTACCCATACTATAATGGAAATGGGAGAACAATACTATGGAATTTTTCATCGTACTTCCCAAAATATTCAAAGGAAATAATGTTATTTGGGTTATATTTGATCTTATTATGAAGTCAGCACACTTAATTTCTATTAGAGAGAATTTCTATCTTGATCAGCTTTCCAGGATATATGTAAAGGAAGTGGTAAGATTTTATGGAGTATCACTTTCCATTATATCTGATTGGGATCTGAGGTTTACCTATATGTTATGGTGAATTATTTAGCATGCTCTAGATACAGAGTTAAGTTTCATCTCATCTTATCATCCTTAGATAGACGGTGAGTTTGAAAGGACAATTCAAACTTTTTAAGACATGTTGAGAGCTATCTCTATGGATTTCAAAGGTGGTTGGGATTAATACCTCAAATTGGTGTAATTTTTTTACAAAAATATCTTTCACTTTAGTATTCATATGGCTCCTTATGAAGTCCTCTATAGAAAAAAGTGCAAAAATCTAACTTGCTGGGATGAATTTGGAGAAAGAAAGTTATTAGGACCTGATCTTATTGATGAAAAGGAAGAAAAATTCAAATCTATTCAACAACACATAATAGAAGCTCATAGTTGACAAAAAATATATGTTGAAAACCAAATAAAAGACCTATAGTTTTAAGAGGGTCATAAGGTGCTTCTAAAAATATCTCCCCGGAAGAGAGTAATGAGATATAGAAGGAAGGGCAAGATGAACCCAAGGTATATCAGTCCTTTTGAAATTCTAGATCATATTGGGAAGGTTGCTTACTGATTGGAACTTCCACAAAATCTCTCTCAAGTTCAAGATGTGTTCCTTGTATCTCTCCTAAGAAATTAAATACATGATCCTTCACATGTACTATGATCAGAATTTGTACCGCTGGAGCAAGATCTTTCTAATGAAGAACAACCGATAGAGATTTCGGGAATGTAGCGAAAAAGATCTATGAAACAAGACCACTCGCTTGGTTAAAGTTTTATAGAGGAACCACCAATTTGAAGAATCTATATGGGAACTTGAGTATATGATGATGGGTTTTATCCTCATCTGTTTATTTCCAAGTTATGAATTTCGAGGGAGAAATTCAGTTTAAGGGGGGTAGAATGTAACACCCAGATGTTTTTTATGAAGAATTTTATTTAAATAATTTTTATTATTTAGTATATTTTTTTGCAAGTAATTGTGAGTTTAATCGAAGTTTGAGATGCACTTAGTGTAAAATTATCATTATAACCTAGTTTTTAGGTTAGTGGGTATAATTATAATGAACTTATTAAAATGTATCGTAAATTATTTAGATATAAAATATTTATGAAAAATATAAATTAGGTATTATAATTTTTGAGTGAATTAGTATTAGTAATTAAATTAATGAGATATATATGTTATATAATTAATAAAATATTTTTTATTCATCCAACGTATATTTTAATCATACGGTGTCAATAAACCATATTTGTTGTATACAAACCTACTTTTTTTAGAAAAAAATGGGTTATATTATGCCTTTGAATAGAGAACCCCTTTTAAATTACGATTCTGACACAAATAATTTTTATATTAAAACATAAAAATGTTACTTTAAATTAGGATATAAAAATTTACTTCGGTTGAATTTATGATATTTTATGATAACATTCAAGTTTTTATGAATAGTAAAAACACACTAAATTTTAAGTGAAAAAAAAATTCTTCATTCAGATAATTTATATGGTTAAATTATAATATTGAATGGTTTTAAAGTATAAATAGAATATATTTTTATCATTCAATATAATTTATGTAATTAGAATTAATTTTACATTGATTTCATATATAAAAACATTTCAACCTTTTGCAAAGTTTTAACTTTTAAAACTCATCCTCTCATTCCGACAACGGGATTGATTTTAAATTAATTATTACAAATTTTAAATTTTGAATTTATAAAAATGGACTCCATATTTTTAATTAGTGGGTCTAAATTATTTTAATAGACTACTTTTATATTTTGGAATTATGAATAGTAACTTTGGTAATTATTTTTATTTCCATGGTTAAATGTAAATCATGTAATTAATGGTAAAAATAATATTATAAAAATACCTGAACACCTGTAAAAATCTTTTTCGATGACTAAATTCGACCCTTATACACTATTTTTTGAAATTTAATCACTTTATAGCCACGTACCTATGAATATGACTTGAATATCATAAAAACTAATGAATGTGAAAAAATGTCACAATCTCATTTTATATAAGTATAATAATTTTAATATATGGATAACTATGAGATAATATCGAATATAGAGTGTCTATATATATATAAAAAGTTAAATACATCATAGAAATTTATTTATAATTTTTAGAGATAAAATAATTACCATTAATGATAACACAATAGTGATGTAAAAATTATTTTATTAACAGAAATATCAAATAAATGATATTAAAAATATTAAAAGAAATAAAATATAAACTAATTAATGTTCTCCACAAATTTTATAGGATAATATGACATTTTAGGAGTGTATTTAATATTTTATTTTCTGAATTTCTCTTCTGTGTGGATTTTTTTAATGTCAAATAATTGAATAGTGTTAAAATTGGCACTATTGATATTTTATAAAAATAATATTTAATTAAATTATTTAAAAATAATAAAAATATTTAAAAATTACAAAGTGAATATTATGAGATCTAAAATTTTATAAAATATACATTTATGGTCAATCAACACTTTATAAGTAAATATTTAAAACTATTAAATATTTAGAATGTTATTACCATAATTAAAATTAAATAAAATAACTAAGTGTCAATTAAAAAGATATTTTTTAAATTGAAAAATTAACATGTCTAAATTTTATTAGTTTTTGATATTATAACCATATCTCATCTCATATTCTAAATTGGGACAATTTTTAGGTTTTTTGGGTAGGGTTTGATTTTATTATATATTATTATTTATGGAGTTTCCAAAAGTGTCCTTCAACTCAATTATAAAAGGGAACCTCCTCCCTCACATAATTAATTCATTTTGAGCCTTAAATATCGGTCATACCCTACCCTTTTTCTTTCTCAACTTACCTATTTTCATTCTAGAGGTTATTTTAATCTGTAAATACTCTAAGAAGAGATTTAGAGGAAAAATGTCAAGGAAGATGTAATCTCTTTTACTGATTCCTTCAAAATTTATACTTAATATTTATTTGTTGTTTCATTATAAATTAATAACATCAGCATCACTCATATAATGATATTTTATTATAAATATTAAACAACCATATTTCACCTTCTATCCATCCTACGAAAAAATAAATCAATGTGTGTGCGTACGTACGACTTACAGTCTACACGTCGTGGTATAGTCTGTTTATCACCACTACCTTACTTGGATGGGTATATTGATGGAAATAATAACTATATATGATTATTATAATGTTATAATAATTCTGAAATATCATACACCATCCACTTCAATACCATTCAATGATTTTGGGAATGATGTCATCGCTCATGCGTATGTACGGCCTACCGTCTCCACAATGTGATGTGATTCATTCTACATGACCTTCATTAAAAAAAGATTATATAAATTAATTGAATGAATAAATATGATATATATTATACTAATATCATTATTTAAATGATTTAACTATAATATAATAATTGTAACATGAACTTATCTAACAAATCTTGCATAAGAACATAAAGCAATCAATATTTGAATAACGATTGACTATGACATTTTAATAACAGAAAGATGATAATATAATAATATATGATATCATAAAAATTATTATGATTCTGTATTAAGTAAGTAACATTATTTAAATCACTATATAGGAGGTTCTTATACATATGAAGGAAATCAGACCTAAGGTAAAGGATAACTTGGAAAATCTTATTTTTATCTGATATTGTTTATTCGTAAGTATTTACTGGGGTATATTTATCATACATGCCCATGTTTCATAAATATGTATTTCAAAATATTTTTTTATATCCTTCTATAATTATTTAAATTCAATTTTACCCATTGGTAATTTTTTACAAAATGGTATGAATGGAGTCTTTTGTCTTTTTTGGTACGAGGTACTTTTTGAATTTTCCATCAAAAGTTTGAGAAGAATGTTTTTTTAACTTGTAAGGAATGAATGGTTTTTTAATATTTTATAATGTATTATTTATTTGAATATTAGCTTAAAATATTACAAGTTTATTTTCAAATAAAATTATTTCTTCTAAAATTGTGTTGCATTTTGAGGAAGGAAAATGTTTTTAAAGAAGAAAGGATATTTTCTTCAGGAATTAATTTCAAGTGTTTTCTAAAAATTATTTTCCATATAATATGACACTCTTTAAATAGGTTCATGTTTCTAAAACTATTATTACTATGATTTTATTATGTCTTATTTAGTAAATACATATGTTTTCTATCAATTTTGATTGAATGATGTTTAAGAAACCCATTTTATTTAATGGGTTATGCTATAGTGAATGTTTTTATGTTTTTGTGGCACACATAAGAATGGTTTAGTTATTATATGGGTACAAACTATATCTCCCTCTAATGAATTGGGTAAAGATTTATATTTAATGAGATAGACATGACTGGAATGAAAAGTAAATCTGGTTCAGTAATACAGGGCTGGAATGATGAGTGAACTTGGTTCACTAATGGACTTTGTCGGCCATGATGGTCTCAGCAATGAGCCTTGAACTAATATGAAATTATTTTCCATGCTTATGTGTGTATGACACGAATTTTCATGTCTTATGTTGTGACTATTGGGATTTAATTTCAATTTTATAATTTACTCATGAAATGGTATTATGATCTTTTATATGCAGGATAATATTTCCAGATGTTATTTTCTTATGATTAATATTACCCTTGTTTAAAATTACTGAGAATTTGAGCTCACTCTTTCATATGTTTCTTATCCCCATGTCAAAAAGAATTGTTTTAAGTAAGATATGTCAAAAAGGAGTCTAGTTATGAAGAAATAAGTGGGAGATAATGTGGATGTTTTATAAACCAGTTTTTTAGGTTTCCCAGTTTCTAGAGACACTAAACCTATACAGTCCAGACGTGGTTTCTATTATGTTTGGTAATAAATATTCTTAAATTTTAAAGTAATATTTATATGTAAATTATGGAATTTTATAGTGAAAGGGTTTTTTGTTTTAACATACATGGAATGAATAGAATTTCCTTCTATTATGATTGCTTAATTATTTGAATATTCCTTTACAATTTTCAAGTTTATATTAAAATAAAAAAATTTCCGTAATATTTAGTAACTTTTTATATTTTAAATAATTTATTTCAAAATAAAATTCATATTTTCCCCAAGAAATATTTCATAGATATTTTTAAAGAATTTTAATTTATAATAATATCCTTTGATGTTAATTATGATTTACTAGTGATATGATCTAAGGATACCATGCTCATTATTTCTCTAGATGATTTATTATTATAGGATGTTCAAAAATCTAGTTTTCGTTCCAATAAGTTAAGTTATAATGAAATTTTAAATTTTTCCATGATCTTATTGCATATATATGAGTGGATTATGATTATATGATGAGTGGGTCTATTAAATCCCTCCAATTTATTGGCCAAATATGGATAACTCGTGAGATAAATATATCATGTGAAAACATAATTTTATATTCCCAACTTTATGTGTGGACCTATTTTCATGTTCATAATATTATGTGTGGACCTTGTTTTCATGTCTATAATAGTATGTTCACACCTAGTTTTTGTGTCAATAAGATTATGTGTTGACCTATTTTTCATGTCCACAAGTTTATGTGTGTAACTAGATTTCATGTCCATAAGTTTAGTCGAGGGCCTAATTTTATTTCCTTGACCTAACGAGTGAACATATTTCTATTTATACATGTTTATAATGTTATAAGATTGTGTTTGTTCCACATTCATATGTCAAGGTTATTCTCACATGGATCATGTTCTTTGATTCCTTTATAATTCATGCCTTATAAACTGTCAAGATTTGTTCAAAGACTCATGATTATGATCTATGATATATAGTATATGGTTTTCAAATGTTAATCTCAGGTTATTATATCCTTATGCTCATGTTATTCTTACGTGATCATTTGTATCTCTCTTGTTTAACCTTAATTATCATTTGATATCACCCTTTATTTTGTTTCATTTACCTAGGTTATGAATAAAGGTTTTAATTAGGGAATGTATTAGAGGATTACCTTGTGGGAAGATATTTATGGGAGATGTTGATGATCATTCAATAAATAGGAATATAGAGTATCTAGTCTCCAAAGACGCTAAACATTTACAGTCCCTAGTCATGTATTTGTAAAATATATTGGATATTTATCTATTAATATGTAATACCTATGTATGAAAAGTATGGGTCACTATACAGATTAGGTGATGTGTTAGGTTGACCCAGTATGGTTCGTGAAAGTTGTTTGTTCTGAAGTTGAGAAGACAAAAAGGATGAAATGTATGTTGTGATAACTATTTATATATTGGTTGTCGAAGGCATTTTGTTAAGAAAGAAGATCTCACTATTTGATATAATGAAATCTAAGAAAAAATTGGAGATCTTGTTTAGGAGTTCATAAAGAGGGACTTGTAAGATAAGAGTGAACCTTTAAAATTATATCCATACCAGTCAAGAGGATATATGGTTGTTTGGAGATATCTACTATCATGATATAGAATTGGGTAGGATGATTCCTTCCCATGGGTAAAAGATGATACCTTCCCACCCCTTACATGAATTTAGTTTAGGATGATACCTTCTCATGATTTTGTAATCACTACAATTGATTAGTGATAATCAGTGTCTCATACTCGACCTAAACACATCAAGGATAAGATTCCTACATTAGGATATAACCTTGTAAAAATATTTTTTGGTGTTATCTATTTTCTATTTACTACATTCCATGTGGTGTTATGTGTTGAGGGTAAATAATAATATCTGTACATTTTAACTGAGATATAGGTTTTAATACTACGAGGATATAATAAAAAGAGAATAGAATTTGGTAAAAAGAGTCACACTAATTCACCCCAGGTGATTTAATGATACATTAAGCGCTACATATATCATTTAAAGATTCCCTTCAAGAGAAATTTTCGTAGGGGGAATTAATTCCTATGGGTAAATAAAATATTGTGACTACTTAAGTTAATAAAAAACACTCGGTCTATGTATGAGGATATGATGTAGGTGTTAGTATAAGAAAGGATTTTGGGTGTTCAAGTATATCACTTTGGGAGGCATGATACAAGGGTGAAATTGATTTCTTAAAGAATGATATTTTAGAGATAAATTAGTCCAGAGTTGATTAAATTAAGTCTTCTATATAGTCTATGCTTGTAGATGTGGAAAGAAAAACATAGCCTATACGACCTGCCTAGAAAAATACTCCATCTCCCCACTCATACCCAATTGTGTACTATACGTTTCATGTTGGGGATCCCTATTTAAATATCAAAGAATACAAAATTACATATAACAAAGGGGATTATGTAAATAATTATTTTATGTATTCGAATCAAGTAAGAGTAATGAAACATGATATTATTGATCTGACTAATTTATTGTCATTACCTACTGAAGTGGTGGCTACAGTTGGATAGAGTCCGAATTATTTTTTACTTGGTCCAAATAGACTTGTTTGTTGGGTAACATATAATGTTTTTGTTTTTTTATAATTTTTATTTACTTTTGATTTAAAATTACATGAAATGTTTTATTACATTTACCTAATATAAGAGTGTCTAAAATCTGAAAAATCATTAAAAAGGAAATGAAACGTTCAGGAACCCGCACCTTTAGATACTTATAAATTTTCTCATGTTCTAACAAAATTATTAATGAATTATTTTATGTTGGATATTTTTTATTATTTTTAATGTGATATGGTGTATATGAGAGAGACTATATGTTAATAATGTTTATAAAAGGCAACATGGTTGTTATTATTGTTGATGATATCTCGGTATCCATGTTGAAATTGATTTCCATGTAAGTAAATTTTAGTTATGATTTAATTTAATTAATTAATATATCTTATAGGGATTTAATTAATTACTTGTGTAATTTAGTATCTATACACTATTGGCATGAAAAATTGAATAATTTTTGTTTATGTTTTTATGGATCCAAAATAAATTTCAATTGTTGTTTAATGAAAGTTTTGGGGTGTAGACGAATTGTTTGGGCCCATTCCCAACAATGGGTTTTCATCGGTTTATTTAGATAAATACTCAGAACATGATAAACACAACCCTAGAAGATTTTAAGAGAGGATATTTCACATATAATTTATTATTAATTTATATAATTTAGAATTATTTTAGACTGTAATTATTTCTTCCTGGTCAAATTGGTTTAATTATTATTTTCATATTATTTTTTCAATAAAGTATTCAAGTGTATAATCCCTATTGTAGTATTTAGATGTGCTCCATGAATCTTGGAATGTCACTGTAGAATCACTAGTTGTTAGAAATAATAATTTTCATAACTTTTTTCATTCTTCATTGATAGAAATCAAAATTCATTTATGGATTAAAGGATTTCTTCTAGTTCTATCATGAACTTGAGAAGGAGGAAGATTAAATCTTTTTTTCATAAGATCATTCTAGATGAATTACTATTTGGGGTTAAGAGAATTATCAAGATAGGATTTATTGTGACCCATAACTTTCAACACTATAAGTGTTATAACCAAGTTTATATAGTAACGTTAGATAATTTATAATTTCACATAGGACCTTATCCAATATTTTAATCCTTATTGAACCCCACATCGAGTATTATTATTATTATTATTATTCTTATTATTATTATTTCCTAGACGTTCATAAAACTCATGGATAATTTTTATATAATTTATTAATTAAATAAATTAATATTACTTTAAATGATATTCAGTATATATAATTCTCATAAAAACCTCAACTAAATCCATAAATCCTCTTTGACATTTATTAAACCTTAAATAATTTAAATTAATTTAAATAAATAAATATCAAGGCATTATTAATTCATTAAATAAATAAATAAATATTATATTCACTAAAATCATAAATAAATATTTATTTAATATTCAGCTCACCAATATATTCTCTAGAATAACTAATGACAAGATATATGTGATCAACACAACTTGAACAATTATTATTCCTTGGAACTTTAGAATAATATTAATTTTAATATAAAATCCATTTATAATTTGACTATGGTTCTGGATACACTTAGCATGTGACCCGGTGGGCCTCTTTCTCAGTGGATTAGTCTAACTTGCCTAAATTTCATGATCAAAATCTAGAAATACATCAAGGAACCCATATAGAAAGGATTTAATGTTGCAATGGAAATAAACTTATTCAAAATATCATTGTGTAATATAATATTTTTATATCGATATCTCATCCATTAATTCACATCATGTGTTCTATCAACCTCTATGCTTAATATATTCTCTTTGAATTTCCTGAAATGGTCTTTTTGAAAAAAAAACTCCATAGACATGGACTTAATAAAAAGGTTCCATTATAATAAAAAGGAATGAGATATCTACTTCCCTTATAATGGGAAATTCAAATACTTCCATATCACTTGTGAAGAACCCAACGTATCTTACTTCACCATGATCATATGTCATCATGGTTTTCGATAATACATCTAAGTGTGTGACACATGATATGAATTAATAATAATCTCAATTATATGGACCAATACATGAATTTGAATATAGTAATATCCAATAAAACATATAACATGTGTAATTTCTATAGGTAAGTCTAATATCATAACCTCCTCTCAGATGATGTAATACATGTATAGAAAAAATATTTAAAAATATCATAACATCACTTTAAGGTTTTAATCATAGTAGGGGACTTCTATGACATTTTTATGTGAAAAATACTCTAAATACATTATCACATTAAAGTAATGAAAAATAATACACATAATGTGATAATAAATTTATTAATATTTCAGACCATGAATATGTATGTAATTGAAATTTAAAAAGTAGTTGGTTTTAGGGAACCAACACAAATATGCAATACCTAAGAAATCCTTCTAGAGTTAAATATATATCTCAAAGATTGATATATATATATATATATTAAGTATATGTTCCTTCCATTCTTTGATTGGTAAGAAACATATATATAATTATGAAATATTATTCATTATAATTTCATTAATGTTGAAATTTTTATATTTTAGTATACAATGAATGTTATACATATTTTATCTATGTCATTTCACAATATATTGGTTATTATATTTACTATGTGAATTTCATGAAAATGATTAATATTTTTTGAATTCATAAGTTTTATTATATTATATTATTAATTCAATCTTAAAATTCCTACGTTATATATTTGTTTGGAACTAATATATGAAAATAACATAGGCTATGGAAGTTGTTTAATTAGGTTCATTTATCGATAAAAAATACAAAGAAAATTAATTATATATCAGTTCCACATGGATAAATTTTATATTAGTTAATGTGTGTTTTTTCATACATATAGATATGTTGATTATTATTTTCAAAGTATTTTTTTATAACCGTAGTGTGATATATAAAGTCAAAATTTTGAATCTAATTATTATGTTTTATGATTCAGTGAAACATGCCTTTATTACATCTATATTATTAGAGTTTATCTGTCTCATTATCTCCACACAATCCCCACTAAGGCATGATTATACCTAAGACTTTCTTCAACTAATTTTTTGGTAAACATATTCATTAAATTTTGGATTCCAGATATCTTTCAATGATAAAAAACTTTCTCCTCCAGCATATTTCTGATGAAGTGGTACTTTAGGTTGATGTTATTTGTTCTTACATGAAAAAATTTATTTTTAGACAAATGAATTTCACTTCAGATTTAAAATAAAATAATGCCTCATTCCTAACTTATTCCCAACTAATTCATCAATTGCTTTATCTAAACTAGCTCTTTTGCTTTTTCACTACAGCTACATACTCAACTTCTATTTTACTCTAAATGGACCGAAGGCCTTCTTTTTTATTTTATTATAGATAATCCCCCTTTTAAGGGTTGAAGTAGAACTCGTACATGACCCATAGGCCCAATTCACAAGACCCAACATGACCCGCAATACATGTCCCCTGAAGGCCCAGAGGTAGACCATGCCCATTACATGACCCGTAGGCCCAGCCCACTAGAACTGCCCCTCCCCAGCATCTTGCATCATTGATCGCCTTAGCTCCACACCTTGAAATGTTGATCGGCTAGCATTGCCCCATACAAATATGCATAGTTCCTGGTCCCAATGGTGGCTTTCATACCCTCTCATTATTCCAATCCGGTTAGCTCTACATCTGGTGGCTGCTAATCATGTTGCTATGATCCTCTTCTAGGGAATGTTCTGTGTGAACTGGGATACTCCATGGTCTATGTGACCCAAAGACCCTGTTTCCCGAAGGCTATTGATGACTCGAAGGCCCTAGAGACCTGTAGGCCCTAAACCGGTGGCTCGAAGGCCCAAATCGGGTGAAAAGTTCCAGGTACTACAGTACCGAACAGTAACTACTACAGTAACCCGGAAATTTGCCTCCACCCAGTTTTGAACCCGGTCCTCTTGGATGCCAAGAAGGAGCCCTTACCACTTGGGTATGGGCTGTTTGGCTCAACTTCCATTTTACATAATGTAAATATCTTATGAAGTAATGACATCCAAATAATTTTTGTTTATCTAAAGGTAATCATGAATCCATTTATTCTATTATATATATCTGAATCTATAGAAAAATATAATTCCACAAAACCTTGTAACAGATCATTCCCACCAAAATAAAGATCCATATCTTTCATTTCTTTCAAATACTAATGTATCTACTTAATGTCTTCCCAATGTTACTTACCTAGGTTCAACATAAATTGAATGACAAATTCCACTGAAAATGAAATATATGGTCAAGTAAAAATTATATCATATATTATACTTTCAAAATATAAAAATATGTAACGTTCTCCATGTACTCATTCTCATATTTCAATGTTAGTGCTTATTATTTTGATAGCCTAAAGTTCCTCAAAATAGGATTCATGACTTGATTGAATCCAATCATCCAAAATATTTTTTTGATCTTCTAAATGTAATTTTTCTAAGATATCACCAATGTTCTAGCTTCCATGTATCTCTTAATCCTAATCCTAGACATATTCATGGATTGCCTAATATATTTCATCTCAAAAATTCTGGAAAACTTATTCTTTTATTTAGAAATATTTCTATCATTCAGTCCAAGAGAAAAAATTTCATTTACAAAAAACAATAGAATGATAAAATTTATATCATCCCATTGCTTCACATAATAACAATTAATATCATTTCTCAAATCGATGCCTTCTTTTAATATAAATGAGTTGAATCTTGGATTCCACTATCATCTTGATTGCTTCAAGCCAAATAATATTTTCTTCAATTTATGTACCAAATTATAGTTCTCATATTCCATGAAACCTACGGTATATTTCATGGAAATTTATTCCTATAACTCACCATGAAGGAAATTTTTCACATCCATCTACTCTAAGTATAGATCTTTCAACAGCACCATAGTTAGAATTGTACTTTTTGTCGAATATTTAACTAATATTGAGAAAATTTCTATAAAATAAACTACTTTATTATATTGAAAACACTTTATAACAAGTCATGCTTTGTATATTTTATTTCTATCATCCTATTTTTTAATTTGGTAAACCCACATATACTCTAATTATCTTTTCCCTTTTGTAATTTCATCCATATCCCAAGTTCCATTGAACTTTAATGATTCCATTTCCTCATTCATAACTGAATATATCCATTTCTACTAGATTAATATTTCTACTTCTTCTGAGAATTTAGGTTCCCATACTTTCAAAAATAGTAGAAAGTTCATATCATCCCTAAATCTCTAAAAAAGATTTATAACTCTGGTTGCTCTCAACTACTAGGTTGGTTTCATAGTACAGATCAGTTTATCCCTCCCTTCTGGTATCTAAAATTTCTGTATTAAAAATTACAAAGCCTGTAGTACTAGTGCTCCCACTCGAGCTTCAAAATCCCTTAAACGTTTTAGTCTTTCTATCTATGGTATTATTTATACTCATTTGGTATATTCAGAATTCACATATGAGTTTTGTAAAAGGCATTATCATTCGATAATTTTACATTAATCAAATTGGACTTAATTTTTTGATTTATTTTTTTTCAAATTACATCCCTATAAAATTTATAACCTTCCACAAAAATTTTTAATTAAAGATAACATCTCTACTTTTGGTGACTTATTTCATGTCATTATCCTATAACCGATATCCAAAATTTTCATCTCTATATCTAAAAAAATCACATTTATGGATTTATGCTCAAGTTTATATTGATCCTTATAATTAACATGTACATAAACCTACTTTTAAATAAATTAAGATGATGAAATTATGATAATTAACTAGACCATAGATCCTATAGAAGTTCTTTCCCAAATGATGATGCTAGACTTCAATTGATGAGATAATCTATTGTCTTGAGTGATTCATCACAAATCCCCTTAGGAATTACAAAATATAATCTTATAATTTTATCTTTATCTATAAAAATCCTATTAATTATTTAAACCAATCAATTTTTTATGGATTTACATAAATTGTCTTCTCATTTCTTAGTCCTTTCTTTTTGAAGATGTTTTGGAAGTTTTATCTGGTGTACTAACCACCATTGTCTATCCTAAGGCATTTCAACATTGGTCCAATTTCCCTTTCTCCCTAACCATTCCACTAATGTAACAGCTAAAAATTATCGAAATTATGATTTAAAAAGTAAATCCATACTTATATTGTATCATTATCAAAGAAACTAATGAAGTAAAGTGAACCTCTATATGGAAGAATAGGGGTAGGTCCCCAATCTGTGTATATAAGCTCTAATTTTTGTACTATGGGCTTCCAACCATATATGTTGAAAGATTTTATTCATTGTTTCCCCAGTATAAAACATTAAAATAGTTCTATTACCATGTTATCAAGATTCAAAAAACCTTCTTCAAATAAAACTTTCAAATTCTTTTATCTGAGGTGACTGAACCAACATTCCCAAACTTCAAGATATGCATAAGTTAGACTTCTGACAACTGCAATTCCAACTAAATTTATAGTAAATTAAAGGGTCTCATCCTTTACACCTCACACCAATATCATGGAACCTTAGGTAACCATCTATGACCCATTTGAAAAACTAGTCTCGTGGCCTACTTCATCAAGCTTTCCAAAATAAATAACATTCTTTCTATGGAAAAGGATGTTTCTTACATCTTTAAGATTCAAGAATTCATTCTTATTCATCTAGATGTTGAAATATCACTTTGAAACAGTTTCAAAAGCCTCATAATCACCTAGGTGAACTTTTACAAAATTCCTAGGTACATAGTTCAACATGTAGCCTTGTTCAACTATTTAATAAAAAGGTACTCTAGAGTCAATCATCTAGGATTCAACTAGTGTTTTTACACTTAGCAACAAGTTATTTCCTCATAATATTATTATAATTTAATTTGAACTTATAGAAGTAGATGGTATTATAGAGTTCCCAATGTGATTCTTTCAATACTTATTTAATTTTATTTCTTTTCTCATTCCCATCATGTAGGACTAGGACTAGCCAAATAACTCTGGATTCTTTCACAAGACTTGTCAATATTTGGTTTGTTTTTAAATTTTCAATGGGTTGAATATACCCTTTAGTCATCGTTAATCACACTACCAGATGGTTAATGGACTTCCCTCTGGAAAATATCTTCATTCAATATCATGTTTTTTATATTATCAAACATGAAATTGAATTTTCCACGTGATTTACAGACCATAATAACCCTATAATCCCACATTTATTAAGTTAAAATATCATTAATAGTGCCTATAAATCATAAAAAAATATATAGACTTCACTGATTTGAGATTACATGGATCATATTGAATTAATTCACATGATTTGTTTCTGGTCTTCCTTCCTACAACCTTAGGTTGAATAGATGTCATAGCATGAAAACATTGTTAATAGTTATTGGATTTTCATACATATCCACTAAATACTTCATAACATTTTCTGTTTTTTTCTTCTACCTAATTTTGAA
Source organism: Viscum album (assembly GCA_963277665.1). Taxonomy (NCBI): domain Eukaryota; kingdom Viridiplantae; phylum Streptophyta; class Magnoliopsida; order Santalales; family Viscaceae; genus Viscum; species Viscum album. The sequence goes on along the minus strand of OY728164.1, from coordinate 478,099,469 downwards.
ATTAACATTTCATGCTGGAGATTTTATAACAAGTGATAATTTTTTTCAATCTAGATTTTCTCATTCTATATTCTCTATTGTTTCAATCTTAACACCTTTTAATATAATATTCATATATTTCTAGATGAGCAAATATTCTATCTGCATCCTTGAGAAGCTAAAATCTATTCCATAGAATTGACTTATCTAGATCTTCCCTTTATCTAACCCCATGCTTGTTCTGCAACCAGTGTGATGATTGAGCACTGAAAAACCTTTCTTTGATGCCACTTTTTAGGAAACCTAATTACTTAAGCTTCTAATATAACTATAATAATTTCAACACATCAAACCAACAAAAGTTTACACTCAATAGTGAACGAAAAAAATTAAACTTCTGAAATTCCACTCCCCTCTGACTAAGTGTATAAAATTTAAGAATTCAAGGCACCATACCAACAACTTGAATTCAAACTTACACATATCGTAGCAAAAAAACTCACAAACATTCAATGTAATGGAAATTTAAAGAAATTTAAATACATAAAGTATAAAACGAACATAATATAGTAACATGATTTGGATTATTTATCTTATTTACATGGGATAATCACCATGGATTTCTTTTCATTAACCATAAGTAAAAAGATTTCACTCAACAGAAAAAGTAGTCAGTAGGATTCCATTATTGAGGATGAACTCTTTACAAAAAATGGATTTATTGTACTTGATCAGGATTCACAGTGCATTCAAATGGTGCATTGATTATGTACTAGATACATTTTTAGGTATAAATTAAATAGTTTAGGTTTATTACCTAATTTCTTTTATGGGAAACTCGCATGGTCATCCTGGTCACACTACCTTACTACATTCATGGAAAACCTCTATATGAAATTCTATTGATTTTCAATAACCTCATTTGCCTTAACCAATTTCACAAATAAATATATAAATAATTCATTCTAGAAACTTAATTTTATAGATATTTTCAAACATTTTGTACAACCCTTGATGTCATCTGTAGAATTAACTGCCAATTGTTTTGTTGTTGTTGGAGAGACTAACCTTTGTTGCCTTAATATTGAGCTATGAAATCATCTGATGACTAAAGCTCTGGTGACATAAAACCAGTGAATTAAATTTTTATAAATTAAATTGCAGTGATATAAAACTAGGATTCGCATCCAAATAGTTGAAAGTTTAGAGTTACAACTCGGAAGAATTTTCCTACCATTGTACATGTTGTTGTAGACTCATTCATATATTGATAATGAAGAATCTTTCAAGATGATAATGTGTTCTGTTTAGCACATAAAATATCAAAAGATTGTTGTTATGGACTAAATGTGAAAAAATTATAAGTTTTATGTTTACTAATATCACTTTCTTCTACATTTGTTTTATGAAGAATTTGGAAGAAGCTTTATTTGAAAGTTACATTATCTGGAAGTTACATTATCCAAATGTTACGCTTATGAGATACGAACTAAGGATACAATAATATAAAGATATTAAGTACTAAATCACTAGTTATATAGGTTTTACACATTTAATATCATCCATAATTATTTCTGAAAGCTACATAATGATTTAATACTGGAAGGTGTTTCGATGATGAATTATCTAATTCTTGAATATCAGAAGTTGAAGAGAGTTTTAGTTGAGTAAGTTTAGAAGTTTGGAATCTAAAATTATCAATGATAGATGATTTAAATAAGCCTTTATAATCTTGAAAAATATTCTGAGCCAAATCTTGAAGAATTCTAGAAGATATGTCAGGACACGGTAGCTGAAATTTGTAAAAGACATTAAATGCATAAAGGTCATCACAGGTGATATGTATAAGTAACCTTTTGAGTTGTAGATGAAATTGAAAAATATTTTTAATCTCCCTATGATACATAATGTGTTGGATCGAATATGTATATATGTATGTCTATTAGATGGAACAATACAAGAGGGGGGTGAATTGTAGGTTTAAAAACCTTTGAGTTTTAGCAACTAGGAGATTAGTTTAAATGATCTAAAACCAATATAAATACAAACACCCACAATTGTATTGAATATAAAAGGTATGATGTATTGTAATACTAATGTAATGTAAAACAATTGTATTCAAGATGAACACAATAATCAGAGTAATACAAAGATGAATGATTCTACCTTAAAGCGTATAGAATCAATCAATACAAAAAGTAATAGAATGATTGTAATTGAAACAATTACAATTGAATATGTAAAGAAGAAAGGAAACAATACAAATTCCTTTCTAATGCAAGTAACAGCGGAAATGTAAAAGTATTACAATTCTTTTAACCCAAAGAGAAGGGTTATCCTTTCACCTAGGATAAATGGTCTGTCTCACCAACACCTTGGTGAGCCCTCGATACGATGATCGGCATGTCTGTCTGCCTATCCCCGGCAGCCCTCGATTTTATAGGTAATCGGCACCTCTGTCTTTCAATCACTTGAAATCCCTCGATACGATGATCGGACACACAAGGAAGATGCGAGAAGTCACAGAGTCTCTCTCTAGAATCTTGATAGTTCACTAAGTCTCTTCATTCATTCATCATTCTTCTCTTTCAGCTTCAAATGACCTCCTATTTATAGGGCTCAGGTTCCAACGGTCATAACTCCTCCAACGGTCATATTTCTCCGAAAAACTCGGAGGGACTTGGACACCTGGCATCATAACGGTCATATTGAAACAGAAAGCACGACATCGTTTTGATTAGTTTTTAACTAACTCAACGACATCATATTGGTTAGAACAGGATATATGTCAATGATAAGCAATGGTACAATTCAAATGAAACAAGTGTTTTTGACTAACTACCAAAACAAGTAATGAAAGTATGAATAGCAGAGTTAGTACGATACAATTGACTGGGTCAGTACGTTATGATTGACAGAGTTAGTACGATACGTTTGACAGGGTCAGTGCGATACGATTGATAGGGTCAGTACGATACAATTGACAGGGTCAGTATGATACGATTGACAAGGTCAGTACGATACGATTAAAAAGACAATTGTGATTTCCAAAACAAAGAATAGAATACATTTGTGATTTCCAAAACATGATGTAAAAGTCAAAAGAGTACTTTTGACTCAACAATCTCCCCCTTTTTGGAATGCACAACACACAAAGTAAATGTAACAAGAAATACTTATCTCCCCCTGAGTTATTGGAAACTCTTCTGAATAAGAAATTGAATACAACTAACTCCCCCTTAGGTATGGACTTTCCTAAGGATTGTATTCGTAGATTTTCCTTAAGAGTGTTGTAAAGCATTCTCCCCCTTTATAAAATATTCTCCCCCTTTGTAAACATTCTCCCCCTTTGTGATTTACAAAAAGAAAGGAGTAATCTTGAATTGTCTGAAGGAGTTAGTTAGGAAAAAAACAGGACAAAAGAAAAGAGTTATAACAATTATTACAAAACAAAGACATGTTCCAAAGGAAAACAAATACAACAATTATTTGTTTTCTCTTTCCTTATCCTTCTTTATAAACTCATGAATAACAGCTTTCATCTTCTTGATCTTCTTCTTGTCTTCAGAAATTGAGTCAACCTGAGTTCTGAGAAGCTCTTGTTGTTCCGCAAAAATCTGATCTTGATTTCTGATAGTCTCCTCCTGGACTCTGATTACTTCTTCAAGGGTATCAATTCTGTCTTGCAGATTCTTGTTATCTTTGGATAGCACAGAATTTTGATTCTTCAACAATACCATTTCATCCTTGACAGATGAATGCTTCGAGAATTCAGATTGGAAAGCATTCATTCTCTCTTGCAAATCTTTCACTAAAGGAACATCGGTTCGTTGAGAAGACAAAAGATTCAACCTTTCAACTGTTTCTCTATCAAGCTTATTGAAAGAAACTGCAAGCTCATTTGACAACCTTCTTATATCTTCAATTGCTAACTCATGATCATTGATAGAGCTATCTGTTTTGTATGACCACTTGGTCATCTTATTTCAGGCCTTCTTATGAGCAACGAAACTTTCTGATAGAACTTTCAAATCGGATTCAACTGACAAAACTTTCTTTCTCAATTATTTTACAGAGCCAAACTTCTTCTTTTGATTATCAGTAATAAAATAAATCTTCCCTTCCAGCCTCGGGAAATAAGGAATGGTCTTCTCAACCCTTCTCGAAAGATGAACAATGTAATCACTCTTCTTGAGAGAGATTGTATGTTCTGAATCAGTATCTTCATCATACGATGCTAGTTCATACGATCATCTTGAGTCAACAACAGGCTATTTTCCTTTTTCTTTTTCTTTCTGCTTTCTTTATTCTTCCACTCTGTCACTAATGACAACAACTTTATCAGAGTGAGAGGATTGAGCACCTCACTTTTCTTGAGATGACATTCTGTCCGGAGATCGTGCTTGATCGGCATGAGAAGTTTGTAGAACACCTTCACTCATCTTTTAAACCGATTCCTCCTTACTCTTCTTTGACTTTGAAGAAATTCTAAAAGAAAATCTCCTTCTTCTTCCACTTCTTCTATCTCTTCCATCACCTGTTTTTGTTTTCCTTTATCAGGGAGACTTTGTACGATGGGATCTTGGTGCACTTCTTCTGTTAGTTGAGCACTAGAATCCTCGACCATTTTCAAAACTTTAGAGATATCAAAATCTTGAGCCTTTATTTTCAACACAGTTTTCTTTTTCTTCTCAGCCTTAAGAGTTTCTTCTACCCTTACTCTTTCTGCAAAAGCCTCAGTAGGGTCAAGACCGAACTTCGGATCACCTTCCTTTCTCTATTCCTTATCCTTTCTCCATTTTTATACAACCTCCTTACTGTACCTCGGCTTCTTCTTGGGCTTTGAACTAGTTTGTGGATCAGACTATTGAGTAACACTAGTAGATTGAATTTCTTTGGCTGGAATAGGTGCCGATTGATTCTGAGCCAATTCAACTTCTACATCTCTGACAAAAAGTTTTGAATTGTGATCAAAACAAACATTCAACTTTTTCATAGTGCTTTTGCTAATCCAAGAAGGCTTCAAATCTATGTGGTTTCCTTTCAAAGGAATGTTACAAAACTTCATACTCTCAAGAATTAACTTCGTAAGGATGGCTGGATACATAATCATCTGGGACATAATCCCTCCTATCTTGACATTCTTTATGGTTTCAAAAACATACCCCATGTGATTTAATTTTCTCATATTCACAAGATAGTCAAGCATGAAAATATCAGAAACTTTCAGAGTTTATCTATCCCCTTTCCTTTGGATTAGAAAACCTTGAATCCATAAAGTCACAAAAAGATTGTCCGGTGAAAGATGAGAAACTTTTCTCTTTTCTTCATTAATAACAAACAAAGTCTTTTCAGCACTTTCTCTATTAAACGTACCAACTTCCTCTGGTAGTTTGTGCGATGGATAGAATGAATCCCCTTCTACAGAAACATTCAGAAAATGTGCCGCTTGTTTCACAGACATAGAAAATTTTCTATCGTACACAGAAAAATTGATAGTCATATCTTTGTCGAATGATACGGTTAAATAAAACTGACAAACTTCATCAAAAAGAACCAGATCTTGAGGATCAGGCTTTTCAACACACAGATGTTCCCACCCTTGAAACAAAATAATCCTCCTGATTGTGGAATCATACGTATCGAAAAAATCCCGAGATACTAACCTTTCTCTATTAATGTATTTCTCTATAAAAGTCTTTGAAGACATTTCGGCAGGAGTATTAGCAGAGGATTGAGACATAAAGATGATGTCGATGAATGATCGTACGATGATTTAAAATCGGTGGAGCAGAGCTTCGCCTCAAATCCTGAAAAACCAATGTGGGTTTGCGGAGGGGGTGCTATTTATAGGCGAAAAAATGGGTGACCATTGATCTTCTACGGTCGAAAAAGGGTGACCGTTGATCTTCTACGGTTAAGATTAGAGAAAACCAGATTAATGGTTAGGATTAAAACAAAGGAAAATGTTCTTTTTTTTAAATGAAAAAAACCTATCAGAGAACATAAGGTAATTTTTGGTTTTAGGGTTAAATAATACACAACCGTACGAAATAAAATAAAATAGAAGTATCAAACGACATGCCGATGGAAAACAATCTCATTACCATGAACTGAAAATACGATGGAAAAAAATCTTGTTACCATGAACCGACGATACGATGGAAAACAATATTGTTACCATGAACCGACGATACGATGGAAAACAATCTTATTACCATGAACTGACGATATGATGGAAAACAATCTTGTTACCATGAACCGATGATACGATGGAAAACAATCTCGTTACCATCATCGGTTAGTACGATGGAAAAGAAATTCATTACCATCATCGGTCGATACGATGGAAAAGAAATTCATTACCATCATCGGTCGATACGATGGAAAAGAAATTCATTACCATCATCGGTCGATGCGATGGAAAAGAAATTCATTACCATCATCAGTCGATACGATGGAAAAAAAATTCATTACCATCATCGGTCGATGCGATGGAAAATAAATTCATTACCATCATCGGTCGATACGATGGAAAATAAATTCATTACCATCATCGGTCGATTCAAAGGAAAAGTAAATACGATAAACAGAAAACTAAAATAGTCAATATGATAAACAGAAAACTAAAATTGTCAATACGATAAACAAAAAACTAAAATTTTCAATACGATAAACAGAAAACTAAAATTTTCAATACGATAAACAGAAAACTAAAATAGTCAATACAATAAACAGAAAACTAAAATTTTCAATATGATAAACAGAAAACTAAAATTGTCAATACGATAAACAGAAAAGTCATAGCAAGGGAAAAAAATCATAAGATAAAATGAAATAAAGTGAGAAACATAGAAAGAAATGTTCTCCCCCTTTCTATGAGGAGTTTCTTACTATTAGGAGAGATGTAAAACTGGAAGTAGATATGAATGATTATTTTAATGTAATCATTCCTAGCTTCTGTTTTATAAACTCAAATCTATCTGAAGGTAATGGTTTTGTAAAAATGTCAGCAAGTTGTTCTTGCGTTCCAATAAATTGTAAAATAATATCTTTTTTGTGTGTGTGATCTCTAAGAAAGTGATTCCTAACATCTATGTGTTTTGCACGAGAGTGATGTGCTGGGTTCTTACTAAGAGCTATGGCACTTTTATTATCACAAATAATTTGAGTTTTGGAGAAACTCAATCCATAGTCAGTGAGTGTGTGCTGCATCCACAAAACTTGAGCACAACAACATCCAGCTGCTACATATTCAGCTTCAGCAGTGGATAGTGCTACTGAGTGTTGTTTCTTGCAGGACCAAGAAACCAGAGAATCTCCTAAGAAATGACATGTTCCAGATGTACTTTTTCTATCCATTCTACAACCACCAAAGTCAGCATCTGAGAAACTTTTTAAAACAAAATCATTTCTAGAAGAGTAAAATAGACCTAAATCCATAGTGCCTTTTAAATACCGAAATATTCTCTTTACGGCTATTAAATGAGACTCTTTTGGATTAGATTGATATCTTGAACATAAGCATACAGAAAACATTAAGTCGGGTCGACTAGCTGTCAAGTATAGAAAACTTCCTATCATACCTCTAAAGATTGTTTGATCTACTGGTTTCCCAGTTTCATCAAGATCAAGTGTATTTGAGGTACCAATTGGAGTGCTAATACTTTTAGTCTTGTCATAACCATACTTTTTAAGTAAATCATTAATATACTTATGTTGGGATATATATGTTCCTTCTGGTTTTTGAGAAATTTGAAAACCTAAAAAGAATGTTAACTCACCCATCATACTCATTTCAAACTCAGATTTCATTAAATTTTTAAAAGATTCAGTTAAGGATTTCTGAGTTGATCCAAATATGATGTCATCAACATAGATTTGAACAATCAAAACATTTTTTTTCCATTTTTATAAAAATGGTTGGATCTGCTGTACCTTTTGTATAATTGTTTTGTAAAAGAAATCTTGTAAGTCTATCATACCATGCTCTAGGGGCTTGTTTAAGACCATATAAAGCCTTGGTAAGTTTAAAAACATGATCAGGATGTTTTGGGTCTTGAAAACTAGGAGGTTGTTCGACAAAAACTTCTTCTTGAACAAAACCATTTAGAAAAGCACATTTGACATCCATTTGAAATAGTTTGAAGTTGAAAAATGCTGCGAAGGCTAATAGAATACAAATAGATTCAAGTCTAGCTACTGGAGCATATGTTTCTTCATAGTCTATTCCCTCTTGTTGATTATAGCCTTTATCAACAAGTCTTGCTTTATTTCTTACAATGATTCCATTTTCATCACATTTGTTTCTGAAAACCCATTTTACACCAATTACAGTTGTTTCTTTAGGTCTATCAACTAAAGTCCAGACTTGATTCCTTTCAAATTAATTTAGTTCATCTTTCATTGCTTTGATCCAATCATCATCACCAAGGCCTCACTTGGACTTTTAGGTTCAAATTGGGAAAGAAAATCAAGATGCTCTATTTCATTTCATAAGGAATTTCTGGTCCTTACAGGTTGATTTATATCACCAATGATGTTATCACTGGGATGATTCCTAAGAAACAATTGATTTGGGTTTTGTAAAACCTGTTCATCAATGTATGATTGAAAATATTCTGTGGTAAATGTTTCAGGAATACTATATTAAACATTTTCCTTATCAGAAGGATCTTCTATCAAAGACCGATAATCAGTTTTTGAAGACACATCCGAGGATGTAGGATTGGATTGGTTGAAAACAAAAGGATTAGTTTCATTGAATTTTACATGTACTGTTTCTTCAACAGTACATGTGTTTTTATTAAAAACTCTATAAGCCTTAGAGGTTGTAGAATAGCCTAGAAAGATTCCTTCATCGGATTTTGGTGAAAATTTGTGTAGATTATCTTTTGTATTCAGAATGAACACTTTGCATCCAAAAACTTTGAAGTATGAAACTTTAGGTTTTCGGCCAGTCCATAACTCATAAGGGGTTTTATTAAGAAAAGGTCGAGTTAAAAAACGATTTATAGTATATCAGGCAGTACTAACGGCTTCAGCCCAAAAGTGCTTAGCAATTGTGTATTCACTCAACATGGTTCGAGTCATTTCCTGAAGAATACGATTTCTTCTTTCAAAAACACCATTTTGCTGAGGAGTTCTTGGAGCTGAGAAATTGTGAGTAATACCTTTCTTACTACAAAAAGTTTCAAAATCTGAATTTTGAAATTCACCACCATGATCACTATGAATAGTTATCAATGGTAGGTTTTTCTCATTTTTAACTTGGGCTATAAATGTTTTGAAATAGGAAAAGGCTTCAGATTTCTTTGTGAGAAAGTATACCTATGTAAATCTAGTAAAGTCATCAACTAAAACAAATACATAGTATTTTCCTCCAATGCTTACAGATTGTGAAGGACCAAAAATATCCATATGCACTAGATGTAATTCATTAGAAGTTGAAACTTCATTAACTGATTTAAAGCTATTTTTATGTTGCTTACCAAATTGACAAGGATCACAGACTTTCGAAGAATCATACCTAAGGTCCGGTAGTCCCTTTACAAGTCTTTTCTTTGAGAGTTTATTAAGGTTTCTCAGATTAGAGTGTCCTAGACTCCTATTCCATAGCCATGATTGGTCTTCTATTGCACTTAAGCAGGGTAAGTTTTGGCTCCTAAGGTCTTCTAAGTTAATAGTGTAAACATTCTCTTGCCTATGGGAAGATAGAATGAACTCATCCTTGGAATTGTGAACAAGACACTTATAATTTCTAAAATTCACAAGGTAACCTTCATCACATAATTGACTTATGCTAATGAGATTGTGCCTAAGACATTTAAGAAACAAAACATTTGAGATAAGAACTTTTCCAAGAAAAACAATATTACCTATACCAACAATCTTTCCTTGAGCATTATCTCTGAAGGTAAATTTTCCACCTTTTGTTTTGATAACCTTTTCAAAGAGATCTTTGTTTCCAGTCATGTGTCGAGAACAACCACTATCCATGTACCAAACATTCTTATTGGTACACTTATCATTTTCCTGAAAAAGAAACAATTAGTTTTTCAGAATCCAAACTTGTTTGGATCCAGAAAGGTTAGATAAAAGAATTTTAGGAATCCACATTTGTTTTAAAAAATGATCTTTATGAAACCCTAAAGATTGAGTTTTGTTAAGAGAACAATCTCTTCTCCAGTGTCCACCACATTGACACTTAGAACAGAAAGTGGTTTTTTGAGGAACAAAATAGTTATTGCTAAAAACAGGTTTGGAATAAGTATAACCAAGACCAGAACGATTTCTCAAAGGTCTAATTTGAGAATACATCTTGTCAAAGTTTTCTTTTCCATGAGTAAAGTTTGACAAAAATTTATTCAAAGATAAAATCTCTGACTTTAGTTTTAAAACCAAATTCTTATTTTCCAAAACATTTTAATTTGAACTAGAGTTAGGCTCTAAAATATTTTTCTTTGAAATTATAGTTTCAAGGTCCTTATAAAGTTTATCCTTATCAGATTTAACTTTCTCAAGGGTTTTTAAAATATTTTCAAAATCAGAAGTTTTTACATCAAGATCTTTAGAAAGATCTGATACTTCTTTAGTCAAGATTGAAATTCTAGAATTTGCTTTTTCAAATCTCTTCTTTAGTTTAGAATTTTCATTTTCATGTAATTTAACAAATCTAGAGACTTTTTCAAAAGAAGGTAATGTATCATCTTCTGATGATGAGGATTCATCATTTGAAGATTCATAATATCTATTATCAGTATAATTTGCATTCAAAGAGACATTTGTAATAGCTTTAGCATTATGTACCTTATCCATGAGACAATGATCTTTTATTGGTAATCTGTCTAAAAGTCTGATATTCCTCTGTCCTGATGTCTCATATTCTAAAGAATCATCTGAAGAATCACTATCACTTGCACTCCAAGTATCATTTTCTTTCAAGACTTTATTTTTCTTATAAAACCTTTTCTTGTTTCTTTCAGAGTGTTTCTCCTTTCTATATTTCCTTTTTAGTAAAGGACAATCAGGTCTTATATGTCCTTCTTTCTTACATTCATAACAATTTACCTATGAATCTTTCTTATCCTTCCTGTCTTTCTTTTTTAATCTATATTGGAAATATTTCTTTCCCACAATCTTGTTCATCCTTCTATCAAGATTGTATAACTCATTATCCGAAAGATTACAATCACTTGAATCAGATATGACAACTTTCTTCGATTTAGACCTTGTAAGCCTTTCAGGTGTTTTAGCTTTAGATGCAAAGGCTACACTTCCATTCCCATTCTTTTTCTTGTTAAAATCAGCATCTCTCTTCATTCTTATCTCATGCTGTAGAAGAGTTCCAAAAAGTTCATCAAGAGTAATCTGGGAAACTTTTCTATTCTCATCAATAGCTGTCCTTTTTGACTCCCATTCATTCGGCATTATATCTATGATCTTATCAACTAGTGCTTCATCATCAAGACCTTTTTCTCCCATAGATTGTAAGCTGTTGACAATTGTCATAAACCTTTGTTGCACTTTACATACTGGCTCTCCATAAGGAAAAACAAATCCATGATACTCTACTCGAAGCATTGCTCTCCTTGTTTCTATAACCATGGATGTACCAAAATGAGTGACTTCTAATTTCTTCCAAATAAAATTGGATGCTTCACATGAAGATTTCTGACTGTATATATTTCTAGTCAAAGAGAATAATAAAGTATTTCATACCTTGTAATTCAGTTGGTATTATTGCTTCTCTTGGTTAGTGAAAGTACTAACTTCTTTGTCAGGAATTTTGTAACCTCCAGTAAGCATTATAAAGTTGTCTACACCAGTATTAATAACGAAAGTCTTCATACGATCTCTCCAATACTCATAATCATTCCCATCAAAGATTGGTGGTCTAGAAGGATTCAGATTATCTATTGACCCAATGTTCATTCCTGCCATCTAATACAACAAAAACTTTTCCACTCCACACGTTAGTGTAGTAAGTAATTAAAAAATATGAAAGAAACAAAACAAGTAATACAAATCAATGGAAAACCTCCTCTAATACCAATTGTTGGATCGAATATGTATATATGTATGTCTATTAGATGGAACAATACAAGAGGGGGGTGAATTGTAGGTTTAAAAACCTTTGAGTTTTAGCAAATAAGAGATTAGTTTAAATGATCTAAAACCAATATAAATACAAACACCCACAATTGTATTGAATATAAAAGGTATGATGTATTGTAATACTAATGTAATGTAAAACAATTGTATTCAAGATGAACGCAATAATCAGAGTAATACAAAGAGGAATGATTCTACCTTAAAGCGTATAGAATCAATCAATACAAAAAGTAATAGAATGATTGTAATTGAAACAATTACAATTGAATATATAAAGAAGAAAGGAAAAAATACAAATTCCTTTCTAATACAAGTAACAGCGGAAATGTAAAAGTATTACAATTCTTTTAACCCAAAGAGAAGGGTTATCCTTTCACCTAGGATAAAAGGTTTGTCTCACCAACACCTTGGTGAGCCCTCAATACGATGATCGGCACGTCTGTCTGCCTATCCCAGGCAGCCCTCGATACGATGATCGACACGTCTCTCTGCCTATCCCCGGTAGCCCTCGATTTTATAGGTAATCGGCACCTCTGTCTTTCAATCACTTGAAATCCCTCGATACGATGATCGGATGCACAAGGCAGATGAGAGAAGTCACAGAGTCTCTCTCTAGAATATTGATAGTTCACGAAGTCTCTTCATTCATTCATCATTCTTCTCTTTCATCTTCAAATGACCTCCTATTTATAGGCCTCGGGTTCCAACGGTCATAACTCCTCCAACGATCATATTTCTCCGAAAAACTCGGAGGGACTTAGACACCTGGCATCATAACGGTCATATTGAAACAGAAAGCACGACATCGTTTTGATTAGTTTGTAACTAACTCAACGACATCGTATTGGTTAGAACAGGATATATGTCAATGATAAGCAATGGTACAATTCATATGAAACAAGTGTTTTTGACTAAGTACCAAAACAAGTAATGAAAGTATGAATAGAAGAGTTAGTGCGATACAATTGACTGGGTCAGTACGTTACGATTGACAGAGTTAGTATGATAGGTTTGACAGGGTCAGTACGATACGATTGACAGGGTCAGTACGATACGATTGACAGGGTCAGTACGATACGATTGATAGGGTCAGTACGATACGATTAAAAAGACAATTGTGATTTCCAAAAAAAAGAATAGAATACATTTGTGATTTCCAAAACATGATGTAGAAGTCAAAATAGGACTTTTGACTCAACATAAAGTTATGTATCTCAATATATAATGGTAATCCATAACATTTGAACTAAATAATTGGTTAGTTCATATGTTGTAATATGATACAAAAAAGTCAGTTTTCAAAAAATAAAGGTTTCTTAGACCATTAAAGATGTAAAATTGGAAAATAATTAAGACATAATTACATACATTATATTAAATTCCTTGACATGTAGAGGTTATAAATTATTATAATTGATGAAATTTGTAAAAGTAAAGGAAATATGTGAAGGTTCTAGACTCAACTGAAAATGTGGTACTTTTACAAGTTAAAAGGAATTTTTATATGTTAAAGTTTTTTATGAAGTGTTAATTTATATTATTATTATTTTATTAGTAAAAAAATTAATATAATTAAAATTATTATAATCATGATTCATTCCACTTAATGATGAAGTTTGAAGACGATGAGTAAACAACACACTGTGAAGGAATAGATCATACTGAAAAGTTATCTATGGATATAAAACTAGTTGAAGTTAGTTTTGATATTTGAGAAGTAGAAACATCATAAGGATAATTCAACATCATGGTGTTTAGTGAAGATAACATTATGGTATATCTCCAAACTTCATTCATACATGGAAATTAAAATGCGCTTAAATTTCACGAAAGTTTTAAAGAAGGATAATATCAAGTCTCTTAGAAGATTAAATATTGATATCTTTAACTGTTTAATAAATGAGAAAAATGGTTAGAGGATTTATCAAAGATGTTATTGAAAAAACATAAATAATAATACCATGTTTCTAATATTGAAAGTGTTTTCCATATTCAAATATAGAAAATAGATTCATAATCTCTTGAGTATTAATGGTAGAAGAAGAAAGTGAGAGATGTGTGGTTGTTGAGAATATGATAATACATTCATTATAAATACTTTATATATCAAATAGATAGGATCCAAAGGTATTCATCAGATGAGAATATATGTGTTGAGGAAGTATAATAATCTAAGAAAGATACTTAGGATGGTATTTACCCTATGATATCCCTATATCATAGAAACTATAGAAGAAGAAGTCATTTGATATCCTTATATCATGGAAGATGATTTAGAGTGAAGAATTATGGAAGACGATAACATGAGGTATCCTATTATATATATGTTTTCTTCATTATGAGGTTGATAAGACAATATGTTTTATGTTCATGCTATAATAATTGGTTATATATTGGCTATTGAAAACATGCTTCTAAGGGAAAAGATCATACTTGTTGATGCAGTGACATCCAGGAATAGATTTTAGATATTTCTCAAGAGGTCATAAAGAGGACTTGTGAAAACTAGATTGATCCAATAAAATAATTACCATACCATTAAAAATTTTAATGGGTTTTTTGGAGTTAGAAACTATCATGAGATAACACTATGTATGACGATATCTTCCCATTGGTAAAGTATAAAAACCCTTCTCTTTATTACACACTTAAACCTGATTTATTACATAAAATTTCACTTAAGACAACTTCAAGGATTGAGAGGTTTAGTGTCTTGGAAAATTAGGAATTTTATATAACAAATTAGAACATAAAACATAACATCTTCATTGAAAACTTATTTTACATGATCACAACATTCCTTTATACTTAGCATTGCAGGGGATAACCTGAGGTCATGCATAAGAAAAGGGTGAGATATAAAGCCCATTAAAGGATTAAACAAGGAATAACATGAAGAATATATTACATGTTAGGAAATAGGAATATCGATGGAGCTCAAGATAAACATGAACATAAAGGCATGATATAGCATGATTATCATAACATAGAAATGTGGAAACAACCTTTAACGTGATATTAACATGATCCAAGTCTCATTGCACAAAAAGCGTGATTAAACCCTCATTGAACTTTAATTAGCATTATTAAAACATGATTTCACTTTATGTATCATGATACCAATCTTTAGCCAATGTATTGGAGCGCTATCAGGGCGCACCCTTCTTAATCATTTCATTTCATGCATAAGTGTGTCACATGGAACATACAACATGGAATTATTCAACACCATCATTTATTACATGATAAAGGAATGTGGAATAAATAAATTAAACTCTATAATACATACGTAAATGTTCCTAATGTTTAATACCCTTGACAGAGAAATTAGCATGGTATTTACTACACAATGACTTTGGCTTGGAAAATCACGGTGTAATTTCGGCAGTATAACAACATGACATAATAATTAATAAAAATGGTTGATGATATATAAATAGGTATCTCATCATATGTACATGGAATGGACAGTAAAGGGGTTTATATGGATATGTTTCCCAACATATGTAATGGAATTTAGATTCATAATATAATAGAATTTCTTGAATTTAAATGGGAAGAGAGGAATTCCTTACAGAATTTTGGCATGGTAACAGGTGTACATGAGAGGCATTAATGTGATATAAAGAGGTATATTATCATTAAAACATCAGTATGGAAGTATTTGGGAGGTTAGAAATCATACCCCAACATTTTTAATTGAAAAAAATGGTATAACAACATAATGAAATTTGGACAAAAATGAGAAAGGAAGAAATCTCTTACATGGAAGTGTGATCCCAAGGGCATGGGATAGGATTTATAGAGGATTATTAGGAGCTTGGGGATCCTTGGGAGGATTTTTTTAGAGATTAGGTAAGAGTTTTGTCGAGCTATAAAGGCTTAGAGTGAAGAGGAAGTAGGAGATTGGGTGGGTTTATATTGGAAAAGAGAGGGAAGTCTTTATTATTTAGGTTTTGGGCACCACACATTAAACTAATCAAAACCACAAACCATCCAAAGGTTTTTTCCCATGTTTTTTTTCAAAATGGGAGTGTAAAATATTATTTTACAAGGAAAATTTCATAATTTATTAAAATATTAGGCTTTATTATGTGGAGGTGAGTCGTACTCTCAAGGAAATCAATTTAAAAAGTTAAAATGTTTTATAAGTCTTGGAGGGTCCACTAAGGCACCATAAAATTAACCAAAAAAATCTAAAATCACATTACAATAAAGGTAAAACATATATTTCCAAACATACCATTTCTATTATTTTATTACATCACTATTGGGTCATTATGATGTCATAAAACACATTATATATTAAAACGGTATTTAATTTTTACCCAAAAATTCAGTTGTATCAAAAAATTATGAAAAATTCCCTGTTGGATAATTTTTACATCCTAATTCCAAAAATAAGATTCATTTTATCAAAATAATTTTCTAAACTTGTGAGTTTTTACTTTTAAAATAAAAACTAACATTTATCGAAAATTCAATGGTTTGAAAAAAATAGCTTTCAAACCTTAATAAAAATTACAATTGTATTCATAAAAATTATATGATCATTTATATTTAATAAAAAATAATTTATTAATAATAATTTATTAAAATATTATTTAATTCAAAAATACATTAATTCATCAAAATAGATTTATTAATTGAATATTAACTAAAAATACTATATGTGCTTTAAAAACTATCTACAAAGTAACAATAAGAAAATTAATGTATATTTTTTATTCTATAAAAAATAATTCACATAATCATAGTTCTAGGGTATTGTTACATAAACTTTTATAACACCTAAATAAGACCTAAGGGTAAGGTGTGTGACGGTGATAGACTCTTGGGGTGGCTCGGATAACATTGATCGGGTGGTAATCTCTATCAACTTCCACTTCTCCCATAAAAGGTTTCATTTGAGCATAACATGTTTAAGCTTGGCTTGGGATTGGTCAAGAGCGAAGCCCAATGATGCCACATTCTTTATAAGCTATGAAAAATGGGCTTCGTAGTGAGAAATTCTACTGGATGAGGTCACCGCTTCCTTGGTCTGAGTAAATTGGATTTGTTGAAGCCCTATATTTATACTAATTATGTGATCACTATTCAACGACTATATTATCAATACTAACAATTCATAACGGTATTTTTAAATCCAAAATCATAAAACCAATGAAGTGCATATGTTATATAACCATTTTATATAATAATACATTTAATTATATCATTAATAATTTTCATAAATAAAAGTTTTGGTCATTACAATCTTCCCCCCTTAAGAAATTTCTCCCCCAAAATTTAATTTTAAATACTAAGGTGAAAACAGCTGAGGGTACTTCTCATTCATCTCTTCAATGAGGTCTTCGGTCTTTCTATTAGAATATATTTTAGGTAGAAAGTGTCCATGCATCAAAATGGTACCTCAATATTTTTTTCAAAATCAACAACATCCTTTCCCAAAAACTCCTCATCCATCTTGTATTATATCGATGGAATCATCGATACGTCATAAAAAAGGTATTTCCTATATATATTTTTGAGACATAATCTTGAACATGTTCATTATAAAAACATCTTACTGATTCATCTTCAAATATTTCAAAATAGGGTTTTAGTAAATCAGTTTTTGTATATCCCAAAAGATAGAAATCTATAATTTGATACATATAGGCTGCTTGGAGGTCTCCCTCTTCTGCAGCATCTAGAAAATCATTTAGTGCATCATAATTTTGAAATAAAGTGAAGAATTTTAAAATACCTTGATGCCACTTCCCACGCTTAGCATGGTAATAAAATTGAGAGCGCAAGATTCTCCAATATATGGTACTTGATCCTTGAAATAATCATTAAATTCTAGAGGTGTCTGATTCCTCACAAAGTCATTTTCATGTAAATTGGATATTTGAAAATGTTTCAAAGTCATTTTTTCATGAATTTTGGATAATATTTTCAAGTAGTTATTCTGGAAGAGATAGAAGAGTTGTTCATGATCTTCCTCCTTCCATGTTTTAACTAAGAAAATGAAAATAAAATTAAGGGGTTTGAAAATTTTTATAATAAAAATGTAAAAAAATAAAACATTTGAAATAGAAGTATAAACTTTTAATTGAATAGTATATCCTCAATTGAGATAACCTAAGTTTCAATCTAAGTTATCCATGATCTATTTCCCAACATATTTTCTTAGGGACATTTTTTAATTACCTTAATAATGGTTCATACTAATATTATGAATTTACCAAATCATATACCCTATGAGTGTCGTAACCAAGAGTTTAACAAGGCTCATTTCCATGCACTAGTTCATGTTCAAGTCTATCTCAAAGCGGTGTTTTTGGGTTTTACCCCTAGATACATCTGTGCCAGATCCACCTCTACCTACTCGTATCTAGAAAAGTTTGTATTTTCTTGATAAACCACTTACTCAATAATCACCAAAATTTAGGGATATTTTTATTATACTTAGTCTTATCCCTAAGGATTTCTCTAGGGTTTTTAAATCTTAATCCCAAAAATAACTAAACATATCCTCTGATACCAACTATAACAAACCTACTCTTTATTATACACTTAAACATGATTTATTACATAAACATGTACTTAAGACAACTCCAAGGATCAATAGGTCTAGTGTCTTGGGAAATTAGGAACAGTGCATAACAACTTAAAAAATAAAATACAACATATTTATTGAAAACTTCTTTTACATGATGACAACGTTCCTTCATACTTAGCATTGCATGGGATAACCTGAGGACATGCATAAGGGTAAGCTATAAAAAATATTAAGGAAGTAAAAACAGCATAACATGAAGAATATAGTACATGTTAGACAATAGTCATATCAATGGAGCACAAGAGAAACATGAACATAAAGGCATGATATAGCAAGATATCATAATATAGAAATGTGGCAACAACCTTTAACATGATATTAGCATGAGCCAAGGATCATTGAACATGGAGCATGAGTAAGCCCTAATATCACTTGAATTATCATGAGTAAACAATCATTTCATTTGATTTATCAGGATAATAAATCTTTACCCAATGAATTGGAGTGCTATCAGGGTGCACCCTTCTTAATCATTTCATTTCATGCATAAGTGTGCCACATGGATCATACAAAATAAAATTATTCAACAACATCATTTATCCCACAATAAAGGAATGTGGAATAAATACATGAAACTCTATAATCACTAATTAAATGTGCTTAATGTTGAATACCCTTGATTAAGAAATTTTCATGGTATTCACAGTACAATGACTTTGGCTTGGAAAATCGCATTGCAATTTTGGCAGCATAACAGCGTGACATCATAATTCATAAAAATGGTTGATGAAAGATAAATGGTTATATAATAATATGTACTTGAAATTGACATTAAAGGTGTAACACCCTAAGATTTCATAGTATGTTATTTCTTCAAAGAAATTCAATAACTTGCATTACACCCAACACAGGGTTCGAGTGCACCACAAGATTACCAAACTAGTCGTTCAAAAGCGGTTAATAATAGTATTAACTGAATATTAAACTATATATAATCCTTATAATTTTATAATCCATATTATGAGTTTCTTAGACATAATTTAAGAACAAATTCATTTTTTCAGATTAAATAATATTTATTTCAAAAAAATGCACTTTTACCGCCTTTTAATGATGAACCCTTTTAAAATCCAATATTTGAAACTTTTATATATTATATTTGACAAAATAAACTTATTCTTTATAATAGAAACATAATATTTTAGTTTCAATAAATTTTTGTGTTTTTCTGATAACTTTCATATTTGGGTGAATAGTGAAAGATACTATATTTTAACTGAAAACAACTTTTTTTAAAAAAATAATTTATAGTGTTAAATTATACATTTTAATGGTTTAGAAGTATAAATATATTTTATTTTTACCATTTAATCCAATTATGGTCATTGTAAGTAATTTCACTTTGAGATTGGACATAAACAAGTGTCAATCTTTTGAAAGATATTGTTTCTAAAAAATACGCCTTTTGGTTTTGACAACGGGAATTAATTTTCAATTAATAAATGTAACTTCTATGTTTTTAATTTGGTAAAATAGACTTCATTTTTGAATTTGTAATATGAAAATTATCTTAGGGTGAATCTTTGGTATTTTCCTGAGAACTTCCAATTTTTGATGAATAGCGAAAAATACTAAACTTTAATTAAAACAACTTTTTTAATCCAAATAATTTATAGTGATAAATTATAATATTGAGTGGTTTTAAAAAATATTTAGAATATTTTTTTAAAATTTAATCCAATGTTGGTCATTGGACGTAATTTCACATTTAAACTATCCATAAAAAAAGCCAATCTTTTGATAGTTATTATTTCTTAAAAAAACACGCTTTTTGTTTTACAACGGGAATTAATTTTAAATTAATTTATGCCAATTCTGTGTTTGGAATTTGGAAAAATGGATTCCATATTTTTGATCAGGAGTTTAAAATTGTGTAAATAGTTATATTCTATTTTTAGACATTATGAATAATTACTTCGGTAAATATTTTATTTACCATGGTTAAAGGATAAATCCTGTAAATATGGGTAAAGAAATAATATTAAAATAATATTAAATTACTCTAACACATGTCCTAACCCTATTGGATGATAAATTTCCTATCATGGGAATCTTGGGGTTTATTTGGAGACCACTTGGAGCCACTTGAGAGTGATAATGACACTCTATATTAATTAATTTAAAGTAAAGGCAAAAATGACATAAACATATATCTTTTAGTAAAACAATTTTTACAAGGTGTTATATAAGTTATATTTTCTACTATAAATATTAATTAGAAAGATAAAAATATTTCCTATATAATGGTATTTTATTTATAATTTTTAGACATTTAATAAATAAATTTATTTATGACACAATGATGATGCGGTGTTTTCCTTATTAATGAAAGAATCAAATAAATGGTATTATAAATGTTAAAATAAATATACTTTGAATATTTTTATTCCATACACGAATTTTATAGGTTAATATGGAATTTTATTATTGATTAAATAAATTTATTTTGAATTAATAAAGTTTTTAGTACTTTAAAAAAATCAATTATTAAATAGTGTCCAAATTGACATAAAAGAGTTTTTAAAAAAAATATTATATTATTAATTGATATAATATTCCTAAAAATCTAAGGTTTGGTCAAAGGACTTATATGATGATATTTATATCATTAATTAACCACTTGGGGTTCTATTGGTAGTTTATAGTATGTTTATTAACCAAATAATATAAAAATACAAAGAGACATGGTAAATGTCGAACTAATTAACTAAGAGTTAAATCTAAATGATAATGTTAATATAGTGACCCAAACCTGTATAAAACTAATTTATTGATAGTATTTCGACCTATAACAAACTTATCCTAGAACTAAATCAGTTTTGAGCCATTATAAACCGAATATAAATTTATCATAAAATAATATTTTAATTTTTTCTTAAGGTGCCCTTCACCCCTCTTATAAAAGGGAACTCCCCCTTCTCTCAAATTCATACCTTCAAAGCCTTTTTTTAGGACAAACCCAGACAAAATATCCTATAAACATCTCTCACTTAATCCTAGAGTCCTTCCTTTAGTCATAAATCCAATCTAAGCTACCCTTTTGATCAAATCAAAAGGAAGAACCCAAAGAAGAGGTAAATATTTCATCACCTCTTTCAAGTTTCTTTATTCTTCCACTTCCTTTTTACTTGTTGGTTCCATTATAAAATAATAAATCCAGTATATTATTTATAATATAATGTTATTAAAAATATGGTACAATCAAATTCATTATTCTATCCATCCTTTGAATGACATGTCACAATACGTATGTACGTACGACTTACTGTCTCCACGTCGTGGTGTAATTGTTATTCAATACAATATTATTTTTATGGGTATAATAATGATGTGTAATTGATTTAAATAATAAATAAAACATTATAATTATTCTTTATATATGATATACCATCCAATTATATATTATTTTAATATCAAAATAATGATATTGTCGATTTTGCGTACGTACGGATTACTATCTCCACGAACGCGATGAGATTCATTCCCCATCGTATCAATTCAAGACTAATTTTCATTTGATGATTAAATTTAATATTTAAACACTTGATATAATTCTTGATATTAATAATATACATCCCATACATAACAAATATAACTCACAAAACAAATAATATAAAGGAAAATGAATTCATTAACACCCGAAACAACGATAATACTAAGATATTATCAACGAAGCAATGTTAAAAGATAATATATGATATCATATTAATGTATATGATTCTTTTATAATTTAGTAACAATTATTTCACCATTATACAGGAGGTTAACCTACCCTAGACCATGGAAAAGTATAATGTAAGGGGTTTTCATCTCACTCATTATTCTCATGAGATTCATGCTATATCGCCACTATTTCCTTTTGTGTGGTGTATGTAATGCCCATAATTGTATTATTTTTGTAAAACAGTTTAATTTATGTGTATTTACATCTTCATTTTATGGTACTTAATTCATGGGGTGTATGTTTCATAAGTTACCAAATTGGTAAGGGTTAATTTCACAATCTCTTCATTATCCGAGGTTGTTTATATGAAATTATCTATTGGGATCTCTTTATCATCCCCATCCATGTTTCTTAAAAATGTATTTCAAAACATTCTTAATATTTTATAGACTATGGGTTAAAGTAATTTATACCCTTTTTTGACTTTTTATAATATTTTTATAAAGTAATCATTCCGTCGTTTTCCAAACAAGGTCATTTTTATCCTTTTCGACAAAATTAAGGTAAGAATGTGTTTTTTAACTTATACAGCTGGTGTGGCTATTTTTCGCTATTATGAAATTGTCCAAGCTTCCCTTAAAATATTATAAGAATATTTTCAAAGTATATGTTTTATTTTATAATTATGTGTCTTTTAAATGATTTTAAAAAAGAGATATTTTTCTCAAATAGTTCTGATTTCATCTATGTCAATATCCTTTGATGGATTTTAAGATTATTTGAAGTTTATTTATTATGATACAAAACATCCATATTATATTTAAGTTTTTGTGATATGTTTCACTGTGGATGTGTTATTTTTATACCATTCAGGGTTTATGGATAATGTACTGACATTTCGTATGCTAGTTTTAATACAAATTTTTATGTTATGTTTAAACCTGTTCATATGAGTAATGCATTGGACTTAGTAAGTGACGGGTAGAGCCTGCTATAGCTCCTCAATGCATTGGTAGGTCTCATGAGATAAACTAGTGTCTTGGAATAAGGCCTTGACAAAATTTTATTTGTAGTCTTGGCAAAAGGCCTTGACTATGTTGTTATGATAGTCTGGCATTATGCATTCCTTCATTATGAAAGTGTTTATTGATATTGCATGTGATTATTAGACTAGTAGAATATCCATGTGAATAAGTAAATGTAATTATTTCATTTTATTTTTTCCATATTATGCTGAAGTTCAAGTTTAAAAGGCTTTTGTTTTAGTTATACATTGCCTTAAATGTTTATGCTTATTTATGAAAGTTTCCGCTATATTGTCATCCTTACTAAGCATCTGACCTCACCCCTTTATATGTTTTATTTTTCCTAGGATGTGAAGAAGTATTTTATGAGTGACCTATAGGGATTGTTTGAGGGGATATGAGTGTGGACTATGGAGACTATGTTGTTTTAGTTTTTCACTTTATAATGTAATGTAAGACTTATGAATGTATCTAGTGTTTTCAAGGATACTAAACTAATCGGTCTTTCGAGACTTGATCTTTTGTGATCATGCCAATGTTATGTAATAATGCACCGACTCTGGGTAACTAGGGTCGGGGCTTTACAGTTTGTATCAGAATAAGTTTAGTACAAACCTTGGCAGCTAGATTTAGATAAACTCTGATTAGAGCACATATACCTAATATGTACTATGAGGATTAGTATAGAATAACTTCCTATAATTTTGGTATTGCAGAGATTTTGTGAGTTTTCTGAGTAATACATCCATGTCTGGATACGAGCATGTAGAGGCAGATTTGGCATAGATGTACCTAGGGGTAAAACTTGAAAACACCGCTTTGAGCTAGACTTGAATGGGAAGTGGTGCACGACAACAGTCCTTGTTGTACTATTGGTTATGACACTCTCAGGGGATGCGGTTAGGATAATTCTCATTTTCTTTACAAACCATTATGAAGGGTTTATGAGTATATACTTCCTCAAGTAAATTTTTTTTATGATTATGGATTATATCCATAAATTGTTCAATCTACGTTAGGTATTTTACAAGTTTTTAATTATTCATTTCAATTCATAAACTGACCTAGGGTATGCCATTGTATAGAAATGGCGCCCAGTAGAAGGAATGTGAACTCCAGCAATACATATGATCCAAAGAGTAAGAAGAATCATATCTTTAACGGTATTAATCCAGCATTTAGAAGGGAAGTTATCTCCCATGTATTCTCAATATATGAAGAAATAATATCATGTGTTAAAAATATAAGTAAAGAATTCTCTAAGTCCAATGGCTTTGAAGGGAGGCAACAGAAGAAAAGGACGGAAGAGAGAAAATGGATAAAGGGAATAGGGAAAAGAAGAATTTTCCCTTATGTGATAATTGTGGGAAGAAAAACCCAGGAACTTTCCTGTAGGGAATGGGAGTTTGTTATAAGTGTGGAGAAAAAGGACACCACGTACGTGACTACAAGGGTAAGAAAAAGGTTTCAAATGTATAATGCTTCATCTGCAAGGAGTTGGGACACTATGAGAAAAAATGTCCAAATCATAAGAGTATGCCCCAAATAATGATATTGGATAATAATCAAGTTATGATACTACCAAAGATGAGGAGGAATTATTAGAGTTCTTAGGTTTTTATTAGAGAATTATGTCATTTGAGTGTTTTATCAACGATGTACTGGTTATAATAATTATGTAGTATATAAGGATTGTAATGCAGTACTATTTCATTAAGGACTTGAGATTGTGTGGAACCAAGAAAATTGACTCAATAATAGGTTAAATTTTTGGAAAATATATGGTTGAGAGAAAGATAAACCATAATATGGTTCTGATATTGAGGTAGTGATTTTGGAATAATAAATGTTTGATTTGGATAAATTATATTAGATATTCTTGACTAACTTGATACTGATTAATGATTTGTATATTCCATCATTATTTGAGTTTACAACATTTTTGGATAGAAGGAGTATATCCAGTATTCTATAATGAATATAGGAGCATGAATGTAATCAATAAGGTTTTATTGTAATTTAAGATGTTGTAGTGTTTTAAAAGAATACATGATGAAGGTGTTCACATGTTATTACGTGGAAAAAAGATATTTATTATGTTTAACTTCCCTATAAATTTTGGACTGTGAGTTTGGACAGATGTATTTTGGATAAGTCTAGTTTGTGATTATTTTTGTATTTCCATAAAAAGTACAACCTAGAGGTTGGGTGGAAACCTGTCGCGTCTGGAAAGGTCGTGAGACTTGAACCCGCAACTGAAGGATGAAAAGGGTGTATCACCTACCACTAACCCACATGATGTCCTGGATTGAATAATGTAGTTTTTTTAAAGGGTCTGGTAGATGAATTACAAATTCTTTTTTTTTTGACACCCTATACGAATATGATAAATAGAAAAAAAAATTAGTTCTATTATCTTTTAGAGTGAAATATGAGTTTCTGGTAAAAATTAGTTAAAAGATGGAACCCTACTTGTCAAGTATATATTTTTATTATCATATTCTATGAATAAATTAATTCTTAAAATTTAGGTAAGGGATCTTAAAACTAAAAATGTGTTATCCTAATACCTTATGTTTTGTGTAACCAATGATATTTTAAATCATCATAGATTGACGGCTTTGAGACCCTCAATTCTACAATTGTTTGTGACCGATTACCTCAATCACTCTCTATAAATATTTATGTTTTTTATCCAATTATGTGTCTATAATCTCCACCAATGTTCTTATAATCGATATCATAATTTGGTGGTTACTTTTTCGTTCCCCTTCTTCTCTTATTAAGACTAAATTTTATTAACCTAATTTCCAATGTGGGTTTTCCCACAAAGGTATTTTCTATTTTCAACTTTTTATTTTTGAAGAACGATTTAAAATTATGAGGACACAATTTATGGAAGTAAGGAAGAATGTAACACCCCAATATTTCATAGTACATTATTTATTCAAATAAATTCAATAATTTGCACTACACGCAACACTGGGTTCGAGCGCACCACAAGATTACCAAACTAGTCGTTCAAAAGTGGTTATGAATAATATTAATTAAATATTGAACTATATATAATCCTTATAATTTTAGAATTCATATTATGTGTTTCTCAGACATAATGTAAGAACAAATTCATTTTTTTCAAATAAAAAAGTATTTATTTCAAAAAAAATGCATTTTTACCGCCTTTTAATGATGAACCCTTTTTAAATCCAATATTTGAAACTTTTATATATTCTATTTGAAAAAATAAAAATCTTATTTAGAATCAGGACTTAATAATTTAGTTTCCATAAATTTTTTGGGCTTTTCTGATAACTTTTATATTTGGGTGAATAGTGAAAAATACTATATTTTAACTGAAAAAAACATTTTTAATCAAAATAATTTATAGTGTTAAATTTTACATTTTAATGGTTTGTAAGTATAAATAGATTATATTTTTACCATTTAATACAATTCTGGTCATTGTAAGTAATTTCACTTTGATATTGGACATAAACAAGTGTTGATCTTTTGATAGATATTGTTTCTTAAAAATACGTCTTTTGGTTTTGACAACGGGAATTAATTTTAAATTAATAAATGAAACTTATATGTTTTGAATTTGGTAAAATTGACTTAATTTTTAAATTAATAATATCAAAATTATCTTGGGGTGTATTTTTGGTATTTTTCTGAGAAGTTCCAATTTTTGATGAATAGTGAGAAATACTAAACTTTAATTAAAAAACAACTTTTTTAATCCCAATAATTTATAGTGATAAATTATACTATTGAGTGGTTTTAACATATAGTTAGAATATATTATTAAACTTTAATCCAATTTTGTTCACTGGAAGTAATTTCACATTTAAACTAGACATAAACAAGTGTCAATCTTTTGATAGTTATTATTTCTTAAAAAACACGCTTTTTTGTTTTGACAATGGGAATTAATTTTAAATTACTTTCTGCTACTTTTTTGTTTGGAATTAGGAAAAATGGATTCCATATTTGGGATCAGGGGGTCCATATTGTGTAAATAGGTAACTTTTATTTTTATACATTATGAATAATTACTTAGGTAAATATTTTAGTTACCATGGTTAAAGGGTAAATCCGGTAAATATGGGTAAATAAATAATATTAAAATAATATTAAATTACCCTAACATGCATAAACCTATTGGATGATATATGTCCGACCATGGAAATATTTGGGTCTATTTTGGGACCACTTGGAGCAACTTGAGAGTGATAATGACACATTATATTAATTAATTTAAAGTAAAGACAAAAATGACAAAAACATATATCTTTTAGTAAAACAATTTTTACAAGGTGTAATATAAGTTATCTTTTCGAATTTAAATATTCATTAGAAATATAAAAATATTTCCTACATAATGGTTTTTTATTTATAATTTTTAGATATTTAATAGTTAATTTTATTTATGACACAATGATCATGCGGTGTTTTCCTTATTAATGAATGAATCAAATAAATGGTATTATAAATGATAAAATAAATATAATTTGAATATTTTGATGCCATCCACGAATTTTCTAGGTTACTATGTCATTTAAGGATTGATTAAATAAATTTATTTTGAATTAATAAAGTTTTTATGATATTAACAAAAATAAATTATTAAATAGTGTCAAAATTGACATAAAAGAGTTTTTAAAACAAATATTATATTATTAATTGATATAATATTTCTAAAAATATAAGGTTCGGAAAAAGGACTTATATGATGATAGGTATGTGATTAATGAACCACTTGGGGTTCTCTTGGTAGTTTATTGTATGTTTATTAACCAAATAATATAAAAATACAAAGAGACATGGTAAATGTCAAACTAATTAACTAAGAGTTAAATCTAAAATATAAGGTTAATATAGTGACTCAAACCTTTCTAAAACCTTTGGTTGAGTTTATTTCGACCCATAACCACCTTATCCTCGAAATAAATCAGTTTGGAGACATTATAAACCGAATATGAAT
Source organism: Viscum album (assembly GCA_963277665.1). Taxonomy (NCBI): domain Eukaryota; kingdom Viridiplantae; phylum Streptophyta; class Magnoliopsida; order Santalales; family Viscaceae; genus Viscum; species Viscum album. Next base: position 478,071,096 of record OY728164.1, on the reverse strand, counting down.
TTATTATAAAATAATATTTTAAGTTTTTTCTAAGGTTCCCCTCTCACCTCTTATAAAAGGGCACTCCCCCTTCTCTCAAATTCATACCTTCAAAAGATTTTTGTTCGGAAAAAACATGCCCAAATATCCTCTAAATTTACCTCAATTAATCCTAAAGGCCTTCATTTAGTCATAAATCCAAACTAAGGATCTCTTTTGATCAAATCAAAAGGAAGAACCTGAAGAAGAGGTAAATATTTCACCACCTCTTTCAAGTTTCACTCTTCTTCCACTTCCTTTTTCCTGGTTGTTTCCATTATAAAATAATAACTCTAGTATATTCTATATGAGTTGATGTTATTATAAAAATGGTACTACCAAATTTATTATTCTATCTATCTTTTGAATGACATGTCACAATACGTGCATACGTATGGCTTACCGTCTCCATGTCATGGTGTAGTTGTTATTCAATACATTATTATTTGGATGGGTATAGTAATGATGTGTAATTGATGTAAATAAAAAATATAACATGGAAATTATTCTTTATATATGATATTACATTCAATTATATATTATTTTAATATCAAAATAATGATATCGTCGCTCGTGTGTACGTACGGATTACCGTCTCCACGAACGCGATGAGATTCATTACCCACTGTATCCATTCAAGACTAATTATCATTTTATGATTAAATTTAATATTTAAAGACTTTATATAATTAAAGATATGAATAATATACATCCTATCCATAACAAATATGACTCAAAAAACAAATAATATAAAGGAAAACGAATCTGTTACCACCCAAAACAACGATAATACTAAGATATTATTAACGAAGCAATGTTAAAAGATCATATATGATATCATACTAATGTATCTGATTCTTTTATCATTTAATGACAATTATTTCACCATTATATAAGAGGTTAACCTACCCTATACCAAGGAAAAGTACAAGGTAAGGGGTTTTCATCTCACTCATTATTCTCGTGAGATTCGTGTTATATCGCCACTATTTCCTTTTATGTGGTGTATGTACTGCCCATAATTGTATTATTTGTGTAATACACTTTAATTTATGTGTATTTACATCTTTATTGTATGTTAATTATTTCATGGGGTGTATGTTTCATAAGTTACCAAGTTGGTAAGGGTTGATTTCACAATCTCTTCATTATCCGAGGTTGTTAATATGTAATTATCTACTGGGATCTCTTTATCATCCGCATCCATGTTTCTTAAAAATGTATTTCAAAAAATTCTTACTATTTTATAGAATATTGTTTAAATTCATTTATACCCTTTTTTTACTTTTTATAAGATGTTTATAAAGTAATCTTTCTGTCGTTTTCCAAACAAGGTCCTTTTTAACCTTTTCGACAAAATTAAGGTAAGAATGTCTTTTTTAACTTATACGACGGGTGTGGCTATTTTCCGCTGTTATAAAATTGTAGAAGCTTACCTTAAAAGTTTATAGGAATATTTTCAAAGTAAATGTTTTATTTTATAATTATGTGACATTTAAATGATTTCAAAAAAGATATATTTCTCTCAAATAGTTCTGATTTCATCTATGTCAACATCCTTTGATGGATTTTAATCTTATTTGATGTTGATTTATTATGATACAAAACTTCCATATTGTATTTAAGGTTTTATGATATGTTTGACTATGGATGTGTTATTTTTATACCATTCATGGTTTATAAATAAAGTATTGACATTTCGTATGCTAATTTTAATACGAATGTTTATGTTATGTTTAAACCTATTCATATGAGGAATGCGTTGGACTTAGTAAGTGATAAGTGGAGCTTGCTATAGCTCCTCGATGCATCGGTAGGTCTCATGAGATAAACTAGTGTCTTGCAACAAGGCCTTGACAAAATCTTATTTGTATTATTGGTACAAGGCATTGACTATGTGGTTATGATAGTCTGGCATTATGCGTTCCTTCATTATAAAAGTGGTTATTGATATTGCATGTGATTATTTGACAAGTATAATATCCTTGTGAATAATTAAATGGAATTATTTAATTTTATTTTTTCCATATTATTCTGAAGATAAATTTTAAAAGGATTTTTTTTAGTTATACATTGCCTTAATTGTTTATGCTTATTTATGAAAGTTTCTGCTATATTGTTATCCTTACTGAGCATCTGAGCTCACCCCTTTCTGTGTTTTATTTTTCCTAGGATGTGAATAAGTATTTTATGACTAACCTATAGGGACAGTTTTAGGGGATATGATTGTGTATTATGGAGACTATGTTGTTGTAGTTTTTCACTTTATGATGTAATGTAAGACATATAAATGTATATAGTGTTTCCAAGGCTACTAAACTAATCGGTCTTTGGAGACTTGATCTTTTGTGATCATTCTAATGTTATGTAATAATGCATTGACTATGGGTAACTGGGGTCTGGGTGTTACAAAAGGGGGTCATATAGATACATTTACCAATATATGTAATGTAATTTATTTGCATAATATAAAATAATTGCTTGAATGTAAATGAGAAAAGAGAAATTACTTACAGAATCTTAGTATGATAATGGGTGTACATGGGAGGAATTTATGAGAGAGAAAGAGTTCTATAATCATTCAAAAATAAGGAGGTAAGTATGGAGGATGTTATAAATCATACCTCAATATTTTTAATTGAAAAAAAAATGGTTTAGAAACAAAATGAAATTTGGACAAAAATGAGAAAGGAAGAAATCCCTTACTTGGAAGTGTGATCCCAAAGGCATGGGAGAGGCTTGAGAGAGGATTCATGGAAGCTTGGGGTGCCTTGGGAGGATTATAGATAGAGGAGGGAAGAGTTCGGTTGAGCTCCAAAAGCTTTGAGTGAAGAGGAAGTGGGAGCTTGGGTGGGTTTATATAGGGAAACAGGGGGAATTCTTTATTATTTAGGTTTTGGGAACTACACATTAAAATAATCAAAACCACAAACTGTCCCATGGTTTTTGTCAAAGGGGAGTGGAAATAATTATTTTACAAGTCAAATGGCCTAAATTACTAAAATATTATGCTTTCTTATGTAGAGGTGAGTCATACTCTCAAAGAAATCAATTTAAAAAGTTAAAATGTTTTATAAGTATTGGAGGGTCCACTAAAGAACCATAAGATTAACCAAAAAATCTAAAATCACATTATTTTAAAGGTAAAACATATATTATCCAAAAAACCATTTATAGTATTTTACTAAATCACTATTGGGTCATTATGATGTCATAAACCACATTAGATATTAAGACAGTATAAAATTTTTACCCAAAAATTCTAATGTCTCGGAAAATTATGGAAAATTCACTATTGGATAATTCTGATTTCCTGATTACAAAAATAATATTAAATTTATCTAAATATTTTTCTAAATATGTGAATTTTTACTTTTAAAATAAAAACCGACATTTATCAAAAATTCTTCGGTTTTACAAAAACAATTTTCAAAAATTAATAAAAATTACAATTGTATTCATAAAAATTATATGATCATTTATATTTAATAAAAATAAATTTTGTAATAATATTTTATTAAAATATTATTTAATTAAAAAACCAATTAATTCATAAAAATATATTTCTTAATTGAATATTAACTAAAAATACTATTTTTGCTTTAAAAACAATCTACAAAGTAACAATAACAAAATTAATGTATATTATTTATTATATAAAAAATAATGTACATAATTATAGTTCAAGGGTCTTGTTACATAAACCCTTATAACACCTGTATAATCCCTAAAGGTGTGCTATGGTGACAGACTCTTGAGTTGGATCGGATAACATCGCTCGTGTGGTAATCTCTATCAACTTCCACTTCTCCCATAGGCGGTTTCGTTAGAGCTTAACGTGTTGAAGCTAGACTTGGAATTTGTCAAGAGAGAATCCCAATGACGCCACCTCATTTATGAGATTTGATAAATGGGATTTATATAGAGAAATTATACTAGATGAGTTCATCACATCCTTGGTCTAATTAAATTGGATTTGTTAAAGCCCTATATTTATACTAATCATGTGATCACTGTTCAATGACTATATTAGCTACGGTAAGAATTGTTAATAGTATTTTGAAATCCAAAATAATAAAACCAAAGAATTCCATAATTTATATAACCATTTTATATTATAAGATATTTAATTATAACAAGATGAATTTTCATTAATAAAAGTTTGGGTCATTACATAAAATGTCATACCTTCCCACATTTTATGATCATTGAGATTATGATGATACCTTCTCATGTATTTTTAATCACTACAAATGATTAGTGATAATTTTTATCTCATACATTACCTGAACACAGTAATGAGTAATTTCCCAAATTAGGGTAAAATCTGGTAAAAATATTATTTGATACTGACTCTTTTCTATTTACTATATTACATACGGTATTGGGTTTTGAGAGGATCCACACATCTTAACTGATTTTAAGGTTTAAATACTATATAGAGATAATAAAAAGTGAATGTAATATGATAAAATAGTTACATTGATTTACCCCATCCCCCTCTTAGGTGACTACATGATCCACTGATTGCTTTAAGTGGTATCAGAGCTAATCCAAGTTCTCTCTAATTGGATCTAATATTCTTTTTGAATTTTTTCACAATTAGATGTGAATTAGATATTTGAATAAGGTTCATAATTACCTCCGATAGAGAATATAGTTTTTGTCCCTTCTAGTATAAATATATAGGTTTCATCCAAAACCTTGAAAAAAACAAAATAAAGGTGAAAAGGTTAAGAAAGATTTAAAATTAGAAATTGGAAACACCAATAATTAATGTTAGTTAAAGGGGTAGTTTAACTAATAAATTTATTAAGAATCATCCTCTGTAAGAATCAAGTTTGGAGCACATGAGCCTCAGCCCAGTTGGTGAGGTATCCTTAAGTGAATCCACAAGACCCAGGTTCAAAACCAGGTATAGGCATATTTCTAGGGTACTGTAGCAGTATTATAGCAGGTACTCTAGCAGTATTGTACACTGTGTGGGTAATGTAGAAGAACTGTATACTATACAGGTACTGTAGCAGACTGTACACTGTAAGGGTACTGTAGTAGTTACTATAGCAGGTGATGTTCAGTACTGTAGTAGATGGAACTATTCACTTTGAATTAAAGGCCTTCAAGCCACCTCATGTCCTTCGGGCCACATGCAGTTTCCCCAGACACACTACAGAAAAAAAGATCAGCCCTAAAAGAGGATTCAAAGCAGTTTCACTCAGCAGAGTAGAGCCAAATGGATTTTTTAGAATGAGAGGGTATGGTTATGTCATCAGGACCAGCCTGTTCTTGCACGTGAAGCCTAAACAGATGGCCATGAGAATGTGGAGAGCTACTATCATGATGAAAATGTTGGGGAGGGGCAGTTCCTTGTAGATAGTCTTGTTGAATTCCCTAAGACCTTCGGGTCATATAATCTCTTAAGCTTACAGTCCATGTAATCTCTAAGCCTACGGGCCTTGTAAGGGGTCCCCCTCATCCCTTTAAAGGTGGTTATCAAAAATCAATAAAAATGAAGGCCTTCGGGCCATTCGGGTAAAAAAGAATCAAGTTTGCAAAGCAATTATGATGAATTTATTGAATCTATTAAAGAGCTCCACTTTAAGGTCAAGTATTACTTAAATAAAGTTAATATTTATCTTTTCACTTATATATTTGAGTTTATAAAGGAAATATATGATTCTGAAACATATCTTATAATAAATATAATAGTTATGAAAAAAAATTAGATAAAATGTTGTAAGATCACAATAATTTCATAAAAAGGTGAAATCCATGGAAGAAAATGTGTTGTTTTTCAATAAAAATATCCCTTAGATAAAGAATAAATGAAAAAGTAAATTGATTAGAAATATAATATAATTAAAGATTATGAAGAAAGTATCCATGATTTTTAATAAACTCCAAAATCTATTATTACTGTCATGGATTCACATTAGAGATCAAAGACAAAATAATTTAGAAACATGAAAATTATTTACAAGAAAGTATAAAAAATCATGAGGATCATATTAATATTATTAATAATCAATGGTAAAATAGAACCAGATAAATATAATTAATAAAAATACACTCAAAATTATGTTTCTTGAAAAATAAGTCAAATTGAGAAGTATGGGAATGACATAAGTAGAATCATCCTAAGTTTTTGAGAAAATAAGAGAAGCTTCCATGAAGGTTTTTTATTAGATTATTGTTTCTAAAAAACTAAAATCAGTGGTAAAAATATATTGATATCATCTAATGATCAATCCACTACAATATCATGGAAAATTTAAACCCTTTTTCAGGAAACTTTTTTATATATTAATGTTATTATAATGGACAGTTCATGTTATAGTTCAAAATCTAGGAAAATATGGGTGGAAAAAATAGATCCCCCACTATATCAGAGATAAATATATGTATTTATAGGAAGATGACCTCCCCAAAAAATTTCCATAATTATAGTGTTTTCCCCAAAAAAAAACATGCTACACAATCTAGTTAGACTATAACTAAAGAAAGAAGAACACAGTTTATAGGATATTTTTTGTGTTGTTGGTGGTTTAGGTGTAGTACCATTGAATACTGGAATAATTTTTCAATTATTAAAGATTATATAATTCTTGTATTAGGGGGTAATATTTAATGTTAAATAAATCAATCTAATTAGACATAAAATTCAAAAAAAGTAAATTTTTTCATCAAGAATATATTTGAGTGTCTTCAAAAATTATTTGAAATTTACAAATAATATGATCACTATGATGATGATTTATATTTCACACTGAACAATAATAATTCATAATCCTCTAAAAAAATAAGGCCATAAGGGGTTTGGAAGAAGTATAGAAAAGTTAAATCAACCTTGGGGTGTAAGTAAATGAAGAAAAGTGATAAAAACACATCGAAGAGGAATTCAGAGAAGGATAAAGCACCAAGGAAGAGATGATTCTACTGTGGAAAAAAGGACACATTATAGATCATTATAATAAATCCATAAATATTAATAAAAAATTAAGTCAATAAGAATAAAAAAGATAATTGATTCAATAAAGAAATTGAATGATTTGTTTTAGTGGAATAAATCTAAAATAAAAAATATGAATTTCATGGGATATTTTTAATGAAGGGTGGTCCAAGGATTATTAAGAAGGCATGTAAAAAAATTAAGAAATTTGAGTATATCCCTAAAGAATACATGACCATTTTTCCAAAAATATTGGAAATAGATAGAAATATGGTGAAAGCACAAGGAAATTAAAGTTTTAAAGGTAGATAATAAAATCCAAATGAAGAAGTTGAATTTCATGATAGGTTTTCTAAAATAAATAACTTGGGAGCTCATGAGATATTATATGGGAAGTTCAAGTAGGATAAACATGACCCAAATTAGTTTTTTAATGCTTCCAGTTTAAGTAGATATTCTTAAAATATGAAGTAAGAATTAGGAGATTCATGTGCATTGATGGCTCATGTTAAGAAGGAGGTCCAATATAAGGATATAATTGAGAAAAATATGGTGAATTATCCACTTACACGTATGAATAAATGTAACACCCCGAGATTTTATGAAAAATGTTCTTTTAATTTCATTAATGTATTGTGTTGTATGCTACACCAAGATTACCTTGCTCTATACGCAACATTGTATTAGCTTGCAGTATACGCAACACTATTCTTGGATCGTGTTACACACAATTTTGATAATAGTTATTCTACGCAACATTGAGTATATATATATATATATTCAATGTATAAATGAAATATGGTTGGATTATGTCATATGAAACAATAAAGGATTCTTTCACAACACGCAACCCTGACATGGCTTTCATTACACGCAAGCGCGACCTTCCACGATAGCTTGTGTTGTACGCAATACCGAGTTTCGCTAAACAATGATATGCTATTAAAATATTATTAAAACAAGCCCTTATGAATAGTAATAACCACTTTTTGAAATTTTTTAAATTTTATTTTTCAAAATGGACTTCATTTTTGGATTCAGAATATCGAAATTAGCTTAGGGTGAAATTTTGGTACTTTTCGGATAACTTTCATTTTCTGATGAATAGTGAAAATTACTAAATTTTAATTAAAAACAACCTTTTTAATAGAAATAATTAATAGTGATAAATTATTAATTTGAGTGGTTTTAAAGTATATTTAGAATATATTTTTACAATTTAATACAATGTTGGTCCTTGGATGTAATTTCACATTTAAACCAGACATAAACAAATGTCAATCTTTTGATAGTTATTATCTCTTAAGAACACGTTATTTGTTTTGATGACGGGAATTAATTTTTAAATTAAGTAATGAAACTGATATGATTTGAATTTGGTAAAATAGACATCATTTTTCAATTCATAATATCAAATATATCTTAGGCCCAAGTTTTGGTATTTTTCTGGAAACTTTCATTTTTTGATGAATAGTGAAACCACTAAGTGGTAGTTAAAAAAAATAAATTTTTCATAAAACTTAATTTTACCGCTTCTATGGGTGGAATTTCAAAAATCAGAGAGACCCATTTGATGTCATTAAGTAAAATCTGGTTTAATGAGATGAAAATAACTTTTGGTGAATAGTAACTTTTTACTTTTTTTTACCACGGTTAAAAGTAAATAGGGTAATTAAGGGTAAAAATGATATTATTATTACCCTAACACATGTCTTAATTATATTTTATAATTTTAATTCGACAAAAAAACATTATGAATAAAATATGACCATCTAGGTCCACTTGTATTAGATTAGTACATTTATTATTAATTGATTTAAAGAAGGGTTAAAATAGTTAAAATCAAAGTTTAATAAGTATATCATTTTTAATATAGGGTTATACATAAGATACATTCGACTATAAATATTCATTATAAAGATAAAAAGGTTTCCAACATAATGGTATTTTATTTGTAATTTTTAGACCTTAAATAATTTAATTTATTTATGACACAAATATGATGCAGTAATTATCTTATTAATTAAATATTGATATAATTGATGTTATAAATACCAAAATAAATGTAATTTGAGACTTTTTATGAATTCCACTAATTTTATAGGTTAATATGACATGTTATTATTGATATAATTAATGGTTTTTGAACTAATCAGTCTGTTATTATTTTCACAAAAATCAATTACTAAATAGTGTCAAAATTGACATAAAATAGTTTTTTAAAAAGGTATTATATTATTAATTGTTATTTTATTCCTAAAAATCTAAGGTTCGTCCAAATTGTTGAGTCAATAAGGTTTTCCTTATGACTTTTCCATTCCTTCATGTTTTGAAAATCACAAACACCTTATCTTTAAGGAAAAATGCTTTCTTAAGGAAAATCGCTTTTATAAGGAAAAATGCTTTCTTAAGGAAAATTGCTTTTATAAGGAAATTTGCTTTCTTAAGGAAAAACGCTTTTATAAGGAAAATTATCCTTATCATATTTTCATCAATATTTTTCTTAAGTATAAGTTTCGGATTCGTTTTCTCGGAGTCATTAAAACTTTGATATAAAAGCATTCTGTTTTTAGGATTCGGTTCTGGACAAGAACTATAAGGAAGTTTCATTCCGAATTCCGGATATGAATTCTAACTAAGTTCTATTCCAGATTCAGGATACAAATTCTGAAGAAGAATTCTCATTACGAATTCTAATGAAGAAATCCCATTCCGAATTCTCATTACGAATTCTGAAGAAGAATTCTCATTACGAATTCTAATGAAGAAATCCCATTCCGAATCCTCATTACGAATTCTGAAGAAGAATTCTCATTACGAATTCCAATGAAGAATTCCCATTACGAATTATAATGAATAAATCTCATTTCGAATTCTCATTACGAATTCTGATGATGAATTCTCATTACGAATTCTGATGATGAATTCTCATTACGAATTCTGGTGACGAATTCTCATTACGAATTCTGATGATGAATTCTCATTACTAATTCTGATGATGAATTCTCATTACGAATTCTAATGACGAATTCTCATTACGATTTCTGATGACGAATTCCTATTCCGAATTCCTACTCCGAATTCTCATTCCGAATTCTCCTATTAAACAGAATCTGATTATCATTGTTTTATACACTCTGAATTTACTCACTCCGAACCTTCACTCCGAAGTTTCTATTCCGAACCTTTATGTTAGAGTTTAAAACGATGTCGTACATTCTGTTTCACTTGTTTTGTTATAAAACGATGTCGTCCATTTTGTTATAAACTAACCGTTGTCTAAGTGACACGTGTACAGGTCCCTCCGAACTTTAAGGAAAATATGACCGTTGGAGAAGGAGCCGACCTTATCTATAAATAGGAGCTCATTTGAAAGAGCTCGGTGCTGTTGGAAAAACAACTGAGTTTGTGCCTACATGCTGTTGAAAGTGATTTCTAGAGAGAGAGTCCCTTATTAACTCTCAAAGCTTCGTGTGACTCCGAATGTTGGTGATTACATTCGAGGGCTTTCGGGGATAGGAAGACAGAGGTGCCGACTACCTTAAAGATCGAGGGCTTTCTTGCTGAGAAAGACAGAGGTGCCGACTACCTTAAAGATCGAGGGCTTTCTTGCTGAGAAAGACAGAGGTTGCCAACTACCTTGAAGTTGAGGGCTTGCGGGGATAGCAAGACAGAGACACTGATCTTCGTATCGAGGGCTTACCCTGGTGTGGGTAAGACAGACTTGCTTGAAAGTATAAATCAAGGGACCTTTATCCAAGGTTGTTGGATACCCTTCACTTTGGGTTAAAAGACTATTATCTTGTTACTAGTAGTTTTACTACTTGTCTTTATTCCACTGCAATTTGTATCTTAAGGAAAGTATAACTTTCTTATACTTCCTTACTTACTCTGATTAGTTTAGATTCTATACGCTTTAAGGTAGAATCTCATATTGTAACTTTTGTTAAGTTTCAATCTCCGGAATCATATTTCTGGAACCTACTTTTGGAATCCCTTTCCAAGTTCAGTTCGGTGTTAGAGGTGTTGTGAATTTACTTAGTTTAACTTTGTTAAACTTAGCTCTTTCCTTTTCTTAAGGAAACTCTAGTTATTCATAAATAACTTTAAAGGTTCCAAAGGAATTTTTAAAGTATACAATTCACCCCCCCTCTTGTATATTGAGCATCTCATATTATATTTCGATCCTACAATTGGTATCAGAGGTTGGAAACCTCTTACTCTATACCATTCTTACATTTGGTATCAGAGCCAAGGTTACTGAAATACTTGTACTCACATACAAGTTTTTCTTGATCACTTTTCTATTCCGAACTTTGTCATTCCGGATTATCCATTCCGAACTTTTCCCATTCCGAACTTTGTGATTTCGATTCTAAGCTACTAACAAGTTTGTATCCAAGTTATTATTTAGTATGGCATGAATTAATGTTGGATCTATTGACAATCTGAATCCTACAAGGCCACCAATCTTCGATGGTAATGATTATGAATACTGGAGAGATCGTATGAAGACTTTTGTTATCAATACTGGAGTAGACAACTTTGTGATGCTTACTGGTGATTATAAAATTCCTGACAAGGAAGTCAGAACCTTTACTAACCAGGAAAAGCAAGAATATCAACTCAATTATAAGGTACGCAATACATTATTATGTTCAATGACTAGAAATATATATAGCCAAATTTCTTCTTGTGAAGCAGCTAACTGTATATGGAAGAAGTTAGAGGTTACACACTTTGGGACTTCTAAGGTGATTGAGACTAGAAGAGCTATGCTTAGAGCTGAATATCATGGCTTCAATTTTCCTTATGGAGAACCTATCTGTAAAGTTCAACAAAGATTTATGACTATTGTCAACAGTATACAATCTATGGGAGAAAAAGGTTTAGATGATGAAGCTCTTGTGGACAAGATAATTGATATTATGCCCAATGAGTGGGAATCCAAGAGAATAGCTATAGATGAGAACAGGAAGGTCACTCAAATTACTCTTGATGAATTATTTGGAACTCTTCTACAACATGAGACCAGAATGAAGAGAGATGCTGACAACATCAAGAAGAATAATGGAAATGGTACTGTTGCTTTTACTACAACTTCGAATCAGATGAAAGCTAAGACTCCTGAGAAAGTAACCAGATCCAAATCTAAGAAAGTCATTTTCCAATCCGAATCTAGTGAAAGTGAAGTTTCAGAAAATGAATTAGCCAATCTTGCTCGAAGGATGAACAAGATAGCTGGACAGAGAAACTTTCAATCCAAGTATAAGAAGAAGGACAGGAAAGATAAGAAAGATGGAGAAGTTACATGTTATGAATGTAAGAGAGCTGGACATATTAGACCAGATTGTCCTATGCTCAAAAAGAAAGAAAGGAAGGAAAGACATTCAGAAAAGAACAGGAAGAAGTATTACAAAGCCAAAGCTAAGAAAGTTCTGAAAGCTAATGACACCTGGAGTGCCAGTGGTGGTGACTCTTCAGATGAATCTTCTGAATATGAATCTTCAGGACAGAAGAATATTGGTCTTATAGCCAGATTACCTATTGATAATCATTGTCTTATGGCTAAGGTACGAAATGCTGAATCATTGACCAATGTTTCTTTAAATCCTAATGATAGTAAGTATTATAACTCTTCTGATGAAGAATCATCTTCTGATGAGGAAAATACTTTACCTACTTATGAAGAAGTCTCTATATTTGCTGAACTTCTTGAGATTGAGAACTCCAAACTCAACAAGAAACTTGATAAGGCAAATTCTAGGAATTCTATTCTTACTAAAGAGATATCAGATCTTTCTAAAGATCTTGATAAGAAAAATGCTGATTTTGAAAGTATTTCAAAAAATCTTGAGGAAGTAAGTTCTGAGAAGAATAAACTTTCTAAAGAATTAGAAAAAGTAATTTCTAAGAAAAATGTTTTCGAGCCTAACTCTAGTTCCAAAACTAATGATTTTGAGGATAAAAACTTGGTTGTAAAACTCAAGTCTGAAATTTTTTCCTTAAAGAAGTGTTTATCAAACTTTACCCATGGTAAGGAAAATTTTGATAAGATGTATTCTCAAATAAGACCTTTAAGAAATAAATCCGGATTTGGTTATACCCATGCAAAACCAGTTTTCAGTAACAATTATTTTGTTCCTCAAAGTGCTCCATTTTGTACCAAATGTCAATGTGGTGGTCACTGGGCAAGAAGTTGTTCCTTAAACAAAACCCAATCTTTAGGTTTTCATAAAGCTTACTTTTCTAAGAAAATGTGGATACCTAAAATTTTATTGTCTGGAAATCTCGGATCCAAACAAGTTTGGATTCCGAAAATCTAACTTTGTTCTTAATTTCAGGAAAATAAAGAAAGTTCCAGCAACAATATTTGGTACATGGATAGTGGATGTTCCCGGCACATGACTGGTAACAAAAGCTTTTTTGAAAAGATTATCAAAACGAAAGGAGGAAAGGTAACTTTCGGAGACAATGCTAAAAGAGATATTATTCTTCAGTTTATCGGAACGCAAGATCAACTTGCTGATATTTTCACAAAATCCTTGCCTTCTGATAGATTTGAATATATTAAACAAAAGTTAGGAATGATAACCGTAAGGTAATCTTCCTTAATTAACTTTCTGTTGAAAAAATCTCCTTACAGTAATAAACTCCTTTTCATAGGGGGAGTACATTTGATTGTTTGTTTAACAAAGTTTTTTCAAAATTTGTTTTCAAACTTTTCGGAACGAAAATTTCCGGAATGGAACTTCCGGAACTACCATTTTCCAGAATGGATATTTTCGTACAGAATGCTTCTGGAATGAAAGTATTCGTATTGAAAATTTCCGGAATGGAAAACTTTCGTACTGGGACTTTCATAACCAAATTTTCGTACCAAGTTAAGTTTTTCGTATTAAGTTTTTCGTATTGAGTTTTTCGTATTGACTTTTCATATTTAATTTTTCGTACTGAGTTTTTCGTAGTCATCTTTATATTACCCATTACGAATAACTTTCCTAAGCTAATCCGAAAGGTACATTGTCATTTTTTTTCCATTCCCTCCAATTCTTTTTGAAAATCACAAAGGGGGAGAAGGAAAAGATCCTTAAGAAAAAGAGGAAATCTAATAAGTGCTTATCAAAGGGGGAGAAAGAAAAATACCCAAGGAGATAGAACTCTAATAAGAGTTTGTTTAAGGGGGAGCTTTTCTTAAAGAAACATCACTCCGGAAATATGAATACGATCCTTAGAGATTCAAAGCCTAAGGGGGAGTTAGTCGTATTCATCTATTTCTTAAACCAAGGGAGATAAGCTTTAATGTGTTTCTTTCTTCTTAGAATAGATTTTTCGTAAGGATGTTTGTGCTTTCCAAAAAGGGGGATATTGTTGATTCAATAAGGTTTTCCTTATGACTTTTCCATTCCTTCATGTTTTGAAAATCACAAACACCTTATCTTTAAGGAAAAATGCTTTCTTAAGGAAAATCGCTTTTATAAGGAAAAATGCTTTCTTAAGGAAAATTGCTTTTATAAGGAAATTTGCTTTCTTAAGGAAAAACGCTTTTATAAGGAAAATTATCCTTATCATATTTTCATCAATATTTTTCTTAAGTATAAGTTTCGGATTCGTTTTCTCGGAGTCATTAAAACTTTGATATAAAAGCATTTTGTTTTTAGGATTCGGTTCTGGACAAGAACTATAAGGAAGTTTCATTCCGAATTCCGGATATGAATTCTAACTAAGTTCTATTCCAAATTTAGGATACAAATTCTGAAGAAGAATTCTCATTACGAATTCTAATGAAGAAATCCCATTCCGAATTCTCATTACGAATTCTGAAGAAGAATTCTCATTACGAATTCTAATGAAGAAATCCCATTCCGAATTCTCATTACGAATTCTGAAGAAGAATTCTCATTACGAATTCCAATGAAGAATTTCCATTACGAATTCTAATGAAGAAATCTCATTTCGAATTCTCATTACGAATTCTGATGATGAATTCTCATTACGAATTCTGATGATGAATTCTCATTACGAATTCTGATGACGAATTCTCATTACGAATTCTGATGATGAATTCTCATTACTAATTCTGATGATGAATTCTCATTACGAATTCTAATGACGAATTCTCATTACGATTTCTGATGACGAATTCCTATTCCGAATTCCTACTCCGAATTCTCATTCCGAATTCTCCTATTAAACAGAATCTGATTATCATTGTTTTATACACTCTGAATTTACTCACTCCGAACCTTCACTCCGAAGTTTCTATTCCGAACCTTTATGTTAGAGTTTAAAACGATGTCGTACATTCTGTTTCACTTGTTTTGTTATAAAACGATGTCGTCCATTTTGTTATAAACTAACCGTTGTCTAAGTGACACGTGTACAGGTCCCTCCGAACTTTAAGGAAAATATGACCGTTGGAGAAGGAGCCGACCTTACCTATAAATAGGAGCTCATTTGAAAGAGCTCGGTGCTGTTGGAAAAACAACTGAGTTTGTGCCTACATGCTGTTGAAAGTGATTTCTAGAGAGAGAGTCTCTTATTAACTCTCAAAGCTTCGTGCGACTCCGAATGTTGGTGATTACATTCGAGGGCTTCCGGGGATAGGAAGACAGAGGTGCCGACTACCTTAAAGATCGAGGGCTTTCTTGCTGAGAAAGACAGAGGTGCCGACTACCTTAAAGATCGAGGGCTTTCTTGCTGAGAAAGACAGAGGTTGCCAACTACCTTGAAGTTGAGGGCTTGCGGGGATAGCAAGACAGAGACACCGATCTTCGTATCGAGGGCTTACCCTGGTGTGGGTAAGACAGACTTGCTTGAAAGTATAAATCAAGGGACCTTTATCCAAGGTTGTTGGATACCCTTCACTTTGGGTTAAAAGACTATTATCTTGTTACTAGTAGTTTTACTACTTGTCTTTATTCCACTGCAATTTGTATCTTAAGGAAAGTATAACTTTCTTATACTTCCTTACTTACTCTGATTAGTTTAGATTCTATATACGCTTTAAGGTAGAATCTCATATTGTAACTTTTGTTAAGTTTCAATCTCCGGAATCATATTTCCGGAACCTACTTTTGGAATCCCTTTCCAAGTTCAGTTCGGTGTTAGAGGTGTTGTGAATTTACTTAGTTTAACTTTGTTAAACTTAGCTCTTTCCTTTTCTTAAGGAAACTCTAGTTATTCATAAATAACTTTAAAGGTTCCAAAGGAATTTTTAAAGTATACAATTCACCCCCCCTCTTGTATATTGAGCATCTCATATTATATTTCGATCCTACAATTGGTATCAGAGGTTGGAAACCTCTTACTCTATACCATTATTACATTTGGTATCAGAGCCAAGGTTACTGAAATACTTGTACTCACATACAAGTTTTTCTTGATCACTTTTCTATTCCGAACTTTGTCATTCCGGATTATCCATTCCGAACTTTTCCCATTCCGAACTTTGTGATTTCGATTCTAAGCTACTAACAAGTTTGTATCCAAGTTATTATTTAGTATGGCAGGAATTAATGTTGGATCTATTGACAATCTGAATCCTACAAGGCCACCAATCTTCGATGGTAATGATTATGAATACTGGAGAGATCGTATGAAGACTTTTGTTATCAATACTGGAGTAGACAACTTTGTGATGCTTACTGGTGATTATAAAATTCCTGACAAGGAAGTCAGAACCTTTACTAACCAGGAAAAGCAAGAATATCAACTCAATTATAAGGTACGCAATACTTTATTATGTTCAATGACTAGAAATATATATAGCCAAATTTCTTCTTGTGAAGCAGCTAACTGTATATGGAAGAAGTTAGAGGTTACACACTTTGGGACTTCTAAGGTGATTGAGACTAGAAGAGCTATGCTTAGAGCTGAATATCATGGCTTCAATTTTCCTTATGGAGAACCTATCTGTAAAGTTCAACAATGATTTATGACTATTGTCAACAGTATACAATCTATGGGAGAAAAAGGTTTAGATGATGAAGCTCTTGTGGACAAGATAATTGATATTATGCCCAATGAGTGGGAATCCAAGAGAATAGCTATAGATGAGAACAGGAAGGTCCCTCAAATTACTCTTGATGAATTATTTGGAACTCTTCTACAACATGAGACCAGAATGAAGAGAGATGCTGACAACATCAAGAAGAATAATGGAAATGGTACTGTTACTTTTACTACAACTTCGAATCAGATGAAAGCTAAGACTCCTGAGAAAGTAACCAGATCCAAATCTAAGAAAGTCATTTTCCAATCCGAATCTAGTGAAAGTGAAGTTTCAGAAAATGAATTAGCCAATCTTGCTCGAAGGATGAACAAGATAGCTGGACAGAGAAACTTTCAATCCAAGTATAAGAAGAAGGACAGGAAAGATAAGAAAGATGGAGAAGTTACATGTTATGAATGTAAGAGAGCTGGACATATTAGACCAGATTGTCCTATGCTCAAAAAGAAAGAAAGGAAGGAAAGACATTCAGAAAAGAACAGGAAGAAGTATTACAATGCCAAAGCTAAGAAAGTTCTGAAAGCTAATGACACCTGGAGTGCCAGTGGTGGTGACTCTTCAGATGAATCTTCTGAATATGAATCTTCAGGACAGAAGAATCTTGGTCTTATAGCCAGATTACCTATTGATAATCATTTTCTTATGGCTAAGGTACGAAATGCTGAATCATTGACCAATGTTTCTTTAAATCCTAATGATAGTAAGTATTATAACTCTTCTGATGAAGAATCATCTTCTGATGAGGAAAATACTTTACCTACTTATGAAGAAGTCTCTATATTTGCTGAACTTCTTGAGATTGAGAACTCCAAACTCAACAAGAAACTTGATAAGGAAAATTCTAGGAATTCTATTCTTACTAAAGAGATATCAGATCTTTCTAAAGATCTTGATAAGAAAAATGCTGATTTTGAAAGTATTTCAAAAAATCTTGAGGAAGTAAGTTCTGAGAAGAATAAACTTTCTAAAGAATTAGAAAAAGTAATTTCTAAGAAAAATGTTTTCGAGCCTAACTCTAGTTCCAAAACTAATGATTTTGAGGATAAAAACTTGGTTGTAAAACTCAAGTCCGAAATTTTTTCCTTAAAGAAGTGTTTATCAAACTTTACCCATGGTAAGGAAAATTTTGATAAGATGTATTCTCAAATAATACCTTTAAGAAATAAATCCGAATTTGGTTATACCCATGCAAAACCAGTTTTCAGTAACAATTATTTTGTTCCTCAAAGTGCTCCATTTTGTACCAAATGTCAATGTGGTGGTCACTGGGCAAGAAGTTGTTCCTTAAACAAAACCCAATCTTTAGGTTTTCATAAAGCTTACTTTTCTAAGAAAATGTGGATACCTAAAATTTTATTGTCTGGAAATCTCAGATCCAAACAAGTTTGGATTCCGAAAATCTAACTTTGTTCTTAATTTCAGGAAAATAAAGAAAGTTCCAGCAACAATATTTGGTACATGGATAGTGGATGTTCCCGGCACATGACTGGTAACAAAAGCTTTTTTGAAAAGATTATCAAAACGAAAGGAGGAAAGGTAACTTTCGGAGACAATGCTAAAAGAGATATTATTCTTCAGTTTATCGGAACGCAAGATCAACTTGCTGATATTTTCACAAAATCCTTTCCTTCTGATAGATTTGAATATATTAAACAAAAGTTAGGAATGATAACCGTAAGGTAATCTTCCTTAATTAACTTTCTGTTGAAAAAATCTCCTTACAGTAATAAACTCCTTTTCATAGGGGGAGTACATTTGATTGTTTGTTTAACAAAGTTTTTTCAAAATTTGTTTTCAAACTTTTCGGAACGAAAATTTCCGGAATGGAACTTCCGGAACTACCATTTTCCAGAATGGATATTTTCGTATAGAATACTTCTGGAATGAAAGTATTCGTATTGAAAATTTCCGGAATGGAAAACTTTCGTACTGGGACTTTCATAACCAAATTTTCGTACCAAGTTAAGTTTTTCGTATTAAGTTTTTCGTATTGAGTTTTTCGTATTGACTTTTCATATTTACTTTTTCGTACTGAGTTTTTCGTAGTCATCTTTATATTACCCATTACGAATAACTTTCTTAAGCTAATCCGAAAGGTACTTTGTCATTTTTTTTCCATTCCCTCCAATTCTTTTTGAAAATCACAAAGGGGGAGAAGGAAAAGATCCTTAAGAAAAAGAGGAAATCTAATAAGTGCTTATCAAAGGGGGAGAAAGAAAAATACCCAAGGAGATAGAACTATAATAAGAGTTTGTTTAAGGGGGAGTTTTTCTTAAAGAAACATCACTCCGGAAATATGAATATGATCCTTAGAGATTCAAAGCCTAAGGGGGAGTTAGTCGTATTCATCTATTTCTTAAACCAAGGGAGATAAGCTTTAATGTGTTTCATTCTTCTTAGAATAGCTTTTTCGTAAGGATGTTTGTGCTTTCCAAAAAGGGGGAGATTGTTGAGTCAATAAGGTTTTCCTTATGACTTTTCCATTCCTTCATGTTTTGAAAATCACAAACACCTTATCTTTAAGGAAAAATGCTTTCTTAAGGAAAATCGCTTTTATAAGGAAAAATGCTTTCTTAAGGAAAATTGCTTTTATAAGGAAATTTGCTTTCTTAAGGAAAAACGCTTTTATAAGGAAAATTATCCTTATCATATTTTCATCAATATTTTTCTTAAGTATAAGTTTCGGATTCGTTTTCTCGGAGTCATTAAAACTTTGATATAAAAGCATTCTGTTTTTAGGATTCGGTTCTGGACAAGAACTATAAGGAAGTTTCATTTCGAATTCCAGATATGAATTCTAACTAAGTTCTATTCCAGATTCAGGATACAAATTCTGAAGAAGAATTCTCATTACGAATTCTAATGAAGAAATCCCATTCCGAATTCTCATTACGAATTCTGAAGAAGAATTCTCATTACGAATTCTAATGAAGAAATCCCATTCCGAATTCTCATTACGAATTCTGAAGAAGAATTCTCATTACGAATTCCAATGAAGAATTTCCATTACGAATTCTAATGAAGAAATCTCATTTCGAATTCTCATTACGAATTCTGATGATGAATTCTCATTACGAATTCTGATGATGAATTCTCATTACGAATTCTGATGACGAATTCTCATTACGAATTCTGATGATGAATTCTCATTACTAATTCTGATGATGAATTCTCATTACGAATTCTAATGACGAATTCTCATTACGATTTCTGATGACGAATTCCTATTCTGAATTCCTACTCCGAATTCTCATTCCGAATTCTCCTATTAAACAGAATCTGATTATCATTGTTTTATACACACTGAATTTACTCACTCCGAACCTTCACTCCGAAGTTTCTATTCCGAACCTTTATGTTAGAGTTTAAAACGATGTTGTACATTCTGTTTCACTTGTTTTGTTATAAAACGATGTCGTCCATTTTGTTATAAACTAACCGTTGTCTAAGTGACACGTGTACAGGTCCCTCCGAACTTTAAGGAAAATATGACCGTTGGAGAAGGAGCCGACCTTACCTATAAATAGGAGCTCATTTGAAAGAGATCGATGCTGTTGGAAAAACAACTGAGTTTGTGCCTACATGCTGTTGAAAGTGATTTCTAGAGAGAGAGTCTCTTATTAACTCTCAAAGCTTCGTTCGACTCCGAATGTTGGTGATTACATTCGAGGGCTTCCGGGGATAGGAAGATAAAGGTGCCGACTACCTTAAAGATCGAGGGCTTTCTTGCTGAGAAAGACAGAGGTGCCGACTACCTTAAAGATCGAGGGCTTTCTTGCTGAGAAAGACAGAGGTTGCCAACTACCTTGAAGTTGAGGGCTTGCGGGGATAGCAAGACAGAGACACCGATCTTCGTATCGAGGGCTTACCCTGGTGTGGGTAAGACAGACTTGCTTGAAAGTATAAATCAAGGGACCTTTATCCAAGGTTGTTGGATACCCTTCACTTTGGGTTAAAAGACTATTATCTTGTTACTAGTAGTTTTACTACTTGTCTTTATTCCGCTGCAATTTGTATCTTAAGGAAATTATAACTTTCTTATACTTCCTTACTTACTCTGATTAGTTTAGATTCTATACGCTTTAAGGTAGAATCTCATATTGTAACTTTTGTTAAGTTTCAATCTCCGGAATCATATTTCCGGAACCTACTTTTGGAATCCCTTTCCAAGTTCAGTTCGGTGTTAGAGGTGTTGTGAATTTACTTAGTTTAACTTTGTTAAACTTAGCTCTTTCCTTTTCTTAAGGAAACTCTAGTTATTCATAAATAACTTTAAAGGTTCCAAAGGAATTTTTAAAGTATACAATTCACCCCCCCTCTTGTATATTTAGCATCTCATATTATATTTCGATCCTATAATTAGTATCAGAGGTTGGAAACCTCTTACTCTATACCATTCTTACATTTGGTATCAGAGCCAAGGTTACTGAAATACTTGTACTCACATACAAGTTTTTCTTGATCACTTTTCTATTCCGAACTTTGTCATTCCGGATTATCCATTCCGAACTTTTCCCATTCCGAACTTTGTGATTTCGATTCTAAGCTACTAACAAGTTTGTATCCAAGTTATTATTTAGTATGGCAGGAATTAATGTTGGATCTATTGACAATCTGAATCCTACAAGGCCACCAATCTTCGATGGTAATGATTATGAATACTGGAGAGATCGTATGAAGACTTTCGTTATCAATACTGGAGTAGACAACTTTGTGATGCTTACTGGTGATTATAAAATTCCTGACAAGGAAGTCAGAACCTTTACTAACCAGGAAAAGCAAGAATATCAACTCAATTATAAGGTACGCAATACTTTATTATGTTCAATGACTAGAAATATATATAGCCAAATTTCTTCTTGTGAAGCAGCTAACTGTATATGGAAGAAGTTAGAGGTTACACACTTTGGGACTTCTAAGGTGATTGAGACTAGAAGAGCTATGCTTAGAGCTGAATATCATGGCTTCAATTTTCCTTATGGAGAACCTATCTGTAAAGTTCAACAAAGATTTATGACTATTGTCAACAGTATACAATCTATGGGAGAAAAAGGTTTAGATGATGAAGCTCTTGTGGACAAGATAATTGATATTATGCCCAATGAGTGGGAATCCAAGAGAATAGCTATAGATGAGAACAGGAAGGTCACTCAAATTACTCTTGATGAATTATTTGGAACTCTTCTACAACATGAGACCAGAATGAAGAGAGATGCTGACAACATCAAGAAGAATAATGGAAATGGTACTGTTGCTTTTACTACAACTTCGAATCAGATGAAAGCTAAGAATCCTGAGAAAGTAACCAGATCCAAATCTAAGAAAGTCATTTTCCAATCCGAATCTAGTGAAAGTGAAGTTTCAGAAAATGAATTAGCCAATCTTGCTCGAAGGATGAACAAGATAGCTGGACAGAGAAACTTTCAATCCAAGTATAAGAAGAAGGACAGGAAAGATAAGAAAGATGGAGAAGTTACATGTTATGAATGTAAGAGAGCTGGACATATTAGACCAGATTGTCCTATGCTCAAAAAGAAAGAAAGGAAGGAAAGACATTCAGAAAAGAACAGGAAGAAGTATTACAAAGCCAAAGCTAAGAAAGTTATGAAAGCTAATGACACCTGGAGTGCCAGTGGTGGTGACTCTTCAGATGAATCTTATGAATATGAATCTTCAGGACAGAAGAATCTTGGTCTTATAGCCAGATTACCTATTGATAATCATTGTCTTATGGCTAAGGTACGAAATGCTGAATCATTGACCAATGTTTCTTTAAATCCAAATGATAGTAAGTATTATAACTCTTCTGATGAAGAATCATCTTCTGATGAGGAAAATACTTTACCTACTTATGAATAAGTCTCTATATTTGCTGAACTTCTTGAGATTGAGAACTCCAAACTCAACAAGAAACTTGATAAGGCAAATTCTAGGAATTCTATTCTTACTAAAGAGATATCAGATCTTTCTAAAGATCTTGATAAGAAAAATGCTGATTTTGAAAGTATTTCAAAAAATCTTGAGGAAGTAAGTTCTGAGAAGAATAAACTTTCTAAAGAATTAGAAAAAGTAATTTCTAAGAAAAATGTTTTCGAGCCTAACTCTAGTTCCAAAACTAATGATTTTGAGGATAAAAACTTGGTTGTAAAACTCAAGTCCGAAATTTTTTCCTTAAAGAAGTGTTTATCAAACTTTACCCATGGTAAGGAAAATTTTGATAAGATGTATTCTCAAATAAGACCTTTAAGAAATAAATCCGGATTTGGTTATACCCATGCAAAACCAGTTTTCAGTAACAATTATTTTGTTCCTCAAAGTGCTCCATTTTGTACCAAATGTCAATGTGGTGGTCACTGGGCAAGAAGTTGTTCCTTAAACAAAACCCAATCTTTAGGTTTTCATAAAGCTTACTTTTCTAAGAAAATGTGGATACCTAAAATTTTATTGTCTGGAAATCTCGGATCCAAACAAGTTTGGATTCCGAAAATCTAACTTTGTTCTTAATTTCAGGAAAATAAAGAAAGTTCCAGCAACAATATTTGGTACATGGATAGTGGATGTTCCCGGCACATGACTGGTAACAAAAGCTTTTTTGAAAAGATTATCAAAACGAAAGGAGGAAAGGTAACTTTCGGAGACAATGCTATAGGAGATATTATTCTTTAGTTTATCGGAACGCAAGATCAACTTGCTGATATTTTCACAAAATCCTTGCCTTCTGATAGATTTGAATATATTAAACAAAAGTTAGGAATGATAACCGTAAGGTAATCTTCCTTAATTAACTTTCTGTTGAAAAAATCTCCTTACAGTAATAAACTCCTTTTCATAGGGGGAGTACATTTGATTGTTTGTTTAACAAAGTTTTTTCAAAATTTGTTTTCAAACTTTTCGGAACGAAAATTTCCGGAATGGAACTTCCGGAACTACCATTTTCCAGAATGGATATTTTGGTACAGAATACTTCTGGAATGAAAGTATTCGTATTGAAAATTTCCGGAATGGAAAACTTTCGTACTGGGACTTTCATAACCAAATTTTCGTACCAAGTTAAGTTTTTCGTATTAAGTTTTTCGTATTGAGTTTTTCGTATTGACTTTTCATATTTACTTTTTCGTACTGAGTTTTTCGTAGTCATCTTTATATTACCCATTACGAATAACTTTCCTAAGCTAATCCGAAAGGTACTTTGTCATTTTTTTTCCATTCCCTCCAATTCTTTTTGAAAATCACAAAGGGGGAGAAGGAAAAGATCCTTAAGAAAAAGAGGAAATCTAATAAGTGCTTATCAAAGGGGGAGAAAGAAAAATACCCAAGGAGATAGAACTCTAATAAGAGTTTGTTTAAGGGGGAGTTTTTCTTAAAGAAACATCACTCCGGAAATATGAATACGATCCTTAGAGATTCAAAGCCTAAGGGGGATTTAGTCGTATTCATCTATTTCTTAAACCAAGGGAGATAAGCTTTAATGTGTTTCATTCTTCTTAGAATAGCTTTTTCGTAAGGATGTTTGTGCTTTCCAAAAAGGGGGAGATTGTTGAGTCAATAAGGATTTCCTTATGACTTTTCCATTCCTTCATGTTTTGAAAATCACAAACACCTTATCTTTAAGGAAAAATGCTTTCTTAAGGAAAATCGCTTTTATAAGGAAAAATGCTTTCTTAAGGAAAATTGCTTTTATAAGGAAATTTGCTTTCTTAAGGAAAAACGCTTTTATAAGTAAAATTATCCTTATCATATTTTCATCAATATTTTTCTTAAGTATAAGTTTCGGATTCGTTTTCTCGGAGTCATTAAAACTTTGATATAAAAGCATTCTGTTTTTAGGATTCGGTTCTGGACAAGAACTATAAGGAAGTTTCATTCCGAATTCCGGATATGAATTCTAACTAAGTTCTATTCCAGATTCAGGATACAAATTCTGAAGAAGAATTCTCATTACGAATTCTAATGAAGAAATCCCATTCCGAATTCTCATTACGAATTCTGAAGAAGAATTCTCATTACGAATTCTAATGAAGAAATCCCATTCCGAATTCTCATTACGAATTCTGAAGAAGAATTCTCATTACGAATTCCAATGAAGAATTTCCATTACGAATTCTAATGAAGAAATCTCATTTCGAATTCTCATTACGAATTCTGATGATGAATTCTCATTACGAATTCTGATGATGAATTCTCATTACGAATTCTGATGGCGAATTCTCATTACGAATTCTGATGATGAATTCTCATTACTAATTCTGATGATGAATTCTCATTACGAATTCTAATGACGAATTCTCATTACGATTTCTGATGACGAATTCCTATTCCGAATTCCTACTCCGAATTCTCATTCCGAATTCTCCTATTAAACAGAATCTGATTATCATTGTTTTATACACTCTGAATTTACTCACTCCGAACCTTCACTCCGAAGTTTCTATTCCGAACCTTTATGTTAGAGTTTAAAACGATGTCGTACATTCTGTTTCACTTGTTTTGTTATAAAACGATGTCGTCCATTTTGTTATAAACTAACCGTTGTCTAAGTGACACGTGTACAGGTCCCTCCGAGCTTTAAGGAAAATATGACCGTTAGAGAAGGAGCCGACCTTACCTATAAATAGGAGCTCATTTGAAAGAGCTCGGTGCTGTTGGAAAAACAACTGAGTTTGTGCCTACATGCTGTTGAAAGTGATTTCTAGAGAGAGAGTCTCTTATTAACTCTCAAAGCTTCGTGCGACTCCGAATGTTGGTGATTACATTCGAGGGCTTCCGGGGATAGGAAGACAGAGGTGCCGACTACCTTAAAGATCGAGGGCTTTCTTGCTGAGAAAGACAGAGGTGCTGACTACCTTAAAGATCGAGGGCTTTCTTGCTGAGAAAGACAGAGGTTGCCAACTACCTTGAAGTTGAGGGCTTGCGGGGATAGCAAGACAGAGACACCGATCTTCGTATCGAGGGCTTACCCTGGTGTGGGTAAGACAGACTTGCTTGAAAGTATAAATCAAGGGACCTTTATCCAAGGTTGTTGGATACCCTTCACTTTGGGTTAAAAGACTATTATCTTGTTACTAGTAGTTTTACTACTTGTCTTTATTCCGCTGTAATTTGTATCTTAAGGAAAGTATAACTTTCTTATACTTCCTTACTTACTCTGATTAGTTTAGATTCTATACACTTTAAGGTAGAATCTCATATTGTAACTTTTGTTAAGTTTCAATCTCCGGAATCATATTTCCGGAACCTACTTTTGGAATCCATTTCCAAGTTCAGTTCGGTGTTAGAGGTGTTGTGAATTTACTTAGTTTAACTTTGTTAAACTTAGCTCTTTCCTTTTCTTAAGGAAACTCTAGTTATTCATAACTAACTTTAAAGGTTCCAAAGGAATTTTTAAAGTATACAATTCACCCCCCCTCTTGTATATTGAGCATCTCATATTATATTTCGATCCTACAATTGGTATCAGAGGTTGGAAACCTCTTACTCTATACCATTCTTACACAAATGACTTAGATAAG
Source organism: Viscum album (assembly GCA_963277665.1). Classification (NCBI taxonomy): domain Eukaryota; kingdom Viridiplantae; phylum Streptophyta; class Magnoliopsida; order Santalales; family Viscaceae; genus Viscum; species Viscum album. The sequence continues at coordinate 478,044,608 of OY728164.1, read as the reverse complement.
GTTATATATATTAATAATAAACAACTTGGGGTTCTTTTGGCTATTTATATTAAGTTTATTAACCTTATAGTGTAAGAACACAAAAAGACACGGTAAAAGAAAAATTATCTAACTTAAAGTTAAATATAAATGATAAGGTTAAAATAGGAACCTAAACATGTCTAAATTCTATTGTATGAGAGTATTTCGACCCTTCCCCACCTTATCTTAGAGATAAATTAATTTGGAGCTATTTGAAACCGAATTTGGCTTTATAATAAAATAATATTTTTAGTTATTCCAAAGGTACCCCTCTCCTCCCTTATAAAAGGGCACCTCCTCCCTCTCTTCCTCACACCACTTTGAGCCTTCAAGCTTGGAAAACCCCTACCAAATTCTCTTATCCACTTCCCTAGAAACATCCTAGAGGTTCTGTTATTCCTCAAAGACCAATTTTAGTGCCCTAAAAGGAGATCTCAAAGAGGCGCTTCAAAGAAGAGGTAATGTCCGTTACCAATTCTTTCAACTTTATTTCTTCTTCCACTTATTCTTCTTAGGTTGTTTCATTATGAAGTAATAACATCAGTATAAATAATAATATGATATGTTATTATAAGTATGAAACAACCTTATTTCACCATCTATACATCTTACGGAAAATGAAATCCCCGCGCATGTGTACGTACGGAATACTGTCTCCACGCCGTGGTGTAATCTATTTTCCACCACCACCTTAATTGGATGGTTATAATGGGGTAAATAATAACTATATATGATTATTTTAAAGTGATATTGATTCTGAAATAGTATACATACACTCCAATACAATTCCACGATCATGAGAACGGTATCATCGCTCGTGCGTACGTACGGACTACCGTCTCCACGACGTGATGAGATTCATTCTCCAAGTTAACCATTCATGAATGATTATAAAGTATATATAATAAGTAATCATGAAATATATGAAATAATAATGATACTGGATTTATGTGTATATATATTTATGTCATATACTTAATTCCATTCAACTCAATAAGGAAAAGAAAACATCGTTCATGGGTACGTACGGTCTACCGTCTCCATGAACGGTGTATTTCTTTCCATTTACTGATCTATTATATATATATATATTCTGAATATATATTATATATAAATCATGTTTTATATTCTGTAATTAAGTAATCATGATCAAATAATCATATGAATAATTACAAGTCAAAACACGGACGACAAATGAAACGATTTTACCCAAAACGCTCTTTAACATGGAATTTACAAAAGAACGGGTAATATAAAGCCATAAGTGAACCATATATGATATCATAACAATGATTTTGATTCTAGAATAATTCAATGACATTATTCAAATCATTATACAGGAGGTTCGGACACTTAAGAAGCAAATCAGACCTAAGGTAAGGGATAATTTTGTAAATCTCATATTGCTTATTCGTAAGTATTTACTGGGGTTATTTCTATCATCCATGTCCATGTTTTATAAAAGTGTTTTCATGTATGTTTAAAGTCCTTTTTACCCATTTTTGACTTTTACTACATGGTATGTAAGGAATCTTTCTTTTTTTTACGTTACGAGGTACTTTTTGACTTTTCTGGAAAAAGTACGAAAATAATGTTTTTTTAACTTATACGGCATGAAAGGATTTTTACGGTTTTATAAAGATTTGTTTTCATGAAGATTCCTATAAAATATTTCATGACTATTTTCAACAAAATCCTTTTCTTTTAAAATTGCATGAAATTTTTTGAAAAGAAAATGATTTTGAAGAAAAGGGGATATTTTCCTCAAGAATTCATTTCAAGTGTTTTATCAAAACCATTTTTCATCTAAGATGACATTATTTCATATGTTTATGTTTCAAGTATAATGTATCTATGATTTACATGGTTTCACTTCTCTTATTATGAAATGATATCCATTTCTTTTATATTCATTATGTGATGATGGGATGATGTTTATGGAACCCATTTTATTTATTGGGTTTTTATGAATGATGTATGTTTATTTTGTGGCACAAGTAAGAATGATTTCATTATAAGATGGGTGGGACCTATATCACCCTCCAATTCATTGGGTAAAGATTTTATATCTCATGAGATAGACATGGCTGGAACGGAAGGTTAAAACAGTTCAGTGAAACAGGACTGAAACGAGGAGTGAACTCGGTTCAGAAATGGACTTTGTCCACTAAGATAGTCTTGGCAATGAGTCTTGACTAATAAGAAATGATTCTCTATGATTATGTGTGTGTGACACAAAGTTTCATGTTTTAAGTTATGATTATTGGGATTACATTTCACTACTATGATTTATCCCATGTTATGATATTATGATCTCTTTTGCAGGTTAAGATTTCCAAAATGTTAAGTTCTTATGAATATGATGTGATTGAAATTTCTTTTGTTTACCCTTTCTGAGCATTTGAGCTCACGCTTTTATGTTTTCTTTTCCCCAGGATATAAAGAAAAGTTTTAGGTAAAAAAAGGAAGATCTTTATGGGAGATGTTGAAGATATTTCACCACGATTAGAAGATTATATTCCGAGTTTCCAAAGACACTAAACTATTACGGTCCTTGTGTGTGTGTTTTTGTTATGTACTAAGTATTCCGCAAAAGTAATGTAATGTCCATGTACGTCAAGATTTGGGTCTCAACAATAAATATGCAAAAACCATGAAGTCCATATTTCCCATGACTGTTCAAATACTGATAAATAAAGGAGTAATAAGCATGAAGAGTTCTCCAAAATATATGGTTAAAGTGGGAAGAGTATCTTGGTTAAGAAGTAATTCTCAACCTTGTTTATCTCACTAAAGAGAATTGATGACCCACCTTATTCCCATATATTTGTTTTATTTTTTTTGTGCTCATGGAATTTAAGGAGATTCATATAGAGGATAACTTGGTGAATGTTATAATATACGATGCAGCATGAAGAGATATTCATCATGGAATGATTTATGCCACCTTGTAACATTTCAATTGATATTAGAAGAAACTTTTTGGAGTTTATAAATATTATCTATCTTGAAGATTTATAGAAGGAATCCCTTGGGGTTGAGATAAGAAAGATGCCATAATATCATTATTTTATGTGAAATTAGAATTTCTAGAATATGATGGAAACTATCATTAATAAGGCATGTTGATCATATTACTTTATCCTTTTATGAAAAAAAATTATATCTATTATTGAGAGGGGGATATTGATTATTTAATAACAAGTGAAAAGAAGGATTAAAGTGGTAGATACATTATTTCACTTAAATATTTTTAATATTTTTTTTGAAGATTGGTGTAGATTTTTATTTGTAAAAAAGTTTGAACATCCTCTAAAAAGAGATATTTGACTTGTTACCACATACAGAATAGTTTATGGATAGGTTTGATGTCTATATTAATCACTATTATTTTATACTTTGAGCTAGCTCAAATAAAATTAGATTTTATTAATTGATAGATCATTGCTTAAAGAAATACGATGTCACCCTTCTCTCAAGTGGAAAAAGTTTTGCTAAGGATGAGAAGATGAAATTTCAACAAATCATAAGATAAAGAAGATGATACCCCCTAACTATTGGAGATTTATATTAATTATCAATAATAGGGAGAGAAAGATAACCACTAAAGACATATTAACAGTGTTTTATATGAGGATATTAAGGGTATTGACAACTAATACAAAGGGAGGCTTGAAGATACCAATGGACTATGATGTTGTATTTTTTTCAGTAAATAAATATAACTATGAATATGTGTTAGGTGATGGAGGAAGATCCCATTGGATGAATAAGTGAAAGGTGGTAGATATAACTTGGAATAAATTGTCTATAATTGTACATGTTTTTGGAGATTCATTTTATATATTGGTAATGGAGAATATATTGAGATGACATTACATGAAAAATTGAATATCACGATGGTTTTCAAAACCATCTCTAAATACTTCATGAAGATTTTTTACCTTTCTTTAAATCAACAAAAAAAATTTCTTTCATTTTATTTCATTTTTTTTTTATTTTTAGCAGTGGTTTTTCAAAAACAACCCTTAAATTTGATTTTTTTGTGTGTCAGTTTATTTAAAATAACTACTAAATTAATGGGAAAATATTAAATATTTAATAATTATTTATTATTTATTATTTATTATTTATTATTATTTATTATTTATTATTAATTATTTATTATTTATTATTTATTATTTATTATTTAAAATTTTAATTATTTATTATGTTTTAATTATTAATTATTTATAGTTAGTAGTTAGTAGTTATTTGAAACATAAATTAAATTTAGGATATGTTAAAAATCAAACTTTAGTATCAAATGACAATAACTTTTGATCCAAGTGTCTGTTTTAGCTCCACAACTATTCAAATCAAAGGTTATGAAAATAAATACAAAGAAATTAGATAATAATTTGGTAATAATATTTAGAATAAAATTTAATTATGTTTTAAGAAAAGCTGAATATCAAACTTCAACTTTAAATGACCATAACTTTTGATTCAAGTGTTCATTTAAGTTCTATGAGATGTCAAATTAAAACATGTAAAAAGATCTACACCATGTTATTTTAGGAGGGAATAACTGTTTTTTCAAGGTAAAAAGGCCCAAAAGTCCTTTAAACTGATTTTTTTACTCAGATACCATGATTTTTAAACATTTGATGTGATTTCAACTTCATTTAAGAGTGTCTTCTAATTATTATTGGATTGTATATGGTTTTATTCCATATATTTAAATTCCTATTGATTTGATGGTGTTTTATTATTTTCCTCTTTTGGTGATTAATTATCTATTATATATATATATATATATATTTGTATGTATTTGTATGTATTTTTATCCATTTATGTATATTTATTTATCATATATATATCAATATTTATTAAAAAAATTATATAACTGTATCTATGCATAGATATCTATGTCTGTGTGTGTGTTTTCATATTTGTCTATATTTATATACATTTATATATTTTATATATTTATTTATGTTTATATATTTTTATATACATTTATAAATATTTATACATATTTATACATATTTATATTTAAATATTATGTGGGAATATATATATATATATATATATATATATTTAATTATGTTTATATATATATATATTAATATGAAATTATATATTTGTGAGCATTGATATATGTATTTATGTAATATAGATGTGTTTTGATATATATTTATGAAAATTTTGTTATATTTATATATATTTATAGATATTTATATCGATTTATGTATATTCACATACGTTAATGAATATTTATATATATGATGTTGGTTTATATATTTATATGTATTTTTTTGGTTTTTTGTCATTATGATTGTATTTATATACATTTATGTAAATTTATTTATATCTATATATTTTTATAAGATATATAAAACTATATTTAAATAAATTTATATGAAAATATATATATATATATATATATTATTTATTATTTACTATTTATTATTTATTATTTATTATTTATTATTTATTATTTATTATTTATTATTTATTATTTATTATTTATTATTTATTATTTATTATTTATTATTTATTATTTATTATTTATTATTTATTATTTATTATTTATTCCTTTATTATTTATTATTAATTTATTATTAATTTATTACTTATTTTTTACTTATTTGTTATATATTGATTTATAATTTATTATTAATTTATTATTAAATCATTATTTATTTATTTAATATTTATTATATTTTATTACATATTATTTATTATTTATTGTTAATTTATTATTCATTATTATTATTAATTTATTATTTATTTATCATATGTTATTTATTATTTATTATTAATTTATTATTTATTCAATATTTATTTATTATTAACTTGTTATTTATTTATTATTTATTATTTATTTTTCTATTATTTATTATTTATTATTTATTATTTACTGTTTACTAATAATTTTTTTGTTGTTTACTAATTATTATTTATTAATTGTTAATTTTCTATTTATTTATTATGCATTATTTTTATTATTTTTATTTATGTATATGTTTTTAAATATATATATATGTGTGTGTGTGTGTGTGTGTGTGTGTGTGTGTGTGTGTGTGTGTGTGTGTGTGTGTGTGTATGTATGTATATATATATAGTTATATTAAATTCTCTTTACTTGCCACATGAAGATATTCTTGGAGTGATAATGTTTCTGCAGAATAACAAAGCAGTAAGGGGTTCAAATCTCACCTAACACTCATATATGCTGAATTTCTTCACAACGTGCATGGAATATGCATGCATGAAAGGATAAATAATATATAATTTATAATTTATAATTTATAATAATATATAAATAAGAAATGAATAAATGAATAATTAATTAATTAATTAATTAATTAATATTAAATAATTATTAAATAAATAAAAGTTGTCATTAAACAATCTACAATGGTTCTAAAAACCAATGTAGATTGTTTCGAAACACCGCATTTCATGACAGTTTTGGAAAATCTCCTCCAAATGAACTTTTTGGCATAGTGTGAAAATGTGTAAGGTTTCACACATCACATATCTGATGATTATTAAGCTAGAATTAATATGAATATATGAAAAGTGGTATGGTTTTTGGGAACTCTATATTCTATATGTTTTTAATGAATAAGTTAGAGGAAATTGCATTCAAAAGTTACACTATCTAAAAGTTACACTATCCATAAGTTACACTTATGAAAGAAGAACTATGGATACAATTTATATATGGGGTTTAGAAGCACCATTTATAGAAGGATCATACATTAAATATTGCTGACAAGTAGTTTGGGAGGTTACATGATGAGTTAAGTTAGATAAGTGTTTCAAGATGTTCAATTATCACATTCCAGAAGATCAGAAATTGAGAAGAGCTGAGTCTAAGGAGATTCAGAAGTATGGAATCTTAGATTCTAGAAGTTTGATGATTTGAAAAGGCATTGATAATTCTTGAAAAATATTCTGATCTGAATCTTGAAGAATTCTAGAAGATAATTCAAGAAGTAGAAGTTGAAATTTAAAAAAGGCATTGAATAAATAAAGGTCATCATAGGTGATATGTAAATGTAATTTTTTGAGTTTGATCTGAATTTTTTAAAGTGTTTTAAGGTCCTTATGATATGTAATAGTCACATTCTGAGTTAGATCTGGAAATTGGAAAAGTGTTGGAAGCTCCCTCTGACGTGTAAAATTAATTTATCAATATTTAAAGGTATCCAAAACATATGGACTAAAAAATTGCTAAGTCCCAAGTTCCACTATAATACATAAAGGTTAGTTTCTTAATGTGTAAGGGTTTCTTAGACCATTAAATATTGAAAATTGGAAGTCTTGAGACACACTTTCATACATACAAGTAAATTCCTAGATATATAGAGGAATTCAATGAGTAAAAAAGATGAAATGTAGAAAATTCCCAAATCACATTGTGATATATAAATGTAATGTTCTTGATATATATTGTTCATCCTAGTAATAAAGGAAATACATAAGTGTTTTAACTTAACAAAAAATATTATATTTCTAGAAGTTAATAAGAAGTTTTAGAAGTTTAATTTCCAAAAGAAGAGTTAATTCAAACGATTCTTGTTCTATTCTTCGATGATTTAAATATCATGACTATGATTATAATCATGATTCAATCTATTCAATAGTTATGTTTTAAGAAGATGAGTTGAAAAATCTCTATAAAGGATTAGATCATGTTGTAAAGATATATGTGGATGTAAAACTAGTTAAATCTAGTTATGATATTTTAGAAGTGTCCATGCTATAAGTAAAAGGCCATGTTGTGGTGTTTAATGAATATATGGTAGTGGGATATCTTACACAAGAATGGTTTGATAAATGTTATCATGAAGACATGGAAATTACAGTGCTTGTGGATTTTATGGAAGTTTTGAACAAGGATATTCCCATGTCTAAAGGAAGAATAAATGTTGATATATTTTAATAATAAATTAATGAGAATAAAGATCTAGAGGATTAATCAAGGTTATTATTGAATAAATTAAAAATATAAGATCAGGTTTATAATATTGAATTAGTTTTCTATATTCAAATATTAAATATATATTCACGATATTTTGAGTATAAAAGGAAGAAGAATAAATTGAGGCCTATGTGGTTATTGAGAATTTGATATTTTACCCCTATTAATGATTATGTATATCGAAAATAAATGAGATAATTATATTCTATAGAGAATAACTTATGCATTAAGGAAGTAAAAAAAAGATAATAAAGAGAACCAAGAGAAGTCCTACTCTACGATATCCTGATATCATTAAAAATGATGAAATAAAATTCCTACAATATACTTATATCAAGAAATTTTATTCAAAATGAATTAATAAAGAATAATTTAGTATGAAGTACCATGTTATCTACATGAATTGTTGTCATGAACCGTATTGTGGTGGTTTGAGAAACAATCAAGGGAAATTTGAATTTTTTCTCTTAAGTGGTTTTCAAGAGTCAAAATGGAAATTTTTCCTTTCAGAACATCATGGATAAATTTTTAGACCAATAAATCTATCTTGGAAAAGGTATTTTACCCTAGGGTAGTGGTTTAGTGTAATTTTGAGTTGTTCGAATTTTGGAAGAATATTTAATATTTAATTAATCAAATTGTATTTATCATCTCACTTTTGAATGGTGATATATTCTATTTAGAGAATAATATTTAATTTTGAATCCAATTTTGAGTCCAGAGTTAATGGTTTTTCCTAAGAGGGGTATAGATTTACATCAGGTAATGAGGTTGGTCCCAAACCCCCTTTTTTCTTTCCTTTTTCTTTTTCTTCTTTTTCTTTTTCCCCCTTTTCTTTTCAATTCCTCTTTTTTATTCCATCATATGCCTGGGGGGTATCCCCATATATTTTCTTAATCTAAGATTATAAATGGAGGAGGTAATAAGGGATCACTCTGGGTTCATCATCTAGCGGTAGATCGAGATGTTGTGGATGTATGGCATAGATACATGATCAAAGCATTGTCATTTTATGCACAGAGGTAGCCTTGTTTTTATTTTTTTATCATTAATCTCCATAGTTTATTTTATTTTATTTTAAATGTTATTTTTTGTATTTTTGGGCCTCTATAGGGTTTATATATGGTGATTTGGGTGGATAATCGAGCATTATAGGTTATCTCTATGCTTTTTTCTTTCAGAAAACCCGGTCACACAATGTGCATTCTTGAGTCACACACCATATGTTCTTATTTTTGAATGAAGGGATAAAGATATTGACTACACAATGTGTGTGTTTTGGAAACATGGTTTAGATTTTCTTGGAGGGTATTAAAGTGCTTGTCCATACACCCCATGTATTGGGGAACATGGTTAAGTAATGTACACATCCTGACCCCATGTACGGTGCAAGGCTTGAGATTATATAGGGTACTTAGGATGACCCCATATATGGTACATGGCTAGGTACCCTAGGTGATAGTACATACCGTGTGTTTTCTATACACAGAGTGTATTCAGGTGTAGTATAAAAAAAATTTGGGTTAAGGTACACAGGTGGACACTCTATGTAGGGTACATGTTATATATGGGAGAGGTATTCCATATACTTTAAAAGGTACATGCTAGGTTGGTCAGGATACATGAATAGGGAGGATTAAAAAGGGTTCATGTCATGTTCTCGAGGTGTAACACCCCAAAATTATAAAATAACAACATTGTATTCGATATAATATGTGACACACATAAACAATGAACAGAATATATTTTTTAAAATTCAATGTCTTCAATAGCTTGTGGAACATGAAACCTTGAGTCTAAATGAACTGTAATATAGTCTATCATTATAAAATAACCATTAATTTGGTTGGTATGAATCGAAATAACAAAATTATAAATATTATATGGTTTACTCGTGAAAATAAAATCGTTGGTTATCTATTTATTATAAATACAATAAAAATTGTTTAAAATAAAAAGAAATGTTTCATGAAAACCTATTTTTTTCTAAAAGATTGTTTAGTCGCGCTTTGTGCACATAGTTTATAACTTCATTTTACCAATTTTTGAAATTTATTTGATTAAAGGATATTTCTTTTTTAAATAATCATATCAAAATTATCTTAAGGTGAATTTTGGGTATTTTCTGAAGTGTTTCATTTTTTAATGAATAGTAAAAAAATACTGATTTTTTTAAACTACACTTCTGTTGAAATAATTATCATGGTAAAATTTCATTTTAAAATGATTTTAAAGTAAAATTAGTTCAATTATATTAAAATTTAACTAATTTTGGTTATTATAATCAATTTTATAATGAATTTTTATATTAAAACCTTCTATACTTATGAGAATTTTCTCTTTGAAAACCCAATTTTTCGTCACGTTTGTGTGTATAATTTTAAATTGAATTATACTGTTTCAAAGAATTAAATTTTTCAAAATATATTCCATATTTGGAATAAGAATAATTTATATTAGCTAATAAGTTCAAATTAATTTTCTACCAAAATTAATTGTAAAAATAGTAAAAATTAATTATCGTGGTTAAGGTAAAAATGGGTTTACCATGGGGTTAAACTAATAATAAAATGGTTAAAATGACCAAAACACTTGTAAAAATATTATTATATAGAAATATTTCAATATTATCTTTCCCAATTTACAATATATGTCCATTTTAAATCACTTTCAAGTAAATTATTATTATTATTTTTTCTTTTGGGAAATTCCCATGTAATTTTCAAGAGGGTTCCCTTTCCAACTTAAAAAAGGGGACTCACTTATTCACACCTCCCAATCTATTTTCCTTGAAAAAAACCTACCAAAATCTCTCCCCCAACATCCTTAGTCACATTATAGAGATTTGTTTCCTCCAAAAAGACCATCCCAAGGGTCCTTAAGAGGAGATCCAAATGTGGTTTCTGTTAGAGAAGGTAATTGTATTAACAAATCTCTTTTGTTTTATTTCTTCTTTGTCAACCTTAAATTAAGTCTTAATACATAAAATATAATAAAAAAATTATATCCCATATACATAAATGTTGTTATTTTTATATAAAAATATTTCTCAATTTCTTCTTCCATCAAATGGGAAACAAAACTTTTGATCGTGTGTACGACGGTCTACTATCTCGCAAACTGATGTAATTCATCTTCCATAAACAGCTTTAAAGGCTGTATATAATGATGTATTTTACATATTTATATGATATTTATGATATTATTATACTTATATAACTATAATATCACTTACACCTTCTTACTTTCTATGTTTGTTAAATTAAGATAATGTCACTCATGTGTACAGCGGACTATCGCCTCACGAAGTGATGTGATTCGTTTAACACGTACAATTTACATTGAAAGTAATAAAGATAAATTTAATGAATATATGTTATATATATGAAATTATTTTTATTATTTAAAATTAAAATATCACCAACTTCTTTACCCTTTCACTCATTAATGGAATGATATCGTCGCATGTGTGTACGTATGACCTACTATCTCCACGAAGTGATGTGATTCATTTTCCATGTCCAAACATTAAGAAAGATTATAAAAATATATATAATGAGTAAATATGATATTTAAAACATTAATATAATTATGGATATGTTGTATCTATATCATATTCCTTTGAACCATAACTTTCATGACAAATCATGAATGAGAAAGCAAGACAATTATTACCCAAAACAATGAAAATAATGAAATATTATTAACAAATGGGTGATAAGATTTCATAAAAGGATCATATATGATATTATAAATATTAATATGGTTATGTTATAAGTTAATAACATTTTTAGAACCACTATACAAGAGGTTAAATCATGTTCAACTAAAAGGAAGCATGAGATAAGGGACTGCATCTCAATTTTTCCATCATTGAGGAGTATTTTATTATTGTGCACCTAATTTATTTTATATGGTGTACATACTTCCCCTTGTACATGTAATATCATGATTAATTAATAATTCATGGTATTTTAAGTTTCAATTTTAATTATTTCATTTAAGTGTATTTGATATAAAAGCTACTAATTGGTAAATAATTTCATAACTGAATTTCTTTTCGTTGGGTTATATTGCTTCTTCCTAGTCTTTTATATTATAATATTATGTGTGTAATGACTTTTTATTAAATTATGTTTTATTTACACTTTTTTTATTTGGATTTATAGTACATATACTTAATCAATTAATTTATTAATTCTCACTTAAATTTTATGATCACTGTAAAGGTTTATTTCCAAATCTCATTCTACTTAAGAAAGATTATTCTTGAACTTCAGTTAAAGGTAATTATTTGATCATTTCCAAATAAACCTTTTTAATTTTCTTCTCCTCTGAATATTCATTATATTTTCATGTAATAGAACTAGTTTTTCACTCTTTTGTACTAAAGATAATTGACATAGTTTTTAACGAAAATTAAACTTCATTTCACTCTTCGGTCAGAAATCCATTTTCTTCCAAAACCATGTTTTCTAAATCAAAATTTCAAAAATGTTTTTAACCTTTAAAAAATGTTTTATTAAAGAAATTTTTACCCATTTTAATTTTTTCAAAAAAAATCTAAAGTAATCTTCATGTATTTTTTCAAAACAAGGCCTGTTTGGATTTTATGAAAATGTGAAATGAATATTTGTTTTAACGTATTAGGCATGTATGGAATTTATTGTCGTCATGACAAATCAATATTTTAAAACTTCATTTATAAGTTTAAAAGGTTATTTTAAAAGAAATTTATTTTCAAAATATTTCATTAACTTATAGTTTTATAATAATTTTCAAAGTAAAAAAGTTTATTTTCTTTAAGAATTTTTTTAATGAAATTTTTATAGTACTTCTATTCATAAACAACATCAAAACTTTATTGTACTTATGATACACTATGGATATGTTGTATTTATATAATACTTATTCTTTATTTGGATGGTTTGTGATAATTTTTACCTATTAATGTATTGAAATTCACTTTCTTGATTCATTTTATTATATTAATTAACTTTCCTTTGAAACATTAACTCTCTTGTAATCATTACAAAATTAATTTCTCTTAAATATGCATATTCTTTGTATCATGGATATGATTATTTCCTATACCATATATAATTTTTACATATATTTTTACTATTAAATATATATATTCTTTGTATCATGGATATGATTATTCCCTAAACCATATACATTTTTTACATACAATGTTTAATTATAAATTTATTTGATTAGTTGGGAAATATTGATAAATTTATATTCTTTACTCAATATAGAAATTTTTTTTATAAGGAATATTGATTCCTGAATTAAATCAACCATTTGTTATATGGGGAATTATTTAGACTTTCATTGATGGTTGTGGCTCAGAATTATATATCCCATCGATGCATCGATAGTATCATGAGGCAAATTATTAAGGTACCGTTAAATTAGTTTCTACCTATAGTTTAAACTGTCTTGTGAAAGGTCTTAATAGTATATGAATCTTGTTCCTAAGAACATTACTTAAAATGATTAATCACTTCATTCATTAATAATTCAATTAATATTTTTCATGATATTTTCATAATGATATTATCTCTGAATTCATTTCATTCTCCTTTTATTGATTAAATGACATTTGATTTCAGTTCTTTACCTTTCCATATTGATTATGCCTTATCTAGTTATGATAGAAAATTTATTGATTAAATTATATGTGTGTTCGTTTATTTATCGTTCCATATTGATTATTCTTTATCTAATCAGGATATTCAAGTTATTGATTAAATGAATTTTTTTAGTTATTTACCTTTCCATATTAATTATTCTATATCTAGTTATGATATTCATGTTATTAGTTAAATGGAATGTGTTTTCTGTTATTTATCCTGACATATTTATTATGATAGTAAAATTATTTAAATAGAATGTGTGTTTATTTATTTACCTTACTATGATTATTCTTATTGATTCATGGTATCTTCTACTGTACTTAACCTATATAGATCATTTGAGCTCACTCTTATTTTATTTCCTTTCCTAGGAATCCATAATGGTTACTATAATTGATATTTAAATATATTCTAAATGGAATAATGTTATTGTAGAAAAAAAAATTGTAATTTTTATTTTCAAATGTAATTTGGGAATGAGGTATATATCTAGTTTTCTAAGACTATAAAACTATTCGGTCCTTTGTGATGTGATTCTATTTATCTTATTCTAATGTAATAAAGTAAGAAACTATCTCTAAGTTACTAGATTTGGGTTATCTATAGTTGGTATTAGAGGAATTTTAGTACAAACCTTGGGAACTAGATTTAGTAAAACATAGATTGGGGAATACAACCCTTTTATAGACTTTGAGGATAAGCATAGATGAACATTCTAAAGTTTTGGTAAGAGATTATGTAGTTTTCCCTATAAATACATACCTATTCATTTACTACAAGGGGACATATTTCTGGAACAGATGTACCTAGGATTAATAGCTCCAGAAAGAGCATATTGGGATTGACCTGATTATCACCTGGTGCATGAAAATAGGCCTTATTGAGCACTTAGTTTGGCAATCCTAGGTAATATGATTAGGATAATTCACATTTTCTTTACAAACCATTATGAAGGATTTGAATTGATGGTGAAAATGAATAACCTTTGTTAAACCTATGATGTATTAGATTTAAAATAAGTTGTCTGGAAGGAATGGGAAAATATTTTATTTCTGGAAAATAAGGGAATAAAATAAATAATTGTAAAGGAAAAAATGAAAAGTATGATCGAAGGAAATTAATCTTATCCTATAGATCCATTTATAGTTTTTTTTAATTAAATGTGTGGAACTTGGGTATTATTCGAGTCAATTCCACCTTCTAAAGGATAACTCCTAGACCATGGAAGGACCAATGTTGAAATAAAATGGTTAAAGTATTTATTAGGATTATAGAATTATATTATAGAAGTATTTTTACCAATGGTATTTCAGTTATAATAATCAAAAAAAATCTAAATATTATGAGAAATTTTAGAAGTATATGTTTTTTAATTAAATTTTGATTTATGAATAACATTATGGGTTTTTCAGTTTAAGGTTTTTCATAAGTTCAAATTCTCAAACACCCCTTTTAAAAATTTATTTTGTAGGAATATAACATGATTGAGAATATTACTGGAAAACAATTATATAAATACAACTCTTTGGTTTAGTATAGGTTTTAGTGATAAAAATATTTAAGCAATAATACCCTTACATATTATGGGAATAATTTTAAAGGTATTGGTAACCTATAGGGTTTATCTTATCTTGATGTTGAAGTAATTATGGGTCATAAAAAATTGAAATATTATAATAATTCTGTTAATATGATTTTAGAAAAAGGATAACCTTCATAGTGAGTGGCAACCCATTACATCCACCGAGGGTCATGGGGCATGAACCCACAATCGAATGATGATAAGGGTTTAATGCCTACCACTGGCCTACATTATGTTCTAGTTAATATGTTATTTTTTTACTAAAATGATTTTAAATATATATATTTCTAATGAAATAGTGGTGTTACTATTGAGGTTTAGAGATTAATGTATTATATTATATAATTTTTTTAACCATATTGGTTTTGGAAAATACATAGAAATACTTATCACTCTTTTATTGATCTTATGATATGTTAAAATTGAATTTTAGTGCATTAGGCATAAAAATAATTTTTGGATATTAATTTATTAGATTAATTAATGAATTATAAATTGATCTAATAACAATAAAAGGATTAAATTATTCTTATGAAATAGAAAGATATCAAGTAAGTATATTTCGTTATCTTATGAGATAGTAAAAGAATTACTTAGTTTTAGGAAAAGGATATTGAAAAAAAATATTATTACCTTTATATATTATGAATCAAATGGTATTTTAAATCATCATAGATTTATCATATTTAGGTCCCTAACTTTCCATTGATCATTTACATTCTTTTGATCAATGACCACTATCACTCTCTATAATTATTTACACTTCTATTCTATGTTCATATCTTCAATTCCCACCAATGTTCTTCTACTTAGAAACCAATTTATGTGTAATTATATATGACCTTTTTACTTACCTTTCTATCATATTAAGAGGATTTTTAATTAACCCTTCTTACAATGTGGTTTTTCCAAAATGGAATTTTTAAATATCAAACCCTTTATTTATGAGTGCATGATCAAATTGTGAGGACACAATTTATTTAAGTTATAGAGAATATAACACCCTAGAATTATAAAATATAAACATTTTATTCAATATCCTATGTAACATGAAACACCAGGAATAAACAACCCACAAAATATATTTCTTTAAATTTAATCTCTTCGATAACTAGCATAACATGAAACCCCAAGTCTAATTGAACCATAATATAGTATAAAATTATAACCTAGGCATTAAATTAGTGGGTATAAATATTAATTAATAAATTATAAAATTATATGTTTTAAAAAATATAAAACAAATTCATTAGTTATCTATTTATTAGAAATAAAATAAAATTCATTTAAAATAAAAATAAATGTTTTCTAAAAAACTGTATTTTTTCTGAAAGATAGTTTAGTTTCACTTTGTACACATAATATAAAACTAATGTTTACCAATTTTAAAAATTAATTTGATAAAATTAAATTCATTTTTAATTCATAATATGAAAATTATATAATGGTTAATTTTTTGTATTTTTTTGAAATGTTTCATTTTTTGATGAATAGTGAAAACACTTTTTTTTTAATCTCCTTTTTGTTTAAATAATTAATAAGGTTAAATTAAATTTTAAATTAGTTATAAAGTAAAATTAGTTCAATTTTATTAGAATTTATCTATTTTATTTTATTTTAATTAATTTTATATTGAATTTTTACGTGAAAACCTTCTATACTAATGAGAATTTTCTCTTTGAAAACTCACATTTTCATCACGTCTATGGGTATAATTTTAAATTGAATTCTTCCACTTATATGAATTGAATTTGGAAAAATTAATGAGATGTTTTTTATTAGAATAATTTATATTATATAATAAGTTCAACTTAATTTTTTATCAAAATGGAAAGTGAAAACAGTAAAAATTAATTATCGTGGTTAAGGTAAAATGGGTTTACCACAGGGTTAAACTAAGAAGATTAATGTTTAGATGACCTACCAACTTTATCAAATATTATTAAATTTACATATTTACATATTATTCTTCCAAATTTATAATATATGTCCATTTTTAATCAGTTTTTATTTTAATTACTTTTTCATTTTGGATTCTTTTGGGAAATTTTAATGTAATTTTCAAGAGGGTTTTATTTCCCTACTTATAAAAGGTCACTCACCCCCTTCACTTATTCACACCTCCGAATCCCTTTGGATCGACAAAACCCTATAAAAATATCTACAAAAAATCCTTATTCACATTCAATAGCTTCTGGTCCTCCCAAAATACCATCCATTGGGTCCTTAAGAGGAGATCCAAATGCGGTTTCTCTTAGAGAAGGTAATTGTCTTAACAAAGATCATTCATTTTATTTCTTATTTTGTCACATTAAATTAAGTATTAATACTTAAAATAAAATAAAACTAGTATAAAAAATATATTTAGATGTCATTATGTAGATGTAATATTATTTATCCATCTTCTCTTCCATCAAATGGGAAACGAAATTGTCGATCGTGTGTATGGCGGACCACCGCCTCGTGAATCGATGTAATTTGTTTTTCATAAATGCCTTTCAAGGATGGATATAATGATGGATTTAACAAATTTACAATATATTTATTATATTATTATACTTATTTAATGATAATATCACACATACATTCTTACCTTCCATGCCGTTTAAATTATGATAGTGTCGCTCGTGTGTACAGCGAACTACCACCTTGTGAAACGATGTGATTCATTTATCAAATACGCTTTAAATGAAAAGTAATATGGATATATTTAGTGAATATATTTTATATATATATATATAATTATTTTTATTATTTAAAATTAAAATATTACCAACTTTTATACCCTTTCACTCGTTAATGTAATGATACCATTACTCGTGTGTATGAACAGTCAACCATCTCCATGAAGCGATGCGATACATTTTCCATGACCAGAATTAAAGAATGATTATAAAAATATATATATAATGAGTAAATATAATACTTATAACATTAATATAATTATGGTTATTATGAATCTACATTATATACCCAAGAACTAGAGCTTTCATAAAAAAGAACAAATGAGAAAATAAGGAAATTAACACATAAAACAACGAAAATAATGAAATATTATTAATAAATTGGTGATAATATGTTATAAACGAATCATATATGATATTATAAATATAAATATATTAATTTTATAAGTTAATAACTTGTTTAAAATCATTATACAACATTTTAAAGCATGTTTAACCAAAAGGAAGTGTGGGGTAAGGAACTTTATCTAAATTTCATTTCATTAAGGCATATTTTATTGTTGTGCACCTAATTTTATTTATATGGTGTAATTAATTTCTATTTTACATGTAATATCATGATTCCTTAATAATTCATGGTATTTTAAGTTTTAATTTTAATTATTTCATCCAAGGGAATTTTACTTAAAAGTTACTAAGTGGTAAATAATTTCATAACTCAATTTCATTTCATTAGGTTGTATTACTTCTTCATAGTATTTGGTATTATAAGATTATATATGTAATAATTTTTTATTTATAATTTTTATGTGAATTTACAGTTTATACATATAATTTATTCATTGATTAATTCTCACTTCAACGTTATGATCATTTCAAGGGTTTATTTCACAATCTCATTCAATCAAGAATGTTTATTTCTAATTTTTAGTGGAATTAAATTATCTGATCATTATCTAATAAAATAATTTAATTATATCCTACTATAGATATTCATAAAATTTTCAAGTAATAGTACAAGTTTTTTACAATCTTGGGTAGTTAAAATATTTGATAAATGTTTTTAATAAAATCTAACTTCATTTCTCTCTTCGGTAAGAAATCCACTTTTTTTCATAACCATATTTTCTAAAAATGTTTTAAATTTTTTTAAGATTTTAAAAATAGTTTATTAAATAAATTTTTACCTATTTTATATTTTTTCAAATTTTTTTGAAATAAATCTTCATTTCATTTTAAAACAAGGCTTTTTAGACTTTTACCAAAAATGTGAATGAAATATTTGTTTTAACATACTCGGCATTTACATAATTTCCTACCATCAAGACCAATAAATGTTTTAAAACATCCTTTATAAGTTAGAAAGATTATTTTCAAAGAAATTTATTTTCAAAATTTTTTTGAACATTTATTTTTAAAATTATTTTCAATTTTAAAAAGATTTTTTTCCTCAATAATATTATTAATGACATTTTTTTGGTATTTTTATTCATCATAAATCTCAAATATTTATTATACTTATGATACACCAAGGATATATTGTATTAATATCATAATAATTATTTATTTTTATGGTTTATGATCATTTTGACCCAACAAAGTATTAATATTCACTTTCTTGCTTCATTTTTTGTAGTTAATAACTTTCATTTGAAACATTCACTCTCTTCTGATAATTATAAAATTAATTTCATTTAATTATACATATTATTTATATCATGGATATTATTATTTCCTAAACTCTATATCATTTTTACATATGTCATTTCCCTTAAATATCCATATTCTTTGTATCATGTATATGATTATTTCCTAATCCATATACCATTTTGACATACAGTATTTAATTTAAAATTTATTTGATTAATTGGTAAATGTTAATAAATTCATATTCTTTAATCAATAAGGGTATTTGTTGATAAGAAATATTGATTCATGAATTAAATAAATCATTAAATATATAAGGAATTCTTTGGATTTGTAGTGACGGGTATGGCCTATAATTATATATCCCCTCGATGCATCGGTAGTCTCATGAGGGGAATTGGTAACCTATAATTAAATGGGTTTCTACCTATAGTTTAAACTTTCTTGTGAAAGGTATTTATAGTAGATTTATCATGTAAGTAAGAAAATTAAATCCAATTATTAAGTATTTCCTTCATTAAGAATTCAATTATTATTATCTATGATATTTTCATAATGATATTATCTTTGGATGCATTTTATTATTAGTTTATTGACAAAATAGCATGTGTTTTATATTATTTACCTTTCCCTATTAATTATGAAATATCTAATTATGATAGTCAAGTTATTTATTAAATGGAATGTATGTTTAGTTATTTATCTTACCAAATTTATTATTCATTATATAATTAGGAAAGTCAAGTTATTGATTAAATGACATGTGTCTTCCATTATTTACCTTTCTATATTGATTATTCCTTATCTAGTTATGATAGATATTTTATTTATTTAATGGTATATTTTTCAATTATTTACCTTTCCATATTGATTAATATAGTAAAATTATTTAAATGGGATGTGTTTTTATTTATTTACCTTTCCATGATTATGTTTATTAATTCATGATAGATTTTGATGTACTTAAACCTTTTTGATAATTTGAGCTCACCCTTAATTTTTCCATTTCCCAAGAATTAATCAAGTTTACTATGATTGATATGTAAGGATATTCTAGAGGGGATTATTTTATTCTCAAAAAAATATGTTGTAATTTTTATTTTCAAAAGTAATATGGGAATCATTTATGTATCTATTTTACCAAGACTACTAAATAATTATGTCCTTCAAGATGATATTCCTTATATCTTATTCTATTGTAATAAATTAATACTCTAAATTAGGGTTACTAGAGTCTAGGTCTCTATGCAAGTTATATTCCATGTACTCCCTCCTTAGATGTGTTTCACTGTTTTTCCATCCTAGCATCAAAATTATACCTTTTTGTTATCCATTCTGAATGTTTTCTATATAAACCATGATGGTAAAATCCTTTTAGAATACATAGGACATATGGATGGTTTTTTATTGATAGAGCATTGGTGGGAATTTTTCTTTTATGTTTAGTTTCATAATCCTCTTTTGTGTTAGGATGTGAGTTGTGAGGATCTTTAATGGTTGTGAGATCATTGATTGGATTGGATTTAGAATAGAAAGGGGTTTATTTGGGGGTTCTTTCAAATTATTCTTGGAAGGTGGTATTGGGTGTTTCCATAGATTGTATCATTAATTTTGTTGCTTTAGTTTTAGATTTGGTCACTTGGGTTCTAGACTAGTTGGATCCTTTGGGCTGGGATAGAATCATGGTATGCCAAGTATGGATTGGTACTATTGTGAAAATTTTGAGACGAGTATAAGAGACATATTTGAGTACTTCCCTTATAGTCATGGTGCTCTCTAAGGTTTCCCTTATGGGCTTGGTGTTGTTCAAGGATAATTGTGTGTCTGGAGCCTAACTGAGGTTTTTCTTATAGTGGGATTATTCCAAGGTTCTACTTGTGCTAGAGGATCCACTAAAATGGTTTCCTAATCCTTTTATAGTTTATAGTATCACTGAGGGAGCCTCATGATATGTTGTTCCTGGGAGGGTTGATGTTATTTTTAGCAGTTTAGATGAGGGGTTCGAGTGTTGCCTAACCCCAGTTTATTTATGTCTTGTGGCCAATAGTGTTTTTAGAAGTTCTTATTCTACTTTTGGATGATATAGAAGACCTTTGGGATATTAATGGATCAATATTTGTCCCTAATATTAATTTAGATTCTCTTCTATGTTGTCTATTTATTTTTAGGTGGATCTAGGGTGCTAATAAATGTTCTGAATGAATTCCCCCCTATTTATCTGATCGCCCTGGCTCGGGGTAGAATACTATAGAAGATATTTCACTACAAGGTCCTAGTATAAATTTGGTATTGGTCAGGCAGTGTTATACTGATTGGTCAGTTATATCCCAATTAGTATTTCAAGGCTTTTGGGACATTGGTAGGTTCTCCTAGGGTTGATAGGAGTTCATTTAGCCAATTTATATTGTAATATTAGAGTCATGGACTTAGGTAGTTGTATTTTGTTATGGAAAATAACTAATATGAGATCCTAGGGACCTTCTTGATTACTTTTTGATGTGTTATATGTATTATATATCAATTTGATTAGGTGTAAATATCACATGTTTCATGCACAAGTTATGACATAAGATGTCATGACCACCATTGGGGTGATATAATAAGATTTATTTCTCACCCCCTGTACATGAACCTCAATGTTCTTGTAGAGATTATGTTTATATTCAAGTTAATCACATGACATAGAGTATTAGGTAGAGGTCCAATGTTACATGATCAAGAGGCACTTCTCATGTGGAGTATGAGGTTTCTACTGGAGTAGTTCGGCAATCAAGGAGATCAGGTATTTGGTTTGACCTAGAGTAATAGTAGAGGATTTTGTTTATTTTACTTTATATATGTATTTTGTGTATGTGTTCATCTCAATGGGATACCAGTGTCTATATATTTTAGCTTATTTTAACTTTTTATGCAACATTTCATTTATTATAACATGTTTTTGTTTAATTTATTTATTATTCACACTTTGATTTTTATTTTTTTGTATGGTTTTGGTTTATTTCTTGTTGTTATTACATTATGTTATAAGGGAATAGTCTCTCCATTTTAGCCTTTTAGGACCTCGCTTCTATTTGGTAGCCTCTAGCGTATAGGAAGGACACTAGAGGCCTTATCATGAAGCAAATCTGGTTCTTTTTTAGTTCGACCTAGGATTCTTTGTGCCAAAATGATATCATAGCATTATTTTTTATTATCTTACTATTTGGTAGGTTGGTAGAAAAACGTTTTGGGAATTTTTTAGAGCTTGTGATAGATATTTGATTAGTGACTCATGAACAACTTTTCTAGTAGGAATTATAAGTTTAATAGGACATGGTATTGTTGTCCTTAGTTTTTTTATGTTATGGTTGTGTTATTTTAACATTGATTGATTCACTTGGGTTTGTGGATTTGATTATTTATGTATTTTTGGATCTTTTACCAATGTAAAGAGACTTATGTTCATGTGTTATACTTGGCATGTGGGATTTACTTTACATATGCATGTATATGTGTGTTTTCACCAAAAATAGATACTTGGTGGTTTAATGTGTCAATAACTACCTATATTGGGTTTCCCATATAGTTCCTTGGTGGTATTCTACTCAACTAAACCACAAGTATTTTCTTATAATGAAAGACAATGTGGATCTTGTGGATAGATGTTATCTAGTGATGAAAATATAGTTCCATCATTAAGGTATGGTTGTAGACCCCTTGTGGGTTTTTGTAGACATTGGGGTTCCCTATTGTTGGCTCAATGAAGGAAAGTTTGCATAAGAGTTGTTTAGATGCAATTGAAGTTTCCTTAAGGTTGTGGTTTCCCTAAGAAGTTTTGTGGTTATGTTGACGTTTCCATGGGCTTGTGAACTATACCATGGGGAGTTCTCTTCGTTTCATGGTTTCTTTTTTGTGTGGGTGGGTTTTGATAGATGCTTAGATTAGTTTTTTTATAGTGGTGCGATGAGATAATGGTTATGTGCTCATGGTTTTGGATCGATTCTTGATTGGGGGTGGTTATGTGGTGGATTTTGGAATGAGGGAGTTACCTTTTTTGAAGAGAAGTGTCTAAGGTACTCTAGTTTATTTGAAATAACCTACATGAGGATCATGGTTAGTGTTTTGGTAACATTATACTAGGATTATTAGTTTGATCCCCATTTTGGCATGAGAGCCTGTGAGGTATTCTTGGATAATCGCTCTACCTTGAGGATGAGAGTGATATTTGGTGTATATTTTCATAAAATTCATTATTATGTGATGGAATCTTTATGGTGTAGAGTACACCATAGGATATCGGACTTTTTGGTTCTCATTATAAGTGTTTCAAGGAGTGTGGGAATTTTATTCCTAGATAGTTAGGAATTGGTAATGATTTATGTTCCATGTTGGAACTATGATGTGAGAAATGTTTTTATGTTCATCCATTTTATTCAGTAGTAGATGAAGAGTGGTATTTGGATTTTTGTGTTTGGTTGATGGGAGGAAATAAGGATACTCATGTAGTGGGGAGAATATTAACATTCATGTATAAAAGAACACCGTTTTGGGATAGGAGTGGGGATTATGATACCAGTTGGTGGACGGACATGGTAGAATTTGAAGCACTAATATTCTAGGAGAATTTTGGTAATAGGTTAACAACTAATACTTCTTGGGGTGAGAAACGTTTATGGTGGGAAGTTTTTCATTAACCAAGTCATGAAGGTTTGAGAAAAATCAAGTGATATTTAAACTTTTTTCTCTTGGGTGGTTTTTGAAGGGAAATGGTAATTTATCTGATCATAGGATTTAGCTAATTTTTCTAACCACTTTGTTGGTCCAGGAATAGGGTGGTTACCCTAGGGTAGGAGTATGGTGGAATTCCAATCCATTTTTATTTTGGAAGAATATTTAATATTTCATTAATTAAATATTATTTATTTATGTGTGTTTTAATGGTGATATATTCTTTTTTTTATGTCATATTGAAATTCTAACTCCATGGTTTATTTTTGAGTTTGGGGTTTTTCCTAAGTAGGTTATAAACTCACATTGGGTTTTTGAGCTAATTTTAAGCCCCATTCTCTTTGTTTTTTTCATTTTACCCATTTTTTTTCTTATTACCCTTTGATTATTGTATATTCCCATGGGGTATAGGGTTTTCCCCTTTTTTTCCTTTGGCTAATAGAGGATAGGGATGGTGAATCGAGGGATCACATTGGGATCTTCGTCTAGAGGTTGATCGAGCTACTGTGGGTGTGTGGTATAGATCTAGGATCTAGGTTCTAGTGTTTTACACCCCTAGGTAGGATGTTTTTATGTTTTTCCCATTAATAATGATAGTTTAATTTTTAAAAATTTTAATCTTGTTTTTGGGTTGTTGGGGACCCCTAGAGTGTCGATCTATAGTGTCTTTTGGACTAATCAATCATTATGTGTGATCTCTAGTGTTTTCTATTTGGAAAAACATGATCACATGACCTTTTCTCTTGACTTAAACATTATGAGTTCTTATTTTTTTGGTGAATATTTGAAGATAATGGATTCATGATGTGTGTTTTCAAGACACACCATATAGAATAGCTCGGTGTGTGGACGAATGCTTGGCCAGACACCCCTTGTGTTGGGGAACATGTCTGTGTAATGTACATGACTTGAACCCATGTATAATAAGTTGTGAGATGCCATATACAGTACTTATCCTAAACATAGGTAAGTTATATGGCTAGGTACCTTAGATAATGGGACACATCATTTGTGTTCAGTACATGACATGTAGTCACTTGTAGTGAACAAAAAGTTTAGTTGAGGTACATCAGTATGCACACCATTCAGGGTGCACACCATATATGGGATAGGCATGTTATGTACTTTGAAAATTACATGAAAAGTCATTTGGGATAAATGTTCAGGGAGGCTTTCAATGGGTACACATTGTGTGCCTGAGGTACATGTTGTGTGCTCCCTCCTAGGAGGTGTTTCATTAGTTTTTTTCCTAGTGTCAAAATTAGATCTATGAATAGTCTTTTTTGAGTATTTTTACACATATATCACAATAGTAAAATCATTTA
This sequence comes from Viscum album, assembly GCA_963277665.1. NCBI lineage: Eukaryota > Viridiplantae > Streptophyta > Magnoliopsida > Santalales > Viscaceae > Viscum > Viscum album. The sequence continues at coordinate 478,019,022 of OY728164.1, read as the reverse complement.
GGTGTGTAAAGGCTATCTAGATGGTTTTTTTATTGAGAGAGTTTCTAGGGAGGTTTTTTTTGAGTTTTGGTTTTAGAATCCTCTGGTGGGTTAGGATGTGAGTTGTAGGGCCCAGTGAGGTTTATGAGTTCATTTATTAGCTTGGGATTAAAATGATAATGGGTTTATTTATGGATCTTTCAAATGATTCTTGGAAGGTGGTATCATGTGTTTCTTTGGATGGTATCTTTATTTTACCTTCTTGAGGTTTAAATATGGTCTCTTAGGGTCTAGAAAAGTAAAAGAATTAAGGTTGGGATGGAATCGTGGGATATTGGGAATGACTGGGTACCATTAAACAAAACTGATATGGGTCTGAGGGACCTTCTTGAGGTACTCACTTATGGGTGTGGTGCTCTTTAAGGTTTCCCTTACAGTATTGGTGTTGTTTGAGGATAAGTTTCGTGTTAGGAGGCTGAGTGAGGTTTTTATTATAGTGGTCTTGGCCAGAGGTTTTTCTTGTTCTAGAGGAGCCCCATGTAGGGGGTACTATTATTATTGTAGTTTAGAGGACCATTGAGGGTTCCTCACAAATCATTGACCCTGGGAGGTTTGGTGCTAGTTTTAGTGGTTTGTAGGAGGGGTTTAATCATTGTTTAGCTATATTTTCTTTATATATTGGGTCCATGCGTGTTTGAGGTATTTCTTTTTTGGGTTTTGGATGAGAGTTGAGGCCTTTGGGATATTACTATATCAAGAATTTTCCTTAATATTGATTGTTGTCCCCTTTTATATGGTTGTTTTCAGGTGGTGTATGGAACTAATGGATGATTTGGATGAGTACATCCCAACTAGTTTAGCTAGTCTCCCTAGGTAGGGGTAGGGGACTGTGGAGGTAATTATTCTCCCAAGACCTAGTATGAGTATGTTCATATCTAGTAGGTGTTTCACTAATAGTTTAATTATATCTCATTTAGTACTTAAAGTCTTCTAGGAAATGGGTAGGTTCTCCCAAGGTCAACAGTAGTTCCTGCTTCTAGTTCAGATCGTACTATTTGAGTCTTAGAGCCCAGTAGTTATGAGCTATTATGATATATTCCTAGTATGAGATATTAGGTTCTATATTTCCTGATCATTGACATGTTAAACATATTTTATCTATATTTTATTAGGAAGACACACTTTCTTTCATGTGTTCCGGTGTGTCATGTGCAATAATTTTTCTGGCTTGTGTTGAGGTAGGGGTAGATTTACCTCGGGTGTCATTCTAGAACCCAAGGTTATTTGTTTTCTTTATATTTAGTTATATTTAGTTTATTTATTTCTTTTATTTATTTCTATTTTAATATTTTTTGTTCATTTAGTCTAGAAATATCATGTATTTCATGCACATATTATGACATTAGATGTTAGGACCACCATTGGGGGTGGCCTACTAAGATTTATTTCTCACACCCTTTATATACTCCTCAATGTGCACATAGACCTTAAGTGTACTTTTAGGTTGATCATATAACACTATGGATTGGGTGTTCCCCAGTGTTTCATGATTGAGAAAGACTGATTGCATGTATTTTAAGGTCCATTCTATAGTGGTTTGGTGGTCATGAATATTGGGTATGTGGTTCATTTCAGAGTATCATTAAATCATTTTGTTTATTTTTCTTAATATAATTATTATGTATATGTGTTTGGACTAATGGGAAACTAGTGTTTGTATGTTTTTTTCTTACTTCAAGTCTATATTTCACATTCTATTTATTATAGCATGTTTTTATTTCTGTTATTTATTATGTAAGCTCTGATGTTTATTTTTTATTATGTTTTTTGTTTAAATATGTAATTATTTCACTTTGATCTGAGGGTATAGTCTACCCATTGTATCCTTTTAGGTTCTCATTGATATTCAATAACCTCTGGCATATATGGAGGCATGTTTGAGGCATTTTTGTAGCGACCGAACCGCAGAGAGATTGGATTCGGTGTCTACTACCAATTACATTGGAAAGATTATAAGGAATAATTTCCCAAAGGACTGAGAGTTTAGTAGTATTGGTAAGCCAGATACATACATGAGTTTTTTATTAAAAACTAATACAGTGGTTATAAGATAAATTTTTTTCTAACAAAATAACATCAGGGATAACATTATTCAATATAGTATATCTCTTCATATCATTCATAGTACACTTCTTGGATTCATGGTGAAAGGAAACACAATAAGGGTGATCTAAAATTCTTATTAAGGGTAAAGTACATTAGAAGAAACAATAAATCAATGAGAATATTCAATATGAAAAGTTAAATAACTAAATTCACATGCCATGTAATCAATAAACTGAATGGAAGTGCGTAAAAAATATGAAAAGGTAATAACTAGAAACACATTCAATTCAAATAACTAAATAAATAAAAATAAATATGGAAAGTTATGGAACTAAAACACATTAAATTTAATCAATGAACATAAAATGAAATGTATCCATAGATATATCGATGTAAAATCTCATGGATGAATAATAGGTAAAACTAAATGAGGGAAATGCTTGATTATTGGACACCATGTTTTCTAGGTACATGGTACCTTTACAATCAATACATTTCATAATATTGTTCAAAACATATTGAGTAAAAACTAATCTAAGGTGGATATCCAAATGACTCATCCCATGAGACTAGAAATGCATCAAGGGGCTATCAATAACTGGGTCCCACCCATGTTGTAGCAGTCCAAAACATTCCTCATATATCTAATAATAAATTTAAAAATGTGTCCTATAAAATATAAATATGGAGTATAAGGTATAGATTTGTCAAATATTTCCCTAAATAATCAAACAAAATTAAAAGTAAACACCACAAGAAAATGATATACAGTTTAGGAAATGAACATATCCACGATAAATAATAGGGTAAAATAGGGGAAAATAAATGTTCAATGATCATAAGAAATTTAATATTTCAAGGGGAATAAAAGGAATCAAGCAAGTGAATATGAATATTATCCTTTCCCAAATCAATCATAAACCATCAACAGGAATATTGAGGATGGTATAAATACAACATATCCCAAGTGAAGTAAAATTAAGTTTTTTTATCATTGAGGAATTAAAAGATTATAAAAATATATTTTAAAAATTTTCTTGAGGAAAATATCCTTTTTTTTAAACTATTGAGAAAACTTTTCTTTTAAAATCAATTTTAAAAACAAATATTTAAAAATTAACCTTTTTAACATGTAATGGAAGCTTATAAGGAAGTACGGTGGTCAAATTCAGACATTTCGTACAAGGTGAAAAGAACATTCCTTTTACATGGTAAAAGGTTAAAAAATGACTTGATCAGAAACAAACAAGAATATTACATTGAAAACATTGGTAAAAGGAAAAAAGGGTAAAATTTTATTTACAAAATAATTTTAAAAACTTTTTTGAAAACATTTTAATAAAACATCATTTTTTTTAAGAAAACGGGTTCTCCAACTAAAGAGATAAATAAATTCAGGGTTTCATAAAAACATTTTATAAAACACCTTGAGTACGAAAGAGTGAAAAAATGGTACTAATAATTTAAAAGGGTCATCATTAACCAGATTATAGGAAAATGAAAGGGTTTATTGAACAATGGTTATTTAATTTCCTCAAAAGGAAATGAATTATTAATAAAATTATTCTTGACTAAAATAATCTTTAAACATTCCAAAGTGTCTCAAACCACTTTGAAACATTTTAAATCATAATAATCATGAAATAATAGAATTAAATTGAATTTATAATATTTTTATAGTAATTAGATTCATTACATATCATGTAAAAGGGAATTATATACATCAAATAAAAGAAACTAGGTGCATAACAACAAATAAGTATCAATGGAATGTAAATTGAGACGAAATCCCTTACTATGTGTTTTCTTTCAGTTGAAAGTCATTTAATATACTATATAAAAAAATTTGGTTAATTATTTAATTTATTTATAACATTTTTCATGTTTATAATTACTATTACCATGTTTTAAACAATTACTTTATCAATTAATTTTACATTGGGTTTTTTGACCAAATTCAGCTCATGTGTTAAAAACAACTTTGGTAGGTCAACTATGGTCAAAGGGGTCATTATATAATAGCTTCAGAATAATAATAATGACATAATTATCATATTTATACATCTATTATAATTTTAAAACCAATAATTAAATATTTTTATGAAAAAATTAATCAACGTTACAATCATGGAGACGGTAGGTCATATGTATGCATAAGTAACGTTCCCATTTTTCAATGATCATTATGGAAAGAAGGTAATTAATAAATATATATTTACATAATTATAATTATATCATTAATACCATATTATTTAATCATATATTCTTATATATATAATTATTGTGATGTAAAAGGAATTACTTCGTGTCGATGAGGCGGTAGTCCATACATCCATGAATGACATGATCACTTTTTAAGTGTGTGAAGGAGTTATAATGAAAATGATATATATTATATTTCTAGAAATTTAATTATATAATGAATATAATATAGAGGTTTTTTATGTCATATATTTTTAATTAAAACCATACTCTATACATTCCATGTATAGCATGAATGAATCACATTCCTTTGGGGAGGCAGTTGTCCACACTTCCACAAACGATGTTATCGTATTTATAAAAAATAGAAAGTATAAGGGTATGTTTAATACAAGAATTAAATAATAATAAATAAATAATAAATATAATATATAACATATATAAATATATTTTCCATCATAATGTCCACTGTGAAAGGTGGTAAAGTAAAAATTAATAATCATCGTTTCGTGAGGAAGTAGTTCACCGTACATAGAAACAGTAAATTTATTACCTATTAGATGGATGTGTGTGTATGTTTAGGTCTAAAAATTAGCATAAAAACATACTTGTATATTTATTATACCCTTTTTTTATATAATAATATAGTAATAAGAGTTTAGGTGTTTTATAATGGAAATAAAACTAAATAACATAAGGAAGGATGTTACCTCTAAATCGGGTAACTCCTTTTGGTTTGAACCAACGGCTTCCTTGGACTGATTTCATCCAAGGGGAGGCTTTTAGTATGAGTGTATGTATTTTTAAGAGATATTTTGTAATATCTTGGTCTATATAAAGTGTCTTTATATGTGTGAGGAAGTGGGAGGAGAGGAGTCCTTTTTATAGTGGAGGAAGAGTGGCACTCTTGTAATATTTTGAAAAAGTAATTCCATACACGTTTTTCACAATGCAAGTGGCTCTAATAAAATAAAAATATATATAAAAGGAATTATATGGTCTAAATATATCCTTAAAATGGATCTTGAAAAATTTTATAGGTCATTTGGGCCCTTAAGATTAAGGTTTAGTCCCTTATTATGCTTAATTTTACCTTAATCCTTATAATTAATTTTCATTACATTCACTAATATTTTTTGTAAAAAACTAAGTTTAAATTATTATAAATTATAAATTATGCATATTTAAAATATTGAATCTATTTTTCCAAATTAAAATCATATAATTGGAAGAAATTAATTTAAAATTAATCCTGTATACGGGACGACAATGTGGGTTTTTAAAGTAAAAAACTTCTGAAAGCTGGCTATGTTTTTATAATAAATTTTAGAGGTAAAATGATTAAAATGAACTAAATTAGAATAATTTATAAACATATTATATAATTAAACTTTAAAACCAATTTAAAATATGATTTATCCTCATAAATAATTTAGATGAAAATGTAGTTGTGAATTAAAATTCATTATTTTTCATCATTTGTTAAAAAATCAAACTCCACATAAAAATACCAAAAAAAATCACCCTAACCAAATTTTTCTGTTTCTATTTCAAATATAAAGTTAATTTTTACATATATAATCTATAAAATTTATAATAAATAATTTCAAACAAAATTCTCTTTTAAAATGCGGTAAATTTTCTTTCATAAAAAATAGTAATTTATGTGTAAAATTGGGTTTATTCTTATATTATGATTAAAAAATATATTATATGAATATAAAAAATATTATATTTAATATAATATATATATTTATTACATTAATATCTATCACTAATTGTAATTAATTTAATTTATTATTGTAAAACAACTTTGTAAGCATAAAAAATAGTTTTTTATAAATTATACTCTTTATTTTGAATTGGGTATTATATTAATTTCTAATTAATTTGTAACCAATGAATTAGTTTTATAAAATATATTTGCATAAGATAGTTAATATTTTTCATAATAGAAAGTTTATATTAAATAAAATAATAATATTATAATAATATATTTTTCTTTGGCAAAACTCGGTTTTGTGTGTAATGCAAGCCATTGAAGAAGGTCGCTCTTGTGGAATACGCTGACTCAACTTCGCATTCATTGAAATATATAGAATATATATAATCTATTTAAAATAGTAAATATATTATAAAGTCTCCGGATATTATATTCCATTATGTTCTTGGTGTCACGTATCATTCAAACTATTTAATATAGAGTTCTTACTTAAGAATTGTGGGGTGTTACAATTTTTGTGAGCTATATTAAGTGACATGTCAGGTCAACTCAGGATGGTTCATGATAGTTTTTTATTATAAGGTTGTGATGACAATAAGGCTGAATTTTTTTTTGATATCTATTTATGTATTGGAAATCAAATACCCATTGCTAAGGAAGAATATCTCACTAGATGATAAAATGAAATCCATAAAAAAATTTGAGATCTTATTCAAGAGTTCATAAAGAGGGCAGTGTAAGATTTTATTGATTTAGTATAATAATATCCATACCAGTCAAGAGACTAAATGAATGTCGATAGATGTATAATATCATGAGATAACATTGGGTGGGATGATTCCTTTCTCTGGGTAAATATTGATACCTTTCCACCCCCTTGCAACCATTAAGTTTAGGATTATAACTTCTCATGATTTTGTAATCACTAAAATTAATTATTTATAATAAATATCTTAGACTTGACTAGAACACATCAAGGATTATATTCCCGCATTGGGGATGAACTATGTAAAAATAATATGTGTTGTTATTTATTGTATGTTTACTACATTCCATGGGGTCTTAGGTGTTAAGAGAACATAAGTTGATCTATACATCTTAACTAAGATATAAGTTTGAATATTAAAAGGATATAATCAAAATAGAATATAATTTGGTAAAAAGAGTCACATTGATTCACCCCCTAGTTCATCATAAGATCCATTGAGTGCTTTATATATCATTTCAAGACTCTCTTCTGTTTAAAGTGACATAGGGGATTTATTCTTATGGGTAAGGAAAATTTTATGATTATTTTAGGTAATAAAGATCAATTGGTATATATAAGATAATATGTGGTAGATGTTAGTATTATCAATATTTTACTTCTCCTGTTATATCATTATGGGAGGCATAATACATTATTGAAATATATTCCTTGAAGGATGACATTTGATAAATAAATAAGTCAATAATTGATAAAATTAAATATTTTATATAGTCTATGTTTGCGGATATGGAGAGAAAAACATAGCCTATATAACCTACCTATCAAAATCCTCTATCTCCTCACTCAGACTTGACTGTGTTCTATGAGTTTCATATTGGACAACCCCATTTAAATATTATAGCATACAGAATCAAATATAATATAGGGGATTGCATAAATCATAAATTTATATAGTTAGATCAAGTAATAGTTACGATACATGATATTATTGATCTAACTGATTGATTTTTATTACCTACTGAGGAGGCAGTCATAGTTGGATAGGGTCTGAGTCATTTTTTACTTTGTCCAACTAGCCTTGTTTTAATTTTGACATATAAGGTATGTTATAACACACTAAACATTTTATGGCATGTTTCTATTAAATAAATTCTATTCCTTAGATAGCCTATATTTCATAAATTATTTTGTTTCTTTGAAACAACACTTATTTATTTAGGATATAGTCATAACCCATCTATTAAACTTTAATTTTCCACTTCTGTGTTTTGAATTTTGAAAAACGAACATACACGGCAACGACTAGGGTGATATTTGGAGTCTAATAGAATCAAGTTAATTTTTTGTAAATAGTAACTTACCCTTATGAATAGTAACATACCATTATGAATAGTAACCTAAGATTATGAATAGTAATATAACCCATATTAATGGTAACCTTATTCATGAATGTATAAATAAAATTTAGGCACCTTAAAAAGAAAGATGAATATTTTAAGTGTTGGTATTTTTCAACTAAATAATGTTTTTAATTAAAATTTATATTTATCATATTTAGAAAATTATTTTTCAAAAATAGAGTTCATTTTGGGATTCTACGCATCAAAAAAAATTTGGGTGAATTTTTTAGATTTTTCTGAAATACATAAAATTTTTGTGAATAGTAAAATACATTAATTTACCATATAAATACCTTAAAATTCACTATTCCTACCATAATGAGTGATGTAAGAACCCAAATCTCTAACTAAGATGCACTTATTACTATAATAGGTCATTTAATCCCCACTATATCTTATCTTTTGGAGAAATAATAAATTAATGGTTATAATATTAAGGAAACCCTCCTCCCCTCCACTATATAAACCACGACTCACGCCCTCTTCCTCCCACACCTCTCAAGCTTCAATACATGCCTAAATTCTACTCAAATATCTCCCTAACCTTCTCCCACATGTCTAAGACTTTATGGTATCATCAAAAGACTAAAAACAAATGCCTTAAAGAGATTATCCGGGAGGGGTACTCAAGAGGTGAACCTCTCTTCACTTTTCTTTCAAATTCTTTTACAAGTTCCATTTTTGGTTGGTCTATCCTAACCTCCCCACATAAAAATTATATGATAATTCCAGTAACTTACATGTAATGGAATTTTATTATTCTAATGTAATATTTCATCATCGTCTCTCTTTTCCCCCACCTCTTACACTAAAAATGAAAATATCGTCCGAGATGTGTTAATTTATCACATTCAAGGATGAAGGGTTTTAAATTTCTATTATTTTCTTTCATATTGGTAATGAAACGTTTTTAATGGTTGAACCAGATTAGAATATATGTATTTTACCTTATTAAATGTTTTGTAATCCTTACAAACTCATAATATAAAACAATAATACAAAACAAGTTCATTATGCACAAAACCACTAAGTTAGTCCAAGAGTTTGTAATTAACTTTTATCTAATGAGTCATCCTCATGTTATATAACCCAAAATCATTATATGATAATTTATATATCTATAATTTCACTGATAATATATATTAACAATTCGGTATTTTTTTATCACATTTCAAATGAACTTCCATTCATGAATACAAGTAAACCGATCATGAAAACCAAGGAAGAAAATACTTCTGAAACAATAAAATTGAACCTCTTAAACCCATAAAAAGGGAATTAATGAACCCAATAAGGTTATAATAAATAAATTAAATGTCTATGAGGTTATGTGCTTATTAATTAATGAAGTTAAATTTTATTATTCAGGTCATTAATATCAATCAAGAACACCTTCGGGTATAAGGTAAGTGGTCCTCTCTATCACTTTTATTCAAGAATCCCCCCTATGTTGTGTCCTTTTATTTTTAATTCCAAATTATGGGGTATATTTTTTAAACTCCCCCATATTTCCCTTATGATATTTAAATTATGGGATACCCCTTTACCTCTCATTAATCCCTCACAAGAACACCAGTTACCATACCAAAATGTTGTAAGGGATATCATAACTCAATTTCCATTCATTGAGTTAAACATATTTTTCATTGGTTATGTTTTTACAAGGATATGTATGAATGGAATTTTATTTTTTAATAAAATCTATACACATCTATTATGTGGGTTCATATTTTTCACACATAATTAGGTCATGGAATCATCCTCACTCTAATGATAGGATCATTGTAAGGGGTTTCTCATCTCACTTTTGTTTCCATGAGATTTCCATTGTCCACCACTTATTTCTTGTATGTGTTGTATGATTACTACCATTTGATATATAATATCATGATTCTCTTTATATTCATGGTATTCATTAATTCACTTGATGATTATTAACTCGATTGATTATAATATTGTAAGGGACTTTGTTTCGGTTTCCATTTCATTATGATTATTTGGTATTGTTCACCAAATCATTCTTATGTGGTGTACCTACTGACCATTTTGGATCATTTTCCATTTGAAATTGTAAATATATTATATATCCATATTCTAGTTTCATGGATATGATTATTTTATTAAGTTGTATACCTTGTGACATACAATGTTTATTTGGAATTTTGTTTAAACTATAAAAATATTAATGAATTAGTATCCTCTACTCTATACAGATATTGAGAAGGCATATTGTACTTATATTAAATATATATATAAATAATGATTTGTACTTTTAGTGATGTTAGGGGAATGTTGTATCCCCTCGATGTATTGACAGTTCTCAGACAAATTAGTTAGCGGCAAACCCTTCGAGTTTGTTTCCAAAATTCAGATGGGTTTCTACCCATGGGCTTAAACCATTTTGACGGTATAGTGGTATCATGTTCTAGATACAAGACATCCAATTAATAATAATTATCTTTACTTAGTTTTAGTTATTACTATCCATGAGTTTTTCACTATGAAAAAATATATAGATGCAGTTTAGTTCTAAGTTTATTAATGGTATGTGTGTTTTTTCATTTATTCACCATGCCATATTTGTTTATGATTCAGTTATTGTAGATTCATGCTTCCACAATTTTTAACCCTTAATAATCCTTTGATCTCACCCCTTCCATTTTTTTACCTTCAGTAGGTTATAAATAGGATAATAGTTATTGAGTTCTCTTGGATGAAGTTTATTAGTTTTTGTTATGTATTGTATTTTGTTACCCTTCCCATTGTAATATGAGTTTCACATGTGTATCTATTTTCTTCAAGACTACTAAACTAATCATTCCTTTAGGATTTTTTTCCTTTTAACCATTACAATGTAATTAGTAATGCATCGGATTCGAGCTTTTGGGGTTATGGTGTTACAGATGGTATTATAGGAAGTTTAGTATAAAAATTGGAAACTATATTAGAAAATGTAGATTCTGGAAAAAATACCTAGGATGGTATTTCAGGATAAACAAACAAGAACATTTTGTAATTCTGATACGTAATAGATTGTGTGGATCATTCTAGAAAATTCATCTCTATCTAGATACAAACAAGTAGAGGTGGATCTAGTACATATGTACCTAAGAGTAAAAATTCTAAAAAGTAGTTTCGGTCTTGACTCGGGGTATCCTGGTGCACGATAATGGGTCTTGCTGCACTCTTGGTTTAACACTCTAGGGGGATATGCTTAGGATAATTCACATTATATTTACAAGACACTATTAAGGATTTGAATGTAAATTTTCCTCAGAGAAACCATGTTTATGAGATTATCCATGCATAGAATTTCAAATTATGATAAGTAATTTTCTTGTTGGGATTATAAATTATGATTCATAACCTAATATAGTGTATGAAATAATTTAGAAATGGATCCCAATGGAAGAAGTGGAATCAATACTTGTGGACAATTTAGGGATTACCCCACTAATAAAGTCAATACAGTCAATGTTAGAGAAGATAATATCATGACCATATTGGGAGAACTTACTCCGGCTACGATGAATAACCATGATACACCTATACTAGATCGTTTCATTCGGCTGAAGCCCTTATCTTTTAGTGAGATTACTAATCTGGTGGTAGCTTAGAAGAGTATCAAGTCCCTTGAAAATATATTTCAGGAATTAAGATGTAATGAAAATGAAAAGCTAGTTCTAGAATTATATTTACTCAAGGGTGATGCTGATCAATGGTGGTCCTTGATCCAAAATACCACTAAGGAAGAAGAAATAGAAGATATAGAATGGAGAAATTTTAAGTTCTTTGAAAAATATTTCCCTCGTGAACAACAAATTGAAATTAAGAAGAAATTCATTTTCCTAAAGAAAAGGGAAGAAGAGAGTGTTTTAGAGTATGAGGCTACCTTCACAAGATTAGATAGGTATTCTATAGATTATGTACAAGATTAAGAAGATAAGATTGATCATTTCTTTTAAGGTCTTAAGCAAAGTCTTCAAAGGGCACTGGCTTCTAAACATTTTCATCATATGATGAAATTTTATTAAGTACCATAAAAATAGAGAAGGAATCTTCTAGATCAAAACTGTTCTAGGGAAACCAAGATAAGAAGTGGTAATATGATAACCATGGAAAAGGTGAAGCATAAAATAAGAACAAAGGAACAAAGAAATTTCCATTATGTAAGAACTGTGGAAAGAATCATCTTGGAAAATTCTTGAAAGGCATGGGAGTCTTCTATAATTGTTGAGAAAAGGTTCATCAATCTAATGAATGCAAGGGGAAGAAACAAGTTTATGATGTTCAATACTACAATTTTAGAGAGATGGGACACTATGAAAATTATTGTCCTAAGTACCAAGGAAACTTTCCATAGAAAAGTCCATGATAGCAAGGGAAAGATTATGTGATTACAACCGTGGAGGTTGAAGCTTCTAATGATGTAGTGGTAGGTACTTTAATTGTTTCCTTAAACCTAGAAAATGCTTTATTTGATTCTTGATCATTGCATTCATTTATATCTTCCCAGTTTTCCAAGAAAATTAGACATGTCCAATTTTATTTAATAAAGGAGTTGTTAGTCAAAACTCCTAGGGGATGTATCATTGCAACAAAGGCATGTCGATCATTCCCACTCATGAAACATAAATGTGATTTAGTTTCTAAACTGATCATCATACCAATTATTGAATTTGATATAATTCTCAGTATTAATTGGATCTCAATTTATTATGTGGAGATCAATTACAAGAATAAGTAAGTTACAATTTTTTAGAATGGTGTATAATCCCTTATATTTAGAGTAGAAATCTCACCATATAATTCTTATCTAGATCCACCCCCTTATAGCTCTACTGAATGAAATTCTTGGAGAGGAAGAGAACATGATATCTATGGGTGAGGAAAGAAATTTTCAAATTGAATATGTGCCTATTGTGTAAGAATACATTGATGTATTTTAAGGGGATTTACTGAGACATTCTCTAGAACGAGAAGTTGATTTATCTATTGACTTAATTACAAGTGAAAGACCTATATCAAAGACTCCCTATAGAATTTCCACTGTGGAATTAGTGGATCTAAATAAACAACTAGAGTAATTGAGTGCCAATTGATTTATTCGACCTAGTGTTTCTCCATGGGGTCCCATATCCTCTTTGTCATGAAGAAAGATGGATCCATGAGGCTATGCATTGATTACAGGGAAATCAATTCTATTACAATAAAGAATAAGTATCATATTCCATGAATTGATGATTTATTCAATCAACTTCATGGATCACAATATTTTCTGAATATTTACCTTCGATCTGGATATCATCAGTTGTGTGTGAGGAAGGAATATATTCCAAAGACAACATTTTGAACCAGGTATGGGCATTATGAGTTTACAGTAATGGATTTTGGACTGACCAATGCATCCTATTTTTTCATGGATCTAATAAATAAACTTTTCAAGGAATATCTTGATGAATTTGTTATGGTATTTATCGATGATATCCTCATATTCTCCAAAATATATGAAGACCATGAGAATCACTTGAGGATTATTCTAAAAACTCTTAGAAGAAATGAATTATAAGGTAAGTTTATAAAGTGTAAATTTTGGATTCAATTAGTTTCTTTTCTTGGCTATATTGTCTCTAAGGATGGAATATTAGTTTATGATTTGAAGATAAAGGCAGTCCAATAATGGACCACACTAACGAACATAAGCAGGGTATGAAGTTTTATTGTCTTAGCAGGTTACTATTGGCGTTTCATTTAGAATTTTTCTCAATTGGATAACTATCTAACCAATCTCACATGTAAAGGGGTTAAGTTTGTATGGATGGAATAATGTACAAAATTCTTCAAAGAATTGATAATAATATTGTTCAATGCTCTAATTTTGACTCTTCCATTTGGAAATGATGGATTTGTGATATACAGTGATGCATCAAATAATGAACTAGGTTGCTTCATTATGCAAAATTATAAATTTATTGCTTATTCATGAAGGAATTTTATGAATCATGAGAAAAATTACCCAACACATGATCTTGAGTTAGCATCCATAATCTTTGCTCTAAAAATATGGATACATTATCTCTATGGTGAAATATGTGAGATATATACTGATCACAAGAGTTTGAAATACATTTTTACACAGAAAGAAATCAACATGAGGAAAATGAGATGGATCGAGATACTCAAGGATTGTGATTTTTCAATACACTACCACCCAGGAAAGGGAAATAAGTTAGGAGATGCATTAAGCAGGAATGATCATGTACTTCTGACCCGAATGAGGATTGAGAGAGATCTTATATTCTTGGATCTACTAAAGATGGATATAATAATTGTTAAGGAAGGGTAAACATATTTCCTCTTTAAAATGATTTCTAAACTATATTTACTAGAGAAGATAAAAGTCTCTCAATATGATTATGAGAATATACACAAAAAAATTAACACTTTTAAGTATGGGAGATTAGAAGACTTCATATATAAGGAAGGAGTTGTGAAATTTGGAAAGAGGTTATGTGTTCCATCAGTACCTGAGATAAAAAGGGAACTATTAGATGATACTTATAGCTCAAATATTTCTATACAACCTTTTGGAACTAAGATGTATAGATATTTGAAGGAACATTTTTTTGATATATCATGAAGTGAGAAATTGTTGACTATGTGTCAAGGTGTCTATTTTGTTAACAGGTGAAGGCAGAGAGACAATATCCTAGAGGGGTGATGAAACCTCTACCTAATCCTATCTGGAAGTGGGATTACATTACAATGTATTTTGTCACAGGACTACCAAGGAAACCTATAAGGAATGATGGAATATGGTTAATTGTTGATCATCTCACAAAATCAGCACATTTCCTTTCTATAAGATAGGATTTACCACTTGAACGCTTAAAATACTTTATATTAATGAAGTTGTAAGTCCATATGGTGCACCTATATAGATTCTGTATGATCAAGATCCCTGGTTTACAAAAAAATTCTGGAAAAGTCTTCAGAAGGATTTGGATACTGAGATTTATATGATTATTACTTATCACCCCCAAACTGACGGATAGTCTGAAAGGACTATTCAAACACTGGAAGATATGTTGAGATCATTATCTCTTGACTTTCAAGGTATATGGGATCAATAATTTCTTTTGATGGAATTTTTTTACAATAATAGTTTCCATTCTAGCATTCAAATAGTTCCATATAAAGCATTATATGGTAAGAGTTGTCAAACTCTAACTTGTTGGGATGAAGTTGGCGAGAGGAAACTTTTAGAATGAGAACTTATCAAAGAAAAAACTACAAAGGTAAAGAAAATTCAGGCCCATACTAAAGCATCCCAAAGTAGGGAAAAGATTTATGCTAACAACCAGAGAAAAGATTTAGAATTTCAATTAGGTGATCGTGTCTTTCAAAAAGTATCTATGTGGAAGGGTGTCTTAAATATCAGTAAGAAAGGGAAACTGAGCCCCAGATACATCAGACCATTAAAAATTATGGAAAAGATCAGAGTTGTAAATTTCCATTTATAAATTCCACCAAGTCTCTCCAAAGATCATAATGTGTTCCATGTTTCAATGTTAAAAAAATACATGCCAGGCCCAATGCATGTACTCACCTATGAAGAAATAGAACTGGAACTATATTTGTCATACTATGAGGAGCCTATAGAGATTCTTGACACAAGGGGGCTGTATTGAGAAATCAGACAAATAAACTAGTAATGGTTATTTGTGGAAACCATAAAATGGAGGAAGAAACTTGGAAACCTAAGGATGTTATGATTAAGAACCACCCACATGTTTTTAGAGGAATTTATACATGAAAATTTTCTTGGATGAAATTTTTGAAGGAGAGAATAATATAACACCCCAAACATTTTATGGTATATTTCTCTTAAATACATTATATTCATTAGATAGACTATATTTCATAAATCATTGAGTTTATTTGAAAAACACCTTTTTATTTAGGAGATATTCATGACCTAGCCATTAAACATAAATTTTCCACTTTTGTGTTTTGAATTTTGAAAAACAGACATACACGATTGTTATGAGGGTGATATTTGGAGTCTCATAGAATCAAGTTAATTTTTAGTGAATAGTAACTTAACCTTATGAATAGTAACATTACCTTACGAATAATAACCTACCCTTATGAATAGTAATAAAACCCTTATGAATGGTAACCTTACTCATTAATGTAAAAATAAAATTTAGTCACCTTAAAAATGAAGATTAATATTTTAAGTGTTGGTATTTATTTATTAAATAATGTTTTTAATTAAAAATTAAATTTTTCATATTTTGAAAGTTATTTTTGAAAAATGGAGTTCATTTTTGGATTCTACACATTGAAAAATGGTTCAGGTAAATTTTTTGTATTTTTCTGAAATTCATTAAATTTTTCTGAATAGTAAAATACATTAATTTAAAGTATAAATACATTATAATTTAAAATATCTATTCCTAGAATCATGAGTGATGTAAGAACCCAAATTGTGAAATCACATGAATTTATTACTATTATAGTTCATGTAATCCTCAATATTTCTTGTCTTGTGGAGAAATAATAAATTGTTGATTATAATATTAAGGAAACCATCATCCCCTCCACTATATAAACCACCCCTCACCCCCTCTTCCTCCCACACCTATAAATCTTCAATATTTGCCTAAATTATTCTAAAATATCTGCCTAATATCCTCCCCCACATACAAGACATGATGTTCTCACCAAAAGGCCAAAAACAAAGGCCTTAAAGAATATTCTCATGGAGTACTCAAGAGGTGAACCTCTCTTTCCTTTTCTTTCAAAATCTTTTATAAGTTCCATTATTTTGTTCCTCTCTTCTCACCTTCCCACATCCAAATGCTATAATAATTCCATTACCTTAAATTTACTATGATTTTATTATTCTAATGTAATATTTAATCACTGTCTCTCTTTTCCTCCACCTCTTACACTAAAAGTGAAAATACTGTCTGAGAAGTGTTAATTTATCACATTCAAGGATGACAGGTTTTCAATTTCGATTACTGTCTTCAATACTGGTCATGAAAATAATTTAATGGTTGAACCAGATCATAATATATTTATTTTAAATTATTCAATGTTATTTAATTCTTACACACTCATAATATAAAATAATAATACAAAACAAGTTCAGTATGCACAAAATCGCTAATTTAATCCAAGCGTTTGTAATTAACTTTTAACTAATGAGTCATCCTCATAGTATATAAACCAAAATCATTATAAGATAATTTATATATCTGTAATTTTATTAAAGATATATATTAACAATTCTTGATGTTTTAACACATTTCAAACAAACTTCTATTCATGAATTCAAGTAAACCGATCATGAAAACCAAGGAAGAAAATTCTTCCAAAACAATAAAATTGAATCCCTTAAACCGATCAAAAAGGGCATTTATGAACCTAATATGGTTATAATAAATTAATTACATGTTGATGAGGTTATATAATTATTAATTAATGAATCTAAATTTGATTATTCAGGTCATTAAGATCAATCGATAACACCTTCAGACATAAGGTAAGGGATCCTCTCTCACACTTTTATTCAAGATTCCCCCCCCTATGGAGTGTCCTTTTATTTTTAATTCCTAATGATGGGGTATGTTTTTGATCTTCCCCCATACTGCCCTTATGATATCTAAATTATGGGGTACCCCTTTACCTTTCATTAATCCCTCACAAGAACACCCATTAACATGCCAAAATGTAAGGGATATCTTAACTCAATTTCCATTCTTTGAGTTAGACATCTTTGTCATTGGTTATGTTTTTTCAAGGATATGTGTGAATGACCTATGATTGTTTTATACTATCTATACACTTATATTGTGTGGATTTATATTTTTCATACATAATTATGTTAATGATTCATCATCACTCTAATGATACGATCATTATAAGGGGTTTCTCATCTCACTTTTATTTCTGTGAGATTACCATTGTTAGCACTTATTTATTTTATGTGATGTATGTTTACTAAAATTTGATATATAATATCATTATTCTATTTAAATTTATGGTATTAAGTGATTCACTTTATGATTATTAACTCAGTTGATTACAATGTTGTAAGGGACTTTGTTTCGGTTTCCAATTCATTATGATTTACTTGGTATTGTGCACCTAATCATTATTATGTGTTTTACATACTACCCATTTGGGATAATTTTCCATTTTAAATTGTAAATATATTATATATCTATATTCTGGTTTCATGGATATGATTATTTTTCAAGATGTATACCATGTTACATACAATGTTTATTTGTAATGTAGTTCTAACTATAGAAATATTAATAAATCAGTATCCTCTACTCTATAAAAATATTGAGAAGGCATATTGTAATTATATTAAATCTATGTATAAATAATGATTTGGACTTGCAGTGATGGGTGGGGCCCACTATATCCCCTCAATGCATCGATAGGTCTCATGAGACAAATCAGTTGGAGACAAACCCTTCGAGTTTGTATATAAAAATCAAACCGGTTTCCACCCAAAAACTTAATCTATTCTGAAGGTATAGTTATATCATGTGCCAGATACATGACATCCAATTAATAAGAATTATCTTTATTCATTTTCAGTTATTACTATCCATGAGGTTTTCACTATGAAAAAATCTATGGATGTAGTTTCTTTCTCAGTTTATTAATGGCATGTGTATTTTTATTCACGATGCCATATTTTTTTATGATTCAGTTATTCTAGATTCATGCTTACACTATTTTTAACCCTTACTAGGCATTTGATCTCAACCCTTTAATTTTTTTACCTTCAATAGTTTATGAATATGAGACTATTTATTGAGTTCTCATGGATGTAGATTATTAGTTTTTGTTATGTATTGTATTTTGTTACCTTTATCAATGTAATATGAGTTTCATGTGTGTATCTAGTTTCTTAAATACTAATAAACTAATTGTTCCTTTGGTATTTATTTCCTTTTAACCATTCCAATTTAATTAGTAATACACTGGCTCCGAGCTTTTGGGATGGGGTGTTACATATGTGTTATTTTTAAAATTTATATTTACTTTTGATTTCAAATTACTTGAAATGTTTTAATCCATTTAAAATATATAAGTGTGCCTAAAATATAAAAAACATTATAAAATAAATTAAAGTTTTAGGAACCAACACATTTATATACTTCTCAATTTTCTCAAATGATAAAAAATTTATCAATTAATTATTTTATTTTGGATACTTTTTATGATTTTCTGATGATTAATGTAATATATAAGAGGTTTTATAAGTTAATTTTGTTTATAAAAGGAATAATGGATGTTATTATTGGTAATGAGAACTCATAATTCATGTTAAAAAAATTTCATGTTAGTAAATTCTAGTTCAAATTTTAATTTCATTAAAATATATATATCTTATAGAGATTTAATTTATTACATTTCTAATTTGGTATCTACAAGCTATTTTTATATAAAATTAAATAACTTATATTTATGTTTTTATAGATCCAAAATAAATTTCAATGGTTGTGAAGTGAAGGTTATGGGGTGCATCAGAAGAGATCGAGTCCATTCCAAACAACGGTTTTTCATTATTTTCTTCAAATAAATACTCAGAAGATGATAAATGCAACCATGGAAGATTAAAATATGAGATCTTTCACATATAATTTATAATGAATTTATATAATTGAGAATTACTTTTACTTGTTATTATTTCTTTATTATTGAATCAGTTAACCTCTTCATGGTGTTTCTTTGTTGCATCAAAGGATTCCGGTGAATAATCCCTCTAGTGGTATCAAGACATGCTCCATGAATCTTGGAATTACATTATAAAATCATTGAGTGCTTGCATGAATGATTCTCATAATTTATATAATTTTTTATTTATCAAAACCAAAATTCTTTGAGTATTAAATTATTTCTTATAGTTATATCATGATCTTGAGAGGGAGGAGTAGGATTGAAGCTCTTTGTTCATGATATATTTATACTATAATTTCTCTTTAGGGTTGAGAGGTTTATCTTGAGATGATTTTTTGTGTACTGTAACTTCTAAAGGTTAGACAATTGATAATTTCACATAGACTCTTATCCAATTTCTTAATCCTTAAAGAGACCCACATAGATTATTATTATTATTATTATTATTATTTCTGTAATGTGCACAAAACTCCAGAATAATTTAAATTCCATTTCTTAAATAAATAAATTAATATTGATTTAAATGATATTTAAAATATCATTCCTATTAGACCTATAACTTAGTTTATCAATCATACTTGACATTTCTTAAACTTTGAATAATTCATATTTATTTAAATAAATAAATATCACTGAATTATTAATTCAAGAAATAAATAAATATTATATTCACTAAACTCATAAATAAATATTTTTTTAATATTTAATTCATATATATATTAGAACCTCTTTATTTTAATGATCACAAAACTGGTCTACCGTTAGTTCAAATATCTTACTGTCAATTAATTCTACCACCAAGACAAGATACAATTGAGTGAAGCAACCACCACAATCAAAGGTTCTAAAATTAGTGCAAATGGATTGACTAGTCAATCGATTTACCAGCAAGAAGAGTTATCGCTAGTCTGTGTTATCACCAAACTGTGCTACCACCAGACTATGCTACTTTAAGTTTGTGATATCATCACTCTATTATACTATTATATTAATTTTGATACCGCTAGAATGAATCTACCATTCAAAAAAACTATTTTTAGATGGATCTACCATCGATGAAGAGCTACCGCTAATAAGTTTCTACCACCAGTGAAGCTACCACTAGAGTTCTAAAGTATCTGTCTAGAATTAATTTTAAAATTAATTTTCCAATGTTTATATTTATCATTTAATGCTACATAGAACCATGTGAATTTAAGAATGATTATTCTTAAACAACTCCACAATTATCTTAAAGGAAAAGTTAGAATTTTTCATATCTATTGATCAGTATGAGAATATCAGTTATTATAATATTGTCATTCAATGGATAATTAGACATGAATTTATATAAATTCAAAAGAATAATCCTTGTGTGAGAAGAGACACAAATGATAAAGAGGCGCATTAATCAAAACAAGATAACTGACTCTCACACATAGAGAGAAGAATCTTTTCTAGACTACCACAACCCCTTGTTTTACTATAATTCATACACAGTTTTTTTGAGCTCCTTCCAAAGTTAAATCCAAGGACTTTATAACAACTATGGATACTTGGATTGAATAGTACTACATTTCATCATCTCTAAACTCTTTCTATTTCTGTTTAGGCATTATATTAGAGGTGTATTTTTTTACACTTTATATTTTTAAAACACAGTCTCTAGTGAAAAATTGGAGAGTACTTGATACTCTCACAAATATTTTAATTTGAATTCCTACTAACTACTATAGATAAGGTCTTCTGTGACATGATATTCAATTTTATCCCATGAATAACTATAGAAGAGGCTATGTTCCTAGAAATAGTTGAGATATATTAGTTATAAAACCCAATCTAGGTTTTGGATCATTTTATTTAATAATAAACTACTTGGAATCATGTGATTTTTAAGTGGAGGGGATTATGGCTTGGATTGATATCATACCCCCTTGATAATTTTTTTTTTGTGATTTATCTATTTTTTCTTTATTTCAAATGAAACCTATTTCTATTTTCCTAACCATTAAAAAATACCAAACTTTGATAGTTTACTTAATCTAGTGTTTTATATATTGTGTCTGATATAAGTAGATTAGTTTCAAAATTGAGATTATTTTCAAAACTATTTTAACTTAGTTCTGATATAGATTTTTAGAAACTTCCAAAAACATAAAATTATATATTTTTAATAATTTTTTTAAATGGCCATTTTTACCATATTAAAGGATTTAGATTTTAAATTGTTTTTAAATATAAATTTCATTGTAAAATCAATCCACCCCTCTTTATTTTTCCACTCAGACCAACTTTTGGTATCAAATTACTTTCAAAATATCTTTTTAATATAATATAGTTTTATTTAAAGATTTTAAATTTATTTTTTTATCAAAATTTAGTTCCTTAGAGATAATACTAATCTTGACAGAGTTGGAAATAATTGGACTTTTTATTTTAATAGAAAAATTATGCTCAATGGAAGATAAATATAAAAATTCCATTAGATAGTATTGTTTTTTATATCTGTATTATCATTGAAGATAAATAGAAAAAATCTCAAGGTGATAGATCTTTTTAGAGATATTCTATTAAAGAAACATATTACTATTAATTTAAATTTATTAATGCTTTAAACTTTTCTTGAGAAGAAGATGAGTTTAATATAATATTAGCCTATTCTATTGCTTTTGAGATTTAGGATACCCTTGCTCTATCTCATGAAGTAACATCTAATGTTAAAGAAATGTACTTTAATACATATACTATTAAATATGTTACTTTTAAGATGAAGCTGAATGAATATATTTTTGACATGTATATTAAGTTCAATGACATTTTTAACACAATACATGCACTTGAAAATCAAATTTCTGGAAAAGATCAAGTTATGAAAATTTCGAGATGCCTACTAGACAGATGTAGAGGAACCTCTGTTTCCATAAGGTAATCATGTGGTATAAGTAATTTATCAATAAAAGATATAATTTTAAATTTTATGATTTAAGAATAATAATTACAAATGAATAAAGAATAAGTGGATAAACCAAATAGGAATTCAATATCCTTTAAGGTTTTTGAATGTAAAAAAATATAATATCAAAGAGTAAATTATGAATGATGAAGAATCACTATCTGACAGTGACGAAAAATAGAACACCTGGATAAACATTTTAATAATTTTTATAGAAAGAAAAATTTATTCCAAAAATATAATTATAAAGGAAATTATTACAATAGGGAATTATAGAAAAAAAATTAATAAGTATGATTTATCTAATGAAGTAATATATTATGAGTGTAAAAGGAATTTACACACTAAAAAATATTATCCCATGCTGAAATATAAGAATAAATTTGAGTAAAAGGGAAAAAATATGAAAAAAGATATAAAGGACACCTCTAGTGCCTCATGGGAAAATTCAATTGAATAATATTCTAGTAGAGAAGATAAAAATGATAGGGTTAATGTGTGTTTTATTACAGACACATTTGAGGTACTAAATATTTTTCTAGAATCCCATATACATATTTCAATTCCTTCTAAAACTAAAAATAATTATGAGGATATGTCCAATGATGAATTATTTTAATAATTTAACCTTTTGTAATATGTATTTAATGAATTAAAAGATAAATATAAAAGTATAAAGAATCATCATGTTATGTATTCTCACTTTAAAACAAATATTATTATAGAAAAGGATAAAAATGTTCAACTTCTTAGGGGAAATAATGAGCTTAAATAATATAATGAGAAATTAAATAAATATCCTAATATATTTATAAATGTAAGAAAAACCTTACCCATATTCTTGGTAAATAGACTGATCCTAAGTAAATTACTATAATTGGATACCAACTAATATAGAGGAAGTTATATAAAAATATATTTGTCCCAAGTTCCAGTTCTACCATTTTTTATAGTAGTTATTATTCTATTGAACCTAATAAGGTGTTTTTTTTTTGAAATTTTATGTTATGATTATAGTAAACTATTAAAACAATTATGTATTCCAAAAACACTTACTACTAACATTTATAGACCCAACAAAATATGGGTACAAAAATTATTTTTTGTTAAAATAACTTTTGTAGGAAACCTTCTTGAAGAGTTCCAATAACTAATTATAGTATCTGGATAGTGGATGCTCCAAACATTTTACTAGAAACTAATCATGTTTCAAGATCCTAATAAAGGTTGATGGTATACATGTCACTTTTGGTGACAATTCTAAATGGAAAATTATTGGACTTGGCCAAATCGGGGACTCTAGTAATGTTTTAATTTCTGATGTTTTATTTTTAGATTGATTAAAGTAAAATATATTTAGAAATTCACAATTATGTGATGATGGTTTTATTTTTATGTTAAAGAATAATTATTTAAATGGTTTTTATTCAAAATATTCTTTAGATTTTACTAAACTTTTAAATATAAATGTTTATGTTATAGATTTAAATTTATTGTTTTCTCATAATGTTTCTTGTTTGACTGTCTTTCATAAAGAATCTTGGATTTGGCATAGCAGACTAGGAAAATGTAATATTAACTCACTTATAAATCTAACTAGGAAAGGTTTAGTTAAGAATCTACCCAAGATATAATTCCTAAGAGACAAAGTCTATAATCCCTATTAGAATATAAAGAAGTAAAATTTTTATTTAAAACCAAATAAAGATGTTTCAACTTATCAACCTTTAGAGTTGGTTCAAATGGATTTGTTTGTACCTTATAGATTTTCTATTTTAGCATGAAAACAATATTCATATGTTATAGTGGATGATTATTTAAGATATACATGAGTGTTTTTCGTCGATCATAAAACTGAATATCTTTCTTGGTTCACTAAATATGCTAAATATTTAGAAAATATTAGTGGGTTTAAAATAAATTACTTAAGAATTGATCATGGTTTTGAGTTTGAAAATTAATAATTTGAATAATTATTCTCACAAAATGGATATAGTAACAATTTTTCTACTCCTGGTACCCCACATGAGAATGGTGTAGTAGAAAGAAGAATTAGAACACTTCAAGAAATTGTGTGGACCATGCTCAATGAGTATGATTTACCTATTTATTTTTTGGAAGAAGCTATAAATACATATTGATATATAATTAATAGATTCTTAATTAAACCAATTTTAAATAATACCCCTTATGAATTATGAAATTGTGGAAAACTGAAGTTTAATTACTTTATTTTTTTTGAAAATTATTCATACTCAATGAAAAAGATAATTTAGATAAATTTTATTCCAAGAGTGATGAAGGAAATTTCCTTGGATATTCTACATCTAGAAAATCATACAAGGTGTTTAATAAAATAAAAAATATTATGGGAGAATATGTAGATTTAAATTTTTATGAGAAGGATCCTCATGGGCCTAAGACCCTTTTAGAAAATATGAAGGATAATCTTTACAACTTTGACATCAATGCCAAAACTAGTGACAATTCTACTTGACCTTCTATAAAGAACACACCCAGTTATTATGAATATCTTGAACCTGAACCTATTGATGAAAATTAGGTATCAAACACTTCTATTCCTAGATAATTTGGGACCCATAGATATCAACCCTTAGATTTTGTTAGAGGTGACCTAGAAAAAGGAACTCAGACTACATATTCTCTTAGAAACCAAGTTCTACATCAATATTTCTTATCACATATTGAACCTAAGAACATCAATGAAGAAATTAATGATGAATTCTGGGTAATGACTATACAATAAGGGTTAAATTAGTTTGAAAGAAATATATTCTAGGAACTTATTTAAAGACCCAAATACTATCAAACTATTTCCACTAAATGGGTGTATAAAAAAAAGGTTGATGAGTCAGGGGTAATAGTTAGAAACAGATAAAGACTGGTTTCACATGGATATAGTCAAGAAGGATGTATTGACTGTGAGGAAACCTTTTATCTAGTATCTAGACTTGAATCCATCATAATGTTGTTTTCCTATACATCACATTTGGATTTAAAACTATATAAAATGGATGTAAAGTGTGAATTATTAAATGGCTATATAGTTGAGGATGTTTTTGTAGAACAACCCCCTAAATTATAAAACCCTCACTTTTCAAATAATTTTTTTAGATTAAAAAAAATCTTTATATGGTTTAAAATAATCTCTAAGATCTTGGTATAATAGGCTCAACTCATTTTTTATTCAAAAAGGATTTACTAAAGAGATAGATAACCATACATTATTTATTAAAAAATTCAAAAGATGTTTTACTTATACAAATTAATTTTGATGATATTATTTTTGGATCTTTAATAAAATCCTTGTGTGCTAATTTTTCAAAAATAATGAAAAGTGAATTTTAAATTAGTTTGATGGGTGAAGTTAAATTATTTCTTGTTTTTTAGTTTTAAAAAAAATAAGGAATTATTATAAATCAAATTAAGTACAATAAATATATTTTAAAACATTTTTTCATGGATAGTACTAAAGGTGGTGACACTCCCATGATTACTAGATTTAAGTTGGTTGTTGATGAAAATGGGAAACCGCTTAATCAAACCACTTATAGAGGTATAATTATAATTTTATTATACTTTACCACTATCCATATTGATATAATGTTTAGTGTGTTTATATGTTCTCATTTTCAAGAAAACCCTAAATATTCACATTTACTTATTGTCAAAAGAATTTTCAAATACCTCAAAGGTGAAACCAATTTTAGACTATTGTATTCTAAAGGAAAATAATTTCACTTAGTGACTTATTCAAATTATTCTCTTAGTGTTTGTAAATTAGATAGATAAATAAAATTTGGAACATATCACTTTTGTGGAAAGTATATAGTTTCTTGGTGTAGTAATAAATAGAATTTTTTTCATTATCTACTGCTCAAGTTGAGTACAAAGTTGCAGGAAGTTATTGCACATAGATTCTGTATATGAAACATACTTTAATATAATATTCTTATCAATTTTGACATGTTCCTATAAAATGTTATAGTAAAATTTATACTAATATTTCTAAGAACCCTATGCCTCATTCAAGTACCAAATATATTGATATAAGATATCAATTTTTCAGAGATCATTTTCAAAAGTGTGATATAAATCTTGATTTTATAGGTATTGAACATCATATTGCTAAAATATTCACAAATCCTTTTAAATTTGAAATATATAACTATATCATACATGGACTTGGAATGACAAGTTTTTATTGTTCTATCATCCTAGTATTAATTTTGGATCTGGTAGAAAAATCACAAAGTTGGTGATCAACTATTGGTGATCGATCATTGGTGATCTAATATTGGTGAATAACCGTTGGTGATCCACTATTGGTGATACACCATTTATAATTTACAATTGAATTATACAATTTGGATTTTGCTATTCTGGTGCCACTTTTTGAGTGATTCTGTTTATAGGTTACCACTCCTATTTATTTTCTGTATTTTTATTTATTATTATGACTATTTATTTATTTATTATTATTATTAATTTATTTTCTAATTTTAAATCCCTATATGGTAAGATTTTACTTAAAATTAAATTTCGAGAACTCCTCTCTTTCATGCGCCTTTTTTGAACATTCTATTCTCCTTTCTCTCTTAAACCATGATTATCCAACTTCCTTCCTTATTCCCTCGATCAAGTTTAGAAATGGTAGAGTCAAGAATCTTGTTGAGTTGTCTCATGAGCAATAAAATCCCTTGAATAAGTCATGAGGTGAATCCATTTTACCTATTTTCAAACCAAATAATCAATAACTCTCATCCCAAGTCGCCATCACTGAGAAAGAGATAGATGAAAAGTGGTTAGTTTCAAGAAAGACACTCATGTTGAAAGTAATCTACGACTAGAGATGGTTCAAATGGTTCTAAATAAATGATCTACTAGTCTACCCTAGGTTGGTTCATGAGTTTTATTAATTTGAAAAGTATGATTTTGGTGATAATAAACATCTTATTAAGACTATGATTGATGGGAAATAATTGACCTTTTCATATAATTAGTGGTAAAGGTGCCTAAATATTACTCATAAAGGTATATATAATGATTTTCAATCCTCCATTCCAATTAATAGTGAGACTTTAATGTATGAGGATTATTTGTTAGAGTTAACTGGGAATGTTGTTTTCCAAATTCTAACAGTTGTAGATCGTAATGGTGGGTATTGTTTTCTATTCAAGTTTATGAATTTCATGCTTTGTCTTAGAAAGTTGTACATTAGAATCATGTATCAAGATGTGTTTTTATTATTTCTTTTGAAAATATAAGATAAGATAAATCAATATAGATATTAAATGGTCCATATGATGGAATTGAGTAAGCCCTCTTCTTGGTCAAATTCCTTGGCCTGCCCAAAGTTGATTTTGGCTATGTTAGAAGCTAGAGGTTTATTTCATAAGGGTGAAGCGAAAGATACCAAATGTGTTGGTTTATGCCTAAGTCAGGTGAATTTTAAGGGGATTAGGGTTAATTGGAACCCTTAGATGAAGAATTGGGTGGCTGATATTGATAAAATATATGAGAAGTTTAATTCAGTGTAGGACCCTACCAGACTTAGAGACTTGGATAGCCCTATATTGGAGTCAAATTAAGTTGTGGTGTATTCCTTTGATGAGTAAGTTTAAGAAGAAGTGTAAGAAGATAAATAAGTGTCTATAGTTGACGAATAATTATCAGTGTATGGTTTAGAGTAGGTGGGTAGTGAACCAGATGTGGTGAAGATCCTGATCATTCCCTTTATATCAGCTAGTATTCCATTTTACCTTCCTATTAGAGATTCCTTACTGATTTAAGATGATGATTCTGAAGTGACATAAGTATCTAATAATTATTGGATTGTTATATCTTCTTCTGAGACAATTAAGGATTTAATAGTGCAATCATATGAATCTAGGTATGATACTAATAGAGGATATGAGGATGATCAGTCTCATTATTATCAATTTGTTACTAATACTAGCATATTTTAAAGTAGTGAGTATTAGGGTGGAGAACCTTTTGTTTCATCTATCTAGGCCTCCAGTGATAGAGGTGATCCATATGTTTTGGATTACAATAGTTATGTTGAGCCAAATACCTTTGATAGAGATGAGGATGGAGCACCTAATAAGGGTGAGAAATCTACAGGATATACTTGGCTTGGTTTAGACTACTCAGAGTCATATGATGATTATGGTGATGATGATGATTAATGAATTACACCAGATCATGGTGGACCTAACATTTTAATTAATCAGAAGGATCCTAAGGGATCATTAGTAGAGAGTATTGATCATGAAAGATAATTAGAGTAATTTTCTTATATTTATCCTCCTATAGATACTAGACATGAGGATATTTATTTATCTATCTAGGAGAGGACTCCACAATCTCTTCCTTCTCCTACTAATTCAATATATATTACTAGAGATGCTTTGGATGCCTTTAATGAAAATTGTTTTATGTTATGGGTAGGATTCTTAGGTTTTCTTTAGTTCCAAAGAAAAATCTCAATGAAGAAGATAGAGGGATGATAGTTACCTTTGTTATTTCTTATATCCAGCCTAGAATATTATTGAAGATGGAACAGCATGAGATTCAAAACAAGAGGTTGGAAGAGAAAATGGATTTCATTCAGAGCACTATGGATGACATCAGTGGAAACTTTACTAGGAGAGAGATATCTATTTTATATAGGATAAAGATTTTCTCTACTCCTAGATCATATTCTTCTCTAAATACACCTCCTCCTTCTCCTACTTTAATTGATTCAAATTTGATCATATCCATATTCAGAGAGGAGATACAGGTATTAATGGATGGTCTTTATTCTTATCACCCAGATGAGCTTCACTAAATCCAGTCACATGGTGAGTATATTTATAAGTTGGTTAGTGAATTTCTAAATAAGGAAAGGAGTGATAGAGATAAAATTACTAAGGCAATTAAATATTATCTCAAAATAATATATATCAATCATAAGATTAATTTCCATTTCAAGTTTTTTGATGAACAAATAAGGGTGCCTCCCATGACCGGGTCCTTAAAGGGGTAGGTGACTCAACTGAAGACCTTGGACACTATGCTAAAGTTTTTCATGCAATATAATGTTTATTTCTTCAAGGATATGGATCATGGTGGTCGAGTAATTACTATGTTTGTGGAACTGATGGAACCCTTCTTATATGTCGCTGATATATAATTCATTTCTCCAAAGGATCCTCAACTAGACATTCCCTTAACTAGATCCATTTCTATACCATTTTTTCCCCTTTATAGACTACCTCCATTATAGTGATCCCCTTTCACCTCACTTTTGTTGAAGCTATGAGATATCTTAGACCAGTGGTCATTACTGTCATTATCTTTTGACCACTTGAACTACCACCTCCACATTCCTAATCTTCTATTCCTCTTACATATATCAAAGGAAAAGAGATATTGGATCCCATATATCTCATAAATAAGTATGTATCTTCAGGATATGAATATATTCTAATAGGGATTTTTTTCCTTGTAATCCCTTTTTGTGATGTAATCTATTGACTTTAATATATAATGGAAATCCTTTTTTATTTAACTTTATGGATATTATTTCATTTCTTATTCTATTTATAATTTTTATAATCCCAAAAGGGGTAGTGATATGCATGGAATTTATTTTGAACAATTCCATATACATAAATGCACATTGATAAACTGATCTAAGAATTCTATGTTGTATTCATCCCTTAAATCCTTTAAATATGATTATAAATGTTCTGATTTTTTTTATCATCAAATGGGGTATATTGTTGGAGCCTATTTATTTTAATGATCCCAAATCTTGTTTTATGTGTTTATAATAAATTTAATGTTTTATGATATTCAATCATTTTTTTCCAAGTTGTGAAATTCTAGCCAAGTGTTGATCGACCATCAATTAAGGCATGTTTTCATTGTCTCATCAAGCTACCACTGGTTCAAACCTCCTACCACTAGACTGGTCAATCATTAGTTCAATTCTCTTATCATCAAGTGATTTTACTACGGAGACAATATACTGTTGAGTGAATCTACCACCACTGTAACACTATGAGATTTTGTGAAATATTTTTTTTTTTGAATTAATTTAATCTTTTTTATATTTTTCATTTCACATAACACTAAAAATGGTTTATATTATATTAAAGAACTATTTTTAGATTGTGTTATATGAAAAACCAAGTTAATCATGTGCTACACGCAACATGAATTTTATCTTTCTTCACACAAGACACCAATTTTATCTTTCATTACACACAAAAATGAATTTCCTTGATATATTGTGAATAATGAAAGACCGAGTTTTATCGAATAATGATATATTATTAAAATATTATTTAATATAACCTAACCATTATATTAGTAGTTATAAAAATGGTTAAATAAATTATTAAAACCTATTTTTTATAAAAATATAAAATAAATTCATTAGTTACAGATTAATTAGAAATGAATATGAAAACTGATTGAATATAAAGAAAAATATTATTATTTTTCTATGCCCACAAAGATGGTTTACCCTAATAAATTAAACTAATTAAAATTAGTGAGTTATATTAATGTTATATATATTATATATTCAATAAAATATTTTTTATATTCATACGATATATTTGATAGGATTAATAAAAAAACTAAATTTTATGCATAAAATACTATATTTTTGTTAAGGCATTTTTACCCCATTTTAATAGACAACATATTTCAAATCATAATTTTGGGACTTTTATGGATTATATATGTAAAAATAAACTTCATATTTGAAATAGAGACCCAAAAATTAGGATAAGATATTTTTATTTTTATTTTTATGTGATGTTTAATTTTTTTAACAAACAGTAAAAAATACTGAATTTTAATTCAAAACTTATTTTTTTATAATTTATTTATATATTTAAATTGTATTTTAATTTTGTTTAAAAGTATAATTAGGTCAAATATACATAAATTAATACAATTTAGTTCATTGGAAACAATTTCTCGTTGAAATTGGATATAAAAACGTGGTAATATTTTGATCAATTTTACATCAAAAACTCGTAGTGTCGTCCCATTTACAAGATTAAATTTAAATTAATTTCTACTACTTATTTGATTGGAATTTATAAAAAATGATTCCATATTTTAAATCATAATAATTTATAATTCATGTTAATGTAAACTTATTTTATGACCAAAAATATTAGTGAAGGTGATTAAAATTAATTACAATGATTAATAGAAAAATCTGGTTAACGAAGTACTAAACCTTAAATTTAAGACTAAAAAATACCTGTAAACTTTTCCAAAAACAATTTTATGGATATAATTATACCATAAACCTTCCATTATAGAGATTTTATAGGACTTTTTTTAGGAAAAAACGTGGGTACACCTAACTTGTTTTCAAAAATGTTGAGTGTGTCCTTTCCCTACCCTATAAAAGGCCACCACCTATCCCTCTTCTTCACACCACTCAAACCACTTATATTCGTCCAATATATTCCCAATAAACTTCCAAAAAACCATACATTCTCCATTTAAGCCTAAATCTTGTCATAAATCCTTCCAAGTGATCCATTTGGTGCAAACCAAAAGGATTTACCTGAGCAATAGGTAATACCCTCCCTCAAGCTCCATTCTTTTATTTTATTTACCCACCCCCTAAACTCCCATTATTCAATTATTATAAACAAAATATAATAAATATAATGATATTTTTTTATACTAAGGGTTTTATCTACAATTACAAATACTTACATCTAATGGGTAACGAATATACAATTAACATGTACGGCGAACTACTGCCTCACGAAACAATGATTGTTCATTTTTCCTTTACCACCTATCATGGTATAAATTATGATGGAAAATATATTTATATATGTTATATATTATATTTATTATTTATTTAAGCTTATAAAATTATTTTATAACACATATCATTATACTTTCAATTTTTTTTAAATACAATAATTTCGTTTGAAGAAGTGTCCCTCAAAGCGATGTGACTCTTTCACACACTACATGGAATGTATTAAGTATGGGTTTAGTAAAATTATATGATATATATTGCATAATAATTATATTTTAATGATATTATATAAATATATACATTTATTTCATTTTATTTCATTCTTTCAATACGATAATAAAACAGAAATGGAGTTCATGCATATGTACGGCCTACCGTCTCTAGGAATGGTGTATTCACTTTCATACTTATATATTCTATAGATTATTATCATAAATATATAATAAATATAAATGATGTTTATATAATGGTTTAAATTCTTGAAATCATGATATAATTATAAGGACCAAAGATACAACAAATTAAGACACATGTGAAGAACAAAGTAGATATTAACCGAAGTGAAACCTTAACATAGAATAGTTAACAAGAGGGTAATATAATGTCATAATAAAACCATATATGGTATTATATATAATAATATGGTTATATGATATATTTATAAAAAAATTATTTATTATACCAGAATTTTTTATAAGTACGACAAGATTCAAGACACAAGGTAAGGGAATTTCATCTAACCTTTTTATTTTCGTGAGATACATGCCTTAATCACCACTAATTTTTTTTGTGTGGTGTGTATACTTAACATGGATGTATTATATGATTATTATTCTTAAATTTATTTGTTTTTTAATATCTATTCTATTAACTTTATTTCATGGGGTTTATGTTTCAAAAGTTACCAAATCGGTAAGATAGTTTTGTCTCAATTTTCCTTCATTGAGACACATGACAGGTTATGCGCCTATATTTTTCCATGAGGTGTATATACTAACTTAGAAATTTTATATAATGAATATCATTATTTCCGTGATATTTTAAGCTTCATGTAATTTCATTTTCTTACATGGGGATTATGGTTCAAAGTTACCAAGTACGAAGAGTTTATTGAAACAATCTCATCGCTCTTCAAGATTGTTTATGTTTATTCTTCCATTGATGAAATATTATGATACATCACTCAAGAACATTCATGAATTTTCTTCTCCACTAGTTATTAATGATATATTAATTTATTATTACTATTTTTTCACTCTTTGGTACATAAGATAGTTAAGAATGTGTTTTTAAGAAATCTTGACTTTACCCTCTCTTCGATTGAAAATATATATTCCTTCAAACCATGTTTTACAAAATGAAAAGCTTCCAAAAATATTTTCATATTGTTTTATAATATTTAAAATAAATTTCATCCCATTTTTTAAATTTTTAAAAAATGTTATCTTTTTTAAAATGGAATATTCTTATCGTTTTCTTATCAAGGCACTTTTCTAAACTTTTTATGGGGCAAAAGGAATGTTCAGAATATAAGTATTTACCCATAATCATGTATGCATTCCCATGAAGATTCATTTAAAAGATTCCAAAGATATTTTTTTAAAAATAAAATGTTTTCCTAATATTCTTGAAAAAAAATTAAGTGGATTTTTACAAAAAAAGGTTAATAAAATTTTTTTTTGTTTAAAAATTATCTTAAATTAATTTTAAAGATTATTTTAAAAGTTTTCAAAATGTTTTTTTAAAAGAAAATGATTTAAATGATTTCAAATATTCTTTATAAGTTTTCAAATTATTTTCATGGAAAATGGTTTTCAAAGTTTTTTCAAGATTATTTTACAATTTTTCAAGGAAAATGGTTTTAAAAACATTTTCAAGATTTCTATATAAGTTTTCAATGTATTTTTAATATAATGGTTTTCAAAACATTTTCAAGATTTAATTTTATGTTTAAAAAAATACAAGTAAAGGGTTTTAAAAATGTTTTCAAAAATTATTTTATAATTTTTCATGTTTATTTTCCAAAAAATGGTTTTTAGAAGGTTGTATGTTTTAAAAATAATTTTTCAAAGAAGAAATGATATATTCCTCAATAAATGTTTTTAAAAGATATTTCAAAATAATTTTCCATCTAAGATAAAATCCTTTTGTGTCACTCATGATTTTTTAGGGAAATGATTCAGTGATTCCATTAATATTCTTTCTCTGAATGGATTACATAATGTTGGCATGATGTTTTATAAAACCCATTTCTCATTCATGGGTTATATTCTTTTAAAACCTAATTATTTTCACGGGTTATGATTTTGATGAAATGACTGTGAAACTGATATCTTTTTCTATAGGTTATGATATGATTATAATTTTATGATACTCATTTCATTTCATGGGTTATGATATTTTCTTAATGATATTGTGGAACATGTATGTATGATTTCATTATGAGATTTTTGGTACCTATATACCCTTCCACTATATTGGGTAAAGATTTATATCTAATGAGATAGACTAATATTGTCTTGGGAGTGAAACTTTAATACTAAGATGACCATGGGAGTGAACTATAACTACCAAGATGGTATGGGAAGTGAACTCATTCTACTGAGATAGCCATGGGAGTGAACCATGATTACAAAGATAGAATGAGGAGTAAACTCATGCTATTAAGATGGTCTTGGGAGTGAACCTTGACTACTAAGATGGCCATGGAAGTGAACCATGAATACCAAGGTGGTATGAGGAGTGAACTCATGATACTAAGGTGTCCATGGGAGTGAACTAGTACTATCAAGTTGGTATAGGTAGTGAACCCATACTACCAAGATGGACTTGGCAGTGATTCCTTGACTATTATGGAAATCATATTATATGCTTATGTGTTTTCCACGATTCTATGTTTTATTCCTATGTTACGATTTCATGGCTTATGTTATTTATTTCCTGATGATTCATGTATTATGAACTACCAAGATTTATACCATGATTAATTTTTATGATCTTTGATATGTAGGTTGAAATCTTCTAATTTTATGATCACATTCTCATACCCCTATTCTCATGTTCTTGCTTACATGCCTCCCTTGTTTGCCCTTACTAAGAATCTAAGATCACCCATTTTTTATGTTTCCTTCCCTATGTTATGAAGATATATTTATTTTATGATATTTATAAGAGTAGTGATAGTCTAGGAGAACCTAATGGGAGATAATGTAGCTCACTCATGTGCCATTGTTTACGTTTCTATGTTTCTAAAGGAACTAAACTAACACGTTATTTGGGTGTCTCTTTGTGTAATGTTTTAAGTATTTACAAAAAAGTTATGTAATGTATATTTACATTAAGACAGGTTCATTATAGTTGGTATCAGAGAAAATTTTTAGTTAAACTTTGGAATCTATGATGAGAAAACCTTAGTGAGAACCCTAAGTGTGTGTTTAGGGATAAGTATAAGGATAAATAAAAGTATAGAAAAATGTCTAGTAATTTTTGTAAAGGATAGAGTAAGTGGTTTCTTATAAATAAATCTTTTTTCTGGATACTAAAAGTGGATGTGTCTTTGGAATAGATTTACCTAGGAGTAAAAAATTCAACAAGATGATTTGGGCCTGACTCGGGGTAATCTGGTACATGAAAATGGGCCTCGTTGCACACCTAGTTTGACACTCCCAGGGGATATTCTTTGGGAATTCAAAAACTCTTCACAAAACATCATGAAGTATTTGCATAGATTTTGGCTCTAAATAACCTAGGATAAAAATAATATGTCATAGATTACGGAATGTGTCTTAATTTAGCCATCCTATAAGTATTTTTTCATGATTATGTTGTTTTATTCTATGATATGTCTTTTTGAATCTATGATTATCGGTTTTAGTCAATGGATAGAACTAGAATAATCATTTTTAACATTGAATGTTTCATATGTTGAAGTAATGGTCATTATAAAAATATATTTCCAAAGTCAAAATATCATAAAGAGAATCAGGAAGGTGGTATGAGTATTGGTTATACTTATAAATATAAAGAGACTACAAATGACATGGGAAAGGTATGTGATGTTCTTCCAGTATTATTTACATAAACATAAGAAGCATGATTAGATTAAGGTTGATAATCCTTAAGATGTGATTCATATTTCATATTCTAAGAAATATGTATTAACGAATAAGTTAGTAAATACTTAGTAAGGGTTTAAGAATAAATTTTTAGGAATGAAGTATTTATATTTTGGAATTCAAATATTATGTTATATAAATCATGAGATATATAAGTATTTTTAGTATAAGTTTTCATTAAGGATTTAAAAGGACATATTTAATGGTGATTAATATATAGTAAGGTGATTTAATAGAAATGATATGTTTTTATTAAAGGAATGAAACCCTTAATTAGTTCCTCACATTGATATAATGATTTTTGGATAAACTTATATTGGATATGAGTAAATAAATTTGACGGTATGGATTACCCTAGTACAGATTATTGAAAAAGTGATCTATGTCATTAAGGAGAAAGTTTAAAAATCCTTATATTTAAATAATGTATCTAGTAATCATTGGAAAAAAGAAACATTCATGTTTTCAAAATATATTTAGGTTAATTCATGTCATTACCATGTTTCAAGAGAATACTTGATAAAGTTATTCACATGTTTGGAATGTGACAACCAAGATCTATCTTATGATATATGAGGGATCAATTTTAATATGATTTCATGACCTTTTTTCTAATTTCTTGTATGTTTATCTTCTCTAAGAGCTACAAGGTTAACCATTTATGGAAGGGCTTAAGTTAAACTTCAGATATAGTTTCTGATATTAAAGTAATATCTCACCACATAAGGATTTATAAATATTGGATAACTTGTAATAATTTTTTTTATGATAACTAATGTCAAATGGGATGGCATATCATGGATCTTAGGATCTATTAGTTCTCTGGGAATGAAATGTTCTCCATAATTCCCGAGATTAAGAGATAAAGTGGGAAATGATAAAGGAAAAAAAATCAAAGGGTGAGATTGTACATATGAAAAGGAATGAAATCGAGTAAGTGTATTTCCTTATGTTCTAAGATAGTAAAAAAATACTCAAATCTAGGAAAAAGATATTGAAAAATATTTATCCTAGAACCTTTATTTCTAATGAATCATATGGTCCTTTAGAACATCACAGATTTATGGTTTTTTGATCACCCACTTCTGATGATCAATGTTCTCTATAAATCTCCATCAGAACATGATAGTTTTATTTCTCCTCTATGTAAATGTTTCACATCCCACCTATGTTATCCTATGTGTAAACCAAGTTATATCTTTGGGTAACCATTATGCTTCCACTTTCCCTTTTCAAAGGAATTTTTAGTATTCATTTTTACGATGTCGGTTTATATGAATGAAACTTTCAAGTATTAAAACTTTAATAACCCAGATGAATTTCAAGGGTGAAATTTATTTTAAGGGTGCTAGAATTTAACACTTATATATTTTGAACAAAATCTAATTAATTTCATCTTTATGATATTT
This sequence comes from Viscum album, assembly GCA_963277665.1. NCBI lineage: Eukaryota > Viridiplantae > Streptophyta > Magnoliopsida > Santalales > Viscaceae > Viscum > Viscum album. The sequence continues at coordinate 477,980,915 of OY728164.1, read as the reverse complement.
TTCATTTCATTCAACACTAAAAATATTTTATTTTATATTAAAACACTATGTTTGGATTTCATTATATATAAAAACAAGTTAAACATGAAATAAATCCAACATAAATTTTATCATTTTCTACATAGAGCAGTGAGGCTATCTTGAATTTCATGCAACAATGACTTTCCTTGATGTCTTTTGTAATATTCAAGACCGAGTTTTACCAGAAAATGATATATTATTAAAATATTATTTAATAAATCCTAGTCATTAAATTATTAGTTATGAAAATGGTTAAATAACTTATGAAAATATATGTTTTATGAAAATATAAAATTAATTCATTGATTATAGATTAATTAGAAATAAATATGAAAACTGATTGAATATAAATGAAAATATTATTATTATTTTATGCCCACAAATATTTCTTACCCTAATAAATTAAATTAATTACAACTAGTGGGTGATATTAATGTCATATATATATATTATTAGATCAAATATCTTTTATATTCATCCAATATATTTGATAGGATTAAGATAAAAACATGCTCAATTTTATGCATACAATACTATATTTTTATTAAGGCATTTTTACCACCTTTTAATGGATAACCAATTTTAAATTCTATTTTTTGGAACTTTTATAGATTATATATTTCAAAATAAGCTTTATCGATGAAAAAGATACTTAAAAATAGATTAGGGTAAATTTTTGGTATTTTTCTATGAATTTTAAATTTTTTATAAATAGTGAATAATATTGAATTTTCAAAACTCCTTTTTAATATAATTAATTTACATAGTTAAATTATATTTTAATTTTGATTTAAAGTATAATTAAATAGAATATAAATCAATTAATCCAATTTAGTTCATTGTAAATAATTTCACATTGAAATTGGATATAAAAACATAGCAATCTTCTGGTCATTTTTACTTTAAAAACTCATAGTATTGTCTCGTCTTCATGATTAAATTTAAATTAATTTCTATCACTTCTATGATTTTAATTTAAAAAAATGGATTCCATATTTGTAATCATAATAATTTATAATGTCTATTAAGTTCAACTTAGTTTTTTACCAAAATATTAGTGAAAATGATTAAAATTAATTACAATGATTAAGAGAAAAATTAGGTTAATAAAGTAATAACCCTTAAATTTAAGATCCAAAATGACCTAGAAACTTGTCCAACACCCATTTTATATAAATATTTCGTACATAAACCTTAAAATATTGAGTTTGGTTTGTTTTTTATGATATTTTTATGTAAAAACATGGGTTAACTTAACTTGTTTTTAAAAATGGAAAGTGTGTCCTTTTCCTTCCTTATAAAAGGCCACCACCTCTCCCTCTTCTTCACACCTCTCAAACAACTAAGGTTTTTCCAATATATACCAAATACACTTACCAAAAACCCTCACTTACTCTTTTAATCCTCCGTTTTTTCATAAATACTTCCATGGAGTCCCTTTGGTGAAAACCAAAAGGATTTACCCAATTAAGAGGTTACACCCTCACTCAAGATCCTTTATTTTATTTTCATTATCCACCCCCTAAAATATTTTTATTCCATTATTATAAAAAAATCCAGTATTATAAATATACTTTGATGTTTTTATCCTATTATTTATACCTGCACTTACACACACTTCCATCTACTGGGTAACAAATATATTGTTTACGTGTACGGTGAACTATCGCCTGATGAAATGATGATTGTTCATTTTTCCATTACTGCCTTACGATGGAAAATATTTTTATATATTTTATATATTATATTTTTTATGTCTTTAATGTTATTAAATCCTTTAAAACACAAATCTTTATACTTTCAATTTTTTGTAAATATGATAATTTTGTTTGAGTAATTATTGACTATCGCCCCCTCAAAGTGATGTGATTCGTTCACACACTACATGGAATGTATTAAGAATGGTTTTAGTAAAATTATATGATATTTAGGAAATAATAATTATAATATAATGATATTATATAAAAATATAAATATATTTCTTTTTCTTTTTTTCTTTCAATACAACAATAAAACAGAAATGACATTCATGGGTACATACAACCTACCATCTCCATAAACAGTGTATTCCATTTCATAATTCTACACTATATAGATTATTATAATAAAAATATAAATGATATAAATGATATTTATATAATGTTTTAAATTAATTTAATCATGATATTATTATAAGGACTAAAGATATAACAATTAAGACACATATGAAGAACAAAGCAGATATTACCTAAAGTGAAACCTTAGCATAGAATTGTTAACAAGTGAGTAATATAATTTCATAATAAAACCATATATGGTATTAGATATTATAATATTTTTATATGATATATTTATAATATACTTATATTTATTATACAGGGCGTTTTTATGAGTACGCTGAGAGTCAAGACACAGGGTAAGGGGATTTCATCTCACCTTTTTATTTCAGTGAGATACATGGCTTAATCACCACTTGTTTCATTTGTGTGGAGTGTATATTTTTCATGGATGTATTATATGATTATTATTATTAAAATTATGGGTATTTAAATATCCATTCTATTATCTTTATTTCATGGGTTTTATGTTTCAAAAGTTACCAAATCGGTAAGATAGTTTTGTATCAATTTTCCTTATTTGAGACACATGTCATGTTATGCACCTATATTTTTTCAGAAAGTGTACATACTACCTTTTAAATGTTATATCATGAATATATTTATTTATATAATATTTAAATCTTCATTTAAATTCATTTTATTATATAGTGAGTATGGTTCCAAGTTACCAAGTGGTGAGAGTTTATTGAAACAATCTCATCACTTTTTGAGATTATTTATGTTTATGATTCCTTTGATGAAATATTGTGATCCATATATCAATAAAATTCATGAATTTTCTTATCCTTTGATTATTTATGATATATTCATGTATTGGTACCATTTTCCTACTCTGTGGTACATAATATAGTTAAGAATTTCTTTTTAAGAAAGCCTCACTTTACCCACTCTTAAGTTAGAAATCTGTGTTTCTTTAAACCATGTTCTCTAGAAATAAAAGTTTCAAAAATATTATAATATTATAATATGGTATTTAAAATACATTTATACCCATGTTTTTCCTTTTAAAAAAGTTTTATTTTAAAAAATGAATCTTCTTGTCATTTTTAGATCGAGACACTTTTTTAAACTTTTTACGTGGAAAAAAGGAATGTTTAGCATGTATGGATTCACCTGTCATCATGACTATAATTCCCTTAAATATTACTTTACAATATTACAAAGTTATTTTTTTAAAGAAACTTATTTCCTAATATTTTATAAATTATTTATTTTAAAGTGGTTTTTAATGAAAAAGGTTTCCAAAAAAAATTATGTTTAAAAAGTGTTTTAAATGATTTTCAAAGCTTTCCTTATTAGTTTTAAAAAGGTTATTTCAAATAAAAAAATTTAAATGATTTCAAAGATTATTTATAAGTTTTAAAATTATTTTCAAGGAAAATGTTTTTCAAAATGGTTTCAAGCTTATTTTATAAGTTTTCAAGGAAAATGGTTTTCAAAACGTTTTGGAGATTTAATTAAAAATTTTCAAGAAGATTTCAAAGAAAAATATTTTAAAAATGTTTTCAAATCATTATTTATAATTTTTCTGGTTTATTTTCATGAAAATGGTTTCTCAAAGGTCTTATGTTTTAAATAAATTTCAAAAATAAAAGTCTATTTTCCTCAATAAATTTTTTTAAAAGATATTTCAAAATCATTTTCAATCTAAGATGACATCCATTGGAGTTACTCATTCCTTTATGGGGAAATGATTCAATGATTCCATTCATATTATTTATTTAAATTGATTATGTAATGATGGAATTATGTTTTATTAAACCCATTTCTATTTCATGGGTTATATTATTTTGAAACCCCCTTAATTTCACGGTTTATTCTTTTGATGAAATGATTATGAAACTTGTATTTTTTTCACAGGTTATGAAATGATTACAAGATTTTGATTCCCATTTCATTTCATGGGTTTTGATATGTTTTTTAATGATCTTGTGTAAAATGTATGTATGATTTCAATATGATATGGGTGGGACCTGTATATCCCTCCAATGAAATAGGTAAATATTTATATCTCAAGAGATAGACTAAGATGGTCTTAGAAGTGAAACTTGACTACTACAATGGTCATGGGAGTTAACCATGACTACCAAGATGGTATTAGGAGTGGACCCATGCTAATGAAATAGCCATGGGAGTAATCTATGACTATAAAGATGGTATGAGGAGTGAACTAATGCTATTAATATGGTCTTGGGATAGAACCTTGACTACTAAGAAGGCCATGGGAGTAAACCATAACTACCATGATGGTATGAGGAGTGAACTCATGCTACTAGGATGGTTATGGGAGTGAACCATGACTACCAAGATTTTATGGGGAGTTAACCCATAATACCAAGATGTACTTGGTAGTGATGAATTGACTAATATGGAAATAATATTATATGCTTATGTGTTTTCTATAATTCCATGATTTATTCATATTTTATGCTTTCAGGTCTTGTGATCTTTATTTTTTTATGATTCATGTCTTGTTAACTACCAATATTTTTTCCGTTTTTCATATTTTTGATATTTTATATGTATGGTGTGATCTTATAATATTATTATCACAATATCATACACCTGTGCACATTTTTATGCTTACATGTCTCACTTGTTTACCCTTACTGAGCATCTGAGCTCACCCCTTTTTATGTTTCCTTTCCCAGGTAACGAAGATATATTTCTTCAATGATATTTATAAGAGGTGTTCTAGTATTAGAGAACCTATTAGTAGATAATTTATCTCTCTCATGTACCAGTGTTTACATTTCCATGTTTCCAAAGGAACTAAACTAATACTGTTGTTGGCACCAAAATGTGTGCATATGAGAAATATAAAAAGAGCACACCAATGTCAAAGGGGATGCTTTGTGAAGTACCTTCACAAAACCCTTCATCACTACAGCTTTCGCGGAGTCCCTCAATACCATGGATGGTGTGAAGCCAAGGCCACCCTTTTGATCACCAAAGAGTAAAGAGGAGGAAGGCTCTGTAGTTATGATGCAATTGATGGAAATATTCATGCCATGGAGGGAATGTGATCGCCTCTGCGATCCCTTGGAAATTTAAAGAAGCCTATACGAGCACTTCAGACGGAATTTATGATTCCTCAATGCTGAGGAGGGTATAATGGTCAAATCCATGGTTATGAAAAACTTGACGCAATCTGCTTCCAATCGCAAAGCACCACATGGCTTCACAATGAGCTTTTATAGCTTTGCACCACCTCTCACCTATAAATATTGGGCTTCCCTTGGACCCAAAGGAAGGATTCCCCGACCTTTCTCCTTTTCATATCTCAAATCAAGAATCACCCTATCTTTAGCAAATCATTGAAAAAAAGGATCTCTTCAAGGTATTTGAGCATTGTGAAATACCTTTTCCTCATCTCAGATACAACCCCTCCTCAATCATGGATGCCCTTAGTGAATCCCATGGGCCATCACGAAGGAATGAGATCCCTAAGTGAACTCGGGTCATTGAAAAGCACTCATGATTCATGAAGTACCTTCCATGAACATGTGGAACCCATTCTAAGGCAGGATCACTGTGCTTCGTGAAGTACATTGCTTCACAGTGTCATGCTTTGCAAGTCACCCAGGCTTCGCGAATTCATACTCTGAAAAAACACTTGCACTTTACGAATCACCCTTTATGAGCATGTATACCCCACTCCTAGACTAGGCCACTCTACTTTGCGAAGCATACCCCTTCATTTAGACTCTTCACTCTGTGAAGTACCAGTGCTTCACAAGGTCCCTTCCTGGGGACCCTCTTTCTTCACAAACCCTTCTCCTGTATATCCCTCCAGGTTTGTACGAAGTGATTTCAAGGTTCCTTGGGCGATGCTTCAAATTTTATTGCTTAGCCTCATTCTTCTTCGCATAGTCACACTAATGAATATTGATTCTTCGTATAGTCAGCCTAATGTGATCCCCTCAATGGATCACTCCATAACCCCATCTCCACATGCCATTGTTGATGCCTTCCCTTCCCTAAGGGTGGGTGGGTATCAGTTATGTAAGTCCACAGGGTGAGAAGTGAATCCTTATCATCCAAGCTGCAGGGCATTAAACTTCCAAGAATCACCGCCCTCAGCACATGATGTTAAACTGTAGCCTATCCTCATGAAATATACACAGGGTTCCCTGCCTCAGACATTTTACACACCCATTGGTTTCCATGGGAGTGAGATATTTCTCACATGGAATGAGATCCTCCTTGCATGGAATGAAATTTATCTATAGGGGAGGGCAACCATATTGGTGTAACCCCCTAGCCTTTCTTGTGGGAGGTAGAATCCTTGGTCCTTCTCTCTTCTTCTGTGCACAAAGGCCAGAGGAGATATGGGCACAGGGACCTTTAATACCCCATCCCTCTCCCTTTGGGCTTTATCACCATTGGGCCTCTATCCCAAAGTAAGTCTCAATATCCATCTTCCTTGGCTTCTAACCAAGCATAATCCCCTGTTACATCTTGGGCTACTAACCATTTGTAAGAACCGCTCTATTCCTCATGTAAGTACCTTTCGTGATGCAATCATCAGGTCTTTCTTGCCTCTTGTTTCTCACACTAAACATGAATCATGTGGTCTTAGAGTAAGAACCAACCATGGAATCATCTTCAAGATACTTTAGTGAATAATACCCATCATTTTCCCACCAAACTACATAGACTTTGATCTTTTGCCTCCCCAGGAAAGTTATGTAGGAAGTCTCCCTGAGGTTAAAGACCAACATCCATCGGTCCCAACCACTTTACATCGGTTCACCCCTGCCCCGCATGATGTTAAATTGTATCCCCCTTTTCATCCTGCAAGAAGATTACTGTATGTATACGATCAATGTGGGTTTTGATACCTGTCTCTTAGACAGGGTACGTAAGAATCCTCCCTGAGTTTCAACCCTAATCTATAGTAAGTCATTTTATTCCCCTTTGTTGGGATCCAACTCTCTAGTCCTCCCCCCAGGCATTAGATCAACCTTAGGCTACTAACCATGCATAATCCCTATCATTATCTTCGAGTCCCTATCCTCCGTGCACACCCCAACCCTATCCCTCATATAGAACTATGTGGGTTTTGATCCATGTCTCCTAGGTAGGGTACATAGGAAGCCTCCCTAAGGTTAAACACTAAACAATGGTAAACTCATTTGAACTATATGGGTTTTGATCCTTATCTCCTAGGAAGTGTACATAGGAATCCTCCCTGAGGTTGAACCCCAAACATTTGTAAACCCCTTCAAACTACATGGGTTTTGACCCCTGTCTCCTAGGCAGGGTATATAGGAAGACTCCCTAAGGTTGAACCCCAAACAATGGTAAACATATTTGAACTATGTGGGTTTTGATCCCTATATCCTAGGTAGGATACGTAGGAAGCCTCCCCGATGTTCAATCACAAACAATGGTAAACCCCTTTGAACTATGTGGGTTTTGATCCCTGTCTCCTAGGTAGGGTACATTTGAAGTCTCCCTAAGGTTCAACCCAAAACATAGGTAAACTTTAGTATCCCCTTTGATGGGACCCACGTCTCTATTCCTTCCCTTAGTGGCGTCAAACCAAAAAATTGGGCTGATAACCACGCGTAAGCCCCAGCATCATCTTTAGGTCGTTTCCCTCCACGCACACCCCAATTTTATGACCTATGCTGAACTATGTGGACTTTAATTCATTTCCATGGGGATATGTAGGAATCCTCCTTGATGTTCAATCCCATCCCTCACATTCCATCCTGTTATCTCCCTTGATCCTTTGTGTTTCGGGAAGGTCACACCCAAACCCAAAGGTTCTACTTCCTCTAGGTCCCATCCAATCGCCCATTCTCATGGGCCACCTCCTCAGGTGTCTCATCACCCCACAAAACTATGTGTACTTTGATTCCCCACTATATGGATACATAAGAATCCTCTTTGAGGTTCAATCTCAACATCATTATCATCTTCACTATGGTTACATCCCACTCCTCTCATCCACTTCATTCTATCATCCACCATCCATCATCTATCTTGATTCCTACCCAGGCCGCTAACCACGCATAAGCCAACACATGTCTTCGGGTCATTGTGCTCAGTGTACACCCCAATTCATCACCTCTTCTAACTACATGGGTTTTGATCCCTTTTTTCTACACATGGTACATAGGAAACCTCCACGAGTATCAATCCTAGACAACAATAAACCCTAGCATCCCCTTTATAGGGACCCATGCATCCTCGTATCCATCTTCATTAGAAATTTTGATCCACTTACCCAGTAAACCCCTTAGGTTCTCCCTCTTGGAAACATACCCATCTGATCCACTCCTATCAGTGTTCTGATCAGTCTGATCCATCTCCTCTAGATGTTAAACTCACGGCATACCCTGTGTTAACATGGGAAGCTGAGGAAAACCTCTAGGACATTCCTATGGCATATAATTCACCGCACTCAACATGGGATGTCTTGGTCTCTTGTTCCCCCGATAATCCCTATCATAAGGGAAAGAGACTCATATGCATCAGTGTTTCAATCTCCAGACATGCCAGCGATGTCCAACCTGAAGACTCCCCTGATCGAAGGTTGTTTCCCTGACTTGACCCCTTGGAATGTCCTGACAGAAGCAGTATAATTAACCAGTGTCCACAAAGATATGGAACCTGAAAGAGTTTCAAGAACAAAGTCTTAAATTTTAAGGGATACCGGGACTAGGTTATGAGTTTCGAGGAGGAATCCATGGAAGGAGGAACCGACATCCGATCATCCCATTTTAATCAAGAAGCAAACATCCCTGAATAATCAACGGATACCACCCTCCTTTATAAAGCGATAATGTGGGGAAATAGAATCAACATGTCCTCACAGACATATGTGTGCCCCAGGGAAAGCATTGGAAATAGATATGGTAAACCTGACATGAAATTATTCTCCTCAATATGGAGGTTAGTAGAATTTGAGACATCATTGGATAAGTGTGTCACCAGATCCAGCTATCCAGAGCCCAAGTCCCACCAAGAAAATAGTGGGCTTGGCATGAAACTCACCAGATATTGGGGAAGTTGAATGTTGGACATCATGGTCTGAGACATTGTCCATGTGGATCCTTCTTACCAATTATGGGAGGTGGAATGGTGTTGGGGCACTAGACATCGCTTTCCTCCTTTCAGCACTAATGGTTGAATCTTCCTGCTTTGTAGGACCCAAGATGTTATGTTAGGAAACCGATCACCACCCACCCACCGACGTAGGGGCTGGGTAAAAACCAATGATTCAATCTCATATGGCCCCATATCTTCTATGAAGGCCACCACATCCATGGATATTGGGGGCCCATGCCCTATTTCACTGTCCGAACTCATTCTGAGGAGGGTGATCAATGACCTCGTTCGACGGTATGAGGAAGAAGGGATTGTCCCAACTAAGGATATAGCTGTAAAGACTCGGAAATTTCAAGGACAATTTTTTCTTAATTTCTTTGGGATTTTACAAGAACACAGTTTCTGATGGCACCTGATTCTGATGCCCGGTGTGCCCGGAATTAATTTCTGAAGTTTAGCTCGGGTACGTTTAGTAAATGAACGAGCGGGATTTCCAAACTTTTGAACCGGTGCTCGGAATCAAAATCTGAGGGCACCGATGAAACCGCAGCACTGGTAATTTCTTAGTAACACCTTTTCTGGAGTTGCGTTTGCTCGGGTGTGGTTATTAAAATAATGGGTTAAGTAATGAATAAAAAATAAAATTTGTGCAACCAATTTTATTTTTATCTAAGTAGTTATATCCTATGTATGGGAGTTGGGGTGGGACCGACTAGTTCCTAACTACCCATGTGTGGATAAATGTGAGGTGGGCCCCACACGATCCCCACCCCTTTCAACTTCCACAAACCCCCCATTAATTGTGTAACACACCCGCACCCCCCCCCCCCTCTTAAATGAAAAGTCAACTCTCTTAATTAATTAATTGATTATGTTTTCAATGTAATTAATTTGGGAATTCATTTCGAATTTCAAAAAGGATTGTAATGAGAAATAAAATAAGGCAAAGCCTTATTTTATTAGGTTTTTTCGTTGTGTGAGAAGGGTTGGAAGAGGAGAGCTCAAGTCTTGGACACCTTCTTCCTTGTCGAAGAACGCGAAGAACGCACCGTCGCCGACGAAGAACGCCGACCTCCAACGAAGGACGACGAAGAACGCTGGTTCCTCGGAGATCGACGACGCGACGCCATGTACCGTGAAGCCAACGATTCTCTTCTCCGTAACGCCGATGACACTTTCAGAGCCTCGATCCGTGACGCCGTCTTCCGCGACGTCCTTTTTCCGCAACGAACCTTTGTTCGACAACACCTTGAGGTAGGGGTTTTGTCTTTACGTTCAGATTTTATTTGGACGTTCTTTGATAATACCGGCCACCTGTTATCAAAATAACAGAGGGGGGGTCAGATCGCACAAGCACGGCCGAACCTCCTCCCCTATTTTATTTTAATGGTTATCTTCATGGCTTGAAATGCAAGTGACGCGGTGTCATCGCACCGCGCGGAAACAAGGAGAAATGCGGTGAAGAAGCGCGGCACCGTCGCACTGCGCCGTTGAGGCCGAACGAAGCCGCGACCGGAGTCGGGCCGCGGTGAAGGGGGCAATGCCGTCGCACCACACTGAAGAACCACGAGGAGGCTGCGGCCGGAGCGGGGCCATGGCGAAGGGGCGTGGTGTCGTCGCGCCGCGCCGGACGAACCAAGGTCGCGGCCTTGGGCCGCAATGAAGCTAGGGAGGGCGGCCAGAGCTTCCGGCCACCGATTCTGGAGGGCGGGACCAACCAGCCCCGCGTGGAGTGCACTGGCCGGACGTTACAGCCAGCCAGATCTGGAAAGACTGGGGTTCAAACCTCCGGTCAGCGCTGTTGAGCGGGCCCCCCGCGAGTCCGTTGTTTCGTCGAAGGGGGTGGCGGTTCCCCCCCCCCCCATTCGCGCTCACGCGGCGCGCGCGGCGCCCGTGCCGGCCTGGACCGGCCGCGTCGGTGGGACTGACCCCACCAGGCCGGGCCACCCATGTCAGGCCGCGCCCTAGTGGGCCAGACCCAGACCCGGGTCGGGTCGACCCAGTTCGGGCCGACCCAGGGGGTCTTGGGCCGGGTCGGTCCGGGCCCAAAACCCCCTAAAACCGGACAGGTTCGTTGTTTTTCCCATATCTTAAGCTAAGGACCTCCTTTTGACACACCGTCAGTTGCAATGAGATCCTTGTATTGATACAGTTATTTAGTTATATTACACTCAAGGGTTTGGAGAACTTTGGGTACGGCCGGGTTGGTTCAAACCCGAAACCAACTGGTCCCTCAGAGCGGAAACGCTTATAACTTGAGCTCCGGACGTCCGATTGACGTGTCGTCGACTTTGTTGGATTCCTATTGATGATACGGAACTTTTGGCATACTTCACATGAGGTTTGGACATAGTTGGAGTAAGTCCAGGTTGGATTGTACCCGAAATCCAACCGGGCCCCTGGAACAGAAAGGCCTATAACTTCCAGACCGGACGTCCGTCTGACGAACCGTCAGCGGCGTTGGTAATCACATTGAGAAATGGTCCCTATGAGTATACCATATGAGAGTTCGGGGTACGGTTGAGATACAGTCGGGTTGGTTCGTACACGAAACCAACCGGGCCCCTGGGACGAAAAGGCTAATAACTCACAGACCGGGCGTCCGATTGACGTGCCGTCTATTGCATTGAGACCCCTATGACGAGGCGGTCCTTTGAGATACTTCTTCGTAGGACTTTGTGATACTTGGAGTATAGAACTGTAGATTGTGGAGCGGACCCTCCCGGAGATGAGCGTACAGATTACGGAGACTGTATAGCCAGCTGAGACCTGACGACTTCTTAACCGACTTGACTTGGAGTGAGTCGACTAGCCCAGTGGACGGAGTGCCCGGTATTTGGCGACAGACCCACGGCGGACGGAGCGCCCGGTAGTTGGCCGCAGACCCGCAGTACTTGACAGGAGGAGTACCTATGTAGGCTATTAGGGGGAGCGCTCGATATTTGGCGACAGACCCACAGCGGACGGAGTGCCCAGTATTTGGTAGCAGACCCGTGGTACTCGATAGGAGGAGTACCTCAGCAGTTTTAGGTTAGTGAGCAGTACCTCAGAGTTGTGACAGGATCACTGTACTCGTCAGAGAAGGATCTCTTCAGCAGTTATGGTTTTGATAATGAACATCCTGGTTTGAGCTGAGTCTATGACCTATGCATTTACCTAATGATTGAGATGAGTCACTTGATAACTTAGGTATATGTATGGGAATATATCTAAGTGGTGTTTATCCATTTATTTTATAACCTTTGTGTTTCCTCATGATTGAGATGGGTTACTTGATAACTTAGGTATAAGTATGGACTTATACCTAAGTAAGGGTTATCTGTTGAGATTATACTTTGTGGTTATCCTTGTTGGATTTAGAGAGACCATGAGGGTCTCGGGGTCCCTACTAATTATCGTTATACTCACCCCTACACGGGCTATGCCCGCACCTCGTTGTGTTGGATGCAGACGACGGACAGTGCTGAAGGAGGCCGATCGTTCGAGGACTGAACGGTACCCGGAGGTAGATCTCACGACGATTCGGTACCTAGAGGAGACAGATGGACGGACGATTGGATGTGGAGTGCTGAGGAGGACATCTGTACCTACCCTTCAGGTAGGATCCGTGGTGGACGATCCAGGAGTTGCGTGTCATCTTCCAGTTTCTTTTCTTTTCTATTGTACTTTACTTTCAGTTGTACCTATCTGTTGGGCTTGTATTTCTGGCCCCTTTGTACTTTCATCACTTTTGTTACTGATGTACTTAGTGTTTTCTTCCTCTTGTACTCTAGTTGTGTTTTTGTTTACATTTATAAAGGCAATGTCTTCCCAATTATAGGGATTTACGCCTTTGGTGCTAGTCGCCAGCCCCTGGCCTATGGAAGGCTGGCTTGGGGTAGTTACGACACGGGCCCCAGGGGACAGGTCATGACAATATCCCAATAGGACCCAGAGGCTTCTATGTCTCTCCATCACTGTCACCCCCAATGGTTGCATAGGGAGACACTACTCCCCACTCTAACCTACTATCATTTTGGGAGCCTCTCCCTGAAATGCTTTTTTGACTCGCTCCCTTATGCAAATGAGGTGAGGGATGTCTGGGCCAGCCCAACTATGATCCTGCCCCAGGGGACACCAAGGAGGGATCCTAATAGGCTACTTCAGCACCACCACATGTTCCCACAGGATGAGGAGTAGGAGATTTATACACCTTCACCCCCGGCCCCAATATGGTTAACCCAACACCAACGTCCGGTGCAATCTAAGTAGGACGCCCACCAGGGGACGTCATCATCAACAGCTATAGTGGATCGTTCCACCTCCGAAATATATCATCAATGTCCCATTTATATTGAACATGGGCACTTATATACCTTACCTGGATCAAGGCCCCAAACTCCCCATGGGTATGTTGGGATGACTCTCTTGATCACCGACGTAGGTAGATCATGTCACAGGTCGTATCGTGGTGATGACATCTAGCACGGAGGTCCTCCCCATGCCACCGCCAATGAGAGCCTAGGTCCTTCCCACTCCCAAGCTTGGATTGGAGGTCCTCCCCATTCCATTACTAGTCTAAGTGAAGGACCTCCATACCGCACTAACATCTAGCATGGAGGTTTCTTTTTCACCTGTGATCATAGGAATGGAGTAGTTCCTCTAATCATAGGTTGTCGATGTAATGATCCTTATCAACCGATATACCATCAGCATGGTGGTCTTCCCTATGTTCTAACCGCAACTGAAAAAGGTCCTCCTCATCCTAGAAATCAGATAAGTGGAGGTATTCTTCACTTCATTGGCATCCAATGCAGAGTTCTTTTCCATATTCAGTTTGACCAGTATGAGCCCCCCCCCCCCCATGATCCTACCAGCTACAAAAAGTTACTACCTACTCCAACACTTCCCATGAAGATTCCCTCTACACCCCAACTAGTGGACATGGAGGCCCTCCTTGTATTCCGTTTGACATTTTTCTAGGTACTCTTCACACACCCCAACTCATCTAGGTGGAAGTCCTCTCAACCCCAGCACCAGTTTAGCCGAAGGTCCTCCTCATGCCAAAAACCTACCCTGTCCTGAAGAACCATCCAAAAGTAGGAGGGAGGGTTGTCTCCACTAAATGAATAATACTGAGAAACTTCATATCATGATTAAACATGTATTTTTTTAGATTTTGAGGTGGAATGTCATTTAGTAATGGAACTCTCACTATGATCCTCTATGTCGGGGGTCGGGGCAAGAACAAGGTGCATAATCCTCATCCTTCCAGAATATGAGGTGCACTGGATCCCCACCTCCCTCTAAAGATACATCTAGGAAGAGGTAGATTTGGCCGCTTTCCAGGGAATGGACATGAAATCCTCCCTATCATCAACATGATCATTCTCTACCTCAATCAGATGTCATGGAGATTTTTTATGGGGACCAATAGAGTAAGAGCAATAGCATGACCCACTGTCAGTAACCGCAGTCCTTGCACAAGAAACTGTGGTTTCTAGTCCATATTACTGAGATGTGGTGGCATGATCATTGCATTCTTTGTAAGACATCCCAAGATGTGGTATTTTATCAACTTTCTTGTCGTATTCTCCATCGTCCAGTCTACCATCTTAACGGTCTGCTTGAGTTTCATTACCGGTCCCTCAGCCGCCCCCTATGGATGAATGGGGCAACCAAGGGATGGATCCTGATTCTGAACCGAGGAGCTTGTGGGACATCCTTGAAACGGAACATTTACCATAGATGTTCTAGCTAGTTACAACCACAAAATTTAGTACACTGGAATCTCTTACTCAGGAGGAGATTGCATGATTTCTCCAAACACTCTAGGCGACACACTTTCATCTCTATTATTGGTGGGTGACTTACCCCAATTTTCAGGAACATTTTGTAGATTTTGGAAATAAATTTTTTATGGTTGACTAAGTTGAACTCCCAGTGTTCCAGCACCCTGAGTCGCCCAGTCACCATCGGACCTTCCAGCAATGATGTGTTCAGAGATTTAAAGTGATCTTTAGAATTATCAAGGAGGAATCCCCCTAGGTTCAGATCTGTGGTTGGGGGTAATATGTGAACCTTCATTTTAGTTCTATCCAGCACCAGCCTGACTTTCCAGGCAATATTGAGGATATGCCTTCAGTTAAAATTGTGGTTAACATGGATGACCTATCAGAGGGAGAATTATTTAGAGATCCTTGAGGAGAACTTACCCCCTGGGGGGTTCTTTACCTATTGGATCTATTGGGAAAGGTTTCTCAAAAACTGAGAAATTTACTGGGCCTTCCTCCACTTCTTGAGTCATTAGTCCTCGGTCAGAATCCCAATAAGGGAAAAGAGTATCTTGGATTCATCAAACCATCTGATCCATCGGGGTTAGTGAAAAAGACGGAAGATGATACCAAAAAGGCCTCATTATGTCAGCAGCTAGAAGAGCATAAAAATATATTCGAGGACCTTCTCACTGAATGGGCGGGAGAACAACAAATAGACTATGGTAATCCTCGACCGGGGAAGCAGGGGTAGGTAAACCCTCCCCCCAACGAGTTTCCTCTAGGTGACCTTGACCATCTTTCCCACATAAACATGTTAGATGCTAGAGTTTATGGAAAGAGGGAACGATATGCCTCACCAAA
The DNA here is from genome assembly GCA_963277665.1 of Viscum album. NCBI lineage: Eukaryota > Viridiplantae > Streptophyta > Magnoliopsida > Santalales > Viscaceae > Viscum > Viscum album. The sequence continues at coordinate 477,965,116 of OY728164.1, read as the reverse complement.
TCCATATGAATTGTGTGATAACCCTCCTCAAGACCCACCTCAGGTTCCCCCAGCTTCTCCATAGGTTGTTCCCCCGACAGTCTCACAAGCCATCCCACCAACTGCTCCATGATCCTTTGGAACTTCTTATCATGTTGAAGAACCTTCCAACGCACTGGTGGTCAAGGATCCTCTCCAAGATAGGAATGCCCATCCAGATAACCCAATGGAAGTGCTCATTTCCCGCCTTGAGGCTTTGTAAACTCGATAGGTGAAAATTCTGCCTAATGGAAATCCATATCTAGTGTGGGTGGATGATATTCCATCACCCCTTGGTTTTGGTAATCCTACCTTTTCCCCTTTAATGGGATGAGTGTTCTTCTGAAACATCTATCCCACTTCATCTCAAGGTGTGGACTTATGTTGGGGACTTCAGCGCAGCATGAGGCTTCCAAACTCCAGTGTTTCATACAAACATTGGAAGGGGACATGTTTTTCTGGTACAACTAGCTACCCATTGAGTTAGTAGTTGGTTGGGAGGGTCTTTGTAGGTAGTTTACTTACTAGTTCAATTACACAACCTAAAAGATGAGTATTGCATACCTCTTCAAGTGCAAGAAAAGTCCTGATGATTATGTCACAGACTTTTTTCCCTCGGGGAAACGCCTCACCTACTACCTTGATATGCTGCTGACTCAGGAGTAGCTTCTCACAATGTGTGTAGGGAATTTTAAGACCAAACTGGTCCCCTCTCTCATCATGTAAAAATATCTAGGGGGAATTCAATATTTCTCTAACAAAGCCTAGCGTCTAGAGGAAGCCTTGCAGCAGGCCAAACAAGAACATAATTTGCCTCTTGTAGTTCTCATGAGAAGATTAGCTAAGGCTGAGTCCACCATGGTAGCCCAAATAGAGGCCCCTAGGTAGCTGAAGTTATTACTGATGGAGCCACCTCTACAACCTTGCAGAGGCCCGCCACCTCTGGTGCAGCCTCCGACCCAGCAGCAGCAACCTTAGAATCAGCAGGCACCCCAGAATAACACACTGCCACTACCTAAGAGATATAACCATGTTCTACCTCCTCGACTAGCTCCTCCTGCCCCCCATCAAGGCCAGGCTCTCAAATCCCCCTTCCTAAATAAGGAACTAGGAAAACTCAATTAATGAGGCTCAGGTCCCCTGTTATTTCCAAAGTGTCTTAGAACAAGGAATTCTAGGATTTTCAGAATACATGAGGCCCAAAGAGGAAGATCTCACTGATCACCCCAATTACTGCCCCTATCACCGAATCCTGGGGAAAACCCTCAAGCATTACTATGTGTCTAAAGACTATCTCCAAGACTAGGTTGATAATAGCATAGTTAGGTTAGGTCCGACCCAGGCATAGGTGGCATGTGTATTCATATAGCCTGACAGTGAAGGTGAGTGCCAGCAGGTTCCTAACTGTGGGTCCCAAAAATACGATGATTGGATGGAATATAAAGTTGTCAACCATGCCCATGGTATTATCTATGCATTTTTTAAATGACCTGAGTCTTCATAAGTCACAGTTTCTCCAACAACCACTACTTCTACATCGACACCTCAGCCTTCCTCTTCCCAGAAGGGTAGGCATCAGCAGTGAAATGGAAAACAATCCCCCTCCCCCCCCCTGATTCCATCATCATCCCATACTCTCAGTGATTTTATTCCCCCGGAGGTGGATAATTCCACCAGAATCTACTCAGTGATGTAACAATATTCAAGTAAATACCAAGGGTATGCTTTGGTTAATACTGTGGAGCTGGTAAACCCCTACATGGTTCCTGATGGAGAATAGCTCCAGGCGAATCCTTACAATGTCCCTAGCTGACACTAGCGTCGACAGGGTCGTGACTATATTATTTTCTAAGATGAATTTTTCGGTGCTTCTATACAAGCTGTGTATGCCACCAAAACCATACAATAAGCCCAGTGTAGAGCTCAGCACGTGCATCCTTCTCATCTTGTCTCACCAGATATTCCTTCACCACCGTTCATTCAACTTGATCAGGTGGATCCACCATGACTGTGATACAATTATTCAAATTCGGTTTCAGATCAACCTCATTCATCTAGACCTCATCTGGTAGTTGCTCCATGAATTTTGACTAGTGAGCAGCAAAACATTCCCAGCACTAGTCGGCCGATGGTTCGACCAGAATGGCATGTCATACCTCCTATCATAGAACAACCTCATATCAGTAGAAGTTCACACTTGGAATGGAAGTATGATATTCTTAACTATATTTCCAACATTTGTGTGAAGCTCTCTATACTAGAGGATCTTTTCCTATCAGCAGATATGCGTGAAGATCTTGCTTAGGCTTTAAGAATCCCCCTACAGTTTGAGACGAAGGTAGCAGCTACAGAAGTCTTCCATGCTGATGTAGACAAGCATGCTGAATGTAAAGCAATTATATCTTTCTCTAGATAATATTAAGGTTCTCCTATACAAGGGAATATCCACCGACGGTATATCATTGTCAATTTCAATGGAATAGAGGTTCGCCTCTGTCTTATCGGCACAGCGTTAGGGATCAACCTCATTCTGACCAAGACATTCCAAAAGATGGGGTTTTCCTTGGATGAAAAGAGTCCCTCCAACCTAAAAATTTAAGGTTATGACAGGATGGAACAGACACTGGTTGGAAAGATCTGCCTAAAGACCCAGTTTGGTGGCCTGGTTTCTTGCACCAAGTTCATGTTTATCTCACAAGACACCTCCTACAATGCATTTATGGGTAATCCATATCTCCACCTACACACGTAAATCCCTTATTCATATCACCAATTCCTTAAGTAATCCCTTAATGGTCAAGTAGGCATACTCCAAGGTGATATTTGTAATGTCACAATTCTGGAATCCACCCAGAGGTGCCCCGTACCCAGTTGGTCACATGGCCTCAAGCGCATTTTCCCAAATGCCAGAGGCTGCCGACTAGCATTGAGGGCCTTGGATGTGATAGTGGGGAAACTATTCCCTCATTGGAAGAGTACACGGAGGAAAAGAAACAAATATATAGTAGCAGAAACCGTAAACATCCATATAAGAGTTAATGATAAACAGTGGAAGACTAACAGTAAACAACTGAAGCAAACACATATGTATATAAAATGATTCATGATACATATGTCTAGGAAAGCATCCAAACAAGTCACAATGATGAATACAATAATAAACCAAAGGGAAAAATAAAACAGGTAAACTCTTCAACATAGCAAGCCACATCTTGGTCACATGCTCTCCAACTCCACAGCAAGTCAAGTACCTGAAGTAGAAGGGCGCTTGCCCTTATCTATACCTGCAACAATATAATCTTTTTGGGCCCAAAATCATGGACCAAAAAGGGTGTGAGACAAGGTCCTAGTAGGCAACCACCCAAATATCTGTGCCTAATAGTCAGTGAATATATGGCAGGTAAGGTACAGTAAGCAGCAAACAGTAAAAAGTAATCAAGGTAATACACAACAGTAACAATATAGTTTCTAGAATATAAGCTACAAACAAGAAACAGCCACTCAAGCAAGTAGAACAAAAAGTTAACCTCTGGGTAGTTCTCACAGTCTAACCCCTAAGGTTCAACCTACAGTACTAGCAACCCTCTGAGAAGTATACACAGTCTCACCCCTCTGGTTTAGCTAAGGAATAGACTCTCTGAGGAATAACTCACTGTCAATTCCCCCTATAGTATCGTATCATACTAAAGGCTCTTTGGGGAAGCATTCAACGTCTCATTCCCCCTGTAGCCCGCATCAAGTAACTACAGACTCTCTGAGGAAGAACTCTTCGTCAATTCCCCCTGTGGTCTCGCATCATAAATTAAAGACACTCTAGATAAGACCTTACGTCCATTATCCCTATGGTCCAATATACTAGGTTCTCTCATCCCTGTGTAAAACAAACATGCATAGCATGCGTATCACCCCAAGTAAACCTCATGAACTACTTGGCTATCATTCTAGGGCACAACAGCATAATAGTACAACAGTTCCACTATCCTACAACTAGGCATGGCAACTGGAAAAATTCCAAACAAGAAAAACAAGCATGGAAAAACATCCAGAGCACAATAAAATTTACCATATTCTCAAACAATTACCTTTACTCAAGCAATCAAGAATAGCAAGCAACAACAAGGGAAAAACAGGAAACACGCAATACCCCATTCAAGGGTATTGGTGGAATTTGCACAAAATATTCACAGACTTTCTACAAAAAGGCACAAACCACCTACATAAATTCTAAAAGAACGATATACGTGAAACATAATGACTGATTATCCTTAGAATGTCGAGGATCTAAGACAACTTCAAAAACAATCAACCAATGATATCTTGAGAAAGAGGGGAAATTGGAAAACAAGGCTCTGGGAGAAGGAAGAACTCACCACTGTGGTTCCAACGCAATCGACGGTGGTCGATTCGGAGAACAGACGAAGGCTCGGGAATCCGGCAAATAATCGCGGCTGTACGGGTTGCTCTTAGATGAAGAACCTGAAGAAGGAGAGTGTTAGGTCTGTCAGGCGCGACATAGGTCTGTTTAATGAAAAAAAACAAAATACATGGCGTGTACTTTTGGGGTACACATCTTGTACTCTGTTTTTCCATACTCCGCTTTAAGTGGCCGCCACATCACCTCTACACACCGTGTGTGTGGCCCAGACATGGCCAGCACACAGCCTGGCATGGAAAGGGAGTACACTGCATGTAATCAGAAAGTACAGGGCGTGTACTTCAAAAATTTCCAGAAATCCTTCTTTTCTCAAAAACTCCAGGAAGAGAAAAACATACCCGAAAATGAAGATCTGGGTTCTTACAATGTATCTCCTTTTACCTCTTATGAATCCTTATACCTGGATATCAACTATTACAAGAGAAAGGACAAGTAGATTCAAGCTAACGAGTTTGAACATGCTACGGCTGCGACCGACCCATGGACAGGCCTGGATGATGCCTACAGTTTCTAGATCAACCAATTGGAGGCCACGAACACATACTTGGGGAAATGCTTTGTTATATATAGAATTCGTGGAAAACACATTCCCAAGTCTAAAGGATTCCAAAATATCACATCTCATTCCTATAAAAATCAGGCTCAGGTGATCCTAGATCCCCCTACTCCCATAAGGTATCGGGATGTTTTCCCAATGGCAACAGAAATACATCATACTTTATTTTTTATACAGGCTGGGATAAATTGGATAAAGCCTACACACTACTATTTCTTTGATATCATCAAGCATGTCCCCTTGGTCTGAAGTCCAGATGGAATCAGGTTGATATATTTCATCACTATGGTTTCAATAGTGTAGGGGTTCCCTGATGTGGTGTTCACCACCGCACAGGTTGGAACCAGTGTCCCGTCAGGATCTATCGACTCGAAAGAATCACCTTCCTCCAAGGATCCCTTCTCCATGAATGGATAAGAAGATTTTGAATATACTCCTCCCACTTTCACGGAGTGTGTCTCTACCATGGTCGATGAATTGGTAGAGGTGAACCATAGTGACGAGACGAATCTAAAACCTATATTGATCAGTGTCGCTATTCCTTATGAAGAGAAACAATGATACATGGACTTCCTAAAGTATCATCATGATATATTTACCTAGAGTTATGATGAGATATTAGGACTAGACCCTCTGGTCACCATCCACCATCTAGGTTGTCTAGCAAGTCATTGGGGGTTCAAACAGCCTCCCAGAAAGATGCACACTTCTCATGGTGCCATGTTCAAGTCCAAGGTTTCTAAGATCATTAGAGAAAAATTATTTAAAGAGTTATAGTACCATAGATGGTTAAACAACATTTTTCCCATATGAAAGAATAATGGACAGATCAGAGTCTGCATCGACTTCCAGGATCTTAATCATCACTGTCTAAAGGATGAATTTCCCCTTCCAACAGCAGAACTATTGATTGACACCACTGCCAGGTTCTAGGCTCTCTTATTCATATATGGGTATTTAGAGTATAACAAAATTAGAATTTCCCCTGAGGATAAAAATTCTACATCCTTCAGGGAACCACAAGGTACTTTTTGTTACCAGTTAATGCCCTTCGGTCTAAATAATGAAGGTGCCACCTATCATCATTCCATGCATTGCATATTTAATCCAATCCTCAAGAAATTAGTGGAATGCTATGTGTATGATCTGGTGTTCAAATCTCTTCAGCTTCATGACTATCTCAAAGATCTTGCGAAAGTGTTCAGCTACCTCCAATCCCACCATCTGAAGATGAACCCATTGAAGTGTGCCTTCGGGGTCACCTCCAGAAATTTTATCATCTCTCTTGTTAGATATAGAGGCATCAAGATCAATATGAAGAAGATCAAGGATATCATCCAGATGTCTCCTTCTAGAAACATTCGGGAGCTCTAAGGCTTTCAATGCCACATAGCCTACATACACTAATTCATCGTAAATCTAGCTGGTAAGTGTAAGACCTTTTCCCAGCTCATAAAGAAAGGTATTAATTATCAGTGGAATGAGGAGTGTCAGACTGATTTTGAGGAGATCAAGTAGTACCTATTATAGCCTTTGGTTCTAATTCCACCCATTTCTGGAAATTCGTTGGTCCTTTATGTGACCTCTATGGAATGCTCTCTCGGTGCCCTTCTCGCCCAGAAGAATAATGAGGTAATAAAGAACAATTTATACTATCTTAGCCACATGCTTATCGATACAGAGACCATATATTCCACTATCGAGAAGAGTTGCCTTGGACTGGTATTCGTAGTGCAGAAATTGCAACATTACTTGTAGCACTATGAGATATAGCTAGTGTCCCAAGTGGATCCACTGAAGTACATTCTGAACCACCCCATGTTAACTGACCATCTATCTTGGTGGGTAGTGATCCTTAAACAATTATACATCAAGTTTTTCCCCCATAAGGCTATCAAAGGACAGGCATTGGAAGACTTTCATGCCGCCCATCTAACTCCCATAGACCAGTATCTGGATATTCATTTTCTAGATGAGAAAATCCTCTTGGTAGATCAAGTCATTCTGTGTTTTCACATTCACTTTGATGGCACTTCTTGAAGACCTACTGGTAGAAGACTCAATGATCCCCAACTCAACAGAGTGGCCCTGGGTGTCGTCTTCATCACATCGGTGCAAGATGTTTTACCATATTCATTCCTATTGTCAGAATAATGTTCCAACAATGAGGCAGACTATCAGGCTCTCATTACTGGTCTCGATACGGCCCTCTATATTGATGTTTCCCATATACATGTGAAAGGGGGCTCTTAAATATTCATTAAATAGATCAATGGTTACTATGTTGTTAGAAATTTGGAGCTCATGCCACTGTTAGAATGTACCCTCTAGCTGATGGACCAATTCTCATCTCATTCAGAAGTTACTCATGTCCCTCATTCACAGAATGGTTGAGCTAATGCCTTTTCCATCTTGGATGCATCTCTTGTAGAGCCTAATCGAGATGATTTGATTATCCATGTGGCGCATCAGAGAGTCATCTCTCCTGTTACTCTGTATGATGATGATGACCTGAAAGTAATCTACTTTACCGTCAGTGCCTCCACATCTGGACTCCTGGGTCCCCCTGCCATAGTTTTGGAAGAGATTCTGGATTGGAGAACCCCCTTTATCAAGTATCTCCAACATGAATATCTGCAGAAAAATTGATCCGATCATGAGAGAATATGATGGCATGAATTGCAATTCACCCTCTAGAGTGGTCACGGTCTTGAGAAGATCCTCTACAGACATGGGTATTATGGGGTTATCCTCCATTTAATTCAAGGATATGAGATTTCTAAGATCATGTAGGAGGTCCATGTCAGTTCTTGTGGGGCTCATCAGATAGGACTGAGACTCTCTCATCAGATCTAGATATTGGGGTATTTTTTTTCCTTCCATGATATGTGACTGTATAGAGTTTTCCAAGAGGTTCCATGCATGCCAAATCCATGCTAATTTTTTGCATCGGCTACCATAACCTCTCCACAATACCAAGTACTCTTGGCCTTTCGCGGTCTGGGGACTCGATGTCATGGGACCCTATCCATTGGTGACATCTCACTAGTGTAGGTTCACCTAGACTTCTATGGATTTATTTTCCAAGTGGAAAGAGGTAGTTCTGCTCAAGGAGGTCAAGTCCCATTATATTTTTGAATTTTTTATTTATAATATCATCTACCCATTCAGAGACTCTCACGTCGTCCTCACCAATAGTGGCACCAACTTCTGGGCATCCAAACTAAAGAAATTGTATGCCAATTTAAACATCTTTTCTAACCATACCTCATGATATCATGTGAAAGAAAATGGATAGATATAGGTGTTCAACAAAACCCTCTCTAATATTTTTCAGAATATGGTTGGTCAGAACAGAAGGAGTTGTCCGAATAAACTCCCCAACGCTCTCTGGTATTATCGGATGACAACTCGTAATTCCAATCAGGTGACCCTATATTCACTGGTGTATAGAACGGAGGTAGTCCTACCCTTCGAGATTCAGTTTACTTCATTGTGCATATATTTCTACGATCATTAGACACCGAATAAGGTAGTCGAAATCCTTCTGGATGAACTGGAAGTACTTTACAAGAACAGGCTTCATGCCCTGCCCAATTTGGAGAGGCATCAGAACAAGATAGCCAAATATTTCAACAAGAAATTTCACCTTTGCTCTTTCTTACAATGTAACATGGTGTTGTCCCTAAGAACGCTAATGATACCTAGTAGGAAAACACCCAAACTGGATCCCAAATGGGAAGGAACTTACATCATTCACAAGGTTTACCTTAATGGAACATACTCCCTATTTACCATGGATGGTGAGCGTATAACTCCTCCCATAAATGACAAATTTCTCAAGAAGTACTTTTCCTGAGTAATCAATAGTCTCTCATGACTTTAAACTCTTCCATATTCATCGCACGATGTTAAATTTCATGATCCATCCAGGCTGAAGGATGTAAAACCACCCAACATACATCCCACATGATGTTAAATAGTTTTTTCATCCTGCATGATGTTAAACTATGAGTGGACATTTCCCTTGTGCGCCCTACCCTAGACATCAAGATCTCCCCTTGGGTATGGACCCTTGGCTCGTTTACTTCTCAAGAACACATGGTGTGGTGCAGGCCATATTTTCCTTCATTCATGTTGGATTTATCATGACTGCACCATGTATCCCCCTCCTTGGAGTTCTCCACATCTTTCGACTTTACCTCACGATGTTAAACTTCACAAGCATATTCACACTTCACATATACCCTTTATTTAGGTATCCAACAACATTCACATCTAAAATGTCCCTTGAACGGTGTGAGTGCTCAGCCTTATGGATCACCTATTGTTTTGGTAAAACTTCTCTGAGGGTCCCGAACGGCAATTTAACACAAGTCTTGTGTGAAGAATATGGTCAGTAGTTGATTCTCATTTTTTTCCCATTTCAAGTCATATGATATGGATGATTTGTTTCAAACACAGTCAACATCCATCCTCCGCCGTTATCACCACCCCAATATGTCCCAAATATTTGGTACAGTGATTCATAATGTACTTGTATCCCTTCAAACGTCAATTTTCCTTGAGCAAGAATGCTAGTCTAGTTGGGATCGACCCATGGTCAATCTCTTTCCCTCATTGTCGTACCCTTATATGCTGGGGAGAACCTAATCCCATTCCTTATTTCCCACATCAATCATTTATCACATGGTATTAAGAGATTTGGTAAGGCAATACTCGCATGAAGGGTCACGAAAACATGGTCCAATATATATGACCTTAAACTAAGATCACCACTGTCCTCACCACACAAATTTCAATTGCATGATCCATTTGGGCTGAAGGATGTACAACTCCTCAACACTCATCCTGCATGTCGATAAACTGCAAGCTGGCTGGAAACTTTCATCTATGGCCCAACCTCGGGTCCCTCGACCTCTCTGGCCTCCTATACCAAGTTATCGCTTAGGATTGTGTGGTGTGGTATGGACTTTATTTCCTCGTTCATTTAGGAATATTTTTTCCATGCCACACACATCCCCTTGAGACACCCCTCTTTCATCCATCATCCTTGTTATAAGACATTAAACTTCACGGGGTCCCACCACACTTTATGTGTCCCATCATTTGGGTTTCCATCATCTTTCACATCCAAAAGGACCCCTAAGTGGCATAGATGCTATGAATAAGTGCTCTCTTACCATCTCGGGCCAACGTCCCTATAGATTTTGGACGATAATTTGATACAAGTCTCGTGTCACAAATATGGTCAGCAGTCGACGCTCATTTTTTGTTCCCTTTCCAGGAAACGCGCGAGGGGTACTATGTTGTGAACATGTTCAATAGTTATCCTTAATCGTTGTTGTTGTCTCATGGTCTCCCAAATGATAGGCACATGGATTCACCCTTTCTTCCCATCTGTCCCACGCACATGACATTAAACTGGTCATCTATGGTTTGAGCTCTATGAACATAAACTAAGATCTATCACGTCCTTGTCACATGACATTAAACTTCCTTGCATCTTGAGAACTACAAATGGATTTATTCTCATCCCCATGTGATACATAGGAAAACCCAGAAATTTTGTCTTTGTGTCCATCCCAGGTTCATCTATTCTTTCTCTCGTCCTTTTGCCTTGAGTTCTCTCTAGGAAATATGAATGTTGTAATGTATGTCTTCTTACCCCTCATTCACATTGGGTTATTCTCCATTCCATACACATTCCTCATCGAGGTACCCCCCTTCTATATTCATCCTTATCACATAACTTAAACTGAACTCCACTTTAGAACTATGTATGGCTTGATTCCCATCCTTATGGGATACATAGGAACACCCAGACATTTTTTGCTTCGGGTCTATCCCTGTTTATTGGAAACCATCTCCTCCTTCCATACACTTGGAATAAGTCCTCTGATGGGGTTATGTGGTGTGGTGTGGGATTATGTCCTCATTCATGTTGGGTTTTCAACAAACATACCATGTACCTCTCTCTCTTGAGATCTCTACATCCCCCTTTCCTCCACTCATCTTCTCGAGTTGTCTGCTCTCAAATTGGGCCCATAGACCCTCTTTTTCAATTCACCAATGTGCCCAGGAGAACACTAGTTTTGGACCTAGAGTATTGGATTCTACATAGACATGTTCTCATCTATTTCCATGCATCATGTTTCCCTTTATTTAGGCATTCGTCAACTTTCACATTCGAAATGCCCCATGAATGGTATAGATTCTAGGGTTTAGTTCTCTACTACCATATTGGGACAAAGTCCCCGATAGTTTTTAACAAAAATTTGACACAAGTCCCACATTTTGAATATATTCAGCAGTCGACGCTCATTTGTTTGTTCCCATTTCAGGTCACACGATATGGATATTGTGTTTCAAACATAGTAAATAGTTATCCTACATCATTAAGAAACCACCATTAAGCCTTCAATATTGGTTGTGTGATTCTCATCCTTTTCCAATCCATTATGTCTAAGTGGAATTTTGACACTCTTGGCGTTATCCCTCAGTGTGTGTCAGTGCGTTAAGAGGATGAATCCACGGTGTGGTTTCATTTGAGGCTCTTCACTATTTACCCATTCTCTGTATTCCATATGTTGTGAAGACCTTATTCTCCCTTGTTTCCCACATTGAGCACGGATCATGTGGGATTAGGTATTTGGTCAAGGTTTACACCCACTTAGAAGAGTCCCAATTCTTTGGTCCGAGCTCTGTAACCATAAACTAAGATCTCCCCATGTCCTTATCATATGAAATTAAACTATATGACACTTTTATAACTATGTATGGCTTGATTCCCATCCTTTTGGGATACGTAGAAATTCCCATACATTTTTTCTTCGGGTCTAACCATGTTTCTTGGAAACCATCTCTTCCTTTGGGCCACCTGGCCTAAGTTCTCTGAGGGGGGTATGTGGTGTGGTGTGGGCTTATGTCCTCATTCACGTAAAGTTTACAACATCCATGACATGTACCTCTGTCTCTTGATATCTCTCCATCCCCCTTTCCTTCAATCATCTTCTCGAGTCATCTGCTCTCAAATTAGGCCCCTCGAACCTCTTTGGAAATTCACCAACGTGCCTAGGAGCACTATGGTTCAGGACTTAGAGTGTTTTATTCTACATAGAAATGTTCTCATCTGTTTCCATGCTTCATGTTTCTCTTTATTTGGGATTTCATCATCTTTCACATTTTAAATGACCCCCAACAGAATGGATTCTAGGCCTTAGTGATCTCTTACTGTATTAGGCCAACGTCCCCAAGAATTTCGTACGACAATTTGATACAAGTCTCGTGTTACGAATATGGTCAGCAGTCGATGTTCATTTTTTTTGTTCTCGTTTCAGGGCACATGATATGGATATTGTATTTCAAACATGGTCAATAGTTATCCTCCATCATTATGACACCCCAATTAAGCCTTGATATTGGTTGTGTGATTCACATACTTTTCTACTCCATTATCTCTAAGTGGAATTTAGACACTCTTGGTGTTATCCCTCAGTGCGCCTCTGTGTGTTAAGATGATGAATCGATGGTGTGGTGTCATTCAAGGCTCTACATCATTTCTCATTTCTCTATATTCTATGTGTTGTTAAGACCTTCTTCTCCCTTATTTCCCACATTGAGCGCGGCTCATATGGGCTTAGGGATTTGGTCAAGGTTTACGCCTACTTGGAAGAGTCATGCTTCTTTGGTCTGAGCTCTATGACCATAAACTAAGATCTCCCCACGTCCTTATCATATGACATTAAACTACAAGACACATTCAGAACTACCTATGTCTTTATTCCCATCCTTATGGGAAACTTGGAACACCCGGACATTTCATCTATGGGTCCAGCTCAAGCTCCACTAATTATCTCTTATGTTCGGACTTTTGGCCCTATGGACTTTTATAGATTTGTGTGGTGTGGTGTATAGGCTTATTTCCTCATTTACACTAGGTTTTCAATAGCTGAACCATATAATATCCCTTTAGGAGCTAGTCTCTCCTACCTCATCCTTGTCGCATGACGTTAAACTGCACGATATCCTCCAGAACTATGTATGGATTGATTTCTATCCTTATAGGATATATTGAAAAACCTAGACATTTAATCTTCAGGTCTAGCCCCATTTTATATAATATTTTTTGGCCCCTTGTCTGGAGTTCCCCCCCCCCCTTGGGGTTGTGCATGATTTGATGTATACCGATTCCCTCATTTTTATCAGATATACTTTATCACCCCTTCCTTTTAGAACTTCGTTCTTCTGTGGGCGTCTAATCCATGGAATGTTAAACCATATCCTAGTCCCACATTAATTTAAACTATTGTGTATTTTTTTCACAATGTTAAAATTCATGTGTTGGTCATATCATATAACCCTAAACTATGATATCAGTGTCCTGACCGCATGACGAAAAACGGCACCGCATTGTGGCTTCCTCACTCGAGGGGACATCATGTTTGGTATTAGTCATCCACTATGCCATTTTTCAAGGCCTACATGTGGCTTTATTCCTACATCAACACCCATATTCTCTATCCTAGGATCATTACTCCAAAAAAACACATCCACCCTAAATAAAAAAAATGATCCAACAAATGCCACTTCTTTTGGTGTGTGGGCCAGACCTGCACAGCCGTATTGTCCCTGGAATTAGTACTTTACCATGACATTTTCCAAAACTATGTGTGTCTTAATTCCCATCATAATAGGATATGTAGGAATGCTTGTGCACTTTGCCTTGTCCCATCCCAACTTTCATTTTTGGTCCCTCAACTAAAAATATCCCTTGGGAGCACGTGGTGTGATACAGACTCCTTATGTCCTCATTCACATCTGCTTTTTCAATAGTCGCACCATGTGTCTCCCTTCATCCTTTCCATTATGATATGAGATATAAGACCCTAAAACTAAGATCTAACCATCCTTGTCACATGACATTAAACTAAATGACACTTTCATAACTACATGTGGATTGATTACCATCCTCATGGGATACGTACGAACACCTAGATATTTCGTATTCGGGTCTATCCCCAGGTATCTCATATCATGCCCCTTTTTCTGGCCCCTTGTCCCACACTCTATTGGAAGCATGTGTTGTGGTGAGGACTCCTTATGTCCTCACTCACGTCATGTTTTGCAACAACTAAACCATGTGTCTCCCTTGTCTCAACTCATCCTGGTCCAAGTTTTGTGACCATAAACTAAGATCTTCCCATGAGAACTATGTGTGGCTTGATTCACATCATCATGGGATACATAAGAACACTCGAATGTTTAGTCTTTAGGTCCATCCCCATGGATGTGTCACAAGATGTAAGGCATATTTGTTCCTCATCTGTGATGGGTTTTTTAACTTTTCCACCCTCTGAAAATTACATTAAACAAGTCCCCATATCAATGGTTTACCTTATGACCTTAAACAAGGATTTTTCATCCCCATGACCCTTGTCCTTGGAAAGGAATTCGACTCCCTCTATCTAACATGCCTCATTGGAGTACTCAAATGCACCATGGAAAAGAGCCCAAAGTGCGTAATTTCCTATGGACATTCCCTCATTTCATGTCCATGCCTCATGAATCATTTATTTGGATATCTTTCATATTCCATGTTTGAACGGACCCCCTTTACGACCTAGTATCATGCCAAATTGGATCACCTATCGTCTTGGGCAAACGAACTAGAAGACATCAAACAAAATTTTGTGAAAAGTCCCATGTTTTGAACATGGTCAGTGGTCGACCCTCATTTTTCTTTCCCCATGCTAGGATAATGGGAAACGGATGTTGTGTTTCAAACATGGTCAACATTTATCCTCTATCGTCATGCCACTATCATTGAAATCCATATCTCAGGCACCATGATTCACATATTTCCACCCCCTTATGTGAGTTAATTAGGTAGTTCAATAATATTGGGATGTCATTCACCTAGAATTCCATTTCTCTTGATGTGTGCCTCCCTGTACTGGGAAAATCCCATAACTGCTCCTTGTTTCCCACATCAAGCTCGACTCACATTGGATTAGTAGTTTTGGTAGGATTTGTACTAGTTTACATAAACTACACATTCTTCTCATCCAGAATGATGTCAAATTGTAATACAATAACTAAGTATGGCTTGATTCCCATCTTCATGGGATACGTAGGAACGCCTGAGCACTTTCCTTCAGGTTTGGCCCCAAGTTAGTCCAACTCTGGTTTATGGTCTAAGTAATCCCATCAGGAACACATGGTGTTGTTTGGACTCTTATAGTCCTAATTCACGTCAGGATATATACTGCACTATGTGTTTCCTTTCTGGGTAGCCATTTCTTTCTGGGATGTGACATCTTCCTATTCAGAAAATATTCCCCCTACCAACATTGGTCTCTGACAGCATTGTGCTCATGAACTATGTCTGGCTTGATTCTCATCCTTATGGGATATGTAGTGATGCCCAAGAATTTTTCTTAGGGCCCAGCTCAGAGGTCATTAACCCTTCTGGTCACTATTTCCTGATCGAGGTCTAGACTCTATGACCTTAAACTAGGAGCCTACAGTCCATGAAACGTGACTTTAAATTGTCATCCTTGGTCTAGGAAGTATGACCATAAAACTATGTTCAACTTTCTCACCATACGACGTTAAAATATGTGTCTATCACCATTGTCATAACGTAAAACTATGGGCCACACTAGGCTCTCTCCATAGAGATCCTTTCAAGAAATGAATATGATCCATGATCAGACCGATGTGCTCACCTGATTTTTTTTCATCAGGGTGGTGTAATTTCAAAAGTGTTTGACACCATTTGAACAACCCATCACTCCACCCTCCACGCTTTGGGTGCCCTTTATTTATCTCCTCATCCTCTTTCATGCCTAAAGAAACTCCCTAAAAGTATGGATGCATAGCCTATGGATATCTTAATATCCTAAGAAAACATTCTATAAGACTAATGGATGACATTTTGAGTCAGGCCCTACATTTCGAACATGGTCAACGGTCGACCCTCATTTGTTATTCCCATTTAGGATAACGCAATAAGGATACTATGTTTCGAACACGGTAAATGGTCATCCTTCATTTTCACACTATCTCTACAATTTTTCTAATTTAGGGTACTTTGATTCACACTTTCCACCCCATCTATTAGGTTTTATTCTAACGCCCATGGAGTTACCCCACTCGTGCACTAGAGAACGTTGGGAAAATGACAATTTGAATTCTCTGAGAACTTCATTCTCCAGCCATGCCTCCCTCTTTATTCCCAATAATCTAGATCGGTTATTCAGAGCTTAAATTCTAGGATCCTAGTTTGCACTCTCGTATTCAAATAGAATAATGATGCAGTCATCCCTTGTTTCTCACATCGGGAACGACCCACAAGAGCTTAAGGATTGATCGCTGGATATTTCACGAATGAGATGGAAATGAAACAAAACAAAAAAAAAAAATGAAACTAATGCATACAATCAACATAAACTTGAAAAGAATGAAGGTTTTTTTATAAGTTTACACAAATTACAGTACCCAAGGATTGTCCCCTCCCATAGATGGGTTGACCTCTTCAATAGAGCATCCTAGCTCCACCACTCTCTGACTTGTAGCATCTAGGATCCACTATCACCTATTAATCTCCTGCCCCTCCTCGATGGAAATGGGTAATAGTTCATCATCCTTGATCCAGGTCTGATCTTCATCAGCTCAGATAATATTCATCTCTTTATAGGTTCGCCTCATTCGTTCTTAAACCTCTACCAGTTGGGCCTTTAGTCGCCATACAAGCCCTGATTGTGTGTCATGAAAAGAAGAATACTCATTCATTCACACCCTCAACTGTTGGATCTCATTCTCAGCCTCCTGGAGTATCTTGATGTTCTCGGACTTCCTCCACTGCCAGCCCACACCGAGGTTGAGGTCATGTTCCCATATTTTCTCGGCCATGAAGTCTCAGATGAGCATATGTGAATGCTGCGAATTCACTCCTCCAGTGCATATTTCGCGCAACCAAGAACCAAGCATCCCCATCTGATCTATCCATTGTGGTTGTGGGGTATCTCCAATGAATCGTCTGATCATCTTCCATGACCAGCGATGGACGACCTTGTTATCCTCTTCATCGGAAGTCATCTCATCATGATCCTTGGGGTCAGTGGGTACATATGTGGGGAACACCTCCAGGAACACATCAACAGGATTATAATCTAGTTACTTGTTGGGTAGGTCATCTCCCATGTCATCTGATTGATCCCCATCATCGGATTCCACCTCGATGATTTCAAGTTCAGTCATGTTGATGGTCCTACATTTAATAGGGAGCACTTTGACTTGGTCAGTATGGGAATCTACTTCCATGACCATCAATGTTCCCCTGGGAAAGGTAGTTCCATGAGCCCCATCCATCCCCACCAATGTGGCCCACATCATTTGAAGAACTTTGCATATGAGAAGACACAGACATTAGTTGTCTTAATCTAATGGATGATAGTTAAAAATTTTGTTAAAGAGACTTACAGAGATCAAATAGTCTGTCTTGATCCTGATTTGTCTCCATAGGAATCCTAAGGTGTGGCCCCCCATATATGGTTGGGAAATCTGAAGACTCTGAGAGATCCAGCATGGGTGTCGCAACCCCACTAGGCACGGTAATCGCCATCGTCATAGGTGAAAATCTTGAAGCCATATCCACTGTTGCACGGGAGTGGGTTTTTCATATGAGGCCCTCCTGTACAGGTAGAATTTTAGTTGATAAGGTTTAAAATACTTAAATGATGATCATAGGAAAATGTTTTAGGGTTTTCCTAAATATCTTCTGCAAACTCTTCCAGCACTGAGTTTGTGACCTCACCTTCCTCCAGGGGGGTCCCTCCACCAACCTCTTCCCCCTAGAAGGACTCTTATAATTCATCCAGTAGGGAGAAGTGCTCCCTCAATTCAGTGGAATATAAATGTAGAGGGACTGTTCAACTAAGTATAACTTTCACCTGATCTATCATTGGATGTGGAGCACCCCAGGAGTTCATAGGTTCCTATAGCTCAGTTATGTACTACTACTCTTCTGCTTGAGATACCATAAAGTTGGCCCTAGCATGACAAATTCCTATAAAATCCATCCTGAGATGGTTTAGATGGCACCACATCTGGGAAGGATTGAGGAATTATTTTTTAACATCCCAGATGTTCTAGGACTCTAGGAAAATAGCATCCTCATGCATGTCTTTATGGCACAGCTACTTCCTTGGAGCCTGAGTGGGTATCCTATGGAACCCCCTAGGTGGCCTCCCCTATAGATGACTTTGCTCCTCTGGGATCACCGAGTCTGCCATTGGCGCCTACCTCTCGGTCGGCATGGGCCTCACCACTACTGTAACCCCTCCACCATGGGATGTTCTTGCCGCCTTCTGGACCCGATCTTGAGGTTGAGGAGGCACCCAATAACTAGCACAAATGGTCCGCTGCTTCAACATCTCCCATGGGTAGGTTGCCTCCCAAATCATAGCATACTCCTTCACTTTCCCATAGATAGATATGGGTGGAGGAAACTCATTCTTCATCTTCCCATCCTCCCATGTGAACATTAGCCACATTTTCCTCATCACACATGGATATTCCTCATGGAGTACTCCTAAGTATACCCACAGGGTTATCCTCTGCATGCACTAGAATTGCCTTGAAAAGCGGTGCAGGGTGTATGGCTCACATAGAGGCTCGCGGTCAACGTGTGCCACCAGGACTCCATCCCAAAATTCCATGTGGTAGGATCGATGATCATTTGTTCCCTATCCATCATCAGTGAACACACATGTAGGCATTGGGAACAGGTGGAAGTTGAGATCGTCTGCCTTCAAGACCTGGTTCAGCACTAGCGGTGGGGTCAGCTTGGTCGAGAAACTCCACACCGCATTCAAAATAGTCGGTCGAAAGTCAGAACCTGGAGAAGAAATGGGGTTTAGATATTCTTAGGCACCCATATGCGACATTATCCACCCATACAGATTATGGAGTGGCCCACACACCCTATGTGGCTTCATCCCCTCACTAATATGACACAGTACTTTGTATAGCTTAGCCAGCATCGGTATCCCCAGATAGATTCATTCCCCCATCACCAACACGGATTCCATGATAAACATTCTTGGTCATACGCCCATGTTTGTATCCATTACTGAAAGTATCCATCCACAAATGCACACTGATATGAGTGAAGTCAACCTAACCATCGTTTTCTACTTGGTGATGACACTGAACCCCCAGTTCTTCCACTGACTTTCCTCCAAGAGTCACTAGTACGGGTTCTCATTGCTGCGTTGGACCCTCTTCAGGCAAGTGGGAGGCCTCACAGGGAACTTCCCATATAAAGGGGAATGCAGGAATTTCTTGAACCAAAACATAAAGTGGGAATCCCTCACTGAATTTTAGTCCTCTCCTGGCACTAGGTCCATAAATTCCTTTTTCAGTGGAGGCATCTACTCTAGTTCCTCCCTTATATTTGTGTCATGGAGTAACTTGTCATAAATAACCCCCAATATTATAATTACCAAGATTTTTTGAAGGTCCCATAGGCTTATACCAACCTCACTATGATGAAGATGAAAGGTGTTGGTCCTCAATGACCACCTACTCAATAACTTCAGAATTAGTTTTTTTGGCTGGTAGATATGAAATTGGGAGGCCCATGCAACCTCATATAGGCCCACTCACCTTAGATATTCCCCAAACTCTTGGTAGGAGGCACATACCCAATAATATAATTCCCAGTCATCTGTAAAATTTCTGCCCTGGTGCAGATCTCACTCATCAGTCCACCCATTCTCCAGGTTCCCTAAGGTTTCCTTCGAAATAGTGTGGTATTACAAGAGAGATACCTCTAACTAAAATACCTCCCCATAAACGTTTTTTACATGATTGTAAAAGCATTCATCATTGACAGGTGTATGATCCTCCCAATTATGACCGTTGGCCGCCCTAAACCACTGGCATTGGGATGGGCTTGTGAACCAATAGGCTGGATCGTCCCTACTTGCTTAAGGAATTAGAACATTATCCCTTAGAACAAATCCATATAGAGGCATTATTTTTCATAGGGGTTAGATCTTATGGCTGTCCGACAACAGCTCCCCTAGAGATTCATGGTTTAAATGACTCTACATGCATTCCTTGATGCCGAGGTTATCAACCATCTCTGCCCTCTGAGAATCATCCACAAGGACCCCCTGGAAGCTTATTAGTGAGCCAATCTTTCTCAATATTTTAGAATTTTATGTTTGGGATCATGGAGCTCGATCATAGAGATCGATCATAGAGACAAGTCACAAATCCCTACCATAGATCTCATAGGCACAAGCTGCGGAGCGCACAATCATAGAGTCTAAAGACTCATTGTGTGCCGCAGAGAAAAAAAGGGCTCAATTTTCAAAGAACAATCACAGAGCATGTGGAGATTCTAAAATCTAGATCTAATCATCAAAAACACATAGATAATTAACTAAAAAATAGGGGTATTCCTTCTTTATTTATAGGCAACGATCTCCATGCTTCACAGCATGCTTGTCTATGGTGAGATTCGCAGCGTTCTCAACCCGCGCATCATTGATCTGCATTGCGACCCTTCTTTACAATATTGATTTGTGATTAGCCTAAAAATTTTGGCGATCTACCCTCATACTTTCACCCTTGTTTTCTCCTTGGATCCATGTTTGAGGGAGGGAACTTGTTAACGCCAAAATTTATGCAGAGGAAAACTATGCAAAAAAGCACACCAATGTCAAAAGGGCTTCTTCACAAAGCACCTTCACAAAGACCTTTAGAACTGATCCTTCCACGTATTCCCTCATCACTGCGGACGGTGCAAAGCCAAGGCCACCTCTGTAATCACCACAGAGTAAATAGGCAGAATACTCTACAGTTATGATACAATTGACGGAAATCATTGTACCATAGAGGGAATGTGATCTCCTCTGTGATCCCTTATAAATTGGAATAAGCCTCTGCGAGCATCACATAGGAAATCAATGAGTCCTCTATGCCAAAGGGGGGATGATTTTTGACTCTACAATTATGAAAAACTTGATCCGATCATATTCCGATCTCAAAGTGCCACGTGGATTCGCAACGAGTTGTTGGATCTTTGCGCTACCTCTCACCTATAAATACTAGGATTCCCTCAGACCTGAAGGAAAGATACCCCAACCTTTCTCCTTCTTAGATCTCAAATCACAAAACACCCATTTCTCTTCAAATCATTGAGAAAAATAAGCTATTAATGGTATTTGATCATTGAGAAATACCTTTTTCTTATCTTAGATACAAAACCTCTTCAAGAAGTGATGCCCTTCACAAAGCCCATGGGCTATTGATAAGGAAGTAGATCCTTGAGGGAACTTGGGTCTTCAAAAAGCACTCATGCTTCACGAAGTACCTTCCATGAACATGTAGACCCCATGTTAAGGAAGGGTCATTGTGATTCAAGAAGTACATTTCTTCGCAGTTCCACGCTTTTCAGGGCACCCAGGCTCTGCGAAGTCCTAATCTGCGAAAGCACTTTCACTTCTCAAAGCACCTTTTATGTGCATGTGTACCCCACACATAGTCTAGGCAACTCCACTTCGTGAAGCATACCCCTTCGCAGAGGTTATCCACTCTGTGAAGCACCAGAGCTTTGCAAGGTCCCTTCTTGTGGACCCTATTTCTTCACAAACCCTTATCCTGTATGGCCCACCGGGTTGGTACGAATTGATTTCAAGGTCCCTTGGGCGGTGCTTCAAATTATGTTCCTTAGCCTCATGGTTATTCACATAGGAACTCTAATGGCTATTTCTTCTTCACATAGACATGCTAACATGATCCCCTCAATGGATCACTCCATAACCACATCTCCACATGGTATTGTTGATGCCTTCCCTTTCCCAAGGGTGGGTGGGTATCAGTTATGTAAGTATAAGGGGTGAGGATTGAATCCCCATCATCTGAGCTACAGGATGTTAAACCTCCAAGAATAACCATCCTCAGCACATGATGCTAAATTGTATCCCCATTCCATGAAATATACATGGGGTGATCTATCACAGACATTTTCCATTACCACTGGTCTCCACGGGAGTGAGATCTTCTTCACATGGAATAAGATTCTCCTCACATAGAATGACATCTGTCCATGGGGGAGGGAAACCATCTTTGTGAAATATCCTATCATTTCTTGTGGTATGTATCATCCTTTATCCTCCTCTCTTATTCCTTGCACAAAGGTCAGAGGAGATAAGGGAACAGGGACCTCTGATACCTTGTCCCACTCCCTTTAGGCTTTATCTTCAATAGGCCTCCATCCCATAGTAAGTCCCAGTCTCCATATTCTTGGGCTTCTGTAAGCCCCTGTTACCTTCTGGTCTGCTAACCACGTGTAAGCCCTACTATATTCCTCGTGGATACACCTTTCATGATGATATCATCAGGTCTTTACTACCTCTTTTTTCTCACACAGAGCAAGACTCACATGGACATAGAGTAAGCACTAACCATGGAATCCTCCTCGGGCTGCCTTAGTGTGTAAGCCCCATCCTTTTTTCACCAAAATATGAGGACTTTGATCTTTTTTCACCCCAAGCAAGGTATATAGAAATCCTCCTTGATGTTAAAGCCCAAAACCCATCAGTCCCAACCACTTTAAATCAGTTCACCCTTGTCCTGCATGACGTTAAACTATATCACCCTTTTCATTCTGCATAATTCTAAAATGTATGTATATGAACTACATGGTTTTTGATCCACATCTCTTATACAGGGAACATAATAATCCTCCCTGAGGTTCAACCCCAATCTACAATAAGCCATTGTATACCCCTTTGTTGGGATCCAACTCTCTGGTCTACCCCCCAGGTGTTAGATCAACCTTGTGCTGCTAACCACACGTAAGCCCCAACATCTTCTTCGGGTCACTTTCCTCTGTGAACACCCTGACCCTATTCCTCACTTCTAACTACATGGGTTTTTATCCTTTTCTCCTAGGCAGGGTACATAGGAATCCTCTCTGAGGTTCAACCTGAAACAATGGTAAACCCCTTCAAACTATGTGGGTTTGGATCCCTGTCTCTTAGGAAGGGTATATAGGAAGCCTCCCTGAGGTTTGACCCCAAACAATTGTAAAACCCTGAGAACTATGTTTGTTTTGATCTCTATCTCCTAGGAATGGTATGTAGGAAGCCTCCCTAAGGTTAAACCACAAACAATGGTAAACCCCTTCTAACTACATGGGTTTTGATTCATGTTTCCCAGGTAGGGTACTTAGGAAGCCTCCCTGAGATTCAAACCCAAACAATTGTAAATCCCTTTTAACTACCTAGGTTTTGATCCCTATCTCCTAGGAAGGGTATATTGGAATCCTCCCTGAGGTTCAACCCCAAACATTGGTAAACTTTGGTGTCCCCTTTTTTTGGAACCACATCTCTGGTTCGTCCCTTAGTGGTGCCAGATCAACAAATCGGGTTGCTAACCACGCATAAGCTCCAACATCATCTTCAGGTTATTTTCCTTCGCACACACCTTGATTTTAAGCACCTTGCTTAACTACATGTACATTGATTCCCTACCATAGTGATACATAGGAGTCCTCCCTAAGGTTCAAGCATATCCCTCACATTCCATCCTGGTCTCTCCTTTGATCCTTTTCATTTTAGGAAGGTCACGCCCTAACCCAGAGGTTCCACTTCCTCCAGGTTCCATCCAGGCACCCATTCTCATGGGTTGCATCCTCAGGTGTCCCATCACCCCACTGAACTATGTGGAATTTGATTCCCTACCATAGGTATATGTAGAAAGCCACTCTGAGTTTCAATCTCAACATCATTGTTATCTTCACAATGGTTCCATCCCACTCCTCTCATACACTTCTTTCCTCCATCCACCATCTATCATTCATCTTGATTTCTACTTAGGACTCTAACCACGCTTAAGCCCCAGCATTTATCCAGGTTGTTGTCCTCATTGTACACCCCAATTCATCACTCCTTCTAACTATGTGGTTTTTGATCCCTATCATCTACAAAGGGTACATAGGAAACCTACACGAGGTTCAATCCCATCCAATGGTAAACCCTAGTGTCCCCTTTATAGGGACTCAATCATCCTCAGATCTGTCTTCATTAGACATTTGGATCTACTTACCTAGTAAACCCATCAGGTGCTCCCTCTTGAGAATGTACCCATCTGATCCACTCTTATCAGTGTTCTGATTAGTCTGATCTATCTATGCTAAACGTTAAACTCACGGCATGACCTGTGTCAAACATGGGAAGCTAAGGAAAACCTCAGGGACATTCTTGTGGCATATAATTTCCTTCACTCAACATGGGAAGTCTCAGGCTTATGTGCCCTTGATAATCCCTATTAAAAGGAGAATAAACTCAAATGCATCAGTGTTTTAGCGTCCAGACACGCCAACAATGTCCAACGTGACTACTCCCCTGATCGAAGGTTACTTCCCTGACTTGACCCCTTAGAATTTTCTGACAAAAGAAGTGTAATTAACTAGCGTCCACAATGATATGGAATTGGGAAGAGTTTCATGAACAATGTATTAATATTTAAGGGAGAAACAAACTAGGTGACAAGTTCTGAGGAGGAATCCATAGTAGGAGGAACCAACATCCCATCATCTTGTTTCGATCAAGGAGAAAATTTCCCTGAATAAGTAACAGATTTTGCATGCCTTTATAAAGTAGGAATGTGAAGCAACATAATCAGCATGTCCTCATAGATGGATGCATGCCCCGGTAAAAGTGTTAGAAACAATGGTATTTGGGTGTCTGTTTATGTATTGTTTTATGTATTATGAAAAATTTATGTATTGTCTATGTACATTAAGAATGGGTTGTTATAGCCACAGCAAAAGGTTCGACAATCAATAAAAATGGAACGACCACCCGATTGATCAACCATTAAGAAGAGTTACCACTAGTCCGTGCTACTACCAATCTATGCTACCACCAGTCAATGTTGATGTCTCTATATTCTACCATTAGTTCAATGGTTCTACCACCAAAATGAATCTATCATTCAAAATATTTACCATTATATGGATCTACCATTGATGAATAGCTACCTTCGGTAAGGTTATACAACTAGTGAAGCTACCATTAGAGTGAAACCATAGTTGTCTATAATTAATTTAAAAATTAATTATCTAAGGGATAGTTTAAGAATTTAATTTTAGATAGAACCACAAGGATTTAATAATGACTTTTATTAAACAACTACATGACTTTCTTAATGTAATGTTTATTCTTTTATAGATCTTTTTATTGTTATAAGGCTCATGATTATTCTACTATTATCTTTCAACTAATAGTTGGACCTAAAGTGATATAAATTCAGAATAATTATCCTCATATGTGAAGATAAATGCATGACTAAGATGAACATGCATGAACACAAAATCACTAACTCTCACACACTGATGAAAAAATGAATAAGTCACAAAGTGTGTGGAACCTCCCTGTATATTTTCAGACCAAAATTAGAAGCTTTTATAGACTTCTATGACACCCAGTTTTATGGAAATTCCTATGAAACTTGTCCAAACTCTTTCTAAATAATAATACAAGGAATATAGAATAACTAAGGCCATTTAAATTGAGAAGTACTACATTTCATAATCTCTAAAATATTTCACTTTCTGTTTAGTATTTACTTTAGAGAAGTGTTTTTTTTTTACTCTATATATTTGTAAAACACCATCTCTTATGCTAAACTAGAGGGTACTTGATACTCTATCAAATATTTTCATTTTTATTCCCATGAAAATTTTTGTAAGAGTTCATGTGTGACCTGGTATTCAGTTTTATCCCATTAATAACTATAGAATAGGTCTTGTGCCTGAATAGACTTGAGATCTATTGTTTTTAAAACCCAATACAGGTTTTGGATCAATTTATTTAATAATAAAATGATTGACTAAAGATAATTTCGAAATGGAATGTATTAAGTCTCATCATGAGATAGAACCCCTTGTTAAATTTGTGTTGTGTGCTTTATCTATTTTCTTCTTTATTTTAAATCAAATTTTCTTCTATTTTATTAACTGATAAACAAAACTTAACTTTGATATTTAACATAATCTACTATTTTAAATACTATGTTTGGTATGATTATATTATTTTAAAAAGTTAGAGTATTTTCAAAAGTATTTTAATTGATCTGTGATTGAGATTTTGAGAAACTTTTCAAATGATAAAATTATATATTTCTACTATTTTTTTTAACTAGGAATTTTTACTATATTGGGGGATATATATTTTAAATTTATTTTAAACAAAAAATTCATTGGAAACTCAATTCACCCCCTTTTTGAGTTTTCCACTATGACCAACAATATATATTCTCTATAACAACTAGTGACTAAATATATATGATCAACACAACTCAAATAATTATTATTCCTCATAACCTAAGAATAATATTTATTCTACTATAAAATTAATTGATAATTTAACTAAGGTTTTGGATACACTTAGCATGTGACCCTGTAGTCCTATCTCTCAATGACATTAGGCTAACTCACCTAGATTCTAAGATCATCATCTAACAATACATCAAGGAACCCATAGAGAAATAATTTAATATTAAAATGAAAATAACCTCCTTCAAAAACTCATTGTGTAATATAATATTTTTGTCTCAATATCTCATCTAGTAGGTTACATCACATGTTTCATAAACCTATATGCTTGATATATTCTCTTTGAATTTCTTGAAATTAACTTTTCGATAAAATCTTCATAGACATGGACTTAATCAAATGGTTCTATTCTAGTAAAAAGTTATGAGATATCTAATCCCATTAACTTGTAAAGGAATAATACTTCATTAAATTATTTATCAATTCAAAATCACATGTGATGCACATGGTGTATCTTACTTCACTATGAGCATATGTCATCATGGTTTTAAACAATACATATAAGTGCATGATACATGATATTCATTAATAATGATCTCTTATTTAAGGACCAATATAGACATCTGTATATAGGAATATCCAATGATGGGTATAACATGTGGAATTCATATGGGTAGGTCTGATCTCATAACCTCATCTCAGATGATGTAATCTATCCATAGAACAAATATCTATGAATATAATCATAACAATTTATGGTTTTCATCATAGCAGGGAATTGTTATAAACTTTTGATGTGAAAGATACTCTAAGGAAATTATCACATTAATGTAACGTAGAAGAATATGCATCATGTGATAAGATATTTATTAATATTCATGACCATGAATATACATGTAATCTAAATTACAAAGTAGTTGGTTCTAGAGAACCAACTACAACATGAAATACATGATAAATACTACTATATTTAAATATATATATCAATGTTTGAAAAATAGTGATACTAAGTATTGGTTCCTTCCATTCCTTGATTGGTAATAAAACATATATAATTATGAAATATTATTCATTATAATTTAATTAATATTGATTTTTTTATTTTTTATAAGATATTGAATGTTATGCATATTCTATCCATATGAATTCACATCATATTGGTCATGCTCTTTACTGTGTGAATTTTATTAAATTTTTATGTTTTTTTTTTGAATTCACAAATTTTATTATATTTCTTAGTTATTTAATCTTAAATTTTTTATTTTATGTATGTTTTTAAAATTAATA
Source organism: Viscum album (assembly GCA_963277665.1). Lineage (NCBI taxonomy): Eukaryota > Viridiplantae > Streptophyta > Magnoliopsida > Santalales > Viscaceae > Viscum > Viscum album. The sequence goes on along the minus strand of OY728164.1, from coordinate 477,937,459 downwards.
TATGAAAATAAATAGGTCATACAATTTGTTTAACATGGTTCATTTATTGGTCAAGAAGAGAAATAAAATTAATCATATACCAGTTCCATGTAGAAAAATTTTATATTAGATAATAAATGTTTTAAATTACATATAGATATAGTGTTTCTTATTTTCAAAATTTAGTTTCATAACCAATATTTCATAGTCAAAGAGAATATTTCTATATGATTATTATTTTTTATGATTCATTTTTGATATTATCATAAAGGGAACAGTCAAGTATTTTCACAAGGATAGTTTCATTACAACTCTTATATTTTAAACCAATATGTTTTATTTCTATTTTTATGATATTTATTATTTTTTTATATTTTTGATAAAAAAATTTCATATTAGTAAGATAAATTAAATCACATTTGATTATTATTTTATATGATTTTATAGGTTTGATTAATTTATCAATATATATTTAAATGTTTCTAGTATGTGTATTATCTTGGTAAATAATGTTGTATTAAAGTTTGTAATGATTTTTATTTATTATTTAATAATATTTTTTACTACTTATACTACTAGATTTATTGTTACAAGTACTAGGTAATTTTATTATTATACATTTTTAAAAACAAAATCAACATTGGTTTTTTTTTAAACCATCATTGAAAGTTTCTTTCAACATTATTTATCATAAAAACCAATATGGGAAGTTACTTTCAACGCCATATTTTATGATATTTGAAATTGAAAGTATGTTATCTATCTTTTTATAAATTATTTAAACAATGATTTTTATAATAACTGACCTTGAAATATATTTTCAACATTGATTTTAAAAATATATGTTAAAACCATAATTTCAATGTTGGTTGTATTCACATCACTTTTTAACTAATGTTGAAAGTAAAAAATAAAATGTGTTGAAGGAGTAATTTTCTAGTAGTGAATGTTGTTCCACCACACAAACATGTCACCCAAAACACAAAACCCTATATTCATGACCTCATATACCCAAAATTATTAATTAGTTAAAATCTAGTGATATTTGAACCCCCACTGTGCACATTCCTATCAATAAACCTTGCCATTATCTCTTTTAATTTTACTATTTATGTAATGAAATATTTATATATTTATATATATGAAAATATTTTTTAACATATAATTATTTTAATATATATATATACATATATTATAATACATTTACATAAATAAATATATATTTATTAATATATTTTTTTGTTTGGGTGTTTATTATTATCCCTAAGAAATATAAATATCATGATAGGTAGAGTGAATGATGGTATTTCAATTTTTCTAAATAACCCTTTCCAACAATCTTATTCCACTATTAATAGGGACAACTCTCTCACTCACTACAACTATGAATCCATTAATAAAATAAAGGGATACAAGAATATTTTACTTGGTTTACTCAACTTTGACTAATCTAAGGGTTATACAATGGTGATTTTCCAATGTGCCATAATTACTAAGCACACTGCTTGTATACAACGTTCTGAGTGAACTAACTATCTTTTCTAGTTTACAACCACTAAAAATTTAAGAACTCGCTGCTCTCTTAACTAAATTATACTCATTAATCCTTTATAATATTATCCTAATGTACTTAATTAATTTTTTTAAACCTAAATTGGTGTGTCATGATGCTCTACTTTCATAAAAATGATGAATTCAGCTTTATTGAAGAAATACCTGGAAATTTCATTAAGATTCACATCAATTATTTTGTGAAAAATTGATGTCTGCATAAATAACATTAAAAAACTATTGTTCATGTAATTTATTTTCTTCATGAAACTATTGGTCATGTAAAATAATTTTTGTGCAAACAATATATTCAAGAAAGTCCTAAATGAAAAAAGATCTCTTATCTATCCTCTAAGACTTCTTCTTTGCCTCTAAATGATGATTAATGCCCTGTTTATACGAAAAATGATATAAAAAACATGAATTCACAAAACCCTTTGTGATTATAAAAATCACATTGCTTTACTTTCATGAAAAGTTATTGAGTTCGTGTAACTTCTTAGTTTTCCATGATAATTCTCCCTTTGCTCCAAATTTCTACACAATCTTCTCAAACAGAATTTAAACTCATATTGAGACTTTACTTCATGAATTCATCATGTTATTCTCTAATCTATAACTTTTTAGACATTATTTTTCAATAAAAACAACCCATAACTCTAAAATTTCAACTTGAGTTATTTTCAATAATAATAACTCCCTTTGGGTTTTTTAAAAACACTTCAAACTACTTAGCCATCTTGTTGAAAATTTGTTTCAATTTTTTATTTAAACACCATTTTCCATATATGACTCCAAATAGGGATCAAAGACTCACATAAAATATACTCTAAGCTCACATGCTTCAATATCAATGTGATAAACATACTTTCATACAAATATTATTGATAGATCACTTTCATCTTCTGATCACCACTTGGTGTTTGAAGTACATTCTCATCAAAAAAGTTCTTCTCCCCTTCATCATATATCCCCCACTAATATAACATTAAATAACCCTCCCCCTTTACTTAAACTTCTTGAAGATACTATCCCTCTTGAATATTTTGATCAATATCTTCCATTTATGAAAAATAACATTTACCTCTTTGTCAACAAACAAAATGATCATTCCTTCATGGGTTGCAATAGGAAAAACAATTTGTAACACATTAGGTAACCCACATATTTTCTTGGGAAGTAGGGGTATTTAATTCACACTTATTTAAGTGTGATTAGTCAAATAAACTCTGATATATAGCTAATACTTCTCAAAAATATCTTTGGGTAAGTACATTTCCATGATATCTACAACTTGAAGTTGTGTAGGCACATACTAAAATTTCAATTATATATTATCAATTATTTTCCATTATGAAGTGATAATTTATTTAAATGTGTTTTATAATTTAGTGATGGAAAATATTTTTTCTTAGGCTGATAGCACTTGAATTATAACATTTGATTCTGATAAGAGACATCACTTCATCTCTCATATCCTCAAGTTGGTACTTCATCCATAACAGTTGTGTGAAATCTTGTGTGGATACACTAATTCAAGAAAACTTGTTGACCTAATTTCTTTTTAACTTTTCATATTTTGAATAATATTAATTTTTTGAAAAAAAATTCATGTGTGTGTGATCACATGATATTATATGGTAATTACAAGCTCCATCATTCTTCACCAGTTCTTCAAAGGAATATTGTCTCCAATGGCCAAGCCTCTTATTCCATAATCTATTTTTTTCTTCCTTGGATAGAAAACACATATCTTTTTCTCCAAAAATGAGGTAGATATTCCCCTTTTTATGCTCCCCTTTTATGAAAACTATACCATCCTTCTCATTAATGATACAATTTTTCTTGGTGAAATTCATTGCATGTCCTGAGTCACACTGTCGACTTACACTGAAAAAACTCTGATTAAGTCCTTCAACATCCATTAAATCTATTTGTATCATCTATTTACCCTCAAATTTATATTTTCCTAATATAATAATCTTCAACACTTATTAATTGTAAAATATAATGATACCTTATTTTTCATTTATGATGCTTGTGGATAGATCTTTGTTTCCCATCATATAGGAACTAAATCCACAATCAAAAATCTATACATCAATATTATATTATTATTTTAGGGAAATATCCATAAACAATACCATATTCTCTCATTTATTTTTAATTTATGTCCTTGAATTCAAATTTTGCGATGACTAGTATGTTTTATACTCCTCAAAATACAATTTCCAAACTTCATCTTGAAAAATTAAGAAATTATTTTATGTTTTCAGTCCACTTGATCATTCCTTGAAATACTATGTATGACCACTCCGGGTATTCATAGGAATATTAATCAACATTGCTGATGAGAAATACCTCATTATATAACCATATCCACTACACTATAAATAGTTCATGTCGAAATCATATATGAAATATTGAGTTCTGATCAGATTCCTTTATTGCTCTTATGCCCTTAAAAATCTCTTGGATGTGAAATGCACACTTTGAGTATGCCCCATATTTCTAATATAATAACACCAAATATGGGGTACGTTCTTAAGTTTTCTCAATGTATCACTAGTATCTATTTAGATATTTTGAGTGTTCTGATTCAGATTCATGCCCAAATCAACCTCCAACTTTAGAATGGGTTCTTATAGATTGATATCAAGAAACATTATCTTATACTTATAATCAATCCCCATACTATATTTTTCATTTTCATATTTTTTTTATTTCTATGGAAAATTATCTAATTTTCTCATTATAACTCCATAATTATGTTTTACCTCTAATATAAATTTTTTAATATAGTTTCCTGATTCCATCCTGAGAGTCAAGAGTATCTCATGATCTTTTATTTCTCCATGAATATATTCAATAACTTTGACTCTATATTTTACTATGTTGGTCAAACCATAGATAATCAAGTTTTTATCTTTGATTTTGATCTTGTTCTTAATAAATTTCTCTAGGATTTATGGATTTTAATATTTAATCCTTCAAATTTCCTCCTTCAACTTAAACTTATCTTTTTCATGCCTCAACATGTAGAGTTTTTAATCATGAACTACTATATTTAATTTATTTATTTTTGATATCAGAACATCTATCTCATCGATTGTAGCCTCCAAATATTATTTAAGATCAATTCTACCATCTAATTATGTTTTGTTAATATCATTACCTTCACTAGTTTGTGACTTTTCTAAAACAGCCACAAGAACATCATCTTTAATATCTTTAAAACCCTCAATTTATTTTACTTTTATTTCTATTTCTTCTAAGTTTTATCCTCTTATGAAAGTAGGTTATTCTTTTTGAAGAAGTTTTGGTTATTATTCCTCCACATTTCATGTTATTTTAAGTTTTATTTATAGTGAATTTATCATCCTCGTCGTTATATTGAAGCTTCTTGGGACACTTTTCTATAAGGTTCCCAACCTTTCCATGCTGGAAATAAGAAAGTGGAAGCTTTCCTTTAAACCTTTATTTTCTCTTTTCATGTTTTAGGACAAAAAATACATAACGTTATCAATTTCCCTTTCTTCATAATTATCTTCCACTAAGAGATTCTCAATATCCTTAGATTCCACTTCTTGGTGTTTTTTATTTTTCATATCCTCATTATTATTATTCTTTATTTCATACATAAAAAAGAGAAATTTGAAGACTATCTAGTGTGATTCCCATTATATCGTTATCCTTGATCACTAAATTTTTTTAATTAAATCGAATTGGAAATACTTTAATAATTATCTTTATACTATTGATGTCATTTATGATCTCTCCAAGTCCATGCATTTTTTATATAATCTCATTCACCTGATCAAATAATGCATCAACTATTTCATTTGGATACATACATGGGTCTTTATACTTATTACACAGAACCATAAGACTGTATTGATGATCCTTTGAGCCAAATTTATAGATATTAATAAACTTTTACCACATATTATGTGAGGAATTACCCAATATCACCTCCATATAGATCATTTTGGATAAATCTCCACTTAAGGAATTCATTTACTTGGAATAAACATATAGCTCTTAGTGATATCTCTATGATAAGGATCCATTATCCATATGACTGGAAAGAATGTAAATATCCACACCTAAATATTATAAATAGAATTTCATATGAATCTTAAAAATTTAAAAAATATTTCCCTCAATGATTGAAATCCATTTGTGATTTACTAATATCATGACTTGCACTTATAGAATAATTACACTTACTTGAACCTTCAGTTTTGATACCACTTATTATCCCCAAACAAGGTAAATTCCCTGATATGGTGGGTGAATCAGGTTGTGAAAGTTTTTAAAAAAAATCCTCACAAACAATATTATTCAAACATTAGTAGGAACACCTCTCTTCCTTACAATAGATGTGAAGAGATAAAGTGAATAAAGAGGGATATAATCAATTTTTACTCGGTTCACCCAAATTGGGATAATCCAAGGATTATAAAATAGATATTTTCATATATACCAAAATTAATAAGTCCACTAATTGTATATGATGATCAAAGTGGAATTATTATCCCCCTAGTTTATAACCACTCAGAATCTAAGAACCCATTTCTCGCTCAACTGAAGTGCACTCATTGTTCCTTCAAAATATTCCTTCAATGTACTTAGTCAACTTTTTTACAACACAATTGGTTTATAATTAATATCTTATTTCTTAAAAATAATGATGTCCACTTCATCATCATAATTCTAGGAAAAAATTTTAAGATTCATATTGATCCATTTTATATATACCTGATGTTCACATAAATCACATTCGCATAAACTCTTGTTCATGTAATGTAATTGTTTCATGAAACTATTGGTCATGTAAAATATTTTTCATGTATAAAACTTGTTTGAATAATTATTACATGAAAATAGAGCTCTTATTTCTCCACAAGTCTTCTTATACACCTCTAAATGAAAATTGTACCCAATTTATATGAAAAATCGATATGAAAAATATGTATTTGTGAAAATATTCATGATTCTAGAAAACAAATTACCTCATGTTCATTCAATATCCCCAAGTTCACAAAACATATTGGTTTTTGTGAGAATTTTATCTTTACTATTAATTTATATGTTATATTCTCAAAAAGATTTGAAACTCCTCTAAATCCTTTCCAACATGAATACCCCATGGCCTTCTCTAATCTGGAAATTTTTCAACATGATTTTTCAACAAACATAACCCAAAATATATGAAATGTCAACTTGATGGATTTTTTCCAATAATTACACACAAATAAATATACACCCATTATATATATTTAAATACGTTTTTTCACATGTGTGCATGTGCGTGTTTATATTCAATTTGATTTAAATATTTTAATAGACATTTTATTTTTGAAAAAATTTATGGTTTATGTATAAATATTTATTTATATAATTTTATTTTTATATGTAAATATATGAAAATATGATTATACATTTAAATATTTATTTATAAACAACACTAATATATAAAAAATGGTAAAATTTCCATACCATCATATCAATATAAGTGTAATGCCATGGAATAAATTTAAAATCCACCCAAAAAAATATGAAATCCCTCTTAAATTAAGCTGAAATTCTATAAAATGCTCAAAAATTTTGGTACCTTGACTGAAAAATCAGTTTTGGAGGCCTTTAAGACATGTTTTGATTAATAAAAAATGGTTTATGGGGCCTACCATTATCAATAATCATATATCTATTTTCAAGTTTTGATTTGACAGCTCGTGAAGCCCAAAGAGACACCCTGGACAAAATTTATGGTCATTTGAAGTTTAAGTCCTATTTTCAACTTATCTCAATATATTAATTAATTAATTAATTTTTTATTACCAAATAGTTATTAAATATTCAATAATAAATACTAATTTTTTTTAAAAATTAATTATTATTAATTATTAATTATTTTATAAATCATATTTAACTAAATCTATTATATATTAAATGTAAATATGCATTTGGTATTATATAAATCAAAATTATGTAAATATATTAAATTCATGTCTATATAAATATATTCATATATTAAAATATGATTTTTAATATTATATAGAGATCTTTTTATAGATAGTACCTTTTATCAGTATATATTTTTAATGTTAAAAAATGATCCCCATTTATTAGAGTTTTTTAGTATTGATAAAGGGTGTGTGTTGCAGGGCCCTTATCAGTGATTTTTAAGAGTAGTGCTAAATGGTAAAATTTTTATTTCTATTTATTTAGTAGTTCCCTAAATAATGTCTCCCTCCTTCACTCCTTCCTTCCCAATCCCTAACCTCTCTACGGTAACTTTTTCTGTAGGTGATAAAATCCTCATACCCCTCTTTACATCTCGTATCTTTCATTTCCCTCTCATCTCTAAAAGAGATATAACCAAATACCATCTACATATAATGTGTTATGGTTATATTTAAAATTTTATTTGGATATATTGTAATGAATTAAATGAATATTTCTTGTCAATTCCATATCTGATCATATTGTACAATTGGATTATCTCATATGGAGTATTATGAGTATAATCGTAAGGTTCGATATACACTAACATCCTACGCTCTCAATAGATGAATGATAATAGTTATCATTTGATAGTATTCCATGTTAGATATCATAAATTAACTATTTCATAAGATTAAATGGATATGATAGTTGGCATAACCAAGGGTTACAAGTGATGCATGTATTAAATCATGGCGTTTGAGTTGATGTATGTTCACTTGAGGAGAATCCTTGAGGAATTTATAAAGTGGAATTCACCATGAGATGGTTTGTATACAAGCCTTCCCAATCCTTTTCTAAAAATATATCATATATGAAGCTCCATTTCTCTACACCTTTTACCTTAATAAGGCACTATCATGCCATTAATGATAAGAGGATCCTGCTTAAACATCGGGTGATTGAGAAAAACTCGTGGATACCTTCAGAGGAAATATTTCTTCCAACTATCTCTACTGTGATATTTATCAAGCATGGATAAAGAGTTTTGCAGAAACACTATATCATAAGGTACAAATTCACAAGTTACTTCCTTTATAGTTTTCAAGATTTCATTTATCTACCATTTTCAATATTGGATTTTGTTTTCTTTATTTAATTTTTTCATGTTTCATAAGTGAAATTAGATCCTTTAAAACCCTAAAGTGGTATCAAATCCTTACTATGCTATTTGATTCTTTAAATCATATTGAATATGAAATTTTAAAATTCATAATTCCTATCATATTCCTTATCATGAAATATGATTCAAAAACTTATTGTGTCCAATTGAATCATGGCTTACGCTATGGGGATATCATAGATAAAGACTTGGTATTAATCCTTTGGTTTTGTACAGTTCATAGTATACAACATAGGGATATCACATTTGATGATAGAATTATGTATTATGTTTTAAAACAAAGCCTTATGTTATATTTATGATATAGTATGTATCGTAGGTTCTGATTGGCTCGTGCATAAGGGTCATTCCCTTTACTAAAAAATTAAAAAATAGTAAAAATTACTCTAATGTATGGGTTACCCCATAAGTAAGGGTCATTCACTTTTCCAAAAAGTAGAAACCAATTACATACATCTCTTATCATAAGTGATAAAATAATTATCGGTCATAAAATACAATTGATAGTCTTAAAGGGTTTAAGCACCACAACTTTTCAATCATAATCTACAATTCATCCTAGATCATTAAATATGATTTGAAGAAGAATTTAATTTAATAAAATTCATTTATGAAATGAATTATATAATTAATAAATTATTTATAAATTATATTAAAAGGTATTTTGGGGATATTTATTAATTTATAGAAGTGTAAAAAAATTAATTAATTGTAATTTTTTTATAACAAGTTAATTAAATTTTTATGAAACATGTATTAATAAATATTCCATAAAATTACGTATTAATATTAAAACTCCTTTTTAAATTATATTTAAATAATTATAATTTATATATATAATGTTTATATAAAAATTATAAGTATAATTTATATAGTTTTTAAAAATTACAAAAATAAATCCAAAATATTAAATATTTTATATTTATTTATGTATTATTCATAATTAATTAATTTTAATTGTTCAAATTAATGTAATTATTTTAGAATTATATAGATGATATTAAAAATATTTTTTATGGTTCATTTGATTATGGTTTAAATAATATTAATATGTGATATTTAGTGTAAAATTGTTAAATAATAGAAATTAAAATTTAAAATGTTTATATTTCATTATATATCATATATTTAAATTGAAATGTCATATAATGAATAATATAAAAGATTTTATATTATAAAATTAATATAAAGTGTTTATATTCAATATTATCGAATGTTTATAATGAATAAATAATTTATAAATTGTTTATAATTAACTTCTATTTATGAATCATTCATAAATGTTTGTCTCATGTTTAAATATGTGAATTGATAATTTATTTAATATTCATTCCATGATTTATTATTCATTAATATAATTTTTATATTATTAATTATGTATTATATAGTTTATATTTTTATAACTACTTATAGATATTATAATACGTGCATATATGTAGTTTCATTTTAGGTATGATAATTGATTTAGTTTTCATTTATCTTGACCTCAGTTTGTATTTAAAGTTATTAGATTGAAATTAGTTATTGAATATAGTTTAAACATATTAGGTATTAAAGTTATAATGAATTATAATATCTCTTTGGTAAATTATCCCTAGGTAGAGGGACTTTGGGTTGGACTTCCCACTGGACTGGATGCTTATTCTTTGTTCTAGAAATGTGGGGGTTGGTTATTTGTAGCTCTAGGATTACTCATGTGGGTATTGATAATTTCATATAACTCTAAATATTTACTTGAAATTTTCATATAAATTATTCATCAAATTCATGTGGATATGTGTGGATATATTTAACATGTACTTTTAGTTGAGTCACGCAAACTGTGGGTTGTGTAAAGAGTAACGTATCAATATGGTTTGAACATATTGATTTGGAAGGAGTAATTAGATTAAAAACTAAATCACTATAATCATTAACACATGTAAAGGGAATAAAATGAGATAATATATTGAGACTAAATCCCCTTAAAAATACTAAGTGTTAGATACATTCTAAAGAAAACACATATTGGGATCTTTATCTTCCAACTGGGTAGCTTCATGCCAAAGAGGGGTGCCCATGGATTATCTTGAGAATTGTTAAAGTAATTGTAAGTCTCATCAAGGATATTTTACAAGTTCTAGATGATTGTACAGGTGTTTCACATGGTTTGATAATGGTTTTCCCAAACTATATGGATTGTCCTAGGAGATTATGTGGATTTTATTTTAAAGAGACATATCTATGCACAGTTGGTGCATTCTTAGATTAATCGTGCATGGCCCTCCTCGTCTTTAAAAATTTGGAAATTACCCATATTACCTTGATATTTTTTATTTCTAATATCCTCTTAATTTCCTTTTGTCTTGTCCTTATCATTCTCTAGTTCTCTATAGGATTCCTCCATTGGATTCTTGATTGAATTCCTTTATTCTTGATAGATCTCTTCGAGGTTTGTTGCATTTTTTATCTAGTTTCCCATATTATTTTTAGATATTAACTAGATTTATTATCCTATTATTTAATTGGAACCTAATTGGGATGTGGATGTCAGATATTATGGGTTTAACAGAGGATTGATGTTGTTTCTTATTGATCAAATATTTCAAGGACTCGATCTACTCTTCCTTGATCTCTATTTTCAAAGGTATTCAGTTTTACCCTATATTTTTAGGTTTTTATTTATATAAGGTTTAAACACATGAATTCTGTTATTTTATTGTAAATTTATTTGGTTTATTACATTAAATTTATTTATTTGTGATTGTGGTGGTTTTATTCAAAAATATTCATGTGTTTAAAGGGGTATTTCCTTAAAAATAGATTTGTGCACACCAAGTTTTCTATTAAATTATTTAATGGTGGTTTTAGTTCTAAAATGGGTTTTCATTAATGGAAGAAGATATAATTTTCTATGAAAATGTTTTATAGATTTTGATCATGGTTTTTAATGGTTTTTTTGCAAAATTAGCACATTTTTTAGCCTTGGGTTCTTTGGGAATTAGACTTCCACTTTAGTGTGTGTAATTCCACTAGAGTGTTTATACCACTTTAGTGTGTGTAGTTTTTCTAGATTTTTTTTAATTTATTTTTTTAATTAAACTTTATCTTATACTATTTGGATCCTCCTTAGGTATAGATTGTGAATTTTCTTTCATGTCTAGCATGTATCCCGATAGGTTAGATCCCAAATGGTGTTATTTTTCATTTATGATTGGTTATCACATGATGGTATTTTCATGGTTATTTTCTCACATTATTATCTTATAGTTTATCAATGGTTGGGTTTTACCTATGATTACCTATTTTATTTCATACTTGACATATTCCTAGATTTAGTGAATTTGGTATGTTTTTATGAAAACCAAAGGATGTTTTAAAAAATGGTTTTATTTTAAGAAATTTATTTATAAATTGAATTTGTTTTAAAGATATAGTTAATGAATTCATGATATTAGAACTTTTATAGATCCTTTGGTGAAATACTATTGGGCTTTGTTCGTATTCCCTAATTTTTCCTTTAGACTGTTGTAGGTGTTTTTTTCTAGGACTCAAGTAAATGTAAGGGTATTATGTAGCATACTAGTTTTTATTTTTTTCATTATCTTCATATCAGTATGTTATTGAGGTGATGTTTGGTCACATGGATACTTATTGGTCTTGTCTTGTTTTACTTTTCAGGTTTACCCAATTTGGAATAGTTTTTGTATGTCTCGTGGATATTTATTCTAATATTATGTTACATACTATATTTGAAATACATGAGACTTTTCTTTACTTATTACACCTCACCAAGTGGTAGGACCTCTAGGGTGACTTTTCTAATTGAACCAAGATAGTTTGTCACAAAATTGAATCAAATAGAATACCTAGCTTGATGAGTTGTGGAACTATCTATGTTTGGTTTAGATTATTTGGTAGATAATAGTTAGGACCATTGGAATTTAGATATTACATGAAATAGGGGCATAGTCATCTCACTTCCTTGATTGAACCCAGGATACAATGGGTGGTCAGATATTTTTTCCAATCTTGTGACTTGGTATTTGAGGTTCTTTAAATAAACTAGATTTAGGGTTTATTTAAATAAATTTTTTCCTTTTTAAATGATTTCTTATCATTTATAGAATCCATGACTACTTCAAATTCTTAATGTCATGACCCCATCCCCCAAAAGTGTACCAATATTGGGTCGGAAATGGGAGAAGAGAGATAGTGACACCCAATTCCCGCCTCCAGTAGACCCCAAGTTGGCACCTAGAACTGAGGGTATAGTAAACACACTGATGGGAGGCATTACCCTCTAAGAGAACACATGAAAAAAAGAGATATAATACAGACACCAACCAAATTTTTATCAGACTACAATATAAAATAAAACCCAAGTTCACGTATGTAATGACATGTAAGAACTACTATAATAAAAGGAAAAAATTTAAGTACCAAAAGAAAAGTAAGTATAGTGACCACAAAGCCTGAATAGTTCGTTAAAAGCCCCAAGCTAGTAGTAACCAGTCTAATATCAAACCTACTCCAACAGACCTAAAAAACATTTTATATATACATAGGATGAGTATAATAGTATAATCTATAGAATCATCCCCAGAGATTCCTATGAAAAAGATAAAGAAATCATGCTAAAGAACAGTGAACAAAAAGTGAAACTAACTTATCACCTAAATAGATATAATAAGTTCCCAACCTTACCCTAGCTAATCTCACCATGTATCACATACAAGAGGATATAATATAATAAATAATATAAAGGGCACCCTAATACCACTCCCCCACTATCTTTCCTCTTTCCCCAACATTGTACATCCTGAGCATCTCTCCCCAAAAAAGGCTAACCAGTAGACACTTGGGTGAAGCACCACAACATGCACCTCATTCATCACACCACCACATCCACATAACCAAAACTAACCAGATAGTTTTCTAGATCCACCATTTCCTGAATAATGTGTATCATACATCCGGTTTTATACCTCAATCCATCACAGCCCATACATTGAGTAAGGGACCTCAATCCATGATAGCCTACACATGTTGAACCTATAGTAGTCCTTAGAAAACTATATCTATAATACATGTGTATGAAAATAACCACAATCTATTACATTCATATACACACATATATAGGGAAAACTAACTATTGTGCATACCAGGACAAGTAACTACCAAGAGAAGAGATCAGGGTCAAAGAGGCTAGTCATCCATCCATCTTCCCACCGGGATGTTAGGGAAAAGACCCCCTAGGAATCATAATCTTTGGGGTGTTAATTTACCTAAACAAAAGGGTGGAGTAGCATATAAAAATACAAAATTTATATGATATAATATATCTCACAACCACAATATGGGCATTACCTAGTCTTAGACACAACTGCAGCTAATGTTTCTCAGACTTCCGACTACCACTGCTAAGACCAGATATCCTATAAGCACACAATCATTTAAAGAGATACATTAAGTTATTTTATTCCTTTTCATCATTTTCAATTTATGTTAATTAATTATTAACCATTAATTAACCATTTTAATTTTTCATATTACATTACATTATCATTACAACAAAGTTTCATGCCCTCCAGGCATAAGAAAACTGAGTCCACAGCTTCTCGTATTTATAACCTCAACAATGCATCCTAGAAAGCTCCAACCCCATGGTTTAAACATTTATTCATTTATTTAAAAACAATAATTTCTATATTACCAGGTATTATAGTAAAACTTCCTAATCTACCAAAAAAGGAATACAACCAAGCACATCCATCTGCCTTAAGAAGTGGGGAAAGGAAAGAAGATAAAAAATGACCTAGTTGTCTACCAAATGAAAGATTCAAACAAGAATAAAAATTTAATATCAATGGGTAATCTTAGATTCGACCTGTTCCATAATATCTGGTGTCCTCCCTGACACCCACATGAAAATCTTAATGCATCTCTCCATCACAAGTGTCTACTACTACCACAACAATTGGGCCTCCCCACCCCTCATTCCACAACAACCCTCCAGGATCAGCCATCCCATGCTCACATCACATCCAAGACTCCATACACCATATACCACAACATCCCTCTAGGGTCAAATCATATCACAAGTAGCAGGAAAAAACACAGAAAATGGGATCTTGGCTCTAAAATAAGGAATTCATCCTTGACACACAACAAACTCTCATGGATCCAAGCACAAGGTACTCAGCCATTACAAGCAAGTGGGAAACTCAAGATCTATAAGGAATTGTCTTTTATCACACGACCAGATCTTATTCCATATTGAATTAACCAATTAATTAATCATAGGTTCCAATAATGGGGAAAACTAAGAAGCAAGATATCAAAAGCTATCACAAATTAATTAAACAAATAATTTAACATGCCTTTAATTATTTTATCAATAAGAATCATCATTCTTTAGGTTCATGAACCAATTTAATTAAACATTCATACTTGCATAAATTGATTATCATCAAATTAAAATTACAACCAAATTCATTAAACATTCCTATTTAATATTTTTTCCAATTAATTATCAATTAATTCCATCTTTACATTCTTTACCAATTTCACATTCCCATACAAGAATAACAACAACAACATAGATATCACACTATCTAGAAAAACAAGAGGCAAACTATTATCATAGTATATAACAACAAAATCATCATGTGAATGATAATAATTCTTTAATTTGGTTCAAGTAATTATTATGTTAACTTCATTATGATCCAAGGGGACAAATAATGCTAGCTTTACAATTGCACATAAATATATAGATATGTAATGAATCCCCTAACTCAAAATAGTTTCAATGTTCTTCACATGATAATGGACCAACACTGCGGATCCTGATCACCTCTCTTGCAATAATTACTTCCAACCAAGGATGTCATGCCACAACCATGCCAAAAAACAACCAACAAGACTATTTTTGAAACATGGATATCAAGTGCCATCACATCACAAAGCAGAATGGGAGGAAAAGTATCTATGAAACCACAATAAAATAGGTATAACATACCTTGGATTAAAAATGGATTGCTACCGATTGATGGAGAGAAGCTAGAGATCAATCCCTGAAAAAGTAATCCCCAAAATGTAAAAGAAGAGGCTATTGGGTCACCTAGAATGAGATGGAGAGCCTTTGTAGTGGTAGGGTTATGAATAACCTGATTAGCTAAAAATTCTTAAAACAGCGCTGTAATAGGAAATTACACAACGTGTAATCCCCTTTTACATTGTGTAATTCTTAGGGTTCGATTTTTTTTTGAAAAAAAAACTTTTCCCCTCTATTTTATTATTTTTATAACCCTGATTCATTACACATCATGAAACCTAATTTCACATCATGTAAAATTATTACACGCTGTGAAACCTCCCTTCTTCAAAGTTCTAGAAACTGAAATTTTCCATAATTCCTCTAAGCCCTCTCCAATCATCTTGGCCTTTGAAAATGCACAAAGGGTCAATCCAAATGAATGTGTGACCTTTCATTACATATATCTCAAAAACTTATCATCTTGGAGAATCCAAAAATAACCTATAGAGAAAATATAAAAAGTGTAATCTGAACAGCCACCCTGTGACATACCTCTTAAGGATTTTATCACCACAGGAGCTCAACCACCTCATCCAAGCACAAGGGGCTCAACATAATGAGTAGATGAACTACTCATCGAGTATTTACCATCTATAGTAGGATATTATAAACATCCAACCACATGAAGCTAAAAATAGAAAGCACATTGCATACCCTACATGTCTTTGCCTCGCATGGAAAGAGAGTAAGCCACAATAAGTAACAAGGGAAAGACATATTATAAATAGAAAAGCCTTACAACCAAAAAAACTAACTGCGTTACAATATAAGATTTAAACATAAAAAACTCATGATGTTTAGCATGTATCTGTAACTCACATTCTCAGGTACTCTCCTACACACCATCGTGCCTCCACAAGACACAAACCAAGGAGATAAAATTCCTGTGAATCACATTCTATAGGTAGTCTTGGATCTCTATAGGCCACTCCTCAAAGGTTGCATCATCATCAACATCAATCTATCCCCAATCGATGATGTGAGAGTCTCTATGAAGATAATGATGGAGCTACGACATGTGAAAAACATCGTGTATTTGGATCATTTTAGGGAAAGTACTATCTGATATGCCATGGCTCCAACACAATCCTACACCTCAAAAGACCCAAAAAATTGGGGAGAAACTTACTCCCATGACCAAACATCTTCTACCCATGATTGGGAGTCACCTTCAAGAACTAATGATCCACCACGTCAAAATCTATAGGTCTTCTCCTATAATCAGCATAATATTTCTAACGATCCTATGATAATTTCATCCTCTCAAGAATCACCTAAACCATCTCTATCATATTCTATACCAGTTCTATCCCTTGAATTTTTGACCCTCTGACCCTAGTCTAGCATAATAGAGAATGGAAAGGTCGGTCATACAAGGCTTCAAACAGTACCATACCGATAGTGGAGTGAAAACTATTATTGTAATCGAACTCTACCAAGGGCAGGTGCCTCATCCATGAACCTCCAAAATCCAAGACATAAGATCACAACATGTCTTTAAGAGTCTAGATGTTCCTCTCTGCCTGACCATCCATCTATGGATGAAAAGAAGTGTTGAGGAATAAATAAGAATCCAAATCATAATGGATACCTATCCACACCCTAGAGGTAAATGAGGATCTTGATCGGAAATCATCATCCTCAAGACCTTGTGGTGTCTCACCACCTCCTACAGATATTTCCTTGAAAAAATCTCCACTGATCTCAATTCCTTGATCATTATAAAGTGTGATAATTTTGTTAAATGATTCACTACTACCTATATAGAACCATAAACTCCCTATGTTCGAGGTAAACTAGTAACAAATTCTATAAATATGTCCTCCCACTTTCACTGAGGATTGTATAATATCTAGAGAAACCCACTAGTAACATGGTGTTTGGGATTTACCTTCTGGTAGACCAAACATCGAGATACAAACACTGAAACTACATGCTTTAACCCATGCCACAATAACTGACACCTCAAATCTCGGTAAATATTTTTCATGCTGAGATGTATCACCGAGGGTGAACTATGGAACTCTCTGAGAACTATCTCACACATTTCCAAATGAATGAAAATACTTCCTTGAAATAACACTCATTGTTTTTAATCCTTATACTAACTGTCAGGGGACTCACCACAAACAACTTGGTCTCTCCATACCTCCACCTCAAGATCCCCCAACTGGGATTTCTCCACCTATTGCACCAAATATGACTTCAACATCATCTGAAAAAGATAACCACTTCCCCTTACTTCTTCCATATCTGGATGTAATTCAGAAAGTTCTTATATCACTCTCTAGAAATCACCAAATTCACGCATTACACCACTACATGACTTCCTGCTCAGTACATTGGCTACATCATTCCAATTTCCAAGTATATAAAAAAACTCAAAGTTGAAATCCTCTAAGAACTCCATCCACCAATACTGGAACAAGTTCAAGTCACATTGGTAGAAAACATACTTTAGGCTCTTATTATTAGTGACTACCACAAAAGTCTCACTGATGGGGTAATGTATCCACAACTTCAAGTCAAACACCGATGTCGCCAAATATATATCATGGGTCGCATAGTTACTATCATGTGGATGTAAATTATGAGGACCATAAGAAATGACCAATCTATACTACATCAAAACACAACCAAACCCAAGATGTGAATCATCACAAAAAACTTTAAACTGAATTGATTATGCTGGCAGACAATGAACTAGAGCGCTGACCAACTTCTCCTTCAGATACTCAAAAGTTGTCTGAAACTAATCATTCAATAAGAACACATGATCCTTTATATTCAATGCTATCAGAGGAGTTTTAACCCAATATAAATCAGCTACGAACCTCCTATAATAGCCTAAAAGAGCATAGAAACTTTGCACCTATGTCACTGTCTTGGGGGATGACCAAGAAACATTTTTTTCTATCTTTTATAGATCCATAACTAATCCCTAATATGATACAACATTCCCCATGAAACAGACTTCTTGAGCCCACAACTCACACTTCATCAACTTCCCAAACAACTTACCATGATGAAGAACTCCCAAAACGACATGCAGATGTTATGTATGATCCTCCTCAGATGTGAAGTACATAAGGATATCGTCAATAAAAACCACCATGAACTTATTCAATAACTCTTGGAACATAGCATTCATTAACCCCAAAAACATTTCTATAGAATTTGTCACACCTAAAAACATCACAGAAAAATTTTAATGCCCATGATGGTAATTGAAAGAATTCTCCAGGGTATCCTCATACTTTACATGCATCTGACGATATCCTATCCATAAATAGATCTATGAAAAACAAATTTCAACCTTTATTTGATTGAAAAAAATCATCAATATATGGAAGAGGATAGAGATTCGTCACTATCACTTGGTTCAAGTGACAATAATTGACACACAAGTGCAAACTTCTATCATCCTTGTTCATGAACAAAAGTGGTTCACCCCACAGTGAAACACTCATCCAAAAAACCCACATGGAAACAGACCATTGAGCTTTAAACATAGCTCCCACAACTCATAAGGTGTCATCCTATACAAATACATCGAGATAAGAGATACATCTAGCTACAGTTAGATCCCAAACTCGATCTCTCATCGAGGGGGTAATACTAAAACCTCTTCTAAAAAGACATATGGGTACTATTATACAACCCTGTAAAATATTGAATGGTAAAATTTTTATGAACTTATCATCAGCCTAGCCACCAAGGATAAAAAGGATGGAACATGCCTATAACCCATATGAGGGTCTCTGTTGGGACCAGGTTGAATGAAGATGAAAGTTTGAAGAGTTAGCTTTTGCAGAGTGTTGTATTTTGTTGTCAAAGGCGATAAATCAATTCACTTTGTAGAAGGATCATAAATCAGACGATGCTTTGCTGGTATGTATTTCACACAAATCATGAGTTAGGAGAACTTGTGATGCAAGCCTTATGAAGGAAAGGGGGAGAAATGATTATGCCAGTCAGATAATGTTTTGATTGGAAGGAATGATGCTGCTGGAAGATAGGAAAGACTCAGTTCCCATTGCAACTCTGACGATGCTTAAGCTGATCTATCAAAGGATAAATATCACGATAGTGGGATTCGTGATAAGAGCAGAAGAATGGATATGGGAAGCAGTAAAGAGATAAAATGGCAAAGCAATAGACAATCTGGGGATGGCAGAAAAGCACAGTTTAAGGTGGCGCCGTTTTCCAGTGTTTGCCAAATTTTAGGGCCTGAAAATCGGGAGATGAAGAAATTTGCTTGGCAATGGATGTTGCGCTGAAGATGGTTTATACGTGCAAAAGAGTTATTCAAGGTCAGAACTATGAAACATGACAAAGGAATGGAGTGTGCGGAAATTTAGGCACGTTTCGCGCAAAAATAAAGCGGTGCGCGCAATATCTGCGGGATGCGCGAAATAGTAGCGGGTTGCGCGAAAAATCTGCGGGTTGAGCGAAAGATTGGCATGGTGCGCGAAATTGGGGAATGAAGTTTTCGCGCAAATGATGATTGGAGATCAGAAGATCAAAAATTGGCAAAGGCATAAAATGCGCGAAATATTGGAGCAGTGCGCGAAATCTGATGTCGCAGGAAAGATTGGGTTTGCGCGCAATATAGAACGCGGTGCAGAATTTTGCGCGCAATTGTTGCTTCATGCTTAGAAGGATGAAAAATGGCAAAGGCATGAGGTGCGCGAAAACTTGAAGCATGGCGCGAAATATGAAGTTGCATAAAAGAGTTTTTACGCGCATGGAGGAGGTTTTACGCGCGGATTAGTGTTTTTCGCGCGGGTTCAAAAATTCCTATAAATATGAGGCTAATCCCTGTTAGATGGTAATGCTCGACACTTAGAAGAAATCCTGAGCTCTGGTGCGCGTAAATTATACGCTAAGTGAGTTGCGCGAAAAGTGGAAAAGTTGCGCGTAAAAGGAAAGTTGCGCGAAAACGTTTTTCGCGCCAAAAGGGAATTTTACGCGCAAGCCATTTGAATTGCGCGCAAGGAACCCTAAAGGCTGCGCGAAATATTTGGGGTCTTCGCACGTATTCAGTTGTGCACAAGAGAGTTCTTACCGGCTTCTGGGTAAGAAAGTGAAGATTTGTACTTCGGAGAATACATCTGTTTAATTGTAAAGAAGCACTGAAACATTGTGTTATCCTATTTGTGCTAAGAGGGAGCACACGCACTATTGGATTGTTTTCAAAGTGCTGCACGAGTGTAAGGGTATATCCTACTCGTTGTATTCCACATCAAAGGATTGTTTTCTAGTGGATTGTGTGGTACTGGATTATTTCCGTACCATACCAAGGACGTAGCTACTCTTGTTGAGTAGTGAACCTTGTAAATCTTGTGTTCCTGTGGATGTGTGTGTTCAGCAGGGAAGAAACTCTTTAACAGGAGGCGAAGTTTGTTTCAAAAAGGGGAAACTTAAAAAGAAAAAGATATCACTGATTCACCCCCTCCCCCTCTCAGTGATACTTGGATCCTGATTGGGAACTTCAGTCTCTCTCACCAAAAAACACTATTGACTCTCCATCAGCATCAAAGAACACAACCTACATCCTAAATAAATCAATGATATATGACACCAAATACTACCAATCTATGTTTAGGATGTTGTCATATGGTTGTATCTATAAATAAAGAAAATATCCCTAAGAATGGTGTTTCCCCAGTACTAGCTCATATTCTCTACATGAGAACTGGAAGCCTCTCTACATAAAGTCCCAAAGCATAAACAAGGGTAGGTGATATGAAGGAGTGTGTTACTCCCAGATCAAAAAAATTATGCACCCAAGTAGAAAACAAGAAAATGGTACCCCAAATGATGTATGGATCACCTAGTGCTGGAAACACTAAATCATGAAGTTGACCATGACCTGCTCCATGACCTCTCTAACCATACTGATGAACACCTCCACAAATGTTCTTTTCTCTCTGAGGATGGGAATAATACCGAGGTTTTCCTCTACCTTCCCCATCTACTTTATGTTGATCCAAAACTAGATAAACCTATTATTGTTTCCTCGACTAGAACCAGCTTAGTGGAGGAACCTAAAGCTGAACAACTGTCGTACACTAACTACTCAGAAAGATCAGGCACTCCCACTGCTAATGACCTTGTCCTTTAGAAGAAAAATATGTTTCTGATCCCTTGGAATAGGAATAAGAGATGACACCCCTAGATAAACAAGACATTGTGGGTTGGGACCTACCCCGGCTGATCGGGAGATCTTCTATCCAAAAAAATGGAATCCCCAAACCATAGTTCTGCTTCCTAAAAAATCTAGATGAATCCCTAATAGTTAAAATCCAGTTATTGCTAACATCATATCGATGACCTCTACTCTTTACAGCACCATGAGATATGTCTTCATCATAAATGAGGTGTTTGGCGCTAGATCTATGGATGCAAAGACTCCTAGAAATGCCACGCCCTAGCCTACTCATCTTGGAACAGGTAAAAAGCATATCGTAAAAGGTTCCAAAATTGATCCCCAACTCTCACACATTGGAGATCCCCTACCAAAGGGTAAGAAACTCCTCATGACTAGCCACCTTCATGGACAAAGAAAGAAACTCATCGTTGAACTAGTATCATAACTCCTCCCACTATACTTCTGAATCCTCATGATCTCTAAGGTATAAGAACCACCACTACCTCACTGGCCCATGCTGCATCATCAAATCCAATGACACCCAATGCTCCTTCTGATCACAAATCAAACTGAAGGCTATCTAGACCTCCTCCAACTAGTTTTTTGAGACTACATCTAAAATGGATCCCCTTTTCCTCCACAGACTCTGGCACTAAAAATCTAGGAGTTTCCTCCTTCAAGCGTCGTCATCATAAAACTCTACTCTATAGTAATCTGTTGGCGCAACCTGCTGTATATATTCTATGTGAACCTGATAAGTAAATCAACCCGGATTCATACCTAAAAAAAAAAAACAATTAGATCTCCTAAACCTGGAATATGGAATACCTTCACATTAATTAATTGTTTTCTTATATTCATTTTTGGTCAACATATCCCAAGGTCTACCCATTCAAGCACAGGAAAAAAGAATAATGATGCATTATAATTTATTAGGTCTCTACCATGAAACCAGTATCACCTCATTTAGTAGCCACTTTAAGCTTAAAGGTATGTGTATTAGATCACATGGATCCCTATATACTTGTGTCCAATATGATCTCCCATGTTTAAAGTGCTTTATAAACTTAGCTAACATTGTTTCCCTACCATCCCATTTAACCTCACCTATTTCTATCTCAAAATGCCATCATATCCCTCAACCAAATATCTAATATCACTCTGTCATGACCCCATCCACATAAAGTGTACCCCTCCTCGGTCGGAAATGGGAGAAGATAGATAGTGACATATTATTCATGCCTCCAATAGGACCCTGGTTGGTGACTAGAACTAAGGGTATGGTAAACACATATATGGGAGGCATTACCCTCTAAGAGAACACATCTGAAAGAGGGAGATAAGATAGCCACCAACTAACTCTTGCTTAAACTACAATATAAAAAGAAAATTTAATTTCATATATGTAATGAAATGCAAGAACTACTACAACTAAAAGGAAAAACTACAAGTACTAAAATAAAAGGAAGATAGTGACTATAAATCCCAAATAGATCCTAAAAAGCCCCAAGGTAGTAGTAACCAGCCTAATATTCAACATTCTCTAAATGACCTAAAAAATAGTTTATATATATGAAGGGTGAGTATAAAATTATACTCAATCAGATCATCCCCAAATCCTATTGTGAAAAAGATAAATAAAGCATTCCAGAGAACAGTGAACAACAAGTGAAACTAACTTCTACACCTAAGTAGGTATACTAAGTTCCCAAAATCACCATGGATACTCTCACCAAGTATCTCATACAAGATCATATAATATAATAAATAATATCAAGGGTACCATGCTACCACTTTCCCACTGATTTTTTTCTTTTTCCCAATGTTGCATGCCTTGAGCATCTCTCTCCAAAAAAGGTTATCCTGCAGACACCTAGGTGAAGCACCACAACATGCACCTCATGCATCACACCACCACATCCACATAACCAAAACTAACTAGTTAGTTTTAGGTATCCACCACAGCCTGCATAATGTGTATCATACATCATGTATTATACCTCAAGACATCACAATCCATACATCAAGTAAGGAACCTCAAGCCATCATAGACTACACACATTACACAAATAGTACTCTTTAGGAAACTATATCCAGAATACACATGTGTTAAAATAACCACAAGCCATTATAGCAATATACACACATATATGTGCAAAAATAACTATCATACATACAAGCACAAGTAACTACCAAGATAAGAGAGTGGGGTAAAATGGGGTATTCATCTATCCATCCTCCCACTATGATGTTAGGGAAAACACCCTCCCCCCCAGGATTAGAATCCTCAGTGTGTTAGTTTCCCTAATAGATAGGGTGGAGTAGCATATAAAAACACAAAATGTGCATCATATAATATAGCTCACAGCCACACTCTGGGAATAACCTAGTCTCAGACTCAACTATAGCTAAAGTATCTTGGAATCCTAGATCCCACTACTAAGACCAGATATCTTATAAATACACAACCATTTAAAGAGTCAAATTAAGTTATTTTAATACTTTTTATCAGTTCCAATTTATGTTAATTAATTATTAACCATTAATTAACCATTTTAATTTTCCAAATTACATTACATTATCATTACAACAAATTTCCATGCCATCTAGGCATAAGAAAACTAATTCCATGGATTCTCATATTTATAACCTCAGCATTGCATCCTAGCAAGATATATCCCCATGGGTCAAACATTTATTTGTTTATTTAACAAAATTTATTTCCATATTACCAAGTACTCTAGGAAAACATCCTAAGATACCAAATAATTCATACAACCAAGAACATCCATCTACCTTAAGTAGTGGGGAAAGGAAAGTAGATAAAAACATATCTACCATCCAAAAAATAGATTCATACAAGCATACAACTATAATATTAATGGTTAATCCTCTATATGAACCATTCCTTCATCTCCTATTTCATCCTCAATATCCACATGAAAATCACGATGCATATCTCCATCACAAGAGTCAACTAATGCCACACCAATTGGGCCCCCTGCCCCTAATACCACAATAGCCCTCCAGGCTCATGTCACATCTGGGCCTCCCTGGACCACATTCCACAACATCCCTATAGGATCACATCATATCATAAGAAATAGGAAGCAACATAAAAATAGGTATATTGGACCTAAAAAAATTCATTCATCCATCACACACAATGAGCTCTCACAGCTACAAAGCACAAGGCACTCATTCTTTACAATAAATCAGGAAACTTAGACACTATAAGGCATTATCTTTTATCACAAAACTGGTTCTTATTCCATCTTGAATTAACTGATTCATTATTCACAAGTTTCAACTATGTTAAACCTAAGAAGCAAGCTATGACAAGATGTTATAAATTTTTTAAACAATTAATTTAAAAAGTCTTTAATTATTTTATCAATAAGAATCATCATGTTTCAGGTTCATTAACTAATTTAATTAAACTTTATACTAGAATCAACTGATTATCATAAAATTACAATGATAATTAGATTCATTAAAAATGCCTCTTTAATCTTTTATCCAACTAATTATAAATTAATTCCATCTTTACATTCTTTACCAATTTCACATGCCCATCTAAGCATAACAATAACAACATATATATCACACTATCTATCAAAACAAGATGCAAACCATTATCATAGTAAAAAACAAAAAAAATCGCCATGATGTGTAATACCCTTTAATTTCATGTAATCCTCAACGTTTGGTTTTCACTAAAAAACACATTTCCACTCTATTTTAATATTTTTCTAACCCCGATTCATTACATATAGTGAGACCTACTTTCACATCATGTAAAATTATTACACATCGTGAAATATACCTGCTTCCATCGTCTAGAAACCAAACTCCTCCAAACTTCCTCCGAGAACCTCAGTCTTCAGAAATGCACAAAGGGTCAATCCATGAAGATTCGAACCCTTATACTTAATGTTTAAGGGACCTTTTATATGTATTTTGGAAGAATGGTCTTATAATTTTGGAATTTACACATGAGATGATTGACCATTGTATTATACTTAACAAACAAAGCCTCCTAGGATAGTCCTCCCAAATCTAAGATATAGAGCTAAAAGGCTAGTCCCATAGGTGAATCCTCTAGTGAGACCTTTTTTAGTGAAAGTTATAATCTTCACCATTCAGACTCTAGTTCAAGTAGGTGTCGAGAACCCAGGATTAGTGTTGGACTATGTCTCATAATTTACAAAGAAAAATCAACCCATAATCCATGGTGAAAAAGGACCCCATAAATATGAGGAATAACTTTAGTGGATTTAGACGGTCTTTAAATTTTTTTAGACTCCTGATGACTCTAAGCTGTTTTTTTTCACATACATGCTTAAGGTATTGGGGGAGATGGTGGGAATCTATTGTGATAAAATATTTACATAAGTATATCACCTGGGATTCCTTCAAGTATAATATTTTTTCTAAAATGTTATGAGTGGGAAATACATGGTAGTTTCTAACCTTAGAGCAAGGGGAGTGTACAATCCTAGATTATTCCACCTACTTTTCTATGTTGGTGTACATGGTGCTGGATCTTATCACCAATTATTACCATAAATATTGGAGGTTTAATATGGTGATGAGGGAATATATTTTTTCAATGATGGTTCTCATGTTCCTTATGGATTTTGTGGAGTTGGTCGATAAAGATGTTATGGTATAGGCAGACATAGTTGGGAGAACAAGTTTGGGTGGAACTTCGGTTGGTGAGGTTATTGGTTAGGGTGTGTCTTCTAGCCATAAAAGGAAGTGAAAAGATAGATAGCTTTCTTATATACTAGTTTCAGGGACTCCATCAGGATAATATTAGGTTATTTTCCATCATTGTGGAAGGTGTTTTCATACCAAGATTAATTTTTTGGAGGATCCCAAGACTTTTCATCATTGTGGAAAATCATTCCATCTGATGCATTTTGTGAAAGGGCATACCAAGGTAGTAAGGATGGATCCACTCTCACAAAGGGTTTTCAATATTTTTATAATGCTTCTAAGGGTACTGAGACTTATCTACAAGCCAATGGGGATGTTCATATATATAATAAATCTTAGGGATGGGCTGAGACTAGACATCTTTATGAAATAGAGTATTCACTAAATGAATTTGAATCAAGGTTGGGTGTTGTTAGAGATATAGTGTTTATTTCATCCTCTATGGTACTAGATTTATTTGATATAAGTTATACTCATAATTTTATATCTCCAAAGTTATTTTAAGTGTTTATATTGAACTAGTATCTTATTTAATTCTCCTTGGATATTTCTATAACTTTGAGAAAGATTTATAAACAAGGTTTCAAGTGTCCCACATGTCGGGTGAAAATATCCAACTTCGAAGTGGTGTGGTATTTCTTGGTTCTTTATCTTGACATCTTTGACCTAATTACTGGAATGGATTGGATAGCTAGTTTTAAGTACCAAATCAACTATTATCATTTTCAGTTTTAGTTTTCATCACCTGATGGAGTCACTCATGTCTTTCCGGGTGAGTGGGATTCTAGGTCTAGTAGAATGGGGATTATTGTTCCTTATACTAGGGTGATATCATCACAGTTATTGGATATGTTCCTAGAAGTCATTGATCCTTGTTTAAGTAGTCTACTTCCTGTGGTGGTGTGTGTACCCTGAAGTCTTCCCAAATGATATAGCTTATTTATCACCACATAGAGAGGTTGATTTTACAATTGACTTTATTCCTTATATGATGAAAAATTTTATGTCATCTTATCATATGGAACTTACTGAGTTGGTGGAAATTAAAGTCTAGATTTTGGACCTCAAATATAAGGGGTTTATTTATCCTAGAAAGAAACTGTGGGATTCACCTATCCTATTTTCTAAGAATCATCGGCGAGAGACTCAAACTTTTCATTGATTATAAAAGTAAAATCATGTGACCATTGAGAAAAGGTATCCATTTTCAAAGATTGATGATCTATTTGATCATCTCATAGGGGATCATTGGTTTTCAAATAATTAACCTTGATCAGGGTACCAAAAGTTCATATTCTGAGAATAGGATAAAACAAAAACAATGTTTAGAAGCTGGTATTAGCTTTTTGAGTTTCTGGTTATGCCATTTGATCTCACTAACAGTCTTACGGTATTTATGGAATTGATAAACTAGATAATTAATCAGTTCATGGACTCTTTTATGGTTATATTCATGGATGATATTTTGTGTACTCTATGTTAGAGGATTAATTCATAGATTATTTGGATATAATTCTTAGAACCTTGAGGTGACATCATCAGTATGGTAAACTTTCTAAATTTGAAATTTGGATCCAAGAAGTAATGTTTTTGGGGGATGTTATATTTGAGATTGGAATATTAGTGGATCCTAAAAAGATATAGGTGGTTATGTAATGTGAAAATCCAAGAAATGTGTTTAAAATATGAAGTTTCTTGGGGTTCTCTCATTACTACAAGATATTTTTTCAATACTTCTCCAATATCACATCTCCGATGAAATATTTAACTATAAGGATATAAATTTTGAGTGGAATGAAAATTTTCAAAGATATTTTCAGAAACTGATAAATAGGTCAAATTTCATTACATATTTGATTCTTATGGAACTGAGTTTGAGATATTATATCTTTTGCAATGATTTTGGTATGGGTTCAGAGTATATCTTGATGTAGGTGAAATAGGTGGTGGTCGATGTCTCTCTCTATTTATAACCTCATGAGAATAACTACCTAACCATGATCTTGATTTGTTGGGAGTTATGCATGTACTCAAAATTTGGTGTCACTGTCTCTTTAGGGAGTAGTTTAATGTATATTATGTTCACAAAATCTTGAAGTATATTTTCACTCTAATAGATCTGAACTTACGATAGATATTCTAGGTTGATTATATTCAAACTTTTTATTTTTATATTTCATATACTCCTTATAAAGGTAATGTGGTCACTGATGTATTAAGTAGGAATTTATAGACTCAATCCTTGAAGGAATCAGTGAAGGAGTGGTCTATAAGGATTTTTTTGTTGATATGATCTTGGGAGTGGAAGAATCTAGTGGAAAGATGTACTTGGATTCGATAAAGTCTAAATTTTCATTTTATGATCATGTTTTACTCTAATAGGTTCCTAACACCAAGTACCAGTGCTTTAGTTAAATACTAAATGGTAGGAGACCTCAGATGAGTGGTCTTAGTCACCCTATGGCACTTCGTGTTTCCAAAGAAATTTAGTTATTCCTTTATCTCTATGGTAATAATCGATGGAAAATAGACACCATTTTTTTGGTTTTTACACCCTAGGACTACCAAGATGTATCATGATTTAAAACATCAGTATTGGTGGTTGGGGATGAGATGGTTGATTGAATAAGTTTTCACAATGCCTAACTTGTCAAAGAATAAAGGTGGGGCACTAGAGACCTATAGGTTTTTTTCAAACCTTAACCATTCCAGTATGTAAATAAGATTATATTTCCATATACTTATTCATTGGTTTACCATGGACTCATGTTGGGAAGGATTTGATTTGGTTGATCATTAATTGACTCATGAAATCAGCACATTTCCTCCCTATCATGGAGACAATAAAGGTAGAACA
Source organism: Viscum album (assembly GCA_963277665.1). NCBI lineage: Eukaryota > Viridiplantae > Streptophyta > Magnoliopsida > Santalales > Viscaceae > Viscum > Viscum album. Next base: position 477,907,983 of record OY728164.1, on the reverse strand, counting down.
CATCAGGCACTTGTATGTCTAGGAGGCTGTGAGACTTAATGGGGTTCCCTTTACAATTGTTTTTAATATAGACCCAAGGTTCACATATAATTTCTAGAAAGTTTTATAGGATGAAATGGGTTCCCAGTTGAAATTGAGCATGGAATATCATCCATATATGGATGGAATGATTGAGATATCTATTCATATTCTTGATTATATGCTTTAGGAATGTGTATTTTCTTTTGGAGGTTCTTGGGAAAATAATTTTCCTTTAGTAAAATTTACCTATAACAATAGTTATCAAGCATCTATAAAGATAAATTACTTGGAATTTTTATATGGGAAAACATGTAGATATTCCTTTTGTTGAGCAGAGTTGGGAGACAGCTCATTTATTGGACAAAGTATTATTTAAGAGATAATGGAAAAGGTGTAGTTGATTAGGAAGAGATTTTTTAGGGAACAAAGTCATCATAAATATTATGCAGATCATCAATAGAAGTTTCTATATTTTGAGTTTAGTGATTTGGTTTTTCTTGGAGTTTCACCTTGCATGGGAAATATATTTTTGGGTAACCAGGGTAAGTTGACACCAAGGTTCGTAGTACCCTTAGATATCATGAAGTGATTTGGAAAGCTGGAATATTGATTGGATGTCCCATATCATTTAACATAAATTCATGATGTGTTTCATATTTTCCAACTAAGAAGGTGTCAACTGGATCCTTCTTATATGATTAAAATGAAGGATATTGATCATGATTTAAACACCATTATGGTTAAGAAACCAATTTAGATTTTGTATTTCCAAGATAATGTACTTAATTATTAAAAAAATCTCTTTGGTCTATGTGCTATAGAAGATTAGATGGGATATCCTCAAGACCTGGGAGAAAGTTTCATTGATGAGGTAGCAATGGGATTCTCTTTTTATGAGTCTATGATCTTGAGCACTTTCTAAGGATAGAAAGATTTCATAGTGGGGAAAATTGTAATTCCTATTTAATTATAGGTATTATTTAATTTAATCTTGGTTTTTATTTTAATTCATTCTAGAGGTTTCCAAGTAATAGAGGTCGAAAATGAGGATTTTTTATAAGAAAATCTAGGTGCATGGTTGGAGCATAGTTAGTTCAAACCATGTGGTATGGATTTGTGATATTACATGGGTGTTTTACACGGTTTGATCATGGTTAAACTAATCATGCAGCTCACCAAGGAAAAAGTGAAGGGAATGGGTGATTTTCTAGGGGATTCACACAGTTTGATCATGGTTTTCCCAAACCATGTATCTTGTCCCAGGATACTGTGTGGTTTATTTTTTTTAATACAGTATCCACACACAGTTGGAACACTTTAAGACTAACCAAGTGGCCTAACCATTCACAACCCACATATATTTTAAAAGGTTGTAAATTACCCATATGGAATTGATAACTTTTATGCCTAATCTCATCCCAATCCCATTTTGAATTGACCTAATTATTCTATGGTTCTCTAGAGGATTCATCCCTTGGATTAACGGTGGAATTCCTTCAAACCTAATGGATCTCTTTGATGTTTTTTGTGTTTTTTTATCTATTTTCCCCTCTTCTTTGTAGACCCTCACTAGATATCTTATCCTCTTGTCTCATTGGAACCCAATTGGGATATGGATTCCTGATATAATGGTTTTTAAGGAGGATTGATTTCATTTATTATGGATATAGGATTTTGAGGACATGATCTACTCTTCCTCGATCTCTGTGTCCAATGGTGATTAGTTTTTCCATCCTTTTTGAGGTAGGTGTATATATTTAAAACCTCTAACACATTAATAGCTTTATTTTCTTGAAAATACATTTATTTTATTCAATGAAATTGTTTGATTTATTATTTTGGTATTTTTATTGGAAAATATTCATGTTTTTTAAGGGGTTTTTCTTTAAAAATAGATTTGTGCACACCAAGTGTTTGATGAAATTAGAAAATGATAGTTTTGGTTCTAAAATGGGTTTTCATACATGGAAGAAGATATTATTGGATATAAAAATGTTTTATAAATTGTGATCATGGTTTTTAAATATATTTTTTCAAACTTAGGGCATTGGGTAACCTTGGGTGCATTAGGAATTAGACTTGTAACTTTAGTGTGTGTAATGTCGCTAGAGGTTTTGTGTCACTTCAGTGTGTTTAATGCTACTAAAGGTTTTGTTTTACTTTAGTGTGTATAATTTCACTATACCTTATACCATTTTTATCCACCATAGGCTTATATTGGGGATTTTCTTTCATATCTAGCATGTATCTATAGGATAGAGCTCAAATGGTGCACTTTATTATTTTTGATTGGTTTATAACATCATGGTATTTTCATGGTTATTTTCTCATAGGATTATCATATGGTGCATCCATGGTTGTATTTTACCTATTCTTACCAGTTTTCTTTTATACTTGACATATTCCTATATTTGGTAATTATGGTATGTTTTTATGAAAACCAAAGGATATTTTACAAAATGGTTTTATTGTATAAATGTGATTTGTAAACTAGATTTGTTTTAAAGATAGAGATACATTCCTAATATTATAACTTGTATATATTCTTTGGTGAAATACTGCCTGGATTTTTGATCACACCCTTTGGGAAGTTGTAGATGTTGTTTTATAGGACCCAAAAAAGGGAATGGCATTATATAGCATTTTAGTTTCTCTTATTATCATATCCTTTATAGCAAGATGTTTTGGAGGCAACAATTGGTCACATAGAGACTTATTGTTATCAACTTTTTTTACTTTTCAAGTTTAGCTGGTTGGTCTTGGTTTTTTATTTCACATGGATATTAATTCTTTTCTTCTTTATTTTACTCTCTTTGATCTTCAGTTATACATGAGTCTTTTATTTCTTTATTGAACCTCACCATGTGGAAGACCCTCTTTGGTGACTTTTATAGTTGATCTAGGTTGGTTTGTTTCACTCACCATTATTCAAACATGATTCTCCATATATTTCACTCACTATAGTGTTTAGTGACAGGTTTTTATCTATTATCACATAGAGATGCCTAAGAAATTACATATAAATATAATGAGTTAGAAAAAACCCTAAAAGTGTAGTAAACATAAGGCTGGTCTAACAGTCTATCATATATGATATTTTATACATCCACTTTTGTTTTTTTATAGGCATTCTTAAAATTAGTTTAAGAATATAAAATGTATCATGTTATGAAAACATAAATCTCTAATTTTTCATTCTTTCATGTTGGATGCATATATGTATATACTAAAATACATTTCATAAAGTGAAATGATAATTGAACTCTCAAAGTATGACATTGAGTTATATTTAGATAATGTTCATCATAAAGTATTAAAGTTTATGATGAAATATTAAGTTTACCAAGAATAAAATTCTTGTATAGAGATATAAAATATGCTCATGAGGCACAAAATAGGTTTTGGGCATTGGATAACTAATGCACACCTATTTTGGAGTGTGGAAAAATATATTTATTTCTCACTAAGGGATATAGTAGTAAAAGTAGTTATCAAATTCATCTCCAATGAGTAGTTCTCTAATCTAATTTTCATCGGTTAAAATTAAGTTGAACGTGATTACTATGACTATAAAATAAAGAACATGGACTTTTAAAGGAAAAAAAATATGAGAGATAAATAATTGGGGTTAAATTTTAGCTTCCCTTTTGTAATTTTATCATGGATTTTTCAAAATAAATCTTCAATATTTGTTAATTTGATTAAATTCATGGTTCCACTATCGCTTCCCCGTTTTCACATGTGTTCAGGTTTATTGATTATGGGAGTTATCCCCACAGTTTCCTTGTTTTGGATTATCCTTCATCTGATGTTTTAAATCCACAATGGTCCTTATTTAAATTACCTAGTAAATACTTAATCAGGTATTTAAATTTCCAATAATCTAAATTATATCACTATTTCTTCCTCACATGTTTAGTAATCACTAAAAACTCTCTAATTGATACTAAAACAATCAATTTATATAATTTAAAATCATTTTGAGGGAGAAAATATTTATTTAATAAGGAACTAATTAAAATTCAGAATTAATCATAAACACAATTGTATTCAAATTAAATTGTGAAATTAATTATCGAAAACCATTGAACAAAGAAAACATATTCAAAAATTAAATTAATCTCATTACTCAAACATTACAATTGGGTCACCTCCCCTTCACCCAATCACTCAAGGATTCTAACCCTCCATTAAAGAAGAAATAATTGGAGTATTAGAGGTATAAATCATGATAAAATAAAAATAAAAGAAGAGTAATGTAACCAAAAAATCCATAGTTGTAGTAGATGCATCTCCTTCTTCATATTTACGTTATGCTTTATTCCACTCTTCTCAATTGTATCTCTATTAAATTAACACAAAAAGGAAAAATAATAGAACTTCTCTAGCATTAATTTTTAAAAAAAATTATTATCCTTTGAAGATATCTATTTCTTCCACATTCATATCTACTCCAAAATTCCAGGATCTGGTGGAAACCGGCCTCAAAAAATTATTAAATAAAAAATGATAGAGTCAAGAATGCAAGGGGTTATTGTTGGGCGGAGAGAAGGGAAGAAGTGATGGCAAGAGGGGGGGTGAATTGCCTTTTAAAAAATAATAAACAATTTAAAATCAAAGTGAATGTGCAGCGGAAATAAAAGAGGCAAAACACACAACTTGATAATGGAGTTCGGCTTAAACCCAAGCCTACGTCTCCGCTCCCAACTCAACCGTTGAGATATTTACTACCGCTTGCTTTTCAATGGTTTTAGCAAGAAACCCACTAGACTTTAAGGTTAGTCTAGAACCTATTAAAGCTTGCTTTTAATGGTTATGAAAGAACCCACTTGCTTTCAATGGTTGAGCAAGAACCCACTAGCCTTCTTACAGGTGAAGGCTAGCTCACCTTTGATTCAAGAATTTTAAAAGGAAAGGCTTGACTAACCTCTTCACACCTTGAAGGTGGTGTGAGAACCCAAAAGAGAGGATGAGAGAAAGAGATGGGGGTTTGCAGGAACAAACCCAATTTGATGCTCAAAATAAATAAAGCAATGAAAAACCGTAATGGAGAAGTCTTGGGCGTCGAAGGATTGATTGGAGTTGATGAAGAGCGCTCCCAAGATTCTATGGTGATGCTCCTTGGATGTGGAATTGAGTTGGAGCAAGTGGTGGTTCCTTGGAGCAATCCGCCGGAGGTTCGCCAAATAATGAAAAATGTGTCCGTTGGCTTTCTTATGGCTTGGTTATGGTTCCGGTATTGTTCCATAGGCTTCTGGGGGTTCCTAGTCCTTTATTTATAGAGGGGGAACCCTCATATGGCCTTTGAAGGTCTTCGGAGCCGTTGGAAAAGGCTTTGGAGCCATTGGGAGGCAAGTGGACAAGTCTGGTCAAAGGCCCAACGGCTAGTTTGACTGGCTCCACCGGCTGACCGGTGCTTGGCCACCGGTTGGCCGGTGCTTGTAAAATGGAGATCAAATCTGCCCAAGCTCCACCAGCTGGCCGGTGAGGAGGCCACCGGTTGGCCGGTGCAGAGACAGTAGCACACACTGTTCTGTCGGGGTTCCACCGGCTGGCCGGTGCTGAGGCCACCAGTTGGCCGGTGCTGAGGCAGTGGCTCAGCCTTCTGCCCAGGGTCCATCGGCCGGCCGGTGGTCTTCCACCGGTTGGCCGGTGGACTGAATTTCATTCCACTTTGGCTTTTTGCCTTCTTGGCCTTCTTGGCCCAATTCCTTGGCACCCTGAATTTATGCCTATCATCCAAAAACACTTACAACAATATTAGATAAATAAGAGAGTGATTGTGATCATGAAAATTAAACCACGAGGGGTACGAGAGGTACAACAATCTCCCCCTATTTTGATGATCACAATCACCAAAGCAAACAATGTAAAATTCTGAAATGAAAGGCATGCTTTAAAGGATAAGGCAAAGTAAAGTAAAGCAAGAGAGAAAGATTTCTCCCCCAATCAACCAAGAATTTCTCCCCCTTTGTGATTATCAAAATAGCACGGGGCATAAAACTTGATTGAGGGAATGAGTTGAAAAACAAGATAGTGATTTGAAATCAATTGAAATTTTTGAAATTTGAATTGAAAGTTTTGAATTGAAATTTTGAAATCAAAATTTTGAATTGAAAGTTTTGAATCGAAAATTTTGAATTGAGAATTTTGAATTGAAATCAAAAAGGCTTAAACGATCCTGAATCCCCCTAAATAAAAACAATAAATCACCAGGGAGTGGTTTTTGAAACCGAGACAAATTTTGGTCCGGTGAGACTCGCTAGAAGGGATTTTTCAATCCACACTTGTCTAGTGGCGGGTCTTCTCCTAAGAAATTCATCACTAAGGGAAATGGTTTTGGGCCTTCCATATCGGGCATTTTTGCAATTGCACTCATAAATTAAGTGCCCGGATTTTTTACAATAATTGCAAAATTCAAATTGGGAGCTCCCCCTTACAAAAATAGTTGGAGCATGGGAAGAGGAAGCTTGCTTGGAATAGCCAAGCCCTTCGGTGGTTCTAGATATGCATTGGGAACCAAAGAGTTTGGTCAAATTTTGTTCACCTTGGGTGAACTTGGCGAGAGATTCCCTTAAATCTTTGATTTTTGATTCCATAGAGTCAACATCGGGAAGGTTTTGGACTTTGAGGGACAACTCCTCCTTTTCTTTGAGAAGTTGTTCCTTTTCGGAAGAAAGTTTTTTGAAATTCTTTTTTAAAGAAACAAATTTGGAAGAAAGTTCGTGAAAACCTTCCTCCAATTGATCTCTCGCATGTTGGAGATCCTCATAAGATAAATGATTAAAAGAATTGGAAGAACAAGAGGAAGAGGAGTCGGAAGATGTTACCTCATGAAATGCCATTAGGCATTTTTTACCGTTGTCGCTTGAGGAGGAGGAGGAGTCGGATGTGGAGCTATCACTCCATGTGGCCTTGAAATCCTTCTTCTTTTCCTTTTGCTTGGCCTATTTCTTGTTGAGTGGGCAATCGGGCTTGTAATGGCCTTTCTTGCCACACCCGTAACATGTTACCTCGGGCTCGGATTTTTCGTCGTGTTTTTCCTTTCGAGCCTTGCGGGATTTCTTCTTCTTGTGCTTCTTCATGAATTTGTGCATCTTGCGGGCAAGATTATCCATTTCAGAATCGCCGCTTGAAGAGGAAGACGATGAGGAGGAGGAGCTTTCTTCTTGTTGAACTTTTAAGGCGATGTTCTTTGGAGTTTTGATCGGTTTTCCTTCCTTTTCAGCTTGCCTCCTCATGGTGATCTCATAGGTCATGAGGGATCCGATGAGCTCTTTGACCGACATGTTCTTGATGTCTTTTGCTTCTTGGATTGCCGTGACTTTCGGTGCCCATGAGCTTGGTAAGATCCAAAGGATCTTCTTGACCATCGTTTCTGCAGAAATATTATCTCCAAGAGATTTTCTACCATTGCAAACGTCAGTAAAACGAGTAAACATTTCAGAAATTGATTCGGATGGATGCATGGTAAAAGACTCAAAATCTTGACGTAACATATCCAATCGAGTATCCTTGACTTTGTTGGTCCCCTCATGGGTAACCTCCAATAGTTTCCAGATTTCATGTGATGAGGTACATGTGGAAACTCGATTGAATTCATTACGATCAAGGCCGCAATGTAGAGCGTTCATGGCTTTGCCATCAAGCTCGAAATTTTTAATATCGGCTTGAGTCCATTTGGATTCATCGGGAGAGGAGAGAGAATAACCATGCATGACAATTTTATAAATGGGATAACCTATTCTTCTAAGAAAAGTGGTCATGCGGGTTTTCCAATAGTTATAGTCGGTTCCATCAAAGAATGGAGCCCGACCCAAAGAATAGCCTTCGGGGGCGAAAGAGGTTGAAGACATCACAAAAGGATCTTAAATTTGAAACCGGTGAAGGTATTACTCAAACTTTTCCTCTGATACCAATTGTTGGGCGGAGAGAAGGTAATAAGTGATGGCAAGAGGGGGGGTGAATTGCCTTTTAAAAAATAATAAACAATTTAAAATCAAAGTGAAAGTGCAGCGGAAATAAAAGAGGCAAAACACACAACTTGATAACGGAGTTCGGCTTAAACCCAAGCCTACGTCTCCGCTCCCAACTCAACCGTTGAGAGATTTACTACTGCTTTCTTTTCAATGGTTTTAGCAAGAAACCCACTAGACTTTAAGGTTAGTCTAGAACCTATTAAAGCTTGCTTTTAATGGTTATGCAAGAACCCACTTGCTTTCAATGGTTGAGCAAGAACCCACTAGCCTTCTTAAAGGTGAAGGCTATCTCACCTTTGATTCAAGCCTTTTAAAAGGAAAGGCTTGACTAACCTCTTCACACCTTGAAGGTGGTGTGAGAACCCAAAAGAGAGGATGAGAGAAAGAGATGGGGGTTTGCAGGCACAAACCCAATTTGATGCTCAAAATAAATAAAGCAATGAAAAACCGTAATGGAGAAGTCTTGGGCGCCGAAGGATTGATTGGAGTTGATGAAGAGCGCTCCCAAGCTTCTATGGTGATGCTCCTTGGATGTGGAATTGAGTTGGAGCAAGTGGTGGTTCCTTGGAGAAATCCGCCGAAGGTTCGCCAAATAATGAAAAATGTGTCTGTTGGTTTTCTTATGGCTTGGTTATGGTTCCGGTATTGTTCCATAGGCTTCCAGGGGTTCCTAGTCCTTTATTTATAGAGGGGTAACCCTCATATGGCCTTTGGAGGTCTTCGGAGCCGTTGGAAAAGGCTTTGGAGCCGTTGGGAGGCAAGTGGACAAGTCTGGTCAAAGGCCCAACGGCTAGTTTGACTGGCTCCACCGGCTGACCGGTGCTTGGCCACCGGTTGGCCGGTGCTTGTAAAATGGAGATCAAATCTACCCAAGCTCCACCGGATGGCCGGTGAGGAGGCCACCGGTTGGCCGGTGCTGAGACAGTAGCAAACACTGTTCTGTCTGGGTTCCACCGGCTGGCCGGTGCTGAGGCCACCGGTTGGCCGGTGCTGAGGCAGTGGCTCAGCCTTCTGCCCAGGGTCCATCGGCCGGCCGGTGGTCTTCCACCGGTTGGCCGGTGGACTGAATTTCAGTCCACTTTGGCTTTTTGCCTTCTTGGCCTTCTTGGCCCAATTCCTTGGCACCCTGAATTTATGCCTATCATCCAAAAACACTTAAAACAATATTAGATAAATAAGAGAGTGATTGTGATCATGAAAATTAAACCACGAGGGGTACGAGAGGTACAACAGTTATTACAAGAAACAAGAGTGCATGGAACCACATCTATCTGCTTATAATAATGAGGTACAGTATTATGGGGCCACAAAAGATCACATCATTTCCATTTTAGTAATCTCTTTCTTTTCCAGAGCATCTTCCACCTGATTAGTCTCCTAATAATCATGTGAAACAACCATATTGAGTTGAGTAATTTTATCAAGGAAATCAACACAGTGTGGTAACACTATTCAAGTCACATTACACATTCTTATTTTCAAGGCATAAACCAAAATCTAAGAATCATGTTCCATCCATATCATGTTCTAACTGTAATGGAAAACATACCTAATTGTATGAATTATTTCCCATAATTACACTTCATAAGTAGTTCCAACACCAGTGAAATGGTAGAACCATCCTTTAACAAACCCATGGTAAGTGAGAAACACCCCACCATAGCCTGATAGACCTATTTCACCCGAGGAAGCTCCATCAGCATTCCCCTTGAGGCATGGCACAATCAAAGGTATCCACCGAATGTATTTGAGCATTTGGGGCTTTCGTAGTCGAACAAAAACCCCAAAAAAACTGAGAGTTTTTAAGTCAAAAATATTATTAGACATTTTAACTTCTTGGATATATGAATTATCATAAACCTCCATATGTATGGTCTTCATTCCCTACTATAAAACATTGTGAGGACTGTCAAATAGTGCAGCATTTCAAGCTTCCCAGAGATCTGTAATGGTTTCAGCGGTAGTGAAAAGTAGGAAGTGCTTAATTTGTTCACTGTATTGAGCATAAAGAAACTTTTCTAACAGGTCAGTGAGAAAAGTGTAGGTATCAAATTTTATCCCAAATAAGAAACCAACATAGGACCATAGATGTTTGTCTTAGTCACATTCCAAGAATAGGTGCTTTATGGTTTCTTTAGCACACATACACAGAGGGCAGACTGAAGCCAAGTGGAAATCATCTCATTTGAGATGTTCAAAAAGTGTTATGTGGTTTTTATAGATCCTCCAAAGTAGGATTAATCTAGAAGTCTAGAATAATTTGGTCATAAAATTAATTATCCAGGTAGGTGGGTGGGAGATGCCCCCACATTCAAGCCATTAATACTCCTTACAGGTGAACTGGCCATTCCTACTATGCCTCCAAACCATGGTGTCATAGTCCATGAATGTGTAATATTGTATTTCATGAGTGATTTTGAACTCATTAAAATTTAATGAAGAACTCTTAATACATTTCCTTATTTTCCCCAGACACAATGGGTTTATCTCATAATAAGTCATGGATATCGGGCTTCCAAATTTCATACTTCACAGATATACTATATCATAGGAAAATATAATATAGACTAGACCCTTTTTTTCAAATATGTGTAAAGATATCCTTCTATATATGTTTGAGAGAGATAATTGGGAATTCTCTCCCCAAATTTCCATATCTTCAACTTTGGTTTTATATCTTCACTCATCCTCTTTTTATTCTAAATAATAAATTTTTTTCCATTTTATTTCCCATATTATGTATCCATTTTATTCCATTCACATAGTCAATCATGTTCTAATCCAATTCACGTAGTGTTTTTCATCTGAAGGTTTGTGTATCCAGTTTTTAGTGTATTCATTCCTCCATGTAGGCATTATATGTTCACAATGTTCTACAGAGTCATTTTCTTCAATCATAGATGATTATATAAAACATAGGTTCAAGTAGATATTTTGTTGCATATCAATTTTTGGTGGAATACAACATAGCTGATATTCTCCATGTAGTCATATTCTATATATACCCATTTATGCATGTAATTGTTTCTTCCTTTAGTAATCTATCTTTGTTCATTTGATTCTATAGTGTAGGTTTCCTCCTCCTTCCATCCATCCTTTATAGTGGTCATATGGAGTTCCTCTTCAATATGAAATGTATATTATTCTTCAAAATGGGTTTCATGTCGATCACTCAAGGTCCCAAAAGGGATCCATGGTGATACAAACCTTAGAAGTGGCATTTTGGAATGAGACTAATTTTTCTAATGGTGGACATGGGGGTTCTAGATTGGTTTCAGAATGGTCTGGTGATGTCTGATAGAAAGAGGTGGCATCAGGAGTGTGTTCAAGATAGGAGATTAAAGTTATAGCACAACAACGATGTTTTGGTTAATGATGAACAATATCCACATCGAGTCCATTCCATATTATAGTGGAACTCATTTAGTAACTTATATAAATGTTAACATGCATCATTCATTGATCAAAAACCTAATTTGAGGATGGGTTTTTACATACATGCTCACACATGAAATGGTTTGTAAATAAATGCATAGAATGTGTAGTATTTGACCTAAATGCTTTGTGATCACACCTTTACATGTCCTAATCTCCTCATGTCTCTTGAGAAATCCTTACCCATGGGATTTATTGGCCGGTAGGCCCATATTAGGTTGGCTATGTGGCTTACAGCCTGTGGGTTGAGGGTTATCTTGAAGAAACCTAATTTTTTAACCTAAAAATGTTCAAAACACTTAATAAAATACCAATAATTCATAAGTAAATTCAAACTTTCATAATGAAAAATTTTATTTATTTTTTCCATATTAACTCATAAAATGTAATTTACCACATTTTAAATAAACAATTAATTACATGTGAAAATTTATTAAAAACCATTAAGAAATTACTAAAAATGTTTAAATTTTTACATTAAAAGATGAGTGCATCAAATAAACCCACACTAGAATTATGATTTTACTCAAGCATTTTATCTCAAAATTGAATTAAAGAGGGAACCAAATCTACCAATGTTTAAATCTCAAAGAAATAAAACAAAATGATTATATATGTTAAATCAAATTTCCAAGTTCCATAAAAAATATCAACTCAACTTCACATTTTTAAAAAGATCAATAAATCCAAGTATATTACTTTATCCTTTTTTAAAATGGTGGAACTTATACTTTTATTCATACAATCTTCTCAATCTGTTATTATTAAACATTTTAAGTTGTGATCTACTGCACTTTGAATCTTTTTCTACCATTACTCAAGGTATAAATTTAAGTATAGTTATTCTCATAACTTGAATACATGAACTTTTCCATAAGATTTCAGAGGATATACTTTATATACTTTGTAAAAAAATCTCATATAATAATGATGACTTTGTGATCAAGTTTCTTAAGACTCTACTTCTTAATGATGTTGGGTTTTGATGTAAAAAATATTTAGTCTCAAAAGAGGAGGTCTATCTCTAAATCATAATGCATTATATAAAATAGTAAAATCTCAATGAAAATCTCACCTTCAAATTTAGATAATAGTCTCTTATCAATATCAAAGTGAAGTTCATAAATAATGAAGGCATAATTAATGAATTAAAAATTCTTGAAATTTCTCAACTTGTTACAATTTTCATTTTTTAAACTAATTTTTAATACTTTTTTTACTTTTTAAAAATTTATGATTGGAATAAACCCCACATTCACCACATAGGAACATATGATAAAAATAGTAGGTCTGATAATGGTAATTTTTTATTCTCCCAAGGCAGAAACCATTATTTTTTCTTTTTTTTCTTTTTTCTCAAGAATAGAAAACAATTAAAGTATAATTAATGAATCATAAACCTTTAATAATACCCAAAATAAAACTCCCACACTTTTTAAATAAAATTTAGTATATCCCTTTCACCATGAATTCCCTTACCTCCACACTTCAACTTTAAAATGTCTTGAAAATATTAAGATAAGGGTAGAAATGGGTATAAATGGCTTAAAATGTGGATCATTCCTAATATGTTCATTCATTCTCTCTATGGGATAATCAAGGATTAATTAAGCAATCATATTTAATGTGTTTTTTTGCAGTCATAAATTTGACAAGTTCCAATGATAGTTCTAGAAGGTGACACTCTCCAAGATCACTCAAGAAATATGCTCAAGATAATATAGAAATTATTTGGTCTAGAAATCCTATCAGATAATATACATTAAATTTGGGACAATAACCCATGTAATTAATAATAATAAAAAGTAAATTAAAATGATTTTTAGAAAATAAAATTATGTAAAATAGGAGGGAAATTTGATTTACATGAATCGACTAATTCCCTCAAATTAGGATTCATCAAATTAACATCAATGATTATCCCTAATAATTCAATTTTTCCATATTACTAATTCAATCTCATAATATTTAAAATCTAAAACATAGAATAACAAGGTTCATAAGAAACTCATATCTCTTAGTTTGGTTGAACAAAGAAAAAAAATTCTAAGCATGAAAAAAATTCTAGTTTAACATAGTTGTACTAATTTCCATTTTAAAAAACTTTTTACACAAAAAATATAAGAAGTTAAAGATAAGTAATATAAGAATAAATTATACCTTCCACATGAAGCTTCATTCTTCACTTCCTTATATTATTTGGGATATCTAGTGACTTCTTTCCATGATGGTACTATAGAAATAATACAACTCATACAAGTGTAAGAACCATTTCATTTAAGATCAAAAGTGTAGAGAGGAGAAGTGACTAAATACTTAATTCATAAATTTTAAGAAAATATCAAAACTTTGGTTGCCTCTCATAATTAATTTTTCTTAATTCCATTAGATCAACCTAACCTCATGATAAGTAATCGGTATATGGGTTGGAGAAGTTTGAGCTCCTCTACCGGTTCTTAAGGTAAACTCCCATGGAACTATTTCAACCTTTTCCCATTGACAGTGAATGGGTTTAGTTATTATTATTTATTAATATAAATGTCACAAAAGGTATAGACATTATTAATAATAAAAGGTTCTTCTAACCTATAATTAAGATTACCCAACATTAAATTAAATCTATAATTATATATCAGAAGTTTATCTTCTGGATGAAAGGTCTTTTGTTGAATCAGTCTGTCATGTTCCACTCAGGTTATCTCTTTTTAAATTCTGTAATTTTCAAAACACACTCTTATTATTTCTTCTAAATCCTATAATTGAAGTTTCCTTTTTTACATCAATCTCTAAATCCAGATTCATCTTTTTTGACTTCCCAATATGTTTGGTGCTCCAAATCCATTGGCAGATGACAAATTTTTACATAGATCAACTGGTAGAGAATCATACCTATAGGTGTCTTGTATATTTTCTAGAATTACCATAAGGTTTATTCAATACTTTTTCTCCAAAAATTCTGGTTGGATTTAAACATTTTCTCCAAAATATATTTAATCTCCCGATTAGACACTTCAGCTTGATCATTTGTTTGAGGATGTGAGATTGTATATGTATTATGATGCACCCCATATTTCTTAAGAATATTCTCTATTATTTTATATAAAAAATGAGTCCCTTGGTCATTGATGATGTCTCTTGGTACTCCAAACATAGAAAATAAGTTTTACCTAACAAAATCACACATAAATTTTGAATTATTAGTCTTGGTGGCCTTATCTTCCACCCATTTTGAGACATAATAAATAATAAGTAGAATGTATTAATTACCAAAAGACATGGGAAAGGGCCCCATAAAATCAACGCCCTATACTTAAAAGATTTCACAAAAAAATGATGGGTTTTTGAGTAATTCCATATCATTTTGAAATATTTATAGAAAATTGACACTTTCCACACTTCATACAGTATTCACTGGCATATTTAAAGAAGTTTGTCCAATATATTCTATATTACAAGACTTTTCTTGCCATTATCAGAGTTCCAAAGTAGCCTCCGCAGGTGAGTGTGTGACAAAATTCAAAAATGGGTTCTATTTAAATTTCTGGTAAACACCTTCTTATGAATATATCATTGAAAACCCTCCAAAGAAATGGATCCACCAAAATATAGAATCTCAATTCAAACTTTATTTTATAATTTTTATGATAGTTAAGGTGATATACTAATTGATATGTGGACAAATAATTTACTATCTTGTCATACCATGGTACTTCACCTTTCATGATGTAGAGTTTTTCTCCTATTATGTGATAATTGATTGTGTTCAGTTCTGAAATTTCTATTTTAGCAGTGTTTGGAAGTCTACTAAACTAGTCTGATACATGATTTTCAGCTCTCTTTATGTCCTCGATCTCTAGGTTTAACTCTTACATCTTACCAACCTCATCTTGGAATCATCCTTCTTCATTAAGTACCTAAATAATGCATGATCAAAAAATTAAACCACTTTAGTTTCAATTAAATAATATATAAAATTTTCTAATGTAAAAAATAAAACAAGTTACTCATTTTCAGTATTTGTGTAATTAACTGAGTATCATCCAAGAATCTTGAGGCCTAAATTATTACTTTTGTTCTTCCTTTAATTCTTGGGGATAGAGATACTTTTACATATTAATTTGATGCATCACAAATTTATTCAAATGGGTGCTCCTAATTTAGGGGTTTCATTATCAGTGGGGTAATCAATCCTTACTTGATAAAATCAAATGCCTTCCTAAAATCATCACTAAAATAAAATTCAACTTCTTTTAAAATAAATATTTAAAGATTAATATAAATCTTACTTAAATCCTTGATGAATATTATATATTGTCCTACATAACCCAATAATGATCTAATATTTTTTACATGAGTGGGTTATGGAAAAAATTTATTACATTAACATTTGAT
Source organism: Viscum album (assembly GCA_963277665.1). NCBI lineage: Eukaryota > Viridiplantae > Streptophyta > Magnoliopsida > Santalales > Viscaceae > Viscum > Viscum album. The sequence goes on along the minus strand of OY728164.1, from coordinate 477,892,156 downwards.
TTATCCACCTCAATTCCTTTCTCTAAAATTATGTTTCCTAACTCTATTCCTTTCTAAACTAAGAAATTATATTTTTCAAAGTTTAAAATAAGATTTTTCTCAATGCACATTTTGAAAACATTTTTCTAAAATCCCTAAGAAATGATCTTAATAATTACTGAAAATAGTAAATTCATCAAGGAGAACCTTTAGGAGGTCATCAATATGTTATGATAAAATACTCACTATACACCATTGAAATGTACCTAGGGTGTTTCATAACCCCAAAGTAATTCTCTTTTAGGAAAATGTCTCAAAAGGACAATTTAAGCTCATATTCTCTTGGTCTTATGGGGTAATTGGTACCAAAAAGTATCCTAAAAAGTCTTCCAAGAAATAGTAATATATTTTACCTTCTATCCTTTCTTGAATTTGGTCGATGAATGGGATGGGAAATTGGTCTTTTCAGGAAACTTGATTCATATTTCTGCAATCTATACAAACTCTCAAACTATTTTTTAATCTCATGGGAATCAGTTCATTTTATTCATTCTTGACAATGGTTATTCTAGTTTTATTTGGGAAAACATGGATTGGGCTGACCCACTATGAATCAGAGATTGAGTAAATTATGTTGGATGATAACAACTTTTATATTTATTTCTTAACATCCTCTATGATGGCATGATAAATCTTCTATAGGTCTACCTAATTGGTCAGGAATTTACTTCTAAAAAGATTCTATGATATGAGATTTTGGGGCTAATTCCAAATATGTATCCAAAGATCTACCCTATGGATTGGGTATTTCTTCGCAAAAGGTCAATCAAGGTATATTCATGGGATTTGGTTAGGTTTTTATCTATGATTACAGGAATATTTTCTAATTCCATAAGATACACATACTTTAAATCATATGGGAGAGGATTTAATTCTATATTCAGTAGTTGTTAAAGAGATGATATTGAATTTAAATTCACCACTTCTAAATATTTAATTTCCTATGTAAAGGGAATCATATCATCTTCCTCTAATAAGTTATCAAATAAATCATATGTTATTTATTCTTTGAAATTATAATTTCTATATTTATGTAAACTTACCTATTCCTTAGTGTTTTTAATAAAAAAGAAATCTCTCAAGGAAAATAATTCATGGATAATGCCTGAATCTTCAATGGGATCAATACCTTCTTCATGAATGATTGCAAAGGAGTGGTTTCTTGAAGCATTTCTCTTAGATTCAAGAATTTTGAAGTGCACCTTAATATCTCCAAGATCCATGGTATGGGTCCCTTCATGCACATTGATGATCATATTGGCTATTTTTAAGAATGTTCTTCCCAATATTATGGGGGAATAGCCTAGTGTTTTATCTTCTTCCCTGGTAAGCACATAAAAGTATGCCAGAAAAATCAGTCCTTCAACTCCCACTAGTAAATATTCTAAAACCCTGATGGGAAAAATACAATATCATATTACTAATTGATAAACCACTCTTGAGAGATTTAGTTCTCATATTTTCAAAGATTAAAAATAGAGTGATACATCATATTTATAGAAGCACCAAGATCACATAAAGCATCATAAAAAATTCAAAGAGCCAATAATACCAAGAATATAAAATGTGCCCAGATCTTAACGCTTTTTGGGTAATAATGGTTTGATAATGGAGGAATCAGTCCTTCCAAGTTTATTCTCTCATTTCCATTAATTCTCATTATTTTGTTACAATAATCTTCGAGTAATTTCTCATACTTGTGAATTTTTTATAATTATTCAAAGATAGGGACATTAAATTAAACATTTTGAAATGTTTATTGGATGTCCCTTTAATGTTAATCTTCTTAAATATTTTTGATTTAGTGAACCTAATAGAGAATGGAAATGGAATATCTTTATTATCCCTTTGTTGACTTTATAATGGAGTTTTAGGTATTTTTTTCTATACCTATATTTAACTTATCCTTTCAGTTGGATATGTTTTTCTTCAAGAGTATGTGAAAAATTTTCAGACTTACTTCCTGCATGTTCATCTTGAACTTCCTTGGGTTCAAGTGGATGAATATTCTTTTCATTAGTTTGATGATCATAATTACACTCTCCTTCAGGTTTGGGATATTTTGGGCTAGAAATTTTTCTAGTCTTTTAGAAAGCATGTCCATTGGAATCTCAAGCCAACTTGAAAAACCCTTCACTGTATTTTTTTAGATCTTCAATTTATGCCCCTTGTTTTTATTCAGTTGATGGTTCCCTAGTTAAGTGCTTCCCATATGACTTTTTTGAAAATTGGTGGTTGATAATATTTTTGTTGGAATGGTTTCTTGTACTATCATTAGAAAGGATGTGGGTTCTAAAATTATTGTTGTAAATGGGGTTAATTTGGGTATTAGTTGGAAAGGGGGTTCTAGACTAGTTTTATTTATTTCAAAATACTTTTTTTACTTATGAACTTTGAATCCATGACTAATTTTGTTGAAATTTTCTTGGATGGAATGTGGTTTTAGGACTTTCCATTCCCTATATCACTACAAATTGATCAGTAAAGTGGGGGGTGATGAATACAAACTACATACCTAAAGTGGGGCTAGTTATTTAGTCACTTGTTTCATATCCATCTATCTCACTATAAGTTTTAATTCATTAAGATTGGTTTCAAGTATAGGTGATGAGTTAAAAGTCCATAAATTATGAATAGATCTCATAACTTTTCCTCTTATTCCAAATGTTGGTAATTCTATGTTATTTTCCCAATTAGGTTCCTAGATTTTGTGGGTGATTTTTCAATCAATTATCCTTTAGATGATGCATCCAAAAGTTTCCTATCATTAATCATCAGTCCTTGGTAGAAGAAAATTGTAAATTGATATTCTTCTATCTCTTGATTAGGTCATCTTACACATAGTTTCTTGAATATTTACTGATACTCATAAAGGGATTTTATGGTTACTTTTTGGATGGTGTATATCTCATTCATTATTGATTTTATATGTTAGTTTGGGAATATTCTTTTGGTGAAACGTTTTTTGATATCATCCCATTCATGGATATCTCTGAGTTGTAAACTATACAACAACTCCTTGGTGACGACAGCCGGTGGATTATCACCGGTATGGTACCATGTTTCAGTGTTAGGGTGGATGGATCAAGGTGTCTCATGATTTGGATCATGTTCCTAATGAGGTTTGGTGATGTAGGAATTGATGTGTGTTTTTACCTATTCCAATTTAAATTTTGAATTTGAATTTTGAATCAGGCTAAAGTTTTTGAATTTTAATTCAGGGTGATGTATTTTGAATTTGGATTTTGGGTGATGTTTTTTATTTTATAAATGTTTGTTTACCACTAAAATTTAAAGTTTATTTTACAAAATACAAAAAATGGATTTGGAAATGGTGGATTCCTCAAGTGAAAAGGGAAATCCCCCCACTTGACTTGGTCCTCAACTAATCCTCTCAGCTTGAAGCTTGAACAAACAAAGATGAATTATTGAATGTTCTCGTTAGGATCTTCACTTATAAAGATATGGAATTTAGGTAGTACTAAAATCATATTTACATTCAATTAAAAATTAATTTTTTTAGTAGGTAATGTCTAGACCCGGATCACCCCTGAACTAGTGGCCAAACCAGTTGCCACATGACCTCAAGAACGTCTCTCTGTATGCCAGAGGTTGCTGACTAGCAACAAGGGTTTATGGATAGTCAGTGGGGAGACTATAACCTAATATCAGAGTTAAATAATATAATATGGCAATAAATAGGGGAAGAATTCTAATAAATGATAAAGCAACAGAAGGTAGATTTTATAAATCTTGTACAAAACAAATGGCTAACGCCAATTATATAGCAGGTGCATGCATGTCATGCTAATGATACAAAAATGGAAAAAAGTAAAAAAAATAGCATGATTTAAATTCCAATACATAAATTAATAAATAATAACTCAAATCCCAAAGGTTGGTCTCCTCAAGCATCTCGAGATTCCTCTTGGTCCTCTGCTCCTATCTCCCAAGTAAATGAAAACAGCATAAACCTGCAACCAAATAGAATCTACTCAGGTACCCTAGTGCAATGGCGGCCCAAGTATGGTGTGAGATATAAATCTTAGTAGGTCAGGACCACCATTTTATACCCAAAATATATACATTTAATAAATAATTTAAACCATGTGAAAGCATGCATAAATAAAGTAATCAGTACAATGTAACTTTATACCCAAGTATCTACTCCAGCCTTCAGCTGGTGTCTGAACCTGATTATAAATTTTTCATGCATACTCAACAATCATTACACAATAATTTTTCATTTATCAATTACTCAAACCTCATTAAATTACGAAAATCTCAAGATTCAGCCTAAGAATGACATCCCCCATATAAGTCACTCACCACAGATGTCTCTAAAGACCATCTAAGTAATCAAAGTAAAGACTGAATCCAAGATTGTTCTCTGGCTTGGATAACACGTCATAAGATATTCAATTTTAATCTTTCATATATTATGTCTGATCTCATCCACTGAAAATAATGATTCTCTCATGGGTCTTTCCACTAATAGTGATTCACCCAATTCATTTATAAGTATGAACCATTTCTCATATCCAATTCACAAATCATTATGTCGAAACAATTTTCATTAACCAATTAATTCATTTCATGTACGACCAATTGGACCCAAAGTAAAATTTCAATTAATGTGATTAGAACATCATGTATAGCACCCTTATGAGTATTTAGAGTGACAGTTCTTGTCTCAAAACCCATGGGTATTTGGAGCATCAGTCCCTGTCCCATAAAAGAATATTTGCATGCAAGTTGGGTGTAGAACACCATGTCTAGCACCCCGTGAGTATTTGGTGCTTCAGTCCATGTCTCACAACATGTTTATCAATCATACATATATATTTATCATTGGTGTAGAACACCATGTCTAACACCCCAAAACCATCCATTAATTAATTCATAAATTAATTAATCCAATCCATTAATTAATTTAATAACTAATTAACAACATTAATCTCCCGTCAAATAATTCTGCAAATAATTAACCATTCAAAATATCAATAGTTAATAATTAATTATCAATCAATTATTCTCAATTAATTATCCCAAATCTTTAACAAGTCTAAACCTGTCTACTGAAATAGTGTTTCGTCCAGGACTTTAACAATTAACATGCACATCATAAACATCTCAAGTCAAACATGTTGAACAAGGCCCACATATTGAGCAACCATCTCACATTACATATCATATTTTTAAACAACTCTATCCTAAACAACTTAAGGAATATAAAATAAACATGCATCCAAAGGTATTACTGGCCAATAGTCATAACAATCAATCAATTCACAATCTTAAATTAATGAATTCAAATTAATTAATTATACAATTAATTAATTTAATCATATATATTTAACAAGTTCATCAATTAATTAACCATTTAATATTTATCATTTAATAATTAATCCATCTATTAATTATTAACAGTTTCTAATTTATATTTTAAACATGTCAAAATATTAAATATTTTCAATATTCTGTAGATGCTACAATTTTTCCAACTCATGACTTGATAATTAATTCTTCAATTAATTACCCTATTACCCATCATTCCCCATTCAATCATTTAATTTTCGAACTGATATATCATCTTTTTGGTTATTAACATTTCATGACATGGGTTAAAAGGAACACCTAAGGGTGTCCATGTCTGTCACAATTTAAGTATCATTTACAAGGAAGACCCATAGGTGCTTCTTGTTTAACCATTTAATATTCAAGGAATAAGATCACCATATTTTCAATAGCCAGCAATACATGCTTCACACCAACATATGGTAATTTCCTCATTTATCACTCATGGAAGGAATCATTCAATAAAAAGTCTTGCATCGACATATCATGTATCGGCATCATCAGGGATACCTACAAAATCCCAACCATAAGAAAACATGATATGACATTACCACCAACCAATAGTTTATATTTAATCATCATTTAAAGAAAATTTAACAGTTCCATAATCAAGGAAACTCATATTCTCAAATTATTTAAAGAAGAAAATAATTCTTAAATAAAGTGATAGAGATTTTGGGACCCTACCTCGGGGTGGAACTAAAACACGTCACACTTCATCACACATCGGAAACCAATCCATAACTAGTCCATAGTCGTATGCATGCACACCTTCATATATATGTATATATATCAACATATATATACCAAAAAATATATTTACATGCGTTCACACCCCGCAAAAAAAATAAAAAAATAACCAAAACAACTTAGGAAGACCAAAACCAAAGAAACATGGTCTACGCACCTACTACTAGATACCAAGGACTTAGATAAAATATTAGACTCCCATTTAGGTGGTACAAAACCAAACAGCGGGTTTAGAATCTTACCCAAACCAATGGCTTCGTAGAAAATCAATCCCATCTGCCTCTCCCTTGGCGGAGTATGCCGAAACATGGACCTACGGGTCCCTAAACACTATTCGCATACCCTTAAATTAAAATAATGCAACAACCGGATAAAACAGAACCATAGGGTTTTGGTCAAAACCAAATCGGACTTCGATATTGAAGCAAATTGATAAAGCGATAAAGGAGACCATGATAGAAGAGCATGCCTCATTGAATAAGACCATAATAAAGAAGAAAAGAAAATAATTACCCATAGATGGAGGACCCAAAATATGGGGGTCGTCATGCGCTACAATAGTTTTGTCTGAGGTCAAATCGCGCTGTTACATGGGGTCGTCTAGGGGATCGCGTGCTGCTATAAATCGTGGCTGGGAGGAGGACACACCATGGGAATAGATCCATCCATGAAGAAGAGTCACATGCCTAGGGTTTCGGTGTATTGGCTGGTGTGTCGCGCTGCAAGAGGGTGGTCTGAAGAACTGTGGTCCATCCATGGAGTAGAGGGGAGGCTGGGTTACGCACCAAGAGGGGGGAGAGGTCCTCGTCTGCTACTGCTGGCCAGGAGTAGGTCACACCAGGGAGGTCTGTAGGGAAGTCATATGAGGGAGAAGATTGTGCTACAGGGAGGAAGAAAGCAGGAGGGTGGTCGTGCCTCCCTTGAACAATGCCTCCCTCTTTAAAAAATTATAAATACTAATTAAAAAAATAAAAATTCACATAATAATAATATTAATGATATTATTCATGATATTATTATTTTTCATTTCCATTTATATCATTAAAACCAAAAAACCCTATTTAATTAAAAACGCTGCTTCGTTTATTATTCTCTTAATAAACATTTCATAATTAATTATCAAACTCCCTATTGATCATTTGATTAAATTATTTTAACATTTATATAACTAAATGACCAAAATAATTATAATAACATTATTATTATTATTTCAACTTTCATTTATTCAAAACTCAAACCCCCAATTTATTACAATATAAGTAATTTGATATTAATGATAAAAACTCCAACCCATAACCTCTATTTAATAATAATAATGTTTCATAATTAACTTTGAAACTCCTCAATTAATTAAATTTTTTTGTGAACCCCAACATCTATCATTAATTTCTTTAATTGTCAGTTAATTAATTCTTTAACATTCATTTAATTAAACAACCACAATAATAATAATAAATTAATTATTATTATTATTAAAACCTTCTTTTAATTAATCACAAACTCTCATATAATCTTATTTAATTAAAATAAATAATTAAATAAATAAGGTAAACTTCATGGGTTGGACACAAACCATGTGATGTTCATGCAGATCCATTAAAGTAGACTTTTTGGAATCCGTTTCTCCCAAGACTCATTGGGACACCCACTAAAATTAACAGGTAATTAAGAAAGTCCAAAAACAACACCTTTAGGTGTTCCAACACCTAGAATAAAGTTTTAGAGATCAGTTTAAAAAAAATGACCCGTCGATAAATGAGAAAAAAAAACTGAAGTCCTTCGTATTTTAACCCGGTTCAAAAACACAGGACTTTACAATAGCTAACTGGATTTTTTAGTTGTAAATTTATGAGGAAAAAAGGTACCTTAGAGTTTATTATAGTTTTATTTCCATATATGGTGGCTTGAAGTGAACACTTAAAGTTTTACTTGAGTATTTAAGATTTATTTTTTCAAAATTATTCTCTATATTAAGATTCCTAAACTAAATTATCAAATTTATATCTATTTTAGGATCAAAATGTAATAATTCCTCTTTTGAGGTCCTAGTCAAGAAATTTTGGTTAAGATTATCACTCACTCCCCAAAAATAACACTATGTTTTGGTGAAAACCTTTCATGGGGTGTGGAAAAAGCTATTTATTTCTACCTAAGGAATATAGTAGTAGTAGTAACCAAAGTCATCTATATAGATCAATGCTCTAATATAATTTTCATAGGTGAAGATTAAGTAAAACAGGATTGCTCATACTATCAAAAAAATAATTAGTACTTTGAAATATAAAAATAAATATGGGAGATAAGTGGTTGGTGTTAAGGTTTAGATTCCTTTTTTTAATTATATCATGTTCTTTTAAAAAAATCTACAATATTTATTAATTTATTTAATGAATAGTTCCAAAATCGCTTCCCTATTTTCATCCTTGTTCAAGTATGATGATGATGGAAATTATCCTTACAATTTCCTTGTTTTGGATTACTATCCTTCCAATGTTTAAAAGAAAAAATGATGCTTATTTAAATTATCTAGACAATACCTAATCTGGTATTGAAATTATCGAGTATCTAAATTATATCATTTTTCTTACTCACGTGTTTAGTAATCACTAAACATATAGTGATCCAGGCTTAACATACATGGATATTTCATCATTTTAGATTAATATTCATCACATTAAAAAAAATACATTCATGAGAACCGTAATAGTTTAGTGTCTTTGAAAACTAGAAAAAAAATCTTCTAACTTTGTAAAATAACTTCAATATTTCTAAAAAATATCTTCCCATTTAGTAATCCTACTTAAAACCTTTATTCATAACCTAGGTAAAGAAAATATAAAAAATGGGTGAGCTCATATGCTCAGTAAGGGTTAAAAAGGGAGATATATAAGCATAAAAATTAGAATAATGGTATGAGAATGTTATCATGACATTAGAAGATCATACCCTATATATCAAATATCAGAAACATGAATCACGGAATAAATATTTGTTGTTCATAAGACATGAGTCATAAGGGTGATAAATCATCATAAATAAATCATGAACCATAATATTATGTCATATAAGTGTGGAACCATCATAAATATAGAAATCCATTTTAGGTGTTAACGTTAAATACCAAAACCATCAATATAGTGGATCAGGACACACATGTTTCCTATAGTAGATTAGGACGCACCTGTTAACCATTGTGGATCAGGACACTCCTATTTCCTATTGTGTATTAGAAAACACCTATTTTTAATTGTGGATCAATCCCTTAAAATCGTTTCCAATCATTACATCATGAGATATAAAAATTTACCCAATATATTGGAGGGAGATATAGGTCCCACACATCTCATAATGAAATCATAAATTTGTGTTCCATAAAACATTCATCTTATCATGACCCATAAAAAAAGATATGTTTCATAAACATCATATCATAACCCATGAAATAAATTGGGTATCATAAAAATGTAATCATATAATAACCTATGAAAAATATATAGGTTTCCTAATTATTTCATCCTAGAATAACTCGTGAAAGGAAGTCGGTTTCTTAAGAATTTATCATGGTATAACCTACTAAAGAGAAAAAAGTTTCATAAATATTGATCCATTAAAACATAGATCATTCAATGAAATATTATTAATGGTATCCTTGGATAATATCCCTAGTAAATAAAAAACTATAACCAATTATGTCATCTTAGATGGATAAGGATTTTGAAATATCACTTTTAACAAAACTTTTCTTTAAAAATCACTTTTTAAAACATATAACATTTTAAAAATTATTTTTCCTTGAAACCACTTTGAAAACTTATAAAGTAGTCATGAAAAATATTTTAAATAATTTATTAAGTAAAATATCCTTTACACTTTGAAAATTTATTTTTAAAACATAACACATTTTGAAGGCCATTTTCCTTAAAAATAACCATGAAAACATATAAAGAATCTTGAAAACTTTTTGAAAAAATTTTTGCTTGAAAACTTATAGAAGAAGTTGGAAAACATTTTTAAAACCTTTTTCTTTGAAAATAATTTTAAAACATATAAAATAATCTTTGAGATCATTGAAATCATTTTCTTTGAAAACAACCTTTTGAAAAAATATAAAGTAATATTTAAAAATCATTTAAAATAATTTTTAAATATAAAAAAACATGAAAACCCTTTTTCTTTAAGAACCATTTTAAAATAAAAAAATCTATAATATTAGGAAAAAAAACTATTTTAAAAAATAACCTTGTAAAATTAAAAAGGAATCGTCAAGGGAATAATAATCATTATGGTAGGTAAGTTTGTACATGTCGAACATTCCTTTTGAACCTTAAAAGTTTAGAAATGTGCCTTGATCTGAAAAAACATGAATATTACTTTTCAAAATATTTTTTAACAAGGTAATAAATTGGTAAAAATTTCCTTTAAACATAATAGGATAATTTTAAAATATTTTTGAAAACATTTTTAGAAAACATGGTTTCAAAAGAACATAGATTTCTGACCAAAATGAGAAATAATGTTAGATTTTTATAAAAAAAATTTCTTAATTATATTATGTACCAAAGAGTGGGAAAATGGTACCATTACTTGGACATGACATGAATAACCATAGGTTAAGAAACTTCATAATATTTCTTAATAGATGGATTATAATATTTCATTAATGTAATCATAATAATAAACAATCTTGATAAATGATGATATTATAGCAATAAACCATTACCACTTTGGTAACTTTGAATCATAATATAATAAAAATAATAATGTTAAATGAAGATTAAAATTTCATGAAATTAAGAATATTCTTGATATAACATGTAAAATATAGTATATATACCTTATAGAAAAATACAGGTGCATAAAATGGCATGTGCCTCAAAGAATCCAAATTGAGACAAAATTACTTTACTGATTTGGTAACTTTTGAAACATAAACCACAATGAAATAAATATCATAAAATTGATATGTAAACAAAAATAAATTTTAGTAAAATAATAATGGAATACATACATGGTAATTATACACACCATATATAAGAAATAAGAGGTAAACATGGCTTGTGTCTCACAGAAAATAAAAGCAAGATGAGAAAACCCTTACCTTGAGTCTTAACTTTATTCATACACATTAAAACCTCATGTATAATAAATATAAGTTTATTATAAATATAAAACTAAACCATATTATTATATCTGATACCATCTATGTTTTAGTTATTAATTTATATTACCTTTTTATTAACAACTCCATGTTAATGTTACTTTTTAGGTAATATAGACTTTGTTTTTCGTATATGTTTGGACTTATTATTTGTGATCCTCTTACATAGATCATGATTTAATTATTTAAAGAATGTAAAACTTTATATAAATATCATATATATTCATTATATATATATATATATAAATTTATAAAAATCTATAAAATATATAAATATGAAATGGAATAAACCGTTCTTGGAGAAGGTAGGTCGTACATGTGCATGAACATTGTTTTCATTTTATTATCGTATTAAAAGAAATAAAATAAATGAAATATATGTATATATATAATATAATTATAGGAAAATTATTCTTTCATATATATCTTATAATTTAAATAAACCCATCTTTAATACATTTCATGTAAATTGTGAATGAATCGCATTGTTTTAAGGAGGCGATAGTCCACACATCCACAAATGAAGTTATCATATTTACAAAAAATGGAAATCATGAAGGTGTGTTTTATATAATAATTATAGAAGAATAAATAAATAATAAATATCATATATATCATATAAAAACATATTTTCCATTATAATTCCAAACCATGAGTTATGGTAAAGGAAAAAATGAACAACATTGTTTCGTGAGACGGTAGTTCGTCATACATAATAACGGTAAGTTTGTTATCCATTAGATAGAAGTGTGTGTAAGTGTAGGTATAAACCTTATAAAAATAACATATCAGTATATCGATGATAATAATTTCATTATATAATCATGTAATAATAATGATTCATGTGGTGTAGAATGAAAATAAAACAAAGGAGCTTGAGGAAGGATGTTACCTCTTTTAAGGGAAACTACTCTTTGTTTGCACCAAAGGGATTACATGGATGGATTTATTCCAAAATGGAAGATTATATGATAAATGGAGGTTTTTTGGGATTTTATTTGATTATATTTGTTTTGATCCAAATGGATTTATAGGTGTGAATAAGTGGGAGGGGTGAGTGCCTTTTTATAGTTGAGGAGGAGTGGCATTCCTCTAAAGTTTTGAAAAGAGAATACCACCCACATTTTTCCTATGAAAATTGGCTCGAATAATGGACCCAATTTGATAAAAGAGAGTATATTTTCGATATATTTATATTAAATATCTTTTGGATAAGTTTATAGGTCATTTTAGACCTTAGGTTTAAGGTTTAGTCCCTTTTTAAGCTAATTTTTCTCTTAATCGTTGTAATTAATTTTAATCACATTCACTAATATTTTTGGTAAAAAACTAATTTAAAATTATTATAAATTATAAATTTTTATAACTAAAAATATTTAATCCATTTTATAATCACATAATTATTATAAATTAATTTAAATTTAATCCCATAGATGGGATGACAAGGTGGGTTTTAAAAGTAAAAATGTTCAAAATTTTGGCAAATTTTGATTTCCAATTTCAATGTGAAATTGATTCCAATTACCAAAAGTAGATTAATTTATATATGTTTTATCTAATTAAACTTTAAATATAATCTAAAATATAATTTAAAATCATAAATAAATTAGATGAAAAAACATTTCTGAATTAAAAATTCAGTATTTTTTATTATTCATCAAAAAATGAAACTTCACATAAAAATACCAAAAATTCACCCTAACCTTATTTTTATGTTCTTATTTCAAAAATGAAGTTTATTTTTACATATAAAATTTATAAAAGTTCCAAAAAATTTATTTAAAATGGGTTCTCCATTAAAAGGTGGTAAAATTACCTTTAAGAAAAATATATCCTTTTATTCATAAAATTAGATTTATTCTTATCTTATATGTATAAAATCTATTGGATGAGTATAAAAAATATTTATATAATATATAAATTAATTTTTTTATTGAAAACATTAATTTAAAGTGGTTTGTTTAATTTATTGAGATAAAATAATGTTTTTACATAGAAAAAATAGTTTTCTTAAAAAATTAATTTCTTTATTTTCAAATAGTTCTTAAATTCAATTCTACTAATTTATAACCAAAGGATTAATTTTATATAAATTTGTAAATCATATTTTCTTAATTTAGTTAATCTTATTCATAACTTCCATTCCAATGGCTAGGTGGTAGCTATATTAATATTTTAATAATATTATTAATAGTATTTTGTAGTTCGGTAAAACTCGACATTGCGTGTAACAAAAGCTATTGAAGGGACTTGGTATTGTGTGTAATAAAATCCAAACATAGTGTTTCATGTAGAACAATATTGACTTGGTTTTTTATAAAATTAAAGTCACACTTAGTGCTTTTGTATAAAAAATCTATATTCATTGTTGTGTGAAATGTAAAATAAGAAAAAATAATAATTCAAAAAACCGCGAGGTGTTACATTCTACCCAACTTAAAATAAATTTCACTCTATAAATTCACTAGGGTTATTAAAAGTTTGATACATTAAATTTCCTTTCATATAAACACACATCATACAAATAAATACTAAAACTTTCTTTAAAAAGGGAAAGTTGGAAACATAACGGTTACCCAATGTAACACACATAGAAGAACATAGGTCGGAAGTGAAAGCATATACATGGAAGAGAAATATAACTCTAAAGTTATGATGGAGAGTTATGAAGAACATAGTTAAGAGAAAGTTAACAATCACAATGTCATGAATCTTGGATGATATAAGGGTCCATTTGATCCATTAGAGATGAAGGTAATATTTCATGACTCGTCCTCGGGGTCCGTGTCGTGACTACCGCAAGCCCGCCTTCCATAGGCCAGGGGATGGCGACTAGCACCAAGGCGTAAATCTCAGTAAAAAGGGAAGGCATTGCCTTTGTAAAGTAAACAAACACCACAGAGCAAGTAAGCAGTAGGAGTAAACACTAAGTAAAAGCTGATACAAAGTAAGTGTGGAAAGTTAAGTGGGCCAGAATACAAACCCAAACTGAAAGTAAAGTACAACTGGAAAGGGAAAACAACAACTGAAAGTAAAGCCGCAACGTCGAGCTGTCCACTAGAATTCCCACCTAAAGGGTGAGTACAGATAGCCTCCACAGCTCCTCGGGTCCAGCCGTCCGCTCCAAGAACGTCCCACCCAGTGGTCCACCTCCAGGTATTGTCCTGCTCCGCAAGCCTCAACCACGATCAGCACTGTCCGTCATCTGCAACCAACACAACGTAGTGCGGTCATAGCCCATGTAGGGGTGAGTATAAGATACTCAATAGGGACCCTGATACCCCTGAAGGTCTCCCAGAATCCACAAAGGAAAGATACAATTACGAAGTAACATTCGACACTACTTAGGTATATGCCCACACATATACCTAAGTCATCAATTCCAGTACGCTCCAACTTCCGAGACCATGTACAACCCAGTCCACACAGGAAATAAAAACATAAATCCACATAGTATAGCACAACACAATCCACATAGGAAAGCAAAACAGGATTCAACTCACACAGTATTTTCATTGTCGAAACTGTAACTGCTGAAGAGCCCCGTCTCTGGAGTGTACAGTGGTCCTGTCATGACTCCGAGGTACTGCTCACTAACCTAAGACTGCTGAGGTACTCCTCCTATCGAGTATTGTGGGCATGCTGTTACAACCAAGTGCTTCCCACCATGGGTCTTCTGCTACAACAAAACTCTCCCCTTCATAGCCTCCAGAGGTACTCCTTCTATTGAGTACCGCGGGTCTGTCGCTTCAACCAAGCGCTCCTCCGCCGTGGGTCTGCCGCTATAGCCAAGCGCTCCCCCTCATAGCCTTCAAAGGTACTCCTTCTATTGAGTACATCGGGTCTTCCGCTACAACCAAGCGCTCCTCCTCTGTGGGTCTGCCGCTACAACCAAGCACTCCCCACTAGGCTATCCGAAACACACCGAGTCGTTCGGTCAAGCAGTCGTCAGGTCTCAGTCGGCTACACGGTCTCTGTAATCCGCACGCTCGTCTCCGGGAGGGTCCTCTCCACGAGCTACTGGTCGATACTAAAATTATCACAAAGTCCCACGAAGAAGTATCTAAAAGGACCACCTCGTCATAGGGGTCTCAACGCAGCAAATGGTGCGTCAATCGGACGCCCGGTCTGTGAGTTATTATCCTTTTTGTCCCAGGGTCCTGGTTGGTTTCATGTACGAACCAACCCGAACATATCTCAAATGTACACCGAACTCACATAGGTATAATCATAGGGACCGTTTCTCAACGTGTTCACCAACGCCGCTGACGGTTCGTCAAACGAACGTCCAGTCTGAAAGTTATCAGCTTTTCCATTCCAGGGGGCCGGTTGGATTTCGGGTACAATCCAACCCGGCCATACTCCATCTACATCCAAAACTCAGGAGAAGTATGCCAAAATTTTCGTCTCATGAATAGTAAGAACAACGAGACAGATGGCGCGTCAATCAGACGCCCGGTCTGTGAGTATTTGGCTTTTTCGTTCCAGGGGCCCTGTTGGTTTCGTGATCGAACCAACCCGACCGCACTCCGACGGCATCCAAACCTCGAGCGGAGTAAGCCAAAAGATCCGTCTCACTAAGAGGAATCCATCAAAGTCGAAGGCACGTCAATCGTACGTCTGGAGCTTAAGTTATGAGCGTTTCCGCTCCGAGGGCCCGGTTGGTTTCGTGTACGAACCAACCCGGACAAACCCAAAGTATTCTGAGACATTGAGTGCGATATACCGAAATGACCGACTCAATCTAAGGATCACATCACAACTGACGGTGCGTCGATCGGAAGCTCATAGCTCAAGTTATGGGCAACAGACCGAAGAAGGTCCGGTATTAAGGGGTTCGGGCCCGGGCCGACCTGGCCCGATACCCCCAGGGTCGGCCCGAACCGAGTCGACCCGAACTGGGTCCGGGTCCGGCCCTCTTGGGCGAGGCCCGGCCCGGTGGTCCGGTCTTGTGGACCGGCTAGGGCAGCCGCCCGGTGCGCGGCCAGGGACTCGGCCAAATGGTCGAGCCATTACGGGGCGGGGGGCGCTGCCCCCGCGCGATTGAAATTGCGGCCCGTTAATGGGGACGCTCATATGGCCGGTCGGGGTTTTGTAACCCCCGGCTTTTCCTAGTCTGGCCGGCCCGCTCCAGCCGGCTGGCTTCTGCCGTCGCACGACCGGCAAGCCGGTCCCCCCTGCTCCGACGCTGGCGGCCCGAACCGCCCGCCAGTTCCCCTGCTCCGACGCGGCCTGGAACCGACCGCAGCCTTCATCCGTCCGGCGCCACGCGATGGCGCAGTGCCCCTACGCCGTGGCCCCGCTCTGGATGCGGTGCCTCTGAGTTCCTCTGGCACGGCGCGACGGCGCCGCGTCTTTTTTTCATCTTCTACGGCGCGGCGCGACGGCGCCGCGGATTTATTGTTTCCAACGGTGCGGTGCGATGGCACCGTGCTTCTCTGCTCTTCCTTTTTACAAAATTTGCACGGTGCTTTGGCACCGTGTCGCCTTGCTCGCTGCATCAATATCAACAACCGAAAAGAGGGGGGGGGGGGTTCGTCCATGTTCGTGCGGTCCAACCTCCTCCTGTTAATTCGATAACAGGCGGTTCAATTGAAATATGGATAACGACGGAAGTAATCACAAGAAAAATAAACCCCTACCTCAATGCTGTCATCGAATGAGCGCTCGTCGCAGAATTAACTGTCGCGGAAGAAGAGGGTCGCCGCGGAAGAAGAGGATCATCACGGAAGAAGCAACGCGGAAGGAGGATCGTCGCGTCACGGTACACGGCGTCCCGTCGTCGATCTCCGAGGGTTAGGCATTCTTCGTCTCCCTTCGTCGGAGGTCGGCGTTCTTCGTCGCCCTTCGTCGGAGGTCGGCGTTCTTCGTTGGCGACGATGCGTTCTTCGCGTTCTTCGGGTTCTTCAGCGAAGGAGGATGAAGATCTTCAAGCTTTAGAGTTTTCTCCAAATCCTCCCAACAAGAGACCCCTCAACCATAATAAAATAAGTCCAACCCTTATTTTATTATCAACCTAAGCTTTTTAAATTCAAAAGATAAGAAACGAACAATTAATTCGAAGAATTAATTGTAATAATTTGACTGCCCAATTTAATGGGGCGTTTCTTAACCAGAAAAAAATGCACGATTGACTTTCATTAAAGAGGGGGTTTACGGGTGCGTTACTTAGAGGGAAAGAAACGGTGGGGCTCATGCGGGCCCCACCTCACAAATATCCTACCAAGTGGGTAGGATATTTTGGGTTCCACCCTATCCGCTTAACTTTTCTTAAGTGGCTTTAAGTGAAATAAAATAAAGTTGTCGCACCACTTTATTTTATTTCTTAACTTAACCCCAAAAATTAAAAACCACACCCGAGAAAAAGTAACTCCGGAAAAGGCGTTTCTAAGAAAATACTGGCGCATCGATTCAATTGGTGCCCTCAGAATATGATTCCGAGCACCGGTTCAAATGTTAGAAAAACTCGCTCGTTCGTTCACTGAACGTACCTGAGCTAAACTTCGAAAATTGATTCCGGGCACACCGGGCCTCGTAATCAGGTGCCGTCAGAAACTGCACTCTTGTAAAAATCCCAAGAAAATTAAGAAAAAACTTTCCTTGAATTTTATGGTTCTTTACATCACTCCCACCTCAAGTCTTTATGTCCCCATAAAGATACATCAAAACTAGGGGAAAAAAGTGGGTACTGAGCACGCATCTGAGCCTCCCGCTCCCAAGTGCTCTCCTGGAGGTTCCCGTGCTGTCATCTAATGCGCACTAGAGGAATCGACCGTCCACGTAGGACCCACTCCTGTCGATCCTCAATCTCCACCAGAATCTCCGCAAAAGTCACCCCATCATCAACGTCTAGCTCCCCATGGTCAAAGATATGCGACGGTTCGTGCACGTATCTCCTCAGTTGAGATACGTGGAAGACGTCGTGCACCTAGTGCAACTGAGGTGGTAGAGCCAGGAGATAATCCACCTCGCCAATCCTACTGAGGACCTGGAAAGGTCCGTTAAACCTCGGAGATAACTTGTCACCTCGTCCACATCACCATAACTCACATCGAGGTGAGACCCGTAGGGAAACGTGGTCACCAACCTCGAACTTTAGTGGTCTCCGCCCCCCGTCAGCACCAGACTTTTTCCCGCTTTGAGCTGTCCTCATCCGTTCTTGGATGACTTGGACCTTTCTGGTCCTACAAGAACTGTTGAGATTTATTCTTTTCCGATAATAGAAATCCGGTATCATCCCCTGGATGAACCACGTTCTTCGCCTAATACATTCAATCCCGACATGGATGATACTAATCCATACCAAGGATGACGTCGTAAGGCCTCGACACTACTACCAAGAGATCCAACCGTTACTCTCGCCTCCAAGGGTTGAGTCACACTGTCGGCATCAGTGTGTGGTCACTGGGTCTCCTATAGTAGGTATCTCAAGTGAGGGTCAAGTCAATGGTTTTTAAATCGGAACCTCTTAGTAACAACCAAAAGAGAGGACAGGAAGGTAAACGCCACAAGAAAGGTGTCTTTTTATTACTGCAGCTCAAAGTACAAAGACACAAAGCAACAACAACCAAACATCAACAGAGCTAGAAGAAACATGAACAAAAGTCTCCAGGTCTGGAGCTAGTCCCGCTCCTGTCCATCTTCTCCCAGAGCTCCATGATCGTAGGCCTCAGCTGCCTGCAGCTAAGCTCTCAAACATCCACCTGTTCCCTGCGGTCGGGGTGGACCTCTTGGTGGTGGTGGCGGCAACACCTCGAAGCATCGTCCACCTCCAGCTGCAGGGTCAACTCCCCTGCCACGATCTCCTGCTCCATGCAGTCCGCCTCGATCGAACCTCTACCTCTACCTGGGAGGTCCTTCGTTCATCTGCTGGTCATCTGTATGGCGGGTCGGACAGTCACGAGCCATGTGACCAACCCCGCCGTAGGAGTAACACTGCCCGCACATGGTAAGTCGTTCTCCACCCCGGGTGCCTCTCACAAATGATCATGTGTCATGCGGTCGACCACCTGTAGGTCTAGTCCTCTTGGACTTCTGCGTCATCTGTCTACTGCCTGTTGCAGAAGACTCTGCCGCATGCCGGCTAGTGGTGAGTCCTACTGCTGGAGACTGCTCAGCAAGGAAACTCTCCACTAAGAGGGCTTGCTCCAACACCCCTGCCTGTGTCGGAATGCTGTGAGAAACAACTGAAGCTCTAATCTCTCGCCTGAGCCCCTGGTTGAAGGTTCGGGCCCTGAAGAATGGGTCTCGTACCATGTCCGTAGAATAGCGTGAGAGATCGGTAAACCTCGCCGTGTACTGGGCAACCGACAAGATGCCCTACCGCAGCTGTAGAAGCTCCTATATGCGCACCGCACGGAGGGTGGCTGGGAAGAACTCTGAGCGAAAGAGGCTCTCAAAGTCTGTCCAGAGAAGAGATGCCTCATCATGCACCTGGAGCATCAAGATCCACCATCTGCCTACTGTCGCATGTAGTAGGCTCGCTGCGAGGATCACCATGAGGTCTGCTGGTGTCCTCACTAACCTGAAAACTCGTACCACTGCCTCCAGCCAATCCTCGGCTGCCTGGGGGTCCGTCTCCCCGTGGAATCTGGGTGGTCGCTGGTGCTGGAACTCGTGCAGTGCACTAAGGCGACGTGCATCGTCAGCGTCTGGGGCTGGTAGCATTGGTGGCTCGATGGGTAGAGGTACCGTCGGTGCCTCTGCTGTCAAAGGGCCCTATACCGAGGCCTCGTCGCTCGGTGGGTTGTCGTCACACACAACTCTCAGAACCCTAGCTGGGTGCCGTCGTGGGGCCATCCTGAAAAGGAAACAGGTGCGCCACTATCATAATAGTATACCTGGTGAGCTGACACAAAGTAATCACAAAGAAAACTTGAAACACACAATCAATCAATGTTTTCGTGCATTAAGTCAGAAATCAGAAGTCAGGGTCCTGGTGTACGGATATGTCGGCAGCTGAACCAACACTGGACTCCCTGAACTGAAAACCTCACCCAATACGCTTAACACTATTTCTTCACATAGAAAAAGATCAGAGTCCAAAGTTATGCGGTAGAACCGAACTCCACTTATACCAATTTGTCACGACCCGTCCTTGGGGCCCGTGTCGTGACTACCCCAAGCCCGCCTTCCATAGGCCAGGGGCTGGCGACTAGAACCAAGGTGTAAATCCTGGTAAAAATGGAAGGAATTACCTTTGTAAAGTAAACAAACACCACAGAGAAAGCAAGAAGTAGAAGTAAACACTAAGTAAAAGCTGATACAAAGTAAGTGCGGAAAGGTAAGTGAGCCAGAATACAAACCCAAACTGAAAGTAAAGTACAACTGGAAAGGGAAAACAACAACTGAAAGTAAAGCCACAACGTCGAGCTTTCCAATATAATTCCCACCTGAAGGGTGAGTACAGATAGCCTCCACAGCTCCTCGAGTCCAGTCGTCCACTCCGAGAACGTCCCGCCCAGTGGTCCACCTCTAGGTACTGTCCTGCTCCGCAATCCTCAACCACGATCAGCACTGTCCGTCATCTGCAACCAACACAATGTAGTGCGGGCATAGCCCATGCAGGGATGAGTATAAGCTACTCAGTAGGGACCCCGAGACCCCCGAAGGTCTCCCAAAATCCACACAGGAAAGATACAATCACGAAGTAACATTTGACACTGCTTAGGTATATGCCCACACATATACCTAAGTCATCAATTCTAGTACGCTCCAACTTTCGAACCCATATACAACCCAGTCCACACAGGAAAGAAAAACGTAAATCCACACAGGATAGCACAAAACAATACACATAGGAAAGAAAAACAGGATTCAGGTCACACGGGATTTTCATTATCGAAACTGTAACTCCTGAAGAGCCCCGTCTCTGGAGTGTACAGTGGTCATGTCATGACTCCGAGGTACTGCTCACTAACCTAAGACTATTGAGGTACTCCTCCTGTCGAGTACTTTGGCCCTGCTACTACAATAAAGTGCTTCCCACCATGGTTCTTCCGCTACAACCAAGCGCTCCCCCTCATAGCCTCCAGAGGTACTCCTTCTGTTGAGTACCACGGGTCTGCCGCTACAACCAAGCGCTCCTCCGCCGTGGGTGTACCGCAACAGCCAAACGCTCCCCCTCATAGCCTCCAGAGGTACTCCTTCTGTTGAGTACCGTGGGTCTGCCACTACAACCAAGCGCTCCTCCACTGTGGGTCTGCCGCTACAACCAAGCGCTCCCCATTGGGCTATCCGAAACACACCGATTCATTCGGTCAAGCAGTCGTCAGGTCTCAACCGGCTACACGGTCTCCGTACTCTGCATGCTCGTCTCTGGTAGGGTCTGCTCCACGAGCTACTGGTCGATACTACAAGTATCACAAAGTCTCACAAAGAAGTATCTCAAAGGACCGCCTCGTCATAGGGGTCTCAACGCAGCAGATGGCGCATCAATCGAACGCCCGGTCTGTGAGTTATTAGCCTTTTTTTCCCAGGGGGCCTGGTTGGTTTCGTGTACGAACCAACCCGAACGTATCTCAAATGTACCCCGAACTCACATAGGTATAGTCTTAGGGACCATTTCTCAATGTTTTCACCAACGCCGCTGACGATTCGTCAAACGGAAGTCCAGTCTGAAAGTTATCAGCTTTTCCGTTCCAGGGGGGCGGTTGGATTTCAGGTACAATCCAACCCGGCCATACTCCAACTGCATCCAAAACTAAGGTGAAGTATTCCAAAATTTCCCTCTCATGAAGAATAAAAACAATGAGACAGATGGCGCGTCAATCGGACGCCTGGTATGTGAGTATTTGGCTTTTTCATTCCAGGGGCCCGGTTGGTTTTGTGATCGAACCAACCTGACCGCACTCCGACGGAGTCCAAACCTCGATCGGAGTAAGCCAAAAGATCCTTATCACTAAGATAAATCCATCAAAGTTGACGGCACGTCAATCGGACGTCCTGAGCTTAAGTTACGAGCATTTCCACTCCGAGGGCCCGGTTGGTTTCGTGTACGAACCAACCCGGCCGAACCCAAATTATTCTGAAACCTTGAGTGCGGGATACCAAAACGACCGTATCGATCCAAGGATCATAGATCAACTGACGGTGTGTCGATCGAAGGCTCTTAGCTCAATTTATGGTCAACATACCGAAGAAGGTCGGGTATTAAGGGGTTCGGGCCCGGGCCGACCCGGCCCAATACCCCCAGGGTCGGCCCGAACCGGGTCTGGGTCCGGCCCGCTTGGGCGTGGCTTGGCCCGGCTAGCGCGGCCCGGCCCGGTAGTCCGGTCTTGCGAACCGGCCAGGGCAGCCGCCCGGCGCGTGGCCAGGGACTCGGCCAAACGGCCGAGCCGTTACGGGGCGGGGGGCGCTGCCCCCGCGTGATTGAAACCACGAACCCTTAATGGGGCCACTCATCTGGCCGGCCCAGGGTTTGTAACTCCCGAAATTTCTTGGTCCGGCCGGCCCGCTCCGGCCGGCCGGCTTCTGCCGCCGCGGGACCGGTAAGCCGGTCCCCCCTGCTCCGACGCCGGCGGCCCGAACAGCCCGCCGGTTCCCCTGCTCCGCCGCGGCCCCGCTCCGGCCGCGGTGCCTCTGAGGTCCTCCGGAGCGGCGTAACAGCGCCGCGTCTTTTGTTCATCTTCTACGGCATGGCACGACGGCACCCTGGATTTATTGTTTCCAATGGCGCGGTGCGACGGCGTCGTGCTTCTCCTCTCTTCTTTTTTACAAAATCCGCGCAGTGCTTTGGCACCGCGTCGCCTTGCGCGCCGCATAAATATCAACAACCGAAAAGAGGGGAGGAGTGTCGGCTGTGTTCGTGCGGTCCGACCTCCTCCCGTTAATGTGATAACAGGCGGTTCAATTGAAAGAGGCATAACGACCGCAGTAATCACAAGAAAAATAAACCCCTACCTCAACGCTGTCGTCGAACGAGCGTTCGTCGCGGAATTAACCGTCGCGGAAGAAGAGGGTCTCCGCGGAAGAAGAGGATCGTCGCGGAAGAAGCATCGCAGAAGGAGGATCATCGCGTCGCAGTACACGGCATTTCTTCATCGATCTCCGAGGGTTCGGCGTTCTTCATCGCCCTTCGTCAGAGGTCGGTGTTCTTCGTTGGCGACGATGCGTCCTTCGCATTCTTCAACGAAGGAGGATGAAGATCTTCAAGCCTTAGAGTTTTCTCCAAATCATCCCAACAAGAAACCCCTCAACCATAATAAAATAAGTCCAAACCTTATTTTATTATCAACCTAAGCTTTTTAAATTCAAAAGATAAGAAACGAACAATTAATTCAAAGAATTAATTGTAACAATTTAACTTCCCAATTTAATGGGGCATTTCTTAACCAGAAAAAAACGCACGGTTGACTTTCATTAAAGAGGGGGTTTACGGGTGCGTTACTTAGAGGGAAAGAAGCGGTGGGGCTCGTGCGGGCCCCACCTAACAAATATCATACCAAGTGGGTAGGATTTTTTGGGTTCCACCCTATCCTCTTAACTTGGCTTAAGTGGATTTAAGTGAAATAAAATAAAGTTGTCGCACCACTTTATTTTATTTCTTAACTTAACCCCAAAAATTAAAAACCACACCCGAGCAAACGTAACTCCGGAAAATGTGTTTCTAAGCAAATATCTACGCTGCGATTCCATTGGTGCCCTCGGAATTTGATTCCGAGCACCGGTTCAAAAGTTAGAAAAACTCGTTCGTTCGTTCACTGAACGTACCCGAGCTAAACTTCAGAAATTGATTCCGGACACACCGGGCCTCGGAATCAGGTGCCGTCAGAAACTGCGTTCTTGTAAAAAACTCAAGAAAATTAAGAAAAAAAATTCATTTAATTTTAAAGGTCTTTACATAATAGGATGATATTTTTTGGTTTCAAGATCCTTTTTTCCTAAAGTTAAACAATTTTCCTAAAAAGATATTCTTACATGATTTCAAGACAACCCTAACCTTTGTTTTTCCTTTATTAACTTCCACTTTATCAATTATTATTATAAATAAAGGTGAATTTTTCAGTCCTAAAGCATTAATAGATCATGAGATCCATAAATTAAATGATAGGTCATTTCATCTATCTTTATCACAATGAAATTGTTATCACAAGTTATAAAATATGCATAAATACTTATATTTATATATAATACTTTAACATAAACCAGATCATAAATGTTTAACCTTATAACCCCTCTGAAATACGGAAGCCCAAAACTTTAGAAATAAAGTCACTAAATTCCCCAAAAAATCTTAGAATTGACCCCCCCTACCCCCCTATATTATAAAGTATCTCTTGGTTGTTGCATAGAAAACATGAGAATACCTTAATCATTTATTCTCTTAAAACATGGTAATAACCTAAATTACTAAAAATCCTTATTGAAAACATTCATGTTTTCTTATTCTAAAGTTTATTGGATATATTTCTTAAATCCAGTAATGTTGTAAACCTCGTCAATAATAGAATAAACCACTTGTCTATAAGTCCTTAATTAGTTCCAATGTAATCAGTACTGTCTAATTTACTAATTCATATCTAATATATCTTTATCCAAAAAAATGATCTTAATATAAAGAACATAATAAGGGTATCTTTTCCTTAATCATGTCTTTTCTATGAACATCACCTTTCTATTAAATCACTTTTCTAGTCCATCACAACCATTAAATGTATCCTTATAAATCCTTAGAAAATAAACATAAACTGAACAATCCTTATATATTTCACCATTCATATAAAATAATTCTTGAATCCAAATACATAAAAAAATTGATTATTCCACTTCATCCTTAATCCATAAGAAGGATACCTCATCCTATTACTTAATACCTCTTCCATTTTACATTTAATTTGTAGTCTCAACATCATTAACATTATAACCATTACTCATACCACCTTTCTAATACTCTTTGGGATATTTCCACTTCAGACATTGATTTTCATAATGAGCATTCATTCCACACTTAAGGCATTTAACCTTTGATGATGTCTTAGGTAGGACAATATTATCATCCATTATGTTAGCTGGACTCCTAATATTTCCTTTTTAGTTACTTTCTTTGTTTCCATTCTTTCCATAGTCAAAAAAATCTTCTTGTTACTCTAAGACATTCACTTTGGTGATTCTTTCCACTTTCTTGACACAAAGGAATCTAAATATTCTTTCCTCATTAGTCTCTATTCCCTAATTTCATAGAAAACTATTTCCTTTTATTCCTTAGTGAGTCTAAGAGTTGATTAAGTTATATGTTATTAATCATGTTCCATGAAAATTAATTAGGTATGATCAGAAAATCCTTCACTCCAGAAATCATCCTATTTGACTGCTCATCAAAAAAATTTCCATCACATTCAATGTTAACCCAAGTACTTTTAGTTCCCATCATTGACTAAAACTATAAATAATAGTTTAACCATCACTCATCATAGAAAAAAACACATAATCATGAAAAATTACTTCTAGGATTTCAAATTTATGACGCATTCTTATGACACCTTAAGTTTATCCTAGGTTATTCATAGTCGTATTCTATTTAAATCATTTATTATAGTTTGTAAATAGTTTGTGAGTTTCCAAATTGTATCCCCTCAGGGGTTTCAAACTAGGTGTGCAGCAAGGCCTATTGTTATACACCAGTTCTCGATCAAGTTTATCTCAATACAGTGTTTTTAGGTTACCCCTATATACCTCTATTCCAAATCCACTTCCACTTGTAGTATCCAGAAAGAGATGTATTACTGGGAGACCACTCACTCTATCCTTAACCAAAATTCCAAGACATTTTCCTAACCATTAAATCATCCTTATAATTATCCTTAGATGCATCCCAAGATATATCGTTTGAAATATACCTAGGGATCTCTAAAAAAATTATCCTAGTTTTAAAAGGTTGACTAAACCTTTCCTTTGATACCAACTATAGAGACCCAAGCTTAATATACATAGATATTAAATCATTTTAAATGAATATTCAACACATTGAAAAAATACATTCTTGAGTACCATGATATTTTAGTGTCTTTGGAAATTTATAACAAAATATTCTAACTTAGTAAAAGATCTTTACAATTTCCAAAAAAGATCTTCCCCTTTTGTACTTCTACTTAAAACCATTCTTTATAACTTGGGTAAAGGAAACATAAGAAATGGGTGAGATCATATGATCAGTAAGGGTAAACAAGGGATATATATAAGCATAAACATGATAATAAGGTTATGATAATGTGATCATGACATTAGAAGATCATAATCTACATATCAAAGATCATAAACATGGATCATGGGATAAAGATTGCAAATTCATAATAAATTAATCATAAGGGTGATAAATCAACATAAATCAATCATGAACCATAAGCTCAGGTCATATAAGTGTGGAACCTTCATAAATATATAAAACCATTTCATGTGTCATGTTTAACTACCTATACCATCAAAATAGTGGATCATGACACACTTTTTTCCCATAGTGGATTAGGATTCACCTGTTTCCCATTGTGGATTAGGACACACCTGTTTCCCATTATGGATTGGGACACACATGTTTCTAGTTTTGGATCAATTTCATCAACTTATTTCCCATAATTATCTCATGATATATAATTATTTATCCAATTAATTGGAGTTATATATTCGTTTCACACATCTTATAATGAAATCATACATACGCGTGCCATAAAACATTTGTCTTATCATGACCCATAAAAAAGATGGGTTTTAAAGACATCATATCATAACCTATGAAATGAAATGGGTATCCTAAATTTTTAATCATATCATAACCTATAGAAAATAGATAGGTTTTTTAATCATTTCATCCTATAATAACTCATGAAAGGAAGTGGATTTCATAATCATTTATCATGGTATTACCCATTAAAGAGAAAAAAGTTTCATAAAAATCAATCCATCAAAACATAGACCATTTAAAGAAATAATATGAATGGTATCATTATATAATATACCTATTAAATTATAAACTATAACCAATGATTTCATCTTATATGGAGAAGTATTTTGATAGATCACTTGGAACATAAATTTTCTTTGAAAATCACTTTTAAAAAGTATAAAATTCTCAAAATCCTTTTCCTTGAAACCACTTTGAAAACATATAAAGGGATAATGAAAAATATTTTAAAACATTTTTTGAGTAAAATATCCTTTATTCCTTGAAAAATAATTTTTAAAACATAAAACATTTTGAAGACCATTTTCTTTGAACATAAACTTGAAAACATATAATGATGCTTGAAAACCTTTTGAAAACCTTTTTCCTTGAAAACTTATAAAATAAGTTTGAAAATTTTTTTATTTGAAAATAATTTGAAAAATTATAAAAGAATATTTGATATCATTGAACATATTTTATTTGAAAACAACCATTTTAAAACATCTAAAGGAATCTTTGAAAATCATTTAAACACTTTTTAAAAATAAAACGATTTTTGAAAATCCTTTTTCTTTGAAAATAATTTTAAAATCAAAAAAAATATAGAATATTAGGAAAAGAATTTTATTTAAAAAATAACCTTGTAAACTTACAAATGAATCATCAAGTGAATGAAACTCATGATGGTGAGTAATTCTATTCATGTCGAACAATCCTTTTTCACCTTAAAAGTTTAGAAAAGTGCCTTGACCGGAAAAAAAAGATTCCTTTTAAATATATTTTATAAAAAGATAATGCATAGATTAAAATTTTCTTTAAACATCATAGGGTAATAGTAAAGCATTTTAGAAAACATTTTTAGAAAACACAGTATTGAAAGAACACAAATTTCTGATCAAAAGGAGAAATAAATTCTGGTTTTCATAAAAAAATCTTAATTATATTAAGTAAAAAATAGGGATAAAATGATACCATTAATTGGATATAACATGAATAAAAATATTTTTAAAAAAATAATGATATTTATTAAAATATGAATCATAATATTTCATCAATGGAAACATAATCATAAACAATTTCGATAAACGGTGAGATTATAGAAATAAATCATTACCACTTTGGTAAATTTGAAACACAATAAAATGGAAAGAATAAAATTAAAAGAAGCTTAAAATATCCTTAAAATAATTAGATTCTTGATATAAAATTTCAAAGTAATTATATAAACCTCATAGAAAAATATAGGTTCATAACAAGGCATGTGTCTCAAATAAATAAAATTGAGACAAAATTATTTTACTGATTTGATAACTTTTGAGACATAAACCAAATGAAATTAAGATCATAAAATGGATATTTAAATACAAATAAATTTAATTATAATAATAATATAATACATCCATGGTCATTATACACACCAGATATAATAAATAAGAGGTGAACATGGCTTGTGTCTCACGGAAAATAAAAGTGAGATGAGAAAACATTTACCTTAAGTCTTTACTTTCTTTATAAACATTCAAACCTCCTGTATAATAAGTATAATTTTATTATAAATAAAAAAAGAACCATATTATTATATCTAATACCATATATGATTTATTTATAAATTTATATTATCCATTTATTAACAACTCTGTGTTAATGTCGTATTTTGGGTAATATCTGCTTTGTTTTTCGCATAGGTTGTTGCTTATTATTCTTTATTATATTACTTAGATCAGGATTTTCTAATTTATATAATGTAAAACATGATATAAAAATAATATATATTAATTATATATTTATTTATAATAATATATAAAATATATAAATATGAAATGGAATATATCATTCATGGAGATGGTAGGTCGTACGTGCACTGGAACATTCTTTCCGTTTTATTACTGTATTAAAAGAAAGAAATTTAACGGTATATATATATATAATATTATTATAGTAGCATTATTATTTCATATATACCATATAATTTCACTAAAACCATCCTTAATACATTCCATGTAAATTGTGAATGAATCACGTCGCATTGAGGAGGCGGTAGTCCACAAGTCCACAAACGAAGTTATAATATTTACAAAAAATGTAAAGCATGAAGTTATGTTTTATATAATAATTAAAGTAGAATAAATAAATCATAAATATAATATATATCATATAAAAACATATTTTCCATAATAATTCTCAACCATGAGAGGTGGTAAAGTAAAAAAATGAACAACATCGTTTCATGAGGCGGTAGGTCTCCATACACAAGAACGGTAAGTTCATTACCCATTAGATAGAAGTGCGTGTAAGTATAGGTATAGCCCTTAGAATAATAAAATAAAATTATATTTATTATATGGATTTAATTATATAATCATGGAATAATAATAATTGAGTTGGTGTAGAATGAAAATAAAATAAAAGAGCTTGAGGAAGGATGTTACCACTTTTTTGGGTAACTCTTCTTGATTTGCACCAAAGGGATTACTTGGTTGAATTTTTTCCCAAATGGAGGATTATATGATTAATAGATAGATTTTGGGAGCTTATTTTATCATATTTTTTTCGATACAAGGGTTTTGAGAGGTGACAATAAGAGGGAGGGTGAGTGCCTTTTATAGTGGAGGAGGAGTGGTATTCTTGTAAATTTTTGAAAAGGGAATTCCAACCATGTTTTTCCAAAGAAAATTGGATCCAATAGTAGACTAAATTTGATAAAATATACTATAGTTTCAAAATATTTCCATAAAATTTGGAAAAAAATTTAGGACATTTTGGCCCTTAATTTTAAGGATTAGTATTTTATTAAACTAATTTTTCTCTTAATCATTGTAATTAATTTTAATCACATCCACTTATCTTTTTTCTAAAAAATTAATTTTACATTTTTATAAATTATAAATTATCATTATTAAAAATATTGAATCCATTCTAAAAAATTAAAATCACAATAGTAAAAGAAATTAATTTAAATTTAATCCTTCAGACGGGATGACAAAGTGTGTTTTGAAAGAAAAAATGCTCAAAGGTTTGATAAGTTTTTATATCCATTTTCAAGGTGGAATTGATTAAAATTACCTAAATTGGATTAATTTATATAAAATTTATCTAATTAAAATTTAAAACCAATCAAAAATAAAATTTAACCATATTAATTAATTAGACAAAAAAGCAATTTTGAATTAAAATTCAGTATTTTCCACTATTCATCAAAAAATAAAACTTCACAGAAAAATACCAAAAACTCACCATAACCTAATTTTTATATTCCAATTTCAAAAATTAAGTATATTTTGACATATAAATTTTATAAAAGTTCCACAAAATGGATCTAAAATTATTTCTCCATCAAAAGGCGATAAAATTACCTTTCAGAAAAAATATATTTTTTTATTCATAAAATTAGAGTTTTTCTTATTATATACCTATAAAATATATTGTATGAGTATAAAAAATATATATTTAATATATAATATATTAAATTTATTGAAAACATTAATCAAAATTGTTTTGTTTAATTTATTGAGATAAAATTATGTTTGTACATAGAAAAATAGTTTTCTTAGAAAAGTAATTTATTTATTTTCAAATAGTTCTTACTTTCACAATACTAATTGATAACCAAAGGATTAATTTTATATATATTTTTAAATAATATTTAAAAAATTTAGTTAATATTATTCATAACATTCATTCCAATGGCTATGTGGTAGATATAATAATATTTTAATAATAATATTAATAGTATTTTGTAGTTTGGTAAATTAGACTTTGTGTGTAACACAAGTTGTCAAAGGGAATCAGTATTGTGTATAATACAAGCAAAACATAGTGTTTTTTGTAGTGAAAGATTTAATTTTTGTTACATATAATGTAATAAATACTTAGTTATTTTGTATAAAAAAATCTATATTCAGTTTTGCATGAAATAAAAAATATGAAAAAAAATAATTCAAAAAATCTTGGGGTGTTAAAAAACACTCTCAACTTGATTATAAACCAATAAATAGATATGATTTAAAATAAATTGGAGGGAAAAAGATTTATTAATCATGTTAATAATTAAAATTCATAATTAATTACAAATAAAATTATATTCAAATAAGTCTCTAAAATTAAATATTGAAAACCATTTAACACAGCAAAGAGATCGAAAAAATCATTTAAGCTTATGAATCAAATATTAGAACTAGGTCACCTCCCCTTCACCCAATCACTCAAGTATTATACCCCTCTATTAAATAATAAATAATTGGATTATTAAGGGTATAAATCATGATGAAATAAAAACTGAGGAAGAAGAATATATTTGAAAATTCTAGAGTTTCACTAGGTAGATCTCCTATTTATATATGTACTTAATGTTTGACTCCTCTTTTCTTAATAGTCTCTCTCTTTAACTAATAGAAAAAAGG
Organism: Viscum album; assembly: GCA_963277665.1. Classification (NCBI taxonomy): domain Eukaryota; kingdom Viridiplantae; phylum Streptophyta; class Magnoliopsida; order Santalales; family Viscaceae; genus Viscum; species Viscum album. The sequence continues at coordinate 477,860,574 of OY728164.1, read as the reverse complement.
AAAAATACTCTGAATTCTCCAGAATTATTTTTTAAAAAACTTATTATTCACCAAAGATGTCCCTTTATCTCCCCATTCATATCTACTTTTAATCAATATTGGTCAGTGATTTATCCATGTTTTTAAAAATGATTTTAAACTCCTTAAAAGTGAACAAGGAGATATTAATAAATTTCCTTATTTTATGTGGATAAGAGGAGTGTATATCATAATAATTAATGGGTATTGGGTTTCCAAATTTCACACTGCATTGATGTGATACAGTGTGGGAAGATATATTGTGGTGCATACCCATTTTCTTAAAATCTATGTAAAGATATCCTTCTGTATATGTTTAAGATAAATAATAGGGCATTATATCCCCAAATTCCCATATCTTTGTATTTGGGTTTACAGTTACTAACATCCTCTTTTTCTTTTAAATAATAATCTTTTTCCACTTGATTTTCCATATTCCGTATCCATTTTATTCTATAAATTCACATAGTTGATCTTGTGCTAATCTAGTTCACATAGTTGTTATGATCCCATGGTTTCAAGTATCTATTTAGTAACATATCCATTAATCCATGTAGGAATTCAATGTTCCTTATTTGTGACATAGACATTTACTTCCCATGTATCCAATTATGTTAAATACATGTACACATAGTCATTTCATTGCATAGCCATTTTCTAGTGGAATGAAACATGGTCGATATTCTCCATATAGTTTTTTCTATCCATACCCATTTCTCCATGTAGTGGTTTCTTCCTTTAGCAAGACATCTTTGTTCATTCAAGTCTATGGTTCAAGATTCCTCCTCCTTCCATATATCCTTTACAGTGGATGAATGGAACTTGTGTTTAACATGAAAGGTGTCATCCTCTGCAAAATGAGTTTCATGGTGATCGCCCAAGATCTCGAAAGTGACCCATGGTGATTTGGGCCTTGGAAGTGGCATTTAGGCTCAAGAACAAGTTTTATAGTGGTAGCCATGGTGGTTCTCAGTTGGTTGAATGGTGTTCTGGTGAAGTCTAATAAGAAAATGTGTCATTGGGAGTGTGTTTGAGATGTGTGAGCGAAGTTGAGGCATTATGATGGCATTTTGGTTAATGATGAACAATAGCCACATCGAGTCCATCCCACATTGGATTGGAACTTAGTATATCACTTGTATAAATTTTAACCCATGGAATACATAAATTATATACTTTTCTATTAGGATGATATCCTGCATACATTCTAACACACATAAAAGTATCACATGTAATCTTTATCCCACGCGCTTTATGATCACACATGTACGCTACCTGATCTCCTCATACTGCTTGAGAAGGCCTTACCAATGGGATCACTTGGTCAGTCAGCCCATCTTGAGTTGGTTATGTAGATTGTAGCTTGTGGGTTTAGGGATAACTTGTAGATAGACAGTTTTTTAACCTGAAAATATTCAAAACACATAGGGAAATACCAAAAAATCATAAGTAAATTTGAACTTCTAGAATAAAAAATTTTATTTATTTTTATCCATATTAACTCTTCAAATTAAATTCCAACATTTTAAATAAATAACTAATTTCCATGAAAAATTGATTAAAAATCATTAATAATCTCTTGAAAATGTTTTTTTCTATGAAAATATGAGTGCATTAATGACCCATGAAGTATACCACATGGAGTTTCATTCATTATTCTTTGGTATACTATGGTTTAATGGGTCATATTTGGAGTCCCCACTACTTGATATTTGTGAGATACCTATAATGAGAACCTTCATTCTTTGATACTTTTCTTATTCAAGCTTTGAGTGTAAATCCCTTACTAAAATCACTCATCAGTATCCCAGTCAGAGTGTTATATGACCTCAGGAATTCATCCATATACGCTAGAGCCTACTGACTAGTGGGGACGTCCTAAATAATACATTATAAAGATTATTCCATCAATTTCATAATCATCGATAATAAATAAATAAGAAATAATTACCTATAGTAAATAATAATAGTACTCATAGATCAATAACTCATACATGTTATAAAAAATGTAATGAAATCATACAATCACACATCCCAACTGATCACCCACTAGGCTACTCACATATACAAAATAAGAAAAATAATAAAAGCACAAGGAGGATCTACTACCATACTTTATCCTCACCTCCTTCCCATCTCTAAATCCCTATAGATCTGCTATATCCCAATCCACTACATAACATGTGCTAATACCAGTAAAATAGACATAAGGCCAACATTTGTACTAGAGTGCTTGTTTATAGTGTGAGAAATAAATATCACCAAGGAATCTCTAAGTTCCCCTAATATACACCATCATATATGTGTTTATACATAAGGAAAGTAAATAAAAATAACATAATTTCACATGGGCATGAATGTTTTATCGTTTTGTGTTAATTATTCCATCACAACATCTAATCATACATTCTCGGCCTTTACCAAAGAAGAGGTCACCACATGCCATAATTCTTAACCCATATACAAATAATATGAGTAGGATTTCATACCATTTCCTAATCATTAACCTCTACTTAAGGTAGAGTCCAATACTAATCCATGGTCTCGCATCCCATCTTGTACTGTAACTCCACCATAACTCTCTCATATAGGGTGAGGTTTGCATCCTATATTGTACCATAACTACAAAACCACCCTCTCACATAGGGTGAGGTCTACATCCCATCTCATACAATAATTACATAACCACCCTCTCACATAGGGAGAGGTCCATGTCCCATCTAAGGATACAACACATCAGTCATTCCCCTCTCACTCAGGATAGGTCTCATGATCACATCACATCCCACATCACAAATCACAATCAGGACACATGCCCCCCACTCAGGGTAGTCCCTACCAATACCTTCTAACTCAAGGAAATTCCATAATTCCAATCATGTGTTGTACCACATTGATCACTCCCATATCACTCATGATGGGTCATACACCACGTCACACCAACCACTACCTTCTCACTCAAATTAGGTTCTTTCCAATAGTTTCTCACTCATGGTGAGGCCAATCATCATATCACATCATTAATAACATCAAACTAACCACTCCCTTATATAAGGGTGGGTCTCACATACAAAACTCACTAATTTATCACTCAAGGTAAGTTCTAACAAATACCTTCTTACTCAAGGCGAGGTTATCCATCACATCGCATCATCAATCACATCACACCAACCTCTCCCCTCTCTCAGGGTGGGCCTCACAATCATAACTATACCACTTCCTTCTCACTCAGGTTAGGGTCTTTCTAGCACCTTATCACTCAAGGTGAGGGAATCTATTGCATCACATGCACATAGAAGAAACAAAGACATCATAGAAAATAATGCATGATAACTAACTCACAACTTGTATGCTAGTCACTCAGGACCTAAACCCACATCTCAATTCATATATCATCATCCATTCATCATCATAGTCTAACCTCCTAAATACCATGTCATTAATATATTCTCATTGATTAGACAATAAAAACACATATTTTGATTACATTTTAACGGTATTAAATGTTCATTTTTTAACTTATGGTCCTGAGTTAGTGGATTTTAATTTTGAACATCAATTCTCATCATTTGTGCACTTTATGCCTAATATGCACCAATTTAGGCCCAATGTTTCATCTGATTTTAAAGAATATAATTATACATATTTTAATTTTATATTTTTTTAAATTTATATAAACATAAATATGAACATTTTTTATTTAGGGATCAATGGATGATTCATAAAGGATGATGAGGATACTTGGCGATGAAAGGAAACAATTCTGGAAAAGGCAGATTGGATATCATCCCACTGATGGGAATATGGGGCCCACAATACAGGCCCAATGAAGCCCAAAATACATGGGAGACTATAAGAAATATATAGGAACAAATAATTCTTCTAGATCCAGTGGTAATTCTTCCTAAATGGTGGTGATTAAGGCGTCCCAAGTTGAAGATTCAATTCTGGGCCAGATTCTGCGGCCCACAAAAAACAGACCACTATTTATATCATATCTCGCGAAAGGTTTATTAAATTGGGCTTCAATTTCACAGTTTGTTAGGGGATATCCGGATCTTAATTTAAGTATTCTATGTACAACTCAAATTCGGCCTTCTAGAAGGTCATTTAGGCGTGTCTTTCCGGTGGATGCAAGCTGGCTACAACTTCGGGGCAAGAAGTGGAAAAGTCTCTCAACATTAATGTTCCACCCACCTTTCCCCAACACAATTAATTAAAGGCACATGAGATGATGGGAGATTGGCCAAAGGCTTCAAAAATTCCTATTTAATGCAGTAGGTATGGAGGATTTGAGGATCTTGGGGCTTTGTTTTGATTGTAATGTTATTATGCCAAATTGTCTTTGTAGCATTTTTCCTTCCCATGTAAGTTGTTCGAATCACCTTAGTTTTTAATAAAAGTTATTCTTTTCCTATTTTTCTTTTCTTCTTCTTATCACTTTGATATAGTTTCTTCAAGGTGTGAATTTATTCACACTAAACCTTGTGATTTTGTTCACACAACGGTGGAGTGATCGTTTCATAGTTTAATTTTTCTTCTCCAATCCCGCTTCTTTAAGTCGACTTCCTGCTTCCATTTATTTAATAACATAAATGGAGGGCTAAACCCTTATGGGTTGGTCCTAGGGAGTTGCATGGGGAATATTGGATGTTATTTTATGATCCTAAATTCTATAATAATTTCATTATTTTAAGATTTCCATTTGATGATTTATTTTCTTCTTCATCTTTGCCAACTTTAACAATGACACATTTTGAGTGCTAGTACGATCCAATTCCTTGGAGTGGTCATTAAATTGATCCTATAAGTGAATTATTGATTAGACTTGGAATGGTGTAGGGATTAAATTGGTGAATGATGTTGAGGAATTATATCATTTTTTGGATACATCTTGAATTAGTGAAACGAATGTTATAAGAAAATAAATGCATCCAATCTAACCCTAGTAACAACTTAGGATCAACTCATCTCCATTAATTGTTTTAGACTAAGTAATTGAATGTTTTAATTTATTTTCTTTAAATTAAATCATTAGTTATTCAAATCAATTCAATCTTAATAGTTGGCCACTTCATAGCCAAATCCTTCCAAGATCATAGTGTCTTTAGGTTCCTTCTTCGGTCCCTATGGATTTGACCCCTGCCTGTACTACAACGACCGCATACCTGTAGGGTAAATTTGGGCGTAACCAAATTTTGGCGCCGTTTCCGGGGACCTAATTAAGTTATCTTAGACACTATCATTCTTTTATCACCCCACATTCTCTATTCTCACCCCCATCTCCCTTATCTTTATCCCTTTCTGTTTGTGCGTGTTCTGAAAATCTAGGACCCAACTTTTTGTCTTGTCCAATGGAGTATCTTCAAAATTACCATGTCACAAACTCATGCTAGAATGAAATGGAAAATTAATATTGGGAATCACCTAAATCAGAAATTTTCCTTGATCAACCCTTGATTAATTACCACACACCTGTGGACATGTACAATCATTGGGATGATGAATATTCAAAGGATAAATTTCTGGCCCTCTCAAGTATGGTTCAGGAGATCAATCTTGGGGAAGTAAATGATGTTCAACCTTATACAAATTCTATTTCTCAAACACTGATTGAACAATTGTGTAATCAAATGGAGATAATGAATTCTGAGTTATCATCTTTGAGATTAGAACTACAATGCATTAATACTTGTGAGGAACTCATCCCTACACCAACTGTACCTTCTAAAACCTTATGTGGAGTGTCTAGTTTCCCAAAAACCACTCATGAATTTATTAAATAACAAACCTTTGGATTTGGGGTAGGGGAATTGAATCACAAAATTTATAGAGGGTCTTTAAATGAGGAGGAAATTGATTTTTTTTGGATTCAAATGAGAAGAATTTGACATCGTGGATTGAGTCTCCTATGTATAACTCTATTGATGATTTTTCGAAAACATCAATCACTGAACCACGGAGAGAAATAAAAAACATTGAGTCCATGACCATTCCTAATACTATTCTTTCCAATTTTTTGGTTGAATCTTCTGTTCAAAATGAAACAATTTTGTCAATAAATTTAGAAAATGAAACTGAGTTGGATTCAAATTCTCAACCTGTGTCTAAATGTCCTATCCAAACTGAGATCAAAATCATTTTCCTTCCTTCCCCACTCGAGTACCCTATAATATTTGTTAATAAAGATCTTGGGGTTTCATTTATTAATCTCATGCAACCCAAAAAGGGGTGTTGATCTTTGATTTATTAGGAAATATTACAGAAGAAAAAAGATCAACCATTTATGATATTCCTTGGATTTTCTCATTAATTTTAGATAATAGGATTGTTCATGAATCCAATTCCAAATCTTCTTACCAACCACAAGGGATATGCATTCTCAATCATGTTGAAGTGGAGAAATATGTGGTCATTAAAAGTTTTAAAGTTGGAATTGGCTAAGTTGGGGGGTTCAAGTCGAGCTAAAGATGTTAAATTAAGCGCTGCACGGGAGGCAACCCGTGGTTTTCAAGTTTCCAATCATTTTGTTGTTTTAATAAACTTTATATTTCAAAAAGGATTAGTGGATCATTTTGATATAATTTTATGCTACTTTAGACTGTTGACCTATTCTTATTTTATGAGTAAGGATGGGTATGAAAGGGGAGCACTGTATTCATTCGTGTCACGCGGTGTGATCCCTGAGTAATACCTTACCCAGAAATTTAAGAGAAGACAATGTATCATCAGTTTATGTTTTTTTTATGTTTTTTTTAGGTTAAAAAAATACAAAAAAAATATTTATATTAAAAAAAATTAAAGACATGTCATAGGTCATTGGGAAAAGATGGTCACAACCGTCCAAGCCATTGGGAGACAAACCAGAACTGAAGGGAGACATGGGAATGCATTTTCAACATCAACCACCAGGTGACTTCCTTCCATAATTTTCATTTTCAATTTCTTCGTTGAACTTTTATCCTACCTATTCTATTTTTCAATTATTTAAACACTGGGGACAGTGTTATTCTATGTTGGGGGGGAGATGAAAATGTGTGGAAGGAAAAATGTCATTAACCTTGAACATGATAACACACATTCCAAACTCTAAAATTGGATATCAAATAATTTTTCATGCCTTGATTCTGATTTTAATGCAAGTTTATGTTCATGTGCATAGATATTGGAAAGTGCGGTTGTCCGATGTGATTTTTCACTATTATATTTTCATCCATTTAATAAAAAAACACAATGGACGTCCTCTAGATTGTAGAGTTTTAGTTTGAGTTCTTGGGGACCCATAATAAATAGCATAGGATTGGAAATCATTTTAATTTTAACATGAGTATTCAAAAATAAAAATCAATTGCGCATAGAGCAATGAATTGACCTAATGTGTGGCTTTCGGCACTTGGGGATCGTGACTCCATAGTTGTCTGGCCCAGAGTTGGGAATTTTATCTCTATTTTTGGTAATTTGAATTTTTTTTTATTGAGTTAACTCGATATGATGCCCGAGTATGTGAGCTTCACTTGGTGCCCTAAGGTCTTTGAGCCTAGGAGTCATCGACAAAGTCTTTCTACATGGGTTGACTCGATTCAGTTCAATTTCAATTACCATGGAAAAATTGAAAAAAAAACCAAAAAAAAAGAAAATAAAAAAATGAGTACTCATATTATTATTAAAATTTGATTACTCCTAGCGCTTCCATATTTTCTCCCTCAAATGGAAATGAACCCCCATGTCTATTGTGATGCACAACACTTCATCATGCTTAATTGAATTTGGATGAAATATGGAAATGAATTTGAACAAAGGAATGGGATTGGGTTTGAGATATGCCTGTGTAAATAGCTTGTTTTAAATGATTTTGATGCATTTCATAATTGTTTGGTATGTGATCTTTGGGTGAGAAATGTGTATTAAAATGTTTTTGGAAAAGGTCATTTGAATTTCATTTTTGTGAGATATATTTTGCTCGGGACTAGAAAAACTCAAGTTGGGGGTGTGATTAGCCAACAAAAACACATATTTTGATTACATTTTAAAGGTATTAAATGTTCATTTTTTATCTTATGGGCCTGAGTTAGTGGATTTTAATTTTGAACATCAATTCTCATCATTTGTGCACTTCATGCCTAATATGCACCAATTTAGGACCAATGTTTCATCTGATTTTAAAGAATTTAATTATCCATATTTTAATTTTATATTTTGGGAAATGTATATAAACATAAATATAAACATTTTTCATTCAGTGTTCAATGGAGGATTCATAAAGGATGATTGGGATATTTGGCGATGAAAGGAAACAATTCTGGAGAAGGAAGATTAGATATTATCCCACTGATGGGACTGTGGGGCCCACAATAGAGGCCCAATGAAGCCCAAAATTCATGGGATACTATAAGACATATAGAGGAACAAATAATTCTTCTGTATCCAGTGCTAATTCGTCCTAAATGGTGGTGATTAAGGCGTCCAAAGTTGAAGATTCAATTCTGGGCCAGATTCTACGGCCCAGAAAAATAGCCCACTATTTATATCATATCTCGCGAAAGGTTTATTACATTGGGATGAAATTTTATAGTCTGTTATGGGATATCCAGAGATTCATTTAAGTATTCTAGGGCCAACTCAAATTCGGCCTTCTAGAAGGTCCTTTAGGCGTGTCTTTCCGGTGGATGCAATCTGGCCGCAACTTCGGGGCAAGAAGTGGAAAAGTCTCTCAACATTAATGTTCCACCCACCTTTCCCCAACACAATTAATTAAAGGCACATGGGATGATGGGATCTCGGCCAAAGGCTTCCAAAATGACTATTTAAGGCAGTAGGGATGGAGGATTTGAGGATCTTAGATCTTTATTTTGATTGTAATGTTATTATGCCAAATTGTCTTTGTAGCATTTTTCCTTCCCATGTAAGTTGTTCGAATCACCTTAGTTTTTAATAAAAGTTCTTATTTTCCTCTTTTTATTTTCTTCTTCTTATAACTTTGATATCATTTCCTCAAGGTGTGAATTTATTCACACCAAACCTTGTGATTTTGTTCAAACAATGGTGGAGTGATCGTTTCATTATTTTATTTTTCTTCTCCAATCCCGCTTCTTTAAGTCGACTTCCTGCTTCCATTTATTGAATAGAATAAATGGAGGGATAAACCCTTATGGGTTGGTCCTAGGGAGTTAAATGGGTAAGATTGGATGTTATTTTATGATCCTAAATTCTGTAATAATTTCATTATTTTAAGATTTCCATTTGATGATTTATTTTCTTCTTCATCTTTGCCAACTTTAACAATGACACATTTTGAGTGCTAGTACGATCCAATTCCTTAGAGTGATCATTAAATTTATCCTCTAAGTGCATTAGTGATTAGTCTTGGAATGGTGTAGGGATTAAATTGGTGAATGATGTTGAGGAATTATATCATTTTTTGGATACATCTTGAATTAGTGAAACGAATGTTATAAGAAAATAAATGCATCCAATCTAACCCTAGTAACAACTTAGGATCAACTCATCTCCATTAATTGTTTTAGACTAAGTAATTGAATGTTTTAATTTATTTTCATTAAATTAAATCAGTAGTTATTCAAATCAATTCAATCTGAATAGTTGGCCACTTCATAGCCAAATCCTTCCAAGGTCAGAGTGTCTTTAGGTTCCTTCTTCAGTCCTTGTGGATTCGACCCCTACCTGTACTACAACGACCGCATACCTGTAGGGTAAATTTGGGTGCAACCACTCATCATTCCAAACCTATCATCACTCGCATCTTTCTCATAAATCCATCTACTAGGTTTCCTAAACCCAATACGGTCTTTGCTTGTTGATACCAACATGCATTCTGGGGGTTCTAGACATAGCATAAGTGTGTGAAGTTGAGAAATATATTAAAATTTATTTTAATAATCATTTCTTGAAACCAAGAGTGAGGATATTTTATGTGAAATTTATAATTAATTTATTAAATATTTGAAGAAATAAATACATGCACTTAGGAACTTTATTCATTGATGAATGTTGGTCGTTTAAAAAGACCCTTTCAGATTACCTTCATTATTCTATGAGGATCCAAGGATAGAATCCCTCTAGCAGTGATCCAAACATTCTACTATGATCTCTGAGAAGCACCACTCAATCTATGGGTGCTAGTATAGGGAGTCGAATGTCTTGGGTTGTTCGTTCTTGATCTCTAGTTCTTCGGTCTTGAAGAAATATCTCTTATATTTCTTGTTCTTGAGAGGGAGAGAGAAGAAGGATTTGAGAGAGAATTATTTGTGTGAAACAATTCTATATTCTCAATTTTTTTATACTATACACAATATACATAGTCGTCTATTTATAGAGTTGGGATTTAAGTTAAAATATTATTTAATTTCATACCATCCATTAAATAACATTTATTACCTTTAATAAACCCCATTCCACATAATAATAATTATATTATTATTATTATTTGGCGCACACGAACTTACGTAGTAACAAATATTATGTAATGGTATTTTTAATTAATATATTTCACCAGACTCAGTCTTGGTACATTCGAACTCCTCTATAATTTATTGAACAACTGAATAAATATTTTATTCATAAATAAATATTTTATTCAAAATATGGAGAAAAAATATTTTTTAAAATATTAAATAAATATTTTATTCACATGCCACGAATAAATATTATTTAATTTATTCGATTAATATAACATGAATAAAATTATTCCTTAGACTTGAGAATAATATTTATCCCATTAATTAAACTCAAATAAAATTTAATCAAGATCAACGGAAACACTTAGTGTGTAACCCTCTAGGATTCTTTCTCATTGGAATGAGGTAGGCTTGCCTAAATTCCAATATTACTATCTTGAAATGGGTGAAGTCACCCAAGATAAAGAACTTAATTAGCAATTTCGACAACCATATATGAACACTCACTACATAATATAATCCCTTTATAATAATATCTCATCAAACAAGTTGCATAAATGTGTCACCAACCTATATGCTTGATATGTCTTTCATTGAATATCTGAAATAAACACATCATTAAACTATGACCATGGAACTTAATGGGATAGTTATATTACATTCAAAGGGATGAGATATCAGCTTCTATAAATATTAAAGGGACAAATATTTCCTCGACTTATTCATTAATGACATGTCACTCGTGACTCACCCAATGTATCCGACTTCATGATGAACTATTATCGCATGGTTTATGAAATACATCTAAGTATGAAAGTTATAACATGCATCAATAATAATCTTCAATTCCATGGAACATCACACACACTCATAGATAGGAATATTCGATGACACTAAAACATGTGGAATTACTAATGGAGGGTATGTTCTCATAATCTCCTATCTTAGAGTTTACCAAGTTTGAACTTCATAAGAAGAATCCTCATATACTTATGAGTAATCAAACCTAACATTCTATGTATTATGTGTACCATCATAGTACTTTATCCAACCATGGAATATTATTTGAGAATATCATCATAGCACATCAAGGTTCTCATCATAAAGGGGAACTGCTATAACCTTAATAATGTGATGTATACGCTAGAACATTATTACATTAGTGTCTTGAAGAACAATAAAAAATGTGTAATAAGAAGTTTTATTAATATTTAATAAATCAAATATTCATATAATCAAAGTACAAAGAATTAGTCCTAGGACAAAAACTCCAAAAAATCTCACTTGGAATAGAGCCAACTGCCTACAACCTTCAGATCGCTAGACCTCACGTGATAGTCATTTTTTCTGCTAAGTCAAGGATTTAGTCAATGGGTCTACCACATTGTATTCCATGGAAATATTGCTCACTGAAACATCACCTCTCTAATAAAAAACACTCAAGAGATTATAATTTTGAATTATGTGCTTCGTCCACTGATGTGACCTTTTCTATTTTCTAAGATCCACTAAAGTAGTAATATCACAATAGAGTGTGATGGTATCTTTACTTCTAGGTACCACATCAAGATCTTGGATGAAGTTTCACATCCATATTTCTTATTTATCTTCCTTGGAATCTAAAATATACCCAGACTCTACTATATAATATGCAACCACCACATGCTTTGAGATCTTCCAACTCACAACACCTCCATTAAAAGTGAATATGTATCCTAATTGTGAATTCATGTCATATTGATCAGTTTGGAAACTAGCATATGCATATCCTCTGATGACTATTTCCTTATATCCTCTATAAATCAGGAACATATCCTTAGTACACCTTAGATACTTGAAGATAGTCTTGACTTCCATCCAATAGTAGTCACATGTGTAAGAACCTGGGTTTTCTTATGAGGTGATGATATTTTACTTCTTAGTTTAATTGATTTTTTTGGCCTTAAATATGTACCCATATTGATCATGGGTGTTTCAGAGGTGTTCAGGTCTTGTTCAGAGCCTGGAACTTAGTTTTGGGCTGAAAATGGACTGGTACACGGTTTACACATGGCCTGCACGTGGTTAAGGTAATCGTGTGAGGGGAGGTAGTAGCTTCCACATGGTTTTAGAAGCCATGTGGTATAGGTCATACGACTGTGTAAAATTCTGAAAAAAATTCAGGTTTTTAACAGACAGTTTTGTAGAGTCACTGCACGGTTAGTCAGACCGTGTGGAGTAATCGTGCAATGTGCCCCATAGAGGCAGTGAGTTGCGCACGGTTACCACATGGTTTGGGAAATGGTACAATCCTGCTATGTAATATTTTAAAAAAATAAATTAAAGTTAAAAAACATTTTAAACCCAAATTTTATTTTTCCTTCAAACACACAGCAAACCCTCCATGGTGCTCTCCCCTTTGGCGCCTAACATAGGAATTGGGCCTGATCATTCGTTCGATATCCAATTAGAGCATGGTTTGTCTCATCGTATCCCAAAAAATAAGTACTCAATTCCATTTTAGTCGTTCTTGATTCTTAGGAACAACATCTGTACTATTTGATTTTAGTCACATGTTCCCTAATATTTTTTTATTCATCTATTCTTCAGATCTCTCTTAAACTAGGATGAATCAAGACTAGATATTGGAGGATCTCTCTACTAACAAGTTGAGGTAGGTGGTCTATAATTTATTTTGGGTTTTTGGGTGCTTTTTGGGTGTTTTTCCTTTCCACCATCCATTTTACATTGCAGCAAGGCCTCATTTTTGAGTGAGTTTATTGTAGTAATTGTAGTTGGACATAGTTAGGATGGTCGTAGCTTTCATTTAGGTGTGTTGGCACTCGTTTCTCGATTCAAGGTCACCCATGGGGTGCTCCTTTAGTAATGCCTTGTTTATACCTATTTAAACCACCCAAGGGGTGTGTTCTTATGCTTTCCTAGATAGAGGAAGTATGTTAATGCCTTAATGAGTTGAGTATCCTTCTTATAAGATGTACTACCTCCTTTCTTAGTGATATCTAGTTTTCCTATACTTTTTTTAATTTAACTGAGATAGTTAAATGGATAATATGGGTGGGTATACCAATGTATATGATTAATTTCATGTTAAATGGATTAGATGGGAGGTTAGGCCCATATTATTTATAGTTGATAAATGGTTTTCATGAGTGGTTATACTCATGGATTGTGCTTATTTAGTTGAGTGAGTATACTCACTTGGAATGAATGTTTAAATTGAATTTTTTAAATTGAATGGTTTGATAGATACCATGGACCACTCTCCGTGGATCTGGAACGTGGTAATGGACACTTTAGGTTGACTCTTCCCCTTGGGTATTGATTCTATGAGATGCCTAGGGAATTTCTACCCCATGTATCTAGCTTACTTAGGCTTGTGTAGGACATTCCATTGCCATACTCCTAGGAACCCAACCAGTGCCTAGACTGAGTTTCCACTGGGAATCCCATGGGACTCGATGTGGATGACTTGGATGAGCTCCTTGGATCCTGTAATGTCTCGGCTCTAGGTTCCTCTCAAAGGTTCCTTGTACCCGGTTGGTCACATGGCCTCAAGCACATTTCTCCAAACTATAGAGGCTTATAACTAGCAGTGAGGGCGTTGGGTGTGATAGTGGGGAAATTATGCCCTCATTGGAAGAGTAATGCAGTGGAAATAAATAGATATTAGTAGTGGAAGTAATAATAATACCATAAAATAGTAAATAGTAGAATATTGAGTAAATAAACAATTGTGTCATATATATATATATATATCAATAATGATGCATGTCACAAGTATCTAGGAAAGCATCCAAACAAGTCACAATGATGGAATACAGTACTAAACCAAAGTACAAAGGAAAAATAGGTAAACAACTCCAGTAGCATCACAAGCCTCAGCTTGGTCTCTTGCTCTCCATCTCCATAGTAATCAAGTACCTTAAGTATAAGGGTGGTTTCCCTTATCTATACTCGCAACAATATAATTTGTTTGGGCCAAAAATCATGACCCAAACTGGGTGTGAGATGAATCCTAGTAGGCAACCACCCAAAGATTTATGCCTAACAGCCAGTGAATATATATGGTAGGCAATAAGCAAAATGAAGCAATAAACAAGGAAGTACTCAAAAGTAAATAGTCTTATAGTTTCAATTACATTAATTTACATTCTTCAATTATTCAACCAATCGAAAACAAGCAACTCTATGGGAAGTTCTCATAGCCAATCCCCTATGGTTCAACCAAACAATCTCAAGTAACCCTCTAGGTAAGTTCTCATAGACTAACCCATCTGGTTCAACTTATACAAGGACATAACAACCTCCTGGGTAGCTCACATGGTCTAACACCTTTGTTCCCATTAAAAAAAGACTCTATGAGGAAGCACTCACTGTCAATTCCCCCTATATTCTTTTAACGATAAACTACAGACTCTCTGAGGAAGCACTCAATGTCAATTCCTCTTGTGGTGATAACTATAGACACTCTAAGGGAGCACTCAATGTCAATCCCCCCTATGGTCTCAGAATGTAAAACTAAACAGACACTCTGGAGAATCCCTCAGCGTCCATTCCCCCTATGGTCTACTACACTAGGTTCCCACAACCCTATATAAGTCAATCATGCACAATAATGTTCAACAGCTAAAGCAAACCTTAAGAACTACTTGGATAACAACTTTCAAAAACTACTTGGCTAAACAGTTACAAGCATATAACAGCATTAAATAATATCACTCCATCCTAACAACACTGGGCATGGAAAACAAAAATCCTAACCCGAAAAGCTATACAAAACGGTCAATATCAAAAAAATATTTGAAATACATCCATAGCAAAGAAAATAAACCTATTCACAATCAAACAACCTCTACTCAGGCACACAAGGCATAACAGGAATTAACAGGGCTAAAATACCTAAAAAAACAATACCTCGTTCTAAGGTATTGGGAAATTTTGCACATAAAATTCAAATACTAACTACAAAACGGCACAAACCACCTACCTCGACATTGTATGATCGATATACTCCAGCGTCAGCCCTTAAATCAACCTAGAAGGTTGTAGACCTATAAAAACATATAAAAAGTTCGACCAAGGATATCTCATGAAAGGAGAGAAATAGGGAAATGAGGCTCTAGAATAAGGAAAATCTCACCATGATGATTCCAACGCAATCAATGGCGGTTGAATTGGATAACAGATGGTGGGTCAGGGGCTTGGGGAAGAATCATCGGCTTCAGTCACTCATGGATGAGACAAGATGAGAAGAAGGGTGTTCTGCCAATTAGACGCGACCTTGGTCCATTTAATCAAATAAAAAGTACATGGTGTGTTCATTTAATGTACATGTCGTGTACATGCCTTAACCAAGCTCTACTTTAGGAAGTCTCTAGGTCACTCCACATGTCCATGTACTAAGCCATTACATGGCTAGTACATGGCTACCCATAGAAACTGGGTACATGGTGTGTACTTCTAAGTACACAATGTGTACTCCTTAAATTTCCAGAAACTCCTCTTTTTCTCAAAAACACCAGAAATCAAGATCCATACCTGAGATGAAGATTAGGGTTCTTCCAGATCCATCCCTTCGTGGTCTAGATTTATTTAATGGATTCCCTAGTACGTGACACCTCATATCCGGCCCTTGTGGTCTACACTCCACTATATGGTGTGGGTGTGGTATTCTACACTTCACTATACGGTGTGGCCCTTGGATTCTTGAATTATTTATATAGTATGGATATGGTTTATTTGATACAGATAGATGTATGTTGTGGAAGTGTGACTTGTTTACTTTTGTATAGTTTCCTTGTTAGGATCTTAGCTTGTTGCATGTATCCTTGAGGGTTTGTTTAGTTTTACTTTGTAGTAAACCAATGGTGTGGGCATTCACTTTACCTTACTACTTTGTTTACTGTTTCTAGAACTTTGTATATTGTTGTTAGAATTGTTTAGACTTGGGTAGTTTTCTACTAGGATGTTTATCTCACATCCTATTTGGGCCTCCTCAGGGACCCAAATAGATTATATGGTTACAGGTGATGATAGGGGAAAATTCCTTGGTATAGGTTGTTAACTATGGCTTTAGAGAAGGGGAGCATAGGAATGAGTTGAGGCTTGAGATGCTATAGGTAGTTTTGGTCTTTTGGTCTTTTTGGTTACCTATACTATATTTTATTTCCATGTACTATTTTGGATGCTTTCTAGATACATGTATCATCTATATCATTTTGTATATGATACTTTCTTGGTTATTGATATGTAATCATGTCTTGTCTTACTTTCAATTGACTACTGTTTATTTCATTTATGCTATTTTTTGTATGTTTGACTTAAAATGTGATACTCTAGTAATGAGGTAATACTCTCCCCAGTGACACATATAGGCCCTCACTACTAGTCAGCAGCCTCTGGTGTTTAGGGGAGATATGCTTGAGGCCATGTAGCCAATCAGGCTCGAGGCACTGTTGGGTGGCATTCAGGTTTGGGATGTTACAAAGTGGTATTAAAGGGGTTTTATTTTCTAGTTTGACTTACTGTTTGGAGAAATTAGATAGGGATAGGAAGGAAATGGTGTTTGGTAATAAACTTTTCCCAGGAGTAACTACCCCACGTATAGGGAAAAGCCAAATTGCCTCAAATGGATTTCTGTTTTTCGTGATTTTGATGGTTACAATTACTTTTATTTCACCATTGGGTGATGCACATGATTTATGTTGTTACTATTGGTGAAATTATTGGATCTATTTCAATTTCAACCCGATGAGATGATGGTATTCCATCTCATACATCATATAGGCACTTGTTAGAAATCACATGTCATGCATTTTTTTCATGCTATTTAGGATGCATTAGTTATTGCATGTTGTTGTGATAGTTTATGTGATAATTATGCCTGCTATTGTGTTAGTTTGGGTGCAATAGATAAAGGAGAGATGTCTTCTTTTAATACATAAGAATTATGGTCCCTTGTGGATTGGAAAATGATGCACCAATGGAATTAATGTGCTATAATTAATTTCATATGTATGGATTATATGGGCATAACATTTTGGTTCATGAGGTGTTATGGGCCCTTAGGTATCGGAACATGGTGTACCATCTATTAAATCATTTGAATAAATGTTTATTAAATGAAATGAATGATATAGAAATTAGATACTTTAACTAGACCCGAATTTTGAGTGGGATAGAGGCGTGTTTTCTAGTGGAATGATGGTTGCTATTTATATAGTCCTAGATTTAGGAGTAGGTTGTGGGTTTGACTTGTTTTCTAAGAGGGGTTTGACCTATCCAGTGCTTTTGAGTTGTGCTATTTGATGTTGATCTTTTCTAAGGCATGCATTTGGAATTTTAAAGACATGAAACCATGATGACCTCCAATGGTATGCAATGAGGGAGGAAATGACCATACTTTAGAGATGGTGGGACACATGCTACCAATTGATCTCCCTATAGTTCCATCTGAGGTAACAGGCATTGTTCCAGACACAATTGTTGAGGCATAGTTACGTGAAGGATTCTTTTGATATATGAAAACCTTCCAAGGAGCACTGCAGCCTACCGTGTCTATGTATGAGCTGACATGGGTGTTCCAACAGTAGCATCCTCCCACATTTTGGGGGATTGTGGTCCACAAGCTGCATAGATGTGTCTTGAGACCACATTAGTGATTTTTGAGAATTTGGAGACACATTCGGAGCGGAGGTTCAAGCTCACAACTTACATGTTACGTGGAGCGGAAAAGCGTTGGTGTGACATTTTGAACCAGGATGATGAGCTATGAGATATGGGTTGGACTAATTTTCAGACCCACTTCTATGACTAATTTTACCCTACAAATCTATGATCAGATCGATCAAGTGAGTTCATTCTTCTGGAGAAAGTCACGATGATAGTTATGGAATACTCAACTTGATTTACAGAGCTATATCATTTTGCACCGATGTATCATACTGATGAGATTTCAAGAGAGAGACGCTTCGAGGAAGGTCTTAGACATGCTATCAAATCTTAGTTCAACGTGTTCAAGTTGACTTCTATCACTGAGATTGTGAATCAGGCACTAATCATAGAGCAGAACCTGAGGGAATTTGGGGGTAATGAATAGGGGAGTGTTCTTTCTCAGCCTAGTGGATCTATTTCTTTAGGAAGGAAGCATCATTTTGAGGCTTCCCATGAGGTTAGTGCTTGTCAGGCTATGATTACATGTAGCTTGGTGTATTTCCATCAGTGTGGTAGGTGATGCCACATAAATAATCAGTGTGAATGTGACCCATTCGAGTGACGAGCTTGATGTAGGATGGGGAACATGTAGCTGCTTTGTAGGACCTTCCCTCTAACTATGAGTGGTAGGGGGTCAGCTCTGATGGCAGGTTCAAGATTAGGTTCTTCAAATCCACGTCAGGCTAGGAGCTAGAGTGTTCTAACCCAGTTAGGGCAAAGCAGTGGTGGTCGTGGTCGTGGTAGTCAGACATTGGGTTCTCAAAGATAGTAGGGTGGATCAGCTCAAGGTAGTCAAGTGGTGTCATAGAGTCGTGGTACATGCCAAACTTATGTAGTGAAACAGACCCAATAGGAGCAATATCTTGGACCGTCTATAGTGAGAGGTACAATCTTATTAGATTTTACTATTGCATATAATCTCTTTAATATAGGTGCATCACATAGTTTTATATTTTCACCAGTGGTTAAAATACTTGGGCTTGTTGTTTTAATTTATGAGAGTGTTTTGACACTAGAAACACTATTGGGATTCAGAATAGGTGAAGTGAAATAGTTTATGGAGTGTCCCCTAGAGGTTGGTAGGTGAAACTTCATCTAGGATCTTTATTTCCTCGAGATGATGGGGTTTGACATCATTCTCAGGATGGACTGGATAGTAGAATAGCGAGTGTACATTGACTGTTATCGTTGAAGGGTGACTTTCACATCACTAGAGCATGAAGTTCTTACTCAAAAGGGTGAATGAGATGTCTAGGAAAGTTAATATAGACAATATCATCATGGTATGGGTAGGATGATAGCCCAGATTTATAGTTTTTTTCTAGATGAACAGTGAGTGAGTCAAGTGGACTTCCCTCTAGTAGTTTAGAACTTTAGGGACATATTTCATGATGAATTTTCTATTTTACCTCATGAGATAGAGGTGAAATTATTCATTGATCTAGTTCTAGGAGTTTCACCAGTATCCATTCATCCTTATAGTATAGCTATGAAGAAGTTTCAGAAGATCAAGAGGCAGTTAGAGGATTTAGAGGCAAAGTGGTTTATCAGACCCAATACTTCTCTATCGGGTTCGTCAGTCCTTTTTTCAAAAAAGGTGAAAGGAACCCTTAGGATATGTGTGGATTATTAGAAACTAAACCAGTTGATGGTTCAAAACTGATATCCCTTTCCATGGATAGATTATCTCTTTGATCAGCTTTGAGGATCCTGAGTATTCTCGAAAATAGCTTGAGGTCAGGATATCACTAGATGTGTGTTCGACCTGCATGCATACCTCATATAAAATTTTGTATCAGGTATGGTCTATATGAGTCTCTGGTTATTCCATTTAGTCTCAAGAACATGCCAGCGATTTTCATGGTGCTGATGACCCATGTTTTCAATCCCTATTTGGATTCTTTTGTGTTGGTTTTCATGGACGAAATCTTAGTATATTCTCAAAATTGACACCACCATGTTAACCATCTTGAGATTGTTTTCAATACACTAAGAGGGAATATTTTATATGCTAATATCACAAAGTTCCACTTTTGGATGAATCAAATTCACTTCTTGGGTTACATCATCTTAGAGAAAAGAGTATCAGTGGACCCAGAGAAGATGAGAGCTTTAGTTTCCTTAGAACATACCAAGAATGTTATTGACATAAGAATTTTCTTGGGATTAGATTTTTACTATAGTAATTTTATACAGGAATTATCATTCTTATTAGAACCATTTAAAAGCTTGAATAAGAAGGGTGTGGAGTTTTTTTGGTCAGATTCTTGTGAGACAACCTTTCAAGAGCTAAATGGGAGGTTTGCATCAGCACTAGTCCTGATACTGCTAGAGTAGGGAAAGAGTTATGCGGTCTACTATGATGATTTAGGTATTGGGATGGGGTAAGTACTAATGTAGTGAGACCAAGTCATAGCATATAGGTCTTGGAAGCTGAGGCCTCATGAGAGGAATTACCCTACGCACAATCTAGAGTTACATGCAGTTGTTCATGATTTGCGTTGTTGAAGGCACTATTTTCTAGGAGAACATTTATTGGTGTTCACAGACCACAAAATACTCAAGTATATCTTTACACAGCATGACCTAAATCTAAGGTAGAAAATGTGGGTGGAGTACCGACAGTCTTTATACTTAGAGCTTGCCTACATGCCTGGTAAGGTAAATGAAGTGGTCAATGTAATGAGTAGGAGTACTCAAATATAGGTGGTGCAATATGCCAGTAGTGAGTGGAATCTTATGGCATAGTTCTCTGAGATTCATCTGGAGGTGCATGATAGTTATGGGAAGGCTTTTCTATCATCCTTAACTATGACCTCTACCTTGCTGGAAAGAGTTAGGATGAGGCGGTTATCATATTTTGAAGGCCTGGTTCTATGGGAGTGTGTGTAAGGTGAGGAACCTTCTCCTGGTTGGATGGTAGGTGATTTGGAAATCCTATAAATCCATAGATGTGTTTGGGTTCCAGTTGATATATGTGAGGAGATGATGTGGGAGTTTCATTCTTCATCTTGGGCAGTGCACCCTAGAGTCACCAAGATGTACCGTGACTTATGACGTCAGTGCTAGTGGTTGGGTACGAAGTGTGAGATAGCTAGTTTTGTTATGAGATGTTACACTTATCACCAGATGAAGGTGGAACATCAGTGTTCGGTTGGGATTTTACAGTAGTTACCTATTCCAGATAGAAAAAGGGATGATGTCATGATGGATTTCATGACTGGGTTATCAAGGTCACCTTGGATTAATGATGTTGTGTGGGTTATTATTGATAGGCTAATGAAGTTTTCTCACTTTTTTTTAATCAAGGATACCTTCAGTGTTGATGATATTGGTAGTTTGTACATTCAGAAGATAGTACGACTTCATGGGTTCCTGCACATTATCATTTCAAATACAGATGCCTTCTTTATGTCCTATTTTTGGAAGAGTTTTCAAAGGGATTTGGGTACACAGGTGCTTTTGAGCACATTATACCACCTTCAGAAAGATGGCCAGTTATAGTGTATGATATAGGTGTTGGAGGACATGCTTTGAGCAGGCATCCTAGATTTTGTGGGATCTTGGGAGAGTCATATTCCCCTGGTTGATTTCTCCTACAATAACAGTTATCAGGTGATGATATAGATGGAACCTTAAGAGGCTCTATATAGTAGGTCATGCCATTCTCCCCTATGCTGGTTGGAGGTAGGTGAGGCAGCTTTATTAGGACCGCGTCTTGTGCAGGAGACTTATGAGTAGGTCTAGTTGATTCAGAAGAGGATGGCTACAACAAAATATCATAAAAAATCATACACCGATCATCATAGACAACCTATAGAGTTCGAGTTTTGGGATTGGGTTTTCTTACCTGTTTCACTGAGGTTGAGACATGGGCATATTAGAAGACAGGGTAAGCTTTCACCGCAATATTTCAATTAGTTTGGGATTATGGAGAGATTTAGGTTGGTTTCCTACTAGTTGTAGTTACCTTAGAGGTACCGAGCCAGGAACGAAATTTTCATGTATCTCAGCTACACTGTTATCATTCGTACCCATATCATGATTTTCAACACAAGAAGGTTGAGCTTCAGGTTGATGCATCCTTTAAGGAGAATATGATATGTATCTTTGATAGGAGAATTAAGGTTATTTTAGGCCAATTAGTTCCTCTATTAAAATTTTTATGGAAGAAGAAGAATTTACAGGATTAGACTTGGGAGTGGGAGGCCAATGTATGTGTTTAGTGTCCAAATTTGTTCTCAGATGAATCTTGACCACCCTTTAGAGAGAAATTTGGGGACGAATTGATATGGGGGGGTTGTAAGAACCCAGGTTTTCATTTGAGGTAAAAATATTTTCCTTTTTAGTTTAAATTATTTTTTATAGCCTATCATATATACCCCTATTGATCATAGGTGTTTCAGAGGTGTCCAGGGCTTGTTTAGAACCCAGAACTGAGTTTTGGGATTAAAATAGACTGGCACATGGTTTACACATGGCATGTGCATGGTTAAGGTAACCATGAGAGGGAAATAAGTACCTTCTGAACAGTTTGAGAAACCTTGTTCTATAGGCCACACAACCATGATAAAGTCTAAAAAATTTGTAGGTTTTTTATAGATGGTTTCACACGGTTACTGCACGGTTAGTCAGACCATGAGGAGTAACTATGTGATGTGTCCCTTGGAGGTAGTTAGTTGCACATGGTTACCACATGGTTTGGGAAACCGTGAAGGTAAACCATGCGAGTCTAGTGTGTGAGTTTTAAAAAAAAATTAAATTAAAGTTAAAAATATTTTTAAACCCAATTTGGTTTTCCCCTTCAAACGTGCAGGAAACACTCTGTGGAGCTCTCCCCATTGGTTCCTAGCATAGGAATTGAGCCTGGTCATCTATCTGACATCCAATTTGAATGTGTTTTTTCTTATCATATCTGAAATGGAAAGTCATGAATTCATTTTTATCCATTATTAATTCTTCGAAAGAACGGTTGCGCTATTTGATTTTAGTCTCATGTGACCTAATATTTTTTTCTTCATCTATTTTTCAGATATCTCTTAAACCAGGATGAATCTGTACTTGATACTGAACGAGATCTCTAATAACGATCCAAGGTATGTGTTCTATAATTTCTTTTGGATTTTTAGGTGATTTTCAGGCGTTTGGCCTTTTTTCCATTCATCTTACTTTTCGGCGAGGCCTAATTTTTTAGAAAGTTTCTTGTAATATTTGTAGTCAGACTTAGTGAGGATGCTTGTAGATTCTCTTTAGATGAGTTTTTACCCATTTATCAATTCAAGGTCACCCATGGGGTACGCCTTCATAAATTCCTTTTTTATACATGTTTAAACCACCCAAGGGGTGTGTTCTTGTGCTTTCCTAGATAGAGGATGCCCGTCAATGCCTTAATGAGTTGAATAGCCTACTTAGGAGATGTACTGCCTCCTTGCTTAGTGATATCTGGTTATTCTATAGTTTAACTTTGCAGTGGACCAATGTAGTGGAATGTTTATCTAACATCATGTTTGGTCCTCCTGAGGGACCCAAACAAATTATATGGTTGTAGGTGATGATAGGGGAAAACACTCTTGTCACGAACCAAGTCGGGTAGCCATCCAATTGATGTCTGACATGGTATGCAGCAAGGACCTAGGGGCGTTCTCAATCCCCAAGGACTGGCACAAGTTCCCAGGTATCAAAAACAATACACAGGAATAATTTACCAGAAATAATAATCACAAAGAAACTAACAAGATAAATAAATTAAAACTAAAAATAGAAAACCAAATAGTCCCTTAAAATATGATTAGAATTAAAGTTCACAACTCAACTCAAAACCCAAAGAAAACTATAACAAAGAAAAACTAAAACTCCAATACAAACCTTCAAGCAACATGGGAAGCCACATCCCCAAGATAATAACACCAACCTAAATGAGAAGACCATCAACAACCCAGACCACCATCGCTAAGCACGATACCTCAACCAGGGATACACAAAGAACATGGTCTATACACACACAAAGGTATATGTAGGGTGTGATCCAAGATCCTAGTAGGATGTCACCCAATAAACAGATTCCATTCCACAACATCAAAGAGATAATTTAATATGTTTATTCAAACTCTTTCTTTTAAAAGACTTTTATGGAGAACATTTACAAGATAAAATTTATAAAGGAACACTTAAAGAAAAACCATTTCACAAAATCTACTTTAAATTGGAATATAAAATTCATAAATAACACACTCACACTCAAGTGGTCCTCCGTATGCCAATGGAAGGCACCACATCATGAATAAGAGAGCATCGTGGGTAAATCCCCTAAGGTAGCTAGAACAAATGGGACCCTAGAGACATCGTACCTCAGTGAAAATGTGTCATAGGAACCACAATGGTATATGTTATCATGCATGAGCCATTATTAGGGAACACACCCATAACCTAGTGGTCTCCAATAATCACAATTGTTTATTTAGTATTTTAATATCAATCCTGCTAGAAAAAACTGGGATAAACCACTTACGTATCATCTAGCGTACTAGTCCTAGTCTGTCCACCAAGGTAACTAGGTTTTTCCTTGTGCTCAAGTTAAAGTTCACATGCACACACACCACACCTCTACATTTAGACAAAAGCCAAATGTTTCAATTAAAACACCCCTCTTTAAAAAATATCACATTTTTCAATTTTCTCACACCATAGAGAATCCCTTTTTCAAATACCTTTTCCATCACTTAAAAAGTTCCCAAATTCCCCTTTTTATAAAATAGGAAAACACCCAATTAAGACTAACCAAAACAATGGTCCAAGCCCCTTCATAAAACCACTCATACTTTAAACTATTTTTAAAAACAATATTTTCACTTTTTCAAACACTTTAAAAATTATACACAAAATAAACAGCAAGGAAAACACACCCATAGTGATTCATTTTCTTTTGAAAATATCCATTAAAATATACACACACTTCAAAGACCTTGAAAATACATTTCTCATCATCCAAAAAACCCCAAAAACCCATATTAAAAACATTACATTAAAGAACACATGAAATATTGCCATTTCCTTTATCAAAAATTCATTTCTAACTTATCAACACACCAACCATTCCAAAAATATAATTCTCACCACATAATA
This sequence comes from Viscum album, assembly GCA_963277665.1. Lineage (NCBI taxonomy): Eukaryota > Viridiplantae > Streptophyta > Magnoliopsida > Santalales > Viscaceae > Viscum > Viscum album. Next base: position 477,835,306 of record OY728164.1, on the reverse strand, counting down.
AAATCAAATAATACATTTATAAACTCAAACAATCATAATTAAATTCATCTAGGGATGATATGTCATGGAACCACCTACCTCGAACCAAGATGCTCTTGGAAGATGGTGCGAAATCATAATCACACTTTGACCACACCACAAGTAACCCTTGAAAGAAAAAATATACCCAAATACTATCATATTGCACACTAATTTACACCCTAAAATCTAGAAAAACTGAAACCCCAAAAAAAAGAATCAAAACCCAAGCGAGGGGGAAGATGGGCCACTAGGGGGGCCGCACCAAAGAAGGAGGGTCACCAGAGGGAGATGGCATCTATGGCTGGCTAACCGAAAGGGAGAGTGTCAGTAGTTGGTTGGGTTTAGAAATAGGGGGTTCACCGGTCGAGGGGTGCGTGCGATTAGGGAGTCGCCGGTAAAGGGGTAGGAGTCGGCCATGCATGGTGAGGGCGGCGCGAGGGGAGATCGAAAGGGAGATCGACCATGGTTGACAGAAAGAAAGGGCAGCGTGAGGGGGGGTGCTATGCACCAGGTGGGAGTCGTGCGATGGGCCAAATAAGGGGAAAAGGGGGGTGTGTGGTAGGGGAAATGCAACCCTATAAAAAACCTAATTATATTAATATAAGTAATATTAATAATAATGATAATAATAATAATAAGGATATTAATAATAATAAACTTTATAATGATAATATTATTATTCATAATAATAATATTATCATTATTTTTATTCTTTAAATCATTTTCTTTTTATTTTTATTTCTTCCCCATTTTATTATACATCTTGTTAATTAATTAATTAATTAATGATAGTAATAATTTTTAGTAATACCAAAAACAAGAACAAGATTAATCTAAATATTATTAGTTGCAAAAATAATATTATTATTATTGCAGTTAAATTTTTTTATCTGTATTATTTTAATTCGTTGGCCACACTTTGTTTCGTTTTATTTAATTATTTTATAGTGTCGGGAAACCCTGCAGTTACCTCGTGTGGCCCATAAAAAGTTTAATATTAAAGATGATATCAATTATTTCACTCTTAATAATAATAATATTAATAAAATTTTTAATAATTATAATAATATTAATGGAACTTTTAATAATAACAATAATATTCATTATTTCATTTTTAATAGTAATAATTTTAATAACAATTTTAATAATATTAATGAAGATAAATAAAAAATTAAAAATAATACTTATATTATCCAAAATAATAATAATTTTATTATTATTCTTAAAACACTCAATTTATATATTTTATTTTTAACACTCATTTTAACTTTGTTTCATTATTCTTTTAAATTTTTAATTTATTTTGAAAATTGGGCAGGTCGCACTGTCTCCGAACCGTGCCATGCCCATGCGCCTGGTGCTGCTAAACTCAAAACACGTGTTTTTCTCAATAAAACTCAAAAAAATTAAACACGGGCTCATCCAAATCCCAGTCCGAGTTGGAACCAAAGAAAAATTGAATCTTGGGTGTGATAATTATCCCCACTATAGCACTTTCTGCCCCCGAAAATCCACAACTAAGGCTGAACCCCAAAGCATAAACTAATACCCCTTAACAGTTCAAGGAGACCTATAAAAGCATGAAAAAATAAATGAGGAAAAAACCCTATAAATAAAGAAAAATACTTACAAATTAATCTTGGGAGACCCAAAATGGAATCCTCGCTAAGTGTCACCCACCCCAAAGAGATAAAACACCTCTAGTTGATTTATCAAGGAAAGGAACTATAACACCCATGGAAACCAACTTCCCAAACCCAGACACCTCAAGCACCATTAAACAGAACCAAACTGCTTAACTAGAATGAACAAACAAGACAAAACCACATCCAAATAACACTCTCATCACCTACCACCAAGCCATATCTCAGAAAAAAACCAAAAAGACAGGATGGGGAGGCCTGAAGGGACTCCCCACTATAAGATATGATCTAACACAGACATGTTCCAGAATAATTTCAATGAGTCCCACAGTGGGTATCCCCACCATTAGAACCAAAGGAAACACACAAACTTAGAAACTTCCTTACACCAACCAAATACCCCCACCCCAAGGGGCGGGGAGGGATGGGTCCAAATATCGAGGCGTCAAAACTAATGTCAAAGACAAACCAACAACTTCACACCCCCAGATGACCACCAAAACAGAATTGAGACCAATTTACCCAAACATACCCCATAAGGACCACTAAAATAGATTACATTTGGGGGGACACAACCATTAGGACTTTAGGGTAACGAGATGACTAGCCCCCTCATAACCATGTGAAACCTCACACACCCAAACAGGTCATTCAGAACGGAATAGCTATAGGAAATTATTTAAACTGTCGTCACCTTCAACCCCAATGACAGAAATAATATATGGGTCCCATACACTCCAGGGATTCCTAACCATGTTCCATCTTCACTCTGAGGCCTATGGATAGAGTCCTGATGTATGAAGCATCTCCTGCCTCACAGTCAGGAATTTAAGACTCCCGAACAGAGCTTCTCCTTTTGGTGTCACACACAACCACACCGCAACTGAGAAAACACCAACAAACACAACACACCCCGACATCCAACTACCACTACAACAAAAGCATCCCTTAGCAGCGATTTTTTTCCCATTTAGCGGCGATTTTTGTAAACCGCCGCTAAACTTGGCGTCGGCAATCTTTTAGCGGCGGTTTTTTCTATTTCGCGGAGGTTTAAAATATGTGTTGTAGATGCCTCATTTCCCGGCGGTTTCTCTCCATTTAGCGGCGGTTTTATGGGTATTCCACACCTTTTTATGCGCGGCGGTTTTAACCACCGCAAAATTATGCCGTTTGATGCGCCTATTTTGCGGCGGTAAAAACCGCCGCTAAATATAAACGTAATATATCTAGCGGTGGTTTTAACCGCCGCTAAATGCTGAACTGGAAAAAAAAATTATTTTGGTTGTACTACACCACTGCCCTGAAAAATAAATCAAACCAGAATATAGATAAATGATCACATCGTCATCCCTTTAAGCATCCAACCGATCGTGCTCCCCACCATAGGTTTTAACATTAACAGAAAATTATGAACCATAGTATTCTCCACCATTGTAATTTCCTATAAAGAATATCCAAAGATTTCCAATGATAATATTGGAATTTTTCCTCTAATTGGGAAATCCTAAATACTTCTGAGGCCATAATAGGGACCTTACTATAAAGAAACAGTCAAATACCAATCAGCCTAACTGAAACTAGTCATGCAATCTTTCTCAGAAGACATTTTCGACCCTTTCATGACACCCACATTAGCCTAGTGACATGATTTAAATGGATACTTTCACCTATATACATCTAAGAAGAAGTATAATAATTCAATCCACTTTCAGCTAACCATTCCCAAGATACTCATCTTAGATGACTCACATATCACAACCTTAACCATAATTCCTTCCTCTATGAAATCCCGTGTTTACCACAAGCACATTCACATAAGCCCATACCTGAATTTGAATGAAATTTCTTAGTCATTCCATCACCTAACCATTTAATACATTGTTCCCCAGCATGAACAAGGGTGGAACCTAGATCCATCCCACTATAATCATTACCCTTTAAACATCACCTTTGAGTTCGACGATAAGTTTGGGATAAAATAAGATCATCAACTATGTGCCATAAATGTTACATATACAAACCAACCGTTATCATACTTGTTCAACACATCAATAATACTACTACTCATCATCTGATGCTACATCGTCACCCTCTCCAACTTCATCTCCACCACCTGCTGCCACATGTAAGAACATTATATTGAAAATTAAATATTGTTGCATATTTATAATAAAACTTAAAACCAATAAAAGTTTGCAAACTAAATGATTTTGATTTTTTTGTGATTTACCTGCTCACCACTACCCGATGCACTACCACCGGGGGAATATCTGCTCATATACTGACGTATTTCAAGCAACTCTTTCTGCAAACCAGATATCTGATCCCCCTGCTGGTGAACTGTGTTTCGTAGAGAAGACATCTCCCTCGGAGCATCTTCAGGTATGAAATGACTATAAGCAGGAGTAGATGTAGCTGAAATCCCTGATGGCATGCGAAAGACCTCAGATGGTACAGGTCCCAAACCCATCTCGCACACTCTACCAGGATGCTCCTTCCCAAGGACTTTACCAACCGGGTCATCCTGGGAGACTGAGTAGGATTTCCCAGGATTGGCATCCCATATTTCTTTAATTTTTACCTATAAATAAAATATCAATATATATTAACACAGTAAAAACTGATAATAAGTTATTATAATAAATAATTGACTTCATACCCCAACTTCTCTGGCAGGTTCATTAACAAAACTTCCATCTATTTTTTTATGAACATCCAGCCACAGTTCTGTTCGGGATGCGTCATGCCCTAAACTCTGTGACTGAATTAAACAAAGATAAATCAATAATTAAATATGTTAAATAGATAATATTATCTTATAAATATTTAAACTAATTAAAAGATTACCAATGACATTCGGCTTCTTGAAAAGCTTTTTGAACCCGCAGTGTGCGGGATGACCTGCTTTGCCCGGTTTGAAGCATTCTGTCTTGAGAGATCCTGAAATAAATAAAATTCAATTTAACAGTATTGTATTCAATGTTTATCTCCTCTTCATGTACATGTATAAATTTAAAATGAGGATAATATAATAATATATATTTCAATGCCATCCGCTTCTCATCACGATGTCTATCAACAAAAACCTTCCACTGTTCTTTCGGTACCCCACTGGGTAGCTTCTCATACATCTGCTGCAAGGTCAACGAAGTATCGTTGACATCACACCACAGCCTCCATTTGAAATCTTTCCATTTTTTCCAAGATTTTTCAATGTCCACTTCCGTGCTATCACATCAGCAACGGTAAAGTGGAAGAACATCTGTATACAGAAATTCATTTTGAATATATTAGTAACATGACATTCAATTAAACCATAAAGTAATAAAATTACCTTTATCTGAGAATCATAAAATTCATTTTTCCAGTTTGGAGGCATATGCCTCCAATCATCATATGAAATAGGCAGGGAAATGGGATCTGCTGCCAGTTGACCTATAATCTGACCAAGTAAACCTGCGACGTCACCCGTCGGGACCCCATAAGAATCAAATGGCACCACTATCTTCTCGCCATGCATGTTCCAAACATCAGAACTTTTTATGTGTTTTTCTACGGTTGCATTGTTTTCATCTGCAATGAGAAAACAATTACTATAAACAAAATGCAATAAATTTATTTAATTAAAATTTGTACCTATGACTGTGACCCTCCAGAATGTCCGTGATGAACTGGAAGGGGCGTGTCGCTGCCCCATTGTTGAGGCTCCTGTAGGGGGAGGCGATGACTCATCCTCTAATGAGGCATCCACTGATGGTGTCAGAGATGGTGCAGGGGGAGATGATGCAGGGATGTAGGCAGCTGCTTCCTCAGATGTCGTGGGGACAGACGTATCGTCATCTGTCGCAGAAGTAGAAGGAATGGTGTACCGCTTCTTCCTTGGCATTCCTATCATTTAATCAAATAAAATTAAGTTCAGAATATATATTTCAAAAAATTATGCAGAAAAAAAAATTAAAAATGATAATAGATGCCCAGTACTAACAAACAAAATATATATAACAATGATAATGAATGACTACAGAAATGAAACAAGTGGTTGCTGAATGAATAAATAATTGTACATACAATCATTTTCCCCTTCAATCATGTCGGTTTCTGGCTCCATTGCTTCATCCACTTCATTCATCCTTGCTAGACTAATATTTTCAATATCATGATGGACAAATAATTCTGCTTCCTATTGTTGATGAAATTCAATTGTAGAGGTCAAATCTTCCACTTCATCACCCATATCATACAAATCTCTTTGTATTACGTGAGTAACTACACTCCACCCTTCATCCACAACATCATTCACATAATATACCATTTTTTCCTACGATGCTAAGATATATGGATCATGCAGTTCACGATCACCAACATCCATCAAGCGAGAGAAGTTTACAGAAGTAAATTTCAAGGAATCTCTTTTAACACCTCTGATAATATCAACCCATTTTCATTTGAATAAAACAACAGAAAAATGCCAGTGGTAGTTTAATTCAATAATATCATGCAGCTTTCCATAGTATTCCACTTCAGCAAATGTAAATATACCACTATTCTGTGTTTTCAAACCCACTTCTCGATCGACTGTACGAAATCTAAAACCATTCACATTATAAGCGCCGAACTTTCTAACTTGTTTTATAGGACCTCTAGCAAGAAACTTCAAATCTTCTAACAAGTCTGCTCGAGTATCAGTATTCATGATCTGAAAAAAAAATTAATAGATTTTCAAATTTTATGTGTCAAACTAATATTCGTATTTATTGCAATATTTATAAACTTACACGTCGTGCAAACCATTCTACCAGCTCTTTATTCACAGATTTCGTTATATATTTTTCATTTCGTGTTCGGCCTCTCATTCGTCTCTTTGTTTGTATCCTCAACTCTTCAATAAATGGATCAGCAATTTCACTATTTAGCAGCACATATCTATGTGCCTGTAATAATTCCAATTCTTTTAGTGTCGCGTATGAGGTCCTCCCAACTGATCGGCCAATAGCAGGAAATATTTTTGATTTCTGATGCATTTGAGAATGAGTTGATGTGTCGTCAACACGTCCAACTCGATTAAATCTTGTCTCAATATCATCCAAATATCTGGAACAAAAGGTGAGACACTCCTCGGCCAAATAGCCTTCAGCAATAGAGCCTTCTGGTTGAGCTTTATTTCTCACGTATGCTTTCAAATGCCCAAGATATCTGTGAAAAAAAAATAATATTATGCATTTATTTAAATGCCAAAAATTGTTTACTTAACTGGAAACATATAAATAAAATACCTCTCAATTGGATACATCCATCGATAATGAACGGGGCCTCCTAATTTAGCTTCATCAACCAAATACACAGTTAAATGCATCATGACAGTAAAAAACGATGGAGGAAAGATCATCTCCATTGCACAAAGGGTCAATACAAACCTCTCCTGTAGGTTGTCAAGATGAAATGGATGTAGAGCTTTCTCACATAATTGCCTAAAAAATGTGCAGAATTGGAGTACAACAGCAGTAACTTTTTCAGGTAATAATGTACGCAATGCCAATGGTAGTAACTGTTGTAACAAAATATGTGAATCGTGACTTTTCAATCCATATAACTTACGATTCTTCAAGTCAACACACCTTGAGATGTTACTCGAATACCCATCAGATACCTTAACATTCTTTAAAATTTGAAGGAACGTATCTTTATCCCTATTTTTCATTGAAAAAATGGCCAGATCATACTTTTCATTCTCATCTGGCCAGAGATCACGTTTTATGTTCATTACTTGTAAGTCTTTGCGAGCATTGAGATGATCCTTAGACTTTCCATGCTCATTAAGTAATGTGAAAATCAAATTATCACATACATTCTTCTCAATATGCATCACATCAAGATTGTGGCGCAAAGAATTAAATTCCCAATACGGAAGTTTGAAGAATATACTTTTTTTCTTCCATTGTTGCGTTCTGATTTCACTTGATGATGCACTTCGCACTCGTTTTCCGCTATCATTCAATTGTTGAACCTTCCCAAATTCTGTTTTAACATTTTCAAGCTGTGTCAATATTTCAGAACCGGTTAACAACTTTGGAGGTGGTCTACGATCAATGGAACCATTAAATTTTGATTTGTTCAGCCGAAATCTATGAGATGCATCAAGAAATCTTCGATGGCACAAGAAGCACCATTTTCTACTGTGAGGTAGCCATTTGGGCTCGAAATCAAAGTTACAAATGGGACAAGCCAAACCCGTATAAGTGTTCCAACCAGATAAATTACCAAGCCCAGGGAAGTCACTAATGGTCCACATTAAAGCAGCATGCATTTTGAACATTGTTTTAGAAGAAACATAAAATGTCTCAACACCGTTGGTCCATAACTCCTGCAATTCTTCAATCAAAGGTTGCAGGTATACATCAATATCATTTCCAGGCATTTGTTTTCCAGGAATAATCATCGAAATGATAAAAGATGTTTGTTGCATACAAATCCACGGAGGTAGATTATAAGGGATCAAAACAACTGGCCAAATGCTATAACTCGTACTCAAAGTCCCAAATGGGTTGAATCCATCGGCAGCCAATCCCAATCGAACATTCCTAGGATCAGCTGATAAATATGGATGTAATGAATCAAATGTCTTCCATGATTGGGAATCTCATGGATGTCTCATTAACCCATCATTGTTATTATCTACAGCATGCCACTTCATGTGTTCGGCGGTTTTTGATGACATTAATAATCTTTGCAATCGAGGCTTCAAAGGAAAGTAACGCAAAACTTTTGCAGGTGTGTTCCTTTTCTTCTTCTCCATGAAATTATGTTCATTCATACTTCCAACATTACCCTTTGACTGCCATCTAGAAGAAGAACATTTCTTACAATTCTGTCTACTTGAATCCTCTCCCCAGTAAATCATACAATCATTGGGACACGCATGTATTTTTGTATAATTCAGACCAAGCTTGTTTACAACTTTTTTCATCTCATAAAACGATTCTGGGATTTTTGCTTCAGGAAATGCATCACGAATCAATTCCAATAACATAGAAATTGCCTTATTTGTAATTCCACAAAGACATTTGATATGGTACAACTTCAGCAGAAATGAAAGCTTTGAATATTTCAAAAACCCACTATACAACTCGTGATTTCCATCATCAACTAAATCATGAAACACATTTTTCTCACTGAAGTTTTCCCTTACATTTGGCTCCACAAAATCAAGAGGAGGATCCAATGATATGTTACAATCTTGATCTGCTTGTGTTACAGTCTCAAAAACATCACTTGTCACGTTGCAATTTGTAGCATCATCTTCTGGTTGTTCTGATATGTTTTGATGCTCATAGTGGTGTCTTGCAGTGCCGAATGCATCATTTATGAGGTTTTGCATTTCATTTTCCATTGGCGACAAACTTGGGACCTCATTCTGTGGATTAACATCAGTCCTCAATCTTTCTGTATTGTTTGATTCTCCGTGCCAAATCCAACACAAATATTGATCAGGGAATTGCTTCAGTATTAAATGTTCATAAACTTCATCCCTCTTCAACCATGTTCTAAATTTACATTTAGGACATGGAAATCTTATTCTCCCTTCAACGGATCGATTAGAAATTGCAAAATCTAAAAACTCAGTCAAACCCTTAACATATTGAGGTGTGTTCCTCGGTAATGTGATCCAGCTTTTATCCATGTATATCACAATGTGCCTACACAAAAATATACGATAGTGTAATATTACAGAAACATAATATAATAAAGATGAACCATTGATCATAAAGTATGCATAATATAATAAAGATGATTCATTGATCACATTTACCACTTCAAACCAACAGAACAAGTCTGGTCCATAGGAGACAGCGTCAACACCTCATTGAGGAGCAATAAGAATATCGGGCTACACACTTATCATAACACTATCGATCACACATTTATGTTGCCTCAAACAACACCCCATTGATGTGTGATCGAAACTGATCATAATGCATTTTAAACCTGAGACATTATGTGATTGTTTAGGCTTGACCTTAGATGTCCTCCAAGAGGAATGATGTTTCTCAATGGTTTCATACACAACCAACTATAAAGAGGGCCACTATGTTCACTTTATTCATCGAAGTGTCACCTCTCTAGGTTTGAGTATTACAAGTCAGACATTTATAATCATGTCTTCAACCATCGACATATAAAGAACCAGTTTTTTATTCAAGGGTTGTCTTAGACATTGAAACATTATTAATCTCATTTATAAGAATTTTATTTTAATAAAAAAATTTAATTTTTTAAAATGGTTTGATCACTATAGTGGTGAGAATGTAAAACACATACATACATCAAATTCATAAACACATGGGAAATGCAGAAGGACTACTCACGTCAATTCTATTTTTTTCACTTTTTAAGAACAACCCTATAACTCTTGTCTATGATTTTTTAAATCTGAAATCATATCTTTAGTACCTATCTCAAGGCACAACACCAAATACATAATTATATACAATTTATAGTTAGTTATATAATTTTATTATAAAAATTATAATTTATTTCAATTAAAACCAACAATGAATAATTGCCTAAAAATCACCAGCCCACCTCATCACACCTATATAATAACCAACCACTTATGTATTGTTTGTGGTGAAGGAGGAGGCACCGACGGCAGCGCAGAGGCAGGGCGGAGGCAGGGCGGAGGCAGCGGAGGCAGCGGAGGAGGAGGAGGATGAGTCCGGTGGAGGAGGAGGATGAGGAGCAGAAGCAGAGGAGGAGGAGGCGGTCGCAGAGGCGGAGGAGGAGGAGGCGGCCGCAGAGGCACCGGCGTGACCACGGCGTGACTGCGGCGTGACCGCGGCATGACCGCGGCATGACCGCGGCGTGATCGTGGCGTGACCGCAGTGTGACCGCGGCGTGACCGCGGAGGAGGAGGATACGTGGAGGCACTAGTGGCACCGGCGGAGGAGGAGGAGTCATCGGCGAAGGAGGAGGAGGCCGCGGTGGAGGAGGAGGCACCGGAGGCACCGGCGGCAGTGCAGAGGCAGGGCGGAGGCAGGGCGGAGGCAGCGAAGGCAACGGAGGAGGAGGATGAGGCCGGTGGAGGGGAGGAAGAGCAGGAGAAGAGGAGGAGGCGGCGGCCGCGGCGGAGGAGGAGGAGGCAGCAGAGGCAGCGGAGGAGGAGGAGGAGGCCGCAGTGGAGGAGGAGGAGGCCGCGGTGGAGGAGGAGGCACCGGCGGCAGCGCAGAGGCAGGGCGGAGGCAGGGCGGAGGCACTAACTCATGATAGTCACACATAATCTTTTCCCTATCACCCTAACGTATCAGGACCATATTACATATATTTAAGATTACTATCATGGTGTCTATTGGTTCTCATTATATCCTAGGAACTTCTATAGTCTTTTTATATGACATGTAATCTTAGGATGTCACTATATAAATATAGTCAATGCAGAAGAACAAACACTATTTTTGGTAAGATATAAACATGTATATATCAAACTGTATGCATGTAATGGTATTCAATATAAATACATGAGTTAGGTCTAGGGTACCCACTCACAACACCACACTTATTTATGGAACCCACATTGAATGGCACCCTGAAACACCCTTCTTACTCTTTAAATATGAAGTGATTTCATGTAATTAACCTCGAAGAACAAGGGTTATAAAGAAAAAGAATAATGAAATGTGGTAACCTATCATGGGATACATGGGTTTATACTGGTTTAACAAATGTTCAAATGTTAGATGGGCCTCACTTTCAAATGAGAACAATTAAAATCAATCTTTAGTTTCATTCATTTTAATATGGCATAAAATAATCATGCGTTAATAAGACATAAAATAATGTTATAATATTTTTTCATACACATAGTTATTTCAAGAAATAGTGAATGAGAAATAATGTTTCAAAATAGGCTAAGAACTATCTCAGGAATAGGAAAAATGAAATTGGACAATTGGGTCATTTCATGAATATCAATAATCACTTTACTTGATGCATGTATTCATGAATCAACATCAAGAATAAGAAATCACATCGATAATCATTTTTAGGAAACTTCAAATAGATGTAAGATTGTGAATTTTAAAAATGTCAACCTATTTCTCTAATTTAAAAAAAATCATTTCCTAGAAGTTAAATAAAAACTCAGTTTTCTTACTGGATGTTATTTAATTATGGTTATTAAGCTAGAACATTTACCTTTCTATCACATAGTTAGAGAATGAATCAAATTTAACTGGCTCAGTATTGATGCTGATTTTAAATTCTACTAGATTGGGCTGCATGGTCTCTTTCTTCAATTGTTAGACAATAATCTTCTAAGATTTATATGATCGCTTTTATCACCTAGATCTAGCTTAGGAGTAGGTATATATGTGTGTCCCATTATAGGAAGGCTTTGTACCTACCATTTCCTACCTTACTAGATTCCTATCTACTATAAATATTATCTAAGGAATGTGCTTGGAAACTGTAGAGTTATACCACCATGACATCCTCACATCATATTCCATGAGGGTGATGATGACCGTTACCCAGGAAGAGACGTGGAGGCACTGGTGGCACCGACGGAGGAGGAGGAGGCATCGGCGGAGGAGGAGGAGGCCGCGGTGGAGGAGGAGGCACCGGAGGCACCGGCGGTAGCGCGGAGGCAGGGCGGAGGCAGGGCGGAGGCAGGGCGGAGGCAGGGCGGAGGAAGCGGAGGCAGCAGAGGAGGAGGATGAGGCCGGTGGAGGGGAGGAGGAGCAGGAGCAGAGGAGGAGGAGGAGGCCGCGGCGGAGGAGGAGGAGGCAGCGGAGGCAGCGGAGGAGGAGGAGGAGGCCGCGGTGGAGGAGGAGGAGGCCGCGGTGGAGGAGGAGGCACTGGCGGCAGTGCAGAGGCAGGGCGGAGGCAGGGCGGAGGCAGCGGAGGCAGCGGAGGAGGAGGAGGATGAGGCCGGTGGAGGAGGAGGAGGAGCAGGAGCAGAGGAGGAGGAGGCGGCCGCGGCGGAGGAGGAGGCGGCGGCGGCCGCGGAGGCACCGGCGTGACCGCGGCGTGACCGCGGCGTGACCGCGGCGTGACCGCGGCGTGACCGCGGAGGAGGAGGTGGCCGCGGAGGCACCGGCGGCACCGGCGGAGGAGGAGGAGGCATCGGCGGAGGAGGAGGAGGCCGAGGTGGAGGAGGAGGCACCGACGGCAGCGCAGAGGCAGGGCGGAGGCAGCGGAGGCAGCGGAGGCAGTGGAGGAGGAGGAGGATGAGGCCGGTGGAGGAGGAGGAGGAGCAGAAGCAGAGGAGGAGGAGGAGGTCGTGGCAGCGGAGGAGGAGGTGGCGGCCGCAGAGGCACCGGCGTGACCGCGGCGTGACCGCGGCGTGACCGCGGCGTGACCGCGGCGTGACCGCGGCGTGACCGCGGCGTGACCGCGGCGTGACCGCGGCGTGACCGCGGCGTGACCGCGGCGTGACCGCGGCGTGACCGCGGCGTGACCGCGGCGTGACCGCGGCGTGACCGCGGAGGAGGAGGAGACATGGAGGCACTTGTGGCACCGGCGGAGGAGGAGGAGGCATCGACGGAGGAGGAGGAGGCCGCGGTGGAGGAGGAGGCACCGGAGGCACCGGCGGCAGCGCAGAGGCAGGGCGGAGGCAGGGCGGAGGCAGCGAAGGCAGTGGAGGAGGAGGATGAGGCCGGTGGAGGGGAGGAGGAGCAGGAGCAGAGGAGGAGGCGGCGGCCGCGGCGGAGGAGGAGGAGGCAACGGAGGCAGCGGAGGAGGAGGAGGAGGCCGCGGTGGAGGAGGAGGAGGTCGTGGTGGAGGAGGAGGCACCGGCGGCAGCGCAGAGGCAGGGCGGAGGCAGGGCGGAGGCAGCGAAGGCAGCGGAGGCAGCGGAGGAGGAGGAGGATGAGGCCGGTGGAGGAGGAGGAGGAGTAGGAGCAGAGGAGGAGGCGGCGTCCGCGGCGGAGGAGGAGGAGGTGGCGGCCGCGGAGGCACCGGCGTGACGGCGGCGTGACCGCCGCGTGACCGCGGCGCGACCGCGGCGTGACCATCGCGTGACCGCGGAGGAGGAGACGGTCGCGGAGGCACCGACGGCACCGGCGGAGGAGGAGGAGGCATCGGTGGAGGATGAGGAGGCACTGGCGGCAGCGCAGAGGCAGGGCGGAGGCAGGGCGGAGGCAGCGGAGGCAGCGGAGGAGGAGGAGGATGAGGCCGGTGGAGGAGGAGGAGGAGGAGCAGGAGCAGAGGAGGAGGAGGCGGCCGTGGCGGCGGAGGAGGCGGCGGCCGCAGAGGCACCGACGTGACCGCGGCGTGACCGCGGCGTGACCGCGGCGTGACCGCGGCGTGACCGCGGCGTGACCGCGGCCTGACCGCGGCGTGGCCACAGCGTGACCGCAGTGTGACTGCGGCGTGAACGCAGAGGAGGAGGAGACGTGGAGGCACTGGTGGCACCGGCGGAGGAGGAGGAGGCATCGGCGGAGGAGGAGGAGGCCGCGGTGGAGGAGGAGGCACCGGAGGCACCGGCGGCAGCGCGGAGGCAGGGCGGAGGCAGGGCAGAGGTAGGGCGGAGGCAGGGTAGAGGTTACTTTATACTTTTTTTCATAAATTCAAAAAGATTAAAAAAATTAAAGATTTTAATATCATGATCAAATAGATTATATAACCAATAGAGTACCTTATTTAACCTACAAGAACATATTAAATGGGTTGGATAAAACCTTTAGAAAAAAACCATCAAACTATGTTTTAAAATCCTTCATTTTAGATGGTGTGATTTGATAAAAGTGAAAAAATATGATACATTTTACAAATCATGTTATTATAAAACTCCACCCCTTATCAATAGATGTAAACCAAAATTTTATAATAAAACACATTGGAAAATCAAAACATATGGGAGGAAGATCACTACACGATGATCACTTTTCAGGAAAAATTGTAATCATGTATATCATCCTATGTAACTCTAGAAGAGAATATCTAACACAAATCAACATATGGTTCCATTCTACTTGAAATACATAAAAACCCATTAGGTCCAGCAATGGAAATAAAATGAATGTAATAATTAATAAGACCATTATGGGAAATCAACCAATCTATTATAACAATGACATGTAGAGATTTCATATACAGAATCAATAAATATCATACAAGATTTAAATATGAAATAAATAAATTATAGATAGGTAATAACAAATCCTTGTCTCTTATTTTTCTTGTAGGACCATAAATACCAATTACATAGTGTTTGAGATCCATAAAAATATTCAAATATTTCACAATATACACATATATGATAGAATGAGGGGATTTGGTATAAAATATTACCGTCAATGAAGATGATTATCTGAAAATGGAACCTCTAATTACCAAAATCAAAGGCCGCAGGGGGCGCGGTGGTCGTCGGGGGGTGCGGGGGTCTCCAGAGGCCGCGGGGGGCGTGGTGGTCGCCGGAGGGCGTGGGGGGCGCGGGGGGCGTGGGGGTCGCCGGCAGTCGAAGGGGGCGCCGGGGGGGTGCGGGGTTCGCCGGGGGCCCGGGGGTCGCCGGAGGGTGCGGCTGTCACCGGAGGGAGCCGGTGTCACCGGAGGGAGAAGGTGTCGCCAGGGATCGGGGAGGGTTTGTGAGGAGAGGGTTTGTGTTGTCGGATCTGGGAAGAGGGAAGACAACACGAGGGGTAAAGCGTCGCGAGTTTTCTAAAAAAAATGGGTTTCGCGGCGGTTTTTAATAAACTGCCGCGAAACCTTTCCCGGATAACGTTTAGCAGCGGTTTTGTGAACCGCCGCCACAAAACCGCCGCTAAACCAGGGTTTTTTTGTAGTGTACTCCCTCACAACACATCCACTAAAATAGGTTTTTAGATGATGCACATGCATCACATCTTCACCTTCACCAAGAAAATTTAGAAGGAAAGACACACGAAAAACACTCCCCTTTGAAAAAAAAAATTAGAACTACCCAAGAGGAGGACACACTTCTATGAAAACGGGGATTCCTTGAGGATTCTAAAAAATCCACCCTTGCACTTCAAAGAGAACACATGTTGCAAGATGTCACCAAACATGACCCCCATAGCTGATGAAAGCACTACAAAGCCTTTCATAAAAACGATCAGCACCAATAACTCTGAACCACCTTCACCCTTCCTCACTAGAATTCCCTTCAATGTTTCTAGGCAGGACCTTCAGACACAATGGTTTGAAACTTCATACCCGAAAACTCATACAACTCAAAGAGACCAAAACTCCATTCAACTCCTCTCGCATTTTTCATCTCTCTACGAGAGGATCTTCTTAACCTAAAAGGAAAAAATGGATAGACATAGAACTAACACAGAAAAGGTAAAGTCCTTACTTGATCATTTAGAGGGTCGGTCAGTGGTGAACTATTTTTGGTCGTACGTCATTCGTGCATTAACTCTTTATGAGAGTGTACAATGGCCAAGAGGAAGGAACAAGGATCTAAATCAAACTAGTCTATTTTCCAACATATATCACAAACCAACATCGAACACTCAAGGGGAATCCATTATAAAGGTTTTTCAAACACCCTAAAAATAGACCACTAACCAACACTCCAAACCAAACTCCCAACGAAACACAACATGAAACATAAATCAAACAAAAGAGGTTTTTAAACTCAAAACACCCCACTATGAGATTCCCAAAACACAAAAAGACATACCACACTACCAAGGATCTTCAAATAATCCATCCTTTCTTTGAAAACTCTTCTGAAAATAAAACTAGGAGGGTGGGCTACATAGTCACCAATGATACCTCATGGGTCTTAAACATGCATGCTCTCATGTTAATCGAGCACCAATTCACCTTTCACATATAACTCATGTGTGTGGTTACCCATGTAAACACCCAAGTTTAGAACCAAATTCTTTCCATTTTCCTAAATAATAATCGAACCACACCTCCTCTTTTCAAAACCACTAGTCACAAAATTAAACCCATTTTGAATCTCAACAATATTTTAGAAAAATTCCAATAATACAAACAATAATTAATTTTTAAACCCTGCACATCAATTTTCAAACATTCAATCCCATTTAAAACACCTTTCATAGGTTTAAAAAATTTCCTTGAAAACAAAATTTCAAAACCCACCTTAAATTTATCCATGTTACCCAAACCATTCAATTTGTAAATCCACAAGTTTCAATCATAAAAATACAATCTAATTTTAGGCAAAGGCCATTTCATGAAAATCCAACTTTTTAAAACCTCATTCAAAATAGTCCTGAGAACCCATGTTCAAACACTTTAAAAATAAATCCATTCCCACATTAAAATCCAGATTTCATAAATGTTCAAATAAATTTTTTAAAATGAATTTTCAAAACCCAAGAAGTCATACTATAATGCAAGAAGAAACTAGTGTTGAAGGGTGACTGAAACATATGGTTGGAATCCATACGCCAGTCACTCCACCATCACGGAGAGTATTCTTGTACAATTTCCCTAGCTACAAATTTCTCACCAATCCATGTGAGCTCAATTGGACCATTGACCCTACACTCTTTTCATTTTCCCCAAAAAAGATTAACCACAATGACCAAAGACTCATAAAAACATCATGATCCCCTAGTAACTCGAGTCCCTCCATACGGTGAGCTAGCGAGGCACCTTACTCATAGCCAGAACATCGAGTTCCGACAATCCTAGCTCTGGTCTATCCCAACTCCTTCCCAAATAACATGACCCCAAAGAGCCTAACCTCCTTTGATACCATTTTTTCATAAACCAAGTCGAGTCACCATCCAATCAACGTCCAACCCAACCCGCGGAAAGGTGAAAGGGGTTTCTCAAATCCCCACAGGCTGGAAAAAGTTCCTGAGTATCAAAAACAATATGTGGGAATAATTTACCTGAAATAATAATCACAAAACAACCAACAAGATAAGTAAATTAAAACTAAAAACAGACAACCAAACGGGCCCTTAAACTATGATCAGATTTAAATTTCACAACTTGACTCAAAACCCAAAGGAAACTACAACAAAGAAAAACTAAAACTCCAATACAAACCTTCAAGCAACATGAGAAGCCACATCCCCAAGCTACCAACACTAACCTGCACAAGAAGACCATCAACAACCTAGACCACCATCGCTAAGCATGATGCCACAACCTATAATACGCAAAGAACAAGGTCTACATACACCCAAATGTGTATGTAGGGTGTGAGCCAAGGTCCCAGTAGGATGTCACCCAATAAATAGATTCCATGCCACAACATCAAAGAAATAATTTAACATGCTTATTCAAAATCTTGCTTTTAAAACACTTTTAAGGAGAACATTTACAAGATAAACATTATAAAGGAACACTTGAAGAAAAAAAGTATCACAAAAACTAATTTAAAGTGGAAGATAAAATTTATAAAGAATACACACACACACTCAAGTGTCCCTCCATATGCTGATAGAAGGCACCACATCATGAATAGTACAACAAAGTGGGTAAATACCCTAGAGTAGCTAGCATAAATGGGACCTTGAAGACATTGTACCTTAGTGTAAATGTGGCATAGGAACCACAATGGTCTATGTTCTCATGCATGATCCACTAGTAGGGAACACACCCAAAACCTAGTGGTCTCCAATAATCACAAGTGTTTAGTTAGTGTTGTAACGTCAATCCTGCTAGACAAAACCAGGATGAAAAACTTACATATCATCTAGCGTACTAGTCCTAGTCCACCCACCTAGGTACCCGGGGTCTCCCTTGTGCTCAAGTTAAAGTTCACATGCACACATTCCACACCTCTACATTCACACAAAGGCCAAATATTTCAATGAAAATACCCCTCTTTACAAAACATCACATTTTTTAATTTACACACACCAAAGAAAAGCACTTTTTCAAATACCTTTTCCATAACTTACAAATTTCCCAAATTTACCTTTTTATGACACAAGAAAAGACCCAATTAAGACTTACTAAAACAATGGGACAAGCCCCTTCATAAAACCACTCATAATTTAAAATTTTTTAAAACAAGATTTTCGCCAATTTAAACACTTGAAAAATTATACACAAAATACACAATAAGTCAAACAGGCCCAAAGTGATTCATTTTCCTTTGAAAATATTTAATAAAACATACACACACCTCAAAGACCTTGAAAGTGAATTTCACATCATTCGAACAACCCCTAAACCCCATCCTAAAACATTAAATTAAAGCACACATGAAACATTTCCATTTCCTTTATCAAAAATTCATTTCTAACTTATTAGCACACCAACCATTCCAAAAATACCATTTTCACCACATAATCAAATCAAAGAATACATTTATAAACTAAAACAAGAATAATTAAATTTATCTAGTGATGCTAGGGCATTGAACCACCTACCTCAAAACAAGATTCTCCCGAAAGATGGTGCGAAATCACAATCTCACCGTAACCACACAACAAGAAACCCTATAAAGGAAAAATATACCCAAAAACCATGATATTAACACCCTAATTTACACCCTAAAAGCTAGAAAAACCAAAACCCAAAAAAACAAGAATAAAAACCCTAGATAGGGGGGAGAAGGGAGCACCAGGGAGCACTAGAGAAGGAGGGTACATGAAGGGATAAGGCATCTATAACTGGCTAGCCGGAAGGGAGGGTACCGATGGTTGGTTGGGTTGTGAAACAGGGGGACCACCGGTCGAGGGGTGTGCGTAAGCAGGGTGTCGCCGGTCAAGGGGGAGGAGTCGGTCGTGCATATTAATAGCGGCACAATATGGAGGTGAGGGCGACATGAGGGGAGATCAGAAGGGAGGTTGACCATGGCTGTCAGAGAGAGAGGGTAGTGTGAGGGGGGGTGTTGCGCACCAGGTGGGAGTCATGTGATGGGCCGAAGAAGGGGAAAAGGGGGGTGCATGGTAGGAGAAATCCAACCCTAAAGAAGACATAATTATATTAATATATGTAATATTAATAATAATGATAATAATAATAATATGGATATTAATTATAGTAAACTTTATAATGATAGTATTATTATTCATAATAATAATGTTATCATTATTGTTATTCTTTAAATCATTTTATTTTTATTTTTATTTCGTCACCATTTTATTATACATCTATTTAATTAATTAATTAATTAATGATAATAATAATTTTTAGTAATAGAAAAAACAAGAACAAGATTAATAAAAACACTATTAGTCGCAACAATAATAATATTATTATTACTGTTAAAACGATTGCTTTGCATTATTTTAACATGATGGCCACACTTCGTTTTGTTATATTTATTTATTTTAAAGTGTCAAGAAACCATGCGGTTACCCTGGGTGGCCCATAAAAATTTTAATAGTAAAGATGATAACAATTATTTCACTCTTAATAATAATATTATTAATAAATTTTTTAATAATTATAATAATATTAATGGAACTTTTAATAATAATAATAATATTCATCATTTCATTTTTAATTGTAATAATTTTAATAAAAATTTTAATAATAGTAATAAAGATAAATAACAAAAAAAATTAATAATAATAGTACTATTATCCACAACAATAATAATTTTATTATTATGCTTAAAACACTCGATTGATTTATTTTATTTTTAACACTCATTTTAACTTCATTTCATTATTTTTTTAAAATTTGAATTTATCTTGAAAATTGGGCAGGTCGTACGGTCTCTAAACCATGACTTGCATGTGTTCCTGGTGCCGTTAAACTCAAAACACATGTTTTATCAACAAAACTAAAAAAATTTAAACATGGGATCATCCAAATCCCGACCCGAGCCAAAACCAAAGAAAAATTTAAACCTGGGTGTGACAGCCCTGGTATAGGTTGTTGACTATGGTTTTGGAGCAGGGGATCATAGAACCAATCTAAGGCTTCTGATGCTATGGGAACTTTTGGTCTTTTTTTATTTTTGGTTACTTATACAGTGTTGTATTTCCATATACTACTTTGGATTATTTCTAGATACATGTATCATCTACATCATTTTGTATATGATACTTTCTTGGTTATTGATATGTAATCCTATCTTTTCTTACTTTCAGTTGACTACTGTTTATTTTGCTTCTGGTATTTTTTGTATGTTTTAATTCCACTGTGATACTATGGTAATGAGGGAATATTCTCCCCACTAATTCACCTCGTCCCTCAATGCTAGTCGGCATCCTCTAGAGTTTGGGGAGATGCGCTTAAGGCCATGTGTCCAATCAGGCTCGGGACACCGTTGGGTGGTATCTGGGTCTGGGATGTTACAACCTGGATCATCTAGATATCTTCCTACTACACTTAAGAATAGAATACATCTAGACTATTACATAGTATGGCATACATAACTAACCCAATCACTATTTCATATGGAATACTTTTCATTCGGTTTCTTTCCTCATGTTTCTAAGGACACATTTTCCAAGAAAGATGAATGACATGTGACACTAGAAAAAATCTCCTCTTGGATTGTTCCATACTGAATCTCTTTAGTATCTTATCAATGTATGTACTTTGAATATGTTGAGAAACCTATTAGATCTATCATGATAGATCTTGATCCCAAGAATATATACTAACTCACCCAAGTCCTTCATAGAGAATCATTTATTTAACTATGCCTTAACAGACTGTAAGACTGATATTTCATTTCCAATGAGTAATATGTCATCAACATATACTATTAAGAAAATGACTACACTCCCAATAAACTATTTATAAACACACAGCTCATATTTGTTCTTTATGAAACCAAATTCCATTATGGCCTCATCAAAATGAATGTTCCATGACCTGGATGCTTTCTTTAATCCATAAATGGATCTTTTCAACTTTCATACCCTGTTGGAATCCTTTAAAGTCGCAAACCCTTTGGGATGTGTCGTATAGACATCTTCTTGAAGGTTCCTATCAAGGAAGTACGTTTTGACATCAATTTTTTAAATCTCACAATCATGGAAAGTTTCAATGGAAAGTACAATTCTAATGTATTTATGCATTGAAACTGGTGAAAAGGTTTCCTTGTAGTCAATGCCTTAACTCTGTTAAAAACCTTTTACAACCAGTTTCACCTTAAAGGTACAAAATTTTCATTCCATTTATAACTTATTCTTGAATATATATTTTCATCCAATGGTATTTACATCTACTGGAGGTTCTATAAAAATCCAAACTTGGTATTAGTACATGGAATCTATTTTAAAATTCATGTCTTATTTCCACTTAGAAACATTTGTGCCACTTAATTCTTCCTTGTAGGTTAGAGGATCATTATTATCAACTAATAATGAGTCACCATATTTAATGACTATAAACCATACCTTTCTATTTCTTTTACCTCTCTAGTACTCCTATGGAGTAATTATGTCTCTGGAACAATTTATTCTTCCATGGGGATTTTTAGAATTGGTTCATGTGCCAAATCTTGTGTATCTTGATCTTTCACTTCTTCTAAGTCTATTTCTCTCCCACTATCTATTTTAGAGATAATATCATCCTCAAGAAATGTTGTACATATTTCAACCACAACCTTTTTGTCTGAATTACTTTAAAGGTAGTATCCCTTTGTTTCTTTGGGATGTCCTATAAAGATACACTTTGTGCCTTAGGGTGAAATATTTTTACCTTAAGAGGCTTCAATAAATGATTTGAAACCCCACACATGTAAGCAAGACAACATGGGTTTCTTTCCATTTCATAATTGGTATGGTATACCATATGTTTCTTTAGTTGGGACTCAGTTTAGTACATATTTTGTTGTTAGTAATGTGTGTCACGGCCCCGACCCCAGAAGTCTGAAATTGGTGCCTGAAACATGGTGTGCAATTTTATTCATAAAAACGGGCTTACAAAAAAATTGCACATCTTATCCCAATACAGAGGATCGTTTCAGTTTAGGTTCTTGGAAAATCAGACACTGCTAAATCACTTCTTCTGAAAACATAACAGGGCTAAGATTCAAATTGATATCGTCACAAAGAGTACTCAAGGCTTGGGCAAAACAGCTAAAATCCTGTAAAACATAAATTAAAATATAGAGTGAGCATAAAAATGCCCAGTAAGGGGGTTTTAAAACATTTTAATAAAATCCCCCTTTTTAAAAAACCACCTTGAAAATAATCATAAAACATTTTTTTAAGAGGAAGATATTACATTTCGCGGCACCCTATCAATATTTTTTTAGGTTACTTGCATAAATTTTTCCAAAAGACAATTTTCATACAAGATAACGGTGCTTTCTACAAAAAATATGAATCAGAGTGCACATCTGTATTTAAGAAATGAGATGTGAAAAATTCATAACCTAGTCAATCCAACTCCAAAAGCATAGTTGTGATTATAAGCATTCATATCATGATTCATCAGAACATAAAAAGAAATTCACATGGCTTTAACATTAGATACTTTTCCCTTGTATAACTTTCCATTTGAATACTTGGTTATGACATATGATTTCAATTCCATTATCATAAAAGATTCTTAGATATGGATTCAAAATCCCTTGGTTGATCATTTACCATTCCATAATGAGGAAATGTATAATTCTGGACTTTTTCAAGGCCTTGCGCCAAGAACATACAGGTAGAAACCCAACATAATTGTGGTTAACTACCACACATAGTTTTGAAAAAAATATAGAATCATGTTCACACATCATTTCACTTAACTCATGAGACTTCATCACTTTACCCAATACATTGGAGCACTGTATAATTCTGGGTGCACCCGTCACATCACTTTAAGTCCAATACATTCCTCATATGTCTTAGCATGGTCTCATCTTTGTAGTGTTCATACTACATGGAAAACTTACATTTTTAATCCATAATCATTTCCATACATTCACTTACTTTAATTGAATTGTTAATTGAGTGCAAAAGAACTAGATTTGTTAGTTCCATATTTAACAATGATGTGTAGGAACTAAAACATCATACCCTTATACATGTAGTAAGAATTAGTTCACATAAAATGACGGGTTATCACATGAAATTACAAAACTTGCATTAAACTCTTAAGAACGTAACTTTGTTTTATAAAAACATGTTTACATGCTTTGAAATTGGGATACTCATTTAATCCAAGCAATGTGAAAAAGGTTAAATCATAAACTACCAATGATCCGAGAATTTCTTATGACAATTGAGAAAATACAAAGTGTGGATTATTTATTAGAGAAATGTTCATGCATAAAAGAAATAATTAAACATGTGTACTCATGCATGAATTTATATTTATACTTGAACATAAAATCTATCATACCATTTTCTTGATAAATTTTAAGAACCCGGAGATTCCGTTTTAGGTACGGATTTCTTTTATGGGATTTTTAAGGAAAAACAAAGTTTCCAGAAATTTTTGAAGTACATGCTGTGTACTTTATGAGTACACGCCGTGTACTCTTTTCCTGCCCAAAGCCATGTGGTGGTCGTGTCCGGGCCACACACACGGTGTGTAGGGGTGACGTGGAGGCCGATTTTGGCAGAGTACGGAAAAACCCACTACACACCGTGTACATTAAAAGTACACGCCATGTACTTTTTTTATTTCATTAATCAGACTGGGGTCGTGCCTAGTGGTTATTAACGTCTTCATCTCCACCTAATTCCATCCAGAGCGTCCGAGGAGGCCGATTCTTCTTCGAGCCACCGATCTGTCACCGGTTGTCCGAATCGAACTCCGTCGATTGCAGAAGAATCGTAGCAATGAGTTCCTAGTTCTTCTTTGGCCTTGTTTCCTGATTCTTTCTCTTGTGTGAGTTATCTGAGGTTGAACGTTTTAGAAGTTTTTGAAGATCTACTCCATTCTAGTCCAATTCATGGTCCTAGGTTCAAGTATATAGATCCTTGAGGATCGAGGTAGGTGGTTTGTTTCCCTACATTTAAGTTCCTTGAGTTTTGGTTGCAAAAGTGTCGGATACCCCTGTATCGGGTATCCTGGGTTTAGGATTTTGATCCTATTGTTTATTTTCCCTAGATTTCTTGTTAGATTATGTTTAATTGTTGTTAATATATTCTTGGTTGTGTGATTGAGGATCACCGCACGGGTGTCCCCCCCTGTTTGGTTGTTTATCGTCGTTTGGCACCGTTTTCCTATGAGGCAAACCCGATTGAAATTCCTAGTTTAGTTGTTATAACTGTTTTCATGTGTTGCATACTATTTAAATGCTTTTGATGCATGGTAGATATTATCCAAGTAGTTTTTGAACTTACTTAGGGCTACTGACAGTCGATTACGCATGACTGGACTGCTCAGGGTTGTGAGAACCTAGTGTGGGAGATCAAAGAGGTAATAGACGATTAAGTGCTTCCCTAGAGGGTTTGTTGGTTTTAGTTTCATACGCAGGAACTATGAGAATAGGACTTTGTTTTTCCCAATAGTGTTCTTAGTTTACCCACACATCGAGACCACATGAGGAATTAGACGTAAGTGCTTCCTCATAGAGTATGTAGCTATCGTTGCAAGACCATAGGGGAATTGACATGAGAGCTTCCCAGAGTGTTTGTGCCTTGTTTGATTACTGGACTATAGGGGTCCGCTAGTTTTATCCACCCAGAGAGTTAGTGTGAATTTTTTATGGTTGGTTGTGATGAGCCCACCAAGCCAAAGAACAAGCTTAGGTTTTGTATTTCTTGTGTTTAAGTAGTCTTTTTAGATGCATGTTGTGTTACTTGATTTACCTTGGAATAGAAGGCTTTACTAGTTCTTCCTGGTTGTTTAATTAAATGAATGTGAATGGTAATTGGTGGGATTATTTATGGGTGTACCCCTAGTTCATTACTGTATTTATTTACCTTTAATTTTTCTATATCACTCACTGACAGTAGGGCACAAATCTTGTGGTGGTTGCCTACTAGGATTAGTCTCACACCCTGTTTGGGTCCTGCTTTTCGGCCCAAACAGATTATATGGTTGCAGGTATAGGTAGGGATTGTGGCACATCTACCTTAGGTACTTGATTGCTGGTTGGAGCTGGAGAGCATGGGACCGGGCTTGGCCCGTGATGCTGCTGGAGTTACTGTTTACATTTAGTACTTTGGTTTCAGTTGTATTTCATCACGTTGTTTTGTTTACTGCTTTCCATAGATACATGTACCATTCTACATCATTATTATATCAGACATTGCTTCTACTTTTAGTTCAGTTGTTGCATGCTATTTACTGCTTCCTCTATTGAATATCTTTATTCTTCCCCTGGATACCTTACTAAATGAGGGCATAGTTTCCCCACTGACTCACCAAGGCCTTCACTGCTAGTCGGTAGCCTCTGGTGTTCGGGGAAACGTGCCTGAGGTTATGTGGCGAACCGGGTACGGGGCGCCAGTTATGTGGCTCTGGATTCAGGTCGTTACAAAGTGGTATCAGAGAAGTTTTCTTCTTTTATATTACCTTAATGTTTTGCGACAATAGACAGGGATAGGGAGAAATGGGTAGTTAGTACTTAACTATGCCCTGGAGTAATTAACCCATGTACAGGGAAAAGCTATATTACCTCATAATTACAATTTTCAGTTTTTTCAAGTGTTACAATTTATTATATTTCACCGTTGGGTGATACACATGTTTTTTTCTGTTACCGTTTATATAATTGTGGTTCTATTTTGTTGCAACCCGATGAGATGAGGGTGTTCCATCTCATGCATCATATAAGAACTGAGTAGGAAATCACATGTCATGCATTTTACCATGCCATCTAGGGTGCATTAGAATTTCATGCTGTTGTGATAGATGTCGTGAGAAATTATGCATGTTGTTGTGATAGTTTCTGTGACGGACATACTTGCTATGCTGTTTTACTTGATATATGAATTGTTATGATGCCAAGATTTTATTCACGGGGAGTATGGGCCCCCACGGATCAGAATTTGGCACATAGATGTTTGTTTTTCAGTGTTTCTGGCATTCGGTGCAGTTTCTGAGCTACTGCCCGGGAAAACCCAGAATACATGGCGTGTACTTTATCAATACACGACGTGTAGTTTTAAACCGTGTTACTGACTGTGTGAACAAAAACACAGGGTGTCAGAGATTCTTCGGGGACATGCCGTGTACCTTAAGTACACGCCGTGTGGTAGTCAACCGTTTACCTGGTTGTGTCACTAACAACATGGGTCAGGGATACTCGTGTAGTACATGCTGTGTAGGTTTCTTCTAGTTACCTGGTCGTGCCACGAACAACATGGGTCGGTGTTATCCATCCTTATACATGTTGTGTTTGTTCAGAACACTCCGTGTAGGGGTCAGTTGTGTAGCTGGCTGTGTAACCTGATACATGGGTCGTCGAGCCTGTGTAGTACATGCCATGTGTTATAAGAACATGTCGTGTAGTTTTCTCCTAGGTACCCAGTCGTGTCACGAATAACACGGGTCAGTTTGATCTATCCTTATACTCGTCGTGTTTGTTCGTAATACGCTGTGTAGAAGTCAGCTGTGTAGTCAGCTGTGTAACCGCTACACGGGCTGCCAAAACCTGTCTAGTGCACGCTGTGTCTTTAGTGGACACGCCATGTAGTTTAGGATTTGGAGGACCATGTAGGTTAGCCATGTAAAGAGACTCGGGCAGGGGAGGATAAATTAAGTACACGCTGTGTTTTGGGACAACACGCTGTGTAGTCTGGGATGTTACACGACCAGTGGTGGTGGGAGTACACATCCATGTAAATGGATTTAACAAACACGTCGTGTACACCTGTTTTGCAAACTTAAGTGTTTCTCTCTCCTGTCCCCGTTTTGTACTCTTGTGTTTTCTGTCCTTGTTAATCCTAAATCTGGAGTTTTCTTTTGATCTTTCAGGGCTATGGTACCAAGACTTCCTCCCGTTTCACGTCAGGAACTAGACAGTGACTGTACGCCTGATATGGCAGACCAGGGACTACCTGTTGTTCTGTCGATCATTCCGGACATGGCACCTGCAGTGATTCCAGACACTGGTGTCGATGCTCAGTTCAGAGAGGGTTTCATTAGGTTCATGAAAACCTTCCAAGGAGCTCAGCATCCTATCCCGTCTATGGAAATGCTGACGAGAGTCTTCCAGCAGCAACATCCTCCCACTTTCACAGGGGATAGAGGACCTCAGGCTGCAGATTCATGGCTAGAAACCATGCTTTCCATCTTCGAGCATCTGGAGACACCCCCAGACCGAAGGGTGAAGCTCGTGATGTACATACTGATAGATTCTTCCAAGATATGGTGGGATGTAGTCTCGTAGGAAGGGCGCCAACGGACTATTGCTTGGGACAATTTCCAGCGTACGTTCTACGACTACTTCTATCCGGCGACGCTGAGGGCTGAAAGAGCCAGAGAGTTCATGAACTTGCAGTAGGGTACTCTTTCGGTTATGGAGTATTCCTCCCGCTTCACTGAGTTACAACGTTTCACTCCCGTTTTGGGAAATGATGAGCTGTTTTTGGCAAGGAAGTTTGAGGAAGGCCTCAAACCAGAAATCAGATCCTGGGTGAACGCCTTCTAGTTGACTTCTATTGCTCTGATAGTCAACCAGGAACTGATCACCAAACGAAATTTGAGGGAGACTGGAGTTGTTGACTAGGGCGGTTCAGCATCTAAGGCTGATTCATTTCATACTGACAGAAGGAAACACCACCGAGAGTCTACTTGAGGTGACTCGAGGAAGCGAGGTAATTCTTCTGGAAGACGGGATCTTCTTTCTAGCAACCAGGTGGTGTGATATCAGTGTGGAAAGAGCAGGCATAAGAAGGCTCATTTTCTGAGAGATCTAGTGGAGTGCCGATCATGCGGCAAGATGGGTCATCTACAGCATTTTTTCAGGGTTCTTCTTCTAGCAGCCAGTAAAGGAGGATCGGTTTCTACTCCTCGTATAGGAGCAGGATTGCCAGTTCCGCAGCAGACTGGGGGATGGAGTTCTTCAGGTCATTCATGCCAGGGTAGAGGTCATGAACATGGTGTCCAGGCTCAGGGAGGATCAGCTCAGGGATATCAGGCTGCTACACAGGGCCGCGGTACTATCCAGACTTTTGCGGTAGAGCAGATTCATCGGGAGTAGGATCCTGGACCTTCCACAGTTCGAGGTACGATATTAGTAGCCTCTGTTTTATCTTCTGCACTTTTCGATACTAGAGCTTCTCATAGATTTATTTCTGTGCACACTATGAAGAGCCTTAGACTTACTATCTTTACTTCTGAGGATACTTTGGCACTAGACACTCTTTTGGGACATAGAACTACTAGTGTGCGTCAGTGCAAGGAGTGACCCCTTGAGGTTGGTGGGTGTCACTTCTTGTGGGATATTTATGTCCTTAATATGATGGGTTATGATGTCATTCTCAAAATGGATTGGCTAGTTCCTTTTCAGGCCTTTGTTGATTATTATCACCATAGGGTGAGTTTCACGTCACCAGAGGGCATGTCCTTTCTTCACGAGGGTGAATGGGATGTCCAGGAAAGCAGAGCTAGACTAGAGCATCATGGGTTGGGCAGTTTTACAGTCCAGATTTCTGGTTTATATCTGGATGATCAGGGGACCTCTCAAATGGAATTCCCTCCGGTATTTGACTGTTTTCTGGATGTCTTTCTAGAAGACTTTTCAGTGTTGCCTCCAGAGTGTGAGGTAGACTTCTCTATTGAGCTTGTGCCAAGAGAATCACTGGTATCCATGCCTCCTTATAGGATGGCTACGCCTGAGTTGCAAGAACTCCAGAAGAAGTTGTAGGAGTTACAGGCAAAGGGTTTTATCTGACCCAGTACTTCCCCTTAGGGTTCACCTATATTGTTTGCGAATAATGCGGATGGTACCTTATGACTTTGTGTGGACTATCGGAATCTAAACCAATTGATGGTCAAGAACCGATATCCTTTGTCGAGGATTGATGATCTTTTTTATCAGCTTCGAGGAGCCAGGGTGCTCTAAAAGATCAATTTGAGATCTGGATATCATCAGTTGTGGGTTAGACCATATGATATACCTCTCACAGCTTTCCGAAGCAGTTATGGTCTGTACGAGTATCTGGTTATGTCGTTCGGTCTCACGAATGCGCCTGAAGTTTTCATGGCGCTGATGAACAGAGTTTTCCATCCTTACTTGGACTCTTTCGTCATTGTATTTGTGTATGATATCTTGGTGTACTCTCACACTCGACACGACCATGCCATGCTACCCATCTTGAGATCATATTGAGTACACTGAGAGAGAATCAGTTATATGCTAAGCTCTCAAAGTGCCACTTTTGGATGAACGGGATTCACTTCCTGGGCCATGTCATCTTAGAGAAAGGAGTATCAGTAGACCCATATAAGGTGAGAGCAGTATTTACCTGGGAGCAGCCAAAGAATTTCTTCGAGGTATGGAGTTTCTTGGGACTGGATGGTTACTACAGATAGTTTATACAGGACTTCTCACACTTAGCAGTGCCATTGATAGGCTTGACTTAGAAGGGTGTGAAGTACGCTTGGTCAGAATCTTGCGACTCAGCCTTCCAGGAGCTGAAGAGGATATTGACTTCAGCACTGATTATAGTGCTTCCAGAGCCGGGAAAGAGTTATATAGTTTTCTGTAATTCATCTTTCATCGGGCTTGGAGCAGTGCTTATGCAGGAAGATCATGTTGTTGTGTACAGATCTCGACAGTTGAGGCCCCATGAGAAGAACTATCCTACGCACGACCTGGAGTTGGCTGCTGTTGTTCATGCTTTGCGTTATTGGAGGCACTATCTAATGGGAGAGAATTTTGTGGTATATACTGACCACAAGAGCCTCAAGTATATCTTCATGCAGTGTGACTTTAATCTGAGACAGCAGAGGTGGGCCGAGTACCTACAGTCTTTCGACTTCGAGCTTGCTTATACGCCTGGGAAAGGAAATGTTGTGGAAGACGCACTGAGCAGGAGGACTCAGATTCAGGTAGTTTAGAAGGCCAGTAGTGAGTGGCAGTGAGTGGCTTTGTTCTCCGAGATGTATTTGGAGGTGCACAAAATACTGAGATAGATAGTTCTTTATTCTGTAGTTGTTACCTCTACTCTTTTAGATCGAGTTCGAATGAGGCATCTATCAGACCCAGAGGACCTAGTCCTATGGGAGGGTGTGTCAGATAGAGACCCTACTCCGAGGTGGACACTGGGTGATGATGAGGTGCTACGTTTTCATGGTCGCGTATGGGTTTCAGCGGACATACGTGAGGAGCTGATGCAGGAGTTTCATGCTTCAGCTTGGGCAGTTCATCCTGGTGTCACCAAAATGTACCGATACTTACATCATCAGTATTGGTGGCCAGGTATGAAGAAGGATGTGGCTGGTTTTGTTATGCGGTGTTCCACCTATCAGCAGGTGAAGGCAGAGCATCAGTGACCAGCAGGGCTTTTACAGTAGTTACCCATTCCTAAGTGGAAATGGAATGATGTTGCGATGGACTTCGTGACAGGGTTACTGAGATCGCCTCGAAAAAATGATGTGGTTTGGGTTGTAGTGGACAGGCTCACGAAGGTTGCACACTTATTGCCGATCAAGGAGACCTTCAGTGTTGATGAGCCGGGATGGTTGTACATTTGATAGGTTGTACGTCTGCATTGAGTTCCACACTCCATTTTTTCAGATAGAGATGCACGTTTTACTTCGCACTTATGGCAGGGGCTACAGAGGGCTTTGGGTACATAGGTACTTTTGAGTAAAACATACCATCCCCAGACTGATGGCCAGTCCAAGTGTACAATCCAGGTGCTTGAGGATATTCTCTGAGCTTGAATTCTATATTTTGGCAGTACTTGGAAGAAGCATATCCCTCTGGTGGAGTTTGCCTACAACAACAGATTTCAGGAGAATATTCAGATGGCACCTTACGAGGATTTGTACAGTAGGCCATGCCGAAAACCTTTATGTTGGCTAGAGGCAGGAGAGGCAGGTTTTCTAGGACCTCGTCTTGTTCAGGAGACCTCAGAGCGGATAGAGTTGATTTTGAAGAGGATGGCTACAGCACAATCTCAGTATAAGTCTTATGATGATCAGTGAAGATGACCTTTGGAGATCAAGGTTGGAGATCAGGTTTTCCTGCGCGTTACCCTGAGGTTGGGACATAAGAGGATTAGGAGATAGGGGAAACTCTCACCGAGATACGTTGGGTCGTTTGAGGTTCTGAAAAGAGTCGGGCTGGTTTCTTACAGGTTGCAGTTACCTCAGACGTACCAGGCCATGCACGACATCTTTCATGTTTCTCAGCTTCGACGGTATTTCTCAGACCCATCTCATGTTCTTCAACTCGAGGAGGTTGAGATGGATCAGGATGCATCTTTTGGGGAGCATCCTATCAGGATTTTCAATCGTAGTACAAAATTTCTCCATGGCCAGTTTTTTCCTCTAGTACGGGTGATATGGCAGCACGAGCGAGTGCAGGACAAAACCTGGGAGAGGGAGGTCGATGTTTGATCGCAGTGGCCAGAGTTGTTTGAGGATTCTTCTCCTACACATTGTTAGGGAAATTCGGGGATGAATATATTTATGGGGGGAAGTTTTTAAGAACCTGGAGCTTCAGTTTCAGGTACGGATCTCTTTTCTGGGATTTTTAAGGAAAAACAAAGTTTCAGGAAATTTTTGAAGTACACGCAGTGTACTTTCTGAGTACATGCTATGTACTCTTTTCCCACCCAAATCCGTGTGTTGGCCATGTCTAGGCCACACACACGATGTGTAGGGTGACATGGAGGCCGATTTTGGTGGAGTACGGAAAACCCACTACACGCCGTGTACTTTAAAAGTACACACCGTGTACTTTTTTTTATTTCATTAATTAGACGAGGGTCACGCCTAATGGTCATTAACGTCTTCTTCTCTGCCTAATTCTGTCTAGAGCGTCCGAGGAGGGAGATTCTTCTCCGACCCACCGATCCGTCACCGGTTGTCCGAATCAAACTCCATCAATTGCAGAAGAATCGCAGCGGTGAGTTCTTGGTTCTTCTTTGGCCTCGTTTCCTAATTATTTATCTCGTGTGAGTTATCTAAGGTTGAACGTTTTAGATTTTTTGCAGATCTACTCAGTTCTAGGCCAATTCATGGTCCGAGGTTCAAGTATATCAATCTTTGAGGATCTTGGTCGGTGGTTTGTTTCCCTACGTTGAAGTTCCTTGAGTTTTAGTTGCAAAAGTGTCGGATACCCATGTATCGGGTATACCGGGTTTAGGATTTTGATTTTATTGTTTATTTTCCCAAGATTACTTGTTAGATTATGTTTAATTATTGCTAATATATGCTTGGTTGCGTGATTGAGGATCACGCCATGGGTGTCCCCCCCCCCTGTTTGGCTGTTTATCGCCATTTGGCACCGTTTTCCTGTGAGGCAAACCCTATTGAAATTGCTAGTTTACTTGTTATAATTGTTTGCATGTGTTTCCTGCTATTTAAATGCTTTTGATGCATGGTAGCTATTAGCCAAGTAGTTTTTGAACTTACTTAGGGCTGCTGAAAGTCGATTACGCACGACTGGACTGCTCAGGGCTGTGAGAACCCGATGCGGGAGATCAAAGAGGGAATAGACGATTAAGTGCTTCTCTAGAGGGTATTTTGGTTTTAGTTTCGTACGTAGGACCTACGGGAATAGGACTTTGTGCTTCCCAAGAGTGTTCTTAGTTTACCCACGCATCGAGACCACAGGAGGAATTCAACGTAAGTGCTTCCTCAGAGAGTCTGTAGCTATCATTGCAAGACCATAGGGGAATTGACATGAGAGATTCCCAGAGTGTTTGTTCCTTGTTTGATTACTGGACTATAGGGGTCTACTAGTTTGAGCCACCCATAGAGTCAGTGTGAATTTTTGATGGTTGGTTGTGATGAGCCCACCAAGCCAAAGAACAAGCTTGGGTTTTGTACTGCTTGTGTTTAGGTAGTCTTTTTACATGCCTGATGTGTTACTTGATTTACCTTGGAATAGAAGTCTTTGCTAGTTCTTCCTGGTTGTTTAATTAAATGAATGTGAATGGTAATTGGTAGGATTATTTATGGGTGTACCCCTAGTTCATTACTGTATTTATTTACCTTTACTTTTGATGTATCACGCACTGACAGTAGGGCACAAATCTTGTGGTGGTTGCCTACTAGGATTAGTATCATAACCTTTTTGGGTCCTTCTTTTTGGCCCAAACAGATTATATGGTTGCAGGTATAGGTAGGGATTGTCTCCCTTCTACCTCAGGTACTTGATTGCCGGTTGGATCTGGAGAGAGTGGGACCGGGCTTGGCCCTCAATGCTGCTAGAGTTGTTGTTTACATTTAGTACTTTGGTTTCAGTTGTATTTCAGCACGTTGTTTTGTTTACTACTTTCCATAGATATATGTACCATTCTGCATCATTATTATATCAGACATTACTTCTACTTTTAGTTCAGTTTTTTCATGCTATTTACTACTTCCGCTATTGATTATCTTTATTCTTCCGCTGCATCCCTTTCCAAATGAGGGCATAGTTTCCCCACTGACTCACCAAGGCCCTCGCTGCTAGTCGGTAGCCTCTGGCATTCGGGGAAACGCGCTTGAGGTTATGTGGCGAACCAGGTATGGGGCGCCAGTTATGTGGCTCCGAATTCTGGTCGTTACAAAAATAAAGTTCGAAATACACTTATGTATTTATGTGGATTTGAAAATCATGGTAAAATCTTATATATACTTATATGTGTATACAAGGTATAAGCTTGGGATCTTGCATAACCTAAACAAGGCTAAATAGATTCTTGCAACTGTTGCATTCCTCATAATCATGTTTTAAACTAATGAGGATAGGTTTTGTTCAAACTCAGTTGTTACCAAACTTATATTATATATATATATAATTTCACACATAACCACATGTACATGATATGTATTTAAGGATACACAAATAAAATGTGATAAAATAGAACCCTTTCATGTTGTTCCATGTATCAAAAAGAAAACAATTCTTGAAAAAAAATGATCACTCATCAATGTTCATAAAACCAAAATAGTTGGTATGAAGAAACCATATAAGATTTTGAAATTTTAAAATAGGTTAGAGTAAGATTATATAATCCATGAAACTTTAAAATGGACAAGGAGGATTTTTATGTTTTAAGCATAACCCCTTGCATGTGTTTATATACTCAAAATATATTTAGAAAATACCCACGTGAATTATGGTTTAAAATAAACTGAATACATTTATATATATGTATATATATAGGTCTATATATACACAAGAATATAAGAGCTTTACCAAAGAAAACATAACAAAATTTATCCCTTACCTGACTTCGGGTGTGGAAAAAGGATGGGTAGGGAATGCTTTGTATTTTGAGGAGAGGAAGGATAGGTAACCACAGGTGAAACCAGGTTTTACATAATCCCTCTACATATATATGTGTATATTTATATAAAATGTTTCATATAAAAAAACATAAATAAAGACCCATGATCATGACTAAAACAACATCGATCCAATATTTTGCTTAAAAGTAGAACCCAAAATCAATCAGTGATTATAATTCATACACATATATAATGTTTGTGGAAAACTAAAACTGAAAAAAATAAAAGTAAACTAAAAAAAAATAAAGGGGATCAGGCGGGATCTTACGGGTAGAAGTCAAGGCCTCAAGACCATAAAACATTGGGGGATACTCAAGGGAGAAGAAGATAAAGAATAAGAATAAATAATAACCAGTGGGTGGCCGCTGGTTTGAGAATGATGGAGAAGACGATGTGGAAGAGAAAATTAGGGAAGAAATGGATGGTTCAGATTAGGTGAGATCTGATTGGATGGTCGAGATGAGTCCATGGTTTTTAAAAAAAATGGATGACCTCAATCAAATCTGAGATAGATCGGATGGCCCAGATCAACGCGGTGATTTAAAAAAAACTCTAATGGTTATGATTAGATTTGTGTTGGATTGGACGACGCATAAAAATATGGAGATAAGTCGCGATTGTTGAGGTTAAAGTGTCAGATTGACATCGAAGGCCCAGATCATACGTGGAGAGATCTAATGGCCTAAATTCAATCCCAGTTGAAAATATCCATCCCACAACAAATCGGAGAGGTGCTCGCGGCTTCCTTATAAGCCCAAGGCTCTGATTCTCAACTTAGAAATCATAGCACACACACAAGGGAGCCCTAAACATGGGATCCCTCCCCTCGAAGGCCTCAGCCTACTTATGTCTCGCCACAACCTTTCACCCACGGTGGCACTCTCAAGCACTCCTGCTCTCGTGCACCCTTTGAGGAACCTATGCCCATGCTCTGGCCAGCCTTGGCTTGGGCTGAGGGATAGGATTTTCCACCTGGTGTGAGTTGCCTCCCTTGGCCGGACTATAAAGGGTTGTCCCTAGTAGGCCCAAATTTTTTTTATAAAAACTAACCTAAAGAAAAAAAAAATGAAGTCTTAAGGGAACATAATACATTTATTAAAACTATGTAAAAATCATCCTATTATGCATGAATTTTATTTAAACATTATAAGGATAATGAATACAAATCATACTTTTTCTTTGTTAAAAGTATTTTAAAATTTTTTATAAACACTAAACCTTTAACATAAAAAGTTGTAAATTGAAAACTGGAAATTCTTATACTAATATTATAGAATTTAATCAAAATCCTAGTTTAATTAGAAGAAATTAACATAATTTAAAATAATATTTAATAAATGAAAATATTTACAATGTATTTAAACTATTTTTAAAGTGTTTTTAATTCCTTAATACATTTCAAAATCACTTAATTTTAATTCAAAATGTTTCACTATAATCAGAAGTTGTCTTATACTTTCAAATTCGTAAATTTTGGAAAACTAGGTTATACTTTAATGTTTTTAGTTAATTAACCACAAGGCCAATGGATATAATTATAGTCTTTGTAATTCAACAGTCAACCAAGGCAACGGTCGGGTTTCTTTCTTGTAAAAAACGTGATTAGAGTATTCTAACTTCAAACACCGAGACACAGAAGATAGTGCTCTTCATCCCTCTAATGCTTAGTATGATTGCTGCAGTTCTGGTTATATTTTTCTTAGTTGTGGTAGATCCAAAGGAAATACACTACTTTCTTAGCATGTTTGTGGTGTTGTGGGGTCTACCAGTGATTGTGATTGGCCTACTTTTAGTAATTTTTTGGTTAGTTATGGTCCTTAGGCCTTGTTTCCATGTATCCGTTTTCAGTGTTTTGAATGAATAAAAAGTCTTGAGTTTATTTTGCAGAAATTTAATATATAGAAATTAAATTAAACGAATTGTAATAATTAAAACTATTATTACAAAAGAAATTAATTTCGGGGTGTCACATTATCCCCTCATTCAAAGAATTTTTCCCTCGTAATTCTATTACACCCATAAGAAACTACCAGAAAAACTAGAGAGACTTTATACTCGAGGTCCCCTCCTCCAAGATCACCATTTTGGATAATCTACTGATGTTCCTAGTTGGATCCCCAAATTAGTTCCCAGTTCCTAGATCTCCTTGGCCCATATACACCATGAGAAATTAGGGTCAAACCTATTAATAAAACATTAGGTCTTCCAAAGAGTGGAATGAGAGGTGTGGAGGTTGGAGATTTGGGAGTGAGATACCTCTCTATAAATCTCTCATACCACCTCTCAATTGAACACTTCAAAGTTGTAAAGCATCCTATACATATTGAAACTTAGTACCTGGAACAGATAGGTCACTCGAGTGTCACCCTCTAAGGCAGCTTCATGAAACTTCCCCAAGGCTAGGTAGTTCTCGGACAAGGTGAAGCAAAAGAAGAGAACTTCATGGTACTTTCCTCTCTGCCAATACTCTACTAGTTATGCAGTTGTTATGTGGTGATAAACATGACGGTTTCCCTGGTAGGCTCGAAGGACATTTGGGCTAAGGTACACTTTATAAAGACGTTTACAAGACAAGCACAA
Source organism: Viscum album (assembly GCA_963277665.1). Taxonomy (NCBI): domain Eukaryota; kingdom Viridiplantae; phylum Streptophyta; class Magnoliopsida; order Santalales; family Viscaceae; genus Viscum; species Viscum album. The sequence goes on along the minus strand of OY728164.1, from coordinate 477,797,843 downwards.
GTTGGAAAAAGGGTAGTAGTATTATGAACATGTCTTGGTGATTATGGATTCTATAAATTCAGTAGGAAGTGATAAAAGGTTGATCGATGAACTCACGTCTTCCATATGAAAGAGAAAAAAAATCAAGGGACATGTTTTACTTAGTAAAGCGTAACCAGATTACGATAGAGACATTAATTTTGTAAAATCATAATAAGATACCAACACATAAAACATAACATTATTCATTTAACAAGGTTTGTAAAATCAAGGTGTTACATAATCATCGTGACATCTTTTCACAGGTATTACCGGTGTTGGTGATTTCTTGGGTTCCCGGTCAAACAAATCCCCAAGGAGGTTCCAAATGCTTCGATCTCTTGGGTCCAGATGCAACACGAGCAACTAGGATTGACCGCATGTGGGCATCTATAGTTCATAGTGAGAAAGTCATGACGTGTATGAAGTTGGGAAACATCGGCATGAACTAGATGTTGATAATGCAAAAGAGTAATCTCATCCTTAAGAGCTCCAAAGTCTATAACGTGACCATAGATACCGTTGGTTAAAATTTGACAAAGGTATGCCGCTCGGAGGTCACCCCCTTGTGCAACCTCTTAGAATTCCTCTCGAGATGAAGAATTACTAGCCAGGGTAAAACACTTAAACAAACCCTCAAATTATTTTCCTTATTGTGCATAGAATCGAAATTGGGCATGCATAAAAATATAGTCGAGGATTGATCCTTGGTGAAATTGGATTACACGAGGAGAATTTGATACACAGTAGAGGGTTTTTTATGATAGACAAATATTTTCAAATGTCTCATAGTTTTCTGCACATGACATTCCCACTATAGTCTCTAATACTTCTGTTGGAAGAGACAGAAGGTTTGATTCATCATCCATCTAAAATATTGAGAAGGATTTTTCTTAGTATTATGAAATTAAGTAATTTATGGTTGCTCTAATTTTCCATAGTTTTCCTAAAACGATCCTCTGATACCAACTATCATGACCCCAACCCCATAAGTCTGAAATCAGTGCCTGAAACATGGTGTGAACTTTTCTTCATAAAAATAGGCTTATAAAAAATTGCACATATATTCCCAATACAGAGGATAATTTTGGTTTAGGTTCTTGGAAAATCATACAATTTTGAATCGCTTCTTCTGAAAACATAATAGGGCTAAGCTTCAAATTGATGTCCTAACAAAGAGTACTCAAGGTTTGGGAAAAACTGCTAAAATCCTATAAAACATAAATTAAAATGTAAGGTGATCATAAAAATTCCCAGTAAGGGGGTTTTAAAACATTGGAAAAAAAATCCCCCTTTTTAAAACAACCACCTTGAAAATAATCATAAAACATTTTCTTAAGAGGAAGATATTACATTTTGAGGCACACCGTCAATATTTTCAGAGGTTACTTGAAGACATTTTTTTCAAAAGACCGTTTTCATACAAGATAACTGTTCTAAAAAACATGAATCAGAGTGTGCATGTGTATGTAAGAAATGAGATGTGCATAATTCATAACTTATTCAATCCAACTCCAAAAGCATAGTTGTGATTATAATCATTCATATCATGATTCATCACAATATAAAACAAAATTCACACGGCTTTAACATTAGATAATTTTCCCTTGTTTAACTTTCCATTTTCATACTTGGTTATGCCTTATGATTTCACATCCAATATCATAAAAGATTCTTAGCTAAGGATCCACAATCCCTTGGTTGATCATTTACCATTCCATAATGAGGAAATTTATAATTCCAGACTTTTTCAATGCCTTGCGCCAAGACCGTGCGGGTAGAAACCCAACATAATTGTGGTTAACTACCAAACATAGTTGTGAACAAAGATAGCATCATGTTCACACATCATTTCACTTAACTCATGAGACTTCATCACTTTACCCAATGCATTGGAGCACATTATAATTCTGGGCGTACCCGTCACATCACTTTAAGTCCAATATATTTCTCATATGTCATAGCATGGTCTTATCTTTGCAGTGTTCATACTATATATAAAACTTACATTTTTAATCCATAATCATTTGCATACATTCACTTAATTTAATTGAATTATGCATTGAGTGCAAAAGAACTAGATTTGTTCATTCCAAATTTAATAATGACGTGCAGGAACTAAAACATCATACCCTTACAAATGTAGTAAGAATTTGTTTACATAAAATTACAGGTTATCACATGAAATAACAACAATTGCATTAAACTCTTAAGAACTTGAACTTTTTTCTAAAACCATGTTTACATGATTTGACATTGGGATACTCATTTAATTCAAGCAAAGTGAAAAGTTTAAATCATAAACTACCAATTATCCAATCATTTCTTATGAAAATTGGGAAAATACAAAGTGTGGATTATTTATTAGAGAAATTTTCATGCATAAAATAAATAATTAAACATGTGTACTCATGCATGAATGTATATTTATGCTTCAACATAAAATATATCATACCATTTTCTTGAGATATAAAGGTCAAAATACACTTATATATTTATGTGGATTTGAAAATCATGGTAAAATCTTATATATACTTATATATGTATACAAGGTATGAGATTGAGATCTTGCATAATCAAAACAAGGCTAAATAGATTCTTACAACCGTTGCATTCCTTATAATCATGTTTTAAACTAATGAGGATAGGTTTTGTAAAAACTCAGTTGTTACCAACCTTATATATATTATATGTATATATATATATATACTTTCACATATAACCACATATACATGATATGTATTTAAGGATGCACAAAGAAAATGTGATAAACTAGAACCCTTACATGTTGTTTGATAAACCATACGAGATTTTGAAATTTAAAAATAGGTTAGAACAAGCTTATATAATCCATGAAACTTTAAAATGGACAAGGAGGATTTTTATGTTTGAAGCATAACCCCTTGCATGTGTTTATATACTCAAAATATATTTAGAAAAGACCCACGTGAATTATGGTTTAGAAGAAACAAAATACGTTTATATATATGTATATATATATATATTGGTCCATATATACACAAGAATATAAGAGCTTTACCAAAGAAAACATAACAAAATTTATCCCTTACCTGACTTCGGGTGTGCAAAAAGGATGGGCAGGGAATGTTTTGTATGTTTAGGAGAGGAAGGATGGGTAACCATGGGTGAAACTAGGTTTTACATAATCCCCCACCCCCCTCTCTCTCTCTATATATATATATATAATGTTTCATACAAAAAAACATAAATAAAGACCCATGATCTTGACTAAAACAACACCAATCCAACATTTTACTTAAAAGGAGAACCCAAAATCAATCGGTGATTATAATACATTCACATATATAAAGTTTTTAGAAAACTAAAACTGAAACCAATGAAGGTAAACTGAAAAAAAAGGGATCGGGGAGGATCTTATGGGTATAATTCAAGGCCGCAAGACCATAAAACAGTGGGGGATAATCGAGGGAGATAAAGATAAAGAATAAGAAAAAAGAATAATCAGTGGGTGGCCACTGGTTTGAGCACAATGGAGAAGATGATGGGGAAGAGAAAAATGGGGAATAAATGGATGGTTCGAATTAGGTGAGATCTGATTGGAAGGCTAGGATGAGTCCGTAGTTTTTTTTAAAAATGGATGACCTCGATCAAATTCGAGATAGATAGGATGGCCCAGATCAACGTTGTGATTTTAAAAAAAAACTCTGATGGTCATGATTATATCCATGTTGGATCGGACGACACATAAAAATGCAGAGATAAGTTGTGGCTGCTGAGGTTCGAGTGCCGGATCTACATCGATGGCCCAGATCACGCGTGGTGAGATCTAATGGCCTTGATTTAATCCCAGTTGAAAATCGTCATCCCACATCGAATTGGGGAGGCACACGCAGCTTCCTTATAATCACGAGGCTCTGATTCTCAACTTGGAAATCACAACACACACACAAGGGAGCCTTACACACGGGCTCCCTCCCCTTGTTGGCCTCAGCCTACCTATACCTCGTCGCAGCCGTATGCCCGCGGTGGCGCGCTCAAGTGCTCCTGATCTCATGTGCCCTTCGGAGAACTTATTCCCATGCTCGGTACGGCCTTGTCTTGGGATGAGGGCTAGGCTTAGCCACCTAGTGTGAGCTGCCTCTCTCGGCCCGGCTATAAAGGGTTGGCCCTAGTAGGCCCAATTTTTTTTATAAAAACTAACCTAAAGAAAAAAATAAAGTCTAAAGGGAACATAATACATTTATTAAAACTATGTAAAAATTATCCTTTTAAATATGAATTTTATTTAAAAATTAGAAGGATAATGAATACAAATAATAATTTGTCATAGTTAAAAGTATTTCTAAAATTGTTTATAAACACTAAACCTTTAACATAAAAAGTTGTAAATTGAGAACTAGAAATTCTTATAATAATATTATATAATTTAATCAAAATCATAGTTTAATTAGAAGAAATTAACATATTTTAAAATATTGTTTAAGAAATTAAAATATTTAGAATGTATCTGAAATATTTGTAAAGTGTTTTGAATTCCTTAATATATTTCAAAATCACTTAAGTGTAGTTCAAAATGTTTCACCATAATCAGAAGTTATCTTATAATTTCAAATTTTTAAATTTTGGAAAACTAAGTTGTACTTTAATGTTTTTAGTTAATTCACCACAAGGCCAACGGATATAATTATAGTCGTTGGAATTCAACAGTCACCTAAGGCAATGGTCGGGTTTCTTCATTATAAAAAATGTGATTAGAGTATTCCAACTTCAAACACCAAGGCACAAAAGATGGTGCTCTCCATCCCTCTAATTCTTAGTACGATTGCTACAGTTCTGGTTATATTGTTCTTAGTTGTGGTAGATCCGAAGGAAATCCACTACTTTCTTGGTATGTTTGTGGTGTGTTGGGGTCTACCAGTGATCGTGATTGGCCTAATTGTAGTAATTTTTGGTTAGTTATGGTCCATAGGCCTTGTTTACATGTATCTGTTTCCAGTGTTTTGAATGAATAAAAAGTCTTGTGTTTATTTTGTGGTCATTACTTATATAAAGAAGAAATTAAACCAAGTGTAATAATTAAAACTACTATTACTATATAAATTATGTTCGGGGTGTCACAATGATTATCCTTAAAAGGATAATGGAAAACTCCAATGAATCATCATTGATCTCACCATGTACAACAAGGTGTGGTTTCTCCTTTCACTTACACAATTCCACTGAGGTGTGTAAGGAGGAGTGAGTTGAGATAAAAATTTTAACTCTTGTAGATAATCAATGAATTATTGATTAAGATATACTCCAATACAATCTGAGTGAAATTTTTTGTCTTCTTACCAAGCTGATTCTCATGTTCATTCTTGTATTCCTTGAATTTTTCAAAAGAATCTGACTTATACCTCATTAACTATAAATATCTATATCTACTAAAATCATTAGTAAAAGTTATGAATTATGAGTACCCACCCCTTGCTTCAACAAGAAATGGTCTACACACATTATTATGAACTAATTCAAGAATATCTTTAGCACTTTTTTCTTTCCCACTAAATGGGGATTTGGTCATTTTTCCTTGTCAACATGCATTATATACACCAAGTAGTTTTAGTTAAAAAGAATATAAGTATCCATATTGATGTAATTTAGTCAAAATATTTTCATTTACATGACTTATATAGTGATTCCAAATTTGTGTGTGGTATGATTCATGTGAAGTAAATGCATTATCGATTTCCATTATTTGGTTTGTGTAATCCAACATATAAATACCATTATTTTAATGTGTCTTACCATAAAAAATGATATATTTATAAAATAAGAAACATTTATTCCCCAAATTTGAAAATAAATCCATCCATATCAAGTCTATATATAGAAATACTTTTTTTGGTAACTTAAGGCACATAATAAAAACCTTTTAAACCCAAGAACATTCTGGTTGGAAACATGAGGTGGTAGTCCCTGATAGCTACAGCAGCAAGTTTAGCTTTGTTGGCTGCTTGAAGATCTACCTCTCCTAAATAAATTTTTATGAATCTACTTGGTTCCTTTATTTGAATAAATATTTTATAACCATAATTTGTATATAATACCCAATTTTTAGAAATAGATAAATTTCACTTGATAAAAAATGCACATGAAGCATCCCCTTGCTTCTTTGGTTGGGTGTATTTTTTCTTCTAGTGGCCCTTCCTACCACATGAAAAATAGACAAAACCATATTACCTTTCTTTCCCCTTGATCTTCCTATTACTGAAAGTGTGTGAAAAAACTTTTTTATTAAATATATTCACTTTACCTTTCCATTTTTTCACCATATCGATGGAAGTTTTTTTCATGATTTGTATCCTTATCTACTTGGTGAAGAGATGTAAAAAGATCTGGTAGATACTTATCAATATTTTTCATATTAAAATCCACAACAAAACTAGATAAGATATAAGGTATTAGGGTGGAATGAGGTCGGTTCCCATTTCTTCTTGGTGTTTAAACCCAAGAACCTTTAAACTCTCAATGTAGCCAATGATATTGACAACGTGAAGCCCAGCTGGGGCACCCTATCTAAGCTTACTGTAAAAGAGAGCCTTTGAAATATCAAACTATTTATGTATATCTCCATCTTGATAAATTCCACATAGGTTATCAATCAATCTATACACATTCAAGTTTTCTTTAGACTTCATTAGTTTACTAGACATCGATGAAAGCATCAAACATTGAGTGTCGACTACATCACTCAAATGTTTTTCTATACAATGAACACTTCATAACTCACTAATAGAGCTAACATTTTCATTATATTTTATTTGAATTTAAATGAACTAAACCCCAAAAAAAATTCAATTTTTGTAAAATTGCATCATTTTTTAATTTTGAAGCGCTTTGAGCTAAATTGTGAAAATTTCTTAATTCTAGAATTTTAACTATTTTCAATATCTTCAGTATTTTAGGAATATCTTTTTCAATTTTGATCCAAATATAATCATTATTTTTTTTAAAAACCCATTATTAGTGGTTTAAATATATATAAATTGGACCAGATCTTAATTCTAACGTATGGAGACCCAAATAAATCAGTCTTTATGGAAAGTTTTTTTACATGGAAGTATAGACCCCACCTCAATAATTGAGTCATAACTCAGTATTCACACCTCCAATTAATGATATTATAGTTTGATTTGAAATATAATTAAATGTTTAATTATTAAAACAAATATCATTGACATATTATATCATTAATATAGCCATTAGATGCTTGAAATTGGGGGGGATTTAGGAAACTTTCCGGAAGAAACAATTGTATTCATTAATTGAATAATAACTTTCTAACTGTGTGTCCAAAGGATCTAAAATTTTTAGGGTCAAAACAAAATTTAATTATTAAAAACTATATATAACGGTACATATATATATTATTACATTAAATTGTATAAAATCAGTAAATATTTCAGGGAATCAAATACTGGATAGAAGATCTTCATCCCACCTCTCCATATATACTCATCTCTTATTCATTTCAAAGGATGGTTGGATTAAAGGGAGGGTGTTGTACTGATGGATAAATGTTGTACAATATGATTATTTCATGAATTAATCAATCCATGAAGGTATAAACTCTACGTGGTGGTGGGAAGTGAATATCTAAATGCATTTCCCCTTTTGAGTTTGTTCTTTTCATTATAAACTCTTTTCTTTTAAATAAACATGAAATTTGTTTGAATGAATGAACAAGTTATATTTTTATATTGTTTTCATTTTATAGTTTTTTTTTAATTTTTATTAACTTATTATTTTAAAATATTTTCATTGTTGTTTAAACTTATTTGGGTGAGGTCTCCCCATTGAGCATAATAAGTTCAATTAGTTCTAATTTTTCAGAGGTCTTTGGGAAATCAGATCACATTCCTAAGTACATAAACACCCATATTTGAGGTATTGATATGGTTTATAGTCAATATAGGCGTATAACTTGAGGTATTGATTTATACATTGGATAATTTAATTATAATACATTTGTTCTACAGTGATAAAGGGAGTGTTAGACGATTGAAGTTTGTATGTCGCTGCCTTCTTTAGTTTTTTTCTTCAGTATGGTTTTCTTATGATTTTAAATAAATAATGTAGATTTATTGTTTTAATATTATTTTACTTAATTTAACATATTTTAACTCATTTTAACTCCAAATTTTTAGTTTTAACATTAATAAAAATAAATTAGCAAAGTGGCAGTTTGATAGCTTAGTTTGGAACCTCCCCATGAGACAATCCCGTGATCACCACTGCACTACATTTTAAGGTAAAAAATATTGACTGGGGTAATGTGAATGAAAAATCTAGAATTACTCACCTCTTTAGTAGGCATATTTTGCGTTGAGAATTCTAGCATGTAAGATTTCTGTTCATGGCATAGCACAACTCAAAGGCATCTAATCCACTCCTAAAAGTTGCTTCTAGTTAGGAGGTTATCTTTCTCCAATATTGATCATAGGGATAGTTTGGATGATGAACATTTCATTTTATTCTAAAATTAAAAGAATCATATTATTATTACTTTTCTTGATTAAAAAATAAGTGATAAATAATTAATTAAATGTTTTTATTTATTTATTTATTAAATCTCCCAATATTTTATTAAGTCTTAATAGCCATATCCATTGAACTCAGAATGTATAGTTGCTTTAACAACATAGTGGAAAAGGTCCTCATTAAATTTATTAATGATCTAGACTTTGGCCATGAAAACCATAATAAAGTAATTAGGTAGGCGGTTTTGCCAACTACGAAATTCCAGCTCCTTGATCCATTGATTGGATTCCCCTATCCTAAAATCCTAACTTGGATTTCCTCAACACTTACCTCCAAATTTTTATTGAATAGACTTTGGATGCTAAACTTGATACAATTTCAGTTAATTCAACCCAAAACTCTCATGATAACTCTCCAATAAAATTAAATGTCCATAATTTTGACATGTTCTATGGTTTCATTTCCAATCAAGTAATGGAAGGCTTATTCTAAATTAATATTTAATTGAGGGATTTTAATTTATTATGCATAAATTTTTATCTTTTTTTATCCTTTAAATGTCTTGTTAATATTAAGTGTATGTTACTTAATTAATTAAAAATGTTGGATAAAACTTTTACGCATAATTCATTTTATTTAATTTATGTTTTTACACATTAACTTATTTATTTATATAATCACGTCCTTACATTCATAAATTAAATAATTTCATAGATGGAAATAATTAATTAATTAAATGACCCATTTATGATATTTATCTAATAGTTAATTTAATGAGTGGACATTAAATTAACCTTTGACAAAGGGAAAATAACTCCTATTGTCGATTTTTGTATGAGTAATAGAATTCCACCTCACCACCTATGTATCACTTGGGTTGGCATCATTATGGTTTCATATTAAACCACCTCCATGCACATTAGGATGATCCATTAATTAAAAATATTTATTAATTACGCATAGGTGAGGGTAACCAAAAGATTGGTTAAAGGTGTTACATAAATATCCTTGACAATGTAGGTCCTACATAATAATGGAGGGAGGTATGACTCACAGACCATCATTTAATTTAATAATAAATAACTACAAACTCATGTAATAAATTAAATTAAAACATCCAACACCTACACAGGTCTTGGTCAAGCTCGTGAATAGTCATACATACAACAAATATAGAAAATTAAATGGCTAGCATATATTTCTTTATTTGTTATTTTATTATTTAAGATAAATGTGTTTTCTTTAATTAATTAATTAATTAATTAATTCTATTTCATCTTAATGATCATCTGATATTATTTGTAGATACATGTAATTAATGGAATTAATGGAAAATAAATGGAAGAACCAATAATGACATATTAATTACAATAAATTAATTGATCATTTAAAATTATTTTAAACCATTATTTAATTTTCAAACACACAATGGTGTTCTAATCAATAAAATAATATTTTAATGCTGCAATTTTCAAATTTAATGTAATTATAATTTTTTTCATTAATGGGATAATACACAGTGTGTACATGCAGCTATGTGCCATGTACCTCAATTTTCATATATCCAAGTCATGTGTTTGGGGTTTCAGCATGCTAACTTAGCCAGACTACATGGTGTGTATATTCCATCTACACACCCTGTATCTGTTTTCTGTATGCCAGGTTGGCTTGGTCAATACACGGTGTGAAATAAAAGCACAACATGTAATTATTTTCTTAACGCATCTAGATACAATGCGCATAGGTATATGACATGTGCTCGGACCACACACCGTGTAACCCATTTTTACTAGCCAATGATTTGGAACTTTCCAATGGCATCTCTAGTCATTCTTCATTTATTCTTAAACCTTTAAGAAAATGAAACACTAAAAGAACATGATTAATATGTTGATAACATGTTAATTCAAATAATATTAATTAATTAATAACATGAAATGAAAATATATCCATGCTTTCACATAAATAAATAATCAAATAAATAATTATAAATTTAAACATGAACTCTATGATACCACTTGATGGTTCTGAGTGTAGTGAAAGTGTGTGATGGTGGGAGATATATTTAAATTTCTTTTAATAATCATTACCCAAAACCATGAGCGAGGTTATTTCACATCAAATTTATAATTAATTTATTTAATATTTGAATGAATAAATAAATGGTCTTATGAACTTTCTTCATTGGTGAATGTTGATCATCTGAAAAGAACCTTTTAGATTACCTTCATTGTTTTGTGAGTATCTAAGGATAGAATCCCTCTAACGATGATCCACACATGCTTCTAGGATATCCAAACAACACCACTCAATCTTTGAGTGCTAGTGTGGTGAGTCAAATGTCTTGAGTTATTCATTATTGATCGTTTATTCTGTGATCTTAAAGAAATATCTCTTGTATTTCTTGTTCTTGATAGGGTGAGTGAAGGAGGAGTTGAGAGAGAATTCATTGTGTGAAACAATTCTATATTATCAATTTATGGATACTCTATACAATAGAAATAATCATCTATTTATATATTTTTTATTTAAGTTAAAATATTATTTAATTTCATACAAGATATTAAATAACATTTATTACCTTTAATAAACCCCAATCCACATAATAATAATTATATTATTATTATTATTATTTTGTGTTTCAACATGCACAATAACAAATATTATGTAAAAGACTTGTTAATTAATATTTATCACCAGCCTCGGTCTTGGTTCGTTTGAACTCCTATATCATATATTGAACAACTAAATAAATATTTTATTTACAATCTAGTTAATAAATATTTATTAAAATATTTAATAGATAAAATAAATATTTTATTCACATACTGGTGAATAAATATTTATTTAATTTATGCGATCAATATAACATGAATAAAATTATTCCTCAGACTTGAGAATAATATTTATTCCATTAATTAAACTCAAATAGAGTTTAATCAAGATCAACAGAAACACTTAGTGTGTGACCCTCTAGGATTCTTTCTCGTTGGCATTAGGCAGGATTGCATGAAGTCCAATATTACTGTCTAGCAATGGGTCAAGGAACCCAAGAGAAAGAACTTAATATCACAATTACGACAACCACATATAAACCCTAATTGTGTAATATAATCCCTTTTTCATAATATATCATCAAGCTGGTTTCATAATCATGTTAGCAACCTATATGCTCAATATGTCTTTCTTTAACTATCTGAAATAAACACATCATTACCCCATGGTGATGGAATTTAATATGATGGTTCTATTTCAATAAAAGGGTTGTGATACCATATTCTATAAATATGGAAGGAAAAATCCTTCCTTAACTTATTCATTAATGTCATGTCAGTCATGATGCACCCAACATATCCAAATTCACCATGAATTGTTATCATCATGGTTTAAGAAATACATATAGGTACGTGAGTTGTAACATGCATTAATAAAAATCTTAAAGTCTAAGAACCATCACACATGCTTGTAGATAGGAATATCCAATGACACCAAAACATGCAGAATTCCTACTGGTAGGTCTATTCTCATAATCTCCCATCTTAGAGATTACCACATGCGAACTTCATGAGAATAAGCTTCATATGCTTATGATTACTCACACTTGACAGTCTATGTACTATGTGGCCCATTATAGTATGTTATCTAACCGCAGAAAATTATTTGAGAATATCATACTAGCACATCAAGGTTCTCATCATAGTAGAGAACTGCTATGACCTTATCAATGAGACAGATACTCATCACCCCATAGTTATCTCTTATTATTACATTAGATTCACCCATAACAACAAACAATATGTAATAATAAATTTTATTAATATTCAATACATATAGTAGGGAACTGCTATGACCTTATCAATGAGACATATACTCATCACCCCATAGTGATCTTTTATTATTACATTAGATTCACCCATAACAACAAATAGTATGTAATAATAAATTTTATTAATATTCAATACATATAATATTCTTGAATCAAAGTACAAATAGTTGGTCATAGGACACCAACTTCAACAAACTCATCACCCCATAGTGATCTCTTATCCGGAAGGCCCTACCTAATCCTAGCCTAAAAGGCTAGTTAATTTCCTCTTTTAATTCCTATATCATAACCCAGTCCCACAAACTAGGGAATTTCCTTAGTTAACTCACACTATTCCCTTTGGAAACCCAATTCCAAGTCATCAAGACAATTCTCATAACCCTCACTTGGGTACCATATTATATCTCCCTTAAGAGAGCTCTCAAGTTCAACATCCATAGAAAACCCTTCAAAACAAACTAAATCATTACTTGGAGGACTTATCCCACTCCTGTAATATGTTAAGTCTCTAATTCCACACTCAATATGGTGTTTACCATCATGTGTGAGATGTACGGTTGTCTCCCCATCACCACTAGGCATAAACCTCTCATGTTTTCCCAATCATCCCTATGAGACCAACTTAGTCTTTTTAAAAATCATCTCAAGACTAAGGAATTATAACAAGCCCTCATAATTTCAACAAAAATCCTCACCCCCTTAGAGAAACAGTCGTTAAAAGATCCCAAAATACCCAAAATTCAATGAATACCTCACACCATCTCTAGGAGGCCTAATTCCACCCTGTTTCTTTACCTAGGGCACTCCAGCTCCCATCCCCTTTAACCCGAACACATATTTTCGGGTATACATGCACATTCATGCACAAATAATAATATGGTTTAGTATTATAGGGACCACCTAACAAAAACACACAGTTATCATCCTAAGCATGATCTTCTCATCCTCGATTAATCATTTCCATGACTTTCCAAGTTTTTTCCAACACTGGAGCCCTTATCTAAGACATCACATAAAAATAATTATTTATAAAAATTTATAATTAATTATTCAATTTGATGCAATGAAGAAAAATCACCAAAAAAATAATTAAACAACATCGCTCCATCAAAATTGCACAAAACCATGTGTGTTAATCCCCTCAAAATCCTCTATATCCTAGCCAATAAAAATCCACATCGATGAAGACAATTTCCACCATGATCGGGTGGAATCATCACTCGAACCCTACACTAGAGTCACTAGAAAACCAGATAATGAAAAAGAAAAACCAATGAATAATATAAAAATCATACCTAAAATCATAATAGAAATAGTTATATAACACCCATCACTGTAACACTTTGAGATTTTAAAAGAACACTAAATTCGATAGCGTATACAACATGCAACACCAAACTTAAACGAATTAAGGAATATTATTATTTTATGACCATTATAACATATTCATTGAATTGGTGGGTATGAATAGAAGTAGAAATATTATAAAATTTATATAAATTTCATAATCAATAAAAAATTATTAATAAATTCTTAGGAAATAAGCACTCAAAATTTTTTAGTCATTTTATTCTTCAAAATATATTTCCTTGAGTGAATATAATAATTAATTGTTGGAAAATTTAGAAATTTTAATTTATCAAATAAAAATAATTTTTTAAATCGTCATATCAAAATTAACTTGGGGTAAAATTTTGGGTTTTTTCTGAAATTATTGACTTTTCAGTGAATAGTGAAAATACCAATTTTTCAAATACTACTATTTATTTTCATTAAATAAATAATTAAAAAATATTATATTTTTAATTGTGTATTAAATTTAAATAGGATCCATTTTATTTATAATAATATAATTAATTACATTTTAATCATTAATCTTAATGATTCTGATATAAGTTAATTATTATACTTAAAAATGCATTTTTCTGAAAAACTATTTTTCATTATGTTTTATGAATTTATACAAAAATTTATTTATGTTACTTATGGATATTGAATATTTAAAAATGGATTCCATGTTTGTAATTATTTATTTCAAATTGCATAAATATATTCATTTTCTTTTTTCATTAAAAATAATAACCTTAGAAAAAAATTTGTCACCTTGGTAAGGATAAATCGGGTAATTAAGGTTAAAAACATTTTGATAAGGACAAAAAATTACCATAAAACTTGAATTTAATCTATTTTATGAGTTAATTTCAACCATAATCATAAAATATTTTAATTTATGGAAATTGTTTACCATTTTTCATTGAAAATTTATTATATATTATTTTTAGTAAATATAAATTCAAAATGTCAATCTCTTGATTTTAATATTTATTAAAAAATTGAAAGGAATAAAAAAATTATGTTTAGTTATAAATGTTTATTTGAAATATAAATTATTATTTTATCATGGTAATTTATTTTTAATTTTTATTTATGAAATAATTACCTTAAATTCTTATGCAGTGTTGATAGGTGCTTATGCAAGGAGTAGAAAAATCAAGTAAATAATTTTAAAAAATACTAAAAGTAATATTTTTGGGTTAAATATAGTTTTCCATGAATTTAAAGATGAATCTAACATATTTTTAATTTTTTAAAGGTTTATATTTAAATTCCAATACTATAATTTGGTTTTCAAAGTCAAATTATGTGAATAGTTCTTAAAATTACATTAATAATATTTTATTTTAAATATATTTTATTAAATTATGTAAAAATAATAAAAATATTTAGATATGGAAATTATTATTATAAATGTACTAAAATTTCATACCTTGTACCTTATGATCTAATTTTTACCTTATAAGTAAAATTATAACCCTTTAATATTGAAAAAAGTAATCAAAGTGGTTAAGGTTAAAAATGGTTAACCAAGGGGTTAAACCAAAAGATAAAATTTAAAATGATATTTAAAACCATAAAAAATTGATAAGATGATTATTTTAAGGACATTTATTCCTTATATTCGAATCCATTTCATTTCGGAACCATTTTATATGAGTTAGACACATATGATACTATAATGTTTCATGTATTTCTAAAAATGACATTAATGATATTTTATAATAAATAATATTTTATTAAATGAATTGAAATTCATAAAAATACTATATTTATCCAAGTGAATGGTATTTGGTTAAAAATATAAACCATGGTAACATTTATGAGTCACTTATCCTTTTATGTTAACATTATCAACCCTTAAAGAGTAAAAAACATTGATATCACAGTAATTGTCAAAAGGGTTAATGGGGGGTTAAAACTAAGTGATAAGAGTGAAAACAAAACTAAAACTTGTAAAAAAATTATTTTATAGAATTATTTAGAACCATACTCATATTATATTCAAATTATATCAATTTGGATCAATTTTTTCATGAAAATTAATTTATATTAATTTAATACTTTAAGTAATTCCAAGAGTACACCTCTACTCACTTATAAAAGGGAACCTCATATCCCTCATTATTCACAAAGTTTGAGCCTTCTATATTAGCCAATACATAAACTAATATCATCCTATATTCCTTAACCATATACTATAGCCTCTATTGTTTCTATAAGATCATCCTTTCAAGGTTTATGGTGTAATATAAAGAGAGTTTCTCAAGGAAGAGGTATAACTCTTAACCAAATGTTTTAAATTATATTTTTTATTATACCTATGATAAATATATGGTATAAATTATAAAATAATTAATTTGGTATCTTAAATATATTTAATTTTTATTATGATTATGTAACAACCATTATCCACCTTCTTATCATTCTTTGGAAAATGATAATTTCACTCATGCATATATACAGACTTTCACCTCCATGAAACGATGTGATTTGTTTTTTGATTTAATTTTAATTAGATGATAATCAGGATAAATTAAATGAATATATATTATATATATTATATATATTATATAATAATTATTCTATAAAGGTGAATTTTTATTTACCTTTCATTAATATATCCATCAAAAAAATGGAAACATCGTTCATGAGTATGTACAACCTACTGTCTCTATGAACAGTGTAATTTATTTTTTTATCTTCACCTTTTATGGATGATTGTAAATATGTATATAATTAATATATATTATATTTTTATCATGATTAAAATTATATAGATTATGGGACCATTATCAAATTATAACTATTTAAACTACCAAACCAAAACTCCCATGAAAAAAAATAGTTAACACCCTAAAACAATTATTTTAATAAGGAGTTATTAATAAATGGGTGTTAAAATATTAAAAGTGGATAATATATGATATAATAAGTATGTACATGAATCTAGAATATAATTATAATAAATTAAAATTTATTATATAGTATTTTAGATCACTTCAAAAGTAATTAAAACTTGAGGTAAGGGTTTATCATATCAAATTGCCTTCATTGGGACATATGTTATGTTATGAACCTATATTCTTTTATGAGGTGTATATTGATCACACCATGATTCATTATTTTATTTCACCCTTATACCATTATATTAAACTGATTTTGTTTGTAAATTAAAAAATATTATAACAAATTTCACTTCATGTTTTATTCAATAATTTAATTTTTTATCACTTTTATTAAGGTCTATTTCACTTTTTTTGTTTTAAATTAAGGGGGAGGTGATTTAGTGACCCTAGAGATGATCCAGAAAAAAATGGGCCAAACTACATGGAATCCCAAGGAAACTTGTCCACCGTTTTTTATATTTCATGAAATAAGTGCCTCAAAATGGGCTGAAATTTTTTGGCACAATCTAAAACATCATGGGATACAACTCATCTCAAGACACCCAATCCCAATTCTCCTATATGGGGTCCATCTGAACTAATCTATCCAGGGGACCAAATCTTCATGAATTCAAAAGTTAGGTTCAGTATTTTTATAATATCTCCCAATAAATATGTCCAATGGCCTCCATATTTGACATGAATATATCCAAGAGGCAAACTAACAACTATTATGTTTTTTAAATTCATTATATGGTGGTTTACTTGTCCAAAAGCATGAGACAAGTGGTATAACAAAAATTGGGTGGCCAAAACCACTACCCATTTTCACTATAATAGGGAACCTTGGGAACCTTATTTTCAAGTTAGACCAATGGATTTAAGTGATGACAATTTGGATTTATAAAGGAGTCTTCTCATCTCCTTGGATATTGTGGAGCTCCCTATCCTCATAGGGAGATCTGAAATAAAGAAGGAGATCCACCCGAGCTACCTCCACCTCCTGATGTCAATCTAAATGGTGGGTGATCCTTGATAGGGAGATAAACACTTAAATATAGTGTTAAATCACATAATTATCTACTATTTTGGTGTATATTGTTATTTTTAATTATTCTTTTACATGTATATTAACTTGTTTTGAGGCATTTAATTGAAAAACTTTTTATTTCATAATTGATCAGTGTGTAATTTTAAGTGTGCGACTTGTGTTGTTCCAATTAGACAACATAATAATCCTATTCTTCCCAAAAAATTTGAGATTTAAGTGTTCCTTGGAAACTTTTAAATAATGATAATGGGATATAATTTTATTACATGAATTTTTTTTTCAAGGTTTAGTTTTATTTTCATCGTTTTAGAGGCTTGTGGGTACCCAAGATCCTGGTTAACCCTCAACCAAAGGATTACACAAAATCTTATTAATCAATTAAGAACAAGTAAATTTTTAAGTGGTGTAGTAACTTATAAATTATCACGTACTTATCATATATTTTTTAAAATCCACTTGTTTTTAAAAAATACACTCTTTAAATTAACTCATTTTATTTTTAAAACTATTTTCAAAACCACCCCCACTTTTAGTCATTTTTATTAAAAATTAACACTATAAACCCATCAATTATCCTTGATATATGTCCTAGGGTCCACCTTAGAATATAAAATCTTCTTTAAATAGTAAACAATTAGGTTCCATTTCTAGGGAGTGCTTCGATTTTAAGTGTGTGTTTTTTATAAGACATTTTTAAATTTTTTGAATGTTTATTTATTTTATCTTATACCTTTGCATATATTTTTGTATTCTGATTTATTTCTTTTGTAGTTTATATACATGAAACATTATAAACTATAATATTTAACACCTTTCAAACCTAAACTAGAGAGGATCCTACATCAGCAATAGTGAGACACATAGGATAACCCTTTGAAGGAGGACACCTAAAACATTAAAACTCTTCTTGATCCTTCTTTTTCTTTTAGAACCCACATTAAAACTAAATTAAACTTTCATAATATTGATTAAAATAACTAGAAATTAAAATAACTAACCTATTTGGATGTATAGATCCATCCCTCATACATTAAAATACAAGGTGAGCTACCTAAATCTAGTTTAATTCAATTATTACTAAGATTCCATTGACTCGTGGGAGAACATCCACATAATAACTTAAAATAATTTCATGATGTGTGTTCTACATTAAAACTTAAAAATATGGATGAAGAATAAGTAAATCTTAGGGAATTTTTTTTCTTATTAGAAGACACTGCAAAATATTGGATTTACTATGTTAATTCACCAATTAGAGACTACGTGGACATGAAACACCTTTTTCTTGAAAATCATTCCCAACCCTTTATAACCACAACAATAAGAAAAGAAATATGTGGGATAAGACAATCTCAAGGGGAAACACATCATGAATATTGGGAAAGATTTAAAAAATCTTTGTTTAAGTTTCCCACACCACCAAATAAGTGATCAACTTTTAATATAATATTTTTATAAAGGTTTAATTCTTATTGATTGAAACTTGATTGATGTTGTTATAGGCGGTGTTCTAGTTTATAAAACCCCAATTGTGGCTAGAAACCTCATTGAGAACATTTTTAAGAACACTCAACAATTTGGTTCAAGGTCTATTGTACCCATTCAAGGTGTCCATGAGGTATAGATTACTAAATTCAAGAAGAATATGGACATGAAGTTTGAAGAGGTAAGTACTCTTCTTCAATAACTTGTTCTTTCCAAATGGAAATCCCAATATCCTCCTCCCATCCATTGTGTTATCTGTTCTTCTGACACCTACTATTATAACCAATGTCCTAAACTAAGAGAAGCATCTAAGAGTTGTGAGGAAATATTTCAAGGTCATCCCTATAACCAACCCTTTAGTAAAGAACCATTATATCCATCCAAACCTAGGTGTAAAGACCGCCAAGCCTATAAGAAATGGGGCATTCAAACCAACCTCAACAACCATGGAACTAACTGGGGTAGATTAGTCAACCACGACCACCCAGAAATCCTCAACTACCACAAAGGACTTTATAAAAAACCCTCCAAAAGTCAAGTCTATCCTATAATACTTGATGAAATAAATAGATAAAAATAATATACAATTCTAAAAAACCACCCAATCATCTATAAAATACCTAAAAACCTAATTAGGGAAACTCTCCAACTCAGTGGGGGAAATCCAAAGTCATGGGTCAGGTAGACTACCCTCTCAACCATTAGTCAAACCTAGGGATAATGGAAATGTTAGTTCCCTTACCCTTTGGAGTAAAAACAAACTTTAAAACCAAATGACCTCTCCATTAGAGTCATCCCCTCCTAATGAAAACACCATCCCAACCAGTAAAAATGATTCAGATAACGAAAACCCTTGTCCATAGAGAATCCATAAAAAAGAAAAGAGAGTTTCATTTGATGAACCACCAAGACAAACCATTCCTCTTACATTTCCCTAAAGGATCACTCAACTAGGTAAACAAAAAGAAACTAATATTTAAAAATAAATCATGGAAACTTTCAAAAAATTACATGTTAATATCCCCTTGATTGATGTTGTAAATAAAATTCTACAATATGCAAATTTTCTCAAGGAGATGTGTACACACCAAAGGTGAATTTGAGGTGATGAAAAATTAAGCTTGGGGAGGAACATATCAGCATTGATAGATCCATCACTTATTACCAAATGCAATGATCCTGGAACATTCTTGATTTCATACACCATAGGGGAGTATTACTTTTATAATGCTATGATTGATTTGAGTACTTCTATAAATGTAATGACTCACTCTATTTACTCTTCATTGAAAGTTGGAGAACTAAATCCCATGATAATTATTATTCAACATGCAAACTGGATTAAAAAACACCCTACTGGTGTGTTAGAGGATGTTCATTTGAGGGTGAAAATTTTAATTTTTCCAACAAATTTTATTATGCTAAAATATAATATAATATAATGAATAGACATGCCCCAATTATATTGATGAGTAAATTCTATAAAATATCCAAAATAATAATTAATGTTCATAATGTTAAATTATCTATGAATTTTAGTGGTGAAATATTCCACTTAAATATCCTTGATACCATGAATCACCCCTTGGAAGAGTATTCATCACTTTTAGTTAATTCAATTGATGTACTTTATTCCCCTAAAAACACTTATCTTATTTCCCATGATCCCCTTTCTAAGTTTCCATCCTTGATATACATTCTAGGTAATGAATCATGCATTGAATGTTGTTGTGGTCTATAAAAATGTGATACATGTTTGTTAATTGATGATTTTTTTAACACTAAGGGTCCAATTACCATTGATGATAATACTAATCTTTTAAAAGATCATTACTCATATGAGGATGTTACCATTGAGCAGTTATATGAGATCAGTGACCTATCACTTTCACATTCACTCCCATCAATCAAAAATCCACCTGAATCGGAACTTAAACAACTGTATCCAAATTTAAAATACTCCTATCTTGAGAATGGAAACAAGCCTTCTGTCATCATTGATGGTTCACTCCCTCCTGATCATGAATTTCGACTGGTTGACCTTTTGAGGGATCATAAAAAAGTATTGGGATGGACACTTTTTGACATTCCTAGTATTATTCCATCAATTTTCACACATCATATATTTTTAAATGATGAGTCTAAACCAGTGAGATAGGCACAATATTGACTGAACCTAAACCTCCTAGATGTTTTTAAAAAGGAGGTAACAAAATTATTGGTTGCTGGAATCATTTACCCCATCTATAACAGTCAATGGGTCAGTCTAGTTTAATTAGTTCCTAAAAAAAATTCTCTTATGTTAATTAATAATGAAAATAATGAATTGGTTCCAACTCATGTGAATAATAGTTGGTGTGTTTGTATAGAATATTGTTGATTAAACCAACCCACTAGGAAGGACCATTTTACATTATTCTTCATTGACTAGATGCTAGATAGGATAGAAAGGAAGTCCAACCACTATTTCCTTGATGGGAATTCTGGATACTTTTAGATCTGTATTTCTACTGAGGGTTAGAAAAAGAAAACCTTCACTTTCCCCTTTAGCACATTTTACTATAGGAGGATGCAATTTGGTCTTTGAAATTCTCCAAGTACTTTCCAGTGATGCATGGTTAGTATTTTTTTGGATTTCCTATAGAATTGTATGTAAGTACACATGGATGATTTCACTATTTATGGATCCTATTTTTTATGAATGTTGAAGTAGTATTGGTTCTATCCTACATAACTATATTGAAAAAAAACTTGTATTAAATTATGATAAATTCCATTTCATAGTGAAACAAGGTATAATACTTGGGCATGTCATTTTTGGGGATGGTATCTAAGTTGATAAATCAAAAATAGATGTCATTTATTCCCTACCCCTCCCCAAAAATGTGAGGGATGTACGGTCTTTATTAGGCCATGTTGTATTTTACCATCATTTCATTTGTGACTAGTAATATTTCACTCCCCCCAATACTAATTACTCAAAAAAGAAATGGAATTTATTTTTTATAAATAATGTGAGGAATATTTTAATAAATTGAAATTAAGTCTCACATCATCCCTGATAATCCAACCACCTCAGTGGGATCTGCCATTTGAGCTCATGTGTGATGCCTCGAACTATACAGTTGGGGATGTCTTATCACAACAGGTTTCTTGAGCTCCACATTTCATTGCCTATGCCTCACACACACTAGATCATTCCCAATAAAACTACACAATAATAGAAAAATAATTCCTTTATATTGTGTTTTCCTTAGATAAATTCTATTCTTATCTTTTAGGGTCCAAATTCATTGTGTTCTCAGACCATACATCCCTCTTGTATCTTCTCAATAAACTAGAAGAAAAACCACACCTCATTCACTGGATGATCCTACTTTAATAATTTAATCTAGAAATTAGAGTTAAAAAAGAGAAAATACTCTGGTGTTTGACCATATCAGTAGGATCCTCCCATCCTCAGACATTGACTCATCTCCCTGTATTCCTATAAATGACATGTTTTATGATGAGAAATTGTACCACATGAAAGATTTTATTCCTTGGTATGCTGGAATTGTAAATTATTTGGTAGAATCTTTCATTCTTTCTAATTTCAAAAAAAACAACCTGACCATATAAAACATGAGTCACATTTGTATATTTGGGATGACCCCTACCTTTAGCACACATGTTTTGACCAAGCCCTTAGGTGTTGTGTTCCCGATAGTGAGTTTTAGTCTGTCCTTAGGCTCTACCACACTCTTTCTTGTGGGGTCCACTTTGGTCCCCAATGGACTACTCTCAAGGTCCTTGGTTCAGGTCTCTTTTATCCAATATTATTTCGGGATGCTCATTATTTTTGTAAATTTTTTCCATATTTCCAAATAATGGGGAATGTCTCTAAAAGAAATCAAATTCCACAACAACCCTTGCTCTTCCATGAAATTTCTTATGTTTAGGACATTGACAT
This sequence comes from Viscum album, assembly GCA_963277665.1. NCBI lineage: Eukaryota > Viridiplantae > Streptophyta > Magnoliopsida > Santalales > Viscaceae > Viscum > Viscum album. The sequence continues at coordinate 477,774,780 of OY728164.1, read as the reverse complement.
TCTGAGGCTATTTCCAAATTCTTTTGGAAACTTTTACATTGTCCTAATAATTCACTACATGTCAAAATGGGTAGAGGCATTAGCCACAAGGACTGATGATTCTATGGTAGTTGTGGAATTTTTTAGAACCCAAATTTTATGTAGGTTTAGATTAACTAGGTTCATCATCAGTGATCAGGGTTTTCATTCCTGTAATTGAACAATGCAATCACTTTTGTGTCAGTATGGGGTCGATCATAAAGTTTCTATTGCATATCACCCACAAACAAATGGTCAAGCTAATGTGTCTAATAAATAGGTAACACAGATTCTTCAAAAAATAGTTCAACCCAATAGAAAATATTTAAGTCAAATACTTGATGATTCATTATAGGATTTTTATGATGCCTTTAAAAATCCCATTTGAATTTCACCCTATTGGATTTTGTTTGGAAAGAGTATTCACCTACCTATTGCGATAGATCACCGAGCCTATTGAGCCATTAAAAAATGAAATTATAATCTTTTTGGTGCAGGTGCTCAAAGGAAGCTTCAGATTCAAGAGTTGGTGTAAATGCATATATATTCATATGATAACTCTAAGATTTATATAGAGATAACCAAGGCTACCCATAACCACCTCATCCTTCATCATCAATTCAAAATTGGGAAGAAGGTCCTCTTTTAAATGCAAGGATAAAGTTTCATACAGGTAAGCTTCATTCCTAATATTATATCCCATACATGCTTACTAATGTTTATCATTTTTGTTTTTTTAGGTTCAAAACCAAGAAACGAAAAAAAAAACCTCCAATGCCAATGGGTATTGAATCACTTGTAAGAATCCATTCTCGAGTCCCTAATGGAGGAACTCCAAGTTTAAGAGTCAACCTACGAATGACACCCATCAGGTTTTATCCTTCCTTCCCACATTATCTTTTATTAAAGTGAGGACACTATATACTCTATGTGCGGGGGATGGGTATATTCATGGGTTAGTTAAGAATTTTCATCATCTTTATTATTTTTCTTTTTTTTTCTTACTGGATTGTAACAGCCCGAGATTTTATGAAAAATATTCTTTTTAATTTTATTAATGTCTTGTGTTGTACGCTACACCAAAATGAGCTTGCTCAACACACATCCTTGACTTGCCTTGCATTACACGCAATCGCGACCTTCCTCGATAGCGTGTGTTGTACGCAATATCAGGTTTTACTAAACAACGATGTATTATTATAATATTATTATGAACTAGCAGTTATGAATAGTATTAACTAAATTTTGAATCTTATAACATTATTATTCGTCTTACACATTTTCTAAAACATGGTATAAGAACAAAATAAATTTTTCAGGAAAAATAAGTATTTTTCAAAAAATGCAGTTTTTCTGCCTTTTGATGGTGCACCCACTTTAAATATAGTTTTTGACATGTTTATATGTTCAATTTTAAAAAATAAAATTCTTCTTTTGAATCAGGATATAAAAATTTATATTAGATAAAGTTTTGATATTTTTCCGATAACTTTTATATTTTAATGAATAGTAAAAACACGCTATATTTTAATTAAAAACAACTTTTTTCATCGTAATATCTTATGTGGTTAAATTATAACATTGAATGGTTTTAAAGTATAAATAGAATATATTTTTACCATTTAATATAATGTATGTCATTAGCATTGATTTTACCTTGAATTCATAGGTTAAATCAATTCAATCTTTTGTAATGTTTTAAAGAAAAACTTGTTTTCTTTCGACAACGGGATTAATTTTAATTTGATTTCTGAATATTTTGTGTATTGAATTTGAAAAAATGGATTCTATATTTGGAATCAGTGGGTCCAAATTATGTTAATAAGCCACTTTTTATTTTTGGGCATTGTGAATAGTAATTACGGTAAATTTTATTTACTATAGTTAAAGGTAAATCGGGTAATTAAGGGTAAATATAAGATTATAAAATTACCCTAACACTTGGAAAAATCCTATTGGATGGCTAAAAGTAGACCCATATAACCTAATGGTCGGATTAGATTCATTTTATGGACTTTTTTCCATGAAAATAATTTAATTATTATTAAAACCAAAGAATGTGACAACATGTCACTCTCTTAAATCTTATAAGTATAATAATTTTAATTTAGTGATAAACTTCATGAAACTTCGAAACTGAATAGTATCCAGAAATCTAATACAATTATCTACATCATAGGAATTTATTTAGAATTTTTAGGGATAAAATAATTATCATTTATTATGACACAAAGATGATGCAGTAATTGTCTTATTAATGAAATATTGAAATAATTGATGTTATAAATGACCAAATAAATGTAATTTGAGACTTTTTATGACTTAAATTAATTTTATAGGTTAATATGACATGTTATTGTTGATATAAGTAACTTGGTTTGAACTTATCATTCTGTTATGAATTTCATAAAAATCATGTACCAAATAGTGTCAAAATTGACATAAATTAGTTTTTTAAAAAAATATTATATTATTAATTGTTATTTAATTCCTAAAAATCTAAGGTTCGGCCAAATGACTTAGATAAGGATATATATATTAATAATAAACAACTTGGGGTTCGTTTGTCTTGTTATGGTAAGTTTATTAATCATATAGTGTAAGAAAACAAAAAGACACGGTAAAAGTTAAATTATTTAACTTATAGTTAAATCTAATTGATAAGGTTAAAATAATAACATAAACTTGTATAAATAATATTGAATGAGAGGATGTAGACCCATCCTCACTTTATCTTATAAATAAGACCTTTTGGAACCATTATAAACCGAATTTGACCTTAATATAAAATAATATTTTGAGATTTTCCTAAGGTGCCCCTCTCCTCCCTTATAAAAGGGAACCTCCTCCCTCTCCTCCTCACACCAATTTGAGAATTCAAGCTCGGAAAACCCCTGCCAAAATCTCTTTTCCACTTCCCTAGAATCATCCTAGAGGTCCTCGTATTCTTCAAAGACCATCCTTAGTTCTTTAAGTGGAGGTTAAGTGAAGGCGCGTCAAAAAGAGGTAATATCCATTACTGATCTTTTTCAATTTCTTTCTTCTTCAACTTCTTCTTATTTAGTTGTTTCATGATAAAGTAATAACATAAGTATTTCTTATATACTGATATGTTATTATAAATATGAAACAACTCTAATTAACCTTCTATACATCCTACGGAAAAAGGAAATCACCGCGCGTGCGTACGTACGGAATACCGTCTCCACGTCGTGGTGTAATCTATTTTCCGCCACCACCTTAATTGGATGGGTATAATGGTGTAATGAGTAACAATATATGATTATTATAAATTGATATTGATACTGAAATAGTGTACATACACTTCAACACAATTCCACGACCATGGGAACGATATCATCGCTCGTGCGTACGTACGGACTACCGTCTCCATGACGCGATGAGATTCATTATCCATGTTAACCATTCCAGAATGATTATAAAGTATATATAATGAATAATAATGAAATATATGACATGTTAAATCTAATTTATTTATGTATATATATATATATATTTCATCTACTTACTTCCATTCAAGATAATAAGGAAAGGAAAACAGCGTTCATGCGTATGTACGGACTACCATCTCCATGAACGGTGTGTTTCATTTCATTTATCTATCTATTATATATATATATATATATACTGAATATATATGATATATAAATCATATTTTATATTCTAGAAGTAATTAAATCATGATATAAGTAATAATAATGTCAAGAACAACAAGTCCAAACACTTATGATGAATGAAACGATTTTACCCAAAACTCTTCTTTAACATGGAATTTACAAAAGAACGGGTAATATAAAGTCATAAGTAAACCATATATGAGATCATAACAATGAATATGATTCTTTAATAAGTTAATGACATTATTTAAATCATTATACAGGAGGTTCGGATATGTACAAATCATATCAGACATAAGGTAAGGGAAATATCACAATCTCATTTTTATCCGAGATTGTTTATACTTTGGAATTTACTGGGGTGGATTTTATCATCCACATCCATGTTTCCTCAATATGTAATATTTAAATCATTATAAAATAGTTTATATCCAATTTTATCCTTCGGTGAGTTTTTAGTAAAATATATGAAAGGAATATTTTGTCGTTTTTCGTACGAGGTACTTTTTGACTTTTCCGACAAAAGTACGAGAAGAATGTTTTCTTTTAACTTATACGGCATGAATGGATTTTTAAAACATTATTTCCAAGAAGCTTCCCTTACAAGTTTTCAAGTTTATTTTTAATCAACTTCTTTTAGTTTAGAATTGTACGACATGTTAAGAAAGGAAAAAGTGTTTTTGAAGTATAAAGGATATTTTCCTCAAGAATGGAGTTCAAGTGTTTTATCAAAATTATTTTCCATCTAAGATAATAAAGGGTTCTGATTCTATCCCTATTATTACATTGATTTGATTATGTTGTGATGGAATTATTTTTATTAATTCCTTTATCTTATATGAGTTTTTTTATGATGTCACGATGTTTAAGATTCCCATTTTTATTACATGGGTTATGCTATGATGTATGGTTTATGATTTTGTGGCACACATAAGAATGGTATCATTATGATATGGGTGGGACATATATCTCCCTCCAATTCATTGGGTAAAGATTTTATATCTCATGAGATAGACATGGCTGGAACGGTAGGTTATACCGGTTCAGTGAAACAGGACTGAAACGAGGGTGACTCGGTTTAGAAATGGACTTTGTCCACTAAGATAGTCTTGGAAATGAGTCTTGACTAATAAGATATGATTCTCTATGATTATGTGTGTATGCCAAAAAGTTTCATGTTTTAAGTTATGATTATTCGGATTTCATTTCACTACTATGATTTATCCCATGTTATGAAATTATGCTCTCTTTTGCAGGTTAAGATTTCCAAAATGTTATGTTCTTATGAAAAGGATGTGATTGATATTTATTTTTTTTACCCTTACTGAGCATTTGAGCTCACCCTTTTATGTTTTCTTTTCCCCAGGATATAAAGAAAGGTTTTAGGTAAAAAAAAGGAAGATCTTTATGGGAGATGTTGAAGATCTTTCACCACGATTAGAAGATTATATTCCGAGTTTCCAAAGACACTAAACTATTACGATCCTTGTGTGTGTGTTTTTGTTATGTACTAAGTATTCCGCAAAACTAATGTAATGTCCATGTACGTCAAGCTTCGAGTCGTTACAGTTGGTATCAGAGGAAAGGTTTAGTCAACCTTTGGAAACTAGGATGTGAAAACGTTAGTGAGATCCCTAGAGATACTTCTAAGGTATATCTAGGGATGTCCCTAAGGATAAGTATACGTATAGGATACAGTCCTAAAACTACGATAACAATCATAGAATTTAACCTAAGATGTTAGATATTGAGGGTACTCCCCCTTTATTATGTTTTTTCCCTAGCATGATTTTTTCCTCTCACACTATTCTTTTTGGGTTTTAGACGATGGCTGGAACCCGAATGAACCATGTTGATCAATGAAATGGACAATGCAATGATTGTCCTCCTGAACAAACAAATGCTATGGGAGATGGAGTGCAAAATATTATTTCTATACTTACACAAGCTATGAATCATTCTGGACTTCCAAATGAGCAGAGAAGGGAACAATACTCTATTGAGTCCTTCATGAGGCAACGTCCACCTTCTTTCAGTGGGTCTTCCGACCCACTTGTTTCTGAACAATGGATCAGTACCACTGAAAATATATTTTCAGTTCTTCAATGTTATGAACATGATAAAGTCATCTTAGCAGTATATTGTTTGGAAGGTGAAGCTGATCAATGGTGGAATCTTATCAAGAATACGAGGCCAAGAGATGAAATTGAGTCCATGGAATGGGACGAGTTCAAGAACTTGTTTTTCAGTAAGTACTTCCCTCGTATTCTTCAAACAAAGATGGAAAAGGAGTTTCTTGAGCTGAAGCAGAAGGATGATGAATCTGTTGGTATATACGAAGCGAATTTTACAAGACTTGCAAGGTACGCATCTGTCATTATCATCTAACCTGAAAGTAAAGTTGATCGATTTTTCAGTGGATTAAAACCAAGTCTTCGAAGGGAATTAGCTATAAGATACTTCAGTAGATATGAAGAAATTGTGCGTTGTGCTATCAAGGTAGAAATGGAAGCTGGTGTTACATATCCATCTCATGGTTTTGACAAGAAACTAAAGATGGAGTTCAAGGAGAAATCTCAGAATAATGGTGAAAAGAAGATGAATGTTTCCTTATGCACAAAGTGTGGAAAAAAGCATGGTGGAGATTGTCTTAAAGGGACTAGAAAATGTTTTAAGTGTGGAAAATAAGGTCATCGAGCAACTGAGTGTCGAAGTAATGGAAAAAGGGTTTCTAATGATGTGAATAAAGAAAAGACTGCAGAGAACGCACCACCAACACTTCAATGCTTCAAGTGCAAGGAAATGGGGCATTATGCTAATAAATGACCTAATCCAAGGGTTAGTGATGATCGACATGAGCAACCACTTAATGAAAAGTACAAAGGAAAGTCACATGCGATCACCATTGGAGATGTTGAATATGACAAAGATGTGGTGGAATGATTAAGTGTTTATGTAATGGGATTCCAAAATAATGTTGTATATAGTATTGTGGAATATTGGAATATTTATGTATTGGTCTAATGTGGTATTCAAAGTGATTGAGATATTTTTGTAAATAAGATGATATGCACATAATGAAGGGAAAACGAGAAAATGAAATGTTTAACAGTATTCATGAGTTCATGATTGATATAAGGACTAAGTGATATCATGGTTTGAGTATATAGAATTTTGAGGATTTTGGTATGTGGAAAGTGTTAACTTTTAACTGCATTCATGTTTTCACTATGGTTCAATGGGTATTCATTTTTTCAAGAGAATACATGATTAAGGTATTCACATGATTGGAATGTGACCAAAAATATATATATATGGGGGATAAATGATGGTATTCACATGCTTGGTTGATGACATTTGAAGTAATCATTTTCTTTATACTATGAGCTTAGACCGAAGTATTTTAGATAAGCCTAAATATTGGAATGGATTATGTTGGACATATTCTAAGTATTGTTTAAGGATAGAACTTTTTTCGATATTACTAATGTGATTTTATAGTAATGTAGTTTTAGAAAAAGGACAACCTGCAGGACGGGCGATAGCCCATCGCGTCGGACAAGGCTGTGGGAATCGAACCCACAACCGAAGTGTGACTGGCCTTTATCACCTACCACTGGCCTACAAGAAGTCCATGTTTAGTAGAAACTAGTTTTATTATATTAAGCAGTATGATATATGAAGTATAAGTCCATTTTATGAACTATATATGATTAATCTCACTATAGATGGACTTATGTATTTTTTGATAACTTTTCTAACATTTTGTTTGAGACAGATGGAATGACCCATAATTCTATCACATGATTTGCTAACACATCACGAATGACAAATTCAATTTCATTTCTTTAAGAGATGAAGTGGAAATTGTCCAAAGAACGACAAACGGTGAGACTACACCAAAATCACAAAAGTATTTCTTCTAATTCCAATTTCATCAACTTTAGGGAAATGATCTTGAAAACCAAAAAATGTTGTCCTAGTGCTCTTATATCTTATGAATCAGATGGTACCTTAGATCATCACAAATTTATGGCTTTTTTATTGTTGGCTTTTCCATAGCCATGTTCTCTACCACTCTCCATCAGAACATGATGGTTAGATTTCTCTTCCATATCCATATTTTCACCTATGTGGAAACCCAGTGATTAGTTTATTTGGGTAATCATTACATTTCATACTTTAGTTTTTAAAGCCAAGTTTTGGTATTCCTTTTTACGATGTGGGTTTCTATTAAAGAAACTTTCGAGTAGTAAACCATTTATAACACCGACGAATTTCGAGGGCGAAATTCATTTTAAGGGGGGTAGAATGTAACAGCCCGAGATTTTATGAAAAATATTCTTTTTAATTTCATTAATGTCTTATGTTGTACGCTAAACCAAAAGGAGCTTGCTCAACACACATCCTTGACTTGTCTTTCATTACACGCAATCGCGACCTTCCTCGATAGCGTGTGTTGTACGCAATACCGGGTTTTACTAAACAACGATGTATTATTATAATATTATTATGAACTAGACGTTATGAATAGTATTAACTAAATTTTGAATCTTATAACATTATTATTCGCCTTACAAATTTTCTAAAACATGGTATAAGAACAAAATAAATTTTTCAGGAAAAATAAGTATTTTTCAAAAAATGCAGTTTTGCCACCTTTTGATGGCGCACCCACTTTAAATCTAGTTTTTGACATGTTTATATGTTCAATTTGACAAAATAAAATTCTTCTTTTAAATCGGAATATAAAAATTTACATTAGATAATGTTTTGATATTTTTCCGATAACTTTCATATTTTAATGAATAGTAAAAACACGTTATATTTTAATTAAAAACAACTTTTTTCATCGTAATATTTTATGTGGTTAAATTATAATATTGAATGGTTTTAAAGTATAAATAGAATATATTTTTACCACTTAATATAATGTATGTCATTAGCATTGATTTTACTTTGAATTCGTAGGTTAAATCAATTCAATCTTTTGCAATGTTTTAAAGAAAAACTCATTTTCTTTCGACAACGGGATTAATTTTAATTTAATTTCTGCATCTTTTGTGTATTGAATTTGGAAAAATGGATTCCATATTTTGGAATCAGTGGGTCCAAATTATGTTAATAAGCTACTTTTTATTTTTGGGCATTGTGAATAGTAACTACGGTAAATTTTATTTACTATAGTTAAAGGTAAATCGGGTAATTAAGGGTAAATATAAGATTATAAAATTACCCTAACACTTGTAAAAATCCTATTGGATGGCTAAAAGTAGACCCATATAACCTAAGGGTCGGATTAGATTCATTTTATGGACTTTTGTCCATGAAAATAATTTAATTATTATTAAAACCAAAGAATGTGACAACATGTCACTTTCTTAAATCTTATAAGTATAATAATTTTAATTTAGTGATAAACTTTATTAAACTTCAAACATGAATAGTATCCAGAAATCTAATACAATTATCTACATAATAGGAATTTATTTAGAATTTTTAGGGATAAAATAATTATCATTTATTATGACACAAAGATGATGCAGTAATTGTCTTATTAATGAAATATTGACATAATTGATGTTATAAATGCCCAAATAAATGTAATTTGAGACTTTTTATGACTTAAATTAATTTTCTAGGTTAATATGACATGTTATTGTTGATATAAGTAACTTGGTTCGAACTTATCATTCTGTTATGAATTTCATAAAAATCATGTACCAAATAGTGTCAAAATTGACATAAATTAGTTTTTAAAACAAATATTACATTATTAATTATTATTTAATTCCTAAAAATCTAAGGTTCGGAAAAATGACTTATATAATGGTTAGTTTATTAACCATATAGTGTAAGAAAACAAAAAGACACGGTAAAAGTTAAATTATTTAACTTAGAGTTAAATCTAATTGATAAGGTTAAAATAATAACCTAAACTTGTCTAAATCCTATTGGATGAGATGATTTCGACCCATCCCCACTTTATATTAGAAATAAGACCTTTTGGAACCATTATAAACCGAATTTGACCTTAATATAAAATAATATTTTGAGATTTTCCTAAGGTGCCCCTCTCCTCCCTTATAAAAGGGAACCTCCTCCCTCTCCTCCTCACACCAATTTGAGCATTCAAGCTCGGCCAAACCCTGCCCAAATCTCTTTTCCACTTCCCTAGTATCATCCTAGAGGTCCTGGTCTTCTTCAAAGACCATCCTTAGTTCTTTAATTGGAGGTTAAGTGAAGGCGCGTCAAAAAGAGGTAATATCCATTACCGATCTTTTTCAATTTCTTTCTTCTTCAACTTCTTCTTATTTATTTGTTTCATGATAAAGTTATAACATAAGTATTTATTATATACTGATATGTTATTATAAATATGAAACAACTCTAATTAACTTTCTATCCATCCTACGGAAAAAGGAAATCACCGCGCGTGCGTACGTACGGAATACCGTCTCCACACTGTGGTGTAATCTATTTTCCATCACCACCTTAATTGGATGGGTATAATGGTGTAATGAGTAACTATATATGATTATTATAAAGTGATATTGATACTGAAATAGTATACATAAACTTCAACACAATTCCACGACCATGGTAACGATATCATCGCTCGTGCGTACGTACGGACTACCGTCTCCACGACGCGATGAGATTCATTATCCATGTTAACCATTCCAGAATGATTATAAAGTATATATAATGAATAATAATGAAATATATGACATGGTAAATCTACTGTATTTATGTATATATATATTTCATCTACTTACTTCCATTCAAGACAATAAGGAAAGGAAAACAGCGTTCATGCGTACGTACGGACTACCGTCTCCATGAACGGTGTGTTTCATTTCATTTATCTATCTATTATATATATATATATATATATATATATATATATATACTGAATATATATGATATATAAATCATATTTTATATTCTGGAAGTAAGTAAATCATGATATAAGTAATAATAATGTCAAGAACAACAAGTCCAAACACCTATGATGAATGAAACGATTTTACCCAAAACGCTTCTTTAACATGGAATTTACAAAAGAACGGGTAATATAAAGTCATAAGTAAACCATATATGACATCATAACAATGAATATGATTCTGTAATAAGTTAATGACATTATTTAAGTCATTATACAGGAGGTTCGGATATGTAAAAATCATATCGGACATAAGGTAAGGGAAATATCACAATCTCGTTTTTATCCGAGATTGTTTATACTTTGGAATTTACTGGGGTGCATTTTATCATCCACATCCATGTTTCCTCAATATGTAATATTTACATCATTCTACAATATTTTATATCCAATTTTATCCTTCGGTGAGTTTTTAGTAAAATATATGAAAGGAATCTTTTGTCGTTTTTCGTACGAGGTACTTTTTGACTTTTCTGAAAAAAGTACGAGAAGAATGTTTTCTTTTAACTTATACGGAATGAATGGATTTTTAAAACATTATTTCCAAGAATCTTCCCTTACAAGTTTTCAAGTTTATTTTTAATCAACTTCTTTTAGTTTATAATTGTACGACATGTTAAGAAAGGAAAAGGTGTTTTTGAAGTAGAAAGGATATTTTCCTCAAGAATGGAGTTCAAGCGTTTTATCAAAATTATTTTCCATCTAAGATAATAAAGGGTTCTGATTCTATCCCTATTATTACATTGATTTTATTATGTTGTGATGGAATTATTTTTATGAATTCCTTTATCTTATATGAGTTGTTTTATGATGTCACAATGTTTAAGATTCCCATTTTTATTACATGGGTTATGCTATGATGTATGGTTTATGATTTTGTGGCACACATAATAATGGTATCATTATGAGATGGGTGGGACCTATATCTCCCTCAAATGCATTGGGTAAAGATTTTATATCTCATGAGATAGACATGTCTGGAGCGGTAGGTTATACCGGTTCAGTGAAACAGGACTAAAACGAGGGTGACTCGGTTCAGAAATGGACTTTTTCCGCTAAGATAGTCTTGGCAATGAGTCTTGACTAATAAGATATGATTCTCTATGATTATGTGTGTATGCCACAAAGTTTCATGTTTTAAGTTATTATTATTGGTATTTCATTTCACTACTATGATTGATCCCATGTTATGAAATTATGCTCTCTTTTGCAGGTTAAGATTTCAAAAATTTTAGGTTCTTATGAAAAGGATGTGATTGATATTTCTTTTGTTTACCCTTACTGAGAATTTGAGCTCACCCTTTTATGTTTTCTTTTCCCCAGGATATAAAGAAAGGTTTTAGGTAAAAAAAAGGAAGGTCTCTATGGGAGATGTTGAAGATCTTTCACCACGATTAGAAGATTATATTCCAAGTTTCCAAAGACACTAAACTATTACGATCCTTGTGTGTGTGTTTTTGTTATGTACTAAGTATTCCGCAAAAGTAATGTAATGTCCATGTACGTCAAGCTTCGGGTCATTACATGGATAGTATTATAACTCCCCCCCCCCCTCATCATTTGTGCTCAAATATTAATTTTTGATTCCCACTTTATCATGGAAAATGATTCCCACTTAATCATAGAAATTATTGAAAATTTATGAGGAATTTACCCATTTCAAGTTGTTTTAACAATTAAAAACAATTTCACTAATAAAATGCATGTTTTTACATGAATTTAACATTAAGGTGTGAATATTTATTACTTAATAAAAGGTAAATATAAGTTAGGTTAATATTTATTGACTTTACAAAATGTTTTTTCCATATGTTTTCTCCTTATCTAATCTACTTCATTACTGTACTAGATTGACCTATGCATGTGTAGCTGTTATCCGACTGTTGTATTCCCTAAAAAACAAATAAAAACAAATAAAACATAAAACATAAAAACATGGGTTGTATCTTGGGTAGCTCAAAAACAAATCTTATTTTTACTTTTATAATTTTATAACTATTATAATTAGTGTCATGAGGAGATCAAACAAGGGTTGAGTGATGAGTGTGAGATTTGTCCCAAGCTCAACTTTTAAAAAAAACCAAAATAAAAATAATAATAAATGAGGGGAGTGATGAAATGTAAAAAAATATGTGGATATCTAGGTTAGGATCTCAGGGTTTGACTTCTAAAAATGCTTAAGTGAGTGGTTCTTGAAATTTGATTGCAAATAATATAGGACAGGTTCGGTAGATAGAATCATTTAAGCATAAAAATTTTAAAATAACCTATATTTACTGGATAGTTAGTGAAAATAATAGCATTAAATGGTTATAACACACACACATGGAAAATTAGCAAAATGGCTAACTTCTAAATTATTTTATCATATTGGTATCATGCATCTCTAATAATTTTATTCTGATATAATTTATGAGACATATTTTTCTATGATCACTGAGAATAACTCTTTGGTGTGATTTTTTCTTTGATCACATTTATATCATGGATTAATTTTTATTCAATGTTAAATATTAATGAAGTTTTGAATATCTATATGAATACTTTTTTGAAATGTGAATTTTCCTAGGAATGAAAATGTTTAGTTATAGGGGTATGATCATACCATGATTCACTATTTTATTTCACCCTTACACCACTGTATTAAATTGATTTAGTTTGTAAATTAAAAATATTATAACAAATTTAACTACACCTTTTATTGAATAATTTAATTTTTATTAATTTTATTAAGGTATACTTTACTTTTTTGTGTTTAAATTGTAGGTGGAGGTGATTTGGAGGTCTCATAGATGATTCAAAAGGAAAATGGGCCAAACTGTATGGAATCCCAAGGACACTTGTCCACTGTTTTTCTCATTGTGTGAAATTTTTTACTTAAAATGGGATTAAATTTTGTGGGGCGATCCAAAACTCCATGGGCTAAAACTAATATCAAGAAACCCAAGACCAATTATCTATTATGGGGGCTCAACTAAAGTTATTTTCCTAGGTGACCAAATCTGCATTAATTTCAAAGTTAGGTATGGTATTTTGATAATATCTCATAATATAGATGTTCAATGGCTACCAAATTTAACATGAAGATATTAAAGAGGATTGAAAATAGCAATTATCTTTTTTAAAGTCTTGATATGGACTTTTACTTGTCCAAAATAGATATATAATTTTTTCAACCAAAACTAGGTGCCCAAAACCACTTCCCATTTTGGATATAAAATGAAACCTTGGGAACCTCATTTTAAATTTTGACAAAGGGATTGAAGTGATTCCAATTTAGAGTTCCGTAGGATTCCTATCATCCCATTGGAGTTTCTAGAGCTCTCTATCCTCATAGGTAGATCAGAAATGAATAAGGGGGTCCACTCAAGCTTTCTCTTTCTCATGATGTCGAGCTAAACAGTGGGTGATCATTGTAAGGGAGATAAAAACTTGAAGAAGGAGTTACTAAACATAAGTATCTATTGTTTTGGTTTAAATTGGGGTTTGGAATTGTTCTTTTATATGTATCTTAACTTGTTTTGATGCATTTAATTAAAACACTTTTTATTTTATAATTGATCAGTGTGTAATTTTAAGTGTGTGACTTTTGTTGTTCTGATTAGACAACATAAGAATCCTCTTCTTCCATAAACATTTGATATTTCAGTGTTATTTGGAAAACTTTAAAGAATTATAATGGTATGGAACTTGAATACACAATTGTTGTGTCAAGGTTTAGTTATATTTGCATCGTTTTAGAGGCTAGTGGGTACCCAAGATCTTGTTTAACCCTCAACCAAAGGATTACACTAAACCCTATTAATCAATTAAGAACAAGGAACTTTTTAGGTGGTGTATTAACTTACCAATGATCACATACTTGTCGTATATTTTTCAAAATACACTTATTTTTTAACTTTAAAACTATTTTAATTAAGTCATTTTGTTTTTAAAAATGTTTTCAGAACCACTCCTTCTTTTAGTCATTTTTATTAAAAATTCACACTCTAGACCAATCAACGATCCTTGAGAGATGACATAGAGTCCACCCTACACTAAAAAATCTTCTTTAAAACCTAATCAATTTTCCATGTCATGACAACACGGTCATATATACAGACCCATTGACATGTTATAGACTTAATCACCTTAAGATAATTATTTTTAAAGTTTCATTTGATGTTATTATGTCATGGGGCTTATGATTCAAAAGTTTCCAAAATGGTAAGGGATTTATGTTACAATCTTATTATTTATCAGGATTATTTATGATTAATTTTATAATGATAAAATTTCAAGATCTACCTCTAAATAATCTCATGAATTTTATTCTTCTCTAGTTATTTATTTAAATATATATTTTCCTTTCATTTTCTCACTCTAAGTACTCAAGATACTAAAAGAATTTTTTTAAGTACAAATAACATTATTTCTATTTCAGTCAAAAATAATTTTTATTCTATTTCACTATTTTCTAAAAAAATTCAAGAAATTTTTACTATTATGCAATGATTTTTTTAAATCCATTTTTACCCATGATTGAATTTTTACAAAATGGTTTAAAATTAATCTTATTTTCATTTAATGAATGATGTGCTTTTGAATTGTTATTGAAAATATGAAAGGAATATTTTTTTAAACAAAGATGGAATTAATGTAATTTTCTACCATCATGACCAATCAATTATTTTAAGATTCCTTTAAAATTTTCCAAGATTATTTTCAAATAAAATTATTTCCTTAGTATTTTGTAAATTTTTAGATTTTAAATAAGTTTTTTCAAAGTAAAAAAAGGGTATTTTCCTCAATAAATGTTTTAGTGATATTTTAAAGGAATTTTTCATCTATGATAACATCGTTTGATGTTACTTATGATTTACTAGGGATATGATATGATAATACCATCCACTTAAACTATTTGTATAGATTATTATGATGATTTTTTAAGGATGATTCTATAAAAATAATTTCTTTAACATGATTTAAATAAGTTATGAAACCCATTTCATTTCCATGGGTTATGCTATGATGAAATGATGAAATATTTATGAAACTTATTTCTTTTTAATAAGTTATCGTATAATAAATGTTTTATGATCTTGTTTAGTGCATATGTATGATTTTAATTATTGATTGGTGGGCCTGAAATTATATTTCCCTCCAATGCATTGGGTAAAGATATATATCTCATAAGATAATAAGGACTGTAATGGAGAGTGAATCTAGTTTAGTAAGATACTGTGTCCACTGTGATAGTCTTGGGAGTGAAAATTGATTAAGTATATGATGGTTTGTGGATTCAACCCATTCCACTATGATAATATTGGAATTGATCCTTTAATAATGAGTAAATTATTATTTATTACCAATGTGTATGGCACTAGCTTATGTATTATGGAAATGTTATTCTCTCATAGATCATGTTATTTTATTCCTTTATGACTCATGAATTATTAAATATTAATATTTATGCCATGAATCAAGATTATGGTGTATGATATGTAGGGTATGATTTTTAAATTTTTAAGTCATGTTCTTATAATCTTATTCTCATGTTATACTTAAGTAATCATTCATATATGCCTTGTTTACCCTTACTAAGCATCTGAGCTCATTGTTTCTTATGTTTCCTATCCCTATAATATGAAGAAATGTTTTAAGTAGGCTATGTATAAGAATAGTTATATATGGGTATATATTTGTGGTTTATGTTAATGATATTTAAATAAAGAAGAATATTGTGCATCTAGTCTCCAAAAACACTAAACCCTTGTGGTCCTCGGGCATGTATTTGTGAAATTTATTGAATATTTTTTAAAAAATATATAATATTTATCTATGAAATTTATAGGTCATTATAGTTGGTATTATAGGAAAGGTTTAGTTAGTATTTGGAGATTAGGATTCTATAACTTTGGGAAAATCCCAAGGGATGAGCCTAAGTATAAGATAATATCCTAAATTTTTGGTTAGTTAGAGATTATATGATTTCCTTAGTAAAATACCATTATCTAGATATTGTAAGTGGATGTGGTTTTAACATAGATGCATCTAGAGGTAATAACCCTAAAATAGTTGGTAGAGTATATTGCGACCATTATTTAGGTTTATGGTGATTTTTTCCTTTCTATGCACCTAATTTGATACTCTCAGGGGATATGATTGGGTTATTTCACATTTTATTTATAAAACATTATGATGGATTTGAATAGATGATAAACAAAGATAACCTAGGTTTAACTGAAGCTGTTATATATTAAAAAGAATATGGCATGATTTATACATCCTATGAATTATTTTTTATGATTATATGATTCCTCACTATGAATATTATTGTTCATACTATGCTTTTTGGTTTTAGTAAATATCTAAAACTGGTAGGAATTGTGTTAACACTAAATGTGCCAAACAATGGAATAATTATCCCTATGAGTAACCAATTAAAATGGGAACTAAAAGGAAAATCCTTGTGATTATGCCTAATTATCTATCATGATATATGATTAACAAT
The DNA here is from genome assembly GCA_963277665.1 of Viscum album. Taxonomy (NCBI): domain Eukaryota; kingdom Viridiplantae; phylum Streptophyta; class Magnoliopsida; order Santalales; family Viscaceae; genus Viscum; species Viscum album. Next base: position 477,757,685 of record OY728164.1, on the reverse strand, counting down.
ATAAATATTGGTTAGTTTTCTAATACATCAAATAAGAGGAAAATAGAATTTTCTAAAAGTTCATGTGGTAATTACCATATGGGAAAGAAAGTTAAATTATATTCATGTTAAGAATTTTGGAATAAGAACCCAGGAGAATGTATCAAAGGAAGGAGAATATATTTTTTGTGTGGAAATAAAGTTCATATAGTAATGAATTATTGAGAAATTAAATGTCTTGTGTGTGGGGGACATGGTCATTATATGATTCAATGCCCTAATCAAAGGGTTGGATCCTAGACCAAGAAAGGACCTATGTTATTGTAAATCTTTGATGTGAATGAATTGAAGTGTTTATGTATTGGGATTATAGAATTACATTATATATTTGTTATATAAATAATATTCTAGGTATAAGAATCATGAAACATATAAGGATTATTACGTGGTGGTTTTATTTAATGATTTTAAAACATATGTTAAATAGAACTAATAACCAAAAAAATTTGATTTAGTGGTAAGATGGAAATGTTTAGTTGAGATAAAGAGATTATTGAAATTAATTAAGTAAATGGAATTATATAGGTGGCCTTGAAATTCATTAGTGATTTGATGATAAACTAATTTAGTTCATATTTGAAGAAGATTATTTAATTTTTAGATTTTTTAAATATATTAAATATTTTTTGATTTTATTTGAGAAATAATCATTGAATTAATTTTTGGAAGTGTATATATTTTTATATGAGTCTAACTTAAGATTTATGTATACCATCATGGGTTTATAAGTTTAAGTTTGATCATAAGTTCAAAATCATAGATACCCATTTTGAGGTTTTAAGTGATATGATTTTGAGGTAATATGATACTTTAATTGGGTTTTAAGAATTATACTCTATTGAGGTTTAAATAACCCTTTGGGTTAATATGTTATTTTATGTTAAGTTAATAATGGTCTATTGGATAGTGGGATATAGATAATATTGATGGTTGAAAAGTGATTCATTGATAAGGATATGTTTTTGAAGATATCTATAGTCAAAATATGGATTACCTTTAGGGTTAGTATCTAAATTTTATTTATGATATTTTGGTGAATTTTACTACATTATAAGATTATATAGTGATTTATCATGGCGATTAATGATATTTTGTGAGATGTTTCTTTGGTTTGAGGTATATGTAACCCTTAAGTTTGACATGTGATTTAACAAGAAATATTATTCTAGAAGATCAGGGTTAAAATTTTGAATATGTAAGTTGAAGGGTATGATATAACCTTTTAGGTTAAAACATTATTTAATATTGAGTTTATTTAGGATGTAGGGTTATTTATTGAATGACTTGAGTTAAACATTATATTTTAAGATTAATATGAAGGCTTATTCATGTTGGGAATTATCTTAACTTATATAAACTATTTTTTTCCTTTAAAGTATAAAGATAGGAGGAAAATATTTATATCCTTTTTTGGAATCATGTTTTTTGTTATAAGTTTATTTTATTTCTTTAGGTATGAAAATTTCATCTTAAATACTCATCGTTTGGAACAACAAATGAGATTGTGGAGGAAATTGATTAAGGAATGAAATTATACTTGAAAATTAATTATATTTCATTGTGTTATTAGAAAATAAGGAAAAGGAATTCATCAAATCTAGTAAAAGTATCTTGAAACAAAAAAAAATATTCTAATAACTTCATTTTTGATAAATTGGTGGTCTTTTTTCACACCTCTTTAGTTTTTAGTTTTGTGGTTGTTAACTTTATCATGATCATTCACTTTCTTATGATCAATGACCTCTATCACTCTCCATAATTATTTGGAAATTAATTTTTCTCTATGTTCATATTTTCAATTCCCACTAATGTTTTCCTATTTGGATACCTAGTTGTGTGTTATTCTAGATGACTGTTTTATATCCCTTTTGCTCTTTTCAAGATAAAGTTTTATTAACCCATTTTATGATGTTGGTTTAAAAAAAGGAACTTTAAAATATAAAACCGTTGATTACCAAACATAGGTTCAAATTTTTTGGATTCAATTTATTAAGGGGGGAGAAGGTAACATCCCTAGATTTTAAAAGAATATTATTTGATAGCGTATACAACATGCAATACCAAGCTTAAAAAACCATGAAATGTTATTATTTTATGACCATTATAACATAGACATTTAATTTTAAGGTATTAATATAATTAAAAAAATTATGAAATGTATATAAAGGTCATAATCAATAAAAATTTCTCGATAAATGCTTAGGAAATTAGCACTTAATTTTTACTAAAGTCATTTTATTCTTCAAAATAAGTTTCTTCAGTGAATATTATAATTAATTTTTGTAAAATTTATAAATTTTATTTTATAAAATGAAAATAAAATTTTCAATCATCATATAAAAATTAAATTAGGGTGAAATTTTTGGATTTTTCTAAAATGACTAATTTTCTAGTGAATAGTGAAAAATACCGATTTTTCAAATATTGTCATTTATTTTCATTAAATCAAGTAATTTAAAAATTACCATTATATTATTTATTTGGTATTAAAGATAAATATTATCTATTTGATTTATAATAATATAATTAAGTCCATTTTAATAAAAAATATTCATGATTCTGATATAAGTTTTTTATTATACTTAAAAACACATTTTTCGGAAAACTATTTTTCATTATGTTTTATGAATTTATATTAAAATTTATTTCTTACACATATAGAGATATAATATTGAAAAATTAATTCTATATTTTCAATTATTAGGTTAAAATTTGGTAAATATTTCACTTTTAGTTTTGGTTATTATGAATAGTAACCTAAGTAAATATTTATCACCTCGGTAAGGGTAAATCAGGTAATTAATATTAAAAACACTATGATGAGGACTCAAAATGGCCCTAAAACTTGAAATTAATCTATTTTATGAGTGATTTTCTACCATAATCATTTAATATTTTTAATTTATGGTAATTTTTTCCAATTTTATTTGAAAATTACTTATATATTATTTTAAGTAAATATAAAGTCAAAAATTTCCCTCTCTTACTTTTTATATCTATAAAAAAAATTAACAGGGTTAAAAATAAATTTTATTAAGTTATAAATTTTATTTGAAATATAATTTTTATTTTTATCATGTTAATTTATTTTTAATTTTTAGTGAAGAAAAATTTACCATTGATTCTTATGCAACGCTGGCAGAGTGCATGTCCAAGAAGTATAAAAATGAAGTAAATAATTTTAAAAACACTGAAAGTAATTTTTTTGCATGAGATATAGTGTATCGTGAATTTTAAAGAAAAATATAACATATTATATATGTTTTAAAGGTTTTTATTCAAATTAAATTTTATTCATGTTGTTTTCAAAGTCAAATTATGTGAATAGTTATTAAAATGACATTAATAGTATTTTTTATTTAATATATCTTATTAAATTATTTAAAAATCATAAAAAATATTTAATTGTGATTATTACGATGATGAATTTCTAAAAATTTCATATATTGGACATTTTTTATCCATTTTTTATCTTATAAGTAAAATTATAACCCTTTAATATTGAAAAAATCATTACCATGGTTCAGGTTAAAATTGGTTAACCAAGGGCTTAAACCAAAAGATAAGATTTAAAATGATATCTAAACCTATAAAAAATTATAGTATTATTATAATAATACCATATATTACTTATCTTTAAATCAATATCATTTTTTTAACCATTTTACATGATTTATACACATATGATATTATAATATTTCATGTATTTCCAAGAATGACATTAATGGTATTTTATAATAAATAATATTTTATTAAATGATTTAAAATTCATAAAAATATTATATTAAGAAAATTAAAAGTTATTTGGTTTAAAATATAAACCATATTCCATTTATGAGTTAATTTTTATTTTATAGTAACATTATTAACCCTTAAAGAGTAAAAAACATTGATATCATTGTAACTGTAAAAAGAGTTAACAAGGGTTAAAACCAATAGATAATGGTAAAAACATAACCAAAATGTATAAAAATTTTATTTTATGATATTATTTATTCCTTTACAGATATTATATTCTAATTTTAACATTTTAGATCCATTTTCCATGAAAATTAGTTTATATTAATTTAATACTTTAAGTAATTCCAAGAGTGCCCCTCCCCTCACTTATAAAATGAAACCTCCTATCCTTCATTATTCATAAATTTTGAGCCTAATGGATCATAAAATTTCTTCCATAATATCTTCTAATATTAATTCACCACATATTATATCTTCTGGTCTTGAAAAAGGGCCATTCTTTCACGGCTTAAGGTGTAATCCAAAGAGGGTTTCTCAACAACAAGGTATAACTCTTAACATAGTGTTTTCAATTATATTTCTTATTATACCTCCTATAAATATATGTAATCCATTATAAAATAGTTAATTTGGTATCTTAAATATAATTAATTGTTATTATTATGGTGTAAAAACCATTTTACACCTTCTTTCTATCCGTTGGAAAATGATATCGTCGCTCATGCGTACATGTGGACTACCACCTCCACGAAGTGAAGTGATCTGTTTTTCACTTCCATTTTCATTGGATGATAATCAGGTTAAATTTAATAAATATATATGATATATGTGATATAAAAATGAATCTATAATGGTGAATTTTTATTGACCTTTATTTTATTCCATCTATTGAAAAATGGAAATGGCATTCATGCGTACGTACAGCCTACCATTTCCATGAACGGTGTAATTCATTTTTCTATCTAAAAATTTTATGAATGGTTATAAATATGTATAAAATAAATATATATTATATTTATATCATTATTAAAATTCTTTAGATGATTTAAACATGATCAAATTACAAGGACCTGAATTTATGAACTGAAACTCCTTTGAAAAATGAAATAGTTAACACTTGGAAACGATTACTTTAATAAAGAGAAATTAATAAATGGGTGTTAAAATGTTAAAATTGTATCATATATGATATTATAAATATAATAATGAATATTTTATATAATTATAATAAATTTAAATTTATTATATATGAGGTTATAGTGCTTTCAAATGAAGTCGAACTTGAGGTAAGGGTTTATCGTCTCAAATTGTCTTCTTTGGGACATATGTTATATTATGCACATATATTATTTTAAGAGGTTTATATACAAAAACATTGAAATTTAATAGCATGAATATCCTTATGATAATAATATTTAAAGTTTCATTTGATTTTATTCCTGCATGGGGATTATGATTCAAAAGTTACTAAAGCGATAAGGGATTTATGTTGCAATCTCATTATTTATCGGGATTATTTATAATTAAGTTTCCAATAATGAAATTTCAAGATATAAATCTAAATAATCTCATGAAATTTATTATCCTATGTTTATTTATTTATAATATATGTTTTCAATTCATTTTCCTCACTCTAGGTACTCAAGATACCGAAATAATGTTTTTAAGTAAAAACAACTTTATTTCTCTTTTCGGTTGAAAATCCTTCTTATTCCATGTCCATATTTTCTAAAAATATTTTAAAAAATGTTTTAATATTGTTATATAATTTTTTAATCCATTTTCACCCATGATTCACATTTAAAAAAATTAAAATGAATCTTCTTGTTATTTTCCAAATGTGGTACCTCTGACTTTTTGTCAAAAATGTGAAAAAAAATTGTTTTAACGTACACTGTATTAACATAATTTAATAATATCATGAAAACACAATTTTTTGAATCTTAATTTAAAATTTTACAAGTTTACTTTAAAATAATATAAAATTATTGATATTTGTGAAATGTTTAGATTTTAAATAAGTTTTTTAAAAGTAAAAAAGTGCATTTTCCTCAAGAAATGTTCCACTGATCTTTTAAAGGAATTTTTCATCTATGATAACATCCTTTTATTTTAATTATTATTTACTAGGGATATGATCCAATTATAACATCCTATTTAATTATTTGGATGGCTTATGATGATTATTATTTAATGACGATTCTTTGAAACCTGTTTCTTTCCCATGGGTTAAATAAGTTATTAAAAACATTTCTTTTCCATAGATTTTTTTATGATGAAATGATGAAATGTTTATGAAACCTATTTATTTTTCATAATTTATCATATGATGAATGTTTTATGATCTTATTTCACACATATATATGATTTTTATTATGTTATAGGGGTTCCTGAATTATATTACTCTCTAATTAAATGGTTAAATATAGATATCTCACTATATAATAAGGACTAGAATAGAGAGTTAACCCAATTCAATAAGGGACTCTACCTGTTATGATAGTCTTGGGGGTAAAACTTCAATAAGAATATGATGGTTTGGGGAGTAAATCCAATCTACTATGATAGTCTTGGAAGTGATCCATAACTATTAAGGAAATTATTTTCTATGCTTACCTGTATGCCACAAACTTATGCCTTATGAAAATGTTATCCTCTCATAACTCGTGTTATTTGATTCCTTAATAAATCATGTATTATAAACTATCAATATTTATTCCATGGCTCAATATTATTATTTATGATATGTTGGGTATCATTTTTAAATGTTAAAATCATGTTCTCATACCCTTATTCTCATGTTATGTTTAAGTGATCATTGATATCTCCCTTGTTTACCCTTACTGAGCATCTAAGATCGCCCTTTATTAGGTTTCCTTTCCCTAGGATATGAATAAAAGTTTTAAGTATGATGTGTATAAGAAGGTTTATAGTTATGAATAACTATGTGGGTAATGATGTAGATATTTTATGAACCAGTTGTTTATGTATCTAAGTTTCTAAGGACACTAAACCTTTATGGTACTCATGCATTTGTTTATAAAATGTAATAAATAGTCATCCATTAATATGTAATATATATGTATGAAAATTCTATTTTTATATACTCACCAAGAGGAGTTTAATGATAGAGATAAAGGGGAGAGGGTTTTGTACTACCCTTACTTTCACATCCAAAAAATAAAGAACCCCAAAGGGTTTTTCTAATTTAAAAGCCTAAAAGACTATTATGCCCCTACTTTAAAAAACATGAAAAGGGGACATCATAGTGTGACCCAAAGTGTCATGGTGTAATTTCCCAACATGGGTTTAGGTTTTATCATAACCCAAGGGTTTATTTTTCAAAATCACACAAATTATCATCCCTTTGTAGTTTGACCCCTCTATTCAAGTTGTGTCACACCTCTCCTGATAAGAACCAAAACCCATGGCCCAAGTCATCATGACATGTCCTCCTCTATTCACTATGTGGCCTTTTATCTTCATTTTGTGGCATTCCTTGTAAGCACACTCCCATATGCAATCCCTCGTGCTTCACAAAATGATTCCTTCCCATGGGAAAGCCTTCAAGTCGTGACCTAGAGGTCATAACATGGCTAACTTTATCATATAAAAACTTATAAAGACAATATGTAAGGGTTACGATACCCTATATATAATAGTAACCATCATGGAATGTAGCTCTATAACATGAAATGATATTTATTCCTTGTGAAGGATTTTCCAAAATAATATATAATGTTCATAAGACCCAATATGTAAAGTTTATTACCATGCCATGATTCCCCCACCATGGTATGACTCATTTGTAAGAGACTTTTCCTTTTCAAAATTTCAATACATAAGGAAATCATTATGGTGTGGTTATCTCTACCACAATGTGATCAAACACATAAGGATATTTGACTTTTTCTAAAACCCAATATGTAAAGGTTTTTACCACAGAATGGTTCCCCCACTATAGCATGAACCAATATGTAAGGGTCATCATCATGACATGGCACCCTCCACCAAGGTCTGATTTCTCATGACCTTTATATACACACACCCCACATAAAAAACACAATATCATGACACCCATTGGTCATAGAATTTCCTAATTCCTTCACATCATGGTGGTCCCCTTCACAACAATATGATCCTTAATCGAACCCTCATAATGGTGTGACCTTCGCATGTCACGATGTGATGATCCATCTTTTTTAAAAAAAACTCTACAACAGGATCACCCTAACCTTGATTTAAACCAAAAAATTCAAATTTACTATGAAAAAGATGACCAGTAAAATTAAAAATCAATAAAAACTCCCCACCATATGGATTATCATCCCTAATAAGAGCTTAGGAACATCTCTTGCCTTCCAATCCGTTGATAAAAAACCAATACTACACCTCTATCCCTATTTTGAACTGAACCAGACACAACTCAACTCCCATGCACCAAATCCAATCACACCGGCCTTTACCCAAAAATATTTGGTTCAATCACCAAAACACGCTTTTCATACCACATATAACACACCCAATTCAATTTCCACCTCACCGTATCTAATTACATGAAAAAAACACCAGTCAATCCTCGATTAGATCCTCAACAAACCAAATCCACCATTGTGAATCATCAATGATCATATATGCATATACAACTTTAATCACTCTCAAATTGCACTAAATTCCATATTGAGCAGAATACTAACACACATACTCCATCTAAAATCACATCTAAATCCTAAATCTACTATTTTCTAAGGAATCATATAAAATAAAATCCACCTACTCAACAACATCTTGGTGACATCTTAACCATCCTATAACCTATTTCACTACATCTATAACCATAGAAACTTGAGGTTTATACATCCTTGACTGATTCAGTACTCCCCACCATAAGAGTATCATTATAATCACTCCACCAAACTAAAACACTCAATTTCTGCATCCCATGTCCTATTCATTACTGAATATAATGATTATATGTAATCACCATACTAAAACCTGGGGAACGATATAAAACACCCATCACTACCCATTCCTAAATTATAAGTAATTTTATCTATATTGTTTACCAAAATTAATCCATAATGAGGTCCACACCCTCCAACAACTAATAGTGCAATCCCCCCACAATATTAACTCCCTTAAATTACTACTCGAGTGAAACACCTAATCGGTTCCAACATCACACGCATGTTACTCCTCTTGATCCATGATCATCCCATTCCAAAAGACCCCCATCAAGGAACATGCTCACAATAACCATACCATGATGATTTAATCCATTTTCTATGTTAGATCTTACCATAGAGGCAATACTTCCCATTTTCATAAAAATCCTATGAAATGAGTCCCACAAACATCTCATCAAATCCATCAATACTTGACCCACACAAATCCCCTCATCAATATACAAATTCAATAGGCATTGTATATAATTGGTGCACACTTTACAATATATATCAATTATTTTATCAAAAATATACACCGACACTCACTCTCCTCTTCCAAAGTAGATTTAACCTATAAGAACTCTTTTTCATGTTTTTACCCCTATCCATATCAATCTCATCTAAACTCAATAGGTTTATTCTCCCATATTAGCTAATCAAAAAACTAGACTCATGCTTCAATGAGTTTTATGAAATCAAACCTAGGATCACATGTATCAAAAACTGACCATGATCTCTTTTCATTTCAACCTCATCAAGCCAAAAGAACCCTCAGTTATTATTTTTCAACAAACCTAAGAATATCACTCATTCCAAGGCCAACCATGATTTTTCTATACCTCTTAGTAATTTATCCAAAATCAAAATCATATACCCATGCTCTACTTATCCTAGATCCAACCATCTAGGATCATGATCCACTATCCCATAAAAATCAAACTTGAAACCCATAAGGTTAGGAATCTAACGGATCGTTCCCTCCAAACATAGCCTAAATACCAAAAAACACTCCAATCACTTTACATTATTGAAGAATAAGTAATTACAAATTCTTTTTATATTCCCTTTCAATGGTACACACATACTTATAGAAACTTATGCCCATCTCAAACCACATCTCTTAGTAATACCTCATATATATCGATCCATCACCAAGGAATCCAATGCCTAAACCAACCCAAATAGGGTCACGAAACATCCATTACACCCAGAGACTATATAACCATCACAAGAGAACAATACACCATAATATTAACATGAAATTTAATTAAAAAACACTCATGAGTAAAAACTATGGTCCACCAAGTATAATTCCAACAAAATGTTATGTAAGAAAACACAATATAAGTTATTGTTGACCATTTAAATAACTAAACCCATTATTTTTTTAAAAAAATTAATCACACACAAGCAAACATATTTTAATGAAAATATTATGTGACAAATATTATGCATGAACACACGCATTTTTTCACTATAAAAAAAGAGTAAAATCATTAATAAATAAATATAAGAACATGAAACTTGAATAAACATCTCAGTTATAACAGAAAAAGAAAATAAAAACAATCATGTAACCCTAGTAACTAAGAATTCCCACTGAAAAGGTTTTCATGACTCACTAGTCTGGGTATATCACAAGATCCGATGCATTACTATATCTAACTACCGATCATCAAATAGTAAAAAAATTCAAAAGATTATCTAATACCATTTTATAATTACCTGACTAAAATAACTCATTAGTATCCCAACAAAGGTACCACCTGACCTCAGGTGGTACTTCCCTATATGCTTGAGGATATTGACTATTGGAAAGGGTCTAAATCATACATTAGAGAGACTATAAAATTGATATCATAAACGTCAATAATAAATAAATAACTAATAATCACCCATAAAAATAATTAGAGTATGCATAAATCAACAACACATCCATGATAAAATAAATGTAATACATTCATAAAATCACACATCTCAATTTATCAACCACTTATATGGTTGTATATACAAAATAAACAAAATAATAAAAACAAAATGATTCCCTACTACCATCCTTGATCCTCACATACATCCCATCTATTGGAGATGATTCCCTAGAACCAACTTTTTTGTACTTTATGATTACCTGTGTTCATATTTTTTAATATTATTAAACTAATTATCACATCATGATTGTTCTTATATGTAACTTAGTATGTGATAATTTCATAAGAGTAGTTATCGAACTAAAAGGTCATAACAGTTCCTCGATATGATGATAACCCAAAAGTTTCATATCATTATCATTAAAATATATGTGTTATATATCTAGATGAAATCATTTTAGGGACAAAAATTATATAGGATATCAAGGGTAGAAACTCATAAGACATTAAGGTACCTTTTCACGGTGTACTCCCTTGATAATTTCCAGTGTATGAGATTATAAGAATAAGACCTACTGGGAGAAAATACACATTTATATGTGCCATTAAATATTCCTATATATGGATGTGTGTATTTATCCTTAGACATTAATATTATTATTAATGGATATTATGAATCACTTACTTTGATGTATTTATAGAAAACATGATGGCATATGTCTGTAAAGAATTAGGATACATTGAGTGTATCACAAGAAATATTTCATTAATGAATAATTCAAGAAACGATTTATCCATTTTTTTCATTAACATATGTTGTTATATGTTAAAATTTTATTGAAATTATATTACCTAAATAAATCCATGGAAATAGTGTTTTGTGGGAAGGTTCATTTTCCAAAGAGTTAAAGAAATAGACATCGATCACATGGGTTGATGACACTAGCATGCAACCAGCTTGATTATAGATATAGGGATAAAGGAATTATATTACACTCTAAGAATTTTTATGAGGTTTTATGTAATTGAAATATTAAATTCTTCATTTATGTATGTCTTGGAGTGTTGCAAGATTATAACCTTGGAATTTGGACTGCTTCACCTATTTACACTAAGAAAGAGGCCTAGAGGGTCACACACTAAGTGTATCCAAAACCTTAGTTTAATATTATTATTATTTATTATTTAAAATGTTGAATAAATATAATTCCAACATATTTATTAATAATTATTCATGTTTTATTGATCACATATATTGCATCACTGGTCATTCATGAGAATATTTTTTGAGTAGAATACTTAATAAATATTTATTTACTCTTTAGTGAATATAATATTTATTTATTTATTGGTGAATAATTTTATAATATTAATTTATTAAATAAGTTTTCATTATTCAAGGTCTGATACATATTTTGGAAGAATGATGAACCAAGTTTAATTGTTCGGTGAGAAATAATATATATTGAATATTATTTGAATAAATAATATTTAATTAATTCATGAGTTTTTTGCATGATAATAAATAATAATAATAATAATAATAATAATAATAATAATATAGATATGGGGTTCCATAGGGACTAACTAAATAATAATCACACATTTGAAATTATTATTTTCAAACCCTCTAACTATTTGAACCGAATTATATTATTTCTAAAGGGTTTCCAATAGTTTTTTTTGTACACAACATCATCTAGAGAAAATCTCTCAAAGCCCTAGAGAGCTCCTTCTCCAAGAATTATCTCAAGAATGGAGATCAATCCTACTCCACCACTACTCTTGGTTCTAGAGAGATCAAAAATAATTCTTCATGAAGTGATTCCTAGGGCGATCAAAGACGAATGACGCAAGCAATAGTATATACCATGCTAGCACCTAGAGATTTATATGGTGAAATTCATAGGTTAGTGGAACACATGTAGATTAATGATAGAGGGAATATTCATTTGATTACTATAATAATATGATGGTATAACATATAGATGTTATATTCATCAATGAAGAAATAATTTATCGTAAGGTAATTATTTAATTTTTTAAATTAATTATAAATCATTACGTGATGATCCTACATTTTGGTTTCCACATTCTCACGTTAATTAACCATTGATTAAATTATATTGGTCATAGTTTTTATCATTAATATAAATATCAGATTAATAATCTATTATAATAAAAAAAACTGAGTTGGGAATGCCCCATTTGGTGCTTCCACTACACCCAAAATCTACACCATATTCAAATTCCTATAGATCTTCTCTAGTCAAATCCACTAAACAAATTATTATTAGACCTATAAAACAAAAAAAAATGTATAAACATGCATTAGAGTGATTATACGGTGGTTGATAAATACATCTCAATAGGGTCTCATAAAGTAACCCTAATATACTCCATCACATACATGTATAATCATGAGGAAAGTAAATAAAAAATAATAATTTCATAAAATCATGTGCATTGAGTCATCATGTGATAACCAGGACACCATGACACCCAACCTTTCTGAATCATCCATCACCAAAGAATAATTAACCTCATGCCACAATCATTATCCTATACATAAAGACTTTGGGTATGGTTTTGTACTGTATTCTGAAAATTTCCATCTACTTGGGTTAGGGTCTCATACTAATGATGCATCAAAAATATATCATTAAATACTATGGTAGAATAAAATTAAAAATTTATTTTATCTTGAAAAATACTAACAACAAAGGAATGGAAAATTGGAAGTATGGGGTTGAACTCACAAAGAATGGGGAATGCAGCAAACAATTCTTGACCAAAGGTTAGGTCACTTTAATTTCATTTGATTTTATTAAACTAATTAAATGAAAAAAGTTAAATAAATAAAATGAAGGAATAAAGAAAATAAGTGATTAGGTTAAATTTCAGGTTAAATAAAAAATATAATCTAAAATATAACATGGGATAGACCTATGGTATAGGTTGAAAAGTGGTGCAAGGGTCACCAATTGGTTATGGTCAAACTAATTGGATCTACCTAAGCTGAAACTATCCCTTGTTCCAGGTATATCAAACAACTGAGATGCATTGCGCTTAACTTAAATGGAATGAAGAATCACTGGTTAATGGTCATAGTCTGCTTAAATCCAATTAGTTAGTGTTCATTAAATTGCACCTCTCATGGTCAAGGTTGTGCAAGAGAATGTGATGAACATTTGTTTTTAACCTAATTACTAGACATAGGGTTACCAAGGTTTAATTTATATATTTATTATGATTACTATCACTCCTACTGTTGACCCCTAAACCTAATGGGATTAGTCATGCCTGAAAGAATTTAACAAAAGCAGGGAAACAAACAGCATGCTCGACATAATGATTAAATGATTCAAGATCCAATGAAGAATAAATGGTATTCCATAGGTAAGAGAATAGATGAGAGTGAATTAGATGTATAATTAGTAAAATAAAGAGATTAGAATTAAACTATAAATCATTTAACATTAAATTAAATAAATAAAAGAAAAATAAAAACAAAAACCTATCTATGAAGAATTGTGGGTCGGAACCCTATGACAGCCTCCTAGTGGTCTCAATATAACCCTAGAATGGAATGGCCAAACTATTGACTAGTACCCATATATATAGGTCCAGATATAATCCATGGCCTCCTCAAGGTCATAAATTGTGTTTAATTTCCTTTCTTAGGTCAAAAGATAGGGTATCCATCAAAAGATACATAAAAAACAATGTTTTCTTATTGTGTCTAACACTTTCATGTAGTGTAAAATTTACATGATGTGTAATGTTCAAGAACCAATAGTTTCATAGAATTATGTACAATGATTAAATTTATCGAGGTCTTTATGATATGTTTCATGGTGTGATATTATGTTTCACGTCATGACATAAGAAATCTACATTCTAGGATTTTTTTTCTTCTTCTTATGACCTATAAATAGTTCGCAACTTATATATTTACATGTCGTGTATTAAGTACATGACCTGTAACTTCAAATTAAAATTTTGGAACATACCTTGATCATCTAAAATCATGATAAAACTTCATTCAATGAATTTCTTGGTCTCTTTGGATTCAATCTTCATTCTCATCATCATTATATTTCTGTTTTCAGTCGATTCGTGAAGTGTATCAACCCTATGTGCATTTATATTCCTCAATTTACATGTTTTTCTTGGTATTTCTCTAAATGTCATTTCTTCATAACAACATACATAAATATTTTTCATGAAACTCAACTTTAATCAATTAGTATTCAATGAATTCACACATCAATATATGGATATAAATTATAGTAATCAAATACCCCCACACTCAAATATTTGCTAATCCTTGAGAAAAATATCTACATTAAAACAAAAAAGATCCATATATAAATAAGGGATTTTTTTTAAATTATAATGATCATAAAAACAAGTTATAATTTAAGATTGTATTATCACAACACATACCAAATAAAGAATCCAAAAATCATGCCTCATTTATAAAGTGAAACTCAATACATTGGACAGAAGGTCCTCCTTTTCAATACAAGGATAAAGTTGCATACAGGTAAGCTTCATTCCCACTAGTCTAGACCATACACAGTTACTAATTTTTATCATTTTGGTGTTGTTAAGTTATAAATCAAGAAACAAAACAAACCTCCACTGCCAATGGAAAACTGTTAAATCACATTCATGAATCCATTCTGGAGTCCCCTATGGAGGAACTCCAAGTTTAAGAGGCAGCCTACGAATAACACCCACCAGGTTTTATCCTTCCTTCACACATTCTCTTTTATTACAGTGAGGAAATTGTATACTCTAAGTGTGTAGGGATGGGTATATTCATGGGTTAGTAAGGAATTTTCATCATCTTTCTTCTTTTTCTACCTTTTTTCTTACTTGATAGTATTGTCACCCCCCCCCCATTTTTGTACTGAAATGTTAATTTTTGATTCGCACTTTATCATGGAAAATGATTCCCACTTAATCATAGAAATTACTGAAAATGCCTGAGGAATTTACCCATTTCAAGTTGTTTTAACAATTAAAAACAATTTCATTAATAGAATGTGTGTTTATACATGAATTTAACATTGAGGTGTGAATATTTATTACTTAATAAAAGGTCAATATAAGTTAGTTTAATATTTATAATCTTTACAAATTGATTTTTCCATATGTTCTCTCCTTATCTGATCTATTTTATTACTGTACCGGATTGACATAAGCATGTGTAGCTGTTATCTGACTGTTGTACACCCTAAAAAACTAAAAATAATAAAAAATAAAAAATAAACATAAAAAAATATGTTGTGTATTGGGTAGCTCAAAAACAACTCTTATTTTAACTTTGATCTTTTTATAACTATTATAATTTGTTCCATGAAGAGATCAAACAAGGGTTGAGTGATGAGTGTGATATTTTTCTTAAGATCGACTTTTTGAAGAAAAAAAACAAACTAAAATAAAAATAATAATAAATGAGGGGAGTGATGAAATGTAAAACATATGTGGATATCTAGGTCAGTAGCTCAAGTTTTGACTTCCAAGAATGATTAAGTGAGTGGGTCTTGGAATTTGATTACAAAGGATGTAGGATAGGTTCGATGGATAGAATCATTTAAGCATAATAATTTTAAAATAACCTATATTTACTGGATAGTTAGTGGAAATAATAGCATGAAATTTTTATAACACACACACATGGATAATTAGCGACATGGATAAATTCTAAATTATTTTCTCAAATTGGTATCATGCATCTCTTATAATTATTTTCTGATATAATTTATGATACATGTTTTTCTATGATCACTGAGAATAACTCCTTGGTGTGATTTTTTCTTTGATCACATTTATATAATCGATTAATTTTTATTCAA
This sequence comes from Viscum album, assembly GCA_963277665.1. NCBI lineage: Eukaryota > Viridiplantae > Streptophyta > Magnoliopsida > Santalales > Viscaceae > Viscum > Viscum album. Next base: position 477,741,224 of record OY728164.1, on the reverse strand, counting down.
TGTTAAATATTCATGAATTTGGGAATATCTACATGAATAATTTTTTGAAATATGACTTTTCCTAGGAATCCAAATGTTTAGTTGTGGGGGTGTGATCATACTATGATTCACTATTTTATTTCACCCTTACACCACTATATTAAACTGATTTAGTTTGTAAATTAAAAATATTATAACAAATTTAAATACATTTTTATTAAAAATTTAATTTTTATTAGTGTTATTAAGGTATATTTTAATTTTTGTGTTTTAATTGTATTTGGAGGTGATTTAGAGGTCTCAGAGATGATTCAGAAGGGAAATGGGCCAAACTGTATGGAATCCCAAGGACACTTGTCCACTGTTTGTCACATTGTGTGAATTTCATGACTTAAAATGGGCTTAAATTTTTTTGGGAGATCCAAAACTCCATGGGATACAACTCATCTCAAGAAACCCAAGACCAATTCTCCATTATAAGGGCTCATCTAAAGTTATCATCCTAGGGGACCAAATCTGCATGAATTCAAAAGTTAGGTTTGGTATTTTGATAATATCTCTAAATACAGATGTTCAATGCCTTCCAAATTTGACATGTAGATATTAAAGTGTATTAAAAACAACTATTATCTTTTTTCCAAGTATTGATGTAGACTTTTAATTATTCAAAATAGATATAAAAGTTTTATAACCAAAACTAGGTTCCCAAAAACACTTCCCATTCTGGATATAAAATGGAACCTTGGGAACCTCATTTAAAAGTTCAAAAACGAGTTTGAAGTGGTGCCAATTTGGAGTTTCGGAGGATTTTTATCATCTCATTAGAGGTTCTAGAGCTTCTTATCCTCAAAGGTAGATCTGAAATGAATAAGAAGATCCACTCGAGCTTCTTTATTCTCATGATGTTGAGATAAATGGTGGGTGATCATTGCAAGGTAGCTAACCACTTGAATAGGGAGTTACGAAACATAATTATCTACAGTTTTGGTTTACATTGGGGTTTGGAATTGTTCTTTTATATGTATATTAACTTGTTTTGATGCATTTAATTAAAACACTTTTTATTTTATAATCAATTGGTTTGTAGTTTTAAGTGTGCAACTTGTGTTGTTATGACTGGAAAACATAATAATTCTCTTCATCCACAAACATTTGATATTTCAATGTTCTTTGCAAAACTTTAATGGATTTTAATGGGATGGAACTTGACTACCTGATTTTTGTGTCAAGGTTTAGTCCTATTTACATCGTTTTAGAGGCTTGTGGGTACCCAAGATCTTTTTTAACCCTCAAACAAAGGATTACACCAAAACCTATTAATCAATTAAGAATAAGGAACTTTTTAAGTGGTGTAGTAACCTATCAATGATCACATACTTGTCATATATTTTTCAAAATGCACTTATTTTTCAACTATTACACTCTTTAAATTATGTCATTTTATTTTTAAAAATATTTTCATAACCATCCCCTCTTTTAGTCATTTTTATTAAAAATTCACACTCTATACCCATCAAAGATCCTTGAGAGATGACCTAGGGCCCACCTTACACTACAAAATCTTCTTTAAAACATAATCAATTATCCATGTCACGACAACATGGTCATATATACAAAACCATTTACATGTTATAGAATTAATCACCTTATGATAATTATTTTTAAAGTTTTATTTGATGTTATTCTGTCATGGGGGTTATGATTCAAAAGTTTCCAAAACAGTAAGGTATTTATGATACAATCTCATTATTTATCAGGATTTTTTATGATTAATTTTCTAATGATGAAATTTCAAGATCTACCTCTATATAATCTCATGAATTTTATTATTCTATATTTATTTATATAAATACATATTTTCCTTTAATTTTCCTCAATCTAAGTACTCAAGATACTAAAATAATTTTTCAAGGACAAATAACTTTATTTCTATTTTAGTCGAAAATCATTTTTCTTCCATGTCAATGTTTTCTAAAAAAAATTCCTGAATTTTTTACTATTATGCTAAGATTTTTTAAATCCATTTTTACCCATGATTGAATTTCTAAAAAATGGTTTAAAATTAATCTTCTTTTCATTTAATGAATGATGTAATTTTGAATTTTTACCGAAAATGTGAAAGGAATATTTGTTTAAACATACATGAAATTAATGTAATTTCCTACCATCATGACCAATAAATGATTTTAATATTCCTTTACAATTTTACAAGATTATTTTCAAATAAAATCATTTCCTTAATATTTTGTAAATTTTTAGATTTTAAATAGGTTTTTTCAAAGTAAAAAAAGGGTATTTTCCACAAGAAATGTTTCGGTGGTATTTTAAAGGTATTTTTCATCTATGATAACATCATTTGATATTACTTATTCTTTAACTAGGGATATGATATAATAATACCATCCACTTTAATTATTTTTATGGATTATTATGATGATTATTTAAGGATGATTCTATAAAAATCATTTATTTCCCATGATTTAAATAAGTTATGAAACCCATTTCTTTTCCACGGGTTATGCTATGATAAAATGATGAAATATTTATGAAACTTATTTACTTTTAATAAGTTATCATATAATAAATGTTTTATGATCTTGTTTAATTCATATGTATTATTTTAATTATGTGATAGGTGGGCCCGAAATTATATTTCCCTCTAATTCATTTGGTAAAGATAGATATCTCATAAGAAAACAAGGACTGTAATGAAGAGTGAATCTAGTTTAGTAAGAGACTATGTCCACTTTGATAGTCTTAGGAGTAAAACTTTACTAAGGATATGATGGTTTATGGAGTCAAACCAATCCACTATGATATTATTGGAATTGATTTTTTAATACTGAGTAAATTATTTTTAATTCCTATGTGTATGACAAAATCTTATGTATTATGGAAATATTATTCTCTCATGGATCATGTTATTTTATTCCTTTATGACTCATGAATTATTACATATCAAGATTTATTTCATGAATCAATATTATGGTTTATTATATGTAGGGTATGATTTTTAAATGTTAAAATAATGTTCTTATAACCTTATTCTCATGTTATACTTAAGTGATCGTTTATATATGACTTTTTTACCCTTACTGAGCATCTGAGCTCACTGTTTCTTATATTTCATTTCCCTAGGACATGAAGAAAGTTTTTAAGTAGGTTATGTCTAATAATAGTTCTATGTGGGAATATATTTGTGGGTTATGTTTATGATATTTTAATAAATAAGAAGATTGTGAATCTAGTCTCCTAAAAAACTAAACCCTTATGGTCCTCGGGCATGTATTTATGAAATTTATTGAATATTTTTCTAAAAAGATATAATATTTATCTATAAAATTTATTGTTCACTATATTTGGTATTAGAGGAAAGTTTTTTTCAATATTTGGAGATTATGATTCTATAACTTTGGTAAAATCCCTATGGATGAGCTTATGTATAAGATAATTTCCTAAAGCTTTGGTAAGTTAGAGATTATATAGTTTCCTCAGTAAAAAATCATTACCTAGATACTATTAGTGGATGTTGTTTTAACACAGATTCATCTAGAGGTAATAACCCTAAAAATAGTTGGTAGAGTATATTGTGACCTTTATTCAGGTTTATGGTGATTTCTTCCTTTCTATGCACCTAATTTAACACTCTCAGGGGATATGATTGGGTTATTTCACATTTTATTTATAAACCATTATAAAGGATTTGAATAGATGATAAACAAGGATAACCTAGGTTAAACTTAAGGTGTTATATATTAAAAATAATATGGCATGATTTACACGTCCTATAAATTATTTTTTATGATTATATGATTATTCACTATGGCTATTGTTTCTCATACTATGATTTTTGGTTTTAGTAAATAGCTGAAACTATGAGGAATGGTGTTAACACTAAATGTTTCAAATAATGGAATAATTATCCTTATGAGCAACCAATTAAAATTTTAACTAAAAGGCAAAGCCTTGTGATTATTCCTAATCATATATTGTGATATTTTATTAATAATATAAACTTTGGTGAGTTTTCTAATACATCAAATAAGTGGAAAATAAAATTTTATGAAATTTCATGTGGTAATTACCATATATGAGATAAAGTTAAATTTTATTCATGTTAATAATTTTGGAATAAGAACCCAGGAGAATGTATCAAAGGAAGGGGAAGATATTTTTTGTGTGGAAATAAATTTCATATAGTAATGAATTATTGAGGAATTTAATGTCTTGTGTGTGGCGGACTTGGTCATTATATGATTCAATTCCCTAATCAAAGGGTTTGATACAAGACCAAGAAAGGACATCTGTTATTGTCAATATTTGATGTGAATGGATTGAAGTGTTTATGTATTGGGATTATAGAATCACATTGTATATGTATTATATCAATAATATTCTGGGTATAAGAATCATGAAACATCTAAGGATTATTACATGGTAGTTTTCTTTAATGATTTGAAATCATATGTTAAATGGAATTGATAACCAAAAAATATTATTTAGTGTTAAGATGTAAATTTTTAGTTGGGATAAAGATATGATTGAAATTAATTAAGTAAATGGGATTGTATAGGTGGCCTTGAAATTCATTAGTGATTTAATGATAAATTAATTTAGTTCATCTTTGAAAAATATTATTTAATTTTTAGATTTTTTAAATATATTAAATAGTTTGTGATTTTATTTGAGGAATAATCATTTTATTGATTTTTTGAAGTGTATATATTTTTATATGAGTCTAACTTAAGATTTATGGATACCATTATGGGATTATAATTTTATGTTTGATCATAAGTTCAAAATCATAGATACCCCTTTTGAGGTTTTAAGTGATGGGATTTTGTGGTAATCTGATACTTTAATTGGGTTTTAATAATAATAATCTATTTAGGTTTAAATAACCCTTTGGGTTAGTATGATATTTTATGTTATGTTAATTATGGTCTATTGGATAGTGGGATATAGATAATCTTGATGGTTTAAAAGTGATTCATTGATAAGGATATGTTTTTGAAGATATCTATGGTAAAGATGAGTATTATCTTTAGAATTAGTATTTAAATTTTATTCATGATATTTTTCTGAATTTCACTAAATTATAATATTATATTGTGATTTATCATGGAGATTAATGATATTTTTTGAGATGTTTTGTTAGTTTGAGGTATATGTAACCCTTAAGTTTCACATGAGATTTAACATGAAATATTATTCTAGAAGATCAAGGTTAAAATTTTGAATATGTAAGTTGAAGGGTATGATATAACCATTTAGATTAAAGCATGCTTTAATGTTGAGGTTATTTAGGATGTAGGGTTATTTATTGAATAATTTGAGTTAAACCTTAGATTTTAAGATTAATATGAAGGCTTATTCATGTTGGTAATTATCTTAACTTATACGAACCATTTTTCCTTTAAAGTATAAATATAGGGGGAATATTTTTATATCCTTTTGTGGATCTATTTTTTTGTTATAAGTTTATTTTATTGCTTTAGGCATGAAAAGTTCATCTTGAATGCTCATCATTTGGAACAACAAATGATATTGTGGAGGAAATTGATTAAGGGATGAAATTATACTTGTAAAGTAATTATATTTCATTATGTTAATAGACTATAAGGAAAAGGAACTCATAAAATATACTAAAAGTATCTTGAAAAAAAAATTGTCCTAATAACTTCATTTTGGATAAATTAGTGGTCTTTTTCACACCTTTTTAGTATTTAGTTTTTTGGTTGTTAAATTTTTCATGATCATTCACTTTCTTATGATCAATGATCTCTATGACTATTCATAATTATTTGGAAATTAATTTTCTTCCATGTTCATATTTTCACTTCCCACTAATGTTTTCCTATTTGGATAACTAGTTGTGTGTTATTCCAAAAGACTGTTGTATTTACCTTTCCCTGTTTTCCAGATGGAGTTTTATTAACCCATTTTACGATGTTGGTTTAAAAAATTAACTTTAAAATATAAAACCACTGATTACCAAAAACAATTTCAAATTTTCAGGATTCAATTTTTTAAGGGGGGAGAATATAACATCCCTGGATTTTAAAAGAACGCTATTTGATAGCGTATAAAATATTAAACATCGAGCATAAATAAAACATGAATTATTATTATTTTATGACCATTATAACATTGAAATTGAATTGGAAGTTATTAATATAATTAAAAAAATTATGAAATGAATATAAAGGCCATAATCAACAAAAAATTGTCGATAAATGCTTAGGAAATAAACACTTAATTTTTAATAAAGTCGTTTTATTTTTCAAAATAAGTTTTCTTCAAAGAATATTATAATTAATTTTTGGAACATTTATAAATTTTATTTTATAAAATGAAAATAAATTTTTAAATCATTATATAAAAACTAAATTCGGGTGAAATTTTTGGATTTTTCTAAAATGACTAATTTTCTAGTGAATAATGAAAAATACCAATTTTTCAAATATTGAAATTTATTTTCATTAAATAAAGTAATTTAAACAATAAAATTATATTATTGATTTGGTATTAAAGTTAAATATGATCTATTTTATTTATAATAATCTAATTAAGTCCATTTTAATAAAAAAATATTTATCATTCTGATATAAGTTTTTTATTATACTTGAAAACACATTTTTCTGAAAACTATTTTTCATTATGTTTTATGAATTTATAATAAAATTTATCTCTTATGCATATAGAGATTTAATATTGAAATATTAATTCTATATTTTTAATTATTAGGTTAAAATTTGGTAAATATTTCTCTTTTATTTTTGGTCCTTATGAATAGTAACATTAGTAAATATTTGTCGCCTCGGTAAGGGTAAATCAGGTAATTAATGTTAAAAACATTATGAGGAGGACACAAAATGACCCTAAAACTTTCCATTAATATATTTTTTGAGTGATTTTCTACCATAATCATCCAATATTTTAATTTATGGTAATTGTTTCCAATTTTATTTGAAAATTACTTATATATTATTTTAAGTAAATATAAAGTCAAAAATGTCCCTCTCTTGCTTTTGATATCTATAAAAAAATTTGACAGGGTTAAAAACAAATTATATTATGTTATAAATTTTATTTGAAATATAATTTATATTTTTATCATGTTAATTTATTTTAAATTTTTAGTGAAGAAAATCTTACCATAGATTCTTATGCAACGCTGGCACAGTGCATGTCCAAGAAGTGGAAAAATGAAGTAAATAATTTTAAAAACACTAAAAGTAATTTTTTTGGGTGAAATATAGTGTGTCATGAATTTTAAAGAAAAATATAACATATTATATATTTTTTAAAGGTTTTTATTCTAACTAAATTTCATTCATGTTGTTTTCAAAGCCAAATTATGTGAATAGTTCTTAAAAAGACATTAATAGTATTCTATGTTTAATCTATTTTATTAAATAATTTAAAAATCATAAAAAATATTTAAATGTGATTATTATGATGATAAATTTCTGAAAATTTCATATATTGGCCATTTTTTATCCAATTTTTATCTCATAAGTAAAATTATAACCCTTTAATATTGAAAAAAATCATTATCACGGTTCAGGTTAAAATTAGTTAACCAAGGGGTTAAACCAAATGATAAGATTTAAAATGATATATAAACCTATAAAAATTTTATATTATTATTATAATAATACCATATATTACTTATCTTTAAATCCATATCATTTTTTAACCATTTTACATGAGTTATACACATATGATATTATAATATTTCATGTGTTTTCAAAAATGACATTAATGGTAGTTTGTAATAAATAATATTTTATTAAATGAATTAAAATTCATAAAAATATTTTATGAAGAAAATTAAAAGTTATTTGGTTTAAAATATAAACCATATTTAATTTATGAGTTAATTTTTATTTTATGGTAACATTCTTAACCCTTAAAGAGTAAAAAACATTGATATCATTGTAATTGTCAAAAGAGTTAACGAGGGTTAAAACCAATAGATAATGGTAAAAACATAACAAAAATGTATCAAAATTTTATTTTATGAGATTATTTATTCTTATACACATATTATATTTTAATTTTAACATTTTGGATCCATTTTTTCTTGAAAATTAGTTTATATTAATTTAACACTTTAAGTAATTCCAAGAGTACCCCTCCCCTCAATTATAAAATGGAACCTCCTATACTTCATTATTCACAAATTTTGAGCCTTATAGATCATAAAATTTCTTCCATAATATCATCCTATATTCATTCACCACATCTTATATCTTATGGTCTTAAAAAAAGTCCATCCTTTCACGACTTAAGGTGTAATCCAAAAAGGGTTTCTCAACAACGAGGTATAACTCTTAACATGGTATTTTCAATTTTATTTATTATTATAACTTCTATAAATATATTGAATCCATTATAAAATAATTAATTTATTTTCTGAAATATAATTAATTGTTATTATTGTGATGTAAAAACCATTTTCCACCTTCTTTCCATCCGTTGGAAAATGATAATGTTGCTCATGCGTACATGTGGACTACCACCTCCACGAAGTGAAGTGATCCGTTTTTCACTTCTATTTTCATTGGATGATAATAAATTTAAATTTAATAAATATATATTATATATGTGATATAATAATGACTCTAAAAAATTGAATTATTATTTAACTTTATTTCATTCCATCTATTGAAAAATGGAAACTGCATTTATGCCTACGTACAGCCTACCATTTCCATGAACGGTGTAATTCATTTTTCTATATCAAAATTTTATGAATGATTATAAATATGTATAAAATGAATATATATTATATTTATATCATTATTAAAATTCTTGAGATGATTTGAACATGATCAAATTACAAGGACTCGAATCTATGAACTCAAACTCCCTTGAAAAATGAAATAGTTAACACCCAGAAATGATGATTTTAATAAAGAGTTATTAATAAATTGGTGTTAAAATGTTAAAATTGGATCATATATGATATTAAAAATATAATAATGAATATTTTATATAATTATAATAAATTTAAATTTATTATATAATAAGTTAAAGTGCTTTCAAATGAAGTCCAACTTGAGGTAAGGGTTTATCGTCTCAAATTGTCTTCTTTGGGACACATGTTATATTATGCACATATATTATTTTAAGAGGTTTCTATACAAAACCATTGAAATTTTATAGCATTAATAACCTTATGATAATTTTATTTAAAGTTTCATTTGACGTTATTCCTTCATGGGGATTATGATTCAAATTTTACCAAAGCGATAAGGGATTTATGTTGCAATCTCATTGTTTATCGGGATTATTTATGATTAATTTTCCGATGATGAAATTTAATGATATAAATCTAAATAATCTCATAAAATTTCTTATTCTATGGTAATTTATTTATAATACATATTTTAAATTCATTTTCCTCACTCTAGGTACTCAAGATACCGAAATAATGTTTTTAAGTAAAAACAACTTTATTTCTCTTTTTGATCGAAAATACTTCTTATTCCATGTCCATATTTTCTAAAACTGTTTTAGAAAATGTTTTTATATTCTTATATAATTTTTTAAATCTATCTTCACACATTATTCACTTTTAAAAAAAATTAAAACAAATCTTCTTATTATTTTTCAAATGTGGTACTTTTGACTTTTTATAGAAAATGTGAAAAAAAAAATATTTAAACGTACATGGTATTAAAAAAATTTACTGCCATCATTACCACTCAATTATTTGAATATTACTTTAAAATTTTCCAAGTTTACTTTAAAATAAAATAAAATTATTTATATTTGTGAAATTTTTAGATTTTAAATTAGTTTTTTCAATATAAAAAATTGCATTTTCCTCGAGAAATGTTCCAGTGGTCTTTTAAAAGAATTTTTCATCTATGATAACATCCTTTTATTTTAATCATGATTTACTAGGGATATTATCCAATCATAACATCCTATTTAATTCTTTGGATGGATTATAATGATTATTATTTAATGATGATTCTTTGAAACCTGTTTCTTTCCCATGGGTTAAATAAGTTATTAAACCCATTTCTTTTCCACAGATTATGTTATGATGAAATGATGAAATGTTTATGAAACCTATTTATTTTTTATAAGTTATCATATTATTAATGTTTTATAGTCTTATTTTACACATATATATGATTTTCATTATTTTATACGTGGTTCCATAATTATATTACCATCCAATTAAATGGGTAAATATGGATATCTCATTAGATAATAAGGAATGCAATGGGAAGTTAACACAGTTCAATAAGGGACTCTATCTATTATGATAGTCTTGGTTTGAAACTTGAATAAAAATATGATGTTTTGGGGAGTAAATCCAATATACTATAATATTCTTGGCAGTGATTCATAACTATTAAGGAAATGATTTTCTATGCTTATGTGTATGCCACAAACTTATGCCTTATGAAAATGTTGTGCTCTCATAACTCGTGTTCTTTGATTCTTTTATGACTCTTGTATTATAAACTATCAATATTTATTTCATGGCTCAAGATTATGATTTATGATATGTTGGGTATCATTTTCAAATGTTAAAATCATGTTCTCATACCCTTATTCTCATGTTATGTTTAAGTGATCAATGATATCTCCCTTTTTTACCCTTACAGAGCATCTAAGATCTCCCTTTATTAGGTTTCATTTCCCTGGGATATGAATAAAAGTTTTAAGTATGACGTGTATAAGAAGGTTTATAGTTATGAATAACTAAGTGGGTAATGATGTAGATATTTTATGAACCAGTTGTTTATGTATCTAAGTTTCTAAGGACACTAAACCTTTACAGTACTCATGAATTTGTTTGTAAAATGTAATAAATAGTCATCAATTATTGTGAAGGGGGCCACCATGGTATGACTCATTTGTAAGAGACTTTTCCTTTTCAAAATTTCAATACATAAGGAAATCATTATGGTGTGGTTATCTCTACCACAGAGTGATCCAAAACATAATGATCTTTGACTTTTTCTAAAACCCAATATGTAAAGGTTTTTACCACAAAATGGTTCCCCCACTATATCATGAACCAATATGTAGGGGCCATCATCATGACATGGCACCCTCCACTAAGGTGTAATTTCTCATGACCCTTATTTATACACACCCCACATAAAAACCACAATATCATGACACCCATTGGTCATATAATGTCCTAATTCCTTCACATCATGGTGGCCCCCTTCACAATAATATGATCCTTAATCGGACCCTCGTATTGGTGTGACTGTAGAGACCCGTATCTTATCGTACATGGACATTACATTACTTTTGCGGAATACTTAGTACATAACAAAAACACACACACAAGGATCGTAATAGTTTAGTGTCTTTGGAAACTCGGAACGTAAACTTCTAATTGTGGTGGAAGATCTTCAACATCTCCCATAAAGATCTTCCTTTTTATACCTAAAACCATTGTTTATATCCTGGGGAAAAGAAAACATAAAAGTTTGAGCTCAAATGCTCAGTAAGGGTAAATAAAAGAAATATCAATCACATCATATACATAAGAACATAGCTTTTGGAAATCTTAACCTGCAAAAGAGAGCATAATTTCATAACATGGGATAAATCATAGTAGTGAAATGAAATCATAACTTAAAACATTACTCATTGTGGCATACACACATAATCATAGAGAATCATTTCTTGTTAGTCAAGACTCATTGCCAAGACTATCTTAGTGGACAAAGTCCCTTTCTGAATCGAGTAATCCTCGTTTCAGTCCTGTTTCACTGAACCGGTATAACCTACCATTCCAGCCATGTCTATCTCATGAGATATGAAATCTTTACCCAATGCATTGGAGGGAGATATAGGTCCCACCCATCTCTTAATGAATCCTTTCTTATGTGTGCCACAAAATCATAAATCATACATCATTGCATAACCCATGTAATAAAAATGGGATTCATAAACAACATGACATCATAAAACCATTCATATAAGATAAAGGAATTCATAAATATAATTCCATCACAACATAGTCAAATCAATGTAAAAATATGGATAGAAACAGAACCCTTTATTATCTTAGATGAAAAATAATTTTGATAAAACACTTGAATTGAATTCTTGAGGAAAATATCCTTTTTTCTTCAAAATCAATTTCTTTTCACAAAACATCATGCAATTTTAAAAGAAAGAGATTTTATTGAAAATAGTCATGAAATCTTTTGGAGGAAGGTTCATGAAAATAAGTCTTTATAAAACCGTAAAAATCCGTTCGTGCCGTATAAGTTAAAAAAAACATTCTTCGTACTTTTGTCGGAAAAGTCAAAAAGTACCTCGTACGGAAAAACGACAAAAGATTCCTTTCATATTCTTTACTAAAAACTCACCTAAGGGTAAAATTGGATTTAAACTATTTAAAGTGGATGGAAACAATATTACATATTGAGGGAACATGGATGTGGATGATAAAATACACCCTAGTAAATACTTACGAATAAACAATCTCGGATAAAAATGAGATTGTGATATTTCCCTTACCTTAGGTCCGATTTGCTTTGTTCGTGTCCGAAGCTCCTGTATAATGGTTTAAATAATGTTATTGACTTATTCCAGAATCATACATATTGATATGAGATCATATATGGTCATATTATTAGCTTCTTGTTAGTAATATTTCATTGTTACTTGTTACTCGGGTCTTTATAACTTTTTGTTCTTATGCGTGTTTTGTCGAATAAATTCTTATTCTTATCTTTAGGTTATAGATAATTCATTTCCAGAATGGTATTAGTGTATTATATACCATATTCATTCATTCAATTCATTTATATAATCATTATGAAATGAAGATCATGTAGAACGAGTCGCATCACATCGTGGAGACGGTATTCCGTACGTACGCACGAGTGATGATATCGTTCCTATGATCGTGGAATTGTATTGGAGTATATATATATATTATTTCAGTATCAATATTACTTAATAATAATCATATATAGTTACTGATTACACCATTATACCCATCCTTGTAAGGTGATGGTGGAAAATAGATTACACCACGGCGTGGAGACGGTATTCCGTACGTACGCACGCGCGGTGATTTCATTTTTCCGTAGGATGGATAGAAGGTGAATTAGGGTTGTTTCATATTTATAATAACATATCAGTATGTAAGTAATACTGATGTTATTACTTTATCATGAAACAACTAAAGAAGAAGAAGTTGAAGAAGAAAGAAATTGAAAAGATCGGTAATGGATATTACCTCTTCTTTGGAACGCCTCTTTGAATCCTCCACTTAAGGAACTAAGAGTGGTCTTTGGAGAAGACCAGGACCTCTAGGACTATTCTAGGGAAGTGGAGAGGAGAAAATGGCAGGGGTTGGCCGAGATTGAGTGCTCAATTTGGTGTGAGGAGGAGGGAGAGGAGGTGCCCTTTTATAAGGGAGGAGAGGGGCACCTTAGGAATATCTCAAAATATTATTTTATATTAAAGTCAAAATCGGTTTATAATGGTTCCAAAGGGTCTTATTTCGAAGCCAAAGTGGGGATGGGTCGAAATCCTATCAACCAATAGAATTTAGACAAGTTTAGGGTATTATTTTAACCTTATCAATTAGATTTAACTCTAAGTTAATTAATTTAACTTTTACCGTGTCTTTTTGTTTTCTTTCACTATATGGTTAATACACTTACTATAACATGCCAAACGAACCCCAAATTGTTTATTATTAATATATATATCCTTATCTAAGTCATTTGGCCGAACCTTAGATTTTTAGGAATAAAATAACAATTAATAATATAATATTTGATTTAAAAACTATTTTGTGTCAATTTTGACACTATTTGATATATGATTTTTGTGAAAGTCATAACAGAATTATATGTTCGAACCAAGTTGATTAAATCAATACTAATATATCATAGTAACCTAGAAAATTAGTGGAATTCATAAAAAGTCTCAAATTACATTTATTTTGGTATTTATATTATCAATTTTGTCAATATTTCATTAATAAGATAATTACTGCATCATCTTTGTGTCATAAATAAATTAAATTATTTGATGTCTAAAAATTACAAATAAAATACCATCATGTAGGAAATCGTTTTAGCTTTCTAATGAATATTTACAATCGAATTTATCTTATGTATAACCCTATATTAAAAATGATTTACTTATTAAACTTTGATTTTAACTATTTTAACCCTTCTTTAAATAAATTAATAATAAATGTCCTAATCTAATCCAAGTGGGCCTAAATGGTCATATTTTATTCCTAAGTTTGTTTTTGGTCGAATTACACTTGTCCAATAGAATTAGGACATGTGTTAGGGTAATATTAATATCATATTTACCCTTAGTTACCCTATTTACTATTAACCGCGGTAAAAAAAGTAAAAAGTTACTATTCACCAAAAAATTATTTTCATCTCATTGAACCACATTTTAGTCCTTGATATTAACCGTGTCTCTCGGATTTTCGAAATTCCATTCACAGAAGCGGTAAAATTAAGTTTTATGCAATATTCAGTTTTTAGCCTACCACTTAGTGGTTTCACTATTCATCAAAAATTGAAAGTTTTCAGAAAAATACCAAAATTTCACCCTAGGCTAATTTCGATATTCTGAGTCCAAAAATGAAGTCCATTTTGAAAAATAAAATTTATAAAATTTCAAAAAGTGGTTATTACTATTCATAACGGCTAGTTTTAATAGCATATTGTTGTTTAGTGAAACTCGGTATTGCGTACGACGCAAGCTATCGAGGAAGGTCGCGATTGCGTGTAAAGCAAGCCAAGCAAGTGTTGTGTAGAAAAAGATTCCTTTGATGATTTATATAACATAAAAGTCTCGGGTGTTACATTCTACCCCCCTTAAAAAGAATTTCGCCCTCGAAATTCATCACTTTGTAACAAACAAATGAGGATACTTCTCCCTCATCATATCCTCAAGCTCCCATGTAGCTTCTTCAAGTTGGTGGTTCCTCCATAAAACTTTCACCAAGCGAGTGGTCTTGTTTCGTAGGACTTTTTCGCTACGATCCAGAATCTCTATCGGCTGTTCTTCATAAGAAAGATCTTGCTCCAGCGGTACAACTTCTGAGCTGAGTACATGTGAATGATCTGGTATGTACTTTCTCAGGAGAGATACGTGGAACACATCGTGAAATTGAGAGAGATTCGGTGGAAGCGCCAATCGGTAAGCTACCTTCCCAACACGATCCAGTATTTCAAAAGGACCGATATATCTAGGGCTCAACTTCCCCTTCTTTCCAAATCTCATAACCCTCTTCCAGGGAGATATTCGTAAGAACACTTTATCACCCACTTCAAACTCTAGGTCTTTTCTTCGGTTGTCGGCATAACTTTTCTGTCGACTCTGAGCTGCTCTTATGTGTTGTTGAATAGATCTGACCTTTTCTGCCATTTCATCAACGAGATCAGGTCCTAATAGAATTCTTTCCCCAACTTCATCCCAGCAAGTTGGAGTCCTGCATTTCTTTCCATAGAGAGCTTCATAAGGAGCCATCTGAATACTGGAGTGAAAGCTATTATTATAAGAAAATTCCACCAAAGGTAGGTGTTGATCCCAACCTCCTTTGAAATCCATAGAGCAAGCTCTCAACATATCTTCTAGGGTTTGAATTGTTCTCTCAGACTGACCGTCTGTCTGGGGATGATAAGCAGTGCTGAAACTCAACTCTGTATCCAGAGTATGCTGAAGACTTCGCCAGAACTTCGAGGTAAATCTCGGATCTCGATCAGATATAATAGAAAGTGGTACTCCATGCAATCTTACCACTTCCTTTACATATATCCTGGCAAGCTGATCTAGAGAGAAATCCTCTCTAATAGGAATGAAGTGTGCAGACTTTGTAAGACGATCAACTATGACCCAGATAGCATTATTGCCTTTGGATGTTTTAGGAAGTCCTGTGACAAAGTCCATAGTGATGTTTTCCCATTTCCATTCGGGTATGGGTAATGGTTGTAACATCCCCTTAGACTTCTGTCTCTCAGCTTTAACTTGTTGACAAACCAAGCATCGAGAGACATATTCAGCAACATCTCTTTTCATGCCATCCCACCAGAAGTACTCTTTCAGGTCCCTATACATCTTCGTGCTTCCAGGATGAATAGAGAATGAAGAACTATGAGCCTCATCCAGCAGCTCTTTCTTTAATTCGGGGATGGGAGGAACACAAACCCGATTCCTGAACTTTATTATCCCATCACAATCAAGGTTGAATTCAGGAACATTTCTCACCTTCTTTTGTAACTCGACATCTTCTTTTTGTGCCTCTTTAATCTTCACATGTATAGATGGTTGAACATTCATTTGAGAAAGATAAGATTTTTCCCCTTCCATTATAATTCCAAGATCCATCCTTTGTAAATCCATAAATATTGGATCTTTTGTGATCCTCATCATGGATAAACTAGCATGGTCTTGTCGACTTAATGCATCTGCCACCTTGTTTGCTTTCCCAGGGTGGTAATGGATTGAGCAGTCATAATCCTTAATCAGCTCCAACCATCTTCTTTGGCGCATATTCAGCTCCTTTTGTGTGAAAATATACTTTAAACTTTTATGATCAGTATAAATATCACACCTTTCACCATAAAGGTAATGCCTCCAAATCTTTAATGCAAAGATTACCGCAGCCAACTCCAAATCATGTGTTGGGTAATTTTGCTCATGGATTTTCAACTGTCGTGAGGCATAAGATATCACCATATCATTTTGCATAAGAACACACCCCAATCCCTTCTTGGATGCATCACTGTAGATCACAAACCTTTCTCCACTACAAGGCAGTGTGAGCACAGGTGCACTGGATAACCTTCTTTTCAACTCCTTGAAATTCTCTTCACATTCCTCTGTCCAGACAAACTTAACTCCTTTCCGAGTCAACTTGGTGAGTGGATTAGATAATCGTGAAAAATCTTTTACAAAACGTCGATAATATCCAGCCAAACCAAGAAAACTTCGGATCTCAGTTACTGTTGTTGGTCTTGACCATCTTTCGATAACCTCTGTTTTTGCTGGATCCACAGATATCCCCTCTTTTGAGATTATATGACCCAAAAATGCAACTTTTTGAAGCCAAAATTCACACTTGGTAAATTTGGCATAAAGCTTCTCTTTTCTCAGGGTCTTCAATATAATTCTCAAGTGATCTTCATGCTCTTCCTTGCTCTTTGAATAGACAAGAATATCGTCTATAAAGACTACCACAAATTGATCAAGATAGTCTCTAAAGACTCTATTCATTAGATCCATGAAGATAGCAGGGGCATTAGTAAGACCAAATGGCATCACTATAAATTCATAGTGTCCATACCTTGTACGGAAAGCCGTCTTTGGTATATCCTCCCTTTTGACCCTTAATTGATGATACCCTGAACGAAGATCAATCTTGGAAAAGTATTGAGCTCCGCGTAGTTGGTCAAATAAGTCATCAATGCGTGGGAGAGGATATTTGTTCTTGATAGTGATCTTGTTAAGTTCTCGATAATCAATGCAGAGTCTCATTGATCCATCTTTCTTCTTAACAAATAGAACAGGTGCTCCCCAAGGTGACGCACTAGGGCGTATGAATCCCTTATCAAGATTCTCTTGGAGTTGCTTCTTCAATTCCTGCAACTCAATTGGGGCCATTCTATAAGGTGTCTTTGAAATAGGCAAAGCACCCGGTACGAGTTCTATTGAAAACTCAACTTCACGATTTGGTGGAAGACCCGGAAATTCCTCCGGAAAGACATCATCAAACTCCCGTACAATGGGCATATTCTTAATCGTGAGTTTCTCACCAACCATTTGAGATAAATAACCTTCAATTAGTGGAATCAATACCCATAAGATGGAAGAAATTTCCACTGGAAGGTTATGTTCATCCTTGCATTGATAGACGATCGTAGGTTGATCTGGAATATGAAATGTGACTTCCCTTCTTTGGCAATTGATATGAGCTCCATGTAGAGAAAGCCAATCCATGCCAAGAATCACATCAAATTCCACTAAAGGAAGGATCACAAGATTTGCAGGAAGCACTTTCCCACAAACTTCGATCGGAGAAGAATTATAAACTTTTGATGCGATTGATGTGCCATTAGGTGTTGTCACAGCTAACTCAACATCTAATTGTTGAGGTAGTACGGTGATACCCTTAGAAAAGTCTTCAGAAATAAAAGAGTGGGTGGATCCAGAATCAAATAAAACATTTGCTACTTTAGAGTGGATGGTAAGTGTACCTTTCACCACATCGTTATCGTACTCCACATCGCTGATAGAAATTGCATGTGACTTTCCTTTGTCTTTAGCCTTAAGAGTTTGTTGACGTCGACCATCATCATCAACCCTTGGATTTGGGCATTGATTGGCATAATGCCCCATCTCCTTGCACTTGAAACATTGAAGTGTAGCAGGTTCATTCTGTGTATCCCTTCCTTTGTTTGCATCATTAGACATCTTCTTCCCATTATCACGGCATTCAAATGCCCGATGACCTTCCTTTCCACATTTAAAACATTTACTTGTCCCTTTAAGACAACTCCCTCCATGTTTCTTTCCACACTTTGAGCATAAGGGAAAGTTCATCTTCTTTTCCGTGTGCTCTTTAGATTTTTCTTTGAATTCCATCTTCCTCTTCTTATCAAACCCATGTGACTGATGGGTTACTCCAATCTCCATCTCGACTTTGAGAGCACATCGAACGATTTCTTCGTAGCTATTGAAGTCCCTTATGGCTAACGCCCTTCGAAGACTTGGTTTTAAGCCACTAAAGAATTGATCGATCTTACTCTCAGGTTGGATAATAATACCAGAAGCGTACCTTGCAAGTCTGGTAAAATTTGCTTCATAGGTACCAACAGATTCATCATCCCTTTGCTTCAGTTCAAGGAACTCTTTCTCCATCTTTGTTCGGAGAATACGAGGGAAGTACTTATTGAAAAATAAGTTCTTGAACTCGTCCCATTCCATAGACTCAATTTCATCCCTTTGCCTCGTATTCTTAACAAGATTCCACCATTGATCCACATCTCCTTCCAAACGATACACTGCTAGGATGACTTTATCATGCTCAGAACATTGAAGAACTGAAAATATCTTTTCAGTAGTACTAATCCATTGTTCAGCAACTAATGGATCAGTAGACCCGCTGAAAGATGGTGGACGCTGCCTCATGAAGGATTCAACAGAATGTTGCTCCCTTCTTTGTTCGTTTGGAAATCCTGCATGATTCATAGCTTGAGAAAGTTGTGTGAGCATGGCTACAAGATTTTGCATTCCAGCTCCCATATCGTTTGGTTGCTCAGGGGGACAATCATTGCATTGCCCATCGCATTCCGCATTAACACGGTTCCTTCGGGTTCCAGCCATTGACTAAAACCAAGAAGAATAGTGTGAGCAACACTAATTATAATAGGAAACCACATAATTCAAGAATAAAATTTTCATGCTTATGGTCTTATCCTAGGTTATTCATGGCCATTTCTAAGATTGTGTTCTATGCTTAGACTTATCCTTAGGGTTATTACTAAGGCTTTCACATCCTAGTTTCCAAAGGTTGACTATACCTTTCCTTTGATACCAACTGTAGAGACCCGTATCTTATCGTACATGGACATTACATTACTTTTGCGGAATACTTAGTACATAACAAAAACACACACACAAGGATCGTAATAGTTTAGTGTCTTTGGAAACTTGGAACGTAAACTTCTAATTGTGGTGGAAGATCTTCAACATCTCCCATAAAGATCTTCCTTTTTATACCTAAAACCATTGTTTATATCCTGGGGAAAAGAAAACATAAAAGTTTGAGCTCAAATGCTCAGTAAGGGTAAATAAAAGAAATATCAATCACATCATATACATAAGAACATAGCTTTTGGAAATCTTAACCTGCAAAAGAGAGCATAATTTCATAACATGGGATAAATCATAGTAGTGAAATGAAATCATAACTTAAAACATTACTCATTGTGGCATACACACATAATCATAGAGAATCATTTCTTGTTAGTCAAGACTCATTGCCAAGACTATCTTAGTGGACAAAGTCCCTTTCTGAATCGAGTAATCCTCGTTTCAGTCCTGTTTCACTGAACCGGTATAACCTACCATTCCAGCCATGTCTATCTCATGAGATATGAAATCTTTACCCAATGCATTGGAGGGAGATATAGGTCCCACCCATCTCTTAATGAATCCTTTCTTATGTGTGCCACAAAATCATAAATCATACATCATTGCATAACCCATGTAATAAAAATGGGATTCATAAACAACATGACATCATAAAACCATTCATATAAGATAAAGGAATTCATAAATATAATTCCATCACAACATAGTCAAATCAATGTAAAAATATGGATAGAAACAGAACCCTTTATTATCTTAGATGAAAAATAATTTTGATAAAACACTTGAATTGAATTCTTGAGGAAAATATCCTTTTTTCTTCAAAATCAATTTCTTTTCACAAAACATCATGCAATTTTAAAAGAAAGAGATTTTATTGAAAATAGTCATGAAATCTTTTGGAGGAAGGTTCATGAAAATAAGTCTTTATAAAACCGTAAAAATCCGTTCGTGCCGTATAAGTTAAAAAAAACATTCTTCGTACTTTTGTCGGAAAAGTCAAAAAGTACCTCGTACGGAAAAACGACAAAAGATTCCTTTCATATTCTTTACTAAAAACTCACCTAAGGGTAAAATTGGATTTAAACTATTTAAAGTGGATGGAAACAATATTACATATTGAGGGAACATGGATGTGGATGATAAAATACACCCCAGTAAATACTTACGAATAAACAATCTCGGATAAAAATGAGATTGTGATATTTCCCTTACCTTAGGTCCGATTTGCTTTGTTCGTGTCCGAAGCTCCTGTATAATGGTTTAAATAATGTTATTGACTTATTCCAGAATCATACATATTGATATGAGATCATATATGGTCATATTATTAGCTTCTTGTTAGTAATATTTCATTGTTACTTGTTACTCGGGTCTTTATAACTTTTTGTTCTTATGCGTGTTTTGTCGAATAAATTCTTATTCTTATCTTTAGGTTATAGATAATTCATTTCCAGAATGGTATTAGTGTATTATATACCATATTCATTCATTCAATTCATTTATATAATCATTATGAAATGAAGATCATGTAGAACGAGTCGCATCACATCGTGGAGACGGTATTCCGTACGTATGCACGAGTGATGATATCGTTCCTATGATCGTGGAATTGTATTGGAGTATATATATATATTATTTCAGTATCAATATTACTTAATAATAATCATATATAGTTACTGATTACACCATTATACCCATCCTTGTAAGGTGATGGTGGAAAATAGATTACACCACGGCGTGGAGACGGTATTCCGTACGTACGCACGCGCGGTGATTTCATTTTTCCGTAGGATGGATAGAAGGTGAATTAGGGTTGTTTCATATTTATAATAACATATCAGTATGTAAGTAATACTGATGTTATTACTTTATCATGAAACAACTAAAGAAGAAGAAGTTGAAGAAGAAAGAAATTGAAAAGATCGGTAATGGATATTACCTCTTCTTTGGAACGCCTCTTTGAATCCTCCACTTAAGGAACTAAGAGTGGTCTTTGGAGAAGACCAGGACCTCTAGGACTATTCTAGGGAAGTGGAGAGGAGAAAATGGCAGGGGTTGGCCGATATTGAGTGCTCAATTTGGTGTGAGGAGGAGGGAGAGGAGGTGCCCTTTTATAAGGGAGGAGAGGGGCACCTTAGGAATATCTCAAAATATTATTTTATATTAAAGTCAAAATCGGTTTATAATGGTTCCAAAGGGTCTTATTTCGAAGCCAAAGTGGGGATGGGTCGAAATCCTATCAACCAATAGAATTTAGACAAGTTTAGGGTATTATTTTAACCTTATCAATTAGATTTAACTCTAAGTTAATTAATTTAACTTTTACCGTGTCTTTTTGTTTTCTTTCACTATATGGTTAATACACTTACTATAACATGCCAAACGAACCCCAAATTGTTTATTATTAATATATATATCCTTATCTAAGTCATTTGGCCGAACCTTAGATTTTTAGGAATAAAATAACAATTAATAATATAATATTTGATTTAAAAACTATTTTGTGTCAATTTTGACACTATTTGATATATGATTTTTGTGAAAGTCATAACAGAATTATATGTTCTAACCAAGTTGATTAAATCAATACTAATATATCATAGTAACCTAGAAAATTAGTGGAATTCATAAAAAGTCTCAAATTACATTTATTTTGGTATTTATATTATCAATTTTGTCAATATTTCATTAATAAGATAATTACTGCATCATCTTTGTGTCATAAATAAATTAAATTATTTGATGTCTAAAAATTACAAATAAAATACCATCATGTAGGAAATCGTTTTAGCTTTCTAATGAATATTTACAATCGAATTTATCTTATGTATAACCCTATATTAAAAATGATTTACTTATTAAACTTTGATTTTAACTATTTTAACCCTTCTTTAAATAAATTAATAATAAATGTCCTAATCTAATCCAAGTGGGCCTAAATGGTCATATTTTATTCCTAAGTTTGTTTTTGGTCGAATTACACTTGTCCAATAGAATTAGGACATGTGTTAGGGTAATATTAATATCATATTTACCCTTAGTTACCCTATTTACTATTAACCGCGGTAAAAAAAGTAAAAAGTTACTATTCACCAAAAAATTATTTTCATCTCATTGAACCACATTTTAGTCCTTGATATTAACCGTGTCTCTCGGATTTTCGAAATTCCATTCACAGAAGCGGTAAAATTAAGTTTTATGCAATATTCAGTTTTTAACCTACCACTTAGTGGTTTCACTATTCATCAAAAATTGAAAGTTTTCAGAAAAATACCAAAATTTCACCCTAGGCTAATTTCGATATTCTGAGTCCAAAAATGAAGTCCATTTTGAAAAATAAAATTTATAAAATTTCAAAAAGTGGTTATTACTATTCATAACGGCTAGTTTTAATAGCATATTGTTGTTTAGTGAAACTCGGTATTGCGTACGACGCAAGCTATCGAGGAAGGTCGCGATTGCGTGTAAAGCAAGCCAAGCAAGTGTTGTGTAGAAAAAGATTCCTTTGATGATTTATATAACATAAAAGTCTCGGGTGTTACAGTGACCTTCACATGTCACGTTGTGATGAGTCATCTTTTTGAAAAAAAAACTCTACAACAGGATCACCACAACCCTAATATAAACAAAAAAATCAAATTTACTATGAAAAAGATGACCAGTAAATTCACAAATCAATAAAAAAATCCCCACCATATGGAATCTCATCCCTAAGAAGAGCTTTGTAACATCTCTCGCCTTCTAATCCATTTATAAGACTCCAATACCACACCACATTCCCTATTTTGAACTGAACCAGACACAACTCAACTGCCCATGCACCAAATCCAATTACACCATCCTTTACCCAAAAATATTTTGTTCAATCACCAAAACACACTTTTCATACCTGATATAACACACCCGATTCAATTTCCACCTCACCGTATCCAATTACATGAAAAAACACCAGTCAGTTCTTGATTAGATCCTCAACAAACCAAATCCACCATCGTGAATCAATGATGATAATATATGCATCTACAACTCAAATCACTCACAAATTGCACTAAATTTCATATTGAGAAGAATACTAACACACATACTCCATCTGAAATCGTATCTAAATCCAAAATCAAGTATTTTCTAGGGAATCAGATAAAATAAAATCCACCTAATCAACAACATCTTGGTGAAATATTAACCATGCTCTGACCTATTTCACTACATTTATAACCCTAGAAACATGAGGTTCATACATCATTGACTAATTCAGTACTCCCCGCCATAAGAGTATTCTTATCATCACTCCACTAGACTAAACCACTCAATCTCTGCATCCCATGTCCTATTCATTATTGAATATAATGATTGTATGTAATCACCATACTCAATCCTGAGTGCCAATACAAAACACCCATCACTACCCATTCATAAATTACAAGGAATTGTATCCACAACGTTCACCAAAATTGATCCATAATGAGGGCCACACCCTCCAACAACTAATAGTGCATTCCCCCACAATATTGACTCCCTTAAACTACTCCTCGACTGAAACACCTAATCGGTTCCAACATCACACGTATGTTACTCCTCTTGATCCATGATCATCCCATTATAGAAGACCCCCATCAAGGCACATTCTCATACTAACCATACCATGATGATTTAATCCATTTTCTATGTTAGATCTTACCATAGAGGCAATACTTTCCATTCTCATCAAAACCATATGAAATGAATCCCACAAGCATCTCATCGAATCCATCAATACTTGACCCACACAAATCCCCTCATTGATCTACAAACCCAATAGGCATTGTACATAACTTATGCACACTTTCCCACATATATAAAGTGTTTTATCAAAAATATACACCAACACTCACTCTCCTCTTCCCTAGTATATTTAACCTATAAGAACTCTTTTGCATGTTTTTACCCCTATCCATATCAATATCATCTAAACTCAATAGGTTAATTCTCCCATATCACCTAATCAAAAAACATGACTCATGCTCCAATGAGTTTCATGAAATCAAACCTAGGATAACATGCCTCAAAAACTAACCATGATCTCTTTGCATGTCAACCTCATCTAGCCAAAAGCACCCTTAGTTCTTATTTTTCAACAAGCTAAAGAATATCACTCATTCCAAGGCCAAACATGCTTTTTCTATGCCACTTAGTAATCTATCCAAAATAAAAATCATCTACCCATGCTCTACTTATACTAGATTCAGCCATCTAGGATCATGATCCATTATCCCATAAAAATCACACTTGAAACCCATAAGGTTAGAAATCTAGCTGACCATTCCCTCCAAACACAACCTAAATACCAAAAATCACTCCAATCAATTTACATCATGGAAGAATAAGTAATTCCAAATTCTTTTTCTATTCCCTTTTAATGGTACCCACATCCTTATAGAAACTTATGCCCATATCAAACCACATCTCTTAGTAATACCTCATATATATCGATCCATCACCAAGGAATCCAATTCCTAAACCAACCCAACAAGGTTCACTAAACATCCATTACACCCAGGGATTATATAACCATTACTGGAGAAGATTCCACCATAAGATTCACATGACCTATCATTAAAAACACTCATGATTCAAAACTATGGTCTATCAGAGTAGAATTCCAACAGCATGTTATGTAATAAAACACAATATAAGTTATTATTGACCATTTAAACAACTAAAACCTTTATTTTTTTTAAAATAATTCACACACAAGAACGCATATTTCATGTAAATATTATGTGAAAAATATTATGCATGAACACATGCATTTTTTTACTATAAAAAAAGATTAAAACCATTAATAAATAAATCTAAGAACATGAAACTTGAATAAACATCTCAGTTGTGATAGAAAAAGAAAATAAAAACAATCATGTAACCCTAGTAACTATTAATTCCCACCGAAAAGGTGTTCATTAATCACAAGTATGAGGTCCATCACAAGATCTGACACATTACTATATCTAACTACCAGTCTTCAAATAGTAAAAAATTCAAAAGATTATCTAATACCACTTTATAATTAGCTAACTCAAATAACTAATTAGTATCCCAACTGAATTACCACCTGACCTCAGGTGTGCTTCCTTATACGCTTGAGGCTATCGACTATTGTAAAGGGTTTAATCATACATTAGAGAGACTATATAATTGATATCATAAACGTCAATAATAAATAAATAAATAAGAATCACCCATAAAAAGTAATTATAGTATGCATAAATCAACAACACATACATGATAAAATAAATGTAATGAATTCATACAATCACACATCTCAATTGATCAACCAGCGATCTGGTTGTATATACAAAATAAACAAAATAATAAAAACAAAATGATTCCCTACTACCATCCTTGATCCTCACATACATCCCATCTATTGGAGTTGATGCCCTAGAACCAACTTTTTTTTACTTTATGATTGTTAGTATTCATAGTTTTGAATATTATGAAACTAATTATCACATTATGATTGTTCTTATATGTGATGTAGTATGTGATAATTTCATAACAGTAGTTATCGAACTAAAAGGTCATAACTGTTCCCCGATATGATGATAACCCAAAAGTACCATGTTGGTATTATAAAAATATATGTGTTATATATCCAGATGAAATCATTTGAGGGAAAAAATGATATATTATATCAAGGGTAGAAACTCATAAGACATTAAGGTACCTTTTCACATTGTACTCCCTTGATAATTTCGAGTTTATGAGATTATAAGAAAAAGCTACCGGAAGAAATTCAACATTTATATGTGCCATTTGATATTACTATATATGGATGTTTGTATTTATCCTTAGACTTTAATATTATTATTAATAGATATTATGAATAACTTACTTTGATGTATTTACAAAAAACATGATGACATATGTTTGTAAAGAAGTAAGATACATTGAGTGTATCACAAGTAATATTTCATTAATGAATAATGTGAGAAACGATTTATCCATTTTGTTCTTTAACATAAGTTGATATCTCGTACACTTTTATTGAAATGATACTATCTAAATAAATCCATGGAAGTGGTGTTCTGTGGGAAATTTCATTTTCCAGAGAGTTAAAGAAATAGACATCGAGCACATGGGATAATGACATCAGCATGAAACTAGATTGATTATAGATATAAAGATAATGGAATTATATTACAAGCTAAGAATTTGTATGAGGTTTTATGTCATTGCAATATTAAATTCAGTCTCTATGTATGTCTTGGATTGTTGCAAGATGCTAACCTTGTAATTTGGATTGCTTCACCTATTTACACTAAGAAAGAGGCCTAAAGGGTCACAAACTAAGTGTATCCAAAACCTCAGTTCAATATTATTATTATTTATTATTTAACATGTTGAATAAATATAATTCCAACATATTGATTAATAATTATTCATGTTTTTTTATCGCATGTATTCCATCACTAGTTATTCATGAGAATATTTTGTGAGTAGAATACTTCATAAATATTTATTTACTCTTTAGTGAATATAATATTTATTTATTTATTGGTGAATAATTTTATAATATTAATTTATTAAATAATTGTTCATTATTCAAGGTCTGATATATATTTTGGAGGAGTGAATAACCAAGTTTAATTGTTCGGTGAGAAATAGTATATATTGAATATTATTTGAAAAAATAATTTTTAAATAATTCATGAATTTTTTGCATGATAATAAATAATAAAAATATTATTATTATTATTATTATAGACATGGAATTACATAGGGACTAATTAAATAATAATCACACATATGAAAATATTATTTTCAAACCCTATAACTATTTAAACCCAATTATATTATTTCTAAAGGTTTTCCATTAGTTTTTTTGTGCACAACATCATCTAGAGAAAATATCTCAAAGCCCTGGAGATCTCCTTCTCCAAGAATTTTCTCAATAATGGAGATCAATCCTACTCCATCACCACTCTTGGTTCTAGAGAGATCAAAAATAATCCTTCATGAAGTGATTCCTGGGGAGATCAAAGACGATTGACACAAGCAATAGTATATACCCTGCTAGCACCTAGAGATTCCTATGGAGACATTAATAGGTTAGTGGAACACATATAGATCAATGGTGGGGGTAATCTACACTTTATTACTATAATAAAATGATGGTACAACATATAGATGTTATATTCATCAATGAAGAAATAATTCATCATAAGGTAATTATTTAATTTATTAAATTAATTATAAATCATTACGTGATGATCCTACATTTTGGTTTCCACATTATTACGTTAATTAACCATTGATTCAATTATATTGGTCATGATTTTTACCATTAATATATATATCAGATTAATAATTTATTATAATAAAAAAACTGAGTTGGGCATGCCCAATCCGGTGATTCCACTACACCCAAAATCTTTACCATATCCAAATTCTTATAGATCTTCTCTATCCCAATCCACTACACAACTTATTCTTATAACTATAAAACAAAAAAAATGTATAAACACGCATTAGAGTGATTGTACAGTGTTTGATAAATACATCTCAGCAGGGTATCATAAATTAACCATAATATACCCCATCACATACATGTATAATCATGAGAAAAGTAAAGAAAAAAACATAATTTCAAAAAATCATGTGCATCGAGTCATCATGTGATAACTAGGACACCATGACACCCAACCTTTCCTACTCATCCATCACCAAAGAATAATTAACCTCATTCCACAATTATTATCCTATACATGAAGACTTTGGGTAGGGTTTTGTACCATATTCTGACCACTGCCATCTACTTGGGTTAGGGTCTTATACTAATGATTCGTCCAAAAGATGTTGTTAAATAATATCATAGAATAAAATTAAAAATTTATTTTATCTTGAAAAATACTAACAATAAAGGCATAGTAAATTGGAAGTACGGGGTTGAACTCACAGAGAATGGGGAATGCAGCAAACAATTATTGACCAAAGGTTAGGTCACTCTAATTTCAGTTGATTTTATTAAATTGATTAAATGAAACAAATAAAATAAATAAAATTCGTTAATAAAGAAAATAAGGTATTATGGTAAATTTCAGGTTAAATGAAAAAAATAATCCTAAATATAACTTGGTATAGACTTTTGGTATAGGTTGAAAAGTGGTGCAAGGGTCACCAATTTGTTATGGTCAAACCAATTGGATCTACCTAAGCTACAACTATCCCTTTTTACAGCTATAGAAAGCAACCTAGATGTGTTGCGCTTAGATTAAGTGGAATGAAGAATCACTAGTTAATGGTCATAGTCTTCTTAAATCCAATTAGGTTATGTTCATTCAATTGCAACTCTCATGGTCAGGTTTGTGTAATAGAATGTGATGAACATTTGTTTTTAACCTAATTACTAGCCATAGGGTTACCAAGGTTTAATTTATAGATTTATTATGATTAAGATCACTCTTACTGTTGACCCCTAACTCTAATGAGATTAGTCATGCGTGATAGAATTTAACGAAAGTAGGGAAACAAATGGAATGATCGACATAATGATTAAATGATTCAAGATCCAATGAAGAATAAATGGTATTCCATAGGTAAGAGAATATATGAGAGTTAATGAGATGGATAATGAGTAAAATATAGAGATTGTAATTAAACTATAAATCATTCAACATTAAATTAAAGAAATAAAAGAAAAATAAAAACAAAAACCTATCTTTGAATAACTTTGGGTCATAACCCTATGGCAGCCTCCTAGTGGCCGCACCAAAATATTGGAATGGAATGGCCAAACTATTGAATAGGAACCATATATATAGGGCCAAATATAATCCATGGCCTCCCCAAGGTCATAAATGGTGTTTAATTTCTTTTATTGGGTCAAAAGATAGGTTATATGTCAAAAGATATGTAAAAAAATGTTTTCCTGTTATGTCTAACACTTTCATGTCATGTAAAATTTACATGATGTGTAATTTTCAAGCCCCAAAAGTTTCATGGTATTATGTATGATGATTAAATTTCTCCAGGTCTTCATGATATGTGGCATGGTGTGACACTATGTTTCACGGTATGACACAAGCAATCTATATTCTAGGATTCTTTTCTTCTTCTCATGACCTATAAATAGTTCACAACTTATATATTTACATGTCGTGTATTAAGTACATGACTAGTAACTTCAAATTACAATTTTAGAACATACCTTGATCATCAAAAATCATGATAAAACTTCATTCAATGAATTTCTTGGTCTATTTGGATTCAATCTTCATTCTCACCATCATCATATTTCTATTGTCAGTCAAGATGTGAAGCATCTCAACCATATGTTCCTTTATATTCCTTAATTTACATTTTTTCCTTGGTATTTCTCCAAATTTTGATTCTTCATAACAACATACATCAATATTTTCCATGAAACTCAACTTTAATCATTTAATATTCAAGGAATTCACACATCAATATATGGATATAAAATAGAGTAATCAAATACCCCCATACTCAAATATTTTCTCATACTTGAGAAAAATCTCAACATCAAAACACAAAAGATCCAAACATTAATAAGGGGATTTTTAAATTATAATTCTTATAAAAACAAGTTATAATTGAAGATTTTATAATCACAACACATACCAAATAAAGAATCCAAAAATCATGCCTCCTTTATAAAGTGAAATTCAATACATTTCTCCCATTTCATGTGAAATTTTTAAATTTTCATCAACACCCATTCCATTTATGATTTAACTCACTTTTTATTTTTCCACTCATCACTCATAGTAAAAATTTTATTTTAATTATTATCAAACCTCATGTACATGCTTCTAACTATAGGCTTGAATTGAATCTACTTTATCTATCCCATAAAGAAAATATCACAATTAATTATGAAATCTTTGCAATTAGGACCAAATGTTTCTGAGGGTGAGGGTAGGTGGGTATAAATATTGAAAATAAATTAAGGGACAAGGAGTAGGATAAACTATAATTTATGATATATGATATTAAAAATAAACGATCAATGAAATTATCCTCACTAAAATATAATTTCATTTCACACACCCCCAAAAGCATAAAGTAAAGGCTCACGGATGATGCAATAATAATGAAAAATGACCCTATCTTATTGTTCTTTATTTTTCAAAATTTATACTAATGATAAGAATCACATCCTACACCTAACCACATATGATTTTGAGATTATTGATCTAGAATTTGTGATTTTTGACCTACCTGAGAAACAACCCAAAATTTTTATTATTTTTTTTAAATTCCATGATTAGAATGAACCTCACATCCACCACCTAACCACATATGATAAAAAACATCAATCTGGTAATGGATATTTTTGATTCCCCTAAGTCACAACCCATTTCTTTTCATCATTATATTTTTTTCAACAAGAGGGATAAAAAAATGAATTACAATGAATGTAAATATAAATCTTACCCAAAAACAACCTAGAAACACCATAAAGTATCCTCTAAAGATATAACTTCACATATCCACTATGAACAACCCCTCCCCCATAATTATTCAATAGAATATCATGCAAAATAAAAAAAACTGGGAAGGGAAAAAAATAATGGATTATAACATGGCTCAATCCTAACAAGGACATCCATGTATTATATGGTCTAAGAAGGATAATTTTATAGGTGTGTATTGGAAAAAATGGGCTCATAAATAAAATTCCTCGATCATTTAAAAAGTGAATTTGTCTATTCATAGTTTTATAGGATATCCATGCAAGTTTTAGTAGGTTTACATGCCCCAAGTTTCGCTGTAGAAATATGATCATAAAATAATAGAAAATATTTTTTCAAGAATACACTTGGTAATGGAAACAAAATATTATTCAATCATATCATGGAATGAAAGTTAATATATTATTACTCAAGCAAGAATCTAGCAATTAACATCAAGCAAAAAAATATCATCACTCATTTTTAATAAATTCCAAATTGAAGTAATAAAGTGACTCTTAAAATTTCCATTTATATCTTTTTCATTTATAGAAATTATATTTCAAATTTTCCAATATGTCAAAATCTGTTGATGTCTCTTAGATCAGTTAGTGAAAGATAAAAAATTAAGCATTTTTTTAGTGAATCTAATTTAATTCAGTTTATGAAATAATTTAATTATTTTTTTGTTCTTATTTTTTTTATAAATAATATGGAGGAAAAAAATAGGGGTAAAAATATAAACATTTAAAAATTAACCCCTTACCTTGATGCTTTTGAATGAGCTTCTCAAGCTCTATCTCACCCAGGTTCTTGATATGAATAGTGATAACATGGCGTGAGTTGGACTCGAGAAGTGAATGGATCTCATGATGTGAATTGGTCAAGTTTGAAGCACTTCATTAAATTCCCACTTATTTCTTCCATGGTCCTAAAAAATAAAAAATAGACAGTTAAAGTACAATACTTTTTAAAACATTAAAATATTTTTCTCATATAGATAAAGAGATCAACCATGAGCATAGTTTATCAAAAAAATAAAATAAAATAAATCTAAGTCCTAGAAAGTAATTATAAAATTAGGTTTATATCTTGGTAAATGATCTTTTTTTCTCATTAGCTCGACCTTTACCTTTTTTATCTAATTGAAACATGATATAGAGCTAACTGTTTTGGATTTATCCGATTCTGAAAATGTTGTGCATCTGAGGTAGTCTTTCGCATCCACCTCCATTGGTTCCTATTAACTGATGCTTATGGTGGGATAAATATTGAGGGAATGTTTAATAAAAATACAAATAAATATAAATCTGACCATATTTTGTAGTTCTCCTTCTTCACCACTTCTTTTTCATATTCTAATTCAATTGTTGGAGGTTATTCTTTTTCAGCGCTATCAACATGCTCTAGGAATTGTTCTTTGTTTTTCACCTTTGATTTTTCTCCTTTCATTGTTTCTATAATATTTAATTTCTCAACATCTTCCTCTTCTTCATCTTTAAACCAACCTATCCCTTCATTAAATTTTAATGGTAAGTTTCATACTGGGGAATTTAAATTTAAAATAATCTAATAAAGGTGAGTAATCAATTCTCATTATTCACTAAGTTGTGCCTCATTTTCATCCATACACTCATACAATACTGAAATTCACTATGTGAGAAATGTGTCTATTCTATCATCTAAATTATACTACTAATGTTGTTGAAAGTAATGGTCCTCTTGAATATTCTGCTCTTGAGGTTCATTTATGTCAATATCTTGGACTTTATTTTCTTCATGAAATTCGTCATCTTCAAACCAACTTGTATCTAAATTAGAAACATTTGGTAGGCTAATAATAAAAGAATTAAAATTAAAAATTATTTGAGTAAGGTGAGTAGTCAATTCTCCCTGCTCGCTGAGTTGGGCCTCATGATAGTCCATCCTTTTATCCATTATTTCAGTTTACTTTGTTAGTAGCCTAGTTAGTTAGTTTTGTGAGTATTTATCTTGAGGTTGTTGGAAGTATGAGTCTTCATGGTTGTATCACTCTGCCTAGAATCCACTTTGGTAGTATAGAAAATTGGGGTCTCCTCCATAGGTTTGATTATAGGTTTCAATCCTATAATGATGTTGGGATTCATCATATTCAAAAGAATATGAATCAGCCTAGTTTGTTTCTTGACATGACCACCCTCCTAAATTTAATGTCGGCCATGTGGTTAGATACTTCTGAAATTGGATGTACTCCAATGGTGGAACAACATAATAATGATAATACATGTATTCCATTATACAAAACACCAAAAACTACTAAAAGTTTAATATTAAAAAAAAAATAAGGCAAAAAAATATCTAAAGTAAAATTAGTAAATAGAAATAGGGTAAGAAAAGTCTTTGACCTAAGAAATCAGTCTTGAGTTTTTTTGTAATTCTCTGATACTCTCCAGAAACAGAGCCAAAATTTGATTCATCTGAAATATTCCATTAAATCCTATGGATTAATAAAATTATAAATTTATTTTATCCTAAAAAACAATAGCAACAAAGGCATATTAAAGTGGAAGTATGTGGTTGAACCCATAGAGAGTGGGGAACGTGGGAGAAAATTCTTAACCAAAGGTCGAGTCACTCCAATTTCAAATGATTTTATTAAACTAATTAAATGACATAAATTAAATAAATAAAAACCAGGAAGAAAGTCAATAAGGTAATAGGGTCAATTTTAGGTTAAATAAAAAAGATAATTCTAAATCTAACTTGGGATAGACCTATGGCATAGGCTGAAAAGTGGTGCAAGGGTCACCAATTGGTTATAGTCAAACTAATTGGATATAACTAAGATATAATTATCCCTTAGTTCAGGTATAGATAAAAATATAGATTCATTATGATTATATTAAATGGTACAAAGTGTCACAAGCTAATAGTCATAGCCTACTGAACTCCAATCAGGTCAGGTTCATTCAATTGCACCTCCCATGGTCAAGGTTGTGCAAGAGAATATGATGAACAATTTTTTTATCTTAATTACTATCCATAGGGTTACCAAGGTTCAATTTATAGATTTATTAGGACTAACTGAAACCCTACTCTTGACCCCTAACCCTAAATGGATTAGTCTCACATAACTGAATTGAACGAAATCATGGAAACAGACGGCATGCTCAACATAATGATTAAACTATTCAATATCCAATGATGAATAAATTTTATTCCATAGGTAGAAGAATATATGGGAGTGAATGATATAGTTAATTAATAATACATATATATTGTAATTAAACTAGAAAACATACAAAATTACATTAAATAAAATAAAATAAAAACAAAAAAACTATCTAGAAAGAACGGCGGGTCGGAACCCTACGGTAGCCTCCTGGTGGTCGTGCCTCAATCTTGGAATGGAATGGGAAAACTATAAACCAAGACCCATATATATAGGCCCATATGTAATCCATGGTCACCCCTAGGTCACAAATGGTGTTTAATTTCTATTCATGGGTCAAAATATAGGTTCTCTGTTGAAATATACATTAAAAACACTATTTTTATATTGTATATGACACTTTCATGTTGTGTAAAATTTACACAATTTGTAATGTCCGGGACCCAAAATTTCCATGGAATTATTCATGAAGTGATAAGTTCTTTGGGCCTTCATGATATGTGTCATGGTGTGATGCTATTTTTCATGGAATGACATGGTTAGTCTGTATTTTGGGCTACTTTTATTATTCTCACGACCTATAAATAGTTGATGACTTGTATATTTACACATCTTGTATTAAGTACATGGAGTTTATCTTCAACTTCCATCATTGAAACCTCCCTTGATCATCCAAAATCATAAAAAAAATTCATTCAATGGATGTCTTGGTCTCTCTGGCTTCAATATTAATTCTCAACTTCATCCTATTTCTATTTTTTCACCAAGGTGATTTCCATGTTTTCCTTGGTATTTATCTAAACGTCAGTTCTTCATAACAACACACAATACATCAATATTTTCCATGAAACTCAACTTTAATAAATTAATATTAAATTAATTCACACATCAATATATGGATATAAAATAGAGTAATCACATACCCCCACACTAAAATCTTTTATCATCCTCAAGAAAAATCTCAACATTGAAACACAAAAGATCCATACATTAAAAAGGAAATTTTCAAATTATAATGATCATAAAAATAAGTTATAACTAATGATTGTACATGCATAACACATACCCAATAAATAATTAAAAAATCATGCCTCATTTATAAAGTTCAATTAAAGACATTTCTCCCTTTTTATACATAGTTTTCAAGTTTTAATCAACACCCATTCCATTTATTATTTACCTTACTATTTGTATTTCCACTCATCACTCAAGGTAAAAATTTAATTAGAGTTATGATCATACCCCAAGTACATGATACTAACTACCATCTTGCATTTAATCTACTTTCTCTACCCCATAAATACAATATCAAAATTAATCATGAGATCTTTTCAATTAGGATCAAATGTTTCTAGGTTTGAGGATAGGTAGTTATAACTGTTTAAAATCAATTAAGGCATAAGGGGGTGGTTAAACTCTAATGTATAATACATGATATTCAAAAATAAAATATCAATGAAATGATCCCCACCAAAATATAATTTCATCTCACACACACCCTAAATCATAAATTAAAGGATTATGGATTATGAAATAATAATGAAAAATAACCCTCTTTTTTTATTATTATTTTTAATCTTTACCTAGGATAAGTCTCGCATCCACCACCTAACCACATATGATTTTGAGATAATTGGATTGGAATTTTTTATTTTTTACCTACCCAAGAAACAAACCAAAAATTTTATTATTATTTTTTAAAATCCATGATTGAAATGAACCTCATATCTAACACCTAACCACATATGATAAAAAATCATTTGTCTAGTAATGAAGATTTTTTATTCCCCTAAGTCATAACCCATTTTTTCATCATTATATTTTTTTCAAAAAGAGGGATAAATGATGAATTATAATGAATATAAATATGAACCTTCCCAAAAAAAACCTCATATAAACACAATAAAGTCTCCTCTCATGATACAAATTCCCATATCCACCACGAACAACCCATCCCCCACACTCATTCAATTAAATATCATGAAAAATAAAAAAATGGGTAGGAAAGGAAATAATGGATTGTAACATGGATCAATCCTAAAAAGGTAATCATGGATTCTATTGTCTAAGAAGGATAAATGTTCAAGTAGGTACCAGGAAAAATGGGATCATCAATAAAATTCCTCAATCATTTCAAAATTTAATTTGTTCAGTCATAGATTTGACAAGATATCAAGGCAAGTTCTAGCAGGTTTACAAGCCCCAAGTTTCAATCTAGAAATATGATCAGAAAATAATAGAAAATATATGTTCTATAATCCTCTTGGGAATGTGAATAGAATATAATTCAATCAATTCATGGCATGAAAGTAAATATTCAGTTTACTTTGGTGAGATTCTTGGAATTAACATCAATAAAAACAACTATATCAGCAATAATTTTCAAGAAATTAAAATTTGAAGTAAGAAATTGACTCTTAAATTTTACATTAATATCTTTTTAATTTATGTTAATTATATTTAAAATTTTATAACATGTCAAAATACTTATCTTAAGTGATTATTTCTCCAAGATCAGTGATTATAAGACAAAAAAATCATGCATTTTTGTGTGTGAATCTAATTTAATTTAGTTCACGAAACAATTAAATTATTTTTTATTTTTTTATTTTTTTATAAATACTATTGCATAAAAAACTAGGGGTGAAAAAAATATAAACAAGTAAAAAGTAATCCCCTTCCCTTGAAACTTTTTAATGAGTTTCTTAGTTCTATATAACCCATATTCTTGATGGGAATAGTGATCACATGATGTGGGTTGAGCTTGGGATATGAATAGATCTCATGATGTGAATTAGCCCAGTTTTAAGAAATTTATTTTCTTCTCACTTATTACCTATATGGGCCTAAAAAATAAAAATATACGGTGAAATTAAAAGACATTTTAAAAATTTAAAATATTTGGCTCAGATAGATAAAGAGATCAGTCATGGGTACAATTTATTAAACTAATAGAATAAAATAAATATAAGTACTATAAAGAAATTTTAGAATTCAAGTTTTCTCCTGGTAACTAATCCTTTTTATGTTTTTTATCTTGACCTTTACCTTTTTTAGATAATTGGAACATGGTATAGAGATAATTGTCTTAGATTTAGTCAATTCTAAAAAATTTGTGCATCTAAGGTAGTATTTTTCTTCCACCTCCATTGGTTTATCTTGACCGGTGCTTATGGTGGGATTCATATTGAGGGAAAGTTTAATCAAAATAAAAATAAATTGAAATTTGACCATATTTTTAGTTATCCTTCTCCACAACTTCTTTTTCATCTTCTTCTTTAGTTGTTGTAGGTTCTTCTTTTTCATCATTTTCAACATGCTCCAGGTATTGTTCTTTATTTTCTGCCTCATATTTTTCTGCATTCGTTGTTTCTACAATATTTACTTCCTATACCTCTTCCTATTCTTTATCTTCAAACCAACCTATCCCTATGTTATATTTTAATGGTAATTTTCATAATAGGAAATTTAAATTTGAAATAACCTGAGAAAGGTGAGTAATCAATTATCCATATACACTTAGTTATACCTCATTTTCATCTATCCTCTTATCCAGTATTGAAATGTACTTTATGAAAAATGTGGCTAGTGTTTCTTCTAAATTATATTTCTATAATTATTATAGGGAATGTTATTCTTGAATATTCTACTCTTGAGGTTTCTTTATGCCAATATCTTATGCTTCCTCTATTTATTGGAATTCATTATCTTCAAAACTATATGTATCTTCATTTGAAACTATTGGTAGGATACCAATAAGAGAATTAAAAATTTTAATGATTTGATAAATTTGAGTAGTCAATTCTCACTACTTGTTGAGTTATCCCTTATGATAATCCATCCCTTTTTCCATCACTTCATTGTACTTTTTCAACATCTTAGTTAGTCTGTCTTCTAAGTGTTTCTCTTTAGGTTGTTTGAAGTAGGTCTCTTTATGGTTGTATTACTTTGCCCAGGATCCACCTTGGTAGTCTTGAAAATTGGTGTCTCATCCAAAAGGTTGATGATAGGTGTTTCTTATCTGATGATGTTGTAATTCATCATATTCAAATGAATATGAATCATCCCATATCATTTCATGATGTGACCGCCCTCCTAAATTCAATATTGGCCATGTGGTTAGGTACTCTTGAAATCTAATGTACTCTGATGGTGGTGCAGAATAATAATGATGAGACATGTATTCTATCCTACACAACAACAAAAACTAATAGAAGTGTAATATTGAAAATAATAAAAAATGAATGTAAAAACAAATAACTAAACTAAAATCAGTAAATAGAAATAGGACAAGAAAATTCTTTGACCTAAGCAATCAGTCTCGAGTCATCTACAATGCTCTACTTCTCCACAAAAATGGTGCCAAAATTTGATGCATTAAAAAGATATTATTAAATAATATAGTATAATAAAATTGGAAATTTATTTTATCCTAAACAACACTAACTACAAATGTGTAGTAAAGTAAAAGTATGGGGTCGAACCCACAGAGATCAGGGAACGTGTTAGAAAATTCTTGACCAAAGGATGATTAACTCTAATTTAAGTTGATTTTATTAAACTAATTGAAATAAAAATAAATAAATAAATAAAATATAGGAATAAATAAACTAATGGATTAGGTTTAATTTCAAGGTAAATTTAAAAGATAATCCTAAATAAAACTTTGGATAGACCTATGGCATAGGTTGTGAAGCAGTGTAAGGGTCGCCAATTGAATAGACCTAAGATGAATCTATCCCTTGGTATAAGTATAGATAACAACCTAAATTCATTATGTTTAGATTCAATATCATAAAGTGTCACAATCTAATGTTCATAGTCTTCTCAACTCCAATTAGGTCAGGTTCATTCAATTGCACCTCTTATGGTCAAGGTTGTGCATAAGAATATGATGAACAATTATTTTTAACCAAATTGATATCCATAGGGTTATCAAGGTTCAATTTATAGATTCATTATGATTAATAACACCCCTACTCTTGAGACATAACCCTAAGTGGATGAGCTATTCATTATGGAATTGAATGAAAAAATGTAAACAAATGACATTCTCAATATAAAGATTAAACAATTCAAAATCCAACAAAAAATAAATTGTATTTCATAAGTAAAAGAATAGATGAGATTGAATGATATAGAGAATGAATAAAATAGAGATATTTGAATTAAACTATAAATAATCCAACATTACATTAAATAAATAAAAGAAAAACAAAAACAAAAACTTATCTACAAAGGGCAGTGGGTCAGAACCCTACAACTGCCTCCTGGTGGTCATGCTACAATATTGGAATAAAATGGACAAACTCTTGGCTAGGTCCCATATATACAGTCCCAGATATAATCCATGGTCTCCCCCAGGTCATAAATGGTGTTTAATGTCCATTCATTGGTCGAAATATAGGTCCTTTATTGAAAGATATTTAAAAATCACCATTTTTATATTATGTCTAACACTTTCATGTCATGTAAGGTTTACACAATGTGTGATTCTTGAGCCCTAAATGTTTCATGGAATTCTGCATGAATTGAAAATTCCTCTAGGTATTCATTACATGTATCACAGTGTGACGTAGGTAGTTTTCATTCTGAGCTGCTTTTCTTCTTCTCGCGATCTATAAATAGTTCACAACTAGTATATTTACACATAGTGTATTAAGTAAACAATGTTCATCTTCAACTTCAAGCACTACAAACTCATTTGATCATAAAAAATCATGATAAAACTTAATTCAGTGGATTTATTGGTCTTTATGTCTTTAATATTCATTCTCAACTTCATCATATTTTCATTATCACATTGATATGTGAGGAAACTCAGCATGATGTGTCATTATATTCCTCAATTTCCATGTTTTCTTTGGTATTTCTCCAAAAGACAATTTTTCATAACAACACACAATACATCAATATTTTCATGAAAATCAACTTTCATAAATTAATATTCAATAAATTCACACATTAATATATGAATATAAAATACAGTAATCAACTAATCCTAAATATCGCATCTCATCCTTCACTATAACTACCAATATATCATATAAGTATAAGTCTATATCTATTCTAATTCCATAATACAATGACTGATCCCCTATCAATTAGGTCAGGTCTCACTATCACATCACATCCCATGTAACATATTACAACCAATACCAATGCCATCTCACTCAGGGTGGTCCCTACCAACACCTTCTCACTCAAGGAGATTCCATACATCCAATATTGTTCCATATCACATCAACCACTCCCCTATTTCTTAGGGTAGGTTACACACCATGTAATACTAATCATTTCCTTCTCACTAAAGGTAAGGTCAAAACAACACCTTCTTACTCAAGGTGAGGCCATTCATTGCATCACGTCATCAGTCACATCACACAAACCTATCCCCTTTCTTAGGGTGTGTATCACATACACAAATTGAACACTACCTTCTCACTCAAGTTATAATCCTAGAAAAACATTCTCATTCAAGGTGAGTCCATCTATATTATCATGTCATCAGTAATATCACATTGATATGTCCCTTATCACTTAGTGTGGGCCTCATAATCAAAACCTGGACACTACCTTCAAACTCAAGGTAGGTTCTTTCCAACACCGTCTCACTCAATATGAGGTTATCCATTGTGTCTCATGCACATAGTAGAAACTACAGCATCATATCCCATACTTAATTCTCATTAATTCATAACATGGGTGTTAGTCACTCAATACCTAGACCCATGTCTCAAATCACATCTCATCATTCATCCATCCTTATGGGTTAATATTCTAAAGACCACATTTCTCACACATTATCATCATATTGAACCTTTAATCATTATTATCTCACCCATAAGAGAATCTATTGGGTTTCCCTAACCTAACATGATCTCTGATCATCAATACCAACATGAACTCATCACCCCATGGAGATCTCATATCACGAAGTCCCTACCTGGCCCTATCTTAAAAGGATATTCCAGATCCTCTTCTAATTCCCACATCATAACTTGGTCTCACTAACCAGATATCTTTCTAAGCTAACATGAATTACTCCCCATGGAATCCCAATTAAAATTCATCAATACAATTCCCACAACCATCACGTGGGTTCCATATCATAACTCCCTTATGAGAACTCTCAATATCATAATCTAGAGGAAACCATTCATGACACACTGAATTAGGCCCTAGATAACTTATAACACATTCTAAGTCTCCAATTCCACCCTCAATAGGGTGTTTATATTCAATAATAAGATGTGTAGTTGTCTCACTCATCACCACTAGGAATAATCCTCTCATGACTACCTAACCATACCTAAGAAATAAACCTAGGTGATATGAAACTCATATAAATCCCAAGGACCTATCACAATCCCTCATAAGGTCAACTAAAATCCTCTACCCATTAGATAAATATTCACTAGATGACCCCAAAATACACAACATTCAATAGATCCCTTTATCCATATTTAAGAGTCCTAATGTCACCCTCTTTCTTTACCTAAGGTTCTCTCGATCCCTATCCATTTTACCTAAACATATACTTTCATGAAAACATGAAAATTCATTCATAAACAACCATATGGTTTGGTATTATAGGGACTGCCTACCTCAAACATGGATTTATCATCCTCTCCATGACTTGGTCATCCTTAGATAATCCATCCATACCTCATCCAAGATTGAAACAACACTCGAGCCCCTATCTTAATCCGTCACATCCAAAATAATTAATTATAAAAATTTATAATTAATTATACAATTTGATCAAATGAGGAAATAACTGGGAAAAATTGAACCACTAAAGTCACTCAAAAACCTGTGTGTTAATCCTCTTAGGATCCCCTCTAGATAATCTGAGAAAAATCCCCATCGATCGGGATGATTTACACCATGATATAGTGTAATATTCACTCAAACTCTATCTTGAATACACCAAAATAAATGTCTAATGAAAAGAAAAATTAACTAATGAAGATAAGAAAAATAATACCCTATATCACCATAGAAACATCTCTAAAACACCCCTCTCTAATGGGGATCAATGAGAGATAGAAAGGGGGAGAGGGGTTTGACCTTCCCCTACTCTTGCATCTGTAAAATGAATAATTTTCTGATTTAAAATCCCAAAATACTATTATGTTCTACTTTTAAGAAATTAGAAAATTTCATGTAATGATGTGGCCTAAATTTTCATAGTGAAATTCCCCAACCTGGGGTTAGGTTATAGCATGGAATAAGGGGTCACAACTCAACACCACACCCCTGACGTTTCTTTATATCATGACCCCTCAGGTCACACCATGTCACACCTCTTCAAGATATAACCAAAACCCATAACCTAATACATCATGGTGTGTAATCTTTCCTTTATAGTGTTCCCTTTTGCCTTCATGATGTGACCTTCACCCTTTATATCATGGCATTCATTGTAACCAAACTCCCAAATTTCATACCTCCTTCTTCACACTGTAATGTCTCCCTATATTAAATATTTCATGGTGTGTCCTAGAGGTCATGACTTGACCAAATTTATCACAAAAAACTTATAAAAGAAATATGAAATGGGTCTTGGGCCCTATATATAAGAGTCACCATCACTATGTGGCACCCTCCACCACAATGTTATCTTCATTCCTCATGAAAAATATAACAAAGGTATATATAAAGGTTATTATACCCAATACGTAAAGGTTATCACTACAGCATGACTCCCCTATAATATCATGAATCATGCATAAGAGTCTCTTACTTTTCCAAATTTCAATATGTAAGGGTAATTATCACATAATTTCACCCTCCTCCATAGCATGATCCAATATATGAGGGTATTTACCTTTGTTGAATCACAATACATAAAGTTCATCATTATGGTGTGGTGGCCCCACCATAACATGGTCCAATATATAAGATTCATCATCACATCATGGATCCCTCAACCATCGCATGATCTCTTATGACCCTTGTATACACATCTCCCATAAAATACCACCACACTATGAAATAACTGGTAATGGATTGACTTAGTGCCTTCACATTATGGTGTGCTCTTTTACTTTATCATGATCCTCGATCAGACCCTCATCACAGCATGACCTTCACCTATCATGGTGTAATGAGTAATCCTATAACAAAATATTCACAATGGGGTCACCCCAACCCTTATTCAAAAAAAATTAAAATTTCATCTAAAAACAATGATAGTAAATTCATGGGGTATTAAATTTAGGCTTAAGTAATCGAAGTTGGTTGGGTATGTTGTTGATCATGTCATTAGTTAGATCTCAACAAAGATGGTATTTTTCCTCTTATATAAAAATTATAACATCTTATCCCTCAATTGAGATAGATTGGGGGAGTGTATATCCACACCTAGATAGTACATATGATGTGCATATCTATTTAAGTGATAGGCATGTGATGTGATCATCTGTGAAGGTGAATGGAATGTAATATATTCATTGACCTGGTCAGTTTATACATAGAAAATAAACAAATTATGAGTTGGATATATGGTATTTACATACACCATGTCCCATGGTCACTCTATGTTGTAGAAAAAGGGAGTGTATGAGAATGTATATTTTCATATAATGTAACTGATATACATAAGTATATAGATACATGTGTCTAATAGAGATCACATGAGATACCTTTATATATTTATTATCACCGATGATTTTATAGAGTCTACCATGTTCTTATATTTATAGATCTAGTTATTTTTATTTGTTTCCAATGCTACAAAGGATAATGGGGTTACACTTTATGGTTGATTGGATAGTGATTAAGTTTAACTCATAGAACTTCTATAAAAATGTTTTAGAATTAATATAAAAATATTTTTGGGTGGGTATTCACAAGGTATTACATATGATTTGAAACATGGTGAAGTTAATGATATCTTTATAAAATTAGTTTTGGATACATTTTTTATGGGTTTTATATGTTCATCATATGAACATGGAAATGAAATAAAACCAAGTAATTCTAGATCTATGTTCAACAATATCAGTATATAATGAAATATGAATAAAATAAATAGGTGAATACCTTAAAATTCATAATATTCATCGTTAATTATTAATGTATTATATCTATTAGGGATCATTAAAGAAACAAAAAAAATCTTCCTATCTCTATGGGGAGTAAACTGGCCTTTAGATCCTTATTTGCAAAGAGAGGATTCTCAATCTCCAAAGGGGTTCTATCACTT
Organism: Viscum album; assembly: GCA_963277665.1. Classification (NCBI taxonomy): domain Eukaryota; kingdom Viridiplantae; phylum Streptophyta; class Magnoliopsida; order Santalales; family Viscaceae; genus Viscum; species Viscum album. The sequence goes on along the minus strand of OY728164.1, from coordinate 477,696,790 downwards.
TCTCCATGATAAAAATAATAAACAAAGAACGTAAGATTATTTTGGATGATTATCATGAAACTATGGAACCACCGGCAAAGGAAAATCCTTCCCTTTTATAGGTCATCCCTGATGATCTTCATTAAATGAATAGTGTTGACCATATCGGGTTCCATGTCATGGAATCCATATATTACTGCCCGTTGGAGTATATTATTACTTAAACATTTCAAATGAATCATCATGCCATAAATTAATTAACTCTTTGATTCATAATAGATGAAACTTTGTGAGAGTACATGGATAAATACATATACTCAAAGTTGTAAGCCCAAGTTGTGTTAGTGTAAACATAGTATTTGGATACATCGAATGTACAATAGAATGTTTTAGAACTAATGTATTCTTAATATTATTCTTAAGGATATATTGAAAACAACATATACTCAAGATTATGATGTGAATCACAAGCATATATATTTTAGTGAACATCTAAAAATCTCCCACTTTCATTAAAATTATATAAGGACTTTATTCCAAAATTAAAAACTCCTTGTGAATCCATCGAAAAATATTTTGGATATGGTTTATAAAACTCTAACCATTTTGGAATTAATGATTTGTCCGAAAATTAATCCTTATCTAAAGGTCCAACTATGTAACCCTACAGTAATTAGTATAATTAACAACAAATATGAAATCTTGATTTCATAGATGTAAGCAAATAGTGGACTCTAGCAAAGCATCAGTGCTACCCACGCTACTAATGGGTCTGGTGTGATCTCGATTAAACATACTCATATCTCCATTTAAAAATTTCCACCACATGATGTATAATATACATCATATTTATACTAATATAATTCATTTTTTCAGGAAATTAAGTGACCACTAGATATGGAACATTTCAATATAGTATAGACCATCTCATTAATTCCTGGTTCTCTAAAATATATTAGCCATGTTAGTGAATACATCACATATCATTCATTTAACAAATAAGTACACCACATTTCTTCATCTTAACTAGCTAAACACATCATATTTAACTCAAATAAGAATGTCCATGATTTTCTCATTCTAATTCAATCAAGGGACCAAATTTGTTTTCTCATCATATAAGTGGAAAAAACCCATATTGGTTGTGCTCCAACTGATTACATGATCAAAAATATACCCAAACACCCTCTAGTAATCTAATCCTAAATTATTTAACAAGAAAGGTATCAAATTATGAAGGTTATCATAATAGGTATCTCTCCAACCTCACATAAAAAGGATTTATAATAATCATACACTCTTAATTATATCGATTATTGTATAAAATTCCATGGGATATAATTTGGTGGATTAGTCCAAAAAATAAGTCTCAACTTATCACCTCAAGAGTCTATTCTTTGTAACTCAAACACAGATTTTTTATTGATTATAATATTCTAATAAAGATAATATTATCATATCATCATAAACCATAATACTTTGTGATGATCATAGATTATGGATAACTCAAAATTGTATTTTAAGTGGATATTATCATTCAACCATTCATTTAAAAAAATTACAGCACACATTAATGAATGATAAAATGAGATTTGTTTTATTTATAAAATCATGACACATTTATAACCATTACATTAATCTCTTAAGTATCATATACCAAGATATTTAACATGAACCTTATGTTGTTATTACGGTAATGGATTCATCAATGGATATTAAACATTTTCATCTGTAGCCACCCAATAGATCCTAACATCACCCCTATCAATGATCACTCATATGAGATGGTATTTTCAAAGGATTCATTTATTCCTTTAGTGAGATTGGGGTACTTTTTTCTGAGTAATGGATCCATTGTTTTCATAGTAAATATCAATTAATCCATTGATACTAAGAACCACCCCAAGTTCATAAATTAATTTCCTAATCCAAACAACTTCCTTCATAATATCTGATTCAGTAATGTACTCGGCATTTATTATTTATACTCTATAGTGGATTATATGTAACTCTTCTAACTGATAGCTCCACTATTTAGTAAAAACACAAAACCGTATCAAGATCTTATGTTGTATTTATAGGTTTGGAAACTATAATCAGTGTAACCCTTTGCATGGATTTCATCCTATCCTACAAAGACTAAAAATATATACTTATCCCCTATTAAGTACTTTGAGATGTTCTTCATAGAAATCCAGGGACTCATCAAGATTTGATTGGTATCTATTGGTAATGTTAAGAGTATAAAAAACATCATGTTGAGTGTACAACTTGGAATAAATGATAAAACCTATGTAGGACACATAGGAAATTATATCCATCCTTTTTAACCTCATAGAAGGATCCTGAATCTTCTTAATATTTATTCCATGAAACACTAGTAAATACCCCATTGGATTTATCCATATTAAATTGATTTATTAATTTATATATGTGTGTGCCTTGAAAAAGTCTAATAATCCTCCTATATTTATCTCTATAAATATTCATACCCAGTATATAGGTTTCTTCACCCATTTCTTTCATAGAGAATCATTTTCCCAACCACATCTTTATGGAGTGAAGAGTCTGGATTCCATTTCTAATAAGTAGTGTTTCATCTACATAAAATTTTAGAAAAACCATTATACTTCAACTAATCCACATATATTCACAATAATCATCCAAATTATTGATCAAACCAAAAACTTTGATTGAATTATCTAAAAAGATGTTCCAACTCCAAGAAGCATACTTCAATCCATAAATGGATCATTGTAACTTACATACCTTAGAAATATCATTTGGAACTTCAAAAACTTTGGGTTACATCAAATACACATACTTAAATAAATTCATATTATGGAAAGTGGTTTTGATATCCAATTCATAAATCTCATAATCAAATTGAGTTGTTGTGGAATGAAAAATCTGAATGAACTCAATTATTTCTACTGGTGAAAAATATTCCTTCATAGCCTATTTCATGATTTTTTTGTAACCATTTTTTCCTAGGCATAATTTATAGGTAGAAACTCTACCATAAAAGTCAATTTCTTATGTAAAACTCACTTTCACCCTATGTATCTCACCCCTTTAGGTGTATCCACCAAGTACAAAATCTGGTAAGTGTTCATGGAGTCTATTTTGAATTCCATAGATTTTAAACATTTCTTATAATCATATTTATCAATAGAATATATGTAGGTAGTAGGTTCATAACTTATAAATGTCACTATAGCACTATTTTCCATGAGAAATACATATCACTATGGTTCTTAATGAATCCTACCAAAACTTTAATATTCTTGTGTAACTTGAGTTTATTATTCTTCCACAGATCTTTATGCAACTGGCTCAGATTCCATCTTAGGAACTCTTATCATTTTTCGGTGTTGAACTTATCTAAGTTCAAAATTTCATACCACTAACACAGCAATAGATATATTCCTTCTCAAGGAATATATCAAATAAATATATAGTCACTTTTTTTCAATAGGTTTATAAAATTAATATCCCTTAGTTACCTTGGTATAACCAATAAATAATCACTTTTAAAACTTGGAGTCGAGTTTTCTAAGATCCAAACATTATATATATGCTTTACAACATAAAATATTTATAGAATACAAACTGATATGTTTCCTATTGCATGTAACATATGGTGACTTTATGACTACTTTAAATGGAATGTAGTTAAGTAGTAATGTAGTGGTTTTCATTGAATAACCCTATAATTAAATAGTAAGGTAACACTTATAATCATCATTGATCAAACTATGTCCAACAAGGTGTGATTACTCCTTTTAGACACATGGATATATTGGATGTGCACTAAAATGTTCATGCATGAGATGCATGTACATATTAATATGATTCATGAGACATATATATATATATAGTTTACATTTAATATATGAATGTGATGCATGTATTTTTCATGTATATGATGCATGAATATAATATAAATATTATTTATTTCTCTTGAATGGTTTATTCATCATTTACAATCAATTATGAATGGATCAAAGGATTTGTATTAAATTCATGGAAATAATTTAATAAATTATACCCCAATAGAAATAAACACATATGATACATTATGAATAGGGGATACCTCGGGATTAGCCTATATAAGAGGATGATATGATCTTATATTAGGTGTGTGTGTGTGTTTGTTTGTGTTCATGATGTGTATGAGCCTATTCTAAATCCACTTCTTATTGGTAACTATTCATCTCACATGATAATTCACTTTCACCCCTTTAGTTACTTTAGAATCCTCAGGATACGATCACATGTCCATGGGTTGGTGTATCACCTTAGAGGTAGGGTGATTTTGTTCATTTTTATCTATGATCTCCTTCAATAATTATCATTCTAAGAGAGGAATATGGATGCTTCTATTTGAAATTTCTAAGCACTCTATTTTACAGTATTATTTACACATTTATTCTTAAATATAGATCTGCCTATGTTTTTAGGTTGTCTTGTGCTGTAAATGATCATTATATGATCATATAGATAACATAAGTTTTATTATAGGGATATTCTTCAAGTTTTTAATGTGATTTGATCACTGGTTTTTGAGAAAAATTAGAACTGGAAATAATAAAAATGTTTTTTAAAAATAAGCTCCTTGTGTAAAGGTAAATATGATTTACCCTTAAGTGATACCCTTACATGATACCCTCATAAAAAATGTCTTCATAAGAATAACCTCTTTGCTACCTTTATATATATGAGTTGTGTAAAGGCAGTACCCTTATAAAAAGGGGTTTATATAAGGGTTGTTGGAACTTTACCCATACATGAAAAGGTATTATATCCAATTCATAAAGGTCTCTGATGTTTAACTTTACAGTTTAAAGGTTACCAAAATAGTAATAGATTTTTATCTTAAATTTCCTTCTTAGAGACTTAAGTTATGTTATGTACCAAAATTCTTTTATGAGGTGTATATAATACCCATTTTAAATTTTATATCATGAATATCCTTATTTTCATGATATTATAAGTTTCACTTGATGTTATTCTTTCATATGGATTACGATTCAAAGTTACCAAAGTGTTAAGAGTTTTATGTTAAAATATCATTGTTTATCGATATTATTTATGATTATGCTTCCAATAATGAAATATTATGATCTATCTCTCAATATACTCATTAATTTTATTCTCCTATGGTTATTTCTACTGAATACCTATTATCCTTTTATTTTTCTCTCTTTATGTACTCAATATTTCAAAATGATGTTTTTAAGAAAAATGTATTTATTTATCTCTTCATTCGAACCCCTTTTTCTTCAAAAACTATTTTTTATAAAAATGTTTTAAAAAAATGTTTTTAACCTTTTATTATTTATTTATTAAAGACATTTCTACCCATGTTTTACTTTTTACAAAATGTTTTGAAAGGAATCTTCATGTTGTTTTCCAAACAATTCCCATTTGGATTTTATGAAAAATATGAAAGGAATCTTTGTTTTAACATGAATGGCATGAACATAATTTCATTTAATCATAAAAATTATTTGATTTAAATATTACTTTATAAGTTTTCATGGTTTTTTTTTCAAAATGGTATATGTTTTAAAAAAGTGTTTTTAAAAGTGAAAAGGATATTTTCCTCAAGAATTATTTTAAATGATATTTAAAGATTCCTTTATAATTTTTCAAGGTTATTTTAAAATAAAATTATTTCCAAAATATTTTATAAATTTTTAGTTTTATAGAGTTTATTTTTAAATAAATTATATTTCCTCAAGAAACATTCCGAGTGATTTTTCTTTCAAAATAATTTTCCATATAAAAGGACATCATTTGATGTTACTTATGCTTTACTGAGAATATGAACCAAGGATATCATTATTACTCTTTCTTTGGATGGTTTATTTTTATTATGAAAATATTTTTATGAAACTCATTTCTCTTCCATGGGTTATACCATAATATAATGCTTATGAAACCCACTTCTTTTTCCATGGATTATTCTTTGAGAAAATTGTGAAATGATTATGAAACCCATTTATTTTTTTGGGTCTTGATATGATGAATGTTTTATGATATTATGGCACACATGTATATGATTTTCATTATGTGATGGGTGGGACCTAAATCTATATACAAAGTATATGGTAATGATTAATTTTATATGATCTCAAAGGGTGCACGGGAGGTTATCCCAAGCCTGAAAGAGGATACACTAGAGGTTATCCCAATCCCAAAAGAGGGTACATGGGAGGTTATCCCAAGTCTAAAGTAAGTAAATATGTGGTTATCCAAATTCTAACATGTTATTAATTTATTATTATGTAACATTGAAAAAATATTTTCTATGATTATGTATATACCATAAATCTATGTTTTATACCAATGTTATACTCTCATGGATCATGTTCTTTGATTCCATTATGATTCATGTCTTTTTAATTACCAAGATTTATGTCATGAATTATGTTTATGATCTATGATACGCAGGGTATGGTTTTCATATGTTATTATCATGTTATCATACTCAAATGATCATATTATATTGATATCTCCCTTATTTACCCTTACTGTGAATATGATCTCACCCTTTCTTATATTTCTTTTCCCTAGGATATGAATAAAGTTATAATTTATGATATGTCTAAGAATGGTGATAGTTATGAATAATATAGTGTGAGATGATGTAGCTCACTTATGGACCATTTGTTTATGTGTCCAAGTTTCCAAAATAACTATACCTTTATAATCCTAAAGTGTGTGTTTGTGTGATGTAATGAATATTCATCTAAAGAGATGTAATATCTATGTATGAAAAGTCTAGGTCACTATAGTTGGTATCATAGGATAGTTTCAGTTAAACTTTAGAAACTAGTATGTGAAAAATTTAGTGAGATCCCTAAGGACATTTCTAATTATAAGTCTAAGTATGAGTCAAAGTATAGGAAAATGTCTTGGTATTTTGGTAAATGATAGAGTGATTGGTTACTATGAAATTACATCCATGTCTAGATAATACAAGTGGATTTAGATCTATAACAGAGGTACTTAGGGGTAATAACTTTGAAAAGGGTGTATTTATCTAGACTTTATCATCACCTGGTGCATGAAAATGGGCCTTGCTTTGAACCTGGTTTGAAACTCTTGGGGGATATACTTTATAAATTCACAAACTATTTACAAACAATCATGAAGGATTTAAATATATGATGGATATTAATTACCTAGGATAAACCTATGGTGTCATAGATTAAAAATAAGGTGTAATTATTTAGGCATCCTAGAAGTGATTTTTTATGATTATGTGGTTCCCTACTATGATTATTGTTTTTTACACTATAATTTTTTATTTTAGTAAATAGTAGGAACCAGAAAGAAATGGATTATTATTGAATGTGATAGATAGTGTGTCGATGAGAAACCAAATGGGATGATGATCGGGGAGAAGGATATTTCGATTATACCTAATCAATTATCACAATATATGATTAATAACTTTTACCTTAACCAACTCTCAGGCTCACCAAATAAGGGAAGGATAGAGTTCATTGAGAGTTCAGGTGGTGGAGACCATAGAGGAAAGAAGATTCAGTTTCTTATATGTAAATAATTTGGGAATAAGTACTATATGGAATGTCTTAAAGGAATTAGAACATTTTTTTGTGTGGAAAATAAGGACACAGAGTAAGCGATTGCTTAACATAATGTATGGGAATATTTTTCTCCCTAAGGTTTTATCAATGGATGAATGTTTTAACTATAGAAAGTATGGGCATTATGAAAATCAATTTCCTAGGGGGAAATCTCATAAAGAGAATAAACAAGGTGGTATGAGTAATGGTTATACTGTCGATGATGAAGAGACCATAAATGACATATAAAAGGTATTATTTATTTTAATATTATTGTTTATATTAAACATAAGAAGTTTGATTAAATTAATATTTATGAATGTTAAAACATGATTCAAATTTCATATTATAGGAAATATTTATTAAGGAACAAGATGATGAATCCTAGTTAATGGTTTAAGAAATAATTGGAATTATTGGTGTGTTTATTTATTGGAATTTAAAAAATTATGTTATATAAATCATGAAATATATAAGTTTTATTCAGTATAGGTTTTTCATTAAGGATTTTCAAGAATATTTTGAATGGTATGATGAGCTATAAAATTAATTTAATGGAAAGTTGATATTTTATGGAAAACCCCATGATTAATGGAATATAACCCTTAATATGTTCCTAATGTTAAGATAATGATGTTGGGATAAAGAGATTATGGATATGAATAAAGTAAATTAGATAGTATTGATGACCATGGAACTAATTAATGATTTGTATACAAAGTGGTTTATTTTATTATTGACTAAGTTTACAATATTATTGGATTTATGGGATATATTCAATAATCTATGGTTTTATTCAAGGAATGAGGAATTATGTATGTTTTCATTAAGGTTTTATGGTAATAATTGTTATTAACATATTTCAAGAAAATATATGACTAAGGTACTCACGTATTTGGTATGTAAAAATCAAGAGATAATTTATGAAATTTATGGATTTTTGGTCATTAAATTTCTCCTAACCATGTTCTATATCACTCTATATCAGTATTTGGGTATTATTTTTCTCTTTTATTTCCATTTTTTCACTTCTCACATATGTTCTTCTATTTGGAAACCCAATATGTGCTATTCTAAATAACCTTTGCACATCCCTTTCTCCCTTTTCAAGAGAAATTTTTATTAACCCTATTTTTGATGTGGGTTTCCCACAAGGTATTTTCATATGCTAAACCCTTGTTTATCAAGAATAAGTTCAAATTATAAGGATGCAATTTATTTAAGGGGGTATAAAGTAACACCCTGAGATTTTGTGAAATATGATTTTTCAAAAAAAATTAATCTTTTAAATATTTTGCATTAAAAGAAATACTGAGTTTAGTTTACATTACATGCAACACTGATTTTATCTTGAGTTCTATGAAACAATAAGTTTATCTTGGTTCACACACAACACTGAGTATAGCTTGTGATACACACAACATCGAGTTTAAATGAAATGTGAAATGCTATTAAAATATTATTATTCAACATGATAATTATCACCTAACCAATGAAATAGTGGGTATGAAGAGGATTAAATAAATTTTGAAAATATATGGTCTATACATCTATATAAAATTAATTCTTTAGTGACCAATTAATTAGAAATGAAAATAAAAACTATTCAAAAATAAAGGAAATATTCTTCTGAAAAAATATTTTTATGGACATAAATGTATTTTACATCAATAAATTAAAAAGAAATAATGATTTAAATTAAATATATATATTATATATTAAATAAAAATTTTAATATTTATTTTATGTTCTTTATAAACAATAGGTAATAATTAATCCAATTTTCCCTTAAAACTGTATTTTTCTAAAAAGTTGTTTTGTCGTGTTTTGAACACATATTTTAAAATTGATTTTTTCCAATTTTAGAAAATTTATTTTGAAAAAATAAACTTAGTTTTATAAATCATAATTTAAAAATAATATTAGGTTTATTTTTTGAGAATTTTATAAGGAGATAAATTTTTCAATGAAAAGTGAAAAATAATGGTTTTTATTAAGAATTATAATTTATTTTAAAGTATTTAAAGGCTTCAAAATTGTTTTTATATGGTTTTAAAGGTAAAATTAGTTTATATATATATATATATATATATATATATTAATACAATTTATTTTATTATAATCAATTTCATATTGAATTTTTATATAAAAACTTTTTAAACTTTTGAATATTTTTCTCTTTGAAAACCTGCTTTCTCATCGTATCTGCAGGATTAATTTTAAATTCAATTTTACCAATTATGGGAATTAAATTTTTAAAAATGGATTAAATATTTTTAATCATCATAATTTATATTATCTAATAATTTCAAATTAATTTTTTTTCATAATGAATAGTAAAAATAGTAAAAAATATTTATCGCGATTAAGGTAAAAATGGGTTTACCAGGAGTTAAACTAAAAAAGTAGTGGTAAACAATGAACTAAAACTTTTCCAAAACAAATTTTATATAAATATTTCCACATAAATATTATATTATAGATAATGGTCCATTTCATAGATTTTTTCATGATAAAAATGTGGGTACACCTGTTTATTTTTAAAAATTACAATTGTGTCAGTCACCTCACTTATAAAAGGCCACCCACTCTCCTCTCCTCTTTACAATTTAAAAAATAATTTTTTCATCAAATACCTACCCAAATAAATTAATTAATTCCCTAATATAATTCTAGAAACATTATTTTTGTCATAAATTTAACCTAGGAAGGCTTTTGGTGCAAACCAAAAGAAGTTGTCTGGAGAAGAGATAACATTCCTAACCAAGAGTTTTATTTTATTTCTTCCTCTACATCCCTAAATTAATATTAAACCATGATGATATAATAATCTCAGTTTATTACATATACTAAGATTTTTTTATTAATTTCATTACCTACAACAATCTACTCTTCCATCAAATGGGTCATGAAATCATTATTTGTGTGTACAGCGGACTACCACCTTGTGAACCAATGTCATTATTTTTTACATTAACACCCATAAAGTTTAGATATAATGATAGATTTATTGTTTATATATGATATATATATATAATATTATTATTCTTATATAATCATGATATTTTAATGACTCAAACTTGTATTAATTAAAATTCCTCTTGATATAATTTAATGACTTATTATGTAAAATGGTTATATAAACCATAATAACTTTCTTGGTTTTATGTTTTTGATTTTAAAATACCATTAGGAATTTTTACCATTTCTAATATAGTCATTTAACAGTGATCACATGAATAGTATAAATATAGGGCTTTAACAAATCTAATTTACTCAGATAAAGGAAGTGATGGCCTCATCCAGTAGAATTGCTTCATACGAAGACTATTTTTCAGAGCTTGAAAAGGAGGTGGCGTCATTGGGATTTGATCTTGACTAATCTCAAGACTAGATTCAATGCATTAAGCTTGAATGTAACTACCTATGGGATAAGTGGAAGTTGATAGAGATTACCACCTGAGCGATGTTATTCGAGCCACCCCAAGAGTCTATCACCATCACACACATTACCCTTAGGTCTTATGAGGGTGTTATAAGGGGTTATGTAACAAGACCCTAGTACTATGATTATGTGCATTATTGTTTGTATAGAATAAATAATATACATTCATTTTATTATTTTTACTTTGTAAATATTTTTTAAAGCATAAATAGTATTTTTAGTTAATATTAAATTAAAAAACTATTTTGATGAATTAATGAATTTTTGAATTAAATAATATTTTAATAAAATATTATTAATAAATTAATTTTTATTAAATATAAATGATTTTATAATTTTTATGAATATAATTGTGATTTTTATTAAGTTTTGAAAGTTGTATTTTTTAAAACCCATGAATTTTCGATAAATGTCAGTTTTTATTTTAAAAGTAAAAATTCACATATTTAGAAAATTATTTAGATAAAATGAATATTATTTTTAGAATCAGAACAAATAAATTATCCAATGGTGAATTTTTCATAATTTTCTAAGACAATTGAATTTTTGAGTAAAAATTAAATACCGTTTAATTATATAATGTGTTTTATGACATCATAATGACTCAATAGTGATGTAATAAAATAATATAAATGGGTTGTTTGGCCAATATATTTTTTACCATTAAAATTATGTGATTTTAGATTTGTTTTATTTATTTTACAAAACTTTAGGGGACCCCCCCAGACTTATAAAACATTTTAACTTTTTAAAATAATTTCCTTGAGAGTGTGACTCACCTCCACATAAGAAAGCCTAATATTTTAAGAAGTAGGGAAATTTTCCTTATAAAATAATGTTTTACACTCACCTTTGGAAAAAACCATGGGCAAAAACCAGGGTTTGGTTTGGGTTTTTGATTATTTTAATGTGTGGTGTCCAAAACCTAAATAATAAATAATTCCCTCCATTTTCCTATATAAACCCACCCAAGCTCACACTTCCTCTTCACTCAAAACATTTGAAGCTTGAACAAACACTTCCCTCCTCTCTCTATAATCTTACCAAGGTTCCCCAAACTCCCAAGAATCCTCTCCTAATCCTCTCTCAAGCCTTTAGGATCACACTTCCAAGTAAGGGATTTCTTCCTTTCTCATTTTTGTCTAAATTTCATTATGTTTTTATACCACTTTTTTTCAATTAAAAATGTTAGGGTATGATTTCACACCTCCCACATACTTCCCTCCTCATTTTTGAATCATGATAAACTTATTTCTCTCTCATTAATACCCCCCATTCATACCTGTTACCATGCCGAAATTCTGTAAGGAATTTCTTTCTTCTCATTTACATTCAAGAAATTATTTTATTTTATGTATATAAATTCCATTACGTATGTTGGGACATGTATATATATGACCCCCTTACTATCCATTTCATGTACATATTATGAGATACCCATATATCTCTCATCAACCATTTTTATTAATTCTTATGCCATGCCGTTATGCTGCCGAAATTGCACCACAATTTTCCAAGCCAAAGTCATTGTGTATTGAATACCATTCCCATTTATCTATCAAGGGTATTAACATTAATGCACATTTAATTATTAATTATAGAGTTTCATGTATGAATTCTATATTCCTTTAACATGGAATAAATTATGATGTTTAATGAACCCATGTTATATGATCCATGTGGCACACTTATGCATGAAATGAAATGATTAAAAAGGGTGCGCCCTGATGGCACTCCAATGAATTGGGTAAAGATTAAGTGAAATGAGAATTTACTCATTCTAATTCAAGTGCAATGAGGATTTACTTATTCTCCATGTGTAATGAGCCTTGGATCATGCTAATATCTTGTTAAATGTTATTGCCACATTTTCATGTTATAATAATCATGCTATATCATTCCTTTATGTTAATTTTTCTCTTGTGCTCCATTGATATGACTATTGCCTAACATGTACTATATTCTTTATGTTATGCCTTTTTTACTCCCTTATTGGGATTTATAGATCACCCTTTTCCTATTCATGTTCTTAGGTCATCTCATGCAATGCTAAGTATGAAGGAATGTGTGTGGTCTTGTAAAATAAGTTTTCAATAAAGATGTTGGGTTTTATGTTCTAAGTTGTTATGTAATATACCTAATTTCCCAATACACTAGACCTATCGATCCTCAGATTTGTATTAATTGCAAGTTTATTTAATGAATATGTTTATGTATGTAATAAAGAGCAGGGTTGTTATAGTTGGTATCAAATGATAGGTTTAGTTATTTTTGGGATTAGGATTAGAAAACCCTAGTGAAAGACTTAGGGATAGGACTAAGTATAATAAAAAAATCCCTAAATTTTGGTGATTATTGATTAAGTGGTTTATCAATAAAATACATCTTTTTCTAGATACGAGCAGGTAGAGGCGGCTCAATCACAGATGTATCTAGAGGTAAAACCTAAAAACACCGCTTTGAGCTAGACTCGAATGGGAACTGGTGCATGAAAATAGGCCTTGCTGCACTCTTGGTTACAATACTCCTGGGGGATATGATTTTGTAAATTCATAATCTTAATAAAAAACATTATTAAGGAAATAAAAAAAATCCCCTAAGAATATATTTTGGGAAGTAGATCATGGATAACATATATTGAATCCTATAAATTCATAAGTTAAAGAAATAAAATTAATTTATAAGTTATCAGTTTTTTTCTATAGATTTACCTTTATGTGTTACCCCTAACTTTCCTTTTATTCTAGCCAATGGTCGGTAATAGGAGTACTCGATCTAAAAACCGATGTGAATATCAATGTGACGACTTTTCTAATGAGATGCCCAATCCTATGGGAGCAGAAATCGCAAACTTTGTCACAATACTCTCTTAGTTAACTCAAGTTTTGAATAAAAACATGGGTCAAGAGGAACATTCAACCCCCCCCCCCATAAGAAATAACAAGTTTCAATCGAGAGATTCATGATACAAAGGCCTCCTACTTTTAATGGATCATTATATCCCTCAATTTCCAAACAATGGATCAACTCCATTGAGAAGATCTTCTCTATCCTTCAATGTTCTGAACAAGAGAAGGTACTTCTAGATGCTTATCATTTAGAGAGTGAAGCTAATCAATGGTGGACATTGATCAAAAATATGAATCCTAATGAGTTGATCGAGGCATTGGAATGTAAGGATTTATGGAAAATGTATTATGACAAATATTTTCCTCGCACCCTCCGATTTAAGATGGAAAGGGACTTCCTTTCCCTCAAGAAAAAAGATGATGAATCCATAAGAGCTTATGAGGAAAACTTCACAAGTCTTGCATGATATGACTCCATCTTTTTTGTTACCCCCGAATTCAAGGTTGCCCACTTCTTTGGTGGGATAAAACCTAGCCTACGGAAATCCCTAGTGATCTATGACTTTGAGAGCTATGAGGAAATTGTTTGATGTTCCCTCAAAGTTGAAATGAATATCAAAGAATCACAGGGGTATCATGAGTATAAGAAGCGTAAGATGAAATTCAATTCTGGTAGTCCGATGGATAAATCCAATGGTTCTAAGAAAATCCATCACCCCACTTTCCAAAGGTACAGAAAGAAGCACCCCAGAAATTGCATGAAAGGGATGAAGAAATTATTTAGGTGTGGAAGATAAGGGCACCTGGCCATTAACTGCCAATAAGAAAAACCTGTGACTATGATAGAGGAAAGGAATGCTCTGTTTGACACTCAAAATTTTGTTCATTTATTCAACTTCAAAGAACCAGGGCACTTTGCAAACCAGTTCCCTAAGCCAAGGGTTTTCGGAGGCAACCAACAACCTCCAAGGAAATAAGAGCGAGATTTTTCCATCACTACCGCTTAAGTGAACCCTGACAATGAAGTGGTGATAGGTATGCTAGTTATTCATTCAAGAGTAGTGAACATACTTTTTGATTATGGTTCTACACATTCTTTTATATCTTGGATGTTTAGTAGAACAATCCCAACATCACCAAAAATCATGGAAGTAAAGATATCGGTGAGAATAAAAAATGGGTAAATTATTGAAACCCATGAATATAACTCCTCCCCTGTCATAATTTGTGGATTGAACTTCCCAGTGAACCTTATCATACTCCCTTTAGTGTAATTTGGTGTAATTCTTATCATGGATTGGATTTCCTTATATAGAGCCAACATAAATTGTCATGAGACGGAAATCACTCTCCATATGGTGAATCAACCCCTGATTATGTACAAGTGCAAGGAGGAGGATGAATCTTCTTTAGCACCATCATCTCAAGAATGGATATTACTACCCTATGAGCACGTGTATCTGGCTCAGATGATTGAGTCTAAAGAAGAAACCATCCTTGAAGACATGCTTATTGTGAGGTAATTCGGTAAAGTGTTTCTCAAGGAATTTATTGGTCTTCCTCCTAGAAGAGATGTTGAATTCTCAATTTATATTATACCTAAGGCATTGCCAATATCCAAGAATCTATATAGAATGGCTATTGTGGAGATCGAGGAACTAAAAAAACAACAACAGGAGAATCTGGATAAAGGATTTATACACCCAAGTGCTTCACCATGGGGTGCATCAGTTCTCTTTGTCAACAATAAGGATGGGTCAATGCGCCTTTGTATTGATTATTGTGAGCTCAAAAAAATCACGATAAAGAAAAATTATCCTCTGCCAAAAATTGATGAATTTTTCGATCAGCTACGTGGAGCACAATACTTCTTCAAGGTGGATTTTTGGTCAAGATATTACCAAGTAAGGGTGAAGAAGAAGGATATCCCCAAGACTACTTTTCGTACAAGATACAGGCACTATGAATTCATATTAATGCCTTTTAGACTTAATAATACTCCATCAATCTTCATGTACTTGATTAATAGAGTCTTTAGAGATTACCTTGACAAATTTTTGGTAGTCTTTATAGACGATATTCTAATATACTCAAAAACCAAGGAGGGGCATGATGAGTATCTAAGCACTATACTAGAGACCTTGAGAAAAGAAAATCCCTATACAAAGTATATTAAGTGTGAGTTCTGGTTGAAGGAGATATCATTCTTGGGTTATATCATCACAAGCAATGAGATATCTGTGGATCCCTCCAAGATAGCTGCAATTGAGGGATGGCTGAGGCCAACATCGGTGACGGATATCTGTAGCTTCTTAGGGTTAGCTGGATATTATTGCTGATTTGTGAGAAATTTCTCATGATTTTCCAACCCTCTTACCAAGATAAATCAAAAGGGAGTAAATTTTTCTTGTAGTGATTAATGTGAAGATATATTTAAGGAGTTGAAAATAAGGATTACCACTGTGCTCGTGCTCACAAAAACCAAAAGTGGAGAACATTTTGTGGTATTTAGTGATGCTTCAAAGAAGTGCATGGGCTGTTTATTGATGAAAAATGACAAATTTGTTGCCTATGCTTAAAGGTAATTGAAATTTAGTGAGAAAAACTATCCAACACATGATTTGGAGTTGGCTTCAGTTATCTTTCCTTTGAAAATTTGGCGGAATTACCGCTTAGGGGAGAAGTGTGAAATATATACAGACCAAAAAATACTCAAGTATATATTCACACAGAAAGAGTTGAACATGAACTAATGAAGATGGTTAGAAATGATCAAAGACTATGAATTCTCAATCCATTACCACCCTAGGAAAGAAAAAAAGGTGGTGGATTCTCTAAGTATAAAGGACCCAGCAATTCTATCATTGATGAGAATTGAAAAGATCCAATCTTCTTAGATTTTATGAAGATGGACATGGGAATCATAAATAAGGTAAAATCATCAATCATTTCACAAATGATTGCTCAACCATCTCTTTTGGAAAGGTTAAAGGATTCTAAAAAGGATGATGTGGGAATTCAGAAGAAAGTGGAAACTATCAGAAAAGGGAAATCCTCAAAGTTCAATGTTAACGAAGAAGAAATTGTGATATTTGGGGAAATAATATGTGTTCCATCAAGTCCAGAGTTAAAGAAATAACTTTTGGATGATGCACATAGTTCTAATTTATCCATTCACCCAGGAAACACAAAGATGTATCGAGATATCTAAGAGAATTATTGGTGGGATAACATGAAGAAGGAGATTGCTGAGTATAAATCAAAGTGCCTAGTATGTCAGCAAGTGAAGGTTAAAAGGAATAAGTCTAAGGGGATGATGCAACCATTACCCATACCAACATGGAAATGGGAGAAAATCACCATGGACTTAGTCACCGAACTTCCAAAGACATTCAAAGGAAACAATGTTATCTAGGTTGTTGTGGATCATCTTATAAAGACTACACACATCATTACAATTCAAGAGTATTTCTCATTAGATCAACTGGCTTGGATATATATTAGATAAGTGGTAAGGATTCATGGAGTACCACTTTCTATTGTATATGATGGAGATCCAAGATTCACCTCTATGTTTTGGAAGAGTCTTCAGCATGCTCTGAATACTAAGCTAAACTTCAGTACATCTTATCATCCCCAAACTGATGACCAATCTGAGTAGACTATCCAAACACTTGAGTATATGTTAAGAGCATGCTCAATGGACTTCAAAAGAGGATGGGATCAACATCTTTCTCTTGTTGAGTTCTCTTACAATAACAGTTTCCACTCAAGAATCTAAATGTCTTCTTATGAAGCCCTTTATGGGAAGAGGTGCAAAACACCAGAATGTTGGGATGAAGTTGGGGAGAGAAAACTCCTAGGTCCAGAAATGGTCTAAGAAATGGTGTAGAAGGTTAAGACCATTCGGCAGCACATTAAGTCTGCTCAGAGTCGATAAAAGATCTATGCTGATAATCATCGATGAGACCTATAGTTTGATATCGGAGACATGGTATTCCTATGCATATCATTATGGAAGAGAGTTATGAGATTTGTGAAGAAAGTAAATCTTAGTCCAAGGTACATCATCCCTTTTGAGATCCTAGATCGCATTGGAGTAGTGGCCTATCGACTAGCACTCCCACCAAACCTATCTCAAGTACATGATGTATTCCATGTATCACTATTGAGGAAGTACATACTTGACCCATCACATGTACTCAATCCAAAGGTGGTATCATTGGATAATGACCTCTCCGATAAAGAGAATCCAATGAAGATCTTAGATTGTAGAGAAAAAGTTCTACGAAATAAGAAAATTCCCCTCGTGAAAGTGTTGTGGAGAAACCACAAGTTTGAAGAAGCAATGTGGTAATTGAAGGAAGTGATGAAGCAGAGTTATTCACATCTATTTAGTGTGGGAAAAGGAAATTTTGAGGGAGAAATTTCTTAAGGGTAGAAGATTGTAACGACCCAAACTTTTAATAATTAAAATTCTTCTTGATCTAATTTAATGTCTTATTATGTAAAATGGTTATATAAAATATATGAACTTTCTTGGTTTTATGTTTTTGGATTTTAAAATACCATAAATAATTGTTACCATTTATAATATAGTCGTTGAATAGTGATCACATGATTAGTATAAATATAGGGCTTTAAAAAATCCAATTTACTCATACAAAGGAAGTGATGGCCTCATATAGTAGAATTGCTCTGTATGAAGAACATTTTTTCAGATCTCGAAAAGGAGGTGGAATAATTGGGCTTCTCTCTTGACCAATCCCAAGATGAGCTTCAAAACATTAATCTTGAACAGAACCACCTACAGGAGAAGTGGAAGTTGATAGAGATTATCGCCCGAGTGATATTATTTGAGCCACCCCAAGAGTCTATCACCATCGCACACCTTACCCTTAGGTCTTATGCAGGTGTTATAAGGGGTTATGTAACAAGACCCTAGAACTATAATTATGTGAATTATTTTTGTATAGAATAAATAATATACTTTCATTTTATTATTGTTACTTTGTAAATAGTTTTTAAAGCACAAATAGTATTTTATTTAATATTCAATTAAGAAATATATTTTTATTAATTAATGGATTTTTTAATTAAATAATATTTTAATAAAATATTATTATTAAATTACATTTTATTAAATATAAATGATCGTATAATTTGTATGAATACGGTTGTGATTTTTATTAAGGTTTGAAAGCTATTTTTGTCAAAACCCATGAATTTTCGATAAATGTTGGTTTTTATTTTAAAAGTAAAAAATTCACATATTTAGAAAATTATTTAGATAAAATGAATATTATTTTATAGAATCAGTATGTCGAAATTATCCTACAGTTAATTTTTCATAATTTTCAGAGACATTCGAATTTTTGGGTAAAAATTAAATATCGTTTAATTATATAATGTGTTTTATGACATCATAATGATCTAATAGTGGTGTAATAAAATAATATAAATAGTTTGTTTGACCAATATATTTTTTACCATTAAAATAATGTTATTTTAGGTTTGTTTGATTTATTTTACAAAGCTTTAGTGGGCCCCCCAAGACTTATAAAACATTTTAACTTTTTAAAATGATTTCCTTGAGAGTGTGACTCACCTCCACATAAGAAAGCCTAATATTTTAATAATTTAATCCATTTACATTATAAAATAATGTTTTCCAATCCCCTTTTTTGAAAACCATGGGTTGGTTTGTGGTTTTGATTAGTTTAATGTGTGGTATCCAAAACCTAAATAATAAATAATTTCCTCTCTTTTCCTTTTTAAATGCACCCAATCTCCCATTTCCTCTTCACTCAAAGACTTTGGAGCTTTACAAACCTCTGCCCTCATATCTCTATAATCATAACAAGGTGCTCTAAGCTCCCAAGAAGCCTCTCTCAAGCCTCTCCCAGGCCTTTGGGATCACACTTCCAAGTAAGGTATTTCTTCCTTTCTCATTTTTTTCAAAATTTCATTATGTTGTTATACCATTTTCTTTTCAATTAAAAATGTTAGGGTATAATTTTTCACCTTTACCATACTTCCATCCTCATGTTTGAATGATTATAGACCTCTTTCTCCCTCATTAATTCCTCTCATTCACACATGTTACCATGCTGAAATTCAGTAAGGAATTTCTCTCTTCTCATTTACATTCAAGCAATTCTTTTATTTTATGCATATAAATTTAATTACATATGTTGGGAAATGTATCTATATGACACCATTACTGTCCATTTAATTTAAATATGATGATATATCCCTTTCTATATCATCAACCATTTTTATTAATTCTTATCTCATGATGTTATGCTGCCGAAATTGCACTGTGATTTTTCAAGCCAAAGTTATTGTGTAGTGAATATCATACCCATTTCTCTATCAAGGGTATTCACCTTCATGAACATTTACTTATATATTATATAGTTTCATGTATGAATTCCACATTACTTTACCTTGTAATAAATTATTATGTTTAATGAATCCATGTTATACAATCCATGTGTCACACTTATGCATGAAATGAAATGATTAAGAAGGGTGTGCCCTCATAGCGCTCCAATGAATTGGGTAAAGATTAAGTGTAATGATGGTTTATTCATGCTAATTAAATTGAAATGAGGGTTTACTCATGATCCATGTGCAATGAGACTTGGATCATGATAATATCATGTTAAATTTTGTTACCACATTTCCATGTTATGATTATCATGTTATATCATGCCTTTATGTTCATGTTTCTCTTGTGCTCCATTGATATGAATATTGTCTAACATGAACTATATTATTTATGTTATACCTTGTTTACTCCATTACTGGGCTTTATATATCACCCTTTTCTTATGAATGTCATTAGGTTATCCCATTCAATGCTAAGTATGAAGTAATGTGTGTGTTCATGTAAAAGAATTTTTCAATAAAGATGTTGGGTTTTATGTTTTAATTTGTTATTTAATGTCTTTAATTTACTAAGACACTAGACCTCTCAATCCTAATATTTGTCTTAAGTGAAATTTTATGTAATGAATCATGTTTATGTGTCTAATAAATAGAATTGTTGTTATAGATATTTCATATTCCTTCTTACTTTCTATTCTATGGGAATATAATAATGTCACTCGTGTGTACAGTGGACTACCACCTTGCGAAGTGATTTGATTCGTCCATACTTTACATAGAAGGTAATAAGGATGGTTGTAATGAAAATATTTTATATATATTACATGAATATTATTTTTGAGTTTTAATTTATTATTTAACTTTCTTTCTTCATTTCCATCGGGAAAATGGAAACAACATTCATACGTACGTACGACCTACCATCTCTATGAATGGTGTATTTCATTTTATATATATAACTTTTATATATCACTATAAATACATGTATACTGAATATATTTTATATTTATATCATGTTTAACATTCTATATATTATGTATCCATGATCAATGTAATATGTCTAAAAACAAAAAATAAAAACATGCATGAAAAACAAACCAGTTATTGCCCAAAATGTGACTTTAACATGGAATTGTTAATCAACAGGTAATAAAAGGTCATAAGTAAATCATATATGGGATTATATATATATATATGGTTATATAATATATTTATAATAAACTTATATTTATTATACATGAGGTTTGAATGTTTATGAAGGAAGTTTAGACTTATGGTAAGGGAATGTCATCTCACTTTATACTTATGTGGGACACATTTCTTATTCACCACATATTTATTTTATTTGATTTATATACTTACCATGAATTTATTTTATTTTTATTATAATTAAAATTATTTTTATTTATATATCCATTTTATGATATCTATTTCATGGGGTTTGCGGTTTAAAAGTTACCAAAGTGATAAGGGATTTTTGTCTCAAATTGCCTTCTTGGAGACCTAAGTATGTTATGAACCTACCTTCTTCTATAAGGTGTATATACTACCCCTTTAACATGTTATATCATTAATATCCTTATTTTAATGATATTATAAGTTTTATTCAATGTTATTATTTCATGGGGATTATGATTCAAAGTTACCAGTGGTAAGATTTTTATGCTTCAATCTCAACATTTATAGGGATTATTTATGATTATGATTACAATGATAAAATATTATGATCTATATCTCAATAAACTCATGAATTTTATTATACTCTTGTTATTTCTATTGAATACACATTTTCACTTAATTTTCCTCTATTTATGTACTCAAGAGTTCAAAATTATGTTTTTAAGAAAAATCATCTTTATTTCTCTCTTCAGTAAAAAATACTTTTTATTACAAAACCATATTTTCTAAAAATGTTTTTAAAATTATCCTAAGGATTTATTAAATAATTTTTTACCCATTTTTTAATTTTTAAAAAAAATAAAGGAATATTTATGCCATTTTCTAAACAATTCTCATTTTGGATTTTACCAAAAATACAAAATAAATATTTGTTTTAATGTGTACGGAATGAACAAAATTTCCCATCATCATGACCATTATTTTCTTTGAAGCTCACTTTATAATTTTTTAATTTTTAAATAAAAGTATTTTCAAAAAAATTATGTTTCAAAAAATTCTTTTCAAATAAGAAAGGATATTTTCCTCAAGAATTATTTTAAATAATTTTTAAATATTCCCTTACAAGTTTTTAAGATTAAATTCAAAATAAATGGATTTAAAAAATATTTTATGAATTTTCAGTTTAAAAAAATTATTTTCAAAGAAATTTTATTTTCCTCATGAAACATTATAATTTATTTTTATTTCAAAATAATTTTCCATCTAAGATGGAATCCTTTGATGCTACTTACACTTTACAATGGATATGAACCAAGGATACCATTATTAATATTTCTTTGGATGGTTTATGTTTATTATGGAAAGATTTTTATGAAACTAGTTTATATTCCATGGGTTATACCATGATAAAATTCTTATGAAACCCATTTATTTTTTCACGGGTTATGCTTTAAGAAAATTATGAAATGATTATGAAATTAATTTCTTTTAATGGGTTATGATATGATGAATGTTTTATGATCTTATAGAACACATATGTATGATTTTCATTATTTGATAGGTGGGACCTATATCTCCCTCTAATTCATTGGATGATGATTAATGTTATATGATCTCAAAGGGTACATGGGAGGTTATCAAAATCCCAAAAGAGGGTACATAGGTGGTTATCCCAAGCCTAAAATATGGTACATGGGATGTTATCCCAAGACCAAAATAGGGTACATGGGAGGTTATCCCAACCCAGAATCAGGTACACAGGTGGTTAGACCAAGCCTAACAAGTTATGAATTTACTAGTGGGTAACCTTGGCATAATATTTTCTATGATTATTTATATTTCAAAAATATATATCTTATGCTAATTTTATGCTCTAATGTATCACGTTCTTTGATTCTATTGTGATTCATGTCTTATGAACTACCAATATTTATGTCATGAATCATGCTTATGATCTATGATATGCATGGTATGGTTCATATGTTATTCTCATGTTCTCATGCCCATATTCACATGTTATATTAATATATTCCTTGTTTACCCTAACTGATCATTTGAGCTTTCCCTTTATTATGTTTCATTTCCCCAAGATATGAAGAAATGTATTATTTATGATATGTCTAAGAATGGTTTTAGTTATCAATAACATAGTGGGAGATGACGTAGATCACTTATGGACCATTTTTTTATGTGTCCAATTTTCCAAAGGCATTATACCTTTATGATCCTTAGGTGTGTATTTGTGTAATTTAATAAATATTCATCTAAAAATATGCAATATCTATGTATGAAAAGTCTGGGTCGCTATAAGTAATCTAGTTGTTGGAATAGTAACTTGGCCATTAGAATAGTAACCTCACCATTTTAAATGTAAAATAATATTTAGTTATCTTATATGATTAAAATATGATATATTTATATCATATTACAAGTAAATAAATTTTTTAAAAATGATAAATTAAGTGTTGGTATTTTTTAAAAACATAAATGTTTTAATTATAATTTTATAGTGAATATAATGATTTAAAAGAAAATTTGTTTTCATAAAAAGTATTCATAAATTAATATTCAGTTGTATTATAATGATAAGATAATTTTATGATACCATAAGTAATTTTTCAAAGGGTCATAAAATAGATTTTAATATTAAAATCGGTATTTTTTAAATAAATGAGTATTTTATTTAAAAATTAAATTTCTCATATTTAGAAAATTATTTTCATAAAATGGATCCTATTTTTGAAATATAAATTTCAAAAAATGGTTAGGATAAATTTTTGGTATTTTTTTAAAAATAGTTTATTTTTTAGTGAATAATGAAATACGGTATTTCACGATATTTAATATGATATGAAAAATATATGAATTTTTGATTCATGGATGATGTAAGAACCCATTATTTCAAACTCACATTCATCATTTACTATATATATTCATAATAATCAATAATATTGATATCCTTAATCCAAAATAATAAGCCAATGAATAAAATAATCAAAACCACCCCTCTCCTCCCCTTATAAATACCACCCCTCCCTACCCCTTCTCCTCACATCTTATAAGATTTGAATATTTACAAATATATTCCAAATCCTATACTCCCCACTATTTCTCATGTC
This sequence comes from Viscum album, assembly GCA_963277665.1. Classification (NCBI taxonomy): domain Eukaryota; kingdom Viridiplantae; phylum Streptophyta; class Magnoliopsida; order Santalales; family Viscaceae; genus Viscum; species Viscum album. Next base: position 477,672,285 of record OY728164.1, on the reverse strand, counting down.
TAAGTGATTCTATTCTCACCAAAATATCAATTATAATTTTCTTAAGGGGTCCTTCAAGGAGGTGATATTCATGAGGTAACATTCTCAAACTACCTATTTTAATTACTTTTACTCTTGTACCTTCCCTGATCCTCCTTCATCCAAAATAGAATAATAATTTTAGTATAATTTATATAATATAATTTTATATTTATAATTTAAAATCTTATATCCACCCCTTTTCTCACCACCTATTATTCAAATAAAAATGGATCCATTGTCTAATTATGTCAGTTAACCACCTTCATGGGTGATGAGTTTTTGTTTTCCACTAATGCCTTCGTGGAAGGTTTAAATTCACTTATAAATATTTTAAATGAACTAATTATGTATATTATATGTTGTTTCACATTATTTAAAGGTTATATGGCCACAAATTTAAATAAAATGAATCTAGTTTGAGATGGTCAAAAAAATCGCCAAAAAAACTAAACATTTATCAGTAACTTTTTATTTAATAAATCATAAACATATTCGGAAAAAATGATATATTATACTATTTAAACTTATATAAGTGCATTAATACCATTTCAATTCACTTATGGATTATTATTCATATTTTACAAGAACTTCCATATTTATACACAGGTGAACCGACCATGAAACCATAGAACGGACACTCTCGGAACAACATGATTAAACTCTATAACCCATAAAAATTGCCATAAATGAACTTAATAAAATTATAATAAATAAAATATATGTATAATAGGTTATTAATTAACTAATTAATGAATCTAATTTGATTCTATATGACATTAAGTTCAATTTCAGAATGCATTCGAACATAAGGTAAGGGATCTCTCCATACCTCCATATTTCCTTTGGGTTAAGCTTTATCTTTATTTGCCTCAATTTTTCTCTTCATTATTCTTATATACTTATACTATATTCTGTATATATTTTCCTGAAATATATATATAGCACAATTTATCTTTAATTGATGAGGAAATACATGTTTTAAATAGTTCCCTTCTCAATTCCTCTCAATAAGGAAACATGATTAAAGGGAACTTCTCTGTTTCTTACCCATTTTAAAGTACACTCAATAAAATGTTTTAATCCACCAATATTTTCTAAAATCACTAATTTTATTTTGAAAATCAATTTTAGTTCATTTATATTTTTATGTAAATAATTATTCAGTTATCCTCTTTAAATACTCTTTATTCTTTTTCCTAAAACTATGATTAACTGGCACATTTCTAAAGTTACCTAACCACTCTTTTTCATGTTTTCACTTCAGTTGAACATAATTATTCATGATTTATTCTTATTATTATTAATTTAAAATAATGATTCTAATCCCTTGTTTTATGGATACCATTATGATACACCCTTTGGTTATGCCTTATGACATGATTAAGAAACTCATTTCTTTCTATGGGTAACCCTTATGTTTATTCCTTATGTTTGATTTATTTATGTGTAAAACATATGAATGTACATGTTATGATGGGTGTGGATAGATAGTGATCCATTGAATTGGGTAATGTTTTAGTCACATAAGACATTATGTATGGGGTTAGGTAGTAAACACAATCTGTTATGGGACTCTGTCCACCATGTGACATCATCTTGGTAGTTATCCTTGACTCATGTTTATGACATAATATATATTTCTAACATATTCTTATGCTTCCATGATTTTATGATTCCATGTTCTATATGTTATACCTCTATATGTTTATTCATGTTCCATGAATTTTATGTTATCATCTTATGCCTTCTGACTCATGTGTTAGCTTCATTCCCATGTTTATTCCCTTACTGGGATTTTTAGCTCACCCCTTTTGTCTATGTATTCCCCAAGTTATCTTGTGTGGTTGTAGGATCTCAAAGGGAGTTAGGATCTCATTATGAAGATTAATAAAAATATTTTTTATTCTAGTTTCATTTTTTCTAATTATGTACTTAGTCTTCTAAAGACACTAGGAATTTCGATCCTTAGCTTGTATTTAATGGATATTTATGTTAAAATTAATGTAAAAATATTTGTAAAAGGATTGGGTCTCTATAAAATGGGAATTTATAAGATACTTGTGGCACATAGGCAGACCACCGGGATAACACTCCCAATGAAACTCCTTCCCCAAGGCATCATCACATAACCTATTTTACATAGGACACTACAAAAAAAAGAAAATAGCAGTGGTTTTTTGTGGACTAGCAGTGATTTAAACTGTCACCTAATAGTATAGTGGCGGTTATTAAAGCCACTACGTATTTCACGGTATCTATTCATTTAGTGGCAGTTTCATTAATTTCATTGTGGTTTTTTTATGTGTCGTTTTATGAGTATTTAGTTATAGTTTCTTGTTTATTTAGCGTCGGTTTATCCTAACCACTGCTAAAAATATTTTATTTAATGTATTTAGCGATGATTTCTAAAAATTTCCACTAAATAATATTTTTAAAATATATATATAATTAATAAAAAACTGTAAATATAAAAAAAAATAGCATGAAATAAACTAAAACCTGAATATATGATAAACTCATCATACATACGTCATACATCCATAGTCATATATACAAACATCCACATTCATCATAAACTCAATCTCAGTAAACCCATACATCTGTCAAACAATACCTCATCCATAAATATATACATATAAAATATGTCCAACAATAACACATTCCCAATATATATCCATGTCACGAGATCCATTGCATATTTCTACCTCCACATCATCTCATCAACTAAAACCGACCATGTCATCTCATCAACTGTAACAACAAATAAAACAAAAATTAAAAATAAACATAATAAATATGAATTATAGTAAAATAATTGATAAAATTTTAACATACCATGAGAAATAAGAACCATCACGAATTCCCTATGAATAATTTCTTGGATCAGAATAGTCAACCTCCTACCTGACTGTCGGCATCTGCCGCCTATAATGGAAACCAAAACATTTAAGAAAATAAATTTGAAAGAGAAAAGATACTGAATATATTCAGAATATTGCACAAAAAAATTGTTATTTTGTTAATAAAATAGAATACATTTTAACATAAAAAAATAATATATAATGAAAAACACTTGGAAAACATAAACTTACCTATTTAAAATAATACTCAACACTTGAAACTGAGAAGGGATAAGTAAATATTCTAATTTATTTTTAAAGAGAAGTGTGATGTGCTTGAAATTTACTTAATAAACTAATTTTAAAGACTTTGATATCACAGCATGTCCTATATTTCACAAATTACTAAAAAGTGGTTATACCATGATTCCATGTCAATCCAAGGTTTTTTATATGATTTTGATTGTTCCACGCATGTTTTAATGTTTTAAAACACTAAAAACGTTTTTACAACCATACCAGGAAAACTATCATTCATAATGACTCATCATCACTTCCTATATTTCAAAATTCAATCTACTTTCATTGTACCTTGATTTTAGGGAAATACAACTTCATTTTCTTAGTTTTGACCCCCCCCCCCCCCACACACACACACACACTTGTTTTTAAAGGCTTTTATACCTTTAAGAAGCGTTAACCTAGTAATTTGGACCACATCGCACATCAAATTGATGTGTTGTCTATGAATACACATAAACAATAACTCATCGGTGCTTTTACCAAGATTCTATGTCAACCTAAGGTTGTTTTGTATGGTTTTGACCATTCCATGCATGTTTTAGTGTTTTAAAATACTAAAAACACGTTTAAATTCACCTTGGGAAAACCATAATTTGTAATGATGCACTGTCAGTTCCTACGTTTCAAGATTCAATATACATTCATTTTACCCTGATTTAAGACAAATATGATGTTTTTTTCCTAGTTTTAACCCCCTAAAACATGATTTTAAAGGCTTTTGTACCTTTAAGAGGTGTTTATTGAGTAATTCTGACCACACCACACGTCATATTGATGTGTTTTCTATGTGAACACATCTAAAATAACTCAGGGGTGGTGTTCCCATGTCTTCATGTCAATATGAGGTCATTTCCTATGGTTTTTATTGTTCCATGTATGTTTTAGTGTTTTAAAACACTAAAAACATGTTTACGGCCATCCCAAGCATACCATAATTCAGAATGAAGTGTAATCTATTCCTACATTTCACAATTCAATATACGGTCATTTTTTATTGATTTCATGGCAATCCAATATTATTTTCCTAGTTTTGACCCCCAACACTTGTTTTTAAAGGTTTTGTACCCTTAAGAAGTGTTTACTGAGTAATTATAACTACACCGCACATCAGATTAATGTTTTGTCTATATTTACATGTAAAAAATAACTCGGTAGTGGTGGTCCCATGATTCCATGTCAATATGTGGTATTTTTCTATGGTTTTGACCATTCCATGCATGTTTTAGTATTTTAAAACACAAAAAATGCATTTACGACCATCTCAGGAAAACCAACATTCAGAATGACGCACCATTGGTTCCTACATTTCACAATTCAATCTATTATCATTTTAACCTAATTTCAAGGTAATACAACATCGTTTTCCATTTTTTTGACCCCATGTGACTTATTTTTAAAGGCTTTTATACCTTTAATAAGTGTTTATCGAGTAATTCTAACCACACTGCATGTCATATTGACATGTTGTCTATGCATACATGTCAAAAAATAACTCAATGGTGGTAGTACCATGATTCCATTTCAATATGAGGTTATTTTATATGGTTTTGATCATTCCATGCATGTTTTAGTGTTTTAGAACACTAAAAGCACATTTACAGCCATACTAGGAAAACCAACATTCTGAATGACGCACTGTTGGTTACTAAATTTTAAAATTTAGTCTATAGTTTTTTTTCCTTAATTTTAGGGAAATATGACATCATTTTGCTGGTTTTGACCCCCTAACACTTGTTTTTAAAAGCTTTTGTACCTTTAATAATTTTTTACTGAGAAATTCTGACCACACCGCATGTAGGATTGATGTTTTGTCTATGTGTACAAGTCAAAAATAACTTAGTAGTTTTGGTCCCATGATTTCACGTCAATATGGGGTCTTTTTCTATGTTTTTGACCACTATATGCATGTTTTAGTGTTTTAAAACACTAAAAATGTGTTTATAGCCATCCCGGGAAAACCATAATTCAGAATGATGTGTCATCAGTTCCTACATTTCATAATTCAATATATGGTCATTTTTTCCTAATTTTAGGGAAGTCTGACTTCGTTTTACTAGTTTTGACCCCCCGACACTTGTTTTTAAAGGCTTTTATACCTTTAAGAAGTTTTTGCATAGTAATTCTGACCACACCACACATCGGTTTGATATGTCGTTTGTGCATACATATAAAAAATAACTCATTAATGGTGGTCCCATGATTTCACATCAATATTAGGTTGTTTTATATGTTTTTTACCATTCCACACATGTTTTAGTGTTTTAAAACACTAGAAATGCATTTACAGCCATAACGGGAAAACCGTAATTCATAATTACGTGTTTTCAGTTCCTATATTTCACAATTCAATATACAGTAGTTGTCTCCTAATTTTAGGGAAATACAACATTTTTTCCTAGTTTTGACCCCCCCCCCAAAAAAATTGTTTTTAAAGGATTTTGTACCTTTAAGAGGTATTTATCCAGTAATTTCGACCACACCAGATTTTGTATTAACATGTTATCTATACGTACATATCAAAAATAAATCATTGGTGGTGGTACCATAATTTTACATCAATATGAGGTTGTTTTATATGGTTTTGACCACTCTACACACATTTTAGTGTTTTAAAACATTAAAAATGTGTTTGCAACCATAGCGGGAAAAACGTCATCCGGAATAACATATTGTAGGTTCCTATATTTCAAAATTTAATCTTCGGTCGATGTCCCCTGATTTCATGGAAATATGATGTCATTTTCCTATTTTTAACCCTCTGACACTTATTTTTAAAGGCTTTTGTACCTTTAAGAAGTATTTAATAAGTCAAAACTAATAAAATAAGCTTGGATTTTTTTTCAAACTTATAGATAATGATATATAATTCATTTTTGATATATAGGAATCAACCACACATCAATACAACACAATATGTGGTTGTTATGACTCAAAATTCATGTTTTCTATATAAAAGTGTCATTTTAGTTTTATTTATGGATGCCTTATGTGTTATTTTCAAGTGATTGAATGGTCTATGGAATTTAGATTTTACCTCGATGGGGTGAGCTATAAGGATGTAAATTTCCTTGGGGATCATGTCGGTCATCATCTGAAATACAATAACTAAATCATTTTCCATTTGTGACCACCATTAATCCTTTTTTTCTATATGAGTCTTTTTCTTGCACTTTTTCTTTCAATATTGCAATTTCCCTTTGTGATTATCGATCTGCGGCACTACTTCATCCCCTATGGGGTGTATCAATAATGGATGATGCCTTCCTACCAAATACACCTGATGGAGTAGGCCCAAAACCCATCCTCTATATATGTTCAGGATGCTCCTTCTCTAAAACTATTCCTACTGCATTATTCTAGAAAACTGATTATGATTGCGAAGGGTTTGCATCCCAAACTTCTTCAATTTTAACCTATTAATAAAAAAATATTAACAATGATTTTTTAAAATATCTTGACTTTATAATATTGTATAATTACTAAATTTTTTATTACTATTTATTATTATTTTATTACTATAAAAACATAATAATGAAAATTATATTATAAAAAAACAAGTACTTACTCCAACATCTTTGGTATGGTTATTTACAAAAATTTCATCAGTTTTCCTATGCAATTTAAACCACGTCTCTATTCAGACAATAGAGTTACCTGATTCATTTGCCTTTATAAAAAATATAAAAAAGTTATAAAAAACCTTGAGTTATAATAAAATGATATAAATAATAATGAATAAAATACAAACCAAAATTATTTCTTTTCTAGAAAAACTCTGAGACCCAGCAATGTGAGTAATGAATTGATTATCATAATTCAAAGTATTTTTTTAGAAAATTCATAAAAAAATAGAAAAATTAATAAAAATATATATAATTTTATTTTTTTTATGATATTAAGATACTGTAAAATATGAAATTACCTCCTGATATGAATCTTTGTTGATATTAACAAAGATCTTTTATTGTTCATGATAAATGCCTTCAATAACTTTTCATACATCTTTCATGAGCTCATAGAAGTTCCATTAAACTCATGTCATAATCTCCATTTAAAATCTCTCCACTTCTTGCCCAATTTTTTCAAAGTCCATGGGCATAAGATGGATTCAAGGATATCAAAATGAAAAAACATCTAGAAATAAAAAACATAACACTTTATAAGTATATTATAAAATTTTACTCATGTATTTTAAATTAGTTATCAAGGAATATTAAATTAATATTACCTTTAATTAAGTATAAAATACCTCATTTTTTCAAGCTATAATAATATGCCTCCAATATTTATAATTAATGGGAAATTTCACCATCTCGCAAGTAAGATTCCCAAGAATTTTCCCATAAATTATGGCAACGTCACAGGTAGGCACCCCAAACTCATAAAATGTAATGATAATCTTGAATTCCTTTAGGTCCCATACATATGGCATGTTCATATTTTTATCCCTTCTATGTTTTTATTTATCTATTTAAAAAATGAATTAATTAATTATAAAATATAAAGTTTTTTTGAAAAATTACATACATACCAATAACAGTAACTCTTGAATATCCCCTAGATGGAGGGGTGACCAACTACTCCATCACTAGAAGTGAATCAGGTGGTGGGCTACCAATGACATCTGGGTAAATGGATGGATTTCTAGTAGTCTTTGGTGCAACATAATTAATAATATTCACATAAGTTTACGATAGTGGTGGCATGCTCCAAGATGCTGATTGGCTAGGATCCTAAATTTTTTTTTTCTTGGAATTATTATATTTCAAATGGTTATGGTATATCAAATTTATAAAAAAATTCAAAACTAAAATATTTTTACAAAAAACTAGAACAATATATATATATGCACAAAACACTTATCAATAAGAAATTGTAATATACTTTCACTACCAATTTATACATTCAATTATCTTTATCTTCATTATATTCATTGTTATCAAACTTCATTGCAATGATCCCTTCATTTTTACCCTCTCTTGAAAGTTCTATTGTTTTGATATTATTAAGAAAAAAATTTCAATGTTTTGTGGTTGATGAGATTCACTGTCATAAAGAACCAGTTGATATTCATCGCCCATATCATATAAGTCTCTCTACTTTAATTATATAACAACACTCTAACCTTTATGTATTTTATCATCCATGTAGTAAACCATATTTTCTTATGAAGCCAAGATAAATGGATCATGATCTACATGATCACTGGTATCCATAAATCAAGGGAAGTTGACAGATGTAAAATGTAATGAATCTTTCATTATACCCCTATCAATGTTGACCCACTTTCATTTGAATAAGACAACTGAAAACTGGTCATGATAGTTTAATTCAATTATATCATTCATATTCCCATAGTATCCCACTTATTCAAGTGTAAAAACACTACTATTTTGAGGTTTCAATTATTCTTCATGATAAACTATACAAAATCTAAATCCATGAATAATTTAGGCATCAAATATCTTAGTCTTCCTTAGAGGACCTCGATCCAAAAACTTCAAATCATTTGATATTTCAATATGATGTTAACATTCACTATCTAGAAAAAAAGATATAAGGTGTTACTTTTAACATAGAAAAAATAACTACACATCAATAATATGAATGTGAGTATATACTTACATGATGGGAAAACCATTCAAAAATCTACTTATTAACAGATTTTGTTAATTCCAAGTTCATTTTGAGCTCGACCCCTTAGTCACCTCTTTGTTTGCAATCGAAATTCTTCAATAAATAGATCTATAATAAAATTATTGAGTAACACATATCTATGTGCTTGTATCAACTCCAATTCAGTCATTGTAAAATTTGACACCTTTTTAATTTGTCATCCAATAGTTAGAAATACAAATGACTAATTTTCATAATGAGAATTTGTGGAGATGTCGTCATCACGTCCAGCATGATTGAATCTAGTCTTAATCCCATCAAAATACCAAGAACATAAGTTCAAGAACTCTTCAGCTATGTAACCTTTGGCAATAGAGCCTTATGGTTAAGCTTGATTCCTCACATATTATTTCAAATTACCTAAGTACCTGATGAAAAAAATAAGTAATATATTAAAAAAATTCGTGATGATTTGATAAAATCAAATTCACCGATGAAAATAAAAATAATAACAACATACCTCTCAATTGGATACATCCATCTAAAGTGTATTCGTCCACCAAGTTTATCTTTTTCAACCAAATGAATAGTCAAATGAATCATGACTATGAATAATGAAGGTGGAAATAACATCACCAAATCACATAGTGTCAAAAAAAATCTTTCTTGAAGTTTATCAAGATCAGTTGGATTTAGATTTTTTTCATAAATATATCTAAAAAGGGTAAAAACTATACTATAACCATAGTTACTATTTTAGGTAAGTTATTATAAAAATATAATAGAAACAATTTCTCTATAAAAATATGTGATTCATGAATTTTCAATCCATGTAACTTTTGATGTTTTAAGCCAACACACTTTGATATGTTACTTGAATATCCTTTTGGAACATTTACATTCTTTAAAGTTCAAAGGAATAAATATTTCTCATGATTTTTCATTATAAAAATAGTGGAAGGATACTTTCCATTATCATTTTCCCACAAACTATGATTTATATTCATTGATTCTAAATCCTTACGAGCATTAAGGTGATCCTTCGATTTACACTGCTTATTAAGCACTGTAAAAATTACATTTTCATAGACATTCTTATCAATATTAATTATGTAAATATTATAACGTATCAAATTAAACTCCCAATAACTAAGTTTTAAAAATATACTATTTTTATTCTATTTTTATGTTCCATCTTCTTCAAATAATGTACCTCATACCCTTTTCCCCCCTTCTTTAAACTGATGACATTTTCCAAATTCTTCAGAGACATTCATTAATTGTCTCATGATTTATGAACCAGATAAAACCTTTGGTGAATTTATCATTTCAATATATCCATTGAATCATGTCTTATTAAACCTAAATTTATTAGAAGCATCATGAAATTTATGATGACACATAAAAAAACATTTTCTATTATAAGGTAATCATTGAGGTTCAAAATCAAAATTAAAAACTAGACAAGCCAAACCAGTATGAATGTTCCAACTTGATAAATGTTTTAGTCCAGGAAAGTCACTAATTGTACACATTAAAGCAACATGCATTTTGAATAGTTATCTTTTTGAATCATCATATGTTTCCATGCCATCATCCCATAATTCTCACAATTATTTGATTAGTGGTTGAAGGTATACATCAATGTCATTTCCATGAATTTTATTTCTAGGAATAATCATTGAAATAATGAAAGAAATTATTCTTCATACACATCCATGGAGTTAGATTATAGGGGATTAAAACAACTGGACAAATTCTATAATTGGTACTTAAAGTACTAAAAGGGTTAAAACCATCACAATATAATCCCAAACATACATTCCTAGGATCAGAAGAAAAATATAGATATAGAGAATAAAACATATTCCATGATGTTGAATCTTTTGGATGTCTCATCAAGCCATCGTTACTATCATGATCATGTCACTTCATGTCGTATGTATTCTTAGACGACATGAATAATCTTTGAAAGCATGGTTTTAGAGGAAAGAAATGCAATACCTTTATAGGATTTTTCTTCTTCTATTTCTTCCTAGGGTTGTGTTGATTTATACTCTCATTGTTATTCATTGAATTTCATCTGCTTGTATGACATCTTGTGCATTTTTCTTTATCAGAATCTTCTCCCCAGTAAATCATGAAATCGTTAAGGAATACATGTGCCTTTGTATAATCAAGTTCAAGTTTTTTTATGACTTTATTCATCTTATAGAATGATATGGGAATCTTAGATTCACTAAATTCATCATGAAGCAACTCTAAAATCATGGAAATTTCTTTTTCATTAATTCCATAGAGACACTTGATATGATAAAACTTAATTATAAAATAAAACATTGAATACTTGGAACACCCTTCATATAATTCTTGTTGTTCGTATTCAAATAATTCATCAAAATCATTTTTTTGGTCACTCAAGTTCTGAGAAACATTAACCTACTCAGGATCAACTGAAGGTTCTGTTGATCTATTAAAATCTTGGACATTGTATTCTGTAAAACCAAAATTTTCATTTAAAAAATTTTGAATTGAGTTCTCCTCTACTGGGTCACTTTGTATTTTATTGATAGTATTGTCATTATTTTGACTTTCCATAACATTTAATTCACCATGCTAGATCCAACATACATATTGATCAAGAAATTTTTTCAATATCAAACGATTATATACTTTATTTCTATTCAGCCATCACTTGAATTTACAATCGGTATATAGACATTTTATTCTACCATTCACTAATCAGTTTGCAATTGCATAGTCTAAAAATTCTTCCAAACCCTTGGCATACCGAGGTATATTTCAAGGTAAATTAATCCAACTTTTATCCATAGGTATTGGATTGTATTCTCCTATACATTCATATATAAATATATAAAAGTTTAATCAAACCGGTATAACTAAAACTAAATATTACCCAACTTCAAGATTGAGTCTTTAATAACAATAATAAAAGAAAATGGGATGAATCAAATAATGAACATTTTTTTACTAAACTTCTAATATATGTATATATATATATATATTGAGTTAAATTTAATGATATATATATATATATATATATATTAACTTAAATATAAATATAAATGTAAATATAAATATAATGATTAATTGAAATTTAAATATAGATATAAATATAACTATAAAAATTAAAATAAATGTATATGAAAATGAAAAATATAAATATAAATGCAAATTTAAATGTAAATATAAAAACAAATATAACTATAACTATAAATATATATATATATATATATATAATTAAATATCAAAATAAGATGGGGTCAAATCCCTTTTTAAATATAAATATAGGTACAAATATAAATTTAAATTTAAATATATAATTACAAATAAATGTAAATATATAGTTACATATAAATATAAGTATAAATTTAAAATAAATTTAGATTTAAATATGAACAACATTATTAATATAAATAAATATATAAATATATATATATAAATTTAAATACAAATATATATTCAAATGTAAATAAATATATATATATCAAAATAAGATGGAGTCACTCTGTTTTATTAATGAAAAATACATCTTTTTAATTGGGTTAAGATGGAACTCATACATGACATGTTGCCTCCAAACATTAAATACAATTATATATTATATTTAAATAAATTTATATGGTTTTTTTATATTTATATATAATGTATTTATATATTAAATAATGTATCATATAAATAGAATTATAATTATTTTTTAAAAACATTTAAATTAATTAGAAATGAGAAATTGAATATGAATTATTATTAATTGTTATTATTAAGTGTAATATTTAAAAAAATTGTAAAAAATAAATGGGGGAAATAAACCACCGATGATTGAATAAATTAGCAGTGGTTTATGACAGCTTATATTTTAAAAAAATATCTATAAAATAATGTTGAAAATTTATTTGGGGTTCAAAAACCTTTCTAAATTTATATTTAGCAGAAGTTTTGAGAAAACCACAACTAAGTTATTTGGAAAATTAATTTATTATAGGTTATAGATAAACCCATCTAAATTACCACCGTTGATCTATAATTTTTTATAATGTTTTCCAATCCTCTTTCAAAATATTTATATGTATTTTTCAATCAAATTCAATTATTAATTTTTATTATTTTCCATGCCTAGGGATTTATATACCAATTAATTTTAATATCAAACATTTATTCTCATGTCATGCCTTATATTCAGATGAAAATATTCTCAAATTAAACTATCTTTGATCTAATTTGATCAAATTCACAATCATCAATCTATAATTACAAGTCCATGTACAACTCTTTCCTTTTTCAATGTTAAAAAACTGAAAATCATTATGTGGATCAGGAATAAAAAAATTTACACACACATATGAAGTCTTACCACATGGATTAAGAGTCTTACCTGGCTTCAAAAATCTATATGAGGTGGTATAAAAAGGGGGATATGGGTAGAGGGAGGTCGGGGGTTGTGGGTTACCACCAAGGTGGGGGAGGGAGATCACGAGTCACCACTATGGTGGGGAAGGGGGGTTTGCGTCGCCACTGATGGGGGATCCAAGACAAGAGAGGGAGGTCGGAGGGGGGTCGTGGGTTGACACCGAGGTAGGTGAGGGGGTCTTAATCATTATTGATGGGGGATCCAAGCAAGGATAGGGAGGTTAAAGTGGGGTCGCGGGGGTCAATGTCCCACCGAGAGGGGAGAGGAGGAGGTCGAGGGAGGGGGGATAGGGGTGGGGGGTCTCACAAAGGGTGAAGGGGAGGGGGGAATTATGGTTTTTTTATAATTTTTAGTAGTGGTTTAAACAATTATGATGCATGCTTCTCCCCAATGTCTCAATATTACAAGAAAAAACACCTTACTTGGTCATTCGGTATACTCCTAGCCCTTACATCAAATCATAAGGGGCCCTAAAATCAGGTTTCCTAACTGGTCTCTATATTTTATGTCACACACCAAAATCAACTGACATTGTTTCCCTACCATCCCATGTAATCTTCATAGTTCCTAGCTCTAAAATTCATCCCATCACTAAACTTAAACCTATGATTCCACTCTATCATGAACCCTTCCTCCAAAGGTTCCCCTCCTAGGTTAGAAATGAAATAAGAGAGATAATGACTCCCAATTCCTGCCATTAGTAGGCCCCGAGTTGGAAACTAGAACTTGGGTATATAAAATATCACATATGAAAGGCACTACCCTCATAATAAAAGTAGGATCGGTAGATATAATTAAAACCACAAAGTAACTACATCACATAAGGAAAACCAAAGCCATCCCATAATGCATGTATAAAGTGAAAAAATACAAAAGAGACTCCAAATAAACCCTCAAAAGAAAACCTAATGAAGCGAATCAGCAATAGCTCTGATGTCCCGGATAGTAATGTCCAACTCAGTCATCAAATTCCTCTTGGAAACCTAAAAAATGGTCCGTATATATGTAGGGTGATCATAACATGTATACTCATTAAGATCATACCCAAGGTCTCTCATGTACATATGAAAAGATCATATTAATGCTTTAGTGGACAAAGAGTATAACCAATATACACCTAAATAGGTTAATTAACTAGTCTCATCCTCACCATTCCACACTCACTAAATAACACATCCAATTGTAATAATGTAATAAGAAGCATATCAAATAAATGGTACCTCACACCACTTTCCCAATAATTTTTCACTCTCATGGCCCAATGTCATGCATTCCAGTTCTCTCATCCATATTGTATAGTAATCATTCCTAAAGACACTTGGGTAACTATATCACATCCCACCTAAAGGAAATTTGGAAACTACATCGTACCAAGAACCCTACATGCAACAGATAATCACATATACATCCTCCCATAACCACTTCCATATAACCATAAAAGTAAGGAATCATGAACATTAAGGACATAAAATCAGTTCCCTCCCCCTACCATGCATAACCTCTACTATGAACCATTTTATCCTCTCATCAAACATAATCATAAGTTCACTACCACTGGTGGAAATCCCACCTATACCAACACAATGTTCCCAACAGTTTAAAAAACCATTGGGAAAAGGATACTATACCAACGGTTATGTAGAACCGTTGGTAAATTCATATGGTTTTTTTGTTTTCCCAATGGTTTAAGGAAACTATTGGGTATAGTGATGATTAAGAGGTTTTTTCAAATAGTTTAAACAAACAATTGGGTATATTTTTTGAAGGTTTTTTTCTAATGGTTGTAAACCATTGGGATAACATTACTTTCCCAATGGTTTTTTAAAACCGTTGGGAAAGAAAATCCCCAAATATTGATGCCTCCAGGGATCTCGAACTCCAAAGATCTCGAAATTTTTTCTCTAAACAAGATCTTGATACACCATCTCGAATATTTTTCCCTAAACCTCAACCATCTCTAAGATTTTTCCCTAAATCTCGATGTGAACCCTACTTCACAGCACAATAGGTTTGGTTTCCCAACGATTTGTTCTTCTCTTTAAATCAGTACGTGTGAGTTCATTTATTTTAGATTTTTTCATTCCATTTTGTTGCAATGTAGTGTCTATTATGATCCCTTTACAAACAGAAGGCATATATCATTTTAGTTTGCGATTCGAACCCTACTTTCCAACCTGCTCTCAAAGGTGCTAACTCTAATTTCCAACTGAGCATCTATCTTTGACTCAAGTAATTTTTGTTCTTACATTTTAAATTGGTACGTGTACCTTCATTTATTTTATATTTTTTCATTCCATTTCACTACAATGTACTTTGTATTATGATCCCCTTATGAACATAAGAAATATATCATTTTAGGTTGCGGTTTTGTTGTGATTTATCTATATAGAATAATTTTGATTGATATTGAAGAGGTCATTATAATTCTGAGTTATTTTATCCTTGTTTTATTTTAAATTTAAGGTCTATTGACATGATTTCATTGGTTAGACATAAATACAATTATAGAATTTTTTATCCTAGGAGGAATGATAAGATACTCATGTGTTATGAATGTACCCCTAAATGTTATCTTTGAAATATCACACTCTAACTTTAAGATTATGATACTCATACTATAAGTCATTAAATGAATTGGTGATTCCACCTAAACCAATAGAGTGGGTTTGGGGTAATTTTCATGTTTTAATGGTGATAGAACCAAAATTTACTCTATTACATGATCATTTATTCCTACTCCATCAAGCAGTTCGGTCATACACTTGTAATATTTTTTGAAATTCAAAATGAGTGTTAGGAATTCATGTCAAAATTTTCTTAGGTAGTTATAAATCATTATTAAGGTATTTATATCATTTTATATCCTAGGAAGGAACCCATAATAAAGTATTATAACCATCATAGAACTCATCAATGTTGTTCATGCCTACACATTATTTACTCTCTTATATATATATCACAAAAAAATAGCATGGTCATGTGCATGTAATTATTCACCACTAGTTGATAGTATTGGAAGTCAGTGGAGGTGCACCTGAGGTGTTGTTGTGCACTTGATTGGATTATATTGTTTTTCTTTTATTCTAGCCATTAAGAATCAATATTAGAGTGTTTTATTTTTCTAAATATTTGTGGATAATTATATGGTGATAGGTTTTTGTTAGACAGGTGAGTCATGAACCCATCTCCAGTGGTAATTATAGGTTAATAGGGTTATGGAATTGCACTTCTTGATTATCAATGTTACCTGGACACCCCCCCCCCCCCACCTCCCTGGACACCCCCTACCCCCTTGGACAACACCCACAACCCCCTGAATAGCCCCCCCCCCACCCCCTAGACAGCCCCCCAACCCCCAGGACACCCCCCACCCTAGACAACACCCACCTCCCTGGACACCCCTACCCCCTTGGACATCCGCCCAAACCCTTAGATAGCCCCCCCCCCCCACCCCCAAAGCCCCCAGACACCCCCCACCCCCCTGGACACCACCCGACTATCGTAGACACCCCCCAACCCCCTGGATAGACCCCACCCCCTGGACACCACCCCACCCCCTAGACATCCACCTACCCCCTAGAAAGCCCCACCACCCCCGTGGACAGCCCCGCCACCCCCGGGGACACCCCCCCCCCCCCTCCCACCCTCGTGGACAGTCTTCCCACCCCCTGGACAACCCTGCCACCCCTGTCAACAGCCCACCAACCCCCTGGACACCTCTTACCCCCTAGACAGCCCTGCCACCCCCGTAGACAGCCCACCCACCCCCCTGGACACCTCGTACCCCCTGGACAGCCCGCCCACCCACCCCCCCCCTGGACACCCCCCACCCCTCTGGACAGCCCCACCACCCATGTGGACACCCCCAACACCAGTGGACAGCCCCACACCACTCCCATGGACATCCCACCCACCCCCTGGACACCCTCTACCCCCTGAACAGCCCCCCAACCCCGTGGACAGCCTTCCCACACCCTTGGACACCTCGTACCCCCTGGACAGCCCTACCACCCCCATGGGCATCCCTCTTACCCCCTAGACACCTCGTACCCCCCTGGACACCCCCCCCCCACCCCCGTGGACAGCCCACCCACCCCCCCGGACACCCCATACCCCCTGGACATCCCCCCACCCCCTGTGGACAGCCCGCCCACCCACTGGACACCCCGTACCCCCTGGATAGCTCATCCACCCCCTTGGATAGCCCGCCCACCCCCTGGACACCTCTTACCCCCTGAACACCCCCCCACCCACCCCCTTAGAAATCCCCCCCCCAAACCCCCTTGGATAGCCCCCCCCCCCCCAACCCCCTTGGATAGCCCCGCCACCCCCGTAGATAGCCTGCCCACCCCCTGGACACCTCGTTCCCCCCTTGGACAGCCCCCCCCCCCCCCCCCACCCCGTGGATATCCCACCCACCCCCTTGGACACCCTGTACCCCCCTGGACATCCCTGCCACCCCCGTGGACAGCCCACCCACCCCCCTGGACACCTCGTACCCCCTTGGACAGCCCCCACCCCCTGGAAAGCCCCCCCCCCCACCCCTTGGACACCCCTGACCCCCTGGAAAGCCCCGCCACCCCTGTGGACAGCCCACTCATCCCCTGGACACCCCATACCCCCTGGACAGCCTCCCCTCCCCCCCCCCCACCCTCATGGATAGCCTGCCCACCCCCCCCCCCCCCATACACCCACCCACCACCCCCCGGAAACCCCCCCCCCCATCCCCCCAGATACCCCCACCCCCCTAGACACCCCCACCCCCCTTCATCCTCTACCTGGGCTAAAGAAATTAAATTTTTTCTTAAATTTAACAACTGATTTACCCCTTATGAATCTGGTAGAATCAATGTTCTATGATTTTAATATACTGATGACACTTAGTAAATAACCATCCTACTAAAAATTAAATTTCTTTATCACATCTTGTATGATTTATTGACTTCATTATATATCTGTTCAAGCTCATTTATTTTGTTTTTTTGGTTACACATTAGTTATCCTTTTCTAATTACTTTCATATTTGTTTTCAAATGCAGGAAATGCAACCAATTGAAGAGAGGTAACGGAAACAGATGATGGACAACAATCATCGCATGACTGAGATGGGCATTCCACCACTAGTTCCTGTAGTGAGTATTTTATTTCAAATATATATATTTAAATAATATATAATTTCATGTGATTAATTTTGTTTTAAACATTTTTGCAGGATCCATCTATAATAGTTATTTGATGAGTAGCCTAGTAGTGGTCCTAGTACTCAGGTTGTTCGTATGAGGGGGGGGGGTACGAGAGCTAGATGATCTGGTCGACGTACCTGATTAGACCCTACCCCTCCCACTGACATACCATACATCCCACATTTTGATCTCGATGTGTCATTAGGGACACACTGGATATTTAGGCCTCCCATGTTTTCACCACTCTTTACATATGAGCCTCCTCACCTGTCTGTACCATATCCAATGATGATTCCCACTCCCCATCCAGTATTCGACCATCCATCCCTATCATCTTCTTTTACTTTGGCTTCCTTCTCTCTGGGCTTTTATATTCCATCTTCTTCGACTCCTACTCTACCAGAGTTTGTCCCTACAGAGCATACATTGGGACCCAATCCACCTGTACAGGGTGTTCCTTCAGTTTCTGTGGATCCAGCGGCACCCATTGATCAGACTATCACATGTATACTTATACAACCCTAACAAATTTTTACACCGTTATTTATTTTCATTATAACATGTATTGATAAAATATTTGTTTTTATTTCATAACAGATGCATCTACTGATCAGAGGCAAGGGAGGGGGTGTACACACATGTGTGTGGTGTGGAACCTCCGTATGCAGTTGATGGTGGACTACAATGAAGATAGTCAAATTATTGAAAAATCAAGGCAGCTGTAACACCCGAGACTTTTATGAGAAATATTTTGTTTTTATGTTATATAAATCATAAAATTAATCTTTCACTACACACAATACTAGCTTGGCTTGATTTACACGCAATCGCGACCTTCCTTGATAGCTTGCGTCGTACGCAATATTGAGTTTCACTAAACAACGATATGCTATTAAAATATTATTAAAACTAACCGTTATGAATAGTAATAACCACTTTTTGAAATTTTGTAAATTTTATTTTTCAAAATGGACTTCATTTTTAGATTCGGAATATCTAAATTAGCCTAGGGTGAAATTTTGGTATTTTTCTGAAAACTTTCAATTTTTGATGAATAGTGAAAACACTCGGTTACTATTTAAAAACCGACTTTTTATTTAAATAATTATTTATTTTAATTAAATTTATTTTAGGTAAAAATTGATACATAATACCTATATAAGTCCAATTCAATTCATTGGAGTCATTTTATAATAATTTTAGATATATAAAAATTTTATTGAACTTTTCACCGTCTTTTACCCACCTCCTAGGAGAATTTGCAAATTTACATAAAACTTAATTTTACCGCTTCTGTGAGTGGAATTTCGAAAATCCGAGAGACACGGTTAATATAAAGTACTAAAATGTGGTTCAATGAGATGAAAATAATTTTTGGTGAATAGTAACTTTTTACTTTTTTTTACCACGGTTAAAAGTAAATAGGGTAACTAAGGGTAAAAATGATATTATTATTACCCTAACACATGTCCTAATTCTATTGGATAAGTATAATTCGACCAAAAACAACCTTAGGAATAAAATATAACCATTTAGGCCCACTTGGATTAGATTAGGACATTTATTATTAATTTATTTAAAGAAGGGTTAAAATAGTTAAAATCAAAGTTTAATAAGTAAATAATTTTTAATATAGGGTTATACATAAGATAAATTAGACTATAAATATTCATTATAAATCTAAAAATATTTCCTACATAATGATATTTTATTTATAATTTTTAGACTTTAAATAATTTAATTTATTTATGACAGAATGATGATGCAGTAATTCTCTTATTAATGAAATATTGACATAATTGATGTTATAAATACCCAAATAAATGTAATTTGAGACTTTTTATGAATTAAAATAATTTTATATGTTAATATGACATGTTAGTATTTATTTAATTAACTTTTTTAGAACTAATAATTCTGTTATGATTTTCACAAAAATCAATTACCAAATAGTGTCAAAATTGATATAAAATAGTTTTTAAAACAAATATTATATTATTAATTGATATTTTATTCCTAAAAATATAAGGTTCGGACAAATGACTTAGATAAGGTTATATATATTAATAATAAACAACTTGGGGTTCGTTTGTCTTGTTATTGTAAGTTTATTAACCTTATAGTGTAAGAAAACAAGAAGACACGGTAAAAGTTAAATTATCTAACTTAAAGTTAAATCTAAATGATAAGGTTAAAATAGATACCTAAACCTGTCTAAACTCTATTGTATGAGAGTATTTAGACCCATCCCCACTTTACCTTCGAAATAAATTATTTTTTAGCTATTAAAAACCGAATATGACTTTATAATAAAATAATATTATTTGTTTTTCCAAAGGTGCCCCTCTCCTCCCTTATAAAAGGGCACCTCCTCCCTCTCTTCCTCACACCACTTTGAGCCTTCAAGATCGTCCAAACCCTGCCAATTTATCCTCTCCACTTCCTTAGAAACATCCTAGAGGTTCCGGTATTCTTCAAAGACCAATTTTAGTGCCCTAAAAGGAGGTCTCAAAGAAGCGCTTCAAAGAAGAGGTAATGTCTGTTACCGATTCTTTCAACTTTATTTCTTCTTCCACTTCTTCTTTAGTTGTTTAATTATGAATTAATAACATCAGTATCACTCATATAATGATATGTTATTATAAGTATGAAACAACCCTATTTCACCATCTATCCATCCTAGGAAAAACGAAATCACTGTGCGTGCGTACGTACGGAATACCGTCTCCACGCCGTGGTGTAATCTATTTTCCACCACCACCTTACTTGGATGGGTATAATGGTGTAAATAATGAATATATATGATTATTGTAAAGTGATATTTATTATTAAATATTATACATACACTCCAATACAATTCCACGATCATGGGAATGATATCATCGCTCGTGCGTACGTACGGAATACCGTCTCCACGATGTGATGCGACTCGTTCTACATGATTTTCATTGCATAATGATTACATAAATGAATTTAGTGAATAAATATGATATATATTACACTAATACCATTCTGGAAATGAGGTATCTATAACCTAAAAAGAATAATAAGAATTTATTCTACAAAACACGCATAAGAACAAAAAGTAATAAACACCCGAATAACAAGTAGCAATGAAATATTACTAATAATAAGCTAATAATATGACCATATATGATCTCATAACAATTATTATGATGCTGTAATAAGTCAATGACATTATTTAAATCATTATACAGGAGGTTCGGACATTTATGAAGCAAATCGGACCTAAGGTAAGGGACAACCTCGCAATCTCAATTTTCATCCGAGATTGTTTATACTTCAGAATTTACTGGGGAATATTTATCATCCACATCCATGTTTCCTAAATATGTAATATTTATATCCTTCTACAATTTTTTATATCCAATTTTACCCTTTGGTGAGTTTTTAGTAAAATATATGAAAGGAATCTTTTGTCATTTTTTGTACGAGGTACTTTTTGACTTTTCCGACAAAAGTACGAGAAGAATGTTTTTTTTAACTTATACGGCATGAATGGATTTTTAAAACATTATTTCCAAGAATATTCCTTTACAAGTTTTCAAGTTTATTTTTAATAAAATTCTTTTAGTTTAGAATTTTATGACATGTTAAGAAAGGAAAAGTGTTTTTGAAGTAGAAAGGATATTTTCCTCAATAATGGAGTTCAAGTGTATTATCAAAATTATTTTCCATCTAAGATAATAAAGGGTTTTGTTTCTATCCCTATTATTACATTGATTTGATTATGTTGTGATGGAATTATTTTTATGAATTACTTTATCTTATATGAATTGTTTTATGATGTCACAATGTTTAAGAATCCCATTTTTATTACATGGGTTATGCTATGATGTATGGTTTATGATTTTGTGGCACACATAAGAATGGTATCATTATGAGATGGGTGGGACCTATATCTCCCTCCAATGCATTGGGTAAATATTTTATATCTCATGAGACAGACATGGCTAGAACGGAAGGTTAAACCGGTTCAGTGAAACAGGACTGAAACAAGGAATGAACTCGGTTCAGAAATGGACTTTGTCCACTAAGATAGTATTGGAAATGAGTCTTGACTAATAAGAAATGATTCTCTATGATTATGTTTGTATGACACAAAGATTCATGTTTTAAGTTATGATTATTGTGATTACATTTCACTACCATGATTTATCCCATGTTATGAAATTATAATCTCTTTTGCAGGGTAAGATTTCCCAAATGTTATGTTCTTATGAATATGATGTGATTGATATTTATTTTGTTTACCCTTACAGAGCATTTGAGCTCACCCTTTTGTATGTTTTCTTTCCCCAGGTCAGGAAGAATTTTATTAAGTAAGATATGCCAAAAGGGACTATAGATATGATGAAATAAATGGGAGACAGTGTAGACACTTTATGAACCAGTTGTTTATGTTTCCCAGTTTCTAAAGACACTATACCTATATGGTCCTTTCATGGTTTTGTTATATGTTTAAATAAGTGTACTTAAATTTTAAAGTACTAACAATGTATGTAAAGTATGGGTCGTTATAGCAACAATGTCGGATTTTTTTGGCGATTCTTTCCAAATACTCTAACATCATTCTTGTCAGCCCACTCTCATGGAGACAGTTTCCAAATGAAGTCAAGGATAAAGATTTGGTAGATATATGGGTAAAAAAATTGTTGTATTTAATGAAATATATTATTTTTTGTATTTATATTAATTAATATTTTGGTGTCAACTTCGGTTTAATTTCTCTGATGGTGAGGGTGCACGGCCAGCACGTCTAAAGGATTTAGGTGAGATTTGGAGAGCTTATAAGCATGAGTTTTATATTGACTGGCATGATAGAGTTGGCACCGAGTTATAGGTGGTCCCTATCATGGATTATTTTCCATTATAATAGTATCGACAGATGATTACTTATTGGAAGACTAGCCAATTTAAGGTATTAATCACATTAGAGGTATTTAAATGAAAATTTTCATGTTTTTCATTAATACTAATTATTGAATTTTATTTAGGAATCATCTGGAAGAAATAAAAAAACATTAATGATAAAAAATACCTCCACACATTGGGATTTACTATGATGCTAGATCATGAGAGGCAGTAGGTATGACAGCTTATATTTTTTCTTTACGACTTTCACTTTCTATTATATCCTCTATAATTTATTTGATTGCTAAAGTTGTTATATAATTTTATTTATGAAATTAATTATTGGTATCCTATTTTTCATTAGGGTTTCCTACATTAAATGTCATTGTAGAGGTATAAATTGAATATAGAAGGACATGTGCCTCGAGAAAAACTATTTTTCTTGAGTAGAAGGAAGAAAGATGGAAGTGTGGTTAATGAACTGACTCAGTAGCAGATTGTAAGTTTTACTTTGTAGATTTAAAATTTTAATCTATATTTTGTAACTTAATAATCTATTTATATTTGTAACAAGATGCTTTGGAGGCCCTTGATGCCTAGAAACCTAACAATTTTGGTCCAAACAATCACTTACATCAGGTGTTGGGAGATGAGCACCCTAGTAGAGTACGTTGTCGACCTGGGAAGAGTATAATTTCGATGAGGTATTGGCACTCTTCAGGTATGATTTGTAGTTCCACTAAGTTCCAGAAGTTTAAGACACAGGTAGAATAGGATGAAAAAAGGGCCACAGAGATGGCAGAACAATCTGCTAGGGAAAACACTATATTTATGAAATTGATGGAAGTTTTATGTCCAACACTTCCACCAGAGGCCATCACAGCTTGTGATGAATATATGTCTTCGATGCGTTCTATATATGGTGCACCAGGTCATAGTTCTTGTGGTGGTCGAGATGATTGAGAGGAGGAGGCTGAGGTGGAGGAGGATGAGGGCGAGGAGGAGGCCGAGGCGGAGGAGGAGGGTGAGGAGGAGGCCGAGACGGAGGAGGAGGGAGATGAGGTGGCTGAGGCTGAGTACGAGGGCGAGGAGGATGGCATTGAGGAGGGTGGGGAAGGTGATGGGGATGAAAATGAGGATGAGGGTGAGGCTGATGATGATGGTGATGATAGTGATGGTGATGTGGGACAGATTGATCCGTTACATTTTTTACTGATATTATTGACCTTTTATGTTTATTGATATATTGTACCTAAATATATGTGTGATTAGAAAGGTCACATTATATTTATTTTTTTATCTATAAATAATAAAACTGGACTTGATAATTTGCTTTGACTGATTCACCCCTCCCCTGGATAGCCCCGCCACCCCCATGCATAGCCCGCCCACCCCTTGGAAACCTCGTACCCCCCTAGACAGCCCCACCCACCCCCCTGGACACCACATACCCCCTGGAAAGCCCCCACACCCATCCCTGTGGATAGCTCGCCCACCCCCTGGACACCTCGTACCCCCCTAAACAGCCCCGACACCCTTGTGGACAGCCTGCCCACCCCCCTAGATAGCCCCTCCCCCCGTGGACACCCCCCTCCCACCCCACCCCCGTGGATATCCTGCCCACCCCTTGGACACCCCATACCCACCTGGACAGCCCTACCACCATTGTGGATAGCCGGCCCACCCCCTAGACACACTGTACCCCCTGGAGAGCCCCACCCACCCCCTGGACACCTCGTACCCCCCTGAGCAGCCCCCCACCCTCGTGGACAGCCCGCCCACCCCCGTGGACAGCCCACCCACCCCCGTGGATAGCCCTCCCATTCCCCTAGACACCCCCTACCACCCTCAATAGCCCCACCACCCCCATGGACAGACCTCCCACCCCCTGGACACCCCCTCCCCCCATGGATAGCCCCCCCCCCCCCCCCCACCCCTATGGACAGCCTTCCCACCCCCGGACACCACCTACCCCCTGGACAGCCCCACCACCCTCGTGGATAGCCCACCCACCCCCCTGGGCACCCCGTACCCCCTGGACACTTCGTACCCCCTGGACATCCCCACCCACCCCCCTGGACACCCCCCCCTGTGGATAGCCCGCCCACCCCCCTGGACACCTCGTACCCCCTGGACAGCCCTGTCACCCCCGTGGACATCCTGCCCACCCCCTGGACAGCCCCTCCCCCCGTGTACAGCCCCCCACCCCCCGTGGACACCCCCCCCCCCCCCTCCCCCCCACCCCCTGGACACCCCGTACACCCCTGGACATCCCCGCGCACCCCCCCCCCCCCTGGACACCCTGTACCCCCTGGATAGTCCCCCCCCCCACCCCCATGGACAGCCCGCCCACCCCCGTGAATAGTCTACCTACCCTCTGCACACCCCTACCCCCTCGACAGCCCTACCACCCCCTTGGATAGCCCGCCCACCCCCTGGACACCCCCTCCCCCCATGGACACCCCCCCCCCCCACCCCCGTGGACAGCCCCCCCCCCCCCCCCCCGGACATCCCCTACCCCCTGGACAGCCCTGCCACCCCCATGGATAGCCCCCCCCCCCCTCTGGACACCCCGTACCCCCTAGACTGCCCCACCCTCCCCCCTGGACACCCTGTACCCCCCTAGAAATCCCCCCACCCACTCCCCTGGACACCCCGTACCCCCTAGATAGACTTGCCACCCCTGTGGATAGCCCATCCACCCCCCTGGACAGCCCATCCCCCCATGGACACCCACCCCCAACCCCTTTGGACAACCCGCCCACCCCCCCTGGACACTCCCTACCCCCGGACAGCCCCACCACCCCCATGGACAGCCCACCCACCCCCCTGGACACCTTGTACCCCCTGGACAGCCCCACCCACCCCCCTGGACACCCCGTACCCCCTGGACAGCCCCCACCTCCCCCCCCCACCCCCGTAGATAGCCCTCCCACCCCCTGGACACCCCCATACCCCCCTGGACAGCCCTGTCCACCCCCCTAGTCACCCCGTACCCCCTGGACAGCCCCCCCCCCCACTCCCGTGGATAGCCCGCCCACCCCCTGGACACCTCGTACCCCATGGACAGCCCCTTCACCCCCATGGATAGCCTGCCCACCTCCTGGATATCCCCTCCCCCCGTGGACACCCCCCCACACACACACACACAGACACCCCCGTAGATAGCCCGCCCACCCCCCCTAGACACCCCCTACTCCCTGGATAGCCCCGCCACCCCTGTGGACAGCCTGCCCACCCCCCTGGACACCCCGTACCCCCTGGATATCCCTACCCACCCCCTGGAAATCCCCCCACCCCCTTGGACAACCTTCCCACCCTTGTGGACAGCCCTCCCACCCCCTAGACAGTCCTCCCACCCCCTGGACACCTTATACCCCCCTAGACAGCCCTACCACCCCCATGGATAGCCAGACCACCCCCCTAGACACCCCATACCACTGGACATCCCCCCCCCACACCCTCTTGGACAGCCCGCCCACCCCCGTGGACACCCCATACCCCCATGGACAGCCTCCCCACCCCCTAGACACCCCCACCCCCATGGATACCCCCCCACCCCCCTGGACACCACCTCACCACTAAGACACTCCCCCCCCAGACACCCCCACCCCCATGGGCAGCCCCCCCTACCCCCTAGACACCCCCCCAACCACCTGGACACCCCCCCCCCCACCCCTCCTTGACACCACCCCACCACCTGGACACCCCCACCCCACCCCCCCCCCCCCCGGACACCCCCACCCCCACCCCCATGGACATCCCCCCACCCCCTGGATAGACCCCCCCCCCACCCCCTTGGACACCCCCACCCCCATGGAAAGCCCCCCCCCCCCCACCCCCAGAACACCCCCCCCCCCCCGGACACCACGCCACCCCCTTGGACACCCCTCCCCCCCCACACCCACCCCCCCTGGACACCACCCCACCCCCTAGACACCCCCCCCCCACCCCCCGGACACCTCATACCCCCTTGGACAGCCACCCCAACCCCCTGAACAGCCCCCCAACCCCCTGAATTCTGAATTGAATTCTTTATGTATTTAATTGACTTGTGAATTATGTGTTAATGGTGTATAGGCATACTTGTTTTATGGGTATACTTGTTGTATGTGTATACTTTCTATAATTACCTTATGAATTATGTGTTAATTATATATGTGTGTAGAGGGTTATTAAATATAGAATTGGAGGTATTAAGAATTATGTATGAATTATGTGTTGTATGAATTCTGTATGTATTCTGCAGGTATTGAGAATTTTGTATGAATTCTGCACAGGGGAGGTAGGCCTGTTGGTGGAAGCTGTTTGAAGTGTTGCAGCTACAGAGGGGGAGTTCGGCTTGCTGCTATAGGTATATAATGGTTATGCTAATAGTTTACAACCGTTGGCATATCTGTAAAAAGAGAACTTATACCAACAATTTTATGTAAACCTTTGGTAAAAGTATATACCAACAGTTTACAAACCGTTGGTATAAGTATTTTTACTTGATATTTACCAACATTTTGTGGGAAACCATTGGTAAAAGTCTATACCAATGGTTTACAAACCTTTGTTATTGAGATGATTTTTGATATTACCAACGGTTTTAAACCATTGGTAAACATTTATACCAACGGTTTCAATGAACTGTTGGTATATACTCAATTTTTCATACATATCCCAATGGTTCTCATAGAACTGTTGATATGTGTCTATCCCCATGGCTCAAGACCCAACGGTTTGGACAACCATTGGTATAGTTTATACCAATGGTTGTCCATCCTTTACCAACGGTTTTAAACCATTGGTAAAGATGAAGTTTCCAGTAGTGTATATCTTCAAGACATCAATTTATGTGCATAAGAACCTTGTATAAAAGTGAGAGTGAGGGATATAGAGTATCCAGCTATCCATCCTCGCTATCTTGGGTATTAGGAAAAACACCCCCCAAAACATTTGGTTGTTGGAACATACTTCTCAATGTAGGTGGGGTTCATATATAAATCATAATGAAAACACATTATATAATATCCCCTCACAAGTGCAGCCTATGGGTTCATAACAAGAGAACTATCACAGGTCGAAACATCACCACAAGGTCTCACAACCTACAAAAATTCTATTTCCACCTCTAAATTCATTACACCATACAAGAAAGCCATAAACCACAAGACACGTTCTATTTTCCCTTTTCAAGTTAATCCATTTTCAGAAATTCCAATTACCAACCATCTTCATTGAACAAATGCATTCATTTAAAGTTTGATAATAGCCACTTAACCACACTTCCAACTTTAATTTAAGAGTTCATTAGTCATCCCAACCCATACCATTTCAGTTTCTTTATTAACATTTTATCCCATCACTATCAAGAAACTAACATGACAATAACCAAGGACTTTCCGCGACTAATATTGAAGGGATCACCACCAGATTTCTATATACATAAATCCGCCATCGAAAAACACTAAAACTTCCACAACAATGAACTCTTAGATAGAATAAGAATATTGTAAGCAATAATGAAGGAGGAGAGTATAGAGAACCTACTTTTCTTGAAAAACTATTACATAATTTTAAAGATAAACAACATAATAACGCTATAAAACTAGGATCCAAAGGTTTAGTATCTTGGGAAAATTAAGATCATACATCACTTATACATAATGAAACAAAAAATATATTTAAAATATTCTTATTTATCCTTCTAAAGATCATGATCTCCTTATTACAAGTAGTCACCTGAGGATATACATCAAAGAAAGGGGTGAGCTAAAAGCCTAGTAAGAGGATAAATAAGGACATGAATCAATATAAAATGGGTGAGAATAATCATCATAATCATAAAATAATCATATAATAATCATCATAATCATTATAATAATCATTATATAAAGTCACGGAATGTTTCAATGCATAAAAATGAAACATCATGTTTTATTAGTCAAATACCACACATAGTCGTGAACAAATCTATCATCATGTTCACGCATAACATATGTGCATAATCATAAAATCATCATTGTGAAAAAATATAGAATCATGTTCATGAATATTTCACATTATCTCGTGAGATAAATCAAGTAACCCAATGCATTTTAGGGATATATAATTTTTATCCCACCTGTCACATCATAACATTTAAATGATCATGCATGACACATAGAATGTATAACAATCATAGCCATAAAATAACACATGGAAAGAAATTGGTTTAATAATAATTTCATAATGAATAAATTGTTGAATAAAAATTAGAGTTCCCAAAAGATAAATGTAATAAAATACTTGGTATAAGAATCATCAATCTTGAGTGAATAAGAAATAATATCAAGAGAAATATGATATGTGTTTTTAGAAAGAAAAGTTATTTTGGAAAATCTTTGTGTTTTCCATAAAATCAAGTATAAAACATGTATATCCACAAAAAAATTTAATAATAGTGAAATGAAATTTAAGGAAAATTAAATGAATATTCATACTGAAATTGGTGTGAAATATGGAAACCCTAAGGAAATGGAGTTGGGTTCGAGAACCCCCTTACCTTATATATGGATCATTTATTCACTTTAATATCATATATAATCAGATTAGATTTGTTAATTACTAAATAAATAACCTATTATACATGTATTTTATTCATTATAATTTTATTAAGCTCTTTTATGGGAATTTTGATGAGTTATAGAGTTCAATTTCATCATTTCGGGAGCATTCGTTTTCATGGTTTCATGGTCGGTTTACTTGTATATAATTATTGAAGTTTGTGTAGAATGAGAATAATTATCATAAAGTGAAATTATGTGTTATTAATGCAATTAAATAAGTTAAAATTATCTCATATATAATTTGGTTATATGGTATGAGGATGATTCATTAGATAAAACGTTGATGAAAATGTTTTAATTTATTTTGGTGATTTTTACGACCATCACAAACTTGTATCATTTTATTTAATATCATGTTTATATATTGAATTCAGAACAATATATAAATTATAATATGTATAATAAAATATGATTTAACTATAATAATGGTTTTATTACTGGACATAAATGTGATAATCAAAATGAAAACTCGTCATCCATGAAGGCGGTGAATCGACACATCACATATGATATTTTCATTTTTAGAATAAAAGTAGAGGAGAAGAGGTTTGATGATGGATATTCCATTAATATAATAAAATTAAAGTATATATATGATACTGGAGTTGTCATTCCTTCTTGTATAGGATAGTTGAAGATATAATAATAAAATAAATTAAATTAAAAGATAATGAAAGAGGATTTTACCTCTTGAATTTCTTCTCCTTGAGAACCTCCTTAAGGCACTTGGGTTTGGTATTTTGTTGATATCAGTAGATATTGGAAGTGGGTAAGAGTATTGGTAAGGTAATTGGGTAGAATATTATCTATATTCAAGGATTTGGACATGTGAGGTGAAGAGGTGGAGAAGGGTGGTATTTATAGGGGAGGAGGGGTGTTATTTTGATTATTTTATCCATTAGTTTATTATTTTGGATCAAGACTATCAATAGTGTTCATTATCAGGAATAAATACAATAAATAGATAAGTAGAGTTAGAGATAATGGTTATTAAATCATCCATACATCAACAATGACTCAAAATTTTATGTATTTAACTTATAATGTTAAATACCATAAATTATTGTATTACACTATTCACTAAAAATTCAACTATTTTAAAAAAACACAAAAATCATCCTAAAAATTTTTCAATGTGTAGAATTAAAAAATGGACTCCATTTTATGAAAATAATTTTCTAAATATGAGAAATTTTATTTTTAATTAAAATCATCATTTATTCAAAAAAATACTTATTTTAATATTATAACTGATTTTATGACACTTTTAAAAATTAATTAAGGCCTTATAAAATTATCTAATAATTATAAAACATCAAAATATTAATTTATGAATCTATTTTATGAAAATAAATTTTATTTTAAATCATTATATTATTTATAAAATTTTAAATAATCATTTGTGTTTTATAAAAAAACAACAATTAATTTATCATTTTTAAAACATTTACTTACTTATACCATGATATAATTATATCATATTTCTATTTATAAGATGACTAAATTTTATTAATAATTTCATAGGTGAGGTTATTATTCTATTGGATGGATTACTATTCTTAATGGTCATGTTATTATTCTAATTATCAAGTTATTATTCCATCGGTATAAGTTCGTTAATTTATATAAATATCACTTATTTCATTATTCATTTATGATAATGTTGTTTTTATTGGGATATATATGCTATGTATGTGTTTAATACCATGATTATAAGAATGTGAATTTCATTTATAAAATTTTTGTCTATTATATTCTTCCCCCATTTTTAAATTTCACCCTCGAAATTTTATTTTACAAACTAAGGTGAAAACAGGTGAGGGTACTTCTCCTTAATTACTTACTTTGGTTCCCATGTTGCCTCTTCATAATTATGATTCCTCCAAAACACTTTGAAAAGTTGGATTATATTATTTTGTAGTACTTTTTCTCTTCATTCCAATATCTTTTTTCTCTTCTCTTCATATCAGATGTCATTCTCCAGTTGTACCACCCTCGGATTCATTACATGTGAGGGTTCAAATATGTACTTCCTTAGGAGATATGAATGGAACACATCGTGAACTTGAGAAATATTTGGTGGAAGTAAAATCCAATAGGCCACTTCTCCTATTAAATCAAGTATCTCAAATGGTTCAATGTACCTAGGGTTAATCTTCCCTTTATTTCCAAACTGCATGACTCTTTTTCATGGTGATATTAAAAGGAAGTATGTATCTACAACTTCAAACTCCAAGTCCCTTCGACAGTTGTCAGCATAGCTATTTTTTTACTCTAATTATATTTTATTTGTTATTGGATGTCTTGAACCTTCTCTTTCATATCATGAACAAGATCAGGTTCAAGTATCTTTCGTTCACCAACTTCATCCTAACAGGTTGGAGTTCTACATCACTTTCCATACAAAGCTTCATACAGAGCCATCTGAATACTCAAGTAGAAGCTATTGTTGTGTGAAAAATCAACCAATGGGATATTCCTATCCCATCCACCTTTAAATTCCATTTATTAGGCTCTTATCATTTCCTCGAGCGTCTAAATATTCCTTTCAAATTTTCCATTAGTTTGGGGTGATAGGTCATCCTGAAATTCAATTCAATACTCAAAACATGTTGGATAATTCTCCATAATTAACATGTGAACCTTAGATCATGATCAGAGAGGATTGAATGTGTAACCCCATACAGCCTCACCACTTCCTTCACATATATATTTAAAAGTAGTTCAAGTGAGATATCTTCTCAAATAGTGATAAAGTGGGAATTCTTGGTGAGTCGATCCACCACAAACCATATCACATTGTTTCCTTTAGATGTCTTCGAGAGACCTATGAAAAATTTCATAGTGACATTATCCCACTTCCACATGGGTATAGGTGATGGTTTCATCATTCCCTTGAACTTTTGTCACTCTATTTTTACTTTATGACATATCAAGCATCTTGATATATAATCTTCAATCTCCTTCTTCATGTTTTCCCACTAGAAGTGTTCTCAAAGATCATGGTAAATCTTAGTACTTACAAGATGGATGTAGAAAGGTGAGATATGTGCATTATCCAATAGCTACTTATTTATATCAGGTGATTAAGGCATGTATAGACTCATTCCAAACTAAATCATACCATCATCATCGATGTGGAACTCATATATCTTTCCTTCCTTTACTGCATTCATCTTCTTTTGTAACTCTAGATCATCCCTTTGTGGATATTTAATATTATTATGGATAGATGGTTGGGAAATAATTTGGTCAGGGTAGGATGTATTCCTTATCGTTATGATTTCCAAATCTATCACTTTCATATTTATGAAGATAGGGTCTTTCTAAATATACATCATTGATAGAGTAGCAGGTTCTTTTCTACTAAGATCAGCGTCCACCTTGTTCTCCTTTCCAAGATAATAATGAATAGATAAATCATAGTCCTTAATTAGATCTAGCCATCTCCTTTGATGAATTTTGAGATTATTTTTTGTGAATATATAATATAGGCTCTTGTGATAATTATTTATGTCTCACTTTTCACCATAGAGGCAGTGCCGCCATATTTTCAAGGAAAAAATCACAGTTGTTGGCTCCAGATCATGCCTCGGGTAGTTCTGCTCATGGATCTTCAACTGTCGTGAGGTTTAGGCTATCACTTTATCATTATGAATG
Organism: Viscum album; assembly: GCA_963277665.1. Classification (NCBI taxonomy): domain Eukaryota; kingdom Viridiplantae; phylum Streptophyta; class Magnoliopsida; order Santalales; family Viscaceae; genus Viscum; species Viscum album. The sequence continues at coordinate 477,638,765 of OY728164.1, read as the reverse complement.
AGTATACAACCCAATAATTTCTTTCAATAATCACTTTATATCACAAAACTTTCTCCACTTGTTGGTAATGTGAGTGTAAGTGAAGTGATCAGCCTCTTCTTTAGCTCCTTGAATCTTTCCTCACATTCTTCCTTCCCAACATACTTTACCCATTTCCTTATTAACTTAGTTATTGGGCTAGAAAATCATGATAAATTTCTTAAAAAATGTCGTTAGTACCCTACTAATCCAATAAAACTACATATTTCTATGACATTGGTGGGTTTGGGCCATTCCTCAATTGCCTTTTTTAAGGGTTCATGGAAATTCCCTCACTTGTGATCATGTGTCCCAAAAATGTGACTTGCTGCATCCAAAAGTCACACTTACTAAACTTAGAATATAATTTATCCTTCCTTAATATCACCAGAACAATCCTTAGATGTTCTTTATATTCCTCTTTTCTCTTATATTAAATGATAATATCATTAATAAACACTACTGAAAATTTTTCAAGGTAGTTTCTAAAGACATTATTCATCAAATACATGAATATTTTAGGGGAATTAGTAAGTCAAAAGGGCATCACTAGAAACTCATAGTTTCTATACCATGTATGGAAATCATTCTTCTGAATATCTTCCTTTTCACCTTATGTTGATGATATATAGAATGAAGATCCACCTTTGAGAATTATTGATCTCCTCGTAGTTGATCGAACAATTCATTAATACTTATAATAGGATACTTGTTCTTTATGGTGATATTTTTTATCTCCCAGCAATCGATACACAGCCGCATTGATCCATCCTTTTTCTTTACAAAGAGAACTGGAACACCCTAAGGCAATGCTCTAGGGAATATGAACCCTTTGTCCAAATTTTCTTGCATCTACTTATTTAACTCCTCCAGTTTTATCGAGGTCATCTTATAGGGGTATTTTGAGATATGATTAGCTTTTGGTATGAGTTCTATTGATAAATCTACCTCACGGTCTGGAGGAATTATGGGTAACTATTTGGTAAATACATCATTTTATCCCCTCATAATGGTCATTTCCTACAGATTGATACCTTCATTTAACTCAACCATTTGAGCGAGGTGTGATTATTCATAGGGAATCAACACCCACACCATTGAGATATTTTCCAAATCAGATTCATGGTATTCCTTGCATTTTTATATGAGCATGGTACGGTTTAGAATTTTAAAGGATGTTTCCTTTCCTAACAATTAATGTGTGCTCTATATAAATAGATCCAGTCCATTCCTATTATATCATCAAGTTACACCAAGGGAAGTATTATGGGATTAACTAGAATAATCTTACCACATATGATGATAGGATAAGAGTCCAACACTTGGGTTGCAATGATTTCACCACTCAGTTTTTTTTATGGATATCTTCACTTTAATGTATTAGGTATTTGGTTAAATAGTTATAGAAAACTTGTAAGATATAAAGGAATGTGTAGGACAAAAATTAGATAAGACTTTTTCATTATTGAGTGAATAAGAAGTGTACCTTATCAGACTTCTTTTTCTTACTCCACTTCAGCAGTAGTGATGGCATAAGCTTTCACTTTATCCTTTTTCTTTGGTAGATGATGACACTAATTACCCTTGATAAATTTAGGTTTTGTGCACTATATTTAATATTTCCATTTCTCCATACAATTAAAGCATTGAACCATGGGTTGTGCTCTCTTTTCCTCCATCATATTGGTCGGATTCTTTATGTCTCTTAGAAATTCATGAGCTTTATCGTCTTCTCTCCCACACTTGAATAATTTCTCTATCCCTTTAAGGAAATTCCCATAATGCTTCTTCCCACATTTTTGATATGTGAGTGGTTTAATTTTATTTCCACCTTTTTCATTAGATCCTTCATCTTTAAACTTTATCTTTTATTTCTTATATTCATATTCATGGGACTATTATCCAAAACCCATCTCTACTTTAAGATCACATCGAAAAAATTCTTTATAACTCCCAAATTATTGAATAGATAGAGCCTTTAAAAGGTTTGGTTTTAAACCACTAAATAATTTACCTATTTCTCTATCATTATTGATAAAAAAACTTGAGGCATACATCGTAAGCCTTGTGAAATTTTCTTTGTAATCTATAAAAATTTCCCTTATTTTTACTTCATCTCTATGAATTCTCTCTTAATATTTGAATGAAGAGTTTGAGGGAAATAGTTGTTAATAAATATTTTCTAAATTCTTCCCACTCTATCTCTTCAATTTCATCCTTCATCTTGGTGTTCTTAATCAATTCCCATCATTTATCAGCCTATCCAACTAAATGATAGATGGATACAGTCTCCCTATCCTTCTCAGAACATTAGATCATAGAAAATATCATATCCATTGAGTTAACCCACTTTTCCATGACAAGTGGATCATAAGATCCACTAAATGTCAGTGGTCGTTTCCATATAAAATATTTGATATCCAGTTTCTCTCTCTTAGGTGAATGTAGATGTTCTACATTATTCAGGTTATTTTTAATAGCCTGAGATAGGTAGGTAAGAATGGCCATGAAATTTTGAACTCTACCTCCCATGTCATTGGGGATGTCATTTGGGCAATCACTGCATTGCCCCTCACATGGATTGTTGTCATGGTTTCTCCCAGTTACCACCATTTTCTAAAATATAAAAGGTTTCAATAGAACATAAGTCAACAAGTCATGAATAAATAATTTATTTCATCTTGAAATTAACTCTAAAGGTATATCTTATGGGATCCCTATGTTTAGTATTGTTATAAAACAAATCTTCTTAGTTGATTACATATAATTAATCTCATGTTAAGGGTTTTAACTAATGTTCTCAAATTAACTAAATTGTGCTTGGATGCCAACTATAGTGACCCTACTTTTCTTACATAACTATTACATCATTTTAAAGATAAACAACATAATAGCATTACAAAACCAGGTTAAAAAGGTTTAGTATCTTGGAAAAATTAGGACTATACATAACTTATGCATAATAAAACATAAAAATTTATTTAAAATAATCTTCTTTATCCTTATAAATCACATGATCTCTTTATGACATGTAGTCACCTAAGGATATACATTAAAGAAAGGGGTGAGATAAAATCCCAATAAGAGGATAAATAAGGACATGAATCAATATAGCATAGGTGATCATAATCATAATCATCATAACATAATCATAGAATCTTCATCATAATCATGATAGAAATAATTAGATAAAAGCATGGAATTTGGAAATTCATAAAAATGAAACATCATGTCTAAGTGGTCAAATACCATACATAGTTGTGAAAAAAGCTAGCATCATGTTCACACATAACCTAAGTGCATAATCATAATATCATTATTGTGAACAAAGATAGCATCATTTTCATTAATATTTCATAATATAGTATGATATTCATCACATTACCCAATGCATTGTAGGGATATATAATTCTAGACTCACCTATCACATCATAATATTTACATAATTATGCATGTAACATAGAATGTATAACAATCGTAGCCATGAAATAACCCATAGAAAGGAATGGGTTTAATAATAATTTCATAAAGAATACATTCATGAATAAAAATTTGGGTTCCAAAAAGAAAAAGGGAATAACATACTTGTTATAATAATCATCAATCTTGAGTGAAGAAAAAACAATCTCAAAAGAGGTAAAAGATGTGTTTTTAGAAAGAATATTTCTTTTGGAAAATCTTTGTGTTTGTCATAAACTCAAGTAGAAAACATTTATATCCCAGAAAATTAAAAGTTTAGAATGATTAAATGAAATTTAAGTAACATTAAATGAATATACATACTGAAATTGGTGTAAAATAGGGAAAACCTAGGAAAATGGAGTTAGGTTCGAGAATCCCCTTACCTTATGAATGGATGATTTATTCAATTTAATATCCTATAAAATCAAATTAGATTCATTAATTACTAAATAAAAAACTTATTATACAAGTATTTTATTTATTATAATTGTATTAAGTTCATTTATTCCCATTTTTATGAGATATAAAGTTCAATTTCATTATTTCAGGAGCATTCATTTTCATGGTTTCATGGTCGGTTTACTTGTATATAATTGTGGAAGTTCATGTAGAATGGTAATAATTATACAGAAGTGAAATTATGTGTTATTAATGAAATTCCATAATTTCAAATGATGTTTTATATAATTTAGTTATATGGTATGAGGATGATTCATTAGATAAAATTTTGATGAAAATGTTTTAATTTATTTTGGTGATTTTTACAACCATCATGAACTTGTATCATTTTATTTAATATCATGTTTATATATTGGTTCTAGAACATTATATAACTTATAATATGTATAATAAAATCTTATTTAACCATAATAATGGTTTTTTTACCTGAATTAAAGGCATTAATGGAAAATGAAAACTCGTCACCCATGCAGGCGGTGAATCAACACATCAAGGAAAATGTTTTCATTTTTAGAATAAAAGGTGAGGAGAAGAGGTTTGATGATGAATATTCAATTAAAAAAATAAAATTCCAGTATATATATGATACTGTATTTATCATTTCTATTTTGATATTATCAGTGTGTAGATAATAAGAAAAGAAAATAAATTAAAATATAAAGAGGATTTTACCTCTTGAATCTCTTCTCCTTGAGAATCTCCTTAAGGAACTTGGGTTTGGTATTTTATTGATACCAGTAGCTCTTGGACGTGGGTAAGAGGATTAGGAAGTGAATTGGGTAGAATATTAACAAGATTCAAGGATTTGGAGATGTTAGAATAATAGATGGTGAGGGGTGGTGCTAAAAGGGGAGGAGAGGGGTCGTTTTTATTATTTCATCCATTGGTTTATTAATTTTGGCTCAAGGATATCAATAGTGTTGATTCCCATGGCTCAATATAGTTAATAGAGAAATATATTTCTAGATAATGGTGGTTACATCATCCATACATCAAAAATTACTCAAAAATTCATGCATTTCACTTATAATGTTAAATACTATAAATTAATGTATTTCACTATTCATTAAAAATTCAACTATTTTAGAAAAAATCCCAAAAATTACCCATAACCATTTTTTTATGTGTTTAATTTAAAAATAGGCTCCATTTTATGAAAACAGTTTTCTAAATATGATAAATTTTATTTTTAATTAAAATCATCATTTATTCGAAAAATATTGATTTTCATATTTTAACTGATTTTATGAAACTTTGAAAAATTAATTAAGGTCCAATAAAATTATCTTAAAATTATAACACATAAAAATATTAAATTATGAATTTATTTTATGAAAAGAAATTTTCTTTTAAATCATTATATTATTTATAAAATTGTAAATGATTATTTATATTTTTCAAAAATACCAACACTTAATTTATCATTTTTAAAACATTTATTTAATTATTCCATGATATAATTATATCATATATTTTTTATAAGATTCCTATATTTTATTAATACTCTCTTAGGTGAGGTTACTATTTTATTAGCTAGATTTCTATTTTTAATGGTCATGTTACTATTCCAACGGTCAAGTTATTGTTCCATCAGTATAAGTTTCTTAATTTCTATAAATATCACTTATTTAATCATTCATTTATGAGAATGATGTTTTTATTGGGATACATATGTTATGTGTGTGTTTAATACCATAATTATAATAAGGTAAATTCCATTGATAAAAGTTTGGATCCTTACATTCTCACACCCTTTTGAAGTCTCACCCTCAAAATTTCATTTTATAAACTAAGGTGAAAATAGATGAGGTTAATTCTCATTCATTGCTTCCTCCAGTTCCCATTTTTCTTCTTCATACTTATGATTCCTCTACAAAACTTTGACAATGTGAGTTGTCTTGTTGCGTAGGAATTTGTCTCTTCAGTTCAAGATATTTATGGGTTTCTCTTCATATGAGAGGTCATTCTCCAATAGTACCACATCTGGATTTAGTACATGTAATGGGTTATGTATGTACTTACTTAGGAGAGATGCATAGAACACATCATGAACTTGAGCCATATTTTGTGGAAGTTCAAGTTGATAGGTCATTATTTTTATCCGATCAAGGATCTCAAATGGGTCAATGTACATAGGGCTAAGCTTCACTTTCTTTCCAAACCACATGACTCTTTTCCATGGTGATATTCGAAGAATGACTTTATCTCCAAATTAAAACTCCAATTCCATTTTAAGGTTTTCAGTATAGATATTTTTCTAAATTTTAATAGCTTTTATATGTTGTTATATGGATTTAACCTTCTCAATTATCTCTTACACTAGATTAGGTCCAAGTGGCTTTCATTCTCTAACTTCATACCAATAGGTTGGAGTTATACATCACTTTACTTATAGATCTTCATATAGAGGCATCTGAATACTCGAGTGGAAGTTGTTATTGTATGAGAACTCAACCAATGGGAGATTTTAATCCCATCCACCTTTGAATTACTTTGATCAGGCTCTTATCATATCCTTGATAATCTGAATAGTCCTTTTAGATTATTCATCGGTTTGGGGGTGATAGGTTGTGCTAAATTCAATTCAGTACTCAAATAATGTTGGATACTTCTCTAAAAATTAGATGTGAACCTTGGATCATGATCAGAGATAATAGAAATTGGAACCCAATACAGCGTCACAACTTCCTTCACATGTATATTGGAAAGTTTTTCAAGCAAGATATATTCTCAAATAGTGATAAAGTGGGTAGTTTTGGTGATTCAATCCACCATAACTCATATCAAATTGTTTCCTTTGGTTGTAATTGGGAGACCAATCACAAAGTCTATAGTGACATTCTCCCAATTACACATGGGTATAGGCAATGATTTCATCATCCCCTTGGACTTCAGTCATTATGCTTTAACTTACTGAAATATAAAGCACCTTGATATATACTCCAAAATCTCCTTCTTCATGTTATCTCAGCAGAAGTGTTCTAAAAGATCATGGTATATCTTGGTACTTCTAGTATGGATGGAGAAAGGTGAGATATGTGCATTATCCAATAGATCCTTTTTTATCTCAAGTTATAAAGGCACACACATCCTCATCACAAACTGAATCACACCATCATTATCGATGTGTATCTCTTATAGTTTTCATTACTTTACGGTATTCACCTTCTTTTGTAACTCCAGATCATCCCTTTATGCCTCTTTAATCTTCTTTTGGATATACTGTTGGGAAATAATTTGGTCAAGGTAGGATGTATTCTCGTCCATTATGATTTCCAAATCCATATTTTTCATATCCATGAATATAGAGTCTTTCTCAATCTGCATCATGGATAGATTAGCATGTTCTTTTCTACTAAGATCATCAGCTACCTTGTTCACCTTTCCAATATGACAGTTAATAGATCAATCATAGTCCTTGATTATCTCTAATAATCTTATTTAATGAATGTTAAGATCCTTTTGTGTGAATATATACTTTAGGCTCTTGTTATAAGTATATATGTCACACTTTTCCCCATAGAGATAGTTCCTCTAGATTTTCAAGTAAAAAATCAAATATACTATCTTCAGATCATGCATTGAGTAGTTTTGATCATGTATCTCCAAATTTTGTGTGGTGTAATCTGTCACTTTATCATTCTACATGATTACACAACCCAATACTTTCTTTTAAGTATCACTATATATCACAAAAACTTATCTACTTGTTGGTAATGTGGGTATAGGTGTAGTGATCAGCCTCTTCTTTATCTCCTTGAAGATTTCCTCACATTCTTACATTCATACATACTTTACCCTTTTCCCTGTAAACTTAGTTAGTGGGATATATAATCATGATAAATTTCTCACAAAACGTTGATAATACCCTTTTAATCCAAGAAAACTGTGGATTTTCATAACACTAGTGTGTTTGGTTCATTCCTCAATTACCTTTGTTTTTTAAGGGTTGATAGAAATTCCCTCACTTATGATCACATGTACCAAGAATGTGACTTTTTGTATCCAAAAGTCACACTTTATGAACTTAGAATAAAATTTCTCCTTCCTCAATATCGCCAGCACAATCCTTAGATGTTCTTCATGTTCCTCCTTTCTCTTGGAGTTGATGATCATATTTTTGAGAATCACTACCAAAAATTTGTCAAGGTAGTGTATAAAGACTCTATTTATCAAATAAATGAATATTTCAAGGTAATTAGTAAGCCCAAAGGAAATCACTAGAAACTCATAGTGCCCATACCTTGTATGGAAATTTGCCTTATGAAATATATTCCTTCTTTATCTTCGGTTGATGATATCTCAAATAAAGATCCACATTTGAGAAGTATTGAGATCCTCATAATTGATTGAATAAGTCATAAATCCTTGGAATATGATACTTTTTATTTATGGTGATCTTGTTTCTATTCTAGTAATGGATACACTTCATCATTTATCCATCCTTTTTCTTTACAAAGAGCACTAGCACACCCCAAGGTGATGCACTCAGGCATATGAACCATTTGTCCAAATAATCTTTCAACTGCTTCTTTAACCCCTCTAGTTTGATCGAGGCCATCCTGTAGGGTCATTTTGAGATAGGAGTAGCTCTGGGTATAAGTTCTATTGATAAATCTTCCTCACAATCTAGGGGAAATCTTGGTAACTATTTAAAAAATACATCATTGTATTCCCTCACAATGGGAATTTTCTACAGGTCGATACCTTCCTTTGACTCAACCATTTGAGTGAGGTATGATTCTTCATAGGGAATCAACACCCATACCATTGAGGTATTTTCCAAAGGATATTCATGTTCTTACTTTCATTTTTAGAGTAGAATGGGATGGTTTGGAATTTTAAAGGATATCTATTTTTCCTGATAGTTGATTTGTGCTCTATATAAGAAGATTTAGTCAATACCCAGTATAGCATTGAATTCTACCAAGGTAAGTATTATGAGATTATTTGGAAGAATATTCTCACATAAGACAACAAGATAAGATTACAACACTTGGGTTGAAATGATCGCAACACTAGGTTTTTTACATAAATTTCTACTTCAAGGTATTAGGGCTTTGATTCAATAGTTCTATCAAACTCTCAGGATATAAAGGAATGCGTAGAACAAGAATCAAAGAAGACTTTTTCCATTCTTGAGTGAATAGGAATTGTTCCTTATACGGCTTTATTTTCTTGATCAACATTAGAAGTAGTGATGGCATAATATTTCCCTTACTCCTTTGGGTTTAGTGGTTGATGACACTGATTATCCTTGAGGACTTGAGGTTTAGTACACTGGATTTCATAGTTCCCTTACTCCCTACAATTGAAGCATTAAACCATGGGTGTTTCTCACCTTTCCTTCATTATATTGGTAGGATTATTTATGTATTTTCAACATTCATGATCTTGATTTACTTCCCTCCCACACTTAAATCATTTACCCATCCCTTTGAGGTAACTCCCATAATTCTTCTTCCCGCATTTTTTGACATGTGATTATTTGAGTTTTCTTTCCACTTTGTCATTATATCCTCCAGCATGAAACTCCATATTTCATTTCTTATCTTCATATTCATGGGACCATTTTCCAAACTCCATCTCTACTTTGAGATCACATCAACCAAATTCTTCATAACTTCCAAATTTTTTAATGGATTAAGCCTTTATAAGGTGTGGTTTTAAACCACTAAAATATATATATTTTTTGTTATCTTTGTTTATAACAAAACCCAAGGCATGCCTTGCAAGACTTGTGTGAAATTTTCTTCATAGGTCGTGATAGATTCAACTTATTTTTACTTCATCTCTATGAATTCTCTCTCCATATTTGTACGAAGAGTTCAAGGAAAATACTTGGTAAGAAATATTTTCTTAAAGTCTTACCACTCCATATCTTTAATTATTTCCTTACTCTTGGTGTTCTTAATCAATGACCACCATTTATCAATCTCTCTATATAAACTATATATTTCTAGAGTATCATTATCCTTCTTAGAATAGTGAAGCATGGAAAATATATTCTCTATTGATTTAACCCATTTCTACATAATAAGTGGATTGGATGATCTACTAAATGTCAGTGTTCATTGCCACATAAAATATTCAATAGCTAGTTTCTCCCTCTTAGGTGAGGGAGGATTTTCCATGTTATTCAGGTTATTTTTTATAGCCTAAGACATCTGGGTAATAATTTGAACCCCACCTCCCAAGGTATTTAGGATGTTGTTCATGAAATGACTACATTGTCCGTCACACAGGTTTTTTACCTAGTTTCTCTTGATTCCCACCATTTTCTAAAATATAAAAGGTTTGAACAAAACATAATTCAACAATTCATGAATAAATAATGTATTCCTTTGTGAAATTAACTCGCATATCTTATGGGATCCCTATGTTTAGAATTTTTCTAAAACAAAGCTTCTTGGGTGATTACATATACTTAGTCTCATACTAAGGGTTTTCACTAATGTTATCTAATCATAATTCCCAAATTAACTAAATCATAATCTAATACCAACTATAGCATCCTTACTTTTCATACATAACTATTATATAATTTTAAATATAAACAACATAAAATCGTTACAAAACTAGGATCCAAAGGTTTAGTATCTTGGGAAAATTAGAACCATACATCCCTTATGCATAATAAAACATAAAAATTTATTTAAAATATTCTTCTTTATCCTTATAAATATCACGATATCCTTAGGACATGTAGTCACCTAAGGATAAACAATAAAAAAATGGGTCAGTTAAAATCCCAGTAAGAGGATAAATAAGGAAATGAATTAATATAACATGGGTGAGAATAATCATCATCATCATAACATAAGCATAGTATCATCATCATAATAATGAGAGGAATAATTAGATAAAGTCATGTAATATGTAAATTCATAAAAATGAAACATTTTATCTTAGTGGTCAAATACCACACATAGTTGTGCACAAATCTAGCATCATGTTCACGCATATCATATGTGCATAATCATAACATCATAATTGTGAAAAAATATAGAATCATGTGCACACATATTGAAAATTATCTCATGAGATATATCATATTACCCAATTCATTGGAGGGTAATATAATTCTGATCTCACACATCACATCATAATATTTACATAACCATTCATTCCACATAGAACGTATAACAATCGTAGTCATAAAATAATCCATGGAAAGGAATGGGTTTTATACAAATTTCATAAATAATAAATTCATGAATAAACATTGGGGTTCCCAAAATAAAAATGGAATAACATACTTAGTATAAGAATCATCTATCTTTAGTGAAGAAGAAACAATCTCAAGAGAAGTAAAAGATGTGTTTTTAGAAAGAAGGGTTCTTTTGAAAAATCTTTGTGTTTATCATAAACTCAAGTAGAAATCATGTATATCCCTAAAAATAAAATTTAATAATGAATAAATGAAATTTAAGGAACAGTAAATTAATATTCATATTGAAATTGGTGTGAAAGAGGGAAAACTCAAGTAAATGGAGTTGGGTTCGAGAATCCCCTTACCTTATGTCTGGGTGATTTTTTCACTTTAATATCCTGGATAATCAAATTATATTAATTAATTACTAAATAAAGAACATATTATACATGTCCTTGATTTATTATAATTTTATTAAGTTCTTTTATGGCCATTTTTAAGAGTTATGGAGTTCAATTTCATCGTTTCAGGAGTGTTTGTTTTCATGGTTTCATGGTCGATTTACTTGTATATAATTATAGAATTTCATGTAGAATAAGAATAATTCTCCAGAATTGAAATTATATGTTATTAATTAACTTACATAAGTTCAAATGGTCTCATATATAATTTTTTTATGTGTTATTAGGATGATTCCTTAGATAAAACATTGATGAAAATGTTTTAATTTATTTTGGCGATTTTTATGACCATCATGAACTTGTATCATTTTATTTAATATAATGTTTATATATTGGTTCCAAAACATTATATAACTTATAATATGTATAATAAAATCTTATTTAACCATAATAATTATTTTATGACCAGCCTTGAATGTGGTAATGTAAAATGAAAACTCATCATCCATGAAGTCGGTGAATCGACGCATCATGAATGATGTTTTCATTTTTAGAATAAAAGAAGATGATAAGAGGTTTGATGATGGATATTAGATTAAAAAATAACATTATAGTATATATATATGATACTTTATTTATAATTACTCTTTGTATAGGATATTTTAGGTGATAATAATAAAAGAAAATAAATTAAAAGATAATGAAAGAGGATTTTACCTCTTGAATTTCTTCTCCTTGAGAACCTCCTTAAGGCACTTAGGTTTGATATTTTGTTGATACCAGAAGATATTGGACATGGGTAAGATAATTGGGGAGGTAATTAGGAAGATTTTTATTATTATTAAAGTATTCTTAGGTGTGAGTAGAATAGGTAGTGAGGGGTGGTATTTATAGGGGAGGACAGGGTTGTTTTTTGATTATTTTATCCATTAGTTTATTATTTTGGATCAAGACTATCAATAGTGTTTATTACCATAAATAAATACAAAAAAAATAGGTAATTATAGTTCTAAATAATGGTTCTTACATAATTAATACATCAACAATGACTCAAAAATTAATGTATTTAACATATAATGTTAAATACCATAAACTATTGTATTTCACTATTCACAAAAAAATCAAATACACTAGAAAAAATACTAAAAAATAACCCTAACCATTTTTTGACATGTAGAATTCAAAAATAGACTCCATTTTATAAAAATAATTTTCTAAATATTATAAATTTCATTTTTAATTAAAATCATCATTTATTCAAAAAAATAATGATTTTAATATTATAACTGATTTATGACACTTTGAAAAATTAATTAAGGTATTGTAAAATTATATTATAATTATAACACATAAAAATATTAATTTATGAATATATTTTATGAAAATAACCTTTCTTTTAAATCATTATATTATTTATAAAATTTTAAATAATCATTTATGTTTTAAAAAAACACCAACACTTAATTTATCATTTTTAAAACATTTATTTACTTATACCGTGATATAATTATATCATATTTATATTTATAAGATGCCTAAATTTTATTAATAATTTAATAGGTTATGTTACTATTATATTGATTAGATTACTATTCCTAATGGTCATGTTACTATTCCAACAGTCAAGTTACTATTCTATCAGTATAAGTTCCTTAATTTTTATAAATATAACTTATTTCATTCTTAATTTATGATAATGATGTTTTTATTGGGATATATATGCTATGTATGTGTTTAATACCATAATTATAAGAAGGTAAATTCCATTGATAAAATTTTGGGTTGTTACATAGAGGGTTACCCCAATCTAAAGGAATCCAATACAAATGATTCAAGATGAATCAGGGGTTTGAAATAGTAAAGGAGGAGACTAGAGGAGGAGAATGAACAGGGATCGTCTAAGAGATGAGGAAAGGTCTAAAATTTGAAACAAGGGGGGTATTTGACCTCCTATTTATAAGAAAATCCCTCTAAACTCCACTACAGCATAGTGAATAACCAAAATTCCTATAGTGGGTCTGGTAAACATGTGATCTAAAGCCCCCACATGAGATCCTTTTTTTTAACCTATTTTAAAAAATGGGATTTGACCACTACTATGACATATAACATAGTTTGGTCTAATCCTTGGTGGTTCTTCCATATTCTTCCATGTCCAGATGTCACTCCCTAGTTCTCATGACCTACCCATTTTACCCTTACCATGTCCGGGGCTATAGCATGGTGAGCTCAAATTTCCTGTTTAGGATAGGTGATCCTACAAAATACCATGCCTTGTGACACACCCTCATTGGTCATTTATGTGATGATCATGGTACATAGTAATACCACTAGAACAATATGACTAAAACCATACCTTCCCAAAGGCATGGTCACACATCCCCTTTTACACAGGATCACACTCAATCCAAAACACACTCCAAAACATCTTAACAAACCATTTTACAAGTCCCTAAAAAGTTTAAAACACTAACTCAAACCTCTAAATCACTACCAAAATCTCCCACAACATCTCCAATCCTTGGGAAAACACAACGGGGGTATTGGTAAGGTTTTTTAAATTATAATAAGTTCCAAATATCATTTAAGTAATAGAAGGTGAGATTGAATTTCGATCGAGTTCTGATTATTTCAGAGCCATTTTTTTTTGCTATGATGTTTTATGTGATGCCTTGGGTATAGGATTAGGATGTTTTATAATATAGGGTAAGCATGTGGTGGCATGTGGTTATTAATAACTACATATTCATGTAAATAATTATCCAATATATTATCTCAAGTTTGTTTCAGTGATATATGCTCTCAAGACTTGGCACCACTACCTATTCGGTGAGTGATTTACTATATATTTAGATCATAAGAGCCTGAAGTATATTTTCACCTAGAGATACCTCAACTTGTGATATATACATAGGTTTGAGTATCTTTAAACTTTTTATTTTGATATTGCATATGCATCATGTAAATTTAATGTGTTCATTGATGCTCTAAGTAGGAAGTTTCTAACTCAAGTCATGAAGGAATCAGTGGAGGAGTGGTCTCTGATGAGTCTTTTCATAGAGATGAGATTGAATGTAAAAGAGTTTTAAGGGTAGGTTTTCTTAGCTTTTTTAAAATTTGATTCATCATTTTATGATTGAATTTATCATAGGAAAGAAACAAATATCGATTGTTAGTGTTCTAGTGAAATCCTATATAGTGGGAAGACATTGGGTGTCTGGTCATAGTCTCTCAATGGTGGTTTGTGTTTCTGAGGTAGATTGGTCATTCTAATATCTATGAGGCAGAAGTTAGTAGATATTTTACATCAGTCTAGTTGGTCCATGCACCCTGGGATTACCAAGATGTATCAATATTTGAGACGTTGGTATTGGTGGTCAGGGATGAGGTGGTCGATTGTATACTTTGTGTCACGATGCTTTACTTTCCATAAGACTAAGGCAAAGTACTAGAGACTTTCCAACTTTTTGTACCCTTTACCTATTTTGGTATAGAAGTGTGATGAGATATCCATGTACTTCATTGTTGGTTTTCCATAGACTCCTAGTAGGAGGGATGTAATTTGGGTGATCATTGCACTACTTGTGAAATTAGATCATTTCATTTCTATTAAGGAGATGGATAAGATAGAAGAAATCAGGTACCTGTATGTCTAATATATCATAAATATTTATAGAGTTTATTCTATAGTTTTTTATGATAGGTACCATCAGTTTACATCCCAATTTTGGAAAAGTTTTCAAGAGGCAATGGGTACCCAATTGAAGTTAAGCATGGCATGACACCCTTAGAAGTATAGGTAGACTAAGCAATCCATTTATATTCTTAAGGATATACTTCAGGCATGTGTCCTTGATTTCAGTTGTTCATGGGAAAGACATTTTTCATTGATTTAGTTTTCCTATAAAAATAGTTATCATAACTTGATTAAAATGGAACCCTTTGAAGTGTTATATGGGAATCTATGTAGATATCCTTTCTGTTGTGTGTAATTGAGAGAATGAAATTTGGTTAGACCAAACCTTATTTAAGAGATGAAAAAATAGGTACAGTTCGTCCAAAATAGGTTAGAAACATCTCAAAGTCATAAAAATCCTATGTGGACATTCATCGTCACCTGTTGAAGTTTGGGGATGGTGATCGGGTTTTTCTTAGGGTTTCACCTCATTTGGTACCTCATTATTTGAGAAAACATGGTAAGTTAGAATTGAGTTATGTTGTACCTTTTGAGATTATTTAATGACATACAAAGGTGGATTATCAGTCAAAAATTTGTCTCTCTTGACATTGATTCATGATGTGTTTCATGTTTCCCAATTGAGGAGGAGTTAACTAGAAACTTTCCATGAAATTGAATGGGATTATATTGATCTTGATCTCTACGCCTCAATAGTTGAGCATCCAATTCAGATTATAGATTTCTAGGATAAGGTGTTGTGTGGTAAAACAATTCCTTTGTATCATTAATATGGTTGTGTAGATGGTATATCCATGAGATTTGGGAGTAGGGGTCATTGATGATGGAGTAGTGGCCATTTATTTTTTATAGGTCAAGAATCTTGAGCACTTTATGGGGGTAGAAAGTTTCATGGTGAGGAGAATTTTGACACCCTATGAGTTATAGGTATTCCTTATTTTGGGTCTAGTTTATCTATCTTGAGATTATAAAGGCTTTTGGGAATAAGGGGTCAGAAATTTGGAAATTTGGGGAAAATAGGCTAGGTATACAGTTTGTGCAGTCAATAAAAACCATGCAGAATGGATATATTGGTTCTAGTGGTGATTTTCATGGTTTGAGAATAGTTTTTCTAATTGTGTGGATATTCCCAGGTAACCATTCACTTTGTATTTCAAGGGATAGTATCTACTGCATGATTAGCACACAATTTTCCAAACCATGTGGCTTAACTGTGCACCCAGTATGGGTTTCTTAAAATTGGAAAATTACCCTAATTCCTTGGTTATTTTTTAGCTCTAATCTCTAATTAACCCCTCATTAGCTCAAACTGGCCTATCCTTGAAGATCAAGAGGGTTCTCTCCTTGACTCCTTGGTGATTCTTGATTGATTTGGGTGGATTTATTCAAGGTATGTTTGGATCTCCTCTTGTTTTCTCCTCTATTCTCTAGATATTCTCTAAATCTCTCTTCCCCTTGATTCATTGGAACCCAAATGGGTTATGATTACCAAATCTATATGGTTTAAAGTGTAATTTATTATGTTCTTTATAACACCCCGAAAATTATGAGTAACTTTTATTTGGTAGCATATAACCTCTCAAGACTTTATGGTATAATTAATATTTTTAATATATTTTATATCTTTAAATTCATGAAATATTGAGTTATCTTCCATTACACACAACAACTAGTTTCTTCGATAGCTTACGTTACACGTAAGACTGAGTTTTACCAAACAATAATATATTATTAAAATATTATTATTTAATATAATAAAAAGATAAAACATAGTTGTTAAGTTAGAGGTTATGAATAGTATTAACTAACTTAAGAAAATATATGGTTTATAAAAATATAAAATGAATTCATAGGTCACTAATTAATTAGAAATGAATATAAAAACCAATTGAATATAAATGAAATGTTTTTATGCTCATAAAGGTGTTTTATCCTAATAAATTAAATTAATTACTATCAGTGAATGATATTAATGAAATACATATTTTATATATTCAATTAAATATTTTTTAATTTCGTCTAATATATTTGGTAGACGTAAAATAATAATAAACCAAATTTTACGCATAAAAAGCAATATTTTTCTAAAGGAAATTTTGTCACCTTTTGATGGAAAACCTTCTTTGAAACTAAATTTTGGAAATTTTATAAATTTTATAAGTCAAAATAAATTTTTTTTTTTTTGAAATAGGAATTTAAAAATTATCTTAGGGTGAATTTTTGTAAATTTTCTATGAAGTTTTATTTTTTAATGAATAGTGAAAAATACTAAATTTTAATTAAAAATTGCTTTTTCATATAATTTATTTATAAGGTTAAATTATATTTTTGATTGGTTTTAAAACTTAATTATATCAATTTTACATAAATTGATCCAATTTAGGTCATTTTAATCAATTTCACATTTAAATTTTATATAAATACATTTTAAACTTTTGAAAATGTTTACTTTAAAACCCTGCTTTCTCATTCTGTTTGTGGGATTAATTTAAAATTAATTTCAAACAATTGTGTGATTTGAGTTTAGAAAATGGATTCCATATTTTTAATAAGTATAATTTCTAATTTCTAATAATTTAATCTTAGTTTTTGAAAAAAAAAATAGTGAAAATGATTAAAATCAATTACAGCGATTAAGAGAAAAATTAGTTTAACAAAGGAGTAAACCTTAAAATTAAGGCCCAAAATGACCTATATACTTTTTAAAAATCCATTATATATTCATATTTATAACCTATACTCCATTTTATCTAATTTTTTTCATTATTGGAGACACTTTACATGGTAAAAACATGGGTGGAATTCCCTTTTCAAAAATTTACAAGAATGCCACACCTCCTCCACTATAAAAAGGCACTCACTCGTACCACTTATTCACACCTATAAAGACATTTGGATAATAAAAAATCTGTCCAAATAATATAAAAAAATACCACCTCTCATCCTATAATCTTCACTATGGGAAAAAAGAAAACCAAGGAAGGATTTTGGTATAAATGAAAAGGAGTTACCTGAAAATGAGGTAACATTCTTCAACAATCACTTTTATTTTATTTATTTCACAAACCAATAAATTATAATTATTACATGATTATATAATAACCTAGGAATCTTAAATATACTTATAATTTTTTATGCTAAGATTTATACCTACACTTTCACATGCATCCATCAAATGGGATACACAATCATCATTTGTGTGTATGGCGGTCTACAGCCTCGTGAACCGATGTTGTTTGTTATTCAATTTACCACCTTTCAAGGTTGTAATAATGATTTATTTATAGTTTATTTATGATATATATAGTATTTATAATGTCTTTATACTTATTTATTTTTTATATAACACATAACTTTATGCACTCCATTTATGGGAATATGATAACATCGTTTGTGGATGTGTGGACTACCGCCTCCTCAAAGTGATGTGATTTGTTCACGCTATACATGGAATGTATTAAGGATAGATTTAATAAAAATATGTTAAATATATGACATAAATATGATAATTTAATTATAATATATATATATATATATCATTTACTTTACATTCTTTTAAATATGAAAAATAAATAGAAGTAGTGTTCATGCGTACGTACGACCTATCGTCTCCATGAACAGTACATTTCATTTCCTATATAAAAATATTATGGATTATTATAAATATATATATAATGAATATATATGATATTTAAATAATGTTTTAAATTATTTAGATAATGAAATCATTATATAATTAGTAGGAACAACAAGTAACAAGTCAAGACATACTTGAAAAACTAGGCAATTAACACTTGAAATAGTGAAACTAATGAAAGATTGTTAACAAATAGGTAATGTGATATTATAAGAAGATAATATATTAAATTATAAATATTATTATTTTTATGCTATAAATTATTGACATGTTTAAAACTATTATATGGTAAGTTAAAGGATGCTCACCTAAAAGGAAACGCAAGGTAAGGGATTCTTGTCTCACTTTTCTTTCCATGAGGCATAACCGTTTTCACAACTTAATTATTTTGTGTGGTGCATATAAATCCCCTATTATGTTTTATATAATTAATAATATAACAACTCATTATTAACATACATATAAATTACATTATTTTTTTAATACTCAATTCATTACAAAAACAGATGCCCAAAGACTGTGTTAGTTTAGTGTCTTTAGAAACATGGAAACGTAAACACCGGTACATGAGTGAGCTACATTATCTCCCACTAGGTTATCAAATAATAGAACCCATATTATACATATCATAGATAAAATATATCTTCATATCCTGGGGAAGGAAACATAAAATGGGGTGATCTCAGATGCTCGATAAGGGTAAACCAGGAAGATATGTAAGCATAAACATGAGTATAGGGGTATGAGAACATGATAAAAACATTAGAATATCATACCCTTCATATAATAAACATAAATCATGGAATAAAGGTTAGTATTTCATAATTAATGAACTATAATGAAATCAATATCATAAGCCATGAAATCATAACATGGGAGTAAGATATGGAATTGTGCCATACACATAAATATGTAATATCATTCCCTATAAGTCAAGAGGCATTGCTAAAACTTATTAGGGAACTTCATGGGTACTGCACCTACTGGGAAGAACATGACACCATCCCCATTCGCAGTCATTTCCTTGTAAGGGATATATTTTCCCCATCTTCCCATAGTGTATCGGGTCTCCTCATATTCCCATAGTGGATCAGGTTTCCCCATATTCCATATTCATGGTGACTACACCTAATGGTAAGGACACACCACCATCCCCAGTCATAGTCCTTTCCTTTTAAGGGATATTTTTTACCATATTTTCATATTGTATTTAGTTTACCCATCTTCCATAATCATAGTGATTACACCTACTAGGCGGGACACACCAATATCGCCAGTCACAGTCATTTCCTTGTAAGTAATTAGTTTTCCCCATATTCTAATAGTGGATCAAGCCTGTCGAATTTATTCCCATCATTATCTCATGAGATATGAATCTTTACCCAATGCATTGGATAGAGATATAGGTCTCACCCATATCATAATAAAATCATTCATACATGTTCCATAAGATAATAAAACTTTCATCATATCAGGACCCATAAAAATAAATGGGATTCATAAACATCATATAATTACCCCTGAAATGAAATGGGTATCATAATAATTTCATCACATCATAACCTATGGAAATATATAGGTTTCATAATCATTTCATCAAAGTATAACCTGTGAAAAGAAGCGGGTTTCAAAAGCATATAACCTGTGGAAGAGAAACAGGTATCATAAACATC
The DNA here is from genome assembly GCA_963277665.1 of Viscum album. Lineage (NCBI taxonomy): Eukaryota > Viridiplantae > Streptophyta > Magnoliopsida > Santalales > Viscaceae > Viscum > Viscum album. The sequence continues at coordinate 477,618,265 of OY728164.1, read as the reverse complement.
ATGATATTAAAATATAAACCGTTCAAGAAATAATATGAATGGTTTTCTTGGATAATTTCCCTAATAAATATTAAACTACAATAAAGGATGAAATCTTATATGGAGAAGGATTTTTAAATATGTTTGAAACATTTCTTAAGGAAAATATCATTTCTTTGAAAATATTTTTCATAAAACTATTTCTAAATCCTTTTCTTATAAACAAAGCTTTATAATTTCATTTAAAGCATTTATTGTGTAAAATATATTTTCCTCTTTGAGAAATTATTTTTAAAACATAAAAAATTTTGAAAACCTTTTTCTTTTAAAATAGCTTTGAAAACTTATAAAGGAAGCTTGAAAATATTTTGAAAACCTTTTTCTTTGAAAACACCTTGAAAACTCATAATGAAATCATGAAAATTTTTTTAAAACTTTTTCTTTTAAAATAATTTTAAAACTTAAAAATAAGGATTAAAATCATTTTTAAAACAATTTTCCTTGAAAACTTATAAAATAATCTTGAAAAAAATTTGAAAACCATTTTCCTTGAAAACTTATAAAATAAGCTTGAATACAATTTGAAAACCATTTTCCTTAAAAATTTATAAAATGATCTTGAAATAATTTTAAATTATTCTTAATCATAAAACATTTTTGAAAACCTTTTTAGAAAACTTTGTTTTGAAGGAATACATATTTCTGACCGAAAGGAGAAATAATGCTGGATTTTTATAAAAATGTTTTCTTAATTATCTTAAGTATGAAAGAGTTTAAAAATGGTACCGTTACTTGTATATAACATGAATAACCATAGGTTAATAAACTTCATGAGAGTTCTTGCGATATGGGTCATAATATTTCATTAATGGAAGCATAATCTTAAACAATATCAATAAACGATGAGATTGTAGCAATAAACTGTTACCACTTTGGTAACTTTGAAACATAATAAAATGGAAATAATAACAATAAATTAAGATTAAAATATAATTAAAATAATGATATTCATGATATAACATATCAAAGTTATTATATACCCCTCATAGAAAAATATAGGTGCATAACATGGCATGTGTCTCAAAGAAGACAAATTGAGACAAAACTACTTTATCAATTTGGTAACTTTTGAAAAATAAACCCAATGAAATAAATATAATTAAATGGATATGTGAATACCCATAAATTTAATTATAATAATCATAGGATATATCCATGGTAATTATAAAAACCACACAAAATAAATGAGTGATGAATATGACATGTATCTCACATAAATAAAAAGTGAGATGAAATTCTCTTACCTTATGTCTTGACTCTCTTCATACTCGTACAAACCTCATGTGTAATAAATATATGTTTATTATAAATATTTTACAGAAACATATTATTATATATAATAACATATATGGTTTTATTATGACTTTATATTACCCACTTATTAACAAGTCCAAGTTAAGGTTTCGTTTCAGGTAATATCTTCTTTGCTTTTCGCATGTGTCTTAATTTGTTTTATTTTTGGTCCTCATACTTATATAATGATTTAAAGAATGTAAAAAATGATATAAATATCAGTTATATTCAGTGTATATGTATTTATAATAATATATAGAATATATAAATATGAAATATATTACACTATTCAATGAGATGATAGGTCGTACGTACGCATGAATGTTGTTTCTGTTTTCCTTTGTAATATTGAAAGAAAGAAAGTAAATGACATATATGTATATATATATAGTATCATTAAAGTATAATTATTATTTCATATATATAATATAAGTTAATTAAACTAATCCTTAATTCATTCTATTTAGAATGTGAATGAATCGCATCACTTTGAGGAGGCGGTAGTCCACACTTCCCCAAACAAAATTATTGTATTTACACAAAATGGAAAGAATGAAATTATGTGTTATATAATAATTAAATAAGCATAAATAAATAATATATATCATATATATCATATAAAAATAAATTTTCCATCATAATTTCTAACCATGAGATGTGGTAAAGGAAAAATGAACAACATCGTTTCGTGAGGTGGTAGTTCGCCATACATAAGAACGGTAAGTTCGTTACCCATTAGATAGAAGTGAGTGTAAGTGTAGGTATAACCCCTATAATAAAAACATCTCAGTATATTTATTATAATTATGATATTATTTATTCATGTAATAATAATAATTTATGTAGTGGATAAAGAAAATAAAGGAAAGTATCTTGAGGGAGGATGTTACCTCTTCTTTGGGTAACTCCTTTTGGTTTGCACGAAAGGGATTCCTTGGTTAGATTTCTTCACAAAGGGAGGATTAAAGGAGTAATTTAAGGATTTTGGGAAGTTAATTGGGAATATATTGGCCTAACTTAAGTGTTTTTAGAGGTGTGAATAAGGGGGAGAGGTGGTGGCCTTTTATAGGGGAGAGAGGGGATGCAATATGCATTTTTGAAAACAAGTTAGGTGTACCCAAGTTTTTACCTAAAAAAATAATTAAAAACCAAAAAAACTAAATAATGGAAGGTTTATTTCCAAACTACGTTCATAAAATATGTGTTTAAAACGTGGATGGGTCATTTGGGATCTTATGTTTAAGGTTTAGTCTCTTGTTAATCTTAATTTTACCTTAATCACTGTAATTAATTTTAATCGCTTTCACTAATATTTTTGGTCAAAAATTAAGTTTATATTATTAGACTATAAATATTATACCTATTAAAACCATTTATTTATATTTTTTAAAATTCAATTCACATAATAGGAAAAATTAAGTTTAATTTTGATCTCGCAGACATGGCGAGAAAGTGGGTTTTTAAAGTGAGAATGTTCAAAAGTTTATTAAGAATTTATATCTGAATTCAATATAAAAATGATTAAAATGAAATAAATTGGATTAATATATGTATAATTGATCTATTTTTACTTTAAAATAAAATTAAAATATAATTTAACTATACAAATAAATTAGATGAAAAAGTAGTTTTTAATTAAAATTCAGTATTTTTCATTATTCACCCAAAAAATGATGTTTCTCAAACAAATCCCAAAAATTAACCCTAATATAATTTTAAAATTATTAATTAAAAAATTATTTTTATTTTATCAATTTAAATTTCTAAAATTCTCTAAAATTAATTTTATTAGTGTTCATAGAAGGACATAAAAAGCAGTTCTTTTGAGAAAATAGTATTTCAAAACATATAAAGACTTTACCAGAAAATTATATGTGTTATCATCATTATATTTTTTTATATAAAACCACTATAAATAATATTTAATTTTTTTTATTAATATTCATATTATTATGTTTAATGGCTATGTTATAATTATCTCGTTTAATTAATTATAATAAAAAATGATGTTTCGTAGAAACTCAGTGTTGTGTGTAACGCAAGCCAAATCGGTGTTGCGTATAATGAAATCCAATTCAATGTTTATTTTAGCTCAAATTTATCTTGGGGTATATTATAATGAAATATTAACATGGTTTAGCATACAAATCAAGAATAACTTGGTGCTTTCATATAACACAAGTTATATTCAATGTTTCATGAAATGCAAAATATCAAAAAGATTAAATTAATTTGAAAAATATATTTCACAAAAAACTCAGGGAATTAAAAATACATTTATCTTCATGGTATTTATATTTTAATTTGAAATTATTTCTTTTATGGGGATTATAATTAAAAAGTTATCGAGTAGTAAGGGACTTTGTCTCGATTTCCATTCTTTGAGGCATACTTTATTATTGTGCACCTAATTTATTATATATGGTGTACATACTAACACTTTGACATGTAATGTAATGTTTTATTCATAATTCATGACAATTTGAGTTTTAATTTAAATTATTTCATCTAAGTGGATTTACACTTAAAGTTACCCAAGCGGTAAATAAATTTCATAACTCAATTCGTTTTTATTAGGTTATATTACGTCCTCGTTGTTGTTAATATTCTATGATTATGTGTATAATGAATTTGAATTTATATTGATTTATTTACACTTATTTTATGTAGATTTATAGTTAATAAACATAATCAATTCATTGATTAATTCTCACTTCAACTTTATGACCATTTTTTAAGGGTTTATTTCACAATCTCATTCTAATCCAGATTGCTTATTCTTGAAATTCCATTAAAGGAGTTTAAATGAACATTGTTAAAATAAACCCTTTAATATTATTATATTTTGGTTATTAATGACCTTTTTCAATTAATAGTACCATTTTTTCACTCTTTGGTTCTCAAAATGTTTTAAATTTTTTTTTAAGAAAACCCAACTTCATTTCTCTCTTTAGTCAGTGAACCATTTTTCTTTTAAAAATCATGTTTTATTAAAATTATTTAAAAAATGTTTTTAACCTTTTAAAAATTATTTATTAAATAAATTTTTACCCCTTTTTTATTTTACAAATGTTTTCAAAGTAATATTCTTGTCTCTTTCTTAACAATGTATTTTTTTAACTATTTTACTGTGAAAAAAAGGAATGTTATTTTTACCTTGTATGACATGTATGGATTTACTAGCCCTCATTTCTTTGAATCTTAGTTTACAATTTTAAAAGGTTACTTTTTAAAGAAAATGTTTTCAAAATTTATCATCAAAGAAAATTATTTTCAAAAAAAATCAAAATAAAATGGATATTTTCCTCATGAATGTTTTTATAAGATATTTTTATAGTATTTATATTCATCAACAACAAAAACCCTTTATTTTTAATATACTTGGGATAGGTTGTATTGATATCATCCTTATTATTCCTCTGGATGGTTTATGATTAATTTTTCCAAGGATATTATTAACATTCACTTCCTTGATTCCTTTGTTAGTCCCCTCAAAATATTCAATTTCCTATGATCATTAGACATTGAATTTATCCTAATTATCCATATAATTTATCATAGATATGTTTTTTTCCTAAATTGTATAAATTTTTCACATAAGATGTTTAATTTGATAGTTTTTTAATTTTTTGTGGAAATATTGATTAATGTGTATCCTTTATTTAATATAGATATTTTATAAGGTATATTTTTTATTCGATATGAGGAATGCTTTGAATAGGCATTGACGTGTGGGGTCCGAACTTTATATAGCTCCTTGATGCATCGACTGGTTCTCATGATAAAAATTAATTACACAAATTAAATAGGTTTCTACCTATAGTTTTAAATCTTCTTATGAAATTTCTTAATGGTATAGGTTTTCATTTTCATCAGACATGACATCCAATAATTAAGCATTTCCTTCATTTTGATTCAGCATTTATTATCCATGAGATTTTTACTATGAAAAGGTTTATGGATGCATTTAATTCTCATTTTATTGATTATATGGAATGTGTTTTTAGTTTATTACCTTTCCATGTTGATTTTTCATTATCCAATTATTTAAATGGAATGTGTATTCAGTTATTTACCTTTCTATATTTTTTACGCACTTCCTTCTCAGTTTATTGATTAGATGGAATGTGTGTTCAGATATTTACCTTTCTATAATGATTATGCTCATTGATTCATTATTTATTCCATTTTAATTACTCTTACTAAGAATTTGAGTACACCCTTATTATGTTTCCTTTCTACAGGATTTCTTGAATTATGCTAAGAAAGATATGCAAGGATACTCTAGATGGAATAAAGTTATTATCCTTGAAAAAAAATTGTGTTGTAGTTTTTGTATTCATTTATAATACAAGATTTGTGTATGTATCTAGTTTAATAAGAATAATAAAATATTTGGTTCTTTGGGATGTGATTTACTTGTATCTTATGCCAATGTAATGGTTGCACAACTCTGGCTCTGGGTTTTCTAGAGTTGGGGTCACTACAGTTGGTATCAGAGTAGGTTTAGTAGAAACCTTGGGGACTAGATTTATAAAAATATAGATTAAATAACATATCCCTATGGTAGAATTTTAGGATAATTATAAAAGAACGTCCTAAAGTTTTGGTTAGATAGAGATTATGTAGTTTTACTAGAAATACATACTTGTATGTATACTAAAACTGGACATGGTTTTGGTATAGATATACTTAGGGGTAACAACTTCGAAAAGGTGCATTAGGACTAACTCGAGTTTAACCTAGTACATGACAATAGGCCTTACTATGCACTTGGTTTAACACTCCTAGGGGATATTCTTAGGATAATTCACATTTTCTTTATAAACCATTGTGAAGGATTTGAACACTTGATGAAAATAAATAACCTAGGTTAAACCTAAGGTGTTTTAGATTAAAAATAAGGAGTCATGATTTAGATATCCTATAAATGATTATATATTTTTCTCACTATGACTATTGTTACTCACACTATGATCCCTGGTTTTATTCAATGGATGGAACCCGAAGGAGTTATGTTAACATTGAACATGAAGGACAAGGTGGTGACATTTAGAAACCAAATGAGGTGATAATAAGAGTGAAATATACAATGTTTATGCATAATCATTTTTTCCAAAATATAATTAACAACATATACCTTAAACAACTCCCAAACTCTCTATAGAAGAGAAGGATAGATTTTTCTAAGATCTAAAGTGATGGAGACCATGGAGAGAATAAGGCTCAATTTCTATCATGCAAGAAATGTGGAAAAAGACACCTAGTAAAGTGTCTTAATGGAATGGGGAAATTATTTGTGAGTAGGAAAGAAGGACATAAAGCAAATAATTTCTGAGGAAAAATTAAGAGTATGATGGAAGGAAATAAATATCATCATGAGGATCCATTTATAGTTTATTTCCTTATTTGTAGGGTACCTAAGAATTACCTGATTCAATTCCCACTTCTAAAGGATAAACTCTAGACCAAGGAAGGACTAATGTGAAAATAAATGGTTGAAGTATTTATGTATTGAGGTTGTATTAAAAAACTTAGTTAAAAGGAAATTTAATGATTAAATTTCAAGGATGTCTGTCATATTTATTTTGAAAATTATATTATTATAGTATAGAAAATGGACAACCCACATTACAAGTGACAACCCACATTACAAGTGACAACCCATCAAATCCAGCAAAACGGTGGATCTTGAACTCATGACTGAAGGATAATAAATGTTTTGCACCTACTACTATCCTACATGATGTCCCAGTTGATATGTAATTATTTTTAGTTAAACAATTTGACCAATAAATATTAATAATGAACCAGTAGTTTAACTTTTTAGGTTTAGAGATTGATGTATTAACCATATTGGTTTTAGAAAATAGTTAGATACAAATATAATTACTTGTTTTATGGGTATTGCAACAATATTTTAGTGCTTCAAAAAATGGGTTCATTCTTGGATATCCATATCATAGAGTAAGGGATGAATTATAATTTTATTGAATTAAACCCAAAATATGGAATTGTTCATATGAAATTTAATTGTATCAAGTAAGTGTATTTCCTTATATTATTAGGTAGTAAAATAATTACTCAATATTAGGAAAATAATCAAAAAAATATTGTCCTATACCTTAATTTTTGTTGAACTGATGGTATTTTAAATCATAAAGAATTTATGGATTTTAGTCCCTCAAATTTCCATTGATTATTTTCTTGTTTATGATCGATGACTTAAATCACTCCCTATAAATATTTATTCTTTTCCTCTAAGACCATATCTCCACTTTCCAAAAATGTTATTCAACTTATAGACCTAGTTATATGTTAGTCCATGTAAACTTTGTACTCCAATTATCTCTTTTATAGAGGATGTTTTATGATCCCTTCTCACTATGTTGGATTTCAACACAATAAATATCAAATAATGTATTACCAATATCAAGTTTAAATTGTGAGGATGCAATTCGTTTATGGTGAGGAGAATGTAACACCCTAAAAATTCTAAAAAAGTAACTTTTATTTGATAGCATATAACTAATCGAGACTTTATGGTATAATTAATATTTTTAATATATTCTATATATTGAAATTCACACAATACTTAGTTATCTTTCATCACACGCAGCAATGAGTTTCTTTGATAGCTTATATTACACGCAAGACCGAGTTTTACCGAACAATAATATATTATTAAAATATTATTATTTAATATAGTAATATATAACCCAGGTGTTAAATTAGTGGTTATTAATATTATTAAATAAATTATTAAAATATATGGTTTATAAAAATATAATATGAATTCATATGTAACCAATTAATCAGAAATGAATATAAAAACCAATTGAATATAAAGGAAATGTTTTTATGCTCACAAATTCATTTTATCATAATAAATTAAATTAATTAATATTATTGAATTTTATTAATGAAATATATATTTTATATATTAAATAAAATATTTTTAACATTTTTCTAATAGATTTGATAGGCATAAAGTAAGAACAAAACCAATTTCACACATAAAAAAACAATATTTTTCTAAAGGTAATTTTGTCACCTTTTGATGACGAAACTTCATTAAAACTAAATTTTAGAAATTTTATATGTCAAAATAAACATAATTTTTTAAATAGTGATTTCAAAATTATCTTAGGGAGTTTTTTATTTTTCTGTGAAGTTTCATTTTTGATGAATAGTGAAAAATATTGAATTTTAATTGAAAACTTCTTTTTCATCTAAATTATTTATAAGGTTAAATTATATTTTTGATTTGTTTTAAAACTTAATTAGATAAATTTTACATAAATTAACTCAATTTATTTTATTTGAATAAATTTTACATTTAAATTGGATATAAACACATTTCAAACTTTTGAACATTTTTACTTTAAAAACCTGCTTTCTCGTTCCATCTGACGGATTAATTTTAAATTAATTTATACCAATTATATGATTTGAATTTGGAAAAATGGATTCCATATTTTTAATAATCATAATTTATAATTTATAATAAGTTCAATTTAGTTTTTGACCAAAAATATTAGTGAAAGTGATTAAAATTAATTACAGCGATTAAGAGAAAAATTAGCTTGACAAAGGACTAAACCTTAAACTTAAGGTGAAAAATGACCTAGAAATTTATCCAAAATACATTTTATGTTAATATTTAGAACCTATAATCCCTTTTATATCGTTATTTTAGCCACTTTACATGGTAAAAACATGGGTGGAATTCTCTTTTCAAAAATTTATAAGAATGTCGCTCTTCCTCCACTATAAAAGGTACTCACCCCTCTTTATTATTCACACCTATAAATATATTTTTATCATAAAAATATATTAAAATAATATCCAAAAATCCCTTTAATAATCCTAGAATCCATAATTTTTTCATAAAGAAAACCAATTAAGGTATTTGGTATAAACTAAAAAAAGTTACCCAAAAACGAGGTAACATTCTTCAACGATCACTTTCATTTTATTTATTTCTCAAACCATTAAATTATTATTATTACATGATTATAAAATAACCTAAGTATATTAAATATATTTAGATTTTTTTTATTTTAATAGTTCAACCTACACTTTCACACACATCCATCAAATGAGATACACAATCATCGTTCGTGTGTATGGCGGACTACCGCCTCACGAACTGATGTCGTATGTTCTTCCATTTACCACCTTTAAAGGCTAGAATAATGATAGATTTATAGTTTATATATGATATATATATTATTTATAATATATTTATTCTTATTTAATTTTTATATAACATATACATTCTACACTCCATTTGTAGGAATATGATAACATCGTTTGTGGGTGTGTGGACTACCACCTCCTCAAAGTGATGTGATTCGTTCACGCTATACATGGAATGTATTAGGGGTGGTTTTAATAAAAATATGTTACATATATGGCATAAATATTATAATATAATTATAATATACATATATATATCATTTACTTTTCATTCTCTTAAATACGATAAAGAAATGGAAGTAGTGTTCATGTGTACGTACGACATACCGTCTCCGTGAATAGTACATCTCATTTCCTATCTAAAAATATTATGGATTATTCTAAATACATATACACTTAATATATATGATATTAAAATAATTTTTTATAGTATATATATGATTAAATCATGATCTAATTAATAGTAACAACAAGTAACAAGTCGAAACATACTCGAAAAACTAGGCAATTAACACCTGAAATAGTGAAAATAATGAAAGATTGTTAACAAACAGGTATAAGATATTATAATAAGATAATATATGAAATTATAAATATCATTATGGTTATTTTATAAGTTATTTACATGTTTAAAACCATTATACAGGAAGTTAAAGTATGTTCACCCGAAAGGAAACACAAGGTAAGGGATTCTGGTCTCACTTTTCTTTTAGTGAAGCATGCATCATTTTCACCACTTAATTATTTTGTGTGGTGTATATAATTCCCCTATTTTATTTTATATAATGAATAAATTTATCTACATATTATTTATAGTTTAAATTGAAATTATTTCTTTCAGGGGGATTATAATTCAAAAGTTACCAAGTAGTAAGGGACTTCATCTCAATTTCTATTCTTTGAGGAAAACTTAATTATTATGAACCTAATTTATTATATATGGTGTAAATGATACCAATTTTACATGTAATATCATTATTTATTCATTATTCATGATATTTTTAGTTTAAAGTTGAATTATTTCACCTAATGGGATTTACAATTAAAGTTACCCAAGTGGTAAAGAAATTTCATAACCCAATTAATTGGGTTATATTACTTCATCATAGTCATTAATATTATATTATTATATGTATAATGAATTTGACTATCTATTTATGTATTTACACTTCTTTTATTTTTATTTAAATTTGATACAGATAATAAGTTCATTTATTAATTATCACTTCAACATTATGACTATTTTAAGTGTTTATTTCACAATATCATTCTAATCGAGATTGATTATTATTTAAATCACATTAAAGAAATTTGTATGATAATTTTTCAAATAAACCCTTTAATTTTATTCTCCTTTGATTATTTATTACCTCTTTTAAGTAATAGTATCGTTTTTTCACTCTTTGGTACTCAAAATATTTTATAAAATGTTTTTAAGAAAACCTGACTCCATTTCTCTCTTTAGTCAGAGAACTTGTTTTCTTCTAAAAACCATGTTTTATTAAAATGTTTTCAAAATTATTTTTAACCTTTTCAAAATTATTTATTAAATAAATATTTACCCCTTTTTCCTTTTATAAAATTTTTCAAAGGAATCTTATTTTCTCTTTCTGAACAAGGCGTTTTTCTAACATTTTTAACGTGCAAAATGAATTTTATTTTTACCTTGTATGACATGTATAGATTTACCCACCATTATTTATTTAAATATTCCTTTGAAATTTTAAAAGGTTACTTTTTAAAGAAAATTTTTTCAAAATTTATTTTCAAATAAAAGTATTTTTAAAATGTTTTTCAAAATAAAAAGGATAGTTTCTTAAAGAATGTTTTTAAAATATCTTTTTATAGTATTTTTATTCATCAATGAAAAATACAATTTTATTTTTACTCCACTTGGGATATGTTGTATTTATACCATCCTTATTTCTCCTCTGTATGGTTTATGATTCATTTTTTTAAGGATAATATTGGCATTCACTTATTTGATTACTTTGTTAGTCCCCTTGAAATATTCAATTTCCTATGATCATTAGACATTGAATTTCACTAATTATCCATATCATTTATCATGGATATATTTATTACCTAAACCATATATAATAATTACATATGGAATTTAATTCGAAATTTATTTGATTTTCTAGGGAAATATTGATAAATTTGTACCCTTTATTCAATACAGATATTTGATAAGGCATATTGTTTATTCCATATAAGGAATGCTTTGGACTGTTAGTGATGGGTGGGGCTTGGAATTTATATATCCCCTTTATGAATCAAAATTTTCTCATAAGACAAATTATTTTCATAAATTAAATAGGTTTCTGCCAATAGTTTTAAACCATCTTGTGAAAGGTCTTGATGATATAGGTTTTCATATGCCTCTGACATGACGTCCAATAATTAAGTATTTCCTTAATTTTGATTAAGTATTTATTATCCATGATATTTTAACTATGAAAAGGTTTATATATGAATTTCATTATTATTTTATTGATTAAATTTCATGTGTTTTCTATTTTTAACCTTTTCATATTGATTTTGCCTTATCCAATTATTTAAATATCACATGTTTTTAGTTATTTACCTTGATATATTGTTTACGCGCTTCCTTATCAGTTTATTGATTACATGACATGTGTGTTCATATATTTACCTTTCTATAATTATTATTCTCATTGATTCATTATTTATTATTTTGTAATTACCCTTAATGAGAATTTGAGATCACCCTTATTATGTTTCCTTTCCATGAGATTCCCAAAAGTGTTTTAAGAAATATATGAAAGGATGCTCTAATTATGTTGTAATTTTTTTATTAATTTATAATAAAATAGACATGTATGTACTTAGTTTAACAATACTACTAAACTATTTGGTCCTTTGGGACACGTTTTACTTGTATCTTATGTCAATGTAATGGTAGTAAGCACTGGCTTTGGGATTCTAGGATCGAAGTTTCTATATTCTTTGTGTATATAGTATTTTGAGGACCTAATCTCTTCAATCCCAACCATAATTTTTTAAGGAAACTGGGTTTCCTCCATTGGAAATTTAGGTGTCTCTATACAATTGTTCTATCTCATGAACTACTTTATATTCTTGTAAATTTATTTGGTTTTGATTGTGAAATTAATTGATTTGAATCCTATGAGGGATATTTTTATAAATTTATCTTGGGTAGCATGTAAAATGGTTTTAAAGGGGGTTTTATTTAAAAATATTTTTATGAACATGATGTTTTCGATGAAATTCATCAAATATGGATTTGGATCTAAAATGGATATTCAACCACGAGAATGGTGATTCTTCGCTTGTGAATTTTTTTTATAAAAGTGTGATCATGTTTTACTTGTATGTTTTATGACAACATAGAACTTGGGAACCTTAATTTCATTGATTTATAGATGTATGAAAACCTTATTTTGTGTGGCACCACTAGGGATTAAGTATCCATTAGGTTGTGGCATCTTATGGGTAGGATTAATACTAATAGACTGTGGAAAAATTGGTATTAGTGGTAATAACATTATATTGGATTAATATTACTTTGTGTGTCTTAGTATGTATTATCGTAGGCTAGATCCCAACTTGTGTTTGGTTTTATTCGTGATAGTAAATTTTAATGATTTTATGTGTTCATGCTTGTCTTCTGAGATGTGGATGTTTTTTATTATTACCCTCTATTTATCATTCATGTTTATACTCATACTCTTATGGCTTTGAATATGTATTATTTTAAAGAAAAACCAAATGGTGTTTCATAAAAAATGATTTCAAAGTATGTTTCTTTATAAACTTGTTTTATTTTAAATATAAAACTAATTATTGCACGGTAACAGACATTATATAGATTCATGGTGGTATCCTACTGAGAATTTACCTCACACCCTACATATGCCTTTTGGAATATGTAGATTTGGTTTCATATGATACTAGTAAAGGTAAGAGAATCATATATATCATTTGTTTCTCTTGGTTTTTGTTACTTTCATGGTGTGATGGGATGGAACTGACAGATGTTCACATAGAGATGTAGTTTTGGATTTGTTCTTGACTTTATTTGTTTCCAATTTATCCTTTTGGATTGGTTTGTAAGTCACATGGTTATGTACCTTTTCTTTTGCATTGTACTATGATTGTTTATCTCTTTTCTGTTATCCATGATACATGCTTTGGTTTTTGGTGTTAATATCCACCTTATGAAGAGACTTTTTGGGTGATTTTTCATGTCAACCTAGGTTGGTTTGTTACGGTGCTTATCCACATAAATCTATGATGCACAACCAATATCTAATACCCATGAGTCAGAGTTAGTGGAATTTAACTCTATAACATTAACATTTAGAAGCTTAGAATGATTCTCTTTGAGAATACTTATCAATCCTAGATACCAATATCGAATCATTTTATAGGTCATACCTATTATAGGTATCAATATGATTATCATTAATTATTCTATAATCTATAAAAAAGATAAATTTATAGGTGAGTATTATGTTTTATATATTTTTATCAATGAATTTTAATAAATGTTTCCCCACTAAAATTGATGTCCCCATATATCATAACCATTTAGTGATCTGAGATCCATATTTTACTAAAAAAATACTTCTCTATGATGTTTATATTATAACTTATTTATTTATGTAGGGAATCATCCCAACCATAAAAATTATGATTATTGGATAGTTGAGTAGACAACCCTTTTCCTAGATCCTGTATATGAATATAAACTCAAATTAATTCCTATGGTATCCAAACTCTTTGGGTTTCCCAACTAAGTGTCACACAAATATCACAATGGTATTTAGTCACCTATTTCATATTTTTAGTGATTTCTATAATTCCTTACACAAAATAATCCAAGGGAACCCTATTGTAGAAGAACCTACCCAGTTTGATGATCAAGGTCTTAGAATGGGATTCTTTTGAAGGAATATCACACTTAGTATTTGAGGGTGGTGGTTTTTAAGTTTCAAAAACATGATATACAACATATGTATATTTAATTCATAACTATTTCATCACATGAAATCTTTATCTTCTCATGTTTTATTCCTTTATGTATCCATGATAATAATGACTTAGTTTTATAATCTCTATTTCATCCTGATACTCCTCTCGTCACAATGTGTGGTCCAAATTTAGAAATTATAGTTCCCTTATGAACCAACTAACTAGGTAGTTAGTGGAAGTTAGGGTCAATCCCATGGGGAAGATGGAGAAGCAGTAAACCAGTGAAAATAAAGTGAGTCTTGATTACTTGTCCAAACAGAATGAGTGAAGGGAACAGTTGAAACAGTGAAACTATTTATGAAAATTAAAATAAAAACAAGAGAAAAACATAAAAAAAAAAGATAATCATGTTAGGATTGTAATCCGATTAGGTTTTATTGTGAATTTAATTCTTTATTATTTATATTATATATGAAAATAGTTTACCATGGGGATTCAATTCTATCACAGTTTTTGGTCCAAAAACTTTTGATTGTGTATTTAAAACTTAAATTCCTTGGTCTGGTAATTGAATACTTAAAACATGTTTAGTTTCTTTACCCCAAAATAAAGTGGCGACAGGCTCACCCAATATTCATGGATTCTCTCATTACAACTCCTTTAGTTTTCTTAATTGGTTTCGTTCTTGGTTTGATACGACATCAATGGTAATTTTGGAATTAAGTTCAATAAAGGAATTGTAAAACCAAATTCATAATAAAATCACTACTTTAGAAATTAAATCATAATCAAACCAAAATCTTATTACAACCCCAACATGAGGGAAACTAGCCTCTTATAACCATGGTCATGGTGTGCGAATCATCCAAAACTCAATCCCTACCATGGATATGAGAGGAAGAAGGGGAAGGGTATAATTACTAGAACAAAAATTAAAACAGAATTGAAAAGTAGAATTTAGATATAAGGGAGGTATGAATGACAGAGCGTCAGTACCTCCCCCTAGATGTCTAACTCAAACATTGAGGGTTTCCCTCTTGTTTTTATATTTTAAAACTACATGGCATGTAACATAAATTATATGTTATTTACTCAGGTTAACTTGGTTTGGCCTTGTTTTCTCCACTGATTGGTGATCTGTTGAGATTCCCACTAACTTTAAACACATCGGTAGTGGTTGGTAAGGGTAAAAGACATGTAGCGCCGCCCCACATGGCATGTAGTATCGACTTCAGCCACCAACTACATCTAGAAGGGCTAACACAACATGTGAATGGGTCATACACAGTGTGTAATATCTAGCCATCTACTTGGGTGTATACTTGATCTGGATGATCTGTGTCTAGGAAAAGGTACACAACGTGTGTGTATAAAGTACACACCATGTAGAGTTGAATTTCTCTTCTGATCATTCCTGATTTATAACTTTTGATGGAAAATACCTGAAAAGTACCATGAACACCGAAATAAATCATTTTATCTAAAAAACAACGTTTATCTAGTGAAAAAATGTTTTTATACTCAATAGAATTTATGAAAATGTATACACAAATTGGTCACATAAAATTCCCCCACATTTAGTCATTTTCTTACCCTTAAGAAAAATCTCAACATCTAATTAATGAATTCCATACTCTAAAAAGGGAAGCATTAAACTAATTATACTTATAAATACCATAGCCATAGTATAGGATTCTTAAAAGGCACAAAACATATTTCTATTTCAAATATATTCTAATCATTCCTTCTATATGATTCTGTTAAAGATTTGCATCCTCTTTTATTCACATTTTTTTAACTTTTCATAAAAATTCATGTCACTTGATGATTTACCTCACCATAAGTTACCACACTCATCACTCAAGATTATTTAATCAAAGTTATGCTCAATCTCAAGTATATGAATTCTATCCATAGGCTTGAAATTATTCTCATTCTCTATTATATAAATCAAATCCCAAAAATCATGAGGTCTTTCAATAAGGTTCAAATGATTCTAAGGATTTGGGTAGGTAGGTAATGATGTGAAAAATAATCTTAGAGGCTTGAAAAGGGATGCTAAATTCTTAAATAACAATTCATGATATTCAATAATAAATCTTAATGAAAAGTGCACCCCCAATCAAGACCTCTCAAAGGGTATCATCACTATGATATTCCCTTACCAACATGGGTCTATAAACCATCAATAAAGTGTAATGAATTAATCTGGTCCCTCTTTTGATTTTTTTTCAATATTTTTTAATAATAGACCACTAAGAATACAATAAATAGTTATTTTGGAACACTTATACTCAAATGAACAAGAGTCACTCTCTCCCACACTTAATTTCATGGTTTCTCACCAAAATATACCATGAATATTCAAAAATCCATCTTATAATATCAAATGAATAATCATGAAAAATTATAAAATAATTAGGGTAGGAAGGATAAATAGGCTTGTAATGTGGCTTCCTATCAAGGAATTTCATAGTTTCTAAGTCTTTTACAAAGTTCAGATGTAGGGTAGGTCTCAAGGTCAAAAAGGGATGAAAAACAATCAAATGCCTCAATCATTTTAATGTGATTCAAAAATCTTCATATTTTGGAAAGAAAAACTCACAAGTTCTGGTAGTTATGTATATCCCACTAATATATTAAGAAAGAGGTTATGAGAAATAATATGTCAAAAAGGATTAGAATACTTCTTGAGAATGAGAAAAATAAAGGGTCAATCAGGTCATGACATGAATAAAAATGACCGGTCTAATAAATGTAAATGTCCAAGAATTTAAATCAAGAATAAAACTATATCATCATTCATTTTAAAGTACTTTGAAATTTAAAATATGCATGTAACTTTTAAAATTCCCTTTTATGTATTTATTATTTATAAATATAATTAATCAAATATTTCTACAATTTAAAATATTTCATCTATTAATTATGTCTCTTATATTAGTTTAAGGGAAAATACTAGTGTAGTCAGAGACTCTCCCCCACACTTAATATTACACATGGTCACCCAAGTGAAACACTAATGAGAAGAAGAGGATGTGGGAAAACACTAGTGGTCTAGGATGAGGGGAAGCAGATAAATAAGGAAGGAAAAAATAATAATGAAGAAAAAAATCTGAAATAATACTCCCCTCGTGGAGAGCTCAAAAAGATGGGAAGTAGTCGAAAATAGATGCCCATGTCACTCCAGAGTACCTATGATTGTCGATGAAATGAAAAAAGAAATATGCATGCACCTATACCATCACATCACAAACATAGATTAAAATAGATAGATATAATGAAACAAGTGTGAAAAAATCACTCACGGGGTTGCCTTAGAGAAGGCATCATTTGGAGGACATCAATCTTGGTTGGGGGCCTCAGCGAGTACATATATCATGGTAGAAGAATTAGTAGCAACTGGAGGCATGGGATCGGTTCTCTGTACGGGAGGCTTGGCTGGAAATTTCTGTATGGAAGTAGTAGTAGTAGCATCTAGTTTGGTAGTGGATAGGAGAGCAGAATTCATGGACAGTTTTATCAATTGTGCTTATGATGCTGAAGGCTAAGGATCGTATGGATGAGTAGGGGATGGTGGAAATGAAAGGCCATATTATTGAAGAATAAGCCCCAATATTTGCTCGAGCTATGCGAGTGTCTGAGCCATATCATCCTAGAAGCACTCCATCACAGCCAGGCGAATGGAAATGGGGAAATCAGTTGAGGGTATAGGTGGAAGTGGGGATGTGGATAGATTATAAGAATAGGGCATGGTGTAGGAAAAAGGAATGGAGGAAGAAGTGGGGTGGGGTGTAGAAGGAACATCCACTGGTGGATGGGGTGGGACAGGATCAGGAACACTAATGGGGGAAGGTAGGCCATCTCTTGGCCTTACGAGAGCCGGGGCATCCTGCACAAGCATGAAGCTATCTCCCCAATGATATACCATCCTCATGGTAATAATCATGAAGAAGTATATATGTTGGGGAGAGCCTAAGTGATCATGAGGGATACATGTCTCAAAAACTCCCAAGTAGTGTGCCAACCGGGTGGAATAGAAACCACCATTCAAGTTTCCCTGATGGTTGGGGATCATGGATTAAAAATAGAAGGTGGAAAGACAATGGAGGTCAAGGTAGTCGTGTCGGACAATATAGGTGAGAAGGTCCATGTCTCATCTGGACACAACACCCATGTACTCATGGAATGTAAAAATAATGGTATTGAATCACCGATGGATGAAATTAATGGGAGGGGAAATGATGAGTGTGCTCTTCTGAGAAGTGGGGGTATACCTATGGGCAGGCCTAGTAAGGTCCCACCACATGGAAATGAGGTCAAAGCACTCAGGTTGAGTGAGAGTGTATATAGGATGTGGGGTGGTAGAATGGGATTAGAAGCTGCATCCTCGCCCAAACTTGTCCATAGGTAGTGAGAAATGGTGGTCATCTAGCCTAAATCGAACTGGAGTAGTCGTATCGATGGGCATCTAGAGATACGTGAGTCTATCAAACTTGAAGATTTCTAATAACTCCAAAAATAAATCTTGGAAGGTAGGAATGATGACCTGGAGTTTGTCCAGAAGATGCGTGTGGTCAAGGAGCTCCTCAATCTCCTCCTAAGCACCCATACGCTGGGGCATTGTGATATCCAATAAATGGATGCTCAGCTGGATCATACATCATGAAAGATGTTGTAGTCTATATGTTATAGGATGTCCATCGGCAAAGACCAAGAAGGGGTGCGGCGGAGGTTGGGAAGATACTGATGTAGGTTAAGGTGGGGTTGTAGCTGCTGAAGTGGAGGGTTTAGCTGTGGTGGCAGTGGATTGAGAAACTGATGTCAGAGCTAGCTCTGAGGTCGTGCTAGCAGTAGATGTTGGTGCGGGAATAGTAGGGTCTGCTGAAGTCGTGGATGGATCTGAAGGTGTCACAATGGACATGGGAGCCACTGTACTGGTTCCCTTGATAGTTGTAGATGATTTGGCAGCAGGACTAGAAGGTGTCAAAGATGATGGTACCAGTAGAAGAGGAGATAGCATCTTCAAGGCTGGTGGTTATGAGACTAGAAGAGTCTCGATCGCGGAAGGTGTTGTGGAAGACCTAAGTTAGATCTGGCAGTGAGTCAGTTTCTCCCCATCAGGAGTGAGTGAAGGATGCTTCCCACTAGTGGGATCCCCATCATCCATAGCTGAAATAGAAATAAAGAAAAACAATAAAATAAAGTGAGGAGAAAAATAAGGAAGAAAAGTGAGAAATCAAAAAAAAAGTGCATGGTGTGAAGATATAGGGACACGGCATGTAGTGTGATCATGTGAGGAACATGTGTTCTCTGGATAAACACGCTAAGTGGGCCTGGGTCTAGGAAATGTCTAGTACATGGTGTGTAGTGGAGTTTACACACCGTGTGTGAGAACATGGGTGGTGGTGTCTGTGTAAGTGCTCATACATGGTTCTGGCCTTGGGGAAGATCGTAAAATATTGTACATGTTGTGTGTAGGAACTACACGGTGTGTGTCAGAACATGGTGTTCAGTACATGTACCCCCCATTACATGAACTACTCTTGGTCGAACAAAGTACATGGCATGCACCGATCATACACGTCGTGTGTGAATACATTGGATTGGGGTTGTGTGTTTGTAGTACATGGTTTTCTCATAAAGGTTGGTCAAAGGAACTGTACATGGCATGTACCAAACGTACACTCCATGTGTTTTAAAATTTGGGTAAAATAACATGTTTGGTTTTTTATATATATTACATGGCATGTGTTCTTCATTTTACCCCATGTATTGTGGGTTAGAGCTGAATGGTCAACTGATCCCAAAAATCACCCTAAATGCAACTCAAACTTTGAAATCAAGGGCATAGAACTGCATACCTAGTATGAGGATCACAATGGTGTTGAAATTGTAGCTCGAAACAAATAGAAATAGTGGATTGAAGGACAGGAGTCTGAGAGGCGTACGGAGGAAGCTTCGGAGGGGGAAGAAAACGGGGAGAGGGGGGTTGCACGACATGGGGTCAAGCCGGGTAGGGTTACCGACCTTTATAGGCACACAACACAACATGTATAGTGTCTAACATGCCATGTAAGTAGTTTTTTTTTAAATAGAAATCTAATTATTATAGTAAACTATATAATTATTATTATTTATAATTTAAAAATATATATATTATTTACAAACAAAAATAAACCTATACATGTAATGTATTGAAGAAATGCATTTCATGTTTTATAAAATTAGAAAAAGAGAACTACAACCTTCGGTCTGGTGCTTGGGGTGTGATTCGAACTGACGACCGGCTGATCTGAATGCTAACCATCAACCACTGGATCGAAATTTGTAGTGCTGCACAATTTTATTAGCCTTTAATATTTAAAGTATAGGTGCAGTACTACATGGGTAAAATGCATGGCATGTGGTTTTAATTATTGAAATATTGGGATGGAGTAGGGAGATTAGACGAGTTCAAACCCGGGTCTTTTGGACCCTAGCCTATGTCTCTACCAATCAACCTACATCATCCCCAGGTGATTTCTTATTTTGGAAAACTTTTTTAGTTATTTTGAAAAAATTACTCACACAATGTGTATCGTAATGCATGACGTGTGGTTTTATTAAAATGAAAAAACAATGGAATTGGGACGGTTGTCAGGACTCGAACTTGGGTCTTTCGGATTCATGGGTTATGACCATGTCAACCATTTCATCCCCACCATGATTTTTCTTTTATTTTGAGGAAATTTTATTTTAGTTTGAAAATACCTCAAACATCGTTTAAACTAAACACAGGTTCTAAAATAATGATCCATGTACTAAAGGCAAGTGTGGAGTGATTCAAACAGGTGATAGCTCAGATACATCCCAGTAACCTTTACATTGGCACATTCCTCATCCCTATTTATTATCTTAATTAATATTTATTTATAAAAAAAGTACTATAATAATATTCACTAAAAAATAAGTACACACCGTGTGATAAGAAAAACACAACCTGTAATCTCATTTTGTTCTTATTTTTATTGTAGATGGATGAAGTGGTGGTACACGGCATGTGAGAGGAAAATACATGCCATTTGTTTATTAAAAATAGAAAAGAAAGAAATAGGGGAGAAAGGAATAGTCGGGTTACCTCCCAGTAAACTTCATTGTTTTAGGTCTTTGGATCGATTTGAGTTATGGTTACTTACCTGTAATCTAAAGGTGGATGTGGATTTCATAGTGTGAAACACCACATGTATCTAGAACCCTCATCTGGGTTCCAATATTCTTGACCTTTAGGTGGTCTGGGTGGTGGATTATAGTAGCCCTAATCCATGGCCAGTATATATTGAAGGTGGACTTGGTTCTTGGATTGATTCAGTACATCCTCCGCCTTCTGAGTTTCCTGCTCTAAAATGCTAAAAACCTAAAAATAATTGCAATCATCCTCTGAAATAGGTATGTAATCAACTGAGGGTTTCTAAATAAATGTTTGATCGAGTTCAGTATTAACATGAGATGATGTGTTCCCGTATTCAAAATTTGAGTTCTGGAAATTAATTTCTGAAATTTTTAATGAATGGAAGGTGAAACCCACATCATAACATGTATCCTCAGTTGAAAAAAAAGTTAGAACACCCATCCTAAAACTCAACCTAAGGATTCATATTGGAAATTATCTCAGATATCTGTTCTGCCATATTTCTGAGTCATCCCAACATTTCAGTTTGGTCCAAATGGTGTGTGGTAAATGCCTGCATCATCGATAATAACCTTTCGTTATTACCCAAAAATGGTTTTGAAGTAGAAGAAGATAAGGGTGGTGTGGATAATGTACATGGGTTTTCCTCATATTGAGACCCATCATCCATATATGGATAATACTCTTTTGAGGGTGGGTATGACAATGCTGGATCATATGGATAAAAATCCTCTTCATGTGGATTGTACCACTCCACAGTCGAATAAAAATTCATGGGATATTGGGTTGAGGTTCCTAAGAAAAATAATCAAGAATAATAAAAGAAAAAGGAAAAACTCTGGGTGAACCAACCTTTAACCCAGACTTGCATTGCTTCTTTCCATTGATCCTCAGAAATGGTGCATGAATTTGATATTTCTCCAATCACATGGTGCGGTCCAAATTTAGAAATTATAGTTCCCTTCTGAACCAACTAACTAGGTAGTTAGTCGTAGTCAGGTTCGATCCCATGGAAAAGATGGAGAAGCAGTAAACTAGTGAAAATCAAGAGAGTCTTTATTGGTTGGCTAGATAGAATGAGTAAAGGGAATGGTTGAAGTAGTAAAACTATTTGTGAAAATTAAAATCAAAACAAGAGAAGAACATAACAAAAAGAAGACAATTGTGTGAGGGTTGCAATCCGATTAGGTTTTATTGTGAATTTCATTCTTTAGTATTTAGATTATAGATGAAAATAGTTTACCATGGGGATTCAATTCTATCACAATTTCTTGGTCCAAAAACTTGTGATTGTGTATTTAAAACTTTAATTCCTTGGTCTGGTAATTGAATACTTAAAACATTTTTAGGTTCTTTACCCCAAAATAAAGAAGAAAAAGGCTTACCCAATGGTCATGGATTATCTCATTTAAACCCCTTCAGTTTTTTTCATTAGTGTCATTCTTGGTCTGATACGACATCAATGGTAATTTTGGAATTAAGTTCAATAAAGGAATTATAAAACCAAATTCATAATAAAATCACTACTTTAGAAATTAAATCACAATCAAACTAGAATCTTATTATAACCCCAAAATGAGAGAAACTAGCCTCTTATGACCATGGTCACAGTGTACGGATTGAGATGAAAATCAATCCCTACCATGGATACGAGAGGAAGATGTGGAAGGGGAGAATTACTAGAATAAGAATGAAAACAAAATTGAAAACTAGAATTTGGATCTAAGGGAGGTCTAAGCGATAGAGTGGAAGCACATCCCCCTATATTTCCAACTCTAACATGGAGGGATGACCTCTTATTTATATATTTTAAAACTACATGATTCATAACATAAATTACACACCATGTACTCAGGTAAACTTGGTTTGGCCTTGTTTTCTCTATTGGTAGGTGATCCGCTGAGCCACCCACTAACTTGCAACGTGTTGGTATTCGGTTGGAAAGGGTTCACAGTGTGTAGCGCCACCCCACATGGTGTGTAGTATTGACTTTAGACACCAACCACATCTAGAAGGGCTAACACGATGTGTGAATGGGTCGTACACAGCATGTAATATCTTGTCAGCTACTTGGGTGTGTACTCGGTCTGGCTGATCCTTGTCTAGGAAAGGTACATGGTGTGTGTGTGTGTGTGTGTGTGTGTGTAAATTACATTCCATTTATAGTTGAATTTCTCTTCTGGTCATTTCTAATTTTTGACTTTGGCTAGAAAATACCTGAAGAGTACCATGAACACCTAAATAAATCATTTTATCTAAAAAACAATGTGTATCTAGTGAAAACATATTTTTATACTCAATATAATGTATGAAAATGTATAAAAAAATCAGGCACATCACATCCACCAAATTAATATATTCATTCCATATTAATTTGTAACCCTTTACACAACCCAAAACTTCTATTACTCACCCAAATATAGATTCCAAACATATTTATATATATAAAAATTCATCTTATATATGCACAAGGTACATGAAATTTTATTATAAAGTTTTAAAACTATATGATATTGATAATATTCACATGAGTAATCCCAAATCCACAATTAAGCAACCCTCACCTTTCTAAAATAAGGCATAATTCTACGAGCTAGTGGAAAGTTTAACTTAAATTCCCTCAACAAGAGGATACTTTACTCAAGAGATAATTTAATTCAGAATAATTATAAAACCTAATATGTATAAACAATATCTAATAATTAAATTCAACCTTATAGCTTCAATTATAAACTGAGGTAAAGGTAGATGAAAACTAAATCTTATGAAGTCATGCCTAGCATGTAATATATGGCTAGGCATTCAACTGAAAGAAACTTATCACGTAAATTAAGCATACATAATTTTCACAATTTATAAAAAATTTATAAATAAGAATATTCTAAAGTAATTAACACATAAATAAACACTTTATTTATTTTACAAAACATGATATATATATATATATGAAATTTTCATATTTAATTTAGGCCTAAAAAATAAATTTTACATTACCTAACACTTATCATTTATAAAAAATTTATAAAATATAATCATAATAAACCAAAATATTAAATTTATTTAATTTTATATTTGAACCAAAACTTGAGAATACGTTAACTCTTAACGTATTGTCAAGGTGGAATCCCGCACTATGTTGTCTTATAATGTAATTTCAAGCAAAGTATCATATGTTATGTTGTCTCATAATGTAATTTCAAGTACTGGATTTAAAATACTCTAGGTTTGTGGCTAAGAATCTAGGCTATGTTATCATATAACATACATTGTGCCTTGAAATCCATATTATGTTATTGGTATAATATAATGTTAAGATCTAGTAAAAGTTACGTTATTGAATAATCATAACATGAGGGACAATCTTGAGAATATGTTATTGTATAACGTATTGTCAAGGTATCTCAAGATGGACTATATTATCAAATAATGCAATATCAAGTTCTATTAAAGGATATGTTATTTTATAATCATATATTTAGGATCTCACTTGAAATTACATCAACTCTTAACATATTCTCAAGTAGGAGAACCTCACATTATGCTATCATATAATAGAATATCGGATGGGATGATCCAGTTGTGTTATGATAAACTTGTTCTTCATAAAACTATAAAAGACATATGTTGATCCATTTAAGAATAATGCTCTAATACCATTAAGAGGTTTTGTATGTTCATTGTATGAGCTTGGTAGAATAAGTGAACCCATGTAATGCTTAATATATCTTAAATAGTATCAACATACAATGAAATATGGATAACATAAATAAGTGAATACCTTACTAGCTATAAGATTCATCTTTAATATTTTATGAAGTATGTTTGATAGAGATAATCGAATCAACAAACAAAAGATTCATTCCTTTGTGGGAATACACTAGTCTTTGGATCCTCATTCATAATGAGAGGATCATGAATTACCAAAGGTTTGTTAGCTCCTTCTCCATGAGACAAATGATGATCAAGGAATAAAATAGGTTTTAAACTATCTATAATTCAATGTGGGTACAACCAATGAAGTTAACTCCTTCCTTTTTATAGTCCATCCCTGAAACTCTTTATTAAAAGGAGAGTGTTGACCATATCAGGTTACATCTCATGGTATCCATACATTATTACCTATTAGAGTATATTACCATTTGGAAATTTTAAATGGATCATCATGCCATAAATGAATCAAATCATTGATTTATAACTGATGAAATTTTTTGGGTGGAAATGGATGAATACATGCACTCAAAATCATAAAACAAAGTTTTGGTAGGTGCAATGTAGTATCAAGATACATCACATGCAGACCAAAATACATTGGAACCAATGTATTCTCAGGATTATACTTAAGGATACATTGGTGGTAATGTATCATTAATATTCTGATTCACATCACATGTATATCTATTTTAGTTCACATCCAACTTTTTTCACAAGTTATTATATATGATACAATATAAGGTGAAATGGAACATAATTATTTTAGGCATTAGTGTAAGTGGGAGATTGAAGGAGATATTCCATGAAACCCATATTCATATGATTCATTGTGGATATATTATAGGTTATTATTGGATATATCATAAGTCATGAAATGTATATTTCATGATATTACTTTATCTATTCATATTGTATGATTGGATGATATCGTACGTGTTGGTATACTTTTGAAAAGAAAAAATAAATTATCTCCCCCTTTAATTTGGTCAAAGGAGATAGATTCCCATTTAATTTTCCTCCTTAAATTTTATTAATGAGTTAGGGGAAATGGGGTTAGTATTATCTATAAAATGAGGCTATTCTCTCTGTGTAAATCATCAACTTCGGCATACAACATCTCCCAATTACAGTTCAGTATTTGAGTGGTATTTGTGATGTATTTATCCATTTATTCAAGAGATAATATTTTAATTGTTTTATATATGTAATATTTAGAGAGATTCTATACCCATTTTTACCCATAGTTATCCTTCTATTTTCCCATGTTTTTTACTCCTTTCTATTTGGGGGGTTTCTATGTTACATCTGGAGTTTATATTTTTCACATTTTTCACTTTATTTTCATCTCACAATTACTAATAATTTTCAGCCTTAATAAGTGTAATAGGAGCCAAGATCTATCCCAATATGGTTCTAGATTGATTTAATTTCTATATGGTGGTGAAATATAAGATCAAAAAATTTAACATGAATAATTTTCTATTGTGGAAAATGAAGATGAAAGTGGTGCTGTGAAAATATAATTGCCTACTAGAAATTGATGAAAACCCATCAAGTGTGATGGAGAATAAATAGAATGAAATGGATGAGAATGTTATTTCTAATATCCATTTGTATTTTGAAAATGATATCCTGTCAATAATTATAGATAAAAAGTCAATAGAGTAAATTTGGGATACTTTGACAAAGTTGTATGCGCCTAAGCCACTACACAAAAAAAATATTGAAGATAAAATTATATAACCTCCAAATAGTGGAGTCATCATCGGTGACCGGCCATATCAACACCCTTTATAACTTGTGTACTCTTATTATGTCATTGGTCTATAAAATTATGGATACTTAATGTGTGGATATTGTTCTATATATTTTTATAGATTTTTATGATAGACTCATCATCAAACTCACCAATAATATCATGATGGATATGTTTCTCTTCAATGATTTTTCAAATGTGGTTCTTGAAGGATAAATTCTACACAATAATAAGTAATATATATAGATAAAATATCACAAAGTAGAGGCTCTATAAATAGAAATAGGAAGAATGATGGAGCATGGTTCTAGTGGGATCCAGAATCATGGCAAGTCCAAATCAAGGATCAAGAAAAAATAAATCACATGTTACAATTGTTGCAACAAGGGGAACATAAAGAATGACTATTGGAATAAGAAGAGTGGTTTAAATAAATCTCAAGGAAATATGGTGATTACTTTTGTAAATAGAGACATACTATTTAGTGAAGTGGCGGTGACTACTGTCAGTAGGTACCATCACAATAATGCATAGATAATCAACTTAGGGGAAACATGGAACATGAAATATGAATAGGAATGGTTTGATCAGTATGAACCTATCTCGAAAGTATTTATGTACATGGGTAACAATAACACATTAAATATCACTGGAGTTGGTACCATAAAACTATAGATTCATGGAGGTATTGTTCAACCACCCAAAGAGTACACCATGTGAAGGGACTGAAGAAGAATATATTGTCTTTGGGAAAATTTGACAACATCGGGTGCAAGAGTCGCAACAGGAAATGAGTAATGAAAATTTTGAAGGTAAATATTGTGGTGATTAAGTTATAGAAGATCTAAAATAACTTTTATGTTTTTATTAGTAAAATGTACAAGGAGGCGGAAATAGTTGTTGCATCAACTACCTTGGTAGAATCATTGATGATGTCATGGAATCAGAAGCTTAGACATATGTCTGAATAAGGACTGATGATTATTACTATCATAAGTTGTTACCCAATCTTAAAAATTCATCCTTAATATTTGAGCTTTTTTTTTTAGTAAGAAACACTGGTTGAAGTTTGGTATGTCAACGATGAGGAGTGAGGATATCTTAGAGTTGATTCATTATGATGTTTAGTAAGAACATATTATATCCCTAGGAGGGGAAAATTACATTGTATCATTCATTGATAATTATTATAAGATATTTTGGGTGTACCCAATCATGAGTAAGGTGATTTTTTTTTGAATTATTCAAAACATTAAAAGTGTGGAAGGATCTTTAATCTATAAATAAGATCAAGTGTTTGATAACTGAAAAATGGTGGAGAATATACAAGTGAGGAGTTTGATATTTTTTATCAGTAGGAAGGCTTCAAGAGATAGTTCATAGTTCCATATTATCCTTGGTATAATAAAGTAAAATAGGGGATAAACATAACCCTATTAGATAGAATAAGGGAGATATTGAAGACTGAAAGAGTTTCTAAGACAATCTAGGCAGAATTAGTGATGACCTTCTGTTATGTGATCAATTGATCTCCTTTATTGGAAATTGATCTGAAGAAACTGATGGAGATCTGGAGTGGTAAACCCACTACATATTATTGGTTACATACTTTTTTAATTCTTGTATATTCATTGTTTAATGACCATGAAAGATCAAGGTTGGATTCAATATCTAGGAAATGTATCTTCTTAGGATACACTGATGGTGTGAAGGGGTGTCATTTTTAGGACCCCAATTCCCAAAAACTTACTATCAATAGAGATAAATTTTTTGATAAATATAATGTGAAAATTATGATTGATAGATATGTCAATAAAGAGAAAAATTAAACTACAATAGTTTAGGTGTAAGATGAATCAAATTAAGAATATGTTTCCTTTGAGGAATTTCTAGAGTATGGTGATCAAGAACTGGTTGAGTCTGGACTACAATGGTAAAGTTAGGATAAAATATCACAAATATGGAACTCATAATATGTCACTGAGAGCACTATTTTTTACTTCTTATTAAATGGGGATGGAGAGACATATTCTTTTATAGAGGTGACCCGAAGTCCGAGCATATACTCATGGATGCTGGTGATGTAGGAGGAATTTGAATCCCCATACAAGAACAAGACTTGGTATCTTCTAACATTACCTCATAGAAGGAAGTCCATTGGGAACAAATGGGTCTTTAATATCAAGAGGTATATAAATGACCCATTTAAAAGATATCATACAGGAGTGGTGGTCAAAGTATATGTTCATAAGGTAGGAATTGATTTCAATGAAATATTTTCATCTATTGTTAGATTGGTGATTGTTTGGGTAGTTTTGGTGATGTGTGCTATATATAGTTTTCATATAGATTATCTAGATATAAAGAAAACTTTTCTTAATAGTGATCTTGATGAAGAAATCTATATGCTCCAACCAGAATGTTTTATAGAATAAGGTAAATATAACTTCATTTTAAAGTTGAAAAAATCTCTATATGGTCTCAAGCAATCACTGAGGTATTTGTATAAGATATTTGATTCCTATATCATGATCCTTGGATATGACATAATTTATTCATATCCTTATTCATATTTCATTGGTTAAAATGGTAATGATTTTATCATTATTATATTATATGTGGATGGAATTTTTGTTGCTAGCCCCAATAATGATCATATCCAAGATATGAAGACACAGTTGTCTAGGTTTTTTGATATGATGGACTTGGGACTAGCAAATAAGATTCTTGGGATATAAATTTTATGAGACAAAAATAATGGGAATATTTGAGTGTCATATAATAATTACTAGAATAAATTCTTGAAATGGTTCAACTTTCAAGATTGTAATCCAATCTCTACCCCTCTTCCTATTAATTTCAAGTTTTCCTCTACGATGACTCCTAGTATTGAAGTAGGGAGGATGGATATGTCTTGAGTATTTTATGAATTAATAGTGGGGAGTATTATGTTCATTATGGTTTGTAATAAACCATACATTACACACGAAATGGGAGCAGTTAGTGGGTACATGAAGAATCTAGGATGTGAGAATTGGAATATAGTGAATAGGATCTTGAGATACATTAAGAATACCTCAAATGCTGCATTATATTATGGTGGATCAAATTTCACTATCAGAGTATATATTGATTCAGATTTTATTAGTGATTCTAATTGGAGGAGACTCACAAATAGTTATGTGTTTACTCTTATAAGAGGATTTGTGAGATGGATTTCAAATTTACAGTTAGTTGAGGCCTTATCCATGAATAACGCATAGTACAAGGTAACAACACAGGCTTTTAAAGATACATTTTGGATGATAAGGCTGTTAGATGCTCTTAGGAAAAAAATGAGTAGATTCCAATATTTTATGATAGTAAGAGCACCTCACACATTGTAAGGAATCCATATTTTCATTACAAGATAAATCAAATTGAGGTAAAATATCATTTTGTTCGATATGTAGTAGAGGAAGGTCATTTTGTTCAATTGACTCTGATAAAATATTAGAGTCAAATTGAGGTAAAATATCATAAGTTTAGATGGTGTATATCCTTAAGTGGCCTCATAGATATGTGAGAAGCATGGTTTGGTAGATAGAAATGATGTATAAAGATATTATTGGTTCTTAATCAAATATCTAAGTGGGAGATATATTGGTAGAATTTTGAAATAAAAAAAATTGTCACCCCCTTTAATTTGGTCAAAGGGGATGAATTATCCTTTAATTTGGCTCTTGTAATTTGGTCAAGGAGGGAGGGGATAGGGGTTGATGATTATATATAAAAGGAGTCTCTTCCCTCATAAATCACCAGCCTCGACATTCAGTATTCCCTAATTATAATTTCTTATTTGAGTGGTATTTGTGATATGTTTCTCTATTTATTCAAGAGATAATATTTTGAGTGTTTTCTATTTATAATATTGAGAGATTTTTTATACCCATTTTTACCTATAGTGATCCTTCTATTTTCCAGTTATTTTTTACCCCTTTTTATTTGAAGGGTTTTACACATTATATATGGTTTTCATATTTTTCATATTTTTCACTTTATTTTAATCTCACAATTATCATTTCAGTGAAGGGGAAATCATTTTTTATCCCAATAGTATGGGGAATTATGATTATAATAATAAGACATTTTATACAATAACATGATTCAATATTGTCAAATTAATAATACTAGTTATCATTCAGGTGTCTTCCATGTTTTCTATCATAAATTAATTATTTCATAAAATTAAATAGATAAGTGAGTTGGCATAACCAAGGGGTAAAACTAATGCATGAATTAACTTGTAACATATTATTTAATAAATGTTCACTCAAGGAGAATTCTCATGGGATTTATGAATGGGAATTCACCATGATATGGTGTGTACTCAAGACTACCTAGGCATTGTATAAAACTCTCCCATACCCAAAGCTCTATTCCTCTTTACCCTTTTCCTTCATGAGGCACTAGCATGTCATGGGTGATGATAGGATCTTTCTTGAGTGTTGATTGATTCAGCAAAAATTATGGATACCTCCAAAGGAGGGATGTATTTTGGATACATATTTTTATCTTCATCAATCATGGATGAAGAGTGTTGTGGTAGTGATACCATATAAGGTACACATTCGTAAGTTACTTCATTTATAGTTTTCATGATTTTATTTATCTATTAGGATCTATCTTGGTTATGGATTTCTTTTTTTCTTAAGTTGTGTTTAATGAGTGTTTTTAAATCCTTTGAAACCTAATAGTATCATCTTAGGGATTCTTGTTTGTCACATTTTCATTCCAAAGATATGTTATTGATTGTTTTTTTGTTCATCATAATTTTGTGTTCATCTCACATATTCGATTTATCTATCCTCTATGTGATGCTCTCTAAATTCATTCATTATTATTTAAATTGTATTTTCGGTTGTTTTTATATATATATAAATTGATATTTTTATATTATTTGATTAATTTTTATGAAAATTTTCTAGATTTCAAGCATTTAAACTTTACATACACTACTTAGATGCAATTTTGATTAATTATGTGTGTTTTTTATAACACAATTTGTTTTATTTAGTATTTATTATTATTTATATTTTGTTTTGGAGATTTCTTTACCATAACCAAATTTATCTATTCCCTAAAAATTCGAGGATGGAATACAAGTTTCCCCCACTTGTGGGGTGTTGGGCAAGGTAATGTGTGGGGTACCTCATAGGGCGCAAGGTGGGGCACACATGATTCATCCCTATCCTACCTTGTTTTTATCCTTAATTACTAACAAAAAATTTCATATTCCTTATAATGTTATTTTTTGGTTTATTGGAAGTCATTTTTATTTAATTAGGAATTTTTTATTTTACATTTAACATACAACCACCCCTCAGTTGATATTAACATGACCATTCGGGTTTATAATCTTTGACATGTATATTTGAATTTTCATGTAGTGATTCTTGGATAATGCAAGTCACTTATAATTAAATGTATCCCATGTGTGTGATCTATACATTCAATAAAAATTGTCTAACTCATAACTTATTGGAGGAGAATTTGAAATTAAGTAAATTTTTATTTTAATTTCTTTAAGATTTAGTCTTGGAAATTCTTGGAAATATTGTTTCCCAAGACTGGGAGGTATAATGTTACCCCTTTCCAATCATATACAATGTATTTATAGTAAAAAATTTAGTTTTTTCCTTTTTAAATTGGTTTTCCTAGATCATGGGCTTACTGGTGTTATCCTAAGGCCAAACCTGTTAATATATATGAATGAACTTTGTATCATTATAAAAAAAAATCACTCAAATAAATTTAAACATATCATCACAAATAATAATGTATGTAATCTAGTAAAATATGACTATATACCTAGACTATCACAAACCAACCCAGTTCACCCTTGAATCGGGTACCCAAGCTAGCATGCGACAAGTTCCAAAGGGTGTTCCCAGTCCCCATGGGTTAGCGATAAATGTTCGAACGAAAACAAGAATGCATTGAGAATAATTTAACCCAAAAATAATAAAAAGTAGTAG
The DNA here is from genome assembly GCA_963277665.1 of Viscum album. Lineage (NCBI taxonomy): Eukaryota > Viridiplantae > Streptophyta > Magnoliopsida > Santalales > Viscaceae > Viscum > Viscum album. The sequence continues at coordinate 477,585,117 of OY728164.1, read as the reverse complement.
AAGGAAAATAATAACAATTTCAAGTAATAAAATTTTTATATTTGGTATAACTTACAACACAGAAAAATATATACAATAAGACCATCAGAATCAAGTATCCATGTTCAAGTGAGGAAACTATACTTGCACCTCCACCCAACCTGAACTAAGAGATCCACAAATATCTTCTACACCCAATTAGTATGATAACCTATAATATATAGCCATGAACTAAAAATCCCAGTAGGTATCCACCTATTGAACTAATTCATAACACTTTAAAATTAAATCTATAACATGCTAGTTTGAAAATAAAGGTATAAAATAGGCTTCCATGTTTTTCTCAATTAAAATAAGTATAAATATTTTTCCCTTGAAAAACACCTCACTTTCATTAAACCAAGTTTCTTTCCAAATAAACCATAGTTTATTTCCTTTAAAAAATCATTCATAAATTGTAGTTAATACAGTTTTAATGAAAACCTTGAAATAGATCAAAATACCATTTTACAAATATATAGATATATCCATACTTTGGAAAATATAACATCATCATGTAATCCTAAGTTCTCAAGGGGAACAATCTAGAAAAAAGCTGACATGATCATTGATAAAGCAAAGTCTGAACATTGGTAAACAACTAATCACCAATTGACCTACCCAAACTTTTAATCATACCCTGCCTGTCTTGATTTAGGGGCAACATACCATAGGTTAACCTAAGTCCCACTTAGGTCCACTAGCTAGAGCATAACTCTAAACTAGTGAACATGTGTACCTATAATTCCTACCTATCCTACCAGGTCTTCCCATGACATATAAAAAGGATGTGATTATTTCAAATAAAATCATACCATATAATCATATCAAAAAACTACCATTTATCTCACTCACACCTTCAAACACCCATATAGGAACTTACCATTTATCCAAGAATAATAATACAATCCAAATTCCCTCTAAGGGGAAATTCATTACATGGAATTAAACAACCATTAATCCCAATCATGTATAAAAGGGAATGTCCTATGAGTTTTTATTTTCCAATAAACCATTATGTGACAAATGATCCTTTCCAAAATCTACTTTTCATGTCAATCCTTTTAAAGAAATTTAAGGACATTAATAAACCATTATAAAATCATTTTTCTTTAATAATTACCTATTTTAAAATTATTTCTCAAAAGGTACAACACACTCAATCTTTAAAAAACAACACTTTTCCCATGATTTTGGAAATAAACATCACTAAAAATTTCAAGAATAAGTATCAAGAACAAACCAGGCATTTCAATTTTTAAATCAAGTGCTTGAACCTTAAAAACATATTTAAGATCAATTCATATAAAACCCCCATTTTTCTCACTTTTATCAAAATTTCAAGAAAAAAAATTGTGGATATATATACTATATATGAGTAGAAAACATTAAATAACATTGAAACTCTATGATGAAGGTGCAAGAAATCATAGATTTGATCTTAAAGAGAGATGTATAAGTCACCTACATCAAATATATTTGCATTCAAAGACCGTAGAGGTAATCTACCATGGAATATCCTAATAATCCTTATGAAACCTAGAGAGATCCAAACGAACCTTAAGACATTAAAATACCCTAATCAAGAATAACCCTATGTCTCATTTTTAGCTATTATGGATTATAGAGTTATAGAGGATGGAATCATAAGAGAAAAATATGATGACATATTACCTTGAAGAACCAAAATTAAGACTTGAATAAACTTTAATAATGTACCACAAAGGAGGAGAGAAACCAAGGAGGTGTTATTGGGAGTCATAGGAATCAAATGGGATGAAGAAGTACACACAAAAAGGTTAACATTGATCTAAGGTAAAGTGGTAAAACCCTCTAATTAAAACTAAGCTGATTGCATTCATGATGTGAATCATTATTCATGGTGTGAATGGTCATTCAACTCAAATAATAATGATGTGAAATCCCCTTTCATGATGTGAACATAAATGATTTGATATGATACGGGTGAGAGTTATGTAAAAATGGTTCATGGCATGAAACCATCTTTCACGGATTGAATTACTATAGTTTGTAGTTTCCAGCATTGCAGCCTCTCTTACGCCCTCCAAAACTACCTAAAATAAAAAGATAAGAAGGTTACAAGGTAAAACCCCATAAATAAACAAAACAAAAAGAGAATTAAGGCTATTATGTGAAAACATTACTACCATAGCACTTTATATATCCTAAAATTATTAAGGATAATGGTTGATCAAGAGGAAGAAGAAACTCATATATCAAGAAAATAAGGCAACCAAGGACACACTTCTGAATCTAAGCATCAAAAAAAAACCCAAGAAACACCAAACATTAAACTATCAAATATAAAAATTGAAAGAGATCCTAAAATAGTCCAAGAAATAATCTGAGACCAGTTAACAAAAGCTCCAAGGAAAGAGAGGGAAAAGGTTAATTCCATAAACTGAGTATAAAGAAAATAAGAAATACACTGAACTATAAACAAAACCAAAGAACTAGTTCAGTCCATAATATACTTATTGGTTTACAATATAAGAAGGAATTTTCAAGGAAAATAGAAACCATGATTCGATTTAGGGTTCACCAAGACAAACTTATTTATCCTTAAGAAATAGGGGAGATAAATCCTCGATGTGAGAGACTCACTAATGGAGGTCTCCCCAGTATATAATTCCACTAAGACACCGGTACTTCACAAACTGCTAGCCTTTACCAAAGAATCAACAAGGGATAAAACTCAAAAAAGATGTAAGTAACTCCAAATAAGTTTCACTAACTGGTCATTCTTCATATCCAGGTGGTGGTTCCTTAATCACTTCATTAGAACACAACCCTCAACAACCTGATAAATCCTCAAAAATTTCACTAAATCATAAGACCCAAAAAGATTGCCACATCAAGTAAAGAAATGGAGATTAATCACATAAGAATTAAATAGATAATAATTAGAAATGTCATAAAAGGAATCATGCATCAATAATAACTACATAGTATAGATTTAGTTAAAGTGATGGTAACCTAGAACCACATTTATGGAACACTAACTTCTAGTGAATTAAACAAAACATTAGAGCATAACTAACATCATATACTGGACACCCCAATGCTTTCCCTATATTTACTATGTATAACCATTCAAAATAAATGATCTAACACAAGGCCCACATCACACCAAATTAAGATAAACACAATCAATCATAGAGTAAAAATCGTTCCCAATGCAACCAATATCCCATATGAGATAGTCAAAAGATTAAACAAGAGAACAAAACAAACATGAATCACCTCAAAGGTTTTAATATCCAAAGGAATACATATCATTTCCCAAATCAATTTGTGTAAACCCATGTATTCAAACCCTTCAAACTCATATAAAAAAGTCTAAAAACTCAAAATAATATAAATATCACACAAGTATCCATATAAACCTAATTCTTACATCAGAAAGATAAAATCAATAAAAGACATTGTAAATTTCAAAATGTTATCACTAAAACTCAAAAAATAAACCAAAACACACCCACCAACAATACAATTCCAACTAGAGGAAACATATTACATCAAAATAAAAATCAAACAATCTTCACATCATCATAAAGTTTAATAGGTTGAATCGGAGAATCTTTAGAAGGTATATATTTAGCTTCAACTTTATTATAGGTAATTCCCTTACAGATCCTTTGTAGATAACCCAAATGATCACAAGTATGAAAGGTTTTTGAATATTCCTGACAAACAGATTTCTTGTGTTCTGCCCTTTTACACTAATAGAAAACCAAGTGTTTTCTCATAGAGTAAACCAGGTATAATAAATAAGATTGTATTTTCATACTACCAGAGTTATGACTTGGAATGCTTGCTTTTTCCCTTGCTGGAGCTTCCTCCACCACACTTAGAAATAATAGAAACCTATAACATATATGGTTCTCCTTCCAAGCTTGTTTCAACTTCTATATCTTTTTTCACCACCGCTCCATAGGATCCAAGGCCAAAGGAAGACACAATCAGTGATAGATCTAGTCAAAGACCTTCCCTGAAACACTAGGACATTAAGGAATCATCCAAAGATTGATCTTAAATGTATAACACAAACTCAATAAAGTGATGTGCATACTCCAACTTTGTTTTATCTTTTTTTTAGGATATAAAATTCCATAGCCTCTAGTACCTTCACCACATTATTAAATAATTTTTTAATGAACCGTGCCTTGAAACTTTCCCAAGAATAGTCCTTCTATAGATTTGAATAATAGACTTTCGCCACTTCCAATCCAAACCCTCTAGCATTAATTTTGAAAACTTAACCTTAAGTGATTCATGAATCTCAAGATATATGAAAATATCCTTAACCCTTAGTAGCCATACCAATACTTCATAAAAATATTTTTTCCTAAAGAAATGAGGAAGATTCGGGTTTTGGAACTCTTGAATGAAATCCTCACACTAGGTAAAGATAGAAAGAACACTAATCTATAAGATTGGAGAAAACAGAACAAATGTCCCAAGAAGATCTTGATCAACCAAAGAGTCTATTAAATCTGAATGAAGATGTACACTAAAACAAGAAACACTAACACTATCAAAATAGACTCCAAAACTCAGACCCCATGAGACATAACATATATCAATAAGAAATCTCAAAATAATATTAAATAAATCTTAAATCCATCACTTTTTAAATTCATAAAAAAACCAACAATACAAATATTTATTTCTTTGATTAATTGAAATAAATTAACCTCTTTAACTCAAAAGGGTTTTATCAAAACTTATTTCAATAAGAACTTACATTTATTAAATCAATAGTTTAACCTAAAAGTTTTTTCAAAACTCATTTCAAGAGATATGAACTTTCATTATTTAGGTAACCATTTAAAAATGTTTTAAATTTTTTATAAAACTATCATAAGATTCAAATAGTCAAAAACCAGCCATTTTTTAAGTACTTTCAACTTAAACCCTTTAAAATATTTCAGTTGAACTTTAATAATATCCCATAAAAACCTTGAAAATAATTAACACTGGCCCTTATTCCCAAGGTATTAGAAAATTTTTCAAAAACCAATCATCACCTTAAATTCAAAATAATTTTGAAAACATTACAAAAATTAACCATCATTTAGAATCCAAAACATTTTTAAAGTACTTCCAAAACTGAATATCATTTTGAAATTATTCCCATATTTTCTTCCATAAAAATAAATGTATTTTCAAAAACAATTTTAAAACATTTTCATTTAGAATTTACATTTCAATTTAACTTCAAACAATGAAAACACTCATAGGATACCACAATCCATCATAACTAAATCATAAAGAAAATGAAAATAGATCAAAACCTAAAAAATGAAGAATTCTAAGATCACGGAAAGTCACAATACAAGGATTACCCACACAGTCTAGTCAACCGTATGTTAATCATACAAAGTCCAATGGAAGTCACTTAGGTCACATGTTCTGCACACAATTTTCCAAACCCTATACAGGTATTGCATGCCCCCGAGTTCCTCCCCACTTCCATGAAAACTCATAAATCACCAAAAATTGAGGACCGAAATTCTCAAAACAACCGAGAACCAATCTCGGTTATAAGGAAAACCCATCTCAAACAACCCTTTCCACTTAGGTCTCATCATGAAAGATGATGATCAAGCACCTACTCATTATTTACCTCTTGAGTTCTGACGATCCAAGATCCTATCTACCAAACTTTCCCAAATAACAAGACCAGCCTCCCTTTGATACTAATTTTTCATGAACCAATTTGGGTCACCCCTAAACCGAGTACCCAAGTGAACCTACGGTAAGGCTCAAAAGAGAATTCCCAACCCCATGATATAGCAATTAGGCATCAATAAGAATGGATTGGGAATGATTTCACCTGATAATAAAAATAAGTATGTAGCAGAAGGATAATAATAAAAGGGAAACAAATTAGGAATACCAATATAATAAATAAAACAACATGATATAAGATCCAGTAATACAAGATCGATGGCCGATACAACTAAAAAAAAGAGGAAAAATAGATACAATAAGACTACTAAAATAAAGTGTCCATGTGCAAGTGAAGAAACTCTACTTGCACCTCCACCCAACCCAAACCAAGAGATCAATGAACATCTACTACATCTAAGTGTCCTACTGATCATAATATATAAGCATGAGATAAAAATCCCAGTATTTCTCCATCCACTAACCCAATGAATAATACTTTAAAAGTAAAGTTATAACATGCTAGTCTGAAATAGTGTTATAAAATAGGTTTCTATGTTTTTCTCATTATTTTACCCTTGAAAAAAACACCCTACTTTCACAAAACCAAGTTTCTTTCCAAACACACAACAATGTATTTCCTTTACCAAAACTATTTTTAAATTGCAGTTAAAATAATTCTAAGTTAAACCTTGAAAGAGATCAAAATATCATTTCACAAGTATCTAGATATATCCATATTTTGGAAAAATATAGCATTGTCATGGAATCCTAGGTTCTCAAGGGAAAATTATATAATTAATTTATTTAAATTTATTTTTTAAAATATGTTTGAAATTTATATCATTAATTTATTTAAATGAATTTTTTAATAATTTTCTAATTTAAATGGTTAATATTTTTTGGAATTTATTTAATTTTATTTATTAATTCTTAATATTATTTTTTCCATTTTTTATATTTATTAATTTTTAATATTTTTGGAATTTAATTTTTTATTAATTTATACATGTTTATTTAATAAGTTTTAATATTTTCAATATTTTTGTAATTTAAATGATTAATATTTATTCATTTTATTTATTAATTTTTAATATTTTTAATATGTTTGAAATTTATATAATTGATTCCAATAAATGAATTTTTAATTTTATTATTTTATAGTCAATAAAATTCATTTTTAATAATTTTTTTATTTATATAATTAATAATATTGATTTATTCATTTTCATTCATTTTTATCTGTCTTTAATTCATGTGGTTAATGTCATGAATTTGCTTTTTTTAATATTTTTGTAATTTATTCAATTTTATTTATTCATTTTTAACATTCTTTTATTTAATATTATTTATTCATTTTTAATATTTTTGGGATTTATTCATTTTTTAATATTTATTTATAAATAATTATTTACTAAGTTTTTATAATCTTAATATGTTTTTATTTTATATGATTAATAATTATTCAATTATATTTATTAAGTTTTAATATTTATAAAATGATTAAAATTTATATAATTAATTTATTTAACTGAATTTTCTAATATTTTCTTCATTTTCGTACATGTTTACAACCAATGTAGTTAATCTTACGAACTATACATAATTATTTACTAAGTTCTAATACTCTCAGTATGTTTTTAATTTATATGATTAATATCTATTCAATTTTATTTATTAAGTTGTAATATTTTTAAAATGTTTGAAATCTATATAATTAATTCATTTAAATTCATTTTTTTATTATTTTCTTTGTTCTTTGTACATGTTTATAATTCATTTAATTAATCTTATGAATTCATTTTTTAAAATAGTTTTTATTATCTATTAAATTTTATTTGTTCATTTTTAATATTATTTTAGTTAATATTATTTATTCATTTTTAATATTAATTAATTTTTATATTTTTTTGAATTTAATCATTTTTTAATATTTATTTACTATGTTTTAGTGTTTTAAATATGTATTCATTCTCATTTTAATATATATCCTTTTTTTTAATTAATAATTTGTATAATTAATAAAAGTTATCCATTTTTTAAGTATTTTTGAAGTCTCTTCATTTTTAATTACTCAATTTCACTCATTTTTAACTTTCATGCATTTAAGATTATATGTCCATTAATAATGTTAATTATTTTTTACTTTTTTATAATTTTTTCATTTTTAATATATATCCGTTTAATAGTTTTATATTTTATTTCAAATAACTTTAATCAATGCTTTCAAAAAACATTGATAAATAAAGGTGTTGTCAGTGCTACAATATAAATTACTGATAAAACTTATATTTATCAGCTCTAAAATTCTATCACTGATAAAGATAGGTCTTTATTAGTGTTTTTTAGTTCTAATGAAGATATATCTTTATCAGTGGTAAAAAAGCACTAATAAAAATAGGTTTTATCAACAACTGTTTTTTAGCACTGATAAAACCCTTCATGTTCTTATAAATTCAACCATAATTGAACCCACTTATTTCGCATCATTCAAGATCTCATATAAGTATACCTCTATTTCTGCTCCCTCTCAACCTTCTTGGATGAATCAACCCTCTAAAAACCTAAGGTATGTGATTATTTCTAATCCTCTTTAGTTGAAATCACTTGTTCTCCTTTATATGTGTCTTTATCCTTATGATATTTTCCTCAGTGCATGTCACCTCCCTTGTGTATACTTGATATGGCACCACCACCACACATTACTTCCTACAGTCCCAAAAATTTCCTCATTAAGTCGGGTTATCACTGAGTTCACCGCCAAACTCACGCTTCTACTGATCCGCTCAATTATTCTCAGCCTTTCTATTTTCTTTTGATTTTAAGTTTGGGTGATTGATACTTTTCAATAGACAAATGTCACATATGATTTCAATTTCTCGCATATTTTTCTGGATCTTGTATGTCTATTTAATCAAATGAGATATCTTTAAATTAGTCATATGTGACATTTGGCCATTAATTATTATTGGTCATCAAAATTTCCCCACTCCTTTCATAGCCTGAGGTAATTTTAGAGTGAGGTATTAGATCGAACTTTAAACACGATGAAAAATAATCCAAGTTCTAGGTATCCTTCATACTCCCATGGATTAAAATAAAAAAAAATCTATATATTTTCTTCCATTAATAGGCAGAAGAACCTAAATCCTTTTAATATTTTCATTATTGTGAACATCTATGATAGGAATTCTTCAACACAAACTTCTAACCTTATGTTCAGTTAAAAATGAATTCTTGTAAGATTGATAAAAAAAGTGAGCTTACACAATAGAATGTTTTATATCACTATTAATTAGGTTAATTCACCTGGTTTTTCATTTGTAGTGCCCCAGTTCTGTAAATTTTCACTCATAGTAGTTGATTCCCCCTGCTGGCCACATTAAGGATTCCTTCCACTTTCATTTCAACCTCGATTCCAATTAGAAAGTGGGACTTTCTTTTTAATGTGTTATTTCTATTTTCCCCACTTACATTCATTCTAACCACCATTTTATTTCTTTAAGTCATAAATATTGTAATGACCTGTCTTTTCATGAAGGTATGGATCATTTGTTTTTCAATTTGAATCCTTTTCTTAATCACGGTAAACCAGCACTGTGACCTAAGGAAGGCATTAAAAATTTCTAGGGCTTTTTCAGAGCCTATAGTTCCCAAAAAATGGGAAAAATACTGGGCTACACGGTTTGGAGAAACTGTGCTGCCCAGCCCACACAGTTTGTCTGAGACTATGTGGTTGTAGACAATAAAGACTTGTAAACCGCACAGTTTATCTAAAATCGTGCAAGCCCAGGCTCATGACTGTACAATGCTGCTGAGATTTGGGATATATCATTTTTTCATGGTTTTTGTATGGTTAGACAAATTTTGTGCCTAACCATGTGGTGTTCCCCTTAATAGTAGTGACTTTCATACAGTTTGTGCATGGTTTTCAAATCATGCATCTAAATCGTGCTCCCCCTGATTTTGGGGTGAAATTGCATTTTTTTCCTTCAATTGACTCTTAAACCTATTTATCTTTCTCCTTCTTCCCCCAATGTATGTAAATGTATCTCCTCCTCCTTAGAGCTTAAAAAACCTCCAAACTTAGGCATCTATGTAACCTCTTCATCTAGAGTCCAAATAGAGATTCTTTAGAAGCATTGGATCCATCTCAATAAGCTCCTCTAGTCTCTTACCTCCTGTCTAAGTTTATTTCTGAATCCATCGCACTATTTAGGTGCAAGCTCATTTTCACTATTTTTAGGGCATTAGACTGTTTCTCATATCTCTTCTAACCAACTTAAAATATGATTCCAATATCAAGTTAGGATTCATCTATGACCTTCAGGTAGGTGGTCATGTAATTTTCTCTTTGATTTTTTTATTCGTATCTATATTGTTGTATCGTACGCTGTCTTTTGACAAACGCCTCATTTTGTTTGGGTTCTTCATGTAAAATTGATCCTTGAACCTTGATACATGTTCATTGATCCTTTTTTAGTGAATTAGAAGTCGATGAATCCATATATGGCCACCCCTTGGGTGTGCCAAGTGAAATTTCCCCTTATGGATAATTGAATAAATTCCCAGAACACCTTTTAGCTTTTGAATTAGTCTTAAAATGAAATTTTCATTATTATATGAATGATTATAGGACCCAAAACAACTCTTAGGTATTTGGATCATCCTATGTTTGTAATTTCTCATATAGGATATTGCCTCTTTGACCATGGAACCTTTCTAGGGGACCTCCCCCATGAGCTTATTAAATTAAAATTCTATGTTAAATGAATTAAATGGATCGTATTACTTAGGATGTCTCATTCATGATGGTGACTTACCTTAAATTAATTGACTATTTGAAATAGATTAATAATGTATAATGTATTATATATGATATATTCCCTTCTTAATATGAATTTAATTTATTATATGAAATGATTTATAAAGGGTGGTAAGACCACACCTTTTATTAAGATTTGTTAAATGCTTACATGGAAATGGTAATGCTTTGTATGTAATAGAACTTGAATAGTGATATGCATGAGAGTTATTGCCTCATGACTTATATTATAAATGATTACGCCTCAATAGAGGATGTGATAAAATGGTAAGGGATTTTTTATCATGGTGGTATCACACTCCGTTACATCAGGTGTTGAGCATGATGCCTCACACCATTGACACTGTTAGGATGGTGAGATTTATGTGCCATTTCCCTTTCTTAGAGTGATGACATGATGGCTCACTTACCATCCCTAGTGTCATGCATGATGTCTCACACTCTTATTGGGATGTATGTCATGCATCCTATTGCTTGAGCTTATGGGCTTGTTAGGCTAGTCATGGATGTTTGAGTTACACCACAGTCCATCCAACGACTAGTATTCCAGTTATATGGCCACTTATGACTACACATAATTGGTTCATATAGGTGGATAAAATATATAATTAAACTATATATATTATTACTATATATATAGTAATTGATCATACTTCTATTCTATCCGTGAGACGAAGCATGTAGACCCACTAGGTGTCCTATAGGAACCTGAGTGGGCTGGTTATTTAATTCAGTATTGTTTTTATTATCCTGTTATACCTTCATACTTTTTAGTTATGAGCACTGCTTAGATTAAACATAGAAATTGTTAGTGGTGGCCTACTGAGATTTTTATCTCACACCCTACTCAGGTTGCCTTTTGTACCTGAGAAGATTATATGTCCGCTGGTATCGATAAGGGAAAGTACTCATTTATAGGTTGTTGATATGATTACCTATAGTTGGGGATTAAGAGCATAGGACATATCATTTGATTGAGAAATTAGTGGAGTATATTTTTGTTCTTTTTGTACTTTTTTTATATCACGATTATATGTTTGTTCCCCTATTCCCATTTTGTTCATTATCATGCCATGTATCCATGTATTGACACTTCTATAAAGGATTTTTGATTATATTATCAGTTCTTTAATTTTATTTATTCTTACACTACTTATTTATTCTATTTGTTTATATTATGATTCTACTATTGAATGTTATTTTTTATATCCATTGTGTCACTCTAATAAGAGGGTATAATCTACCCACCATACCACCATTACACCCTCGCTTCTAGTCAGTAGCCTCTGGCATATGGGGAGACGTGCTTGAGGCTATGTGACCCACTACCTTGGGGAACAGGTTAAGTGGACCCCAGGTCAGAACATTACAAAGTGGTATTAGGGGTAAAAAAAATTCCTTTTTCTTAATATTTGGGTATTAAAAAGTATAATAGTAGTTAAATGGATTTGGAATTGACCATGTGCTTAAAAATAGGAAACTCATGTACAGTGAAAACCCAGATTACCTAGGATGGGTAATTTCATTTATTTATTATGCTATTTACAGTTGATATGACTTCACCATTGGGTGAAACACTTTTTTTCTAGTTTTATTCATACTGGTATGATTAAAATTATGATTCCTTCTACCTAGGCCTGATGAAATGAGGGGTTTTCATTAGTACATGCATCATCATTATAGGTAAAATAGGAATAATATGCCATGAATTTTTTCATGTCACATATATTTTCAGTGTGAATTTTTATGTTTCATATTTATAGTGCTTTAATATGTTTTGAATCATGCTGACACTTCTTGCAAGGATTAGAAAACATAATTGATACTTAAAGTGTCTGCCTTAACCTAACAGTGTTTTTCTGAATAGGTTAAAGCAGACACCTTAAGTATTCAATTATGGCACATTGAGCTATATACCATTGGTCACATGAGATGGAATGTATTATGGTGTGGGTTAAGTGGATGCTATTTTTTGGTTCATAATAAGTATGGTCCCTCATGAATCATAAAATGGAAATCCATCTAATTCCACCATTTTAAAGTGATTCAAATATTTTAACAAGCACAATTTTGAAATGAATATGATTACAAAATTGAAATGGTCATCTTGTATAGATATAACATAGATACTTAGACCCAATCCCATATTTAGTAGTGGGTAGTGGATTATTTTACATTCTTATAACCTATTATGGTCTCTTCTACTTCCTAGACCTATCTTTTTGAGCTGGTAGAGAGGTATGATTATTTATTATAGGAAGGGTTTACTCCTATCCTAGTTTTCAATCCGTAATATCTTTAGTTATTTAAATTTCTTCTAATTCATTCATTTGGAATTATATCATTATGCCACCACAACGTCCTCTAGTCACATGCCCTAAAGGCAGTGATGACCATGCTCCTGAGGTGGTGGGCCCTAAGTTTCCAGTGATTCATCCTATAGTTCCACCCATCAAACATCTTTCTATACCTGATATGGGAACCAATTCCTAGTTTTGAGAAGGGTTCTTATGTATTTTGTAGTCTATACAAGGTGTAGTTCGACCTGCCCCAAGCATGGAAGAGTTGACTCAAAAAATTTAGCAATAACATCCACCCACCTTTTCAGGGGATGGTGGACCACACGTTATAGAGTCTCGTCTCGAGGCTATATTATCCATATTTGAGCATATGGAGACTCCTCTAGAGTGGAGGTTTAAGCTAGTAACCTATATTATATGTGATTATGCTAAGAAATGGTGGGATTTTATCACCCAAGAAGACCAGCATAGAGATATGGTCTGGGTTGATTTTCAAATGATATTTTATGAATAATTATTTCCCCATATTTTTAGGGATGACAGAACTATAGAATTTATGAATCTTTAGTAGAGGATCATGTCTTTTATGGATTATTCTACTCATTTCACTGAGTTATTGTGGTTCGCTCCTACACTTCCAGGTGATGATCTTATGATCCCTAGGTGATTCAAGGATGGGCTGATATATGTCATTCGGTCATAGATCAATGTGTTCAGGTTCACTACCATTTTTGAAATCGTCAACCATGCCCTTATTATAGAGAAAAACTTGAGAGAAGCCAATGGTGTGAGTTAGGGCAGTTCGGCACCTAGATCTAGTGTTCCTTCTTCCGAGCAAAAGAGACGCTTTGAGGCTCCTCGTGGAGGTAGCAACAGTCAAACCCCGTGTGTAAAAAGTTTCTTGATTTGTCACCAGTGTAGGAATTTGGGTCATACAAAACCATAGTGCCTACATGATTCAGTCGAGTGAGAGGCTGCGGTAGGATGGGGCATATCCAATGCTTCTACAGGACCTTCCCTTCACTTCCTAGCGAGTGGGGATCTACTCTTACTCCATGTTCGAGTGCGGGGCCATTAGTATCATGACAGGCAGGTAGTTGGAACACCACCAGCTAAATAGGCCAAGGTGAAGGTTGAGGCAGAGGTAGTCAGACTTATGATTCTCAGCAACAGTAGAGCAGGCTTGCTCAGTGCAGTTAGGTAGTGACTCAGGGCCATAGTGCAAGCCAATTACATACAGTCCAGCTTATTCCAAAGGATAAAAGCACTGAACCTTCTATAGTTTGAGGTATTATTATAGTATCCTCCACTTTAGTTTTTGATTTATTTGATACAATCATGTCTCACTAATTTATATCTGATACTATTATGGGAAGTTTGGGCCTCAAGATCAAACACTTTCATGGTGTTATGATGCTTGATGCCCCATTGGGTATCTGATCATAGGGCATTTGTTGTTGTTAGGATTTCCCCTTGAAATAGGAAGTTACCTCTTCATGTAGAATCTTTATGTCCTCAATATAGCAGGCTTTGACATAATCATCGGGATGGACTGGTTAGTTCCCTATCGATCCCACATTGACTACTATCATCGGAGGGTGATGTTTACATCACTAGAGGTAATTAGGCATGTGTATAAGGGAGAATAGAATATTAGTGAAACTAAATCTAGAACCAATTAGTAGAGGCTGGGTAATTTGATAGCTCATATCTTCAGTCTTTTCCTAGATTACCAGGGGTTATGACCCACTATCTTTCTTCCTGTAGTGGAGACATTCAGGGATGTATTTCCTAAGGACTTCTCTAGTCTACTACTTGTGCGAGAGGTAGAATTAATTATTGAGTTAGTTCCAAAAGCAACACCAATGACCATTCCTCCTTATATTATGGCACCTAAGAAACTTTTGTAACTCAAGAAGTAATTGTAGTATCTGGATGATAAAGGCTTCATATGCCCCATGACTTCTCCTTGGGGTTCACTAGTTCTTTTTTTCCAAGAAGGCAAACAGTACCCTTAGGCTTTGTGTGGATTACCATCGGTTGAACCATCTCATGGTAAAGAATCAGTATCCACTTCCTAGAATAGATGCCCTCTTTGATCATCTCCAGGATAGAAATTGTTTTCAAAGATAGATTTGAGGTCAGGATATCATCAGGTGCATTTTAGGACTTCAAACATATCTTGCACAACATTTAGAAATAGGTATGGTATATACGAGTACCCGGTCATGCCCTTTAGACTTATGAACACACCTATAGTTTTTATATCTCTTATAAATCGAGTTTTCCACCTGTATCTGGATTCATTTGTGGTGATCTTTATTGATGATATCTTAGTGTATTCGCGCTCCAAAAATGACCATGCAGTCCATATTGAGATCATTCTAAGTACACCGAGAGAGAAGTTAAGCTAACGAGCCTGTACCTGAGTGGTAAGGGCTCATGCTTGGCATCCAAGAGACCCGGGTTCAAAAACTGGGTGGAGGTGAATTTCCGGTACTGTAGCAGTACTGTAGCAGTGCTGTAGTGGTCACTGTAGCAGTACTTTAGCAGTCATTGTAGCAGTTACTGTTCGGTATTGTATCAGTCGGAACTATTCACCCGATTTTGGCCTTCAGGCCACCGGTTTGGGCCTATGGGTCTCCAGGGCCTTCGGGTCATCAAAGGCCTTCGGACCATAGGGCCTTAGGGTCACATAGACCATGGAGTATCCTAGTTCACACAGAACAGACCCCAGAAGAGGATTAGAGCAACAGGAGTAGCAGCCACTAGATGAAGAGCTAACTGGATTGGAAGAATGAGAGGGTATGGCAGCCGCCATTGGGATCAGGCACCATGCAGATTTGCACGGGGCAATGCTAGTCGATCAGCAGTGCAAGGTGGGAGCTAGGTGATCAATGACACAGAAAGCTGTGGAGGGGAAGTTCAAGTGGGCTGGGCCTACAGGTCATGTATTGGGCATGGTATGCCTCTGGTCCTTCGGGTCATGTATTGTGGGTTTGTCGGGCCTTGTGCCTTGGGCCTACGGGTCATGTACGGGTTCCCATTCAACCCTTAAAAGGGGGATTATCCATAATAAAATAAAAAAGAATGCCTTCAGGCCATTCATGGGGAGTACACCGAGAGAGCATAAGTTCTATGCTAAGCTCAACAAATGCCACTTTTGGATCGACAAAGTCCACTTCTTGGGTTACATTATTTCAAAGTCCGAAGTTTCAGTACACCTAGAGAAACTGGGAGCTGTAGTTCCTTGGGAGAATCCCAAGAAATTATTTGACATCCAAAGTTTATTGAGGATAGCTAGATATTATAGATACTTCAAATAGAATTTTTCACATCTTTTAGTGCTTCTTATGGGATTGATAAATAAAGGCATGAAATTCATATGGTAGAAGATTGTGAAGTGGCCTTTCAAGAGTTGAAGGGTCGTTTAACTTCAGTGCTGATACTGATTCTACCAGAGCCAGGAAGGAGCTGTATTATATATTGTGACACATCAGGTATTAGGCTTGGATCTATTCTGATGTAGGGTGAGCAAGTCATTGTGTGCGGATCTCATCATTTGAGGCCTCACAAGCATAATTAACCGACGTAATACCTTGAGTTAGTTATTGTAGCTCATTCTCTACATTATTGGTGACATTATCTACTTAAAGATAATTTTTTGGTATTCACTGATCACAAAATCCTCAAGTACATCTTTACATAGTAATATCTCAATATCAAGTGGGATAGGTGAGTTGAGTGCCTACATTCATTTGATTTTGAGCTTGCCTACATGCTTAGTAAAAGAAATTATGTAGCCAATGCTTTGAGCTAGAAGACTCAGACACAGGTAGTTCATGAATCCAGTGGTGAATGGAATCTTATAGACTTATTCTCTAATATTCACATTGAGGTTCAGGAGGACCATGGTCAGACTATCCACTTGGCCTTAGTTTTGACTTATAATCTTCTAGAACGGGTATGATTGAGGCAGTTATCTGATCATGAGGGCCTCATACTAAGGGAAAGTGTTTCATATTATGATATGTCTTTAGGTTTGACCATGGGTGGGGATGATACCTTATTGTTCCATGGGTGTGTCTGGGTCCCAAAAGATATCAGAGAGCAGGTGATGCAGTAATTTCATACATCAGCATGGATGATTCACCCTGGTGTCACCAAAATGTATCGAGATCTATGACACCAATGCTGGTGGCCTGGTATGAAATGGGAGATTTTCAGCTTCATCACTCAGTGTTCCACCTTTCAGAAGGTAAAGGTAGAATATCAGCATCCTATAGGTATTTTACAACCATTGTCTATTATTAAGTGAAAATGGGATGACGTATCGATGGATTTTGTGACTGGTTTACCCAGATCACCTCATGGAAACGATATGGTGTGGGTTGTTATATATCATTTGAAAAAGGTAGGACACTTCTTACCTGTGCGAGAGACCTTCACGGTAGATGATATAGGAATCCTATATGGTGGGGAGGTTATATGTCTTCATGGAGCACCTCGTTCTATTTTTTCTGACAGAGATTCTTGCTTTACGTCATAGTTTTGGTAGGGGTTATAGAAGGGCTTGGGTACACAAGTTCTTATGAGCATGGCCTATCACTCGTAGACCAATGGATAGATGGAGCATACTATTTAGGTTTTAGAGGACATGGTATGTGCATGTGTCCTTGAATTTGGGATTTCATAGGAGAAACGCATTCCCATCATCAAGTTTACTTATAATAACAGCTTTTAAGCTACCATTGAGATGGATCCTTATGAAGCCTTATATGGTAAGACTTTCCACTCACCTATGTTCTGGATAGAGGTAGGGGAGGAAGCTATTCTTAGACCATATCTTGTGTAGGAGACTATAGAGCAGGTCCACTTGATCATAAAGCACATGTTGACAGCTCAGTCTAGACAGTAGTAGTATGCCAACAGACACTGGAAACCTCTTGAGTTCAAGGTTGGAGCCTGGTTTTTCTTGTGATACTTTCCCGTGTTAGGGCATATGTGTATTTGAAAGTAGGGTAAGATCTCACCAAGGTTTTTTGGACCCTTCGAGGTTATGAAACAGATCGAACCAGTGGATTTACAGTTGGCTCTTCCTCATAGATACCAGTCAATGCATGATTTCATTTATATATCTTAGATTTTTTGATATTATCTAGACCCGTCACATGTCTTCTATCCTGATGAGGTTGAATTGGATGTATATGTGTCCTTCGAGGAGTATCGTATGCATATTGTTGATCAGGGTTTGAAGACACTCTGAGGCAGGTCACTTCCTTTAGTATGAGTACTATGGCAGCATGGTTGAGTACAGGATGAGACATGAGAATGGGAAACTAATATATGAGCTCAGTGGATAGAGTTATTCTCTGAAGATACCTCTTTACCCTCATAAGTCCAAATCAAGGATGAGTTACTTTAAGGAGGGGAGGTTGTAACGATCCGTATTTTCACAAAGGTATGGATTATTTGTTTTTCAATTTGAATCATTTGATTAATCACATTAAAAATTCATTGTAGCCTAAGGAAGGTTCTAGGAACATTTAGGGCTTGTTTGGAGCCCAGAGTTCTAGAAAAATGGGCAAAAGATTGGGTTGTATGATTTGGAGAAACCATGCAGCCTAGCCCACACGGTTTGTCTGAAACCATGCGGCTACAGATAGTGAAGAATTATAGGCCACATGATTTGTATGAAACTTTGTGATCCCAAGTTCATAGCCATGCGATGCTGCTAAAATTTTGGCTAGATCCTTTTTTCATGGTTTGTGCACGGTTAGACAAACAATGCTCCTAACTGTGCAATGTTCCCCCTTAATAGTAGTGAATTGCGCACAGTTTGAAAAGTGTGCCCCTAAAACATGTGACCCCTTATTTTTCAGTGAAATTACATTTCTTTTCCCTTCATTTAACTCTTAAAACTATTTATCTCTCTCTTTATTCCTCCATCAACTGGAAATTTCTCTCCTCCATTGAGCTCAAAAATCCTCCCAACCTAGGCATCCATGTAACTTCTTCATTTGAAGTCCAAATCGAGATCCGTCAGAAGAATTGGATATGTCTTGGTAAGATACTCTAGTATCTTACCTCCTATATAATTTTATTTCTGAATTCATCACACTATTTAGGTGCAATCTCATTTTCCTTATTTCTAGGTCATTGGACCATTTCTCATATCTCTTCCAACCTACTTCGAATATGAGTTTGATTTCGATCAAGGAGTCATATAAGGCCTTAAGGTATGTGTTAATGTTGTTTTCCATTTGAGTTTCATTGTTTCATAGCTATGTCATTGTTCTGCATTCCGAATTTTGTTGAGCATCTCCTTTTGTATGAGTTCTCCATGTCGAATTGATCCTTACACCTTGATATGGGTTCATTGATCCTTGTTTGGTGAATTAGAAGTTGATGAATCCATCTATGGCCACCCATTGGGTGTTAAAAGTGAAATTTTCCCTTATGGATAATTGAATAAATTGCATGGAACACCTTTTAGCTTTTGGCTTAGTCATAAAATCAAATTTTCATTGTTATATGAATGCTTATAGGACCCAAAGAACCTATTAGGTATTTAGATCAACCTATGTTTGGAATTGATCATGTAGGAGATTGCCTCTTTAACTATGGAAACATTCTAAGGGGCCTCCCTCCTTGAGATTATTAAATTGAAATGTCGTGTTAAATTAATTAAATGGATCAGATTACATAGGATGGTCATCCATGATGGTGGATTCCTGAATTGACTATTTGAAATGGATTAATAATGAATAATGAATTATACATGATGGATGAAATTATTAATATGAATTTCATGTATTATATAAAATGGTTTATAAAGGGTGGTAAGACCACACCTTTTATTAATATTTGTTAAATGCTTACATGGAAATGGCAATGCTTTGTATGTAATGGAACTTGACTAATGAGATGCATGAGAGGTATTGCCTCATACCTTATATTATAAATGATTACACATTGATAGATATTGTGATATGATGTTAAGTGATTATTGATCATGGCGGTATCATGCTCCCTTACATTGGGTGTTAATCATAATATCTCACACCATTGACATTGTTAGGACGGTGGGATTTACGTGCCTCGTCCCTTTCTTAGAGTGATGACATGATAGCTCACTCATCATCCTGAGTGTCATGAATGAAATATCACGCTCTTATTGGAATGTAGGGCATGTACCCTATTTCTTGAGCTTATAAGATTATTATACTGGTCAAGGATTTCTGAGTTACACTTTGGTCTGGCCAACAACTAGTATTCCAGGTATATGGCCACTTACATTCGCACGTACTTGGTTCATATAGGTGGATGCAATACATAATTAAACTATATATATAATTTTACTATATATATAGTAATTGTTCATAATTCTATTCCAACCATGAGCTGAAGCAGGTTGACCCTCCAGGTGTCCTATAGGAACCTAAGTGGGCTAGTTATTTAATTCAGCATTGTTTTTCTTATTTTGTTATACATGCATACTATTTAGTTATGAGCACTACTTGGATTACATGTAAACACCATTGGTGGTGGGATACTAAGATTTTTATCTCAGACCCTAGTAAAGCTACCTTTGGTACCTAAGAATATTATCTATCAGCAGGAATCGATAAGGGCAAGCTCCCTTCTACAGGTTGTTGATATGCTTGCTTATAGTTGGAGATTAGGAGCAGAGGATCGAGCATTCGCTCGAGATGCTAGTGGAGTAGATTTTTGTTATTTTTGTACTTTTTTTATAGAATTATCATATTCTTATTCTCTTGTTACCATTTTTTTCATTAGTATACCATGAATCCATGTATTTACACTGCCATAGAGGCTTTTAATTATATTATCAGTTCTTCAGTTTTATGTATTCTTCTATTTCTTATTTATTCTGTATGTTTATATCATGCTTTAATTATTGAATATTATGTATTGTATCTGATATGTCACTCTAATAAGAGGGTATAGTCTCCCTATAATACCACCTTTATACCCTCACTACTATTCAGTATCCTCTGGCATACGGGGATGTGCGCTTGAGGCCATGTGACCCACTAGATCAGGGTACGGTTTAAGTGGACCCCAGGTCAGGATGTTACAAAGTGGTATCAAAGGTAAAAAAATTCCTTTGTCTTACTATTTGGGTATTATATTGGAGACTAGGGGTTGAAGGTATTGGTAATTGACCTTAGGCTTGGATATAGCTAACCCATGTATAGGGGAAAACCCAAATTACCTAGGATGGGTAATTACATTTATTAATTATGCCATTTATAGTTGATATGACTTCACCATTAGGCGATGCACTTTTTTTCTGGTGTTATTGATATTGGTATGATTGAAATGAGTATTCCTTTTACCTAGGCCTAATTAAATGAGGTATTTTCATTAGTACATGCATCATCATAGGCACAATAGGATTAATATGCCATGCATTTTTCCACGCCACATATATTTTCAACATGCACTTTCCTATTGCATATTGATAGTTCTTTAATATGTATTGAATTGTGATGAAACTTGTTATAGGGATTAGAAAATATAATTGATACTTAGAGTGCCTGCCTTAACCTACCATTTTTTTCTGAATAGGTTAAAGTAGACACTTTAAGCAGTCTATTGTGGCACGTTGAGTTATGGACCATTGGTCGCATGAGCTGAAATGTGTTATGGTGTGGGCTAAGTGAATGCTATTTTTTGGTTCATAATAAGTATGGACCCTTATGAATCATAAAATGAAAATCCATCTAATCCCACCATTTTAAAGTGATTCAAATATTTTAAAAAACACAGTTTTGAAATGGATATGATTCCCATATTGAAATGGTCATCTTATATAGATTTAATATAGAGACTTGGACCCAATATCAACCTTAGCAGTGGTTAGTGGGTTCTTTTAAGTTCTTATAGCCTATTATGGTCTCTTCTACCCCTATACCTGGCTTTTTGAGCAGGAAAATAGGTATGATTATTTCTTATAGGAAGGCTTTACTCCTATCCTAGTATTCAATATATAATCTCTTCAGTTGTTGAAATATCTTCTGAGGAATTTGTTTATCATTGTATCATTATGTCTCCACGGTTTCCTCCAATCGCATGCCCTGAAGCCGCTGATGACCAAACTCCTGAGGTGGTAGGCCCTGAGCCGCTGGTGATTCCAACTATAGTGTCACCCGTGGAACCTCTTACTATACTATATATGGGAACCAACACCCAGTTCCCAGAAAGGTTCTTATGTATGTTGCAGAATCCTCCCACCTTTTGGGTGGATGTAGGACCACACACTGTAGAGTCTTGGCTTGAGGCTATCTTATCCATATTAGGGCATCTAGAGACCCCTCTAGAGTGTAGGGTTAAGCTAGAAACCTATATGTTATGTGATTATGCTAAGAGATGGTGGGATGTTATAACCCAAGTGGATTGGAATAGAGATATGGTCTAGGATGATTTTCAAATGATCTTCTATGACTAATTCTTTCCCCAGAATCTGAGGGCTGATAGAGCTAGATAATTCATGAACCTGCAGCAAGAGAGCATGTCTGTCATGGAGTATTTTTCTCATTTCACTGAGTTGAATCAGTTTTCTCCTACTCTGGAAGGTGATGATCTTATGACTGCTAGGCGATTTGAGGATGGGATGGTATATTTCATCTGGTCATAGGTCAATGTGTTCAGGTTGACTATTGTTTCTAAAATCATTTACTATGCCCTTATTATAGAGAGAAACTTGAGGGAAACTGATAGTGTGAGTCAGGGCGGTTCGACACCTAAAGCTAGTGTTCCTTCTTCTGGATGAAAGAGATGCTTTGAGGCTACTTGTGGAGGTAGAAGCATTCATACCCCATGTATAGACAATTTCTTGATCTTTCACCAGTGTAAGAAGTTAGGGCATAAAAATCATAATGCTTGCATGATCCAGTTGAGTGAAGAGGCTCCGACGGGATGGGGCATATCCAACACTTCTACAAGACCTTCCCTTTAGTGTCTAGTGAGTGAGTATCTACTCTTACTCAATGTTTGGGAGTAGGGCCAGTAATATCATGATAGGATGGCAGCTGGAACACCATTATATGAATAGGACGAGGTGGCGGTCGAAGCAAAGGTGGTCAGACTTACGATTCTCAATGCCAGCAAAGTGGTCTTGCTTAGGGTAGTCAGCTAGTGACTCGGGGCCACGGTATAGACCAATTTCATGTAGTCTAGACTACGCCAAAGGAGTAGAGCATCAAACCTTCTACAATTTGAGGTACTATTCTAGTATTCTTCAATATAGTGTATGCTTTATTTGATACCGACACGTCTCACTCATTTATATCTGAGACTATTATGGGATGTTTGGGCCTCAAGATCAAACACTTTCATGGTGTTATGATTTTTGATACCTCATTGGTTATTCGATCAGAGGGAGTTTGTAATTATAAGGATTCTCCCCTTGAAATAGGTTGTTACCTCTTCATGTGGAATCTTTATGTCCTCGACATGGCGGTCTTTGACATAATCATCAGGATGGACTAGATAGTTTCTTATCAATCTCACATTGACTTATATTGTTGGAGGTGACATTTAAATCACCATAGGGAATTAGGAATGTGCATAAGGGAGAATGGGATGTTGGTGTGACTAGAGCTGGACCCGAATATCAGAGGTTGGGTAGTGTGATAGCTCAGATCACCAGTCTTTTCCTGGATGACTAGGGGTTATGACCCACTATCTTTCCTCCTATAGTGGAGCAATTCAAGGATGTATTTCCTGATGACTTATCTGGTCTACCTCTAGTGCAAGAGGTAGAATTCACTATTGAGTTAGTTTTAGGAGCATCACCAGTGACCATTCCTACTTATAGGATGGCACCTAAGGAACTTCTGGAACTCAAGAATTAATTGGAGGACCTGGAGGCTAAAGGCTTAATATTCCCCCAACAATTCTCATTGGGATTCATCGGTTCTTTTGACAAGAAGGTAGGCGGTTCCCTTAGGATCTATGTGTATTTTTGTCATTTAAACTATCTCATAGTAAAGAATTGTTATCCACTGCCTAGAATAGACTAACTCTTTGATAATTTCCAAGGAGAGAAAGTGTTTTCAAAGACATATTTAAGGTCAGGTTATCATCAAGTGTGTTGTAGGACTTCATACATACCTCAAACAACTTTTAGGAGTAGGTATCGTCTATAAGATTATCTGGTTATGCTATTTGGACTCACAAATGCACCCGCAGTTTTTATGGCTCTTATGAATCGGGTTTTCCACCCATATATAGATTCATTTGTGGTGGTATTTATTGATGATATATTGGTGTATTCACACTCCATACATGACCATTAAACCCATTTTGAGATCATGTTGAGTAAACTGAGAGAGAATCATCTCAATGTTAAGCTCAGTAAATGCCAATTTTGGATTGACAAAGTTTACTTCTTATGTCACATTATTTTGGATTCAGGAGTTTTAGTAGACCTAGAGAAATTGAGAGCTATGGTTTCATGGGAGCATCCTAATAATTTCTTTGACATATAGAGTTTCTTGTGGCTAGTTAGATATTATAGATGCTTCATCCATGATTTCTCACATCTTGCAGCGCCACTTGTGGTCTTGACAAAGAAATTTGTGAAATTCATATGGTTAGAAGCTTATGAAGTAGACCTTCAGAAGTTGAAGATTCATTTGAATTTAGCACCGATACTGATTATTTTGGATCTAGGTAGGTGTTATACTGTATATTGTGATGCATCAGGTATCAGACTTAGAGTTTTTCTGATGCAGAATGAGCGAGTCATTGCATACGAGTCTCGTCAGTTGAGGCCTCATGGGCAGAATTACCCGATGCATGACCTCGAGTTAGCTATTGTAGTTCACACTCTACACTATTGGATACATTATCTACTTGGACATAATTTTTTGGTATTCACTAATCACAAAATACTCAAGTACATCTTTACATACCGAGATCTCAATCTCAAGTAGTACGGGTGGGTTGAGTACCTACAGTCATTTGATTTCAAGATTTCCTACATGCCTAGTAAAGGTAATTCTATAGCTAACCCTCTAAGCTAGAAGACTCAGACATAGGTGGTTCAGGAATCCAATGGAGAATGGAAGCTTATGACCTTATTCTTAGAGATACACATTGAGGTTCAAGAGGACCATGGTCGGACTATCCTCTCGGCCTTATTTATGACTTCTAATCTTTTGTAATGGGTACGATTGAGGAATTTATCTGATCCTGAGGGCCACATACTAAAGGAAAACATTTTAGATGATGATTCGTCTTTAGGTTAGACCATATATGGGGATGATTCCTTATTGTTCCATGGGTGTGTGTGGGTCCTAAGAGACATTAGAGAGGAGCTAATGTGGGAATTTCACTCCTCAGCATGGGTGGTTCACCCTAGTGCCACCAAAATGTATCGAGATATATGATGAAAATATTGGTGTCCTAGTATGAAATGGGATATTTCTATCTTCATCACTTGTTGTTCCACATGTTATCAGGTGAAGGTAGAACATCAATGTCTGGTGGGACTTTTACAACCATTTTCCATTCCCGAGTGGAAATGGGAAAACATATCGATGGATTTTGTAACTAGTTTACCCATATCACCTTGTGGAAATGATATGGTGTGGGTTGTTTTTGATCATTTTACAAAGGTTGCACACTTCTTACCTATGTGAGAGACCTTCATGGTAGATTATCTATAAAGGTTGTATGTTATGGAGGTTGTATGTATCCATGGAGCTCCTCATTATATCATTCTTAACAGAGATGATTGCTTTATGTCATGGTTTTGGAAGGGGTTACAGAAGGCCTTGGGTACACAGGTTCTTCTAAGAACGTCCTATCACTTGCAGATCGATGAATAGATGGAGTGTACTATTCAGTTTTTAGAGGACATGCTTCATGCATGTGTCCTTAACTTTGGGAGTTTGTGGGAGAAATACATTTCCCACATTGAGTTTTCTTATAATAATAGATTTAAAGATACAATTAAGATGGATCCTTATCAAGCCTTATATGGTAGGCCTTACCACTCACCTCTTTGTTGGCTAGAGGTAGGGAAGGTAGATATGCTTGGACCACATCTCATATAGGGGACTATAGAGTAGGTCCACTTGATCAGAAAGAATATGTTGATAACTCAGTTTAGACAACAGTCATATTCTAATAGACATTGGTGACCTATTGAGTTCGAGGTCGGGTATCGGTTTTTCTTACAAGTCTCACCCAGGTTAGTTCATAGGCATATTCTAGAGTAGGGTAAGCTCTTACTGAGGTTCGTTGGACCCTTCAAGGTTGTGAAACGGATTAGACCAGTGGCTTACCAGTTGGTATTTCCTCATAGATATCGGTCAATACATGATGTCTTTCATGTATCTCATATTTGTCAATACTATCAATACCCATAACATGTCTTCCATCTAGATGATTTTTGAATTGGATATATATGATTCCTTCTATGAGTATTTGATGTGTATTGTTGATTGGAGCATGAAGACACTCTGAGGCAGGTAAGTTCCTTTGGTATGGGTGTTATAGTAGCACGAATGAGTACAGATGAGACCTATGAATGGGAAGTTGATATACAATCTCAGTGGATAGAGCTATTCTCTAATGATACCTCTTTACCCTCATAAGGATAACTCGAGGATGAGTTGCTTTATGGAGGGGAGGTTGTAACGACCCATCTTTTCATGAAGGTATGGATCATTTTTTTTTTAATTTGAATACTTTTCCTAATCATATTAAATGTGAACTAAGGCCTAATGAAGGTCCTAGAAACATCTAGGGATTGTTTGGAGCTCGGATTTCCAGAAAAATGAGCAAAATACTAGACTGCATGTTTTGGAGAAACCATACTGCCCAACCCGTACAGTTTGTCTGAAACCATGTGGTTGCAGACAGTGAAGACCTGTAGGCCACATGGTTTGTATAAAACTATATGAGCTCAGGTGTACAGCCATTAAATACTGCTAAGATTTTGTAAAGATACTTTTTACATGGTTTTCACATGGTTAGACAAATTGTGAGCCTAACCATGAAGTGTGCCCCTTAATAGTAGTGACTTGCACACGGTTTGCGCATTGTTTTCAAATTGTGCGGCTAAATCACAAACCCCCTTATTTTGGGTTGAAATTATATTTTTTCCCTTCATTTAACTCTTAAAACTATTTCTCTTTCTCCTTGTTCCTCTAGAATCTAAAAATGGTTATCCTCGTCCTTTGAGATCAAAAATCCTCCCAATCTAGGAATCCATATAACATATTCATCAGAAGTCCAAATCAATATCAGTTAGAAGCATTGGATCTATCTCAATAATTTCCTCTATTATCCTACCTCATATCTAAGTTTATTTCTGAATCCATTTCTCTATTTAGGAGCAAGAACAGTTGCCCTATTTTTAGGGGGTTGGACTATTTCTCAAATCTCTTCCTACCCACTTCAAATATGAGGTTGATATCAAGCGAGGAGTCATATGCGGCCTTGAGGTAGGTGTTCAAGTCATTTTAACTTTGATTTTCATTTCTTTGTAGTTATGTCATTGTGTTTCACATTGGCTTTTGTTGAGAGTCTCCTTTTGTTTGAATTCATCATGTCAGATTGATTCTTCCACCTTGATACATGTTCGTTGATCCTTGTTTGGTGAATTAGAAGTCGATGACTCCATCTATGGTCACCCCTTAGGTGTGCCAAGTGAAATTTCCCCTGATGAATAATTGAGTAAATTACTCAGAACACCTTTTAGCTTTCATCATAATCTTAAAATAAAAATTTCATTATTATATTAATGCTTATAGGACCCAAAGAACCTCTTAGGTATTTGGATCAACATATGTTTGTAATTTATCATATAGATGACTGCCTATTTGACCATGGAACTTTTCCAAGGGACCTCCCCCTTGAGCTTATGAAATTGAAATGTCATGTTAAATAAATTAAATGGATTGGATTATATAGGATGGCTCATTCGTGATGGTGGGTTCCCTTAAATGAATTGACTATTTGAAATGGATTAATAATGTAGAATGGATTATACATGATGGATGCCCTTATTAATATTAATTTCATGTATTATATGAAATGGTTTATAAAGGGTGGTAAGATCGTGCCTTTTATTAATCTTTGTTAAATTCTTACATGGAAATGGTAATTCTTTATATGTAATGGAACTTGACTAATGAGATGCATAAGAGGTATTGCCTCATTCCTTATATTAAAAATGATTACGCCTCAATAGAGGATATGATATGATGGTAAGGAATTGTTTATCATGGTGGTATCAAGATCCCTTACATCAGGTATTGATCATGATGTCTCACACCATTGACATTGTTAGGATGGTGGGATTTACACGCCTCTTCCCTTTCTTAGAGTGATGACATGATGGATCACTCACCATCCTAAGTGTCATTCATGATGTATCACACTCTTATTGGGATGTGGGGAATGTACCCTATTTTTTGATCTTATAAGCTCATTAGACTGGTCATGGATGTCTGAGTTACGCCTCATTCTATCCAGCAACTAGTATTCCAAGTATATGGCTACTTATATCCACACGTACTTGGTTCATATAGGAAGATTCAATATATAATTAAACTATATATATACTATTACTATATATATAGTAACTAATTAGACTTCCATTTTATCCATGATTCAAAGATGTTAGGCCTTCCAAGTGTCCTATAGAAATTAGAGTGGGCTAGTTATTTAATTTAGTATTGTTTTTCTTATTATTTTATACCTATACACTATTTAGTTACGATCACTACTTGGATTACATGTAGACACTGTTGGTGGTGGCCTACTGATATTTTTATCTCATACTATACTCAGTTTTCCTTTATTACCTGAGAAGATTATCTATCTATATGTATAAATAAGGTAAAGTGTCCTTCTATAGGTTGTTGATATGCTTACCTATAGTTGGAACTTAGGAGCAGTGGACCAAGCATTTGTTCGAGATACTATTGAGGAAGCTTTTTGTTCTTTTTGTACTTTTTATATAGTATGATCATATGTGTGTTACCCTATTCCCATTTTGTTCATTATCATGCCATACATCCATATATTGAAACTTCCATAGTGGATTTTGATTATATTATCAGTTCTTTAGTTTTATGTATTCTTCTATTTCTTATTTATTCTGTCTGTTTATATTATGCTTCTAATGTTGAATGTTATTTGTTGTATCCATTATGCCACACTAATAAGAGGGTATATTCTCCCCATTGTACCACCTTTACACCCTTGCTACTAGTTGATAGCCTATGGAATACGGGGAGGCACGCTTGAGGCCATGTTACCCACCGGCTTAGGGAACGGTTTAAGTGTACCCCGAGTTGGGACGTTGCAAATATTTTTGATCTTTTTTTCAGTTGACTTTATTGGTTCATCCCATTAAGACAGACCCACTATTTTATTTAAAATCTGGTCCTAATTATGGGGACTCCCATAACTCTCTTTATAGCTCCACTCAGACTGCCTTTCACTCCTTAAATTAGAATTGTAACCAACATTCAAAACATCCATATCTACCTACATCTTGTTTAAACCTCTCTCCCAGTTTCCACTCTGACATTTTTCCAGAGTTGATTATATTTATTAGTTCCACTAAGTCTAAGTTTTGTTTTCAAGTTATCCTAGGTAGTTGGTCATATACTCTAATCATTAGTTTGAGATGAGACTTTATTCTAATCCCATAGATACACTTCTTCAACTTGTGTTGAAGTTGATTATTCCTTACAAACCCAATATGAATTTGCATTGTTGTTATTTGAGGATTCATCTCATCTGTGTGGATTGTTTAAATTTAAAGAATTCATGAAACTCTAATTATATTGTTCTTTGGTTTTTCTAATAGTTAAAGAACCCCATCCCGAGACTTCTAGTTCATTATATTTAAATTCAATAGTTTTTTCAAACATTGGGTTCTCAAAACCATGTGATTAAGCCCTATCAACAATTTCATCATCTAAAAAAAGATAAAATCTGACTTTGAAGCATCATATCCACTTATCACACCATGTACCAAGTGAATAAATGAATAAACATCAACTCCTCCCTCTTGTTGTACTCCGACCTAGAAAAGTTACAAAAACCATCCTTGATCTTTGTGTTTTTCAATAGATGAAAATTTAATTAGATTCTTTGTAACTTTATAGATATCATGCATTCCTTTCCTTAAATTATTTCCACCACTACAAAACAATCTCAATACGCATCATTTAGCTATTATTATCTTAGAATAATAGATTCATGTGGCTTAAATGATTATTTAATAATGCCCATTTATGGGTTATAACCTCATACTTTTTGTGTATTTATTTATTTTGATAAATATTAATAAAACTAAATCAAATAGGATGGATATAAATAAAAAATAAATGTATGTTAATCATATTAAAATATAATATAAAGATAGGGTGAAAGTTTTCATCAAGTTTACAAAAGATCATGAATATGAACCTTCTCAAATCCTTTTTCCATGTTTATTCTATTACCATTCAAGACTAATTAGTCTATAGGATTTGGTAGAACACTTGATTTACCATGGAATAGATCGAAGTTATAAATTTTGGACTAAATATGGGGAAAATCAATGTAGCTAGTGAATGGAAAAATACTATGTTTTATGGATCATCTGATATGATTACAAGTGTGAACAATGATGAAAACCATATAAAAGATATGATTACAATTGTGAATGATGACAAATATCACATTGAGGAAATAATAATGACATTTGAAGATGAACTTCATGATTATACAAAATCATTTCATAATTTAAAGAGTTTTGAAAATATGACATTGTATGTTGGTTGTACTAAATATATAGTATTTTCAAGATATATAATGTAAAAGATGGTCATGTATGGAGTGATATAAAATTTACTGAACTAATTTCTCTCCTGGATGATATGCTACCAAAATATAATGAGATTCATTATTGAACATATGATTTTAAACAAATTCTACATTCAATGGGTATGATATTTGAAAGAATATGCGTCTATACAAATGACTTTATATTGTTTCTCAAGAACTATGAATCACTTAAAAATTCCCAAAGTGTGGTTCACCTTGAAACAAAAAATATTAATCAGGTCCTTAAAAAGTAGTATGATACTTTCTAATCATTCCAAGGATTATGTGGATATATGGAAGTGAGTATATTATAAGGGAATTAACGTGGCATACATATATAAGAAATAAATATGGGAAACTTTATCACCTGACAGACTCTCCTCAGTGGAAGACAATTGATCATGGGTATCCTGAATTTGGAAACGTGTTGATAAACCATCATCTTTAACTATCTATAGATGGAGTGAATCCTTTTGGTTTTCAAAACAGCACTCATAGTACATGGCCAGTTATGTTAGAAAATTATAACTTTCCATTGTGGTTATGCATGAAATGAAAATACATTATGTTACCTATGCTTGTATTAGTAGAAAAACAACTGGGTAATGATATTGATGTTTATTTGGCTCCATTGATAAAATATTTGAAATTATTGTGGGATTTGGGTGTTACATTATATGATGGTTAGAGAAATTAATATTTCACATTGAGATCCATATTGTAAAGGACAATAAATAACTTTTTTATTTATAGAAATTTGTTAGGATATATAATTAAAGGAACTAAAGGGTGTCTCATTTTTTAAAAAGGTACACAATCAATTAGGTTGAAACATTCATCGAAGATTGTGTTTTTAGAATAACATAAATTTCTTCCCTAGCGACATAAATACCAATCTTGGATAACATCATTCGATGGGAGTTTAGAAGAAGGTACAACACCATCTCCACTAACATGTGATCAAATATTTGAGAAAGTAAAAGATATGGAAACTGATTTTAGTAAACCTTCTTTGAAAAACCTTAAGAAAACCAGTTGGAAAAAGTGATCAGATTTTTTTGAATTACCATACTAGAATTGTTTTTATGTTAGAAATTTTCTTAATGTCATGTATATGGAAAAAAATGTATGTGATAGTTTCATTGACATGTTACTAAATGTACTTAGAAAAAAATATGGAATTAAGGCTAGGTTGGACATGATTAACATGGGGATATAGGAAGATTTGGTGCTAGTAGAGGGTGAAATATGGACTTTTCTTCCTCCAGCGGCATACACTCTTTCCAAGCAAGAGATATATCAGTTTTTCAACTTCCAAAATGATGTAAAGGTTCCAAAGGGGTATTTATTAGATATTAATAATATCTTTTCAATGAATGATTTAAAGTTAAAGGTCCTAAAATCACATGACTGTCATGTTTTTATGAAAGATATAATTCCTATAGCATTATGTTTCATTTTTTCTAATAATATCCATCATACATTAACCAAGATCACTTTATTTTTCAAAACTATATGTAGTAAAGTTATAGACCTGTAGAAATTATCAACTGTGGAAATGGAAATTGTTTCCATATTATGTGAATTGGAGATTTTCTTCATGTCGTTATTATTTGATATGATGGTTTGGCTTGATGGTTCACCTGGTTCGATAGATTTGACTATTTGGTCCTATACATTATAGATTGATGTACCTCATTGAATGGTGTATGAATATTTTAAAAGGGTATGTAAAAAATCAAATTCATCAAGAAGGTTGTATTTAATAGCGATATATTGCTGACAAAGTCATTGAATTATGTACTGACTACCCGCTTAATGTGGAAAGCACTGATCTGACAAAATCTCATCACATTGGGTGGCTTCTAGGTAAAGAAATTTCCAAAATAGATGTTGTCTCGATTACTATTATAGAGTGGGAGTAGGCTCACCTTTACATTTTTCATAACATTTTAGAGGTTTCTCCATATGTTGAAACCCAAAAATTAATTCTTAGGTACTTAAATTCATTAAGAGTTGAAAGTTGGATATCAAATACACATAATTAACAATTTATAGGATGGTTTAGAGACCATATTTTTAAGGATTCAACTAAAAATACATATTCAATTTTAGAATGACTTTGATGTCTAGTCAGAGGACCAAGTGTGCGTGTATTATCTTATAATGGTTATGTAATTAATGTTTATATGTTCTATACAAATGAACTCAATGAATGTGGTACCATGAAAAACAATGGAGTTATACTTGTGGTTTAAGTGATGCATGTATATGGTACCAAATATAAAAATCCAGTTTATGTGAATATGTCATGCTTTGGAATCATTAAACAAATATAATAGTTATATTATACAACATTCCAAGTGTTTATTTTTCAATTAAAATGGGTTAATAATATGAGTGCGGTTAAAATAGAAGAATTGGGATTCATGAAAGTGGATTTCAAGTAAGTAAGGGTACAAATAAGAACCACTTATTATGGAATCATATATAGTATAGTTATTTTATGTTATGGGTCCTATAAATAGAAACTACTTAATTTTTATGTTATTGATGAATATCAATTCAACTAGGGATGGCCTCTTCATTGGGACATCGTAATCATTTCATGGTGGTCCCAATGTAGATGGGGTCTTGTATGTTAGAAGAGATCACAATTATGGGATTTTGATACTCAATAGAGGGGTAAAATATCTTCAACCATTAAAAAATAGTTCAATTATCGGGTTATTTTTTTGTAATATACATTATGTTACCTCGTATTATTATTTGTTCACTGTTACATTTATGTAATGTGAATTAAATGTTTAACCACTTCTAAATATAATGAATTATGCACATACTAATACTCCCAATATCGAAGAACAATAGGTTTCTCAACATGTTGATATTCCCAATGTAGAGGAACAATAATTTTATACACATGTTGATGCTACCAATCCAGAGGAATGACATTTTTACAATGTTGAAGCTGAGGAAATGGTAGATCATGAACAAACCTATATCCTAGAAAAAAGTGTAGCATCGTAGCATGATGGTGTTAGAAAAAATTTAAGATGAAAAATAGAGGCATCAAATTCGAGGTTGGGTGGAATGCACATGACTAGAATGTTAACCCCAACAAGGCCATTTTTAGTAGTTACATTGGGATCACCACTCAAATTCATGTTTCGGTTGATATAGATATATGGAACAATGTTGTTCCCATGCTTAAGGCACTAATTTTGGAATATATTAAGGTAACATTATGATATACTTTCTACATTTTTCTAAAAAATAATGAAATATAGATTTACTCTTCATTATCCGTTACAAAGTGAGTTTATACTAGATTTCTACTGAATGAAATTTGTATTAATGCTCACTAGAAAGGATCATAGATGCTTTCGAACAATTCTTATGAAGTATCATAAAAGGGATGTTGAATGGAAAATAAAATCACACCCACCAAATATGTAGGCACACCTGATAAACTAATGAATGTAGAATGCATTTATTGCTCGTCATAAGGAGACAACTTTTTAGGTACGTTGTGATTGGTAAAAAAATATTGACAATATATGTATTAATCACTTTTATTAAGAATTATTAATTTATGAAATATAAATTAATTGCTAAAAATAAGCAACGTGTAGTAAAACAAATATACCCCTACCGTAAAGCAAGTATGAGGTGCGCTTCACTTGAAAAAAATGGGATATATTTTAAATATACAGTAATACTTTTATGTGGCATGAAAAAACATAATTATGTTCATTTGTTTATATACAAATTGATGAATCCAAATCCAAATCCACTTCCATCCCATGTCTTGTGCTATGGAAGGAGGTTTGTGTAAATAAATATGGGATAGTAATAGATGGAAATACACAAAAATTATGGGAAGTACGTGTAATTATGACATAATAAAAAAAATTATACTTTAAATCAGTATTACATAACAATGATTACTTATTTTCCTATATTTTTTATCTGGTTTAGATGTAGGAATCATTAGCAGTTGTACCCAATGAACAACTACTATCATTGGCCTTGAATTAGCCAAAACAATATGGTCACATCACAGGTGCGAGTGTTGGAGTGTCACCACGAACATATTTTGAGAAAAGAAATGCACAGGGAGTAAAGATAAGAAAATGGATAAGATACATGCATAATTAGATATTTTAGAATAAAAACTTAATTAGAATTATGATTTGTTATAAAATGTTATGGGAAATAATCAAATAGAAGAAACTACACAGCAAAAACCATTATATGAAGACCCCCACCCACCCCCCACAAGCTTTGAGGTGATATATTTCCCTCAAAGGGCTACCTTACATGAGGTAATCAATTTTGTCATAACTGTTTCTATGAAATATGAATCACTCATACACTGATACCTTTCCTGTATTGATGTTTTACAGGGTGAAAATGATTATGATTTATATCTATCATCACCCACTCATTTCCTTATTGTGAGGGGTAAAGTGTACAATATACAAGGAGATATTCTACACAATAAAGAACTTACAAAAGGTCATGTGATAGTGGGGATTCACATAACTCATGATTCAAGCACCGAGATACTTATTCCACTTGATTATTTGGATGTTCATACGATCGGTATTTCTATTGGAACTTTTATAGAATGTTCGTTTGATCTTGTAAAAATACATGGCGGTAAGGAGGTATTCCTTTTCAATTTATTTTTTTATGAAAAAAACTTTAAAAATTAATGAAAAAATGATTAAACTAATTAATGTTATTATAAATGGAGAAAGGTAAGGGGTGAAATGGAAGGTTGATTCAAAATGATCTAAAGGATCAACTAATCAATCAAAAAGACGTTCAGAAAGTACATTTACCCTCTTAGTTCAACTTTTGCATTTACTAAAATTATAAGTTCATGTGAATACAATGTTAAAAATTGGTGATATGACTATAATTTATTTTTAAGAAAAAATGTACAAATATTTCATTACAAACTATCTTGGTCTTGATAATGTAGATAAAATTTTCAAGAATTAATGGCTAAGAGTCTCAGTTATAAATGTATACATGAGGTGTGTTTCATAATTTTTTTGTCTAATAGATTATATTCTATATTAATTATAGTTAAGTACTATTCATATTTTTTGTAAGTGTGTATATCAGTATTATTTTAAGGGAAAACCTATGAATAAAAATTTAGACTCATTATTCCTCACATCACTTCTACAAAACAATTCTCATTAGAACCAAATAAATATTTAGTAATAGTGAAAAATTGGCCATAATGTTTGAAAAAAAACATACAGAAAATAGATTATTCTTAATACCCATGATGTAGGGGTAAAAATATACAATTTAATTATATAAAATATATTTTTATTCCTTTCATTACTTATTCCTTTTTGTTTTTTAGACAGCATTGGTTACTCATTGCAATCAATTTGGATACTCCAAAGATTTATTTTCTGGATTCAATGCATGGATAACTGACAAATCAACCATAGGTGATAACGTTTATCAATTTTTAATATACTACATGAAACATTTTACAAATAAACTTCAAGTTAAACATTTTATATTTTTTTAATGAAAATTTAGTTATGATAGGGTGGTGTTTAAATATCATCAAAATCATGGCATGAAGACAGTCCATGAGCATAAGAAGCCTATCAATTTCTAAAACTAGATAAGTATTGGGATATATATAATAATATTTCACTATCAAAACATATATCAAAACAAGTTAATTATTTTTCTCAATGTTTATACAGTGCCTGAAGCAGACTAATGGAAAAGATTTTGGTTATTTTGTTTGTAAATTTATGAAAGATATTGTGTTCCATCAACAAATTAGCATCCCTAAAGAGGTATTTATGATGATAATTACAATTTCATTTCAAATGTTTATTAATCCTTTATTTATTTTTATTTTTATATCACTATTAAGACTATCAACAGTCCCCATATTCAAAAGAGAAAATAGATTTGTTTAGAAATGAATGGCCATAATACATGGTGTCAGAATGTATATAGAAATAATGAAGTGGTTTCTTCCTACTACTTATATATTTAATTTTATCATCATTTTATCTAGTATATTTTAGTTAATTTCCTTGTTATTTTTATCTAATACTTACTTTAGTTAATTTTTTTATCAAAACACGTGTCACATACTCAAAACTTATAAAGCACATTTATATTTTTTTAGTGCTTTAAAAAAATGATCCATAAGTCATTTTTGATGTGTAAGAATCAACCGCACCTCAATCCAATACACAGTGTGTCTGGTATGACTCAAAGTGTATGTTTTTAGTTTAAAGTTGATATGTTAGTTCAAAATGTGTGTCCCTTACTAAAAACCAATAAAATTCACTCACATTGTCTTGATGCTTTACAAAAATGATCCATAAGTCATTTTTTACATGTATGAATATATCGCACCTTAATCTGATACACGGTGTGCCTGGTATGAATCAAAGTGTATGTTATCAGTTTAAAATTAACAATTTAGTTCAAGATGTGTGTCACTCACTAAAAACCAAGAAAATATTATCAGATTATCATGATACTTTATAAAAACTATTCATAAGTCATTTTTGATGTGAAGGAATCAGTCACACATCAAACTGACACATGATGTGACTAATATGACTCAAAGTGCATGTTTTCAGTTTAAATTGACATTTTAGTAAAAGGACACATGACATACTCAAAACTAATCAAACAAATTCATAATATTTTGATACTTTAGGAAAATGATCCATAATTCATTTTTGATGTGTAGGAATCAATTGCACATCAATCTGACACATGGTGTGATCGGTATGACTCCAAGTGTGTGTTTTTATTTAAAAATGACATTTTAGATCAAAGCATATGTCACGTACTCAAAACTAAGAAAACACATTTGTGTTGTTTTTATACTTTTGAACAATGGCCCATAAGTAATTTTTGATGTGTAGGAATTAGATGCAACTCAATATGATATACAGTGTGTCTGTTATAACTCAAAGTGTATGTTATCAATTTAAAATTGACATTTTAGTTCAAACGTGTGTCACTCACTGAAAAAATAAAATTTGATCACATTTCATTGATACTTTAGGAAAATTATTCATAAGTAATTTGTGATGTGTAAAAATTAGTTGTACATCAAACTGAAACATGATGTGACCGATATGACTCAAATTGCATGATTTCAGTTTAAATTGACATTTTAGTAAAAAATAAATATGAGATACTCAAAACCAAGTAAATTAATTCATATTATTTTTATAATTTAATAAAATGATCCTTAATTCATTTTTTATGCTTAGGAATCAACCGCACATCAATCTGAATCACAGTGTGACCGATATGACTATAAGTGAATTTTTTATTTAAAATTGACGTTTTAGTTCAAAACACATGTCACATACTAAAAACTAATCAAACGCATTTTGACTATTTTGATACTTTATTAAAAATAGACATCAAACTGAAACATGATGTGACCGGTATGACTCAAAGTGCGTGTTTTCAGTTTAAATTGGCATTTTAGTAAAAAAATACATATGACATACTCAAAACCAAGAAAACACGTTCAAGTTATTTTGATACATTAATACAATGGTCCTTAAGTCATTTTTAATATGTAAGAATCAATTGTGTGTCAATTTGATGCATGGTGTGACCGATGTGTCTCTAAGTGTGTGTTTTCATTTAAAATTTATATTTTAGTTTAAAACACACGACACATACTCAAAATAAATAAAACACATTCTAATTGTTTTATTATTGTAGTACCATGATCCATAAGTCATTTTTGATGTGTGGAAATCAATCTCACCTCAATATAATACATGGTGTACTCAGTATGACTCAAAATGTAGGTTATTAGTTTAAAATTAATAGTTTAGTTCAAAACATATGTCACTCACTGAAAACCAATCAAACTCACTCAAATTGTCTTGATACTTTAGTTTAATGATTCATACGTAATTTATGATGTGTAGGAATCAATCTCACATTAAATTGACACATAATGTGACCAATATGACTCAAAGTGAGTGTTTTTAGTTTAAATTGACATTTTGATAAAAAAAGACACATGACATACTCAAAACTGAAGGAATGAAATAAAATTATTTTTATATATTATAGAAAAAATTCTTAAGTCATTTTTGATGTGTGGGAATCAACCTCACATCAATCTGATGCACGGTGTGACTGGTATGACTCCAAGTGTGTGTTTTTATTTAAAATTGACATTTTAATTCAAAACACAAGTCAAATACTCAAAAAATGAGCATATGAATTCGAATTGTTTTAATACTTTAGAAAAGTGATCCATAATTCATTCATGATGTGTAGGAATTAGCCTCACCTCAATCTGATACATGGTGTACCTGGTATGACTCAAAGTGTGTGTTATCAGTTTAAAATTGACATTTTAGTTCAAAATGTGTATCACTCACTAAAAACTGAGAAAACATGCTCGTATTGTCTTTATACTTTAGGAAAATTATTCATAATTCATTTGTAATGTGTAGAAATCAGTTGTAGATAAAACTGACACATGATGTGATTGATGTGACTCAAAGTGTGTGTTTTCAGTTTAAATTGAAATTTTACTAAACAAGACATGTGACATACTCAAAACCAAGAAAACACATTTAGATTATTTTGATGATTTAGGAAAATGATCTTTAAGTCATTTATGATTTGTAAGAATCAACTACACACTAATATAACACACGGTGTGACCGGTATGACTCTGATTGTGTGTTTTTGTTTAAATTTGGTGTTTTAGTTTGAAACACACACCACATACTCAAATCCAAACAAACACATTCAGATTGTTTTGATACTTTAATAAACTGATCCATAAGTCATTTGTGACATGTAGTAATCAACTTCACCTTAATCTGATGCACAGTGTGTCCAATATGACTCGAAGCATATGTTTTGAGTTTAAAATTAACACTTTAGTTCAAAACAAACTTCGTATACTCAAAACCAAGCAAACACGTTCTGATTAGATATTTTAGGATAATGATTTATAAGTCATTTTTAAGATGTAGAAATCAGTATCACCTCAATATGATACATAGTGTGTCTATTATGACTTAATTTGTATGTTTTTAGTTTAAAATTGACACTTTAGTTTAGAACACACGTCACATACTCAAAAATTAGTAAACGCATTCAGATTATTTTGATAGTTTAAGGTAACAATCCATAAATCATTTATGACATATAATAACCATTCGCACCTCTATATGATACATAATATGACTTATATGACTCAAAATGTTTGATTTTAGTTTAAAAATAATATTTTATTAATTTATTGTTTCATATTTATGTTTAATTTATTTATGTATAGTATTAATGACATCAGAATTGTTTTTTATGCAGGTGCACTCTTTTTCTCAATCTAAATTTATTTGTTCAACAACTGATATCATGATCGGGCTCTTTTGAGAGGGGGTCGGGATCAAAGATAATGAAATATTGATGTTTTTAAGTATTTGTGATAAATTGTACTTATCAATGTAATTATACAACCCAGTATGTTTGAAAAGTCTATAATATAATATATATTTTTCTTGTATTTGTGATTTAAATTTAATTTCAATTAAATTATCTATTTGTTGTGGTAGTGTGCTATAATTTTAGCATCACACTGTAGCAACATGGCTTTTATCAGCGTTAAAATAGACTTGATAAAGGGTCATCTTTATCAGTGTTTTTTAGCATTGATAAAGGAGTTTTTTATCAGCTCTATTTTTAGTGCTGATAAAATTCGTAGGCTTTTAAGGGCACTTATAATACCAGCATTTTTTAGCACTTATAAAACCTTTTTTTGCACACCATTAAATGGAGAATCTGCAACAGTGTATAAACATATTGATTATTTATTAACATGGCATGCAGCCTGTCCCAGATCAGAAAACCGATGTGGTCGAGGTATCACCCAATCCTAATGGGTACTTCAGTTTCATAATACCCTCTACTAGTAGTAGTTAATATATATATATATATAGTATAATATATTAATATATGCATAAATATAGCATAATATATTTTTATATTCAAAATTTGTTTAGATGAGTTGGTGCATTTATGAATTGTGAGTTGGTTGGTCTAGTCTTTGAATCCAAATGGGTGCAAGCCTCATGCGAAGGGAGTGGGGTGATGTTGTCCAGAGGGAGCAATGGAGTGGTTAGGAGACGTCGTTTGGTGGTTCTATTGAAAATAAAAACATTTTTTATTGTAAAAAAACATCTAGGGGTCAGTTCTATTAAAAAATATATAAATTAAAAAAACATTATATTTCGTGAATTTCAAAAAAAACTAGCGAGTTTTATAGAAAACATGACTAATTAATGGATTAGTTGCAATTGTTTAAAAAACATTTGTAAATAGTGTGTTGTTAATTTGGTGATGTTTGTAAACATGGCTATTTGGAAATTTTTATAAATGTGTCTAATTGGATATGTTTATAAATGTTTCTAATTAGTGACACCACATTTCCTGATGTTTTTCAGAAATGATGGTAAATTCATTAGT
The DNA here is from genome assembly GCA_963277665.1 of Viscum album. NCBI lineage: Eukaryota > Viridiplantae > Streptophyta > Magnoliopsida > Santalales > Viscaceae > Viscum > Viscum album. Next base: position 477,543,882 of record OY728164.1, on the reverse strand, counting down.
AGTATTTTAAAATGTCACTAATTCAAAAAAAATGTTGTTAAATTGAAAATTTCTTGTAGTGAATCAAGTATAAAAGGGAATGTCCTTCGCATTTTCATTTTCCAACAAACCATTATGTGTCAAACAAGCCTTTCCAAAACCTACTCAAAATTTTGAGTTTTCTAAATCAATTCAAGGCCATTAATAAACCATTCTTAAATCATTTCACTTTAATGAGTACCAGTTTTTAAAGCATTTCTCAAAAGGTCCAACACATCCAAGCTTTAGAAAACAACACTTTTCCCATCATTTTGGAAATCAACATCATAAAAAATTTCAAGAATAAGTATCAAGAGCTAACCGGGCATTTCAATTCCCAAAATAAGGGCATGAAACTTTAAAATAGATTTAAAATCAATTCACATGAAAAAATCGTTTTCCCATTTTTATTGAAAGTTTAAGAAAACAAGATTATTTGATATAGCTAATGGGTGTGAGCAGGAAACATTAAAGAACATTGAAGCCCCATTATGAAAGAACAATCAGTCATAGATTTAATCTTAAAGAGATATGCATGAGACACTTACTTCAAATCTCGACGTAGGCGCCAAATGAGAGGAAGAAGGACCCCAAAAGGGTTAACCGCGAAGTGGGGCAAAGTGGTAAAACAAACCCAATTAAGACTAGGGTGATAGTATTCATGATGTGAATGATCATTCATCCCAAACAATAATGTTGTGAAATCCTCTTTCAAGATGTGAATAGATTCCACCCATAAAAGAAAAGTATTTGAGATGGTGCCAGTGAGAGTTGCGTAAAAACAGTTCACATCGTGAAACCATCTTTCACAACGTGAACTTATGTAGTTTCCAGTTTCCTGTGCTACAGCCACTCCTGGACCCTCCAAAACTCCCCGAAATCAAAAGATAGGAAGGGTCTAAGGTAAAAACCTATAAATAAACAAAATACAAAGAGAATCAAGGTCAATATGTAACATACACACTTTAAATTTTATGATATCTTTTCAGTTGTAAGAAAGGCCAAGTTTTCCCTACAAACACTTCTAGGGTGGAGAAGCGGATTTTTTTTATATAACTTTTTGAAAAAAAAAATATTAAAATAATTCTAGGTTTAATTTTTTTTAACTAGGACACAGAGGCAGCAAGGGTCTTTCAGCCTTTGGCCTATTTTCACCCGGGACAAAGAGAGCAAGGTTGCTGCCACCTTTTTCGAAACGTTAGGGAAACGGTGGCAAGGGACTTTCCACCTTTTCTCAAATGAAAAAAAACATTTTAAATATACATGTTATCGTATTTAAAAAAATTATTTTTATTTGTTTTGTTTTGTTTTTTTTGTTTATATATATATATATAACAAAAAAAATCAGCATAATTTAACTGTTATTTAATATCCAGCATTACTGTTATTAAAGTAGTCTGGAATTCTGACACAAACCCCCTCTCGGGACTCCCTTTTATAAGGGGGGTTGCCCTAAAAATCTTTCTAGATTTCCAATGTGAGATTCAGGTCCTCCCCTTCCTGAACAGAATTAATAATATATTATTATTAAGAATTAGAAAATAATTAATAATAAATATCAATAATGGATAAATGATAATAATAATGCCTAAATAATAATTAACTATTGACATTTACTATTAAATATTAACAAATAAGTAATTAATATTAATAATATTTTAAACCATATTAATTAATAACTAATTAATTACTAATTAATTATTAATAAATTATTAATAATATTAATAAACAACTAATTAACTACTAATTAATTATTAACAATTAATATGTTTTAATATATATATATATATAATTAATTAATTAATAATAAATAGTATTAATAATAACTAAATAATAAATAATTAAAAAATATATATCATTATTATTATTATTAATTAGCAACTAAAGAATAATTTTAAATATTTATTAGTAATTAATATTAATTAGTAACAATTATTTAATTAAATAATAATAATTTAATAATAATTGATTAATCATTAGTATTTTAATAATTTAATCATTATTACTAATATTCACTAGCTAAATATTATTTTTAAATATTTATTAATAATTATATAAAAATAATTATTCATAATTAATAATTATTAAATAAATAATTAGTTATTTTTTACTTAATATTATTAATATATAATTAAATATTGTATAATTACTAAATAATTAATAACTAATAATTATATTGTTATTTTTAATAATTAGTTAATAAATAATAATTTTAAATATTTATTAAAAATTAATATTATTAATTTGTAAATCATATTATTTAATTATTATTTATTAGTAATCAGTATTAATTATCAATAATTAGTTAATTAATTAAAATTAATTTAGTAATAATTAATTAAAATTATTAATTTAATAATTTAAAAATTATTATTAATATTTAGTAACTAGATAATAATTTTAAATATTTATTAGTAAATATGCAATAAATAATTTCTAATATTAATTAGTTAATTGATAATTAATTAGTTAATTTGTAATTACTATTGTTGATAAGGAATTAAATATTACTTGATTATTAATTAATTAATTATTACTAAATATTAATAATTTATTAATAAGTAATCAGTAATTAATTAGTTATTAATTAGTATGATTTAAAATATTATTAATATTAATTACTTAATTCTTAATATTTAATAGTAAATTTCAATAGTTAATTATTATTTAGGCATGTAGTTGGGGTTGTAGCCTAGTGGTAATAACAACCATTTAATCATGTATCACAAATCTGGGTTCAAATCCGAGCAGCAGCGAATTTCGATTGGAGTTTCACCTAGATGTGGGTTGGCTTACAGCAACCCAAGCGTGAGTCTCTCGGTAGTGGCACGAGCGGCTGTCAGTGGCGCGACAGTGGGGCGACTACTCAGGCGAGTAGGTGGTGTCCACAACTAGAAAAAAAATAGATGCAGGTGCTGGGCACCTAGGCTATAGGCTTTGTAATTGACTTCATGTCCACAGGGCCTTCGGGCCATCAGAAATGGGTGGGTTATCCCTTAGGGGGATATGATCTGCCCTTTTGTGTTGTGTGTGTTGGATTTCTATGTTTCATTGTAATTATACCCTTAAGTACCTATAATATATTATTTAGGCATTATTATTATTAATTATTAATTATTAATATTTATTATTAATTAATTATTAATTGTTAATAATAATGTATTATTAATTCTATTCAGGAAATGAAGAACACGAATCACACATTGGAAATCCATAAGGATTTTCAGGGCAAGCCCCCTTATAAAAGGGGGTACTGTGAGATGGTTTCTATTAAAATTCTAGATTTTTTTAATGACAGTAATGCTAGATATTAAATAGTAGTTAAATTATGCTGATTTATATATATATATATATATAAACAAAAAAAATTAAACATACAAACATGTCTATTTAAAATTAGATTTTTTTTCATTTCGTCAAATGAGGCAAGGCCCTTGCTAACTTTGCCCTAACTTTCTAGCAAAGGCGGCAATACCCTTGCCGCCTTTGTGGCCTAGTTTTAAAAATATTTTAAACCTAGACTTGTTTTAATAATTTTTAAAAAAACGTATATTAAAAAAAATCCTGGAGAAGCATGTTATGGTATGGATTGACCATATAGTTTTTTAAATTTATTATTATTATTATATATATATATATTGAAAGGGATCGGGTCGCTGACAGCCCGATCACGAAGGCCTTGGTCCATGTCCAATGTCTTGGGTTCGATCCCAACTCAATGGGAATCTACTAGATTGTGCAGGAATGACAGATCGAGTTTTTTTTACGTTTTCTGAAAAAAAAAAATTAAATAAACCTAGGTTAAAATATTATTGAAAAATATGTATGAAAGGTAGAATCCCCAATGTCTCCTTTCTGAAAAAAAAAATTATTAATTTTAAATATACATGTTTGTATATTTAAAAATTCTATTTTTATTTTGTTTTGTTTTATATATATATATATATATATAACAAAAAAATCAATAAAATTTATGTGTTATTTAATATCCAATATTAATGCAACTAAAGGAGTCTAAAATTATGACAGAAACCATCTCTCAAGGGTTCCTTTTATAAGGGGGATTGCCTAGGAAATCCTTTTGGATTTCCGATGTTGGATTCAGGTCATCCCTTCCCTACACAGAATAAATAATATATTATTATTAACAATTAGTAATTAATTAATAATGAATATTAATTACTAATAATTATTAATAATAATTAACTATTAACATCCCTATTAAATATTAATAATTAATTGATTAATATTAATAATATTTTAAACAGTATTAATTAATAACTAATTAATAATAATAATAATAAACTAATTAATTACTATTAATAATTAATAGGTTTTAATTAATTAGTAATTAAATAATATACAATTAATAATAAATAATATTAATAATGACTAAATAATAAATAAAAAAAATCAATATATAATTATGATTATTAAAAAGTAGTAACTAAAAAATTAAATATTTATTATTAATTAGTATTAATTATAAATAATTATTTAATTAAATAATAATAATTTAATAATTAATTAATTAATCATTATTATTTTCATAATTTAATATTTATTAATAAATATTTAACATAATTATTTAGTTATTAAATATTATTAATAATTATTAAATGATTAAATTACTAGTTTTTAATTATTTATTATTAAATTAATATAAATTAATTAACTACTTGTTTCTAATTAATATTAATTACTATTACACATTAATTACTAATAAATATTAATTAAATAATATGATTTACAAATTAATAATATTAATTTATAATAAATATTAGTTACTAATTAATATTAATTACTAACAAATATTAAAAATTATTATTTAGTAACTAATTATTAAAAATAACAATATAATAATTAGTTATTAATTAATTAGTAATTAAGAAATATTTAATTACTTTTTAATAATAGTAATTACTAATTAACTAATTAATTATTAATTAACTAATAATTATTAATAACTATTAATAAAAAATTACTGATAAATATTTAAAATTATTCAAAAGTTTCAGGAGCCGAGAAAAAGTCTGATCCTAAAAATTTATTAAAGAAAATAAAATCATAAAAACAACACAGATCATGTGACAGGAAAAACACCACCAGACACAAAAGTGGCGGACAACGCCACCCAACAAAAACCAGAGCAAAAAACTCCACATGAAAAAGGCCTAAAGACCTCCAAAAGTGCATGGCCCATCAACCCAAATTAAATGACTCATAAGCCCGCCCTAAATAATGACACACAACAAAACGGTCCAAGGGCCCATGAAACACAACCTCCCTCAATCACACGGACCCGCCATCACATGCCGACAGTCGGTGCCACCCATCAAGGAAATCCCTATCCAAGCCCGCATCCCAAGCCACACATCATCACTCCCTCAAGTCTTTTCCCGAATCTCTCAAACAGGTGATGATATTGTTATCCACTTTCATATGTTTTCTGCATGTGGAAAATCAGGTGCAAGGAATGTTTTTTATGATGGAATTAAGGAGGAAGTTGAAATTCCCACAGATCTAGTGATGGATTCATAGGAATCAGACCTTATATGGGTGGAGATGTTGGCTTTCTATTGACAATGATGGGTTTCGGGGGTGGCAGTGATTCATCCAATCAATCTCGATGATCTCAGATCGCATGGTGATGATGACATCGGGTGGACAGGCGCAAGCGGATGACGATAAGGGGAGGAGGCTCAGTGTAACGTCCCTGACCCGGATACCACTAAACCAGTGCCTTGATTTGGGTCGTCACATGACCTCAAGTGTGCCTCTCCATACACCAGAGGTTGCCGACTAGAATCAAGGGTCTAGATTAGTCATGTGGGGATACTATACCCTCTTACTAGAGTAAGCCACAGGAGAAAACATATAAAACAGTGGAGATAACATCATATAATCAGTGAACATGCATAATTAGCCATTTCCCAATTGGGTACAAACCCCAACCAATAGTAAATATGTCATGTCATGCTACAACTTTAAGTGAAAAAAACCCAAAAGAAAGAAAAATAGTGGAATCCCCAAAACGGTCCAGGCTCCAAGTCTGAAACCTCATCCATGCATGCCCCATGTCCAAATCAACTCCCTAGCATAGGGTCCTTGCCCCTGTCCTGACCTGCGAGCATGAAATCTACTCGAGTACCCAACAGCATCCCAAGAAGGGTGTGAGTACAACTTAGTAATCCAATGGTGTCTACAAATATCCAGTCTAATAGATATTGCATGCAAGTATAAACAGGTAACAAACAAAGGAAAGACAATCTGGGAACACTAGTTAACAATATCTACTTAGTTACACTAACCAAGGTGCCAATTCATTATGTCTCTATCATTACTAGTCCATCATCAATCACACAAGGTTCATGGAATACATCATTTTCATAATGGAATAAGTAATTCCCTAACTCACTAGGGATAACATATCACAACATCACAAAATCCTCACCTCGAAGCCTCAGTCCGGGTGGAATGAAACTGTTAGGGGAATAGAGCTTTGTCCCCTTCCCTAACCCGTCCATTGTGGGTAGAGTTAGAGCATCAGTCCAACTCAACCCGTGGGAGGAGCCTCGGTCCTTCATCCCACACCTCAAGCCACGTGCACATTCTTATCCATCCAATCACCACACACAAACCATATAGAAACCAAACACAACCAATATATACAACAATCATAATCCATAATAATAAACATGGTAAATCATATTGTGCGATAACCCCTTAACACATTTTTCGTTTACATCACTTATCCTGTTTAGCCAAATTCCCATTCTCAATCCTAGCTCACAAGGCATATTCAAGAATTCCCTTATATCAACCCATTACACGTATTCATAAGCCTCAATCCCTATCTATAATTAATCCATACCTATTTTGGACTTCTATTAATAATATCACTCACTCGATAAGGCTTCTACATGATCACACAAGAACCTAGAACTTACTTAGCTAATTCTAGGTTTAGAAAGTATCGGTACACCCCATGAGTGGCCCTACAAAGTTCAAATCATCCTATATGTGTCCCATGGGGGACCAAGAGGGTTTCCATTAATCATTTAGACATTAATTATACCAAATATCATCAAAGGATCAAGAGCACAATAAGGAGTGACCAAGAAATAAACCCAAGCATGCACAAATCTCAAATGAAACTATGGGATATAACATGTAGACCACCTACCTTGGATCCGTTGATGAATTCACACCTAATCGAGTCCTTGGATCCTAATTCAACCAACCCTTGAATCCTCAACCTAAATATCACTAGAAAAAAGAGGGTTTTAGAGATTCAGAATGAGATGGGAGAAAGATGCAAACCCTAATCGAGAAGAGGAAGCAAGGAGGATATTAGACTTACTTAGAGCTTCGATCTACAACCGAAGACACTATAAATGATCTAGGAATTAAGTAAAAACACCCTTGGGAGGTCTTGGGAGCTTTGGCTCATCACTAGTGTTACAAGGGAGAAGAAAGGAGGAAATCCCAAGTTGGGGTTAAAAATCCTGAAGTTGCAATTTTGTAAATTTCTCAACTTTACTAGGCTGCATAGTTAACCCACACGGTTTTTCAAACCGTACGCAAATAATGCAAGATATACTGTCCCAAAATGACCCCTTCACATGGTTTCCTAGGAATTTTTCTCAGTTAGCTTAATCGTGTGCAAGCCTCTGTCCAAGGCTATACGGTTACCTGGGATGCTCCGTGCGGTTTGCACTAATCATGCGCAAACCGTGCAACATGCCCTAAAATTCATTTTGCCTCCTCTTTTTGCCCCGAACCCCCATAACACCCCTGAGCCTTCTCATGATCTTTGGGAAACACTTATTTGACCAAAATAAATGACTTAAACTGGAACATAAACAAAAACATACCTTAAGAAAATCCCAAATCTTACAACCTCCCCACCTTAGTACGAATCGTTCTAGAGATTCTCTTCCCAAGATTTGTTGGGTTTCTAAAGCAAAGATATTGGGCCACTAGACCCACATATTTGATTATCACTCCTAGGTTTCTTATGAAACATTTCCATGCTTCCATAAAACTCAAACCAAAGGCACAACCTTGCCTCGCAAAACCTTCTCACTACGGTCCACAATACAAACTAGATGATCTTTAAAGGATGCATCAGGATCGAGCTCAACATCATCAACGTTTATCACATGAGATAGATCAAGATGATACTCCTGAAGTTTTGAAACATGAAAAACATCATGCATTCCACTATACCATTTTGGAAGATCCAATTGGTAAGCCACAAGTATGATCCTATCTACAATATCAAAAGTCCCCACATACTTGGGTGATAACTTTCCCTACTTCTAAATTCGATGGTGACCCAATATTGGAGACACCTGAATAAACACATTATTCCCCACCACAAACTCAAGAGGTCTACGATGTCGATACAACTATGACTTCTACCTACTCTATGTTGTTGTCATCCACTTCTGAATCAAACAAACTTTATCAGACATCTCCTACACGAGACTTGGTCCTAACAGATCAGATTCCCCAGCCTCTAACCAACAAAAAGGAGATCTACACGGTCGCCCATAGAGTGCCTCAAAAGGCACCATCTAAACTATATCCTAAAAACTATTATTGTAAGAAAACTCAATAAGTGATAAATTCTTTTCCCATGAACCAATGAAATCCAAGACACATGATCTCAACATATCCTCCAATACCTAAATCATATGCTCAGACTACTCGTCTATTTGCAGGTGATAAGCCATACTCAACAACACTTGGGTACCAAGCACCTTCTGTAATCCCTGTCAGAAGCGTGATGTGAAATGAGGATCACAATCTGAAACTATGGTTCTTAGCACACCATGAAGCCAAACTATCTCTCGAACATATAACTCACCCAACTAATCAACTGCATAAGTTTCTTAGATCAGCAAGAAATGAGCCACTTTATTCAACCAATCCATAAAAACCCATATTACATTACTCTTTCGAGGTATCCTCAGAAGACCCACTACGAAATCCATCTTTATGTCATTCCACTTCCACTCTAGAATGGGAAATAACTATAATAACCCACCCAGATGTTGATGCTCGACCTTAACCTATTGACATATAAGGAATCATACCAAAAAACCTGTAACTTCTTTATTCACTTCTGGCCACCAATACTACCAATAAAGATCATGATACATTTTAGTCAAGCTAGGATGTACTGCCTGCTTTGATGCATGAAACTCGCGCATTAACTCTTCGTGTGCACCTGTCGGTACCAAAACACGACCCTGAACATAGACAACTCCATCAGCACCAACAACCCAACTAGAAGGTGACTCTCCACCTTTAAGAGTTTCCTTCATAGCCAAACACTCTGGATCCTCTAGGTGACTCTACTTGAACCAACACAAAAGCATAGACTCAAATTCTATTGACACAAGGGTCATTTTTCTGTGCCCATCCTGCACCTCCAGGTGCATCTCAGCAAACAAAGCCATTATCCTTCACTCAAAGTTGGATTCCTGAACCACCTAATTCTGAGTCTTCCAGCTCAGAGCATCTACAACACTATTCCATTTTCCTGATGTGTAAAACAACTCAAAATAAAAGGATTGTAGGTACTCGAACCACCTTCTCTAATGAAGATTCAAATCCCACTGAGAGAAAATGCACTTTAAGACTTTTATGATCAATAAACACCATGAATCGCTCTACCAATAAGTAGTGCCTACAATACTTCAAGGCATAAACCACATCAGCTAGTTTAAGATCATGGGTAGGGTAATTTCTTTAATGAGGCCTCAAATATCTTGACCCATAAGCTAAAATATGATCATCCTATATTAACACTACCCCGAGTCCCACACCAGACGCATCACAGAACAAGGTGTACTTATTACCAGGTTCAGCTAGGATCAGAATCAGCGCGATAGTCAACCACTTCTTCAATTCTTGAAAGGAAATTTTGCACACCTCTGACCACTCAAACTTAACATCCTTCTTGGTTAGTCTTGAGATTAGTGTTTCCAAACAAGAGAAATCCCTAATGGACATCTGGTAATAACCATCCAAACCCAAAAAACTCTGAACATCAGAAACATTCTTGGGTTTCTCCCAAGACACCATAGCCTGCACCTTCTTTGGATCTACTGACAAACCTATCTCAGATTTGATATGTCCTAGGAAATTCACTTCATCAATCCAGAACTAACATTTTGATAGCTTGGAATAAAGCCTATGCTCTCTTAGTGTACTCTAGACAATGTCAAGATGTTTGGCATGATCGTCAAGAGTTTGTGAGTATACCAAGATGTCGTCAAAAAAGACAACCACAAACTAATCCGGATAAGGGTGAAATATCTTATTCATTAGTGCCATAAACATTTCTGGTTCATTGTTCAACCCAAACGACATCGCCAAAAATTTATACAACCCGTACCTGCTCTGGAAAACTGTTTGTGGTATGTCAAAAGGTATCACCCTCAACTAATGGTATTTTGATCTCAAATAGATCTTAGAGAACACTGAGGAAACCCTTAGTTGGTCCAACCAGTCATAAATTCTGGGAAGTGGGTATCATTTCTTAACCTTCATCTAATTCAAATTCTTGTAATCAACACATAACCTCAACGACCCATCAGCCTTATTATCAAACAGCATGGGTGATCCCCATGGAGGCATACTTGGTCAAACGAACCCATTTCACTCCAATTCTTCCAATTGAGCCTTTATCTCATGGATTTCTCTCAGTGCCATTCAATATGGAGGAATAGAAACTGGTTCTTCCCCTGGCAGCAATTCGATGGTGAACTCCAAATCCCTTTTAGGTAGTAGTCCCAAGAAATCCTCAGGAAACACATCCTTAAACTGATCCTCCATCGGAATAAATACTTGTTTCTCCACCTCTCCATCATCAATAATAAGGCATTCCACTTAGAATGTGAGTTCCCCCAACTGTTGATAAATTGGCTCTATGCGGCTAGCTCGAACATCCCGCTCACCACAAAAGGTATAAGTGTCTCCATTGGTAGATGTGAATGTTACCATACGATAGTAATAATCGATATGGGCCTGATATAACACTAGCTAGTATATACCCAAGATCAGGTCAAAACCTGACATCTCGAGGACAAACAGGTTCCATAGAAAATGATAACCACCAACCTCTAAAGCATAACCTCTACACTATTTGATATCCTGAATTTGCACCCCTAATAGAGTATTAATTGACATAACCCCACACACTTGTTCCATGGCTAAGCCCAACACAACCAAAAACTGTGCAGAGATAAAAGAGTGTGGGGAACCTATATTAAATAAATCATTTGTGAGTGTGGAAGCTACAAGAATCGTACTTTGAATGGTAGATGGTCCAGCCTCACCACCTCCAGGTGTAAACTGAATTGTGTGAAGATGAACTATCCCTCTACCCTGGGATCCATCCTGGGTACCCTACACTGCACTTCCCTGTTGGTGGGGATGGACTCATCCTGAAGTTCCACATCCACCACCTCTACCAGTATGGCTAATGGAACTCCAACTACCTGCTTGATACGGGGTGACTAATCCCTTGCCCACACTTAGTATCTACCTATGACTCTTATCCATGCCTGGATGCCGAGGGTTATTTTAGAACCTCTATATATGTCCCAACCTTCCACATGATAGGAACTCGACTAGGGGTCAGGGACACTGACTCTACATGTGCTCGACCTTCCACACTGATAACAGAATACCAGATCGCCACCCTGAGGAACTGGATCTCTCTTCTGAATATTATGTGCACTCTAAGCCTATTGGAAACTTCCAAAATGACGTTTCCTTCCCTTCGAGGTTGTACCACCTATCCACCCAGTAGGTACCACAAGTCCACCTTCTGAATATCCCTTCAAGTTCCCTTATGAGATAAGGGCTTTGTCCACTACCTTTACAAACCTCTTCAAATGAAAGATGTTCACTTTGGACCTAATCTCATGCCTAAACCCATCCTGGAAGTTTTTTTTTTCATAGTCTCCTCATCTCCAGCCATCATCGGGACAAATTGGTGCAAGTTCGTGAAATTACTAGCATAATTAATTACTAACGTAGCCCCCTGAGTCAAACTCATAAACTCTAAAACCTTCTCCTGCCTCAAGGTTTCTGGGTAATAATGTTCCAGAAACTTTTCCTGGAAATCCTTCCATGCCATTCATTCATCTTGCTCTGTCTGAACCATAATATACCACCAAAGCTTGGCCATCCCTCTTAACATGTAGGCCACTAACTTGACTTGCTTCTTATGAGGAGTATTCAGATGATCAAGAATGGTTTGTATAGATGCTATCCAAAACTTTGTTGCCTCTGGCCCACCCTCTCTGATAAAGGTTGAAGGGTGCTACAGCTGAAACTACCCGGTAAGCTCGAACATACTCAGCACAACCCACCCTGGTCTTGTTCCATCATCTACATAAAATGAGCAACATTCTCATGGAAATTATCTTCCCTAATATCATGAACCACCAGATCCTCTTTATCCACTACTAGGGGAGAATTCTCAGCAATGTCCTCCTATCGCCCAACCAATACACATCTTCACGGAGGCATTTATCTACAATGTCAAACACTGACTTTAGAACACAACCCATAAAGCTTTCACAAATATAACGGAATGATATTAATTATACACCAATAAACCATTTCACATACACCACCCAAACAGGTCTGATCATACCCAGAATGCTACCCTTGACCATCCCTACCAAGGTCATGGCTAACACGAGGTAACTAACTCACACAACCACAAGCCTTGCCTTATACTCTATCTCCAAACTATTCTCACATCACAACTTATTCCAATAACACTTCATTTCACATACCATCCTCCTTAATTGAGTATAATTCCTTAATTATCATTTAACATACCCCCCCCCCACTTAACCCATTTATATTGCTTTGTTATACACAATTTTCACAACTTTTAAGAAAGTCAAATGCATTCTACCCTCTATGTCCCACACACCCATCCCATCTGTGTGTGCCTACTATGATGCATGTCACTTATATACATAGGTTCCTAGAATTATGCATGAATGCACAACCTCGTTTCATTTTAGTCACAAGAAAAATATCATAAAACAATCACATAATGCCACATTGCACCACCCAATGGTGAAATATCATCAAATGTAACAACACACAACAAGAAGAAAAATTCCTGCCCTGGGTGACTTGGGTTTTCCCTCGTACTTGGATTAGCTACTCCTAGGCATGAGCTCATTACCAAGGCCCGACATTATCCTAATCTCCTGTCTACCATCCCCATATAATAAAAAGAGAAAATAACTCCTCTAATACCACTTTGCAACGTCCCCAACTCAGGTGCCAGTAAACCGGCACCCCGATCTGGGTCATCACATGACCTCAAGTGTGCCTCTTTGTACACTAGAGGTAGCTGAATAGTAATGAGGGTTTAGATTAGTCATGTGGGGAGACTATACCCTCTTACCAGAGTAAGCCACAACAGAAAACATATAAAACGGTGGAGATAACATGATCTAATCAATGAACAAGCATAATTAACTATTTCCCAACTGGGTACAAACCACAACCAACAGTAAATATGTCATGTCATGCTACAATTTCAAGTGAAAAAAACCCAAAAGAAAGACAAATAGTGGAATCCCCCAAATGGTCCAGACTTGTAGAGGCCCAATTTTCACCCTGTAAGACTTTGGAATATTTCTTCATGTGTTTCATGTGGGGAGACTATACCCTCTTACCAGAGTAAGCCACAACAGAAAACATATAAAACGGTGGAGATAACATGATCTAATCAATGAAAAAGCATAATTAACTATTTCCCAACTGGGTACAAACCACAACCAATAGTAAATATGTCATGTCATGATACAATTTCAAGTGAAAAAAACCCAAAATAAAGACAAATAGTGGAATCCCTCAAATGTTCCAGACTTGTAGAGACCCAATTTTCACCCTGTAAGACTTTGGAATATTTCTTCATGTGTTTTTAGAGCTAGGCACTGAGATGGTGTGAAATTTTGAGACCTAGTGTGACCAAAATAAATTATACAAAAATGTTAAGTATTTTTATACTATTCATGAGACTAAAATGAGATATCTCTTAAATGGTTGATCAGATCAGAAATATGAGACCATAGTTGGGTCCAGCGGTGTTTACCCTAGGTGCGACATAAAATATGTCAGCATGGGACATTCGGACCCCTCGCTCGTTAAAGGTAGGTTAAATGGATGAATTAATTTATTAATTCATTCATGTAATAGATCAAACCTAAATAATTATCAATCAGTAACTAGAATTGGAAATTCAATGCCACAGTTGAGTCTAGAGCATGTTGTTTACCCAAGGAGGGGTATTACTTTTATCGGCGCATGCCTTCTTTAGAAAAAAGTCCCATAGGGAAAAATCATAAATAAAATAATTAAATAAAATTATTTTATTTGAAATTATACTTGAAATAACTTCTAAATGGGACTCGAATTAGAAATTTGAGACCGTCATTAAGTTCATAGCACGGTGTTTTCCCTATAGGCGACCTCAATTGAGAGGGCGCGGGAGGTTCAGATTTAGCAACTACTGACATTTTTCTATAAATATGAGTTTATAGAAATGAGCCATAGTTAACTCATTTCTCTCTTGGATGACTAAACTCTGGACGATGACGATTCAACGTCCAAACTTCATCAGATCACGACGAAACTTCAGGTGTTGGTAGATCAGAGCACAACGAACACAATGACGGATCCAGATTGGAGGTAGTATTTCTAGTTTGGATTCTACAGATCATCATTTTAAATTTTATTATTAGAAATCACTTCTGATTGTATTCTCTACTTTGAAAACCTTCATCATCGATGACTAAACTAACAATATACATTGACCGTTTAATTTCTGGATCATCTGTTCTTCGTCATTCTTCACATTTTTCATCGGATAAATTTTTATCGCACTAAATAGACATCCAAACATCAAGTGAATCATAGATCTGGTAAGGTCGTGATCCAAGGATTTCAGATCTATGACGGTTTTGTGTTTCGGGCACCGGAGGAGGCACGACAGCGAGCAGAAGCGGTGACTACTTTTCATCGCGTCGAAACAGCGACGGATCGTCGAGCGGGGGCTGGCGTTGTGAAGGTAGCATCCCATGGAGTCTAGATCTGGTCTCAAATTGAAATTTGAATCACTGAAGTGATCGTAGTGGTCCGCAAAAGTTTTTCGACGGCGGGTTCTAGCGAGGACGACTCTGACAGGTGGCGACGCGGTGGCAGGCATGGCGGAAGGTGGTGGTGCGACGGTGGGTGAAGCGGCAGGCAGCAATGCGGTGGCCAGGCGCAATGAAAGGCGGCAACGCGAGCTAGTGGCAGTGGAAAGCCGGTTGAGCGAGTCGGACCGGGCGGTCCAGGCTAGTTCGGTTGTTTTCAGACCGGGGATTTCATTAAAATCCATGTATCTCTCAAACCAAGGGTCTGTTTTGCATGTCGTCTGCAGCCACACAACCCTTGCTTTAAGGAGGATCTTTTAAAGCTACTTTGGGAACTTTTTTGGGCTCAAAGTTTGGTGGTAGGAAACGTCCATTTTTAATAATAATAATATAATTACTATTATTCGGGAAACTTGCATCAGACCGTATGTCTGCATACAACGTTTGATTGACACGTCGTCCAAGAAATTGTGACCTTGGAGTTGAGGTGTACTTTTTAAGACTAATTTCAAGCGTTTAAATCAAATTTTAGGGTGCAGGCCCCATGATCCCCATTTTGGGTGTTTGTAGTGAAATGTCACTTTTTCACCAAGTGTCCGTTTTGGAAAAATGAATAGTCGATCCCATGTGTTTTTTCAAGGGGATCACAAATGGTGAAATCCATTTGATGTGTTTTGGGATTGAGGTGTGGGACCCCTGGGACATTATTTTCTCACAGTGTGGTGGATTTCAGTTTCTTCACCGGGAGTCCATTTCGGGTGAATGAATAGTTGATCTTGTGTGTTTTTCTGCAAGGATCATAATGGTGTGATCCGTTCAAACTTAAAGAACCTTGTTCTTGATCTAATTAAATGTAGAAACATGAAAGGAATATCGATGGAATATCCTTTTGACGTGTTTGAAGAGAACCCACAATTTGAGTCAGCTTCAACTCTGGTGAGAGTGGAGAAGATATATGAAGAGAAGCAGTTGAATGTTTTGGAGTCGTTTGAGGATCCATGTAAGAAAAATTACGTTTTCACCACTCATATCAACAATGATCATCATGCACTTGTTAGCTTATTGGCTAGGCATGTCGTGTACTCTAGGAGTACACTAACATGTTGAGGGGTACTTAATCGCAGTTTAGTACCCGAGAACGGCTAGGTACATGACAAGGCGTTGAGGTGGGGTCACACATCATGTGGCCCCCACGCGTGCCATGTACTACTTTACGAATTATTCTATCTATCGTATCTCCATATTCTGAACTCATATTTTGGAATGTGTATAGCCTATCTGAGTGTTTTTTCACATAGAACGTGATGGTGCCCTCTACAGTGGCTTTTGAGATGTGATGAGATATGCTCTGAGTGCAATGTGTGTCTGAGGCAATGCTCGATGATCTTGGTGTGATGCCTATTTGGGGCGACACCCGATGATTGTAGTAGTATTCCTCGACTTTCTTCCAATAGGTACCATCAAACAGGGATGACCGATGTTCCTCGATGACACTAGAGTGGTACCCTCCAGCCAAACTAGGTATGGGTCCTTGATGACACTAGAGTAGAATCCTCCATACGAGCTAGGCATGGGTCATAGACAACACTAGAGTGGAACCCTCCATATGATCTAGGCATGGGTCCTCGACGACACTAGAGTGGCACCCTCCAACCAGGCTGGTCATGGTTCTTCGGCGACACTAGAGGGGAACCCTCCAGTTGAGCTGGGTATGAGTCCTCAACGACACTAGAGTAGAACCCTCCAGCTAGGCCAGGCATGAGTCCTCAATGACACTAGAGTGGAACCCTCTGATCGGGCTGGGTATGGGACCTCAACCTTGAGACAACTTCTCGACTATGAAACATAATAATGAGACATGCTTTGACATGAATTTGGACTCTCAAGAAAGAGGGATGATTTTTCCACCAAGACACTTCCTTCTAATGCGACCTAAAACCATGCGGGTGAGACAGACCTACCCAAAGAGGATAGTATCAAGGTGCGGTGATTGGGTCCATTTGACTTGCAGTTCTGAGAAGATGTGTGGGGTGCTAGGAATTAGTGGTTACTTATGAAACTTTTGGATACTTACTTTTCCTAGGATGATATTATGATATAGATATCCCCTTACTCCCTCGTTTGGGTTTCTTTGACCGAGTATATATATATATATATTCTATTTATAGTACCCACTCCTTGGGTTTTGGTTACTCTCCTTCCAAGAGAGGCAAAGGCACGTGGGGTATGCCACATGCTTTCTATGTCTAGATTCTTGTGTTTAAATGAGTATACTCTCCTTTTATAGGTAGAAAATACTCAACTAGAAGTGCATCTTCTCGCCACTTCTAGCTCCTTGTGTTTGGATGAGCTTACTTCACTTTTTTGTTGGGTTGAGTTACACTTCTTTTATTGTACCTTGTTCTCTCTCTACTGTTTTTGTCTTCTTCTATCATATCACTTACTGCTCCCATATTCAGTACCTCTCTTGATGCTCCCTTTAATCTTTTAGGTCATCCTACTGAGTATCTTTATACTCACCCCTACTTGGGATTTTCCCGCACTTAGTGTGCCCTTGAAGATGACGTACAAGTTGATCATGACTTCAGAGGAGCTTAGGGATACGAGATCCTAGACCAAGTGTGGCGGTTGTAGCTTGTGATTCAGTAATAGGACTCTCCCAACTGTTTTACCTTTTCACTTGTTTTTGGGTTGTGGCACTTTTTTGGTTGGGCGTGTACTTTTCCCCTTTACCTTTTATTTTACTTTCTGTACTTATATTGTTTAGAGGTCTATGCATGTTTGTGGATTATATATAGTATTTTTGTATCTTTTTTCTATTTCCCTCTATACTATTTTCATTAAGTTGGTTGTGTGTGTGTACAAGTTCTTAGGAAAAGGTCTCCCCTAGTTTAGTGTGCCTTCGGCGCTAGTCGCCAGCCCCCGGCCTATGGAGGCGGTCTTGGGATAGTTGCAGCTCGAGCCCAGGAATGGGTAGGATCGTTACAAGACTCCAAGTCTAAAACCTCATTCATGCATGTCCCATGTCCAACTCAACTCCCTAGCATAGGTCCCTTTCCCTTGTCCTGACCTGCAAGCATGAAATCTTCCCAGGTACCCAACGGCGGCCCGAGTAGGGTGAGAGTAAAACTCAGTAACCCACCACCAATGGCGTCTACAAATATCCAGTCTAATAGATAGTGCATGCAAGTATAAATAAGTAACAAGAAAAGGAAATACAATTTGAGGACACTAGTTAACAATATCTACTTAGTTACACTAACCAGGGTGCCAATTCATTATGTCTCTATCATTACTAGGTCATAATCAATCACACAAGGTTCATGGAATATATCATTTGAATAAGGGAATAAGTGAGTCCCTAACTCACTAGGGATAACATATCACAACATCACAAAATCCTCACCTCGAAGCCTCAGTCCGCATGGAATGCAACCATTAGGAGAATAGAGCTTTGTCCCCTTCCTTAACCCGTGTATTGTGGGTGGATTTAGAGCATCAATCCAACTCAACCCGTGGAAGGAGCCTCAGTCCTTTATCCCACACCTCAATCCATGTGCACATGTTTATTCATCCATTCACCACACACAAACCATATAGCAACCAAACAAAACCAATATAAACAAAAATTACAATCCATAACAATCAACATGGTAAATCATATTATTCCATATCCCATTGACACATTTTTCGTTTACATCACTTATCCCATTTAGCCAAATTCTCATTCTCAAGCCTAGATCATGAGGCATATTCAAGAATTCCCTTATATAAACCCATTACACATATTCATAATCCTCAATCCCCAACCATAATTAACCCATACCTCATTTGGACTTCCATTAAGAATATCACTTACTCAAAAAGGGTTCTACATGATCACACATGTAAGAACTCGGATCTTCTTTTCAGGTATGGATCTTGATTTTGGGTTGTTTTTTGAGGAAAAAGTAAGAAGTGGGGATTTTTTTAGTACACGTCGTGTACTTCCATGTACACGTCGTGTACCCAGTAGTTGCACACAGCCGTATTTTGACCGTGTAACCTCTGAGTACATAGTTGTGTGGTGACCTGGCAGACCGCTTAAGTCGGGGGTCGGTTGAGGCTAATATATGGCATGTAGTTTTAATGAACATGTCATGTACTTTTCTTTTTATTTGATATATCGGAAGGGGGTAGTGTCTCATATCCAAAAATACCTTCTTTTGGTCGTGGTTCATACAGGAGCGCAACATAATGACTGGTGAACTCTAAACCCCTTCCGATTCTTCATCGGAGCTCTGATTGAGACATCATCAGGTGCGTTAGAATCCCACCGGTGAGTCCTCAAAACCCCTAGATCATCTCTTCTTGATTAATCCTCTCTTATTAGATATTCAAGGTTGGGTTTTTCCACCTTTTTTTAGATCTATGTTGATCTAGGCCAATTTAAGGGCTGACATTCAAGTATATCGATTGTATGACATTGAGATAGGTGGTTTATACCTTTGTTTGTTTGTCTTGGATCATATATGAAAAAAGTGATGCATACCAACATTTGGGGTATTGCTTGATTTGGAATTCAACCATTTTTATTACCTACTATGGTTTGATTGTTTGATAAAGGGTTATTTTTTATGCATAAGGTTAGATACCTTGTTATTGGGACACCCCATGAGTGTGCTTTCCCCTTGATTGATTATTTATGGTCGTTTGGTCCAGAATGCCTGTTAGGATTGCCTTGTTTTCCATGCCTTATTTTGTTAGGATGGAGTTACTAATTATATAAAATGTCTGTGATATGAATTGTGAATGTTGACCAAGGGGGTTGGACTGTGAGATCTTTCTAAAGGGGTTAGACCGTAAGAGTTTTCCATGTGGTCGTTTATATTTTTTAAATGAATCTTTAACCAAAGGGGTTATACCGGGAGAGTTGCCCATGTGGTTGTTTGTATTTGTTTAAATGAATCTTTTACCCAAGGGTTTAGACTGTGAGATCTTTCCCAGGTGTTTGTTTATAATTTTTGATGCTATGTTATACTAAAGGGGTTAGACCGTGAGAGATTTTCTAGAGGGTCGTTATTTAATTGATTTATTTTGTGTTAGACCAAAGGGGATAGACCGTGAGAGCTTCCCAGAGGGTCATTATCAAATGAATTGATGTTATATTAGACCAGAGGGGTTAGACTGTGAGAACTTTCCCAAGGGGTCGTTTATGAATAATTGAATGATTGTGGCGTGTTTGTAAAGCCAATGCACAAGCTTGGATTCGATCTTACTCGATTGTTTAGATGGTCTTATGAGATGTTTATTTTGGTTACTTTACATGGGGGTATAGAGATTAGGCTAAATCCTAGGGTTACATGTTTCAACAGATGAATAATAAATGTTAAATGAATGTAATTGAAAACTACAGGATTGTTTACTCTTGAGTACTTCCTAGTTTATTGCTTCATTCTTTCATATTACCTGCTATATTTATTCATCGATAGTTAGGCACAAATATTTTGGTGGTTGTCTACTGGGATTTGTCTCACACCTTGTTTGGGTAATGATTTTGGAACCCAAAAGATTATATTATTATAGGTATAGAAAAGTTAAAGCTCCCTTATTCATAAAGTACTTGATTGTTGTTGGATCTAGAGAGCATGGGACCAATTTGTGGCTTGTGATGCTGTTAGATTTTACTTGTTTTTATGTAATTTGGTTTCTATATTGTATTTATAGCATTTTTACTTGTTTGGATTCTTTCCTAGACACATGTTACATGCATCATTTATATATATATATATATGTGTGCTCCAATTGTTTTATTACTATCAGTATTCTATTGTTTACTTCTGTTGTATGGTATTACTGCTTCTGTTATTGTTTACTATTTGTTTTACACTATGTACACTACTGGAAATTCAATCTTTTCCAACAATTTTAAACCGTTGGGATATCCACTGAAACCATTGGGATAGTATTTCCCAATAGTTTCACAGCCCGTTCATATGTGAGGCGTGGCAGTATCTCTATACCAATAGTTCTTAGAGAACCGTTGGCATATATTGTCTGAAATTAGTCTATACCAACGGTTCTACTTAAACCATTGGTATATATATGTACCAACGGTTGAAGAACCATTGGTACTAGTGGGTATACCAACGGTTTTCAGATCGTTGGTATACATTTTATTCCAGCCCGTAGTATACCAACGGTTTCAAAACCGTTGGCATACTTTGTCCTACTCTGTCCTGTATACCAATGGTTTCAGAACTGTTGGTATACTTTGTCTAGTATACTCTGTATACCAAAGGTTATGCAAACCATTAGTATACATCTTATATACCCAAAACTGGACAGCCTGTTGTAAACAGCCTCCATCCAAAACTGGACAGCCTGCTGTAAACGGCCTGCATGTAAACAGCCTGCATGTAAACCCCTGATTCCAAAGATGTAAACCCCAACCTATAAAACTATAAACCTGCACCTCTCCAATATATTTCCCAACCTATAAAATTGAAAACCTTCACCTCTCCAAGATACAAAATTTTTGTTAAACTGATCTTTAAGTTAAATACAAAGTGTTAATAGTTTAAAGATAACTGTTTACAAAAGGTTTGATAAATGTTGAGAAGCCAGTAGTTGGAGAGATTGAAAATCCAAAGGATATTTTGGAGATATATTAAAGAAACTAGTTGGTTAATAGAGATTGAAAATCCAAAGGAAATTTTGGAGATATATTAAATAAAATGGTTGGTTAATAGTAACTAGGCAATCATCAAATTCAATGGACAATTTCTTTCCTTTATTCATTCCATTCTAGTATAAAAAATTTGGTTTCTCATCCTCTTACTCTAATAAAGTCTGATAATTCTTAGAAGGTTCAATTGATCCTTCTTGAATCACTAAAGATTTCTCCTTTTTAAAATTCCCAGCCTTCTTGGGATTTCTATTACCAACCCTTTTTCACTCCATGAATCATCATCATCTGAAGGCCCTTCACCTAAATCTAAGAATTTGTTCTGAAGGGGAACTCCCTTGGAAATGGATCTGCTGACATCACCCTCCTTCTAGGCCTCTGCTTCTTCCATGTTCTGTGAACCTGCATGGTATGCCTCTTTTTTCCCAAGATCCAAGCCAAAAATACCATATCTGTAGGTCAGAGATGAAGGAACAGATCGCTAACCCACTGGTCGATCTCAAGCTACACAAAACTTATAGGAGGTTTTGAAACATCCAAAGTGAAGCAGTCGGAGGATCTCGATTCCAGTGAAAGTCACAGGACCACTGAAAGAAATGGATTGAATCTGTTTGGTGAGTTTGAAACCACCGAGAGAAATGGATGCCACATAAAGGGGGACAAACATATTTCTCCTCAATGATTTCAGCCGTCTTCAAATCGTCCTAAAATCGGGACGAATTTGGTTAATAGACTAACTAGAAGTCACACACTTTACTTTTGAAGGTTTTATAAATACTGAGAAACTGTGGTTATCAAAATATGAATAAAATAGGATGATCGAAAGAATAGAACACCTTAACAAATTGAAAATGTCCTTAAGATTGATTTCATAAGATTTATTCCTGAGGAATGTAAGGTTAACTTCACCTTATAAAGAGAGTTTCAATAAAAAAATATGGAAAAAACATGGTGTAGTAATCACCGGAAGAAATTATGAAATGTTAAATTGAAAATAATTTGCAAGAAATAAGAAGAAAATATGGTGTTTAAGGCTCTGGAATCATATGAGAAAATGAAAGGAATAAATGTGTGATTACTTCAGAAGTAAAATTAGTCTTAGATAAATGCATCAGAAGATGAGATAGGTCAAGTAGGCTATGTGTGATTTTGGGTGTGTGACATCAAGATGGATTTTTTGGACCTTTGAAAGTAGTACATGAATGGTGAAACCTGATATGGGTTTTGGAATGTAGGGTGGCTTTGGTTTTGAGTAAGAGAACTTGAGTTCTTGTGGTTTACCCTTGTGGTTGGCTTCTAGAGGGATGGACATGTTTGGGTGCCTAGCCCGTGTAATGTATATTAAAATGGGTGGTCCTTATACTTATAAATTTGATCATGAGAATAATAGGTGCTCAAGAAAATGTGGGTTGATGTGGTTTTATGTGAAAACTTTCTCTTTGGGTGGAGACTATGCATGGGAGATTTGGTTTTGGTAGGAAGCACATGAAGGTGCCTGGTTTTCATTAAATGAGAATCGCTTGGAGTGTTGGTGTTTTTCTAGTGCATGTGGTTACTAGGGGTAGGACCAGTTAGAGGGTGTAGGCTGAGTTTCTTGAGTAGGAAAGAAAACTATGAGTAGGTGGATGAATGATTTTGATGTGATGATATTATCATGGGTAGGGATGCCCAAGACTTTTAAATGACTTTGACATGTCCATGTAGTGATTGGCGATATCTGAAATAGATGACTTTTGGTGGTATTCATCGATAAAATCATAGAATACAATTATTTAGTGATGATCATTCCAAAAACAATAATATCTTCATTAGAATAATAGGGGAAATGACTATTGTATAGATACCCTACTGTCTTTTGGACAGATATGAAACATCTTAGGGGTTATGATCATGGAGAGTTCGACAAAGTGGTTGAGGTTTTTTGGGTGAGTTGATGATGATGAAACTTCTATGGTGGGGAGTGATGTATTTGTTGCAAAGATGTAATCCTTATTCTAGAAGGCTCATAGGTTTGTTTAAATGGCTTTGGATTGGTTGGGGTGGCATTGTTATTGGATTGGTTGGGGTGGCATTGTGATTCTAGTGAGGAATCCTTGATGTGTGCAATTAGTTTTCATAGGGTGTTTAAATAGAAAATCATTTAGGGTATATGATTGAGCTGATTGTGGGCATGGGATTGGGGTGTTTTTGAAAAGAAATATGAGGTGTGGGTATCTGAGGTGATTTGTTGCGTGCGGTAGGAAACAAATGAGGTTTTGAGTTAGTAGAGGATTTGACTATTGAACTACACTAGGGTCGGGTACAGATTCAAATTGGTGGGTTTGGGTGGTTGTGTAATGCCTTTGGTAGTGAAGGAATTGAAATGAATTGAGGTGGAAACATGCCAATGAATGGAGACGAGTGCTCAGGGAATGAGTCAAATGAGGATAGAATGAGGTTAGCACATAGTGTGGGTTCTTAAGGTTTCACGATACATCTATTGTGTGGTTTTGGAAATGATAGGTGCGTTTAGAGTTTGATATGTGTCTAAACTTTTGGGGGAGTGATCTCTAAAAGGGAAGCATGTATTTAGAAAGAGCTGCTAAAAGGGATAAGCTGTGAATTCAGCAATGTGTTGGGTTGTCAAAATCTAGAATTTGTTTACAGAAAACTGAAAATCTGAAATATGTTTACAAAATCAAGAATTTGTGAACTGTTTTTGTAACCTGTGAACTGCTCTAAAAGTTTTTAGAGCATGGTTGTAGGAAATCTGAAATCGGTTTAAAAAATCAAGAACTTGTGAACTGCTTTTATAATCATTTATATGAACCCAATTACCCAATGCAATACAGAATTCATAATTGAATTCTCAATTGAATACATGCAGAATGAATTATGTAATGAATTGTGAATTATGAATCAATAGCACATACAAAATGAATTATATTGCATATAGAATTCTGAATATGTTGCATACAGAATTCTGAATTATAAATAACACATATATAATATGACATACAAGGGGTTGGGGGTGTCTCGGGGGGTGGGGGTGTCCCGGGGGGTGGGGGTGTCCTGGGGTGAGGGGTTGTCCACGGGGGTGGAGGTGTCTAGGGGGTGGGTTATACAGAATTAAGAATACATACAAAATTTCATTTTCTTTAACACATACACAATTGAATTCAGAAATTAGAAAATAATAACCCCAAAATAAAGTATCAACAGAATCCGAATACGTTTGGTCGGTTTTCCGCATACCAGTTGTTTTTACTTAAAATGATGTCCATTTTAAACAAAATACATACACTTAGAGTGATACCAGCCACACCATGCCTCATATTGATATGGGTTTGACTCGTACACATCACATATGACTCATGGATCGTTGTTATAAAGTATCAACAAAATCTGAATGTGTTTGGTCGGTTTTCCGTATGTCAGTTGTTGTTTTCAATTAAAATGTTTTCCATACACTTTGAGTGGTGTCGGCCACACCATGCCTCGAATTGAGGCAGGGTTGACTCGTACATGTCACATATGACTCATGGATTGTTTTTCTAAAGTATCAACACAATCTGAATACGTTTGGTCTGTTTTTCGTATGCCATTTGTTTTTACTTAAAATGATGTCCATTTTAAACAAAAGAGAGATAGTTAGAGTGATACTGGCCACATCGCACCACGGATTAAAGCGGGGTTGACTCGTACACATCACATATGACCCATGGATCGTTTTCCTAAAGTTTCAACAGAATCCGAATGTTTTGGTCAGTTTTTCGTATGTCAGTTGTTGTTTTCACTTAAAATGGTGTCCATTTTAAACAAAAGAGAGACACTTTGAGTGGTTTCGGCCACACCACACCTCAAATTAAGGTAGGGTTGACTCGTACACGTCACATATGACCCATAGATCGTTGTCCTAAATTTTCAACAGAATCCGAATGCATTTGGTCAGTTTTCCATATGTCAATTGTTGTTTTCACTTAAAATAATGTCCATTTTAAACAAAAGAGAGACACTTTGAGTGGTGCCGTCCACACCGCGCCTCGGATTGAGGCGGGTTTTACTCTTACACATCACATATGACCCATGGATTGTTGTTCTAAAGTTTCAATAGAATCCAAATGCATTTGGTCATTTTTCCGTATGTCAGTTGTTGTTTTCACTTAAAATGATGTCCATTTTAAACAAAAGTGAGACACTTTGAGTGTTATCGGTCACAAAACACCTCATATTGAAGTAGGGTTGACTCGTACATGTCAAAAATGACCCATGCATCATTTTCCTAAAGTATCAACACAATCTGAATGTGTTTGGTCGGTTTTCCGTATGCCAGTTGTTGTTTTCACTTAAAATCATGTCCATTTCAAATAAAAGTGAGACAGTTTGAGTGGTGTCGGCCACACCGGCCCTCGGATTGAGGCGTGGTTGACTCATACAAGTCACATATAACCCATGGATCATTTTCCTAAAGTTTCAATAGAATCTTAATGCCTTTGGTTGGTTTTCCGTATGTCAGTTGTTGTATTCACTTAAAATGGTGTCCTTTTGAAACAAAAGAGAGAAACTTTGAGTGGTGTCGGCCACACCGCACCTCTTATTGAGAAGGGTTTGACTCGTACACATCACAAATGACCCATGGATAGTTTTCCTAAAGTATCAACATAATCCGAATGCGTTTGGTCAGTTTTCTATATGCCAGTTGTTTTTACTTAAAAGAGTATCCATTTTAAACAAAAGAAATACACTTTGAGTGGTACCAGCCACACCGTGTCTTGGATTGATGATGGGTTGACTCTTACATGTCAAAAATGACCCATGGATCATTGTATTGAAGTATCAACACAATCTGAATGCATTTGGTCAGTTTTTCGTATGCCAGTTGTTATTTTCACTTAAAATGATGTCCATTTCAAATAAAAGTGAAACACTTTGAGTGGTACCAGCCACACCGTGCCTAATATTGAGGTGTAGTTGACTCTTACACATCATAAATGAATCATGGATCGTTTTTCTAAATTATCAACACAATCTGAATCCGTTTGGTCAGTTTTCTGTATGTTAGTTGTTGTTTTCATTTAAAATGTTATCCATTTAAAATAAAAGTGAGACACTTTGAGTGGTACTGGCCACACCATGCCTCAGATTAAGGTGGGGTTGACTCGTATACTTCAAAAATGACTCATGGATCGTTTTGCTAAAGTATAAACACAATCTGAATCTGTTTGGTAGGTTTTCCATATGTCAGTTGTTGTTTTTATTTAAAATGTTGTCCATTTAAAATAAAAGTGAGACACTTTGAGTGGTACCGGTCACATTGTGCCTCGGTTAGACCGTGGAGTGACCGTGGCATGTTGGCCCGGTCCAACAACATCCACGGGGCATCATCTTCTGGCCAAGAGTGAAGGGAGCAGGAGGAGGTGGGGCAACATTCCGGCCGTCGCCTACCTTCCCATTAACTATGGGTGAGTAATGTATCTAAAACTCTATCTAGGTATCATACATTGAATTCTGACAGGACCGCGAACCATCGCGGGGTGTTGTCCTGGAGCAGGGCCAAATCATGGCATGACAGTGGCAAGACCGCGGCGTGTTGGCCTGGTCCAGCGACATCTACGGGGTAGAATCTTCCAGCCAGGAGCAAAGAGAGTGGGAGGAAGCGGGGCAAAATTCTGGTCGTCGCCTCCCTCCCCATTAACTATGGGTGGGTAATGTATCCAAAACTCTATCTAGGTATCATACATCGAATTCCTACAAGACTGCGAACCGCCGCGGGGTGTCGACCTAGAGCAGGTCCAAATCTCGGCGTGACCGCGGCGTGACCGCGGCGTGACCGCGGCGTGACCGCGGCGTGTTGGCCCGGTCCAGCGACATCTATGGGGCAACATATTCCAATTAGGAGTGAATGGATTGGGAGGAAGCGAGGAAACATTCTGGTCATTGCCTCCCTCTCCATTAACTATGGGTGGGTAATATATCTAAAACTCTATCTAGGTATAATACATCGAATTCTGACAAGACTTCGAACCGCCGCGGGGTGTCGTCCTAGAGCAGGGCCAAATCACGGTGTGACTGCGGCGTGACCGCAGCGTGTTGGCTTGGTCTAGCAACATCTGCGGGGCAGCATCTTCCAGCCAGGATTCTAAATAAATCCTATGTAGTTATCCTTCACATTATAGAAACTGATCTTATGTTATAAAAAACAGACTCTTGATTAAGGATTGTGGTATGATAAAGATATATTTTATATTCGTTGTTTTTAAAAGTGGTTTTATTATAAAAACATGACTTTATTTATCAAATGAAACAATTATATTAAAGAAAACTTATTCAAGATATGCAATTCAATATAATTAAGAAGAATTAAGAAAGAAGCTAAATTCAATTTAAAGCATTCTTAAATTAAAGAGGCTACGAGAGGGACTCTACCTCAAGGTAGAACCAAGCCGTCCACTTCGGCTCTTGGAGATTTCTAACTAAAGTTGTTGCTCCCCCACTGGGTATACGCACCTTTACACACATGCAAGGACACCTAGCCCTTATGAATACACTCGCATGGCCATGAGCATGTGCAAGGGGATCCTTACACATATGCTTATATGCATATACCAGTCTCCAATCACTT
The DNA here is from genome assembly GCA_963277665.1 of Viscum album. NCBI lineage: Eukaryota > Viridiplantae > Streptophyta > Magnoliopsida > Santalales > Viscaceae > Viscum > Viscum album. The sequence continues at coordinate 477,515,405 of OY728164.1, read as the reverse complement.
GTGTATGCATTTTTATATATATATGTGGGCACACCTAGCCTCATACATGTATAATCATTGCCATGGTTGACTATACATGTAACGGGGGAACCCACATACATATACTTACTTACCTATGCATACGCAGGCGAGTCACCCTTGACTTGGTGACTCGAAACCAACGAGTAGGGATCAACGCACTACACAAAGGATATTAAGAACCTTAAAACACATAAAGGACCCTACATAACCAGTGAAAAACCAACCAAAAGCATTAAAGCCTTACCTCGATTGGCAGCGGAGAACCAAATCCACCCGAACCAACACAAAACGATCCAACTCCCTACCAAAAACATAACATGGAGTAAAAAACATTGAAATCCACAAAATATATGAGGTGCGAGACAAGTGGTAATCATAGAATCTTACCTCGAATCAAAGTTGGAGGACTGAAACAATATGAACCCCTTCTAGCCTCCTTCATAGAATATAACTACTCCCTGTCCATAGAAACTGGTAAAATACCTAAGTGGCCAATGCGATAAAGAAAATAAAATAAAAACTAAACTAAAACATACCTGTCTCCTGTGACTATACATGTCACCGCCCAACATATAAGAACCACAATGCCATATGGGTCAAATCATGTTTCTGCAAGCAAGGGGGAAACAAATCCATGTTTCAACATGATACTGTCAAAAAGTACATTCCTATTAATTAACAATTAATCTTCCTATAAATGGTATATAATTATTTTGGCTCAAGTTTCATCTTAGTTTGATTTTGTTCAATACAAGTTTGTTCGGGAAATTTCCATTAGATTTAGTTTGTCTTGTTTTTGTTTATATTCTCTTGGACAATTTCATTTATTTGGGTTCTAGTCGATCATGGAATTATTGTTATTCGTTTCGTATGATCCAGTAATGTTTTATTCATGGGGTGTCACATAATGATCATTGACCACAATAACCTTCCACCTACAACCCAATTATTATACTTTGTCCAACCAATGGGGTATTGACTAACCATGTGGGTAATTTCTAACATATCACACTCCACAAGAATCATCAACCATTTCCTCTTTTATTTAATTCTTTATTTGAGAAAGGCGAGGGGTCTTGCAACTTATTAAGAGTGTTATTGAAGATGATATATCTACCTATTGGTACTATGTCACATCACCAATGAAGGTTCTTGTGGTGATGCATGATCATTATCATGTAAAACCCTTTAGTTTTTCTATGGAGTCGTTCATTGTGACACAGAGTCAAATGGTCGTGTTTAAAACCTTTTTTATGATGAATGTGACATGCCAATCGGATCTTGTGCAATAAGGTAGACCTGTCGCCAGGGCTTCCATGGTGTCTTGTGAACCGCATGGGCACATCTCTGATTAATGAGCATGGCTATTCTTGGTTAGGTAAAGCTGCTTAGATTTTTCCGACCAGCTACATGTTATCTATCTTTATGAACCAGTATGGGTTTCCTAGTATATCATATACCACTAGTCTAATATTCTAATAGAACTGATTATCCATTGGTTCCTTGGAACCAACTCATTCAATTTGTCCCACAATGAAGTTGGAATTAGCCTTTGGGATGTCTATTGAATAGGCAGGATACCCCCCCTTGGGGAAATGTGAGACAAATTTCTTCCTGTCATGGATGTCTGGGATAACCCCTCATAGACTCTAGTTTGGTGAGGGATATGCTCAATATCATGAAAGAAAAGTTAAGAAATGAAATTTCTATACGATCGCTTGTCTCTTTTAAATATTGGATCAATATTTTACTCTATCATAGTAGAGCTTGGCCGACCGCTATACACCCTCACTGGTTCCCTTCCCAGAAAGTCCATAATAGTGTCAGTTCATATTCGGAAATCATAGAAGTAGGATAATACACCACATGGGGTTATTGGGTGAGGCTGTAAATATATATAATCCTTAGGATTAATGGTTTCATGGAAATATTTTTGAATGGGTGTTTTTTTTCAGTAGGGGATGTGCGTTTAGGAATCCAAGTTGGTACTTTGGTAATGGCAGCTTGAGTGGTAGAGATTCGACCTCTTAATATAGTCGTATTGACCCTTATAGGCCTCTGGCATCTCTTGAGCCATATTCAATAGGAAAATATCCCTTATAGACTCAGTGTCCCTATACAGTTTTTATTTGGATAGATAGGGGATCACCTCCATTGATACATTTATCACAACACCACTATAATCCCTGGTGCCTTGTTTCACCCCAGGCTACTATACATCTCTTGATTTGAGTACACACCATTAGGCCCTGATGAGGTTGTTGATATGGTGAGATGATCTGACCGTTTCTATTTCACACATTATCTTTCACTGACTAGGCCAATTATTGAAAATGGAGATGACTCTCTTATTGAAAGGGCATGCAAGTTATCACTTCAAGATGGGGTTCTAATCAATTCAGTTTCATTACATTTGGTTCATATCAGTTTGTTTTAGTTCAATTTAGTTCATGTAGGTTGTGGTTATATAGGTTTTAATTCATTATATTTGGTCCAATTTGATACATCATTTGTGGGTTTGTATGGTGCCACTTTATTTAGTTCAACTCATTTTGGGTTTACTCTTAATAATCTTATTTGGTTTGGTTTCTTGTGGTTTATCTTGGTTTGTTATGTTTGATGTCATCCTAATTGAGGCAGGTCACTGATTATGTATGATTCGTTTTGATACAACATGATATGATTTGTTTTAGATCTGTTTAGTTTTAATTTATTTGTTCGGTATATGCTAATTTAATTTATTGTAGATTCATTTAGGAATATTCAATTTTACTCTTTATAGGTTAATACCATTGTTGTCAAAGGTGCGTGCCTCAACGCGCCTTGGCGCGAGGCGCGGCGAGGCGCACCTGGTGCGCCTCGCCCCCGGTGAGGCGGGGCGACCTTAATGAGGTGCGCCAAAGGCGCGCGCCTCGCACGCCATCCCAAGAGGCACTACATCAAAAGGCGTAGTAAAGGTGCACATGGCTGCCGAAATTGGGGGGGAAAAGTAGGGAAATCGCGGGATAAGAAATTCCTTGAGACTGCAAACATAAATCATACCTAAGAAATAATAAAACTGCAGAAATCGAGGGGAACATAGTAAATAAATGTCAGAATAGGGAGACAAGAATCGAGGTCGAGTCGCGATCGGATTGAAATCAAGGGGCGATGAAAATAGAGGGCGAGTCGCGATCGGGGTGTAGTGAAGCAGTGAGGCGATCGCGAAAATCATAGAAATCGTGGCTATAGGAAATCAGGGGTGCAGTGCAGGAGATCGCGGGGTGTAGTGCGGCTATAAGAAATCATAGGGCATTTTATCAAAAGTGATCTAGTATATTGTTAAATATAACATAACATTTAATTTGTATTATTTTAATTGGATTTAAGCTTTTTTTAATTTAAAATATTCTTTAAAACTGTATTTATTTATTTATCTGCGAATGAGCCTTATTTTCACCTCGCGTCGCGCCTCACACCACATCCCCAAGCGGCCTTCACGCCTTATTGCACCGCGCGCCTTTGACAACACTGGTTAATACAATTCAGATTATTTTGATTTTTCCTACTTATATTATGTCTTATTTCATTCAATTCAGTTTGAATGAGTTCATGTTGGTTTCATTTAAATTGGTTTGTTTCATCCTCAAGAATGTGTGGAATTGAATCAGTTATTGAGAATCTAGAATGGGTTACCCATACATTAGACATCCATGAAACATCAAATAAACAGAAGTAAAAAAGATAAATAACCCAAATGAGATTAATATAATTAACATCAATTCAAAATTAAAAAATGAATCATAAAAATAAGATTAAATTAAAGTAGAATCAAACATACACTAGGCCGTGTTAGACAAATATAATAGCACATACCAAAACAGAATAAAGAAAATCAATTATACCCATATATCCATTGTACAATATCATGTTTCTCAGCATATCTCCACTCACCCATCAATAAACAAACATGAGATGATTATACCAAAGGATGAATCTTGAACATATAACATGATATGAGCTACAAACACACACAAATAGATATTTAGGATGTAAAGTAGTCTTATTCATGAAATTCATACCTAATATAGAGTTTTCATAGACACATAAATCACTACAAGCACCAAATTAAATTGGTCCAAACAAAGAGAGAAGAATAAACCAACCTCAAATGGTGGCAGATGAACCAAGACTATCCAAACCACTTTGCCTTCAGCATCGGATTCCAAAACATGCCCCAGGCTACTTGAGAGAACCGTGATACCCCCTAGAAATAAGGATCAAAGTTAGAATCAGGAAACCTCAAAACCCCTAGGGTTCAACCGAATGAAACCGGGCAACCGAAGAGAGGAAAACTCTAAGAAATTTAAGAATTAAAGAAGATGAATTCTTACCTTGAAGTGCCAATCAAGAACCCTCAAGAAATTTGGGAGAAATGGCAGAGGAGAGGAAGCCGAGAGAGGGGGAGGTCGCGTGGGGTGTTCGCCCATGGGGGGTCTCACGCGCGACTGGAGAGGGGGACGGGGGACGTTGTCGGAGGGGGGAATGTCGCCAGAGGAGATGGATCTAGAAGCTAAGAGTGGAGGGGGATGTCATCGTTGGAGAGGGAGCCGATAGGGGAGGGTTGAACATTGTTGGAGGAGAGGGAGCCGAGAGGGGTTGGGGGTCGAGAGGCAAAGGCGGAGGTCAGGAGGTCAAGGAGGTCGAGGTCGAGAAGGGGAGGAGAGGTTCGGGAGGTTGAGGTTGGGGAGGGTTCGCGCGGGGGGTGAAAAATCGAAAGGTATCCTGATAAAAATGAGAAATCAATAATGTATACCGACGGTTTTAGCAAAACCGTAGGAATAAACCACAATTTCCCAACGGTTCTCATAAACCGTGGGCATGCATGCATTGGTATAAACCCATTTTCCACTAGTGGTATACTTTTCCAATGAGAGAATGGTTTCCCCATTATCACACCTTGACCCTCACTGATAGTTGGTAGCCTCTAGTGTTTGGGGAAATGCGCTTAATGTTATGTGACCAACCGGGTTTGGGGCACCTTTGGGCGGCACCCGAATTTGGGATGTTACAAAGTGGTATAAGAGGAGGTTTTTTCTGGTTTGTCTTACTATTTGGAGAAATTAGAAAGGGATATAAAGGAAATTTATTTTTACAATGTATGGGGAAAAACCAAATTACCTTGAATTGAATTGTAATTTTTGGATTTTAAAATATTACAGTTGATTTGATTTCACCGTTGGGCGACACACTTATTTTGTGCTTTTTTATTTGAAGTCCTATTCTGTTGCAACCTGATGATATGATGGTATGCCATCTCATGCATCATATAGGCACTTACTATGGATCACATGTCATGAATTCTCGGTATGCCATATAGGGTGCATTACTGATTACATGATGTTGTGATAGATGTTGTGCTAGATATGCATGTTGTTATGATAGATATCATGATAGAATACCTGCTATTTTGATTGGGTATTGGTATATGTAGAGTTTCATTTGGATAGATGCTAAGCTTTGGTCTCTGAGGTGTTATAGTCCCTCTTGGATCGGAATTTGGTGGATCATGTTTGAACTTTGATTGAATTCTGTTAAGATATGATATAAATAAGGATTACAAACTTTGATTCACGAGAAGTATGAGATCTCATGGATCAGAACTTGGCATGCCTTGGCCAAATTTTAAGATTTTGGGGTTCCAAAGAAGTTTCAGAGGCTTACTTTCTGAGAAACCCAGAAAACACGACGTGTGATGTTATTCACACACACCATGTGTTCTTATGTTCTGGAAGAAATGACTTTTCTTAAGTACACACGGTGTACCGTATGTACACATCATTTAGTTGTTGGCTGTGTGACTGACTGTGTGAGCAGAGATATGGGGTTGGTAAACTCTTGGTAGAACACGCTATGTGTTGGGAGTACACGTCGTGCTGTAATCGGTCGTGTATCCGGTCGTGTGACTAAAGACACGGGTGGATGAAATTTATGTTTTACACATTGTGTCTCGAGTGTGCACGTCGTGAAGTGTTACAACACTAGAATCGTGTGGTTCTAGCCATGTAGTTCTAGCTGTGTAGTTCTATCCATGTAGAAGTACCTGGGCAGGAGGGAATATTCAAGTACACACCATGTCTCAGGAGGAACACTTCGTGTGTATGGGGTGTTACACGACTAGGTTGGCAGAGGTACACGCCCATGTTAAGGCTTAAGGGAAAATGTCGTGTAGTGAATCTACACACTGTGTAACCCTCTTTTGAAAAAAAATATTGAATGTTTTCCTTATCATGTTCCGTTCTTACACTTCTAAGTTGCAGTCCTTGATAATCTCGTACTGAGGTGTGCAATTGACCTTGTAGAGTCATGCCACCAAGACGTCCTCTGGTTGTACACTAGGTGTAGGGTGATGATCAGACACCAAAAATAGCAGATCAAGGACTACCAACAGATCCTCCCATCGTACCTGTTTTGGAACCGGCCGTTATACCGGACACAAGTGTTGATGCACAGTTCTGTAAAGGCTTTATGAGAATGATGCAGACTTTTTAGGGAGCACCACATCCTGTGCCAACTATGGCAGAGTTAACGCGGGTGTTCCAATAGCAGCATCCTCTCACTTTTTTAGGGTATGGAGGACCACCGGCTGCAGAGTCATGGTTAGAGTTCACGCTTTCTATCTTCGAGCATCTAGAGACGTCTCCTGATAGGAGGGTGAAACTCGCGACTTACATGCTATATGATTCCACCGAGAGATGGTGGTATGTTATCTCACAAGAAGGATGATATCGGGATATGTTTTGGGAAGAGTTTCAGAGGACCTTCTATGATTACTTCTACCCTGAGACGTTGAGGGTTGACCGAGCCCGGGAGTTCATTCATTTGGAGTAGGGTGCTCTTTCAGTGATGGATTGCTCTTCTCTCTTTATAGAGCTTCAGCACTTCACACCTATTCTGGCGGGTGAAAATTCATTAATGGCTATGTGATTTGAGGATGGTCTCAGGTACGACATCCGACCACAGGTGAATGTTTTCAGGTTGGCATCGGTGACTGTTATAGTAAACCGGGTGTTGATTATCGAGCGCAATATGAGGGAGTTTGGAGCTGCGAGCCAGGGAGATTTAGTATCCGGGGCTGGTAATCCTTCGACCGATAGCAGGAAGTGTTTTTGGGATGTTTCTTTAGGTAGTCAAGTGGTGTGCTACCAGTGTAGAAAGAGTGGGAATACGAGACCGCAATGCCCGAGGGACTGAGTTAAGTACTGATCTTGCAGAAAGATGGTCCATATTCAGCATGTTTGTAGGATGTTATCACCAACAATGAGTGAGATGGGATCTGTTATGTCTCCACGTATAAGAATGGGGCCACTGGTTTCTCAGCAGTTAGGAAACTGGAGTTCGTTAGGCCATTCAGGCTGAGGAGGTGGTTATGGTCGTGGTAGCCATACGACGGGTTTTCAGTGACAACAAGATGAATCGGCTTAGGGTATCTAGGTAGGGTCACAGGGACGCGATACAGGTTAGACTTTTGCAATGGAATAAACCCAGCAGAAGCAGGATCTCGAACCCTCTGTGGTTAGAGTTACAATTCTAGTTGTTTCAATTTTAGCTTCTACTATTTTTGATACATAGGTCTCCCATATTTTTATATCGGTAGCCATTTTGGAGAGCCTTGGGATTTGTATCTCTAAATCTGTTGATGTTATAACGCTAGACGCTTCATTGGGGATTGGGACAGCTAGTGTACATCAGTGCAAGAAGTTTCCTCTTGAGGTTGGTGTGTGTCACCTCTTATGAGACCTCTATGTCTTAGAGATGACATAATTCGATGTCATTCTCGGAATGGACTGGTTGGTCACTTTTCAGGCATTTGTATACTGTTATCACCACAGGGTGAGTTTCACATCACCAGAGGGTGGATCTTTTCTACATAAGGGTGAATGGGATGTCTAGGTGAGTAGAGCTGGACTTGAGCATCATGGGTTAGGTGGTTTTATAGTACAGATTGTTAGTCTATATATGGATGACTAGAGAACTTCATAGATAGACTTTCCTCTAGTGGTGGATCATTTCAGAGATGTCTTTCTAGATGAATTTTCAGGTTTACCTCCGGAGTGAGAGGTGGATTTCTTTATTGATCTTGTTCCAAGAGAGGCACCAGTGTCCATTCCTCCTTATAGGATGGCTACACCAGAGTTACAGGATCTCAAGAAATAGTTAGAGGAGTTACAAGGAAAGGGTTTCATTTGACCCAGTACTTTTCCTTGGGGTTCGCCTATCCTTTTTACGAATAAGACAAACGGTACCCTCAGACTTTGTGTGGATTATCGGAAGTTGAACCAATTGACGGTCAAGATCCGATATCTCTTGCTGAGGATTTCTGATCTCTTTGATCAACTTCAAGGAGTCTGAGTGTTCTTGAAGATTAACTTGAGATCCAGTTATCATCAGTTGCACGTTAGACCATCAAATATACCTCTTACAACCTTTCAGAGCAGGTATGGTCTATACGAGTATTTGGTTATACTGTTCGATCTCACGAACACGCCATTATTTTTTATGGCACTGGTGAACCGAGTGTTTCATCCTTACTTGGATTCTTTTGTGGTAGTCTTCATGGAAGATATCTTGGTATACTATCACACTCGACATGACCATGCCACCCATTTTGAGATTGTTTTGAGTACACTGAGAGAGCATCAATTATATACTAAACTCACAAAATGCCACTTTTGGATGGACTAGATTCATTTCTTGGGGCATGTCATCTTAGATACAGGAGTATCAGTAAACCTAGAGAAGGTAAGAGAGGTAGTTTCTTGGGATCATCCGAATAACATCTTTGAGGTACGGAGTTTTTTAGGGATGGATGGTTACTACAGACGCTTTATTCATGAATTTTCACGCTTAGCAGTGCCACTGACAGACTTGATTAAGAAGGGTACGAAGTACTTGTGTAAAAATTCTTGTGATTTATCCTTTCAGGAGTTGAAAGGGAGATTGACTTCAGCATCGATCCTGATTTTGCCGAAGTCGGGAAAGAGTTACACCATTTACTACGATGCATTAGGTATCGGGTCAGGATAAGTGCTTATGCAGGGGGAAAGAGTCATTGCGTACAAGCCTCGAAAGTTGAGGCCATGTGAAAGGAATTACCCAACGCACAATCTTGAGTTAGCTGCAGGTGTGCATTCATTGCACTATTGGAGACATTACCTTTTGGGAGAGCATTTTGTGGTGTATAGAGACCACAAAATCCTCAAGTATATCTTTACTTAACGAGATCTAAATTTGAGACAATGGAGGTGGGTTGAGTACCTTTAGTCTTTTGAATTTGAGCTTGTCTACACGTCTGGGAAAGACAACACAGTGACTAATGTGTTGAGCAGGAAGACTTAAATACAGACAGTTTAGGAGGCTATTAGTGAGTGGCAACTTATGACTCTTTTCTATGAGATGCATTTGGAGGTGCATGATAGATAGGGGAAGACGTTTCTTTCTGGAGGTACACGCCATGTAGTTTTAATGAAAACGTTGTGTACTTTTCTTTTTATTTGATATATCAAAAGGGGGTCGCATATCATATCCAAAAATACCTTCTTCTAGTCGTGGTTTGTACAAGAGCATGACGGAACGACTGACGAACTCTGAACCCCTCCTGATTCTCCGTCTGAGCTCCAATTGAGACACCGTCAGGTGCGTTGGAATCCCACCGGTGAGTCCTAAAAACTGCTAGATCCTATCTTCCTAATTCATCCTCTCTTGTGAGCTATTCAAGGTTGGGTGTTTTCACCTTTTTTGTAGATCTATGTTGATCTAGGATGACGTTCAAGTATATCGATCGTACGACACCGAGGTAGGTGGTTTGTGACTTTTGTTGTTTGTCTTGGATCATATATGCAAAAAGTGTCGCATACCCACATTTGGGGTATTTATTGTTTTGGAATTTAACCCTATTTATTACCTATTATGGTTTGATTGTTTGATAAAGGGTTATTGCTTATTCATACGGTTAGATACCTTGTTATTGGGACACCCCATGAGTGTGTTTCCCCTTGATTGATTGTTTATAGTTGTTTGGTCCATAATACCTATTAGACTTACCTTGTTTTCCATGCCTTCATTTGTTAGGATGGAGTTGCTAATTATATGAAATGTCTGTGATATGCATTGTGAATGTTGACCAAGGCGATTGGACTGTGAGAGCTTCCCAAAGGGGTTAGACTATGAGAGCTGCCCATGTGGTCATTTATATTTGTTTAAATGAATCTTTGACCAAAGGGGTTAGACCGTGAGAGTTGCCCATGTGGTCGTTTATATTTGTTTAAATGAATCTTTGACCCAAGGTTTTTTATCGTGAGAGCTTTCCCAGGTGGTCATTTATAATTATTGATGCTATGTTAGACCAAAGAGGTTAAACTGTGAGAGCTTTCCCAGAGGGTCATTATTTAATTGATTGATGTTGTGTTATACCAAAGGGGATAGACCGTGAGAGCTTCTCAGAGGGTCTTTATCTAATGAATTGATGTTGTGTTAGACCAGAGGGGTTGGACCGTGAGAACTTTTCCAAGGGGTCATTTATGAATAATTGAAAGATTTTGACGCGTCTGTCAAGCCAAAACACAAGCTTGGATTCGGTCTTGCTCGATTGTTTATATGGTCTTATGAGACATCTGGTTTGGTTACTTTACACAGGGGGTACAGAGCTTATGCTAGATCTCAGGGTTACATGTTTCAAAAGATGAATAATAAATGTTAAATGAATGTAATTGAAAACTATAAGATTGTTCACTCTTGAGTACTTCCTAGTTTATTGCTCCATTCTTGCATATTACCTGTTATATTTATTTACTAAAAGTTAGGCACATATCTTTTGGTGGTTGCCTACTGGGATTCGTCTCACATCCTGTTTGGGTCATTCTTTTGGACCCAAACAGATTATACGATTGCAGGTATAGATAAAGACAAACACCCTTCTTCATCAGGTATTTGGTTACTGTTGGAGCTGGAGAGCATGGGACCAAGCCGAGGCTTGCGATGCTGTTGGAGTTTACTTGTTTTTCTATACTTTGGTTTTTATACTGCATTTCCAGCATTGTGACTTGTTTGGCTGCTTTCCTAGACACATGTGACATGCATCATTTATATATATATGCTCCATCTATTTTATTACTACGAGTCTTCCGTTGTTTACTTCTGTTGTATGGTATTATCACTTCCGTTATTGTTTACTATTTGTTTTCTATTGTGTATACTCTACCAATGAGGGCATAGTTTCCCCATTATCACATCTTGGCCCTCGCTGCTAGTTGATAACCTCTGGCGTTTGGGGAAATGCGCTTAAGGTTATGTGACCAACCGGGTTCGGGACACTTTTGGGTGGCACCCGGATTTGGGATGTTACAACACAACAATCTAGAACTTAATTAATTCTATATCCGGAAAGTGTTGACGCACCCCATGAGTGGCCCTACAAAGGTCAAATCATCCTCTATCTGTCTCATGGGGGACCATGAGGGTTTTCGTTCATCATTTAGATATTCATTATACCAAATCTCATTAAAGGATCAAAAGCACAAGGAGTGACCATGAAATAAACCCAAGCATGCACAAATATCAAACAAAACTATGAGATATAATTTGTAGACCACTTACCTTGGATCCGTTGACGAATGCACACCTAATCGAGTCCTTGGATCCCTATTCAACCAACCCTTGAATCCTCAACCTAGACCTCACCGGGAAAAGAGGGTTTTAGAGATTCAGAAGGAGATGGGAGAAAGATGCAAACCCTAATCGAGAAGAGGAAGCAAGGGGGATATTAGACTTACTCAGGGCTTTGATCCACAACTGACGACACTCCAAACGACCCATGAATGAAGGAGAAACACCATTGGGAGCTCTTGGGAACCTTGGTTCATCGCTGGGGTTGTAAGAGAGAAGAAAGGAGGAAATCCTAAGTTTGGGTTAAAAAACCTGGAGTGAGGATTTTGTAAATTTCTCAACTTTACTATGTTGCACGGTTTGCCAAATCATGCGCAAATCGTGTGAGAGCTACTGTCCCAAAATCATCATTTTCGCACGGTTTCCTGAGAATTCTGCACGGTTAGCTTAACTGTGCGGTAAACGTGCACATGCCTCTGTCCAAGGCCGCACGGTTTGCACTAACCGTGCACAAACCGTGCAGCATGCGCATAAATTCCTTTTGCCCCCTCTTTTGTGACTCGAACCCTCGGAACACCCCCCGAGCCCTCTCATGATCTTTGGGAAAGACTTATTTTACCAAAAGAAAGGACTTAAACCGAAACATAAACAAAAACATACCTTAAGAAAAATCTCGGATCTTACACTCAGGACAGGCTGGCAACGGAGAAAGCGTACGGTGTGGAGATCTTAGGATCCTGGCAACGACGTGGTATGGGCGTTGGCTGGTGATTCAGTGGTGCATTAGTGTGTGAGCGACGACCTGTCCAACGACATGGACTTTTCATGGGATCCTGGTGGCAGCATCACTTTGGTGCTTTAAAATTATTATTTAGTTACCAAATAGTAATAATAATAATTAAATTATTAAATTACAAATTTTTAATTAATTATTATTAAATTAGTATTAATTAAGTAACTAAGTATTGCTAATTAATATTAATTACTAATGAATATCAATTAAATAATATGATTTAGTATTTAATAATATTGATTTCTAAAAAATATTAACTACTAATTAATATTAACTACTATTTTTTTTTAAATTATTAGTAAATAAATATTAAAAATAATAATATAATTATTAGCTATTAATTAATTAGTAATTATACAATATTTAATTACTTATTAATAACATTGAGTAAAAATTAACTAATTAATTAATTATTAATTAATAATTATTAATAATTATTAATATACAGTTAATAATAAATATTTAAGTATATTATTTAGTTATTAAATATTATTAATAAAGATTAAATTATTAAAATACCAATGATTAATTAATTATTATTAAATTATTATTATTTTATTAAATAATTATTGATAATTAATACTAATTACTAATAAATATTTAATTTTGTTAGTTACTAATTTTTAATAATTATAATTATATTTTTACTATTTATTATTTATTATCTAATCATTGTTAATATTATTTATTATTAATTATATATTATCTAATTACTAATTAAAAAACTATTAATTATTAATTACTTTATTGTTATTATTATTAGTAATTGGTTAATTATTAATATTTAATAGAAATGTTAATAATTATTTGTTATTGTTATTTATTAGTACCCCACATTGAAAATCTAGAAAGATTTCTAAGGCAAGCCCTATTATAAAAAGGAGACTGAAAAAGAGTTTCTGTCAGAATTTCAGACTGTTTTAATGATAGTAATGCTAGATATTAAATAACAGATAAATTCTACTTAATTTTGTGTTATAAATATGTATATTTAAAAATATATTTATTCGAATTATACCCCTGCCCCCTTTGGTCGGAGAAGAAAAGGCCAAAGGCGGCAGAGCCTTGCCTCATTAGTGACTTATTTTTCAATTCTTTTTAACTATTTACATAATTATTTTTTTCAAAAAAACCCATATAAACAAATGGCGGATCTTTCTATTCACACCTCTCACCTCCCACTGTGAAAGACCCGGCCCTACTACAAGCCCAGCAAGACGTTGGGCTTGGGCAACGATCTCGCAACCCTAGTAAGCATCCGGCCGCTCTTCCTCCCCTCACGGCGTCTCCTCCCCGGCCCCTCTTTCCCTCGATGCGACGAGGTAGCCACTTGTCACTTCTCCCGCCGACGTTGCCTCCCCACTGAAATCATCTTCCCGCTTTCATCATACTTCAGGCGTTAGATCTACCCATGGAATGGGTGCTGTTAAATGAGGTATGGGCATGAGACGTGACCATTTTTGGCCGCTGCGGACGCTCCGCATCAGAGGTGCAGTAAACATCAGACACCACTAGATATCCTTAGAATTGGAAGACAATAGAATCCGTTTGAGCATCATTCATTGAATATCAATTTCTTTTTCCCTTCATCCAACACTATTGCATGGGTCGGCACTGATTATCTGTCCTTAATTTATCGGAGTACCTGTGGTTTATTTTACCTTCGATTCATGGGAAAAGAAATGGAAATCGACATTCGAGACCCCCGCACTGATAGTCAGATCACCCCCAAGTTTTCCATCAACGGTCTCTCTCAATCCTTATAACTGTTGTTTTTAGTTTGTGCCTTCATTTTTTCGAGCCTCAATTTCTCTGTTTCATCAGTGCTGCAGCTTCTCAAATCCGCTCAATCGCAGCATGGACTGCGCCATGGGGATTATGCGCGATATAGGTTATATGCTTATTTCATTTCATTGCCTCCTTGAAACGTAGGAGTGTAGGCTTTTCAGGGTTTCGCCTGAATAATTTGCTCATCTTAAATGTTCAATGCGAGTTTTTTCTTCTTCTTCTTTTTTTGCCCAGGAGGTACTGCACTGCTCGATTAAGGAGGCTGTATAAATCTTTAAAGTTTACCCATGGTCGTGGGAAATACACTCGACGGGCCATCACTGAAACAACGGTCACTGAAGTACGGTATGCGTTCTCTGTACCTTTGATTACACCCTTCTGGCTGGTTGGTTCGAATACGTAGGAGTGATGGAAAAAGCTATGTTGTTCAGCTATAATCATGGTAGAAAAGCGGTTGCTAAAATTTTTATGAGATTTAGGCCGCTGGCAGCCTTGAACTCTTCTTGGGGCTGCAACGATTTTGTTCCATCAGCGTGGATCTGAACCAATTTATTTTTGGCTCATTGGCTATTTTACATGAATTCTCTCACGGGATTTAATAGATTTCTTTCTGTTTGTCTTGCTGATGTATGTTAAATGGTAGGGCATATTGGGGGTTTAACAGTTGAGATGAGTTCCGTCGGCCTTAATAAAATTTTAAATACTGTAATATCAATTCATATTTCAGAAGGCATATCCCGGAGATGACGTGCTCCACATCTCATCTCCAATGTCTTATCTCTATTTATTTAGTTTATTTGTTTTTAGACTGGACAGACTAATTGAACTCAATTCTTATCTAACCCTAGCAGTGATAACCACTACTCAACCTAATATAATATCACAGATACCACTATCAACTTCATTGTTAAGCAGAGCATGCTAGATAGCTAAATGTCATTTTACTTTAGTGATGATATTGTGCTGTCTTGGTAAATTAGAAAACCAATACCCTTTATTCTTATTTTTTTTATTAATTTCAGCTTTTTTTTCACTAGTTTCTCCATGATAGCATCAAGATTTTTCTGGAAAGAACGGAGTGGGGATTGTTTGTCTTCATTTAGTATGATACCAATACAGACCTGTTTGTATATATCAGTTAAAAGTTGTGATTGGTTTTACCACTTAAAATTTTATACAAATTTGAACTTGCCCCTAATAGAGTGTGGGAATTTGTGTTTGTGGAATTGAGCCCCTGACGACCACTAGTTTTATTGAACCCAAATAGGTATCTTCATGTAGTTCTTTATACGGCAGAACGGGCTTGGAGTCATGGCATGGAGAAAAGGCAATTGCCAGATGGTCCAAATGCACGACAACGTATATATCTGATTGGTAGACTAAGGAAGGCTGTGAAGTGGGCATCACTTTTTGCACAATTATGTTCTATCAAAGCAGATTCCCGAACATCCTTAGAAGCTGAGGTGTGCTAAGGTTTCAATTCTTTAAGCTGTGTCCGTTGATTTTTTTAAATGTTTTGGCATGTGTGGGTGTTTGTGTGTGCATGTACATGCATATATACTCTGACATTTAGGCATTAGTGGTTCATTTATTTTAAATTTTTTCTTCTCATCACATGTTAATGAAAGCTTTTGCACACCACTTATTCTGTATATTCATGCACGCAGAGGTCATAAAACAGATGGAATAATTCCGCAATTTGATTTTAAAAGATCCTTGTTATAGTGAGTCACCCGGGAAAAATCTATACTCTTTCTCCACTCTCTTTGGGAACATGTAAATATAATAGTACAATAATATTTAAATACTAGAATCTTCTCCCTGTTTGTTTGCTTGGGTTGCATGCTCTGATGCACGCTTTTACATAATTGATCCTCGCAGCCACTCTCTCTCTCTCTCTCTCTCTCTGTATATGTATGTGTCCATATAAAGTGAAAACATTTCTTGAATTTCTATGCTCATGTCAACTTTTTTCATGTTTATTCATATAAGTTTTGTGTTTTCCATTTGATTTCATGTGTTCCATTTGCTTTCTAGAAAGTTTTATCTATTATGCATTAAAGTGTGGCTTTTTATGTTAAGCAAGTTTGCTTTCAAATTTGTAGGCATACGCCTCTTACATGAAGGGGACTTTATTGTTTGAACAAGATCGGAATTGGGATACTGCATTGATGAATTTTAAAAGTGCCAGGTGTGTTCTGATCTCTGTACTACAGGCTGTCATGGCCTGTAAATGCCAGAAAATTCTCAATTGATTTTAGTGAAAGATTTTGCTGCTAGACTGACATTTCTTCTTGATTATTGGGCTATTACTGGCTTTGTAACTCTGCCAAATTGACAGGGCTGTTTATGAGGAGCTTGGGAAGTATGGAGACATGGAGAACCAGGTTTTATGTCATGAACGTGTTGAAGAGCTAGAACCAAGCATTAGGTATTGCCTGCATAAGATTGGTGACTTGAATCTGCAAACCTCAGAACTACTAGATATTGGTGAAATTGAAGGACCTGCACTTGACCTTTTCAAAGCTAAATTGGGGGTCAGTCGTTAATAAGATGCCTTTTTTATTGCCCTCTACGGAACTATTTTGGTAACATTCTAGTTTTTCTGCATGTTTGGAATATCTAGGCTGCATTTAATAGCACTTATGGGATAGTTGACAGTCCAAGCCCCCCCCCATCATCAATATTCGACTTAAAATTTTCATGCTTAGTTACATTGTTTTCTTCTTCCAAATTTAACGTTAGTTTGGAGTGTGATGCCCTCCCTCTTATTATTACTATTATTATTTTCATGTTGGGTGATATCATGCAATGTCTTGGTTTGCAGGCTGTCATGGAAGAGGCACGATCCCAACAGGCAGCATCTATGACTGAGTTTAATTGGCTGGGTCATAGTTTTCCTATTTCCAATGCCAAAACCCGTGTATCCATTTTAAAAGGTTTCATTACTTCGTTTCTTTTTTTACAATAAACAACCAGCATTTCAGAAAGGCGGTATATTGTTTTAGTTTATGCAGATGCAGTTACTTCTATCTTTGGCATGCACACTGATAAAATGATCTTGGATGGTTTATCATAATCCCTTTCCCCCCCTCTTTGTTTCTGTTATCCGCTTCTGCAACTTCATATGTTTTTGGGACTCCAGTTGTTTAGTAAGATCAACTGATGGCTTGTGTTTTACTTAATGTTACCACAACTTAATGGTGTATCAGAATGGTCATTTGGACTAACATCAGTTTATCTTGATCCCTTTCACACATGGTCAAAATGACATGAAAATGTAGGTGAAAAGCCCAAATTTAGAATTGCTTTCCCAGGCTGATTTGTTGTTGTGTATCTACAGATATCATCTGGTATCTTCTTACATGTTTACAACTGTTATTTTGTTTCCGGTGTAATATGGTAGTGCTTTTTCTCAGAGATCTCTGTTTTGTTTGCTGGGTATAACAATGGTAGCAGCAAAAGGAGAGGAAAGAACTGTAACTGTACTTCTTTTATCAACTGTATTCTGTTGCTACAATTCTAGAACAGAAGAAGATTACAGCTCTAGTGGATTAAGATGCAACTGAAAAAGAAACTAGCAACGATCTCACAGGCCAAGAAGAACTAGAAGAGCTGAACTAGAAGTCCGCTTCTGGTCGAGTCCGCTTGTCCAGCTCCTGCTCCAGCAGGTGCGCCTCCAACTGATTCTCCATAATAACCCCGCCCGATCTGAAGATTCTCCTTCTTATAGGCAAGGGAAGCAACTAACTTCCCTTGCCGCGTCATCCCCACTTGCCACGTCACATTAATACTATGCCTTTCCTCTCCTTTGATAAGTATGAAGGATGGGGGGCCTGGTACCAGCGACAATATCGGACCAAATGCTAACAATTTTTCCCTCCTCAAAATTCACCTTGTCCTCAAGGTGGAAGTCGGGGAACTGTTCAAGGAAAAAGTCTACATCCACCCATGTAGACTCATCGGATGAGAGTCCCTGCCATCTGTAGGACCCTGGGACACCCTAAGAGGGGAGGGGTGAATCTGGGAGTCAACTTTTTACTTTTTAAAGTTGTGGATCTTGTTTTCACGTTGGTAGGAACTAGTTAAACCTGTATGATGGATATGATCAGCAATGAAACATTCACATGCACAGAGATGACACATCAATTTTTACTTGGTTCACCACTAAGGGCTACATCCAAGGAGCATAGGCCGACAAGTTGTCGGTCGTACCAAATTCCACTAAACTTCACTAGTTGTGGATTACAAAAGTTCGGGCACAGTCACTCTGTCCCAGGCTCACTGTCTTTACAAAGATTCAGGGATAGCTCACTGCTTCCCTCGGGTCACTCCCGTTGACTCCCCCTGACTCACTGCCCTTGGTGAAGTCACACTCAGTTTATAGACGTGAAGGTCTCTTCAATAGATTTGCATTGAAGTCTTTGTCTCCTGTTCAGCATGAGACAATGCTTGCATCAGAGTGTTGAGTTGATGCTCTTTTGTATTCAATCTTCTTCTTTAGTGCAATAACTGAATGCATTAAATCTTCTTCTTCTCTTCCTTTGATTCCCAATACCGACACCTGAGTGTGTTGATATATTCCCCTCTTTCTGTGCAGATCTGAGTTTAGTTGCACGAACCGTTCTTCTTCTCTTCGCAAAACACAACAAGGGTGTTAAACACCAGTCATGTGTGTGCGGTACCACTTCTCTTCATAAAGCCAAATTGTTCACTGTTCTTCCGTCTTCACAAATGAATACATCATCTATTGCACCGAAGGTATCGGGCAATCTTCCAGCTTTCGTGCAGCTCCAAAAAGACGGGCGTGCCCCAACAACACCTGGCGCTCTTCTCCAAGCCCGGCGCGCAAGTCCCAATATGGCACGCAAGTCTTCGACGCGCAAGTCAAAACTGGCGCGCAAGTATCACCAAACCACCCGAGTGACACTGCCTTTTTCAACTTCAAACTTGCGTGACTCACTTTCTTTCTTGCCCAAACCTCCTTGGGCGCGCAACCAACAACCGGCGCGTAACTTCTAAAATATGGCGCGCAAGTATCACCAAACTACTTGCGCAACCACACACTACTTGCGCGACCACCACACCTGTGTGACGAGAGCTCTGAATTTCTCTAAGTGTTGAGCCCCTCAAGAATGAGGAGGGGTCGACCTGTATTTATAGGCATTTTGACACCCTGCGCGACAGCGCGCAAGTCTCCCCTCGGCGCGCAGGTTTTGGCGCGCAGGTCCATCTGCCCAAGTCTCTGTCGCGCTACTCACTTGCGCGACCACGCCAATACTTGCGCGACCCTCTTTCCTTTGCCATATTTTGAAGTTCTGATCTTGAAAAACAATAGGCGCGCAAGTTTCCAATCCTCCTTGGCACCAGCGCGCAAGTCCTTTCTCGGCGTGCAGGTCACTTGCGCGACCAACCCAAAACTTGCGCGACCCTTATCCCTTTGTCATTTTTCCATGTTCTGATCTTGAAAAACACTCGGCGCGCAAGTCTCTTTGCCAAAAACCACTTTTCTCCATTTGTCGATTTTCAGGCTCAAAAATTTGGCAAACATTGGAAAACGGCGCCACCTTGTATCTGATCTTTTTGTACCGTCTCCAGATCATCCATTCCTTTGTCGACGTTCTTGAATCAAACATGGATCGTTAACCACAACCCTTGAACTCGACATGCCACCATGAAATCTCCTTTGTCAACAAATTTGTATGTCGTTGTTTGTTTTGTCAACAAGCACAATCACCTCAAAAACACTTCTTTTTGGTGATTTGTCTCCTTACAACTCTTCTTCTTTCAACACGAACTCCACTATCGCGATATATATCCTTTGATAGATCTGCTTTAGCATCATCATATTTTGATACAATGTGAAATGCATGGCTATCTCAGAATTCCAATCCCTTGCACATTGTCTTCTTCTTCAACCGTCATTCTCTACTTCATGCAAAACATATGATTCAACTCTTCAAGTAGGCTCTGACATGGTTCTCATGCAACCATGAAGAATTGCATGGTCTTCATCAAATCCCCATTCTTCTTTAAGCATCTTCAGATGGATTATACCTCACCCTTTCATTGGAGTACTTCTTGATCTCCTTCATTTTGATCTTCATTGACAACTATTGACAACAAATACAACCTTATACACAAAGTGGTCCCAACACCATCTTATTAAACAAAGACCTTTGGAGGTCCCCGGTAGGACTTTAAAATCCAAAATTTCAGCTGGAACAATATGAGATACCAGTCCTTCAACTACATCAGGCAAGTGTTCCTAAACTGGATGGTTCCCAATAGCTGTCACACATGAAAAATTGGATGGATTCTTGTGCCATCTGGTAAAATAAGTCGGTAGGTAGTGGGACCGAGATGAGACTGCACTGGATATGGGCTATAAAACCGAGCAGAAAGCTTGGGACAAATCTTTTTAGCTGCTGGAGTTTGAACATTGGGACGCAACTTAACATAAACAAGATCACCCTCCTGAAGTTGTTCGTTCCGCCGGTGTTTATTAGCGTAATGGACAATCAACTGTTGGACTCGGAAAAGATTTCGTCGAAGATGCACCAAAACTGTATCCCAATCAGTGAGTACTTGGGCCACAGACTCAACAAGAGTCTCCCTGGGAATATAACGAGGTATAGTCGGTGGTTTACGTCCATAAACAACCTCAAAGGTGTCATTTGAGTTGCTGAACGAGAAGCGGTATTATAGCAATATTCTGCCCACGGTATCCAGCGGGCCCAAGAAAGAGGACACTTCGAAGCAAAACATCTCAAATAGGTTTCGAGACACCGATTAACAGCCTCGGTTTGGCCATCCGTTTGTGGATGGTACGAAGAACTCATCTTCAATGTTGTTCCCTCCAAACGAAAGAGTTCCTTCCAAAAATTATTAACAAATAAGGGATTGCGATCATTAATGATCGACCTTGGAAAGCCATGTAGTCTAACAATTTCTCTCACAAACTGCGTGGCTACTATTTTAGCAGTGTAAGGATGGCAGAGCAAAATAAAATGGGAATACTTGGAAAGTCTGTCCACCGCCACCATGATGACATCAAATCCTTGGGAACGAGGTATGCCAGAAATAAAATCCATAGAAATCTCCTCCCAAACTAGTTGAGGAATTGGTAAGGGCTGTAATAATCCAGCGGGAAGTTGGGCCAGATATTTTTTTCGTTGGCATGTGTCACATTCGCGGACTTATTTTAATACGCTCTGTGTCATACCTGTCCAAAAAAGACCCGCGGCCAACCGTTTATAGGTTTTGCAGTAACCTGCATGTCCACCAACATCAGACGAGTGGTAATAGTGTAAAAATTTCGGAATCAGGTTGGAAGTTTTGGAGAGAACCAAGCGCCCTTTGTAATACAATATGTCAGTACGGAGGGTATATCCTGGTTTGGCCTCTGCGTGGACTGCAATAACCGAAATAATCTGCTGTAATGCGGGATCGTGCTGCTGTTCAGATTTAACCTGATCCAACTCCAACCATAAGGGTGCAGAAATTGCAGAGAAAAAATGGGAATCTGTAGAATCTGTGGCATCTTCGACTTCATGTTTACGAGATAACGAGTCTGCAGCATAATTTGTTCTCCCAGGTTTATATTTCACTCTGAAATCCAGGCCAAGCAGCTTCGATAAACAGCACTGTTGATTCATAGTATGAATTCGCTGTGTAAGCAAATGTTTAAGCGTCTTGTGATCTGAATATACTATAAAACGTTGGCCCAGTAAATACTGTCTCCAATGAGAGACTGTCAGAACCAAGACCATGATATCCTTTTCATATACCGACTTGGACAAATTTACTTCGGCAAGAGCCTTGCTGAAAAAAGCTATTGGTCGCCCCTCTTGCATTAACACTGCGCCTAAACCCGTACCCAAAGCATCACATTCGATGACAAAAGGTTTAGAAAAATCAGGTAAAGCCAACAAGGGTGCTGAAACCAGACAGTGTTTCAGCTCTGCAAATGCTTGTTCAGCCTTGTCAGTCCAGAAAAAACTGTCCTTCCGAGTCAAATCCTTTAAAGGTTTTGCAATTTTACCATATCCTGAAATGAACTTCCTTTTATAGCCCGTAAGCCCTAGGAAACCACAGACTGCCTTGACATTTTGAGGAGACCAGTCCACTATACAGGCTATCTTCTTAGGATCCACCGCCACACCCTCGGAGGAAATAATATGTTCGAGATACTCCATGGTTGGTTGAGCAAAGGAGCATTTTTTCTTGTTTGTTGAAAGTTGGTTGGTTAACAATAACCGAAACACATTCTCTAAATGTTGAAGATGCTCTGGCCAATATCTGCTGTAGATTAGAATGTCATAAAAAAAGACCAATACAAACTTCCTCATGAGTGATCTAAAAATGCGATTCATGGTAGATTGGAAGGTAGCCGGTGCGTTCATCAAACCAAATGACATGACCAAGTACTCGTAATGGCTGTTTTGAAAACTGTTTTTTGAATGTCTTCCCCCCCGGACCCGTCTTCCCCCCGGACCCTAAGCTGATGAAAACTAGAAGTAAGATCCAACTTAGAGAAAAAATGTGCTCCATGTGATTCATCCAACAGCTCTTCAATAATAGGTTTGGGATACCTATCAGGAATAGTGAGCTTATTTAAGGCTCTATAATCCACACAATGTCTCCATTGCCCAGTTTTTTTTTACTAAAATAATAGGACTTGCAAATGGTCCCTCGATCAATGGTATAGCATGGTCAGTTCTGCTAGTAGGCGGTAACCCATGAGGTTCGTCAAAAACTGTTTGGAACCGTGTCGATAACTCGTCCAACTGTTGTCGGTCTGCACCCATCTCTTTCACCGTTTCAGAAAAAAATAATTCTGCCTTCCAGAGCCAACTGTCTACAGCAACCCTTTTCTCTTGTAAAACTAATTGCAAGCTCTCTGGTCTATCATCATTTTCTGTAATGCCCTGCAACTTGACCTCTTTAACGCCCCACATGAATTCCTTAGTTTTACGACTCCAGTTTGTCAACACATATCCCAAAGTTCTCAGCCACTTCATCCCTAAAACTAAGTCTGGACCTCCAATGTCTAAAATGTAGGCTTCAATTTTGAAGGTATATTCTCCCAGCCTTAGTTCAATCTCTCTACACATGCCTTGTGACAATGTTCTCCGCCCATTGCCAAGCTTCACTCCGTATGGTTTAGTCGAATTGACTACCAACGCTGCGACTTTAATGAGGGACTTTGAAACAAAATTATGACTTGCTCCACTATTAATGAGAACCTCCACATGAATTTCAGAAACTGTTTCAGCAATGAGCAAGGATTCTGCTTTGTTGTCCCCTATGTTTCTGAATTCCACTGCTTCCTCCTCTGCCAGAATTTCCAAAGCTCGTTGTCCTTCCTGGTTTAGCTAGGCTTCTGTATCTTGCGCTGTGTCAGGCTCCTCTATTGCCCAAACCATAAGTCTTAAACTTTTTTCAGGACATATATGTAAAGGTGTGTATGGTTGTCCACACCTAAAACACAACCCTTTGAGTTTTCGTTCCTCCCTTTCTTGCCGACTGATTGGTTTGACACCAGTCCACCTGTCAACCGTACTACCACGCCTCACCTCCTCCTCCCTCTTATTATTGTCTGGAACAAATTTGGGCATATGTGTCAAAGGTGCTGGAGGTGGCAGCCTTCGAGTCAGAGGTGCAAATGTCGTTTTCCCACGTATCAAACCTTCTCCAACCAGTTCCCTTTCAATCTTTCGAGCAAGAGATAGCATTCTGTTCTTATTTGTTGGTTCATGAGTGGAAACTCGATTTTCAATTTTCGATCATAATCCGCCCATAAACTAGCTCATGTACCACATTTCAGGGAAGTCTGGAATTTTCACTGCCACTCGAATTCGTCAATGTATTCTTCAACCGTTCCGGTCTCCCGTAAGGACTTTTGGTATGTAATTGGATCCCCTTCAGTAGCTTTCCCATACCGTTCCATTAGAGCTGTTTTTTCACTGTTCCCAGTGTAGATTTGGGCCAGAAAATTGCCAGGACAAATACCAGTATAATGCAGAATCCTTCATATTAAGTCGTGTCAATGGTAATTTCAAATCCTCTGGTGTACAATTTATCCTGAAGTAAGTTTCCGCCTTAGTTATCCATCCGAATGGATCATTTTCAGAAAATGAAGGCATTTCCACGCGCTTCGTGATGTTCCTTAAATCCTCTCGCAGTAACATTTCTGTAGAAGTAGATTGGTTTCCCTGCTTCGGATCAAACTAATCACCTTCTCCCCCCTGGAAAGAGGAAGCCTTCGGCCTGTTATTCAATTCTCCAGACGCAGAACTCTGATGCGTCTGTGTTTGAACGGCCTTAAGTCGCTCCACAGTCTGCTCTTCCAAATCACGAATGTGACGAGTAGTATTTTCCTCATTTGTCCGCAACTGCTCCTGCAACATCCTCTGATTTTCTGATTGTCCGATTAAAACTTTTTCTATACTCACTTGGACTGCTACAAGCAACTTTTCCAGATCTGAACTTTTCCTCTGCTGCGACTTCAGTGTCTTTTCTAGTGTGGCTAATTTGCTGTCCATCCTAGTCCTGCATACAAGCTCAACTCGAAAGAAACCCATCTGTCTTCGCTACAACAGCAACAGATTCGGTGACGCACCATTGGTAACTCAGATTGCCAATCGCAGAGCGAAAATCAAAGAGATAGGAGGACTCAATGAATGCACCTAATTGTTAGGGTATACTAGTCTAACAATGGTAGCAGCAAAAGGAGAGGAAAGAACTGTATCTGTGCTTCTTTTATCAACTGTATTCTGTTGCTACGTTTCTAGAACTGAAGAAGATTACAGCTCTAGTGGATTAAGATGTAACTGAAAAAGAAACTAGCAACGATCTCACAGGCCAAGAAAAACTAGTAGAGCCGAACTAGAAGTCCACTTCTGGTCCGAGTCTGCTTGTCCAGCTCCTGCTCCAGCAGGTGTGCCTCCAACTGATGCTCCATAATAATCTCGCTCGATCTGAAGACTCCTTATAGGCGAGGGAAGTAACTAACTTCCCTTGCCACGTCATCCCCACTTGCCACGTCACATTAATACTATGCCTTTCCCCTCCTTTGATAAGTATGAAGGATGAGAGGCCTGGTACCAGCAACAATATTGGACCGAATTCTAACATTATGGCTGGTTCATTTTCATGTGATTGGGTAGTTTGCTTGGAATATATGAGATCTACAATTTTCTGTTTAGGCTTTGTTTGGGAATGCTTTCCAATTATTGAATAACAATGAAGCATATGAGCCCTATCTTTTTTCCAACATTCTCCTTTTGACCTAATTTTGGATGCATTGTATGTAAACTGCTTTCCAACTTTAAGGAGAACAGCAATGCAGAGCTTTGTAAAGGAATTTTAATTTGTAATTTTGAACTATTGTTAGTGATAAATTTACTCCATAAAAGAATTTGTTTATTTTAAGGTGCTCGTTTTTCTTTGCCATAGCAAAGCAGTTGCACCAATCCAACATGGATATAAGGTTGTCTGCAACAATGACAGCCACAAAACCCATACCCATGAATGTGAAAATGGTTGCACAATTGATGAGTTATTTTTTAGTCGTTTCTATTTTATTTGCTATTCTTTTTCCTATCTTTGTCTTGGTGTGAGTATCTTTGCTTAGTATACTGCCTTAATGTATTTATCTGCCAATAAAATCCACCTTATAGATGTCATTGGTTTTTAAAATTGTATACCAAGTCAAAAATACCTTGAAGGATGGTTTCACCTGAAAAAAACAATAGTAAAAAAGAATAAAGAAAATTCTTTGTGTTACATCCTTTTAACACGGTCAACAATCAGCTTGTAGTGAAGAGCTTTTAAAAAAATGGTTATTTTTTTCCCTCAGCCGCAATCAGCATCGGATCATTCCAACCCCATCAGTATGGCTGTTTTCCTAGCATTCTTGATGGGCCCCATTTGTTTCCTGTTCCCATGATATCTGTTAATATTTTGGGTGTTGTAATTCATAATATTCTAGGTTTTTCTATATGATGATAACCAGGATTCACACTCAAGCTTTTGTTGTTTCACGAATTTGATCAGCTCAGGAACTTGAGAGAGATCTAAATGGTCCTAAGGCTACGTCTCTTCCAACAGAGAAAAAACTAGGAGTTTTTGGAAAGATTTTCACTGCTTATCACGATGCCAGGAATTGCATCCGTAGTGATCTGGTAACATTTTCCATTTCATGCAGATCATCCTCAAATATGTACTTCTGGTTAGAGTTTGCCCCTGATATCGTTTAAACTTTAGAGCACTGCAGGTGATGCTGGAAATGTGAAAGATGATCTATATGGCCTTGACAAGGCCGTGAGTGCTGTCTTAGGACAACGCATCATTGAGCGTAACCAACTATTAGTTAGCATTGCAAACCAGAAAGGTGCCAAACCTGAGGAGCTAGTACACATATATGATCTTCTATTACAGGTTATTGGAAATCTCTCTTTCGATCTAAAATGTTGGTTTCCATGTTTCATGATTTCATGAGTGCCGTTGGAGCATATGTATACCAAACCTTGATACTTTTATTTACTGAAATTGAAATTGTCAGAATACTTCTGATCTATCCGATTTAGTCAGTTCTGGAAGGGAGAGAAAGCCAGAAGAAATAGCATTTGCAGAAGAGTGCTCTCTGAAGAGTTTGGTTTTGCGGGCAGAAAGGTTTCATTCTGATCTCCTACATTTGCCTACAGAACACAGTGGCTTTCATGGAGGCTTTGATTAATGTTCATTAGATTATAAATGAGCGTGATGGAACGGTCTATCAAATTAATTTAATACATTGCCATATCTTGGCAGGTGCTTCTACTTGGCACAATCATATAGTATGGCCGGAAAAAGGGCAGAAGCATATGTTTTGTACTGCCGTACCCAATCCCTTACGGACGAAGCATTAAAAGAATTGCAAAATTTAAGCAATGCTGACCAGGTATGTTAAGCCTTAACACTGCATTTTTCTTTCTCAATCAGAGTGGAATTGCTTGGGGTTCTAAAGCTTGTGATCCGTTATTAGTCATGTTTTTTTTTTGTTCTTTTCATGGTACAATTTTATAAGTAATGGTTTTTTATATTTAATGCCTGAATGACCTTGACAATCCATCATCCTTGAGCCAATGGTTTTTTATTTTTGTGCAGGCAATGATCGGACAGTTGAAGACGTTGTATGATAATTGTAGAAGCAGCCGCTGTGTAGAACATTCCAAAGGGATTTTGGAAGAGGAGAAAGGTGACGAGAATCTATCCAGCAAAATCTCTACCATGTCCTTGAATGGAGCCGGTAAAAAGGTTAGATACTTGGTCTTTAATGTTTAAAGGAAGACCTTTTTATAACTAAACGTAACCAGAGTGTTTTTCATATATGGAATTTTTTTTCTTTCATTTTTAAATAATGTAATGGCTAAAATATTTTTTTTAAAAAAAGGTAACAGGAAGTACTCTTGAGGGTTTTTTAATGTTATTTTTTCTCTCTACATGAACTGTAATGGGGAGCACCATTTCAGGTGGAGAAATTTCTGTTGGAGAAACTTGATGTCTATGAGTCTGCGATTGGTGATCAGTCGAACAAAAAAACCATGGCATGGATTGATGTTTTCCCTCCAGCGTTCCAGGCCACCCCTCGTAGTCCCATCTTTCTTGATCTTGCCTATGATTTTGTGGACTTCCCGGTGCTCGATCACCGAATGAAAAAGGACAAGAAAGGATTCCTGAGTCGGTTATGGCGCTGATGAGCATTTGGATTCAAATTAAACTGTGCCTTCAGAATGATTTTTGGTGCCTTATGCACTCGTGTCATTAAAGATTGGAAAGAGTTTTTAAGATGGGTTTTTGATTTAGTAAGTGTATAAATTGGAATCTGTTTCATGGTTGGTTTTAAAGTATTGGCTTCGGTTGTTAAATTGCTTATTACTATTTGATATTGATTATTGATTGCTAATAAAAAAACCCAAAAAATAAAGGCATAAGTGTATAAATTGGAATCTGTTTCATGGTTGGTTTTAAAGTATTGGCTTCGGTTGTTAAATTGCTTATTACTATTTGATATTGATTATTGATTGCTAACAAAAAAACCCAAAAAACAAAGGCATCTGTTTGGAAAATACAAATTTAGGTGGTTTTTGAAGGTATTTTTAGGTGGTGACAAGAGACTGCCTCTGCTTGGGCGATGTTGAGCGCAGTCAAAGCCTTGTGTATCTCCATTGTCATTCCGCTGTCCACGCTGCCTGATGACAGAGTTTTATGAGATCTCTGCAGGTGAAGTTTGAGGGAGCTGCTGCTGAGCCCCACATCCTTTCCACAGATGGGGCAGACTTTCATGGCCGGTTTCCGCTGCTGCCATTCCATCGATACGCTCCCATGCAGCTTCCGGTCCAGGCCTTGAAGGATCCGTGCAAAACCATCATTCGGCTGTGCCCGGCAGTGAACACGCTTCAGCGTATTCCATGCTTCTAACAGAGTAAACTTCCTGGATCCATTTGCATCATATGAGAATGAACACCATCTCAATTTGCATAACTGAACTGCCATATAAAACCCTATCAATCGATGCAAGTTCTATGACAAAAGAAATAACACGTCCACTTACTTTCTTAGCATCAAATAAGCCAGGACAAGTGTAGCACTTCGGCTCCTTCCCACAAAGCAATGAACCAAGACCCTTCCATTTGTTTGTTCTACGTGGTCAATAAAATCAGAAGCTTCTTCAAAAATATCACTAATGTTGGTGTCTTCATTGTCACAAATCTGCCAAAAAAAGAAAATCACTAACGTGAGTCAGAAAACAAATTCACTACAAGTGAGGGGAAACCTCCTGAACTACTTCGATTCATCCAAACATTGTTACCAAATATGTAAATGACATAATCTATCAATCCATCTCCATTCAAAAAAAATTGCTAACAGCAAACAAGAAGCAAAATAAAACAAAATAAAACAAAGCTCCGATGACAAAGAAAAAGAATGGATAATGATGCTTACTGAGAAATTTTTATACTCAAAAAGATCAGGATACTGAGAGTCTGACTGTCCGATTTCATTGGAACACAAACACAACATATGTGAGATTCCTAAATGCTGCAATGTGTGCACGGATCTTGCAGCCAATGCCCCTCCAATAAAGAGACTGCTTGTAATTTTAGATGGTTTCTCTGTGTTCGCAGCATCGGAGATCAGTGCTATTCTCTCAAGAATGTGATCTAGCCTCACCTGCAAGTCAAAAGGAAAAAACATCGGAAGAAAACACCACTATGCATTAATACTTTGCAAGAAATATCACGCATAGAAAAAATTCCATAAGCATGGCCCAATATCCCAGGCCAAGACAAACTCAGCTTTGACTTGCAGGTTGCACCATGCAGGCCAACTTGACCCGATCCAAATAGTGCAACCATGTTGGAATATTTTTTGTCAGCATCGGCCAAGCTGTCCCTAGTTGTATCATAAGATAAGCAGTGCTTTAAAAAGAAGAAGAAAATTTCAAGTACTATTTTTCCAAAATATCCTTCACCGTTCACATTATATTCCATCTCATTTTTTATAAATGATTAGATGTGAAATCTTTCATATGCATGATATAATAGGACCTAATTTTCAAATATAGTTGGTGCAAACATAGAAGAGGCCGGTGATTTGTTGGGTGATTGACAAGTGGCTAGAAGAAATCCCAGCCGCTAATCCTCTCTTCACTCTCATGATATGAAACAACATTCATCAAACATTGCATAGCTCAAATCCTTCCCGTTTGAGGGCCCTCTCTTCCCACAGGCCTCGGCAGTTCCCACACTACAGCCCTACGCATCATCTGAAACCAAAATCAACATTATAACACTACTGTCCCATACCTTCAACTCATACGCATCAACAACACTATTGTCATTGCATTCAAAAAAACCCGAATTGAAGTTGTGCTTCTGACAGAGTTTAACAACGTCAGTTCTTAGCATTTCATTCCATTGCTCCAATTCTTTGTTGGATTCCGCATCATCCTGAGAACAAATGTTAAAAGTAAGAAATTTAAATTTAACAAAGCAATGAAAAGCATATGGATAACTATAATGAATGTCTCGATCAAATAAAAGCAATGAAAAGCCCAATGCATACGATCGATCTCTTGATCACCAATTGTCAATCCAATTTATAAAATTTTGTTTTCCAAATAAAAATTATATTACCATCTAAAGAGAAATCATAAAAAAAAAAAAAATCAAAACAATCATGTATCACAAAGCATGAAAGGCAAATTCACTAAGATGTCATTGATTTCCATTGTGCATTACTACTAACAGTAGAGGATCGTCCCTCCAACAAATATTCTATTGCCTATCCCAGCCATCACCACTTCACCAAATTCAGCAGACTGCTAAAATGGACCAGTTGTTTGAATTCTAATAAAAACTTCAAGGTCAGATGAAAACATGCGGTATACCACTTTTTCCAGCTATTAGGTAGTTGATAGTTTCATTTGGAAGAAATAAAATTTTCAAACACCAATGGTTTATTCAAAAAGAGAAACTGACCTTGGCAGACTTGTGGAAAGCACGTAATTTCGATGTCAATCGCATGCAATGTAGTGCATCTCCACTCCCTTTGTTGAACTTCCCATGCCAACCTTCTCTTGACACTGCTGAGCTCGAATCAGAACTTTCTTTGTGTCCTGAATGTAGATGCCTGGTTGCTGTTGTCGTTTCTTTGCTGCGAGGAGATGCGCATTGGACACTTCCAGATGTTTGTAATGGTGAATCGGAAGCTATCATATTAACATCTTCCTTGTCAAAAGCCTCAGATGAAGCTCTGTTCATGATGTTTAGAAACACTCGCAAGAGACCATCCAACTTTTGTTGGAGTGTGACTAAAAATATGTGAAATCCTTGCAAGTCCCTGAAAGCGGATCGAAATCCACGGCGGAATTCATGGACAGCAGAAGCAATTTCAGCAACATCCAGAGATGAAGGTCCTAATTTCCCACCAGTTATTTCATGTACCAAGCTTGCAGAGTACTCGGAACTGTTGAGAAGAAGCTCAACCAATTTAGGATAATTTTCATCGTCGTTGGAGCGTTTCCCAGCAGGAGGTCTGCGTGGAATGCTAGAGTCAATAACCACCAACTGAAGATCGGATGATGATTCATCTGATGGTTGATCCCAAAAGCTTTTGTTGTTGACTCTTGGCGACGTTGTATCATCAGAAAGACCAGAATTATGTGACTCCAAAGTGGAATCATGAACATTCAATCTGCTCTCCACAGAACTTGCCCTTCTTTCTTTTTGTAGAGCCCTTATAACTTGTGGTCGATAACGCTTCATTGCAGAATCAAGGGCTTCTTCAAGTGCATCTGTCCTTGCCAACACCATTTTTTCAGCCAACAATAGATTTGCAGGATTTCCGCGCCACCCGAGTTGGCGACAAGGGAGTCGATCTTCATTCCGAATGACAAGATCCAGCATCAAGATTCCTCCAAGGGCAGCCCCAATCTTCTCTGCAGCTTCTGGTGAACTGAATGCACCGGAGCTCTCTAAAAGAGGAGAACCATGTACATAACTGCTTAAACAAATCATTGCATTCAGAACATTGTCGGTGAGAAACATTCTACGATACTGTATGAGCTTATGTTTACATAATGAAAGTTCATGCCATCTCCACCAGTCACTGATTATGGCTTATAAGAACCATATAATCTAATCCAAGTTCAGAACAGTCTACAATACTGCATAAGCTTAGGTTTGCATAAGGAAATTTCATGATACCTCCACTAATCACTGGTTATGTGGCTTAAAAAGAAATAATTGCATTCAGAACATTGCCAGTGAGAAACATTCAACAATACGGTATGAGCTTATATTTGCGTAATGAAATTTCATGATGCTGCCACCAATCGCCGACTATGTGGCTTATAAGAACCAAATAATCCGATCCAAGTTCCCTAAGAAACCTTGAAATTGAAAACAAACCAGTTACCTGGATCAATTTTAATCTTTGCAGACACAAGAAGAAAATGTGAATCATGACCCTGTTGGTAGCTAAAACGGCTTTACAAGTGAGAAAGGAGAAAATTTCCAGTTTTCATGCCATCCCTATAACTACAATTGCATGACATGGCTTGTGGCCTTAACAAATTTTATAAAATTTTATCCGGCTTAGGAAAATACACGCATTTCAGCAGAAGCTGAAAAGCAAGCAGAAGCTGGAGCAAGCGGAAGCAGCGAAAACAACTGGATCCAGATATGGAAGTGTGGAAGGAGCAACTGATTTGCGTAGGAATAACTCAGATTACGTAAAAATAACTCGGTGGTGTGCAAAGTTTACGTAAAATTTTTTAAGAGAGCTACGTAAGAGTAAAGCAGTTTGTTTGCACTGTTCACTGGGTATCAGAAGTTAAGGCGATGCATCGGCTGGTAGCTTTGACCAAGTGGAAGGCCGTTTGCATAGACCGGATGGCCGTGACACCGAACCTATCGGCTAGACTCGTCTATAAATAAAGTGAGTGAGATCATTTGTTTTGTATGACAATCTTATAATATCCTTCTGTTATTAATAAAAGCAACAACGTTTCTCCAAAGGAAATTGTTAGGTTTCAGCCGTGTGAAAGCCATTTTCCGGCTAAGTTATTAAGTCTAACGGAAGGAGGCATTCCAGATGACTAATCCCTGATTGTTGGATGGAGATGGTGGTGTTGGATTGGTGTAACCCGATCCGTTTTGGATGATGTTGGGCCGAATGCTTCCGACCCATACTGCACACTAGGCCGCAACTCTCGCGGGTCGAGATCTGTGGTGAGCTAGTTAGGGGTTGCAGGGGGCAACGCGCCCCTGCTCCGGGGGTAGAAGGCCTCCGGCCCAAATCATGGGAAAACTGTAGCAACTCCGACCACTGTAGCGAGGCTTACCAGGCGACATCGACACGACACTGTACCAATGCGAACTTTGACACGGCTACTGTAGCAGCTTGGACTTTAGAGACAACGATATTGTAGCTCTGCAGACTTCTGGCCACCAACCACTGTAGGAGCTTGGACTTGGGAAGCCGCAACACTGGAGCAGTACGGACTTCCGGTCACCTTTCACTGTAGCACAACAGTTTTGTGCGTTTAGTGGAACAGTGTTACGTCCTCTTTATTAACTCATTTCAAGCTAGAGTTTCTGTGTTGTGAAACTCTATGATATCTCCCTGTAATTATGCTCCCGAATCATAGTAAAATCCTGCCTCTCTGTAAACGCAGGGATTATTCCCGAACCATGTAAAATGTTGTGCCCGTTTTCATTTTCATTTTTTTGTTTTTTGTCTTTCATCTACAAACCTCTGTCGTGTGACTCCCGGCGTTTTCACAACAGATGAAGCGACAACTACACTATCTGGAAGTCTTTCGAGCAAACCGAAATATAGCAATCATAAGTAGGCGACCGAACATTACCACTTGACGTAACTAAAGGTGAAGTGCGAAGATGCAAAGGACATGCATAAAGTTTTCTCTATTGATATGTAAGGATTTCCTGAAGTTACATAAGAAATACGCAAAGTTCTTCAAGATGATATGTAAAAGTAAACTCGCGAGAGTTTTGGAAGTGTGCACTGTTCACCGGGAAGAGAAGTTGAGGCAGTAGAAATCTTTGATCGAGTGGAAGGAAGCTCACGAAGATTGAATCTAAACTAGAATGCTCTCCGCGGAGATCGAAAGATATAGCTACCGGTTGCACCGGCTGGGCACTACTATATTTAGTAGGGTGAACTCATTGGTTGAGTACAACTCGGTACATTGTAATCATCTTCCAATTCCTTGAATAAAAGTAAAGCAACATTCCTCCCATGGAGTAAGATTAAGTTCAAACCATGTAAACTTGTGTTGTAGGTTTTGCCTTTGTTTCTTTCAATCGTTGTTTCGAAGGTTGTGTGTTGCGGTGTGGTGATTCAGGTGCGTCGTGTCTTCTAAGTCCTGGTGCATCGTATTCATGAGTTCATTCCGGTACTTTGTTTTCGCCTTGTAAATTCTAGAGGATATCTTTCAGGTTTCGAACGACCACACCTTGACCAAGATGTTTCAGAGCTTGGTTTTGCAACATCATTATGCCCTCGACCTTATAGGAGAATACCAGTAAGCAGTTCATGATACCTCTTACATGTTCCTAAATTTAGTGGGAGTTCATTAATTTTCGAAAGTAATGATGTTGAATGAGAGTAAGGTTCGGGTGGAGAAGTTCGACGAAATAGATTTTGGATTCTGGAGAATAGAGATAGAGGATTGTCTGTTGTAGATGGACCTTGATCTTTCGAGGAGTACCAAGCCGAAAGCAATGAAGGAAGAATGAAAGAGGTTGGATAAGAAAGCATTGGGGTTGATCCCCAGGTGTCATTAGCCCGAAACGTGGCTTATAACATCCAAGAGGTGAATATTGCTTCGAAACTTATGAAAACTCTCACTGACATGTATTAGAAGCCAGCCGCGGTGAATAAGGTGTTCCTTTTGCGGAGGTTATCCAACATGGGGATGTTGGAAGGAAAACCAGCAGCTGATCACATCAACGATTTCAACATGATACGGAGTCAGTTGGAGTCGGTGATAGTGATCTTTGGAGATCCAAAATGGATGTCGTTGTTACTCTCATCATTCCCGAAATCACGGGATGCGATGGTGACCGCGGTGAATAACTCAAGTGGAAAGACAGACTTGGTGTTTGCGGATGTTAGAAATCTTAAATTGAACAAAGAAATTCCTCGAAAGGAGATCCAAACATCATTCGGAAACACATATAATGCGGAAGGAAGAGGATGTTTCGTAGTTCGGAAGAGTCAGAAGAAAGGGAAAGGAGAAATAGGAGCAGAAGTAGCTCGGTGAAAGACGGTCTCATGTGTTGGCATTATGGGAAGAAAGGTCGCCTCAAGAAAGATTGCAATGCGCGAAAAGTAAATTCCAAAAGACACGCTTCTAAGTGCATCTACAAACCCTACTTCGGAAGATACGAGAGGTCTGGTGTCGAGTACTGCCACCTCACTTGAGTCATGGATTATAGATTTTGAAGATTCATTTCACTCAACATCTGAGAGAGGGTATGGAAAATTATATTTCCGAAAGATACACCAAGGTGCATCTTGTGGACGATCAAGATCTCGAGATTGTGAGAAAGGGTGACATTTCCGTCCGAACAAAGAACGAAAGTGTGTTGGAGTTGCAAGGTGGGCGGCACATACCAAGATTAAGGAAGAACTTAATTTCCGTTGGACAGTTAGACGACAC
Source organism: Viscum album (assembly GCA_963277665.1). Lineage (NCBI taxonomy): Eukaryota > Viridiplantae > Streptophyta > Magnoliopsida > Santalales > Viscaceae > Viscum > Viscum album. The sequence continues at coordinate 477,479,922 of OY728164.1, read as the reverse complement.
AATGGAGAGTAGAGAATTACACGCGATTCCATAATGGTGGCCAAATGGATGAAGGATGGGACATTGTGCCTAACAAGAGTTCCAGAAGGTACAATGGTTCCAGAAGGTACAATGCATGCTGAACAAATAATTTCCGCAAAGTTATGGCATGAACAACTCTGTAACATCTCACCCCTCATTGGCTTGAGTCAAGAAGGAATAGCTATTTGGCCTTAAGCGATATCCCCAAGGCGCCAAAGGCTGGCAATAAATGTCAAGGGTTTCAATACAATTAGAGGACAATTTTCCCTTTGAAACTAAAACAGCCACAACTAACATACCATAACCAAAAACCACTAAATGATGCATGATAACCATGTATGCAACTCAAGTAATACCAAAAGACACCAATACCAACCACACCATAAGCAAAATCAAAGTACAAAGCGAAAAATTACCAATATCAAAGTAATAAGCGGAAGACAAAACCAACAAAGTCCAATGACTCCAAGACACCAACACGCCAACTCCCCACATGCTTCAAGCTCCAACTCCAACTTCATGTCCAAGTATTACGAAGCACCAAGTGAGATACTTTACCTTTACCTGGGTCTCGATAAACAATATCTGCAAAAGCACCAATGTGCCAAAGTAGAGGGTGAGTAATGAAACTCGGTAGGTTATCCCCAAATGACTTCCCTACTCACGTCGCTAGGATAAAACATATTATCACATTTATATAAAACAATTATCATAACAAAACCGTTTTCTCAAACCAAAGCTTTTTTCCAAGGAAAGCAAACAACCAATGCATCAAACCATTCCACATTCCTTAACACACGCCCCTTATCCAGGGTCACATCTCTTGTACCCCAATGGTACACGTCCCTTACTCAGGGTCACGCCGAAAGCATGAACTCACACCAACCTGCGTATGCCAAAACCATTTCAAGCCATTTCAATAAAATCAATCTTTTATTGAAAACATTACAATCAAACCAATTTTCATAAATCCAACAAAGTCATATTTTAAAATCAAGAAAACAAAGCACTTTGCACAACCAATTTCCACAATTACACAAATTCACAAACCATCACTAAAGAGGGTTTCTACCATTCTTTGCACATCAAATTCACAATCAATTTCAAGCAATTCCAACAATTTGAAACTAAGCCTTCAAATTCCAATAAGAGGAGTCGAGAGTGAAGCCACCTCCCTCGAAAATTATAACAGGAACGAAGAACGACACAATTCTTCAACAAAACCGGGTTGAATCTCCAAAACTCCGTCTTAGATCTCATTCTCTAACATCAACACATTCATATATCATCATGATTGTCATCCACTATCATAGATTTATCCCCAACGGACTAGATCTATGAATCCAAAATAGGGAAGAGAAGTAGATCTAAGGAAAACTACCAAAAACGAAGACTTACCAAGGGAATCGAGCTTCAACGCACCAAGATTTGCCAACGGTTCACTCTCGGATCGAGGATGAAAGTCTCCACGGACTTTGGGAGGAAGAAAAACCGAGTTAGGGTTGAAAATAGTGAAAAACGAGAGGCTTAGAGGTGAATACAAGTGAGATCCACTTTTTTATGATCTAACTTTTTAACCGTGCACGGTTGGCTCGCACGGTTAGGCAAACCGTGCGCCAACCACTGTCTCTCGACATCCTTCGCACGGTTGGCTCGCACGGTTAGACAAACTGTGCGCCGAATGTGTTTTTCCCTCTGTTCCACTTTGCACGGTTACTCCTAGGGTGTTTGTACGGTTTGGCCAAACTGTGCGCCTAACCATGTGCCTGCCCAAAAGCCCCCTTTTCACCTTGCACGGTTTCCTATAGGAGTTGCACGGTTTCTGTTAACCATGCTCAAACCATGCACCTCCAAAAAAGCCCCAAAAACTTGCTAAAAGTATACAAAAACCTCCCAAATTTCACCCAAACACTTTACATACTTAAAATACATAACGAAATGGTTACTTGCTTGAAACTGGGGGTGCTACAGACTCGGTCATATGAGTGAGAAGGGGATGAAAATCCTTGACGCTAAAGGAGTGCTAAATATCAGAAGAATGGAGTACGGAACACGCGAAGAATGCATCCTTGGAAAGCAACAAAATGTGTCATTCCAAATGGAAGGTAAGCCACCAAAGAATCAGAAATTAGAGTCGGTTCATAGAGATGTATGGGGGCCAGCTCTGGTACATTCTCGCAGAGGTTCACTATTCTATGTAACCTTCATCAACGATGCGACATGGAAGGTGTGGGTGCTTATTCTCAAGCACAAGTCCAAAGTTTTCAGAACCTTCATTCGATGAAGAGCCATAGTGGAAAAGGAGACCGAATGCAAACTTAAGCGTTGAGGTCTAATAATGGTGAGGAGTACGAAAGCAGAGAATTTTGGACGTTCTGCTGGCGGAAGGGCATATGGTTTGAGAAGACCATACCAGGTAATCCGGAACATAGAGTCACGGAGAGGATGAATCAAATATTAGTCGAGGAGGCGAGAAGCATGAGGATTCACGCGAAATTCCCCAAGGTGTTTTAGGCAGAAGCAATGAATCGTGCGGCTTATTTGGTGAACAGTAGTCCGGAAAAAAGACCGATATCACCGATCTCAAAGTCTTTGGTTCACTCGTCTAAGTCCACGTTGATGCCAAGGAAAGGGACAAACTAAAGGCTAAGTCCCGAGCGTGTTTCCTTTTAGGGCATGTCAATGGAAAATTTAGTTTTCGACTCTGGGATAACAATTCTTGGAAGATTCTCAAAAGTCGAAATGTTGGCTTCAATGAAGATATCTTGTGAGAAGATCAGAACCAAGCGGAGAATTCTGATGAGATCAAAGTATTATTCGAAGTTGGGGTTCAACTGAATGGACGCTTGAAAGTTAATGGATGTTCCGGAGAATTCAGGAAGCACGTCAATTCCGGAAGGAGCAGAGTTGCAGGGTTAGCTGCGAAGATCTATCAGGATTTGACACCAAGTGCAAAGATACGGAAGTAGCTTGCACTATTTGCAACTCACGGACGATGGAGAACTCGAGAGCCCGAAAGAGACCGCGAATATAAAACACTCAAATCAATGAGAGTTAACCATAAGGGTTGAGATTGATTCCTTACATGTGTCCAGAGCATGAGGGTTAACGGAAAGGCGTGCTAGGAATAAAGTTCTTGAGAATAAATGGGTTTATCGATTGAAAGAGGAAACGAATGGTAGACAGAGATGCAAGGCAAGACTTGTCGTGAAGGGGTTTCAACAAACAGAAGAAGTAGATTTTTTCGAGATCTTTTCTCCGGTAGTTAAACATGCGACAATTTAAACGGTACTTAGCATGGTTCCATGGAAGGTTTACATATGAAGCAACGTTGATTATTGTTGTTGTTGGAAAGTGTATATGATGATGAGAGTTCCATCATCCTACTTCTCTATGTTGATGACATGTTTATCGCTAGCCCGGTAAAGGAAAAAATCGATGAGCTTAAAGCTGAATTGCCCGGAAGTTTCGAGATGAAGGATCTCGGTCCGACTAAACAAATCTTAGGGATGTGGATCATAAGGGACTTAAGTTCCATAACTTTGTTCTTGACTCAGTCTGGCTACATCTGGAAGATAGTGGAGCGTTTCAAAATGAGCGAGGTGAAACCGGTTTCCACTCCCTTGGCTGGACATTTCAAGTTGAGCAGAGAGAAGACACCACGAACAAAAGTCGAGGTTAAGTACATGGTAAGAGATCCTTATGCATAAGCAGTCGAAAGTTTGATGTATGTCATGGTTTGTACTCGTCCAGACATTATGCAAGCGGTGGGAGTAGTTAACAGGTTCATGGTGAATGTTAGAGGAGAATATTGGGAAGCTTTGAAGTGGATCTTCCAGTATCTCAAATGTTTTGAAACCTTGTCACTTTGTTTTGAAATGGATGAATCTTTGCAAGGCTTTGCGGATTCGAACTTTGTAGGGGATGCAAATACACGGAAGAGCACCACGGGCTATGTGTTCACTTTCGGAGGCACGACTGTGAGTTGCATTTCGAAGCTTCAATCGATATTTTCACTTCCAATAACAGAAGCGGAGTGCGTTGCATTAACAGAAGTGGGGAAGGAGATGATTTGGCAGAAGGGGTTGTTGGAAGATCTCGGAAGAACACAAGATCAAGGGATATTGTTTTGTGCTTCACAGAGTGCGATCCATTTGGCTGGAAATCCGATGCTTCATTCCAGAATGAAGTACATTCAGTTGAAATATCACTTCATCCGGAAGTTGTTTGAGGACAAAGTGTTGGATCTCCAGAAGATAGATGGAGTTCAGAACCCAGCGGATATGCTGACTAAGGTTGCAGTCCAGGATGTGCATAGGCGGTGTTGCGCCTCAGTCAGGCTGGGATAACCGAAAGTATGGTAGGGGAACCATGCGATGGTGAATCCCGGAGGAGAATATTGGGAAGCTTTGAAGTGGATCTTCCGGTATCTCAAAGGTTTTGAAACCTTGTCACTTTGTTTCGAAATGGATGAATCTTTGCAAGGCTTTGCGGATTCGAACTTTGTAGGGGATGCAAATACACGGAAGAGCACCACGGGCTATGTGTTCACTTTCAGAGGCACGACTGTGAGTTGGATTTCGAAGCTTCAATCGATATTTTCACTTTCAATAACAGAAGCGGAGTGCGTTGCATTAACAGAAGTGGGGAAGGAGATGATTTGGCTGAAGGGGTTGTTGGAAGATCTCGGAAGAACACAAGAAGAAGGGATATTGTTTTGTGCTTCACAGAGTGCGATCCATTTGGCTGGAAATCCGATGCCTCATTCCAGAACGAAGTACATTCAGTTGAAATATCACTTCATCCGGAAGTTGTTTGAGGACAAAGTGTTGAATCTCCAGAAGATAGATGGAGTTCAGAACCCAGCGGATATGCTGACTAAGGTTGCAGTTCAGGATGTGCATAGGCGGTGTTGCGCCTCAGTCAGGCTGGGATAACTGAAAGTATGGTAGGGGAACCATGCGATTGCAAAGGAAGTTTGAGGAACAGAATGCAGTTTGCAGATGTTGGCGGAGGCCTTGGTGGTAAAGTCTCAAAAATGATTCTCAAGTGGGAGATTTTTAGGCTTCATCTGTGTAAAAACCATTTTCCGGATAAGTTATCAAGTCTAACGAAAGGAGGGATTCTAGAATACTAGTTTCCAATTGCATGATAGAGATGGTGGAGCGGTAGCTACCGTGTTTGGAAGTCCGGAAGATGGCAGTCAAAAGCAAGTGATCGAACATTACCCCTTGACTTGGATTCAAGGTGAGGTACGGAGATGCAAAAGATATGAGTAAAGTTTTCTCTGTTGATACGTAAGGATTTTCTGAAGTTATGTAAGACTTTTCCTTTCGTGGCTTTGCAGCAAAGAGAATACGTAAGGTTCTTCGGGATGATACATGAGAGTAAACTCAACGGCAGAAAGGCACTCAATGAGTGGTGTGTGTTGGATCGAATATGTAGATGTATATGTATATTAGATGGAACAATACAAGAGGGGGTGAATTGTATGTTTAAAACTTTGTGTTTAAACACTTAAGAAATTAGTTTAAATGATCTTAAACTAATACAATTCACAATAAAAACAAACAACCACAATTGTATTGGATATAAAGGTATGATACAATGTAATACTATAAGAAAAGTAAAGCAATTGTATTCAAGATTAATACAATAATCAAAGTAATACAAAAGTGTGAGATTTTATCATAAAGCATATAGAATCTAACAATATAAAATGTAATAGTATAAGTGTAATTGAAACAATTACAAATGTATATGAAATAGAAAAGGAAACAAAACAATTTCCTTTCTAATACAATTGGCAGCGAAAATGTAAAAAGTATTACAATTCTTTTAACCCAAAGAGAAGGGTTATCCTTTGCCCTAGGATAAAAGGTATGTCTTACCACCACCTTGGTAAGCCCTCGATACGATGATCGGTACGTCTGTCTGTCAATCCCTGGCAGTCCTCGATACGATGATCAGTTCATCTGTCTGCCTATCCCCGGCAGCCCTCAATACGATGATCAGTTCGTCTGTCTGCCTATCCCCGGCACCCCTCGATTTTGTAGGTAATCGGCACCTCTATCTTTCAATCACTTGAAAGCCCTCGATACGATGATCGGTCGCACAAAGCACAAACAAAGCACTTATAGAAATACAAAAACTAAGAACGAGTCGTTCACGTTTTGTAGTTTCAAGGCTTTCGCACGGAGTAGGAGAGAAATCACAGTATCTCTCTCTAGAACTTGATAGCACAAAAAGATCAGTCTCATACACGTATATATCCACACAGTTTTTTCTTGGCTTCAAATGACCTCCTATTTATAGGCCTCAGGTTCCAACGGTCATATTTCTCCGAAAAACTCGGAGGGACTTGGACACTTGGCATTATAACGGTCATATTGAAACAGAAAACACGACATCGTTTTGATTAGTTTATAACTAACTCCACAACATCGTTTTGGATTAAAACAAAAGATATATGAAGATGATAAACAAGAGTACGATTAAAATGAAACACGTGTTTTTGACAAAGTACCAAAACAAGTAATGAAAGTAAAGTATGAATACTTTAAGTATTACTGTGTAATGTTTTGAAACGATGCATAGTGCGTAGATTTGTAAGAATTAGTACGATTAACAGAGTCAATACAATTTCTAGTCAGTACGAAAATTATAATCAGTACGATTAGCATTGTCAGTACGATCAGCATGGTCAGTACAATCAGCATGGTCAGTACGATCAGTACGATCAGCAGGGTCAGTACGATCAGTATGGTCAGTACGATCAGTATGGTAAAAGTCATTTGTGATTTCCAAAACAAGATATAAAAGTCAAAAAAAAACTTTTGACTCAACAATCTCCCCCTTTTTGGAAAACACAAAACACAAAGTAAAAACAAAAAGAAATACTTATCTCCCCCTGAGTTATTGGAAACTCTTCTGAATATGAAATTGAATACAACTAATTCCCCCTTAGGTATGTATTTTCCTAAAGATTGTATTCACATATTTTCCTTGGTTTCGAAGTATTTGATTAAAACATTCTCCCTTTGTAAAACATTCTCCCCCTTTATAAAATATTCTCCCCCTTTGTGATTTACAAAAAAAATGGGGTAATCTTGAGATGCCTGAAAGAGTTAAGAGAAAAGAATTGCAAGGCAATGGAAAGAGTAACATAAAACTCATTACGATAACCGACAGGGTTCACAAAAAACCAAATACAAGTCATTTGTTTTCTCTTTCCTTTTCCTTCTTTATCAATTCATGAAGAACAACTTTCATCTTTTTGATTTCTTTCTTGTCTTCAGAAATTGAATCACCCTGAGATCTGAGAAGCTCTTGTTGGTCGGCAAAAAGCTGATCTTGATTCTTGATGGTCTCCTCCTGGACTCTGATTACTTCTTCAAGAGTATCAATTCTGTCTTGCAAATTCTTGTTATCTTTGGATAGCACAGAATTTTGTTTCTTCAACAAAACTATTTCATCTTTGAAAGACGAAACCTTCGAAAACTCAGACTGAAAGGCATTCATTCTTTCTTGCAACTCTTTCACTGAAGGGATATCGGCTCCATGAGTTACCTGATTCAGTCTTTCAACAGTTTTTTTGTCAAGTTTATTGAAAGCAATCGCAAGGATCATTTGACAATCTTCTTATATCTTCAATTGTTATCTCATGGTCATTCACTGAACTCTCTGTTTTGTATGACCACTTGGTCATTCTGTTGCAAGCCTTCTTATGAGCTGCCGAACTTTCAGATAGAACTTTCAAATCAGCTTCAACTGACAAAACTCTCTTTCTCAATTCTCTTACAGAGCCGAACTTCTTTTTTTGATTGTCAGTAATGATCGGACGTGCCGATGGAAAGAAATTCATTACCATGAACGGACGTGCCGATGGAAAGAAATTCATTACCATGAACGGACGTGCCGATGGAAAGAAATTCATTACCATGAACGGACGTGCCGATGGAAAAGAAATTCATTACCATGAACGGACGTGCCGATGGAAAAGAAATTCATTACCATGAACAGACGTGCCGATGGAAAAGAAATTCATTACCATGAACGGACGTGCCGATGGGAAAGAAATTCATTACCATGAACAGACGTGCCGATGGGAAAGAAATTCATTACCATGAACAGACGTGCCGATGGGAAAGAAATTCATTACCATGAACGGACGTGCCGATGAGAAAGAAATTCATTACCATGAACGGACGTGCCGATGGAAAAGAAATTTGTTACGGTAATCAGTCAATACGATAAACAGATAGGTGAATAATACAATAAAACTGTCAATACGATAAACAGAAAGACAAAAACACATACCAGGAGAATAAATAATTAAAGATCATAAGATAAAAAGAAACACATTAAGAAATGTTCTCCCCCTTTCTAAGAGGAGTTCTTTAATGTAAGGAGAAATGTAAAATAATCATTCCTAGCTTCTGTTTTATAAACTCAAATCTATCGGAAGGTAATGGTTTTGTAAAAATGTCAGCAAGTTGTTCTTGCGTTCCGATGAATTGTAAAATAATATCTCCTTTTTGTGTGTGATCTCTAAGAAAGTGATGTCTAACATCTATGTGTTTTGCACGAGAGTGATGTGTTGGGTTCTTACTAAGAGCTATGGCACTAGTGTTATCACATAGAATTTGGGTTTTGGAAAAACTCAATCCATAGTCAGTGAGTGTGTGTTGCATCCACAACACTTGAACACAACAACTTCCAGCTGCTACATATTCAGCTTCAGCAGTGGAAAGTGCTACCGAGTGTTGTTTCTTGCAGGACCAAGAAACCAGAGAATCTCCTAAGAAATGACATGTTCCAGATGTACTTTTTTTATCCATTCTACAACCACCAAAGTCAGCATCTGTAAAACTTTTTAAAACAAAATCATTTCCAGAGTAAAAAAGCCCTAAATCCATAGTGCCTTTTAAAACCCGAAAGATTCTCTTTACGACTTTAAAATGAGACTCTTTTGGATTAGATTGGTATCTTGCACATAAGCAGACAGAAAACATTAAGTCTGGTCGACTAGCTGTTAAGTATAGCAAACTTCCTATCATACCTCTAAAATTTGTTTGATCTACTGGTTTCTCAGTTTCATCAAGATCAAGTGTATTTGAGGTACCAATTGGAGTGCTAATACTTTTAGTATTGTCGTATCCATACTTTTTGAGCAAGTCTTTAATATGTTTATGTTGAGATATATATGTTCCTTCTGGTTTTTGAGAAATTTGGAAACCTAAAAAGAATGTTAACTCACCCATCATACTCATTTCAAACTCAGATTTCATTAAATTAGCAAAAGAATCAGTTAAAGATTGCTGAGTTGATCCAAATATGATATCATCAACATAAATTTGAACAATCAAAACATTTTTATTTTCCATTTTTATAAAAAGGGTTGGATCTGTTGTACCTTTTGCATAATTGTTTTGTAAAAGAAATCTTGTAAGTCTGTCATATCATGCTCTAGGGGCTTGTTTAAGACCATATAGAGCTTTGGTAAGTTTAAAAACATGATTAGGATGTTTTGAGTCTAGAAACCAGGGGGTTGTTCGACAAACACTTCTTCTTGAACAAAACCATTTAGAAAAGCACACTTAACATCCATTTGAAATAGTTTGAAATTAAAGTATGCTGCAAAGGCTAATAGAATACGAATAGATTCAAGTCTAGCTACCGGAGCATATGTTTCTTCGTAGTCTATTCCCTCTTGTTGATTATAGCCCTTAGCAACAAGTCTTGCTTTATTTCGTACAATGATTCCATTTCCATCATATTTGTTTCTGAAAACTCATTTTACTCCAATTACAGTTGTTTCTTTAGGTCTTTCAACTAAAGTCCAGACTTGATTCCTTTCAAATTCATTTAGTTCATCTTGCATTGCTTTAATCCAATCTTCATCACCTAAGGCCTCACTTGGACTTTTAGGTTCGAATTGTGAAAGAAAGGCAAGATGTTCTATTTCATTTCTTAAAGAATTTCTGGTCCTTACAGGTTGATTTACATCACCAATGATATTATCACTGGGATGATTCCTAAAAAACAATTGATTAGGGTTTTGTAAAACCTGTTCATCAACATATGGAAGAAAATCTTCTGGGGTAAAAGTTTCAGAAGTATCTTCTTGAACATTTTCCTTATCAGAAGGATCTTCTAACAAAGGTTGATAAACATTTTTAGAAAACACATCTGAGGATGAAGGTTGGGGTTGGTTGAAAACAAAAGGATTAGTTTCATCAAATTTTACATGTACTGTTTCCTCAACAGTACAAGTGTTTTTATTATAAACTCTATAAGCCTTTGAAATTATAGAATAGCCTAGAAAGATTCCTTCATCAGATTTTGGTGTGAATTTGTGTAGATTATCTTTAGTATTCAGAATGAATACTTTGCACCCAAAAACTTTGAAGTATGAAACTTTATGTTTTCAGCCAGTCCATAATTCATAAGGTGTTTTATTAAGAAACGGTCCGGTTAAAACACGATTTATAGTATAGCAAGCAGTACTAACAGCTTCAGCCCAAAAGTGCTTAGCAATTGAGTATTCACTCAACATGGTTCTAGTTATTTCCTAAAGAATACGATTTCTTCTTTCAACAACACCATTTTGCTGAGGAGTTCTTGGAGCTGAGAAATTGTGAGTAATACCTTTCTTACTACAAAAAGTTTCAAATTCAGAATTTTGAAATTCACCACCATGATCACTATGAATAGTTATCAATGGTAGGTTTTTCTCATTTTTAACTTGGGCTCTAAAAGTTTTGAAATAGGAAAAGGCTTCAGATTTCTTTGTTAGAAAATAGACCCATGTGAATCTAGTGAAGTCATCAACTAAAACAAATACATAGTATTTGCCTCCAATGCTTCCAGTTTGTGAAGGACTAAAAAGATCCATATGCACTAGCTATAATGCATTAGAAGTTGAAACTTCATTAATTGACTTAAAACTAGTTTTATGTTGCTTGCCAAATTGACAAGGATCACAGATTTTTGAAGAATTGTATCTAAGATCCGGTAGACCCTTTACAAGTCTTTTCTTTGAGAGTTTACAAAGGTTTCTTAGGTTGCAGTGTCCTAGTCTTCTATGTCATAGCCATGATTGGTCTTCTATTGCACTTAAGCAGGGTAAATTTTGGCTCCTAAGGTCTTCTAAGTTAATAGTGTATACATTCTCTTGCCTATGGGCAGATATAATGAACTTATCCTTGGAATTGTGAACTAAACATTTATCATTTCTAAAATTCACAAGGTAACCTTCATCACATAATTGACTTATGCTGATGAGATTGTGCCTAAGACCTTTAACAAACAAAACATTTGAGATAAGAACTTTTCCAAGAAAAACAATATTACATATCCCAACAATCTTTCCTTGAGCATTATCTCTGAAGGTAACCTTTCCACCTTTTGTTTTGATAATCTTTTCAAAGAAATCTTTGTTTCCAGTCATGTGTCGAGAACAACCACTATCCATGTACCAAATATTCTTGTCGGTACACTTCTCATTTTCCTGAAAAAGAAACGATTAGTTTTTCGGAATCCAAACTTGTTTGGATCCAGAATGGTTAGATAACAGAATTTTAGGAATCCACATTTGTTTTGCAAAATGAGCTTTATGAAATCCTAAAGACTGAGTTCTATTAAGAGAACACTCTCTTTTTCAGTGTCCACCACATTGACACTTAGAACAAAAAGGGGTATTTTGTGGAACAAAATAGTTATTACTAAAAACCGATTTGGAATGAGTATAACCAAGTCCAGAATGATTTCTCAAAGGTCGGATTTGGGAATACATTTTGTCAAAATTCTCTTTGCCATAAGTAAAGTTTGACAAACATTTTTTCAAAGAAAAGATTTCTGACTTTAGTTTTAAAACTAGATTTTTGTCCTCTAAAACATTTGATTTTAAGCTGGAGTTAGGCTCAAAAACATTTTTCTTAGAGATTACATTTTCTAGATCCTTAGAAAGTTTATCCTTATCAGATTTAACTTTCTCAAGGGTTTTTAAAATACTTTCAAATCTGAAGTTTTTATATCAAGATCATTAGAAAGATCTTATACTTCTTTAGTTAAAATTGAAATTCTAGAATTTGCTTTATCAGGTTTTTTCTTGAGTTTAGAATTTTCATTCTCAAGTAATTTAGCAAACCTAGACACTTCTTCAAAAGAAGGTAATGTATTATCTTCTGATGACGAAGAATCATCATTTGAAGATTCATAATATTTATTATCAGTATAATTTGCATTTAGGGAAACATTTGTAATAGCTTCAGCATTGTGTACCTTAGCCATGAGACAATGATCTTCAATTGGTAGTCTGGCTATAAAGTCCAATATTTCTTTGTCCTGAGGACTCATATTCTGAAGAATTATCTGATAAATCACTACCGCTTGCATTCCAAGTATCATTTGCCTTCAAGACTTTCTTTGTCTTTGTCTAATACTTTTTCTTATTTCTTTCAGAATGTTTCTCCTTTCTGTCTTTTCTCTTCAGTAAAGGACAATCAAGTCTTATATGACCTACTTTCTTACATTCATAACAAGTTACCTCTGAATCTTTCTTATCCTTCCTATCTTTCTTTTTGAATCTGTATTGGAAGTCTCTCTTTCCCACAATCTTGTTCATTATCCGAGTGATCACTATCACTTGATTCTGATAAAACAACTTTCTTAGATTTGGATCTTGTTATCCTTTCAGGTGTTTTAGCTTTAGATGTAAATGCTACACTTACATTCCCATTTTTCTTCTTGTTGAAATCAGCATCTCGCTTCAATCTTGTCTCATGCTGTAAAAGAGTTCCAAAGAGTTCATCAAGAGTAATCTGGGAAACTTTTCTATTTTCATCAATAGTTGTCCTTTTTGACTCTCATTCATTTGGCATTATGTATATAATCTTATCTACAAAAGCTTCATCATCAAGACCTTTTTCTCCCATAGATTGTAAACTGTTGACAATTGTCATAAATCGTTGTTGCACTTTACACACTGGCTCTCCATAAGGAAAAACAAATCCATGATACTCTACTCGAAGCATTGCTCTTCTAGTTTCTATAACTTTGGATGTACCAAAATGTGTGACTTCCAATTTCTTCCAAATACAGTTGGTTGCTTCACAAGAAGATATCTGGCTGTATATATTCCTGGTCATAGAACATAATAAAGTATTGCGTACCTTGTAATTCAGTTGATATTCTTACTTCTCTTGGTTAGTGAAAGTACTGACTTCTTTGTCAGGTATTTTGTAACCTCCAGTAAGCATAATAAAATTGTCTACACCAGTATTGATCACGAATGTCTTCATTCGATCTCTCCAGTACTCATAATCATTCCCATCAAAGATAGGTGGTCTAGAAGGATTTAGGTTGTCAATTGACCCAATATTCATTCCTGCCATCTAATGAAACAAAATCTTTTCCACTCCACACGTTAATGTAGTAAATAGTTGAAACAGAAATTTGGAAGAAATAGAGCTAGTAATACAAATCAGTGGAAACCTGCTCTGATACCAATTGTTGGATCGAATATGTAGATGTATATGTATATTAGATGGAACAATACAAGAGGGGGGGTGAATTGTATGTTTAAAACTTTGTGTTTAAACACTTAAGAAATTAGTTTAAATGATCTTAAACTAATACAATTCACAATAAAAACAAACAACCACAATTGTATTGAATATAAAGGTATGATACAATGTAATACTATAAGTAAAGTAAAGCAATTGTATTCAAGATGAATACAATAATCAGAGTAATACAAAAGTGTGAGATTCTATCATAAAGCGTATAGAATCTAACAATATAAAATGTAATAGTTTAAGTGTAATTGGAACAATTACAAATGTATATGAAATAGAAAAGGAAACAAAACAATTTCCTTTCTAATACAATTGGCAGCGGAAATGTAAAAAGTATTCCAATTCTTTTAACCCAAAGAGAAGGGTTATCCTTTGCCCTAGGATAAAAGGTCTGTCTTACCACCACCTTGGTAAGCCCTCGATACGATGATCGGTACGTCTGTCTGTCAATCCCTGGCAGCCCTCGATACGATGATCAGTTCGTCTGTCTGCCTATCCCCGGTAGCCCTCGATACGATGATCGGTTCGTCTGTCTGCCTATCCCCGGCAGCCCTCGATTATGTAGGTAATCGGCACCTCTGTCTTTCAATCACTTGAAAGCCCTCGATACGATGATCGGTCGCACAAAGCACAAACAAAGCACTTATAGAAATATAAAAACTAAGAACGAGTCGTTCACGTTTTGTAGTTTCAAGGCTTTCGCACGGAGTAGGAGAGAAGTCACAGTATCTCTCTCTAGAACTTGATATCACAAAAAGATCAGTCTCATACACGCATATATCCACACAGTTTTTTCTTGGCTTCAAATGACCTCCTATTTATAGGTCTCAAGTTCCAACGGTCATATTTCCTCCAACGGTCATATTTCTCCGAAAAACTCGGAGGGACTTGGACATCTGGCATTATAACGGTCATATTGAAACAGAAAACACGACATCGTTTTGATTAGTTTATAACTAACTCCATAACATCGTTTTTGATTAAAACAAAAGATATATGAAGATGATAAACAAGAGTACGATTAAAATGAAACATGTGTTTTTGACAAAGTACCAAAACAAGTAAGTAATGAAAGTAAAGTATGAGTACTTTAAGTATTACTATGTAATGTTTTGAAACAATGCATAGTGAGTAGATTTGTAAGACTTAGTACGATTAACAGAGTCAATACAATTTCCAGTCAGTACGAAAATTATAGTCAGTACGATCAGCATGGTCAGTACGATCAGCATGGTCAGTACGATCAGCATGGTCAGTACGATCAGTATGGTAAAAGTCATTTGTGATTTCCAAAACAAGATATAAAAGTCCAAAGAGAACTTTTGACTCAACAGTGTGGACAAATCTGGAAACTTCTTTGCTTTGTTCTGGAAATATGTTGCTCTCGTTGATGCTTGTGGGGTGACGTGGATGGGGATGGGATCTCCAGTGGTTCAATTGTTGGCTTATGGATCTGTGAGAGTTTCAAAAACGAGCACTGTTCATCAGGAGGAGAAGTTGAGGTGGTGGGAGTCTTTGAAAGAGTAGAAGGAAGCCCGCGAAGATCATATTTAAGTCGGCATGCTCTCCGCGGAGATCGGAAGATATGACAACTGGTTGCACCGGCTGGGCACTCTTATATTTAGTAGGGTGGACAAATTTGTTGAGTACAACTTGGTACATTGTAATCATCTTCTAATTCCTTGAATAAAAGTGAAATAGCGTTCCCCCTATGGAGTAGGACCAAATCCTAACCACGAAAACTTGTGTTGTTCTTTTTGCCTTCGTTTTTTTCAATCATTGTCTTATGGAAGTTCTTGTCTGGGTTGTTTCAAAGGTTGTGCGTTGCAGTGTGGTGACTTAAGTGCGTCATGTCTTCTAAGTTTTGGTGGATTGTATACGCAGATTCATTTCAGTACTTCGTTTACGCCTTGTAAGTTCCAGAGGATATATTGCGGGTGTCAAAAGATTGATCGGACCTAACAAAAACTTGCATGCATTTGGATCAAAAACTTGCATGCATGTGTTGTTCTGTGTGAGTGTGAGTTCTTTCATTTACTTCCGCTTGTGTGTGTGTTTCAAAAGGTCTGCTACGATCAATGCGGTGTTGGAGTGTAGTTCCTTCCGTCCGAACATTGACATCAGGTGTCGCCAGTTCCGAAAGTTCCAAACCTTGTTTCGCAAGTGAGGTTCTGGAACTTGAGGAGTTTGTCACAACAACATCATAGGTGCATCAGAATGAATATCTTAAAGTTGTTGAGTCATACATTTGGATTACAAACTTGCATGCATTTGGTAAACCATTTTTGCTCTCATCAACATATTAACTCATTTGGATATATGTATAGGGATTGGAATGAGCATATTAAATTTCCTCAATTTTGTTCAACAAAGTTGTTGAAAAAGAGAAATAAAATTAGATATTACGATGCTTCAAATATCAAATTAAACTATTTCATTCATTGTTAATTGGTACTATGCAACACGGCACAAGTGACAATAAGTCGCGTTTCATTTAAAGGTGATGTTAGCTGTTCTGCTAGTGTCCAGCCTGTCAATAGGGCTCGACCTCCTATTGTCCAAGTATACCAACGAAGGAGGGGCAGTTCGGGTATTCCACCAGACTTTGTTAAGTTTGTTTTCGGATATAAAGACTGGAGCGGGATTTATGGGAGGATCGGGCATTATCTCCGGGAGGAAATAGAAGGGAGCGATGCATGTGGAGCAGCTGGATCTAAAGAGTGGACTACCTTTTGGAATCTTCTTCCTCTTCTCGAAGATAGCAGATAAGCTGTAGAAAATTCAGTGTAGTTTACTCCTGTTATGTTCTTTCTGCCATCTCCATACTGTAATTCACAGATTGAATATAGACCCTAATTCTTCTCGAAACTCTCTAGCTGTTTATTTGATCCTGCTAGAACTAGCCTTCTTCTCTCCTCTAAGTTGGACAACCTAACAGGTGGTCTATATTGTGTTTAACTCATCATATACAGGCAAAGTTCATGTTACATTTGTTCAGGAGGGCAAGCATTGAAAGTCTCCCATTGCAAAGTAACCAAGTCTCGTGATCTTTTACATGTCTTATTAGGCAACCTAAAACTAATTGGTTATATATAAAGTGGTCCGGTAAGATATTTCAAGTACTATAATACCCGACTTCAATTCATTTTGAAACTCTCAACATCAATTAAAAAATGATAGCATTGGTGCACATATTAAGATATAGTTATTTATTTATCATTTCCCTAGATCATTTATCATGATCTAAATATAGAGAGAGCAAGAAGTGAAGAAAACATTGATAATTCATGCTGCTACAGGAAAACATATCATTCAAAATGGAGAGGGGGTTTGGTTCTCACTTCATCAGAAGAAGGCATCTGCTAAATTCAAGAGCTTCCAAAAGCTCTGAACATGTAACTTCCCCAACCTCATCTCCTTCAACAATGGCCGAATCTTTTGCTTTCTCAGAAGCCTCCTTAATTTGAAGCCACTCAGGGCTAGTATTGTGAATGACTCTAGCCTAGAATTCACTAACAGATACTTTAACATGGAATTTTAACTTTTATCTGAATATGAATACAAAATAACTGTTTACACCCCACAAATAGCAACCTTTGGAGTTTGAACACCAAGAAATTTAGCAAATTCATAACCAAGGCGTTCTGACTGTGTAACCATCCTTGAGGATGAAATCTTTATCACAGCTGCTGCTTCTTTCTGAATGGTATCGCCCTGATCAGGCTGCTTAAACAAGGCAAAGAAGACAACTCCGCCAGAGTTCACGGTAACCTGAATCCAAAAACAGGAATAAAGCTAAAGCCATAGAAAATAAATTAAACAAGTGCAAAGTTAAGTTTACTGAAGAAATTTATTATCCATTCCCCTAAAATATATCAAGATGTAGCTGTCAAAAATAAGGAAAATAACAGAGAAGCAATAAAATTTATAGGAAAATATAAAATCTAGATAACTTGCTAGATCAAACTATGTTGAGGGCATGTTTTTTCTAATCGTAGATATGTATTCAATCTACTGCGAACCCTTGAGTTTTCTCAGAGATGAGGCCTTGCTTAAAAAGCTAGTTCAAACATTCAAAAATCTGGTCAGTTTAACCGTTCTAAATTATTGATGTGGACCATAACCTACTACAAAATGGAAAAAAATGGCAACGAATTTTCAATAATGTATAAACAATAAATGGTTAGTAACAGATGGCATACTTCAACCGGTTTGTTCTGTTCATCCTCAGAGTGGTCAGCGCTGCTGCTATGTTCGGTTCGGTGAAGAGAAGAAAGCATACCCCAGGAAAAGGAATTTGACTCAATGTCAAGCATCACAACCCTGCCAAATCTTTCCCATAAACTTGACTCTGTAGATTGCTCAGAAAACAATGAACATTTGGAATCCATGGAAGATTCTCCTGCGCTGAACCAAAAGCTTTATGACAAACCCTGCAAATCCTTTCATGCATAATAATCGGATCTTGTTTAAAGGATTAACATGCTCATACAAACCCACATAGTAAATATTTTAAAAAATAAAACCATACCATGCTCCTTGTTAATTGTTCCCAATCCCATGTTAGTAACGAAGGATTGTTGGTGTATCATATTAGTTCAAGCTTGTGATCCCAACGGTATCTAAACTTGCAAAATTCCACGTAACAAAGTGCCCTGTGATGCAGTGGTAGTTTGGCGGCCATGATTTAATGAAGGATACACAGTAACAGGAAAATCCATACATTAGCTGACATAAATGGTAAAACTAACAAGGTTTGAAGGTCTGTTCATTATCCATGGCAAAGAAAGCTGAATTAGGTAGCAATGTTGTGGTGCAAAAGTGCAAAGAAAGGACAAAAATAAGGATCAAGACAAGAACCTCGAGGGCATGGAAGTATCAGACATTTGTGTAGGAAGGCGACAGGAGTACTTAGAGAAGCGATATCCCCCACCCCGTTTGCGAACTAATTCCAACCATTGTGTGAACCTAAACGCAGGACCTGCAGCAATATCCCCTAGCATATACAATACCTGCAGACCCCAATCGAACCCGTCATTTATCGCCATCCTGCCCCCCCCCCCCTCCCTCTCTCACACACACGCCTTGTGTGTTGTTTGTGTGTGTGAAAATTAACATTTGAGCGTGAGAAACAGACCCGAGAAGTGACGGTAAGGGACGAAGGGACTTCGGAATCTTCAGGTCTACCGTCGGGCTCTTTTACATCCTCCTTTTCCTGCGATTCCCACGAAAACCACGCACACGTGATAACAAACATCAATCGCCATCTGCAGATCGAGAAAAAATAACAGAAAAGCGAGTATCAAAATTCAAGCATGGCAGTACCTGACGGTCGTGCAGAATGGTCGCAGAATCGTCCATCGGCTCTTTCGCCATTGCAATCTTCCCTCTGTTTTCTCAAAATCTTCTGTTCTTCTCCCGTGGGTTTCCAGAGGAATGCCCGTTTGACGGACGCCCCGGCGAGAGGGGGAAAGTATCCGGGTGGGGGGCCGTGCGGTGAATTCTAATGTGATTTTTTATGTTGTAATTTTTCCACGTAATCCACTGTATTTATTTTCCACTATATTTAGTGAACCTGGGTGTACCAGACTGAGGTGTCATGCAACCAAAGAACCACGTCACCAAATATCCCGATCAAATTACCATTTCACCTACACCAAACTACCGAAACTCCACTCCTATCCTAAGCGATTCGACGAAACCCGACGCTTTGCTCCCCGATTGTGTTTCCTTCTCCCAGCAATTTGCTCCCGTGGCTCCCCGATTAGGGTTTCCTTCTCCCAGCTTCTTCCTCCCGCAGCTCGCCTTCGACGAAGGCCTTACCAACTGTCGTCTTCCGGCCTACAGTTTCCCTCTTCCGGTGACTACCACGGAGAATTGTCCAACGACATCCACCGTCTCCTTCCCAGAACATACTGAGTCTACTGCCCTTAAAATCCACGCTTCACCGTCGTCTTCCTCCCGCTTTATTATCATTCTACATCTATTTATTCCGATACTAACGTCTGATTTTCAGTCATTGTCTCATCCGATTATAAGTCGACGTCGACTACCAGATTCCGAGCTCTACCACTCATCTGAATATAAGGGGTTTCTGATTTCTTCTACTACGTCGCCGTCTACCGCAACCGTCTGTTACACCTACTATTACCAAAACCGACAACCCTATTCCATTGCGTCGGCTACTGGGGGACCAAGGGTTGTTGTGAAGAACTGACTTTACAGTAAAACTTTGTTGAGGTAACAGTTTTCTTACTATCACCCAAACTATACAACCTACAACATTCAATTAACTATGTATTTTACATTACCCAGTAACCGCGCGAGGAATTGCTCCTGACAACGATTCATCTTCTTATTTTCATAACTAATACTGCTGAAATTCACACTGTGAGTATACGTTGGATTATATTGGAACACATACCTGTTCCTGCATTGATATAATAGTCTATTTTATCGCCTCTGACTAAACAGTTCTCAGTATATTCGAACACATACCTCTTCCTGTAGCTATCATTTTGTTATTCCTATTACAATTTTTCATAGCAGGGTCTGATTTCATTGTTGGTGATGTGATGTGACTTCCTTTTGAGGTAAGATCTATAGGAATTAATTGTACTAGCCTTTATGACATATTGTTTTCGTATTTATTAAAATTATTCGAACATCCCACATTTATGTCCTCTTCATTGAACCCAACTACCATTGACTCCTGCAAAATTAGTGGGTATTTTTCAATCACTTCCCTGATTGCCAGTCATTTGAAAATTGGGGGATGGGTATAGCTCAGGTATCCTTTAATACAATAATATTTCCTTGTAGTGAGATAATTATCAATAGGTATCAAAATTCGCATGGTTTGTTTGGTTCTCTCTTTTGTGTACAAATTATATAATAATCACATTTAATGTATCACTCTACTCAACAACTTTGTGGTAATCCTTTATTTAAGGTGACTGTATAATTGAATTAATGCATCACACTGCTCAACTCAGATGGTTTTTGAGTTATTATAGTCATTTTTAATGTGTTCTTGAATGTCATTTCAATAATGCTCTATGCTCTATCAGATGATTCTTTCCATCTTTACCTGTGTATATTTTATCATTATATTATAATGGACATGTTGGTCTGTTTTCTTATGTTTGTCTTCAGGTATATCATTTTATCCTTGTAATTTAATGTTTTTTTCCAGTTCTACTTCATTTTTTCTCATTTCAATCTTTCATAGCATGGTAAAATTTCTTATCCGCAGATACGTGACTGCTTCCTCTAGAGGTAAAATTTATTGAAATTAATCAAATTCATATGTATGATATATTGTTTTGACGTATTCCAACATGTTTTTTAATGTCTTTGCAACTTCTAGGATGTCAACCCTCCCTCCCAGAAATCATTGAAGTTGTAGGTGTACTTTTAGGGACTGTTTTCTATGCCTAGGATCTCTTCTGTATGTAAGATGTCATTACTGGATAAGGGTGTTGTTTTTTCTCTCATGTGGCTTAAATCACAATGTATTATCAAGCTTCTGGACTGTGAGTCAATGGATATGAAATGTCTACTTGTGCTAGCAGGTCCCTGAGGGCTTTATAGGTTTTTCTATGAACTCGATTTATTCCTGTCTTTCAAGACATCTGGGGTTTTACCTCCATGATAACGTGTTACATGAATTCATTGTTTTTTATGGTTTTCTGGATATCTTAGCTTGCTTGCGCTGGATAGTGGATTTTTCACCCTGTTCACTGATCTGCTTTGAGGACTTGATGCTATCCTAGACTTGCAGCCCTGTTTGTTTGATGGTAGGTATTTTTTTCCTCTTTCCTAGGCTGCTTTCTCCACTGGAATTCCCTCTATTTTCTGATTAATAATTTGACAGCTTTCTGGCAGTCCATGGATGTCTTCTTGATGTTTCAGTTTTGAACAAAGCATAGGCTTGGCATGGTCGACCAACTCCTGTACAGCACCCCATGCACCTGTTGAAGAATGGGTAGGCTTCGCATGTAATTCCCTCTATTTTTCTTCAGTTTTCTAGGCAGGAAAAAATCTGGACAGCAACCCATCAACATGTTGAAGTTCAATTCATACTGTTCATGGAAGCATAAACAAACATCTCGGTTCGTATGTTTTCAAATTTAGTTCTCATGATGCACTACCGTTTTCAAATTCACATGATGCACTACTTTGTTTTCAAGTAAAAAACCATGCACTACTTTCTCATTGAAACATTCACTACTTTCTCAAATAGGAAAACATGCACTACTTACTCAAGTGGGAAAACATGCACTACTTTTTCAAACATGCAATACTATCTCATTCAAAACAAAGTACAAGATCCAGGTTCATATGATTTCAAATGTATTACATAATGTTTTTAATAACATTTTCCACTGTTGTCAATGTTTTTTATGTTTTCCACTTTTTTATGGCCAGATTCTCTCCCTATCATTTAATTCACATGATGCACTACTGTTTTTTATGTTCTCCAGGTCGATTACTTCTCATGATGCAGTACTGTTTTTTTTCATTGACAAATGATGTTGATCCTATTGGTGGAATAAATTGGCTATGTAAAATCAACCAGCCTTCAATCTTACCAACCATCACAGGTAGTGGATTACCTATATTTTTACATGCTGAACATATCAGTCGAAAAATGAGATACATTGAACATGTTGATTTCTCATTTGTTTTCATCATTCATTGCACAAGTTGTGTTGAATGAAACATGCCATTTTTTTTGAGAATATATGTTATATGTACAATGAAGAAGGTTACAAATATAAGGTACATGTATGTTTACCCCTTATACATGCATGCATGACAAAAAAATATGCCCTTTTTTTAGTATACTTTTTTAAATGTTGTTGATTTTTCAGAATATATGCAGTCTGTTTACATCCCTAATAACGTCGCCTATTCCAACTTATGTTGTATGTAATTATTGAAATATATCATTTTTTCTAATAAATAACTCCTTGAAAAACTTCTAAAGCATGTATTACTTTCTGTTTGATTATCTATTTTTTCAATTCCAACCATTACCCATCCATGGCACATGAAAGAGGTCCAATTAGACTGTGTGCGTTTTATATTGTATTCCTTTTGTATACGTGTTCGAATCCATTTTCATTGTTTATTTATGCTCCATTTTCCAGTCTCGCCGATTTGAAATCACAATTATAGAAACATGATTAACATAATCTTCTCTTGACTATTATGTGTTTCTATTCACTTTCATTACATTGAACCAGTTATTGGTGGCTATGTGAATTATATATCTTCCTAATTATGTGGGAAGACAATGTATATGTGTTTTAACTGTATATATGTTTTAACTGTTATTGACTTAAAACTCCATTTTATCTCTTGAGAAGGTTATCAAGGCCCATAGTGGAACATTTATGGATCTCTATGCCTTTGCAACCCCATATGGTGTAACATGGGATTCCTATTTCCTAAGTCAGGTGCATACTCATGAGTTTGATTGGGAAAAAAGAGCAGAGCTTGAATATTTTGGTTTTCATTTTATTTGTTTTTTAAATACTTCAATCTTCTGATTTTTTAGAAGTCTATTTCTTAAGGTCCCATTCTCTCTGGAATCAGGTGAAACCAAGGGGGGGTCTCAATATTTATCATAGAATAAGGGATGCTGGGAATTGTTACTATATTGTCGGATGTCCACCTTTATTTTAAAATACTATATGGGGAGAGGATGCAAATATTGAATTCCTTGATTGGGTGCTATATATGACACTCTCCCTACACTTATTCACAAATTTGGAAAATCAACTTACAATTATGGATATAGAGGTTCATCGGTCTGAATCACTTGAGCACTGGAGTGGGTGCTGCATATGAACTGATGCTATATTTTCTCCCATTTTTTTGTTATGTTTTCATATAAAAGTCCTTCAGCTTGATTGAAGAAGTCTTCCCTTCATTCACATTCAATTTTTTTGGGGTCAGAAATCATTATTTCTGAAGGTGGGACATGAGGATTATTTCGCTGATGACCCTTTCTATATTTAGCTTTTGAGAATCCAAATTAGAAATTGAATCTATCTTTGTAATTATTTTCTATTTGTTGGGAAATTTTTTGGTTGTGATCAATGTCGTTTGTGATATTGCATTTTCACTTATTATATTGTGCATCTGTTTGTCCCTTTTAATTTATTTTTTTTCCTTTAGTTATTTTAGTATTTAATAACATTTCCTTTCTATTTTCTGGGTAGGAAAAAAACAGGACAACACTCCACCCACCTCTTGAAGATAGAATCATATTGTTGTTGGAAGCATAACCAAATAGCGTGGTTTGTGTTTCTAAATTGTTTTCAATGTTTTTGATGTTTTCGACCTTCCTCATTAAAGTGTATGAAAGAAATTTCCCCTTTAATGTGTTGATTTCTCTAAAAGACATTTAATGTGCATGGTTCAGGTAACTGTTATCGAAGATGTGAATTAGTTCTCTTTGTAATGGACATTTGTGAGACTATTCATGTAAATATCTCCTTGGTTGGTTCACTCCACTACTAATGTTGTTTCAATTTAGAAAACTAATCAAAAAAATCTTATTGCACTTGACATTTATAATAAGTGCTCCCATACAATTTTATTTTCAGAATTTCTAATTGAAGATGTGTGTTTTTACCATTTATTTAAATGATTTTATTCTGAATAAGGTTCACATGAAGATGGGAGATGGGGCGTGGTGTCTAGATGGCCAGGAGTGGGTGGTCGCAAGCAATAACCACCAGTACGTAGTATGGCAGAGGACCGGGTATTCAATCAAATACCAAGTCTCTTGACATTTAGTGAAGTAACAACTAGATTCAATTATTCTTCATCTATTATTTATTCAATTACACGTTAAGTATTATGTAGTGGATGTTGAATATCTATTTTCATGTCTTTAATTTATTCAATAGTGTCCTCTGTTTGTTTCATCTTTTTCTCTGATCTATTCATCAACTACTTGAATAATGTATTCATATTCTATTCCCTATTTTTCCATTATAAGAAAACATTACTTCCTAATTATAATTTATTCAACATATGTTTTCTTTGTAAAGTTTCTAAATATTAATCACTTATTAGAAGAAAAACCATTAATTGAATACGCTGTGCAATAGCACGGGCGAGTACTAGTTTTAAATTATTTCTGTTATTTAATCTTGTGATGTATATTCGGTGTCATGTTATATGATGTTTGTTTTGTGGTTGGAAACATTGTAAAATAACAATGCATTTATGAAAGCAAACAATGGAGATAAAATGTCCATTGGAGGTTAATAAATTTTGGTAAGGTGGTATGTTATTTAGAAAATAAAGGTATGGACAGGGAATTACAATGTTGTTTGATGTTTTTTAATTTCCATGTAAAAAAATATTTCAAAAAATAAAGGGATTTATAGGAATGCTTGAGACTCAAATCCCACCATTTTGGAACCAAAGAAATAAAAATGCAAGAGAGAGGGAGAGATAATGTCTAGTCCGAGCAACGAGTTACCCTTTGCTTTTAAATTCTAAAATGTTCAATGAACCTGTTCAATGGTATTATTGACCATGTTGGGATGAATGGGCAATTATAAGAATTGGTAATGAGCACTATATTTGGTTTGTTGTTACATTTTCAATATCTTCGATTGCTATGGGGATTATGTGAAAAACATGTTGATGCATTTGACCCCCGACACGCAGTGTAGCTACCGAGGGAAGCAATATGTGGAAAAACCACGTCGGTGAAGGGCACATGGAAATGAAAACAATGTCCTTGGGAAAATGGTTAGCAACTTTGAGAGATGTAATACTTAGAAGAGTGGGTGAGGGAAATTTTGTGAGAACATTTATGATGTTTGCTCCTAGTTATTTGTTGAGTTCTAACTTAGACGCATCTATTAATGAAAGAAACATTATCATGTTTTGTGGTTGTTTGGATAAAGTTGGTAATGGGATTGGTCACAATATGTATTGAAAAAACTTTCATGAAGTGGTAGAGGGAAAAGGAAAAAAGCGTGTTGGAAAATGCTTGGTTTTGCAAAGGGTGCGGTGGAAAATTGTGAACTTGTTATTTATTTGTTTATTTTGTTGTTGGGGTAAATTACATCAATCTTTTTTACAACTTTTTTTCTCCCAAGTGTTTTTCGATTTGGCAACCTACCAGTCTTAGGGTGTCACGAACCTACCCAGTCCACTCGTGACCCGGGTGCCCGATCCAGTTCGCGACAACATCCAAGGTGCATTCCCAATAGCCCCAGGCCAGCGACAAGCATCAATGCATCAAATAGTGACCAGTGGGAACGATTTTGTTGATTTTATGCACATGCATATTGAGATGTGATTAAATGAATTAATATGTTAAGCCTGTTAAATGAATTTGATTCATTTGTCTATATTCTTTGAATTTTCATCACTTGCATGGCACTATTTACGTGCGTGTTTTGTTTCTGCTGATATTGCTTTTACCTAGTTTTGTTGTTGATCCTGTGTGTTTTTTTGGATTCCTTATATTTAGCTGCTTGAAATCTGAACTGTTGATAACCCGTGATCCAACGGATCAACATTGCCCTGGGTGTGTTTCTTCATGCGACTTCAATACTCTGGTTTCGTCGCCTCTTCAATCCAGTTATGCCACTTGTCCTATGAGTTGTGCCACCGTTTGTTACGTGAACCGTCTCACGAATCTGGGCCATCCACGCGATCACCATCTCGTGCCTCCGTCTGACGATCCCTAATGTGCCTTGATTGCCCTGTCTGCACATTGATTCTCAGTGGGCTCCCTTTTCGCTCAGGGGTCTCGCCTGGTTCCTCTCGTCTGGTTCGAGGGTTTCTATGGAGGTAAGGTTTTGCTTCAATTTTGCAGAGAAGAAGGAAGGGAACTAGGGATTCCAGCCACCTGCACTCCCCTTTTCCAAGTCTGTACCACCTCCTACAACCAGAGTATTTCTCCAATGGAGACTTAGTGGGGAATCGTCTTGGTTCTGGGTTCCGGGTGACTATGCTCCAAGAAGGTTTCAGTTCTTAACACCCTTTCAATCGTAACCAAGCTTTAGTAAATAATTTTGGATCTATAGTGATTTCCTTTTTCTTTTTTCATGTATTTAGCTGTATCCTTTTTGGGTGTGTGCATGAGTCCGTCTAGGAGTGGACGAGGCTGACTCTACGTGACAAGGTTGATCATTGCCACCTAGTTCAGCAAGCCCGACCTCCTCAAATAGTTTATGTGGTCCTTTCTTTATTCTGCTTTCGAGTTTGTATTAGCCTTGTGTATTTAATTTCTTATTAATAAATATGTTACCATGGTGGTGTTCTCTCTATGCATGTAGGTCCCAACCGAAACACGTTATATCTGTTGTCCATTTACTTTTCAGCATTTGCTATTTTATTATTCCAGTATTCTGTTTGTGAATAATTCTTGATCTATTAATTGGCAATCACTTGGTTAATCAAATTTATCATTTTAATAACCCACCATACGCGATAGTGGGTCTTGGGAATTTTAGAGTTTAAGTGTTTAACCCCAATAGATTTCTCCCAAACAAATAATATTTAACTAACAACAGAATTTTTACTGAAATTCTAAAATGACGCATCTATGCTTTGGACTCCCTTACAAAATAAAAAACAATACATGATAAAACAAATATAAAATAAAAGCAAGGAGGCAAATTAGAAGAAATATAAAATGATACTAAAATTAAAAGTTAGGCCAACTTGGCCGAAACAACTAAGGTGTAAAATAAAAACAGACACACTCAAACGAGAGCTTTGTGTGACCCGATGTCACACTCCATCTATCAACTCAAAACCCACTCCATGAGTGATCTGGAAGGAGTCTATAAAGTGGAACTATAGTAATTTAGAGTCTGAACCTAAAAGAGGTCACTTGGTTTATAAACACAGAGTGGTGTAAGTAGGGTGTTGGCTAAAATCCCAATAGGATTTCACCAAAGAGACCATGCTTTTTCTTTTCAAAATAGTCCAAAAAAGCTAGTTTGAAACACAATATTTAAAAACGGTCACTTCCAATGTTTTAAGACAAAAATCCCATGAGTATTTCACAAATCCCCCTTTTAAAATTCAGAAGTGTAAAAAAACAAACAATTTTCTTTACTTATTTAAAACCCATTTTAAAATGCATTTTTTTCAAAAACCATTTCAAATCCTTTTTTTTAAATTCCATAGAAGATCAACTCACCCCAAATAAAACACCAAACACATAAACACAACTAAGCAGCGTGAAATAATAATGGGAAACTAAATAAACCAAAACCAAAGTAGTCATAAAACTAAGTCAAGCATCAGTGAATAATCGCTAGAATGAAATATATATATATAAACTAATCCAAAAGAGGAACAAAGATAATTGGCATATAGGAACCTACAAATAATAATAAGAGTAAGTCAAAATCATGGTCATACATATAATAATGAAACCAAGCAAGTTCCATATAATCATGGACAACTCCTAAACATTCCATGAGACGATCCTAGTCATACTCGAGTGGAATCATCTATTGGTCTATCAATGAGCTCTTAGTCTATATCCATCTGAATGCTCTCAACTAGCCTCACCGGTGGCACTCCCCCAAGGCTTATACCCATTCTATACTAAGGGGGATATAGTTTGTCTCAATGAGACTATTTCGTAATTGTCTCAATGAGACTATATAGTAATTTTCTCTCAATCCCTCACTAAGATGCCCATGATTCTCATGAAGCAAGTGATGAGAGGTGAGGTAACATTTATAACAAAATAACCCTCATCCCACCTCCCATCACCCCCTTATTCAAACCCCTATAATTTACTCATATCAACAACACAAACCATATCAATATATCTCTCACCAGTGATCTAAAACAAATGGGCATAACATAAGGGTACATCTTGGCTAATGAAGGTTCCAACCAAGCCTCAAATCAAAACCAGAGTTACTATTCTAAAAAACAAACTTTGAAGAGCATATCAAAACTAGCCTTTTTCAAAAAAACATATTTTCAAGGTTCCAAAGTGGCCTTTAAATCTAAAAATAATATTATAATTCTTGAAACTCATTTGGAAACCAACTTCAAAACCAATGTTAACCATAAAATTCATTTTAAAGTGTCAAACATGATTATAGAGTATGATTTAAAATCATGATTTGGAAATCCATTTGGAAACCATTTGGAAATCAAATTCCATTTCACGACTTGACTCACTGAGGTCTGACCTGTGACTACCCCAAGCTCGCCTCCAATAGGTCAGGGGTTGATGACTAATGTTGAGTAGACATATCCCATAAATGGGAGGTATTAGCCCAAAGTACATGTACACACTCACACATATCTAAGCCCACACAATGATGAAATGTAAAACAACTGAAATTAATGCATGCATACATCTAGGATCCCATAATAGAGTATGAAAAAAAAATACTGAAAGCAGAAAAAGGGCCAAATACAAGCCCAATCAAAATCTGTAAAGAGTCCAACCTGCTCCAAGGGTGAGGACTAAAGTCAAATTCAAGCTCCTGGTAAACACCTCAGTCTAAAAAGCTTTAGCTATACTCCACCCACTCCTTATCCTCTCAGGACACTGTTAAATGGATTATCATATGCAAAAAACATTACACATGTGGGCAAATCTCATGCATGAGTGAGTATAACAATACCCAATAAGACATCCTAAAAACACTAAACACAAATCACCAAGTATAGTCATCTCAATACAAAATATAACAATCAAAGTATAATAGAAACACCCATATATACTCAAGAAAGACACCACATCACCAGACGATCATAACCAACTGTCAGCCACAAGATTCTGCTATGAGAAATGATCATTCTGGGAGAACCCACTTCATGATCCATTATATCATTAGAGACACTCACTAGTAGAAAAATACCCTATACCAATGGTTTGAAATCGTTGGTATAGGTCTCCAAACTGTTGGTATATCCTATACCAACAGTTTGGAGAACTGTGGCCAAGTAAGCCATGGGGATAGGTCTATACCAAAAGTTTTCCCAAAACCATTGGTATAGACCTATGCCAACAGTTTTCCCAAAACCATTGGTATAGACCTATACCAACGGTTTTCAAAACCGTTGGTATAAGTAATATGAAAAATCTATACCAACGGTTCCATAAAATCGTTGGTATATGTATTTCAAAAAAATCATTCGGTGGGTTTTGATCCCAGTACCTGCAGTTTATGATTGAACGACCTAACCACTAACCTAACTTGACTTTTGTGAACATAATTTCATAAATATATATATGTATTATCATAAATATTTTAAATTTTGATTTATTTAATGTTCTCTGTAAGAAGATTCCATAAAAAATACGTGTAACTATACCATCGGTTCTCAAAACCGTTGGTATAGACCTATACTAATGGTTTTGAGAACCGTTGGTATAGATTATTTGATTTTGGGACCTATACCAACAGTTTTGGACAAACCGTTGGTATAGGGGGGGGACCTATACCAACGGTTTGGGGAAAACTGTTGGTATATGGTCTCTATTATGGACCTATACCAATGGTTTGGCCAAAACCATTGGCATAGGTCCATATAAGTGACCTATACTAACAGTTTTCCCCAAACCGTTGGTATAGATCCCCCCTATACCAACGGTTTGTCCAAAACCGTTGGTATATGTCCAAATTAGTGACTTGTACCAACGGTTTTGACCAAACTGTTGGTATAGGTCCATATAAGTGAACTATACCAACGATTTTCCCAAAATCGTTGGTATAGATCTTATTTCCAGTAGTGACTCAATAAAGAGGTCTATATCCTTAGGTCCCGCCCAAGAAAACTCATTGGTCTAAGAAGGCCCTGATACTCAGATAGGGGTTCACACCCAAAATCGACAGGGGCACCACAAATCCAATCTAGACTAACCTACTATGTATGGAATCATATGTCCACAACACCACAAACCCTATTGATACTGTAATGGCTCGGACCTCTCCAGTCCATTACTTTGTAAAAATTTGATGTGGTCAAACACGACGCGTGTTATAATAATAATTTTTTATAATAATAATTGATAAGTGTAGCGTGAAAATATTTGGTGTTAATTAGATTAAATGGTTTCTTTTTTATTTATTTAAATTTTAATAAATAATAAATTATGTGTGTAATGGGCATATAATGGGAGGTGCATGTAATAAATTATAAAGGAATGAAATGCATGGGGCGCATGGGCGTGACCTTGTATAGGAGGCGTTGTGCGGTTCTCCACAATTAAAGTTGGAATTGTGTAAATAACATTAAAAGGGTATTATTATATAATAATAATAATAACATGAAGAGGCGCATGGAAGGGGTTCCCAACCCGTGCGTGAATATCATGTGATGGGAGAGAGGGAGTAATTATAAGATAATAATTGTGCGTCAATAATAATAATAATTATTAATGATAATGATGGCGACCCGTTGATGAAATTGAAAGAGGATTTATTACTATTGTATTAAATAATAATGATAATGGTGACACAAATATGTGTGTGATTGGTAAATTAAATTAAATGGGTTTAATTTTTGGTTAGTAAATTAAATGATTTGAATTTAATTAAATGGAATGGTTTTAATTTAATATGAGAATAACCATGGTAAACTAATTTAATGGGATTAAATTAGAACATTAGTGATGGGTGTTATTAATATTAATTTTTATTAATAATAACATTGAAGAAAGAAAGGATATTGAAGATAGATTACAAGGTGATGAAATAATAAAGAAAAGGGGAGGCACCACTTTTGTTGGGGATTGATAAAATTGTGGAAGAAAGGAATAAGATTGGAGAGAGAAACATGTTGAAAGGAAATAAAATTTATAGAAAAATGAATATAAGAGAGAGGCGCCATGTGTAACCCACCTAAACAAATGGGATACCTTTGTGCGTGAATCTCAAAGGTGATTGGAGAGAGAATGTGGGAATTTAAGGAATTAAATTAAATAATATAATATAATAATGTAATTATTATTCTTGTTGGGAAAACTGAATTTTGACGGTATCTCCTTCGTGCGACCTCGGTTTTACGAACCGTCAGTGGCAGTGTGACCCTGACTTCGAGACGGAAATTATGAGGACAATATTGGATATATTTTTCGGGTTTTTAGATCGGGTACCCAAAATGATTGTGAATTAATAGATTTAATATTATTATTAAATCTTCGACCCGTCATAACTCTCGCGTGCGACATCCAATTGACTTCTCGTCAGTGACGATGTGATCCTGTCATTAATACGATCATTTCAATTCTATTTATGGATATTAAATTATGGTTCGTGTCTTGGTTCAATAAAACACCTATTATTAATTGAAGTTATTATTATCATTAAAATCACGGAGACCGCGTGACGTGTCGTGTGTTGACCAGTCAAACAACATAACAATTGTACGGTCACGTTGTGTATTCATTAATACATGTTGCGTACTGTTTTACCCTTTTGTTGCCTATATAAGAGAGGGTCACATGTTATTTACGGACCCCTCTTCTTCTTCACACGACGACGCTCTCGGATGACCCAGAAGTCTTCCTCCTATCTTCTTCATCCGGACTCTGATCGTCGATCTGTTGGTGGCTGCGAGATCGTGTCGACGAGGCGAACACCGTGCACCTCATTCATTTCCCTCTTCTTCGACTTCCTCTCCGCAGTTTCCTACCGAGGAGATTGCTGATATTTGACGGGAACGACGCTCTTCGATGAACGTCATCTTAATGGTACGTTCTACCCTGTTCCTATTCCCTCCTCGATCTCCTCTTTTTGTTCCTCCTTTCCATGCTATGACAAGTAACACCTTAAACCTTAATGGAGTCTCTCTTGGTTGTTAGTGCGGTTGTGCCAAAACGTCCATGGGAGGAGTGATCGAAATCCTCGTGGTGGTTGTTCTCGCAGAAGGACATCAAAACCTGTTCAAGTAGGGATCTTACCTTCGTCTCTCTCTCTTTTGTACATCATGCGGGGTGGGTATCCTCTTGTTTTTGTGAGATACAGTTGAACCAGTAAATAAAGATAATAACTGGTTAAAGAATGGGTTTGGGGAAATTTTATTGATATTGTTGTTTTATTTCCATCAATGATTATCCTTTGATTATATTGTGAATTGAATAGACTTATGCCTACTAAAAATCACGGTCGTTGGGGGACTTTACTTGCACAATTAAATGTTGCCTTGTTTTTCTGGATTGTTTTGTGTATGGAATTTCATAGAATGTGGAAATTGGTTAATCATATAAAGTTGGATGATTAAATGAATACCTGGAACCCTTGTATGATCACCCCGGTTAAACTAAATGAAAGAATGAATTTTGTGGGTGTTGGTTGGGGTTTAATTATGCAAAGGGTTTTTTTGTGGGTTGTTGTGGAACGAGTGAGCAGCGGGGTTGCGGTTGGCTTGGTTGTGGGTTGGCATGTATGATATGGTTGTGATGGGAAGCATAGCTGCGGTAAATGGTATCAAAGGGATGATGATGTGGTACGAGTATTTTTTCCGATGTGTTTGTGGTTATGGTGGTTGGCAGCAGGACTGCAGGGATGGGTTGTGAATATGAATAAAAGTGGAAGAGTTAACTAATGAATTGTGGGGCATGGTAGTTGATTAAATACGGAAAATCAATGGAATTGATTGAATGATAAAATAAAATGGTATTGTGTTGCTTGTGTTTTCCCTAACTTTATTTTTGGTTGGCAGGGATATGTTTTATGAACGATTGATCTGGTTTGGTTGTTGTTAGTTGCTCGGTAGTTAAGGAACTGATAAACTAAAACTTTTGAAACATGAAAAGATTAATGGGGTTTGGGGCTATTTATTGTGTGCATACCTTTGAGGTAGCATTGTCGAGGCATGTGCTCAGATCTTCTGTGTATAAGCCTTAGGATGGGATGAGTGGTTGATATAATTATATAAATCTGTACGTTTTATGTTTCTTTACACACCCCACCCATGTTGAGCACTATGTGCCGAACACCCATGGGACAGGGGGTGATATTCTCAAACATATAAAGGATGGCTGGTTACTGTTCTTCCCTGTGCTCCCTCTTATAGGTTCTATAGCCCAAGATCCTTCGGGCAGGTTACGACAGATGTTTCCTAAGAGTCTTTGGGATGAGGATGTGATATATCCCCAGATGTATTCGGGGTGATATGTGATGTGGTTCCCAGGCATCTTCAGGATGAGAGGTGGTTATGGACAAGGATTGAGTGTCGGCGGGATACTATGATGGCCGAGGATTGAGTGCCGGTGGGATACTATGAGCTTTGTATGGCCAGGTTACGACACTAGCTCAAGCTTCGTATGGCCAGGTTGCGACACTAGCTCAGGAAGAGGGGGAAGCATCAGAGAATTAGGCGTGAGTTCTTGAGTAGTATTCAGTGGGAAGGTGGTGCGGGGTACCCATACTTTGATAATATTACTATACTACTCTATTGACTTGCGATATTTGGTGAGTGTGGCTTGTAAGGTTGGGTGGATAGATTCCTTGCTAGGCTTTGGTTCCTTCTGTTTTCTTACAGGGCATTAGGATGTCTCCCCACCTGTGTATGAGAGCTTTAGGTTTTCCTACTGATTATACTTGTATACTCACCCTACGTTTACTTTCAGGTTTTCAGGAGGACTTCAGGGACTGTGCGGGACCTTGCTAGTTGGGCATTGGAGTTTTACTAGTTTCAGTTTTTTCTTTCTTTTCTTTTGGTATCGTACTTTAGAGCTTTTCTTGTACTTGTACTTTTGTTTTAGTATTGTATAAAACATGCATATGGGTTTGGTTTTGGGTTTATTTTCATTTACTTGTTCCTTTTTATTTTGGTGTTTGATTCATCCTATTTCCGGATCTTAAATAATAAAAGGGTAATGCCACCCATATTTGTGAAAACTCATACCATTGGTTCTAGTCTCCACTCTGGGGCCTACTGGAGGCGGGACTCGGGGGTCATTATCTCCCTTTCACCATTGCCAACTCAGGAGTGGCATCTTTGGTGGGAGGGGGTCGTGACAGAATGGTATCAGAGCTGATGGTTGAGAGATAGGATGGAGTCTGGAGTTAGGAACAGTGAGGATTGCATGGGATGGTAGGGCAACAGTGTTGGATGATCTTGGTGCGTGACATAGGCCAGGGAAGACCGACTAGGACACGAGATTTTAGGGCCCCCTGTGATCCGATGTAAGGACTCTGAGCTTACCGAACGACCAAGTAAGACTACATTGATTGCAGGATAGAGACTCTAGGAAAGGTACATGTGTCATCATGATTTGTGTTTTACTTGATTTGGGTGTTCTGGGAAAGAAATCGAAATGAAATGATAAAATTAAAACTTGAGAAAGTTTCCTTGCTACTTGGGCTTAGGTGTTCCTTGTTTACCGAACAACTATGGAACCTGGACGTCAACAGAAAGGTAGAGGAGACGCAACAGAAGTGGCAACCCTAGCAAGGCCAGAGATCAAGAGATATTTTTTTGGTTCTATTTAAATGCTCTCATTTATGTTTTGTTTAAATTCAGGAGCATCACACTCCTTTATTGAAACTCATTCTCGCCCATGCTTTGGGCCTAGACCTTGTTTTTCATGAGTCTATAATGCTATGTTGTTTCCCTCTTTCCTTTAAATGTGTGTGAAGAGTCCTAACATGTGGGGAGAGGAGGACCTGATCCCTAATCAAGACACATTAATGTAGATGCGATTAAACCCGTGCGGGCGAGTCACTGCCGCCCAAAGCGGATAGTATCTTGACATGGGAGAAGGAATTCTCCAATCCATGTGTTGGGGAAGCGTGTTGCTTGTTTTGTACGATGTTGGGGGCAATGTGTGTATGATAAATCCTAAATTATAGGGGCGGTAGGACCTAATCCCTAATCGAGACGCATTAATGTGGATGCGATTAAACCCGTGTAAGCGAGTTATTGCTGCCTAAAGCGGATAATATCTCGACATGGGGGAAGGAATTCCCTGAATCATATAATTAGGATAGTAGTTGGATTCCTGTTATGACGAGAGCCCTGAGAGGTATCTTGTGGGGTGGTTGTTCGGACCTTTTCCCTTTTTATGGGTTGGTTTTTAATTCTCAAGGACGAGAATGTTTTGAGAGGTATCTGATGTAATGGCTCGGACCTCTCTGGTCCATTACTTTGTAAAAATTTGATGTGGTCAAACACGACGCGTGTTATAATAATAACTTTTGATAATAATAATTGATAAGGGTAGTGTGAACATATTTGGTGTTAATTAGATTAAATGGTTTCTTTTTGATTTATTTAAATTTTAATAAATAATAAATTAAGTGTGTAATGGGCATATAATGGGAGGCTCATGTAATAAATTATAAAGGAATGAAATGCATGGGGCGCATGGGCGTAACCTTGTACAGGAGTCATTGTGCGGTTCTCCATAATTAAAGTTGGAATTGTGTAAATAACATTAAAAGGGTATTATTATATAATAATAATAATAACATGAAGAGGCTCATGGAAGGGGTTCCCAACCCGTGCATGAATATCATGTGATGGGAGAGAGGGAGTAATTATAAGATAATAATTGGGCATCAATAATAATAATTATTATTAATGATAATGATGGCAACCTGTTGATGAAATTGAAAGAGGATTTATTACTATGGTATTAAATAATAATGATAATGGTGACACAAATATGTGTGTGATTGCTAAATTAAATTAAATGGGTTTAATTTTTGGTTAGTAAATTAAATTATTTGAATTTAATTAAATGGAATGGTTTTAATTTAATATGAGAATAACCATGGTAAACTAATTTAATGGGATTAAATTAGAACATTAACGATGGGTGTTATTAATGTTAATTTTTATTAATAATAACATTGAAGAAAGAAAGGAGATTGGAGAGAGATTACAAGGTGATGAAATAATAAAGAAAATGGGAGGCACCACTTTTGTTGGGGCGTGATAAAATTGTGGAAGAAAAGAAGAAGATTGGAGAGAGAAACATGTTGAAAGGAAATAAAATTTATAGAAAAATGAATATAAGAGAGAGGCGCCATGTGTAACCCACCTAAACAAATGAGATACCATTGTGCATGAATCTCAAAGGAGATTGGAGAGAGAATGTGAGAATTTAAGGAATTAAATTAAATAATATAATATAATAATGTAATTATTATTTTCGTTGGGAAAACTGAATTTTGATGGTATCTCCTTTGTGCGACCTCAGTTTTACGAACCGTCAGCGGCAGTGCGACCCTAACTTTGAGACGAAAATTATGAGTCCAATATTGGATATCTTTTTCATGTTTTCGAATCAGATACCCAAAACGCTCGCGAATTAATATATTTAATATTATTATTAAATCTTCGACCTGTCATAACTCCCGCGTGTGACGTCTGATTGACTTCTCGTCAGTGGTGATGTGATCATGTCATTAATACGATCGTTTAAATTCTAATGTTGGATATTAAATTATGGTTCATGTCTCGGGTCAATAAAACACCTATTGTTATTTGAAGTTATTATTATCATTAAACGCATGGAGACTGCGTGACGTGTCGTGTGTTGACCAGTCAAACAACGTAACAATTGTACGGTCACGTCGTGTATTCATTAATACACGTTGTGTACCGTTTTACCTTTTCATTGCCTATATAAGAGAGGGTCACATGTTATTTACGGACCCCTCTTCTTCTCTGCATGACGACGCTCCCGGATGACCCAGAAGCCTTCCTCCTATCTTCTTCATCCAGACTCTGATTGTCGATCTGTCGATGGTTGTGGGATCGTGTTGAAGAGGCGAACATCATGCACCTCATTACTTTCCCTATTCTTCGACTTCCTCTTCATAGTTTCCTACTGAGGAGATTACTGATATTTTATGGGAACAACGCTCTTCAATGAACGTCATCTTAATGGTACGTTCTACCCTGTTCCTATTCCTTCCTCGATCTCCTCTTTCTGTTCCTCCTTGCCATTCTATGACAAGTGACACCTTAAACCTTAATGGAGTCTCTCTTGGTTGTTAGTGTGGTTGTGCCGCAGCGTCCACGGGAGGACGTAGTCATCGAGAGGAGTGATCGAAATCCTCATGGTGGTTGTTCTCGCAGAAGGACATCAAAACCTATTCAAGTAGGGATCTTACCTTCGTCTCTCTCTCTTTTGTGCATCATGCGGAGTGAGTATCCTCTTGTTTTCGTGAGATACGGTTGAACCAGTAAATAAAGATAATAACTGGTTAAAGAACGGGTTTGAGGAAATTTTGTTGATATTGTTGTTTTATTTCCATCAATGCTTATCCTTTGATTATGTTGTGAATTGAATAGGCTTATGCCTACTAAAAATCACAGTCGTTGGGGGCCTTTGCTTGCGCAATTAAATGTTTCCCTGTTTTTCTGGATTGTTTTGTGTATGGAATTTCATAGAATGTGGAAATTGGTTAATCATATAAAGTTGGATGATTAAATTAATACCTACAACCCTTGTATGATCACCGCGGTTAAACTAAATGAAAGAATGAATTTTGTGGGTACTGGTTGGGGTTTAATTATGCGAAGGGGTGTTTTGTGGGTTGTTGTGGAACGGGTGAGTAGCAGGGCTGCGGTTGGCTTGGTTGTGGGTTGGAGTGTATGATATGGTTGTGATGGGCAACAGAGCTATGGTAAATGGTATCAAAGGGATGATTATGTGGTACGAGTATTGTTTCCGATGTGTTTGTGGTTATGGTGGTTGGCAGCAGGGCTGTAGGGATGGGTTGTGCATATGAATAAAAGTAGAAGAGTTAACTAATGAATTTTGGGTCATGGTAGTTGATTAAATATGTAAAATCAATGGAATTGATTTACTGATAAAAGAAAATGGTATTGTGTTGCTTGTGTTTTCCCTAACTTTATTTGTGGTTGGTAGGGATATGTTTTACGAATGATTGATCTCGTTTGGTTGTTGTTAGCTGCTCAGTAGTTAAGGAACTGATAAAATAAAATTGTTGAAACATGAAAATCTTAATGGGGTTTGGGGCTATTTATTGTGTGCATACCTTCGAGGTAGAATTGACGAGACATGTGCTCAGATCTTTTGTGTAGAAGCCTTAGGATGGGATGAGTGGTTGATATAATTATATAAATCTATACGTTTTATGTTTCTTTACGCACCCCACCTATGTTGAGCACTACGTGATGAATACCTATGGGATGGGGGTGAGATTCTCAAACATCTAAAGGATGACTGGTTATTGTTCTTCCCTGTGCTCCCTCTTACAGGTTCTATAGCCCAAGATCCTTCGGGTAGGTTACGACAGATGTTTCCCAAGAGTCTTTGGGATGAGGATGTGATATGTTCCCAGGTGTCTTCGGGATGATATGTGATGTGGTTCCCAGGTGTCTTCGGGATGAGAGGTGGTTATGGACGATGATTGAGTGCCGACGGAATACTATGATGGCTGAGGATTGAGTGCCGGCGGGATACTATGAGCTTCGTATGACCAGGTTGCAGCACTAGCTCGAGATTCGTATGGCTAGTTTATGACACTAGCTCAGGAAGAGGGGGAAGCATCAGAGCGTTAGGCATGAGGGCTTGAGTAGTATTCAGTGGGAAGGTGGTGCGGGGTACCCATACTTTGATAATATTACTATACTACTCTATTGATTTGCGATATTTGGTGAGTGTGGCTTGTAAGGTTGGGAAGATAGATTCATTGATAGGATTTGGTTCCTTCTGTTTTCTCACAGGGCATTAGGATGTCTCCCCACCTGTGCACAAGAGCTTCAGGTTTTCCTACTGAGTATACTTGTATTCTCACCCTATGTTTACTTTCAGGTTTTTAGGAGGACTTCAGGGACCGTGCGAGACCTTTCTAGTTGGGCATTGGAGTTTTGCCGGTTGTAGTTTTTTCTTTCTTTTCTTTTGGTATCTTACTTTGGAGATTTTCTTGTACTTGTAATTTTGTTTCAGTATTGTATAAAACATGCATATGGGTTTGGTTTTGGGTTTATTTTCATTTACTTATTCCTTTTTATTTTGGTGTTTGATTCATCCTATTTCCTGATCTTAAATAATAAAAGGGTAATGCCTCACATATTTGTGAAAACTCGTACCCTTGGTGCTAGTCACCACTCCGAGGCCTAATGGAGGCGGGACTCGGGGGGTCATTATCTCCCTTTCACCATTTCCAGCTCAGGAGGGGCATCTTTGGTGGGATGGGGTCGTGATAGATACAACCTGCTAGATGGAGGATCAATGTCGTACCTAGGGAGGTCATGTCGATTCGAAAAACCCCACCCATAGAACAAAAATGATAGAGGGTCACACTCTAGTCTCACTAAGGTAAACCACAGCTCTATCTGAGACTCAACCTCTAGAGGGGACCACAATCTTGTGATGTGGATATAATGTTGTATTGTACCCTTGAGGGAAAGGACCAAGAGAACACACTCAAACTAGATTGGTCCAAACTAAGGAAACAAAGAGCTACAAACACTCTTCAAAGGGGGTACACGATGTGTACCAGGGGTACACAACATTTCCAGTTATGCCTGAGTCTGCCCGTGTGGAAAAGTCTCACACGACATGTAAGTCTCAACATATACGATGTATAGAATAAGTACAGGATGTGTAGTGACACGCAACACCTTGTTTGTGTCGTCTGACCGTGTCTATGTCCTTAGCCTACCCGTATACCAACCCATGTAAAGGTGGTTGGGTTCATGTTGCTTGGTCGTGCATGTGTCCTTGGCCTACCCATATACCAACTCGTGTATAGGTGGTCGAGTTCGTGTCCGAGTACCCGATGTTCCACTGGTCATATACTCCTACATGTTTCCATATACCCTATGAGGTACACGACGGGCCTCATAGAGCAGTCACACACCATGTGATAGGGGTCACATGTTGTGTGATCATTAAATTCATCCTGAAACCCTAATTGCTACTAAGAGGGTCCCACATGATGTGTAATCCCAAGTTACACACCGTGTTGTTTAGGATTTTGTAGATTCATCAAGATCTATTCTGTGTCACCCTACACATCACCCGAGCCACTGCCCTTGCTGAAACCTATAGATCAGAGGTCGTTCGATCCTTTCCATCATCACCAGTTGGAACCTGGGTTTAAATCTTCTCGGAAAATGATCTATTGAGAAAAAACCATCATCGCGTGTCAAAGCTGGGAAGAATGAGAACCACAAATCCGTCTGTTCTGTTCCCAATCATCCACCGCTATTGTCGCACCTTGAATGCACCATCAATAATGAACCACATCTGTGGTATCAATTTGTTGTGCTGAAGAATGGTCATGCAATGATCTAATATTGGGTATTCATCAAACCATGGGCTAAAAGAATTCCCATTATGAACGTTCAAAGAATGGGGGGATAAAATCACAAGCCATAAAATGTGAGGAATGAACCTCAACCATTATTCGTTTGTACTTGATTCATTATCATCGAATAATATGAATGAAGAGGGATAAATCAAAATTAATAAATAAACAATTCTGTCAATTTAATTCTACCGATGATGCGTGTATCAATTATGTTTGTGGAATTGTTCCACATTCGTTCGGGATTAAGAAACAGGATGAAAATCATAAAATAAAACATCCTTCCTGGAGTTTGGAATGATCACTGATGAAGAATGGTTCTGCATTGTCGTTATTGATGAGATCCATGAACTTTGTTGGCGCACTGATACACGATCTGATCCCGATCTCTCGTGATTTTCTAAGAATGATCTCCTCTAATGTCTTCTAGGTCTCTAAGGCTTAACAACCAACCCTAAGACAAAATCCATAGCTGAATATTTTAAAGAGGAAGTTGTTTGTTGTGTTGAAATAAATAAAATAGACAAATAAATAAATTTATTTTATTTATTTATGTCTGCAATGATTTTTTCACAAACAGCCCGCATCGACAAGGTTTATGTCATGCCTAGGGTAAAACCCACATTATGAACTCAATGATGCCCTCAAATTTCTGATCTGGGACCCTTTTAAGGTTTTATTCCACTTTTTTAGGAAAACTATACACATGCTCTATTTAATATGTTTAATTTATTTAAAACATTTATTCTAGGTACACCGAGCCTTAGAATCACACAAAGTCTTAGTGCATAATCTAAAAAATAATTCATATAATATCCAAAAGTAACAAATAGAAAATCTAAGTCATTACATTCTCCCCATCTTAGGTCTTTTCATCCCGAAAAGAGAAGAACTTACTAAAAAAGATGAGAGCACTAGGCTTGAATCTGGTTCACCCACTCCCAAATGCTCTCTTGAAGATTCACATGCTACCAATAGACATGCACAAGGGGAATTGATCACCCACAAAGGATTCTCTCCTACTGATCCTCGATCTTCACCGGGTACTCTAT
Organism: Viscum album; assembly: GCA_963277665.1. Lineage (NCBI taxonomy): Eukaryota > Viridiplantae > Streptophyta > Magnoliopsida > Santalales > Viscaceae > Viscum > Viscum album. The sequence continues at coordinate 477,437,997 of OY728164.1, read as the reverse complement.
AAAGGTAGCTCCATCCTTGATGTCCAGCTCGCCCTAGTCAATAACGTGTAATGGTTCATGAACATACCTCATCAACTATGACACATGAAATATGTCATGTACCCGGTCCAACTATGAAGATAGAGCTAAGTGGTATGCCACCTCACCAACTCTATGTAGTATTTAGAAGGGACCAATGAATCTTAGTGATAAATTGTCTCCACAACCAAATATCCTCAATCCACATCGATGTGAGACCCTCAAGAACACATGGTCTTCCTCATTGAACTCTAGAGGTCTTTGTTGTTAGTACATATAAGACTTATGGAGACTTTGTGTAGTCCTAATCTGCTCTTGAATGATTTGCACCTTCTCTACAGTAGCTCGCACCAACTCCGAGACCATGAATGCTGACTCGCCTAGATTAGTCAAACAAAGTGGTGACCTGCAAGGTTACCCATAAAAATACTCTAATTTTGTCATACTAATGGTGGAATGGTAGATATTGTTGTATGAAAACTCTACCAAGGGTAGGTGATCCTCCCAACTACGACCAAAGTCCAACATGCAATCCTCCAACATGTCCTCCAAGGCCTAAATGGTCCAATATATTTGGCCATCAGTCTAGGGGTGAAACACCGTGATCAAGCATAACTGAGTCCCAAAGACCTCCTATAATCCTCTTCATAACCGAGATGTGAAGTGATTGTCACATTCAAAGATGATCATTGAGGGAACTCCATGGATTCGAACTATCTCCTACACATAGTGACGTCCCAAGCTCTCTGCTAGACTCTACTCTCAAATAGCTAGGAAGTAGGCCGGATTGGTGAGTTGATCTAGGATCACCCAGATATCGTGTCCCATGGACATACGTGGTAATACCGTCATGAATTCCATTGAAATAATATCTCACTTTCACTCTTTCACCTCAATGGGATGAGCTAAACCTGCTGGAACCTGGTGTTTGACCTTCACCTGCTAACAAGTGAGCCTCAAGTGACAAACTCTGCAACTCTCTTCTTCATGCTAGACCACCAAAAATGATGTTTGAGGTATTGGTACATCTTTTCCACACTTGGATGTACCGCCAAAGGGGATGTATAGAACTCCCACATAACCTCCTCCTACAACATCAAAGGTACCATCATCTGTCCTCTAAAAAGGATAACATGCTCCCCATCTTCAGAATATTCATCAAGAGTATGTCCAGTGGATATATGAGTATGTAAGATTTCATAGTCGGTGTATCCATACCTAGTATCCCTAACATACTGTAAAAGCGGTGCGGTAACAACCATCAAATAAAGATATGAAGTATCATCCATGTCTATTGAGGACAACTGTAATGAGGCTAACTCCTCCAATGCCTCAACCAATAATTGAGAATAAGATCTCCTGTTGAGAGTGTCTTCCACTATGTTCCTGATAGGCATGATATGCGTGGGTCATTTGTTTCCACACGAGCATGTCCGATTAGAAATTTATATGTGTCCCAAAATTTATTAACTACTAGGGCATAGTATAGAATAAGTCTAGGGTCGATCCCATGAGGAGGATTTTGTTCTGTAGGGAGAAGAAATCTGGTCTTGAATCCTTTGTAGGAGTTCTTACTAGATTAACTAATGTTTGGGAGTTTTCTAACTATTTTTGGATTTACTTCAATTGATTAAAGAGGGGTCGAGGTCAAGTTCGAGCATCTATATGAAGGTGATCCTAATTCTAATCTTGGCAAGGTCCTAACTTCTTAGTCTGTGAAGCAAGCAGTAGTCACTAGTTAACCTTGGTTCAGTCTTCTAGTTCTACCTAAGATGTAACTATTCCATAGTCAGGAGTCTAGTTACAGTCCTAAATGCATTAAGTTCAGCTTATATTGCAGAAAGTTCCCTAAGATAATGGTCATAGTCTTACTTTACTCTAATTAGGATAGAGACACTTTTCTGACTGTCTGATGGTCACGGTACAGTCAAAAAAATGGGGTTTGACTATTGGTTTATATCCTAATTAATAATCCAATTAGGTTTTCCAAGTTTAGAACTAGAGGTCGAATTAAGCGTGTAGATACATCAAATCTTGATCCCCATCCCTGATGTGTTTAGCTACTCATGATGGCAATTAAAGCAATAAAAGGAATAAAGGAAATCATAATAACTATTCTAATGGAATTGAATTGAATAAACATGTAATGATATGAAATAAACATGAAAGAATACTTTAAATAAAGCCTTACTTGAAAGGAATGAAATGGAAATGAAATGATGCAGGAATTGAAGGCGTTGAAGGAAATGAATTCATGACTCTTTGATTGAAAACATAAAGGAATTACAAAGAACTAAAGTGTTTTAAGAGGGAAAAGAGAAGGAAATTTTGAAGGGAGTTTAAAAGGGAGAGAGATCTAATCCAAGCATGCCTCCCATGTGTTGCCGATCCACTCCTTAAATAGGAGGAAATGGTCATGATGTGTACTTAATCATCACGTTTTGAACCTTTGATCCACATTACTTCGACCAGGATCTCCAGTGTGGCATGCAGATCTTCCAAGGATTAATGGAGTTTGACCATGGTCATGTCGTGTATAGGAGGTTCACGACGTGTACCCCATGGACAATTGGTTTTTTACATTCAATCCTTGTGGCTTTTTCAGCTTCTGGTTTGACTTGAGTCATGACGTGTAGGAGGGCTTCACGACGTGAACTAGAAATTTCTCCAGCTTGATGCAAGATTTGATCATCAAGTACACGATTTGAACTTGGCCATCACGACCTGTACTTGTTTATTTTTATAGCTTTATGCATTTCTTCCTTAGAATCTTATGAATCTCTATTTCCTGAAATATTGGACATCTACCACGTACATTATCTAGTAAGTGAATGAAAACAATGGAAAAGTGAAAACAAAATATATATAACATTTAGTCTTATCAAACCCCCCAAACTTGAATCATTGATTGTTCTTGATTAGCCACTAAATTAGGCTAATATTAATTGTTAATATATATAATATTCATGTGCTTTTTTATTCATAATCATCATTTTAGTGCATTTTACACTTTGAACATCATTTCACATTATGATTGTAATTCTTACTTAAAATGCACTATTATGTGGTACATTTTTGAACATCATAGAAAGTACCCAATGATTCATCTGATTTTAAGGAATATAATTATCCATTTTTTAATTTTATATTTTGGGAAATTGATCTACACTTCAACATGAACATTTTTTATTTAGGGATCAATGGAGAATTCATGGAATAAGATGGGGATATTTTGTGATGAAAGGAAACAATTCTGGAGAAGTCATATTGGACACCAGCCCACTGATTCGAATTTGGGTCCCACCATACAGTCCCAATGAATCCCAAATTTCATGGTATTCTATAATACATGTATAGTAACAAATAACTCTTTAGGATCCAATGCTAATTCGGCCTCCATAGTGGTCATTTAGGCGGCCCAAGTTAGAGATAAAATTATGGGCTAGATTCTGTGGCCCAGAAAAACATCCCACTAATATAATCATATCTCCTAATATACAAATAAAAACGGGGCCAAATTTTACAGACGGTTAGGAGACATCTGGATATCCATTTTCTTCTTATATTACCCACTCTTATTCGGCCATCTAGAAGGTCTTCTAAGCGCGTCTTTTCAGTGAATAAAAGCTGGTTGTCACCTCTGGTCAAATGTGGAAAAATCCAAGTTCCACAAACTTTCCACCCACCTATGGCCTACTAAAATTAATTGAGAATACTTGAACTATTTGAGTCTCAACCCAAGGCTTAAAAAATGCCTATTTAAGGTAGTGGTGGTGGAGGATTTGATAATCTTTGATGCTTTGTTCAATTGTAATGTTATGCTGCGATTTTGTTGTCTCAAGTTTATCTTTCACATGTAAGTTGTTCAATTCACTTTAGTTTCTTAATAAAAGTTCTTATTCTTCTCTTATTATGTTGTTCTTTATATCAATTTTATACTGTTGGATCAAGGTGTGAATTTATTCACACCAAACCTTGTGAAATTATCACACAACGGTGGAGTGATCGCTATTTTATTGTGTTTTTTTTACTTCTCCATTTCTTCCCTCATTAGTCAACTTTCCGCTTCCATTGAAACCATAGAATCAATGGAGGGCTAAACCACTTATGGGTTGATCCAAGAGAGTAGCAAGGGGATGGATTTAATTTTATTTATCACCCCATTAATGTCTAATCACTTCTTTAATTGAGATTTTTATTTGATGATTTTTAAACTCCATCGTCCTTGTTGAATTTAAGGCCACACACTTCATGTGCTAATACGAACCTTTACCTTGAAGTACTCAAAACTTTGATCCTTCAAGTATATAGGTGATTAGTATTAAAGGGTGTAGGTATTAAAATAGTAAGTGATTATGTTTTTTTATCTTCTTAAATGAATCCATCTCAAATATAAGAAATTGAAATCATTGAAAAGGAAATACGTCCAATCCACCCTAAGTGATAACCTAGGATCAACTCACTCTTTTAAATTGAATTTACTTAAGTATATTAGAGTTCAATTAAACCCATATAAAATCAACCCAAGTTGGATACTTCATATCCAAAAACAATCCATTGAATGTACGTTTCTATAGGTTACTTCTTAGGTCTCTGAGGATTCGACAACCCAAACTAGACTACAAGGACCGTCCTACCTTCTTCTTTTGGGAAAATTTGAGCGTGAATCAAATTTTGGTACCATTGACGAGGACCCAATTAAGTCATCTAAACACCCATTCTATTCTCCCCCATTTCTTCTTTTCGTATCTAAATTCTCTTATCTTATCCCTTTCTCGTTTTTTTTTCTTTTGGTGCATGTCCGTCTACACCCGCGATCAATCAAACCGTCTAGTTAGGGTGGATATTCCTGGGGTTGGGGAGTCAAGTACACTAAGAGAACTCATTCCATTAGATAGTAATCTTCCTAATACTCTATATTCCAAAATTGAGCCCATTTCAATGGAAGGTCTTCAAAGAAACCAACTCATAAACCCGGGTGGAAACCAAAATGGAAACCCAAATGAGGCAGCCCCAAACTTGGGGAATGTCGTAGATCAAACCATGAATGACTACCTCACACCTTCCTAGACCAATGACCCCTCATGCATTAGACACAATTCCCTAGGATATTCCAACTACATCTTTAAACCCCATGTCCTAAACCATCTTCCCACATGCCATGGAATGGAGTCCGAGATGCCCTACCTTCACATTAAGGAGTTCAATGACATTGTAGAAACCATGTGTACCCCACATCAACTAGAATCATCTAATATGAGGCTATTTAATTTTTCTTTAAAGGATCGAGATAAAAATTTTCTAAACAATTTGAGACCATCATCCATCAACTCTTGGTACCAACTACAAAGAGAATTCTACAAAAAATACTTTCCCCACCACAAAACAATTGCACTTAAAAAGAGCATCCAAAACTTTTTTGAAAAAGAGGGAGATTCATTCTATGAAACATGGGAGAGGTTCAAGGACACTCTAAACATGGTTCCACACCATGGTTTTTCTATTCCTGAACAAGTGAGAATTTTCTATGAATGGTTGGGTCCGGGGAACAAACAATTCATTGACATGATGTGTAATGGAACCTTTAAAAACAAAGCCCCAAATGATGCTTACGAGTATCTAGAAAGCCTTTCTAAACAAAACCAAACATGGGGAACTTCACCTTATTCTGAAAAGCCACAAAGAACTACTGGAATTCATACAATTAGAGAAGAGGAAATCCTTAGGGCTAAACTCGCAACACTCTCTAGGAAGGTTGAAGAGATAGACCTTAGGAAAGTCCATGAAATCCAAAATGTTGACCTTGTTTGCACAATTTGTGACAAACATGACCATAAGACAGACAAATTCCCAACCATTACATCCATAAAGGATGTTCTTTTAGGAGGACCCCCAGCGTAAGTAAATTCCTTGAACTTTCAAAATCCACAATACCAAAACAACTTCAACCCAAGGTATAATGACCACACAGGATTCCGCTGGAAAGATAACCAACAACCTAGCCAACCACAGGGACAAAATCCTTACCCCCATCAAAACTACCAAACCCATAACCAGTTCCAAACCCAACCTATCCAATACCAACATCCACCGGTCCATTTTCAACAAACCATCCCACCTCCAAAATATCCCCCTGGGATAAACCAATCTTCTCAAGCACCAACCCAAACTGTTTCACAAAGCCTACTAGAACAACTGTGCAAAAAAATGGAGAGGATGAACTCAGAAGTCTCTTCCCTAAAACAAGAACTTCAAACCATCAGAACTGGAAAGGCACCCATGCCTACTCAGGCGGTGCCATCCTCAACTTCAAGGGGAGAGTCAAGTTGTGCTCAAACAACTCATGAACAACTAAAGGCTGTGACTATTTTAAGAAGTGGGAAATCAATTGAGAAACCTGAACAACTAATTCAGAACCCACCTGAAGATTCAAACTTGGATGAAAATTCAAATGAACCACAAGATCAAACTGAGGAAACTGATAACAATGTGAAAGAAACAACTCTTCAACAAACAACCCCACAACCTGCACCATTTCTTCAACGCATGAGGGGGAAACCCAAGCCTGAACTGAGTGAAACATTGAGGGAAATCTTCTCACAATTCAAGTTGAACATTCCCCTTCTAGATTCCATCCAAACCATACCTACATACTCAAAGTACCTTAAGTACTTGTGCACTTTTAAAAGAAAATTTTCACATAAAAACCAAGTCCTTGTGGCTGCTAATGTGAGTACCACCATTCAAGGGACCATTCCTCCTAAGTTGAAAGACCCAGGTTGCCCTTACATCAATGTTGAACTAGGAGAAAACAAAGTTGTCAAGGCCTTGTGTGATCTAAGTGCTAGTGTCAATCTCATCCCCTATGTCGTGTACTTCCAGTTAGGCCTAGAAGAACTCCAACCCACATCTGTCACACTTCAACTTGCTGATCGTAGCATTAGGGTTCCAAAGGGGATTTTAAAGGAAGTTCTGGTAAAAGTTGAAAACTTCATATACCCTGCTAACTTAATTGTCCTTGAAAACCATCCAAACTTAGGAAATAAGGAAAAAACCCCAATCATCCTTAGTCATACCTTCCTTGCAACAATCAACTCTGTTATCCGAGTCCGAAATGGGAACACGACCATCACCTTTGGGAACATGAGTCTAGACTTGAACATCTATAATGAAAGCTCACAAATAGGGGATGATGAGGACATTCATGAAGTAAACATGATAGGAAGCATTGATAATGAATCTATAGAACATCAAGGAATATTTGCTGAATGTTTAAGTCAGGATGAGATTGATTTCCTTTTTTCACATAAAATAAGTTTATCTCCTTGGCTTGAATCATTTTCAAATTGCTCTTATGATGAAGTCTTAGGTCCAAAAATTAGTGAAACCTTTCAGGAAACCAATTTCATGGAGACCGATCAAACTTCCTTCCCTAAATCTGATCAAGCCAATCTAGTAGCTGAAACTTCTACATGTGGGGAATCAATCCCATCTGAAACTCTAAAAAAATAAATTGAACTTGATCCAATGTCCCAATCTTCTGTTGAAATTCTGAACCAACCTGATCTTGAATTGAAGAAACTTCCCGCTGCACTCAAGTATGCTTTCCTAGGGGACAATCAAACACATCCTATTGTCATTTATTCTTCTATTGAAGCCAATAATGAGAGGATGCTTCTATATGTCCTTAGGAAACATAAGAAATCCATTGGTTGGACCCTGTCTTATATTCCTGGGATTAGCCCACTTATTGGGACTCATAGGATTGTTCTGGAATCTGATTCAAAGCCATGTCATCAACCTCAATGATGACTCAATCCTAATCTCATGGAGGTAGTAAGGAAAGAACTTCTGAAATTGTTAAAAGCTGGTATCATATATCCCATAGCTGAGAGTGAATGGGTGAGCCCAATCCAAGTGGTTCCAAAAAAGGCTGGAATCATAGTGATAACTAATGAGGATGGAGATATTCTTCCAATAAGGGTGAGTAGTGGATGGAGGGTCTGCATTGACTGTAGGAAGCTAAACTCATTCACCAAGAAGGACCATTTCCCCTTACCATTCATTGACCAAGTCCTTGAGAGAGTGGCAGGTCATGCCTTCTACTGTTTCTTAGATGGGTACTCAGGGTACAATCAAATTGAGGTCTCCCTAGAGGATCAAGGGAGGACTACATTCACATGTCCATTCGGAACCTTTTCCTTTAAACGCATTCCCTTCAGGTTATGCAATGCCCCTGGAACCTTCCAGCGGTGCATGATGGGAATCTTCTCAGACATGGTAGGGGATTTTCTAGAGGTCTTCATAGATGACTTCTCTGTGTTTGGGGATACATTTGAGGGATGTCTGAAGAATGTGGAGAGAGTCTTGTCAAGATGTGAAGAAAAGAATCTGGTCCTAAACTGGGAAAAATGTCATTTCATGGTTAAAGAGGGACTAGTTCTAGGCCATCTGGTCTCGGGTAGGGGGATTGAAGTTGATAAAGCCAAGGTTGACATCATTCGTCACCTTCCATCACCCAAAACTATCAAGGAAGTGAGGTCTTTCTTAGGACATGATGGTTTCTATAGAAGATTCATCAAAGACTTTAGTTCAATCTCTCATCCCCTTTGTGCTCTCCTAGTAAAGAATGCTCCATTTGTTTGGACAGAAAGCTGTGAGGGTTCATTCTCAACCCTCAAATCCTCTCTCACCTCTCCTCCCATTATGAAATCTCCAAATTGTAACCTTCCTTTTGAACTTATGTGTGATGCAAGTGACTTTGCTGTAGGAGCTGTGTTAGGAAAACGTTGTGATAAAACTCCTTATGTCATTGCTTATGCAAGAAAATCCTTAAATGATGCACAAATCAACTACACCACTACTGAAAAGGAGTTACTTGCTATTGTGTTTTCTTTAGAGAAGTTTAGGTCCTACCTCTTAGGATCCCCCATCACTGTATTCCATGACCATTCTGCACTAAAATACCTCTTCCAAAAAGAAGATTCCAAGGCTAGATTGATTAGGTGGGTCCTTATCTTACATGAATTTGACCTCACAATCAAAGATAAAAATGGTGTTGAAAATGTTGTAGCTAATCATCTCTCTAGGATGGAATTCAAAGACAACTCAAATCACATTTCTGTGTCTGATTCATTTCCTGATGAACACCTATACTCTGTGAGTGACTTTCCTTGGTATGCTGACAAAGACAACGTCTTAGTTACAGGAGTAATTCCAAAATTCTTAGGGACTCAAGATCGAAGGAAATTAATTTCTGATGTTAGGAACTATGTGTTTGATGATCCATACCTCTATAAGTTCTGCCCTGACCAAGTCATTAGGAGGTGTGTCCTAGAATCTGAACAAGAGTCGATCCTTAAATTCTGTCATAGTGAGGCATTTAGAGGTCACTTTTCCTCTAAGAAAACATCTTCTAAGATTCTTCAATGTGGTCTTTTCTATCCCACCCTCTCAAGGGACTCCTACAAATTTTGTCAAAGCTGTCCTAGGTGTCAACAAGTAGGGTCCACCACAAAAAGGAATCAAATGCCACTCACTCCCATCTTAGTGGTTGAAATATTTGACTGTTGGGGAATTGATTTCATGAGTCCCTTCCCAAACTCTAGGGGATACCTCTACATACTCTTAGCTATTGATTATGTCTCAAAATGGGTTGAGGCCATTCCCACTATGTTCAATGATCATCAAGTTGTGATTCGATTTCTGAAAGAGAACATATTTTCTCGATTTGGAATTCCTAGGGCTATAATCAGTGATCGAGAAACCCATTTCTGCAACCACCCATTCTCTTCACTCATGTCTAAGTATGGTATTTCTCATAAAGTTTCCACTGTATACCATCCTCAAACCAATGGTCAAGCTGAGTTAGCGAATATGGAGATTAAGAAAATTCTTGAAAAAACTGTCAACCCCTCTAGGAAAGATTGGTCTGAGAAACTCTTAGATTCTCTTTGGGCATATCATACAGCATAAAAAACCATCCTAGTAATGTCACCATATAGGTTGGTTTATGGAAAATAATGCCATTTACCTATTGAAATTGAGCATAAGGCCTTTTGGGAAATTAAGAAAATGGATTATAACCTCTCATTGGCCGGAACAAAAAGGAAATTAGATCTCAATGAACTAGAGGAACTAAGGATAGAGGCTTATGAAAATTCAAGGATAAATAAAGCTAGAGTTCAAGCCTACCAATCTAGGAATATCAAGGTCAAACAATTTGAATCGGGAAAACTTGTGCTCTTGTATAGTTCAAAACTTCATTTACACCCGGGAAAGTTAAGGTCGAAATGGTCAGGTCCTTTCATAGTGCATCATGTGTACCCCCATGGGGTAGTAGAGATTCAATATCCCACAAGTGGTTACATTTTCAAGGTCAATGGTCAAAGGTTAAAACCATTCATTGAATCATTCAATAAACAGGAAATAGAGGTTGAGTTAATTGAGCCAATCTATGAACTAGGAAAAAATTGATAGATTTAGGATCCATGTCTGGCTAACGACGTTAAACAAAAACGCTGCATGGGAGGCAACCCGTGGTTTTCATGTTTCTAATATTTCTGAATCATATTTATTTTTCAAATAATATTAATTAATCATTTTGATATTTAAAAATAAAATAAAAATTAAAAAATATATAATAATAATAAAAATAGACTTTTGACCTATTCTTATATTATGAGTATGGATGGTTATGAAAGGGGAGCACTATATTCATCTATGTCATGTGGTGTGATCCTTGAGTAATACCTTACCCAAAAATTTAAAAAGAAGACAATGTGTCATTAGTTTATTTTATTTTATATATATACTTATATTTTACTTATATATATATACTATTTTGTTTTGTTTTTTTGTTTTCCTTTTTCCACTAGGGAACTCTGCAAGCGACATGGATATCAAAGGACTAAATTGGAGCGACAATAATTTCAACTTCAACCACCAAGTGACTTCATTCCACGATCCTCATTTTCAATTTTCTTTTTGAACTTTAATTATCTATCTCTACCCCCTTCTAAATTTTCTTTTCTTTAAACACTGGGAACAATGTTATTTTAAGTTGGGGGGGAAGATAAAATGAAAAATTCTTTTGTGTCAAAAAAATGATTTGAAGAAGAAAAAAATGTGTAAATGGAAGAAAAAATTCTTTTAACATTGAACATGGTAATACACATTGCACACTTTGAAACTGAATATCAAATAATTTAGCATGCCCTGATTCTGATTTTAATCCTTGTATAATTTCATGAGCATAGATTTTGGAAAGTGTGGTTGTCCAATGTGATATTTCATCGTTTATATTTTCATCCAAATAAAAAAAAGATCACAATGCATGTCCTTTGGATAGTGGGGTATTAGTTTGAGTTCATGGGGTCCCCCAAATAAATAGCATAGGTTTGGTGATCATTTTAGTTTTAAATTGAGTATTCAATAAAAAAATAATAATAAAAATAATAATAAATTTGCACGTGGAGCAATTAAATGACCTAATGCGTGACTTTCGACACTTGAGGATCATGACTCCATAGTTGTCAGGCCCAGAGTTAGTAATTTTATCTCTATTTTTGGTAATTTGAATTGCTTTTGAATGAGTTAACTCAAGATGATGCCCAAGTATGTGGGATTCACTTGGTTCCCTAAGGTCTTTGAGCCTGGGAGTCATCGGCAAAGTCTCGCTATAGGGGTTGACTCTTTTGAGTGCAATTTCAATTACCATGGAAAAATTTCAAAAAAACAAACAAAAAAACAAAAACAAAAAAACAAAAAAAAAACAAAAAAATGTGATACAAAAAAATTGAATACTCATATTAATATTGAAATGTGATTCCACCTAGCGCTTCTGTCATTTCCCCCTTGAATAAAGATGAACCCCCCATGCCTATTGTGATGCACAACACATCCTCATACTTAATTGATATTGGATAAAATATGACAATGAATTTGAACAAAGGAATGGGCTTGGGATTGGGATCTGCTTATGAAACAATCTTGTATTAAAATATTTTGATGGGTTTCATGATTGTTTGGTATAAGGGTTTCTGTTGATCATTGTGTATTAAAATGTTTTTGGAAAAAAGAATTCGAATTTCATATTGTTGAGATTTATTTTGCTCGGGACTAGCAAAACTCAAGTTGGGGGGTGTGATTAGACACTAAATGAGGCTAATATTCATTGTTAATATATATAATATTCATGTGATTTTTTATTCATAATAATAATTTTAGTGCATTTTACACTTTGAACATCATTTCACATTATGATTGTAATTCTTACTTAAAATGCACTATTATGTGGTACATTTTTTAACATCATTTAAAGTACCCAATGATTCATATGATTTTAAGGAATATAATTATCCATTTTTTAATTTGATATTTTGGGAAATTGATCTACACTTCAACATGAACATGTTTCATTCAGGGATCAATGGAGAATTCATGGAAGACGATGGGGATATTTTGTGATGAAATGAAACAATTCTGGAGAAGTCAGATTGGACACCAGCCCACTGATTCGAATTTGGGGCCCACAATAAAGGACCAATAAATCCCAAATTTCTTGGGATTCTAGAAAACATGTATATGAACAAATCACCATTCATTATCAAATGTTAATTCGGCCTCCATGGTGGTCATTTAGGTGGCCCAAGTTAGAGATAAAATTCTGGGCCAGATTCTGCGGCCCAGAAAAATATCCCAATAATCTAATCATATCTCCGAATATAAATATCCAAATGGGCCCAAATTTTACATAAGGTTAAGAGACATATGGGTTCCATTTTCTTCTTCTATTATCCACTCTGATTCAGCCATCTAGAAGGTCTTCCAAGCACGTATTTTCGGTGGATAAAAGCTGGCTGCCACCTCAGGTCAAATGTGGAAAAGTCCAAGTTCCACAAACTTTCCACCCACCTATGGCCTAAAACAATTAATTGAGAAGACTTGAACTATTTTAGGATCTACCCAAGGCTTCAAAAATACCTATTTAAGGCAGTGTTGGTGGAGTAGTTGATAATATTTGATGCTTTGTTCAATTGTAATGTTATGCTGCGATTTTGTTGTCTCAAGTTTGTCTTTCGCATGTAAGTTGTTCAATTCACTTTAGTTTCTTAATAAAAGTTCTTATTATTATCTCGTTCTATTGTTATTTATATCACTTTGATACCTTTGGATCAAGGTGTGAATTTATTCACACCAAACCTAGTGAAATTATCACACAACGGTGGAGTGATCGTTATTTTATTGTGTTTTTTTACTTCTCCATTTCTTCCCTCATGAGTCTACTTTCCGCTTCCATTGAAACCATAGAATCAATGGAGGGATAACCCACTTATGGGTTGATACAAGGGATTAGAAAGGGGCTGGATTTGATGTTATTTATCACCCCATTAATGTCTAATCACTTCTTTAATTGAAATTTTTATTTGATGATTTTTAAACTCCATCGTCCTTGTTGAATTTAAGGCCACACACTTCATGTGCTAATACGAACCTTTACCTTAAAGTGCTCAAAACTTTGATCCTTAAAGTGTATAGGTGATTATTATTAAAGATTGTAGGTATTAAACCAGTAAGTTATGATGTTGTTTTATCTTCTTAAATGAATCCATCTCAAATATAATAAATTGAAATCTTTGAAAAGGAAATATGTCCAATCCACCCCAAGTGATAACCTAGGATCAACTCACTCTTTTAAATTGAATTTACTTAAGTATATTAGAGTTCACTTAAACCCATATAAAATCAACCCAAGTTGGCCACTTAATATCCAAAAACAATCCATAGAATGTACGTGTCTATAGGTTACTTCTTAGGTCTCTGAGGATTCGACAACCCAAGCTAGACTACAAGGACCGTTCTACCTTCTTATTTTGGGTAAATTTGAGCGTGAATCAGTCCTCAAGCAAAATATATCAATAAAGATTGCAAAAGGATAAGCAAATTGTAAATTAAGAAATGTACGTTATGTCCATGCAATTAAATTAAGTGTAAGCAAAAAATTAGTCAAGTTCCAGTTTTAATCCTGCATAGTAAATTAGTCATGCCTCATAGTTCAGACTTTCAAAACAAATTTTATTCTTTTAATCATAATCTTTTAAATATTCCTTAATCTATATGCCCAATTTTAATTTACCTCACCATGCTTTTATCTCATCACTCATGGTAAAATTTAAGTAAGGTATGCTCGTACCCTGAGTCCATGTTCTTAATCATGGACTTGAACTGGTTATATCATCTCCACTTTGTAAAGACAAGTATAAAAATAATATTGAGGACTTTTAGAAACAAGGTTTTGATGACTCTGAGGCTGTAGGTAGGTAGGTAAAATGTGAAAATCAGGCTCAAAAGGAGGGTAAGATCTGAAGTACAATTCAAATTAAATAGGATAAGTGTGAAAAAATTTATCCATCTGGCGAGCCAGGTTCATACTTCATCAGCTCGGGATGGATCCATATGTATAGAAAGTAAGTAGATAAAGAAATGATTCTGTTCCTTTACTTTTTCTTTTTCATTTTTATTTTTTCAAAAGTTATTCCTAGGATAGATCTCACATCCATCACCTAACCACATACGATCCTTCGAGGGGTTCATCGGTCTGGAAAATGGTGATTTTTGACCCTCCTAGTATAAAAACCATATCAATTTTTTTTCTTTTAAATTTTGAAAAGTAACAGAATACGGATGAGATACAACAAAAAGGTATGTGGATCACAACCTAGTAGTTAGGTTAGTGCACCACACATCTCTGAAAGTGAAAGCATCCCATGTTGTTTGAATGCCCCCCACACTTGTTCAAAAATAATCTTCAAGCATTGTATAAATAGTATGGTAGGAAGGGAAATAGTCTTGAAATAAATTTTCTTCTAATAAGTCATTAATGGAAACTATGGGCTAAACGAAGGATAGATGTTAGGTGGGTCTCAGGTAAAATGGCTATCAAAGGATGCCTCAATCGTTTTAAAATTAAACTTGTTCAGTCATCATTTTGATAAGATCTCAATGAAATTTCTAGTAGGTTTACATTCCCCAGGTATCTCTCAAGAAATATTCTTAGAAAATAAAATGATATTGAAGGCTTATAATCCTCTCAGGTAATGAGAATAAAATAAAAACTAGCAATTACAAAGGGCATAAATCCTAAGTAGTGTGTCAATTAATCATAATTTCAAAGATTTTAAATTTAAATTAAACTTCTAAACTCAGTAATCATTTTAAAATTCTAAGTAGGGGTGAAACATGGTTCTTAACATTTTTCTTTTTAACTTTATCACTACTAGAAATTTAGGCTATAACCACGGTTTTGAACTGTGGCTATAAGCCCAAAAACGGTGGCTATAGGTTATAACCACAGTTTAATAAACCATGGCTAGTATTGGCATGGATATAGGGAAAAACCTATAGCCATAGTTTCAAACCGTGGCTAAAGCTCTATATCCATGGTTCAAACCATGGCTAAAGCTCTATATCCATGGTTCAAACTGTGGCTATAACACTAAAGCCACAGTTCAAACCGCGGATAAATATTTATAGCCATGGTTTGAAATCATGGATATAGGGATTTAGCCACAGTTTGAAACCATGGCTATATACCTTCCCATTTCATAAAAAACACACCCCCGGACAAACCCCCCCTCCCAGGATAGACCCCCCAGACCCCCCCGGACAACCCCCCATCCCTCCTGGATACTCCCCTGGACACCCCCTCCCTCCTGGACAACACCCCTGGACAACCCCCTCCCTCCGGGATAACATCCCTGGACAACCCCCCCTCCTGGAAATCCTACCCTTTTGGACAACCCCCCTCCTGGACACCCCCTTCTAGACAACCCCCCTCCCCCCTGCAGATCACACCGCACCCCCTGGACAACCCTCCCTCCCGGACCCCCCCTAGACAACCCTCTCCCCCTGTAGACTCTATTGCAACACCTGGATAGCCCCCCATCCCTCCTGGATAGCCCCCCTCCCCGTGCAAACCCCCTTTCACCCCCTTGGACAACCCCCATCCCTCATGGATAGCCCCCCTCCCCCTGAAGACCCCAATTGCACCCCCCTGGACAGCCCCCATTCCTCCTGGAAACCCCCGTGGACAACCCCCTCCTAGATAGCCCCCTCCCTCCTGGACAACCCCCTCCCCCTGGACAACACCCACCTTGGACACCCCCCTACAGACCCCCCTAGATAGCCCCTCATCCCCCCTGGACAACACCCCCCCCTCTCGGACAGTCCCCCCCTCCTGGACCCCCCTCCTGGACATCCCTCCTGGACACCCCCCTCCTGGACAAGACCCCCCTCCTGGACAACCCCCCTCCCCCCTGCAGACCCCCATGGACAACACCCCCCTCCTGGAAAGCCCCTCCCCCTACAGACCCCCATGGACAACATCCCCCCTCCTGGACAACCCCCTCCTAGACAGCCCCCTCCCCCTGGACAACACCCCCAACACTCAGCATGTTTTACCATAAGTAAGAATATTTTCAATAACCATCATAAATAGATTCAGTTCAATAACATCAACATGAAAAGTATTCAACAGTTTAAGCACAAATACTCAACAAGCATAACATCCTAAAATCAAGAATTTGAAAAGAGTTCCAATAAGTGGTAGCATGAATGAATTGTTCTAAACAAGTAAAAACCAAATTAAGTACTCCCCTGTAATGATATGGTGCAATTTTATTCTTTTTAATGAGCCAACCATCCTCTTATATTTTTCACTCAAGCTAGATATTCTCATTGAAGTACCTAAAAAGAAACAAAATCAACATCAGATTCCCATAACTCTATTCCTCATTAGATAACATTAAATAATCATAAACGACATTGTAAATTACTGAGTTTCAAAGGACATATTCAAGAAGACACCCCTCCTTCCTGGACAGACCCCCCACCCACCCCCTCCCTGGATAGACCCCCCCTGCACACACCCCCTGGACAACCCCCCCCAACAAACCCCCTGCCACTCCCCCTCTGGACAACTCCCACCCCCCTAGACACCCCCTAGACAGCCCCACCCCCTGGATAGCTCCCCCTCCCTCCTGGACACCCCCTCCTTCCTGGACAGACCCCCTTCCTAACATCCCCCATCCCTCCTGGACAGCCCCCCATCCCTCCTATACACCCCCCCTGGATAGCCCCCCACTCCCCCTAGATAGTCCCCCCTCCTGGACAGCCCCTCCCTCCTGGACACCCCTGGACAGCCCCCCCCCCATGGAAATACCCCCTTTCACCCCTCCTCCCTGGACAAACCCCCACCCCACCCCTCATTTCTAAACTAATCTATTTACACTTTTAAATTCAAGGATTGTTGGCATATTACTAGGACATTCTTCATTATAGAAACTTTTTGAAGAGAGGGGCTAGGTTATACTAGGTATGTTTGTCCTTTCATGAATTTTAGTTGGATATATAGTGTGTTGGGATCTATGAGCCAACATGGTGATCAAAATTCCACGTCTACAGTAATCAAGACTTCATTCCAGAGCTGTTGAGAAATTGGACACCAGGTACCAACAAATTTCTTCTACATCATTGGGAGGTCAACAATGGTATATGGGACCTCTACCACTTCATGAGAATCTATATCTAGGGAGAAATGTATGATGATCTCCAAATGGATAAGGAAGTCTATGATGACAAGGAGGAGATGCCAACGATCACATGGGGGTTACAACACTTGTCCTAGGGGAGAGTGACAAAAAAATACGGATGATGGACATCTATTTCATGCAATGTTTTGGGTATTTTCAAAATGAATCAATGAACATACATACAGGGAAGTTGTGTCATTATCCAAAGGATATTTAAAAAGGTAATGAGAACTCATTTTATAAAATACTAGAGGAGAATGGATGGTAGTTTTGGGGATAAAACATAAAGCTCAAGGATCACATGGTCAGGTTAGCTGTATGTATTAATATTATGATTTTTAGGTGGATGATATTGATTTGGGATGCACACATGCGGGTGTGGCCTGGTGACCTTATCATGGAAGAGATGCTAGAAATGAGGTAGGGAAAAAACCTAGTAGTCCCAATGTATGTGAAGCTATACAATTCATTACCTCTATCAGCCAACATAAGACTCTCTTCTATGTGTGATGCTCATTCCACTTCTTTTATGGTTGGATTTCCAAACACATGGGGTTATATGAATATACAAACCAATTTTCCCATCCCAGAAATGACTTCCATTCATCAATCATAAACATCACTAAGAGTCACCCTCTTAACCTGGTCTTAGTTCTAATCGGGTGTAGGAGATGACCTTGTTGACTTACAGGAGAAACTTTTTATGAGTTATGATTCCAATAAGGGGAAGAATTACCTTGGAATTATGAATGTTTATTCACCTATTCAAACTCCCTCTATTAGGGATGACAAGAGGGATAAATATGTGAAGTCTACCTTTATTTCAATATCATAGGAAGTTAAAAATAACCACTCTATTAAGGGAAAATACAAGGTTATCTCTAGAGATAATTCCTTTTTTAAAAGTGATGTTTATGGATTTAATAAGGATGATACAAGGAATGAGGATGATCAAAGTATGGAATTGGATGGTGATACTGCTAGCAGTGATACTAAAAGCTTAGTTGAATCTAGAAAGGCTAGGAAGGATGCTTTAACAATGGTTAATGTAGGTGAATATGGGCATAAGGATGGGGACTCTTCTTTATATGTTCAATATTGGAAGGATAAGGAGAGGCTAATTGAGGGAATAGTTGATCCAAAATCTTTATATGAGATTTTAGATCCTACTATCAACACTCTTATCTAGATAACTAATACACAGAAGGCTGAGTGAAATTTCATTAGCAAGCCTGATACTGCTAGGGGAAGAAATTCTAGACTCATTCAATCAGCCTATAAAGGTGCCTCTAATGAGTGTGGTACTCTTGTTAAGGACGAGGAAGGAATATTCAATCCTAATGTCGAGTACACCAACACCAGTGGACAACCTCCCCCCTGTACAGGACCCCCTGTACAGGACCCCCTGGACAGGACCCCCCTACAACACCCCTTCTCCCATGTAAAGCCCCCCCACCACTCCCCCCTAAACAACCTCCCCATTGGACATACCCTAGACAGACCCCCCTGGACAGAACCCCCCTAGATAGGACCCCCCCCCCCCCCCCCGCATCACCCCTTCCCCAATGCAAAGCCCCCCTCCACTTCCCCCTAGACAAAACCTCCCCTGCACAGAAACCCCCTACAGACATCCCCCTCCCCCCGAACAGAGCCCCCCTCGGACAAACCCCCACCTGCAGTGGTTCTTGCACATGCATTCACACAGTGATAATCCAATGCTCTAATAAACTACCCACTACTCAATAAAAAAACATGACTTCTAAAAAAAGTTCTAATGGTCTAAAAAACTATCCACTTCTCAAATTAAATAAATAATTCACTACTCAAATTAAATAAATCATCCACTGCTCAATAAGAGTCATTCAGTCTAAAAAATGAAGCAAAATCATATTTAATACAAGTAAAATAAATTATTAACTGAAACAAAATAAAATGAACCACTGCTTGAAAATATACCATTGCTCCAATCTTTCATGATGGTGTATTTCTCCCAAATCGAGTGTTAGTGCACCTTGTCACCTTGTAAGAAAGATCAAAACCCTGCATGAATATTGATTATACTTAATATATTTAAAACATACATTTTTTGTACATCATATTTCAATAAAAGTGGATTAAACATGAGTAAGCAGCATAAGTTACAAAAAATTTAAATTTGAATTCATGGAAAAAATATCACCAAATGTAAGAATCAATTTAAGAAAGGGTGCATGTTTACTGATTACACCATGTGGATAGAAATTAATTGTAACATAGGGGATATGTCATGTATTTGTACATGGCTAGACAATCTGTGTCCATAGAGTTCATAAGAATATGCGATAATACACAAGCATTGATTGGAGTACACAGGCATACCCATGGGAAGATAAGATACTTTGTGTTCCACATGTAAACACCATGTAATTTCACAAGGATTACCACGCCAGTTCTATATGAGGACATTCTCAAGTGTCTAAGCATGGTCATACATCATGTGAAACTATGTAAACGTCATTTAAATTTCTATGATACATACAACCTATGAATCTATTTATTTGATACTCAAATTTAGGCCTTTGAGTAGCTTATCCTGAGTAGTTTACCATGCATAACACAATGGAGGCACTCATTTTTATAGGTGAGATATGGTGAAATGTGATGCTAATGGGGCATACCTCTTAATGATTCTTATCCAATAGCAGCAATCATGTGTGAGACAGAACATCGAAGCAATTCAACATCATTTTGTTATGTAATACAATTGACGACACTAACTTTTGCCTTGAAAAATCAAAAGTAGTGATCAATTGTGTTAGGTAGACATCATAGTCAGTAAGCCAAGTGGTAGGTGTGGAAAATTATAGCATCCATTGTGGGAATGCATTGTGCATGCATGTGGTTCCTATGTGTTCCATGCAATGGTGTTGTATGAAAGGTGAGGTCATGGTTGAAATATTGTGGTTGTTAGATCCCACCAACAACTCAATGAATAATTTACATGGTGTGGATTATAATGCATGGTAACATCATCCTAATAATTGAACTGGGATCGCAGACACATGTTTATTATTCCTATATAATAATTAGATAGAAAAAATTATGTTATTTTGATCAAATGGATCTATGTATTCCATTTGTGCCCACTATTATAAAGTGTTATATTAAGCTAGTTTGAGTTCATAAAAAGGTTTCAACCCTATATAACTTCCCCCACCACCTGGATACCCCCTCTCTCCTGCCCCACCCCTCCCACCCCTTGAACCCCACATGCACCCTCCCCCTACCCCTTACACCCCCTTGCAACCCTCCCCCTACCCCTCCCCCCTACACACCCCCTTGCACCCCCTGCCCCTACACCCCCCTCCCCTGCACACCCCCTGCCCCTTCCCCCCTCCCCAGCACCCCCACCCCCCTTCACACCCCCTTCCCCTGCACACCCCCCTCCTCTTCACCCCCACCCCCTTCCCCAACACCCCCTTCACACCCCTAGCCCCACCCCTCCCCTGCACACACCCCCTCCCCTTCCCCAACACCACCCCCCTGAACCAACACCCCATACCCCCCCTTTCACCCCCACCTACCCCCTCTGCATGCCCATTGCACCCCCCACTACCCCCTCCCCACTGCACCCCCTCCCCCTCCCCTGCCCCCCGATAAAAATATATTTATTAAAAATCCACACATTTTAAAAATAAGTATGACAAC
Organism: Viscum album; assembly: GCA_963277665.1. Classification (NCBI taxonomy): domain Eukaryota; kingdom Viridiplantae; phylum Streptophyta; class Magnoliopsida; order Santalales; family Viscaceae; genus Viscum; species Viscum album. The sequence goes on along the minus strand of OY728164.1, from coordinate 477,416,701 downwards.
TCATTTAAAAAAGAAAATAACATTGAAGAGAAGCTCACTTCCTTAAAAAAATACAAAATCCATTTCATAGGGTAAAATTACAACTTCCCAAGTATTTAGTTTTAAAAAATATTAACACTAAATTTGATAATCATGAACTTATTTTAATTAAAATATCACTCAAAATTCATAAATTTATCCTTTATTTTCAAAACACCTCATGAATTTCATCATAAGACCAAAAAATTTCATGAAACCCCATTTCGTTTTAAATCATTTCCCAAATTATACAATGTAATCAAACACTTTAAAAGCATCACGTGAAAGTCAAAACAAATCATAACACCTGTTTTTTTAATCCAAAACATCCATGAGCCCCATTTTCAAATTAATCACAGAAAAGGTTTTAAATTAAAACAATTAATGAAATGTATTTTCATTTTAAATCATTTCCCAATTTCTTTTTAAACCTTACCACTATTGAAAACATTATACATGATATTAAAAATACTTTACGAATAATCCCCCAAAACAGGTTTTGGAATCAAAAAATTTCAATAAATGTACTTCTGTACAAAAAAATTGAAGCACCAAACATAAGAAAACCATAATGTGGCACAACATACAAAATCCATTATAATAACACCAAAAAATCACTAAAACCTCCTTTGATCCATCTCCAATGGCGTAAATTTCCTTAGGATTCATTGAAAATCAAAATATTTTTACAAAATAAATCCAAAATTGATGCAAAGTTGTGCATGACTTGGTCACATGGTTTAGCTGACCATACAACAATCATATAATAGCATCTGGAATTTTTTAAGACCACATGCATAGGCTCCATATATTTTTTCAGACCATGTGAGATGATGATGATACTTTGGTTCCTTCCTACTTTCATCCCAAATCTTAAATAAATACCCAAAGTATTTGATATAACTCAATGGGGATCTAATAATCATTATCAAAATAATTAAAACTGGAATCCAAACCAAAGATTGAAATAACAACTACCCATGGAAACTCAAGTTTTGTTATGAAAAGTGGTGATCAATAAATTACTCGTGACCCACCTATTGAGTCCCGATGATGATCATATATTCTTTATACTAATACACACTCAAAATAATAATAGGATCCTCTAATACCATTTTGTAATGAACTGGCCCAGATCGACCTGACATGTCACCCAACCCGGATCTCCACAAGGCCCAAAGAATGTCTCTGATTGTTGTTGGATGGTGACAAGTGTCAGGGTATCAAAGTATAACCATTGGTAATGGTTTCACCCTCAAAATATTAAGAACCACATCAAGGACTCCACCCATAAATCCAACATGACTCATCTATACATCGGTCACTTGTGCACAAAATAAATAGTTCCAATATAAACGAAACAATCAAACATAGTATAATATTTTAGAAATAATAAAAGGTCATAAATCACATCATCACATAATAAAGTAATAAGAAGAATCTCAAGTATATAATAAACTAAAAGAAATATCTGGGCCAACAAGGATTATATATAAACATCCAAAAATATGACCAAACCTGGATCACTACTAACTACCTCCTTATGACCCACAATCCCCCATACCATCCTATACTATCTATCATCAGACCAACTCGAACATTAACCAAGGTAAAAGAACATAATCTGGGATCTTGAAAGTAAACATGAAATTTTCATACACCCATTGGTGTATGCACGGTGTGAACCAAACTCTTCCTACTAGGATTTCACCATGGAGTTTATATAATTACTTTGAAAAGTCATTGTATTAATGATAGTTTAAAATATAAGTAGTGAATAGGTTTTTCACAAGAGGGTGTAAATAAAAAGTGTAACATGCCATAACTTCTTTTATAAAACAACTTTCATTTTCATTTTAAAAGGAAATGATTTCAAACTAAGGAAAAAGGGAGTTTCAAATCCATTAAAATGGAACTAATACTTTTTCTATTTTTTTTCCAAATCCATATCTCGAAACCATACCTTTAAATCAAGCATCATTATTTTCTTTAATAATATACTTTCCAAACTATTTTTTTAATTCAGTTTGAATATAAACCAAAACCAAAACTGAAATGAAATATAGAAACATAACATGCACCAAGATATCAATGGGAAATTGATAATAAGAAATAACTGAAGTAATAGTGGGGATACAAATAAGGCATGGGATGGGATCCTTTAATCAATATTCAATGAATTATAGACATCACGGGAAACTCATTAGGCTCTAGAATGGGTGATACTAAACCTAGTTCATCATATTACTCATTAGGACCCTATGTGAAATCAGATCATCCCATCCAGCTTCCCCTTTCAGGTCTCTCCACATATAAAATAGAACCCTCATAGGGTGTTAATCTCCCATGGCACTATCCAGCTAACATACACTAATCTAGCATCACATGCTGCTAGACCTTCGATTATTTACCTAAGTTCCCATGATAAATCAATCTAGTGGAGGTGGAAAATCAAAAGAATCAAAAGAATCGATAAAAATTTATTTTAAATAAATCTCATCTCACCTCCAACTCCAACTCCCTCACAAGAAATAACCCATTTCATTTCATCCATATCAAAAATATAATACAACATCCCTACTATGGGGCCATAATTCAAATCAGGCATAATCAAAACAAGGGGAATAATCGATGGTCTGATACTCATTATAAAAATATCTTATATAAAGTGAAAATATGCCTTTTTAGAAACCAACTAGGAATGACAAGTCATTTAAACCATTTAAAAACCAACTTTATCACCTTATTTATAACTACTCTATGTGAAACCACACTTAAAATCATTTGTAAAACCAACTACCTTTTCATTCAAGTCATTTTAAAATCCATTAAACCAATTCTATTTCAAAAAATCCTTGAAAATCATACCAATACTCAAATGGGTTCAAATACTTTTTATTGTATAAATTATTTTAAAACAAGCCATATAGGCATTCCCACAAATGCTTGTTATTTAAACCAATTAATTAAAATTTAGAAAACCATTATAAAACCTTTATTCCAAGAGAGAAAAACATTTATAACACTTTTTAAACCCACTATATCTATTAAATATTGATTTACTTTGATAAAAAAAGTTTTATAAATCACCAATCACAAAATGACATGCTAATTAAAGTAAATACACAAAAATACCTACCTCAATCCAAGATTAACTGCTTTTGCAAGAGATATTAAAGGTGGAATTTCATGAAATGTCAAAAAAATCGTATAGATTTGATACAACATAGCAATGAATAACTGATAACAAAACAATGAACACATAATTGTTCATAAAAAGGAGGATGAGGATCACTGGGAGGGGGTTCTCCACATCAGAGGAGGTGGGGAGGCCACCTAGGAGCAGCATTGGTGGGTGGGGGGGGGAGTTGAGGTGTCCCGTATTTGGTTGTAGTGTCGGGGGAGGAGGATCCGAGATGAGAGCTCGTTGTGGGGTTGCCTTGTTTGATAGAAGCGAGGGACACCATTCTGAGAGTCACCGTCGGTGGAGGAGGACCGGGGAGAGAAGAGGTCGCAATGGGCACCGTCGGGGAAGGAGGGTCGTGTGCAAAGGGTATCAGGGAGGAGGGCAGCACCGTGAAGGTCAAGGGTTTGGAGGGTCACACATAGAGGGTATCAGGGAGGAGGGTGCTGCTGTAAAGGTCGAGGGTTCTAAGGGTCAAACTCAGAGAGTATTAGGGAGGAGGGAGGAGAAGCCTGAAGAGTTTTGGGAAAAAAAGATCACACACAGAGAGTATCAGGGAGGAGGGAGGGGAAGCCCGATGAGTTTTGAAAAAAAAGAGGGTATGTTTTATCCACGCTTGTATAATTCAATCATGGCTATAAACAAGCTATAGCCACAGACCTATAAAACTGTGGCTATAGGTCCGTGGATATAGCTTAGATTTCTAGTAGTGTATGTTTAATTTACATGGGCATAATGGTTTTCAAATTTGCAGCATGCTTATCAATTTGAAAAATGTCTCCTAGAATAGTGAAAATAGACAAAAATCAAGTGTATCACTAGTGAGATCATGAGAACCCCCCCTCCCCACACACACTTAAAAAGAGACAGTGTCCCCACTTTCTATGAAATAATGGGTGGGAGTGGTGTGGCAGTGGTTTTTTTTGTAATTAAATTGACATAGCAGTGACGAGCAAATTTAAAAAGAGGGAATCGAGAACTCCCTGATATGAAGTGGTATGACATGGGGGTGTCTGGTCTGTCTTAAAATTGAAGTTTTATACACTTGCAAAATATTTTAGTCAAAAAATCTTGCACTATCAAACAAACATTAATTCATAGGTGTAAATATTTGAATAAAAAATAATCAGGTAAAAAAAATAGGGGATAACGATAGCCATGTTATTTATTGAATGAAAGTTTGTACAAAGCACTACAATAAAACACTAAAAAATACAAGACTCAAACAAATCTAAAAACAACTATGGGTTTCCTCCCATAAATCACTTCCTTTAAAGTTGAGAGCTTGACTTCATTAGATCTTAGTTTAATGTGAGGTTGAGGACATATCCCTCATGGAATGGTTCTTGAAAAATCTTCAACCATTGACCATTCACTTTGAATGGTGGCTCTCCATCTCGTTTAATTTCAATTGATACATACGGAAAAACTTGGATAACATCATAAGAACCATACCATATTGATTTCAGCTTTCCTAGGAAAAGTTTCAATCTTGAGTTGAATAGTATAACTTTATTCCCTGGGATGATGGTGCGTCTTGAAATCTGTCGGTCGTGCCATTCTTTTGTTTTTTCCTTGTAAATTCTTGCATTCTCGTATGCATCTTTCCTTAATTATTCCAATGTGGTTAATTGCAATAACCGCTCCTATCCATCCTTGTCTAAATCCAAATTAAATTTTTTGTATGGACCAAAATGATTGGTTCTCTAGCTCCATCGGAAGATGACATGGTTTTCCACAAACTAGTCAAAATGAGGTGGTTCTAATGGGTGTTTTATAAGCCGTTCTATATGCCCATAATGCATCGTCTAGATTCTAACTCCAATCATTTATACTTGTATTGTCTATTTTTTCTAGGATCAACTTTACCTCTTTATTTGATAGTTCGACTTTCCCACTCATTTGTGGGTGATAGGGGGTTCTAGTATTGTAGTGGATCCCATATCTTTGAAGCATTTTTCTCACTGGTTGATTGGAGAAATGTGTTCCGTGATCACTAATGAGCAGTTGTGGAAATCCAAAATGTGAAAACACATTTCTATGAAGGAAATTTATTACTATGTTGGCAGTGTCATGATCCGTTTCTTCCGATTTGATCTATTTAGATACATAATCCACTACAACTAGAATGTATTTCTTATCATGTGATGTGGGGAATGATCCCATAAAGTTGATGCCCCAAACATCGAAAAATTCAATGTCTAGCACGGGGTTCTATAGAATCTCATTTCTTTTACTAATATTCCTTATCCTTTAGCATCTATTACAGTGGCGGCAGAATCTCCTGGCGTCTTGATGTAATGAGGGCTAGAAAAATCCAATTTGTAGGATTTTAACCACTGTGCGCTCAGGTCTATGATGTTAGCCATTTGGTGATGTGCGACACATTTTGATTACATTCTAAACCCCATCTTCTGGAATGCAACTTCTTAAAAGGACATTAGCACAATGCTTGAAAAGTATAGGTTTATCCCAAATGTAGTGCCTCTCATTTGAAAACAACTTTTTCTACTACTGATAAGATAAATCTTGAGGGAGGAATCCTATTGCAAGAAAATTGGCTATGTCGAGGAACCAAGGTTGGGTCTTGATATTAAATAAGGTCTTATCAGGAAACTCTGCCTCAATATTAGCCTTGTTGTCTTTGATGATGGTAAGAGGTATTCTCGAGAGGTGGTTTGCAATGACATTTTGTGTTCCCTTCGTATCTTTGATTATTATATAGAATTCTTATAGAAAAAGAATCCAGCGTATCAACCTTGGTTTTTCATCTTTCTTGGTCATCAAGTATCGAAGGGCATCATGATCAGTATGAACAATAACTTTTGATAGAACAAGGTAAGAATAAATTTTTTCAAAGGCATGCACGACGACTAGGAGCTTCTTCTTTGTGGTCGTATAATTAATCTAAGCTTAATTTAAGGAATGACTTGCATAATAAATTGGGAATAATATTTTTTTTCACATATATGACTTATTTTAAAGGTATTTTTCATTTAATTTCCATTATTTATTTGTTTTGGGGGTTTCCCATGCATTTTAGTGGAAATTGCGGGTTTTCAAAATTTGGGCCAAACCGTGAGCCCATTTCCAGATTTAAAAATATTTTTTTTCTTTTATAAATCCTTAGTTTTTCATCATTTTCATCCATTAAAATTACTAATTGGGCTCCCCTGACCTATTAATACCTCCATATCAATTTTGACCCTTTAATAATGCATAATCATGGTGTATTTGGGTTTTTATTTAAGGAATTGGGGCAGCTCAGAAGCCCATTTCTAGTTTTTTTTTTTAAAATTGTTTATTTAATATCTTATTCAATTTTAATGATTTTTTGGTGATTCTACCTCTCACCCAATCCTAATTAACCTAGGCGCACCCCCATTATCTTTTCCCCATATTTAGAGCTCATTTGCTTCACGAATTAGGTTGAAACATCTTAAGGTGTCACAATTCATCCAGATTTGAAGAGGTAACTTATTTCCTTCGTAACTCCTTAGATTCTTACTCTTTTTCCCCCATTTCAGTTCTCACATGACCTTATCAGAATTATTTTAACCTCAATTTCATTTTTGGATGTTTTTTAAATTTATCTACTGGTTTAAGTGTGGAGATTTCTTCAAGATCCCTCAAGTGACTGGGTCTCCTTCATTCTTCCTCCCTTTTTCCTAGGTTTTTGTTTCATTTTTCTTAGGGTTTCTTCCAATTATTATTGTTTTTTATAATTTAAATCAAGTGGGGATTATAACCTAGGGTTTTATCTTGGATTTCTTGGCATTTTCTTTTGGTTTTAGGCTTAATTTAAGTCCCTTGAGGTGAAACGGTGGTGCGATTGAATTTTCGCATAAGGGATTCAACGTTTTAACAATTTTGGTAGGTGATTCAAATGTTTATGAAATCCTTGTGACCTAGATGATGTTTTTATGATATTTTCATGTTTATTTAATTTTATTATTTCTGAAAAAATTGGTTTTAGTGGTGTTTGTAATGCAAGTGAATTTTGAGTGCAAATTTTATGTGAAATTGGGGGGGTTTCATATAAATCTTTTATTGGTTCATTTGAGACTACCCTATAATTACTTAGTTGATTATATTGAACTATATTAGGGTTTAAAATCAAGTTTTTAATGGTTAATCTCTTTGGTTGTTTCTGTGAAATTTTGTTTAAAGGGCGTTTGTGAAGCAAATGGACTTTAAGTGTCATGTTTGTGTGGAAATGAGGGTTTTTTAAACGATATAACTTCTTGGTTCATATGGGGTTGCCACATAAATTAATTTTTATTTTAATTTAAGGGTATTGAACTGAAATTTTGTTTTTTTTACTTACAAGTTTGCACATAGTGTGCAAATTGAATATTTCAAAGAGTTTTGGGTGCAAAACAATGTGAGATTTTAAGAAGTTGTTTTATTGAAAATCAAAATGTTTTATTGTGTGTTTTAAGTGGTATAAAGTGTTTACATATACTTTATTGTTTTATGTTAATATTAGTTGTGTTTTTATATGAAAATAGATGTTTGTATCATGCTGAAATTGTTTGAGCACAAAAGGGGAATCCTAGGTACCTAGGTGGGCGGATATGTACTAGTACGACTAATGAACCGGATGGGTGTTATCCCTGTTTCACTGAGAAAATGGATAAATACAACTATAAATAAACTATATGTATGATTATGGGGGACCAATAGGTTATGGTTATGTTCCATACTAGTGGCTCGTGCAGGAGAACGATTTTTTCTATGGTTACTTTACATCGAGGTACGAGGTACATAGGCCCCGAGACTATCTAGTGCCTAAGGGTGTTCCTGGTTTTAGTGATCATTGGATTGTTGTTATTTACCCTTGTCTTAGGGTGTGTTTGGATGTAAATTATAGTATCTAACATTTCTTATTCAAATGTTTTAACATTATGAAAGTTTTTATTTGAAAACTGTTTTCAATTGGAAGTTTCATTTCTTGGAATTTGTCACTACTTTTCTTTACATATTAAGAGGGCTAGATTTTTCACCTTGTATTGCATACTATTTGGAATATTTGGGTGATATAATATTGTGTTTAGGCTCACACCCTACTTAAACCCCTTGGGTGTAATTATAATTCATTATTTTTGACTCAGGTAAAGGCAAAGCCTTGGGTGAAGGCGGTTCGGATTGTTAGTCCCCTCCTATGGTGCAGTGTTGTGGAGACGGCACGGGGGTGATGTCCCCTTATCGCGTGGAGTCATTGTGGATGAATTTATGCTGTTTTTATTATTATTTGTACCTCTTGTACTTTGTTTAAAACCATTTATTTAGATCTGGTTTTGTTAAGATTTATTTGGCATGAAAATTTCAAATTCTTATTATTGATTGTTTTCAAGGTTTTATGCTTTCATACTTGGGTGAATCATTATCAAACCTAATTTATTGATACTCAGGCGCTTGTGCTAGCCCGTGGGGATAGGTAAATCCCTTATAAACTTGTCATGGGATGTATTTGGTGGTGATATTAGTGGAAACCAGATCCGATTCATGACAAAATGGTATCAGAGCAGGTTAATGTTTTGAGTTATATTGCTATTTTGGGATGAGTAGGGATAAAAAGGAGATACAACTGTTGAGGCTCAGGGTTTTGGTCTCAAGTAGGTTGCCTATCCTGCACCCCTCTTGGAAGGACTTGAGTCACCAGGGGACGTTGGAATTGTTTGATTGAATTCACTTCCAGGTGAGACATGTGGGCTGTGGACCACACGTGGACATCGGGAGAGGGTGGAGTAGTTGTTTCTTTTATTACTGTAATATGTTTAGATTATTTATATTTTATATATTTGATTAATTTTGTTTCTTCATAATTGTGGCATTGACTATTTTTTTATGACTGTTGCATTTTGTAGCAACATGCCTCCCCGGAAAGCTCCCATGTGCCCACGGGAGGAAGCCAGAGAGAGTTCTCCCACACCAATTGATCATAGGCTAGTCGAGTACATGGTCTGGGTAGTCCAGGATCTAGGACAGGGACCTAATTCTGTTCCAGATCCTATTAGAGAGGATGTGACTGGTCCTAGAAAGGACAAGTCCTAGGAGTTCTTGAAAAATAAGCCTCCCACCTTATGAAGCAGCATAGAACCCCAAGAAGTAGAGTAATGGCTCGAGAAGATCGAGAACATGTTCAAGTTCCTGGATACACCTGAGGAGATCAGGGTGAAATGTGCCTCCTTTCTGTTGGAGGGTCCCAACCATAGGTGGTGGGAATCAGTACTTCAGATTGGGAAGAATGAGCAGATGCGCTGGGGAGATTTCAAGGTTGTCTTCAATGAGAATTACTGCCCTGAGGTCTTGGAATATGCTAGGTCCCTAGAGTTCATGGATCTTTTTCAGGGGAATTTATTTGTGATGAAATACACCAACAGTTTCACTGAATTGGTTCGGTATGCTCCTGAAATTGTCTCCAATAAGCAAGCGAAGGCCCAGAGGTTTGAGAAAGGCTTGAGACCAAAGATATACTCCTAGGTGTTATTGTTTAAGCTGGGGACCTATGCTGAGGTTATTTATTGGGCATTCATGGTGGAGATTGACTAGAAAGGTAGGGATAGTTTCTCTGGATCAGTATCAGCAGTGGACAGTGCCAACTCTTCATAAAAGAAAAGGAAGCATGAGGAACAGGTGAAGAAGGGAGGTGGTAGTTTAGGACACTCCTCTATGTAGTTTTCGTCTACAGCTTATGATGCGAGATTAGTCATGTGCCACCGTGTGGGAAGTTGGGGCACATCCGACCAGCATGCCTACTTCCTCCGAAGCCTTGTTACCAGTGTGGAGCTATGGGTTATTTGCAGCGCTTTTGTGGGGTGGCATGTCCACTTCCAAGTGGGCCAGGGTCAGTGGATTCAAGAGGAGTTCCAGTATAATCCAAGGCATCGAGGAATGGGGGATCTCATTTTGTTGGTCGTGGTGGTAGGGACGGGTCATCTTCTCGAAAAATCCAGTTTTGGGAATAGCCACCGACTAGCAGTTGTCCTCAGGAAGAGACCAAACATCTCCATATGGTGGATCAGGCACCAATAGGATCAGAGGTGGGACCGTTGACAGTTCGAGGTATCGTTTTGATCACATATTCTATAATTGCTACCGTTTTTGATAATGGTGCCTTTGTTTCTTTCATTTCTACCCATTTTGTGGACACTCTGAATTTTCTAACCGAGTTGTTATCTTTCCCGATGGAGTTGGTGACACCGCTATGAGAGAGAAAAAAACAGGGTCTCAGGTGCCCCTCATGTGTGCTTTCCGTGTCAGGGGTTGAGATAGAGTGGGACCTCTTGGTCTTAGATATAGAAATTTTTGAAATAATACTTAGCATGTATTGTCTATTACACTTCCAGGCACACAATGATTGATACAGGCGGCGAGTGGGTTTCACGGCACCTGATGGGATTCGTCGGGTTTTTCATGGAGAATGGGATCCTCGGTCAGGTTGCGCAGGACCTCCACTTCCAGAGTTGGGAAGTATTATTTTACAGTTATCGTTGCTCATGCTAGAGGACGGTGGTCCTTCCCCTAAAGGTGCACTACCTCATGCAGTGAATGAGTTTCCAGAGGTATTCCCAGATGATTTTTCAGGTTTTCCCCCAGAGCAGGATGTGGAGTTCTCGATTGATCTGACACCGAGAACACAACCGATATCTCTTCCCTCATATCGCATGGCCCCTACCTAGCTAAGGGAATTAAATATATAGCCAGATGACTTGGAATTCAAAGGATTCATTCACCCGAGCGTCTCTCCTTGGGCCACTCCTATGTTGTTCATGAAAAAGGCTGTTGGATCCCTCCTGTTGTGCATTGACTACTGAAAGTTGAATAAGGTAACAATTAAAAACAAATACCCTTTGCCCAGAATAGATAATTTGTTTGATCAGTTGAAGGGGGAAAAGTGGTTCTCAAAAATAGACTTGCGTTCAGGATAACATCAACTAAGGGTGAGAGAGGTAGATATCCCAAACACAGCCTTCCAAAGCAGGTATGACCACTTTGAGTATTTGGTCATACCCTTCAGATTGACCAATTCTCCAGTGGTCTTTATGGAACTCATGAATAGGGTGTTCCATAAATATCTCGATTCCTTCATTGTGGTGTTCGTGGATGGCATTCTAGTATACTCTGTCTCTGAGGAGGAACACGAACATCACTTGAGGATCATCTTGGGAACTTTGCATGATCACTGCCTCTATGCAAATTTTTCAAAGTGCACTTTCTGGATCAGGGAGGTGAAATTTTTGGGGCATGTGATCTCGAAGAAGGGGGTTTCATTGGACCCCGAGAAGATCAGTGCGGTCATGTCATGGGAGAATATGAATAATGTGTTTGATATTAGAAGTTTCCTTGGCCTGGTTGGTTATTATAGGCAATTCATCTGGGATTTCTCTTGGTTTACTTCACCGATGACTGCACTCACCCAGAAAGGGGTGAAGTTTGTATGGGGCTCAAAATGGTAGGAATCATTCGAGGAACTGAAGTGGCAGTCGACTACCGCCCCCATGCCGATTTTTCTTAAGGCCGAGAAGGGGTATGTGGTCTATTGCGACACTTCAAGTATGTGTCTTGGGTACGTGCTTATGTAGGATGATCACGTGGTGGAATATGGATCTCGCCAACTCAGACCACACAAAAATAATTACCTGACCCACTACTTGGGTTTGGTAGTGGTGATGCATGCTTTTAAGACATGGCATCACTATCTCTTTGTGGAGAAGTTTGTGGTCTACTCTGATCACGAAATCTTGACCTATATCTTCTCACAGAAGGACCTCAACTTGAGGCAGCATCACTGGATTGAGTACTTGCATGGGTTCGACTTTGACATTGTCTACACCCTAGGCAAGGGTAATGTGGTGGCTGACACCTTGAGAAGAAGAGTTACAGTGCAGGATTTGAGGAAGTCTAGTGATAGTAGACTTTGATATGCATGTGGAGACTAGGGATCATAATGGAGGTTCATTCTTGGCAAGAGTTCAGTTGACTCCTTCTTTCCTGGATTTGATTCAGTAGAAACAACATAGTGATGAGCTTTGTCAGTGGTCGAGGCAGTTTCTTCATGGTGGGGAGACGTCCTCTGATTGGTTGTCATCTCCCGAGGGAATCTTGTGCTTCAAGGGCCGCTCAGTAGTGCCATCGTCTCTACAGAATGTGGCGATGGAGGATAGCCACCAGTCTCAGTGGGTTGTCCATACGGGTGCCACCAAGATGTATTATGTTGTGCGACGACAGTTTTGGTGGCCAGGTATGCGATGGGACATAACAGACTTTGTGTCGAGATGTTACACATGCCAGCAGGTGAAAGTAGAGCATCAGAGGCCCTCCGGTTTTCTCTAGACATTACCCATTCCTACCTGGAAGTGGGACGAGGTCACCATGGACTTCATTGTTGGCTTTCCTTGTACACCTTGGGGTAAGAATGCCATTTGGGTGGTGATTGATCGTCTGAAAAAATCAGCCCACTTCATTCTGATCAGAGATACAACTAAAGTGGATGAGTTGAGTCGTTTGTATCTTCGGAAGTTGGTGAGACTCCATTGTGTTCCATTAGCAGTTGTCTCAAATAGAGACCCCCGTTTCACTTCTCGGTTCTGGGAAGGCCTTCAGAAGGCCTTGGGGTCTAAGATTAAGATGAGCATGGCATACCACCCTCACTACAAAAAAATTACCACTATAGAAGGGGTTATTTTTTTACTTTAAAAGGGGTTATAACCCGTTCTAAAGTCATTAACAGCAGTTATGAGGAACCTCCGATAATGTGCCCGCCTACTGTTAGTAGAGGCAGTTTTGAGGAAGCGCTGGTAAATACGTGATTAATTTAGCGGTGGCTACATTATAGGGGGTTTAAACCCCCTCTAATGTTGTCCAAAATTTACCACAAATGGTTGTCATTAGGGGAGGTTGGGGTTATACCCACCTCTAGTAGAGGAATTAGGGGCAGTTCAAACTGCCCCTAATTATTGATTGCATTAGGGGTGGCTTTACACAACCACCCCTAATGCTTCCACTACTGGAATTTGTGCTATTTGCGATGACATCCCATCGCAAATAAGCTTTAGCAATGGGGTCCCGTCGCAAATAGCCCGTTGCAGAAAACGACGTCGCAAAAAACATTTTTTGCGACGGGGAAGTTACCCTTCACAAATAACTCTACGATTATATACATTATATATAAATAAACTTTTTACGATGGGCCCATTGCAAATAGTATTTGCGATGGTACCAAGGCCCCGTCACAAATACTATTTAAAAATATATTTTTAAACTATTTTCGACGAGATCCCATCGTAAAAGACCCCATCGCAAATAATAACCAAAATAAAAAAAAAATATTTTTTTAAATTATAATTAATGAAAAAATAATATTAATATTATTAAAATAATAAAAAAATATTAAAATTCTCAATATTCTTAAAAAAATATAAAAAATTCATAAAATATTATTATTATTGTTATTATTTTTAAAATAAACAAACATTAAAAAATATAATACTAAAAAAAATATTTAATAAAATTATGATTAATGAAAAAATAATATTAATATTATTAAAATAATAAAAAATATTAAACTTCTCAATATTCACAAAAAATATAAAAAAACTCATAAAATATTATTATTATTATTAGTAAAATAAAAAAACATTAAAAAATATAATAGTAATAATAAATAATAAAATATTAAAAAAAAATATGCAATATTCGCACCAATATAAAAGACAGAAACTGAAAATAGTTCATATTACAACAAATCTTGAATTCAAATGTTTTTAACATAAAAAAAATCACTGAGGGGGGTTGTCTTCTGGAGGAGGTGGAGGAGCTGTAGGAGATGGTGGAGGAAACTTCATCCCTAAACTATGAGTCAGACGACACATGTACTCTATCTGCTCGTGATGCTGCTGCTGCTACCATCGGCACATCTCCTCATCGTGATGCTACTACTACTTATTACTAATTATTTCTATTTATTACTAATTATTGCTATTTATTACAAATTATTCCAAATTATTCCAAATTATTACTAATTAATCCTAATTATTCCTATTTAGTACTAATTATTCATATTTATTCCTATTTATTCCTATTTATTACTAATTATTCCTATTTATTACTACTTATTCTTATTTATTACTAATTATTCCTATTTATTCCTATTTATTCCTATTTATTTATAATTATTACTATTTATTGTTATTTATTACTAATTATTCCTATTTATTTCTAATTATTGATATTTATTACTATTTATTCTTATTTATTACTAATTATTGCTATTTATTACTAATTATTGCTAATTATTACTAATTATTGCTATTTGTTACTAATTATTGCTATTTATTACTAATTATTGATATTTATTACTAATTATTTATATTTATTGCTATTTATTACTAATTATTTCTATTTATTACTAATTATTGCTATTTATTACTAATTATTCCTAATTATTCCTAATCATTCTTATTTATTACTAATTATTCCTATTTATTACTAATTATTCATATTTATTACTAATTATTTCTATTTATTACTAATTATTTCTATTTATTACTAATTATTTCTATTTATTACTAATTATTCCTATTTATTCCTATTTATTCCTATTTATTTATAATTATTACTATTTATTGCTATTTATTACGATTTATCCCTAATTATTGCTATTTATTCCTATTTATTACTATTTATTACTATTTATTGTTATTTATTACTATTTATTCCTAATTATTCCTATTTATTACTATTTATTACTAATTATTCCTAATTATTACTAATTATTCCTATTTATTACTGATAATTTCTATTTATTACCAATTATTTCTATTTATTTCTAATTATTCCTATTTATTACTAATTATTCATATTTATTGCTAATTATTCATATTCATTGCTAATTATTCCTATTTATTACTAATTATTCCTATTTATTGCTAATTATTCCTATTTATTACTATTTATTACTAATTATTAAAAATTAGTACTAATAATTTCAATTTATTATTACAAATAAATACTGAAAACAAAACAATTTAAATCTAATTTAATTACAACTAATCAAAAATAATTAAAATTAACATCAAAAAAATGAAATAAATACTAAATTAAAGAAAATATAAATACCTTTAAACTTGATCTCATATTGATGTAGATGGCTTCACAACTTTTTTGTGAAAAAAAACTAACTCACCCAGGTTTTCTCTCTGAAAATAGAGTTTGGAGGGAGAGAGAGAGAGTAAGAAATGAGAGGTGGATTTGAAAAAACGGATGGGGGTATATATAGGTTAGATTAGTTGCGACGCAAATAGTATTTTTTGCGATGAGCTACCCGTCGCAAATAGTATTTTTTGCGATGGGTCTTGTCACAAAAACCTTCGCCCGCATTAATTACGATCGGCGGTTAAAAGAGTATTTGCGACGAGACCCGTCACAAAAGGTACCTACCGACACACTATTTGGGATGGAAGAACATTCTGTCGCAAAAACCTATTTACCGCAGCCGGGTATTTGCGACGGGACCCGTCGCAAATACCCTCGGACTGATGCACTATTTGCGGCGGGGGAATACCCCCCGCTGCAAATAACCTTCCCGCGGTTTGCCGCACAAACCGCGCCAAACCTTTTTGCGACGAGACCCCAAATCCCGTCGCAAATAACCAAGTATTTGCGACGGAGGATTCTACCCATCACAAATAATCTCTGGGACGGACTATTTGCGACAAGATTAATTCTCGTTGGAAAAAGCTATTTTTCCCGTAGTGTTCTCCTTTTTTTTAAAGAAAAAATCCCCAATCCGTGCTGCGTGTCCCCCCACTTGTCATGTTCCCCATTCCCCCCTCCAGTCCCAGCTGACTGCCTCATGTGCGTCCTTAGGTCTCCGCCCCTCTTGTGTGTCCCCCAGTCTCGGTATCCCCATGGTCTCCTGTGTGTCTCGGTCTGTCACGAACCAACCCGGGTCGACCCTGAACCGGTCACCCGAGCCGGTCCGCGACATGGCCCGAGAGGCGTTCCCGATCCTCCCGGGCTGGCGACAAGCGCCAGGGCATCATTAGAGACTGTGGGAACGATTTCGCCCAATATAAATAAATAAGCATGCAAAGATAAAACAGAGCAGTGCAGAAAAGGTAAAATAAACAAAGTGACTAAACAGAGACAAACAGGAAACAAACTAACCAAACACGACGTCCGAACAACTCCGTGCGACCTCGCGGGTCGCTCTCCGACTCAACGATCAAGCGTCGCCCTAGGCGAGCGCATTCAAGCTATAGCCTGCACAAACACTCAAGATCAAAGCGCGACGACAAAACAACTTTGGAACCAAGGCGCGATGACACAACGCGTGTCCGAAGCCACATTATAAAGTCCGACACTCTGCATAATCAGTATCGAGGACTCAGACACATCCAAAAACTCACCAGAGCATGTGAAACAAAGCGGCGGGAATAAACGCTCACCTTGAAACTAAAGCGCGGCGATGACGGAACCTCAGAAACAAGGCACGGCGGTGGCGCACACTTGGAAACGCCCTGCGCGGGTCCTCAAACAATAATCCTACCAAAATAAACATAAAAAGATAACTCTCTACAGAGCAAAGGCCAAAGCAGGAATAATACTGATAATAATAATAATAATAATAGTAATAATAATAATTGTAATAATAATATCAATAATAATATTAATAATAATAATAATAATAATAACAAGATTAATAATAATAATAATAACAACAAAAATAATGATAATAATAGAAATAATAATAATAATAATAATAATAATATTAATATTAACAATAATAATAAAAATAGTAATAATAAAAATAATAATAAAAATAATAATAATAATAGAATAATTAATAATAATAACAATAATAACGATATTAATAATAATAATAATTATAATAATAATGATAATAATAGTATCAATAATAATAAAAATAAAAATAATAAAAATAATAATAGTAATAAAATTAATAATAATAATAATAATAATAAAATTAATAATAATAATAATAATAATAATAATAATAAAATTAATAATAATAATAATAATAATAATAATATTAGCAATACTAACATTAATAATAATAATGATCACATAAATCATAATTTTATAATAAAAAAGTTACTAACATATTAAATAAAATGAAATAGCAAATTAAATTAAAATAAATTAAAAAAAAAACGGACCTGTGCGGCGGAGCAGAAGGAGAAAGAAAAGAAGAAGAAGAAGAGAAGAAGAAGAGGAAGAAGGAAAGAAGAAGAAGAAGAAGAAGAGGAAGAAGGAAAGAAGAAGAAGAAGAAGAAGAGGAAGAAGGAAAGAAGAAGAAGAAGAAGAAGAGGAAGAAGAGGAAGAAGGAGAGAGCAGGGGCGCCGGCTGCCGTGGGTGCAGCAGGGGGTGCGGCTCATGCAGGAGGATGCCGGAGGGCTGCGGGCTTGAGCAGGGAGCAAGCGGGGGAGGCCGGGACGCCGGTTGTGCGCGCTGAACAGGGGAG
Source organism: Viscum album (assembly GCA_963277665.1). Classification (NCBI taxonomy): domain Eukaryota; kingdom Viridiplantae; phylum Streptophyta; class Magnoliopsida; order Santalales; family Viscaceae; genus Viscum; species Viscum album. Next base: position 477,399,008 of record OY728164.1, on the reverse strand, counting down.
GAGAGGAGGATGGGGCGGCTGGGTGCGACGGCGGACAGAGGAAGGCTGGGGCGCTGGAGGTCGCGCGGGAGAAGAGGGCAGGTCGGAGGAGAGGTGCTGCTGGCCAGAGGAGAGCAGGGAGGAGATCGGATGCCGGGGGGCTGCTGTATGCGGGATGCTGCAAGGGAGGGAGGAGGGTGTGCGCTGGCTGCTGAGGAGGGCGCCGCAAGCAGGGGGTCGAGTGCGAGGGGAAAGAGGCGGCCAGGAGGAGGGAAACTGAGGCGGGGCTGCTGCTCGGCAGCGGACAGAGGAGGGCTGCGCTGAGAGAGGGAGGTCGCAGGGTTCGGACGGTGCACTGGGGAGCAGCGGCGACGACTTCTTCGCGAAGGAGGAGACAAGGTCGGGGGGCCGTGCGCTGCAGCAGGAGGTAGGAGGAGGCGGCTCCCGCGGGGAGAAAGAAAAAGAAATGTATATATATATAAAGGGGGGCTAGGGTTAGAAGAAGGAAAGAAAAATAAATAAAAGAAAAGAGGTAAGAAAAATAAGTAAATAAATGAAACAAAAATAGTGATAATAATAAAAGAATGATAATAATAAAAATAATAATAACTTTAAGCTCTAATAACAATAATTTCATTTCATAATAATTATTTTATTGAATAGCGCAACTGCGCGGTCCGCACATGCCTCTAGCGACTGTGCGCGAACTAAGCGTGAGCTTTTGTCTGATCCAGAAGTTGTCAGACCGGTGTCCAGGCTGTCCGCACAGTCTCTGCCAAACATGTAGTGCATGCGCACTAGTCTAAAACTCAACCCAACTCTCGAAAAGAGAAAATAAATAAATAAATAACCATAATAATTAATAACATCTTTATTAAGATCAATTATAATAATAATAATAATAATAATTATTATTATTATTATAATAATCATGATGATAAAAATACAAATGATAAAAATATTCATTTCATCTTAATTAATAAAAATAATTATTAATAGCCATAAAAATATTAAGACAATCTAAATTGACATTTTCTAATTTATTTTTAATTCCCCTGAGCCGAAGAGGCCACGCAGTTGCATGGGCGAAGCCGCGCGGTGTCGCGCTCTATCCGCGCTTCCGACGACGTCGAACCCAAGATGCATACTTTTTATCAAACTCAAAACTTTCATCCGAGACTGAACGTGAACCACAGAAAAAAATAATTTAAAGCCAAAGAGATCATAAAATAAAATAAAAGCATGGTTTGGGGTGTGACACGGTCTCCCCATGGTCTCTCCCCCTGGTCTCCTGTGTGTCTATCTCGGTCTCTCCCCTTGGTCTCCTTTGTGTCTGTGTCGGTCTCCCTATAGTCTCTCTTGTGTGTCTCGGTCTCCCACCTGGTCTCTCCTGTGTGTCCCCTGGTCCCCCTTGTCTGTGTCTGTTCCCCGATCCCTTATGCATGTCCCGGTCCAGCTCCAGCCCCGCGGGCTTCTAAAATGTTGAAGCGGGTAAGATTCGAACCTTGCTTCACTTTGGTATAAGTCCTACGCTTAAACCACTAACCCATCTGTCTTTTTATTAATGTAGTACATATATTATTCTATTTATATATATTGATAAGTTTATTAAAATGTAAATTATTTGCATAATATATTTAAATACATATAATAAGTTTATTAAAATATGCATATATATTAATAAACATATATATATTAACAAATTTACACATAATTTATATATTACTGTATTTATATATATTAATAAGTTTATTGAAATAAACATTATTAAAATAATATATTTAAATACATATAATAAGTTCATTAAAATAAGCATATATATTAATTAACATATATATATTAACAAATTTACACATATAATTTATATATTATTGTATTTATATATATTAATAAGTTTTTTAAGATAAACATTATTTGCATAATATATTTAAATAAATTAAATAAATAACATGTATCTATATTTATATAAATATAAATATATATGTATATATATATATATATTTTTTGCACACCTCTATAAATTATATATTTACATATATTTAAATAAAATTATGTATGTATGTATTTATAAATACATTTATATCAAACACACACAAACACAAATGTGTATTTATATATTTATTTGTAATTGTTTATATTTATTTGAATACATGCATATATTATATATATATTTATATATTTATATTTTACCTAAATATATTATGCAAATATATATATATACATATTATATTTATACGTACACAATTAATATATATATATATATTACAAATTTATATGAATATAATACATTATACATTTTATAAATACATTCATATATGTATACAATATATACTATATATATATATTATGATTTTTTAAGAAAATAGTAGGGGTTCACAACCCCTCTGATCTCTTAAATCAGAGGGGGTTGTGAACCCCCTCTAATGTAAGACATTAGTGGGGGTTTAAGATGGGGTTTTGAACCCCCCACTAATGTCTTACATTAGAGGGGGTTGTGAACCCCCACTATTTTCTTAAAAAAAAACAAATTTCGTATAACACACACACACAACACCTCTAAAATCCAATTGAATATGTGTGTGTGTGTGTGTAGTGCATCTAACCAAATATATAGTGCCTGTAACTAAATATATAACGCCACTAATTATTAAAGTAGTGACCGTTTTAACATAACCGTCTCTAAAATCCAACTACATATTAAAAAAAATGCTAAAATTTTTAGAGGGGGTTGTGCAGAATCCTATCTAATGTTACAAAAAATGAATTTAGAGGGGGTTGTGCACAACTCCCTCTAAATAACCCCCTCTAATGTACTATTTTTTTGTAGTGCCTTAGACGGATGGTTAGACAGAGCGAGTGAATCAGATTTTAGAGGACATGCTCTGTACATGTGTTCTAGACTTTGGAGGTTCCTGGGATAACAATTTGAGACTGATTGAGTTTACTTATAATAACAGTTGCCAATACTCGATTCGAATGGCTCCTTTTGAGGCGCTCTATGGCTGGCCTTGTCAGTCCCCCCTATGTTGGGTTGAGTTAGGCGAGACGTCACTATTGGGGCCGAGTCTGGTGCAGGATATGTCTGAGAAGGTCAAGTTGATCAGGCAATGCTTATTGACTGCTCAAAGTTACCATAAATCATATGCTGACTGGAGGCGTCGAGACCTAGAGTTTTCTATGGGTAACAGGGTATTCTTAAAAGTGGCCCCTCGTATGGGCCATCATCGATTGGGAAAGTAAGGGAAGCTGACATCATGATATGTCAGCCCTTTTGAGATCACTGAGCATATTGGAAAGGTGGCATACAGGTTGGCCTTACCTTCTCAGTTGACATCTATCCATGACGTCTTCCATGTCTCCTAGTTGAAGAAATACAACCCGGATCCATCCCATGTGCTGAGTTGGGAAGAATTGGAGATAGATTTCGACTTGTCAGTTTTTGAGCGGCCAGTCCAAATAGTGGACTCTCAAGAGAAGGTGATTTGGGGCAAGTCTATTCTATTGGTCTGGGTTTGTTGGCAGCATGGTAGTGATACTCATGAGACATGGGATCAGAAGTCATGGGTTGAGGAATAATACCCGTTTCTGTTTTCCGATCAAGCTTCAGGTTGACTTTCTGGGACGAAAAGTTTTCATGGTGGAGATAATTATCACATACATGACTTATTTTAAAGGTATTTTTCATTTAATTTCCATTCTTGCTTTGTTTTGGGGGTTTCCCATGAATTTTGGTGGAAATGGTGGGTTTTCAAAATTTGGGCCAAACCGTGAGCCCATTTTCAGATTTAAAAATAAATTTTATTTCATTTATAAATCCTTTATTTTTAAACATTTTTCATCCATTACAATTCCTACTTGGCCTCCCCTAACCTATTAACACCACCATATCGATTTGGACCCTTTAGTAATGAATAATCATTATGTATTTGGGTTTTTATTTAAGAAATTGGGCCAGCCCAGAAGCCCATCTCCGGTTAAAAAAATTGGTTATTTAATATATTATTCAATGTTAATGATTTTTCAGTGATTCCACCTCTCACCTGAGCCCACTAAACCTAGATGCACCCCCATTATCTTTTACCCATATTTGGATCTCATTTGCTTTGCGGATTAGGTCAAAACATCTTAAGGTGTCATAATTCATCTAGATTTGAAGAAGTAACTTCTTTCCTTAATAACTCTTTTAATTATTACTATTTTCCCCCATTTCAGTTCTCACATGACCTTATTATAATAATTCAAACCTAAATTTTAGTTTTAGCTATTTTTAAATTCATCTACTAGTGTATTTGGGGCGATTTCTTTAAGATCCCTCAAGTGAGTGAGTCTCCTTCATTCTTCCTCCCTTTTGATTAGGGTTTTGTTTCTTTTTTCTTAGGGTTTCTTCCAATTATTATTGATTTTTATAATTTCCAAAAAGTTTGGCTTCGAACCTAGGGTTTTATCTTGGATTTATTGGCCTTTTATTTTTGTTTTAGGCTTAATCTAATTCCCTTGAGGTGCGGCGGTGGTGCAATTGAATTTTCTCACAAGGGATTCAATGTTTTAACAATTTTGGTAGGTGATTCCAATGTTTATGCAATCCTTGTGACCTATATGATGTGTTTATGATATTTTCATGTTTATTTCATTTGATTATTGCTACAAAAATTCGTTTTAATGGTGTTTGTAATGCAAGTGAATTTTGAGTGCAAATTTTATGTGAAATTGGGGATTTTTCATATAAATCTTTTATTGGTTCATTTGGGGATGACCTATAATTAATTATTTGATTATATTGAACTATATTAGGGTTTAAAATCATGTTTTTAATGGTTAATCTCTTTGTTTTTTTCTTTGAAAGTTTTTTTTAAATGGTGTTTGTGAAGAAAATGGACCTTAAGTGCCATGTTTGTGTGGAAATGAGGTTTTTTTTAAAAGATATAACTTATTGGTTCATATGGGGATGCCACATAACTGAATTTTTGGTTTAATTGAAGGGTATTGAACTTCAATTTTCTTTTTGTGACTTAAATTTTTTCACATAGTGTGCAAAGTGTATATTTCAAACAGTTTTGGGTGCAAAATAGTGTGAGATTTTGAGAAGTTGTTTTATTGAAAATCAAAATATTTTTTGTGTGTTTTAAGTGGTATAAAGTGTGTACATATACTATATTGTTTGTATGTGACCATTAGTAGTGTTTTTATATGAAAATGGATGTTTTTAGCATGCTTAAATTTTTTGAGAACAAAAGGGGAATCCTGGGTACCTAGGTGGATGAATATGTACTAGTACGGCTAGTGAACCAGATGGGTGTTGTCCCTGTTTCCCTGAGAAAATGGATAAAGAAAACTCTAAATAAAATATATGGATGATTATGGGGGACCACTATGTTATGGGTATGTTCCCTACTAGTGTCTCATGCACGAGAACAGATTTTTCTATGGTTACTTTACATTGAGGTATGAGGTACATATGGCCCGAGACTATCTAGTGCCTAGGGGTGTTCCCGGTTTTGGTGCTCATTGGATTGGTGGTATTTACCCTTGTCTTAGGGTGTGCTTGGCTTTACATTAAAATAGATAACATTATAAGGTTTGGTGTCCTGAGAACCAACATTTTTTTACTTTGATTACATGAATGCACACTTATTATATATTGTTCATTATTCTGCATGAATATAATATAACAATGTCCTGGAATATTTGTTGCATTGATAAGGTCACGGCAGATCCCTGCTTTGATGAGAACCTTGAAATGATATAACAATATTATTTAATAAAGTTCTGCGGTTGGATGACATACTATGATAGGAAACATAGTATACATACCATCATGTGAGAGTACTCGTAAGAAGACGAGACTCTCTCTCATGGAGTTCGCACTTGGTAATCTCCAAGATGGAAGATTATGAGAACAGACCCTCCAGTAGTAATTCCATATGTTTTGGTGTCATCAGACATTACTATCTATGAGCTTGTGTAATGGTCCTTAGACTGAAATATTATCATTAACTCATGTCATGACTCGCGCACTTAGATTTGTTGACGAAAACTGTCACGAAGACAGTTGGCGGGAAGTAGGGTACGTTGGGTGCATCACGAATGACATGTTGTTAATGGATAAGTCGAGGAAGGATTTGTCCCTTCCATATTTATGGAAATAGATATCTTTGTCCCTTTGATTGAAATAGAACTTTCGAACAAATTCCATGTCCATGGTGACACGATGAGTTCATTTCTGGAAGTCAAAGAATAACAGATCAAGCATATAGGTTTATGACACTGCCATGAAACCTACTTGATGAGATATTGAGACAAAGGGATTAAATTACATAGTAAGTGTTTGTATGAGGTGTCACGTCAATGCGGAGTCAACTTCTTTCTCTTGGGTGTCTTAACCCATTGCTAGACAGTAATCTTGGACTTTAGGCAAGCCCGCCTAATGCCAATGAGAAAGAGGCCTAGAGGGTCACACACTAAGTGTATCCAAGTATCTCAAGTAGAATAAAGATTATTCCCATACATGGTTTAATAATTATTCAAGGAATCCTAAATCGTTTTAATGTTGGAGGAAGAATAAAATAAGTACACGCCATGTATTAATCATTACACGCTGTGTAGTTTTATTTTGAAAACAAGTACACGCCGTGTATTATTGAATGTACATGCCGTGTAGTTTTCATTTTGGAAAGGAAATGAATAAATTAAAACAAGATATGCACGTCGTGTACATTGAATGTACACACCGTGTAGTTTTCAATGAAAAACAAGTACACACCATGTATTTATGATTATATGCCGTGTAGTTTTTCCAGTCGGGATTTTGAGGAAATAATATCATTTTATTAAATGATATCTATTATAATCAGTGTGGGAACATGTCAAGAAATTAATGACTCGACATGGGGTTTTCAAAAGATTCAATGAAATAAATAAAATGCGCAACGTGTTTATTTATTATCATAACTCTACAACCTCAAACTCGATTATAAATATCCTCACAACCCCAACTCTTTTCCTAAGAGAATCATTGTACACAACAATTCTGGATAATTCTCACAAGACTGAAAGAACTCCATCCTCCAAGAACACTCTCAAGACTGAGAGAGTTCCACCTCCATCGGATCAAGGCGATCTAAGGCGGACAACGTAAGTAAAGGCTTCTCCACGCTAGCACCCGAAGATTCCTTTGGCGACGTCTAGAGATATGTGGTGCACGTGTGGATCACCACTAGAGGAAGTATACACTTGGATTCTACGACGCAGCGACGAATCACATCGGAACATGATTGGAAATATCAACGAAGTAAGAATGCCATAAAAGGTACTTCTTTTCAATTAATTAAATTAATTATAATCAACCTGTAATGATCTTTCCTTTGTGGTTCCGAGAATTTTTCTCTTCTTTGTCTATTTCTGTGATTTGATCCGTGGAGACTGGCGTTTATCGTCATATTGATCCAGGATTGATCATTGCAAATGACAAAAATCCAAGTGGGCACATCCACCCATGAGATTCCGCTGCACCCGAGACCTTCAAGTGGTATCAGAGTGAGTCACAACGTTGATTATAGTTATTTAATTTTTGTTGATAATTTATGCATTTATATTTGATTCAATTTAAGATAAATCGTTCTATAAAACTGAATGAATGAGATCTGTTCTTACTCCTTCGTTTCTCGATTCACATCACAAAAACGACCTTTTAATTTTAATTTTGATTAAATTAAAAATGAGGAACTCATCCAGAGGAGCCACTCTTTCTGTCTGTACAACACAAGAATACACGGCGTGTAGTGAAAACTACACGCTGTGTACTTAGGTTCAATAAACTGGTACTGGTCCTCCAAACCATGCCCTGAGAATTGAGTATGCCTAAGTATTTATTACACTGTGTTGACCAGAAATGAATGGTGCGTGGAACCAGAATACACAACGTGTATGTTGAATCAACACGCCGTGTAGTCCGATCCGGCCCAGGTGAAATCGTGTACAAGGAGAAGCCGTGTTCCACGTATATGGGATTGCTAGGCCAGTAACTACGTAACAAGGAAGTACACGCTGTGTTAGATTAATCTACACGCTGTGTACTCCAAAATTTACAAAGTACAGAAAACACGCCAAAGCCCCCGACGTGTACTTAGGATAAAGGGTGAAAAATACATGATGTGTAGGCTATATTACACGCCGTGTACTTTCCAGAAATGGGATTTCTCCAGGTTTCCTCCAAAAGTACAAAGACCTGTACAAGAAATATGGATGAGAATAATCTCGAGGAAATTCAGAAAGGAATTTATGATAAATAATTGATTAATTATAAGATCATAATTAATTTAATTCAAGAATGACTTATCTTGAAGAAATAGAATGATTAAAAGAATTTGAATTCTAAATATGCGTAAATGTCATTGCATGATATGAATGATCATGATCTAGACCAAAGACCCTTTGTATGTGTGTATGGTTTCATTTAAATTTGTTTAATTTAAATTCGTTGGCCTATGAGCCTTCTTCTAATAAAATTTAGGGCCTGCATGCCCATGGTTTCTTTAATGTAAACCCCATGTAATGGAGGATCTCCCAAGCCAGTGGAGATGGTTCAAAAATCTGAAGCTGAGGCGAAACCAACCTAAGAAGATGCAAAGTTGGACATATGGGAGCTGCAAAACCCGAACCATCGGGTTCAAGGTGTTTTCCCTAGGTCAGGGTTAGATTATCAAAAAATGCTAGATAAGATAAACAATAGAATCTCATGATCATGCCATCTTATTTTATTTCTATATGATTTCATGGTTTATTTGTTATGTATGTGTTGTCGCGATCACATAATTAATGAAATAAACAAGCATGCAAAGATGGAATAAATAAAAACTGGACTATGTGTAAACATTATTAGAACATGGTTAATCACTTAAGAAAGCATCACTTAATATTAACAAGCATGTGATAATGAAAAACTATGCATAAAGAATAAAATCCCTCAAATACCATATTAAGTCATACCAAGCCTTCTGTTACTTGATTAAGGGCAAGACTCAATAAAACTATGTGTTTGACCAACCATTTTTGGGACACTTACTTTTATAAAGGAAGCTCTTATGAAGGTTTCAGGTTGACTTAAACATTTTACATCAAGATGAGTAGCCCTTACTAGACTTGTTGTAAAATAGAGGCAAGTGTTGAGGAAATCCAAGTCAGGATTTCAGGATTGGGGAGTCCACTCAATAGATCAAGGAACTATAATCTCACAGTTGGCAAAGACCTGCCTACCTAAATACCTTAAAATAGCTTGACCAACCCTTGTTGGGGTTATGAGAAGGGGAATATGGATCCTTTCCATTAGAATGTCAAAGCAACTGGACATTCTGAGTTCAATGGTGAGGGCCATTAGGACTTGATAAAATAGTGTGAGACTTAATAAAATTTATTATTTCTCATAAAATGTAATCAAGAAAGTACTGATAAATATTCTCTTTTAATTTGTAGAATCAATATTAGAAGCTCATCAACCACTGATTCACGCTCAAATTTACCCAAGAGAAGAAGGTAGAACAGTCCTTATAGTCTAGCTTGGGTTGTCGAATCCTCAGAGACCTAAGAAGTAACCACATACACGTACATTCTATGGATTTTTTCCGGCTATGAAGTGACCAACTTGGATTGATTTTAGATGGGTTTAAAGGATATCTAACAGATTTAAGGGAATTTAATTTAAAATAATGAGTTGATCCTAGGTTATCGCTCGGGGTGGATTGGACGTATTTCCTTTTCAATGATTTCAATTTCTTATATTTGAGACGGGTTCATTTAAGAAGATAAAACAACATCATCACTTACTGGTTTAATGACTAAAACCCTTAATACTAATCACATATACACTTGAAGGATCAAAGTTTTGATCACTTCAAGGTAAAAGTTCGTATTATCACTTGAAGTGTGTGGCCTTAAATTCAACAAGGACGATGGAGTTTAAAAATCATCAAATAAAATCTCAATTAAAGAAGTGATTAAACATTAATGGGGTGATAAATAACATCCAATCCAGCCCCTTTATACTCCCTTAGATCAACCCATATGTGGGTTATCCCTCTATTGATGCTATGGTTTCAATGGAAGCGGGAAGTAGACTCATGAGGGAGGAATTGAAGAAGTAAAGAAAACAATAAAAAGAAAATGATCACTCCACCGTTGTGTGAATAATCTCAGAAGGTTTAGTGTGAATAAATTCACACCTTGAACCAACAGTATCAAATTTATATGAAGAACAATAGAATAAGAGGAAAAGAAGAGCTTTTATTAAGAAACTAAAGTGAATTGAACAACTTACATGTGAAAGACAAACTTAAGACAACAAAATCGCAGCATAACATTACAATTGAACAAATCACCAAATATCCTAAAATAATCCACCACCACTACCTTAAATAGGAATTTTTTGAGCCTTGGGTCAAGCCTCCAATAGTAAAAAGCATCTCAATTAATTTTGGTAGGCCATAGGTGGGTGGAAAGTTGAGGGAGAGTTGATTTTTCCACCCTTGACCCGAGGTGGCATCCAGATTTCATCCACCGAATAGACGTGCTTGGAAGACTTTCTAGATGACCTAATTAGAGTGGGCCATAGAAGAAGAAAATGTATCCCCGGATGTATCCTAACCGGCTGTAAAATTTGGGCCCATTTTTAGTTGTGTATTAAGAGATATGATTATATTAGTGGAATGTGTTTCTGGGCCATAGAATCTGGCCCATAATTTTATATCTAACTTGGGCCGCCTCAATGACCACAATGGAGGCCAAATTATCACTGGATCCTGAAGAATTATTTGTTCCTATATATTTATTCTAGAATCCCATGGAATTTGGGCTTCATTGGGTCTGTAATGTGGGTCCCAAATTCTCATCAGTTGGCCAGTGTCCAATCTGCCTTCTCAAGAATTGCTTCCATTAATCTCCAAATATCTCCATCATCCTTTATGAATCCTCCATTGATCCCTGAATAAAACATGTTCAAAATTAAGTGTAGATAAATTTACCAAAATATCAAATTAAAATATGGATAATTACATTCTTTAAAATCAGATGAATCATTGGGTACTTTAAATGATGTTAAAAAATGTACCACATAATAGTGCATTTTAAGAAGGTATTAGAATCATAATGTGAAATGATGTTCAAAGTGTAAAATTCACTAAAATTGTATTTATGAATAATAAATAAAATGAATATTATATATATTAACAATTAATATTAGCCTCATTTAGTGGCTAATCACACCCCCCAACTTAAGTTTTGTTAGTCCCGATCAAAGTATATCTCAATAATACGAAATTCGAATTTCCTTTTACAAAAACATTTTAATACACAATGATCACCAAAAACCCTTATACCAAAAAATCATGAAACCCATCAAAATATTTTAATACATGATAGTTTTATAAACAGATCCCAATCCCAAGCCCATTTCTTTGGTCAAATTCATTTCCATATTTCATCCAATATCAATTAAGTATGAGGATGTGTTGTGCATCACAATAGACATGAGGGTTCATATTTATTCAAGGGGTAAATGACGTAAGCACTAGGTGGAATCAAATTTCAATATTAAGATGAGTATTCAATTTTTTTTATTGTATTATATATTTTTTATTTTTATTTTTTTTATTTTTTTGTAATTTTTCCATGGTAATTGAAATTGCACTCAAAAGAGTCAACCCCTGTAGCGAGACTTTGTCAATGACTCCCAGGCTCAAAGATCTTAGGGCACCAAGTGAATCCCACATACTCGGGCATCATCTCGAGTTAACTCAGTCAAAAACAAATTCAAATTACCAAAAATAGAGATAAAATTATTAACTCTGGGTCAGACAACCATGGAGTCACGATCCCCAAGTGCCGAAAGCCACGCATTAGGTCATTTCATTGATCTACGTGCAAATTTATTGTTTTTTTATTTTTTATTTTATTTAATACTCATATTAAAACTAAAATGATCACCAAACCTATGCTATTTATTTAAGGGACCCCATGAACTCAAACTAATACCCCACTATCCAAAGGATGTGCATTGTGATCTTTTTTTTGGATGAAAATATAAACAATGAAATATCACCTTGGACATCCAAACTTTCCAAAATCTATGCTCATGAAATTATACAAGGATTAAAATCAGAATCAGGGAATGTTAAATTATTTGATATTCAGTTTCTAAGTGTGCAATGTGTATTACCATGTTCAAAGTTAAAGGAATTTTTCCTTCCATTTACACAATTTTTTTTCTTTAAATCATTCATTTTTTTGACAGGAAATCATTTTTTATTTTATCTCCCCCCAACTTAAAATAACATTGTCCCTAGTGTTTAAAGAAAAGAAAATTTAGAAGGGGGTAGAGGTATAAAATGAAATTTCAAAAAGGAAATTGAAAATAAGGATCATGGAATGAAGTCACCTAGTTGTTAAAGTTGAAATTCTTGCTGCTCCCTTTTAATCCTTTGATATCCATGTCACTTACAGAGTTCCCTAGTAGAAAAAGGAAAAACAAAACAAAAAAAACAAAAAAAACAATATATATATATATTTATATAATAAATAAAGTAAAATATAAGTATATATATAAAAATTATAGAATAAGGAAGCACAAAAAGTCATAGGTCAGTGGTAAGCACGCGCCCCTGTCTCCCTTCGGTCTCGGGTTCGATTCCCCGCGGCTTCGCCGGTTGTGACGGGGTTTTCCAAATGACCTACGATGTGGCATTTTTTTTATTATTGTTATATATTTTTATTTTTATTTTTTTTGTATTTTTATTTTAACCTACAAACACATAAAAAAACGAACCGATGATACATTGTATTCTTTTTAAATTTCTGGCCAAGGTATTACTCGAAGATCACACCACATGACACAGATGAATATGATGATCCCCTTTCGTACCCATCCATACTTAGAATAAAAGAACAGGTCAACAGTCTATATTTTTTTTTAAATATAAAAATGATTATTTAATCCTATTTGAAAAATAAATATGATTTAAAAAATATTGGAAACATGAAAACCACGGGTTTCCTCCCGTGCAGCACTTTGTTTAATGTTGTTAGCCCGACATGGACCCCTAATTGATTAATTATTTTCATCATCTAAGGTAGGTTCACACAATTCTTAATAAACTTCATGTTTTTAGAATGGTTCTATGAATGGTTTGACTCTATGACCATTAAATTTAAATGTTTGACCATTGGTGGGATCTTGAATTTCAACAGACCCATGGGGGTACACCTTATGCACTATGTATGGACCTGACCATCTGGACCTCAACTTTCCTGGGTGTAAATGAAGTTTAGAACTATACAAAAGAATAGTTTTACCTGGTTCAATGTGTTTTTTTAAGATTTTGAGATTGGTAGGCTTGTACTTTAGCTTTATTGATCCTTGAATTTTCATAAGCCCCCATCCTAAGTTCCTCTAGTTCATTGAGATCTAATTTCTTTTTTGTTTCGGCCAATGAGAGGTCATAATTAATTTTCCTAATTGCCCAAAAATCCTTATGTTCAATCTCCACTAAAAAATGGCAAGCTTTACCATAAACCAACCTATATGGGGACATTCCTAAAATGGTTTTATATGCGGTTCGATAGGCCCAAAGAGCATATAAGAGTTTCTCGGACCAATCTTTCCTAGAGGGATTGACAGTTTTTTCAAGAATATTCTTAATCTCCATATTTTCTAACTCATCTTGACCATTGGTTTGAGGATGGTATGCAGTGGAAACTTTATGATAAATACCATACTTAGACATTAGTGAAGAGAATGGACGGTTTCAAAAATGGGTTCCTCGATCACTGATTATAGCCCTAGGAATTCCAAATCTAGAGAAGATGTTTTCTTTTAGGAATCTAATCACAGTTTGATGATCATTGGATTTTGTGGGAATGGCCTCAACAAATTTTGAGACATAATCAATAGATAAGATAATGTAAAGATATCCCCTAGTGTTTGGGAAGGGACCCATGAAATCGATTCCCCAACAGTCAAAGATTTCAATCACTAAGATGGGAGTGAGTGACATTTGATTCATTTTTGTGATGGACCCTACTTGTTGACACCTATGACAACTTTGACAAAATGTGTAGGAGTCCCTTGAGAGGGTGGTCCAGAAGAGACCACACTGAAGAATCTTAGAAGAGGTTTTCTTAGAGGAAAAGTGACCTCCACATGCCTCACTATGACAGAATTTAAGGATGGACTCTTGTTCAGACTCTGGAACACACCTCCTAATGACTGGGTCAAGGCATAACTTATAGAGGTATGGATCATCAAACACATAGTTTCTAACATCAGAAATGAATTTCCTTCGATCTTGAGTCCCTAAGAATTTTGGAACGACTCATGTAACTAAGAAATTGGCTATGTCGGCATACCAAGGGTAGTCACTCACAGAGTATAGGTGTTCATCAGGGAATGAATCAAATACAGAAAGGTGATTTGAGTTGTCTTTTAATTCCATCCTAGATAGGTGATAAACTACAACATTTTCAACACCCTTTTTATCCTTAATTGTGAGGTCAAATTCTTGTAAGAGAAGGACCCACCTAATCAGTCTAGCCTTATCATCTTGTTTTTGGAAGAGGTATTTTAGTACATAATGGTCAGTGAACACAGTGATGGGGGATCCTAAGAGGTAGGACCTAAACTTCTCTAAGGCAAACACAATAGCAAGTAACTCCTTTTCAGTGGTGGTGTAGTTAATTTGGGAATCATTTAAGGATTTGCTTGCATAATCAATGACATAAGAAGTTTTATCACAACGTTGTACCAACACATCTCCTAAAACAAAGTCACCTGAATCACACATAAGTTCGAAAGGAAGGTTCCAATTTGGAGATTTAATAATGGGAGGAGATGTGAGAGAGGATTTGAGGGTTGAGAATGAACCCTCACAGCTTTCTGTCCAAACAAATGGAGCATCCTTTACTAGGAGATCACAAAGGGGGTGAGAGATTGAACTAAAGTCCTTGATGAATCTTCTATAGAAACCAACATGTCCTAAGAAATACCTCACTTCCTTGACATTTTTGGGTGATGGAAGGGGACTAATAATGTCAACCTTGGATTTATCAACTTCAATCCCCCTACTTGAGACTAGATGGCCTAGAACTAGTCCCTCTTTAACCATGAAATGGCATTTTTCCCAGTTTAGGACTAGATTCTTTTCTTCACATCTTGACATGACTCTCTCTACATTCCTTATACATCCCTCAAATGTATCCTGAAGGGCATGTGTTTGAAAGCAAAGGTGCCGAATGGACATGTGAATGTAGTCTTCCCTTGATCCTCTAGGGAGACCTCAATTTGATTATACCCTGAGTACCCATCTAAGAAACAGTAGAACGCATGACCTACCACTCTCTCAAGGACTTGGTTAATGAATGGTAAGGGGAAATGGTCCTTCTTAGTGAATGATTTTACCTTCCTATAGTCAATTCAGACCCTCCATCCACTACTCACCCTTGTTGGAAGAATCTCTCCATCCTCATTGGTTATCATTGTGATTCTAGCCTTTTTTGGAACCACTTGTATTGGGCTCACCCATTCACTCTCATCTCTGGGATATATGATACTAGCTTTTAACAATTTCAGAAGTTCTTTCCTTACTACCTCCATGAGATTAGGATTGATTCGCCGTTGAGGTTGATGACATGGCTTTGAATCAGATTCCAGAACAATCCTATGAGTCCCAATAAGTGGGCTAATCCCAAGAATATAAGATAGGGTCCAAACAATGGCTTTATTATGTTTCCTAAGGAAATCTAGAAGCATCCTTTCATGATTGGCTTCAAGAGAAGAAGAAATGACAATAGGATGTGTTTGATTTTCCCCTAGGAAAGCATACTTGAGTGTAGCAGGAAGTTCCTTCAATTCAAGATCAGGTTAGTTCAGAATTTCAGTAGAAGATTGGGACATTAGATCAAGATAAATTTTGTTTCCTAGAGTTTTAGATAGGATTGATTCCCCACATGTAGAAGTTTTAGCTACTAGATTGGCTTGATAAGATTTAGGGAAGGAAGTTTGAGTGGTCTCCATGACAGTGGTTTCCTGAAAGGTTTCACTATTTTTTGGACCTAAGACTTCATCATAAGAGCAATTTGAAAATGATTCAAGCCAAGGACATAAACTTCCTTCATACGAATAAAGGAAATCAATCTCATCCTGACTTAAACATCCATCAAATATTCCTTGATGTTCTATGGATTCATTATCAATGCTTCCTATCATGTTTACTTCATGAATGTCCTAGTCATCCCCTATTTGTGCGCTTGCATTATATATGTTAAAGTCTAGACTCAAGTTTCCAAATGTGATGTTCATGTTCCCATTTCGGACTCAGATAACAGAGTTGATTGTTGCAAGGAAAGGACGACCAAGGATGATTGGAGTTTGTTCCTTATTTCCTAAGTTTGGATGGTTGTAAAGGACAATAAAGTCAGCAGGGTAGATGAAGTTTTCAACCTTTACCAGAGCATCCTTTAAAATCCCCTTTGGAACCCTAATGCTACGATTAGTAATTTGAAGTGTGACAGATGTGGGTTGGAGCTCTTTTAGGCCTAACTGACAGTACACAACATATGGTATGAGATTTACACTAGCACCTAGGTCACACAAGACCTTGAAAACTTTGCTCTCTTCTAGTTCAACATTGATGTAAGGGCAACCTGGGTCTTTCAACTTAGGAGGAATGATCCCTTGAATGGTGGTACTCACATTAGCAGCCAAAAGGACTTGGGTTTTATGTGAAAATTTTCTTTTAAAAGTGCACAAGTCCTTAAGGTACTTTGAGTAGGCAGGTATGGTTTGGATTGCATCGAGAAGGGGAATGTTCAACTTGACTTGTGAGAAGATTTACCTCAATGTTTCACTCAATTCAGGCTTGGTTTCCCCCCTCATACGTTGAGGAAATGGTTCAGGTTGTGGGGTTGTTTGTTGAAGAGTTGTTTCTTTGACAATGTTATCCTGTTTTTTAGTTTGATCATTTGGTTCTTTTGAATTTTCATCCATGTTTGAATCTTCAGGTGGGTTCTAAATTAGTTGTTCAGATTTCTCAATTGATTTCCCACTTCTTAAAATAGTCATAGTCTTTAGTTTTTCATGAGTTGTTTGAGTGAAACTTGACTCTCCCCTTGAAGTTGAGGATGGCACCACCTGAGTAGGCATGGGTGCCTTTCCGGTTTTGATGGTTTAAAGTTATTATTTTAGGGAAGAGACTTCTGAGTTCATCCTCTCCATTTGTTTGCATAGTTGTTCTAGTAGGCTTTGTGGAACAGTTTGGGTTGGTGCTTGAGAATATTGGTTTATCCCAGGGGGATATTTTGGAGGTGGGATGGTTTTTTGAAAATGGACCAGTGGCTGTTGGTATTGGATAGGTTGGGTTTGGAACTGGTTATGGGTTTGGTATTTCTGATGGGGGTAAGCATTTTTTCCCTGTGGTTGGCTAGGTTGTTGGTTATCTTTCCAGCGGAAGCCTGGGTGGTCATTATACCTTGGGTTGAAGTTATTTTGGTATTGGGACTTTTAAAAGTTCAAAGAATTTACTTCCGCTGGGGGTCCTCCTGAAAGAACATCCTTGATGGATGGAATGGTTAGGCAGTTGTCTGTCTTATGGTCATGTTTGTCACAAATTGTGCAAACAAGGTCTACAGTTTGGATTTCATGGACTTTTCTAAGGTCTATTTCTTCAACCTTCCTAGAGAGTGCTGCAAGTTTAGCCCTAAGGATTTCCTCTTCTCTAAGTGTACGAATTCCAGTAGTTATTTGTGTCTTTTCAGAATAAGGTGAAGTTCCCCATGTTTGGTTTTGTTCAGAAAGGCTTTCTAGATACTCGTAAGCATCATTTGGGGCTTTGTTTTTAAAGGTCCCATTACACATCATGTCAATGAATTGTTTGTTCCCCGGACCCAAACCTTTATAGAAAATTCTCACTTGTTCAGGAATAGAAAAACCATGGTGTGGAACCATGTTTAGAGTATCTTTGAACCTCTCCCATGTTTCATAGAATGACTCTCCCTCTTTTTCAAAAATGTTTTGGATTCTCTTTTTAAGTGCAATTGTTTTGTAGCGGGGAAAGTATTTTTTGTAGAATTTTCTTTGTAGTTAGTCCCAAGAGTTTATGGATGATGGTCTCAAATTTTTTAGCCAATTTTTAGCTCGATCCTTTAAAGAAAAAGTAAATAGCCTCATCTTAGCTGATTCTAGTTGATGTGGGAGACACATGGTTTCTACAATGTCATTGAACTCCTTAATGTGAAGGTAGGGCATCTCGGACTCCATTCCATGGAATGTGGGAAGATGGTTTAGGACATGGGGTTTAAATATGTGGTTGGAATATTCTAGGTAATTGTGTATAATTCATGAGGTGGCATTGGTCTAAGAAGGTGTGAGTTAGTCATTCATGGTTTGATCAATTGCATTCCCCAAGTTTGGGGCTGCCTCATTTGGGTTTCCATTTTTGTTCCCACCTGGGTTTATGAGTTGGTTTCTTTGAAGAACTTCCATTGAAATTGGCTCAATTTTGGAATCTGGAGTATTAGAAATATTAGGATCTAATGGAAAGATTTCCCTTGGTGTACTTTACTCCACAACCCCAGGACTATCCACCCTAACTAGACGGTTTGATTGATCGCGGGTGTAGGCGGACATGCGCCAAAAGGAAAAAAAAACGAGAAAGGGACAAGATAAGAGAATTTGGATGAGAAAAGAATAAATGGGGAAGAATAGAATGGGTGTTTAGATTACTTACTTGGGTCCCTGTAAATAGTGCCAAAATTTGATTCACGCTCAAATTTACCCAAGATAAGAAGGTTAAACGGTCCTTGTAGTCTAGCTTGGGTTGTCGAATCCTCAGAGACCTAAGAAGTAACCTATAGACACGTACATTCTATGGAATGTTTTAGGATATTAAGTGGCCAACTTGGATTGATTTTATATGGGTTTAAATGATATCTAATATATTTAAGGGAATTCAATTTAAAATAATGAGTTGATCCAAGGTTATCTCTCAGGGTGGATTGGACGTATTTCCTTTTCAATGATTTCAATTTCTTATATTTGAGATGGGTTCATTTAAGAAGATAAAACAACATCATCACTTACTGGTTTAATGCCTAAACCCCTTAATACTAATCACCCATACACTTTAAGGATCAAAGTTTTGAGCACTTAAAGGTAAAGGTTCATATTAGCACTTGAAGTGTGTGGCCTTAAATTCAACAAGGACGATGGAGTTTAAAAATCATCAAATAAAATATCAATTAAATAAGTGATTAAACATTAATGGGGTGATAAATAACATCCAATACAACCCCTTTATACTCCCTTGTATCAAACCATAAGTGGGTTATCCATCCATTTATGCTATGGTTTCAATGGAAGCGGGAAGTAGACTCATGAGGGAGGAATTGAAGAAGTAAAGAAAATAATAAAAAGAAAATGATCACTCCATCGTTGTGTGAATAATTTCACAAGGTTTAGTGTGAATAAATTCACACATTGAACCAAAGGTATCAAATTTATATGAAGAAAAATATAATAAAAGGAAAATAAGAGCTTTTATTAAGAAACTAAAGTGAATTGAATAACTTACATGTGAAAGACAAACTTGAGACAACAAAATCGCAGCATAACATTACAATTGAACAAAGCACCAAATATCCTCAACTCCTCCAACACCACTACATTAAATAGGAATTTTTGGAACCTTGGGTCGAGCCTCCAACAGTAAAAATCATCTCAATTAATTTTGGTAGGCCATAGGTGGGTGGAAAGTTGAGGGAGAGTTGATTTTTCCACCCTTGACCCGAGGTGGCATCCAGCTTTCATCCACCGAACAGACGCACTTGGAAGACCTTCTATATGGCAGAATTATAGTAGTCCATAGAAAAAGAAAATGAATCCCATGATGTCTACTAATCTCCTGTAAAATTTGGACCCATTTGGAGTTGTGGATTCATAGATATGATTAGATTAGTGGGATGTTTTTCTGGGCCACAGAATCTGGCCCAGAATTTTATCTCTAACTTGGGCCGCCTCAATGACCACAATGGAGGCCGAATTAGCACTGGATCCTGAATAATTATTTGTTCCTATATATTTCTTTTAGAATATCACGGAATTTGGGATTCATTGGATCTGTAATGTGGGTCCCAAATTCTCATCAGTGGGCCAGTGTCCAATCTGCCTTCTCAAGAATTGCTTCCATCCATCTCAAAATATCTCCATCATCCTTTATGAATCATTCATTAATCCCTGAATGAAACATGTTCATAATTAAGTGTAGATAAATTTCAAAAAATATAAAATTAAAATATGGATAATTACATTCTTTAAAATCATATTAATCATTGGGTACTTTAAATGATGTTAAAAAATGTACCACATAATAGTGCATTTTAAGAAGGTATTACAATCATAATGTGAAATGATGTTCAAAGTATAAAATGCACTAAAATGGTATTTATGAATAATAAATAACATGAATATTATATATATTAACAATGAATATTAGACTCATTTAGTGGCTAATCAACCACATTTTCTCTGTGATCAATTCTGGACAAAGACAATATCCTCACCGGCAGTAACATTCAGGAATGGTTTAGGCGCCTTTGGGTTATCCTATGCCATGAACGAAAGTTTTACTTGCTGAAGTACTCACTTTTTGATTCTCCTGCCCAAGGGGTGAGTGATCAATATTTCCTGATCTATGATCAACATTTTAACGATTCACTTGACGTTCAATGTTTGATGTTATCATCAATGTCTAGTGAGCTCATGAAGTCTCATGAAGACATGGATGCCTATAGCATGCTCGAGTACCTCCATGGTCTATACCAGGAGAGAGAAAGACAGGAAAGGTTTGAGATCTCCAAGGCTCTATTTCGGGGCAATCTTGGAGAGGGTTCCCCAGCCGGGCCTCATGTAGTCAAGCTCATTGGCTACATTGAGCGCTTGGAGGTTCTAGGGTTTAAAATCCCCAAGGAACTGGGTACCGATCTCATTCTTGCATCACTCCCCCATAGATTCTCTAACTTTGTTGTAAATTTCAACATGAACAACATTGAGCAGTCTCTATCTGATCTTCTTATCCTTATTCACCAAGTGGACAATGATATGAAGCGTGAAAAGCCTTCTGTACTTATGGTGAATAAAAGGAAAGGGAAGGCGAAGAGATTTAAGCCCAAAGCTTCTTCAAGGCCTTCCAAGAAAAGGAAGATCAAAGGGGAGGCAAGAGAACAGGATGCTGTTTGTTTCGCATGTGGCAAGAAGGGCCACTGGAAGAAAAACTACACCCAGCCAAGGAAGCAAGGGGAAGCTTTAGGTGCGTTTGTCATCGAATGCGATCTATCTGTTTATACAAATTGGGTATTAGATACAGCTTTTGGTGATCACATATATATCCAATTATAGGAACCAAGTAGATTTAGGAAGATTGATCGAGGGGAGGTAGATCTACGAGCAGCCAATAGAGCCATACTTTCTGTTGTAGCTGTCGAGGACTACCACCTCACATTGCCAACTAGAATGATATTGGTTTTAAAAGGATGTTATTATGTACCCTCTATAACCAAAAACATTATATCAGTATCCAGATTAGATATTGATGGATTCATCTTCAAGTTTGGAAATGAATGTCGTTACTTTTATAAAGATAACATTTGTTTTGGTAGGGAACATTTATATAACGAACTTTACGTGTTAGACTACACAAACCAAGTAATGGAAATCGATGACAAAGTTAATTCACATGACTCATAACACACCCAACTTTGGCATCACTAGATAGGTCATGTAAATGAGAAACATTTGACAAAATTGCATCAAGATGGGTATTTAGATTCTTTCAAACTAAAACCACTTAGTGTATGTCATGCGTGTCTACAAGGCAAAATGACCAAAGCCCCATTTAGTGGGAAAGGTAAAAGGGCTAAAGAGCTTCTATAATTAGTTTACACAGATGTGTGTGGACCATTTTTAGTTGAATCAATGGGTGGGTTCTTGTACTTCATAACTTTTACTAATGATTTTAGTAGATATGGATATATTTACTTAATGAGGTATACATCAGATTCTTTTGATCAGTTCAAAGAATACAAGAATGAAGTTGAGAACCGGCTTGGTAAGAAGATTAAGAAACTCCACTCAGACAGAGGAGGAGAATATCTTAATCAGGAATTCATTGATTTCTTATGGGAGTTTGGGATTCTATCTCAACTCACTCCTCCTTAAACGCCTCAGTAGAATGGTGTAAGTGAAAGGAGGAACCTCACCCTGTTGGATATGGTGAGATCAATGATGAGTCATGCGAGTCTTCCACTATCCTTTTGGGGATATGCATTACAAATAGTATCACACATACTAAACCAAGTACCAACTAAATTGATAAATGGTATTCTATACAAATTGTGGAGTGGATTAAAAACCATGTTATCAAATTTACATGTATGGGGTAGCAAAGAATTTGTTAAGGCCTCTTCAGGTAACGAGCTTTCACCCCGAGGCACAAAGTGTATCTTTATAGGATATCCCAAGGAAACAAGGGGATATTACCTATATAACCCCTCAGATAAAAAGTTAACAGTGGAAGGACACGCCATATTCCTTGAGAGGGGGCATATCTCCAAAAGAGATAGTGGGACCAAGATATACTTCGATGAAGTCGAGGCTCAAGATACATAGGAGTTGGTATAAGAACAAATTCAAAAAATCCCCATGAAAAAACAATCTGTTCCAGAGACACAAGAACTGTGTAGAAGCATGAGAGAGGTGAGAGAACCAGAACGATATGGTTTTCTTGTCACTGAGGATGGTGACTCATTATTGGTTGACAATGATGATCCTCTTACCTACAAGGAAGCTGTTTAAGTCACAAATACTGCCAAGTGGCAAAAATCCATGAATTATGAAATGGATTCCATGTACCAAAACCAAGTCTAGATTTTGGTAGATCCTCTAGTTGATGTAAATCCTATTGGAAATAAATGGGTATTTAAGAAGAATCTGGACATGGAGGGGCAAGTCAGCACCTATAAGGCACGACTGGTTACAGAAGGTTTTAGACAGCGTCAAGGAATTGACTATGATGAAACCTTTTCACCGGTTGAAATACTGAAATCCATCAGAATCCTATTGGCCATTACCGCTTACCATGACTATGAAATTTGGAAAATTGATGTCAAAACAACATTCCTTAACGGGAACCTCCAGGAACATGTCTACATGACACAACCTGAAGGGTTTGTGACTCCAAAGGATGCAAAAAAGGTATGCAAGTTACAAAAAATCCATTTATGGATTAAAGAAAGCATCAAGGTCATGGAAAATTTGTTTTGATGAAGCTGTAACAAAATTTGGATTTGTTAAGAATAAAAGTGAGCCTTGTGTCTACAAAAGGTTTAGTGGAAGTGCAATTGTTTTCCTAATAGTATATGTTGATGACATATTACTAATTGGAAACAAAGTACCTGTCTTACAGTCAGTTAAGGAATGGTTGGATAAATGTTTCTCTATGAAAGACTCGGGAGAGAGAACATATATTCTTGGGATCAAGATCCATCATGATAGATCCAAGAGAATGTTGGGCCTGAGTCAAAGTACATACATTGGCAAGATACTGAAGATATTCAGTATGGAATAGTCCAAGAGGGGATTGTTGCCAGTGTCACATGGCATTAATATTTCCAAGAAAATGTGTCCTTAGAAACATGAAGAAAGAAATAAAATGGCAAGGATCCCTTACGCATCCGTGATTGGGTCAGTCATGTATGCTATGTTATGTACAAGGCTAGATGTTTCTTACGAATTAAGTGCAGTAGGCAGATATCAAGCTGATCTAGGAGACCGTCATTAGATGATAGTCAATACTATCCTTAAGTATCTAAGGCGTACTAAGGATATGTTCCTGGTTTATGGAGGAGATGAGGAACTAGTCATTAGAGGACATGTAGATGCTAGTTTCCAGACAGATCAAGATGATATGAAGTCGCAGACTGGATACAGCTTCAGTTTGAATGGAGGTACAATGAGCTGAAAGAGCTCAAAGTAAGGTGTGGTCGCAGATTCTACAACAGAGTCGGAGTATATCACAGCTTCTGAGGCAGCTAAAGAAGCAGTATGGATGCGAAGCTTCGTCCAAGAGTTGGATGTAGTACCTAGAAGTAAAGATCCTATCACACTCTATTGTGATAATACTGCAGCGGTGTCACTTACAAAAGAGCCAAGGTCACATCAGCGGACAAAGCACAGACTTCAGACGTATCATCTCTTGAGGTATTTTTCTCAGAGAGGTGAAGTTGCAATGACCAGTATTTCCAAAGAAGATGACATGGTGGACCCCTTGACTAAAGCCTTGACTCAACATAAAAATGATCATCATGTGAGGTCTAGCGAACTAAAAGTAATAGGCAGTTGGATCTAGTCCAAGTGGGAGTTTTTAAGGGTTGGTGTCCTGAGAACCAACTGTTTTGTACTTTGATTACATGAATCTACACTTATTATATATTGTTCATTGTTTTGAATGACTATAATATAATAATGTCCTGGAATATTTGTTGCATTGATAAGGTCATAACAGATCCCCGTTATGATGAGAACCTTGAAATGCTATAACAATATTCTTAAATAAATTTCTATGGTTGGATGACATACTATGATAGGACACATAGTATACAGACCATAATGTGCGAGTACTCATAAGAAGACAATACTCTCTCTCATGGATTTCGCACTTGGTAATCTCCAAGATGGGAGATTACGAGAATAGACCCGCCAGTAGTAATTCCACATGTTTTGGTGTCATCAGACATTACTATATATGAGCATGTGTAATGGTCCTTAGACTGGAATGTTATCATTAACTCATGTCATGACTCACACACTTAGATTTTCTGACAAAAACCTTCACAAAGACAGTTGGCGGGAAGTAGGGTACGTTGGGTGCGTCACGAATGACATGTTGTTAATGGATAAATCGAGGAAGGATTTGTCCCTTCCATATTTATGGAAATAGATATCTCGGGCCCTTTGATTAAAATAGAACTATCGAACAAATTCCATGGCCATGGTGACACGACGAGTTTATTTCTGGAAGTCAAAGAATGATAGATCAAGCATATAGGTTTATGACACTGCCATGAAATCTGCTTGATGAGATATTGAGACAAAGGGATTAAATTACACATTAAGCGTTCGTATGAGGTGACACGTCAATGCAGTGTCAAATTCTTTATCTTGGGTGCCTTGACCTGTTGCTAGATAGTAATCTTGGACTTTAGGCAATCCCACCTAATTCCAACGAGAAAGAGGTCTAAAGGGTCACACACTAAGTGTATCCAAGTATCTCAAGTATAATAAAGATTATTCCCATTCGTGGTTTAATAATTATTCAAGGAAGCCTAAATAATTTTAATGCTGGAGGAAGAATAAAATAAGTACACATCGTGCATTAATGATTACACGCCGTGTAGTTTTATTTTGAAAAAAAGTACACACCGTGTATTATTGAATGTACACGCCTTGTAGTTTTCATTTTGGAAAGGAAATGAATAAATCAAAACAAGATATACACGCTGTGTACATTGAATGTACATGCCGTGTAGTTTTCAATGAAAAACAAGTACACACTGTGTATTTATGATTACACGCCGTGTAGTTTTTCTAGTTAGGATTTTGAGGAAATAATATCATTTTATTAAATGATATTTATTATAATCAGTGTGGACACATGACAAGGAATTAATGACTAGAAATGGGGTTTTCAAAAGAGTCAATGAAATAAATAAAATGCATAACGTGTTTATTTATTGTCATAACTCTACAACCTCAAACCCGATTATAAATATCCTCACAATCCCAACTCTTTTCCTAAGAGAATCGTTGTGCACAACAATTCTAGAGAATTCTCTCAAGACCGAAAGAACTCCATCCTCCAAGAACACTCTAAAGACTGAGAGAGATCCACCTCCATCGGATCAAGGTGATCTAAGGTGGACAATGCAAGCAAAGACTTCTCCATGCTAGCACCCAAAGATTCTTTTGGTGACGTCCAGAGATACGTGGTGCACATGTGAATTACCTCTAGAGGAAGTGTACACTTGTCTTCTATGACGCAATGACGAATCACATCAGAACGTGATCAGAAATATCAACGAAGTAGGAACACCATAATAGGTACTTATTTTTAATTAATTAAATTAATTATAATAAACCTGTGATGATCTTTCCTTTGTAGTTCTGGGACTTTTTCTCTTCTTTGTCTATTTCTGTGATTCGATCCGTGGAGACTGGAGTTTATCACCATATTGATCTCAGATTGCTCATTGTGAATGAAAAAATCCAAGTGGGCACATCCACCCACAAGCTTCTGATGTGCTTGGGACCTTCAAACATGTCTTATTCAAATGTGTTAAAATTATGAAAGTTTTAGTTTGAAAACTATTTTCAATTGAAAGTTTCATTTCTTGGAATCTATCACTACTTTTCTTTACATATTAAAACTGCTAGCTTTTTCACCTTGTATTGCATACTCTTTGGAATATTTGGGTGATATCCTATTGTTCTTAGGCTCACACCCTACTTACACCCCTTGGGTATAAGTATAATTCATTATGTTTTACTCAGGTAAAGGCAAAGCCTCAGGTGAAGGCAGTTCAGGTTGTCAGTCCCCTCCTATGGTGTCGTGTTATGGAGACGGCATGGAGGTGATGTCCCCTTTTCGTGTGGAGTCATTGTGGACGACTTTATACTATTTTTATTATTATTTGGACCTATTTTACTTTGTTTAAACCATTTATTCATATCTGGTCTTGTTAAGACTATTTGTCATGAAAATTTCAGAATCTTATTATTGATTGTTTTTAAGGTTTTATGCTTTCATACTCAGGTGAATCATTCCAAAACCTAATTTATTAATACTAGGGAACTTGTGATAGCCTGTGGGGATAGGGAATTCCCTTCAGAACTTTTCATGGTCTGGATTTGGTGTCGGTATTAGTGGCGACCAGATTCGGTTCGTGACAATGTTATTCATACGTTGTCCTAGAACAGCTCCTACAACAAGGTCGCTGGCATCACACATAAGCTCAAAATGTTTTTCCTAGTTTGGTGTAATGATAACTGGAGACGTCATAGAGCTATTTTTAAAATTATTTAAAGATTTTCAGAAGTAATTATTGAATTTGAAAGGAACATATTTTTAAAACAAGTGTGTCAAAGGACGTGCGACTTTAGAAAAATATTTTACGAAGTGTCTGTAGAATCCAACATACCCAAGGAAACTTATGATACCCTTAATAGTGGATGGATCAGGTATATATTTGATAACTTTGATCTTTTCTGGATCTACTTTGATGCCTTATTTGGAGATTTTGTGGCCAAGTATGATTCCTCCTTGCACCATGAAGTGACATTTTTCCCAATTTAGCACCAAGCGCTTTTCTTCACAGCATTGAAGAACTAGTTCTAGATTGTTGAGACAGACATCGTATGATCTCCCATAAACTAAGAAATTTTCCATTAAAATTTATATAAATTCTTTAGCCATATCATTAAATATGCGTGTCATAAATCTTTGGAAAGCCGTTGGGGTGTTACACATACCGAAAGACATGCGTTTGTATGCAAAATTACCAAAAGGGCATGTAAAGGTGGTTTTTGGCTAGTCAGCGGGGTCGACTGAAATTTTATTGTATCCTGGATAGCCATCCAGTAAATAATAAAAATTATTCCCCACTAGTATTTCTAACATTTGGTTCATAAAGGGTAAGGGAAAATGGTCTTTTATTTTGGCTGAGTTCAAATATCTGTAATCCATGCAAACTCTACATCCAGTGATGGTGCGTGTTGAAATGAGTTCATAGTCATCTATTATTATTAATTTGAATCCTACTTTCTTGGGAATGACTTAGAGGGGGCTCACCCAGTCACTGTCTGAGATAGGAAAGATTATTCCTGCATCCATGAGTTTCAACACTTCTTTCTTGACATCTTCCTTCATGGGTGGCGTGAGCCGCCTCTACGGATGTCGTTTTAGCTTTGCATTATCTTCAAGTAAGATTCTGTGAGTGCATTCAATGGGATTGATCCCTTTAATGTCCGTCACTCCCCAGGTGATAGACTGCTTGTGTCATTTGAGGACATCAACCAACTTTTCATCTTGATCCTGGGATAGTTTGGATTTGATGATAACATGCAAGGAGGAAAATTACCCTAGAAATGAGTAATTTAAAGTACTGGGTAGTGGTTTTAGGTATAATAAATGGGGTTGAATGATGGATGGGGTAAACGATAACAAAACATATTTGGTGAGTGGTTCAATAAATTTGACTTCCTTGAAGTCACAGTCTTTTTCTTTTTCTGTAAAAGAGTCACCATTTTCTTCCTCAATATCCATGTAATCTTCTCCATTTTGGGTGAGAGAAATGTCATGACAGTCCATAGTTTCATCTGAGTGTTGCACAAATCTAATTAGGTTGAACACAACTACTTTTTCTCCCACTCTAAATATGAGATGTCCTTGATTCACATCAATTAGTGTCTTTCCTATAGCTAGGAATGGTCTTCCAAGTATAATAGGCATGTCACCTTCTTCTTCCATGTCTAACACCAAGAAATCAGCTGGGAAAATAAAATTTCTGACTTTTACTAGCACATATTCCAGAATGCCTCAGGGGTACTTGACCAAGTGATCAATTAATTGTAAATCTACCCTTGTTTCTTTGATCTCTTTAAGTCTGAGCTTTTGAAAAGTACTTGTGGGCATAAGGTTAATGCTCGCTCCAAGATCACAGAGCGCTCTACCAAATTTTCATGTGCCTATCTCACAAGGGATTGAGAAGCTTCCAGGGTCTCTCATATTTGGTGGAATTCTCTACTGTACCACAACAGAGCATTCTTAATTTAGGGAGATGACTCTTAGGTATTCTATTTTTCTTCTGTTTGATAAAAAGTCTTTTAGGAACTTGTAATAAATAGGCATATGGGAAATAGCTTTGGCAAAAGGGATTTGATATGTAATTGCTTGAACATATCCATGAACTTCTTGTATTGTGCCTCCTGCCTAATTTGTGTCACTCTTTCTGGATAGGGAAGAGGTGGATGGTATAGAGGTGGGGAAACATACACAGGTTACTTCTGTTTCTCAGGTATATGTTCCTTCTCAGCTGGTACTTCTTCATGATGTACAGTGGGAGTGACTTTATCATCTTTTACATCAGGTACTAGATTTTCTTTTTTCAACCTTGTTGCTTTGGGTTGTTGGAAGTCTAGAATATTTCTTCTCCTCAGCACTACTACCTTAGATTCCTCTCATGGGTATGTCTCAGTGTTACTAGGTATAGTAACTAGTAATCTCTCAGATAAGGTCTTTAAGATTTGACCCATTTTCACTTCAAGGTTCCTCAGAGTGGCTCTTTGGTTTTGCATATCTGTCTCATGTGTCTTCATTCTTTGATCAGAATTTTGCACAAATGACACCAGGAGGTTTTTCAGATTACTTTTCATAGGTGCTTGCTGAGGTCTTGGATGAGTTGGCTGAAATTGTTGTACTCTTTGAGGAAAGGGTTGTTGTTGATCTTGTGGTCTTGGTATGGGGTTCATCATAGGATAACCTAGTGGTACTTGAGCTCTAAATTGGTTCTGTCCACCTCTCGGTTGAAAATAACCCTGATTGTTCTGAGGTTGCTGCTAAGTAGGCCTCTGCTGATAATATTGTTGCTGCTGGAATGGTGGGTTCTACTGATTTTAATTGATGCAATTACAATCTTGTTGTGGTTCTTCATATCCATATTTGCAGTCTTGATATAAATGTGGGCCACCGCACATCTCAGATGATTGCAATTCCATTACAGGGGCAAGAGGGGGTTGAGTAGTTGGTATCTGAAATGCTTCTAACTTTTTAGTGAGCACTTACACTTACACTGCTAGCCTTTTGGTCTCATCAATATGGTATATTCCACATTTTGGTGGTCCATGATCACTCTACCACAGACTGTCATTGTGAGAGACTTCATTAAGAATGGCTCTTCCATCTTCGGGAGTCTTGAACATGGGACCTCCATCAGCGGCTGCATCGACAACATTACATGCTGCTGGATGAAGTCATTGATAGAAGGTTTGGAGTTGTATCCACACATCAAGTACATGGTGTGGACACTTTCTCATTAATTATTTAAAGTGTTCCCACCCTTCCCAAGCAGACTCTCCATCAATTTGGTTGAAATTTTGAATGTCCATCTGGAGCTTCCAGGTCTGAATGAGTGTGAAGTACTTGTCCAGAAACTTTTTGGCCAGTTCATCCGAAGTCGTAATTGACTCGGGATCTTGACTCTTTATCCACTCCTTGGTTCTATATTGTAAGAAGAATGGGAAGACATGGAGTCTTATTGTTTACTAACTGAAAATTATATTTTTATTTGATTTTGAAAACCGCTTTTTGGGTGAGTGGGAAC
Organism: Viscum album; assembly: GCA_963277665.1. Classification (NCBI taxonomy): domain Eukaryota; kingdom Viridiplantae; phylum Streptophyta; class Magnoliopsida; order Santalales; family Viscaceae; genus Viscum; species Viscum album. The sequence goes on along the minus strand of OY728164.1, from coordinate 477,368,564 downwards.
CATACACAAGATTAACAGATCACCGAAATCCAAAAACCACGTAGATGAAACTCATGTTTGATTCAAAATTCAAAAACGTATCCATCAAACCACCTTGGGACATGGATCCAAGATCAGCCTCTACAAGCCATGCCCCCGATGCCATCATCACCATCGTGCTATTGGCAGAACATCGAAAACATCATCACCTTGGAAACCATTGTCGTTGCCACCCATCGTCGGAGCCGGTGACCGGAACAAACAAACTGTAGAAGAACTATTCAACCTCAGTAAACTTCCTTCATCATCGCAGCCCTTCCACCAAACTCAGTCCATCACCAGAATCACACACCAACTGCAAAGACCGCACATAACATTAAACATCACCACAAAAATGAATCTCGCATAATGTTTCACTAGAGCCAAGAGGTAGATAAACGATCCCCAACTCGACCTAGCCTTCGATGAATTACCACAGCTGAGTCGAAGCACGAAGAGTGGTACTAAAAGTATGAACAGAAAAAATCCATCCAAAACAAAAACAAATGCAAATATGAACAACAAAAGCAAACCATCACTAGAAATCTGGAAGGAATCCAACCCGCAGACCAGATCGAAATCTCGTCGCCACCATCCAAAACTCCCGTAGAGGCCGCGCTAAACCACTAGATGCACATATTCGGAAATGAAGAAGATCCCACGACCGCGAAAGCTAGATCTCAGCCTCTGGTTCTATTTTGCACCTCCATGGAACCCTATCTATCGAAGGGGAGTTGGGAGAGATAAGACAACAACAGTGTGTGATGCTGAGACGGTCGAGCCCCATAGTCGCACGACACCACCACGAAAGAGGAGACTCCACCACGAATAACTGAGAAAGAGGGAAGCTAAGACAGTCCGAGATGAATCAAGGAGGCGATGGTGAGAGGGAACCCTAGTGCTGTGATTCCACTTACGGGCTCATCTTAGTCTTATTGCATCAGAATAAACTCCCTGGTTACGAAAGGTATCACAGACCTCCAAGAAGTTAGCAATATGTTCATGTGGATCTTCACTTTGAAGACCACTGAGTTTCCCCATGTTCCGGATCATATGAATGAGTCCAGGTTTTATTTCGAAATTATGGGCTTGGATAGGGGGTCGAACAATACTAGGGATCGTACCATGGATTGATGGAAATCCATAATCCATGATCGTCTTCTCCTATATCATTATCAGGTGTTCTCATTGAATGACTTGATGGTTGGGGTTTGGTGGGTTTGGTCCTGCAGGGTGGAATTTATCAGCCATCGTTGACCGGTAAAGAGAAGAGAGATTCCTTTCGATCTCAGGATTGAAGGCCAAAGGGGAGTGTGCTTCAATATTCCTTGAATGAGTCAAGGGACCTTGGTACATGAATGGGAAAAATATAAGAGATTCAAGATTGTCTAAAAATGAAGGAAAGGGGGTGAGGGAAAGGTAATCCTAGATCTAGACCAGAGCCCTAACACAAAAAAATAGCGCTGCCTCCCCAGAAACGGTGCCAAAATTTGATAGGCGTGAGCCGATCGGGTTGTTTGTTTCCATACAGGTGTGTTATATTATAAATTTATATGTTCCCCAAAATTTATTACCTACTAGGGTGTAGTAAAGTATAAGTACGAGGTTGATCCTATGAGAAGGATGTTGTTCTGTGGGGAGAAGAAATCTGATCTTGAATCCTTTACAGGAGTCCTTACTAGATTGAATAATTTTTGGGAGTTTTCTAACTATTTTTGGGTTTACTTAAATTGATTAAAGAGGGGTTGGGATCAAGTTAGAGTATTGGTCTCACCCAAATTTACCCAAGATTTTAGGGTTAAGCGGTCTCTTGAAGTTTAGCTTGGGTTGTCGAATCCTCAGAGACCTAAGAAATAACCTACAGACATGTACATTATATGGATTTTTTTGGCTATAAAGTGGCCAACTTGGGTTGATTTTAGATGGTTTTAATTTAACACTAAGATACTTAAGTTCATTCAATTTAAAATAATGAGTTGATCCTAGGTTATCACTTAGGGTGGATTGGATGCATTCCTTTTTTAATTATTTCAATTTATTATATTTGAGATGGGTTCATTTAATAAGATCAAACAACATCATAACTTACTAGTTTAATGCCTACACACCCTAATACTAATCACCCATACACTTTAAGGATAAAAGTTTTGAGCACCCCAAGGCAAAGGTTCGTATTAGTACTTGAAGTGTGTGGCCTTAAATTCAACAACGACGAAGGAGTTTAAAGATCTTCAAAAAAAATTCTCAATTAAAAGAAGTGATTAGAAATTAATGGAGTGAGAAATAACATCCAATACACCCCCTTTCTACTCCCTTGGATCAACCAATAAGTGGGTTATCCCTCCATTTATTCTATGGTTTAAATGGAAGCGGGAAGTAGACTCATGAGAAAGGAATTGAAGAAGTTAAAAAAAGAAAATGAAATAATGATCACTCCACCATTGTGTGATAAATTTCACAAGGTATGGTGTGAATAAATTCACTCCATGAACCAACTGTATTAATGTGATATTAAGAAAATAATAATAATAGGATAATAATAACTTTTATTAAGAAACTAAGGTAAATTGAACAACTTACATGATAAAGACAAACTCAAGGAAACAAAATCACAACATAACATTAAAATTAAACAAAGTACCAATGATGATCAAATCATTCACCAAAACTGCCTTAAATATAAATTTCAAGAGGAATGGGTCGAGCAACCAATATTAAAAATCATCCTACTTGAGTATGGTATGCCTAGGGTGGTGGAAAGTAAGGGAGAGTGGACTTCTTTATCCTTGACCTGAAGTGGAAGCCAACTTGCATCCACCAAAAAAAGGAACTAAAATGACCTTCTAGATGGAAAAATTTGAGTGGGCCATAAATAAAATAGATCCCCAAATGTATCATAATAAACTATAAAATTTCAGCCCAAATGATTTTTTTTTCGAGATATAGTCTAATTGGTGGAATGTTTTTCTGCACCGTAGAATCTGGCCCAGAATTTCATCTTCTACTTGAGCCACCTAAAAATCCATTAATACATTCTAATTACCTCTTTTCATTGTTTTATGAAATGTTACCCATGATTCCCTATATATTAATTTAAATTTTTAGAATCATTGGTCTTTAATCTTGGCTGCTACAGTACTTTTTTTGGGCTATTGTCTGGTTCACTTCGCCCAGAATGTTATTGGTTCAAGGCCCACTTTGGTGGTCTTTAAATGTGAATATTCAAGTGATCTAAAATCATTAATTGTTCCTTATGTAATAAAAAACCTGAAAATTAAATATGAAAATAAAATCAATATCATTGGGTATTTTATATGGTGTTCAAAAATGTACCATGAAATAGTAAAATTTAAGAAGGAATTACGATCATAATATGAAATAATGTTGAAAGTGTAAAATGCACTAAAAATGGTATTTGTGATTAATAAATCACATGAATATTATAATATAATAAATTAATATTATCCTATTTCAGTATCTAATCAAGTATCTAGATGAAGGTGATCCTAATTTTAATCTTAGCAAGGTTCTAACTACTTAGTCTGTGAAGCAAGCGGTAGTTTCTAGTTAACCTTAGTCCAGTCATCTAGTTCTGCATAGGATGTAACTATTCCATGGCCAGGAGGCTAATTAAAGTCATATATTCATTAATTTTAGCTTATATTATAGAAATTTTCCTAATCTAATGGTTATAGTCTTAGTTTACTCCAATTAGGATAGGGTCGTTTTTCTGACTGTTTGATGGTCACGATACAGTCGTACAAATGGGGTTTTACCATTAGTTTATATCCTAATTACTAATCCAATTAGGTTTTCCAATTTTAGAACTAGAGGTCTAATTAATCATATAGATACATCGAATCTTGATCCCTACCCCTGATGTGTTTAGCTACTCATGATGGTAATTAAACCAATAAAAGGGATAAAGGAAATCATAATAACTATGTTAATGGAATTGAATTGAATAAACATGTAATGATATGAAATAAACATGAAAAAATAATTTAAATAAAACCTTACTTGAAAGGAATGAAATGGAAATGAAATGACGTGGGAATTGAAGGGGTTGAAGAAAATGAATCCACAACTCTTTGATTGAAAACGTAAAGGAATTACAAAGAACTAAAGTGTTTTAAGAGGGAAGAGATAAGGAAATTTCAAAGGGAGTCTAAAAGGTATAGATAGTTAATCCAAGAATGCCCCCATGTGCTGTCGAGCCACTCCTTAAATAGGTGGAAATGGTCATGACGTGTATTTAATCATTATGTCATGAACCCTTAATCGGAGGATCACCTAAGGCACGACGATGAAGAACAACGCGTTCTAGAAATTTCTAAAGAACATGACGTGTTCTCTAATGAACACACTATGTGGGACCGGCATGGCTGCAGCTAGGGTTTGCATGCTTCACTTAGTGAATAACATGACGTGCCTCTAGGGAGTCACGACATGTGGACCCCACCCATCAACGATTGTAATTTCGGGCAGTAGGAAGCACGAACATAGTGTGTGACCATCATCACACAGTGTGTGGGTCCCTACGTGGACTTGGCGTGTATATAGGGAGATACATGGACACGGGGTGGAGTACACGACATGTAATCCACCACATGACCAGACACAACTAGATATGCGAACTACCCCATGTAACGATATATAGTCTGGGACACACAGGTTGAGGACATGTACGGGCACATGGCCAACACACATGGAGTCTTCCCCGAATAGTGGAACATTGTGTGTCATTATATTACACGCCGTGTATACCTTCTTCTACACGAAAAGCCTTAAAACACGGGTTGTTGTACACGGGTAGTACCTAGGGTCATAGGACATGGCGTGTGACCCTTCTTCACACCATGTACTTCTCAGTACATGGCTTGATCCTCTTTTCTATCATTCCTTGGACATGTTTCATTTGGGTTAGTACCCCTTTTCTCATTCCCCTGAAGGTCAGGTATCATTTCCATCCACAAGATTATGATTACTTCAGCAGGAATTTACGAGATAGAGTCAGATATCCCTTTGAGAGGCCTGAACTGAGATCCTCTTTCCATTCTTGACCCCAGGTAGAGTTAGGTATCAACATGACCAATTCTACAGAATGTTGATCCTCTACTTAGAAGGTGAACCCAGATGAGTCGCAGTATCCTCCAAGGCCTTGACAATGGTCCTCATCCATGTATCATGATATTTTCCCACTTAGGAGTGTGTTATCCCAGAATGAGTGTATATGTTCTCTATTCAGATCTATCAGTGCATCTATCTCTCTCATGTCTTTTCCCAATGAACAACACTTCTCAGAGGAACTTCATCAGAGCCACCAGACTTGTGGAGTGAGTTCTCCCAGACGAGTTCTTTGTGAAATCTTTGAACTGAATCCCTAGCGTGGGTATACAGTGTAATATCCCGGACCTCTCCGGTACATTCCTTAGCTGAAATCTGGTGTCTGAGGTGTTCTGGTAGGTCAAAGTGACTTATCCCCAACACTTTTCCAAATTTCTAGTTTTGTGAACAGTGTTTCCAGTTTTGTGAATAGTGCCATCGGTGATTCATTTTGTGAACAGTGCCATCAGTGAGTCATTTTGTGAACAGTGCCATCAGTGAGTCATTTTGTGAACAGTTCCATCGGTGAGACATTTAGTGAATAGTGCCATCAGTGAGTCATTTGTGAACAGTGCCATCAGTGAGTCATTTTGTGAGCAGTGCCATCGGTGCCATCGGTGAGTCATTTTGTAAACAGTGTCGTCAGTGAGTCATTTTTTGAACAATGCCATTAGTGAGACTAATATGAATAGTTACATTAGTGAGTCATTTTTTGAACAATGCAATCGGTGATTCATTTTGTGAATAATGGCATTGGTGAGTCATTTTGTGAACAGTGCCATTGGTGAGTCATTATGCGAACAATGTTTCCAGTATCGGTAGGTGTACAGTGTTTCCAGCTTCCTACAGTTTTTCCCCTTTAACGTATTATTTTATGTTAAATGCATTCAAGGCCTTTTTTAAGGGATTTAAGGACAATTTAAATCCCATAACTCCTATATTAATTTTCTTAAGGCTCAAGATGCCTTTACTTGGTCAAACCGTGTGGTTTAATGCGATCCACTTTTAATGGAAAATCTAGCGTATCTTAAACCGATGATCTGTAAATATTCTAAAGGGATGAGATATATTCCTCCCTTATTCTACCTTCTTATTCCTTGGTGAGATATGCTTGAACCTTTCCTTCTTCCCATAGGATCGGTGTGATCTAACCTTAATCCTTCGATAGTTTCCCCTTGAAATTTCTTCCTGCTGCATGCACACCCCCTGTTTTGGTTCAAGTAGAAAGTGTCGATCCATAATCTATAGAAGGTATGATCTACCTCATTTCTTGTGTTTTTTTCGATCCTTCCCCCCCATTTTCTCCTTTACATGATATGGCCTGTGATCTCTATGCTTCTAATGGAGTTTTCTTGGGTGCCGGTTGGTGCGATCGTGTTGCGGCGTCCTCGGGTGGATATAGTTGTCATCGGGGAGGAGATCTTAATTCGTTGTGTGGTTCGTTCTCGTATAAAGAACATAAAGAACATTTTGAGGTAGGGGATTCATTGCTTCTTTATTCTTTTATGAGCATTCATAGATTTAGCATGATTTATCCACTGGACCATAATGGAATTAACATAATAAATATTTGAACTGGATAAATCAATTGGTATTGATCGTATATTATTGCCTCTTATTTTTCTAGATAGTGTGATATTTATTCTTTCCTTGTTTAGCAGTAATTCTTGACAAAAATTGGTAAATAATGTAAACTAGGATTAATTGTAATTATTTTTTCAAAGATAAAGAGGCATGTAAATGAATCTAGTTGTTGTTGTTGTAATTTGATGTTAATCAAACTGATGTAGTAAGCATGTTTAATTATTTGTGATAGATTACTATTTAGGTTTCCTATAGTTGGAACCTACAAATAATAAATTGGTTAATTCCAAATGGATTAAATAACTGTTTGTTTGATAAAAAGATAATGCTTGGTAGGGTTCTGAGTTACCCTCTTTCTTTTAAGGCTGAGTGTCTTGTGCTTTAGAGCCTTGAGAGCTCATTATGTTTGAAGGCTGGATGCCTTGTTTAAGGGCCAAGAACCCAGTTGATATGATGTTTTTTCCTACTTCTTGTGTTGTGATGTGAGCCTAGATGGCTGTTGTGATATGTGAGAGAAGGGAGTCCCATTGGTTGTGGCAGCATTTGATGCATAGAGTGGCGAGATGCATCAGTTTATACATGTGGGTGTCTGTGAGGACACCAAAGAAGATAAAATGGGATGGATGTAAATGTTTGGATGTTCGATGAATCTTGTTGGTTGTATATCTGATTTACTTTCCCCACTGCTCAAGGCAGCTGGTATTTCTTACCCTCCTTCCAAAAAGGAGAGAAGATGCATAGGGTATGCCGCGTGCTTTCCATGTTTAGATTCTCAAGGGAGGATGGGTCTACACTCTTGATATAGTTGGAAAAGACTTGATGGGTAGTTCAACTACCCACCATGTTGAGCCCCCTTGTGTTTAGTAGCTCAGAATGTTTTTCTAGAATTTTTGAGAATATGGGAAAGTAAAAATGCTATTAATAAACGATTGAATAAATGATGATTAACCCATGGGGTTGGAGTTTGCTCGGATGCAATGTTGAGGTTATAATTTAAGGAATAATGGACTTTGGGTGTGATGCTAATGAAATATAATGTGGAATTGTTAATGGTTAATTAATGTTTAAAGAATTAATTATTGTAAAGTGAAACTGATAAAAAGGTACAAAGTAATCTAATATAGCTCTTTAAATGGTTGTGTGATTATAGGATTCCTAGCCTTAGCAGTGGCAGTTGGGAGTCTGAGAGACGTTAGCTATAGTTGAGTCCGAGACTAGGTTTTTCCCATAGTGTGGTTTTGAGCTATATTATATCATTTACCTTTTGTGTTTCTATATGCTACCCCACCCTGTCGGTTAGGGCGACTGACACCCTGGGGATTCTGAGCCCTGTGGGGTGTTTTCCCCAACATTTTGGTGGGAGGATGGATGGATGAATACCCCCTTTGGCTCTACTATCTTCTCTTAGTAGTTACTTGTGCTAGTAGGCAAAACAATTAGTTTTCTCCATATATGTGTGTAGAGGGATGTAATGGCGTGTGGTTATTCACACACACATTCTGAATATAGTTTCCTATAGACTACTCTAGGTGTAATGTGTATAGGCTGTGATGGCTTGAGGATCCTTACTCTGTGTATGGGATATAATGGATTGAGGTTTAATACTCGGCATATGATACACGTTATGCGAGTAGTGGTGGCTCCCATAAACTACCTGGTTGCTTTGGTTATGTGGACATGGGTTTTTTTTTGCACGAGGTGCATGTTATGGTGTTATGCCCAGGTGTCTACAGGCAAGCCTTTTTGAAGAGATATTATTTGGACATGCGACATGGGGAAAAGTAGAAAACCAGTGGGGAAGTGGTAGTGGGGTACCATTGATATTCTTTATTATATTATATACTCTTGTATGCAATACTTTGTGAGAGTATCCATGGTGAGGTTGGGAACTTAGTATACCTGTTTAGGTGAAGAGTTAGTTTCACTTGTTGTTCACTATGCTTTAGTATGATTTCTTTACTTTTGAACGAGAGGCTTTGAGGAGGATCCTATTGAGTATACTGTTATACCCACCCTATGTATATATAAACTGTTTTCAGGTCACTTGAATTAGGTTGGAGATCAGGTTGGTTACTACTAGCTTGGGGTTGTAGGAGCTATTCGGGCTTCATGGTTGCTAGTATTTTTACTTTCCTTTAGTACTTGAAAATTTTCCTTTCAGTTATATTAGTTATTTCATGACATTACATATGTGTACTTGGGTTTTATTTTATATTGTATTCTGAGTTGGAGTTGGTTGGTTTCTATATTATCCCTCACTTTTTCATGTGTTCTCTTAGAGGGTAATGTCTCCCATTTGTGTGTTTACTATACCCTCAGTTCTAGTCTCCAACTTGGGACCTACTGGAGGCAGGACTCAGGGGTCACTGTCTCCCTTATCACATTATTCGCCCAGGAGGGGTACACCTTGTGGAGAGGGGGTCATGAAAGAGTGGTATCAGAGGTCTGGTTGAGGGATAGGATGGAGTTTGGTGTTAATCACATGCGAGGTTTCATGGGTTAGTAGGGAAACCATGTCAGTCAAGTTTAACACGTTATGTAAACACTATAGATTGGATGAGACATAGGCATTTAGGGCCCCCTGTGATCTGATGCACGAACCTTTAAGTTTACAGTGGCTACTAAACGAGGTGATACTAGTTGCATGGTAAATACATAAAAAAGGATCATGAATCATTCTTCTTTGTTCTTGTTTTTTAATGGGTGGACCTTGGGATAGGTTAAACTAAAATGGATAAAATAAAACAATTAATTAATTAATTTTGAGTCTTTCATATTATAGGTTTAGGATCTCTAACTGTTTTTTATTTTGCAGGTATGGCTTCAGGATGACATCCTTGTTAGGTTCATGCAGAATATGTCCAGCAGGTTGTGCCAACAGATCGCCATAGGGTAGAGGTTGATGAAAACAACACTTGGAGGAGGAAACTCCAAGTGTTTCAATTCCAGAGTCTATTGAATTATGAGGGCTCCATTTCAGATGCATTCATAGAAGGATGGTTGGAGTAGGTTGAGATGTCCTTCAGTTCTATTCATGCTTGAAAGGATCAATAGGTGTCTTTGGTTATGATGATGTTGTGTGGAGTAGTGAGGAAGTGATGGTTCTTGTTCCTAGGGCATTGTGAAGAGTTGGTGATCTCATGGGAAGAGTTTCGAGACAAGTCCAGAGTCGAGTTTCTTTATTCGACCGTGAAGGCGTCTAGTCGCTAGGAGCTTCTTACCCTTCGATAGGTGAGCTATAGTGTGTGAGGGTTTGGAATCCATTTCAAGAAAATTTTATAATATGCTTCAGAACTATTACCAGATGAGGATGCATTAGAGAAGAATTTAGAGGAGGATTTGTGTCTAGAGATCCAGCACCAGGTCACCCCGTTTATGCTGAAGATATATCTTGAGGTGATAGTGAGGGTAGAGTTCATCGATAGAACATTGGACAAAACTAGATCGTCATGAGAGGGGAGTTGTCATGATTCCTCATGAAGTAGAGTTGTGTTCCGAGGTTCCCAGTTTTCAGGGCAGAATAGTTTCCATTCAGCCGGGGGTAGGTCCCAGCCCTCAGCATCTCATTTCTCCGGGGGGCGGTGGCTCTTAGGCCTATTCCAAGGAATCATGTGCTTTTTTTTTCTTTTGTATGTTGAGGTAATCAGCAGCTATAATGTCCAACCTTTTAGACCAGTCATCATGCACCAGGTGTTCCACTTGAAATTCCTCCATTGAGGCAATTCTAGCTGAGGCAACAACAGCTAGTTTCACCGGCTTTGTATTAGTAGAGAGTAAATGGGGCAGGAAGAGGACAGCCCTGTGATGCTCCCCGTCCTTAAAGAGAAGAGTGTGACCATGGTTGTGGTCATCATCAGGGATATAGAGGTCGTGAAGGAGGTATTGGTCAGCTTCATTCTTTAGTGTTGCCATTGCTAGGCGAGCCAAACGTTGTTCGAGGTACCCTTTGCTTGTTTTCTAATTGGGTGTATGACTTTTTTGATTCAGGAGTGATGCACTCCTTCATATCACCTTCCCATATCCATGATTTGGTACTTGAGGTAGAGAGGCTTCAAGTTCTCTTGGTGTTGACTATGCCATTTGGAGGTCAAGTTGACCTGTTTAAAGTATGTAGATACTGTGAGCTAGTGTTGGGGTAGCACTGGTCTTGGAAAGATTTCCTATATTTACAGATACAACCATATGATGTTATCCTCGACATGAATTGGTTGTATTCCGTGTAGGATATCATGGATTTCTTCAAGAAAAAGGTGGTGTTCTTCGATGCTGATGGAGAGCTAGCAGTATTTGTTGGAGAGAGAGACCCTCAGATGGGTCAGAGGCATGTTATGTCCTTGTCATCCTTGATGGATGAGATGATACTAAGTGCTTCAGAGGTTCATCAGTTGGTGATTCCTATGGTTGTATAAGAATACCCTGATGTCCTTCCAGAAGAGGTTGTAGCATTACCCCCTTGACGAGAGATCGAGTTTGGGATCGAGTTATAGCCAGGAGCGTCTCCTATCTCTATGTCTCCATATAGGATAGCCCCTTTTGAGTTACATGAGCTACGTATATAGCTCGATAGTCTGTTATAGTGTGGTTTTGTTCGACCAAGTGTGTCATCATGGGGTGCACCGGTTTTTTTCGTGAAGAAGGCTGACAGCAGTTTGTAGTTCTGTATCGATTATCGTCACTTAAACAAAGTGACAATGAAGAATCACTATCCTATTCTAAGAATTGATGATTTATTTGTTCAACTAAAGGGTGAAAGTTGGTTCTCAAAGATCTATTTGTAGTCAGAATATCATCAGATGTGTGTGAAATATGAGGATATCCCGAAGACTGCTTTGTGTTGTCATCATGGGCATTACGAGTTCGTGGTAATGTCATTTGGTGTGAAAAATGCTTCAACTGTGTTCATGGGATTGATGAACGCTATGTTTAAATAGTTCTTATATAAGTTTGTGGTGGTTTTCATCGATGACATCCTTATGTACTCCACGTCTGAGGAGGAGCATACAGAGCATCTGTATGCTATTTTAGGAGTTTTTCTTCAACAACAGCTAGTTGGGAAGTTGTCAAAGTGTGAGTTTTGGGCTCGAGAAGTTACTTTCTTGGGTCATGTGGTGTCCTAGTAGGGAGTATCCATTGATCCATCAAAGATAGAATCAGTTGTATCTTGGGAAGCCCCCAAGATATTGGAAGAGGTGCAAAGTTTCCTTGGTCTAATAGGATACTACATGAGGTTTGTAGCTGATTTATCTCAGGTTATGACCCCTATGATAGCATTTACTAGTAAGGATCATGCGTTTGTGTGGAATTATCAGTGTTAGTTAGCTTTTGAGTATCTAAAGGAGAAGTTGGTAAGTGATCTAGTTATTTTCCTTCCAGCAGAGAGAGTTTAGTTTGATGTTTTCTACGATGCTTCGCATATGGGGTTAGGCTGTGTTCTGATACGGTATAGATCCGTTGTTTCTTATGGGTCTTGGTAGTTTCATCCCCATGAAAATAACTATGCAACCCATGATCTTGAGTTAGTGGCTGTAGTGTTTTCTATGAAGTTGCAGATACGTTACCTCATTGGCGAGTGCTTTGTGGTTTTCACTGATCATAAGAGCCTGATGTATGTTTTCTCCCAATGTGACTTGAACTTGTAGTAGCATCGGTGGATGGAGTTCTTATAGGAATACGAATTCGAAATCTCGTATACCCCTAGAAAGGGGAATGTTGTAGCTAATGCACTGAGTAGGAAGTCATGTAGTGATACAGTGCATGAATCTGGTGATTCCTAGAGAGTGATGGAAGAACTTTCAACATTACATCTCGATATGGGAGAAGTTGGGGGAAAATATTATCTTTTTTAGATGACAGTGCAGTCATATCTAGTGCAACAGGTGGAAGAGTCCTAGTTGAGGTATCTAGAGGTGGAGGTCTGGAGAGATAGAGTTGTTTGTGGCGGGGTCCCTGATGGTTGGGATGAGGACGAACAACATCGACTGTTGTATTAAGGAATGATTTTTGTTCCTTTGGCGATTCATGATACGGTTCTTAGAGGGTTCCATAGTTCACCTTTAGCGGTACATCCTAGCATGAAAAATATGTACTGAGCTTTGAGGAGTCAGTTTTGGTGGCCTGGGAAGAAGAATGTAGTTGTGGAGTTTGTGTCTTGATGTTTAGTTTGTCAGAAGGTGAAGGCCGAGCACCGTGTGCCCAGTGGTTTGTTCAAGCCATTATACATTTCTCAATGGAAGTGGGAGGACATATCAAAGATTTTTTTTACTATTCTACCTTAATCTTAGGGAGGACATGATGCTATTTGGGTGGTAGTGGATCGTTTAACAAAATCATCGCACTTTATAGTGATCAAGGAGTCGAGCTCAGTGGAAGTTTTGTTGAGGTGGTATATGGAGGAGGTGGTGAGACTCCATGGAGTCCTGAGGATGATCATTTCTGATCGAGATCCTAGTTTTACCTCTAGGGTGTGGAGAGGTCTCCAGCATGCTTTTGGTTCTTAGCTATGCCTTAGCACTACTTTTCATCCACAGACGGACAGTCAGACAGAGTAGACCAACCAGACTCTTGAATACATGTTGTGCTCTTATGTCCTAGATTCTGGAGGTTCATGGATGAGGCACTTAACCTTGGTGGAGTTATCTTACAAAAATAGTTTTCACTCCACCATCAGTATGGATTCGTTTGAAGCCTTGTATGGATGAACTTCTAGTTATCCATTGTGCTGGATTGGGGTTAGAGTGTCAACAATTCTCAGACCAAAACTAGTGTAGAATATGACAGAGATGGTTCAGGTGATTCGTGACAGGATAAAGATAGCGTAGGATCGGCAGAAATAATATGTTGACCAAAGGAGGATAACTTTGGAGTTTGATTTTGGGGATTACATGTTTCTGAAGGTGACTCTCTGTCGTGGGAAGCAAAGGTGTGGTCATGGTAGTAAGCTATATCCCCAATTTGTTGGGCCTTTCAAGGTGTTGGATTGTGTTGGAGCTCTGGTGTATCAAGTAGCACCCCTGCATATAAGTTGGATACACAATGTTTTTTATGTGTCACAACTCCATCGTTATCTTCATGATGACTCTCACACCATCGATTGGGGCGAGATCTATGTTGACGATGATACGACCTTTGAGGAGCGGCCTATAACGACCCGAAATTTTGAATAAATCTTGTTTCCTAATTTTATGTGTTATTTTATTTTATTTTTATACTCAACAAAAATGTTTCATTTGATAACATGATTATAATTAAAATGAGACCATTGGGTTTTGACTATTTTATGACCATTGGTCAATATGACCGTTGGAAACTAAACGTTTTGATTTTTGTCTCTAAATACAAGTAATCTTAGTTAATTATTATAGAAAGAAGATTCGATGGCCACACCCAGTAGTCTTGGACCAATCGAAGCCCATCTAATAGAACTTTGGAAGGAGGTAGCACCACTGGGCTTTGCTCTGAACCAAACCCAAGCCGAACTTCATCGTGTGAAGCTAGAACGGAATCGCCTTCGCGAGAAGTTCAACCTGATAGAAATTACTACTCGTGCGATGTTGGCCGAGCCTCCCTCATATTCTCTCACCTTAGCACACATTACACTTAGGTCTTATGCTGGCGTGATAAGGGGCTATTTAAGGAGACCGTAACTGCCTTGTGTAATCCTTTGTTTTAAATAAAAAATTGGGATTTCTTCTTATGATAATGTTTATGACTTTTCAAATGTTCGGATAAATATAGTATCCATATTTTTGGTGAATTTTAGAGAAAGGATATTTTAAAAAATGTTTATTTAAATCTTAAATAATTAAAAATGTGTAATGATTTTCAAAAAATGGTCTTCTACAATTATGTTCAGTACAAAATTTAGAGTCTAATAAGATCAAATTAATTTTTGATGAATAGTAAATTATGAATAGTGATTTTATGCTTAGGATTAGTAATGTGACCAAATGGATTAGTAATTTCACTTAAAGAAAGTATTAATATAATCTAGGCACCTTGATTAAGTAATGTGATTCAATAAAATGGTTAAATAACGGTTTCATAAATTATTATTCAAGTATTAGTTTTTTTGGGTGAATAGTGTTTTTAATTAAAAATAAAATTAAAATTATTTAGAAAATTATTTTTATAAAACGGATTTCATTTTTGAACTCAGAGCATCGATATTATGTTAAGGTAATTTTTTGGGTTTTTTTCTGAAAAAAATGAATTTTCAGTGAATAGTGTATTTATTTAAAAATAAAATTAAAAATATTTAGAGAATTATTTTTATAAAATAGAGTTCATTTTAGAAATCAGAGCATTGATATTTGGTTAAGGTGAAATTTTGGGATTTTTCTGAGAAAGTTGAATTTTCAGTGAATAGTAAAAATACAGTTTTAGGGTTTCGGTATGTTTAATGACATCATAACTGTGTCATGATGATGTCATGAGATATTTTATGGGTTGGCCAACCAAAGGTGATGAATTATTGTATTTGGGTCCCCATGTGGCCTAACTTCATGGGAAATATCATGGGAGAGCCCATGGTTTTGAGAAAACCACTTTTGAGGTGTCCCTTGGCCATTAATGCCTTGTCCCCTCACTTTCCCTATAAATAACAAGCCCTCCTCTCATCCATTAGACTCCAAAACCATAATCAACAAAGTTATGGTCTCCTTAACTCCTAAGGAGTCCTCCCAAGGTGCCCCCAAGCCCTCAAGGTCCAAACCTTTGAGTTTTAAGAGTTACATTTTAAGGTAAGGGATCCGACCTCTCTCTTTCTTTTCAAGAAATCTCTTTTATGTAATTTCTTTTATGCTCCATGTTATTATGTTAAAGAATGTTATTTTATACTCCTATTACTGCCCTATTCATGTTCATATAATGAGAGATCCCCTATTACTCTCATTATTTCGTTTTATGAAGTTTTAAGTGGCGTCGTTAGGCTGCCGAAATTTTTGTAACAGATTCTTTCTCCCTTCTCATTTTTCAAGATCTATTTTCATGTAAAGTATTTCAAGTTCCTTTTTATTATGTTGGGGTATGATCTCTAAATTTATCATAATGATCTCTTATGATCATATTATGAGAGACCCCATTTGATCTCTTCAATTCAGTATTTTGAAGTTTTAAGTGGCGCCGTTAGGCTGCCAAATTTTTAAGTGGTTCTTTCACCTTTCTCCTTTTCAAAGTTCTAATTCCATGTCAAGTATTGCAAGTTCCTTTTTATTATGTTGGGGTATTATATCTAAATCTATCATACTGATCTTTTATGTTCATATGATGAGAGACCCTATTTTATCTCATCAATTCATTTTTGTTGAAGTTTAAGTGGTGTCGTTAGGCTGCCGAATTTTTAAGGGATTCTTTCACCCTTCTCGTTTTCAAGATCTATTTTCATGTCAAGTATTTCAAGTTCCTTTTTATTATGTTGGGATATGATATCTATGTCTATAATATCGATCATTTATGTTCATATGATGAGAGACCCTATTTGATCTCATCAATTCATTTTTGTTGAAGTTTAAGTGACGCCGTTAGGTTGCCGAATTTCTAAGGGGTTCTTTCACCCTTCTCGTTTTCAAGATCTACTTTCATGTCAAGTCTTTCAAGTTACATTTTATTATGTTGGGGTATGATCTCTATATCTATAATACTGATCATTTATGTTCATATTATGAGAGACCCTATTTGATCTCATCAATCCATTTTTGGAAGTTTTAAGTGACACTGTTAGGCTGCCGAATTCTCATAAGAGAAATCTTATTTTTTTCTTCCTTTCATGTTCTTCATTTCATATGGTATATCTTTAAAATTTCATTACCATGTTCTCAAATCATTTATATTCTGTCCCCCTACTATTTTATGGATCATTTATGAATGTTTTACCCATGTCCCATCTCTTTTCAATGTTTTCTAAAACCATGTATCATAGCCGTTATGCTGCATAATTTTCGTCTCAAAATGCCTCCCTCTTTATCTAAAAATTATTTTTTGTTATTAAGTTAATACTCAAAGATATTATTTCTACAGGGGTATTTACATATATATCAAAATTTTCTATTTTAAATTCTGGGATTTACATACATGAAACCCGCTTTCCCTTTTCCGTGGGTTTAAAGTGACATAAAGATCATGTCTTTAAAGATGTTTTTAAAACGTTATGATTATGAAATGAAACCCATTTCTTTTATTCTATATGGGTTGTTTATGAAATGATTTATGATGATATATGTGGCTCACATGATAATAAATACATGTCAAGGGTGTGCCCAGATAGCGCTCCAATGCATTGGGTAAAGACTTAATCTCTAGAGATGACCTTTTAGACTGATACCTTGGTGAATAACCTTGGTAATTTTTAATGACACCTTGGGGATGGACCTTGGTGAAACAAAATGATTGTCAATATTAAATGTTGTAGCCACATATTCAAGTTATGAAAAATGTTATTTTTATTATGATATGCCTCATGATTTCATTATCATGCCTTAAAGTTCTTTTCATGACTTTATTGTTGTATCTAAAAGTTCATATGTAAAATGTTTTTCTTGTTTCCCTTACTGGGCCTTCTGCTCACCCTTTATTTTGATGTATGTCCCCAGGTTATGAGATGCAGTAATGAACCTAGTATGAACTTAAGGAGAAGCCTTTAAAGTGTTTAATAATAATGTTTTATGTTGTTTTCATGTATTATGTTCCTGGTTTCCAAGACACTAAACCTTAAAGATCCTCAGTTTTGTGTAATGTAATGAAAGTTTATGTTATAAAAAGGTGGGATTCTATACGGCCTATGGAGATCCAGGACCACAAGGAGAAGGTGTTTCATGGGCATTCTATCCCCTTGGTTCATGTCTTGTGGTGACATAGTGGAGTGGAGGAGAGTACCTAGGAATTTGAGTCACAGATACGTGCTCAGTACCCAGAGTTGTTTGATGTTTAACTCTTTTCATGTAATAATGTTTTCTTTTTGGTTATAGACCTTTTGTGTTTATGATATGGCTTTCTTTTGTTTCTTCTTGTGGCTTACTCTATTTTGAGAGGTATCTCGATGGGTTGTTGTTCAGACCCCTTTTATGTTTCTTTTTAGGTTGGTTTTGAATTCTCTAGGACGAAAATGTTTTGAGAGGTATCTGATGTAATGGACCAGACCTCTCCTGTCCATTCATTCATTGAAATTTGGCGTCTGAGGTGTTTTGAGAGGTCAAAGTGACTTATCCCCAACACTTTTCCAAATTTCCAGTTCTATGAACAATGTTTCCAGTTTTGTGAACAATGCCATCGATGAGTCATTTTGTGAACAGTGCCACCAGTGAGTCATTTTGTGAACACTGCCATCAGTGAGTCATTTTGTGAATAGTTCCATCAGTGAGTCATTTTGTGAATATTTCCATCAGTGATTCATTTTATGAATAGTCCCATCAGTGAGTCATTTTGTGAACAGTGCCATCGGTGAGACTGATATGAATAGTGTCATTGGTGAGTTATTTTTTGAATAGTGCCATTAGTGAGTCATTTTGTGAACAGTACCATTGGTGACTCATTTTTTGAATAGTTTCATCGGTGAGTCCTTTTTGTGAACAGTTCCATCAGTGAGTCATTTTGTGAATAGTTCCATCAGTGGGTCATTTTGTGAACAGTGTTTCCAGCATCGGTAGGTGTACAGTGTTTCCAGCTTCCTAGAGTTTTTCCCCTTTAATGTTTTCTTTAACATTAAATGCATTCAAGGACTTTTTTAAGGGATTTAAGGCTGATTAAAATCCCATAACTCCTATATTAATTTTCCTAATGCTTGAGATGCCTTTACTTGGTCAAACCGCATGGTTTAATGTGATCCACTTTTAATGGAAAATCCAGCGTATCTTAAACTGATGCTCCATAAATCTTCTAAAGGGACGAGATATCTTCCTCCCTTGTTATACCTTCTTATTCCCTGGTGTGAGATGCTCTAACCTTTCCTTATTCCCATAGGAGTGATGTGATCTAACCTTAATCCTTGGATCATTTCCCCTTGAAGTTTCTTCCTGCTATATGTGCACCCCCTATTTTAGTGAAAGCATCAAGTGTCAATCCATCATCGATAGAAGGTATGATATACCACTGTTCTTGTGTTTTCTTCAATCTTTTCCTTTAATTTTCTCCTTTCCATGTTATGGAATGTGATCTACATGATTTTAATGGAGTTTTATTGGGTGTTGGTTGGTGCGGTCGTGTTGTAGCATCCTTAGGTGGATGCAGTTGTCACGAGGGAGGAGATCGTAATCTATTGTATGGATCGTTATCATATAAAGAACATCAAGAACCTTTTGAGGTAGGGGATTCATTTCTTCTCTATTATTTTATGAGCATTTTTAGATTTAGCATGATTTATCCACTGGACCACAATGGAATTGACATAATAAATATTTGAACCAGATAAATCAATTAGTATCGATCGTATGTTATTTCCTCTTATTTTTATAAATAGTGTGATATCTATGATTTCCTTTTTTAGCATGTCATTCTTGATGGAAATTGGTAAAAAATGTAAATTGGGATTAATTGTAACTATTTTTCCAAAGATAAAGATGCATGTAAATGAATCTAGTTGTTGTTATTGTAATTTGATGTTAATCAAACTGATGCAGTAAGAACATTTAATTATTTGTGATAGCTTACTATTTAGGTTTCCCATAGTTGGAACCTAAAAATAATAAATCAGTTAATTCCAGATGGATTAAATAACCATCTATTTGATAAAAAGATAATTCCTGGTAGGGTTTTGAGTTACCCTCTTTCTTGTAAGGCTGAGTGCCTTGTGCTTTGGATCCTTGAGATCTTGTTATGTTTGAAGGTTGGATGCCTTGTTAAAGAGACAAGATCCTAGTTGATATGATATTTTTTTCATGCTGCTTTTGTTGTGATGTGAGCCTGGATGTCTATTGTGATATGCGGGGGTAGGGAGGCTCATTGGTTGTGGCAGTAGTTGATGCCTAGAGTGGTGAGATACATCGGTTTATGCATGTGGGTGTCGGGGAGACACCGAAGATGATGAAATGGGTTGGATGTGAATGTTTGGATGTTCTATTAATCTTGTTGGTTGTATATCTACTTTACCATCCCCATTGATCAAGACAACTGGTCTTGCTTACCCTCCTTCCAAAAAGGGGCGAAGACGCACGAGGTATTCTACGTGCTTTATGTGTTTAGATTCTCAAGGGAGGATGGGTCTACGCTCTTTCTATAGGTGGAAAAGACTTTATGGGTAGTTCAACTACCCACCATATTGAACCCCCTTGTGTTTAGTAGCTTAGAATGTTTTTCTAGAATTCTTGGGAATATGGGAAAGTAATAATGATGTTAATAAATGATTGAAAAAATGATGATTAACCCATGGGGTTGGAGTTTGCTGGGATGCAATGTTGAGGTTATAATTTAAAGGAACAGTGGACTTTGGGTGTGATGCTAATGAAATATAATGTGGAATTGTTAATAGCTAATTAATGTTTAAATAATTAATTAACATAAAGTGCAACTGATAAAAAGGGACAAAGTAATCTAATGTAGTTATTTAAATGGTTGTGTTATTATAGGATACCTAGCCTTAGTAGTGGTATCCAAGAGTTTGAGAGACATTAGTTGTAGTTGAGTCTAATACTAGGTTTTTTCCATAGTGTGGTTGTGAGCTATATTATATCATGTAATTTTTATGCTTCTATATGCTACCCCACCCCTTTGGTTAGGGAAACTGACACCCTGAGGATTCTGAGCCCTGGGGGGTGTTTTCCCCAACATTATGGTGGGAGGATGGATGGCTAACTACCCCCTTTGGCCCCTCTCTCTTCTCTTGGTAGTTACTTGTGCTGTTAGGAACAACAATTAGTTTTACCCATATATATGTGTAGAGGGATGTAATAGATTATGGTTATTCACACACATATATTGTGGATATAGTTTCCTATGGACTACTATAGGTGTAACGTGTATGGGATATGATGGATTGAGGATCCTTATTCAGTGTATGGGATATAATGGATTGAGGTTTAATAACCGGTGTATGATACACATTATAAGAGCTATGGTGGCTCCCAGAAACTACCTGGTTACATGGATGTGGTGATTTTTTGCACGAGGTTCATGTTGTGGTGCTACACCCAGGTGTCTGCGGGTATGACTTTTTGGAGAGAGATGCTTAGGACGTGCGACATTGGGGAAAAGTTGAAAACTAGTGGGGAAGTGTTAGTGGGTACCCTTGATATTCTTTATTATATTATATACTCTTTTATGTGATACTTGGTGAGAGTAGCCATGGTGAGGCTAGGAACTTAGTATACCTGTGTAGTCGACGAGTTAGTTTCACTTATTGTTCACTGTGCTTTAGCATGATTTATTTACTTTTGCATGAGAGGCTCCGAGGAGGATCCTACTGAGTATACTGTTATACTCACCCTATGTATATATAAACTATTTTTCAGGTCACTTGGAGTAGGTTGGAGATTAGGCTAGTTACTACTAGCTTGGGGTTGCAGGAGCTGTTTGGGATTCGTGGTTACTGTTGTTTTTAATTTCCTTTGGTACTTGTAGTTTTTCCTTTCAGTTGTAGTAGTTATTGTATGACATTGCATATGTGTACTTGGGTTTTCTTTTATATTGAATTTTGAGTTGAAGTTGGTTGGTGTCTATCTTATCTCTCTCTTTCACATGTGTTCTCTTAGAGGGTAATGCCTCCCATTTGTGTGTTTACTATAGCCTCAGTGCTAGTCTCCAACCTGGGGCCTAATAGAGGTGGGACTTGGGGGTCACTATCTCCCTTCTCACATTGCCGGCCCTAGAGGGGTACACCTTTTAGGGAGGGAGTCGTGACAATAGTCGTGTGACTTGTCTCTAGACTACGGGTCTGGATTTCAAGTATATTTGGATGTGTTTCCCTTGTTATATATTTAGTAGACATATATTGTGTAGAGATGACGACACCTTTACTTTGGGTATTTATTTTTGATTTTCAGGGTCCTCTACTGAGTATTGTTATACTCACCCCTGTATGGGGTTTTCCTGCATGTGTCATGTCTTGTGCAGACGAGTGATCTTTTGATAGAGTCCAGGGCGGATGGGGACCAAACTGAGCTTTCTAAGTTCCTTGCAGGCCGAGGTATTCCTACGGCTATGAGCAGTAGTCCTAGTACCTCTTTGTGATTACATGTTGGACTTTATAGTTTTTAGACTCTTTCTTTTGGTGGGATTGTATTTTGGCCTAGTTTACTTTCTACACTTACTTTCCGTTGTACTCTGTTAGTTGGGTTTAGTTGTATGCATGCATTTTTTTCCTTAGTGGTTTTTACTTTTCAGCATTTATGGGTTTGTAGATGTGTGTGTGTGTGTGTGTGTGTGTGTGGGTACTTAGGCAATTCCTCCCATGTTATTGATATGCATACTCAGTGCTAGTCACCAGCCCCTGGCCTATTGGAGGCGGGCTTGAGGAGTCGTGGTGTGGGCCCCACTAGGACGGGTCATGATATGCTGACTTATATCATACCTTTGATCCCAAGGAAGTGGAGTTAGATACTGATGCTACCTTTGAGGAGTATCCAGTACGCATCATCGACCAGAGCACAAAGGTTCTCCGAGGCAGGTATGCCCCACTAGTATGGGTGTTATGGTAGTATAGTCATGTGCAGAACAAGACTTGAGAGTGGGAGGCCGATGTATATTCCCAATGACCACAATTTTTCTCAAACAGTGTTTCTACACCCTTGAAAGGTGAACTCAGGGATTGGTTCTTTTAAGGGGGGAAGACTGTAAGAACCCAATTTTTTCACTCAGGTATGGGTCCTTTAAATTTCGGTCTAATTATTTATTTTGGACCTATTTTGGATGCCTAACGAGTTAGTGAAGGTCCCAAGGGTTTCTTGGGCTTGTTCGGAGCTCGAAACCTAGCCTTTTAGGAAAACAGGCCTAACGTACAGTTTATAATAAACTATGTGGGAAGGCCGCATGGTTAGAGAAAACCGTACAGGTGGTTTGTTTTTAGATAGAGCCTTACCGCATGGTTTGCGCATGGTTTACCTAACTATGTGACCTAACCATGCAAGTGACCTTTTCCCCAGGTACCCATGCATGGTTTGCGCACGGTTTTTCAGACCATGTGGAAAAACCATGCAGAGGTTTTTTTTCAAGGTAATTTTATTATTTTGTCCTTAATGATCTAATTAAGACTACTCCTTACTCCTAATCAAAGTTTATGTAGGATTGACCTATTTTTCTTTCCTTCTGGAGATTTTTGAAGTCCTGAGGTAGGTATTGAAAGATATTCTTCATCTGGGATCTGATCGAGCTTCTGTTCATCACGTTGGATGCACAATGGTAAGTACTCAAGTCCATTTGAGCCTTTCTTCTTCTCTCTTGCTCTTGACCAAGTTATCGAGGTGTGAGATTTTTTCCTTTTTTCTTATATCTACTCTATTATAAGATGAATCATAGGCTGCTATCAGAGGAGGAGAGTCATACAACTCTAAGGTGGGTGTTCTATAACTCATCCCTCAAGTGTGTTGATTTTGGAATTGTCATGTGGGGCCCACTGATTTCATCGAGTGATGTTTATTGAATTTATATGTCATACTTATAATCATTATAACCATATGATTATGCTCTTTCCATATATGTGATTAGTTTTTGGTGTTTACGCTCACAATGCCCAATATCCCATATAGGATGATATTCCATAGTTGAGTTTTTAGCGCTTTAACACTTTTGAGCCATCATTTGGATTTTCTCGAGCTTGACCACACTAATGGTAGGCCTCCTTATCAAAAATGATTTTTGTATCATGTAATGGTGACTGGAAAGTACCATGTCACTTCCACTTAACCCACCTAAGTTAAGTTCTTCAAAATGATAATTAAATGTGAAAGGGAAATTGGCAAGTATACCAAGCATATGACTTGACCAGATTAAATGTGAATGATTAATAGGTTTCATGTTCATAGAACACCTTACCACATTAATGGAATCTATAAGAATGAACCTTAATTATTTAATATTCCTTAAAATAGAATTAATAAAGGTTGCATGCTACTTGAACTTGTCACACTAATGAAAGGAAAGGCTTGAACCAAATGGACTTATTGATTAATTATGACTTGATTAAAAGGTTTCATGATACTTGACCATATCACACTAATAAAAGGAAAGGCTTGAAACAAATGAAATATTAAATGACTTCATAATTAAATAGGAGTGGCCTGACTTGAGCTTGCCTTAGATTCTTATCGGGGAATGCCCTGAGCACTCGGGAACCCCATTCCAATTCAAGGATACGACTTGCTTAGGATGAGAACCACCTAGATCCTGATCCTTGTATATTATTGGATGCCTGGTATGACACTGTAAGATCCCTCACATAGTATTAAAGGATTCCTTGGATACACTCCTTGTATCCAGCACTGACAAGTAGGTTCCATGGTTACATCCCATAGGGACCTGTCTCTACTTAGCCCTATTTTACCTTGGATGATCACCTTGGATTTGGTAGGCATATTATTGTATGATACCTTGGAATATGATACTAGGATTACACTCTTAACCTTAGCTAGACTATAGTTATTACTGAGTTGGAGACCCTTGAGGTCTACATTTCCTTGGTTATTACCTTGGAAATTCATTATTAAATGTCATTATAGTTTTCCTTGTCATAACTTGGAACCTTTACTATTTTTAACATGTGATTTATTTATAAATCGATAATAATCAATTAATGGACTAGTTACGTTCAGATGTCAGCCAAGGGATGAAGCGGGTACTTGGGTATTTAGTTACATTGTATTGCTTTACTTTATATATTCATGATTGAACACTATTACATTTCCATTACACGGGACAGATGATATAGTCACTATTGGTGGTGGCCCACTGAAATTTATCTCACAACCTCTTTAATCACCATTTTGTACTTGGAGTAGATTACATAAATTCAGGTGTTAATAAAGGGAATCATACATCTTCGAGAACTTTATTTCTTGATGTTTAGGATGGATCTTGATAGTAGATGACCAATATGGAGCTTGGGATGTTTGGTATAGTATTTTTATTTCCGTTATACTTTTGTGGAACATGTTATGACTGCTGTTTGTATCCATATTTTATAGTTTTCTATTGACATGACATATCATCATCAATTTTTGTATGCTTTTATGTTATTCCAGTTATTGTTACTGTTGTCTCTTTTTTTCATTATGCCTTCTATTTACTTGTATTGCTTCCACTATTTACCTCTATTTATATTTATCCACTGTGATACACTTAAGTAATGAGGGCATAGTCTCCCCATATACACACCCTAGGACCTTGCTACTAGTCAGAAGCCTTTGGCATTTGGAGAGATACACTTGAGGGCATGTGGCCCACCGAGCTCGGAGCACTTATTATGTGGAATCCAGCTCCGTGATGTCACAAAAATCCTCACACGACATATAAGTCTCAACATACATGATGTGTAGAATAATTACATGGAATGTAGAGACACAAAAAACCCTTCCTGTGTTTCCTGGCTATGTCCGCATCCTTGGCCTGCCCATGTACCGACCCTTATGCAGGTGGTCGTGTCCGTGTCTGAGTACATGGCATGCCACTGGCCATGTACTCCTTCTCATTTATATGTGCCCTCTGAGGTACACGCTGAGACTCATGGAGCGGTCACATGCCATGTGATAGGGGTCACATGCTGTGTGATTCTTAACTTCATCCCGAAACCCTATCCACCACTGAGAGGGACCCACATGACATGTAATCCCAAGTTACATTTCATGTTGTTTGGGATTTTTCAGATCTTTAAGGATCTATTCTGTGCTATCATGCGCATCACAAGAGCCAATTCCCTTACCAGAACCTATATATAGGAGGTTGGCTGAGCCTTCCCATCATCACCAGCTAAAATCTGGGTTCAAATCTCCTCGGAAAACGATCCGTTAAGAAAAAACATCATCGCACGTAAAAATTGAGAAGAATAGGAACTGTAAATTCATTTGTTACACTCTCGTTCATCTATACCATTGTCATAACTCAACCACACCATTGACCATAAACCTCACCAGTGGTATCAATTCATTACACTGAAGAACAAATTTGCAATGATCGAATACTAAGTATTCATCAAACCATGATCTAAAAGAACTCCCATGATGAATGTATGAAGGACAGGGAGAGAAAACCGCAAGCCATAAAATACGAGGAACGGACCTCAATCGTTGTTCATTTGGACTTGATTCATTGTCATAAAAGAAGATGAATTAAGAGGGATAAATCAAAATAAACAAATAAAAAATTCAATCAATTTAATTCTACTGAATATGTGCGTATCAATTTTGTTCATGGAATTGATCGATGTTTGTTTAGGATTAAGAAACAGGATGAAAATCTCAAAAAAACATCCTACCCAGAGCTTGGATTGATCACTGATGAAGACTGATTCTGTATTGCTGTTGTTGATGAGATCCACAAACTTTGTTGGAACAAGGATCCACGATCCATCTTCATTCACCAAGAACACTCTCCTCCAATGGATTCTAGGTCTCCAGGGTTTAGCGGCCAACCCTGATACAAAATCTATAGCTACATATTTTAAAGAGGAAGCTAGTCACTACATTGAAATAAACAAAAAAAATAATTTATTTTATTTATTTACGCCCGTGATGAATTTTTCAAAAATGGTGAGTGCCTACAATGTTTATGTTTCTCCTAGGGTAAAACCCACATTCTAAACTTAACGCTTCCCTCATATTTCTGATTTAGGACCCCCATTCGGAATTTATTCCATTTTTTTAGGAAAACTGTGTGCACGTTCTATTTTATATATTTAATATATTTCAAACATTTATTTTGGGCACACCGGGCCTCCGAATCGTATGTCGTCTCAGTGTCTGGTCTCAAAAATAATCCATATAATATCCAAAAAAAATACATGAAAAATCCAATTCAGTAAATTCCATTTTTAAACTCTTTGAAACTAAGGGGAAAACCCAAATTTAAAACCATTGAACTCAATAGATTATAAAACATCAAGGAACAATTCCATTAAAAAAATATATTGATACAATAAATATATAAAATCAATAAGTATTTAAACCAATATAAAAAACTCACAAAAACCCATTAGAAACAATAAAAGGTTGAAGTCACTTATTTTAAATACCTAATCCCTTAAAAAATCATTTGAAACATTTAAATAAATTATTAACATACATAATTTCTAGGAAAAGGTAATTTAGAAGACCCAAGCATGACATGGATTATATGGAAAAGTAAAAAACATGGAAACATCTACCTTGAATCAAATTCGAATGGTGAAAATTCTTTGAATATAGAAGGAATAAGACACAAATAACAATATGAATACCCTAAAAACAAAGAATTAGAACCATTTAGAACTAAAACCCACCCTAGGGTTAAGTTGACAGAGCATCATAGTGAGAGGGAAAAAGAGAAGAAAAGAGAAAAAGAACGAGAAAGACGAGGAGAAAACCTAATCTGGAGTGATGTTACTCAAAATTGAAGGGAGAGGAGCCAAGAATCCATGCGCAGAGGAAGGTGAGTCATGTGAGGGGTTCCTCCTTGGTTGCATTGTGTGACTCAGACAAGAGGGAGAGGGGAAACCCAATTCTGGATTAAAATGGTGAAGGGGTATTTTTTGGAAATTCAAAAATTTTATGTTTTGGGAGATTTGCACAGTTTGATCAAATGGTTGGCCAAATATCTTTCCAACCATGAAACCGAAACTGGACACTCCCAGAAACCTTTAGGGTTTGGTCACATGGTTAAACTAACTATGCATAAACCATGCGAATGACTCTATTAAAAGTTGAAGGTCTCTTACATAGTTGTCACATGATCAATACTAACCATGGTCCAACTATGCGTCTTGTACTACACTTTAAAAAATTTAAAGGATTTCAACCTGAAACTCAACAAAAGGACTAAAATTCATTAAATAAATAAAATAATAAAAATAATAAAGGTTTGGATGTAAGGGCCTGGATCTTAGTATCCCTTTACTTTGTGAGTTTTGGGTGTTAGAGGTGTTGGGAGAAGGCTCAGAGGGAGAAGTAGGAGAGTTACAACTCATGCAAGGGATTATGTGGTGTGAAGCTTCAATTTTCACCACAAGAGTAATCTTTGTGGTGTGGATAGGGAACTTGCAGTATAGGGCCTTATTAGGAGAAGTTTCAGAGCCACAACCATATTTTTCATGGTTGTGCTGTGGATTAGTGGACAACCTTTGTGATAAATTGTTTTAACAAAGTTTTTTTATTTTTTGACAACTAACCTTTTTGTACATTTTCATTTGTTATCCAGGAATTGGATCCAGTCCATATTAATGGGATTTTGTAAGAAAGTCAAAAGATGATGAAAGAATTGGATCCATCTGCATTTTATTTAGATCATCAGATCCAAAATAACTGGAGATAGAAATTGTTGTTTGTTGGAAGTTTTTCTTTTTCATAATCAGAGAAAGAAAGAAGTTTTTGAGTGAAGAAGTCATATTTTTATTGATTTTTTTAAAGAAGATTGTGAATTCAGGAGTTATAAAGTTTTCATACTTTCTAAACCAAATTGGAAGATGATTTTCTAGCCAACAAGTTCTCACAGATCATGAAAACTTTCATGATAAAATATTTTGGAGAAATGATGAAGAGGTTTAAAGAAATTTAAAATTGAAAGAGTGAATAATTCCATAATAATGAGAAATTATATCGTAATGAGGATTTCATCATAATTAGGATTCCATTATTATGAAGAAATATAGAATGTTTCTAAAGATCAGATCTAGAAGTCAGAATGTGAAAAGATGATGAAGTTTGAATAATTTCAAAGTTGAAGTATGGAGATTCCATCATAAAGGGAATTTCATCATAATGGGATTTCCATCATAATGTGAAAATCCATTGTAATTATAATTCCATATAAATGAGAATACCATCATTACAATGATTAGATTGAGCTAAGAAATAAAGGAAATTCATAATGAACTGAGAAGGAAACAAAATTCGTAATGAGTTGAAGAGGAAACAAAAATCATAATTATTTGAAGAAGGAAACAAAAACTGTAATGAGATGAGAATGAAATAGAATTAATAATCACTAAGAAGGATAATAAATTAATAATCACTGAGAAGTATACAAAATTCACAATCATTGAGAAGGAAGAATAATTCATAAACACGGATAAGGAAACACATTCGTAATGAGATGATTATGAAGAAGTCTCAAAAATAAAATTCCAAAAGTTTTGTGAAGAGTTGAAGTGGGAAAAATTGAAATTCAATTTTTCATAAATCTCGAAGAAATATAATGAGATTTGAAGAAGTAAAATTTGAAGTTTAAATGCAAGATATTTTTTGAGATTTTGAAATTTGAGGAAGTAGAGAAAGTCTTCAAGTTTCCCGCTTTTTTTTTCTGAGTATCCTGTAAATACTTACTCAGATAATTCATTCATTTATCAATTTTTCACACAAACAGAAATGGAAGAGTGTTGAAGGAATCAAGTGAAATTCATTTCTGTCTAAAGATCTCATGAGAAGGATAAAAAAGATGAATGTTTGTTTACCAAATTGAGTAAGATCGTATTCAGAAGATCGTATTCAGTCAATCGGATTGAATCAACCAGACTAAAGAATATCTTAGTGAGCATTTGATTAGAGTTTGAGATTTATATATTGATAATGATTTCATCGTGTTGAGTCTATCGTATTGAGAGAATCATATCTAGACTCATCAAATTGAGAGAATCAGATTCAAACTCATCTTATTGAGAGAATTAGATCCAAACTGATTGTATTGAGAGAATCAGATACAGACTCATCAGATTTAGAAAATCAGATCCATCCAAATCGAACTAAAGATTCAGACTGAGCAATTGTGGATAAGTTTCAACAAAGTCTTTATTCTTTTGTTTAGATCAATTGTTTTATAAGTGAACATTGTAAACTGACGGGAGTGAGTATAATCATTTCTATTAGAAGATAGAAGGTGTCTAATGGGAGTTGGCATAAGTTTCATTCAATTCTTCATAATAGTGGATTTCTATAGACCCATGGGAGTGGCTATGTAAAGGATATAGGTTCTCACACTGAGGATAAAACTTGTAAATCTTGAGTGCTTTACTTTTTTTCCTACTTTTTCAGTATGATTATTTACTAAAAGTTGATAAGGAAATAAATATTAACAGTTTGTAGGGGTTAAGTTTCTAAAAAGTTTTGAAACTTCTAAAAAGTGAAAAACTGATTCAACCCCCTTCTCATTTGTTATTTGATACTTTGGAACTTCAATTAGTATTATAGGTGAGGTTCCCTTGTTGAATCCTTATTATGGATAATATAAATTCTATCAATAGAAGAGGAATTCCTACATTTGATGACAAAAATTATCATGGATGAAAAAATAGGATGATTCGTTATGTCTTATCTCTTGGCCAGGAAGTTGTTGATGCTGCTACTATTGGGTTTCCACCTATTGAGAAAGATTCCCCAATGAACTTTATTGATAAGATAAATATAGAAATTGAGGGAAAGGCTAAAATTTCTATTCTCACATCCTTATCAAAAAATATTTATCAGATGGTGATGGGTCTCAAAACTTTAAAAAGTATGCAGGACAAGTTGAAAAGTGTTTTTAAAGGGAATAAAAAATTTAAGGAATCAAAGCTAAAAATCTAGCATAGTAAGTATGAAGACATCAGAATGAGAGATGAAGAAACTATTGATGAATAATTCACCAGAGTAAATGAAATTGTTTACAACATCATAGGATTCAGAGATGTCCTAGAAGATTTTATAATTGTGAATAAACTTATTATAAAATTTCTGGAGAAGTTTCATTCTAAAATTTCTTCTTTAGAAGATAATTATGATTTATCTCTTGATGAATTTCATAACTTTCTTATTGTTTATGAAATGAGGAAAGATCTAATGTTTAAAAAAAATATGAAAGATGAAATGGATTTTGAAGCTATGAGAAAGATGAAAATCCAAGATGTTGAAGAAGCTGATCCTTATGAGTTTGAAGATAAATAGGATGATGAGATGATTGAAAAAATCATGTCTCTTATATCCAAGAACTATCAAATATGAATAGGAAAGTATAGAGGTAGAATTCCTCTCAAATGTTTTGAGTGTGGTGGAATTGGACACTTTGCTATGAATTTCTCCAAGAATAAAGTTGGAGAATATCGAGATGATTCCGATGAAAAACCTTGATGGAAGAAGTGGAATAAAAATGATAAAGAAGAAAATTATTCCAAAAAATACCAGAAGAAGTTTAATGGAAACAAAATAAGTATGTTGAGTAAGAAATTTGAATCAGACTTAGATAACAACAATTATTTTGAAGATGAAAGTTTAGAAAAATTCAGAACCTTCATTGCAACAGTTGAGAAAAAAAAAGATTCCTCAGATAGTGAAGAAGGTGGTGAAGAATCTTATAGAGAGTATCAACTCAGAACAGAACTTGTTTCATGTCTTGAACAAAAAAACTCTCAAGAAATAAACTAGATTTATGAATAAATATTGTGACTAATTTTCTGATGGAATAAAATATTTTATTAACCATGAGGAAGAATAAATTGAGGTGATTTTAATTTATGAACTTAGAATTGATGAATTAGGAAAGATGATTGAAGATATTAGTAAGAAGATGGAAGCTAAGGAAGAAGAAGTTAACAAGTTCCAATAAACACTTATTGAGTTCAAAATTACATTAAATAAAATGAATGAAAACTTCAAAAAATCTTCATAAGTAAAATCTAAGACTTCTAAAGTTTCTGAGAAGGATCAATATGATAATCAGGTGAAATATTATCTTACCAAAAATAATGTTTCATATGATTCATTTAATATTTCAGGTTTTGGAAAAATTATTGGGAAATATTAGGTATAGAAATGATGTGATAAGCCTATAAAATCTACAAAAGTAGAAAAATGTCTCAAAATAAAAGATAGTTCACATCTTGAGTATGCTAGAGCTGAAAGAAGTCACCAACCTCAACAAGGTTTCTATAAATAAAGATATTTCTTAAATATAAAATCAAGATTTGATGGCTATTTATGGTATTTTTGAATATATGGGAATAATTCATATAATATTTGGTAGAAATTATCTCTACTTCGAAGAATATTTGAGCAAAGTGGAAGAAATAGTGAAAGTATAATGAGTAACTTTACTATCTTACAAAAAGTTGGAAAAATGAATTCTCAAGATGTTAGAAACTTTCCAACAAAAAAATCAATTTAAATTTTGGGAGGAAGTTTGAGGAAGATTTTATCAGGTTGGTCATCTTGCCAAAAGATATATGACACTTCTCCTAGAACAAGTTTATCGTGATAGAAAATAAAAGAAAGCTGAAAAGAAGAAATTTGAGGAAATAGATTTTATTATTGAGATGACTTTGAAATCAAGTAAAAGAAAAAAACCATGGATACTTGATAGTGGTTGTTCTTCACATATGATATTAGATATAAAAATATTGAAATATGTTGAAAGTCACGATGGAGGAGAATTTACCTTTGGCAATGATAGTTCCTTAAAAACCATAGGAATCAGAACAACTAAGATTGAAGACAAAGAGTTGAAATCTAAGTAAGTTTTATTTATTAATGGGATAAAACATAACTTTCTTAGTGTAAGTCAACTTTGTGATGATGGAAAATAGGTTGTTTTTAGAAAATATTTTTTGTATCATCAAAATTGTGAAATATAGAAAAGTTATTACAAAAGGAGAAAGAACCAGTGAAAATCTCTTTCAAATAGGACAATTCAACAACTCCTATTACTTAAGTGTTGAAGATGAAATTTTTTTTGCATCGAAGACTTGTCCACCTTACGTATAAAAACATGAATAAAATTTCTAAATTTGATGCTATATATAATTTTTCAGAATTGAAAAGAAGAGATGAATATGTATGTATTACTTTCCAGAAAGGAAAGATGACTAACAAAAGACCTAAGAAAATCGAGATTCAATCTACTAGAACTCTTGAAATTATTTATTCTGATTTACACGGGTTGACGAGACATCAATAAAAAAAGAATATTTATACTTTATCACCTTTACTGTTGATTTTACTCGGATTAAAAACATCATTTTTATGAAACATAAGTCAGAGGCTATGGAGATGCTTAAGTTTTTTAGAAAAGAAGTTGAGAAGGAAATGGAGGCTTATATAAATAAGTTGAGAACTGATAATGGTACCAAATTCAAAAGCAACGATTTTGAAGCATATCTGATAAAACATGGTATCAAAAATCAGTATAGTTCTCCCTATACTCTGCAATAAAATGGAGTAGCATAAATAAATGATAGAATCTTGGTGGAAATGGGAAGAAGTATGTTATCAGAATACAAAATTTCAAAGTTCTATTAGAGAGAAGTTGTTAGTACTAATGTACATATTCAAAATAGATGTCTGTTGAGATCATAAAATAACATGAATCCTTATGAAATGTGGTATAAAAAACCTTCATTGAAATAATTTAAAGTTTTTGTAAGTCCATGTTTTCTCAAAATAAAAAATCTGGATTTGGGAATATTTGATGAGAAAGTAGAGGAACGAATTTTTATGGGTTATTCACCAAATGGAATAAGTTAAAAATATTGGAACAAACATTTACAAAAGTTGGTGGAGTAATATGATGTGAAAGTAATCAAAAATAAAAATTACTTAAAAAAAGTTGTTGAGAATGCTGAGGAGGATAAACTGGATATTTCCAACAATAGTGAAAGTAAGTAAAAAAATCCTCATCAAGATTCAAAAAATTCATGTGATGAGGAAAGTTCATCTGGGAAAGAAACTTTGAAATTTACTACCTTACAAAAAAATGTTGAATCTAAAAAAATTATTGGGAATTAGAAGACTCTGTTTAGACCAGAAGAAAATTGAGATTAGAAAATCAGACTTCACTTATCTTAAAAGTTGTACCAGAATCAGTTTCTGAAGCTATTAAACACAAAGTATGGGTGGATGTTATGGATGAAGAGTTGGATCAGATTGAGAAGAATGAAACATGGGAAATTGTTTCACAAAAAAATGTTATCAGAACCAAGTGGGTTTAAAAAAACAAGTTAAATGAACATGGATAAGTTTCAATAAACAAATCCAAAGTTGTTTGTAAAGGCTATACATAGGTGGAAGGTGTGGATTTTGAAAAAACTTTTTCCTCGGTTGCAAGATTAGAAACTGTTATAATTTTTCTTTTAGTGGCTACACATCATAATTATAAAGTTCATCATATGGATGTAAAGTAATATTTCTTGAATGGTGAGATTGAGTAAGAAGTTTAAAATGAACAACCTTGTGTGTTTTTACTTTATGAGGATGGAAACAAAGTTTGAATATTGAAGAAATATTTGTACGGGATAAAAAAACTCCATGGGCATGGTATTAAAAACTTGACAATTATTTTATAATGTTAAAATTTTCTAAAGAAAAAGTTGATAGACACTTATATGTGAAAGATTTTTGACTCTGAAGCTGTAATTATAATTGTTTATGTGGATGATAAAATTTTTTCTAGAGATAGAGAATATTTTTGTAAAACATTTTCTGAAGAAATGAAGAAGAATTTTGAAATGTCAATGTTGGTAAAATTAAATTTCTTCCCTATCTTACAAATTTTACAAAAAGAAAAATTTATTTTCTTATCTCAAGAAAATTATACCGGGGAATTGTTAAAGAAGTTTTACATGGTATAATCCAAATAATTTTCTACTTCTATTTCAGTAAGCACAATGTTTAGTAAAGATGAATTCAAAAACAGTTTGAATCAGAAATATTTTTAGAATCTAATAGGAAGTCTACTTTATCTTAAAACCTCAAGGCTTGATATTGTTTATGCTTTGAATTTGTGTGTTAGGTATCAAAGTAATCGAAAAGAATCACATATATTGGAATTCAAGAGAATTATGAGACATTTCAAAGGAACAACTTCACATGGGTTGTTATACAAAATAAATAGTGAGACGAAGTTTCATGGTTTTACTAATGTTGATTGGGCTGGGGATTATAATGATAGAAAATAAAACTCAGGAGGAACATTTTTCTTGGGTGAGTGTTGTGTGAGCTGGAATAGTAAGAAACAAAGTGTAGTAACTTTGAGCACAACTAAATCTGAATACGTTACAACTACTCAAGCTTATACCCAAATGTTGTGGATAAAAGTTCAGCTGGAATATTTTTAAGTAACAATTTCTAAACCATTGAAGATACTTTGTGATAATCAGAGTATAATTGAACTTTCTAATAATCTTGTCCAACATTCAAGATCAAAACACATTGATATAAAGTTTCACTTTATAAAAGAGAAATTTTTTGTTGGATATGTTTTTCTGAAATACATTTCAACAAAGTATTAGATTGTTGATATCTTTACAAAATTAATTCTGAAAGAAAGGTTTGTGGAATTGAGGATACAACTTCCTGTATAGCCTCCTCCCATGTATTCATAAACCTTATAAAAAATAACCCCCACCATTCATTGGATTATTTTGACAAAGAGGGATAGAAAGTAACAAATTTGTACTTTGTAAGAAGTTTTTACTTATCTTTATTTTATGAATCTGAAGCTGTGGTTATCATAAAATGGTGGAGAGAAAAATAAAAGTGATAGAGGAGAAAATACAAGTGAAGAAAGATTATCTTTACATGGCCGGAAAATTTTCTTTCCACCAAGGGATGAAATTCCTTAAAAAATATTACTTTATCCAGTAGTGTGGCATCAGGACACTCTCTTTTGAGAAAGACTATGTTTTGATAAAAGTAAAAAAATTTGAGTTGTTTACAAAATATGAGTTGTGAAAAAATTATGAGAGTTTGAAAAGTTTTTAATAAGGGTTATCAATAAATCCAAAGGGTGAGATTGAAGAACCTTTGGGATAAATTGTTTTAACAAAGTTTTTATATTTTTTGACAACTAACATTTTTGTATAAGAATGTTTTTTATCCAAGAATCAGATCCTATCCATAATAATGGGATTTTGTAAGAAAGTTGAAAGTTTCTAAAAGAATCAGATCCATATGCATCATATTCAGATCATCAGATCCAAAAGAATCGGAGGTAGAAATTGTTGTTTGCTAGAAGTTTACCTTTGTTGTAATTAGAGAAAGAAATAAGTTGTTGAGTGAAGAATTTGTATTGTTGCTGAAGAGTTTTGAAAGAAGATTGTGAAGTCAGGAGTTAGAAAGTTTTCATAATTTATAAACCAAATCAGACAATGCTTTTTTGTTCAAGAATTTCTCATAGACTGTGAAAAATTTCATGATAAAATATTTTGAAGAAATAATGGAGAGGTTTGAAGAAATTTAAGATTTTAGAGTTAAGAATGCCTTCGTAATTATAAATTTTATCATAATGAGGATTTCATTGTAATTGGGATTCCATAATTATGAAGAAATCCATAAAATGAAGAATGTTTTAGAAGATCGGATCCAGAAGTCAGAATGTGTAAAGTTGATGAAGTTTGAAGACTTTAAAAGTTGAAGTATGGAGATTCCATCATAATGGTAATCTCATCATAACAAGATTTCCATTGTAATGAGAAAATCCATCATAATAGAAATTCCATCATAATCATAATTCCATAATTATGATGATTCCATTGAGCTAAGAAAGAAAGACAATTCTTAATGAACTAAGAAGGAAATAGAATTTGTAGTGAGTTGAACAGGAACCAGAAATTGTAATGAGCCAAAGAAGGAAACATAAGTTGTAATTATTTGAGAAGGAAAAAAAATTCATAGTCACTAAGAAGGATACAAAATTCGTAATCAATGATAAGGATATAAAATTCATAATCACTGAGAAGGAAAAAAAATTCATAATCATTGAGAAGGAAACAAAATTATTAATTGATGAGAAGGAAATAGATTTGTAATGAGTTGATTATGAAGAAGAATCAAAAAATAAAATTCCAAAAGTTTTGTGAAGAGTTGTAGTGGTCAAAATTGAAATTAAAATTTACATAAATATCAGAAAAATATAATGAGGTTTGAAGAAGTCAAAGTTAAAGTTTAAATGTGAGATATTTTCATATATTTTGAAATTTGAGGAAGTGGGGAATGTTTTCAAGTGTTTGGATTTTATTTTTTGAGTCACCTATAAATATTTTCTCAGATCATTAATTCATTTATCGATTTTTCACACTAGTGGAAAATGTGGAGTGCTAAAGGAATTAAGTGAAATTCATTTCTGACCAGATATCTCATGAGGAGGATCAAACAACTGATTTTTTTACCAGATTGAGAAAGATTGTATTGGGAATATTGTATTCAATCAATCAAATTAAGTCAATTGGAATGAAGAAGATCATAGTGATCACTTGAACAAAGTTTAAGTTTTACATATTGAGAATGGGTTCATCGTATTGAGTCTATCATATTGAGAGAATCAGATCCAGACTCATCATATTGAGAGAATTAGATTCAAACTCATCATATTGAGAGAATCAGATCCAAACTGTATAGAGAGAATTAGATCCAGACTCATCGGATTGAGAAAATCAGATCCAGCCAAATCAAAATGAGGATTCAGAATGAGAAATTTTGGATCAGTTTCAACAAAGTCTTTATTATTTTTTGTCTCAATTGTTTTATAATAAAACATTGTAAACTGAAGGGAGTCAGTATAATCATTCATATTGGGAGATAGAAGGTGTTTAATGGTAGTTGGCACAAGTTTTATTCACTTCTTTATAATAGTGGATTTCCATGGACCCACAAGAGTGGATATGGAAAGGATGTAGGTTCTCTCACTGAGGCCGAACCATGTAAATATTGTGTGCTTTACTTTATTTACTACTTTTTAATGCATGAGTATTTACTAAAATTTGACAAGGAAATAAATCTTAATTGGTTAGATGGGTTAAGTTTATAAATGTTTTGAAACTTATAAAAAGTGAACAACTAATTCAACCTCCCTTCTTAATTGTTATTCGATCCTTTAGAAATTCAAGCAGGTCTGCGATATAGGGAATTTGAATTATGCATCATGGAGAGGTAGACTATAACATAGGGGTTCAAGGGTATTCTTACAAAATCGGTACCCCTATAGCATGGAAATAGGCTGCACCGTAGGCTATTTATTGGATTGTATGATTCTACGACATAGTGGTATCAGCTGCGTTATGGTACTCTTCCTTAGAAATAAGATCTACAACATGAATATTGTCACATTCCTCAAACACACCTTTGATTAGGGAGACTATAGCATGGTATCCTACCTTCCGCTATTGTATACCTTAAGTCAGGTAGTTTTGTGTTGTGGTATAGAGGGTTGCGCCACGATCTTTTTTTCCAGATGGCCTATAAATAGCCTGAGCCCCTCTAAACCCACTTTCCTCTCATATTTCTCTTTAGAACCCTATTTTACCAAGAGATATTTTTTAAATCATTTTAATCTAATTTCAATTGTATTTGATCCCTATATTCTTATGTTCTATTCATGGTGATATGAGGTGAGTTCTTCCTCTTTTTCTTGTAGTTTTTTCTTAATTTGATATCATTTCATCCCATTACTTCTTGTCATGTTATGACAATTGATCTCCATAATTTCTATAATAAACCCAACCTTTTACACATATTATTATATGATTTAATGCATAATTATCCAACAAATACAAACTAAGGATCGTAAAGTCTAGTCTCTTTGGAAGACTAGGTAAATAAAATTAAAAACAAGAAATAGAATAAAAAATCTCTATATTAATCTTGCATAATGAGATCATAACTTAATTTGAGCTCATACATATGAATAGGATAACCTGGGGGAGTACATAGACAAAATAGATGATCTAAAAAGACCAGTAAGGGAATAAACATAGTAATAAAGCATAACACATGAGTTAGAAGTTATGACATGATGATATAAAAAGACAGACACATGAATAACAACATGGAATCGTATCATATAAAACATTGTATAATGTGATCATGGAAACATAGGAATGTAGCAACAATATATAACATGACTAAACATGAGTCAAGGCTAACTGCCAAGACTATATCACATGGTGGACAAAGTCCCATAATGGATTAGGTTTACTCCCTAATCCCATACATGATGTCTCATGAGACTAAAAATTACCCAATGCATTAGAGTGCTATCTAGGTACACCCATAATAACATGTTTATAAATATGTGTTCCACATAAATAATCAAACATATAGAATAAACATAATATTTACCCATGAAAAGAAATTGGTATCATAATCATGTCACAAGGTATAACCAAAAGGTGTATCATAATGGTATCCATGAAAGAATGGATTTAAATCATGCTTGGATATTCATAATATAAAATAATAATAGATAATAATAAATTATATCCAACTAAAGTGAAGACATATAAAAAAATTATCTAAGAAACTTTAGAAATGATCCACTTTAGTGCAGTTTAAGGGAAAAATATTAAAGAGTCTTTAAAGAGGAAAAAGGAATAATTGTTTGAATAAAACCAGAAATGAACTAATATAGTTTTTCATTATTAAATGAGTGATTTTATAAAAATAATTGTGGCATAAAACATATTATGTATTGCACTTGAAAATGGTTAAGAAATGGGGAAGTTTCTTTTATCGGCCTTGCTTATCAGAAATAATTGAGAAGGGAACCTCAAAAAACATGTATTTCCAAATAAAATAAAGATTAATTAAGATAGGTACATATTTTTATAACATATAAATAGAATATATTATGAGTACATAAGAATAATTAAGAATTAAATTTGGGTAAAGAGAGAGAAAGCACAACCTGAAGGAAAAAATGGAGGTTCAGAGAGAATCCCTTACCTTATGTCTGAACGTGTTCTGCACTTGCACTTAATGTCCTATATAATAAAATTATATCCATTAATTAATTAATAAATAACCTATTATACATGTATATTATTTATTATAATTTTATTAAGTTCATTTATGGTTGTTTCAATGAGTTATAAGGTTCAATTTCATCATTCCATGAGTGTTTGTTTCAGAGTTTTATGATCGGTTCCCTTGAGTTTAATCACGAGAGTTCTTTTAAAATGGAAGAAAAACTCCAAAAGTGAAATGAAATGGTATTAACATACTTCCATAATTTTAAATTATCTCATATATATATATTTTTTCTGATATGAGTATGTTTCATTTGGTAAAATGTTAATGATAAACGTTTAGTTTATTTTGGCAATTTTTCGATCATCATGAACTAATTTTGTTTTATTATTTAATATTATGTATATATATTAGTTAAAAAACATTTAAAAAGTTATAATATAAATATTTAAATCTGTTTAAACCATTATAATGGTTTTATGATTAGCCTTGAAGGTGGTGATGAAAAATGAAAAATCTTCATACACGAAGGCGGTGAATTGACATATCATGGACAATATTTTTGTTTTTAAGATAAAAAGGGGAATATAACAGATTTGATGATGGATATTACATTAAAATAATAAAATTCCACTATATTTATGATAATTTAGTTATCATTTCACTTTGTATAGGGTAGTTGAGGATAAGGTTGAATAATGAAATAATTTAAAAGAGAAAGAGGGAGGATTTTACGTCTTGAATATCGTCTCCTTGAGAACTTCCTTAAGGCACTTGAGTTTGGTATTTTGTTGAGACCATAAGATCCTAGATGCGGGGAAGAGGCTTGGGAATGTAATTGGGTATAATTTAGACAAGCTACAAGTCTTAGTATGTGTGAGGATAATGGGTAGTGAGGGGTGGTATTTATAGGGGGAGAGGTGAATTGATTATTTTATTAATTTTTATTATTATTTTGTCTTAAGACTATCAATATTGTCGATTACCATGACTAAATATAGTAACTAGAGTATTATATTTTGAGATAATGGGAAATTACATCATCCATGACTCTAACATGACTCAAAAATTCATGTATTGACTTATAATGTTAAATACTGTAAATTATCGTATTTCACTATTCAAAAAAAATAAAGTATTTTAGTAAAATCCCAAAAATTCACCCTAACCATTTTTTGACTTGTAGATTTATAAAACATACTCCATTTTATGAAAATAATTTTCAAAATATGATAAATTTAATTTTTAATCAAAATTTTCATTTATTAAAAAAATAATGATTTTGATATTATAACTGATTTTATAACACTTTGAAAAATTAATTAAGGGCACATAAAATTATATTATAATTACAATACAACAAAATATTAATTTATGAATCTATTTTATGAGATTAAATTTTCTTTTAAATCATTATATTAATTATAAAATTTTAAATAAACATTTATGTTTCACAAAAATACTGTTTTTGACGCTTTTGTCGAGGCGCGCTTGCGCGTCCGTACATCGGTTCTATGTGAGCTAGCTGCTTTGTTACCCTATATTCTTACTTTCTTAATGCAGATGAATTTCATCACTTTAAATAGTGATGTATTCTCTTTGATCAAAATGAGATGATGGGATGTTAGTTCCTCCTTCCATGGATTCCTCCTTAGAGCTCATTGCCTAGTCCGGGTCTCCCTCATAGAGTTAAATCATGTTCACAGAACTCATTCTTATTGCCATCTCTTTGTGGACATTGGTTAATTACAATGATTTTTTTGGACATTCTGATTTCCTCTTGATAGGGCAACAACCTTTAGTCAGGAGAGTAGTCACGTTGGGCATCGCTGGCATGTCTGGGTGCTGGGAGCATTGGTCACATGTATTCTTCCTATTGGGAGGGAATATCATGAAAGAATCTTATGTGTGGAACCCAAGAAATCACATTTCAATCACAAGGTAACTAATGTTGGGTGCATATATCTTCAAAGGCTTTTACCTCAAGCATCTCATGTTTTGTATGAGGTAACTGATGTCATGGGCACATATCTTCCAAGGATTTCACCTCAGGTATCTCATGTTTTGTATAAGGTAGTTGATGTCATGAGTGCATATATTTTAAGTATTTAACCACATACATCCCATGTTTATCATGAGGTAACATCATGGGTTAGGTTGTGAGTTTAACATCTTGCAGAGATGAGAAAAGGTTGATCAGAACACCCATGGAGGTAGATCAAGAAGGTGTGTCCTTAGGAGGTAAAACACCACACCATGATCAAAATGTACCTTGAGATGGATCGAGGCATTATTTTATCATATTTTGGATATGGTCATAATATTAATTCCTTGTGGGGACATGATGGGCGAATCAGAACATCCCTTGAGACGGATCCTTAAAGTTTGATCAGAACGTCCCTTGGCAGGGATATGTTTTACGAACGATTGATCTGGTTTGGTTATTGTTAGTTGCTCGATAGTTAAGGAACTGATAAACTAAAACTTTTGAAACATGAAAAGATTAATGGGGTTTGGGGATATTTATTGTGTGCATACCTTTGAGGTAGCATTGTCGAGGCATGTGCTCAGATCTTCTGTGTAGAAGCCTTAGGATGGGCTGAGTGGTTGATATAATTATATAAATCTGTATGTTTTATGTTTCTTTACGCACCCCACCCATGTTGAGCACTATGTGCTGAACACCCATGGGATGGGGGGGGGGGTGATATTCTCAAACATCTAAAGGATGGATGGTTACTGTTCTTCCCTGTGCTCCCTCTTCCAGGTTCTATAGCCCAAGATCCTTCGGGCAGGTTACGAAAGATGTTTCCCAAGAGTCTTCGGGATGAGTATGTGATATGTTCCCAGGTGTCTTCGGGATGAGATGTGATGTGGTTCCCAGGCATCTTCGGGATGAGAGGTGGTTATGGCTGAGGATTGAGTGCCGGCGGGATACTATGAGCTTTGTATGGCCAGGTTACGACACTAGCTCGAGCTTCGTATGGCCAGGTTACGACACTAGCTCAGGAAGAGGGGGAAGCATCATAACATTAGGCATGAGGTCTTGAGTAGTATTCAGTGGGAAGGTGGTGCGGGGTACCCATACTTTGATAATATTACTATACTACTCTATTGACTTGCGATATTTGGTGAGTGTGGCTTGTAAGGTTGGGTGGATAGATTCCTTGCTAGGCTTTGGTTCCTTCTGTTTTCTTACAGGGCATTAGGATGTCTCCCCACCTGTGTACGAGAGATTTAGGTTTTCCTACTGAGTATACTTGTATACTCACCCTACGTTTACTTTTAGGTTTTCAGGAGGACTTCAGGGACCGTGCGGGACCTTGCTAGTTGGGCGTTGGAGTTTTGCTAGTTGCAGATTTTTCTTTCTTTTCTTTTGGTATCGTACTTTGGAGCTTTTCTTGTACTTACTTTTGTTTTAGTATTGTATAAAACATGCATATGGGTTTGGTTTTGGGTTTATTTTCATTTACTTGTTCCTTTTTCTTTTGGTGTTTGATTCATCCTATTTCCCGATCTTAAATAATAAAAGGGTAATGCCTCCCATATTTGTGAAAACTCATAACCTTGGTTCTAGTCACCACTCCGGGGCCTACTGGAGGCGAGACTCGGGGGTCATTATCTCCCTTTCACCATTGCCAACTCAGGAGGGGCATCTTTGGTGGGAGGGGGTCGTGACAGAATGGTATCAGAGCTGATTGTTGAGAGATAGGATGGAGTATGGAGTTAGGCACAGTGAGGATTGCATGGGATGGTAGGTCAATAGTGTTGGATGATCTTGGTGCGTGACATAGGCCAGGGACGACCGACTAGGACACGAGATTTTAGGGACCCCCGTGATCTGATGTAAGGACTCTGAGCTTACCGAACGACCAAGTAAGACTACATTGATTGCAGGATAGAGACCCTAGGAAAGGTACATGTGTCATCATGATTTGTGTTTTACTTGATTTGGGTGTTCTGGGAAAGAAATCGAAATGAAATGATAAAATTAAAACTTGAGAAATTTTCCTTGATACTTGGTCTTAGGTGTTCCTTGTTTACCGAAAAGCTATGACACCTGGACGTCAACAGAAAGGTAGAGGAGTGGGATGTGAACAGTTTCACGCAACAGAAGCGGCAACCCTAGCAAGGCCAGAGATCAAGAGAGATGTTTTCAGTTCTACTTAAATGCTCTCATTTATGTTTTGTTTAAATTCAAGATCATCACATTCCTTTATTGAAACTCATTCTCGCCCATGCTTTGGGCCTAGACCTTGTTTTTCATGAGTCTATAATGCTATGTTGTTTCCCTCTTTCCTTTAAATGTGTGTGAAGAGTCCTAACATGTGGGGAGAGGAGGACCTGATCCCTAATCAAGACACATTAATGTGGATGTGATTAAACCCGTGCGGGCGAGTCACTGCCGCCCAAAGCGGATAGTATCTTGACATCGGAGAAGGAATTCTCCAATCCATGTGTTGGGGCAGCGTGTTGCTTGTTTTTTGTGGTTTTAGGGGAAATGTGTGTATGAGAAATCCTAAATTATAGGGGTGGGAGGACCTAATCCCTAATCGAGACGCATTAATGTGGATGCGATTAAACCCGTGCAGGTGAGTCAGTGCCGCCTAAAGTGG
Source organism: Viscum album (assembly GCA_963277665.1). NCBI lineage: Eukaryota > Viridiplantae > Streptophyta > Magnoliopsida > Santalales > Viscaceae > Viscum > Viscum album. The sequence goes on along the minus strand of OY728164.1, from coordinate 477,324,433 downwards.
ATAATATCTCGACATGGGGGAAGGAATTCCCTGAATCATATAATTAGGATAGTGGTTGGATTCCTGTTATGACGAGAGCCCTGAGAGGTATCTTGTGGGGTTGTTGTTCGGACCTTTCCCCTTTTTATGGGTTGGTTTTTAATTCTCAAGGATGAGAATGTTTTGAGAGGTATCTGATGTAATGGCTCGGATCTCTCCGGTCCATTACTTTGTAAAAATTTGATGTGGTCAAACACGACGCGTGTTATAATAATAACTTTTGATAATAATAATTGATAAGGGTAGCGTGAAAAAATTTGGTGTTAATTAGATTAAATGGTTTATTTTTGATTTATTTAAATTTTAATAAATAATAAATTAAGTGTGTAATGGGCATATAATGGGAGGCTCATGTAATAAATTATAAAGGAATGAAATGCATGGGGCGCATGGGTGTGACCTTGTACAGGAGTAATTGTGCGGTTCTCCACAATTAAAGTTGGAATTGTGTAAATAACATTAAAAGGGTATTATTATATAATAATAATAATAACATGAAGAGGCTCATGGAAGGGGTTCCCAACCTGTGCATGAATATCATGTGATGGGAGAGAGGGAGTAATTATAATATAATAATTGGGCATCAATAATAATAATAATTATTAATGATAATGATGGAAACCTGTTGATGAAATTGAAAGAGGATTTATTACTATGGTATTAAATAATAATGATAATGGTGACATAAATATGTGTGTGATTGGTAAATTAAATTAAATGGGTTTAATTTTTGGTTAGTAAATTAAATTATTGGAATTTAATTAAATGGAATGGTTTTAATTTAATTTGAGAATAACCATGGTAAACTAATTTAATGGGATTAAATTAGAACATTAACGATGGGTGTTATTAATATTAATTTTTATTAGTAATAACATTGAAGAAAGAAAGGAGATTGGAGAGAGATTACAAGGTGATGAAATAATAAAGAAAATGGGAGGCACCACTTTTGTTGGGGCGTGATAAAATTGTGGAAGAAAAGAAGAAGATTGGAGAGAGAAACATGTTGAAAGGAAATAAAATTTATAGAAAAATGAATATAAGAGAGAGGCGCCATGTGTTACCCACCTAAAAAAATGGGATACCTTTGTGCGTGAATCTCAAAGGAGATTGGAGAGAGAATGTGAGAATTTAAGGAATTAAATTAAATAATATAATATAATAATGTAATTATTATTTTCGTTGGGAAAACTGAATTTTGACGGTATCTCCTTTGTGCGACCTCAGTTTTACGAACCGTCAGCGGCAGTGTGACCCTAACTTTGAGACGGAAATTATGAGTCCAATATTGGATATCTTTTTCAGGTTTTCGAATCAAATACCCAAAATTCTTGTGAATTAATAGATTTAATATTATTATTAAATCTTCGACCCGTCATAACTCCCGCGTGCGATGTCTGATTGACTTCTCGTCAGTGGTGATGTGATCATGTCATTAATATGATCGTTTAAATTATAATGTTGGATATTAAATTATGGTTCGTGTCTCGGGTCAATAAAACACCTATTGTTATTTGAAGTTATTATTATCACTAAACACATGGAGACCGCGTGACATGTCATGTGTTGACCAGTCAAACAACGTAACAATTGTACGGTCACGTCGTGTATTCATTAATACACGTTGCGTGCCGTTTTACCTTTTCATTGCCTATATAAGAGAGGGTCACGTGTTATTTACGGACCCCTCTTCTTCTCCGCATGACGACGCTCCCGGATGACCCAGAAGCCTTCCTCTTATCTTCTTCATCCAGACTCTAATTGTCGATCTGTCGATGGCTGTGGGATCGTGTCGACGAGGCGAACATCATGCACCTAGTTCCTTTCCCTATTCTTCGACTTCCTCTTCACAGTTTCCTACCGAGGAGATTGATGATATTTTATGGGAACGACGCTCTTCAATGAACGTCATCTTAATGGTACGTTCTACCCTATTCCTATTCCTTCCTGGATCTCCTCTTTCTGTTCCTCCTTGCCATTCTATGACAAGTGACACCTTAAACCTTAATGGAGTCTCTCTTGGTCGTTAGTGTGGTTGTGCCACAGCATCCACGGGAGGACGTAGTCGTCAGGAGGAGTGATCAAAATCCTCGTGGTGGTTGTTCTCGCAGAAGGACATCAAAACCTATTCAAGTAGGGATCTTACCTTCGTCTCTCTCTCTTTTGTGCATCATGCGGGGTGAGTATCCTCTTGTTTTCGTGAGATACGTTTGAACCAGTAAATAAAGATAATAACTGGTTAAAGAACGGGTTTGAGGAAATTTTGTTGATATTGTTGTTTTATTTCCATCAATGCTTATCCTTTGATTATTTGGTGAATTGAATAGGCTCATGCCTATTAAAAATCACAGTCGTTGGGGGCCTTTGCTTGCGCAATTAAATGTTTCCCTGTTTTTCTGGATTGTTTTGTGTATGGAATTTCATAGAATGTGGAAATTAGTTAATCATATAAAGTTGGATGATTAATTGAATACCTATAACCCTTGTATGATCACCCCGATTAAACTAAATGAAAGAATGAATTTTGTGGGTACTGGTTGGGGTTTAATTACGCGAAGGGGTGTTTTGTGGGTTGTTGTGGAATGGGTGAGTAGCAGGGCTGTGGTTGGCTTGGTTGTGGGTTGGCGTGTATGATATGGTTGTGATGGGCAGCAGAGCTATGGTAAATGGTATCAAAGGGATGATTATGTGGTACGAGTATTGTTTCCAATGTGTTTGTGGTTATGGTGGTTGGCAGCAGGGCTGCAGTGATGGGTTGTGCATATGAATAAAAGTGGAAGAGTTAACTAATGAATTTTGGGTCATGGTAGTTGATTAAATATGTAAAATCAATGGAATTGATTGACTGATAAAAGAAAATGGTATTGTGTTTCTTGTGTTTTCCCTAACTTTATTTGTGGTTGGTAGGGATATGTTTTACGAACGATTGATCTGGTTTTGTTGTTGTTAGCTGCTCGGTAGTTAAGGAACTGATAAACTAAAATTGTTGAAACATGAAAAGATTAATGGGGTTTGGGGCTATTTATTGTGTTCATACCTTCGAGGCAGCATTGCTGAGACATGTGCTCAGATATTTTGTGTAGAAGCCTTAGGATGGGCTGAGTGGTTGATATAATTATATAAATCTGTACGTTTTATGTTTCTTTACGCACCCCACCCATGTTGATCACTACGTGACAAATACCTGTGGGATGGGGGGGGGGGTGAGATTCTCAAACATCTAAAGGATGGCTGGTTATTGTTCTTCCCCGTGCTCCCTCTTCTAGGTTCTATAGCCCAAGATCCTTTAGGTAGGTTACGACAGATGTTTCCCAAGAGTCTTCGGGATGAGGATGTGATATGTTCCCAGGTGTCTTCGGGATGATATGTGATGTGGTTCCCAGGTGTCTTCGGGATGAGAGGTGGTTATGGCCAAGGATTGAGTGCCGACGGAATACTATGATGGATGAGGATTGAGTGCCGGCGGGATACTATGAGCTTCGTATGACCAGGTTGCAGCACTAGCTCGAGCTTCGTATGGCCAGGTTACAACACTAGCTCAGGAAGAGGGGGAAGCATCAGAGCGTTAGGCATGAGGGCTTGATCAGTATTCAGTGGGAAGGTGGTGCGGGGTACCCATACTTTGATAATATTACTATACTACTCTAGAGATTTGCGATATTTGGCGAGTGTGGCTTGTAAGGTTGGGCAGATAGATTCCTTGCTAGGCTTTGGTTCCTTCTGTTTTCTCACGGGGCATTAGGATGTCTCCCCACTTGTGCACGAGAGCTTTAGATTTTCCTACGGAGTATACTTGTATTCTCACCCTATGTTTACTTTCAGGTTTTTAGGAGGACTTCAGGGACCGTGCGAGATCTTGCTAGTTGGGCGTTGGAGTTTTGCTGGCTACAGTTTTTGCTTTCTTTTCTTTTGGTATCATACTTTGGAGATTTTCTTGTACTTGTAATTTTGTTTTAGTATTGTATAAAACATTCATATGGGTTTGGTTTTGGGTTTATTTTCATTTACTTATTCCTTTTTCTTTTGGTGTTTGATTCATCCTATTTCCTGATCTTAAATAATAAAAGGGTAATGCCTCCCATATTTGTGAAAACTCGTACCCTTGGTGATAGTCACCACTCCGAGGCCTACTGGAGGCGGGAATCGGGGGGTCATTATCTCCCTTTCACCATTTCCAGCTCAGGAGGGGCATCTTTGGTGGTAGGGGGTCGTGATAGATACAACCTGCTAGATGGAGAATCAATGTCGTACCTAGGGAGGTCATGTCAATTCGAAAAACCCCACCCATAGAAAAAAAATGATAGAGGATCACACTCTAGTCTCATGAAGGGACACCATAGATCTATATGAGACTCAACCTCTAGAGGGGACCACAATCTTGTGATGTGGATATAATGTTGTATTGTACCCTTGAGGGAAAGGACCAAGAGAACACACTCAAACTAGATTGGTCCAAACTAAGGAAACAAAGAGCTACAAACACTCTTCAAAGGGGGTACATGATGTGTACCAGGGGTACACAACGTGTCCAGCTATGCCTGAGTCTACTCGTGTGGAAAAGTCTCACACGACATGTAAGTCTCAACATATACGATGTATAGAATAAGTACAGGATGTGTAGTGACACGCAACACCTTGTCTGTGTCGTCTGACCGTGTCTATGTCCTTAGCCTACCCGTATACCAACCCATGTAAAGGTGGTTGGGTTCATGTCACTTGGTCATGTATGTGTCCTTGGCCTACCCATATACCAACTCGTGTATAGGTGGTCGAGTTCGTGTCCGAGTACCCGACGTTCCACTGGTCGTATACTCCTACATGTTTCCATATACCCTATGAGGTACACGACGAGCCTCATAGAGCGGTCACACACCATGTGACAGGGGTCACATGTTGTGTGATCATTAAATTCATCCTGAAACCCTAATCGCTGCTAAGAGGGTCCCACATGATGTGTAATCCCAAGTTACACACCGTGTTGTTTAGGATTTTGTAGATTCATCAATATCTCTTATGCATCACCCCACACATCACCCGAGCCACTGCCCTTGCCGAAACCTATAGATCAGAGGTCGTTCGAGCCTTTCCATCATCACCAGTTGGAACCTGGGTTTAAATATTCTCGGAAAATGATCTATTGAGAAAAAACCATCATTGCGTGTCAAAGATGGGAAGAACGAGAACCACAAATCCGTCTGTTCTGTTCCCAATCACCCACTGCTATTGTCGCACCTTGACTGCACCATCGATCATGAACCTCATCTATGGTATCAATTTTTTGTGCTAAATAATGGTCATGCAATGATCTAATATTGGGTATTCATCAAACCATGGGCTAAAAGAATTCCCGTGATGAACGTGCAAAGAATGGGGGGATAAAATCACAAGCCATAAAATTTGAGGAATGAACCTCGACCATTATTTTTTTGTACTTGATTCATTATCATCGAATAATATGAATGAAGAGGGATAAATCAAAATTAATAAATAAACAATTATGTCAATTTAATTCTACCGATGATGCGTGTATCAATTATGTTTGTGGAATTGTTCCACATTCGTTCGGGATTAAGAAACAGGATGAAAATCATAAAATAAAACATCCTTCCTGGAGTTTGGAATGATCATTGATGAAGAATGGTTCTGCATTGTCGTTATTTATGAGATCCATGATCTTTGTTGGCGCACTGATACACGATCTGATCCCGATCTATCGTCATTTTCTAAGAATGATCTCCTCTAATGGCTTCTAGGTCTCCAAGGCTTAACAACCAACCCTAAGACAAAATCCATAGTTGAATATTTTAAAGAGGAAGTTGTTTGTTGTGTTGAAATAAATAAAATAGACAAATAAATAAATTTATTTTATTTATTTATGTCTGTAATGATTTTTTCACAAATAGCCCGCATCGACAAGGTTTATGTCATGCCTAGGGTAAAACCCACATTATGAACTCAATGATGCCCTCAAATTTCTGATCTGGGACCCTTTTAAGGATTTATTCCACTTTTTTCAGGAAAACTATGCACATGTGCTATTTAATATGTTTAACTTATTTTAAACATTTATTCTGGGTACACCGAGCCTTAGAATCACAAAAATTATTAGTGCATAATCTAAAAAACAATTCATATAATATCCAAAAGTAACAAATAGAAAATCTGAGTCATTACATTCTCCTCATCTTAGGTCTTTTCATCCTGAAAAGATAATAACTTACTAAAAAAGATGATAGCACTAGGCTCGCATCTGGTTCACCCACTCTCAAATGATCTCTTGAAGATTCACATGCTACCAATAGACATGCACAAGGGGAATTGATCACCCACAAAGGATTCTCTCCTATTGATCCTCAAGCTTCATTGGGTACTCTATAAAGGTAGCTCCATCCTCGATGTCCAGCTCACCCTAGTCAATAACGTGTAATGGTTCATGAACATACCTCATCAACTATGACATATGAAATATGTCATGTACCCGGTCCAACTACGAAGATAGAGCTAAGTGGTATGCCACCTCACCAACTCTATGTAGTATTTAGAAGGGACCAGTGAATCTTAGAGATAAATTGTCGCCGCAGCCAAATCTCCTCAATCCACATCGATGTGAGACCCTCAAGAACACATGGTCTTCCTCATTGAACTCTATAGGTCTTTGTCGTTAGTCCACATAAGACTTATGGCAGCTTTGTGTAGTCCTAATCTGCTCCTGAATGATTTGCACCTTCTCTACAGTAGCTCGCACCAACTTCGGGACCATGAATGCTGACTCGCCTAGATTAGTCAAACAAAGTGGTGACCTGCAAGGTTACCCATACAAATACTCTAATTTTGTCATACTAATGGTGGAATGGTAGATATTATTGTATGAAAACTCTACCCAGGGTAAGGGATCCTCCCAACTACGACCAAAGTCCAACATGCAATCCTACAACATGTCCTCCAAGGCCTAAATGGTCCAATATATTTGGCCATCAGTCTAGGGGTGAAACACCGTGATCAAGCATAACTGAGTCCCAAATACCTCCTATAATCCTCTTCATAACCGAGATGTGAAGCGATTATCACATTCAAAGACGATGATTGAGGGAACTCTATGGATTCGAACTATCTCCTACACATAGTGACGTCCCAAGCTCTCTGCTAGACTCTACTCTCAAATAGCTAGGAAGTTGACCAGATTGGTGAGTTGATCTACGATCACCCAGATAACATCGTGTCCCATGGAAATACGTGGTAATACCGTCATGAATTCCATTGAAATACTATCTCACTTTCACTCTTTCACCTTAATGGGATGAGCTAAACCTGCTGGAACCTGGTGTTTAACCTTCACCTGCTAACAAGTGAGCATCAAGCGACAAACTCTGTAACTCTCTTCTTCATGCTAGACCACTAAAAATGATTTTGGAGGTATTGGTACATCTTTTCCATACCTGGATGTACCGCCAAAGGGGATGTATGGAACTCCCACATAACCTCCTCCTACAACATCAAAGGTACCATCATCTGTCCTCTAAAAAGGATAACATGCTCTCCATCTTCAGAATATTCATCAAGAGTATGTCCAGTGGATATATGAGTATGTAATATTTCATAGTCGGTGTATCCATGACTAGTATCCCAAACACACTGTAAAAGCGGTGGGGTAACAACCATCAAATAAAGATATGAAGTATCATCCATGTCTATTGAGGACAACTGTAATGAGGCTAACTCCTCCAATGCCTCAACCAATAATTGAGAATAAGATTTCCTATTGAGAGTTTCTTCCACTACGTTCCTGATAGGTATGATATGCGTGGGTCATTTGTTTCCACACGAGAATGTACAATTAGAAATTTATATGTGTCCCAAAATTTATTAAATACTAGGGCATAATATAGAATAAGTCTAGGGTCGATCCCATGAGGAGGATGTTGTTCTGCGGGGAGAAGAAATCTGGTCTTGAATCCTTTTTAGGAGTTCTTACTAGATTAACTAATGTTTGGGAGTTTTCTAACTATTTTTGGATTTACTCCAATTGATTAAAGAGGGTTCGAGATCAAGTCCGAGCATCTATATGAAGGTGATCCTAATTCTAATCTTGGCAAGGTCCTAACTGCTTAGTCTGTGAAGCAAGAAGTATTCACTAGTTAACCTTGGTTCAGTCTTCTAGTTCTACCTAAGATGTAACTATTCCATGGTTAGGAGGCTAGTCACAGTCCTAAATGCATTAAGTTCAGCTTATATTGCAGAAAGTTCCCTAAGCTAATGGTCATAGTCTTACTTTACTCCAATTAGGATAGAGACACTTTTCTGATTGTCCGATGGTCATGGTACAGTCGAAAAAATGGGGTTTGACTATTGGTTTATATCCTAATTAATAATCCAATTAGGTTTGCCAAGTTTATAACTAGAGGATGAATTAAGTGTGTAGATACATCAAATATTGATCCCTATCCCTGATGTGTTTAGCTACTCATGATGGCAATTAAAGCAATAAAAGGAATAAAGGAAATCATAATAACTATTATAATGGAATTGAATTGAATAAACATGTAATGATATGAAATAAACATGAAATAATACTTTAAATAAAGCCTTACTTGAAAGGAATGAAATGGAAATGAAACGATGCAGGAATTGAAGGCGTTGAAGGAAATGAATTCATGACTCTTTGATTGAAAACATAAAGGAATTACAAAGAATTAAAGTGTTTTAAGAGGGAAAAGAGAAGGAAATTTTGAAGGGAGTTTAAAAGGGAGAGAGATCTAATCCAATCATGCCTCCCATGTGTTGCCGATCCACTCCTTAAATAGGCGGAAATGGTCATGATGTGTACCTAATCATCACGTCGTGAACCTTTGATCCACATTACTTCGACCAGGATCTCCAGTGTGTCATGCAGATCTTCCAAGGATTAATGAAGTTTGACCATGGTCATGTCATGTACGGGAGGTTCACGACGTTACCCCATGGCCAGTTGGTTTTTTACATTCAATCCTTGTGGCTTTTTTAGCTTCTGGTTTGACTTGAGTCACGACGTGTAGGAGGGCTTCACGACGTGAACTGGAAATTTCTCCAGCTTGATGCAAGATTTGATCATCAAGTACACGATTTGAACTTGGCCATCACGGATTGTACTTGTTTATTTTTATAGCTTTATGCATTTCTTCCTTAGAATCTTATGAAGCTCTATTTCATTAAATATTGGAAATCTACCACGTACATTATCCAGTAAGTGAATGAAAACAATGGAAAAGTGAAAACAAAATATATATAACATTTAGTCTTATCAAACCCCCCAAACTTGAATCATTGATTGTTCTTGATTAGTCACTAAATGAGGCTAATATTCATTGTTAATATATATAATATTAATGCTCTTTTTTATTCATAATCATCATTTTAGTGCATTTTACACTTTGAACATCATTTCACATTATGATTGTAATTCTTACTTAAAATGCACTATTATGTGGTACATTTTTTAACATCATTTAAAGTACCCAATGATTCATCTGATTTTAAGGAATATAATTATCCATTTTTTAATTTTATATTTTGGGAAATTGATCTAAACTTCAACATGAACATGTTTCATTTAGGGATCAATGGAGAATTTATGGAAGAAGATGGGGATATTTTGTGATGAAAGGAAACAATTCTGGAGAAGTCAGATTGGACACTAGCCCACTGATTCGAATTTGGGGCCCACCATACAGTCCCAATTAATCCCAAATTTCGTGGTATGCTAGAATAAATGTATAGTAAAAAATACCTCTGAAGGATCCAATGCTAATTCGGCCTCCATGGTAGTCATTTAGGCGGCCCAAGTTAGAGATAAAATTATGGGCTAGATTCTGCGGCCCAGAAAAAATCCCACTAATCTAATCATATCTCCGAATATACAAATAAAAATGGGCCCAAATTTTACAGGAGGTTAGGAGACATCTCTATATCCATTTTCTTCTTATATTACCCACTCTTATTCGGCCATATAGAAGGTCTTCCAAGCGCGTCTTTTTGGTGGATAAAAGCTGGTTGTCACCTCTGGTCAAATGTGGAAAAGTCCAAGTTCCAAAAACTTTCCACCCACCTATGGCCTACCAAAATTAATTGAGAATACTTGGACCATTTGAGGATAAACCCAAGGCTTTAAAAATTCCTATTTAAGGCAGTTTTGGTGGAGGAGTTGATAATCTTTGATGCTTTGTTCAATTGTAATGTTATGCTGCGATTTTGTTGTCTCAAGTTTGTCTTTCACATGTAAGTCATTCAATTCACTTTATTTTCTTAATAAAAGTTCTTATTCTTCTCTTATTTTGTTGTTATTTATATCAATTTTATACCTTTGGATCAAGGTGTGAATTTATTCACACAAAACCTTGTGAAATTATCACACAACGGTGGAGTGATCGTTATTTTATTGTGTTTTTTTTACTTCTCCATTTCTTCCCTCATGAGTCTACTTTCCGCTTTCATTGAAACCATAGAATCAATGGAGGGATAAACCACTTATGGGTTGATCCAAGAGAGTATAAAGTGGATGGATTGAATGTTATTTACCATTCCATTAATGTCTAATCACTTCTTTAATTGAGATTTTTATTTGATGATTTTTAAACTCCATCATCCTTGTTGAATTTAAGGCCACACACTTCATGTGCTAATACGAACCTTTACCTTGAAGTGCTCAAAACTTTTATCCTTCAAGTATATAGGTGATTAGTATTAAAGGGTGTAGGTATTAAACTAGTAAGTTATGATGTTGTTTTATCTTCTTAAATTAATCCATCTCAAATATAAGAAATTGAAATCATTGAAAAGGAAATACGTCCAATCCACCCCAAGTGATAACATAGGATCAACTCACTCTTTTAAATTGAATTTACTTAAGTCTCTTAGAGTTCACTTAAACCCATATAAAATCAACCCAAGTTGGCTAATTCATATCCAAAAACAATCCATATAATTTACGTTTCTATAGGTTACTTCTTAGGTCTCTGAGGATTCAACAACCCAATCTAGACTACAAGGATTGTCCTACCTTCTTCTTTTGGGAAAATTTGAGTGTGAATCAAATTTTGGTGCCGTTGACGAGGACCCAAGTAAGTAATATAAACACCCATTTTATTCTCCCCCATTTCTTCTTTTCTCATATAAATTCTCTTATCTTGTCCCTTTCTCGTTTTTTTTTCTTTTGGCGCATGTCCGTCTACACCTGCGATCAATGAAACCGTCTAGTTAGGGTGGATAGTCCTGGGGTTGGGGAGTCAAGTACACCAAGGGAACTCGTTACATTAGATCATAATCTTCATAATACTCTAGAGTCCAAAATTGAGCCCATTTAAATGGAAGGTCTTCAAAGAAACCAACTCATAAACCCGGGTGGAAACCAAAATAGAAACCCAAATGAGGCAGCCCCAAACTTGGGGAATGCGGTAGATCAAACCATGAATGACTACCTCACACCTTCCTGGACCAATGCCCCCTCATGAGTTAGACACAATTCCCTAGGAGATTCCAACTACATCTTTAAACCCCATGTCCTAAACCATCTTCCCACATGCCATGGAATGGAGTCCGAGATGCCATACCTTCACATTAAGGAGTTCAATGACATTGTAGAAACCATGTGTCCCCCACATCAACTAGAATCAGCTAAGATGAGGCTATTTCATTTTTCTTTAACGGATCGAGATAAAAATTGTCTAAACAATTTGATACCATAATCCATCAAATCTTGGTACCAACTACAAAGAGAATTCTACAAAAAATACTTTCCCCACCACAAAACAATTGCACTTAAAAAGAGCATCCAATTTTTTTTGAAAAAGAGGGAGAGTCATTCTATGAAACATGGGAGAGGTTCAAGGACACTCTAAACATGGTTCCACACCATGGTTTTTCTATTCCTGAACAAGTGAGAAATTTCTATGAAGGGTTGGGTCCGGGGAAAAAACAATTCATTGACATGATGTGTAATGGAACCTTTAAAAATAAAGCCCCAAATGATGCTTACGAGTATCTAGAAAGCCTTTCTAAACAAAACCAAACATGGGGAACTTCAACTTATTCTGAAAAGACACAAAGAACTACTGTAATTCATACACTTAGAGAAGAGGAAATCCTTAGGGCTAAACTTGCAGCACTCTCTAGGAAGGTTGAAGAGATAGACCTTAGGAAAGTCCATGAAATCCAAAATGTTGACCTTGTTTGCACAATTTGTGACAAACATGACCATAAGACAGAAAACTGCCCAACCATTACATCCATCAAGGATGTTCTTTTAGGAGGACCCCTAGCGGAAGTAAATGTCTTGAACTTTCAAAAGCCTCAATACCAAAATAACTTCAACCCAAGGTATAATGACCACCCAGGCTTCCGCTGGAAAGATAACCAACAACCTAGCCAACCACAGGGACAAAATCCTTACCCCCATCAAAACTACCAAACCCATAACCAGTTCCAAACCCAACCTATCCAATACCAACAGCCACCGGTCCATTTTCAACAAACCATCCCACCTCCAAAATATCCCCCTGGGATAAACCAATCTTCTCAAGCACCAACCCAAACTGTTTCACATAGCCTACTAGAACAACTGTGCAAACAAATGGAGAGGATGAACTTAGAAGTATCTTCCCTAAAATAAGAACTTCAAACCATCAGAACTGGAAAGGAACCCATGCCTACTCAGGCGGTTCCATCCTCAACTTCAAGGGGAGAGTCAAGTTGTGCTCAAACAACTCATGAACAACTAAAGGCTGTGACTATTTTAAGAAGTGGGAAATCAATTGAGAAACCTAAAAAACTAATTCAGAACCCACCTGAAGATTCAAACTTGGATGAAAATTCAAATGAACCACAAGATCAAACTGAGTAAACTGATAACAATGTGAAAGAAACAACTCTTTAATAAACAACCCCAAAACCTGCACCATTTCTTCAATGCGTGAGTGGGAAACCCAAGCCTGAACTGAGTGAAACATTAAGTGAAATATTATCACAATTCAAGTTAAACATTCCCCTTCTCGATTCCATCCAAACCATACCTACATACTCAAATTACCTTAAGGACTTGTGCACTTTTAAAAGAAAATTTTCACATAAAAACCAAGTCCTTTTGGCTGCTAATGTGAGTACCACCATTCAAGGGACCATTCCTCCTAAGTTGAAAGACCCAGGTTGCCCTTACATCAATTTTGAACTAGGAGAAAGCAAAGTTGTCAAGGCCTTGTGTGATCTAGGTGCTAGTGTAAATCTCATCCCCTATGTCGTGTACTTCCAGTTAGGCCTAGAAGAACTCCAACCCACATCTGTCACACTTCAACTTGCTGATCGTAGCATTAGGGTTCCAAAGGGGATTTTAAAGGAAGTTCTGGTAAAAGTTGAAAACTTCATATACCCTGCTGACTTAATTGTCCTTGAAAACCATCCAAACTTAGGAAATAAGGAACAAAACCCAATCATCCTTGGTCATACCTTCCTTACAACAATAAAATCTGTTATCCGAGTCCGAAATGGGAACATGAACATCACCTTTGGGAACATGAGTCTAGACTTGAACATCTATAATGAAAGCTCACAAATAGGGGATGATGAGGACATTCATGAAGTAAACATGATAGGAAGCATTGATAATGAATCCATAGAACATCAAGTAATATTTTCTGAATGTTTAAGTCAGGATGAGATTGATTTCCTTTGTTCACATAAAGGAAGTTTATCTCCTTGGCTTGAATCATTTTCAAATTGCTCTTATGATGAAGTCTTAGGTATAAAAATCAATGAAACCGTTCAGGAAACCAATTTCATGGAGACCAATCAAACTTCCTTCCCTAAATCTGATCAAGCCAATCTAGTAGCTGAAACTTCTACATGTGGAGAATCAATCATATCTGAAACTCTAAAAAAATAAATTGAACTTGATCCAATGTCCCAATCTTCTGCTGAAATTCTGAACCAACCTGATCTTGAATTGAAGGAACTTCCCGCTCCACTCAAGTATGCTTTCCTAGGGGAAAATCAAACACATCCTATTGTCATTTATTCTTCTATTGAATCCAATCATGAGAGGATGCTTCTAGATGTACTTAGGAAACATAAGAAAGCCATTGTTTGGACCTTGTCTGATATTCCTGGGATTATCCCACTTATCGGGACTCATAGGATTGTTCTGGAATCTGATTCAAAGCCATGTCTTCAACCTCAATGATGAATCAATCCTAATCTCATGGAGGTAGTAAGGAAAGAACTTCTGAAATTGTTAAAAGCTGGTATCATATATCCCATAGTTGAGAGTGAATGGGTGAGCCCAATCCAAGTGGTTCCAAAAAAGGCTGGAATCACAGTGATAACTAATGATGATGGAGATATTCTTCCAACAAGGGTGAGTAGTGGATGGAGGGTCTGCATTGACTGTAGGAAGCTAAACTCATTCACCAAGAAGGACCATTTCCCCTTACCATTCATTGACCAAGTCCTTGAGAGAGTGGCAGGTCATGCCTTCTACTGTTTCTTAGATGGGTGCTCAGGGTACAATCAAATTGAGGTCTCCCTAGAGGATCAAGGGAGGACTACATTCACATGTCCATTTGAAACCTTTGCCTTTAAACGCATGCCCTTCGGGTTATGCAATGCCCCTAGAACCTTCCAGCGGTGCATGATGGGAATCTTCTCAGACATGGTAGGGGATTTTCTAGAGTTCTTTATAGATGACTTCTCTGTGTTTAGGGATACATTTGAGGGATGTATGAAGAATGTGGAGAGTCTTGTAAAGATGTTAAGAAAATAATATGGTCCTAAACTGGGAAAAATTCCATTTCATGGTTAAAGAGGGACTAGTTCTAGGCCATCTGGTCTCGGGTAGGGGGATTGAAGTTGATAAAGCCAAGGTTGACATCATTCTTCACCTTCCATCACCCAAAACTATCAAGGAAGTGAGGTCTTTCTTAGGAAATGCTGGTTTCTATAAAAGATTCATCAAAGAATTTAGTTCAATCTCTCGTCCCCTTTGTGCTCTCCTAGTAAAGGATGCTCCATTTGTTTGGACAGAAAGTTGTGAGGGTTCATTCTCAACCCTCAAATCCTCTCTCACCTCTCCTCCCATTATGAAATCTCCAAGTTGGAACCTTCCTTTTGAACTTATGTGTGATTCAAGTGAATTTTCTGTAGGAGATGTGTTAGGAAAACGTTGTGATAAAACTCCTTATGTCATTGCTTATGCAAGAAAATCCTTAAATGATGCACAAATCAACTACACCACTACTGAAAAGGAGTTACTTGCTATTGTGTTTGATTTAGAGAAGTTTAGGTCCTACCTCTTAGGATCCCCCATCATTGTATTCACTGACCATTCTGCACTAAAATACCTCTTCCAAAAACAAGATGCCAAGGCTAGATTGATTAGGTGGGTCCTTCTCTTACAAGAATTTGACCTCACAATCAAAGATAAAAAGGGTGTTGAAAATGTTGTAGCTGATCATCTCTCTAGGATGGAATTCAAAGGAAACTCAAATCTCCTTTCTGTGTCTGATTAATTTCCTGATGAACACTTATACTCTATGAGTGACTTCCCTTGGTATGCTGACAAAGCCAACTTCTTAGTTACAGGAGTAATTCCAAAATTCTTAGGGACTCAAGCTTGAAGGAAATTCCTTTATGATTTTAGGAACTATGTGTTTGATGATCCATACCTCTATAAGTTCTTCCCTGACCAAGTCATTAGGAGGTGTGTCCTAGAATCTGAACAAGACTCGATCCTTAAATTCTGTCATAGTGAGGCATGTAGAGGTCACTTTTCCTCTAAGAAAACATCTGCTAAGATTCTTCAATGTGGTCTTTTCTGGCCCACCCTCTCAAGGAACTCCTACAAATTTTGTCAAAGCTATCCTAGGTGTCAACAAGTAGGGTCCACCACAAAAAGGAATCAAATGCCACTCACTCCCATCTTAGTTGTTGAAATATTTTACTATTGGGGAATTGATTTCATGGATCCCTTACAAAACTCTAGGGGATACCTCTACATACTCTTAGATGTTTATTATGTCTCAAAATGGGTTGAGGCCATTTCCACTATGTTCAATGATCATCAAGTTGTGATTTGATTTCTGAAAGAGAACATATTTTCTCGATTTGGAATTCCTAGGGCTATAATCAGTGATCGAGGAACCCATTTCTGCAATCGCCCATTCTCTTCACTCATGTATAAGTATGGTATTTATCATAAAGTTTCCACTGCATACCATCCTCAAACCAATGGTCAAGCTGAGTTAGTGAATATGGAGATTAAGAAAATTCTTGAAAAAACTGTCAACCCCTCTAGGAAAGATTGGTCTGAGAAACTCTTAGATGCTCTTTGGGCATATCGTACATCATACAAAACCATCCTAGGAATTTCACCATATAGGTTGGTTTATGGAAAATCATGCCATTTACCTATTGAAATTGAGCATAAGGCCTTTTAGGAAATTAAGAAAATGGATTATGACCTCTCATTGGCCAGAACAAAAAGAAAATTAGATCTAAATGAACTGGAGGAACTAAGGATGGAGGCTTATGAAAATTCAAGGATCAATAAAGCTAGAGTTCAAGCCTACCAATCTAGGAATATCAAGGTCAAACAATTTGAACCAGGAAAACTTGTGCTCTTGTATAGTTCAAAACTTCATTTACACCTGGGAAAGTTAAGGTCGAGATGATCAGGTCCTTTCATAGTGCATCATGTGTACCCCCATGGGGTAGTAGAGATTCAAGATCCCACAAGTGGTTACATTTTCAAGGTCAATGGTCAAAGGTTAAAACCATTCATTGAATCATTAAATAAACAGGAAATAGAGGTTGAGTTAATTGATCCAATCTATGAACTAGGAAAAAATTGATAGATTTAGGATCCATGTCAGGCTAACGACGTTAAACAAAAACGCTTCACGGGAGGCAACCCGTGGTTTTCATGTTTCTAATATTTCTGAATCATATTTATTTTTCAAATAAGATTAATTAATCATTTTGATATTTAAAAATAAAAAAATTTAAAAAATATAATAATAAAAAAATAGACTTTTGGCCTATTCTTCTATTATGAGTATGGATGGGTATGAAAGGGGAGCACCATATTTATCTGTGTCATGTGGTGTGATCCTTGAGTAATACCTTACCCAAAAATTTAAAAAAAAGACAATGTGTCATTAGTTTATTTTATTTTATATGTATACTTATATTTTACTTATATATATATATATACTATTTTGTTTTGTTTGTTTGTTTTCCTTTTTCCACTAGGGAACTCTGCAAGTGACATGGATATCAAAGGAATAAATTGGAGCGGCAATAATTTCAACTTCAACCACCAAGTGACTTCATTCCATGATCCTCATTTTCAATTTCCTTTTTGAACTTTAATTCTCTATCTCTACCACCATCTAAATTTTCTTTTCTTTAAACACTGGGGACAATGTTATTTTAAGTTGGGGGGGGGGGAGATAAAATGAAAAATGCTTTTGTGTCAAAAAAATGATTTGAAGAAGAAAAAAATGTGTAAATGGAAGAAAAAATTCCTTTAACATTGAACATGGTAATTCACATTGCACACTTTGAAACTGAATATCAAATAATTTAGCATGCCCTGATTCAGATTTTAATCCTTGTATAATTTCATGAGCATAGATTTTAGAAAGTGTGGCTGTCCAATGTGATATTTCATCGTTTATATTTTCATACAAATAAAAAAAAGATCACAATGAATGTCCTTTGGATAGTGGGGTATTAGTTTGAGTTCATGGGGTCCCCCAAATAAATAACATAGGTTTGGTGATCATTTTAGTTTTAATATGAGTATTCAATAAAAATAATAATAAAAATAATAATAAATTTGCACGTAGAGCAATGAAATGACCTAATGCGTGGCTTTCGGCACTTGAGGATCATGACTCCATAGTTGTCAGGCCCAGAGTTAGTAATTTTATCTCTATTTTTGGTAATTTGAATTGATTTTGACTGAGTTAACTCGAGATGATGCCCAAGTATGTGGGATTCACTTGGTTCCCTAAGGTCTTTGAGCCTGGGAGTCATCGGCAAATTCTCGCTACAGGGGTTGACTCTTTTGAGTGCAACTTCAATTACCATGGAAAAATTGAAAAAAAAAACAAAAAAACAAAAAAAAAACAAAAAAATATGATACAAAAAAAATTGAATACTCATATTAATATTGAAATGTGATTTCACCTAGCGCTTCTGTCATTTCCCCCTTGAATAAAGATGAACCCCCCATGTCTATTGTGATGCACAACACATCCTCATACTTAATTGATATTGGATGAAATATGACAATGAATTTGAACAAATGAATGGGATTGAGATTGGGATATGCTTATGAAAAAATATTGTATTAAAATATTTTGATGGTTTTCATGATTGTTTGGTATAAGGGTTTCTGGTGATCATTGTGTATTAAAATGTTTTTGGAAAAAAGAATTCTAATTTCATATTGTTGAGATTTATTTTGCTCGGGACTAGCAAAACTCAAGTTGGGGGGTGTGATTAGCCACTAAATGAGGATAATATTCATTGTTAATATATATAATATTCATGTGATTTTTTATTCATAATCATCATTTTAGTTCATTTTACACTTTGAACATCATTTCACAATATGATTGTAATTCTTACTTAAAATGCACTATTATGTGGTACATTTTTTAACATCATTTAAAGTACCCAATTATTCATATGATTTTAAGGAATATAATTATCCATTTTTTAATTTTATATTTTGGGAAATTGATCTACACTTCAACATGAACATGTTTCATTCAGGGATCAATGGATAATTCATGGAAGAAGATAGGGATATTTTGTGATGAAAGGAAACAATTCTGGAAAAGTCAGATTGGACACCAGCCCACTGATTCGAATTTGGGGCCCACCATACAGGCCCAATAAATCCAAAATTTCTTGGGATTCTAGAAAAAATGTTTATGAACAAATCACTCTTTAGGATAAAATGCTAATTCTACCTCCATGGTGGTCATTTAGGTGGCCCAAGTTAGAGATAAAATTCTAGACCAGATTCTGCGGCCCAGAAAAATAGCCCACTAATCTAATCATATCTCCGAATATACATATAAAAATGGGACCAAATTTTACATACGGTTAGGAGACATCTGGTGTTCCATTTTCGTATTCTATTATCCACTCTAATTCGTCCATATAGAAGGTCTTCCAAGCGCGTATTTTCGGTGGATAAAAGTTGGCTGCCACCTCGGGTCAAATGCGGAAAAGTCCAAGTTCCACAAACTTTCCACCCACCTATGGCCTAACAAAATTAATTGAGAAGAATTGAACTATTTTAGGATCTACCCAAGGATTCAAAAATACCTATTTAAGGTAGTGGTGGTGGATTAGTTGATAATCTTTGATGCTTTGTTCAATTGTAATGTTATGCTAAGATTTTGTTGTCTCAAGTTTGTCTTTCACATGTAAGTTGTTCAATTCACTTTAGTTTCTTAATAAAAGTTCTTCTTATTATCTTATTCTGTTTTTATTTATATCACTTTGATACCGTTCGATCAAGGTGTGAATTTATTCACACCAAACCTTGTGAAATTATCACACAAGGGTGGAGTGATCGTTATTTTATTGTGTTTTTTTTACTTCTCCATTTCTTCCCTCATGAGTCTACTTTCCGCTTCCATTGAAACCATAGAATCAATGGAGGGATAAAACACTTATGGGTTGATACAAGGGAGTATCAAGGGTCTATATTGGATGTTATTTATCACCCCATTAATGTTTAATCACTTCTTTAATTGAGATTTTTATTTGATGATTTTTAAACTCCATTATCCTTATTGAATTTAAGGCCACACACTTCATGTGCTAATACGAACCTTTAACTTGAAGTGCTCAAAACTTTGATCCTTCAAGTGTATAGGTGATTAGTATTAAAGGATGTAGGTATTAAACCAGTAAGTGATGATGTTTTTTTATCTTCTTAAATGAATCCATCTCAAATATAAGAAATTGAAATCATTGAAAAGGAAATATGTCCAATCCACCCCAAGTGATAACCTAGGATCAACTCACTCTTTTAAATTGAATTTACTTAAGTCTATTAGAGTTCACTTAAACCCATATAAAATCAACCCAATTTGGCCACTTTATATCCAAAAACAATCCATAGAATGTACGTGTCTATAGGTTACTTCTTAGGTCTCTGAGGATTCGACAACCCAAGCTAGACTACAAGGACCGTCCTACCTTATTATTTTGTGTAAATTTAAGCGTGAATCAGTCCTCAAGAAAAATATATCAATAAATATTGCAAAAGGATAATCAAATTGTAAAGCAAGAAATGTACGTTATGTCCATGCAATTAAATTAAGTGTAATAAAAAAATTAGTCAAGTTCCAGTTTTAATCCTGCATAGTAAATTAGTCATGCCTCATAGTTCAGACTTTCAAAACAAATTTTATTCTTTTAATCATAATATTTTAAATATTACTTAATCTATATGCCCGATTGTAATTTACCTCACCATGATTTTATCTCATCACTCATGGTAAAATTTAAGTAAGGTATGCTCATACCCTGAGTCCATGTTCCTAATCATGGACTTGAACTGGTTCTATCATCTCCACTTTGTAAAGACAAGTATAAAAATAATATTGAGGACTTTTAGAAACAAGGTTTTGATGACTCTGAGGCTGTAGGTAGGTAGGTAAAATGTGAAAATCAGGCTCAAAAGGAGGGTAATATCTGAAGTACAATTCAAATTCAATAGGATAAGTGTGAAAAAATTTATCCATCTGGCGAGTCAGGTCCATACTTCATCAACTCAGGTTAGATCCATATGTATATAAAGTAAGTAGATAAAGAAATGATTCTGTTCCTTTACTTTTTCTTTTGCATTTTTATTTTTTCAAAAGTTATGCCTAGGATAGATCTCACATCCATCACCTAACCACATACGATCCTTCGAGGGGTTCATCGGTCTGGAAAATGATGATTTTTGACCCTCCTAGTATAAAACCCATATCAATTTTTTTTCTTTTAAATTTTGAAAAGTAACAGAATACGAATGGGATACAACAAAACGGTATGTGGATCACAACCTAGTAGTTAGGTTAGTGCACCACACATCTCTGAAAGTGAAAGCATCCCATGTTGTTTGAATACCCCCCCACACTTGTTCAAAAATAATCTTCAAGCATTGTATAAAGAGTATGGTAGGAAGGGAAATAGTCTTGAAATAAATTTTCTTCTAATAAGTCATTCATGGAAACTATGGGCTAAACAAAGGATAGATGTTAGGTGGGTCTAAGGTAAAATAGATATCAAAGGATGCCTCAATCGTTTTAAAATTAAACTTGTTCAGTCATCATTTTGATAAGATCTCAGTGAAATTTCTAGTAGGTTTACATTACCCAGGTATCTCTCAAGAAATATTCTTAGAAAATAAAATGATATTGAAGGCTTATAATCCTCTCAGGTAACGAGAATAAAATAAAAACTAGCAATTAAAAAGGGAATAAATCCTAAGTAGTGTGTCAATTAATCATAATTTCAAAGATTTTAAATTTAAATTAAACTTCTAAACCCAGTAATCATTATCAAATTCTAAGTAGGGGTGAAACATGGTTCTTAACATTTTTCTTTTTAACTTTATCACTACTAGAAATTTAGGCTATAACCACGGTTTTGAACTGTGGCTATAAGCCCAAAAACTGTGGTTATAGGTTATAACCATAGTTTAATAAATCGTGGCTAGTATTGGCATGGCTATAGGGAAAAACCTATAGCCACAGTTTCAAACTGTGGCTAAATCTCTATATCCATGGTTCAAACCGTGACTATAACACTAAAGCCACAGTTCAAACCGCAGCTAAATCTTTATAGCCATGGTTTGAAATCATGGATATAGGGATTTAGCCACAGTTTGAAACCATGGCTATATCCCTTCATATTTCATAAAAAACACACCCCCGTACAGACCCCCCCTCCCGGGATTGACCCCCCAGACCCCACCGGACAACCCCCCATCCCTCCTGGATACTCCCCTGGACACCCCCTTCCTCCTGGAAAACACCCCTGGACAACCCCCTCCCTCCTGGATAACATCCCTAGACAACCCCCCCTCCTGGAAATCCCCACCTTCTGGACAACCCCCCTCCTGGACACCCCCTTTTGGACAACCCCCTCCCCCCTGCAGATCACACTGCACCCCCCTGGACAACCCTCCCTCCCGGACCCCCCTAGACAACCCTCTCCCCCCTGTAGACTCTATTGCAACACCTGGATAGCCCCCATCCCTCCTGGATATCCCCCCTCCCCCTACAGACCCCCCTTTCACCCCCTTGGACAACCCCCATCCCTCATGGACAGCCCCCTCCCCCTGCAGACCCCAATTGCACCCCCCTGGACAGCCCCCATTCCTCTTAGACACCCCCATGGACACCCCCCCTCCTAGATAGCCCCCTCCCTCCTGGACAACCCCTCCCCCTTGACAACACCCACCTTGGACACCCCCCTACAGACCCCCCTAGATAGCTCCTCATCCCCCCTGGACAACACCCCCCCCTCCTGGACAGTCCCCCCCTCCTGGACAACCCCCCTCCCCCCCTGCAGACCCCCATGGACAACACCCCCCTCCTGGATAGCCCCCTCCCCCTAAAGACCCCCATGGATAACATCCCCCCCCTGGACAGCCCCCCTCCTAGACAGCCCCTCCCCTTGGACAACACCCCCCAACACTCAGCATGTTTTACCATAAGTAAGAATATTTTCAATAACCATCATAAATAGATTCAGTTCAATAACATCAACATGAAAAGTATTCAACAGTTTAAGCACAAATACTCAACAAGCATAACATCCTAAAATCAAGAATTTGAAAAGAGTTCCAATAAGTGGTAGCATGAATGAATTGTTCTAAACAAGTAAAAACCAAATTAAGTACTCCCCTGTAATGATATGGTGCAATTTTATTCTTTTTAATGAGCCAACCATCCTCTTATATTTTTCACTCAAGCTAGATATTCTCATTGAAGTACCTAAAAAGAAACAAAATCAACATCAGATTCCCATAACTCTATTCCTCATTAGATAAAATTAAATAATCATAAACGATATTGTAAATTACTGAGTTTCAAAGGACATATTAAAGAAGACACCCCCTCCTTCATAGACAGACCCCCCACCCACCCCCTCCCTGGATAGACCCCCCTGCACACACCCCCTGGACAACCCCCCCAACAGACCCTCTGCCCCTCCTCCTCTGGACAACCCCCACCCCCCCTAGACACCCCCTAGACAGCCCCACCCTCTGGATAGACCCCTCCAGAACCCCCTCCCTCCTCGACACCCCCTCCTTCCTGGACAGACCCCCTTCCTAATAGCCCCCATCCCTCCTGGACAGCCCCCATCCCTCCTAGACACCCCCTGGACAGCCCCCCACTCCCCCTAGATAGTCCCCCCTCCTGGACAGCCCCTCCCTTCTGGACACCCCTGTACATCCCCCCCCCCCCTTCATGGAAATACCCCCCTTTCACCCCTCCTCCCTGGAAAAACCCCCACCCCACCCCCTCATTTCTAAACTAATCTATTTACACTTTTAAATTCAAGTATTGTTGGCATATTACTAGGACCTTCTTCATTATAGAAACTTTTTGAAGAGAGGGGATAGGTTATACTAGGTATGTTTGTACTTTCATGAATTTTAGTTGGATATATAGTGTGTTGGGATCTATGAGCCAAGATGGTGATCAAAATTCCACGTCTACAGTAATCAAGACTTCATTACAGAGCTGTTGAGAAATTGGACACCAGGTACCAACAAATTTCTTCTACATCATTGGGAGGTTAGCAATGGTATATGGGACCTCTACCACTTCATGAGAATCTATATCTATGGAGAAATGTATGATGATCTCCAACTGGATAAGGAAGTCTATGATGACAAGGAGGAGATTCCAATGATCACATGGGGGTTACAACACTTGTCCTAGGGTAGAGTGACCAAAAAATACGGATGATGGACATCCATTTCATGCAATGTTTTGGGTATTTTCAAAATTAATCAATGGACATACATACAGGGAAGTTGTGTCATTATACAAAGGATATTTAAAAAGGTAATGAGA
The DNA here is from genome assembly GCA_963277665.1 of Viscum album. NCBI lineage: Eukaryota > Viridiplantae > Streptophyta > Magnoliopsida > Santalales > Viscaceae > Viscum > Viscum album. Next base: position 477,300,269 of record OY728164.1, on the reverse strand, counting down.
ACTCATTTTATAAAAATACTAGAGGAGAATGGATGGTAGGTTGTGGGGATAAAACATAAAGCTCAAGGATCACATGGTCAAGTTAGCTGTATGTTTTAATATTATGATTTTTAGGTGGATGATATCGATTTGGGATGCACACATGCAGGTGTGGCCTGGTGACCTTATCATGGAAGGAGATTCTAGAGATGAGGTAGGGAAAAAACCTAGTAGTCCCCAATGCATGTGAAGCTATAAAATTCATTACCTCTATCAGCCAACAGAAGACTCTCTTCTTTGTGTGATGCTCATTACACTTCCTTTATGGTTGTATTTCCAAACACATGGGGTTATATGAATATACAAACCAATTTTCCCATCCCAGAAATGACTTCCAGTCATCAATCATAAACATCACTAAGAGTCACCCTCTTAACCTGGTCTTAGTTCTAATTGGGTGTAGGAGATGGCCTTGTTGACTTACAGGAGAAACTTTTTATGAGTTATGATACCAATAAGGGGAAGAATTACCTTGGAATTATGAATGTTTATTCACCTATTCAAACTCCCTCTATTAGGGCTGACAAGAGGGATAAATATGTGAAGTCTGGCTTTATTTCAATATCATAGGAAGTTAAAAATAACCACTCTATTAAGGAAAAATCCAAGGTTATCTCTAGAGATAATTCCCTTTTTTAAAAGTGATGTTTATGGATTTAATAAGGATGATACAAGGAATGAGGATGATCAAAGTATGGAATTGGATGGTGATACTACTAGCAGTGATACTAAAAGCTTAGTTGAATCTAGAAAGGCTAGGAAGGATGCTTTAACAATGGTTAATGTAGGTGAATATGGGCAGAAGGATGGGGAATCTTCTTTATATGTTCAATATTGGAAGGATAAGGAGAGGCTAATTGAGGGAATAGTTGATCCAAAATCTTTATATGAGATTTTAGATCCTACTATCAACACTCTTATCTAGATAACTAATACACAGAAGGCTGAGTGAAATTTCATTAGCAAGCCTGATACTGCTAGGGAAAGAAATCATAGACTCATTCAATCAGTCTATAAAGGTGCCTCTAATGAGTGTGGTACTCTTGTTAAGGATGGGGAAGGAATATTCAATCCTAATGTTGAGTACACCAACACCAATGGACAACCTCCCCCCTATACAGGACCCCCTACAACAACCCTTCTCCCATGTAAATCCCCCCTCCACTCCCCCCTGAACAACCTCCCCATTGGACATACCCTAGAAAGACCCCCCTGGACAGACCCCCCCTAGACAGGACCCCCCCCCTCCCCCCCCGCATCACCCCTTCCCCAATGCAAATCCCCCCTCCACTCCCCCCTAGACAAAACCTCCCCTGTACCGACACCCCCTATAGACATCCCCCCTCCCCCCCCCGAACAGAGCCCCCCTCGGACAGACCCCCACCTGCAGTGGTTCTTGAACATGCATTCACATAGTGATAATCCAATGATCTAATAAATGAACCACTACTCAATAAAAAAATATGACTGCTAAAAAAAGTTCTAATGGTCTAAAAAACTATCCACTACTCAAATTAAATAAATAATTCACTACTCAAATTAAATAAATCATCCACTGCTCAATAAGAGTCATTCAGTCTAAAAAATGAAGCAAAAATCATATTTAATACAAGTAAAAGAAAATATTAACTGAAACAAATAAAATGAACCACTGTTTGAAAATATACCATTGCTCCAATCTTTCATGATGGTGTATTTCTCCCAAATCGAGTGTTAGTGCACCTTGTCACCTTGTAAAGCAAGATCAAACCCTGCATGAATATTGATTATACTTAATATATTTAAAACATACATTTTTGGTACATCCTATTTCAATAAAAGTGGATTAAACATGAGTAAGCAGTATAAGTTACAAAAAATTTAAATTTGAATTCATGGAAAAAAATATCACCAAATGTAAGAATCAATTTAAGAAAGGGTGCATGTTTACTGATTACACCATGTGGATAGAAATTAATTGTACCATAGGGGGATATGTCATGTATTTGTACATGGCTAGACAATCTGTGTCCATAGAGTGCATAAGAATATGCGAGAATACACAAGCATTGATTGGAGTACACAAGCATACCCATGGGAAGATAAGATACTTTGTGTTCCACATGTAAACACCATGTAATTTCACAAGGATTACCATGCCAGTTCTAGATGAGGACATTCTCAAGTGTCCAAGCATGGTCATACATCATGTAAAACTATGTAAACGTCATTTAAATTTCTATGATACATACAACCTATGAATATATTTATTTGAGACTCAAATTTAGGCCTTTGAGTAGCTTATCTGAGTAGTTTACCATGCATAACACAATGGAGGCACTCATTTTTATAGGTGAGATATGGTGAAATGTGATGCTAATGGGGCATACCTCTTAATGATTCTTAGCCAATAACAACAATCATGTGTGAGACAAAACATCGAAGCAATTCAACATAATTTTGTTATGTAATACAATTAACGACACTAAACTTTTGCCTTGAAAAATCAAAAGTAGTGATCAATTGTGTTAGGCAGCCATCATAGTCAGTAAGCCAAGTGGTAGGTGTGGAAAATTATAGCATCCATTGTGGGAATGCATTGTGCATGCATGTGGTTCCTATGTGTTCCACGCAATGGTGTTGTATGAAAGGTGAGGTCATGGTTGAAATATTGTGGTTGTTAGATCCCACCAACAACTCAATGAATAGTTTACATGGTGTGGATTATAATGCATGGTAACATCATCCTAATAATTGAACTGGGATCGCAGGACACATGGTTATTGTTCCTCTATAATAATTAGATAGATAAAACGATGTTATTTTGATCAAATGGATATATGTATTCCATTTGTTCCCACTATTATAAAGTGTTATATTAAGCTAGTTTGACTTCATCAAAAGGTTTCAACCCTATATAACTTCCCCCACCACCTAGATACCCCCTCTCTCCTGCCCCACCCCTCCCACCCCTTGAACCCCACATGCACCCTCCCCCTGCCCCTTACACCCCCTTGCAACCCTCCCCCGACCCCTCCCCCCTACACACCCCCTTGCACCCCTTCCCCTACACACCCCTCCCCTGCACACACCATGCCCCTTCCCCCTTCCCCAGCACCCCACCCCCCTTCACACCCCCCTTCCCCTGCACACCCCCCTCCTCCGCACCCCCACCCCCCTTCCCCAACACCCCCTTCACACCCCCTAGCCCCACCCCCTCCCCTGCACACACACCCTCCCCTTCCCCAGCACCACCCCCCTAAACCAGCACCCCATACCCCCATTTCACCCCCACCCACCCCCTCTGCATGCCCATTTCACCCCCCACTACCCCCTCCCCACTGCACCCCCTCCCCCTCTCCTGCACCCTCTGATAAAAATATATTTATTAAAAATCCCCACATTTTAAAAATAAGTATGATAACTCATTTAAAAAAGAAAATAACATTGAAGAGAAACTCACTTCCTTATAAAAAAATACAAACTTCATTTCATAGGGTAAAATTACAACTTCCCAAGTATTTAGTTTTAAAAAAATATTAACACTAAATTTGATAATAATGAACTTATTTTAATTAAAATATCACTCAAAATTCAAAAAGTCCTCCTCTATTTTCAAAACACCTCATGAATTTCATCATAAGACCAAAAAATTTCATGAAACCCCATTTCGTTTTAAATCATTTCCCAAATTATTTAATGTAATCAAACACTTTCAAAGCATCACGTGAAAGTCAAAACAAATCATAACACCTGTTTTTTTAATCCAAAACATCCATGAGTCCCATTTTCAAATTAATCACAGAAAAGGTTTTAAATTAAAACACTTAATGAAATGTATTTTCATTTTAAATCATTTCCCAATTTCTTTTTAAACCTTACCACTATTGAAAACATTATACATGATATTCAAAATACTTTACGAATAATCCCCCAAAAAAGGTTTTGGAATAAAAAAATTTCAATAAATGTACTTCTGTACAAAAAAATTGAAGCACCAAACATAAGAAAACCATAATGTGGCACAACATACAAAATCCATTATAATAACACCAAAAAATCACTAAAACCTCCTTTGATCCATCTCCAATGGTGTAAATTTCCTTAGGATCCATTTAAAATAAAAATATTTTTATAAAATAAATCCAAAATTGATGCAAAGTTGTGCATGACTTGGTCACATGGTTTAGATGACCATACAACAATCATATAATAGCATCTGAAATTTTTTAAGACCACATGCATAGGCTCCATATATTTTTTCAGACCATGTGAGATGATGATGATACTTTGTTTCCTTCCTACTTTCATCCCAAATCTTAAATAAATACCCAAAGTATTTGATATAACTCAATGGGGATCTAATAATCATTATCAAAATAATTAAAACTGGAATCCAAATCAAAGATTGAAATAACAACTGCCCATGGAAACTCAAGTTTTGTTATGAAAAGTTGTGATCAATAAACTACTCGTGACCTACCTATTGAGTCCCAATGATGATCATATCTTCTTTATACTAATACACACTCTAAATAATAATAGGATCCTCTAATACCATTTTGTAATGAACTAGCCCAGATCGACCTGACATGTCACCCAACCCGGATCTCCACAAGGCCCAAAGAATGTCTCTGATTGTTGTTGGATGGTGACAAGTTTCAGGGTATCAAAGTATAACCATTGGTAATGGTTTCACCCTCAGAATATGAATAACCACATCAAGGAATCCACCCATAAATCCAACATGACTCATCTATACATCGGTCACTTGTGCACAAAATAAATAGTTCCAACATAAACGAAGCAATAAAACATAGTATAATATTTTAGAAATAATAAAAGGCCATAAATCACATCATCACATCATCACATAATAAAGTAATAAGAATAATCTCAAGTATATAATAAACTAAAAGAAATATCTGGGCCAACAAGGATTATATATAAACATCAAAAAATATGACCAAACCTGGATCACTACTAACTACCTTCTTATGAACCACAATCCCCCATACCATCCTATACCATCTATCATCAGACCAACTCAAACATTAACCAAGGTAAAAGAACACAACCTGGGATCTTGAAAGTAAACATGAAAATTTCATACACACATTGGTGTATACATGGTGTGAACCAAACTGTTCCTAGTAGGATTTCACCATGGAGTTTATATAATTACTTTGAAAAGTAATTTTATTAATGATAGTTTAAAATATAAGTAGTGAATAGGTTTTTCACAAGAGGGTGTAAATAAAAAGTGTAACATGCCATAACTTCTTTTATAAAAAAAATTTCATTTTCATTTTAAAATGAAATGCTTTCAAACTAAGGAAAAAGGGAGTTTCAAATCCATTAAAATGGAACTAATACTTTTTCTATTTTTTTTCCAATCCCATATCTCAAAACCATACCTTTAAATCAAACATCATTATTTTCTTTAATAATATACTTTCCAAACTATTTTTTTAATTCAGTTTGAATATAAACCAAAACCAAAACTGAAATGAAATATAGAAACATAACATGCACCAAGATATCAATGGGAAATTGATAATAAGAAATAACTTAAGTAATAGTTGGGATACAAATAAGGCATGGGATGGGATCCTTTAATCAATATTCAATGAATTATAGACATCACGGGAAAATCATTAGGCTCTAGAATGGGTGATACTAAACCTAGTTCATCATATTACTCATTAGGAACCTATGTGAAATCAGATCATCTCATTCAGCTTCCCCTTTCAGGTCTCTCCACATATAAAATAGAACCCTCATAGGGTGTTAATCTCCCATGGAACTATCCAGCTAACATACACTAATCTAGCATCACATGCTGCTAGACCTTCAATTATTTACCTAAGTTCCCATGATAAATCAATCTAGTGGAGGTGGAAAATCAAAAGAATCAAAAGAATCGATAAAAATTTATTTTAAATAAATCTCATCTCACCTCCAACTCCAACTCCCTCATAAGAAATAACCCATTTCATTTCATCCATATCAAAAATATAATACAACATCCCTACTATGGGGCCATAATTCAAATTTGGCATAATCAAAACAAGGGGAATAATCGATGGTCTGATACTCATCATAAAAATATCTTATATAAAGTGAAAATATGCCTTTTTAGAAACCAACTAGGAATTCCAAGTCATTTAAACCATTTAAAAACCAACTTTATCACCTTCTTTATAACTACTCTATGTGAAACCACACTTAAAATCATTTGTAAAACCAACTAACTTTTCATTCAAGTCATTTTAAAATCCATTAAACCAATTCTATTTCAAAAAATCCTTGAAAATCATACCAATACTCAAATGGGTTCAAATACTTTTTATTGTATAAATTATTTTAAAACAAGCCATATAGGTATTCCCACAAATGCTTGTTATTTAAACCAATTAATTAAAATTTATAAAACCTTTATTCCAAGAGATAAAAACATTTATAACACTTTTTAAACCCACTATATCTATTAAATATTGATTTAATTTGATAAAAAAGTTTTAGAAAACACCAATCACAAAATGACATGCTAATTAAAGTAAATAAACAAAAAAACCTACCTCAATCCAAGATTAACTGGTTGTGCAAGAGATATTAAAGGTGGAATTTCATGAAATGTCAAAAAAATCGTATAGATTTGATACAACATAGAAATGAATAACTGATAACAAAACAATGAACACATAATTGTTCATAAAAAGGAGGATGAGGATCACCAGGAGGGGGTTCGCCACATCAGAGGAGGTGGGGAGGCCACCTAGGAGCAGCATTGGTGGATGGGGGGGGGGAGTTGAGGTGTCCCGTATTTGGTTGTAGTGTCGGGGGAGGAGGATCCGAGATGAGAGCTCGTTGTGGGGTTGCCTTGTTTGATGGAAGCGAGGGACACCGTTCTGAGAGTCACCGTTGGCGGAGGAGGATCGGGGAGAGGATAGGTCACAATGGGTACCGTCGGGGAAGGAGGGTTGTGTGCAAAGGGTATCAGGGAGGAGGGCGCCACCGTGATGGTCAAGGGTTTGGAGGGTCACACACAGAGGGTATCAGGGAGGAGGGTTCCACTGTGAAGGTCGAGGGTTCGAAGGGTCACACTCAGAGATTATTAGGGAGGAGAGAGGAGAATCCTGATGAGTTTTGGGAAAAAAAGATCACTCACAGAGAGTATCATGGAGGAGGGAGGGGAAGCCCGATGAGTTTTGAAAAAAAAGAGGGTACGTTTTATCCACGCTTGTATAATTCAATCGTGGCTATAAACAAGCTATAGCCACAGACCTATAAAACCGTGGCTATAGGTCGGTGGATATAGCTTAGATTTCTAGTAGTGTATCTTTAATTTACATGGGCATAATGGTTTTCAAATTTGCAGCATGCTTATCAATTTGAAAAATGTCTCCTAGAATAGTGAAAACAGACAAAAATCAAGTGTATCACTAGTGAGATCATGAGAACCCCCCCACACACACTTAAAAAGAGACAGTGTCCCCACTTTCTATTAAATAATGGGTGGGAGTGGTGTGGCAGTGGTTTTTTTTGTAATTGAATTGACATAGCAGTGATGAAAAAATTTAAAAAGAGGGAATCTAGAGCTCCCTGATATGAAGTGGTATGACATGGGGGTGTCTGATCTGTATTAAAATTAAAGTTTTATACACTTGCAAAATATGTTAGTAGAAAAATCTTGCAATATCAAACAAAAATTAATTCATAGGTGTAAATATTTGAATAAAAAACAATCAGGTAAAAAAAAATAGGGGATAACGATAGCCATGTTATTTATTGAATGAAAGTTTGTACAAAGCACTACAATGAAACACTAAAAAATCCAAGACTCAAACAAAGATAAAAAACAACTATGGGTTTCCTCCCATAAATCACTTCCTTTAAAGTTGAGAGATTGACTTCATTAGATCTTAGTTGAATGTGAGGTTGAGGACATATCCCTCATGGAATGGTTCTTGAAAAATCTTCAACCATTGACCATTCACTTTGAATGGTGGCTCTCCATCTCGTTGAATTTCAATTGATACATACGGAAAAACTTGGATAACATCATAAGAACCAGACCATATTGATTTTAGCTTTCCTAGGAAAAGTTTCAATCTTGAGTTGAATAGTATAACTTTATTCCCTCGGATGAAGGTGCGTCTTGCAATCTGTCGGTCGTGCCATTATTTTTTTTCCTTGTAAATTCTTGCATTCTCGTATGCATCTTTCCTTAATTATTCCAACATGGTTAATTTAAATAACCACTCCTATCCATCCTTGTATAAATCCAAATTCAATTTTTTGTATGGCCCAAAATTATTGGTTCTCTAGCTCCACCGGATGATGACATGGTTTTCCACAAACTAGTTAAAATGAGGTGGTGCTAATGGGTGTTTTATAAGCCGTTCTATATGCCCATAATGCATCTTCTAGATTTTTACTCCAATAATTTATACTTGTATTGGATATTTTTTCTAGGATCTACTTTACCTCCCTATATGATAGTTCGACTTTCCCACTCATTTGTGGGTGATAGGGGGGTTCCAGTATTTTAGTGGATCCCATATCTTTGAAGAATTTTTCTCACTGGTTGATTGGAGAAATGTGTTCCGTGATCGCTAATGAGCAGTTTTGGAAATCCAAAATGTGCAAACACATTTCTATGAAGGAAATTTATTACTATGTTGGGAGTGTCATGATCCGTTTCTTCTGATTTGATCCATTTAGATACATAATCCACTACAACTAGAATGTATTTCTTATCATGTGATGTGGGGAATGATCCCATAAAGTTGATTCCCCAAACATCAAAAAATTCAATGTCCAGCACGGGGTTCTATGGAATCTCATTTCTTTTAGTAATATTCCTTGTCCTTTAGCATCTATTACAGTGGCGGCAGAATCTCCTGGCGTCTTGATGTAATGAGGGCTAGAAAAATCCAATTTGTAGGATTTTAAACACTGTGCGCTCAGGTCTATGATGTTAGCCATTTGGTGATGTGTGGCACATTTTTATTACATTATAAACCCCATATTCTAGAATGCAACTTCTTAAAAAGACATTAGTACAATGCTTGAAAAGTATAGGTTTATCCCAAAAGTAGTGCCTGGTATCTGAAAACAACTTTTTCTACTACTGATAAGATAAATCTTGAGGGAGGAATCCTATTGCAAGAAAATTGGATATGTCGAGGAACCAAGGCTGGGTCTTGATATTAAATAAGGTCTTATCAGGAAACTCTGCCTCAATATTAGCCTTGTTGTCTTTGATGATGGTAAGAGGTATTCTGGAGAGGTGGTTTGCAATGACATTTTTTGTTCCCTTCGTATCTTTGATTATTATATCGAATTATTATAGAAAAAGAATCTAGTGTATCAACCTTGGTTTTTCATCTTTCTTGGTCATCAAGTATCGAAGGGCAGCATGATCAGTATGAACAATAACTTTTGATAGAACAAGGTAAGAATGAATTTTTTCAAAGGCATGCACGACGACTAGGAGCTTCTTCTTTGTGGTCGTATAATTAATCTAAGCTTCATTTAAGGAATGACTTGCATAATAAATTGGTAAGAAGATGTTTTTCACATACATGACTTATTTTAGAGGTATTTTTCATTTAATTTCCATTATTTATTTTTTTTGGTGGTTTCCCATGAATTTTGGTGGAAATTGTGGGTTTTCAAAATTTGGGCCAAACCGTGAGCCCATTTCCAGATTTAAAAATATTTTTTTTCTTTTATAAATCCTTCATTTTTCATCATTTTCATCCATTAAAATTCCAACTTGGACTCCACTGACCTATTAATACCTCCATATCAATTTGGACCCTTTAATAATGCATAATCATGGTGTATTTGGGTTTTTATTTAAGGAATTGGGGCAGCTCAGAAGCCCATTTCCAGTTTTTTTTTTAAATTTTTTTATTTAATATCCTATTCAATTTTAATGATTTTTTTGGTGATTATACCTCTCAACCAATCCCAATTAACCTAGGAGCACCCCCATTATCTTTTCCCCATATTTGGAGCTCATTTGCTTCACTAATTAGGTTGAAACATCTTAAGGTGTCACAATTCATCCAGATTTGAAGAGGTAACTTATTTCCTTCGTAACTCCTTAGATTATAACTCTTTTCCCCCCATTTTAGTTCTCACATGACCTTATCAGAATTATTTTAACCTCAATTTAATTTTTGGATGTTTTTTAAATTTATCTACTGGTTTATTTGTGGATATTTCTTCAAGATCCCTCAAGTGAGTGGGTCTCCTTCATTCTTCCTCCCTTTTTCCTAGGTTTTTGTTTAATTTTTATTAGGGTTTCTTCCAATTCTTATTGTTTTTTATAATTTAAATCAAGTGGGGATTATAAACTAGGGTTTTATCTTGGATTTATTGGCATTTTCTTTTGGTTTTAGGCTTGATTTAAGTCCCTTGAGGTGCAACGGTGGTGCGATTGAATTTTCGCACAAGGGATTCAACGTTTTAACAATTTTGGTAGGTGATTAAAATTTTTATGAAATACTTGTGACCTAGATGATGTTTTTATGATATTTTCATGTTTATTTAATTTTATTATTTCTGAAAAAATTGGTTTTAGTGGTGTTCGCAATGCAAGTGAATTTTGAGTGCAAATTTTATGTGAAATTGGGGGGGTTTCATATAAATCTTTTATTGGTTCATTTGAGACTACACTATAATTAATTAGTTGATTATATTGAAATATATTAGGGTTTAAAATAACGTTTTTAATGGTTAATCTCTTTGGTTTCTGCTGTGAAATTTTGTTTAAAGGGTGTTTGTGAAGAAAATGGACTTTAAGTGCCATGTTTGTGTGGAAATGAGGGGTTTTTTAAACGATATAACTTCTTGGTTCATATGGGGTTGCCACATAAATTAATTTTTGTTTTAATTGAAGGGTATTGAACTGAAATTTTGTTTTGTTTACTTACAAGTTTTCACATAGTGTGCAAAGTGAATATTTCAAATAGTTTTGGGTGCAAAACAATGTGAGATTTTGAGAAGTTTTTTTATTGAAAATCAAAATGTTTTATTGTGTGTTTTAAGTGGTATAAAGTGTTTACATATACTTTATTGTTTTTTGTTAATATTAGTTGTGTTTTTATATTAAAATAGATGTTTGTATCATGCTGAAATTGTTTGAGCACAAAAGGGGAATCCTAGGTACCTAGGTGGGCGGATATGTACTAGTACGACTAATGAACCAGATGGGTGTTATCCCTGTTTCACTGAGAAAATAGATAAATAAAACTATAAATAAACTATATGGATGATTATGGGGGCCAATAGGTTATGGTTATGTTACATACTATTGGATCGTGCAGGAGAATGGATTTTTCTATGGTTACTTTACATCAAGGTACGAGGTACATAGGGCCCGAGACTATCTAGTGCCTAGGGGGGTTCCTGGTTTTAGTGATCATTATATTGGTGTTATTTACCCTTGTATTAGGGTGTGTTTGTATGTAAATTATAGTATCTAACATTTCTTATTCAAATGTGTTAACATTATGAAAGTTTTGATTTGAAAACTGTTTTCAATTGGAAGTTGCATTTCTTGGAATTTGTCACTGCTTTTCTTTACATATTAAGACGGCTAGCTTTTTCACCTTGTATTGAAAACTATTTGGTATATTTGGGTGATATAATATTGTGTTTAGGATCACACCCTACTTAAACCCCTTTGGTGTAATTATAATTCATTATTTTTGACTCAGGTAAAGGCAAAGCCTTGGGTGAAGGCGGTTCGGATTGTTAGTCCCCTCCTATGGTGCAGTGTTGTGGAGACGGCACGGGGGTGATGTCCCCTTATCGCGTGGAGTCATTGTGGATGAATTTATTCTATTTTTATTATTATTTGGACCTCTTGTACTTTGTTTAAAACCATTTATTTAGATCTGGTTTTGTTAAGATTTATTTTGGCATGAAAATTTCAAATTCTTATTATTGATTGTTTTCAAGGTTTTATGCTTTCATACTTGGGTGAATCATTATCAAACCTAATTTATTGATACTCAAGAACCTGTGATAGCCCTTGGGGATAGGGAAATCCATTAGAAACTTGTCATGGGATGTATTTGGTGCTGATATTAGTGGAAACCAGATCCGATTCATGACAAAATGGTATCAGAGCAGGTTAATGTTTTGAGTTATATTGCTATTTTGGGATGAGTAGGGATAGACAGGAGCTACGACTGTTGAGGATCAGGGTTTTGGTCTCAAGTAGGGTGACTATCCTGCACCCCTCTTGGAAGGACTTGAGTCACCAGGGGACATTGTAATTGTTTGATTGAATTCACTTCCAGGTGAGACATGTGGGCTGTGGACCACACGTGGACATCGGGCGAGGGTGGAGTAGTTGTTTATTTTATTACTGTAATATGTTTAGATTATTTATATTTGATATATTTGATTAATTTTTTTTCTTCATAATTGTGGTATTGACTATTGTTTTGTGACTATTGCATTTTGTAGGAACATGCCTCCCCGGAAAGCTCCCATGTGCCCACGGGAGGAAGCAAGAGAGAGTTCTCCCACACCAATTGATCATAGGCTAGTCGAGTCCATGGTCTGGGTAGTCTAGGATCTAGGACAGGGACCTAATTCTGTTCCAGCTCCTATTAGAGAGGATTTGACTGGTCCTAGAAAGGAAAAGTCCTAGGAGTTCTTGAAAAATAAGCCTCTCACCTTATGAAGCAGCATAGAACCCCAAGAAGTAGAGTAATGGATCGAGAAGATCGAGAACATGTTCAAGTTCCTGGATACAACTGAGGAGATCAGGGTGAAATGTGCCTCCTTTCTGTTGGAGGGTCCCAACCATAGGTGGTGGGAATGAGTACTTCAGACTGGGAAGAATGAGCAGATGCGCTGGGGAGATTTCAAGGTTGTCTTCAATGAGAAGTACTGCCCTGAGGTCTTGGAATATGCTAGGTCCCTAGAGTTCATGGATCTTTTTCATGGGAATTTATTTGTGATGAAGTACACCAACCATTTCACTGAATTGGTTTGGTATTCTCCTGAAATTGTCTCTAATAAGCAAGCAAAGGCCCAGAGGTTTTAGAAAGGCTTGCGACCAAAGATATAGTCCCAGTTATTATTGTTTAATATGGGGACCTATTCCGAGGTCATTTATCGGGCATGCATGGTGGAGATTGACTAGAAATGTAGGGATGGTTTCTCTGGACTAGTATCAGTAGTGGACAGTGCCAAATCTTCATAAAAGAAAAGGAAGCAGGAGGAACAGGTGAAGAAGGGAGGTGGTAGTTTAGGACACTCCTCTATGTAGTTTTCGTCTACAACTTCTGATGTGAGATTATTCATGTTCCACCGTGTGGGAAGCCGGGGCACATCCGACCAGCATTCCTGCTTCCTCCGAATCCTTGTTACCAGTGTGGAGCTATGGGTTATTTGCAGCGCTTATGCGGGGTGTCATGTCCACTTCCAAGTGGGCTAGGTTCAGTGGATTCAAGAGGAGTTTCAGTATAATCCAAGGCATCAAGGAATGGGGGATCTCATTTTAGTGGTCGTGGTGGTAGGGATGGGTCATCTTCTCAAAAAATCCAGTTTAGGGAATAGACACCGACTAGCAGCTGTCCTCAGGCAGAGACCAAACATCTCCATATGGTGGATCAGGCACCAATAGGATCAGAGGTGGGACCGTCGACAGTTCGAGGTATCGTTTTGATCACATCTTCTATAATTGATACCCTTTTTGATAATGGTGCCTCTGTTTCTTTCATTTCTACCCATTTTGTGGACACTCTGAATTTTCCAACCGAGTTGTTGTCTTTCCCGATGGAGTTGGTGACACCACTATGAGAGAAAAAAAACAGGGTCTCAGTTGCCCCTCGTGTGTGCTTTCCATGTCAGGGGTTGAGATGGAGTGGGACCTCTTGGTCTTAGATATAATTTTTTTTGAAATAATACTTATCATGTATTGTCTAGTACACTTATAGGCACACAACGATTGATATAGGCGGTGAGTGGGTTTCACGACACCTGATGGGATTCGTCGGGTTTTTCATGGAGAATGGGATCCTCGGTCAGGTTGCGCATGACCTCTACTTCCAGAGTTGGGAAGTATTATTTTACAGTTATCATTGCTCATGCTAGAGGACGATGGTCCTTCCCCTAAAGGTGCACTACCTCATGTAGTGAATGAGTTTCCAGAGGTATTCCCAGATGATTTTTCAGGTTTTCCCCCAGAGCGGGATGTGGAGTTCTCGATTGATCTGAAACCAAGAACACAACCGATATCTCTTCCCTCATATCTCATGGCCCCTACCTAGCTAAGGGAATTAAATATATAGCTAGATGACTTGGAATTCAAAGGATTCATTCACCCGAGCATCTCTCCTTGGGCCACTCCTATGTTGTTCGCGAAAAAGGCTGTTGGATCCCTCCAGTTGTGCATTGACTACTGAAAGCTGAATAAGGTAACAATTAAGAACAAATACCCTTTGCCCAGAATAGATGATTTGTTTGATCAGTTGAAGGGGGAAAAGTGATTCTCAAAAATAGACTTGCGTTCAGGATACCATCAACTAAGGGTGAGAGAGGTAGATATCCCAAAGACAGCCTTCCAAAGAAGGTATGGTCACTTTGATTATTTGGTCATACCCTTCAGATTGACCAATGCTCTAGTGGTCTTTATGGAACTCATGAATAGGGTGTTCCATCAATATCTCGATTCCTTCAATGTGGTGTTTGTGGATGACATTCTAGTATACTCTGTCTCTGAGGAGGAACACGAACATCACCTGAGGATCATCTTGGGAACTTTTCATGATCACCGCCTCTATGAAAAGTTGTCAAAGTGCACTTTCTGGATCAGGGAGGTGAAATTTTTGAGGCATGTGATCTCTAAGCAGGGGGTTTCATTGGACCCCGAGAAGATCAGTGCGGTCATGTCATGGGAGAATATGAATAATGTGTTTGATATTAGAAGTTTCTTTGGCCTGGATGGTTATTATAGGCGATTCATCTAGGATTTCTCTTGGCTTGCTTCAACGATTACCGCACTCACCCAGAAAGGGGTGAAGTTTTTATGGGGCTAAAAATGGTAGGCATCATTCGAGGAACTGAAGCGGTAGTTCACTACCACCCCCATGTCGATTTTTCTTAAGGCCGAGAATGGGTATGTGGTCTATTGCGACACTTCAAGTATGTGTCTTGGGCACGTGCTTATGTAGGATGATCACGTGGTGGCATATGGATCTCGCCAACTCAGACCACACGAAAATAATTACCTGACCCACTACTTGGGTTTGGTAGCGGTGATGCATGCTTTTAAGACATGGCATCACTATCTCTTTGTGGAGAATTTTGTGGTCTACTCTGATAAAAAAAGATTGACCTATATCTTCTCACAGAAGGACCTCAACTTGAGGCAGCATCACTGGACTGAGTACTTACAGGGGTTAGACTTTGACATTGTCTACACCCTAGGCAAGGGTAATGTGGTGGCCGACACCTTGAGCAGAAGAGTTCCAGTGTAGGCTTTGAGGAAGTCCAGTGATGAGTAGACTTTGATATGCATGTGAAGACTAGGGAGCATAATGGAGGTTCATTCTTGGAAAGCGTTCAGTTGACTCCTTCTCTATTGGAGTTGATTCAGTAGAAACAGCCTAGTGATGAGCTTTGTCAGTGGTCGAGGCAGTTTCTTCATGGTGGGGAGACGTCCTCTAATTGGTCGTCATCTCCTGAGGGAATCTTGTGCTTCAAGGGCCGCTCAGTAGTGCCATCGTCTCTACAGAATGTGGTGATGGAGGATAGCCACCAGTCTTAGTGGGTTGTCCATACGGGTGCCACCAAGATTTATTATGTTGTGCGACGACAGTTTTGGTGGCCAGGTATGCGACGGGACATAACAGACTTTGTGTCGAGATGTTACACATGCCATCAGGTGAAAGTAGAGCATCAGAGGCCCTCCGGTTTGCTCTAGCCATTACCCATTCCTACCTGGAAGTGGGACGAGGTCACCATGGACTTCATTGTTGGCTTGCCTTGTACACCTTGGGGTAAGAATGCTATTTGGGTGGTGATTGATCATCTGACCAAATCAGCCCACTTCATTCTGATCAGAGATACAACTAAAGTGGATGAGTTGAGTCGTTTGTATCTTCAGAAGTTGGTGAGACTCCATTGTGTTCCATTAGCATTTGTCTCAAATAGAGACCCCCGTTTCACTTCTCGGTTCTGGGAAGGCCTTCAGAAGGCCTTGGGGTCTAAGATTAAGATGATCATGGCATACCACCCTCACTACAAAAAAATTACCACTGTAGAAGGGGTTATTTTTTTACTTTAAAAGGGGTTATAACCCGTTCTAAATACATTAACAGCGGTTATGAGGAACCTCTGATAATGTGCCCGCCTACTGTTAGTAGAGGCAGTTTTGAGGAAGCAATGGTAAATACGTGATTAATTTAGCAGTGTCTACATTATAGGGGGTTTAAACCCCCTCTAATGTTGTCCAAAATTTACCACAAATGGTTGTCATTAGGGGAGGTTGGGGTTATACCCACCTCTAGTAGAAGAATTAGGGGCGGTTTAAACTGCCCCTAATTATTGATTGCATTAGGGGTGGTTTTACATAACCACCCCTAATGCTTCCACTATTGGAATTTGTGCTATTTGTGACGACATCCCATCACAAATAAGCTTTAGCAACGGGGTCCCGTCGCAAATAGCTCGTTGTAGAAAACGACGTCGCAAAAAACATTTTTTGCGATGGGGAAGTTACCCATCACAAATAACTCTACGATTATATACATTATATATAAATAAACTTTTTACGATGGGCCCATCGCAAATAGTATTTGCGATGGTACCAAGGCCCCTTCACAAATACTATTTAAAAATATATTTTTAAACTATTTTTGACGAGATCCCGTCGTAAAAGATCCCATCGCAAATAATAACCAAAATAAAAAAAATATTTATTTAAATTATAATTAATGAAAAAATAATATTAATATTATTAAAATAATAAAAATATTAAAATTCTCAATATTCTCAAAAAAATATAAAAAATTCATAAAATATTATTATTATTATTATTTGTAAAATAAACAAAAATTAAAAAATATAATACTAAAAAAATATTTAATAAAATTATGATTAATGAAAAAATAATATTAATATTATTAAAATAAAAAAATATTAAACTTCTCAATATTCACAAAAAATATAAAAAAACTCATAAAATATTATTATTATTATTAGTAAAATAAAAAAACATTAAAAAATATAATAGTAATAATAAATATTAAAATATTAAAAAAATATGCAATATTCGCACCAATATAAAAGACAGAAACTGAAAATAGTTCATATTACAACAAATCTTGAATTCAAATGTTTTTAACATAAAAAAAATCACTGAGGGGGGTTGTCTTCTGGAGGAGGTGGAGGAGCTGTAGGAGATGGTGGAGGAAACTTCATCCCTAAACTATGAGTCAAACGACACATGTACTCTATCTGCTCATGATGCTGCTGCTGCTGCCATCGACACATCTCCTCATCATGATACTACTACTACTTATTACTAATTATTGCTATTTATTACTAATTATTGCTATTTATTACTAATTGTTCCAAATTATTCCTAATTATTCCTATTTATTACTAATTAATCCTAATTATTCCTATTTAGTACTAATTATTCCTATTTATTCCTATTTATTTCTATTTATTACTAATTATTCCTATTTATTACTACTTATTCTTATTTATTACTAATTATTGCTATTTATTCCTATTTATTTATAATTATTACTATTTATTGTTATTTATTACTAATTAATCCTATTTATTTCTAATTATTGATATTTATTACTATTTATTCTTATTTATTACTAATTATTGCCATTTATTACTATTTATTGCTAATTATTACTAATTATTGCTATTTATTACTAATTATTGCTATTTATTACTAATTATTGATATTTATTACTAATTATTTCTATTTATTGCTATTTATTACTAATTATTGCTATTTATTACTAATTATTGCTATTTATTACTAATTATTCCTAATTATTTCTAATCATTCCTATTTATTACTAATTATTCCTATTTATTATTAATTATTCATATTTATTACTAATTATTTCTATTTATTACTAATTATTCCTATTTATTACTAATTATTTCTATTTATTACTAATTATTTCTATTTATTCCTATTTATTTATAATTATTGCTATTTATTGCTATTTATTACTATTTATCCCTAATTATTGCTATTTATTCCTATTTATTGCTATTTATTATTATTTATTGTTATTTATTACTATTTATTCCTAATTATTTCTATTTATTACTAATTATTACTATTTATTACTAATTATTACTATTTATTTCTGATTATTTCTATTTATTACCAATTATTTCTATTTATTTCTAATTATTCCTATTTATTACTAATTATTCATATTTATTTCTAATTATTCATATTCATTGCTAATTATTCCTATTTATTACTAATTATTCCTATTTATTGCTAATTATTCCTATTTATTACTATTTATTACTATTTATTACTAATTATTAAAAATTAGTACTAATAATTTCAATTTATTATTACAAATAAATACTGAAAACAAAACAATTTAAATCTAATTTATTTACAACTAATCAAAAATAATTAAAATTAACATCAAAAAAATGAAATAAATACTAAATTAAAGAAAATATAAATACCTTTAAACTTGATCTCATATTGATGTAGATGGCTTCACAACTTTTTTGTGAAAAAAACTAACTCACCCAGGTTTTCTCTCTGAAAATAGAGTTTAGAGGGAGAGAGAGAGTAAGAAATGAGAGGTGGATTTGAAAAAACAGATGGGGGTATATATAGGTTAGATTAGTTGCGACGCAAATAGTATTTTTTGCGATGAGCTACCCGTCGCAAACAGTATTTTTTGCGACGGATCTCGTCACAAAAACCTTCGCCCACATTAATTACGATCGGCGGTTAAAAGAGTATTTGCGACGAGACCCATCACAAAAGGTACCTACCGACACACTATTTGGGATGGAAGAACATTCTGTAGCAAAAACCTATTTACCGCCGCCGGGTATTTGTGATGGGACCCGTCACAAATACCCTCGGACTGACGCACTATTTGCGGCGGGGGAATACCCCCCGCTGCAAATAACCTTCCCGCGGTTTGCCGCGCAAACCGCGCCAAACCTTTTTGCGATGAGACCCCAAATCCCGTCGCAAATAACCAAGTATTTGTGACGGAGGATTCTACCCGTCGCAAATAATCTATGGGACAGACTATTTGCGACAAGATTAATTCTCGTCAAAAAAGCTATTTTTCCCATAGTGTTCTCCTTTTTTTTAAAGAAAAAATCCCCAATCCGTGCTGGGTGTCCCCCCACTTGTCATGTTCCCCATTTCCCCCTCCAGTCCCAGCTGACTGCCTCCTGTGTGTCCTTAGGTCTCCGCCCCTCCTGTGCGTCCCCCAGTCTCGATATCCCCATGGTCTCCTGTGTGTCTCGGTCTCCCCATGGTCTCTCCCCCTGGTCTCCTGTGTGTCTATCTCGGTCTCTCCCCCTGGTCTCCTTTGTGTCTGTGTCGGTCTCCCCATAGTCTCTCCTGTGTGTCTCGGTCTCCCACCTGGTCTCTCCTGTGTGTCCCCTGGTCCCCCTTGTCTGTCTCTGTTCCCCGGTCCCCTATACATGTCCCGGTCCAGCTCCAGCCCCGCGGGCTTCTAAAATGTTGAAGCGGGTAAGATTCGAACCTTGCTTCACCTCGGTATAAGTCCTGCGCTTAAACCACTAACCCATCTGTCTTTTTATTTATGTAGTACATATATTATTCTATTTATATATATTGATAAGTTTATTAAAATGTAAATTATTTTCATAATATATTTAAATCATATAATAAGTTTATTAAAATATGCATATATATTAATAAACATATATATATTAACAAATTTACACATAATTTATATATTACTATATTTATATATATTAATAAGTTTATTGAAATAAACATTAGTAAAACAATATATTTAAATACATATAATAAGTTTATTAAAATAAGCATATATATTAATAAACATATATATATTAACAAATTTACACATATAATTTATATATTATTGTATTTATATATATTAATAAGTTTTTTAAGATAAACATTATTTTCATAATATATTTAAATAAATTAAATAAATAACATGTATCTATATTTATATAAATATAAATATATATGTATATATATATATTTTGCACACCTCTATAAATTATATATTTACATATATTTAAATAAAATTATGTATGTATGTATTTATAAATACATTTATATCAAACACACACAAACACAAATGTGTATTTATATATTTATTTGTAATTGTTTATATTTATTTGAATACATGCATATATTATATATATATTTATATATTTATATTTTACCTAAATATATTATGCAAATATATATATATACATATTATATTTATACGTACACAATTAATATATATATATATATTACAAATTTATATGAATATAATACATTATACATTTTATAAATACATTCATATATGTATACAATATATACTATATATATATTATGATTTTTTTAAGAAAATAGTAGGGGTTCACAACCCCTCTGATCTCTTAAATCAGAGGGGGTTGTGAACCCCCTCTAATGTAAGACATTAGTGGGGGTTTAAGATGGGGTTTTGAACCCCCCACTAATGTCTTACATTAGAGGGGGTTGTGAACCCCCACTATTTTCTTAAGAAAACAAATTTCGTATAACACACACACAACACCTCTAAAATCCAACTGAATATGTGTGTGTGTGTGTGTGTGTGTAGCGCATCTAACCAAATATATAGTGCCTGTAACTAAATATATAACGCCACTAATTATTAAAGTAGTGACCGTTTTAACATAACCGTCTCTAAAATCCAACTACATATTAAAAAAAATGCTAAAATTTTTAGAGGGGGTTGTGAACCCCCTCTAAATTTGATGATTAGAGGGGGTTGTGAAGAATCCTATCTAATGTTACAAAAAATGAATTTAGAGGGGGTTGTGCACAACCCCCTCTAAATAACCCCCTATAATGTACTATTTTTTTGTAGTGCCTTAGACGGATGGTTAGACAGAGCGAGCGAATCAGATTTTAGAGGACATGCTCTGTACATGTGTTCTAGACTTTGGAGGTTCCTGGTATAGCAATTTGGGACTGGTTGAGTTTACTTATAATAACAGTTGCCAATACTCGATTCGAATGGCCCTTTTGAGGTGTTCTATGGCTGACCTTGTCAGTCCCCCCTATGTTGGTTTGAGGTAGGCGAGACGTCACTACTCGGGCCGAGTCTGGTGCAGGATATGTCTGAGAAGGTCAAGTTGATCAGGCAACGCTTATTGACTGCTCAAAGTCACCATAAATCATATGATGACTGGAGGCGTCGAGACCTAGAGTTTTCTATGGGTAACAGGGTATTCTTAAAAGTGGCCCCTCGTATGGGCCATCATTGATTGGGAAAGCAAGGGAAGCTGACATCATGATATGTCATCCCTTTTGAGATCACTGAGCATATTGGAAAGGTGGCATACATGTTGGCCTTACCTTCTCAGTTGACATCTATCCATGACGTCTTCCATGTCTCCTAGTTGAAGAAATGCAACCCGGATCCATCCCATGTGCTGAGTTGGGAAGAATTGGAGATAGATTTCGACTTGTCAGTTTTTGAGCAGCCAGTCCAAATAGTGGAATCTCAAGAGAAGGTGATTTGGGGAAAGTCTATTCTATTGGTATGGGTTTGTTGGCAGCATGGTAGTGATACTCATGAGACATGGGATCAGAAGTCATGGGTTGAGGAATAATACCCGTTTCTGTTTTCCGATCAAGCTTTAGGTTGACTTTCCAGGATGAAAAGTTTTCATGGTGGAGAGAATTATCACATACATGACTTATTTTAAAGGTATTTTTCATTTAATTTCCATTCTTGATTTGTTTTGGGGGTTTCCCATGAATTTTGGTGAAAATGGTGGGTTTTCAAAATTTGGGCCAAATCGTGAGCCCATTTTCATATTTAAAAATAAATTTTATTTCATTTATAAATCCTTTATTTTTAAACATTTTTCATCCATTCCAATTCCTACTTGGCCTCCCCTGACCTATTAACACCTCCATATCGATTTGGACCCTTTAGTAATGCATAATCATTATGTATTTGGGTTTTTATTTAAGGAATTGGTCCATCCCAGAAGCCCATCTCCGGTAAAAAAAAATTGGTTCTTTAATATATTATTCAATGTTAATTATTTTTCAGTGATTCCTCCTCTCACCTGAGCCCACTAAACCTAGGTGCGCCCCCATTATCTTTTCCCCATATTTGGATCTCATTTTCTTTTCGGATTAGGTCAAAACATATTAAGGTGTCATAATTCATCCAGATTTGAAGAGGTAACTTCTTTCCTTCATAACTCCTTCAATTATTACTATTTTCCCCCATTTCAGTTCTCACATGACCTTATCATACTAATTCAAACCTCAATTTTATTTTTGGCTGTTTTTAAATTCATCTACTAGTGTATTTGGGGCGATTTCTTCAAGATCCCTCAAGTGAGTGAGTCTCCTTCATTCTTCCTCCCTTTTGATTAGGGTTTTGTTTCTTTTTTATTAGGGTTTCTTCCAATTATTATTTATTTTTATAATGTCCAAAAAGTTTGGCTTCGAACCAAGGGTTTGATCTTGGATTTATTGGCCTTTTATTTTTGTTTTAGGCTTAATCTAATTCCCTTGAGGTGCGGCGGTGGTGCAATTGAATTTTCGCACAAGGGATTCAATGTTTTAACAATTTTGGTAGGTGATTCCAATTTTTATGAAATACTTATGACCTATATGATGTTTTTATGATATTTTCATGTTTATTTCATTTGATTATTGCTGCAAAAATTCGTTTTAATGGTTTTTGTAATGCAAGTGAATTTTGAGTGCAAATTTTATGTGAAATTGGGGATTTTTCATATAAATATTTTATCGGTTCATTTGGGGCTTCCCTATAATTACTTAGTTGATTATATTGAACTATATTAGGGTTTAGAATCATGTTTTTAATGGTTAATATCTTTGTTTTTTGCTTTGAAAGTTTTTTTTAAATGGTGTTTGTGAAGAAAATGGACTTTAAGTGCCATGTTTGTGTAGAAATGAGGTTTTTTTAAAAGATATAACTTCTTGGTTCATATGGGTATGCCACATAACTAAATTTTTGGTTTCATTGAAGGGTATTGAACTTCAATTTTGTTTTTTTTTTGACTTAAAATTTTGCACATAGTGTGAAAAGTGTATATTTCAAACAGTTTTGGGTGCAAAACAGTGTGAGATTTTGAGAAGTTGTTTTATTGAAAATCAAAATATTTTTGTGTGTGTTTTAAGTGTTATAAAGTGTGTACATATACTATATTGTTTGTATGCGACCATTAGTGGTGTTTTTATATGAAAATGGATGTTTTTAGCATGCTGAAATTTTTTGAGAACAAAAGGGGAATCCTGGGTACCTAGGTGGATGAATATGTACTAGTACGGCTAGTGAACCAGATGGGGGTTGTCCCTGTTTCCCTGACAAAATGGATAAAGAAAACTCTAAATAAAATATATGGATGATTATGGGGGACCACTATGTTATGGGTATGTTCCCTACTAGTGTCTCATGCACGAGAACAAATTTTTATATGGTTACTTTACATTGAGGTATGAGGTACATATGGCCCGAGACTATCTAGTGCCTAGGGGTGTTCCCGGTTTTGGTTCTCATTGGATTAGTGGTATTTACCCTTGTCTTAGGGTGTTCTTGGATGTACATTACAATAGATAACATTGTAAGGTTTGGTGTCCTGAGAACCAATAGTTTTGTACTTTGATTACATGAATGCACACTTATTATATATTGTTCATTATTCTGCATGAATATAATATAATAATGTCCTGGAATATTTGTTGCATTGATAAAGTCATGACAGATCCCCGCTATGATGAGAACCTTGAAATGCTATAACAATATTATTTAATAAAGTTCTGCGGTTGGATGACATACTATGATAGGACACATAATATACATACCGTCATGTGAGATTACTCGTAAGAAGACGAGACTCTCTCTCATGGAGTTTGCACTTGGTAATCTCTAAGATGGAAGATTATGAGAACAGACCCTCCAGTAGTAATTCCACATGTTTTGGTGTCATCAGACATTACTATCTACGAGCGTGTGTAATGGTCCTTAGACTTAAAGATTATCATTAACTCATGTCATGACTCACACACTTAGATTTGTTGACGAAAACTGTCACGAAGACAGTTGGCGGGAAGTAGGGTACGTTGGGTGCATCACGAATGACATGTTGTTAATGGATAAATCGAGGAAGGATTTTTCCCTTCCATATTTATGAAAATAGATATCTTTGGCCCTTTGATTGAAATAGAACTGTCGAACAAATTCCATGGCCATGGTGACACAATGAGTTCATTTCTGGAAGTCAAAGAATAACAGATCAAGCATATAGGTTTATGACACTGCCATGAAACCTACTTGATGAGATATTGATACAAAGGGATTAAATTACACAGTAAGCGTTTGTATGAGGTGTCACGTCAATGCAGTTTAAACTTCTTTCTCTTGGGTGTCTTAACCCATTGCTAGACAGTAATCTTGGACTTTAGGCAAGCCCACCTAATTCTAATGAGAAAGAGGCCTAGAGGGTCACACACTAAGTGTATCCAAGTATCTCAAGTAGAATAAAGATTATTACCATACGTGGTTTAATAATTATTCAAGGAATCCTAAATAGTTTTAATGTTGGAGGAAGAATAAAATAAGTACACACCATGTAATAATGATTACACGCCGTGTAGTTTTATTTTGAAAATGAGTACACGCCGTGTATTATTGAATGTAAACGCCATGTAGTTTTCATTTTGGAAAGGAAATGAATAAATTAAAACAAGATATGCACGTCGTGTACATTGAATGTACACACCATGTAGTTTTCAATGAAAAACAAGTACACACCATGTATTTATGATTACATGCCATGTTGTTTTTCCAGTCGGGATTTTGAGGAAATAATATCATTTTATTAGATGATATCTATTATAATCAGTGTGGGCACATGTCAAGAAATTAATGACTCAACATGGGGTTTTCAAAAGAGACAATGAAATAAATAAAATGCGTAACGTGTTTATTTATTATCATAACTATACAACCTCAAACCCGATTATAAATATCCTCACAACCCCAAATCTTTTCCTAAGAGAATCATTATACACAACAATTCTGGAGAATTCTCTCAAGACTAAAAGAACTCCATCCTCCAAGAACACTCTCAAGACCGAGAGAGTTCCACCTCCATCGGATCAAGGCGATCTAAGGTGGACAACGTAAGCAAAGGCTTCTCCACGCTAGCACCTGGAGATTCCTTTGGCGACGTTCTAGAGATACTTGGTGCACGTGTGGATCACCACTAGAGGAAGTATACACTTGGATTCTACGACGTAGCGACGAATCACATCGGAACATGATCAGAAATATCAACAAATTAAGAACGCCATAAAAGGTACTTCTTTTCAATTAATTAAATTAATTATAATCAACCTGTAATGATCTTTCCTTTGTGGTTCCGAGAATTTTTCTCTTCTTTTTCTATTTATGTGATTTGATCCATGGAGACTGGAATTTATCATCATATTGATCCAGGATTGATCATTGTGAATGACAAAAATCCAAGTGGGAACATCCACCCATGAGCTTCCGCTGCACCCGAGACCTTCAAGTGGTATCAGAGTGAGTCACAACATTGATTATAGTTATTTAATTTTTGTTGATAATTTATGAATTTATATTTGATTCAATTTAAGATAAATCATTCTATAAAACTGAATGAATGAGATATGTTCTTCCTCCTTCGTTTCTCAATTCACATCACAAAAACGACCTTTTAATTTTAATTTTGATTAAATTAAAAATGAGGAACTCATCTGGAGGAGCCACTCTTTTTGTCTGTACAATACAAGAATACATGGAGTGTAGTGAAAACTACACGCCGTGTACTTAGGTTCAATGAACTGGTACTGGTCCGCCAAACCACGCCCTGAGAATTGAGTATGCCTAAGTATTTATTACACTGTGTTGACCATAAATGAATGGTGTGTGGAACCAGAATACACGACGTGTATGTTGAATCAACACGCCGTGTAGTCCGATCCGGCCCAGGTGAAATCATGTACAAGGAGAAGCCGTGTTCCACGTACATGGGATTGCTAGGCCAGTAACTGCGTAACAAGGAATTACACGCTGTGTTAGATTAATCTACACGCTGTGTACTCCAAAATTTACAAAGTACAGAAAACACGCCAAAGCCCCCGGCGTGTACTTAGGATAAAGGGTGAAAAATACATGACGTGTAGGCTATATTACATGCCGTGTACTTTCCAGAAATGGTATTTCACCAGGTTTCCTCCAAAATTACAAAGAACTGTACAAGAAATATGGATGAGAATAATCTCGAGGAAATTCAGAAAGGAATTTAAGATAAATAATTGATTAATTATAAGATCATAATTAATTTAATTCAAGCATGACTTATCTTGAAGAAATAGAATGATTAAAAGAATTTGAATGCTAAATATGCGTAAATGTCATTGCATGCTATGAATGATCATGAGCTAGACCAAAGACCCTTTGTATGTGTGTATGGTTTCATTTAAATTTGTTTAATTTAAATTCGTTGGCCTATGAGCCTTCTTCTAATAAAATTTAGGGACTGCATGCCCATGGTTTCTTTAATGTAAACCCCATGTAATGGAGGATCTCCCAAGCCAGTGGAGATGGTTCAAAAATATGAAGCTGAGGTGAAACCAACCTAAGAAGATGCAAAGTTGTACATATGGGAGCTGCAAAACCCAAACCATCGGGTTCAAGGTGTTTTCCCTAGGTCAGGGTTAGCTTATCAAAAAACTCTAGATAAGCTAACCAATAGAATCTCATGATCATGCCATCTTATTTTATTTCTATATGATTTCATGGTGTATTTGTTATATATGTGTTGTCATGATCACATAATTAATGAAATAAACAAGCATGCAAAGATGGAATAAATAAAAACCGGACTATGTGTAAACATTATTAGAACACGGTTAATCACTTAAGAAAGCATCACTTAATATTAACAAGCATGTGATAATGAAAAAATACGCATAAAGAATAAAATCCTTCAAATACCATATTAAGTCATACCAGGCCTTCTATTACTTGATTAAGGGAAAGACTCAATAAAACTGTGTGTTTAACCAACCCTTGTTAGGACACTTAATTTTATAAAGGAATATCTTATGAAGGTTTCAGGTTGACTTAAACATTTTACATCAAGAGGAGTAGCCCTTGCTAGACTTGTTGTAAAATAGAGGCAAGTGTTGAGGAAATCCAAGTCAGGATTTCAGGATTGGGGAGTCCACTCAACAGATCAAGGAACTATAATCTCACAGTTGGAAAAGACCTACCTACCTAAATACCTTAAAATAGCTTGACCAACCCTTGTTGGGGTTATGTGAAGGGGAATATGGATCCTTGGCACTAGAATGTCAAAGCAACTGGACATTCTGAGTTCAATGGTGAGGGCCATTAGGACTTGATAAAATAATGGGAGACTTAATAAAATTTATTATTTCTCATAAAATTTAATCAAGAAAGTACTGATAAATATTCTATTTTAATTTTTAGAATCAATATTACAAGCTCATCAACCACTGATTCACGGTCAAATTTACCCAAGAGAAGAAGGTAGAACAGTCCTTGTAGTCTAGCTTGGGTTGTCGAATCCTCAGAGACCTAAGAAGTAAGCTACATACACGTACATTATATGTATTTTTTTTCAGCTATGAAGTGTCCAACTTGGATTGATTTTAGATGGGTTTAAAGGATATCTAACAGATTTAAGGGAATTTAATTTAAAATAATGAGTTGATCCTAGGTTATCGCTTGGGGTGGATTGGACGTATTTCCTTTTCAATGATTTCAATTTCTTATATTTGAGATGAGTTCATTTAAGAAGATAAAACAACATCATCACTTACTGGTTTAATTACTACAACCCTTAATAATAATCACATATACACTTGAAGGATCAAATTTTTGAGCACTTCAAGGTAAAAGTTTGTATTAGCACTTGAAGTGTGTGACCTTAAATTCAACAGGGACGATGGAGTTTAAAAATCATCAAATAAAATCTCAATTAAAGAAGTGATTAAACATTAATGGGGTGATAAATAACATCCAATCCAGCCCCTTGATACTCCCTTAGATCAACCCATATGTGGGTTACCCCTCTATTGATGCTATGGTTTCAATGGAAGCGGGAAGTAGACTCATGAGGGAGGAATTGAAGAAGTAAAGAAAACCATAAAAAGAAAATGATCACTCAACCGTTGTGTGAATAATATCACAAGGTTTAGTGTGAATAAATTCACACCTTGAACCAATGGTATCAAATTTATATGAAGAACAACAGAATAAGAGGAAAAGAATAGCTTTTATTAATAAACTAAAGTGAATTTAACAACTTACATGTGAAAGACAAACTTGAGACAACAAAATCGCAGCATAACATTACAATTGAACAAAGCACCAAATATCCTAAAATCCTCCACCACCACTACCTTAAATATTAATTTTTGGATCCTTGGGTCAATCCTCCAACAGTAAAAAGCATCTCAATTAATTTTGGTAGGCCATAGGTGGGTGGAAAGTTGAGGGAGAGTTGATTTTTCCACCCTTGACCCGAGGTGGAATCCAGATTTCATCCACTGAACAGACGCGCTTGGAAGACCTTCTAGATGACCTAATTAGAGTGGTCCATAGAATAAGAAAATGTATCCCTAGATGTCTCCTAATCGGATGTAAAATTTGGGCCCATTTGTAGTTGTTTATTAAGAGATATGATTAGATTAGTGGAATGTGTTTCTGGGCCACAGAATCTGGCCCATAATTTTATCTCTAACTTGGGCCACCTCAATGACCACAATGGAGGCCGAATTATCACTATATCCTGAATAATTATTTGTTCCTATATATTAATTCTAGAATCTCATGGAATTTGGGCTTCATTGGGTCTGTAATGTGGCTCCCAAATTCTCATCAGTGGGACAGTGTCCAATCTGCCTTCTCAAGAATTGCTTCCATTAATCTCCAAATATCTCCATCATCCTTTATGGATAATTCATTGATCCCTGAATGAAATATGTTCACAATGAAGTGTAGATAAATTTACCAAAATATCAAATTAAAATATGTATAATTACATTCTTTAAAATCAGATGAATCATTGGGTACTTTAAATAATGTTAAAAAATGCACCACATAATAGTGCATTTTAAGAAGGTATTACAATAATAATGTGAAATGATGTTCAAAGTGTAAAATGCACTAAAATGGTATTTATTAATAATAAATAACATGAATATTATATATATTAACAATTAATATTAGCCTCATTTAGCGGCTAATCACACCCCCAACTTAAGTTTTTCTAGTCCCGAGCAAAGTATATCTCAATAATACGAAATTCAAATTTCCTTTTACAAAAACATTTTAATACACAATGATCACCAAAAACCCTTATACCAAAAAATCATGAAACCCATCAAAATATTTTAATACATGATAGTTTCATAAACAGATCCCAATCCCAAGCCCATTCCTTTGGTCAAATTCATTTCCATATTTCATCCAATATCAATTAAGTATGAGGATGTGTTGTGCATCACAATAGACACGAGGGTTCATCTTTATTCAAGGGGGAAATGACGTAAGAGCTAGGTGGAATCAAATTTCAATATTAAGATGAATATTCAAATTTTTTTATTGTATTATATTTTTTTTTTGTTTTTTTTGTAATTTATCCATGGTAATTGAAATTGCACTCAAAAGAGTCAACCCCTGTAGCGAGACTTTGTCAATGACTTCCAGGCTCAAAGACCTTAGGGAACCAAGTGAATCCCACATACTCGGGCATAATATCTAGTTAACTCAGTCAAAAAAAATTCAAATTACCAAAAATAGAGATAAAATTATTAACTCTGGGCCAGAAAACTATGGAGTCACGATCCCCAAGTGCCGAAAGCCACGCATTAGGTCATTTCATTGATCTACGCACAAATTTATTGTTTTTTTATTTTTTATTTTATTGAATACTCATATTAAAACTAAAATGATCACCAAAACTATGCTATTTATTTGGGGGACCCCATGAACTCAAACTAATACCCCACTATCCAAAGGATGTGCATTGTGATCTTTTTTTTTGGATGAAAATATAAACAATGAAATATCACATTGGACAGCCAAACTTTCCAAAATCTATGCTCATGAAATTATACAAGGATTAAAATCAGAATCAGGGAATGTTAAATTATTTGATATTCAGTTTCTAAGTGTGAAATATGTATTACCATGTTCAAAGTTAAATGAATTTTTCCTTCCATTTACACAATTTTTTTTCTTCAAATCATTCATTTTTTTTGACACGAAAGCATTTTTTATTTTATCTCCCCCCAACTTAAAATAAAATTGTCCCCAGTGTTTAAAGAAAAGAAAATTTAGAAGGGGGTAGAGGTAGAGAATGAAATTTCAAAAAGGAAATTGAAAATGAGGATCATGTAATGAAGTCACCTAGTTGTTAAAGTTGAAATTCTTGCTGCTCCCTTTTAATCCTTTGATATCCATGTCACTTGCAGAGTTCCCTAGTAGAAAAAGGAAAAAAAAACAAAAAAAAACAAAAAAAAAACAATATATATATATTTATATAATAAAGAAAGTAAAATATAAGTATATATATAAAAATTATAGAATAAGGAAGCACAAAAAGCCGTAGGTCAGTGGTAAGCGCGCGCCCCTGTCTCCCTTCGGTCTCGAGTTCGATTCCCTGCGGCTTCGCCGGTTGTGACAGGGTTTTCCCAACGACCTACGATGTGGCATTTTTTTTTATTATTGTTATATTTTTTTATTTTTATTTTTTTTGTATTTTTATTTTAACCTACAAACACATAAAAAAACGAACTGATGATACATTGTATTCTTTTTAAATTTCTGGGTAAGGTATTACTTGAGGATCACACCACGTGACACGGATGAATATGGTGATCTCCTTTCGTACCCATCCATACTTAGAATAGAAGAACAGGTCAATAGTCTATATTTTTTTTAAATATCAAAATGATTATTTAATCCTATTTGAAAAATAAAGATGATTTAAAAAATATTGGAAACATGAAAACCACGGGTTGCCTCTCGTGCAGCACTTTGTTTAATGTTGTTAGCCGGACATGGACCCCTAATTGATTAATTATTTTCATAATCTAAGGTAGGTTCACACAATTCTTCATCAACTTCATGTTTTTGGAATGGTTATATGAATGGTTTGACTCTATGACCATTAACTTTAAATGTTTGACCATTGGTGGGATCTTGAATTTCAACATCCCCATGGGGGTACACCTTATGCACTATGTATGGACCTGACCATCTAGACCTCAACTTTCCTGGGTGTAAATGATGTTTAGAACTATACAAAAGAATAGTTTTACCCGGTTCAATGTGTTTGTTTTTAAAATTTTGAGATTGGTAGGCTTGTACTTTAGCTTTATTGATCCTTGAATTTTCATAAGCCCCCATCCTAAGTTCCTCCAGTTCATTGAGATCTAATTTCCTTTTTGTTTCGGCCAATGAGAGGTCATAATTCATTTTCCTAATTGCCCAAAAAGCCTTATGTTCAATCTCCACTAAAAAATGGCATGCTTTACCATAAACCAACCTATATGGAGACATTCCTAAAATGGTTTTATATGCGGTTCGATAGGCCCAAAGAGCATATAAGAGTTTCTCGGACCAATCTTTCCTAGAGGGATTGACAATTTTTTCAAGAATATTCTTAATCTCCCTATTTTCTAAATCATCTTGACCATTGGTTTGAGGATGGAATGTATTGGAAACTTTATGATAAATACCATACTTAGACATGAGTGAAGAGAATGGACGGTTGCAAAAATGGGTTCCTCGATCACTGATTATAGCCCTAGGAATTCCAAATCTAGAGAATATGTTTTCTTTTAGGAATATAATCACAGTTTGATGATCATTGGATTTTGTGGGAATGGCCTCAACCAATTTTGAGACATAATCAATAGATAAGAGAATGTAAAGATATCCCCTAGAGTTTGGGAAGGGACCCATGAAATCGATTCCCCAGTAGTCAAAGATTCCAATCACTAAGATGGGAGTGAGTGACATTTGATTCATTTTTGTGATGGACCCTACTTGTTGACACCTATGACAACTTTGAAAAAAATGTGTAGGAGTACCTTGAGAGGGTGGTCCAGAAGAGACCACACTGAAGAATCTTAGCAGAGGTTTTCTTAGAGGAAAAGTGACCTCCACATGCCTCATTATGACAGAATTTAAGGATGGACTCTTGTTCAGATTCTGGAACACACCTCCTAATGACTAGGTCAGGGAATAACTTATAGAGGTATGGATCATCAAACACATAGTTTCTAACATCATAAATTAATTTCCTTCTATCTTGAGTCCCTAAGAATTTTGGAACGACTCCTGTAACTAAGAAATTGGATATGTCGGCATACCAAGGGTGGTCACTCACAGAGTATAGGTGTTCATCAGGGAATGAATCGGATACAGAAAGGAGATTTGAGTTGTATTTTAATTCCATCCTAGAGAGGTGATAAACTACAACAGTTTCAACACCCCTTTTATCCTTAATTGTAAGGTCAAATTTTTGTAAGAGAAGGACCCACCTAATCAGTCTAGCCTTATAATCTTGTTTTTGGAAGAGGTATTTTAGTGCAGAATGGTCAGTGAACACAGTGATGGGGTATCCTAATAGGTAGGACCTAAACTTCTCTAAGGCAAACACAATAGCAAGTAACTCCTTTTCAGTGGTGGTGTAGTTAATTTGGTAATCATTTAAGTATTTGCTTGCATAAGCAATGACATAAGGAGTTTTATCAAAATGTTGTACTAACACATCTCCTAAAACAAAGTCACTTGAATCACACATAAGTTTGAAAGGAAGGTTCAAATTTGGAGATTTCATAATGGGAGGAGATGTGAGAGAGGATTTGAGGGTTGAGAATAAACCCTCACAGCTTTCTGTCCAAACAAATGGAGCATCCTTTACTAGGAGATCATAAAGGGGACGAGAGATTGAACTAAAGTCCTTGATGAATCTTCTATAGAAACCAGCATGTCCTAAGAAATACCTCAATTCCTTGACATTTTTGGGTGATGGAAGGTGACTAATGATGTTAACCTTGGATTTATCAACTTCAATCCCCCTACTTGAGACTAGATGGCCTAGAACTAGTCCCTCTTTAACCATGAAATGGCATTTTTTCCAGTTTAGGACTAGATTATTTTCTTCACATATTAACATGACTCTCTCTACATTCCTTATACATCCCTCAAATGTATCCCCAAACACATAGAAGTCATCCATGAAGACCTCAAGAAAATCCCCTATCATGTCTGAGAAGATTCCCATCATGCACCATTGGAAGGTTCCAGGTGCATTTCATAACCTGAAGGGCATGTGTTTGAAAGCAAAGGTGCCGAATGGACATGTGAATGTAGTATTCCCTTGATCCTCTAGGGAGACCTCAATTTGATTATACCCTGAGTACCCATCTAAGAAACAGTAGAACGCATGACCTACCACTCTCTCAAGGACTTGGTTAATGAATGGTAAGGGGAAATGGTCCTTCTTAGTGAATGATTTTATCTTCCTATAGTCAATGCAGACCCTCCATCCACTAATCACCCTTGTTGGAAGAATCTCTCCATCCTCATTGGTTATCATTGTGATTCTAGCCTTTTTTGGAACCACTTGTATTGGGCTCACCCATTCACTCTCATCTATGGGATATATGATACCAGCTTTTAACAATTTCAGAAGTTCTTTCCTTATTACCTCCATGAGATTAGGATTGATTAACCATTGAGGTTGATGACATGGATTTGAATCAGATTCCAGAACAATCCTATGAGTCCCAATAAGTGGGATAATCCCAGGAATATCATATAGGGTCCAACCAATGGCTTTATTATGTTTCCTAAGGACATCTAGAATCATCCTCTCATGATTGGCTTCAAGAGAAGAAGAAATTACAATAGGATGTGTTTGATTGTCCCCTAGGAAAGAATACTTGAGTGTAGCAGGAATTTCCTTCAATTCAAGATTAGGTTGGTTCGGAATTTTAGCAGAAGATTGGGACATTGGATCAAGATCAATTTTGTTTCCTAGAGTTTTAGATAGGATTGATTCCCCACATGTAGAAGTTTCAGCTACTAGATTGGCTTGATCAGATTTAGGGAAGGAAGTTTGAGTGGTCTCCATGAAAGTGGTTTCCTGAAAGGTTTCACTAATTTTTGGACCTAAGACTTCATCATAAGATCAATTTAAAAATGATTCAATCCAAGGAGATAAACTTCCTTCATATGAATAAAGGAAATCAATCTCATCCTGACTTAAACATCCATCAAATATTCCTTGATGTTCTGTGGATTCATTATCAATGCTTCCTATCATGTTTAATTCATGAATGTCCTAGTCATTCCCTATTTGTGATCTTGCATTATATATGTTCAAGTCTAGACTCAAGTTTCCAAATGTGATGGTCATGTTCCCATTTCGGACTCAGATAACAAAGTTGATTGTTGCAAGGAAAGGACGACCAAGGATGATTGGAGTTTGTTCCTTATTTCCTAAGTTTGGATGGTTGTCAAGGGCAATGAAGTCAGCAAGGTAGATGAAGTTTTAAACCTTTACCAGAGCATCCTTTAAAATCCCCTTTGGAACCCTAATGCTATGATTAGTAAGTTGAAGTGTGACAGATGTGGGTTGGAGATCTTTTAGGCCTAACTGGCAGTACACAACATATGGGATGATATTGACACTAGCACCTAGTTCACACAAGGCCTTGAAAACTTTGCTCTCTCCTAGTTCAACATTGATGTAAGGGCAACCTGGGTCTTTCAACTTAGGAGGAATGGTCCCTTGAATGGTGGTACTCACATTAGCAGCCAAAAGGACTTGGTTTTTATGTGAAAATTTTCTTTTAAAAGTGCACAAGTCCTTAAGGTACTTTGAGTAGGTAGGTATGGTTTGGATTTCATCGAGAAGGGGAATGTTCAACTTGACTTGTGAGAAGATTTACCTCAATGTTTCACTCAATTCAAGCTTGGTTTCCCCCCTCATGCGTTGAGGAAATGGTGCAGGTTGTGGGGTTGTTTGTTGAAGAGTTGTTTCTTTGACAATGTTATCGTGTTTTTTAGTTTGATCATTTGGTTCATTTGAATTTTCATCCATGTTTGAATCTTCAGGTGGGTTATGAATTAGTTGTTGAGATTTCTCAATTGATTTCCCACTTCTTAAAATATTCATAGTCTTTAGTTTTTCATGAGTTGTTTGAGTGAAACTTGACTCTCCCCTTAAAGTTGAGGATGGCACCACCTGAGTAGGCATGGGTGCCTTTCCGGTTTTGATGGTTTGAAGTTATTATTTTAGGGAAGAGACTTCTGAGTTCATCCTCTCCATTTGTTTGCATAGTTGTTCTATTAGGTTTTGTGGAACAGTTTTGGTTGGTGCTTGAGAAGATTGGTTTATCCCAGGGGATATTTTGGAGGTGGGATGGTTTTTTGAAAATGGACCGGTGGCTGTTGGTATTGAATAGGTTGGGTTTTGAACTGGTTATGGGTGTGGTATTTCTGATGGGGGTAAGAATTTTGTCCTTTTGGTTGGATAGGTTGTTGGTTATCTTTCCAGCGGAATCCTGGGTGGTCATTATACCTTGGGTTGAAGTTGTTTTGGTATTGGGACTTTTGAAAGTTCAAAGAATTTACTTCCTCTGGGGGTCCTCCTAAAAGAACATCCTTGATGGATGGAATGGTTGGGCAGTTGTCTGTCTTATGGTCATGTTTGTCACAAATTGTGCAAACAAGGTCTATAGTTTGGATTTCATGGACTTTCCTAAGGTCTATTTCTTCAACCTTCCTAGAGAGTGCTGCAAGTTTAGCCCTAAGGATTTAATCTTCTCTAAGTGTATGAATTCCAGTAGTTCTTTGTGTCTTTTCAGAATAAGGTGAAGTTACCCATGTTTGGTTTTTTTCAGAAAGGCTTTCTAGATACTCGTAAGCATCATTTGGGGCTTTGTTTTTAAAGGTCCCATTACACATCATGTCAATGAATTGTTTGTTCCCCGGACCCAAAACTTCATAGAAAATTATCAATTGTTCAGGAATAGAAAAACCATGGTGTGGAACCATGTTTAGAGTATCTTTGAACCTCTCCCACGTTTCATAGAATGACTCTCCCTCTTTTTCAAAAATGTTTTGGATGCTCTTTTTAAGTGAAATTGTTTTGTAGTGGGTAAAGTATTTTTTGTAGAATTTTCTTTGTAGTTGGTCCCAAGAGTTTATGGATGATGGTCTCAAATTTTTTAGCCAATTTTTAGCTCGATAATTTAAAGAAAAAGGAAATATCCTCATCTTATCTGATTCTAGTTGATGTGGGGGACACATGGTTTCTACAATGTCATTGAACTCCTTAATGTGAAGGTAGGGAATCTCGGACTCCATTCCATGGAATGTGGGAAGATGGTTTAAGACATGGGGTTTAAAAATGTGGTTGGAATATCCTAGGGAGTTGTGTATAATGCATGAGGTGTCATTGGTCTAAGAAGGTGTGAGTTAGTCATTCATGGTTTGATCAATTGCATTCCCCAAGTTTGGGGCTGCCTCATTTGGGTTTCCATTTTGGTTCCCACCTGGGTTTATGAATTGGTTTCTTTGAAGACCTTCCATTGAAATTGGCTCAATTTTGGAATCTGGAGTATTAGAAAGATTAAGATCTAATTTAAATAGTTCCCTTGGTGTACTTGACTCACCAACCCCAGGACTATCCACCCTAACTAGATGGTTTGATTGATCGTGGGTGTAGGCGGACATGCGCCAAAAGGAAAAAAACGAGAAAGGGACAAGATAAGAGAATTTGGTTGAGAAAATAAGAAATGGGGAAGAATAGAATGGGTGTTTATATTACTTACTTAGGTCCCTGGAAATAGTGCCAAAATTTTATTCACGCTCAAATTTACCCAAGATAAGAAGGTAGAACGGTCCTTGTAGTCTAGTTTGGGTTGTTGAATCCTCAGAGACCTAAGAAGTAACCTACAGACACATACATTCTATGGACTTTTTTCAGATATGAAGTGTCCAACTTGTATTGATTTTAGATGGGTTTAAAGGATATCTAACATATTTAAGATAATTCAATTTAAAATAATGATTTGATCCTAGGTTATCGCTCGGGGTGGATTGGACGTATTTCCTTTTCAATGATTTCAATTTCTTATATTTGAGATGGGTTAATTTAAGAAGATAAAACAACATCATAACTTTATGGTTTAATGCCTAAACCCCTTAATACTAACCACCTATACACTTTAAGGATCAAAGTTTTGATCACTTCAAGGTAAAGGTTCATATTAGCACTTGAAGTGTGTGGCCTTAAATTCAACAAGGACGATGGAGTTTAAAAATCATCAAATAAAATATCAATTAAATAAGTGATTAAAAATTAATGGGGTGATAAATAACATCCAATAAAACCCCTTTCTACTCCCTTTTATCAAACCATAAGTGGGTTATCCCTCCATTTATGCTATGGTTTCAATGGAAGTGGGAAATAGACTCATGATGGAGGAATTGAAGAAGTAAAGAAAATAATAAAAAGAAAATGATCACTCCATCATTGTGTGAATAATTTCACAAGGTTTAGTGTGAATAAATTCACACATTGAACCAACGGTATCAAATTGATATTAACAAAAATATAATAAAAGGAAAAGAAGAGATTTTATTAATAAACTAAAGTGAATTGAACAACTTACATGTGAAATACAAATTTGAGACAACAAAATCACAGCATAACATTACAATTGAACAAATCACCAAAGATCCTAAAATCCTCCAACAAAACTACATTAAATACGAATTTTTGGAACCTTGGGTCGAGACTACAACAGTAAAAATCATCTCAATTAATTTTGTTAGGCCATAGGTGGGTGGAAAGTTGAGGGAGAGTTGATTTTTCCACCCTTGACCCGAGGTGGCATCCAGCTTTCATCCACCGAACAGACGCACTTGTAAGACCTTCTATATGGCCGACTTATAGTAGTCCATAGAATAAGAAAATGAATATCATGATGTCTACTAACCTCTTGTAAAATTTGGACCCATTTGGAGTTGTGGTTTCATAGAAATGATTAGATTAGTGGGCTGTTTTTCTGGGCCACAGAATCTGGTCCAGAATTTTATCTCTAACTTGGGATGCCTCAATGACCACAATGGAGGCCGAATTATCACTGGATCCTGAAGAATTATTTGTTCCTATATATGTCTTCTAGAATATCAAGGAATTTGGGATTCATTGGATCTGTAATGTGGGTCCCAAATTCTCATCAGTGGGCCAGTGTCCAATCTGCCTTCTCAAGAATTGCTTCCATCCATCTCCAAATATCTCCATAATCCTTTTTGAATCCTCCATTAATCCCTGAATGAAACATGTTCATAATGAATTGTAGATAAATTTCCCAAAATATAAAATTAAAATATGGATAATTACATTCTTTAAAATCATATTAATCATTGGGTACTTTAAATGATGTTAAAAAATGTACCACATAATAGTGCATTTTAAGAAGGTATTTCAATCATAATGTGAAATGATGTTCAAAGTGTAAAATGAACTAAAATGGTATTTATGAATAATAAATAACATGAATATTATATATATTAACAATGTATATTAGCCTCATTTAGTGGCTAATCAACCAAATTTTCTCTGTGATCAATTCTGGACAAAGACAATATCCTCACCGGCAGTAACATTCAGGAATGGTTTAAGCGCCTTTGAGTTATCCTATTCCATGAACGAAAGTTTTACATGCTGGAGTACTCACTTTCTGATTCTCCTTCCCAAGGGGTGAGTGATCAATTTTTCCTGATCTATGATCAACATTTTAATGATTCACTCGACGTTCAATGTTTGATGCTATCATCAATGTCTAGTGAGCTCATGAAGTCTCATGAAGACATGGATGCCTATAGAATGCTCGAGTACCTCCATGGTCTATACTAGGAGAGAGAAAGATAGGAAAGGTTTGAGATCTCCAAGTCTCTATTTCGGGGCAATCTTGGAGAGGGTTCCCCAGCCGGGCCTCATGTAGTCAAGCTCATTGGCTACATTGAGCGCTTGGAGGTTCTAGGGTTTAAACTCTCCGAGGAACTGGGTACCGATCTCATTCTTGCATCACTCCCCCAGAGATTCTCTAACTTTGTTGTAAATTTCAATATGAACAACATTGAGCAGTCTCTATCTGATCTTCTTATCCTTATTCACCAAGTGGACAATGATATGAAGCGTGAAAAGCCTTCTGTACTTATGGTGAATAAAAGGAAAGGGAAGGCGAAGAGATTTAAGCCCAAAGCTTCTTCAAGGCCTTCCAAGAAAAGGAATATCAAAGGGGAGGCAAGAGAACAAGATGTTGTTTGTTTCGCATGTGGCAAGAAGGGCCACTGGAAGAAAAACTACACCCAGCCAAGGAAGCAAGGGGAAGCTTTAGGTGCGTTTGTCATCGAATGCAATCTATCTGTTTATACAAATTGGGTATTAGATACAGCTTTTGGTGATCACATATATATCCAAATACAGGAACCAAGTAGATTTAGGAAGATTGATCGAGGGGAGGTAGATCTACGAGCAGCCAACATATCCATACTTGCTGTTGTAGCTGTCGAGGACTACCACCTCACACTGCCAACTAGAATGATCTTGGTTTTAAAAGGATGTTATTATGTACCCTCTGTAACCAAAACCATTATATCAGTATCCAAATTAGATATTGATGGATTCATCTTCAAGTTTGGAAATTAATGTTGTTACTTTTATAAAGATAGAATTTGTTTTGGTAGGGCACATTTATATAACGAAATTTACGTGTTAGACTACACAAACCAAGTAATGGAAATCGATGACAAAGTTAATTCACATGAATCATACCACACCCAACTTTGGCATCACCGGATAGGTCATGTCAATGAGAAAAATTTGACAAAATTACATCAAGATGGGTATTTAGATTCTTTCAAACTAAAACCACTTAGTGTATGTCATGCATGTCTACTAGGTAAAATGACCAAAGCCCCATTTAGTGGGAAAGGTAAAAGGGATAAAAAGCTTCTATAATTAGTTCACACAGATGTGTGTGGACCATTTTTAGTTGAAGCAAGGGGTGGGTTCTTGTACTTCATAACTTTTACTAATGATTTTAGTAGATATGGATATATTTACTTAATGAGGTATACTTCAGATTCTTTTGATTGGTTCAAATAATACAAGAATGAAGTTGGGAACCAGCTTGGTAAGAAGATTAAGAAACTCCGCTCAAACAGAGGAGTAGAATATCTTAATCAGGACTTCATTGATTTATTATGGGAGTTTGGGATTCTATATCAACTCACTCCTCCTTACACGCCTCAGTGGAATGGTGTAAGTGAAAGGAGGAACCGCACCCTGTTGGATATGGTGAGATCAATGATGAGTCATGCGAGTCTTCCACTATCCTTTTGGGGATATGCATTACAAACAGTATCACACATACTAAACCAAGTACCAACTAAATTGATAAATGGTATTCCATACAAATTGTGGAGTGGATGAAAACCCATGTTATCAAATTTACATGTGTGGGGTAGCAAAGCATTTGTTAAGGCCTCTTCAGGTAATGAGCTTTCACCCTGAGGAAAAAAGTGTATCTTTATAGGATATCCCAAGGAAACAAGGGCATATTACCTATATAACCCCTCATATGAAAAGTTAACAGTGGAAGGACATGCCATATTCCTTGAGAGGGGGCATATCTCCAAAAGAGATAGTGGGACCAAGATAGACTTCGATGAAGTCGAGGCTCAAGATACATAGGAGTTGGTACAATAACAGATTCAACAAAGCCCTGTGGAAAAACAATCTGTTCCAGAGACACAAGAACTGTGTAGGATCATGAGAGAGGTGAGAGAACCAGAACGATATGGTTTTCTTATCACTGAGGATGGTGACTCATTATTGGTTTACAATGATGATCCTCTTACCTACAAGGAAGCTGTTGAAGGCACAAATGCTGCCAAGTGGCAAGAAGCCATGAATTATGAAATGGATTCCGTGTACCAAAACCAAGTATAGATTTTGGTAGATCCTCTAGTTGATATAAATACTATTGGAAATAAATGGGTATTCAAGAAGAATCTGGACATGGAGGGGAAATTCAGCACCTATAAGGCACAACTGGTTGCAGAAGGTTTTAGACAGCGTCAAGGAATTGACTATGATGAAACCTTTTCACCGGTTGAAATAATAAAATCCATCAGAATCCTATTGGCCATTACCGCTTACCATGACTATGAAATTTGGAAAATTGATGTCAAAACAACATTCCTTAACGGGAACCTCCAGGAAGATGTCTACATGACACAACCTGAAGGGTTTGTGACTCCAAAGGATGCAAACAAGGTATGCAAGTTGCAAAAAATCCATTTATGGATTAAAGAAAGCATCAAGGTCATGGAAAATTTGTTTTGATGAAGCCGTAAAAAAATTTGGATTTGTTAAGAATGAAATTGAGCCTTGTGTCTACAAAAGGTTTAGTGGAAGTGCAATTGTTTTCCTAATAGTATATGTTGATGACATATTATTAATTGGAAACAAAGTACATGTCTTACAGTCAATTAAGGCATGGTTGGATAAATGTTTCTCTATGAAAGACTCGGGAGAGGGAACATATATTCTTGGGATCAAGATCCACCGTGATAGATCCAAGAGAATGTTGAACCTAAGTCAAAGTACATACATTGACAAGATACTGAAGAGATTCAGTATGGAACAGTCCAAGAGGGGATTGTTTCCAGTGTCACATGGCATTAATATTTCCAAGAAAATGTGTCCTTAGAAACATAAATAAAGAAAGAAAATGGAAAGTATCCCTTACGCATCAGTGATTGGGCCAGTCATGTATGCTATGTTATGTACAAGCCTAGATGTTTCTTATGCATTAAGTGCGGTAGGCAGATATCAAGCTGATCCAGGAGACCGTCATTGGATGGAAGTCAATACTATCCTTAAGTATCTAATGCATACTAAGGATATGTTCCTAGTTTATGGAGGAGATGAGGAACTAGTCATTAGAGGACATGTAGATGCTAGTTTCCAGATAGATCAAGATGATATGAAGTCTCAGACTGGATACATATTTAGTTTGAATGGAGGTACAGTGAGCTGAAAGAGCTCAAAGCAAGGTGTGGTTGCAGATTCTACAACAGAGTCTGAGTATATCATAGCTTCCGAGGCAGTTAAAGAAGCAGTATGGATGCGAAGCTTAGTCCAAGAGATGGATGTAGTACCTAGAAATAAAGATCCTATCACACGCTATTGTGATAATACTGCAGAGGTGGCACTTACAAAAGAGCCAAGGTCACATCAGCGGACAAATCACACACTTCGGAAGTATCATCTCTTGAGGGATTTTTCTCAGAGAGGTGAAGTTTCAATGGGCAGTATTTCCACAGAAGACGACATGGTGGACCCCTTGAATAAAGCCCTGACTCAACATAAACATGATCATCATGTGAGGTCTAGCGGACTAAAAGTCATAGGCAGTTAGATCTAGTCCAAGTGGGAGTTTTTAAGGGTTGGTGTCCTGAGAACCAACTGTTTTGTACTTAGATTACATGAATCTACACTTATTATATATTGTT
This sequence comes from Viscum album, assembly GCA_963277665.1. NCBI lineage: Eukaryota > Viridiplantae > Streptophyta > Magnoliopsida > Santalales > Viscaceae > Viscum > Viscum album. The sequence continues at coordinate 477,257,328 of OY728164.1, read as the reverse complement.
CATTGTTTTGAATGACTATAATATAATAATGTCTTGGAATATTTGTTGCATTGATAAAGTCATGACAGATCCCCATTATGATGAGAACCTTGAAATGCTATAACAATATTCTTAAATAAAGTTCTACGGTTGGATGAAATACTATGATAGGACACATAGTATACAGAATGTCATGTGCGAGTACTCGTAAGAAGATGAGACTCTCTCTCATGGATTTCGCACTTGGTAATCTCCAAGATGGGAGATTACGAGAACAGACCCGCCAGTAGTAATTCCACATGTTTTGGTGTCATCGGACATTACTATCAATGAGCGTGTGTAATGGTCCTTAGACTGGAAGATTATCATTAACTCGTGTCATGACTCACACACTTAGATTTGCTGACAAAAACCTTCACAAAGACAGTTGGCAGGAAGTAGGGTACGTTGGGTGCATCACGAATGACATGTTGTTAATGGATAAATCGAGGAAAAAATTGTCCCTTCTATATTTATGGAAATAGATATCTCGGGCCCTTTGATTAAAATAGAACTGTCGAACAAATTCCATGGCCATGGTGACATGATGAGTTTATTTCTGGAAGTCAAAGAATGATAGATCAAGCATATAGGTTTATGGCACTGCCATGAAATCTTCTTGATGAGATATTGAGACAAAGGGATTAAATTACACAGTAAGTGTTCGTATGAGGTGACACATCAATGCAGCGTCAAATTCTTTATCTTGGGTTCCTTGACCCGTTGCTAGATAGTAATCTTGGACTTTAGGCAAGCCCACCTAATGCCAACGAGAAAGAGGCCTAAAGGGTAACACACTAAGTGTATCCAAGTATCTCAAGTATAATAAAGATTATTCCCATACGTGGTTTAATAATTATTCAAGGAAGCCTAAATCGTTTTAATGCTGGAGGAAGAATAAAATAAGTACACATCGTGTATTAATGATTACACGCCGTGTAGTTTTATTTTGAAAAAAAGTACACACCGTGTATTATTGAATGTACACGCCTTGTAGTTTTCATTTTGGAAAGGAAATGAATAAATGAAAACAAGATATACACGCTGTGTACATTGAATGTACACGTCGTGTAGTTTTCAATGAAAAACAAGTACACGCTGTGTATTTATGATTACACGCCGTGTAGTTTTTATAGTTAGGATTTTGAGGAAATAATATCATTTTATTAAATGATATTTATTATAATATGTGTGGGCACATTTCAAGGAATTAATTACTAGACATGGGGTTTTCAAAAGAGTCAATAAAATAAATAAAACGCGTAACGTGTTTATTTATTATCATAACTCTACAACCTCAAACCCGATTATAAATATCCTCACAACCCCAACTCTTTTCCTAAGAGAATCGTTGTGCACAACAATTCTAGAGAATTCTCTCAAGACCGAAAGAACTCCATCCTCCAAGAACACTCTAAAGACCGAGAGAGATCCAACTCCATCGGATCAAGGCGATCTAAGGCGGAAAATGCAAGCAAAGGCTTCTCCATGCTAGCACCCAAAGATTCCTTTGGCGACGTCCAGAGATATGTGGTTTTTGGCTAGTCAGTGGGGTCGACTGCAATTTTATTGTATCCTGGATAGCCATCCAGGAAATAATAAAAATTATTCCCCACTAGTCTTTCTAACATTTGGTTCATAAAGGGTAAGGGAAAATGGTCTTTTATTTTGGCTGAGTTCAAACATCTGTAATCCATGAAAACTCTCCATCCAGTGATGGTGCGTGTTGAAATGAGTTCCTAGTCATCTATTCTTATTACTGTGAATCCTACTTTCTTGGGAATGACTTAGAGGGGGCTCACCCAGTCACTGTCTGAGATAGGAAAGATTATTCCTGCATCCATGAGTTTCAACACTTAATTCTTGACATCTTCATTCATGGGTGGCATGAGCCACCTCTACAAATGTCGTTTTAGATTTGCATTATCTTCAAGTAAGATTATGTGAGTGCATTCAATGGGATTGATCCCTTTAATGTCTGTCACTCCCCAAGTGATAGACCGCTTGTGTCATTTTAGGACATCATCCAACTTTTCATCTTGATCCTGGGATAGTTTGGAGTTGATGATAACATGCAAGGAGGAAAATTACCCTAGAAATGAGTAATTTAAATAACTGGGTAGTGGTTTCAGGTATAATAAAGGGGGTTGAATGATGGATGGGTTAAACGATAACACAACATATTTGGTAAGTGGTTCAATAAATTTGACTTCCTTGAAGTCATAGTCTTTTTCTTTTTCTATAAAAGAGTCACCATTTTCTTCCTCAATAGCCATGTAATCTTCTCCATTTTGGGTGAGAGAAATGTCAGGACAGTCCATAGTGTCATATGAGCGTTGCACAACTCTAATTAGGTTGAACAAAACTACTTTTTCTCCCACTCTAAATATGAGATGTCCTTGATTCACATCAATTAGTGTCTTTCCTATATCTAGGAATGGTCTTCCAAGTATAATAGGCATGTCACCTTCTTCTTCCATGTCTAACACCAAGAAATCAGCTGGGAAAATAAACTTTCTGACTTTTACTAGCACATATTCCATAATGCCTCAGGGGTACTTGACCAAGCGATCAATTAATTGTAAATCTACCCTTGTTTCTTTGATCTCTTTGAGTCCGAGCTTTTTAAAAGTACTTGTGGGCATAAGGTTAATTCTCGCTCCAAGATCACAGAGCGCTCTACCAAATTTTCATGTGCCTATCTCACAAGGGATTGAGAAGCTTCTAGGGTCTCTCATATTTGGTGGAATTATCTACTATACCACAACAGAGCATTCTTCATTTAGGGAGATGACTCTTAGGTATTCTATTTTTCTTCTGTTTGATAAAAAGTCTTTTAGGAACTTGGAATAAATAGGCATATGGGAAATAGCTTTGGAAAAAGGGATTTGATATGTAATTGTTTGAACATATCCATGAACTTCTTATATTGTGCCTCCTGCATAATTTGTGTCACTCTTTCTGGATAGGGAAGAGGTGGATGGTATAGAGGTGAGGAAACATACATAGGTTACTTCTGTTTCTTAGGTATATGTTCCTTCTCAGCTGGTACTTCTTCATGATGTACGGTGGGAGTGACTTTATCAGCTTTTACATCAGGTACTAGATTTTCTTTTTGCAACCATGTTTCTTTGGGTTGTTGGAAGTCTAGAATATTTCTGCTCCTCAGCACTACTACCTTAGCTTCCTCTCATGGGTATGTCTTAGTGTTACTAGGTAGAGTACCTAGTAATCTCTCAGATTAGGTCTTTAATATTTGACCCATTTTCACTTCAAGGTTCCTTAGAGTGGCTCTTTGGTTTTTCATATCTGTCTCAGGTGTCTTCATTCTTTGATCAGAATTTTGCACAAATGACACTAGGAGGTTTTTCACATTACTTTGCATAGGTGTTTGCTGAGGTCTTGGATGAGGTGGCTGAAATTGTTGTACTCTTTGAGGAAAGGGTTGTTGTTGATCTTGTGGTCTTGGTATGGGGTTCATCAGAGGATAAACTAGTGGTACTTGAGCTCTAAATTGTTTCTATCCACCTCTTGGTTGAAAATAACCCTGATTGTTCTGAGGTTGCTGCTAATCCGACCTCTACTGATAATATTGTTGCTACTGGAATGGCGGGTTCTACTGATTGTAATTGATGCAATTACAATCTTATTGTGGTTATTCATATCCATATTTTCATTCTTGATATAAATGTGGGCCACCACACATCTCAGATGATTGCAATTCCATTACAGGGGCAAGAGGGGGTTGAGTAGTTGGTATCTGAAATGCTTCTAACTTTTTATTGAGCACTTAAACTTACACTGCTATCCTTGTGGTCTCATAAATATGGTATATTCCATATTGTGTTGGTCCATGATCACTCTACCACAGGCTGTCATTGTGAGAGACTTCATTAAGAATGGCTCTTCCAACTTCAGGAGTCTTAAACATGGGACCTCCATCAGCGGCTGCATCGACAACATTACATGCTGCTGGATGGAGTCATTGATAGAAGGTTTGGAGTTGTACCCACACATCAAGTTCATGGTTTGGACACTTTCTCATTAATTATTTAAAGTGGTCCCACCCTTCCCAGGAAGACTCTCCATCAATTTGGTTGAAATTTTGAATGTCCATCTGGAGCTTCTAGGTCTGAATGAGTGGGAAGTACTTGTCCAGAAACTTTTTGGCCAGTTCATCCCAAGTCGTAATTGACTCGGGAGCTTGAATATTTAGCCACTCCTTGGTTCTATCTTGTAAGAATAATGGGAATACGTGGATTCTTATTGTTGACTGACTGAAAATTCTATTTTTATATGATTTTGAAAACCGCTTTTTGTGTGAGTGGGAACCATACACAAGATTAACAGATCACCGAAATCCAAAAACCACGTAGATGAAATTCATGTTTGATTCAAAATTCAAAAACGTAGAAATCAAACCACCTTGGGACATGGATCAAAGATCAGCCTCTTCAAGCCATGCCCTCGACGCCATCATCACCATCGTGCTATTGGCAGAACATCAAAAACATCATCACCTTGGAAACCATTGTCGTTGCCACCCATCGTCAGAGCCGGTGGCCAGAACAAACAAACCATAGAAGAACTATTCAAACTCAGTAAACTTCCTTCATCGTCGTAGCCCTTCCACCAAACTCAATCCATCACCAAAATCAGACACCAACTACAAAGATCGCACAGAGCATCAAAAATCACCACAAAAATGAATCAAGGAGGCGATGGTGAGAGGGAACCCTAGTGCTGCGATGCCCCTTATGGGATCATCTTAGTATTATTGAATTAGAAGAAACTCCCTGGTTGCGAAAGGTATCACAGACCTCCAGGAAGTTAGCAATATGTTCATGTGGATCTTTGCTTTGAAGACCACTGAGTTTCCCCATGTCCTGGATCATATGAATGAGTCCAGGTTTTATTTCGAAATTATGGGCTTGGATAGGGGGTCGAACAATACTAGGGATCATACCATGGATTGATGGAAAGCCATAATCCATGATCATCTTCTCCTATATTATTATCAGGTGTTCTCATTGAATGACTTGATGGTTGGGGTTTGGTGGGTTTGGTCCTGCAGGGTGGAATTTCCCGGCCATCGGTGACCGGTAAAGAGAATAGAGATGCCTTTCGATCTCAGGATTGAAGGCCAAAGGGGAGTGTGCTTCAAGATTCCTTGAATGAGTCAAGGGACCTTGGTACATGAATGGGAAAAATATAAGAGATTCAAGAGTGTCTAAAAATGAAGGAAAGGGGGTGAGGGAAAGGTAATCCTAGATCTAGACCAGAGCCCTAACACAAAAAACAGCGCTGCCTCCCCAGAAATGGTGCCAAAATTTGATAGGTGTGAGCCGATCGGGTTGTTTGTTTCCATATAGGTGTTTTAGATTATAAATTTATATGTGCCCCAAAATTTATTAACTACTAGGGTGTAGTATATTAGAAGTACGAGGTTGATCCTATGAGGAGGATGTTGTTCTGTGGGGAGAAGAAATCTGATCTTGAATCCTTTATAGGAGTCCTTACTAGATTGAATAATTTTTGGGAGTTTTCTAACTATTTTTGGGTTTACTTAAATTGATTAAAGATGGGTTGGGATCAAGTTAGAGTATTGGTCTCACCCAAATTTACCCAAGATTTTAGGGTTAAGCGGTCTCTTGAAGTTTAGCTTGGGTTGTCGAATCCTTAGAGACCTAAGAAATAACCTACAGACATGTACATTCTATGGATTTTTTTGGCTATAAAGTGGCCAACTTGGGTTGATTTTAGATGGTTTTAATTTAACACTAATATAATTAAGTGCATTAAATTTAAAATAATGAGTTTATCCTAGGTTATCACTTAGGGTGGATTGGATGCATTCCTTTTTTAATTATTTCAATTTATTATATTTGAGATGGGTTCATTTAATAAGATCAAACAACATCATAACTTACTGGTTTAATGCCTACACACCCTAATACTAATCACCCATACACTTTAAGGATAAAAGTTTTGAGCACCCCAAGGAAAAGGTTCGTATTAGTACTTGAAGTGTGTGGCCTTAAATTCAACAACGACGAAGGAGTTTAAAGATCTTCAAAAAAAATTCTCAATTAAAAGAAGTGATTAGACATTAATGGAGTGAGAAATAACATCCAATACAACCCCTTTATACTCCCTTGGATCAACCAATAAGTGTTTTATCCCTCCATTTATTCTATGGTTTCAATGGAAGCGGGAAGTAGACTCATGAGAAAGGAATTGAAGAAGTTAAAAAAAGAAAATGAAATAATGATCACTCCACCATTGTGTGAAAAATTTCACAAGGTATGGTGTGAATAAATTCACTCCATGAACCAACTATATTAATGTGATATGAAGAAAAAAAAAATAATAGGATAATAATAACTTTTATTAAGAAACTAAGGTAAATTGAACAACTTACATGAGAAAGACAAACTCAAGGAAACAAAATCACAACATAACATTAAAATTAAACAAAGTACCAATGATGGTCAAATAATTCACCAACAATGCCTTAAATATAAATTTCAAGAGGCATGGGTCGAGCAACCAATATTAAAAATCAACCTACTTGAGTATGGTATGCCTAGGGTGGTGGAAAGTAAGGGAGAGTGGACTTCTTTATCCTTGACCTGAAGTGGAAGCCAACTTGAATCCACCAAAAAAAGGAACCTAAATGACCTTATAGATGGAAAAATTTGAGTGGGCCATAGAATAATAAATTAGATCTTCTAATGTCTCATAATAAACTATAAAATTTTATCCCAAATTATTTTTTTTCGAGATATGTTCTAATTGGTGGAATGTTTTTATGCGCCGTAGAATCTGGCCCAGAATTTCATCTTCTACTTGAGCCACCTAAAAATACATTAATACATTCTAATTACCTCTTTTCATTGTTTTATGAAATGTTACCCATGATTCCCTATATCTTAATTTAAATTTTCAGAATCACTGGGCTTGAATCTTGGCTGCTACAGTACTTTTTTTGGGCTATTGTCTGGTTCACTTCGCCCAGAATGTTATTGGTTCAAGGCCCACTTTGGTGGTCTTTAAATGTGAATATTCAAGTGATCTAAAATCATGAATTGTTCCTTATGTAATAAAAAACCTGAAAATTAAATATGAAAATAAAATCAATATCATTGGGTATTTTATATGGTGTTCAAAAATGTACCATGAAATAGTAAAATTTAAGAAGGAATTACAATCATAATATGAAATAATGTTCAAAGTGTAAAATGCACTAAAAATGGTATTTGTGATTAATAAATCACATGAATATTATAATATAATAAATTAATATTATCCTATTTCAGTATCTAATCAAGTATCTAGATGAAGGTGATCCTAATTTTAATCTTAGCAAGGTTCTAACTACTTAGTCTGTGAAGCAAGTGGTAGTTGCTAGTTAACCTTAGTCTAGTCTTCTAGTTTTGCATAGGATGTAACTATTCCATGGTCAGGAGGCTAATTACAGTCATATATTCATTAAGTTTAGCTTATATTATAGAAATTTCCCTAATCTAATGGTTATAGTCTTAGTTTACTCCAATTAGGATAGGGTCGTTTTTCTGTCTGTTTGATGGTCACGGTACAGTCGTAAAAATGGGGTTTGACCATTAGTTTATATCCTAATTACTAATCCAATTAGGTTTTCCAAGTTTAGAACTAGAGGTCTAATTAATCATATAGATACATCGAATCTTGATCCCTACCCCTGATGTGTTTAGCTACTCATGATGGTAATTAAACCAATAAAAGGGATAAAGGAAATCATAATAACTATGTTAATGGAATTGAATTGAATAAACATGTAATGATATGAAATAAACATGAAAAAATAATTTAAATAAAACCTTACTTGAAAGGAATTAAATGGAAATGAAATGACGTGGTAATTGAAGGGGTTGAAGAAAATGAATCCACAACTCTTTGATTGAAAACGTAAAGGAATTACAAAGAACTAAAGTGTTTTAAGAGGGAAGAGAGAAGGAAATTTCAAAGGGAGTCTAAAATGGATAGATAGTTAATCTAAGAATGCCCCCATGTGCTGTTGATCCACTCCTTAAATAGGTGGAAATGGTCACAACGTGTACTTAATCATTATGTCATGAACCCTTAATCGGAGGATCACCTGAGGCACGACGATGAAGAACAACTCGTTCTAGAAATTTCTAAAGAACACGACGTGTTCTCCAATGAACACACTATGTGGGACCGACATGGCTGTAGCTAGGGTTTGCATGCTGCACTTAGTGAATAACACGACGTGCCTCTAGGGAGACACGACATGTGGACCCCACCCATCAGCGGTTGTAATTTCGGGCAGTAGGAAGCACGAACATAGTGTGTGACCATCGTCACATAGTGTGTGGGTCCCTACGTGGACTTGGCGTGTATATCGGGAGATACGCGGACACGGGGTGGAGTACATGACATGTAATCCACCACATGACCAGACACAACTAGATATGTGAACTACCCCATGTAACGATATATAGTCTGGGACACACAGGTTGAGGACATGTACGGGCACATGGCCAACGCACATGGAGTCTTCCTCGAATAGTGGAACATTGTGTGTCATTATATTACATTCCGCGTATACCTTCTTCTACACGAAAAGCCTTACAACACGGGCTATTGTACACGGGTAGTATCTAGGGTCATAGGACATGACGTGTGACCCTTCTTCACACCGTGTACTTCTCAGTACATGGCTTGATCCTCTTGTCTATCATTCCTTGGACATGTTTCATTTGGATTAGTGCCCCTTTTCTCATTCCCCTGAAGTCAGGTATCATTTCCATCCACAAGAGTATGATCCCTTTAGGAGGAATTTACGAGATAGAGTCAGGTATCCCTTTGAGAGGCCTGAAGTGAGATCCTCTTTCCATTATTGACCCCAGGTAGAGTTAGGTATCAACATGACCAATTCTATAGAATGTTGATCCTCTACTTAGAAGGTGAACCCAGATGAGTCGCAGTATCCTCCAAGGCCTTGACAATGGTCCTCATCCATGTATCATGATATTTTACCACTTAGGAGTGTGTTCTCCCAGAATGAGTGTATATGTTCTCTATTCAGATCTATCAGTGCATCTATCTCTCTCATGGATTTTCCCAATGAACAACACTTCTCAGACGAACTTCATCAGAGCCATCAGACTTGTGGAGTGAGTTCTCCCAGATGAGTTCTTTGTGAAATCTTCGAACTGAATCCCTAGCGTGGGTATATAGTGTAATATCCCGGACCTCTCCGGTACATTCCTTAGCTGAAATCTGGTTTCTGAGGTGTTCTGGTAGGTCAAAGTGACTTATCCCCAACACTTTTCCAAATTTCCAGTTCTGTGAACAGTGTTTCCAGTTTTGTGAATAGTTCCATCGGTGAGTCATTTTGTGAACAGTGCCATCCGTGAGTCATTTTGTGAACAGTGCCATCGGTTAGTCATTTTGTGAACAGTTACATCGATGAGACATTTTTTGAACAGTGCCATCAGTGATTCATTTTGTGAACAGTGCCATCAGTGAGTCATTTTGTGAGCAGTGCCATCGATGCCATCGGTGAGTCATTTTGTAAACAGTGTCGTCAGTGAGTCATTTTTTGAACAGTGCCATTAGTGAGACTAATATGAATAGTTCCATTAGTGATTCATTTTTTGAACAATGCCATCGGTGAGTCATTTTGTGAATAATGGCATTGGTGAGTCATTTTGTGAACAGTGCCATTGGTGAGTCATTCTGTGAACAATGTTTCCAGTATCGGTAGGTGTACAGTGTTTCCAGCTTCCTACAGTTTTGTCCCTTTAACGTATTCTTTGATGTTAAATGCATTCAAGGCCTTTTTAAGGGATTTAAGGACAATTTAAATCCCATAACTCCTATATTAATTTTCTTAAGGCTCGAGATGCCTTTACTTGGTCAACCCGTGTGGTTTAATGCGATCCACTTTTAATGGAAAATCTAGCGTATCTTAAACCGATGATCTATAAATCTTCTAAAGGGATGAGATATATTCCTCCCTTATTCTACCTTGTTATTCCTTGGTGAGAGATGCTTGAAACTTTCCTTCTTCCCATAGGAGCGGTGTGATCTAACCTTAATCCTTCGATAGTTTCCCCTTGAAGTTTCTTCCTGCTGCATGCACACCCCCTGTTTTGGTTCAAGTAGCAAGTGTCGATCCATCATCTATAGAAGGTATGATCTACCTCATTTCTTGTGTTTTTTTCGATCCTTCTCCCCCATTTTCTCCTTTACATGTTATGACTTGTGATCTCTATGCTTCTAATGGAGTTTTCTTGGGTGCCGGTTGGTGCGGTCGTGTTGCGGCGTCCTCGGGTGGATATAGTTGTCATCGAGGAGGAGATCTTAATTCGTTGTGTGGTTCATTCTCGTATAAAGAACATAAATAACCTTTTGAGGTAGGGAATTCATTTCTTCTTTATTCTTTTTTGAGCATTCGTATAGTTAGCATGATTTATCCACTGGACCATAATGGAATTAACATAATAAATATTTGAATTGGATAAATCAATTGGTATTGATCGTATATTATTGCCTCTTATTTTTCTAGATAGTGTGATATTTATTCTTTCCTTGTTTAGCAGTCATTCTTGACAAAAATTGGTAAATAATGTAAACTAGGATTAATTGTAATTATTTTTTCAAAGATAAAGAGGCATATAAATGAATCTAATTGTTGTTGTTGTAATTTGATGTTAATCAAACTGATGTAGTAAGCATGTTTAATTATTTGTTATAGATCACTATTTAGGTTTCCTATAGTTGTAACCTACAAATAATAAATTGGTTAATTCCAAATAGATTAAATAACTGTTTGTTTGATAAAAAGATAATGCTTGGTAGGGTTCTGAGTTACCCTCTTTCTTTTAAGGATGAGTGTCTTGTGCTTTAGAGCCTTGAGAGCTCATTATGTTTGAAGGATGGATGCCTTGTTTAAGGGATAAGAACCCATTTGATATGATGTTTTTTTCCTACTTCTTGTGTTGTGATGTGAGCCTAGATGGCTGTTGTGATATGTGGGAGAAGGGAGTCCCATTGGTTATGGCAGCATTTGACACATAGAGTGGTGAGATGCATCAGTTTATGCATGTGGGTGTCTGTGAGGACACCAAAGAAGATAAAATGGGATGGATGTGAATGTTTGGATGTTAAATGAATCTTTTTGGTTGTATATCTGATTTACTTTCCCCACTGCTCAAGGCAGCTGGTCTTTCTTACCCTCCTTCCAAAAAGGAGAGAAGATGCATAGGGTATGTCGCGTGCTCTCCGTGTTTAGCTTCTCGAGGGAGGATGGGTCTACACTCTTTCTATAGGTGGAAAAGACTTGATGGGTAGTTCAACTACCCACCATGTTGAGCCCCCTTGTGTTTAGTAGCTCAGAATGTTTTTCTAGAATGTTTGAGAATATGGGAAAGTAAAAATGATATTAATAAACGATTGAATAAATGATGATTAACCCATGGGGTTGGAGTTTTCTCAGATGCAATGTTGAGGTTATAATTTAAAGGAACAATGGAATTTGGGTGTGATGCTAATGAAATATAATGTGGAATTGTTAATGGTTAATTAATGTTTAAAGAATTAATTATTGTAAAGTGAAACTGATAAAAAGGTATAAAGTAATCTAATATAGCTCTTTAAATGGTTGTGTGCTTATAGGATTCCTAGCCTTAGTCGTGGCAGTTGGGAGTCTGAGAGATGTTAGCAGTAGTTGAGTCTGAGACTAGGTTTTTCCCATAGTGTGGTTGTGAGCTATATTATATCATTTACCTTTTGTGTTTCTATATGCTACCCCACCCTGTCGGTTAGGGTGACTGACACCCTGGGGATTCTGAGCCCTGTGGGGTGTTTTCCCCAACATTTTGGTGGGAGGATGGATGGATGAATACCCCCTTTGGCTCTACTATCTTCTCTTGGTAGTTACTTGTGCTAGTAGGAACAACAATTAGTTTTCTCCATATATGTGTGTAGAGGTCTGTAATGGCGTGTGGTTATTCACACACACATTCTGAATATAGTTTCCTATAGACTACTCTAGGTGTAATGTGTATAGGTTGTGATGGCTTGAGGATCCTTACTCGGTGTATGGGCTATAATGGATTGAGGTTTAATACTCGGCATATGATACATGTTATGCGAGTAGTGGTGGATCCCATAAACTACCCGGTTGCTTTGGTTATGTGGACATGGGGTTTTTTTTACACGAGGTGCATGTTATGGTGTTATGCCCAGGTGTCTGCGGGCAAGACTTTTTGAAGAGAGATGATTTGGACATGCAACATGGGGAAAAGTAGAAAACCAGTGGGGAAGTGGTAGTGGGGTACCATTGATATTCTTTATTATATTATATACTCTTGTATGCGATACTTGGTGAGAGTATCCATGGTGAGGTTTGGAACTTAGTATACCTGTTTAGGTGAAGAGTTCGTTTCACTTTTTGTTCACTATGCTTTAGTATGATTTCTTTACTTTTGAACGAGAGGCTTTGAGGAGGATCCTATTGAGTATACTTTTATACCCACCCTATGTATATATAAACTATTTTCAGGTCACTTGAAGCAGGTTGGAGATCAGGTTGGTTACTACTAGATTGAGGTTGTAGGAGCTATTAGGGTTTCATGGTTGCTAGTATTTTTACTTTCCTTTAGTACTTGAAAATTTTCCTTTCAGTTATATTAGTTATTTCATGACATTACATATGTGTACTTGGGTTTTCTTTTATATTGTAGTCTGAGTTGGAGTTGGTTGGTTTCTATCTTATCTCTCTCTTTTTCATATGTTCTCTTAGAGGGTAATGTCTCCCATTTGTGTGTATACTATACCCTTAGTTATAGTCTCCAACTTGGGACCTACTGGAGGCAGGACTCAGGGGTCACTGTCTCCCTTATCACATTATTGGCCCAGGAGGGGTACACCTTGTGGAGAGGGGGTCATGACAGAGTGGTATCAGAGGTCTGGTTGAGGGATAGGATGGAGTTTGGTGTTAATCACATGCGAGGTTTCATGGGTTAGTAGAAAAACCATGTCAGTCAAGTTTAACAAGTTATGTAAACACTATATATTGGATGAGACATATGCATTTAGGTCCCCCTGTGATATGATGCACAGACCTTTAAGTTTACAGTGGCTACTAAACAAGGTGATACTAGTTGGATGGTAAATACATAAAAAAGGATCATGAATCATTCTTCTTTGTTCTTGTTTTTTAATGGGTGTACCTTGGGATAGGTTAACCTAAAATGAATAAAATAAAACAATTAATTAATTAATTTTTAGTCTTTCATATTATAGGTTTAGGATCTCTAACTATTTTTTATTTTGTAGGTATAGATTTGGGATGACATCCTTGTTAGGTTCATACAGAATATGTCTAGCAGGTTGTGCCAACAGATCGCCATAGGGTAGAGGTTGATGACAACAACACTTGGAGGAGGAAACTCTAAGTGTTTCAATGCCAGAGTCTATTGAAGTATGAGGGCTCCATTTCAGATGCATTCACAGAAGGATGGTTGGAGTAGGTTGAGATATCCTTCAGTTCTATTCATGCTTGAAAGGATTAATAGATGTCTTTGGTTATGATGATGTTGTGTGGAGTAGTGAGGAAGTGAGGGTTCTTGTTCCTAGGGCATTGTGAAGAGTTGGTGATCTCATGGGAAGAGTTTTGAGACAAGTCCAGAGTCAAGTTTCTTTATTCGACCGTGAAGGAGTCTAGTCTCTAGGAGCTCCTCACCCTTCGATAGGGGAGCTACAATGTGTGAGGGTTTGGAATCCATTTCAAGAAAATTTTATAATATGCTTCGGAACTATTACCAGATGAGGATGCAAGAGAGAAGAATTTCGAGGAGTATTTGCATCTAGAGATCCAGCACCAGGTCACCCCGTTTATGCTGAAGACATATCTTGAGGTGCTGGTGAGGGTAGAGTTCATCGATAGAACATTGGAAAAAACTAGATCGTCATGAGAGGGGAGTTGTCATGATTCCTCATGAAGTAGAGTTGTGTTCCGAGGTTCCCAGTTTTCAGGGTAGAATAGTTTCCATTCAGCCGGGGGTAGGTCCCAGCCCTCAGCATCTCATTTCTCCGGGGGGCGGTGGCTCTCAGGCCTATTCCAAGGAATCATGTGCTTGTTTTTCTTGTGTATGTTGAGGTCATCAGCAGCTATAATGTCCAACCTTTTAGACCAGTCATCATGCACCAGGTGTTCCACTCGAAATTCCTCCATTGAGGCAATTCTAGCTGAGGCAACAGCAGCAAGTTTCACCGGCTTTTGATTAGTAGAGAGTAAATGGGGTAGGAAGAGGACAACCCTGTGATGCTCCCCATCCTCAAAGAGTAGAGTGTGACCATGGTTGTGGTCATCATCAGGGCTATAGAGGTCATGAAGGAGGTATTAGTCAGCTTCATTCTTTAGTGTTGCCATCGCTAGGCGAGCCAAACATCGTTCGAGGTACCCTTTTCTTGTTTTCTAATTGGGTGTATGCCTTTTTTGATTCAGGAGTGATGCACTCCTTCATATCACCATCCCATATCCATGATTTGGTACTTGAGGTTGAGAGGCCTCAAGTTCTCTTGGTGTTGACTATGCCATTTGGAGGTCAAGTTGACCTGTTTGAAGTATGTAGATACCGTGAGCTAGTGTTGGGGAAATAATGCCCTTGGAAAGATTTACTATATTTACGGATACGACCATATGATGTTATCCTCGACATGAATTGGTTGTATTCAGTGTAGGATATCATGGATTTCTTCAGGAGGAAGGTGGTGTTCTTCGATGTTGATGGAGAGCTAGCGGTATTTGTTGGAGAGAGAGACCCTAAGATGGGTCAGAGGCATGTTATATCCTTGTCATCCTTGATGGATGAGATGATACTGAGTGCTTCAGAGGTTCATCAGTTGGTGATTCCTAGGGTTGTATAAGAATACCCTGATGTCTTTCCAAAAGAGGTTGTAGCATTACCCCCTCGACGAGAGATCGAGTTTGGGATCGAGTTATAGCCAGGAGCGTCTCCTATCTCTATGTCTTCATATAGGATAGCCCCTTTTGAGTTACAGGAGCTGCGTATACAGATCGATAGTCTGTTATAGTGTGGTTTTGTTCGGCCAAGTGTGTCATCATGGGGTGCACCAGTTTTCTTCGTGAAGAAGGTTGACAACAGTTTGTAGTTCTGTATCGATTATCATCACTTAAACAAAGTGACAATGAAGAATCACTATCCTATTCTAATAATTGATTATTTATTTGTTTAACTAAAGGGTGAAAGTTGGTTCTCAAAGATCTATTTGCAGTCAGAATATCATCAGATGTGTGTGAAATATGAGGATATCCCGAAGACTGCTTTGTGTTGTCGTCATGGGAATTACGAGTTTGTGGTAATGTCATTTGGTGTGAAAAATGATTCAATTGTGTTCATGGGATTGATGAATTCTATTTTTAAAAAGTTATTATATAAGTTTGTGGTGGTTTTCATCGATGACATCCTTGTGTACTCCACGTATGAGGAGGAGCATGCAGAGCATCTGTATGGTATTTTAGGAGTTTTTCTTCAACAACAGCTGGTTGGGAAGTTGTCAAAGTGTGAGTTTTGGGCTCGAGAAGTTACTTTCTTGGGGCATGTGGTGTCCCAGTAGAGAGTAGCAATGGATCCATCGAAGATAGAATCAGTTGTATCTTGGGAAGCCCCCAAGATATTGGAAGACGTGAAAAGTTTCCTTGGTCTAATAGGATACTACATGAGGTTTGTAGCTGATTTATCTCAGGTTATGACCCCTATGATAGCATTTACTAGGAAGGATCAGGTGTTCGTGTGGAATTATCAGTGTTAGTTAGCTTTTTAGTATCTAAAGGAGTAGTTGGTAAGTGATCTAGTTATTTTCCTTCTAGCAGAGAGAGTTTAGTTTGATGTTTTCTGCGATGCTTCGCATATAGGGTTAGGCTGTGTTCTAATACGGTAGAGATCTGTTGTTTCTTATGGGTCTTGGTAGTTGCATCCCCATGAAAATAACTATGCAACCCATGATCTTGAGTTAGTGGCTGTAGTGTTTTCTATGAAGTTGCAGATACATTACCTCATTGGTGAGTGCTTTGTGGTTTTCACTGATCATAAGAGCTTGATGTATGTTTTCTCCCAATGTGACTTGAACTTGTAGTAGCATCTTTGGATGGAGTTCTTATAGGAATACGAATTAGAAATCTCGTATACCCCTGGAAAGGGGAATGTTATAGCTGATGCACTGAGTAGGAAGTCATGTAGTGATACAGTGCATGAATCTGGTGATTCCTAGAGAGTGATGGAAGAACTTTCAACATTACATCTCGGTATAGGAGAAGTTTGGGGAAAATGTTATCTTTTTTAGATGAAAGTGTAGTGATATCTAGTGCAACAGGTGGAAGAGTCCTAGTTGAGGTATCTAGAGGTGGAGGTCTGGAGAGATAGAGTTGTTTGTGGCAGGGTCCCTGATGGTTGGGATGAGGACGAACAACCCCGACTGTTGTATTAAGGAATGATTTTTGTTCCTTTGGCGATGCATGATACGGTTCTTAGAGGGTTCCATAGTTCATCTTTAGCGGTACATCCCAGCATGAAAAATATGTACTGAGCTTTGAGGAGTCAGTTTTGGTAGCCTAGGAAGAAGCATGCAGTTGTGGAGTTTGTGTCTTGATGTTTAGTCTGTCAGAAGGTGAAGGTCGAGCACCGTGTCCCCAGTGGTTTGTTCAAGCCATTAGACATTCCTAAATGGAAGTGGGAGGACATCTCAAAGAAATTTGTTACTATTCTACCTTAAGCTTAGGGAGTACATGATTCTATTTGGGTGGTAGTGGATCGTTTAACAAAATCATCCCACTTTATAGTGATCAAGGAGTCGAGCTTAGTGGAAGTTTTGTTGAGGTGGTATATGGAGGAGGTGGTGAGACTCCATGGAGTCCTGAGGACGATCATTTCTGATCGAGATCCTAGTTTTACCTCTAGGGTGTGGAGAGGTCTCCAGCATGCTTTTGGTTCTTAGCTATGCCTTAGCACTACTTTTCATCCACAAACGGACAGTCAGACAGAGTAGACCAACCAGAATCTTGAAGACATGTTGTGCTCTTGTGTCCTAGATTCTGGAGGTTCATGGATGAGGCACTTACCCTTGGTGGAGTTCTCTTACAACAATAGTTTTCGCTCCACCATCAGTATGGATTCGTTTGAAGCCTTGTATGGATGAACTTCCAGTTATCCATTGTGCTGGATTGGGGTTAGAGTGTCAGCAATTCTCAGACCAAAACTAGTGTAGAATATGACAGAGATGGTTCAGGTGATTTGTGACAGGATAAAGATAGCATAGGATCGGCAGAAATAATATGTTGACCAAAGGAGGATACCTTTGGAGTTTGATTTTTGGGATTACATGTTTCTGAAGGTGACTCTCTGTCGTGGGAAGCAAAGGTGTGGTCATGGTAGTAAGCTATCTCCCCAATTTGTTGGGCCTTTCGAGGTGTTGGATTGTGTTGGAGCTCTAGTGTATCGAGTAGCACCCCCTGCATATAAGTTGGATACACAATATTTTTCATGTGTCACAACTCCATCGTTATCTTCATGATGACTCTCACACCATCGATTGGGGTGAGATCTATGTTGACGATGATACGACCTTCGAGGAGCGGCCTATAGAGATATAGGACCACAAGGAGAAGGTGTTTCATGGTCATTATATCCCCTTGGTTCATGTCTTGTGGTGACACAGTGGAGTGGAGGAGATTACCTAGGAGTTTGAGTCACAGATATGTGCTCAGTACCCAGAGTTGTTTGATGTTTAACTATTTTCATGTAATAATGTTTTCTTTTTGGTTGTAAACCTTTTGTGTTTATGAGATGGATTTCTTTTATTGCTTCTTGTAGCTTACTCTATTTTGAGAGGTATCTCGATGGGTTGTTGTTCAGACCCCTTTTATGTTTCTTTTTAGGTTGGTTTTGAATTCTCTAGGATGAAAATGTTTTGAGAGGTATCTGATGTAATGGACCAGACCTCTCCTGTCCATTCATTCATTGAAATTTGGTGTCTGAGGTGTTTTGAAAGGTCAAGGTGACTTATCCCCAACACTTTTCCAAATTTCTAGTTCTATGAACAATGTTTCCAGTTTTATGAACAGTGCCATCGATGAGTCATTTTGTGAACAATGCCACCTGTGAGTCATTTTGTGAACACTGCCATCAGTGAGTCATTTTTTGAACAGTTCCATCGGTGAGTCATTTTGTAAATATTTCCATCAGT
This sequence comes from Viscum album, assembly GCA_963277665.1. NCBI lineage: Eukaryota > Viridiplantae > Streptophyta > Magnoliopsida > Santalales > Viscaceae > Viscum > Viscum album. The sequence continues at coordinate 477,239,031 of OY728164.1, read as the reverse complement.
GAGTCATTTTATGAATAGTCCCATCAGTGAGTCATTTTGTGAATAGTGCCATTGGTGAGACTGATATGAATAATGTCATTGGTGAGTTATTTTTTGAACAGTTCCATTAGTGAGTCATTTTGTGAACAGTACCATTGGTGAGTCATTTTTTTTGAATAGTTTCATCGGTGAGTCCTTTTTGTGAACAGTGCCATCAGTGATTCATTTTGTGAACAGTTCCATCAGTGAGTCATTTTATGAACAGTGTTTCCAGCATCGGTAGGTGTACAGTGTTTCCAGCTTCCTAGAGTTTTTCCCCTTTAATGTTTTCTTTAACATTAAATGCATTCAAGGACTTTTTTAAGGCATTTAAGGCTGATTCAAATTCCATAACTCCTATATTAATTTTCCTAATGCTTGAGATGCCTTTACTTGGTCATACCACATGGTTTAATGTGATCCACTTTTAATGGAAAATCCAGCGTATCTTAAACTGATGCTCCATAAATCTTCTAAAGGGACGAGATATCTTCCTCCCTTGTTCTACCTTCTTATTCCCTGGTGTGAGATGCTCAAAACTTTCCTTATTCCCATAGGAGTGATGTGATCGAACCTTAATCCTTGGATCATTTCCCCTTGAAGTTTCTTCCTGCTATATGTGCACCCCCTATTTTAGTGCAAGCATCAAGTGCCAATCCATCATCGATAGAAGGTATGATCTACCACTGTTCTTGTGTTTTCTTCGATCTTTTCCCCTCATTTTCTCCTTTCCATGTTATGTAATATGATCTCCATGCTTTTAATGTAGTTTTATTGGGTGTTGGTTGGTGCGGTCGTGTTGTAGCATCCTTAGGTGGATGCAGTTGTCACAAGGGAGGAGATCGTAATCTATTGTATGGATCATTCTCATATAAAAAACATCAAGAACCTTTTGAGGTAGGGGATTCATTTCTTCTCTATTATTTTATGAGAATTTTTATATTTAGCATGATTTAGCCACTGGACCACAATGGAATTTACATAATAAATATTTGAACCAGATAAATCAATTAGTATCGATCGTATGTTATTTTATATTATTTTTATAGATAGTGTGATATCTATGATTTTCTTGTTTAGCATGTCGTTCTTGATGTAAATTGGTAAAAAATGTAAATTGGGATTAATTGTAACTATTTTTTCAAAGATAAAGATGCATGTAAATGAATCTAGTTATTGTTACTATAATTTGATTTTAATCAAACTGATGCAGTAAGAACATTTAATTATTTATGATAGCTTACTATTTAGGTTTCCCATAGTTGGAACCTAAAAATAATAAATCAGTTAATTCTAGATGGATTAAATAACCAGCTATTTGATAAAAAGATAATTCCTGGTAGGGTTTTGAGTTACCCTCTTGCTTGTAAGGCCGAGTGCCTTGTGCTTTGGATCCTTGAGATATTATTATGTTTGAAGGTTGGATGCCTTGTTAAAGAGCCAAGATCCTAGTTGATATGATATTTGTTTTCATGCAGCTTTTTTTGTGATGTGATCCTGGATGGCTATTTTGATATGCGGGGGTTGGGAGGCCCATTGGTTGTGGCAGTAGTTGATGCCTTGAGTGGTGAGATACATCGGTTTATGCATGTGGGTGTCGGGGAGACACTGAAGATGATGAAATGGGTTGGATGTGAATGTTTGGATGTTCTATTAATCTTTTTGGTTGTATACCTACTTTACCATCCCCACTGATCAAGACAGCTGGTCTTGCTTACCCTCCTTCCAAAAAGGGGCGAAGACGCACGAGGTATTCCGCGTGCTTTATGTGTTTAGATTCTCAAGGGAGGATGGGTCTATGCTCTTTCTATAGGTGGAAAAGACTTTATGGGTAGTTCAACTACCCACCATATTGAACCCCTTGTGTTTAGTAGCTTAGAATGTTTTTCTAGAATGCCTGGGAATATGGGAAAGTAATAATGATGTTAATAAATGATTGAAAAAATGATGATTAACCCATGGGGTTGGAGTTTGCTGGGATGCAATTTTGAGGTTATAATTTAAAGGAACAGTGGACTTTGGGTGTGATGCTAATGAAATATAATGTGGAATTGTTAATAGTTAATTAATGTTTAAATAATTAATTAACATAAAGTGAAACTGATAAAAAGGGACAAAGTGATCTAATGTAGTTATTTAAATGGTTGTGTTCTTATAGGATACCTAGGCTTAGTAGTGGTATCCAGGAGTTTGAGAGACATTAGTTGTAGTTGAGTCTAATAATAGGTTTTTTCCATAGTGTGGTTGTGAGCTATATTATATCATGTACTTTTTATGCTTCTATATTATACCCCACCCCTTTGGTTAGGGAAACTGACACCCTAAGGATTCTGAGCCCTGGGGGGTGTTTTCCCCAACATTCTGGTGGGAGGATGGATGGCTAACTACCCCCTTTGGCCCCCCTCTCTTCTCTTGGTAGTTACTTGTGCTGTTAGGAACAACAATTAGTTTTACCCATATATATGTGTAGAGGGGTGTAATAGATTATGGTTATTCACACACATATATTATGGATGTAGTTTCCTATGGACTACTATAGGTGTAACGTGTATGGGCTATGATGGATTGAGGATCCTTATTCAGTGTATGGGATATAATGGATTGAGGTTTAATACCCGGTGTATGATACACATTATAAGAGCTATGGTGGCTCCCAGAAACTACCTGGTTACATGGATGTGGTGATTTTTTGCACGAGGTTCATGTTGTGGTGCTACACCCAGGTGTCTGCGGGTATGACTTTTTGGAGAGAGATGCTTAGGACGTGCGACATTGGGGAAAAGTTGAAAACTAGTGGGTAAGTGTTAGTGGGGTACCCTTGATATTCTTTATTATATTATATACTCTTTTATGCGATACTTGGTGAGAGTATCCATGGTGAGGCTAGGAACTTAGTATACCTGTGTAGTCGACGAGTTAGTTTCACTTATTGTTCACTGTGCTTTAGCATGATTTCTTTACTTTTGTATGAGAGGCTCCAGGGAGGATCCTACTGAGTATACTATTATACTCACCCTATGTATATATAAACTATTTTTCAGGTCACTTGGAGTAGGTTGGAGATTAGGCTGGTTACTACTAGCTTAAGGTTGCAGGAGCTGTTTGGGCTTCGTGGTTACTATTTTTTTTACTTTCCTTTGGTACTTGTAGTTTTTCCTTTCAGTTTTAGTAGTTCTTGCATGACATTACATATGTGTACTTGGGTTTTCTTTTATATTTCATTTTGAGTTGAAGTTAGTTGGTGTCCATCTTATCTCTCTCTTTCACATGTGTTCTCTTAGAGGGTAATGCCTCCCATTTGTGTGTTTACTATAGCCTCAGTGCTAGTCGCCAACCCGAGGCCTAATAGAGGTGGGACTTGGGGGTCATTATCTCCCTTCTCACATTGCCGTCTCTAGAGGGGTACACCTTTTAGGGAGGGAGTCGTGACAATAGTCGTGTGACTTGTCTCTAGACTACGGGTCTGGATTTCAAGTATATTTGGATGTGTTTCCCTTGTTATATATTTAGTAGACAAATATTGTGTAGAGATGACGACACCTTTACTTTGTGTATTTATTTTTGATTTTCAGGGTCCACTACTGAGTATTGTTATACTCACCCCTGTATGGGTTTTTCCTACATGTGTCATGTCTTGTGCAGACGAGCAACCTTTTGATAGAGTCTAGGGTGGACGGGGACCAAACTGAGCTTTCTAAGTTCCTTGCAGGCCGAGGTGTTCCTACGGCTACGAGCAGTAGTCCTAGTACCTATTTGTGATTACATGTTGGAGTTTATAGTTTTTAGACTCTTTATTTTGGCGGGATTGTATTTTGGCCCAGTTTACTTTCTGCACTTACTTTCCGTTGTACTCTGTTAGTTGGGTTTAGTTGTATGCATGCATTTTGTTCCTTAGTGGTTTTTACTTTTCAGCATTTGTGGGTTTATAGATGTGTGTGTGTGTGTGTGTGTAGGTACTTAGGCAATTCATCCCATGTTAGTGATATGCATACTCAGTGCTAGTCACCAGCCCCTAGCCTATTGGAGGCGGACTTGAGGAGTTGCAGTGCGGGCCCCACTAGGACGGGTCATGATATGCTGACCTATATCATACCTTTGATCCCAAGGAAGTGGAGTTAGATACTAATGCTACCTTTGAGGAGTATCAAGTACACATCATCGACCAGAGCACAAAGGTTCTCCGAGGCAGGTATGCCCCACTAGTATAGGTGTTATGGTAGCATAGTCATGTGTAGAACAAGACCTGGGAGCGGGAGGCCGATGTATGTTCCCAATGAACATAATTGTTCTCAAACAGTGTTTCTACACCCTTGAAAGGTGAACTCAGGGATGGGTTCTTTTAAGGGGGGAAGACTGTAAGAACTCAATTTTTTCACTCAGGTATGGGTCCTTTAAATTTTGGTCTAATTATTTATTTTAGACCTATTTTGGATTCCTAACGAGTTAGTGAAGGTCCCAAGGGTGTCTGGGGATTTTTCGAAGCTCGGAACCTAGCCTTTTAGGAAAACAGGCCTAACGTACATTTTATAATAAACTATGTGGGAAGGCCGCATGGTTAGAGAAAACTGTACAGGTGGTTTGTTTTTAGATAGAGACTTACCGCATGGTTTGCACATGGTTTACCTAACTGTGTGACCTAACCATGCAAGTGCCTTTTTCCCTAGGTACCCATGCATGGTTTGTGCACGGTTTTTCAGACCGTGTGGAAAAAACATGCAAAGGTTTTTTTCAGGGTAATTTTATTATTTTGTCCTTAATGATCTAATTAAGACTACTCCTTACTCCTAATTAAAGTTTATGTAGGATTGACCTATTTTTCTTTCCTTCTAGAGATCTTTGATGGCCTGAGGTAGGTATTGAAAGATATTCTTCATCTGGGATCTAATCGAGCTTTTGTTCATCACATTGGATGCACAATGGTCAGTACTCAAGTCCATTTGAGCCTTTCTTCTTCTCTCTTGCTCTTGACCAAGTTATCGAGGTGTGAGATTTTTTCCTTTTTTCTTATATATACTCTATTATAAGTTGAATCATAGGCCGATATCAGAGGAGGAGAGTCATACAACCCTAAGGTGGGTGTTCTATAACTCATCCCTCAAGTGTGTTGATTTTAGAATTGTCATGTGAGGCCCACTGATTTCATCGAGTGATGTTTATTGAATTTATATGTCATACTTATAATCATTATAACCATATGATTATGCTCTTTCCATATATGTGATTAGTTTTTGGTGTTTACGCTCACAATGACCAATATCCAGGAATCGGATCTAGTCCATCTTAATGGGATTTTGTAAGAAATTCAAAAGATGCTGAAAGAATTGGATCCATCTACATTTTATTTAGATCATCAGATCCAAAAGAACTGGAGATAGAAATTGTTGTTTGTTAGAAGTTTTTCTTTTTCATAATTAGAGAAAGAAAGAAGTTGTTGAGTGAAGAAGTCATATTTTTATTGAATATTTTTTAAATAAGATTGTGAATTCAGGAGTTATAAAGTTTTCATACTTTCTAAACCAAATTGGAAGATGCTTTTCTAGCCAACAAGTTCTCACATATCATGAAAACTTTCATGATAAAATATTTTGGAGAAATGATGAAGAGGTTTGAAGAAATTTAAAATTGAAAGAGTGAATAACTCCATCATAATGAGAAATTATATCGTAATGAGGATTTCATCATAATTAGGATTCCATTATTATAAAGAAATATAGAATGTTTCTAAAGATCAGATCTAGAAGTCAGAATGTGAAAAGATGATGAAGTTTGAATAATTTCAAAGTTGAAGTATGGAGATTCCATCATAAAGGGAATTTCATCATAATGGGATTTCCATCATAATGTGAAAATCCATTGTAATTATAATTCCATATAAATTAGAATACCATCATTACAATGATTCGATTGAGCTAAGAAATAAAGGAAATTCATAATGAGCTGAGAAGGAAACAAAATTCGTAATGAGTTGAAGAGGAAACAAAAATCATAATGAGTTGAAGAAGGAAACAAAAACTATAATGATATGAGAATGAAATAGAATTAATAATCACTTAGAAGGATAATAAATTAATAATCACTGAGAAGTATACAAAATTCACAATCATTGAGAATGAAACATAATTCATAATCACGGATAAGGAAACAAATTCGTAATGAGATGATTATGAAGAAGTCTCAAAAATAAAATTCCAAATGTTTTGTGAAGAGTTGAAGTGGGAAAAATTGAAATTCAATTTTTCATAAATCTCGGAGAAATATAATGATATTTTATGAAGTAAAATTTGAAGTTTAAATGCAAGATATTTTTTGAGATTTTGAAATTTGAGGAAGTAGAGAAAGTTTTCAAGTTTCCTGCTTTTTTTTCTAATTCTCCTATAAATACTTACTCAGATCATTCATTCATTTATCAATTTTTCACACAAACAGAAAAGGAAGAGTGTTGAAGGAGTCAAGTGAAATTCATTTTTGTCTAAAGATCTCATGAGAAGGATCAAAAAGATGAATGTTTTTTTACCAAATTGAGTAAGATCATATTCAGAAGATCGTATTCAGTCAATCGGATTGAATAAACTAGACTAAAGAAGATCTTAGTGAGCATTTGATTAGAGTTTGAGCTTTATATATTGATAATTATTTTATCATGTTGAGTCCATCATATTGAGAGAATCAGATCTAGACTCATCACATTGAGAGAATCAGATTCAAACTCATCTTATTGAGAGAATTAAATCCAAACTGATTGTATTGAGAGAATCAGATACAGACACATCAGATTTAGAAAATCGGATCCATCCAAATTGAACAAAAGATTCAGACTGAGCAATTGTGGATAAGTTTAAACAAAGTATTTATTCTTTTGTTTAAATCAATTGTTTTATAAGTGAACATTGTAAACTGACGGGAGTGAGTATAATCATTTCTATTAGAAGATAAAAGGTGTCTAATGGGAGTTGGCATAAGTTTCATTCAATTCTTCATAATAGTGGATTTCTATAGACCCATGGGAGTGGCTATGTAAAGGATGTAGGTTCTCACACTGAGGATGAAACTTGTAAATCTTGAGTGCTTTAATTTTTTTCCTGCTTTTTCATGTATGATTATTTACTAAAAGTTGATAAGGAAATAAATATTAACAGGTTGTAGGGGTTAAGTTTCTAAAAAGTTTTGAAACTTCTAAAAAGTGAAATACTAATTCAACCCCCTTCTCAGTTGTTATTTGATACTTTGGAACTTCAATTAGTATCAGAGGTGAGGTTCCCTTGTTGAATCCTTATTATGGATAATATCAATTCTATCAATAGAAGAGGAATTCCTACATTTTATGACAAAAATTATAATGGATGAAAAAATAGGATGATTCCTTATCTCTTATCTCTTGGCCCGGAAGTTGTTGATGCTGCTACTATTAGGTTTCCACCTATTGAGAAAGATTCCCCAATGAACTTTATTGATAAGATAAATATATAAATTGATGTAAAGGATAAAATTTCCATTACATCCTTATCAAAAAATATTTATCAGATGGTGATGGGTCTCAAAACTTTAAAAAGTATGCAGGACAAGTTGAAAAGTGTTTTTAAAGGGAATAAAAAATTTAAGGAAGCAAAGCTAAAAATCTAGCATAGTAAGTATGAAGACATCAGAATGAGAGATGAAGAAACTATTGATGAATAATTCACCAGAGTAAATGAAATTGTTTACAACATCATAGGATTCAGAGATGTCCAAGAAGATTTTATAATTGTGAATAAACTTATTATAAAATTTCTGGAGAAGTTTCATTCTAAAATTTCTTCATTAGAAGATAATTATGATTTATCACTTGATGAATTTCATAACTTTCTTATTGTTTATGAAATGAGGAAAGCTCTAATTTTTTAAAAAAAGATGAAAGATGAAATGGATTTTGAAGCTATGAGAAAGATGAAAATCCAAGATGTTGAAGAAGCTGATCCTTATGAGTTTGAAGATAAATATGATGATGAGATGAATGAAAAAATCATGTCTCTTATATCCAAGGACTATCAAAGATGAATAGGAAAGTATAGAGGTATAATTCCTCTCAAACTTTTTGAGTGTGGTGGAATTGGACACTTTTCTATGAAGTTCTCCAAGAATAAAGTTGGAGAATATCGATATGATTCCGATGAAAAACCTTGATGGAAGAAGTGGAATAAAAATGATAAAGAAGAAAATTCTTCCAAAAAATACCAGAAGAAGTTTAATGGAAACAAAATAAGTATGTTGAGTAAGAAATTTGAATCAGACTCAGCTAACAACAATTATTTTGAAGATGAAAGTTTAGAAAAATTCAGAACCTTCATTGCAACATTTGAGGAAAAAAAAGATTCCTCAGATAGTGAAGAAGGTGGTGAAGAATCTTATAGAGAGTATCAACTCAGAACAGAAATTGTTTCATGTCTTGAACAAAAAAACTCTCAAGAAATAAACTAGATTTATGAATAAATATTGTGACTAATTTTATGATGGAAGAAAATATTTTATTAACCATGAGGAAGAATAAATTGAGGTGATTTTAATTTATGAACTTAGAATTGATGAATTAGAAAAGATGATTGAAGATCTTAGTAAGAAGATGGAATCTAAGGAAGAAGAAGTTAACAAGTTCCAATAAAAACTTATTGTGTTCAAAATTACATTGAAGAAAATGAATGAAAACTTCAAAAAATCTTCTTAAGTAAAATCTAAGACTTCTAAAGTTTTTGAGAAGGATCAACATGATAATCAGGTGAAATATTCTCTTACCAAAAATAATGTTTCATATGATTCATTTAATATTTCAGGTTTTGGAAAAATTATTGGGAAATATTAGGTATAGAAATGATGTGATAAGCCTATAAAATCTACAAAAGTAGAAAAATGTCTCAAAATAAAAGATAGTTCACATCTTGAGTATGCTAGAGCTGAAAGAAGTCACCAAACTCAACAAGGTTTCTATAAAGAAAGATATTTATTAAATATAAAATCAAGATTTGATGGCTATTTATGGTATTTTGGAATATATGGGAATAATTCATATAATATTTGGTAGAAATTATCTCTACTTCGAAGAATATTTGAGAAAATTGGAAGAAATAGTGAAAGTATAATGAGTAACTTTACTAGCTTACAAAAAGTTGGAAAAATGAATTCTCAAGATGTTAGAAACTTTCCAACAAAAAAATCAATTTAAATTTTGGGAGGAAGTTTGAGGAAGATTTTATCAGGTTGGTCATCATGCCAAAAGATATATGACACTTCTCCTAGAACAAGTTTCTTATGATAGAAAAGAAAAGAAAGCTGAACAGAATAAATTTGAGGAAATAGATTTTATTATTGAGACGACTTTGAAATCAAGTAAAAGAAACAAACCATGGATACTTGATAGTGGTTGTTATTCACATATGATAGGAGATATAAAAATATTGAAATATGTTGAAAGTCACGATGGAGGAGAATTTACCTTTGGAAATGATAGTTCCTTAAAAACCATAGGAATCAGAACAACTAAGATTGAAGAAAAAGAGTTGAAATCTAAGTAAGTTTTATTTATTAATGGGATAAAACATAACTTTCTTAGTGTAAGTCAACTTTGTGATGATGGAAAATAAGTTGTTTTTAGAAAATATTTTTGTATCATCAAAATTGTGAAATATGGAAAAGTTATTACAAAAGGAGAAAGAACCAGTGAAAATCTCTTTAAAATAGGACAATTCAATAACTCCTATTACTTAAGTGTTGAAGATGAATTTTTTTTTTCATCGAAGACTTTTCCACCTTATGTATAAAAACATGAATAAACTTTCTAAAGTTGATGCTATATATAATTTTTCATAATTGAAAAGAAGAGATGAATATGTATGTATTACTTTCCAGAAAGGAAAGATGACTAACAAAATACCTAAGAAAATCGAGATTCAATCTACTAGAACTCTTGAAATTATTTATTCTGATTTACATGGGTTGATGAGACATCAATAAAAAAAGAAGATTTATACTTTATCACCTTTACTGTTGATTTTACTCGGATGAAAAACATCATTTTTATGAAACATAAGTCAGAGGCTATAGAAATGTTTAAGTTTTTTAGAAAAGAAGTTGAGAAGGAAATGGAGGCTTATATAAATAAGTTGAGAACTGATAATGGTACCAAATTCAAAAGCAACGATTTTGAAGCATATATGATAAAACATGGTATCAAACATCAGTATAGTGCTCCCTATACTCTGCAATAAAATGGAGTAGCATAAAGAAATGATAGAATCTTGGTGGAAATGGGAAGAAGTATGTTATTAGAATACAAAATTTCAAAGTTCTGTTAGAGAGAAGTTGTTAGTACTAATGTACATATTCAAAATATATGTTTGTTGAGATCATAAACCAACATGACTCCTTATTAAATGTGGTATAAAAAACCTTCATTGAAATAATTTAAAGTTTTTGTAAGTCTATGTTTGATCAAAATAAAAAATCTGGATTTGGGAATGTTTGATGAGAAAGTAGAGGAAAGAATTTTTATGGGTTATTCACAAAATGGAAGAAGTTAAAAATATTGGAACAAACATTTACAAAAGTTTGTGGAGTAATATGATTTGAAAGTAATCAAAAATAAAAATTACTTAAAAAAAGTTGTTGAGAATGCTGAGGAGGATAAACTGGATATTTCCAACAATAGTGAAAGTAAGTAAAAAAATCCTCATCAAGATTCAAAAAATTCATGTGATGAGGAAAGTTCATCTGGGAAAGAAACTTTGAAATTTAATACCTTACAAAAAAATGTTGAATCTAAAAAAATTATTGGGAATTATAAGACTCTGTTTAGAACAGAAGAAAATTGAGATTAGAAAATCAGACTTCACTTATCTTAAAAGTTGTACCAGAATCAGTTTCTAAAGCTATTAAACACAAAGAATGGGTGGATTCTATGGATGAAGAGTTGGATCAGATTGGGAAGAATGAAACATGGGAAATTGTTTCACAAAAAAATGTTATGAGAACCAAGTGGGTTTAAAAAAACAAGTTAAATAAACATGGATAAGTTTCAATAAACAAATCCAAACTTGTTTGTAAAGGCTATACATAGGTGGAAGGTGTGGATTTTGAAAAAACTTTTTCCTCGGTTGCAAGATTAGAAACTGTTATAATGTTTATTTTAGTGGCCACACATCATAATTATAAAGTTCATCATATGGATGTAAAGTAATATTTCTTGAATGGTGAGATTGAGTAAGAAGTTTAAAATGAACAACCTTGTGTGTTTTTACTTGATGAGGATGGAAACAAAGTTTGTATATTGAATAAATATTTACACGGGATAAAAAAACTCCATGGGAATGGTATTAAAAACTTTGAAATTATTTTATAATGTTAAAATTTTATAAAGAAAAAGTTGATAGACACTTATATGTGAAAGATTTTTGACTCTAAAGTTGTAATTACAATTGTTTATGTGGATGATATAAATTTTTCTAGAGATAGAGAAGATTTTTGTAAAACATTTTCTGAAGAAATGAAGAATTTTTTTGAAATGTCAATGTTGGTAAAATTAAATTTCTTCCCTATCTCACAAGTTTTACAAAAAGAAAAATTTATTTTCTTATCTCAAGAAAAGTATACCGGGGAATTGTTAAAGAAGTTTTCCATGGTATAATCCAAAGAAGTTTCTACTCCTATTTCAATAAGCACAATGTTTAGTAAAGATGAATTCAAAAATAGTTTGAATCAGAAAGATTTTTAGAAGCTGATAGAAGTCTACTTTATCTTAAAACCTCAAGGCTTGATACTGTTTATGATTTGAATTTGTGTGTTAGGTATCAAAGTAATCAAAAAGAATCACATATATTGGAATTCAAGAGAATTATGAGACATTTCAAAGGAACAACTTCAAATGGGTTGTTATACAAAATAAATAGTGAGATGAAGTTTCATGGTTTTACTGATGTTGATTGGGCTGGAGATTATAATGATAGAAAATAAAACTTAGGAGGAACATTTTTCTTGGGTGAGTGTTGTGTGAGTTGGAATAGTAAGAAACAAAGTGTAGTAACTTTTAGCACAACTGAATCTGAATACGTTACAACTACTCAAGATTGTACCCAAATGTTGTGGATAAAAGTCCAGCTGGAATATTTTTAAGTAACAATTTCTAAACCATTGAAGATACTTTGTGATAATTAGAGTATAATTGATCTTTCTAATAATCTTTTCCAAAATTCAAGATCAAAACACATTGATATAAAGTTTCACTTTATAAAAGAGAAATTTATTGTTGGATATGTTTTTCTGAAATACATTTCAACAAAGTATTAGATTGTTGATATCTTTACAAAATGAATTCTGAAAGAAAGGTTTGTGGAATTGAGGATACAACTTCCTGTATAGCCTCCTCCCATGTCTTGATAAACCTCATAAGAAAGAACCCCCACCATTCATTGGATTATGTTGACAAAGAGGGATAGAAAGTAACAACTTTGTACTTTGTAAGAAGTTTTTACTTATCTTTATTTTATGAATCTGAAGCTGTGGTTATCATAAAATGGTGGAGAGAAAAATAAAAGTGATAGGGGAGAAAATACAAGTGAAGAAAGATTATCTTTACATGGACGGAAAATTTTCTTTCCACCAAGGGATGAAATTCCTTAAAAAATATTACTTTATCCAGTAGTGTGGCATCAAGACACTCTCTTTTGAGAAAGACTATGTTTTGATAAAAGTCAAAAATTTTGAGATGTTTACAAAATATGAGTTGTGAAAAAATTATGAGAGTTTGAAAAGTTTTTAATAAGGGTTATCAATAAATCCAAAGGGTGATATTGAAGAACCTTTGGGATAAATTGTTTTAACAAAGTTTTTATATTTTTTGACAACTAACATTTTTGTATAAGAATGTTTTTTATCCAAGAATAAGATCATATCCATTATAATGGGATTTTGTAAGAAATTTGAAAGTTTCTAAAAGAATCAGATCTATATGCATCATATTCAGATCATCATATCCAAAAGAATCAGAGGTAGAAATTGTTGTTTGCTAGAAGTTTACCTTTGTTGTAATTATAGAAAGAAAGAAGTTGTTGAGTGAAGAAGTTGTATTGTTGCTGAAGAGTTTTGAAAGAATATGGTGAAGTCATGAGTTAGAAAGTTTTCATAATTTATAAACCAAACCAGACAATGATTTTTTGTTCAAGAAGTTCTCATAGACTGTGAAAACTTTCATGATAAAATATTTTGAAGAAATAATGGAGAGGTTTGAAGAAATTTAAATTTTCAGAGTTAAGAATGCCTTCGTAATTATAAATTCTATCATAATGAGGATTTCATTGTAATTGGGATTCCAAAATTATGAAGAAATCCATAGAAGGAAGAATGTTTTAGAAGATCGGATCCAGAAGTCAGAATGTGTAAAGTTGATGAAGTTTGAAGAATTTAAAAGTTGAAGTATAGAGATTCCATCATAATGGTAATCTCATCATAACAAGATTTCCATTGTAATGAGAAAATACATCATAATAGAAATTCCATCGTAATCATAATTCCATAATTATGATGATTCCATTGAGCTGAGAAAGAAAGAAAATTCTTAATGAACTAAGAAGGAAATAGAATTCGTAGTGAGTTGAACAGGAACCAGAAATTATAATGAGCTGAAGAAGGAATCATAAGTTGTAATTATTTGAGAAGGAAAAAAATTCATAGTCACTAAGACGGATACAAAATTCGTAATCAATGATAAGGATATAAAATTCATAATCACTGAGAAGGAAATAAAATTCATAATCATTGAGAAGGAAACAAAATTCTTAATTGCTGAGAAGGAAATAGATTCGTAATGAGTTGATTATGAAGAAGACTCAAAAAATAAAATTCCAAAAGTTTTGTGAAGAGTTTCAGTGGTCAAAATTGAAATTAAAATTTACATAAATATCAGAAAAATCTAATGAGGTTTGAAGAAGTCAAAGTTAAAGTTTAAATGTGAGATATTTTCATATATTTTGAAATTTGAGGAAGTGGGGAATGTTTTCAAGTGTTCATATTTTGTTTTTTGAGTCACCTATAAATATTTTCTCAGATCATTAATTAATTTATCGATTTTTCACACTAGTGGAAAATGTGGAGTTCTAAAGGAATCAAGTGAAATTCATTTCTGACCAGATATCTCATGAGGAGGATCAAACAAATGATTTTTTTTACCAGATTGAGAAATATTGTATTGGGAATATTGTATTCAATCAATCAAATTAAGTCAATTGGAATTAAGAAGATCATAGTGATCATTTGAACAAAGTTTAAGTTTTACATATTGAGAATGGGTTCATCGTATTGAGTCCATCATATTGAGAGAATCATATCCATACTCATCATATTGAGAGAATTAGATTCAAACTCATCATATTGAGAGAATCAAATCCAAACTATATAGAGAGAATTAGATCCAGAATCATCAGATTGAGAAAATCAGATCCAACCAAATCAAAATGAGGATTCAGAATGAGAAATTTTGGATCAGTTTCAACAAAGTCTTTATTCTTTTTTTGTCTAAATTGTTTTATAATAAAACATTGTAAACTTAAGGGAGTCATTATAATCATTCATAATGGGAGATAGAAGGTGTTTAATGGGAGTTGGCACAAGTTTTATTCACTTCTTCATAATAGTGTATTTCCATGGACCCACAAGAGTGGATATGGAAAAGATGTAGGTTCTCTCACTGAGGCCGAACCATGTAAATATTGTGTGCTTTACTTTATTTACTACTTTTTCATGCATGAGTATTTAATAAAATTTGACAAGGAAATAAATCTTAATAGGTTACATGGGTTAAGTTTATAAATGTTTTGAAACTTATAAAAAGTGAACAACTAATTCAACCTCCCTTCTTAATTGTTATTCGATCCTTTAGAACTTCAAGCAGGTCTACGATATAGGGAAGTTGAATTATGCATCATGGAGAGGTAGACTATAACATAGGGTTTCAAGGGTATTCTTCCAAAATCGGTACCCCTATAGCATGGAAATAGGCTACATCGTAGGCTATTTATTGGATTGTAGGATTCTATGACATAGTGGTCTCAGCTGCATTATGGTACTCTTCCTAATAAATAAGATCTACAACATGAATATTGTCACATTCCTCAAACACACCATTGATTAGGGAGACTATAGAATGGTATCCTACCTTCCGCTATTGTATACCTTAAGTCGGGTAGTTTTGTATTGTGGTATAGAGGGTTGCGCCACGATTTTTTTTCAGATGGCCTATAAATATCCTGAGCCCCTCTAAACCCACTTTCCTCCCATATTTCTCTCTAGAACCCTATTTTACTAAGAGATATTTTTGAAATCATTTTAATCTAATTTCAATTGGATTTGATCCCTATCTTCCTATGTTCTATTCATGGTGATATGAGGCGAGTTCTTCCTCTTTTTCTTGTAGTTTTTTCTCCATTTGATATCATTTCCTCCCATTACTTCTTGTCATGTTATCGAAGTTGATCTCCATAATTTCTATAATAAACCCAACCTTTTACACATATTATTATATGATTTAATGCATAATTATCCAACAAATACAAACTAAGGATCGTAAAGTCTAGTGTCTTTGGAAGACTAGGTAAATAAAATTAAAAACAAGAAATAGAATAAAAAATCTCTATATTAATCTTGCATAATGAGATCATAACTTAATTTGAGATCATACATATGAATAGGATAACCTGGGGGAATACATAGACAAAAGAGATGATCTAAAAAGACCAGTAAGGGAATAAACATAGGAATAAAGCATAACACATGAGTTAGAAGTTATGACATGATGATATAAAAAGATAGACACATGAATAAAAACATGGAAGCATATCATATAAAACATGGTATAATGTGATCATGGAAACATAGGAATGTAGCAAAAATATATAACATGACTAAACATGAGTCAAGGATAACTGCCAAGACTATATCACATGGTGGACAAAGTCCCATAATGGATTAGGTTTACTCCCTAATCCCATAAATGATGTCTCATGAGACTAAACATTACCCAATGCATTAGAGTGCTATCTAGGTACACCCATCATAACATGTTTATAAATATGTGTTCCACATAAATAATCAAACATATAGAATAAACATAATATTTACCCATGAAAAGAAATCGGTATCATAATCATGTCACAAGGTATAACCAAAAGGTGTATCATAATGGTATCCATGAAAGAATGGATTTAAATCATGCTTGGATATTAATAATATAAAATAATAATATATAATAATAAATTATATCCAACTAAAGTGAATACATGTAAAAAAATTATCTAAGAAACTTTATAAATGATCCACTTTAGTGTAGTTTAAGGGAAAAATATTAAAGAGTCTTTAAAGAGGAAAAAGGAATAATTGTTTGAATAAAACCAGAAATCAAATAATATAGTTTTTCATTATTAAATGAGTTATTTTATAAAAATAATTTTGGCATAAAACATATTATGTATTGCACTTGAAAATGGTTAAGAAATGGGGAAGTTTCTTTTATCGGCCTTGCTTATCAGAAATAGTTGAGAAGGGAACCTCAAAAAACATGCATTTCCACATAAAATAAAGATTAATTAAGATAGGTACATATATTTATAACATATAAATAGAATATAGGATGAGTAAATAAGAATAATTAAGAATTAAATTTGGGTAAAGAGAGAGAAAGCACAACCTGAAGGAAAAAATGGAGGTTCAGAGAGAATCCCTTACCTTATGTATGAATGTGTTCTGCACTTGCACTTAATGTCCTATATAATAAAATTATATCCATTAATTAATTAATTAATAACCTATTATACATGTATATTATTTATTATAATTTTATTAAGTTCATTTATGGTTGTTTCAATGAGTTATAAGGTTCAATTTCGTCATTCCATGAGTGTTTGTTTCAGGGTTTTATGATCGGTTCCCTTGAGTTTAATCATGAGAGTTCTTTTCAAATGGAAGAAAAACTCCAAAAGTGAAATTAAATGGTATTAAAATACTTCCATAATTTTAAATTATCTCATATATAATTTTTTTTTTCTGACATGAGTATGTTTCACTTGGTAAAATGTTAATGATAAATGTTTAGTTTATTTTGGCAGTTTTTCGATCATCATGAACTAATTTTGTTTTATTATTTAATATTATGTATATATATTAGTTAAAAAACATTTAAGAAGTTATAATATAAATATTTAAATCTGTTTTAACCATTATAATGGTTTTATGATTAGCCTTGAAGGTGGTGATGAAAAATGAAAAATCTTCGTACACGAAGGCGGTGAATCGACATATCATGGACAATATTTTCGTTTTTAAGATAAAAAGGGGAAGAGAAGAGATTTGATGATGGATATTACATTAAAATAATAAAATTCCAGTATATGTATGATAATTTAGTTATCATTTCACTTTGTATAGGGTAGTTGAGGATAAGGTTGAATAATGTAATAATTTAAAAGAGAAAGAGGGAGGATTTTACCTCTTGAATATCGTCTCCTTGAGAACTTCCTTAAGGCACTTTAGTTTGGTATTTTGTTGAGACCATAAGATACTAGATGCATGGAAGAGGCTTGGGAATGGAATTGGGTAGAATTTAGACAAGCTACAAGTCTTAGTATGTGTGAGGATAATGGGTAGTGAGGGGTGGTATTTATAGGGGGAGAGGTGAATTGATTATTTTATTAATTTTTTTTATTATTTTATCTTAAGACTATCAATATTGTCAATTACCATGACTAAATATAGTAACTAGAGTATTATATTTTGAGATAATGGGAACTTACATCATCCATGACTCAAACATGACTAAAAAATTCATGTATTGACTTATAATGTTAAATACTGTAAATTATCGTATTTCACTATTCAAAAAAAATCAAGTATTTTAGTAAAATACCAAAAATTCACCCTAACCATTTTTTGACTTTTAGATTTAAAAACATACTCCATTTTATGAAAATAATTTTCAAAATATGATAAATTTAATTTTTAATCAAAATTTTCATTTATTAAAAAAATAATGATTTTAATATTATAACTGATTTTATAACACTTTGAAAAATTAATTAAGGGCACATAAAATTATATTATAATTATAATACAACAAAATATTAATTTATGAATCTATTTTATGAGATTAAATTTTCTTTTAAATCATTATATTAATTATAAGATTTTAAATAAACATTTATGTTTCACAAAAATACTGTTTTTGACGCTTTCGTCGAGGCGCGCTTGCGCGTCCGTACATCGGTTCTATGCGAGCTAGCTGCTTTGTTACCCTATATTCTTACTTTCTGAATGCAGATGAATTTCATCACTTTCAATAGTGATGTATTCTCTTTGATCAAAATGAGATGATGGGATGTTAGTTCCTCCTTCCATGGATTCCTCCTTAGAGATCATTGCCTAGTCCGAGTCTCCCTCATAGAGTTAAATCATGTTCATGGAACTCATTCTTATTGCCATATCTTTGTGGAAATTGGTTAATTACAATGATTTTTTTGGACATTCTGATTTCCTCTTGATAGGGCAACAACCTTTAGTCAGGAGAGTAGTCACGTTGGGCATCGCTGGCATGTCTGGGTGCTGGGAGCATTGGTCACCTGTATTCTTCCTCTTGGGAGGGAATATCATGGAAGCATCTTATGTGTGGAACCCAAGACATCTCATTTCAATCACAAGGTAACTAATGTTGGGTGCGTATATCTTCAAAGTCTTTCACCTCAAGCATCTCATGTTTTTTATGAGGTAACTGATGTCATGGGCACATATCTTCCAAGGATTTCACCTCAGGTATCTCATGTTTTGTATAAGGTAGTTGATGTCATGAGTGCATATATTCTAAGTATTTAACCACATACATCCCATGTTTATCATGAGGTAACATCATGGGATAGGTTGCGAGTTTAACATCTTGCGGAGATGAGAAAAGGTTGATCAGAACACCCATGGAGGTAGATCAAGAAGGTGTGTCCTTAGAAGGGAAAACACCACACCATGATCAAAATGTGCCTTGAGATGGATCAGGGCATGATTTTATCATATTTTGGATATGTTCATAAGATTAATTCCTTGTGGGGACATGATGGGCGAATCAGAACATCCCTTGAGATGGATCCGTAAGGTTTGATCAGAACGTCCCTTGAGGCAGATCTAGAAGGTGTGAACCAGAATTCCCCTTGAGGAAAATCTGGGATGGATGGATCAAAACATCCCTTAAGGAAGATCTAGAAGGTGAGAACCAGAACACCCCTTGAGGAAAATTTGGTATGGATGGATCAGAACACCCCTTTAGGTGGATTCAGAAGGTGAGAACCAGAATGCGCCTTGAGGAAAATATGTGATGGATGGATCAGAACACCCTTTGAGTTGGATCTAGAAGGTGTGAACTAGAATTCCCCTTGAGGAAAATCTGGGATGGATAGATCCTAACTACCCTTTAGGTGGATCTAAGAAATGTGAACCATAACTCCCCTTGAGGAAAATATAGGATGGACGGAGAAGGTGTAAACTAGAATGCCCCTTGAGGAAAATATGGGATGGATGGATTAGAACTCCCCTTAAGGTGGATCCATAAGGCATGAACCAAAATGACCCTTGAGAAAAATATGGGATGGATGGATCAGAATTCCCCTTGAGGTGAATCTAAGAGGTGCGTCCCTGGGAGGAAGCACCTAGCTTTACCATTGGTTAGGATTGAAACTCATGGAGGCATCCTACATATCCTGTTTAGAGGAGAGGGATCAAAACCCACATTGTTCAATGTTGTAGTTTAAGTTCATGTAATATGACTAGTCTATGTAGTTTAACATCACGCGGTAAGGATTATCGTGTTTCTTAAGAATCATTACACTACTAAAAAAACACCATATACCCACAATTTAGATATGTGGGTATAGCCCCTGAAATCATGGGTATATATTATACCCACAGTTTTAGGAACTGTGGCCTTGGGAGCCGTCGGGATAGAGCTATACCCACGGTTTAACCAAACTATGTCTATAGACCACCTATACCCATGGTTCTTAAACCATTGGTGTAGGAAATTTCAATGGAAATACCTATACCCACGGTTTGGTCAAACCATGGGTATATGTCGTTATTTTAAAAAAACCCTCCACTAGGATTTGATCCCAGCACCTTCTACCTATACTCCAACAACTATACCACTATCCTACAACACATTTCTTGTTATTATATTAAATATATATATATATATATTTATATTAAATTGTTTATTATTATTATTATGGAAAAATAATGAGTCAACCTATACCCACGATTTGGTCAAATCGTGGGTATAGGTCCTTATAAAAAAAATCCTCCACTGGGATTTTATCCCAACACCTTATGCCTACACTCCAACAACTTTACCACTATCCTATAACACATTTTTTGTTCTTATATTCAAAAAAATATGTATGTATAAATATAAAATTTTATTTATATTAAATTATTTATTATTATTATTATTATGGAAAAATAATGGGCTAAACTATACCCACAATTTAGTCAAACCATGGGTATAGGTTTTCTTGTAACTTTCCCCCCCATAACAACCTATTTCCACGGTTTACAAAAACTGTGGGTATAGAGGTGACCTATACCCATGGTTTTTGGAGAACCATGGTTATAGGTCCTTCCTACAAATTTTTTCCCCAAAAAATCATTCCCACAGTTTACAAAAACCATGGGTATAGGGCTGACCTATACCCACTATTTTTAGAGAATTGTGGGTATAGGTCCATCCTAAGATTCCCCCCCCCCCCCCGCTGTAAAACCTATTCCCACAGTTTACTAAAACCGTGGGTATAGGGGTGACCTATACCCATGATATTTTGGAGAACTATGGGTATAGACTTGTTTTCCAGTAGTTTCAATGATGAATGGTGTGTGGATTATGCGTGGAAGAAACCATTCATAAGATAATTTCTCTTGGTTAGAGTTGGTGTGGGGGATTATGCATTGAGCTGCCTAAGGGACATGAAGAAGACATGGTTTCCTAGGTGAGGGGTATGATATTTCTGGGATGTGGACCAGAGAATATGGGGGTAATTTGGGTGTTGGGTTTGGACCTTAGGGATACTTCTTACGTATCTCAGTTATTTGATAATCAAAGACCACATAGTTTGGAATGGTTGGGGCTTACACTTGGAAAGATATCCATGTGCTCTTAGGAGTAGCAAGGATATGGTTGGGGCTTATGTATGGGAGAGGCCCATATAAGATGTATATTGGGGATTATACCTGATAGGAATCCCATTATAAGGTTTGGGATCATTCAAATGTCATGATCTCCACTAACCTCTAAGAACACATGAGTCATGATCATTGTGAGAAACAAGAGGAAGCAGTAGATCTTAAGATCACACGATCCACTTTTTCTATTGGTGTATAGATGTTGAGGTGCTTATAGAAGTTTTAATGGTGCGAGTGGGGATTAAATGTAGAATCTTACCAAGTAGGATCTCATTCCATGTGAGTGGTACACATGACATCATGTTGGAGTTCATCCTATTCCACTCGTACACGGAGCATCCTGTGCTCATCGCACAAGGTAAGACCACAGTTTTATGTCATGTGATAAGGATGTTGTCATAAATTTTAATGTTGTATTACTATAATGTGGTACTGGGAAGTTTTAAATCAGGTATCACAGACACGACCAGACTCACTCCATACCTGTTGGGCTTACACGACCATCGCTCATGCGCCTTTGAGAGGGGCATAGCTTTGACACTGCCAAGGTGTAACGATGGGAGGAATGGGAAGTGACAAGGTCCATGTTAGAATGTCTATACTGATAAGTAATAGACATTATAATACCTATGCTGAGAAGAAAAATATAGGTGGTAATCTTGAGGCACACTTGTAGTGGAGTAGGCAGACACAGGAATGGGTGGCATAGGTCACATGGGGACTTGAGGTGCAACTGGACTGGTCCTAGATTGGTGTGGGGGGTCTGGGGTGCTCAACCTTCATGAAGCAGGGTCAACAGAAGGGAGGAACTATGGAGAGTCCTAGGAGAGGGGTTTTGTGAATATTAGGGCCTCATAATGAGGGGCTTCATGAAGATCGGGTGAATCACAAAATTTAAGGGCTTCATAAAGGACTATGCTTCATGAAACTGGGTGACCTTACCTTGTATTGAACTCCTAGATTCATAAGGGAGTTCTTAAAAAAGGATAAATGCTTCAATAAGAATCAAGTTCCATATGGGGCCTTATTCCATTGTTAAGGGTGTAGGCCTTCATGGAAGGTATCTCCACTTGGGGGTGGGGGGGCTCTCAAGAACACATAGAAGGGGGTTTCACAAAGATTGGATACCTTGGATGATCCATTTCACATTGGTTTGCGATGCTCAAGAGGTTCACAAATCTGGAGTAATTCAGAAGCTGAAAGGTCGAGTAACTATCCCTAAAATAGAATATTTAAGGGGTATTTATAGGCAATGAGTTTTTTTGAATAAATTTTAGTCTTTGTGAATGGGCGTAGCTCCGTAGGACTCATGAAGACACCATCAACATTTCACGTGGTTATGAAGAACTCTGTGACTCTGAATATCATTATGCGAAGAGTTAACACCAAACCTTCATGAACCCATGAAGGGGCACTATGGATAGAGATCTTCACGAGATTTAGTCATTCATAAAGGGGATAGTCTTCATGGATTAGACCCTTTAGAGGGATTTTGGGAAGTTTTGGCTCACATTTTATTTGAACCGGTTGTGTCCTCCTTTTCTAATCATGTGGAACATATATTTTGGCACCAAAAAATTTCCCCTTATAATAGGAGATAAAGAAGAAAATGAGGGTAATATTTTGAGGGAGAATCACTAAAAATTGACAATCAACCCCTTTTGTGAATCTCATTCGTGAAGCAAATTTATGAAGCACTGTTGCTGAGGATGGGTGTTATGGTTGCATGCGCAAAGGACATCGTGAAGAGATGAGCATTCGTACACCTATAAATCATATGTGTGCGTTTGGGGGGGGGATCAATGCCACTAGACCTTTCATGAAGAAAATTATGTTTTCCATCTTTATACGAATCTCCTGATCTCGGTGAACTGTGCTCTGCGAACGCCTTTGAGCGAATCAGACTTCTGGACTTTTGCTCTGTGAATGCTTCTCTGTGAACCAAACACTGTGAACAAAATCTTCACGAAGAAACCTCCACAAGCTAGAGCTCCACGATTGAGCTCTACAAAATCCATTCATGAAAGATCTTCACAAAATAGTCTCCAAATATCATCTAAGTCTCGAATCAAATGGCCTCTTAAGGAGTAAATGTTTCCACTACTCGAAGGGTAGAAATGGTTGAAAATATCATGATTGTGGAGTGCGTATGAAGAACAACACACCATTAATCATTTATTGGATTGATGACACATGTTTAGAAGGAATACACCCTATGAAAGAGATTTCCACTTTATGGATTTGGGTTGAGAGATGATGCCTTCATCCCAGCGGTGAGTAGGAATGAACCAACTTACTAGTTCAAAGGTGTACTAGGGAAATACTAGTGGCACATGGATGCAATAAGACACATCTGGAAATATCATGCACCAATTATAGTAGTACTCCTCTACAACTACATCAAAAACATCGATGAAGAGAAGATGAAAGATGAGGCATCCCCACCGCAGTATCAGATGATCATTAAGGTGGGATTGGGGGATACGATCAAGGGATGGAATGCTGATTAGGATTTTTTCCATGGTGGTAAATTCATATATGAGTGGTATTGGGCCTACTAGGCATGTGCATCATGCCGAGAATTTGAGGTAGAGTTGAAGTATGTAGGGATTTATGAAGTAGCATGGGATTCACAGTTTCATGTTTATCGATCGCAGAATATCATGCTTGAACTACTGAGAATATGGTCATTAGGGACTAATACATTCCATTTGAATTATGGGGAGGTCAGTGTCATCCTATGGTACCTTTACCAAATCATCGGGATCCCAATCCTGGGAGCGATGTATGATGAGTTCCTCCTCGCAAAGAATGTGTGGGAAGATCATGAACAATTGCTAGACTTGGTGAAGGTGCTACTAGATCTGGTGAGGGGAACCAACAAAGAGAATCTAGGGATGAGGGATATCCTTTTAAAGAATTGGTTTGGCTACTTCCTGAACAAACCAACGACATATCCTACTTAGGGAGAGGATATAGTAGAGAAGCTACCTATGAGGCCTCAAACATGTCCAGAAGGATATAAATGGGGTAAATAGGGCTCCTACTAATGGATTATAGAAGAGATACAGTGGTAGATATGGGGATAAAATTTCAAGATTGAGTCTCAACCTATGGTTAGATTGGAGGGGTTCATCATAGGTCTCATCTGTGGCTAGATGCTATCAGCGAGGGATGCACACATGGGGGTGAAGATGATAACCTTTATAATGGAGGCAATGCTGGCAACAAGGAAGCGCATCAACCTAGATATTCCAGTGTTGGAGAAATTGTATAAGTTACTTCATCACATCAATGAAGGGAAGATGCCACTACTCATGTACTGGCCTCTACACTTCCTGTATAACTTAGTGGCCACACACATGGGGGGTTATGAGTACCCAAACCATATTTATCTCCATATAACAAATTTTCAGCCATCAATCCTAAATATTATAGGGATTTTTCCATTCAAACTGAGTTTTATGGATGTATTGGAGAATGTTGGGACGAAAAAGCATTTCACATTTAACCCTTTTCCCCTATCGATGGGGGTGGTGACCGATGAAGGCGCGGGGACTGAAGAGCAGAGATCATACCTTATGGCCTTCTAAGGTGGGGTAATGGTGGTGAGAGTGGACTATGATCAAATCTGAGAACCATACAATCCACACTATTTTTACAGACTGTTTAGGTCTCTATAGAGGATGGAACCAAAGGTATACTTAGAGTCGCACCATGAGTGCCACCCTTCGGTGATGAGGTATATTTGGTGCATGTTCATGAGTGAGGATGAAAATTTATGGAATGAGCTGCCGCCACTTAAAACTATTTATAGTCTTACTCATGGATAGACATTGATTTGGGATAATGCATATCCTGGGGATACACTTAGGTGGTGGGCCACCCGATCCAATGAAGGGATGGCCTTTAAAACATGGAGTCGGGGCATAGTGGTAGTTGGAGAATGCCATGGTAGCAGAGCTAGATCAATGGGAAGGGAAGTAACAATGGAACCAGTAGTTCATGGGCTCGGACAAGCAAGAGGCATGGTAAGAGTAACATAAGCATGAGGACCAACGCTCTTGGGAAGGCAGACACAAGAAGAATGGGAGCCTTATGAAGGTGCTATTGGACAAGACTTCTCCCCCGAAGTTGTCGATAGATGAGATGGTTGTGCGTGAACCTCTCCCAAAGGATTCAGATGATTCCTATGGAAGCGGTGCTTATCAAGGATCTCATTTGAGAGGAATAAATATTACTGACCATGTAAATATCTGGATCCTATGTCTCGGATACAACTTTCCCTTAGAACTACTGCCTAATTCCTTTTTTACTTGTGCAGGAATCAAACACTTGACCTCTGCAGTGCCAAAAGATGAAAAGAAGGTGTTTATTGGAGTTGAAGTCAAAATGGATGAAGAATCCATCATGGTAGGTGCCGAGGTAAGCGGGGAGGCTGCATTATATGCGTCTATCATGGAGTTTCCACTGGTGTAAGATATTGGGGTAGAAGCTGGGGTCGTGCCACCAACTGGGGTAGCAAAGGAAGTTGGTATGATGGCGTCTACCTCTACAGTTCCACAAGGTGCAACGAAGGCTTTTTCCATGGGTGAAGAGGCCAGAGAGGATCTATCCCTGTACATGAATCTTCATTTTTCCATTCTTGAAGATCTACACATGGACAATCCATCCAAAAATATACTGGAGATCTTCCCTTCTTAAGAGCCTGCATTACCATAAGATTTCGAGGATCTAGGTTCAGACGCCATCAAGGAGAACCAGATCATCCACCATAAATCATGGAGGAACGTACATAACTTCATCACTCATTCCCAAATAACAGATCTTCCAAGCTGGGTGGGATCTCTCCACCACTGGATGGTCATCTTGGGGACTAGTGAGGTGGAATCCAGTATCCCCCATTCCCCATATCTTGACTTTATAATCGAGTGTGCATGTGTGGAATGGCAGAAACTTGACCTTTCTTGGAGGAAATTCAAGGTTGATGGTTCTAAGGCACTTGAGGAGGCTGAAGGGGAGATCGCTCACATAGAGGGGATGGAACAGGAGAATGTGACGGTCATTGTTACTCAGACTGAGATCATTAGCAGTCCAAGGGATCAACTGATATAAGCCTAGGTTGAGGAGGCATAGGCCAAGAAGGCATAGGATGAGTCATGCTTGGTGTAAGAAATAAGGGCCGATCATATGATTTCTCATTCATATGAGAGTTTCATACAATCATCGAACACTCAGGTTATGTTATCACTGAATAACCACTCAGAGTGTTTGGGCTAAGAGAGACTATGGTCAGAGAATAGAGATCTTTGAACAGCTGACTTGATTTTTCAACGTGCACTAGTGTATGAATAGGGTAACTCCAGAGGCATTGGATTATACCCAAACATAGGGGAATGAAGAAATGTGAATCACAATGTATAAAATTTGGAACACAGGGGGAGTGACAACACGATATAGGATAACTGCTGACCATGTTTGAAATACAACATCCATATTAGTTAGTCAAGGAGTGAAAATAGACAAACAAGAGTTGACCACTGACCATGTTCAAAACCCAAAACTTGTCTCAAAATGTCATCCAAAGATTTCTAGGGCATGTACCTAGGATGGTAGGTGAGCCTTATCTAGATACCATTCCATTATGGAGGTCCCTTCAAACGCGGAGGAGGATGAAGATCCAAACAAGGGGCAGACAAAGCATGGGAATGAAGTGATGGAATGTTCAAATGGATTCTAGCACTCATGGAATTATTCCACTGTGGATTGAAGCACATTTGTGTGGGCGTAATAGTTTGAACAAAAGTTAGACTCATCATCCAGGGGAGCATCATATTGGGTGTCGAGTGATGATCGAATAACATGGATGATGTGGTAGATAACTAACACTGAAAGAAGGGATTCTTAGGCAAGAGAATAGGATGCCTTGTAATTTTATGTCATGCAATAAGGATAATACAAACACAATTTTATGTCATATGGTAAGGGTGTGTAATTGTACATTTTAACATTATATGATCAAGAGGCATCCCACAATTTAGCATCATGTGATCGGGACGTTGAACATAGTTTAAGGTCATGTTCCCTAGACCATGGGTTTAATATCCCAAACAGACATGTGTAGTGAGATAGAGTGAAAAAATCAATGTGAATGAGGTCCAATAAGACCTAAATTTCATGCAACATATCCCTAGGAAGACAACCCGCTTACAGTTTAAAGTCACGATGCTTGGACCCGGACTCCCCAGTTTAAGGTATTGGAGCTTGGACTAGTGGTGAATCTAAAATAGAAACATGTATCATGGTGGAATGACAATACCAACATAAATGAGGCCCAAATAGACCTAACACCACACCACATATCCCTAGTAATACAACCCACATATATTTTAAAGTCGTGATGTTTAGACTAGGATGTCGTGCGTCTTGACCACATTGGCACACTTCCTACCAAGACTCCTATGACCATGTGGGCCATGCTCAGTGTGATAAATAAGGAGTGATGAAGTAATTTATGGGACACATGGAAGCACACAGTAGGGGTAAGAAGGATCTAGGTTTGATAATGTTCCAATGAATGACTTTCTTTCTTGATGTGCACAGAGGCATGGAAAGGGTGACACCAGGGGTGTTATAATTCCACCAAGACACAAGGAGGTGAAAACGGAGGTAAATCAAGACTTTAGAGGTATGGATAAGGGGTGAACAATGATTAGGGATTGACTATTGACCATACTCAAAACAAATGTACCACATTCACATCAGCCGTGAATGGGGTGAACAAATTCATAATTGAATGTTGACCAAGTTTGAAATACAGGATCTGCAATTTGTTGCTAGAGATCCATCAAGGAATTGCCTATAATGGTAGGTGAGCCTTGTCCATACACCATTGTCTTTAGGGATACCTGTTTGGATTTAAAGGATGATGGAAACCCAAATTGAGAAGGACTCAAAGTGTGGATATGGATTGAGGGAATGTCTATGTGGGATCCAACACCCCGAGTTCCATGCCATAGTGTATCTAAGCATGTCTATTGGGCATATTAGAAAGTAGGATGAACCCGCTATGATGGGGAGTATCAAATAATCTCACTTTAGGAGGCATCCCAAG
The DNA here is from genome assembly GCA_963277665.1 of Viscum album. Classification (NCBI taxonomy): domain Eukaryota; kingdom Viridiplantae; phylum Streptophyta; class Magnoliopsida; order Santalales; family Viscaceae; genus Viscum; species Viscum album. The sequence continues at coordinate 477,210,680 of OY728164.1, read as the reverse complement.
TTTGTTCAAGGTAACATGTTCATCTAATACTTTTCACGAGGAATCCTAACTTGATTTAGGGTAGGCCTATAGTTTAACGTCGTGCATTGAGGATGTTGGACTCAGTATTTTAAAGTCATAAAACTAATACTATTAGACTGTTACTAGTTTAAATTCATAGAACTCAGACTATAAGGGGACACAAATGTTCTAGGGAAGCTTGTGTAGTATATAATAGTGATATTCCAAGGGCCTATCTACCACACAAATCTCGAAAATCTATATCTCAGGTCAACATAATGCAATTGGGAAAGAGAGGATCCTATAAAAAATCAATGGAAGGGCTGTAATCAAGGTAAAATATCTAGGTGTCTCTATGTATTCTATGAGGATATGAATCAAGCCAAATGTAGTTATAGAACACAATGTGGTGGAAGACCGGCATCAGAAAGGGGATACCCTCTCAAATGAGTATGTTGAATCTTCCCATACTTGGATATGAGGCATCCCAATTTGATTTAGGGTAAAACCATCTCCAATTTAGAGGCATCCCAAACCTGTCTGGGGTAAGTCTACTATTTAATGTTGTGATTTAAGGAAGCTTATTCCTTATATCAGGATATGAGGTAATATTGACACATTGATGGTTCAAGGTAATTAAATAGGAATTATATCTAGATGAAGTCCCGTGGTACATTTTGGGGGTGATTATACCGTAGATGACGGATGGTCTTATGGTAAATCTATAGCTGAGCCTGAAGAAAAAAATGTCTAGGAATCACTACGTATCCCATGAGGATGGGAATCAAGGAACACATAGTTCTGGAGGAGATACACATAGTTTACGGTCATAAGGTCTGGACCATAAGAGGGGTTCGAGGATGTTCATGCGGTACAAGAGTTAAAACCTGATGTGAGTAAGCCAACAAGGCCTTGTACTACATGAAGAAATCCTAAATCCAGATGCACATAGTTTAAATTTTTTGGGGCCTAGACCATGTAAAATAGTTTAGAGTCATATATATTGGACTATTGGAAATCAGTTTAAAGTTGTGATGCTTGGACTAAGGAGGGGGAGGTTTGTTCTGAGGGAATATGTGTGGCATGAAAGAGGTAAAACCTGACGTGAATGAATCCAATGAGGTTCAAGAACCACAAAAGTACCAGGTGGGAAATAACACGTAGTTTTAAGGTCACAATGCTTGGACCAAAACTAGGGATAAGGGGCTGAAGGTTTGATGAATTCTTGGATGGACCCAAAAAAACATCTAGGCATCGCTACATACCCCATAAGGATGAGAATCAAGCCACATGTAGTTTTAGAAACACGTCATGGTAAAGGACCAATACTAGTGGGGGAAATATTCTCTAGAGAGGTAATTGAGGCATCCTATGATTATTGCGAGGCATCCCATGTTTAGGACATGGGGTAAGCTTTGTTGAACATACCATACTGGTCATATGAGGCATCCTGATTTAGAATGGGGTAAGAACCATCTCTTATGTGCTTAAGAGGCATCCCAAAATTTTTTAGGGTAGGACCATAGTTTAACATCATGTGTTGAGGATGTTAAATCCCATTTTAAGGTCATAGAGTTTAGACCATGATGGGGGAGTGTCTCAAATGGGTATGTGTAGTGCGATTTCATGACAAACCTGATGTGAATGAGGGAATAGGAGGCCCAACATGACACAACACATCCTAGAGAAAACCCATATATAGTTTAAAGAAATAATTCTTAGACTTGGAATTCTAGTTTAAGGTCATATAGTTCATAACCTTGTGAATAGTTTAAATTCATGTTGCATATACCATAGGATGACTATTAGTTTAAGGTCTTAAATCTTGGACTAATGAGGCTCCTAATTTAAGTTCATATAGTTTGGACTAAGTTCATAGTTTAACATCGTGTTCTTGGGATGCAGACTCCTTATGAGAAGTACTGCTTGAGAAACTTATAATTGGTAGGAGGTGTGATACACTCTCCATTAATGGTGATAAGGGAGTATGAACCATTGGGATATACCTTATGAATGATTTAAGGTCCTTCCCATTTAGGCTCCAACTTTGATGGCTTCTTTCCGGGTATCATTGGAGTTCTGAGAGCTAGTGCCATGTCACCTTGGAGAAAGGAGCAAAGGAGAATCTTCTTATTGAATGCACTGGATATCCTATTATAGTGACTCTCTAGATTGTGCAGGGCCTGAAGCTTGTTCTCTTTGAGAGTTTTTATCTTAGCTAGATAGACTTATGCTATTTTTTCTGGCGTCTTCTAGTCGTAGATAGTTGTTCAGAGTGATGAATATTGAACCTATATAGGTAGGACCACCTATATTACATAAACCAGGGAATATAGAGTCACCTTGGTGGAATTTTGAGTTTTCATATGATAATATCAAAGGGATTTAGGGATTTTTTTGACAAATGTTTCTTGTTTTGGCCCACCATCTTCTGCAGAATGTTTGATCGAGTTTTGTAGAATGCCTTGATTTTTCCATTTTCCTATGCATGATAGCAGGAAGTATAGTTAGACTGGATACTATACTTGGCATATAATCTTTTTAGCTCAGTATCCTGGAAGTTAGTTCCATTGTTAGTGAGAATGGCATGAGGAACTATGAATCAGTGGATGACATGGGATCTCATGAATTCGACCATGTATCAGGCCTTGAATTCCTTGAGAGGAATTGATTCTAACCACTTGGAGAAGAAATCCTTCATGGTTAGAATAAATTTTCACTGGAAAACTGTTGCTGGTGGGTAAAGTCCACAAAATCAAGTCCACATACTACAAAGGGCCAAGAATATACTGGGGTGTGGAGGGGCTTCGACGATCGATGCAAAAAGTTGGCATGGATTTGACACACATGAAACCTTTTGGAAAACTCTATGAAACCATGGATCATAGTGGGATAAGAGTATCCTAGCCTTAGAATCTAGTGAGAGATCTTCAATACTGCCTGATGGGAACCACGGTACCTGACATGAATTTCATACATAACCTAGGGAATTTCACCTCCTTGGATGTAATGGAGGAGAATTTCATCAAAACCTCATCTATAGAGAGTCTACTAGAGGTTAGGCCCACTATGAAGGGTGAAATGTGTTGCACATTGATAGATTATTTCACACTCGGCTTGATATGGCAAGAGAGCATCACACCAGAGATACTTTATGAAAGGGTTTCTCCAATATGTGGTTTCTTATGCTATGGGGGGAACCAAGGTCCCTGAAATAGGAGCACCAACAATTATTTGCTTTACCTAATAGATGTTATCATCATCTAGTATGATAGGAGTGATAAACCTCTAATGTTACACATGAATGAATAGTTTATCCCAGCTAGGCTCTGTAAGAGATTCAGCTAAGCTATCTAGGGAATTAGCTCAACCATTTTGCAACTGAGGGACGTGATTCACTACTAACTAAGAAGGGAACTGGGCCATTAGTTGGTGAGTGAACTTGAGTAGGGCCACGATATCTAGCTTCCTAATGATATAGTCACCACTAATCTATTTGATGAATAACTCAGAGTCTCCCTTCACATGAAAGTGGGGAATATCAATCTTGAGAGAAAACTAGAGACCATTAATAAAATCCTGATACTCTGCCTTATTTTGGAAAATACTTCTAATAGTAGGAATGAGTATGAAAGAAAGACCTGGATAAGAATAATAAAGATGATCTCCATGCCTTCTCTGTTGAACTTGGGATCATTGAGCCTTCTACCAGTTGGGATCCAAGAGGCACTATCAAAATTCATCTTCCAACATGGAATAGACTAGACCACTGAGAGGATGGCCTCATTTGGGAAGTTTACATATAGGGGAAGCTCTTCAGGGGTTATATGGGTGGCTGGAAAGTCATCCAATGCCTGACCCTTGATGAATTTATACGGAATAAACATGACGTCGAATTGTTAAAGGATCACTACCCAACATGAAAATAATACTGTCAACATGAGGTGATTTAGGATATACTTCAGTGGATACATATAAGATACCAAGTGTATATCATTATTCTATAGATAATGCCGCAACTTCTGCACTGTAAAAACTAGTGTGAGGCAGCTCTTCTCAATAGGAGAGTATCTAGTCTCTATGTCAAGGAGCATGCGATAGATATAGTATACACTATTATCTCTTCTCTAATTTTTTTTTGAGTGATAAGGGAACCAAGTCACCATTCTAGGGTGGTCACATAGAGGACTAGAGGCTTCCCAAATACCAGTGACAACATAATCAAAGGTTTCCATAGATACTACCTAATTTTCTTAAAGCTGGTCTGATACTCTTTATCCCACTTGTAAATGGTAAATTTTTTCATGAACCTCAAAAAGGGATTACACTTTATGGATAGATTCATGATTAATTAGCATATGTAGTAAAATTGGCCTTAAAGGCCTCAGATCTCTTAGAGGTTTCTTGGGGGAAGCATCTGGCTGATGGATCTAATCTTCTCGAGGTCAATCTTGATGCCTTTGTATCTAATGATAAAGCTATGAAAATTTCCATAGGTAACCCTGAAGGTAAAATTTCAAGGGGTTCATCTTCAACTACTGGGAGCATAGGAATTTAAAAAATTTCTCAAGGTCTCTAATATGGTCCTGAAACTGGTAGGACATGACCAAAAATTCATCCATATAACATTCCACTATCATCCTAAGGATCGATTTGAAGATGTGATTCATGGACTACTAATAAGTTGATCCTACATTATTCAGGCCAAAGGGAATCACTTGATATTAAATGGTCTCTTATGGAACCTTGATGGTGGTAGACTCCTCATCCTTAGGGTCCATATAGTTCTGATTGTATCCATAGTATCCATCTATAAAGGAGAGAACCTAGAACCTGAATGTAGCATGGATCAAGATCCCTGTCATTGGAAGGGGAAAATCATCCTTCGTACAATGGTGGTTGAGGTCCCATAAGTAGATATAGAACCTAATCTAATATTTCTTTCTCCTGACTAGAACTATGTTGGCTATCCATTTAGGGTACTAAACATAACTGATGAAGTTTCCTTTGATAAGCTTATTAACCATGACCTCAACCATAACACCATGGGTAGGGTGAATTTTCCTCGGTGGCTTCTTGAATCCATGATGACTCACTGGGATACCGAGATGGTGGATGATGACATGAGGGTCTAGTAATAGCATCTCATCATAACTCTAAGAAAACACATCATGATATTATTTCAGGAAAGTCAGATACTATTTCTATTCCTCTGGGGGCATAGCTACACTGATCAATGTCGGCCTTGGATCATCCTCAGTACCAAGTTCCACCTATACCAGCTCATCAACAGTGGTAGATACATCCTCTTAGAATGAGGGAGGAGCATCCTACAAACCATATTCATCATCTGAGGAAGAATAATCAAGGGGAGGAGGTTCATCCAGGACAGTTGATTCTAGGGGAGAAGTGTCTCTTGCTTGGGAAGATGTGGAATCCTCATTAGGGGACTCCTGTTCTACTAAAACCATGGAGACATAGGATTTCAAGATGATTCTATATGGAATTCAACTATGAGGTCCATGTTTTATGTTGAAGCAATGGTAGCGAGTCAGCTTCTAGCTATTCAAACCGAATCTATGTAATAATCAGGAGTGTCGTGGAATGGTGTCCATAGGGCGTACATTTCAGTACTTCATAGGGGTAGGGGTTTCTGGAATCACCCAGGCCTATCCAATGTATAAGTATAGGGTAATCCACAAATTTTATTTATACTTAGGGATGAAATGTCCCTTTCCATAGGATATGATGAAGCAACTTCCAAGTTCAACATCGTGGCTTTCAACCGATGAATCGGGAGAATTAAAGCATCATCCAAGTATGTCCACAGGTTGACTGTGATGGTTATTCACTCAACCTCATTGTTATAAACTCTATTTCCCTCCATTTTGTAATAGATGACATCCAAATAATGGGATTCATAGGAGTCAAAGGGGGATGAATTGCCTTGGAACATGCCCACTCGACTATTGAGGGAGTACTTAAGGTGTTGGTGATACGAGGAGGGGACTTCCATGTGAAGATGAAGCTAGGGCCTACCCATTAATGCATTGTAGGTAGTATCATGTGAGATGACCATAAACTTAGTGCTGGATACCAATTCACCAAACTAGTTCTTCAACCTAATTATGCAACACAATTTTTATTCGGTCCTATCATAACTCTAAATCTTCAGGTTAGAAGGAATGAAATTTTCTCCAGTCATCCCCAACCTGTAGAGCGTCCAGGTCAAGATGAGATTAATCCAAGAACCTGTGTAAACTAGGTAGTGGTAGATTTCCATGCCATTGAACTGGCCTATGATGTATAACGGGTGAATGTTCCCCTGTATGAGGGTTCCCTCATCCTCTCCAGAGATTGAGATGACGACTTGACATTCCTCTCACTCGATCTCCTCAGCATAGCAGACCTTTACTACCATTACCTCTAATTCAAACTAGAGGGGGATTTTCAGAGATTCTGTGAGGTCCTCACACATTTCCTTAGACAAGTTGAGGTCCTTGAGGATTGAGATCCTTGAAAGTATGATGGATAGGTTCATCAAAATGTTGTACTGTTGTGATAGGTGCACATTTCTACCTAATGGGGGTCTTTATTTGGAGGAAGGTATGATATACACTACTGGATGAACTATTAGGTTCTGGATGGTGTTGAAAATATCATGCTTCTCATAGGCTAACTCACCCAAAACCACTATCAGCTGACTATTATCTAAATGAGTCCCGAATTTAACTAGACGTGACTGATCATGATACAGTCGCAAATTTTCTACCTGGTCAGTTTACATAGTCAGCTGTGGTAGCATATCTGATAGAGCGGGTTGAGAGGATTGTTCCTACTTATCTTTGGGCAGAACCTTCTTTCTGGTCTCAGTAGCATACACAACTTGGCTTGAGGCACTAAATTCATCATTCCAGCAATTCACATGTCCTCTACCTATCCTTTGATGACATTGGATGGAGGTACCAAGGGTATTTTCTTGGTATTCCTCATCGTCGGGTAGTGTCAAGCGGTCTACTAGTTTGATGAAATTCACAGAGGCATAACCCTGCTCATCATCATAGGGATCTTCTGGAACTGGACGGACCCTGGGGGTGATCCTCAAATATGGAGGCATGAATTCACTGATGGTGAGAGATGGATTCAGCACCAGTGGGGGACTTTTCTTTCACTTACACCACCAATTCCTACTCTTATGAGTTTTGGAGGGCTACAACATGGATGCAGAAGAAATGGATAGAGAAGGGAAAATTATTTTAAGAGGTTTGGGATAGCCTAATTGGGAATGAATGAAACCATGGGCGCAAGATACTACTCTATGGGACACCTAGTTATCTTACTTATAAGTCCCATGGTTGGAAACCTGTTTCCATTCACTATAACCCCCAATATCGTTGTCAGGCTTAGTGGAGATGTGTGCCACCTATGCCAGTATGTTTTCCAATTTGACCGAACCATTATCCACCTGGTCCTGGAGCCAGTCCTTAAACACATAACATTCCTGTATGGAATACCCAAGGATTATGTGTTAAGGTAAATGGTTGGGGTGTTCAGTGTGTCCAACTTCCTAGGGCCTCCTACATTCTAGTAACTTCAAAATCCCCTATTCTAGAGCACTGAGGAAATAATTGAGGACTTGGGAATCTTTTAAGGAATAGGTCTAATGTTTCTTCATGTATGATGATAGAACTCTAAGATCCTATCCCTAACTAGGAGTTTTATCCTAATGAGGTGATGAAACCACATTATCCCGTCTAGATGGTTGTACTTGGTTAGAAGGTTCCTATTGATTCTGCATTCGAAAAGGTTGATATTGATGAGGCTAATGCACTTGGAACAGTTCTCTAGGAAAAGGGGCCAATAATTATAGCAACTCGGGGGGTACCCACCTTCATGGTGGAGGCAGTATCTATCTTGGAATACCTTCTCATAGGAGATGGAAGAGGCAAAAGATGTGCCTACTTGAATTGCTGCAAGGATTCCTCTAAACACTGGGCCTTGCTAGAAAATTCTGGAAACTTTCATAGAAAATTTTGAGTGATGAGGGTAGGAACTAGATCAGTCTTTACATTCCCCAAAAACATCTTCAATAGATACTCTTGATTCAGTGTCATGTTAAGTGAATACATAAGACCTTTCCACCTGGAAACAAAATCCATGGATCATTCATCAGGATTTTTCTCACACTAGAGGAGGTTTGCAATGCTTGTCTTGTGCATTATGGAGCTGAACTGGTAGAGAAACTTCCTAGTAAGGTCTTCCCAATCAGTGATATACTCTATGGGTAACTAGATATACTAGACAAATGTTGGTACTTCCAATGTATGGAAAAAACATCGGAGTTTGGCGGCCTCCTACTGCTATGTGGTTTCCAATATGGGCCTGCACCTTGAGATGAAGTGGGATAAATGATGTAGCAGGTTACCCATCCCATTAAAGGAGGAAATTATAGGATTACTAAACTTTGGGGGTGCTCAAATGTCGTCCACCCATGCTGGGTAAGACTTACCATCAAGTGAGATCACCACCTGTCATTTTTTCAAGGTCTCAAGGCGAGCAGTGAGAGTGATTATCAAATCATCCTAGTGAGGGTTCCTATATTGAAAAGGATCCCTAACCACTAATGCATTTACAAGATCATAAACTTGATAAGAAGGCTCAAAAACTTGTGGAGTGGCTCGTACTAGGTCCCGAGGAATGTGATCATGTTGTTCGGGTAGGTTCGATGATTCACATATCAACCTATTAACATAAACTCTCGCCTCTACTCTATTAGGATGAATATAATTATCAGGATTGACTGGGAGAAACTATAAAAGTAGAACTTTTTTCTTCCCCAGTGGAGGATAAATGGGATCTTGATGGGCGACACTGTAATCCGGGTGCCGATTAGCAAGGAGCTCATCGATTGGTTTACAACCTGCTAAAGCAATACAACAACCATGGGATCAACCTCTATTTTAGACATAATATTAGATGAATCAAAGGACCCTAACTAATATTTACCCTTTTGGGGTTCCTATTGGGAGGTAATTCTGTATTCAGGGGATCCCTGAGGCTAAGTGTCTTACTTTGATGGTGGGTACGAACACCCACATGTGGATCTTTTGGGTACTGTACTACACAGGGGACAAATATTCTCTGTCACACTCTATATCAATGTATCTGTATCGCTGATCCTATGAAAGAGTGGGTATGAACATTCATACCATGGCTATACCCAGAGTATAATTTTCATTGTCGATGGGTAAGTCAGGCTATCACAGGATAGAGATGAAGTGGAAATCATCGTACTATCCCCTTCCCCTGATCTATACATTCGGAAATTCCTCTTCCATGATTTTGTGGAGCACTTTTAGGCTCTTGATGCATCTCTATTAGAGGTTCTAACAGTATTTGGGTGACTCATGGTGATGATCTAATGGGAGTGCTTCCAACTTGACCCTTCGACACTATTGATCAAGGCCTTCAAGGTGCCCCTGACTACCCGGTTAGACCAACTGATGATCGATAAGGTGGTGAAATGTCTCCCAGATGTTTTGGTGGAAACACACGGCCTGAACCTTAGTGAGGGACTCCAAAATGTCAAAGTTACAAGTTACATTTGGATAAATCACCATTGATAACTCATCAGTGACCAGAGTCTCCCATAGGGTTTTCTATTCAGAAGTAGGTCCTTGCACTTGATCAGCCTGAGATTTTATTGGTTTTGGCTGAGAGATAGGTAGTGGAACTGATATGGATCTGTTTGGTGGATGGTTGGATGGAAAAGGGTCAATTTCATGAGTTACCTATTTGCTACACACTGGGTCATCTCTTGGAGGTGGTGCCAACCACATCATCATATCCTTGTAGGATGGTGTGTTCACTAATGCCTCACGTGAAAGGGAAGTGGCACTATTCGGTGGCTCAACTAGGTACTCATAATCCAACCTATTCCAGAACATCTCTCCATTATCTTGGGTAGAGGTAGAGAGGGATATTGGTGATGATGGAGATGGCTGCATTGTGAGTTCCTAGAAGGGAGCCATAACTTCCTCCACCTGCATATACTTGCAGAGGGATATTTATAGATTTAACCTTCTAGGATGGATAACCTCACCTTTTGGGATCCTTCCCTAGAGTTTGACAACCGGGGTGGAGATTCCATTATTAAGTCATCTACATCCTTAGAATTGGACATGTCGATGAGATCAATAAAAACTTGGTGATTCCTAGGATTTATCTTTTGGTGGTGATTTTTCACCCTCCTTACCTAAGAAGGTTCTTTAGGGAAGGGTAATTCTTTGGCATAGGTAGTGTAATTTCCTGGCCTGACTGACCACTAATATGGTAGCCGGACTAGTGGCTTATATGGCCTCAAGCGCATCTCCATGAATGCTAGAGGCTGCTGACTAGCAGTAAGGGTCTTAGGAGGTGATAGTGGGAAGAATATACCCTCTTATAAGAGTATCACAACAATATAATAAATATGAAACAACATACAACAACATAAGCAGTAAATAAAGGAAGAAAAAGTTGCGAAAGAATAATAATAATAAACTGAATAGTAAAAGATAGCCAACACCAATATACAACAGATGCATGCATGTCTTGATGATACATAAACTAAAATAATAGACATAAAATAGGCAATGATACAATACAATACAAGAATAAAGAAAATAAATAAAATAAAATCCCAAAGGGTGATTTCTATGAGCATCCCAAGTTCCAACTCGGTCCTATGCTCATAATTCCAAGGTACAACCTAAATAGTACAAGCAATCAACCACGATCATGCAGATAAAAGGTCTTCTGGGGTACCCCGATGCAATGGAGACCTGATCAGGGTGTGATATAATAATTACAATAGGTTCCCACCCATGGTTTCTATGACTTAATCTAGTCCAGGAAATATAATTTAAAGGAGTGTTCAAGTATAAGAAAAAAGATAAGAAAATCTGAATAAATAAACAACACCTGCTCGAGTCTCTAAGGGACACCTAGAGGAAATACCTACTTCAGATCATGGATGAAAAAAAGTATTATTAGTAACTATATATATAGTAATAATATATATATATATAGTTTAGTTATATATTTCATCCACCTATATAAACAAAGTGTGTGCGGATGCCTAATGACCATATACCTGGAATATTAGTTACTGGATGGACCAGGGTGTAACTCAAACATCCATAACCAGTATAAATGATCCTAAAATTTAACACCCCAATATTTCATGGTACTTTATCTTCAACAGACTGTGTTTCATGCAACATCGACTTTCCTTGCGTAACAAACAAGATTGAGTTTCTGCAAAACAACACTTTAGTGTTAAAATTATTTAAATGATATATTTATAACTTATCCATTAAATATATTAATATAAATAGTAACAAATAATTTTTAAATTTTATTTATAATGTTTTCACATAAATAAAACATATTTATAATGAAATGTATAAATTTCGGTAAAATAGTTATATGTTTAGAAATACTATTTTCTCAAAGGAACTACTTTTTATGTCCTTCTGTGAACAATAATAAAAATAATCTTAGAAGCTGTTAGAAATTGAATTTGGTAAAATAGACTTTATTTTTTAATTAGTAATATCAAAATTATCTTAGGGTGATTTTTTGGCATTTTTCTGAAAACTTTCAATTTTTGATGAATAGTGAAAACACTGCATTATTATTAAAAAACCGAATTTTTCATTTAAATAATTATTTTAATTTGAATTTATTTAAAAGTCATAATAGATAAATAATACATATATTAAATCAATTTAGTTTATATGAATCTATTTTATAATAGAATGAGATATAAAAATTTTATTAAACTTTTGAACGTCTCTTTTACCCACCTTCTAACCACATTTATAGATTAGCATTAAACATAATTTTAGCACTTTTGTGAATTTAATTTTAGAAAATTAACATACATAGTTGTAATCAATATGAAAAATGTGTTCTAAAAGGATCAAAATAATTTTTGGTGAATCATAACTTTTGAATTTTATTTACCATGATTAAAGGTAAATAAAGTAATTAAAGGTAAAATTAATATTATAATAATATAATATTACCCTAAAACTTGTTATAATTTCATTATGGAAGTGTTTTTAAACCAAAATAAACCTTATATAAAAAATAACATCCTTTTTAAGGCACTTGTTTTAGATTAGGACATTTATTATATTTTATTTAAAGGCGAGTTAAAAATGTCATATTCAAATTTTAATAATTATATCATTTTTAATATGAGGATATATAAGTGATATGGTTAACTATAAATAGTATTTATAAATATAAAATGATTATATATATAATGGTAATTTATTTACAATTTTAGTAAATAAATAATTAAATTAAATGATGACATAATAATGATGTAGTAATTGAATTATTAAAGGAAGAATCAATTAAATGATATTAATTTTTTTAAAATAAATATAATTTGACTTAATTAATTACATGCACAAATTTTATAGAAAAAATAAACATGTTAGTGACATATTAGAAGTATTTTTTTGAAGTTATCATTTTAGTTTTATATTTTTAAAAATGAAAATTTTGAATACTATCAAAATGGACATAAATGATACTTTAAAATAAATAATATTTAATTAAATGTTATAAATTTCATAAAAATATCATGTTTATAAAAATAACTAGGATAATGTTAAAAATGTCAAAAATGATCCAATTGGGGTTCTTTTGGAATTTTATAGTAACTATATTAACCCTATATTATAAAAGGACAAATAAACACAGTAAGAGTTAAACTATTTAACTAAGGGTTAAATCCAAAAGATAAGGTTAATTTTGTGACCTAAACTTGTCTAAAAATAATTGGATGAGATGATTTCAACTAATCATCATATTATAATTAAAATAAATCACTTTTTATCTATTTGAAACCGAAAATAAATTTATAATAAATTAATATTTTAAGATCTTCCAAAAGTACCCCTCACCTCTCTTATAAAAGGGAACCCTTATTTCTCTTTGATTCACACATATAAAGGCCTTTAGTTCGTCCAAAAACTACCCATTTATCCTCCCAAATTCCCTCACTTCATTTTAGAGGTAATAATTTGGGCATAAATCCATTCTAAAAAGTCCTTTTGTACAAACCAAAAGGAGATACCCGAAAAAGAGGAGGTTAACACACCCTCGACTAAAGGAAAGTACATAAAAATGGTTAATTTCACAATCTCATTATTATCCAATATTTTTTATGTGTATGTATTTATTGGGACATATTTATCATCTATTTACATTTTTCTTAAAAATGTTTTCAAAAGGAATATTTTTAAGCTTTCTTGTAAGGAACTCTTTAACTATAAAATCATTTTAAATGTTTTAAATATTTATTCTTATAAATCTTTCTCATTAATGTTCATGTCTTGAAAATAGTTTTATGATTTTATTTATATGGAAATTAATGTTTTAAAATGTTAATTCCTTTCAAAATTTTCAAAGTTTTATGGGACACTTTGATTCAAAAAGCTATTTTAAATGTCTTATTTTATAAATTTCATGACTTTTTAATGTTTTCAAAGTAAAAAAATGGATATTTCTCTCAAAGAGTTTTAATGATTTTATTAGATTATTTTCATCTATTTCAAAATCCTTTGTTTAATTTTATTCTTAATTGAGGTTGATTTGTTAAGATAAAATCTACCATATTATATTAAAGGGTTTATGATATGTTTGAATGTGGATGTGTTATGTTGATACCATTAATGGTTTATGGTTAATGTATTAACATTTCTTATACTAGTTTTTAATATGAATGTTTATGTTGGTTATGTTTTACCCATTTCATAAGAGGAATGCATTGGACTTATTAAGTGACAGGTGAGACCTGATATAGCCCCTCAATGCATCAGTAGGTCTCATGAGACATTTAGTGTCTTGGCATAAGGCCTTGATAGAATGTTTATGTATGGTCTTGGGTGGGGCCTTGACAGTGTGGTTATGATGTATGATATTATGTATTTCATTATTATGAGATTATTTATTGATATTACATGTGATTATTAGACTATCATAATATCCATATGAAAGTTTAAAAGGAATTATTTGATTTATTATTATCATATTATGTTCAAGTTTATGTTTAAAAGGATTGTGTTTCAATTTTATAATTTCCTTAAAGTTTATGGTTATTTATGAAAGATTCTATTATATTGTTTACCCTTAATAAGCATCTATGGTCACCCTTTTCTTATGATTTATTTTCCTAGGATGCCAAGAAGTGTTTTATGATTGATATGTAGGGTTAATCTAGGAGAATAATGGAATTATAAAAGGATTATATATGTTGTATTTTATGTTTGAAATTGTAATGTAAAGTTCATGTTTGTAATCTATTTTCCAAGACTGGTAAACTGATCAGTCCTTTGGGATTTGATTCCTTGTAATCATGCCAATGTATTAAAATAATTCACTAGCTTTGGGAATTTGGGGTCAGGGTGTTACAATTGGTATCATAGGAAGCTTAATAATAACCATGGAAAATAGATTTATAAAACTTAGATTACGGATCATAACCCTAAGATAGACTTTGAGTATAAATATAGAAGAACATTCAAGAATTTTGGTAAAGTAGAGATTATGTAAGTATTCCTAGAAAATAAATCCCTATATAGATACTAAAAGTGGACGTGGTTCTGGAATAGATGTACCTAGGAGTAATAACTCTGACATGATGTTTCAGGATTGACTCAGGATAACCTGGTACATGAAAATGGGCCTTACTGTTCACATGGTTTGACACTCCCTGGTTATATGCTTAGGATAATTCATATTTTCTTTACAAACCATTATAAAGGATTTATGAGTAAATATGTCCCCAACAAAACCATGTTTATGATTATGAGATTATATATGCCTAAATTTTTCAATTTATGTTAAGTGTTTTACTAGTTTGAAATTATGCATTCATATTTATAACCTAATCTAGTGTATGCCATGTTTTAGAAATGGCGCCTAGTGGAAGAAATGAAAATCATATCAATGCACATAATCCATGTAAGGATTTTCCTCCTATGAAATATAATGATGTTGGAGTAGGATATGCAACTAGTAATGAGCATCTTATAACTATACTGGGATAACTGACTTAGGTTATGAACAATAACCTTGCTTACATAGAGAACCATGATCCACAATGTGGAGGAACAATGTTAGACCGCATCAAGAGACAACAACCTCCAACCTTCAATGGGAATAAAAATCCATTTGTAGATGAGCAATGGATAAGTCCCTTAGAGAAGATATTTATTGCTTTGGTGAGTAACGGAAGGGAAAAAGATTTCATGATAGTTTATCATCTCTTAGGATATTTGGATCAATGGTGGTCATTGATTCAAAACACAAAGGAAGACAAGGAAAAAAGAAAACATGGAATGAGGGGAATTTAAAGAAATCTTCCTAGAAAAATACTTTCCTCATGATCTATGAGCATATATGGAGATATAATTTATAATTTTGAGGTAGAAGGAGTATGAGAATGTGAAAAAGTATAAAGATAACTTCAAAAGATTAGCAAGGCATGTTGTAGACTATATACGTAACCCACGAAGTAAGATTGATTGATTCTTTGATGGGTTAAAACCATTCCTTTAATAGGCACTGGTCTCCCAAAATTTCTCATCATATGAAGATATAGTCTCATATTCTATCAAGACAGAGAATTTTTTTTTAAGTCTTATGACTTGAAGGGAAATCAAGAGAAGAGGATAATAGTGGAGCAAGAGATAGATAATAGGAAGAAGGGAAAAAATGATTTTCCCACATGTGAAAATTGTGGAAAGAATCACCCTGGTGCCTTCTTAAAATGAAAAAGAGTTTTATTCATGTGTGGTAAGAAAGGCTATCATTCTTGTGATTGTAATGGAAAAAAAGAAGCTGTAAATGTGCAATGATATAATTGTAAAGAGATGAGATATTATATAATTGATTGTCCAAAGCGTCAAGGAAATTTGGATCAAAAGAAGCAAATAGATCAAGGTCGATCTTATGTTGTTACTATAGTCAAAGTGGAATAATTAATGTATTTATGTTTTTGGATTAAAAAATTATGTTATTATATTTTGGTTATAAGAATAATGTGATATATAAAGATTTTAATACAGTACTTCTTCTTTAAGGATTTAAAAGAATGAATTATTTTGTTAATTATTTTGAGGTTATAAAGGTATTTTTCAATAAGAGATACATTATGTTGTTTGGAGAATCTGATGTTATGATTTATTTTTGAAATTTAGAGACCTTTTTAGACTGTTACTTTGGACATAAGTATTTTGGAAAAGTCTTTAGGTTGGAATGGATTAAGTTGAACATTGAATAGTATTTTTTAAGGTTAAAACATTTCTTAAGTTTATTTTTGGAATTTTATAATAATATAGTTTTAAGAAAAGGATAACCTGGAGGTCAGACAACAACTTGTTGCATCTGGAAAGTCCGCAAGACTTGAACCTACAACTGAAGGGAGATAAAGGTGCATCACCTACCACCGGCCTACGCGATGTCCTAGTTTGTATAATATAGTTTTTTTATTTAAATGTTATGATAGATGAAGTATAAGTTTATTTTTGTAACCCTATATAATTAATATAAATAGAATATTTTTGAATTTTATTATCTTTTAGATAGAAAGATGAGTTTGTGGTAAAAATTAGTTATAGGATGGAACTCTACTTGTCATGTAAGTATGCTTCCTTTTGTTCATATTCTATGAAGTAGATTGATTCATAAACACTAGGGAAAGGATATTAAAACCAAAAAAAATTCCCTAGTTCTTTCTTTTGTGATGAATCAAATGGCCCCTTGGATCATTGCATATTTATAGCTTTTCCCCCTGGTGGGGTCTGCCCTAGGCAGGTCAAAGGTGTGTGGGGGGGGGGGGGGGGTTACACCTTCCCGATTTTCCAAAACGGCTGGCTGTAATGGCCGGCCTTGGTGTAACCGCGGGACCCCCTCGGGTCCCGCCTCCAGGTGGCGCCAGCGGCCGGCACAGCCGGCCACCCCTTTGAAGACCGCTGTGGCATGATGGCACCGCACCCCACCGCCGCAGCCCCCTTGAATCTCCGGCACGGCGCGACGGTGCCGCGCCCCTCCACCGCGGCCCGCTCCTGGCCGAGGCCTCATTCAGCCTCACCGGCGTAGCGAGTCGACGCCGCGCACTACCTCTGCGGCCTGCTCCGGCCGCAGTCCTCTTCATCCCCGCGCGGTGCAACGTCACCGTGCTGCCTTCACCATAATAATCAACAAAGATGAAAAGGAAAAAGGGGAGGAGGATCGGTCGTGCTTGTGCGGTCCGATCTCTCCTCGTTATGACGATAACAAGCGGCCAATCTTTAAGCAATGAAGATCAATAAATGAAACTTGAACGAAGATAACCCCTACCTAAATTCAAGAAGGTTGATCACTTGATGAAGGAAGGAGATTCTATCATTGTTCCGTTGACGTTGCCACGGGATGAAGGCATCACTTCGTCAACGTCGAGAAGGAAGAAGTCGAGGTTGGCGCCGACATTCATCATGTTCCTCGATGAGGGAAAGAAGTCCTCTCAATCATCCCAAATCCCCTCTCTCAAGACTCTCCCCACTAGAGATTATGCCAACCCCATAATAATAAAGTATAACACTTTATTAAAGAGTTCTCATAAAGATTTCCAGAGAATTCGAAAATGTGCCAATTAATTAAAAGATGTTTTAGTTCATTAATGAATAGGGTTGACACATTAAATGGAAGATCAAAGGTTCAAGGGGGGTTAAAGCAGTTTAAGACCCGTATGGGTCCCATCCCTTAATATCCTCTCAAAGGAGGTTAAGTGTGGGTGGGCCCCACCAACAACCTCCCCCCTTGTAGGATATAACCAAATCAAAAATAAAATTGTGTGCAACACAATTTTTGTTCAATTTAAGATTAAACTCCAAAATAAAGTCAAACACGCATAAAACGAAACTACGGTAAAGGTCCCCTTAAGCAAATACCGGTGCTGTGGTTTCATTGGTGCCCTTGGATAAGTGTTTTTTGACCAAAATAAACCTTATGTAAAAAATATGATTCTTTTTAAGCCACTTGTGTTAGATTAGGGAATTTATTATATTTTATTTAAAGAAGAGTTAGAAAGGTCATATTCAAATTTTAATAACTATATAATTTTTAATATGAGGATATATAAGTGATATGGTCGACTATAAATAGTATTTAGAAATATAAAGTGATTATTTACATAATGGTAATTTATTCATAATTTTAGGAAATAAATTATCAAATTAAATGGCGACACAATAATAATGCAGTAATTGAATTATTAAAGGAAGAATCAATTAAATAATATTAAAAATATTAAAATAAATATAATTTTCCTTAATTAATGGAATTCAAGAATTTTATAGATAACATAAACATGTTAGTGAAATATTGGAAGTATTGGTTTGAAGATATCATGTTGGTTTGATATTTTTAAAAATAATTTTTTTAAATAGTATCGAAATTGACATAAATGATACTTTAAAATAAATATTATTTAATTAAATGTTATAAAATTCATAAAAATATCAGTTTCATCCAAATAACCATTATAATGTTAAAAATTATATAAATTATCCAATTGGGTTTTGTTTTTCATTTTATAGTAACTATATTAACCCTATATTATAAAAGGACAAGTAAACACAGTAAGAGTTAAACTGTTTAAGTAAGGTTTAAATCCAAAAGATAAGGTTAATTTTGTGGCCTAAACTTGTATAAAAATCATTGTATAATAGGATTTCTACCCATCATAATCTTAGAATTTAAATAAATTACTTTGGATCTATTTGAAACAGAAAATAAATTTATAATAAATTAATATTTTAAGATATTCCAAAAGTATCCTTCACATCTCTTATAAAAGGGAGCCCTTCCTTCTCTTTGATTCACACATATAAAGCCCTTTAGTTTCGAAAAAACTTACCCATTTCTCCTACCAAATTTCCTAAATTCATCCTAAAGGCCATACTTTGGGCAGAAATCCATTCTAAGGGGTCCTTTTGTACAAACCAAAATGAGATACCAGAAAAAGAAGAGGTTAACGCACCCTCGACTAAAGGAAAGTACAAGGTAAGGGTTGATTTAGAAATCTCATTATTATATGAGATTGTTTATGCGTAAGTATTTATAGAGAAATATTTATAATCCATTTCCATGTTTATTAATAATGTTTTCAAAAAGAATATTTTTTAATGTTTTATGTAAGGGTCTCTTTAACTAAAACATCATTTTAAATGTTTTAAAGATTTATTCTTCTAAATCTTTCTCATTAATGTCCATGTTTTCAAAATAGTTTTAAGATTTTATTTATATGGGAATTAATGTTTTAAAATGTTAATTCCTTTCAAAATTTTCAAATTGGTATGAGACACTTTGATTCAAAAATCTATTTTAAATGTCTTCTTTTATAAATTGTGCGACTTTTTAATATTTTCAAAGTAAAAAATGGATATTTCTCTCAAAGAGTTTTAATTATTTTATTAGATTATTTTCATATATGTCAATATCCTTTTTTGTATTTTATGCTTAATTGAGGTTGATTTGTTAAGATAAAATCTACCATATTATATTTAAGGGTTTATGATATGTTTGACTATGGATGAGCTATTTTGATACCATTCATGGTTTATGGTTAATGTATTAAAATTTCATATGATAGTTTTTAATAAGAATGTTAATATTGGTTATGTTTTACCCCTTTTATAAGAGGAATGAATTGGACTTAGTAAGTGATGGGTGGGGTCCGCTATAGCCCCTCGATGCATCAGTAGGTCTCTTGAGACAAACTAGTGTCTTGGCATAAGCCTTTGATGGTATGGTTATGTATGGTCTTGGAACGAGGCCTTGACAATGTGCTAATGATTTCCAGGATTATGCATTCCCTCATTATAAGATTAGTTATTGATATTACATGAAATTATTTGACTAATAGAATATCCATGCGAATGTTTAAATGAAATTATTTTATTTATTCTTGCCATATTATGTTCAATTTTATGTTTAAAAGACTTGTGTTTCAGTTTTATACTTGCCTTAAAGTTTATGGTTATTTATGAAAGCTTATGCTGTATTGTTTAACCTTACTGAGCATTTGAGCTCACCTCTTTCTTATTTTTATTTTCTCAGGATGATAAGAAGTGTTTTATGATTGATATGTAGGGTTAATCTAGGAGAATAATTTTGTTCTAAAAGGATTATCTATGTTATATTTTATGTTTAAAATTTTAATGTAAAGTTCATGTTTGTAATATATTTTCCAAGACTGCTAAACTTATTGGTCCTTTGGGATTTTATTCCTTGTAATCATTCTAATGTATTAAAATAATGCACTGACTCTAGGCATCTGGGGTCGGGGAGTTACATAAAAGCTCATGTAATAAGTTACATTCCCTATATCCCAATAGAGTGAGATACTTCATGTAACAACACTTGGGATAGAGAGTAGGCCACCATGGAAACACTCTATCATGGTACATGGTGACTTAACCCAATGCCCATATCATATAACTGGTGCGAGTCATCATGCTCAACACCTGATGTGAGGGAGTGTGATTTCCCTCCTATCTCAACACCCCTTACCATCATACACGGTCTGTGTAAATTTTTAATCATATTTATAATTAATGGACAGGAGGAAAAACCTCTCATGCCATGCATATATTAAGCCCATATAAAGTAATCATCGTATTTGTAATGCAATACATAAGGAAATACATCTCATGATTTCATTTATATGACCCATTATAATCAATGGAGTCATTACATTTATATTATAATACTCAAGTCAATACCTCTTATGCATTACAAAATCCAGGTTCAATTCTATTATGATCTAATAGTTCATATACGCATTCATAAAACATAAACAATAGTTGTGACCTTACCACCCTTATAAAACATTCTAAGGGATCCATTTCATTTAAAACATTTAATTTCATTTAAGATAAATAAAACCATCAATCAAATGACCTTCCATTTTAAACATGCCATAAAATTAAACAAAACATGGAAATTAGTTTTACAAGGTTCAAAGAGGCACTTAGGAGGTGCCACGATCAGCTGGGAAATTACCTACATGGGTAATCCCATTTACAAAGAAAGTCAAGAACTTAAGTGGTGTTTGGTTCAAATTAAACATTTATCAAAGGAGGGAAAGTTCCATTTCATAACATCAATAAAGGCCATGTCTCAAACATGCCATATACTAATCCATGGGAGCAAAGAATAGAAGAACAATCAAGGCAATATGTCTAAGCATGCTATAAACCACTAGTAATCACTTTATAATTTCAAAGACAACAATCCTCAACTGAGGAGTTTTATTATAAGAACATGACAATTGTTCTTAAAATAATTCATTGATTATACTTAACATCAATTTTAATTCATGTTATAATTCATCAAAATAAGCATTTCAAATTGACTAACAAACATGGAAATTTAACTTTTAAAGGTTCAAATGGAATTAATAAGGTTTCATTATCATTCATACAATCACATAAGAAGGTAACTATATAATGTATTGGACCTCTCCAGTATATTACTTTGTAAAAATCTAGTGTTTGAGGTGTTCTGAGAGGTTAAGGAGACTTATTTCTAGCACTTTCCCCAATTTCTATTCCTATAAACAGTATTTCCAGTTTTGTGAATAATGTCGTTAGTGAGACATTTGTGAACAGTGTCATCAGTGAGACATTTGTGAATAGTGTCGTCGGTGAGACATTTGTGAATAGTTCATCAGTGATACATTTTTGAATAGTGTCATCGGTGAGACATTTGTGAATAGTGTTGTCAATGAGACATTTGTGAATAGTGTTCTCGTGAGACGTTTGTGAACAATGTCATCGGTGAAACATTTCTGAACAGTGTCATCGGTGAGCCATTTGTGAACAATGTCTTCAGTGAGACATTTGTGAATAGTGTCATCGATGAGGCATTTGTGAATAGTATCGTTGGTGAGACATTTGTGAATAGTTTCGTCAATGAGACATTTGTGAACACTGTCCTCAGTGAGATATTTGTGAACAATGTCCTCAGTGAGACATTTGTGAACAATGTCATCAGTGAGACATTTTTGAATAGTGTCATTGGTGAGACATTTGTGAATAGTGTCCTCGGTGAGACATTTGTGAATAGTGTTTCCAACTTCCTACAGTTTCACCCCTTTGATATTTTCTTTGACATTAAACACATTCATAGACTTTTTTTAAGGGATTTAAGGCCAATTAAAAGAACATAACTTCTCTCTTAATATTCCTAAGTGTCCAGGTGCCATTACTTGGTCAAAATGCGTAGCCTTGATAGATCCTCTTTTAATGGAAAATATAAACCGTATCTTAAACCGCTGCTCCATTTATATTTTCAAAAAGGTACAAGATATCTTCTTTTTTAATGGATTTAAGGTCGATGAAAAGACCATAACTTATATCTTAATATTCCTAAGTGTTTGGGTGCCTTTACTTGGTCAAACCACGTAGCCTTGACAGATCCTCTTTTAATAGAAAATATAAATCGTATCTTAAACCGCTACTCTATTTAGATTTTAAAAAAGGTACAAGATATATTCTTCCCTTGTTCTCCCTTCTTGTTTCCCTTGGTACGAGATGCCTAGAGTTATTCCTCCCATAGGAGTCGTGCGATCAAACTGCAATCCTTGGATCATGTTTCCCTTATAGTTTTCCTATTGCATGTACACCTTCTATTTTGGTGTAACTAGGAAGTATCGACCCATGTTCGATATAAGGTATGTTCTACCATTGTTCTTCTAGGTTCATCAATATGTTTCCTCCTATTTCTCCTTTACATGTGATGGAATGTGATCTCCATGTTTCTAATGTATATTTTTTAGGTGTTAGTTGATGCGGTGGTGTCGCAACATCCTCAGGTTGATGCAGTCATTACAGCAGAGGTGATCACGATCCATTTTGTTGGACCATTCTCATGAAAAGAGCGTCAAAAACCTTTTGAGGTAGGGGACTCATGGATTCTCTTTTGTATTTATGTGTAGTAGTAGAGTTAATATTATTTATCCCACTGGATCACAATGGAATTGACATAATAAATATTTGAATTAGATTAAAGAATTGGTATCTTTTTCTTAGCAATGTTATTGCCTCTTGTTTTGCTATATAGTGATATATCTATTCTTTGCATGTTTAACATTTTTTTCGGGATGTAAATTTGTAAAGAATTTAAATTTATATTAATTTTAAATTAGTTTTCTAAAGATAAAGAGGAATTTTTAATGAATTCTGTTTCTGTTTTTGTGCTTTGATGATAATCAAATGGATGCAGTTATGCATGTTTAATTGAATCGGTTAATTCAAGATGGAATAAGGAACTAGTTGTGTTATAAATATAATGCATTATATGTTTATGAGTCACCTTCTTGTTTGTAAAGTCCAATAACCTTATGCTTTGGAGCTGTGATTGCTCGTTGTGTGTGAAGGCCGAATGCCTTATTTAGGGCTAGAGCCCAATTTCTATGTTGTTTGTTTCCTACTACTTGTGATGTGACGTGAGCCTGGGATGGCTGATCTAGGAGGGTATTGTAGTATGTGGGATAGGTATTCCCAGTGGTTGTAGTGTCAGCAGTTTATTCCTAGAGTGGTGAGATACATCAATTTATGCATTTGGGTTTTGGGGATGACATTAGAGATGATGAAACAGGTTGGATGTGAATGTTGGATGCTTGTTGAATCTTGTTGTTTGTTTATCTGCTTTAATTTACCCATTACTTGAGGTATAAGGTCTTTCTTACCCTCCTTACAAAAGAGTCAAATACACGCGAGGTATGCCACATGCTTTCTGTGTTTAGCTTCTCAAGGATGGATGGGTCTGCGCTCCTATTATAGGTGGAAAAGACTCGACGAGTAGTTCATCTACTCACTATGTTAAGACCCTTGTGTTTAGAATATTAGAATAATTTTCTAGAATACATAGAATTATGGAAAAGTTATAATTTTGTTAAATAAATGAATAAATGATGTTAACCCATGGGATTAGAGCTTGCTGGGATGCAATGTTGAAGTTATGTTTCTAAGAATCTATGGACCCGGTTTGGTTATACCTAGAGGGAATGGAACTTTTTTGTGATGATAATGAAATGTAATGTTGAAAATGTTAATGGTTAATTAATGTTTAAAGAATTAATTAACATAAAGTAAAACTGATAAAAAGGGATAAATTAACTTAATATAGATCTTTAAATGGTTGTGTGCTTATAGGATATCTATTCTTAGTAGTGGCATTCAGGAGTCCGAGAGATGTTAGCTGCAGTTGAGTCTAAGACTAGGTTATGCTCATAGTGTGGTTGTGAGATATATTATATTCTGTAATTTTTGTGTTTCTATATGCTACCTCACCCTTTCAGTTAGGGAAACTGACACCCTAGGGATTCTGAGCCCTAAGGGGGTGTTTTCCCCAACATCCCAGTGGGAGGATGGATGGATAACTTCCCCCTTTGGCCCTGCTCTCTTCTCTTGGTAGTTACTTGTGATGGTATGCACAACGGTTAGTTTTTACCCCATATATGTGTGTTGTGGGATGTGTTGGATTGTGGTCAATTCACACACATATATTATAGATATAGTTTCTTACATACTACTATGGGTATAACATGTATAGGCTGTGATGGATTAAGGATCCTTACTCGGTGTATGGGCTGTAATGGCTTGAGGCATAATACCCGATGTATGATACACATTATATGGGATGTGGTGGATCCCAAGAAATACCTATTTACTTCTGGTTTTTTGGATGGTGTGGTGCTTTTCCCAGGTATCTGCGGGCAAGCCTTTGTGTTGTGCAAGGTGCATGTAGTGGTGCTATGCCCAGGTGTCTTCAGGCTAGCCTTTTTGGAGAGAGATGCTTAGGACGTGAGACATTGGGGAAAAGTAGAAAATCAATGGGGAAGTGGTAGTAGGGTACCCTTGATATTATTTATTATATTATATACTCTTGTATGTGATACTTAGTGAGAGTATCCATGGTGAGGATGAGAACTTAGTATACCAGTTTAGGTGACGAGTTAGTTTCACTTGCTGTTCACTGTGCTTTAGTATGATTTCTTTACTTTTTCATGAGATAGTCTGGGGAGGGTACTACTGAGTATAATGTTATACTCACCCTACGTTATATAAAATATTTTTTAGGTCACTTAGAGTTGGTTGGATATCTGGTTGGTTACTACTAGCTTGGGGTTACATGAGCTGTTTGGGCTTCATGGTCGTTGCTGTTTTATTTTCTTTTGGTACTTAAAGTTTTTTCCTTTTAGTTGTATTATTTTTTCATGAAATTACATATGTGTACTTGGGATTTATTTTATATTATAGTATGAGTAGGAGTTGATTGGTGTCTGTCTTATCTCTCTCTTTTGCATGTGTTCTCTTAGAGGGTAATGCCTCCCATTTGTGTGTTTACTATACCCTTGGTGCCAGTCTCTAACCCGAGGCCTACTGGATGTGGGACTCGGGGGTCATTATCTCTCTTCTCACATTGTCGGCCTAGGAGGGGTATGCTTTGTGGGGAGGGGGTCATGAAAAAGTGGTATTAGAGGTCTAGTTGAGGGATAGAATAGAGTTTGGAGTTATGAATAGGTGAAGTTTCACGAGTTAGTAGGGAAACGATGCCAACTAAGTTTAGAAAGCACTGTAAACACTAGAGACTGGCTGAGACACATGTATTTAGGGCCCCCTACGATCTAATTCATAAACCTTTAAGTTTATAGTGGATACTAAATAAGGTGATACTCATTTTAGGGTAGAGGCCTAGGAAAAGATCATGCATCATTCTTATTTGAACCTTTGTTTGAATGGGTAAACCTTGGTATAGGTTAA
Source organism: Viscum album (assembly GCA_963277665.1). Lineage (NCBI taxonomy): Eukaryota > Viridiplantae > Streptophyta > Magnoliopsida > Santalales > Viscaceae > Viscum > Viscum album. The sequence goes on along the minus strand of OY728164.1, from coordinate 477,184,806 downwards.
CCTAAAATGTATAAAATAAAATAATTAATTAATTTTAAAGTCTTCCATATTCTAGGATTAGGAATTATAACTATTTTTTCTTTTATAGGCATGTCTCCAGGTTGACATCCTCATTAGGTTTGTGCAGAATATGTTCAGTAGGTTGCACCAGTATGTCGCTACAGAGTAAAGGTCAACAATGATGAAACCTAGAGGAGGACACTCCGAGTGTTTCAAATATAGAGTCTATAGAAGTACGAGGGCTCTATTTCAAATGTAGTCATAAAATACCGGTTGTAAGAGGTTGTGATAGCTCTCAGTTTGATCCGTGCTCGGAAGGAGCATTAAGTGTCGTTGGTTGTGATGATTCTGCATGGGGTAGCAAGGCAGTGGTGGTTTTTATTCCTCAAGGATCACAAGGAGTCGGTGATCTCATGGGATAAGTTCCTAGAGTAGAGAAAATTTTCTTTCTTTGATCGTGAAGGAATCTAGTTTTCAGGAGATGATTACCCTTCAGTAGGGGAGATCCAGTGTATAGGAGTTCGAGATATGTTTTTGGAACCTTCTTTGATATGCTTCAGACCTGTTTTCAGACGAGGAGGCAAGAGAGAGCCATTTCAAGGAGGATTTGTGCCCAAAGATCCAGTGTCAAGTCACCCCGTTTATGCTGACGACATATCTTGAGGTGCTAGCGAGGGAAGATATCATCAAAAAGATGTTAGGCAGAACTAGATCATCACAATAGGGGAGTCATTAGGATTCCTCATGAAGCAGAGCTATGGTCCAGGGTTCTTGGTTTTCAGGGAAGAAGAGTTTCTGTTGGGCCGGGGGTAGGTCCCAACCCTCAGTATCTCATTTATTTGGGGTCAGCGTCTCTCAGGACTATGCTAATGGATCAGACACTTTTTTTCTTGTGGAGACCAAGGTCATAAGCAACAAGAGTGCCTGACCTTTGTAAGCTGTTAGTGTGCACCCGTTTCTCTGCTTCAGGTTCCTCTGTTGAGGTAGTTTTAGCCAAGGCAGTAGTAGCAGGTTGCACCAACTTTGGATTAGTAGAGGGCAGATGAGGAAGGAATAGGACAGCCCTAGGATTCTCTTTGTCCTCATAGAGTAGACTTCAGTCATGGTGGTGGTATTCATCAAGGTAAGAGAGGCCATGGAGCATGTTATGGTCAGCTTTATACTTTAGTGTTTCCAGCGTCAGGCGAGCCATATGTTGTTCAAGGTACCCTTTACTTGTTTTCTACTTGGGTGTATGCCTTTTTTTATTTAGGATAAATGCACTCCTTCATATCACATTCCCTTTTCCATGATTTGGGACTTGAGGTAGATAGGCCAGTGCCCTTGGCATTGACTATACCAGTTAAAGGCTGAGCTAACTTGTTTAAAGTATGTAGAGACTGTGAGATAGTGTTGGGGAAGAACCACACTTGGGGAGATTTACTATGTTTACAGATACAACCATATGATTTCATCCTCTACATGGATTGGTTTTATTTGGTGCATGCTATTGTGGATTTCTTTTAGAGGTAGGTGGTGTTCTTCGATGCTGATGGAGATCCAATAGTTTTTGTTGGCGAGTGAGACCCTAAAATGGGTCAGAGACATGTTCTATCCCTATTATCCTTGATGGATTAGTTACTACTAATTTCATTAGAGGTTCAATAGTTTTTATTTCCCAGGGTCATAGAAGAGTACCCTGATGTCATTCCAAAAGTGGTCTCAACATTACCCCCTCGACAAGAGATCGAGTTCGGGATCAAGCTAAAACTAGAAATGTCTCCTATCTCGATGTCTATATATAGGATGAATCCTTTTGAGTTCTGAGAGCTACATATATAGCTCGATGGTCTATTGCAGTGTGGTTTTATTTGACCGAGTGTGTTACCATGGGGTGAACCATTTTTGTTCATGAAGAAGGATGATGACAGTTTGTGGTTGTGTATCGATTATCATCACTTTAACCAAGTGATAGTGAAGAACCACTTTCCTCTTCCATGGATTGATGATTTTTTTGATCATCTTAAGGGTTTATGTTGGTTCTCAAAGATTGATTTTTCATTCAGCATATCATCAGATGCGTGTGAAGAATGATGATATTCCAAATACTGCCTTTCATTTCTATCACGGGCATTATGAGTTTTTTGTGACGTATTTTGGTCTGATGAATTCTCCAGCTATGTTCATGGGTTTATGAACACTATGTTCTATGAGTTCCTAGATAAGTTCATGGTGGTAATCATTTACAACATCCTTGTGTACTCCGTGTCTGAGGAGGAGCAAGCAGAGCATCTGTATGACATTTTTGGGAGTTCTTTGTTTAAAACAACTATTTGGGAAGTTGTTGAAGTGTGATTTTTGGTCCAAAGAAGTCCATTTCTTGGGGAATGTTTCATCCCAATAGGGAGTAACTATGGATTCATTGAAGATATAAGCAGTTGTGTCTTGGGCAGCCCCCAAGATAATGGAATAGGTGAGAAGTTTCCTTGGTCTTGTAGGCTATTATAGGAGTTTTTTAGCCGATTTCTCTCAGGTTGAAACTCCTCTAATATAATTTTATAGAAAGGATCAGACATTCATATGGACTGATCAGTTTCAGGAAACTTTTGAGTATCTAAAGGAGAATTTGGTCAGTGCTCCAATTCTTTGTCTGCCAGCAAATGAAGTTTAGTTTGAGGTTTTTTTGACGCTTCATGTCTGGGGTTAGGATGTGTTTTGATGTAGCAAGGATAAATTATTTCTTATGGGTCTTGACATTTACATCCCCATGAGAGTAACTATTCCACCCATGATCTTGAGTTGTAAGCAGTGGTGTTTTTCCTAAAGTTTTGTAGACATTACCTCATCGAAGAGTGCTTTGTGGTCTTCACTGATCATAAAATCTTGAGGTATGTTTTCTCCCAGCATGACTTGAATTTGTGACAATGTCGGCGGATGAAGTTCTTACAGGATTAAAACTTCAAAATCTCATATACAATTGGTAAGGGGAATTTTTTAGCTGGTGCACTGAGTAGGAAGTCGCATAGTGATGCAGTGCATGAATCAGGTGATTCTTGGAGAGTAATGAAAGAACTTTCAGTATTATATCTAGATATGTGAGAAGTTGTGGGAAGAGGTTGTCTTTTTTATATGACAGTGCAGTCATTTTGGTAAATCAGGTGAAAGATTCCCAGTTTGGGGATCTTGAGGTGGAGTTCTGGATAGACCAATTTGTTTGTGGTGAGGCCCCTAATGGCTGGTCTGAGGATGAACACCACCATGTGTTGTTTCAGGGAAGAATTTTCATTCCTTTAGTGATGTGTGAGACAGTTATTAGATATTTACATAGTTCTTCCTTAGTAGTACATCCTGGCATGAAAAATATGTACCTAGATTTGAGGAGTCAATTTTGGTGGCCTGAGTTAAAGCATGAAGTTGCAGAGTTTGTGTCTCGATGTTTGGTGTGTCAGAAGGTGAAGGCCGAGCACCATGTTCCCGGTGGGTTGATCCAGCCGTTAGATGTTCCTCAGTGGAAGTGGGAGGAAATATAGATGTACTTTTTTACTGGTTTACCTTGAGCTCTAGGAGGCTATGATTCTATATGGGTAGTTGCGAATCATTTGATGAAATTCACCCACTTCATGGAAATTAAGGAGTTGAGATCAGTGGAGGTTTTATCGAGGAATTATCTAGAGGAGGTGGTGAGACTACATAGAGTCCTGAGGATGATCATTTCCAATCGAGATCCTCATTTTATTTCCAAGGTGTAGAGAGTTATCTAGTATATTTCTTATTCTTAGCTATGTATTAGCACTTCTTTTCAATCGTAGATGTATGGTCAGATAGAATAGATTGTCCAGACCCTTGAACACATGTTGAACTCTTATGTCATGGATTTTTGGAGGTTCGTGGATGAGGCACTTAACCTTGGTAGATTTCACCTACAACAATAGTTTCCACTCCACCATCGATATGACACTATTTTAATCCTTGTATAGGAGACCTTGATATTCATCATTATGCTGGATAGGGGTCAGAGAGTTAGAAAATATCTAGTCAGAACTAGTATAGAATATGATAGATATGGTTTAGGTGATTTGTGAGAGGATGAAGGTAGTGCAGGATAGTCCTAAATCCTATGTAGATTATAGGATGTTACCTTTTCAGTTTGATTTTGGGGATCATGTGTTTCTAAATGTGAATCCCCATCATGGGTAGTGGAGGTTTGGTCACGAGAGTAAGGTTTATCCCCAGTTTTTTGGGCCTTTAGAGGTGTTGGATCGTGTTGGAGCAGTGGCATATCGGGTAGCACTTCCCCCATAGATGAGATGGATACACAATGTTTTTCATAATCCACAGCTCCATCATTATCTTCATGATGACTCTCACATCATCGATTGGGGTGATATCAATGTTGATGATGATGCAACCTTTGAGGAGAAGCCTGTAGAGATCCATGATCACAAGGAGAAGGTGTTGAGAGGGAGTGCTATTACCTTGGTTCATGTCATGTGGAGACACGGTGGTGTGGAGGAGAGTACTTGGAAACATGAGTCATAGATACACACTCAGTACCCTGAGTTTTTTGATGTTTAGCTCTTTTATTATAACTATGTTTGTTTTTTGGTTGTATACCTTTCCTATTTATGAGATGGATTTATTTTATTGCTTATTGTGGATTACTCCCTTTCGAGAGGTATCTCCCCTAGGAGAGTGTTTAGGAACCGAATGTGGTTACTGCATGGTTTCGTGTTATTCCTTTGAGGAAGTTCTTGATCTATTTTAGCGGTGAGAGCCTTGAGAGGTATCTCAAAGGGTGGTTGTTTAGACCCCCCTTTTTTTATGTTTCATATCTGGGTTGGTTTTGAATTCTCAAGGACGAGAATATTTTGAGAGGTATTTGATATAATGGATCAGACCTCTCCAATCCATTACTTTGTAAAAATATGATTTTTGAGGTGTTTTGGGAGGTCAAGGTGACTTATTTATAACACATTTTCAAAATTCCAGTTTTATGAACAATGTTTATAGTTTTTTGAACAGTGTCATCGGTGAGACATTTGTGACTAATGTCATCAGTGATACATTTTTGAACAGTGTATTCAGTGATACATTTGTGAATATTTTCATCAGTGAGATATTTGTGAACAGTGTCGTCGATGAGACATTTGTGAACAGTGTCGTCGGTGAGACATTTATGAACATTGTCGTCGGTGATACATTTATGAATAGTGTCGTCAGTGATAAATTTCTGAATAGTGTCGTCGGTGAGACATTTGTGAATAGTGTTGTCAGTGAGATATTTGTGAGCACTGTCGTTAGTGATACATTTGTGAAAAGTTTCATCGATGAGAGATTTGTGAAAAGTGTCGTCGGTGAGACATTTGTGAACAGTTTTATCAATGATACATTTGTGAATAGTATCATCAGTGAGACATTTGTGAATAGTGTCATCAGTGATACATTTGTGAATAGTGTTGTCAGATGAGACATTTGTGAACAGTTTTGTCGGTGAGACATTTGTGAACAGTGTCTTAGGTGAGACATTTGTGAACAGTGTCCTTGGTGAGACATTTGTGAATAGTGTTGTGGGTGAGACATTTGTGAAAAATGTCCTTGGTGAGACATTTGTGAATAGTGTTGTGGGTGATACATTTGTGAACAGTTTCATTGGCGAGGCATTTGTGAATAGTGTCGTTAGTGAGACATTTGTGAACAGTTTCGTCGGTGAGACATTTGTGAATAGTGTTTCCAACTTCCTATAGTTTCACCCCTTTAACATTTTCTTTAATGTTAAACAAATTCAAAGCCTTGTTTTAAGGGATTTAAGGCTGATTCAAATACTTAACTCCTATATTAATAGTCCTAATTGTTTGGGTTCCTTTACTTGGTCAAACCACATAGTCTTGACAAATTCACTTTTAATGGAAAATCTAAACCGTATCTTAAATCACTAATCCGTTTAAATTTTCAAAAAGGGAAAAGTTATATTCTTCCCTTATTCTCCCTTCTTATTTTCCTTGGTACAGGATTCTCAGAGTTCTTCATCCCATAGGATTCATGCGATCAAACTACAATCCTTGGATCGTGTTTCCCTTGGAGTTTTCCTACTACATGTGCACCCCTTGTTTTGGTGCAACCAGGAAGTGTCGATCCATGTTCGATATAAGTTATGTTCTACCACTGTTATTTTGGATTCCTCAATATGTTTCCTCCCATTTCTACTTACCTTGTGATTTCATGTGATCTCCATGTTTCTAATGGATCTTTCTTGGGTGTTAGTTGATGTGGTGGTGTCACGACGTCCTCAGGTGGATGCAGTCGTTGAGGTAGAGGTGATCACGATCTATTTTATTGAACTATTATTATGCAAAGAATGTCAGAAATCTTTTTAGGTAGGGGATTCTTGGATTCTATTTTCTATTTATGTGCAATAGTAGAGTTATCCTAATTTATCGCACTAGATCACAATATAATTGACATAATAAATATTTGAACTGGATTAAAAAATTGGTATCTTTTTCTTAGCGATGTTATTTCCTCTTGTTTTGATAGATAGTGTGATATCTATTATTTTTTTGTTTAGCATGTTATTCTTGATGGAAATTGGTAAATAAAGTAAACTAGGATTAATTTTAATTTAGTTGGATAAAGATAAAGAGGTATGTTTAATGAATCTGGTTGTTGTTGTTGTGATTTGATGATAATGAAATGGATGCAGTTATAAATGTTTAATTGAATCAATTAATTCAATATGGAATAAGGAACTGGTTGTGTTATAAAGATAATTCCTTGTAGGGTTTTGAGTTACTCTCTTGCTTGTAAGGGCCAAGCGCCTTATGCTTTGGCGTTGTGAGTGCTCGTTGTGTGTGAAGGTTGAATGCCTTGTTTAGTGCTAGAGCCCAGTTGCTATGTTGTTTTTTTACTATTGCTTGTTATTTGATGTGAGCCTAGGATGGATGATCCTGGAGGTTGTTGTGGTATGTGGGATAGGAAGGCCCAGTGGTTGTGGTGGTAGAAGTTGATGCCTAGAGCGGTGAGATGCATCAGTTTATGCATGTGGGTGTTAAGGAGGACACTGGAGATGATGAAATGTGTTGGATGTGAATGTTATATGATTGTTGAATGTCGTTGTTTTTTATATACTTTAATTTACCCACTTATTGAGGAATATGGTCTTTATTAACCTCCTTCCAAAATAGGAGAATATGCACGGGGTATGCCACATGCTTTCCATGTTTAGCTTCTCAAGGATAGATGGGCCTGTGCTCCTGCTATAGGTGGAAAAGACTCTACTGGTAGTTCATCTACTCGCTGTGTTGATCCCCTTATGTTTGGAAGATTATAATGATTTTCCAAAATACTTGGAATTATAGAAAAGTGATAATTTTGTTAAATAAATTACGAAATGATGTTAACCCATGGGATTGGAGCTTTCTGGGATGCAATGCTGATGTTATGTTTCTGAGAAGCCGTGGACTTGGTTTGGTTATTCCTAGAGAGAATGGAACTTTGTTGTGATGATAATGGAATGTAATGTGGAAAATGTTAATGATTAGTTAATATTTAAAGAATTAATTAACGTAAGGTGCAACTGATAAAAAGGGATAAAGTAACTTAATATAGCTATTTAAATGGTTGTGTACTTATAGGACATCTAGTCGTAGTAGTGGCATCCGAGAGTCTAAGAGATGTTAGATACATTTGAGTCTAATAATGGGTTATGCCCATAGTGTGGTTGTGAGCTATATTATATTATATACTTTTTTTGTTTCTATATGCTACCACACACTGTCAGTTAGGTAAATTGACACCCCAGGAATTCTGATCCCTGGGGGGTGTTTTCCCCAATATCCTGGTGGGAGGATGGATGGATGACTTCCCCCTTTGTCCCTACTCTCTTCCTTGGTAGTTACTTGTGCTGGTATGCATGGAAGTTAGTTTTCCCCCCATATATGTGTGTTGAGAGTTGTGACGGCTTATAGTTAATTCACACACATATATTCTAGATATAGTTTCCTATGGGCTACTATAGGTATAACATGTATAGGATGTGATGGCTTGAGGATACTTACTCAGTGTATGGTCTATAATGAATTGAGGCATAATAATTGATGTATGATACACATTATGTGGGTTGTGGTGGATCTCAACAACTACCTAGTTACTTCTAGTTTTGTGGATGATATGGTGCTTCACCCAAGTTTCTGCAGGAAAGCCTTTAATTTACATGAGGTGCATGTGGTGGTTCTATGCCCAGGTGTCTTCGGGCTAGCATTTTTGGAGAGAGATGATTAGGACGTGCGATATTAGGGAAAAGCAGTAAACTTGTGGGGAAGTGGTAGCGGGGTACCCTTGATATTATTTATTATATTATATACTCATGTTTGCGATACTTAGTGAGAGTAGCCATGGTAAATATGGAAACTTAATATACTTATTTAGGTGATGAGTTAGTTTCACTTGTTGTCCACTATGATTTAGCTTGATTTCTTTAATTTTGAACAAGAGGCTCTAGGGAGGATTCTACTGATTATACTGTTATGATCAACCTTGTTATATAAATTATTTTTTAAGGTCGCTTGGAGAATGTTAGAGATCAGTCTGTTTACTACTAGCTTGGGGTTATAGGAGCTGTTCAGGTTTCATGGTCACTGATGTTTTATTTTATTTTAAAAATTTCAGTTTTTCCTTTCAATTTTAGTAGTTTTTTCATGAAATTACATATGTTTACTTGGGATTTATTTTATATTGAAGTCTGAGTAGGATTTTGTTGGTGTCTATCTTATCTCTCTATCTCTCGCATGTGTTCTCTTAGAGGGTAATGCATCCCATTCATGTGTTTACTGTACCCTCGGTGCTAGTCTCCAACCTGGGGCCTTCTAGAGGCGGGACTCGAGGGTCATTATCTCTCTTCTCACATTACCAGACCAAGAGGGGTACACTTTATGGGGAGGGGTCATGAAAAAATCTATTTATAATCTAACCCAAATTCTTAGATTATGTTTAGGTTATTTTAAACAATTAATACAAAGATGAAATTAAATATATCACACCCATGGGGTGTCTGTGGTTTAGGTTGAAAACATCTAGTTACACAACAATGCTCTACAAGTGAAATACAAGGCCTGAGGATCAATTTAACATGAAGGAACTAATTTAAAAAAAATCATAGAAAAGGCCGACATAAGGCACCATGGAAACATTTATAAATCAAAAAAATCTTTAGGAATAAGTTTTAGACCACCTAACTCTTACTTAGGATGACCTACTCATCCAATATCAACGTTTGATTCGATCCGGTTTTGAGGAGATCTAAGAAATAGACCTTATCCCTAAAAATAGGGAAAATGAGCTTGCACCAAAATAACACATCCAATAGGAAACTAAATGTATAATGATTAAAATTTAATTGAAATATTACCATTAAAAATCTATAGAGATCAATGGTGATCAATTCTGACATCAAATGTAGGAGTTACCGAGAATCCTCAGTTAGACTTGGGCTGGGAGAAACCCACAAGCAGGAGGGCCTCACACAGCTGCTAGAAGATAAGGAAAAATTAAAATGAGTCAAAAACACATTAAAGGAAAATAGGCCATTTTGAATTCAAAACTTGGGTCGAACGATTTGGATTCATGGTTTGGCCAAACCATGCACTATCCGTGTGTCTCCCATTTCCTAAGAAACCACCTCGCATGGTTTGACCCACATAGTTACCCTAACCATGCGCCAATCATGCAGTGAATAGTGTAAGGGCATTGCCTAAGTGGAACTACCCAAGAAAGATAGGCACTCAGTTTGGATAAACTATGCACAGCCTATATGGGGCACATCTGCACCTCTGAAACAGGCTGCACCTCTTTCTATTGAGGGTTGAACAATTTCAGACAAACTATGCACCCTCTGCAGACCCTCAAAACATGGAATTCCTGGCCTTGATGATCCTGAAACTCGACAATACCTCCAAGGGACCTCTCAATCCTTCACCCAAGTCTATGAAAACATGTTGAAGTGTTATAACTCTTGAAATTTCATTATGAAGCTCATTTTGTAAAACGACCCATCCAATAAATGAAAAAAAATTCAAATTCATTTGGATTTTTGTCTGGTTCAAAAACACAGGTTGTTACAAACTCTGCACCCTAGAAATTATCATCCTAAAGAAGGATTTAGAAACAACTAAAAAATAACGCAACCTACAAGGGTTGTGAATATTTTTTCAAAAAACCACATTTCATTCCTAAATTCCCAACACACCACCAATATTTAATTTAATCAGATACCACTTAAGCTGATACCATTTATCTAGAGACACAATAATGTCTTCATATCATTAAAAATCTAGCCAAAGGTTCTCCCCACCTTAGGATTAAACATTAGAAAGGGGGAAAATTTTGAGCCAAGGTATTTCCTACCATCAGAATTGCCTTACAAGGCATGATCTAAGCATTCTAACAATGATTCAAACATGATTCCTTTTACTGGGCGAACCTGATTACATTCTAGGTTATAGAAGATACCTCCGTAAGAGAAACAGTCGAATCCTGAAAAACCTAAAAAAATTGGTCATGTATGCTTTCCACGAAAGAAATAGCTGACCCTTTAAACCACACTTTCCTTAGCTTGAAAAAGTGCTTCAAATAGTTTCATCCTACCATACCCATTAAACAATAAGGATCATGATTCAATCCCCTTAGACTAAATTATCTTGAAGATTCCAGAATTAAATGACCGAAACATTTCAACAGAACAAAAATGAATTCCTTTTAAGAATATTACGTTTACAACATACACAATCATCAAATCTTATACTAACTTCCGGTGATGTTACTCAGTCAACCATCACTTTACCATTTAATCCATCATGGCTAAGCATGAACAAGGGTGTATGTCATGACCCGACCCAACATGGATCGAGCTGCGACTCCCCAAGCCCGCATCCATAGGCTAAGGGCTGGCGTCTGGAACTGAGTAGGATATCACAGACACATGCGAGGCCTTATCCTATCGTACCTGTATGGACACACCCACATACACCTCCATGAAACAATGTAGAGATATATATCACTAAAAATAAATGCATGCATAAATATATCCCAAACCAGAGTACAATAGAATCAAAAAAAGGAAAAAAATAGGGGCCACCAAAATAAAATTGTAAAAGCATCCAACCTACTCAAATGGAGGGGATCTCTATCGAATGAAACCATCAGAAAAATCCTTGTCCAAGATTCGTTAAACACCCCAATCGGTCTAACTCGCTAAACTCTTCTTACTCTGGGTCCTCCAGGGACTCCATTGAAAGAAATGTAGTATGCACAAGACACAAGATATGCAGGAAAAACCCATGAATGGGTGAGTATTAAGATTCTTAGTAGGAACCCCAAAACCCAAAAGAAAAGGGAGAAACTAAAAGACAATAGTATGCTCAACCCATCCAAAGGGAACCCAAATGAGAGAGAAACTCTGTCTCGATACCATCATTGTCTAAGCATGAATATTTTGTTCATAACACATGGTGTGTCATCCATGATGTGACAACACCATAAGGAAAACCTAGAAGACACCTAGATATACTCGTCTTAGACTCTATGTCTCATGAGGTTCAAACCTCAAAGCCAGTGGCAAGTTCCTACTCAAGGATTTAAATAAAGACTTGACTAGGAGAACACAATCCATGAGCCCAGTCATCCCAGATGACACTCATCTAAGAGATACACTCCATCAGGTATAACTCTACCATACCTGATAGAACGTATAAGAGATACCACTCAATCGGGTATCATAAGCCGATGACACAAAACCACCACCCAAAGGGCACATATCTGAGATATCATGCTCTTCAAATTTCTCCACCAAGAATGCCACACTGATACATAGAATATATTGATACTCAGATAGGGGATCCCTACTAGGAACCATTGGGGGATACTATAAACCCTATTGGAACCACGAAAGGTCTCATTTCTCAAAAGGGGATCCCTCCCAGGATCTGCTTGGGGACACTAAAAACCCAATCTGGAAAACTATAAAACACATATCCTCAGATAGGAGATCAATCCTAGGATCTTCTAGGGTATACCACAACCCTAACTAGTAAGCCATGATCTCTTAGATAGAGGATCACACCCAGGATTCTCTGGGGATACCACAACCCAATATGACACACTCAAGATCATATCACTGAGATAGAGGATCATCACCCATGTAGTGTGGGTCATAAAAATTACAAAAACCCCATCTATTATAACTCATTCTATATGTGATCATAATACTAATGATGCCACAACCCTACTAGAACCAACTGCTGAGTAGGTGATCATATAATCGATTATTCCACAACCTTAATGACACTAACTACTAAGTAGGGGATCGTATAACTGATGATGCCACAACCCAATTGATACTACCCGATACATAGGGGATTATACCCCTGAAAAATTCCACAAACCCTATAGGGATATCCCGCAAGATAAGGGATCATCACCCATGTAGTGTTATTCATGGCGATACTGAGAACCTAATTTAGGTAAAAGATACACTAGAGGATCCCACCTCGACCTCCCCAGAGGGATACAAAAACTCTAATGATATGATAGAGGATACCATCCTAGACTAACCATAGGGATAATACAACCCTATCCATGCTCATCCTATCGATGGGATCACAATCCTATACCAAGGATGCAATGAAACACAAATAATCATAGGGATAAACCAAGGGAGCTCACTTAACCACTGTTGGTTCAAATGTTTATAACCCAATAAATCTAAAAAATCACCTCACCTCGCATCTCTTAGAACCAAAATGAGGCCACCATCACATTCTATGTGGAAAACTACTCAGGATAGGCTACTCATAGGAATGAATCCAAGTTTTGAAGGAGGAGATACACTGGGCGGAAACTCCACCAAGAGGAGACTACATGACATGTAAAGGGGGTATACATGGTGTGTAACCCTACATGAACACATGACCGTTCCCTATGTCTATAAGACTTGGCTGGGTGTGTGGGACCTCATGGAATGTACCTATAGTACACAACATGTCTCACCTCACCCAGGCCTCGACCGTGTATTCCCTTCACACGACTCAGCCAACCATGTTCACCACACAACATGTACACCCCTGGTACATGGTGTGTCCCGACTACATAGATCCTTGGTCGTGTCTCTTACCCATGTCACCCACATGATTTCCCTGGACATGTCCTTAGGACACACGACACAGGGTCACTACATGGAGTGTAACTCTGTTACATGGTGTGTAGTTCCAAAAAACTTATCTTCCCCAAATGGGAAGAACACACGGCATGTTTCACTAGTCTACACGTTGTGTAGATGGAAAACTCCATAGGAAATTCCCTAAGAGCATATCGGATCACCCCCATTCACCCCAAAACAAACATATCGACCCTCAAGGGGTCTCTAGTAAGCGTATAAGGTCTATAAAACCTTAAAATAATGCATAAACAAGGGGATCAGGACTTAAAACTCAAACCACATACCTCGTAGGAGAAAATTTGAAGCTTCAGGGTCAAATCTACACTTCAAAGATGTTATACCACAATCTAGAAGTGATCACCGTCAAGATAGGAGATATATGGTTCTTCATTTCTTTGATTCGGTCCCCAGGTCATCCATCGCCAAAGGGGTAGAAGAGGGGCATCATATCCTCCTGTGTGTACACCAAGGGGCGGGGGAGGAGGATTCTTGATTTAATTTTATTAAACCAATATCCTTTATTTAAAACCCCACCAACACATGCTCCGACAACTAACCTCCAACCAAACACCTGACACCAAAAAAGTTTATGTCACGCCTAGGGTAAACATGATGTTCTGAACTCAACCTCAATCTTAGAAATCTCTTTTGAGACTCTGCTCAAGATTTATTCCATGCTTCCAAGGAAACTACATGAGTGTGATAAAATATATTTAATATTTTTAAAACCACCACGCTGAGGATATCTGAGCCTCAGAACTCCACGATGGATGAGAACCTAGATTTAGAAATATTTTTAGGAATATTCCAAAGTCTTACAATTCATACCCAAGTCACTATATCCACCCCTCCTTAATGATTTTTGCACTCAAAAGGAGAAATCCTAAGCACATGAGAAATAAACCGAGCTATCAACTGGGACTCCCACGCCAGCGATCTCACCCAAACCACCACAAAGTCCACCAAGGGTTCTCGTGATTCCCAAAAGCATGCACTCAGGGTAACCTAGATAATAAACACACCAAATTTTAGCTCAACCAGGTCAACATCATTCGAAAAAGTGGTCACATGTCTCCTTAGCTGCGACAGGTGGAAAACACCAAGCACCATAGTTCCTCTGTAGTCATAGGGTCTAGCGGTACAATACCTCGCTAACCTAACACAAAGACCAATGAAACCCTAATCCAAATAGACAAGTAAAAGGAACTCATCCACCGCACCTTGATACTCCTCTCTTTAGGAGACACTGACTCACTCACATGGTTTTACATCATGTCTCAATAATGTGTCTTAGTGGGGAAAGTTTCCCTCATTCTCATGAGTTTGAAGGCACATAAAACTAAACCACACCCTCCTTAAGAGTCTCACATAAAAACATGACATTGAAAACATGAGGGTACCCATGAAAAAACAAGGCTTCCCAACAACACACACTGGGTCTCACCAGGTCCTTCGTGTAAACCGCCAACACAAAACCCCACCTTGAACACAAAAATCAGAGGAAACCATCCACCACACCTCAACACTATCCGATTTGGGTGGCACTGACTCATCCTCATGGTTTTAGTCATGTCACAAAATGAATCATAGTGGGAGATGGATCCCTCTTCCCTATTCATTTAAAGCTATATCGAACAACACCAACATAGGGTCTTACTGATTCCTTGAACAGACCTCGAGAAAGAAACAAAAATTCAAGAGTACCTCACAAAAATGTCTATCAATACTATTGAAGAAAGTATAAAAGACACATAATGAAGCTTTATCCATCCTCTAATACTATAGGTCAAAGGCCTATATAGCCTGAAGCTATCCTCAACCCCATCCTCTAGCTCCCTGTGTCTGGTGTGGACCACCTGAGGGTGGTGGTGGAAACTCATTCTATCTGCCACCTCCTATTTCTCCACCTGTTCCTCTGCCACCTTCGCCACCCATAAGACCTCCTTGATCTAAATATTACCTCTACCAAGGCATTCCATTTACTGTAACCCTCTTAGTAGCATGATAGGTCAGACAATCTCTAGGAATATTTCCCAAGATGTTTCAAGCATAACACCACTTCTCATATGGCTGGCCAAAACCAGCCTAGAATCCTTGAACCTCAGACCATCCATCTTGGGATCGACTTTTGAAGAACCAAGAATTCCCAGATCCCTAAACCTAAAATCGACTTCTAGATACCGAGGTCTTAGCTCCCATGTTCCCAGCACTAACAGTCAGAGTCTACTCAGCCAGAAATCTCTCCACCACAAAGGCCCACTCTAGCACTCTAGCATAAGTGTGAATGCACAACGACACCACTGATGCCCTGATATCCTATCTCAATCCCTACTCAAAGGTTTATTCTCTAAATGATGAACCCCAAAACATATATAGGTATTAATGTAATAGTTCTGTGAACCTCACCAAGTACTCCTCCATAGTCATGCTATCCTGCTGAAGCTGTAGAATCTCCTTCATCTGTACCGACCTCAATGTGGATAGATTTAACTCCTCCCTAAAGAGCTGCTCAAACTCATCCCAAGTGAGAATCACCTAATCATGGGTCTGTTTCACTATAATCCACCATCAAATAGCCGAAACATGTAGTATGTCAATCCATTCATCTACTACTTGGGTGTTTGGATCACCCTGGTACCTTAGAGGTCGCTACCTTTGGAACTCATGTAGTGCACTCAGCTTTCACACATCCCTATCTTGAACTACCAACATAACCTTCTACTCAATGGCTAGTAGCTCAATTGGTGGACCACCCAGAGGTATAGCCTTAGGAGCAGTGCCCTGCACTGAAGTCACATCATGGGGCGGATTGTCACATAATCCCACCATGGAACCCCATCTATCTGTCATCATGGAGGAATCCTAAAATAAAATCAAGGAATTCCATGGTCAAAGAGTATATCTAGGGATATGAATTAATAAGGATAGGAAAAAAACCCTATCTTATATGATGCAAGCACCATTTATTTCCCTACGACCAGTGTCCTAATGTATTGAGTTGAAAAAAAGGTTATCGGAGTCCTAATGAATGGATAAATCAGCTGCTGCACTAACACTAAAGTCCCTAACTTGAAATACAGACTTGGAACAACCCAATACTGTCACTATGTAACCCAAACCAAGCTCACAACACTATAGTCCCAAAGTGGACCCCACTCTGATACCATTCTGTCACAACCCGACCCAATGGGGCTCAAGACACGACTCCCCAAGCCCACCTCCATAGGCTAGGGGCTGACATCCAGTGCTGAGTAAGCCGTCACACACACATGGGAGGACTTATCCTATCATACCTATATTCACACACCCACATACACCTCCATGAAATAGTGCATAGATATATATAACTGAAATGAAATTCATACACATATCTATCCCAAACCAGAGTACAAAAAAGTACAAAAAAGTGAAAATATAGGGCCCACCAAAAGAAAATTGTAAAAGAATACAACCTTCTCATATGGAGGGGATCACTATCAAATTAACCTTCTGGGAATATACTCATCCAAGCTCTAGTAAACACCCTGGTCAATCTAACTCGCTAAACCCCACCTGCTTTGATACCTCTAGGAACTCCATCGAAAGGTCTATGGACTGCACAAGACACAAGACATGTGGGAAAATACCATGAAAGGGTGAGTATTAACATACTCAGTAGGAACCCCAAAAACCCAAAAATAAAAGGTATAAAATTAAATTAAACAGTTCACTTGAACTATCTAGAAGAAACCTAAAAGATAGATAAACTCCATATCGAAACCATCCTTAACTAAACATGACTAGTCAAATCATACCACATGGTGTGTCATCCATGATGTGAAAAAACTACAAGGAAAACCCAAAAGACACCTAGATATACTCATCTTATAATCCAAGTCTTATGAGGTTCTGACCTCATAGCTAATGAAATGTTACTACTCACAGCTCTAAAGAAACACTTGACTAAGAGCACACACTCCACAAGCCCAATCATCCTAGATGACAATCATCCGATAGATAAACTCCATAATATACAACTCTACCATCCCTGATGGAACATCTGAGAGACACCAATAAATAAAGTATCATAAGTCAATGACACAACATCACCACCCCAAAGGTAATGCATCTAAGAGATCACGCTCGTCAGATATCACCACTAAGAATGCTGCATTGACGCTCAGTGGATCTCGATACTTAGATAGGGGATATCTCCCAAGATATACTGGGGGACATTACAAAACTAGTCTAGAAAACCATAAACCGCATATCCTTGTATAGGGGATCACTCCTAGGATCTGATAGGGGATACCACAACCCTAACTGATAACCCACAATCTATAAGAAATGGGATCACACCCAGGATCTCTTGAGGAATACCATAACCCAATTTGACACCCTAGAGATCATATCACTCAGATAGAGGATCATCTCCTGTGTAGTGTTGGTTATGAAGATTCCACAAAAACCATATGGTATAACCTATGTTGTAGGGGATTTTACTCTTGATGATTCCAAAACCTTACTGGAACCAATCGATGAGTAGGGAATCATATAACAGATGATGTTGCAACCCTACTTATGAAAACTACTGATTAGGGGATCAAATAACCAATGATTCCAAAAACCTACTAATACTGCCTGTTATATAGTGAATCATACTCTCAATGATTCCACAAACCCTGTAAGTATATCCTTCTATATAGGGGATCTCCTCCTATGTAGTGTTGGTCACAACAATACCGAGAACCTATATAATAACCCTGCTTTTTATTACACACTTAAACATGATTTATTACATAAAACCTTAAATTTATACAATATATAAGATCGAAAGGTCTAGTGTCTTTGGGGATTAGGAACATTAAATAAAGACTTAAAATTTGAAACACAACATCTTTATTTAAAACTTCCATTACATGACCACTACATTCCCTCGTACTTAGCATTGTATGGGATAAACTAAGGAAAAGAATAAGAAAAGGGTGAGCTATAAATAATAGTAATGGAGTAAAAAAGGAATAACATGAATAATACAATACATTTTAGGAATTTGGAATATAAGTGGATCATAAAAGAAACATGAACATAAAGGCATGATATAGCATGATTATCATAACATGGAAATGTGGCAACAACACTTAACACAGTATTAGCATGAGCCAAGGATCATTACACATGGAGCATGAGTAAACACTCATTGCACTTGAATTATCATGGGTAAAACCTCATTGTATTTGACATATCATGATACTAATATTTACCCAATGCATTGGAGAGTTATTAGGGCGCACCCTTCTTAAACATTTCATTTCATGCATACGTGTGTCACATGGATCATACAACATGGATTCATTAAACATAATAATTTATTCCAAGATAAAGGAATGTGAAATTAATACATGAAAATATATAATAAATAAGTAAATGTGTATAAAGGTGAATACCCTTTATAGATAAATGGTCATGGTATTCACTACACAATGATTTTGTCTTGAGAAAAATCGTGGTGTAATTTCGACAGCATAAGGCGTGATATAAGAATTAATAAGAGTGGTTGATGAGAGAGAAAGGGGTGTCTCATAATATGTACCTTAAATGTAAAGTAATTGGGTCATATAGATACATTACCCCAAAAAATTAATGGAATTTAGATTCATAATACAAAACAATTGCTTGAATATTAATGAGAAGAGAGAAATTCCTTATGGAATTTTGGCATGGTAACAGGTATACATGGGAGGCATTAGTGAGAGAGAAAGAGGTATCTCATCATTTCAAACATAGGTAGGGGAATATAAGGGAGGTTTTAAATCATACCCCATCATTTTTAATTTAAATTAAAAGGGTATTACAACATAAAGAAACTCGGATAAGAAAATAAGAAAGGAAAGAATCCCTTACTTGGAAGTGTGATCCCAAAGGCTTAGGAGTGGCTTGAGAGAGACTTCTTGAGAGAATGGGGTGACTTGGGAGGATTATAAATAGATAATGAAATATTTTGGTTGAGATCCAAAGGCTTTTAGTGAATATGAAGTGGGATCTTGGGTGGATTTATATAGGAAAAGGGGAGGAATTCTTTATTATTTAGGTTTTGGACCCTACACGTTAAACTAATCAAAACCACAAATCATCCCATGGTTTTTTCCCAAGGTTTTTTTTCCAAAGTGGAGTGGAAAAAAATATTTTATAAGGAAAATGGACAAAACTCTTAAAATATTAGGCTTTCTTATGTGGAGGTGAGTCACACTCTCAAGGAAATCAATTTAAAAAGTTAAAACGTTTTATAAGTCTTGGAGGGTCCACTGAAGCTTTGTAAAATAAATCAAAAAAACATAAAATCACATTATTTTCATGGTAAAACATATATTTTCCTAACATTACACTTATAGTATTTTATTACATCACTATTGGGTCATTATGATATCATAAAACACATTATATAATTAAATTGTATTTAATTTTTACCCAAAAATTCGACTATCTCAGAAAATTATAAAAAATTCACCATTGGATTATTTAGACATATTGATTCAAAAAATAACATTCATTTTATATAAATAATTTTATAAATATGTAAATTTTTACTTTTAAAATAAAAACCGACATTTATCGAAAATTCATGCGTTTTGACAAAAATGGCTTTCAAACCTTAATAAAAATTACAATTGTATTCATAAAAATTATACGATCATTTATATTTAATAAAAATTAATCTAGTAATAATATTTTATTAAAATATTATTTAATTAAAAAATCCATTAATTCATCAAAATATATCTCTTAATTGAATATTAACTAAAAATACTATTTGTGATTTAAAAACTATTTACAAAGTAACAATAATAAGATGAATGTATATTATTTACTCTATACAAAAAATAATGTATATAACCATATTTCTAGGGTCTTGTTACATAACCCCTTATAACACCCGTATAAGACCAAAGGGTAAGGTGTGCGATGGTGATCGACTCTTGGGGTGGCTCGGATAACATCGCTCGGGTGGTAATCTCTATCAAATTCCACTTCTCCCGTAGGTATTTCCGCTCAAGATTAAGATGTTAAAGCTCGGCTTGGGATTGGTCAAGAGAAAATCCCAATGACACCACCTCCTTTCCAAGATCTGACAAATGGGCTTTGTATAGATCAATTCTACTGGATGAGGCCATCATTTCCTTTTTCTGAATAAATTGGATTTGTTAAAGCTCTATATTTATACTAATCATGTGATCACTATTCAATGGCTATATTAGAAAACGTCACAATTATTAATGGTATTTTAAAATAAAAAAACATAAAACCAAATAATTGCATATGTTATATATCCATTTTACATAATAAGACATTTAATTAGATCAAGAGGAATTTCCATTAATAAAATTTTGGGTCATTACAATCTTCCCCCCTTAAGAAAATTTGCCCTTGAAATTTCCTTTTCCCACACTAAAACAGATGTGGGTAACTCTACTTCATCACTTCCTCTGATTCCCACATTGTTTCTTCACACTTGTGGTTTCACCACAACATCTTGATGAGGGGCATTGTCTTATTTCGTAGAACTTTTTCTCTATGATCTAAGATCTTCACCGACTTCTCTTCATAGGAGAGGTCATTCTCCATGGTACCAACTCTAGATTGAGTACATGTGATGGGTTAGGTATGTACTTTCTCAAGAGTGATACATGGAATACATCATGTACTTGAGATATGTTTGGTTGGAGTTTTGGTCGATAGACCACCGCTCCAATGCGATCAAGGATCTCAGAAGGGCTGATGTGCCTTGGACTAAGCTTTACCTTCTTCCCAAATCTCATAACTCTCTTCCATGGTGATATGCAAAGGAATACCATGTCTCCGACATCAAAATCTTGGTCTTGTCGATGTTTATCAACATAGCTCTTTTGTTGACTATGATTAGCTTTAATGTGCTGCTGGATGGTCTTAACCTTCTCCACCATTTCTTAGACCATCTATAGACCTAGGAGTTTTCTCTCTCCAACTTCATCCCAACATGATAGTGTTCTACAAATCTTCCTATATAGGGCTTAATAAGGATCCATTAGAATGCTTGAGTGGAAATTATTGTTGTAAGAGAACTCAACTAGAGGGAGATGTTGATCCCATCCTCCTTTTAAGTCCATTGATCATTCTCTCAACATGTCCTCAAGTTTTTGGATAGTCCACTCATATTGGCCATCAATTTGAGGATGATAAGTTGTACTGAAGTTCAGCTCAGTATTCAGAGCATTATGAAGAATCTTCCAAAACTTAGAGGTGAATCTTGGATCTTGATCAGATACAATAGATAGCGTTACCCCATGCAGCCTTACCACGTCTATGATGTATATCCATGCCAATTGATCTAGTGAGAAATCCTCCCGAATTGCAATGAAGTGTGCAGTCTTTGTAAGATGATCCACAACAACCTAGATAGCATTGTTTCCTTTGGATGTCTTCAGAAGTCTGGTGACAAAGTCCATGGTGATGTTCTCCCATTTCCATGCTAGTATGGATAATGGTTTCATCATACCCTTAAACTTATGCCTCTAAGCCTTCACTTGATAAAATACCAGGCACTTTGATGTATACTCAGTGATCTCCTTCTTCATGCTATCCCACTAATAATTCTCTCAAAGATCTCGATACATATTTGTGTTTCCTAGGTTAATAGAGAAATCTGAACTATGTGTATCATCCAAAAGTTCTTTATTTAACTCTAGATTCAATGGAACACATAGTCTTGACCCAAATCTCACAATTCCTTCTTCATTGACATTTAACTCCAAGGATTTCCCTTTTCTAATAGTTTCCACCTTCTTCTGAATTCCCACATCATCCTTTTGAGCATCCTTTAACCTTTCCAAAAGAGACGGTTGAGCAATCATTTGTGAAAAGATTGATGATGTTCCCTTATTTATTATTCCCATGTATATCTTTATCAAATTTAAGAAGATTAGTTCCTTTTCAATTGTCATAAATGATAGAATCATTGGTTCCTTTCTACTTAGAGCATTCACCACCTTGTTCACTTTCCCAAGGTGGTAATGGATTGAGCAGTCATAGTATTTAATCAGCTCTAACCATCTTCGTTGGCACATATTCAACTCTTTATATATGAATATATAATTGAGGCTTTTGTGGTCCTTATATATTTCACACTTCTCCACAAAGAGGTAATGCTGCCAAAATTTTAAAGTGAAGATCACTACAACCAACTCCAGATCATGTGTTGGATAGTTTTTCTCATGAAATTTCAATTTTCTTGAAGAATATGCAATGGATTTGTCATTTGGCATCAACACACAGCCCAGGCCCTTCTTCGAAGCATCATTAAATACCACAAAAAGTTATCCACTTGTGGGTAAAGTGAGTACGAGCACAATGATAAGTCTCCTTTTCAACTCCTTGAAGCTTTCTTCGCATTCATCACTCCCAGAAAACTTTACTCCCTTCCGAGTTAGCTTGGTAAGAGGGTTGGAAAATCATGAGAAATTTATCACAAATCGGCGATAATATCTATCTAACCTAATGAAGCTACAAATATCTGTTACTGATGTTGGCCTCGACCATCCCTCAATTGCAGCTGTCTTAGAGGGGTCCAAAGATATCTCATTTCTTGTGAGGATATGACCCGAGAACGAGACCTCCTTCAACCAAAACTCACAATTGTTGTACTTTGTATAGATCTTCTCCTTTTGAAAGGTCTCTAGTACAGTTCTTAGATACTCCTCATGCTCCTCCTTTGTTTTGGAGTATATTAGAATATCGACTATAAAGACTACCACAAATTTTTCGAGTTAATCTCTAAAGACTCTATTCATCAAGTCCATGAATATTTCTAGAGCATTAGTGAGTCAAGAAGGCATTACTATGAATTCATAGTGCCCTTACCTTGTACAAAAATCATTCTTGGAGATATCCTCCTTCTTCACCCTTACTTGGTAATATCCCGACTGCCGATCTACCTTGAATAAGTATTGTTCTCCATGTATCTGATCGAACAATTCATCAATTCACGGCAGAGGATACTTGTTCTTTATTGTGATTTTTTTGAGCTCACAATAATCAATGAAAAGATGCATTGACCCATCCTTCTTCTTGATGAAGAGGACTAGTGCACCCCATGGTGAAGCACTTTGGCATATAAACCATTCATCCAAGTTATCCTGTAGTTGTTTCTTCATATCCTCAAGATCTAAAATATCCATTCTATACGAAATCTTAGATATTGGAAACTCCCCAGGTATAAGGTCAATTGAGAATTCAAAATCTCTTCTAGGAGGAAGACTAGACAATTCCTTATGAGACACTTTAGTGAATTCCCTCACAATATGCATGTTTTCAAGGATGGTTTCTTCCTTAGACTCAATCATCTGAGCTAGATACGTGTTCTCATAGGGAAGTAATATCCATTATTGAGATGATGGTGCTAAAGAAGATTCATATTCCTCCTTGTACTTGTATATAATCATGGGTGGATTCTTCATATGGAGAGTTATCTCCCTCTCATGGCAATTTATGTTGTATTTATATAAGTAAAGCCAATACATGCTGAGAATTGCATCAAATTCCACCAGAGGGAGTATGACGAGGTTCACTGGAAAGTTCATACCACAAATTGTGACAGGGGAGGAGTTATATTCATGGGTTTCAATGATTTACCCATTTTCTGTACTCACCAACATCTTTACTTACATAATTTGTAATGGTGTTGGGATTGTTCTACTAAACTTTTGGGATACAAAAGAATGCGTAGAACTAGAATAAAAAAGTATGTTCTCTATTCTTGAATGAATAACTAGCGTACCTATCACCACTTCATTGTTGGGGTTCACTTCGGCAGTAGTGATGGAAAAATCTCACCCTTGCTGCCATGTAGGTTGTTGGTTGCCTCTAAAAACCCTTGGCTTAGGGAACTGATTTTCAAGGTGACCTGGTTCTTTGCAGTTGAAGCAATGAACAACACATCGAGAGTCAAATAGAACATTTATATCCTCTGTCGTAGTTGCATGTTTTTATTGTCGGTAGTTAACGGCTAGGTTATTTTATCTTCCACACCTAAAGCATTTCCTCACCCCCTTTAGGCAATTTCTAGGGTACTTCTTTCCGCACCTTTGGCAAGTGGGGTGCTGGATTTTCTTAGCACCATTGGATTTATCCATCAGTCCACCAGAATTGAATTCCACCTTATGCTTCTTATCCCCATGATACCCTTGAGATTTTACAATATCCATTTCAACTTTTAGGGAACATCAAACAATTTTCTCGTAGCTCTCAAAGTCATGGATCACTAGAGCTCTTCGTAGGCTAGGTTTCATCCCACCAAAGAAGCGGTCAACCTTGCATTCAGTCGTAATGACAAAGCCAGAGGAATACTGTGAAAGACTTGTGAATTTTTCCTCATACGCTCCAATGGATTCATCTTATTTTTTCTTGAGGGCAAGGAATTCCCTTTCCATCTTAAGTCAGAGGGTGTGAGGAAAATATTTGTTGAAAAACATTTCCCGGAAATCCTTCCATTCCAATGCCTAAATCTCCTCCTCAGGATTCGTATTTTTGATCAATTTACACCATTGATCGACTTCACTCTCCATATGATAAGCAGCCAAAAGAACCTTCTCTTGTTTGGAACATTGAAGGATAGAGAATATCTTTTCAATGGAGTTGATCCATTGTTTGGAAAGTGAGGGATCAGTTGATCCATTAAAAGTAGGAGGCCTTTGTATCATGAAGCTCTCAATTACAAATTGTTATTTCTTAGGGGGGGTTGAACGTTCCTCTTGAACCATGTTTTTATTTAAATCTTGAGTTAACTAAGAGAGTATCATGACAAAGTTCTCGATTCCCGATCCCAATGGATTGGGCATCTCATTAGAACAATCATCACATTGATCTTCGCATCGGTTGTTAGCCAGAATCCTCCTATTACCGTCCATTGACTAGAATAAAAGGAAGGTTAGGGGTAACACATAAAGGGTAATATAAGGACAAAACCGAATGACTTAATAAATAAATTTTATTTCCTTAACTTATGAATCAATAGGCTTCAATCTATATTATCCATGATCTACTTCCCAACATATATTCTTAGGGGAATTTTTTTATTCCCTTAACAATGGTTCATACTAAGATTTTGAATTTACCAAATCATATCCCCATGAGTTTCATAACCAAGAGTGCATCAAGGCTCGTTGTTATGTACTAGGATACCTTGGGTCAAGCCTGAAACTCCTTGTCAGAGTTTTCACTCATAGGTACATCTGTGCCAAAGTTGCCTCTACCTTCTCGTATCCAAACATGGATGTATTTTTTTGATAAACCACATAATAAATACTCACTAAAACATAGGGACGTTTTTATTATACTTAGTATTATCCCTAAGTATTTCACTAGGGTTTTCTAATCCTAATACCAAAAATAACTAAACCTATCCTCTGATACCAACTATAACAACCCTACTTTTTATTACACACCTAAACATGATTTATTATATAAAACCTTGAATTGATACAACATATAACATCGATAGGTCTAGTGTATTTTGGGATTAGGAACATTACATAAGGACTTAAAATGTGAAACACAACATCTTTATTGAAAACTTCCTTTACATGACCACTACATTCCCTCATACTCAGCATTGCATGGTATAACCTGAGGACATGCATAAGAAAAGGGTGATATATAAAGACCAATAAGGGAGTAAACAAAGTATAACATGAAGAATAAAATACATGTTAGTTAGTAGGCATATCAATGGAGCATAAAAGAAATATGAACATAAAGGAATGATATAGAACAATTATCATAACATGGAAATGTGGAAACAACACTTAACATGGTATTAGCATGAGCCAAGGATCATTGCACATAGATAATGACTAAACCCTCATTGCATTTGAATTATCAAGAGTAAAACCTCATTGCACTTGACGTATCATGATACTAATCTTTACCCAATGCATTGGAGCGCTATCAGGGAACACCCTTCTTAAACATTTCATTTCATGCATAAGTGTGCCACATAGATCATACAACATGGATTCATTAAGCACCATCATATATTCCATGATAAAGGAATGTGTAATTAATATATTAAAATATATAATAAATAATTAAATGTGCATAAAGTTGAATACCTTTGATAGGGAAATGGTTATGGTATTCACTACACAATGACTCTGGCTTGAGAAAAATTGCGGTGCAATTTCGGCAGCATAACGGCGTGACATAAAAATTAATAAGAGTGGTTGATGAGAGATAAAAGGGGTGTCTCATCATATATACATGAAATGTTCAGTAAGGGGGTCATATAGATACATGTCCCAACAAATTTAATGGAATTTAGATTCATAATACAAAACAATTTCTTGAATGTGAATGAGAAGAGAGAAATTTCTTACAGAATTTTGGCATGGTAACCGGTGTACATGGGAGGAATTAATGAGAGAGAAACAAGTCTCTCATCATTTAAAACATATTTAGGGAAATATAATGGAGGTGACAAGTCATACCCCAACATTTTTAATTGAAATTAAAAGGGTAGTATAACATAAAGAAACTTGGATAAGAAAATAAGAAAGGAAAGAATCCCTTACTTGGAAGTGTGATACCAAAGGCTTTGGAGGGGATTGAGAGAGGATTATTGAGAGATTATGGAACCTTGGAAGGATTCTAGAGATAGGAGGGAAGAGGTTGTTCGATCTCTAAAGGCTTTCAGTGAAGAGAAGGTGGGATCTAGGGTGGGTTTATATAGGAAAAGGGAAGGAATTCTTTATTATTTAGGTTTTGGACACTATATATTAAACTAATCAAAACCACAAACAATACCATGGTTTTTGCCCATGGTTTTTTCCAAAGGGTAGTGGAAAAAAATATTTTATAAGTCCAATGGATGAAATTATTAAAATATTAGGCTTTCTTATGTGGAGGTGAGTCACGCTCTCAAGGAAATCAATTTAAAAAGATAAAATGTTTTATAAGTCTTGGAGGGTCCACTTAAGCTTTGTAAAATAAATAAAAAAACCTAAAATCACATTATTTTAATGGTAAAACATATATTTTCCAAAAATATAACTTATAGTATTTTATTACATCACTATTGGGTCATTATGATGTCATAAAACACATTATATAATTAAACGATATTTAATTTTTACCCAAAAATTTGACTATCTCAGAAAATTATGAAAAATTAATCGTTGGATAATTTCAATGTCCTGATTCCAAAAGTAATATTAATTTTATCTAAATAATTTTCTAAATATGTGAATTTTTAATTTTAAAATAAAAACTGACATTTATCTAAAATTCATGGGTTTTGACAAAAATGGATTTAAAACCTTAATAAAAATTACAATTGTATTCATAAAAAATTATATGATCATTTATATTTAATAAAAATTAATTTAGTAATAATATTTTATTAAAATATTATTTAATTAAAAAATCCATTAATTCATCAAAATAGATCTCTTAATTGAATATTAACTAAAAATACTATTTGTGCTTTAAAAACTATTTACAAAGTGACAATAATAAGATGAATGTATATTCTTTACTCTATAAAGAAAATAATGTACATAACCATAGTGCTAGGGTCTTGTTACATAACCCATTATAACACCCGCATAAGACTGAAGGGTAAGGTGTGCGATGGTGATCGACTCTTGGGGTGGCTCAAATAACATCGCTTGGGTGGTAATCTCTTCTAACTTCCACTTCTACCGTAGACGGTTCTGCTCGAGATTAATGTGTTGAAGCTCGGCTTGGGATTGGTCAAGAGTGAAGCCTAATGAAGCCACCTCCTTTTTGAGATCTAAAAAATGGGCTTTGTATGGAGCAATTCTACTGGATGAGGCCATCACTTCCTTTTTCTGAATAAATTGGATTTGTTAAAGCCCTATATTTATACTAATCATGTGATCACTGTTCAATGGCTATATTAGCAATGGTCACAATTATTAATGGTATTTTAAAATCAAAAAAAATAAAACCAAAGAAATGTATATGTTATATAGCTATTTTACATAATAATACATTTAATTAGATCAAGATTAATTTCCATTAATGAAATTTTTGGTTGTTACAACCTGATCTAGGGAAAATATACGCTATAGGATCCCACCCCGGCCTCCCTAGAGGGATACAACAACTTTAACAATACGATAGTGGATCCCACCCTGGCCTCACTAGAGGGATACTACAACTATATCCATGATCATCCTATTGAGGGGATCAGAATCCCATACCTAGGTTGTAATACCACACAAAACCTCATAGGGATGAACCAAGGGAGCTCACACAATCGTCGTTGGTCCAAACATCGCTAACCCAAGAGATACACAACATCGACTCACCTCAAATATCCTAATTATAAAATGATTCCACCATCATGTTCTATGTGGAAAACTTATTAGGATGGGATAATCACATGCCTGAATATAAGTTCCAAAGGAGGAGATATGTTGAGTTAAAACTCCTCTAAGAGGAGACTACATGATGTGTAAAGGGGGTATACATGGCGTGTGACCTCTCCTGAACACCCAGTCATATCCTTTGTCCACACGGTTTGGCTGGGAATGTGGGACCACATGGCATGTAATTATGGTACATAGCATGTCTCACCTTACTTGGACCCTAGAATTTTATTCCCTTCACATGGATTATCCAGCCGTGTTCACCACATGAAGTGTACACCCCTGGTACAAGATGTGTCCCCAATACACAACTCCTTGGA
Organism: Viscum album; assembly: GCA_963277665.1. NCBI lineage: Eukaryota > Viridiplantae > Streptophyta > Magnoliopsida > Santalales > Viscaceae > Viscum > Viscum album. Next base: position 477,155,899 of record OY728164.1, on the reverse strand, counting down.
TGTGTATCTTACTCGTGTCTCCCACACAACTTACCTAGCCATGTCCTCAATCCACATAACATGGGGTCACTACACGGTTTGTAACTATGGTACACGACATGTAGTTACTAAAACTTATCTTCCCCAAATGGGAAGAACACACAAAGTGTTCCACTGGTCCACACAACATGTAGATGGGAAAATATGTTAGAAATTCCTAGTGAGCATCCTGAATCACCCCCATTCACCTCAAAACACAAAGATAGAACCTCAAGGGGTCCTCATAAAGAATCTAAGGGCTCTATCACTTTAAAACGATGCATAAACATGGGAATAAAGACTTAAAACTCAAACTTTCTACCTCTTGGGAGAAACACCGAAGCGTCGGGGTTAGGTCCACACTCTGAATCTACTGAACCACGATCCAGGAGAGATATCCATTAAGACTAGAGATCAATAATTATTTGTTTATTTGATTCAGTCCTCGGGTCATCTATTGACAAAGGGGGAGGATAGGGGATTCGACTCCTCCTGTGTGTGCACCAAGGGGTGGGGGAGGAGGATTATTGGTTTAATTTTATTGAACCAATATCCTCCATTTAACACCTTACAAACAAACTATTCCAACTTGTCTCCGACCAAACACCCGGTGAAAACAAAAATTATGTCACACCTAGGGTAAACACGATGTGCTAAACTCAACCTCAGTCTTAGAAATTTAATTAGAGACTCCGCTCACAACTTATTCTATGCTTACAAGGAAATTGTGTTCATGTGATAAAATATATTTAATATTTTTAAAATCCCCATGCCAAGGATATCCGGGCCTTAAAACTCTGTGTCGACTTAGCAACCAACTTTATAAATATTCATAGGAATATTTCAATGTATTATAGGTCAAACTCGAGTCACCATAGTGTAATCTTGATCCATCCCACTAGAATTCATTACCCTTTTTAAGAAACACCTTTGAGCCTGACGAAAAGTCTGAGATAAACTTGGATTTAAAAGAACAAAAGTATAAGGGACTAACCCAAGGCTATCCATACTCTATTTTTACAAGTGATATGTTTTTATAGGGCTAAGATGCCCACATCAGACCACTGACTGAGCCTAGAGTGGAATCTGCCTGGCGGTCAAGTCAATGGAAAGAATGACCAGTGTCTAAGAGATCTTAAAAGGAATTCCTACATGGGAACCCAAGGGTCACTCAAGGAAAACCAAGCTTCAAATAAAACCACGCATCCAACATGCAACTAGATAGATATCACTTCTCAATCCCAACAACTTTAATACTTTAGTGCGATGTATAATCGAAACTCTCTTAGTGAATCAAGGACGATGTAAAGATAGGGGGAACACACATTGCTAAGAATAATACACTAAGTGGATATGAATAGTTCCCATTCAATTATACCCAACTACTGGAAAGAAGAACAATTGAACCACAGTTGGTTGAATTTGAAGAGGAATCTCAGCTTCACCTACTGAAGCACCTTGCCAACCGAACCACAATGCCTTTATCACCTGAGGCATTCTGTGATTGTTCAAACTTAACCAACAAAGTACTCCAAGACTAACAGTGTTTTCAAAGGTTGCATACACAAAAAACCATAATAACATCATGCTTATAATAAATCACTAACATTTAAAAACCTCACTAGCCCCATAATAATCCAAGAAAAATCGACCAATTCCAAATGGTCATTCTTGGTGTGTTTATTATAATTGGAAGGTCACAAAACCACCATAACCGATGTGATTATCCCCACCCTAGTAGTTTCATAGCCACTTAAATAAGAGACAAACTCACCTCTCACAAGCATGCTAGATCAAAACCATCTTAAATGTACATGTGTTGCTCCTCTGAGTCATGATCACCACATCAAATCATCTGGCATGAAACCAAAACCAACCAATATGTAAAAACACTCGAGTCTCCAGAAATTCCTCCTAAGCATTGGGAAGAAATTTATTTCTTTAAATCATAGGACAATATACTATGGATATGACCCAAGAACATACTCAACAACACCAGGCTTAACAATTCATAAAACTCAACTGGTCTGCTACAACATTTGGCACTCGATGGGCACTGCGTACATGAACGCATACTACCTTGAAGTTTTAGAAGTAAGATGACACATCCTGCATACTATCCATAGGCTGTTAGCCCTATGAATTCTAGTGTTAGATATCCCATGCAATATATTTAACCTGAAGTCATATTTCCCCTATGAATGTAAAACAACTGACGACCTCACAGGTCACCCAAGGAATGAAACAAGATCATAAGACCTACAAAGTGGATGATCATTCCCTTGGCATGTATAACCTTCCAAAGTTGAACATTACTCAATGCTCACGCCCATAACAAGGCCAAGGAAAAACTAGACCACCCATCTGAATAAGGGTTTCATTTATAAACAAGAAGAGTCCTACTAGGGACAAAGACACTCGAATGGCACCAAATGTTAGAAAACTCACAACATTAGCAAGATGTTTATCTCTAAGGGTGCTACCTACCATGGGCTATACCCTCAAAAGAGCAAAAATGTCGACCCTATCACTAGGTCACACTAACAAAAGTCATCATCTCAAGAGTCTATCCTTTAATACCTCAATAACATAAAAATAATGCCTATATAAAAAACACACACTTCTATTCCAAGTAAGCTCAAAGAGAAACTGAAACTAACCTTACACAGGGGTCTAAATAGAGTAAACCACATAGGGTTAAATTTTCAAGCCTTTTACATTGATTTACAATTAATCTTTAAACATTTAAAATATTTAACACAAAACACCAAGGCATAACAAGAAAGTATCATAAAACTTCATTTTAAAACATTTAATAGTTTTTAAAATCCTATCATAATTAGGAAATTTATCTTATAAATTCATTTTTAATAGATAAAGAGACCTACGAGGGTCTTATTAATCCAACCTGGGTTCTTTAGAAAGCAACTGAATAAAAATTTCTTAATTTTTAAAGTTGTAAACACCCAAATGGTCCATCTCATTAAAACTATTCCCCAACCAACCTACTTGGGTCTAATTATGTGTATTGGTAATTAACCAATTCATTATAGATTAAAATCAAACTAATTTTACCTGGAATGGCCCAAATGACTTCTTTTTTATTTATTTTTGTATAATACCCCTTTTAAGGGTTGAAGGGGAACCCTTACATGACCCGTAAGATGAAGGCACATGGACAATACACGACCCAATACATGAACTTAAAGGTTTAAGACCTGAAACACTTGAAACAACCACTCCCCAACATCTGCATCTTGAAGACACCTAGATCCCCACATCGCATGGATGGATGACTAGCATTTCCCTGTGTAGAGATGCACGGTTCATGGTCTTGATGGAAATTGCCATACCCTCCCATTCTTCCAATCCAGTTAGCTCTGATCTGGTGGTTGCTATTTTTTCTCTCAGAATCCTCATATTGGCCTGCTTCTATATGGTTTGCTTGAGTTTCTTCTTGGTATTTTCTGTGGCCTAAAATCCTTATAGCCTGAAGGCCATTGGTGGCCCAAAGGCCCTGAGACCCGTAGGCCCAAATTGGTGGCTCGAAGGCCCAAATCATATGAATAGTGATGGATTCTACAATATCAAACAATACCTGCTACAATAACCACTAAACTAACCTGAAAATTCACCCCCACCTAGATTTGATCCTAGGTCTTTTGGATGCCAAGCAGGAGCCTCTACCACTTGGGTACATGCTTGTTGGATCAAACTTATTTTACTTTCATAAGTATTTCGCAATATAGCATGGTCCCATACAAAAGTTCAATTACATGGTTTTCCACCACCCCAATCTATAAATCACCCATACAATTTATAGAATGAAGTCTAGATCCCATTTAATCAAAATCAATCCCATTTCAAATTATAACATGCTCGTATTATATAATGGTTCAATTATATGGGTGGATATATACCAATCCATAAAGCACCCATACACTTTATAACTTGGCATTTGGCTCCCATTTATCAAAACCAATCCACTTAAATATTTATAATTTATTAGTCTTTACATTTCAACACTAGTTCCTAAACATTTGAAAAAACTCAAAAGAAAGGTTATATCATATGGGTTACCATTTCCCAATTATAAGGTGCCCATACACCTTATAATTTAAAACTATCTCCCATTTAATCAAAAATCATATATTTATCCCATGAAACCATTTACATATCAAACAAAGTAAAGTATGTTATCTTAAGAAATAAACACATAGAAACATGCTATAAAAATAGAAATCATGCTAATAATCACAAAATCATGGCATATAAATAAGAAAGGAATGATAAATAAACACAAAAGCATGGAACATAGTTACTCAAGCATGTTATACAAGAAGGAATGCTAAAGAATTACCTAAATAGGCACAAAACTAATAATGTTACTAAAATACCCAGCATGGAATGTGACAATCATGCAATTTAAAAAAAAGCATGACATAACATTCAAGGCAAAAAATCATACTAGAAATCAAGCCATAAATACATATACATGGCATGGTATATTCATGAAATGTTAATTTACATGTGCCTATTATCATGGATGCAATGATTCTTCCTTGCCATACCAATCCAAGGAAAAAATTCCATAAATTCATAAATCAATTAGTAATAAAAATTACACCATTCACTCAAGGTGAAATAAAAATCATCTATAATAGAAAATATCATGAACAAAAATCACATCCCTGACCACTTGGTCATTTCCACATGGGTGGGGTGATCAGTCCTAGATATGAATATTTACCAAGCACTGACACATTTCTAGTCTCCTATCTACCAACCCAAAATAGTAGGACAAAGGAAAAACCGCTCTAATACCACTTTTTAACTTCCTGGCCCAAATGTCCACTAATATGATAGTCAAAACTATGGGTCACATGGCCTCAAGCATGTATCCCTGTACTCTAGAGGTTACCAACTAGAAGTGAGAGTCTTAAGAGGTGATAATGGAGAGACTATACCCTCTTATCAGAGTATCATAATGGTATAATTAATATGAAACAACATAGAACAACAAAAGCATAAAATAAAGGAAGACAAAGCATTGAAAGAATAATAATAATCAAATTAATAGTAAAATATGGCCAACACCAATATACAATAGATGTATGTATGTCCTGGTAATATATAAACTAAAACAATAGATATATAACATGCAATGATACAATACAATACAAGAATAAAGAAAAGAAATAAAATAAAATCCCCAAGGTATATTTCCATGAGTATCCTAATATCCATCTTGGTCATGTGGTTCTAACTCCTAGGTACAAGCTAAATATCATAAGCAATCAACCATAGTATTACAGACAGAAGGTCTACTTGGGTACCCCGATGCAATGGCGACCCAAGTAGGGTGTGAGATAATTCCCAATAGGTTCCCACCCATAGTGTCTAAGACTAAATCTAGTCCGTGAAATATAATGTAAAGTAGTGTGCAAGTACAAGAAGAAAAAGAAGCAAAACTGAATAAATAAACAACACCCACTCGGGTTCCAAAGGGACACCTGACGAAAATACCTACTTCGGCTTATGACCGAAAAAAGTATGACTAGTAACTATATATATAGTAATAATATATATAGTTTAGTTATATATTATATCCACCTATATGAACCAACTACATGCAGACACCTAATGTCCATATACTTGGAATACTAGTTGCTGACTGGACTGAGGCATAACTCAAACATCCATAACCAGTCTAAATGATCCTAAAAGATCATGCAATAGGGTAAATTTCTATATCCCAATAGAGAGAGACATGTCATGAAACAACACTCAGGATGCCGAGTGAGCCGCCATGGTAATACTCTATCATGGTACATGACACCTTAGCCTAACACCCATATCATATCATTGGTGCAATTCATCATGCTCAACACCCAATGTAAGGGAGTGTGATTTACCTCCTGGATCAACACACCTTACCATCATACACATCCCAAATAAAGTCTAATCATATTTATAATTAACATACATGAGGAAAAACCTCTCATTCCATGCATATATCAATCCCATATAAAGACATTATCATATTTTTAATGCAATCCATGAGACAATACCTATCACAATTTTCATTTATATAACCCATTATAATCAAGGGTGTCATTAAATTTATAATTTAATACATAAGAAAATTACTATTATTCATTAAAAAATCTAGGTTCAATTCCATTATGATCTCACAGTTCATATAATCATTCACAAAACACAAAAAATAGGCATGGACTTACCACCCTTATAAATCATTGTAAGGGATCCATTTCATTTAAACTATTTAATTTCATTTAAGATAAAGAAAACCATCAGGCATATGCCTTTCCATTTTAAACATTCCATCAAATTAAACATGACATGGAAATTTGTTTTACAAGGTTCAAAGAGTAACTTAGAAGGTTCCATGGTCAGCTGGGAAATCACCTACATGGATAATCCCATTTACAAATAAAGTCAAGCAATTATGAGGTGTTTGGTTCAAATTAAACATTTATCAAATGAGGGAAAGTTCCATTTCAAAACATCAATAAAGGCCATGTCTCAAACATGCCATATACCAAGCCATGGGAGAAAATAATAGAAGAAAAATCAAGGAAATATGGACAAGCATGTTATAAACCACTAGTCATAACTTTATAATTTCGAAGACAAGGAACCTCAACTGAGGGTTTTTATTATAAAAACATGACAATTGTCCTTCAAACAATTCATTGATTATATTTAATATCCATTTCAAGGAATTTTATAATTCATTAAAATAATCATTTCAAATTAACTACTAAACATGGAAATTCAACTTATAAAGGTTCAAATGGCATTAAGAAGGTTCCATTATCATTCAGACAATCACATATAAGGGAAAATCAATTTATAGTCTAAGACAAATTCTTAGATGATGTTCAGGGAATTTTAAAAAGTTAATACAAAGGGTAAATTAAAGCTATCACACCCATGGGATGTCCTTGGTCAAGGTTGACAACCTATAATTACAAAACAATGCTCCATAGGTTCAATACAAGGCACACAAATTAATTTAATATAAAGGAAAAAATTTAAAAGAAATGCATGGAAACGACCAACATGAGACACCATGAAAACATTTATAAATCAAAAAAAACTTTGGGAATAAGTCATAGTCCACTTTCCTTGTACTCAGGACAACCTACTCATCCAATATTGAAGTCTGATTCAATTTGATTTGGAAGAGATCTAAGAAATGGACCTTCACCCTAAAAATAAGGTGAACGAGCTTACACCAAAATGGCACAACCAAGAGAAAACTAAATGAAGAACGATTACAAGGGAATCAAGAGCTTAATGTTGTGGATTAATAGAGATTGACAACGATCAATTCCGACATCAGATAGAGGAGTTACCAAGAAGCCTAGGTTAGGATTGGGAAGGGAGAAACCCACAGATAGGAGGGGATTGCACGTCTATCAAAGTAGAAGAAAAAATAAAACGAGTTCTTAAAATCATTAAGGTAAAATATGTCATTTTTCCTTCAAAATATTGGTTTCACAGTTTGGCTGCACGGTTTGGCCAAACTGTGTATCAACTGTGTGCCTCCTATTTCTTAAGAAACCACCTCACATGGTTTGATCCACACGGTTACCCTAACTGTGTACCAACCATGCAGTGAATAGTGTGAGGGTAATGCCTAAGTGGCACTACCCATGTGAGATAGGTGCATGGTTTGGGAAAACCGTTCACAACTTATGCGGGGAACATATGCACCTATTAAATAGGCCACACAATTTGATGCTCATGGCCACACAATTTCAAACAAACTGTTCTCCCTCTATAGACCCTCTAAACATATAATTATTGGCCCCGATGCTTCTGAAACTCGATGAGACCTCTAAGGGACCTCTTGGGCCTTCACCCAACTCCAAAAACAACACATTAAAGTGTTCTAACTCTCATAATTTTATTTTGAAGCTCGGTTTGTAAAACATCCCATACAATAAACACAAAAATTCAAATTCATTTGGATATTTGTTTGGTCCAAGAACACGGGTCATTATAGGTAGGACCACCATGTTGGTGGGTTGGATCATAAGGAAGGTCCTCATACTAGATGAAGTAAACATGGGAAGGGCCTTCACATTGTTAGGTGGTAACGTGGGGAAGACCTTTTCTTTGGTCATCTATTAAGCATGGAGGACCTTTTCTCTAACCTCCTCTTGGGATGGTGATGGTGTGAGGAAGACCCCCCGTATCGCATATCATTATCACATGTCGTCCCATGATGACTTTTGGTGGTGCTAGAGATTTATAGAGTCAACCAAGCCTACTTGTGGGATATCTGAGGTCTCGATCTCAATCAGGCAAAGATGGTTCCCTGTTCATCAGTGTTAGAGATATGGAAGAATGTGCTGATGGTAACAGGGGAAAATAGAGCTATAAAATATGATTCCCCTTGATAGAAATTATATTGAGGTTGCACTTGATGTTGGTGTTTGGTGGTTCAAACCAGGGCCAATGGAGAAGGGGTAAAGTCTACCCCCTCTTCATCCCAAGGGACCATTCATTGCTGGCACTAATGGGGCCTGGTGGGAGACCTCATTGGAGGATCCCAGGAGGTAGCCATGGCCAGCGTGACTCAGAAATCCCCCACCTCCTCATTGTAGGGGAACGAGTCATAGGATTGATCTAGGGAGAATCTCCCAAAGCGGTTTGTGTTGGAGTGGGGAGAATTTTCTCCCTACACGACCCTCAAGGGAAGCAATGTCGGTGAGGTTTTGAAGCCACCGAGTCCTGGAAAACCATGTACCTTGTGGGAATAAACCCATCTTGCTCATTGTGACGTACAAGGGTGTCCATCACCCTCCTATTAATGATTTATGATAGTGAGATAGGGCGTGGGCAGCTGATAGATGAGGTCACAGTGGGCGTCATGGTGGAGGTGGTGTCGTACAGGGTTTCCACATTAACATTTATCCTACCCCTCTGTCTATGGGCACTGGGTAGCTAGTTTCTTATAGATAAGGTCCTATAAGGTAGGTGGATTTAGCTATTAGTATGGATACAAGGAAAGAAATTCCCAATTCCCCAGCACTGTCCAATTTTCTAAATCAGAGAAGGATCTACATTGATGATATCACAGATCGGGAATTCCCAATGTTTACTACCCCAATTTCTAGCGAGTTCCATGTTGGATCCACCTTTTTCTTGGTGGGACCTTTCATGAGATATCTGGATCCAATGAAATGCTAATATACTACTGTATTGAATGCTACTAGTCCCCATGTTGAGGATAAGAGTTTCATGTCAGGTTCACCATTTCTATTTCCAATGCTTACATTGGGGTGCATCCTCACATCAGTTCTACGTGCGCTAGATTCTTTGTTACCCTACATTACTTCTATATAAAGGTGGTTGGATTTCATCACTTTCAACAACAATGTATTCTCCTTAACCAAAATGGGATGATGAGATGTCAGTTCCTCCTTCCATGGATTCCTCCTTGGAGATCGTTGCTTAGTTAAGATCTACCTCATAGAGTTAATTCGTGTTTGTGGAACTCATCCCCAGTACAATATCTTTATGGATTATGGATAATTACACTACTTCTATCTATACATTCCAATTCCAACTTAATAGGGAAAAAACCTTTAGTCAAGAGAGTATTCATGTTGGGCATCATTGGCATGTCAGGGTGTTGGGAGCATTAGTCACCTATATTTTTCCTCTTGGGAGGGCATCTCATGGAGGCATCTTAGGCACAGAACCCAATGAATATCATGTAAATCACAAGGTAACTAACACTATATGAATATATCTTCCAAGGCTTTCACCTCAGACATCTCATATTTTGTATTAGGTAGCTGACACTATGGGCACATATCTTACAAGGATTTCACCTCAGACATATCATGTTTTTTATGAGGTAGCTAACATCGTGGGAAAATATATTCCAAGGATTTCACCTTAGTAATCTCATATTTGTCATGAGGTAGTATCATGGGATAGGTTACAAGATTAATTTCTTCAGGATATGGGAAAAAGTTGATTAGAATTACCATTGAGGCAGATCAAGAAGGTGTGTCCCTAAGTGGGAAAATGCCACACCATGATTAGCATGTACCTTGAGATGGATCAGGGAATTATTTTAATGTCTTGTGGAGACTAGCACAAGATTAACTTTTTATGGGGGCATGATGGGTGAATTAGAACGTCCCTTGAGATAGACCCAGAAGGGTTGATCAGAATTCCCCTTGAGGAGAACCTGGAAGGTGTGATCCAGAATGCCCATAAAGGAAAATTTGGGATGGATGGATCAAAATTCCCCTTTAGAAGGATCTAGAAGGTGTGAACCAGAATGAACCTTGAGAAAAATATGGCATGGATGGATCAGAACACCCCTTGAGACAGATCCATAAGGTGTGAAATAGAATTCCCCTTGAGGAAAATTTGGGACGGATGGATCATAACTTCCCTTGAGGTAGATCCAAAAGATATAAACCAGAATTCCCCTTGAGAAAAATTTGGGATGGATGGATCGTAAACCACCTTAAGGTGGATCCAAAAGGTGTGAACCAAAATGCCTCTTGAGGAAAATCTTGGTTGGATAGATTAGAACACCCCTTTATGTAGATCTAGAAGGTGTGAACCAGAATGCCCTTTTAGAAAAATCTGGGATGGATGGATTAGAAGTCCCCTTGAGGAAGATCCAGAAGGTGTGAACCATAACACTCCTTGAAGAAAATATAGGATGGATGTATCTAGAATTCCCCTTATGGAAGATCCAGAAAGTGTGAACCAGAATGCCCCTTGAGGAAAATATGAGATGGATGGATCAAAATGCCCCTCGATGAAGATCCATAAGGTGTGAACCGAAACTCACCTTGAATAAAATATAGGATGGATAGATCAAATTGCCCTTTGAGGCATACCCAAGAGGTGTTTCCTTGGTAGTAATCACCTAGGTTTACCATTGGTCAAGATTTAATCTTAGGGAGGCACCCTGTGTACCGTATTTAGAGGAAAGAGATCAAAACCTACATAGTTTAATGCTAAAGTTTAAGGTCATGTGATAGGACTGGTCCATGCAGTTTAACATCATGCAATAAGGATTCTCATGTCTTAGAAGGAGCATCAATGAGGTATGGTGTAAGTATTATCCATGGAATCTTCCCTTCACAAGAGGATTACTCTTGGTTGGAGTTAGTGTGAGGGATTATGCATTGAGATGCCTGAGGGACCTGAATGAGACATGGTTTACCAAGTAAGGGGTATGATCTTACTGGGATGTGGCCCAAAGAACCTGGGGGTGATTTGGATGTTGTGTTTGGACCTTAGGGAGGATTTCTACATATCCTAGTTAGTTGGGAATCAAAGACCATGCAATTCAGAATAGTTGGGGATTACACTTGGAAAGAGGCCCATGTATTGCTAGGAGCAACATGGATGTGGTTGGGGATTACATGTGGTAGGGGCCCATCTAAGGTGGAGATTGGAGCTTATACTCGATAGGAGGACCATTGGAAGGTTTGGGATCATGTAGATGTCATGATTTCCACTAACCTATAATCCCATTTTAGTTATGATCATTGTGAGAAAAAAGAGGAAGTGGTAGATATGAAGATCACATGATCCACTTTGTCTGTTGGTGGATGGATGCTGAGGTGATGTTAGGAGCAACAATGATATGAGTGGGGCTCATAGGTGGAAGTTATCCAAGGAGGATCTCATTCCATGTGATTGGTATATAGGATATCCTATTAGAGGTCATCCTATACCATTTTTACATGAACCATCCTATACTCATCATAAAAGGTAAGGCCATAGTTTGATGTTATGTTTTGAGGATGTTGTCATGCAGTTTAACATTGTATGACTAATATTTATGATTAAGAGGTTTTACATAATGAATCATATACATGGGAAGACTCACTCCATACCCATTGCTCATACGCCTTTGGGAGGGGCATGGCTTTGGCACTGCCAAGGTGTAATGATGGGAGTGTCCAGTCATGAGGTCCACATTAGCGTGCATATACCTAGAAGCAACAGGAATTAGTACACCTATTAAGAGAAGCAAAAGTTAGGTGGTAACCTTGATCCACACTTGGAGCAGAGCTGGAAGACATAGTTATTGGTGGAACAGGTCACATGGGGACTCAAGGTACAACTAGACTAGTCCTGGATTAGTGTGGGGGTCTTAAACACTCAAACTTTGTGAAGCAGGTTTAGCAGAAGGGAGTCACCATGGAGAGGCCTGAGAGAGAGATTTCACGAAGCTTAGTTCCTCATAGAGAGGTTATTTGCGAAGATCAGTTGCATTGTAAAGGTTAGGGGCTTCGTGAAGGACTATGCTTCGCAAAATAGGGTGCCCCTACCTTGGAGTGAAATCCTGGATTTAGAAGGGAGTGCTTTGAAAAGGCTTAATGCTTGGTGAAGCCTCGGGTTTCCTATAAGGCCTTATTCCTTCATGAAGGGCGTAGGACTTCGTGAAAGGCATATCCAATTAGGTTGGAGGCTCTCAAGAATACATGGAAGGGGTTTTTTTGAATCTTGGATACCTTGGATGATCTATTTCATGTTAGTTCATGATGCTCAAGAGGTTCACAAATCAGGAGCATTTTGGAAGCTGAAAGGTTGGGTAAGCATCCCTAAAATAGCAGACTAAATATGTATTTATAAATAATAGGTTTATTGAAAATTTTAGGCATTTCATGAAGAAATTTTAGGATTTGTGAATGGGTGTGGTTCTGTCAGACTTGTGAAGACACTATCAATATTTTGCATGGTCGTGAATCGATCCATGACTCTGAATGTTTCTGTGTGGAGAGTTAGTGCCAAACCTTCATGAACTTGCGAAGGGAAACCATAGATAGGGAGATTCGAAAGATTTGGTCATTCTTAAAGGGGATGATATTCATGTATCAGGAACCTTTAGAGGGATTTTGGGCCATTTTGGCTTGGATTTAATTTGAACCGGTCATGTCCTCCTTGACCAATTTCGTGGAATGCATATCTCTGCACCAACAAGTACCAACACTTAATTTATCATTTTTAAAACATTTATTTACTTATCCCATGATATAAATATATCATATTTTTATTTATAATATATCTAAATTTTATTTATACTTTCATAGGAAAAGTTACCATTCTAATGACCATATTACTATTCCTAATGGTCACATTAATATTCCAACACTCAAGTTACTATTCCATTGGTATAGGTTCCTAAATTTCTATAAATACCACTTATTTCATTATTAATTTATGAGAATAAAGTTTTTATTGGGTTCTTTATGTGATTTATTAGATTTATACTATATGACATAATTATAAGAATGAAAATTACATTGATAAAATTTTGGGTCATTACAGTTTCAAATGGAGTTTTTGTTGTTATTGTTGGTGCAGTTGTGGTGCAACATTCTTGGAGAGTTGTAGCTTTACTTGTGGTAGTGGTGATTAGAGATCCCTATTGTCATTCTATTCCCCTCAAAGAATATTGGAAGCCTTGAGGTAGGGTATTCTTGCTTCTCCTTTTTATATTATGTACAATCACAAATTAATCATGATTTATCCCTTTGGGAGGTAGTGAAATTAACCTTAATAAATATTAAACCAGATTAAATAATGAATTCGGTTTATCTCTAGTGATCACATGTTTTCCACTGTGATAATGGGTTTCCACTTGTTTTACTAGATAGTGTGATATCTATGTTTTTTTCTTGTTTATCATGTTTTTTATTCTTGGGTTATAATGTTTAATTCAATGGAAAATGGTTAAAGGATGCAAAGCCAATAATTTTTTGATTGACTAAATAATTAGAGTCATGTTTAATGAGTCTTTTGATTCTTATAATTTGATGGAAATCAAATTTATTCTTAACACATGTTTTAATTGAAATTATTCCTCCATATGTTAATGGAATAAACTAAAGTAATGATTATTGTGGATAATAATAATAAAAGAAATGTTAAATTAGTTCTATCCTTACTTAAGTTTGTTGAAAATAGAATAAATGCTAGGTTTCATGTTTAAATAATTTTAATAGCTTGTTCCAGCTGATACCGTAGGTTACCCATAGTTTTAACTTATCATAATTGAATAGTTTAATTAAAGATGGAATAAAATTGGCTATTTGATAGAGATAAATGGTTGGGGTCAAGTGAGCCCATTTTCTTATGAAGGCTAAATTCCTTGTGTTTAGGGCAGAGTGAGACGATTTTCATGTAAAGGATAAATGCCTTATTTTAGGTCCTTGTTGCCCTATTGATTTTTTTTTGTTTTCTTCCTTCCATGTTTCTCTGGATGCAAACCTTGATATGTGGTGTGATGTGATCCAAGGATGACTGATAATTGATGAGATATGGGCTGGGATGCATGGGTTCGTGACAATAGTTGATGCCTATGACAAAGAGATGCATGATGGTGTCAGAGATGACACTGAGTTTGATGGAATGGGTTAAACCTTGTCTTACCTATTTTTGTGCTAAAATATGGATGCTTGCTTTTTAATAAATCTGTTTACAAGCTGGATGGTCAGGTTTCTTGTTTATCTACATTCCTTTCCCCACTACTTGAGGTGGATGGTTATGCTTGGTTATACATCTCTTTATAGTATATTAGTATGTTTCCTAGAGTACCTGAAATTATAGACTGATAATAATGATCAAATAATGTCTTAACCCATGGGGTTAGTGCTTGTTGGAATGAAAATATTGATTATCTTGAGAAACCATGGAACCAGTTGGATTATGCTAGGAGGGCATGGACTTCAGTTGGATGTTAATGAAATGTATTTTGGAATAATGTTAATTAATGGATGATGAATTAATTAACATAAATTGAATTATTAAAAAAAATAATTAATTTAATAAATCTCTTTACATGATTTTTTACTTATAGGATATATAGTTCTTAGCGGTGGAAGTTGGGTTCTTGAGAGATGATAGCTACAGTTAAGCCTAAGATAAGGTTACTAAACATGGTGTGGCTGTGATATATCTTATATAAGGTATATTTTGTGATTTTATATGCTACCCCATCTGTCATGAACCAACCCATGTCAACCTAGAACCAGTCACCCAAGTTGGCCCATGACATCCTTGAGGTGTGTTCCTGATCACCCCAGGGTGGCGACAAGCACCAGGGAATCACAGAGTAATGTTGAGAATGATTTTTACCAAGATAAATAAACAAAGTAATGAAAATACAAACAGAAATCCTAATACAAAATAAAATAAACATCAATAACAAAAAAACATAAACTAACAATAAAAAAACTGAACCTGATGACCAAACAGATCTCTGTTTGACCCCACAGGTCACTCACCAAACCCAAAAGCCAACATCTCTCCACGACTATCAAAACCAAACAAGACCTACACCTGAAGATAAAAACAAGAATAGAATTATAGGCCTGATTATTAAAACTCAGTAGGTGTGCCCTAGTAAAACTATTCCATATGCATTTTTTTAAATAAAATATTCATTTAATATAAGTTTGAAATAAAATATATAAACATAGGTTTTTCATATGTTCCATTTAAAGAAATCATGGTCTATTTCCCTCTTTATTTAAAATAATTTTTTTTTCTAAAAAGGAGAGGTTTGATAATTTTAAAATAAAGGGTAAGAGGGAGATAGAGAGGGTGTGTGAATAATATTCCAAAACATTTTTCATGATTTTTTTTTAATAAAAACCAAAAATTCAATTTTATCAAACGTCAAACATCTCCAAAGGTGAGAGATAGAGATAATACTATAGATAGGGTAGTGAGAAAATAGTACACAAGTAACCAAACTAGACGAGGTACCTAGATTATCCACCATATAAAAACAAGTGTCAAGGAACATGGGAATACCTAGGAGATCAATAGAAAATCTAGAACATACTATAACTTAATCCATCTCATCGGTGTGCCTCATTCAATCAAACAGCTCTAAAACTCGATCATACCCTACCTATCCTAACTGAGGGGCATAATCCCAAAGTAGAGAAAAGTCCATAATAAGGTCCACTAGATAGGGTATAATTATAAACTAGTGCAGCAAACGTTCTCAGATAATCCACTATCTATGTTAGGTTCTCTTTTCATGTCCATAATGGGGTTTATCCAAATAGAATAAAACAGTCAACAATATATATATGGAATAAATAAAATCCACCACATGAATCACACAACCAAGAATCACCCCTAAATCACCCATGGTATATCCTTCTTTCCTTCCAACCATCAATCCATAAGAGAGGTCCCATGACAAGGGCCTCCCATTTCCCTTAACAATGAACAAGGAAAGAGATCATCCTGAGGAGAGTTTTCCAATGAAAAATCCATTTTCAAAGGTGCCAATCAGGCCTCATATACTCTTTGGGAGACAACATTTCTAAAAGAACAAAACACACCACTTATAAAACCAAAAATCCATTTATAAACCCATTTGAGAAGCCCAAATCACCATTTAGAAATCAAAACACATTTACAAAGGCCAACCAGGAATTTTGACAAACACTTGGTGTGTGAAGGTCAATAAAACAATTAAATTCAAGATAAATTCACTTGATTTCATTTAGAATAATTATTCTAAATAGTAAATATCACTAATAAGCATAAAAAGGTGTGAACATCAAGAAATCAATGTTTCTTAAATTTAAAGGTCAAATGCAAAGGGAAACCTATCACAAACTCAAGGTTCTTGGTTGACGGTGGCCACTACAAACTTGCTTGCACATACCCTTTATATATATATATATATATATATATATATATATATATATATATATAGTTACACCTTGAACCAATGCACATATTCCCCTCAACACAAGAGAATATGTAAAAGGAGGGAATACATACAGACCCACACACACACACACACACACACACACAGACACACATACATACATACATACATACATACATACATACATACATACATACATACATACATACATACATACATACATACATACATACATACATACATACATACATACATACATACATACATACATACATACATACATACATACATACATACATACATACATACATACATACATACATACACACACACACACACACTTTCTACCCCCAAAAAGTCCCAAGAGACTCAGTTGATCAAGACCAATGTAAGGATAAACTATGACTAAAGGAAAGGCTTGAAGTATTGAAGACCGAAGAACCAACACTCTCTTTCATTCAAAACCCAAAACTAAAAAATCTCAAAAATAAACTATAATACCATATTCAAAAGAATCCAAACATCCAAGGAAGTCATCTCATGAGACCAAATAACTTGAATAAACAATGAAGGGATTACGAAGAGGAGATTCACTCTTCTCTAAACATAACCCAATAAGGTACACCCTACCCCTAACATAAAAATCACTAAAGAAAAACATCATGGTATGTTTGGGATATCGATGGGCATCCATCACATGACCCACCATCTAAGCCAACTGACTACTATGATCGGGGTCGGGCGGGGTGGAAACAAGAAAGTGTCGCATCAAGAATACCTAGAATTTGGGTTCATCACCAAATCATCATATGGAGGCCTACCCATCATATTAATAATCCATAAAACATTTATTTCTCAATCCTAAATAACCCTTAAGTTCTAAAAAAACAAAAAACAAAGGGAAACTACACACAAAACAAGGAATTCCACCATCCCACAATAAAAAGATTCAAAATTTTCCCAAACAGGCACATACATTGAGAATATAATTCCCAAAAGGGTACACAAACTCATTATCTATCCCCAAAAAAAAATTAAATCAATAAGCACCACACCCAAAACAAAAAAAAAATTGAAATAAAATAAACTTTATACTAAACCCAAATCAACACTCTACTTACAAACGGGCTGGGGGTATTTTGGAGCGGTGGACCTGGATTCACATTGCTTCTTAGAAACACCCTGGAAAATTTATTTAAAGTGACCCAAGATTCCATAGGTATGGAAAGTATTTGGTTCTTCTGGACAAGATGATTTATTGTGACCCTGCTTTCCACATTGATGAAATAAGAGGGTCCTATGCCTAGAAGGAGCTGACAAAATATCAGAAGGCCTCTTAATTCCACCACCAGCATAATCAACTTCCAGATTCTTTCCCATATATTTACTATAATTACCTTCACCACTTCTAGAGACTAAAGGAGTATTTTATTCCTTGAACACCCATGATAACATTACCTTAACCTGAACTGATTACCTCACCACATCCATAAAGGTGATTAGACTGAATTCAGATGCCCTTGTCTGAAGATCAGAATGAGTCACACTCTAAAAATTATGAGATTTCAAAGAATAATCCTCAGGAAACTCTAGGAGACAGGAGACTATATTCACACAATGATGGATGAATTCCAACACCAATCCATAATCTTGTTGAAGTCAACACATCTCTATATCCCTCACCACCTTCAAAACCTCAGATAACTATTATCGGATGAATGAGGCCTCAAAGAATTCCCAAGAGAGGTCTTCTCAAATATTGGTCCTAATGGTCAAATTTCACAACTTCCAACTCATACCTCTGAGCAAAAATGTAACAAACTTGATCTTAAGAGGCGCATGAAGCTCAAGCAGAGAAAAAATCTCCTCGATGGTTTTCAACTATTTCTAATATTTTTTTGGTTCCAATTGCATGAATAAGTGAGGAGGCTTCAACTCTTGAAACTTCCCAATGACATTTTGATAGTGAGATACACTATGCTTCATGTCCAGAATGGTCGAACTAGAAAGCTAAGACAAGACTTGATAAACCAAAAGCACATTTTAGAAGATCCACCCACAAAACTTATTCAGGATTCTTTAGAGCTTAGTGGAGGTGTACAATAACAAGGAAGAAAAAACTCAATAAAAAACAGCTCACCATCAAGAACTCATCAAAATTAAATACAAAACACAAAAATAAACTGTCCTATAAATTCAAAAAAACTTTTTCAAAAGGCTCACTAACTACCATTTTGAAAACCATTTTAAAACACCACACTCCAAGCCATTTCATTACACTATAATCCCTTAATTTACATTAATAAATACAACCCTTCCCATTTAAATAACTTTCTCATTTTAAATCAAGATTTAACATTAATTTGTAATATCACACACTGATTTTTTTTAAAATATAAAATGAAGAATAAAATCATTTTACAAAAACCTTCTTTATAAAATGTCATTGTAATTAAAAATCCATTTTCCAATACTTTATTTAAATAAAGTTGAAAACCCCATTTATATTTTCTGAAAATAAAAAATTCACCATTTGAAATCCATTTTTTCATAATTTAATACAAGGATCTCAAAACAATTTTAAAATTAGAAAATACCCAAATTAAATTCCTATAGAGGACTAGTGATAATGAGTGAATTGTCCATATGGTTGGAGACCATATTCCACTCATACCACTACCATGGAGAGTTATTTAGGACCAAATTATCTGGATCTACATATCTTACTAGACCCTATGAAGTCATTGAAAACCATTTAACTAACCCCAATTTCATTCCCTAAGTACAAAAAAACCCATAAACAATCCAATAAAGCAAAAAAATCGAATGCCAACAACCAAAGTTATGAAATACTTAGAAAAAGTATGATAAATAAAATCAAAAGACAAAAAATCAAAACCCAACTTCCCATGGTAACCCAAGTTTCAACATAGAATGTTTTTTCCAGACACCTCCTCATACCTATAACCAAAGTTTTGAAAGTTCTACTCCTTCTACCTTGAAATCCCAAATAAAAAAAGGCACTCTAAAAACTAGTTCCTCTAAAGAACCTATGAATCTCTTACCATTTTGTCATGAAAAAACCCAAGTAAACCCTAAATCGGTCATCTGAGCCAGCATGTGACATCCCAAAGGCATGTTCCCAGTCACCCCATGGTGGCGACAAGAACCATGGCATCACAAAGTAATAGTGGAAATAACTTATCTCAATATAAATAAACAAAGCATCAAAAATACAAACAATTAGACCAATATAAAATAAAATAGATAGCAAGAACAACAAAACATAAACAAAAAATTAATAAAACTAAACCTGACAACCAAATAGATCTCCGTGTGACCCTACAGGTCACTCATCAAACCCAAAACCCAGCATCGCTCCATGATGATCAAAAATAAGCAAGACTATCACCTGAAGATAAAAATAAGAATATAAGTATATGCATGAGTATTAAAACTCAGCAGGCATACCCAAGTAAAACTCTTCCCTGTGCATTTAATTTAAATAAAATATTAATTTACTGTAAGTTTGAAATACAATATATAAACATAAGTTTTTCACATGTTCTATTTTAAAACAAATCATGGTCCATTACTCTATTTATTTAAAATAGGTTTTTTCTAAAAGGGGAGGTTTGAGAATTTTAAAAGAAAGGGGAATAGGGATATAAGGATGGTGTGTGAATAATATTCCAAAACATTTCTCATGAAATTTTTAATAAAAACTAAACATTCAATTTTCAAAAAGGTTAAACATCTCCAAAGGATAGCGACAGAGATAATACTATATAGAGGACAATGGGAAAGTAGTACACAAGTAACCAAACTAGGAGAGGAATATAGATTATCTACTAAAAATAAAAAAGTGTCAGGGAACATGGGAATAACTTATAGCTTAGGGAAAAAACTAGTACATACTATAACCTGATCCATCTTGTCGGTGCACTTGATGTAATCAAACATCCCTAATGTTGGATCATACCATACTTGACCTAAATGAGGGACATAATTACAAAGTATAGCATAGTCCATACTAAGGGATACAATCTAGAGTGTAATCCTAAACTAGTGTATAAAACATTCTTGGATAATCCTCTAGCTATGCTAAGTTATCATGTCATGTCCATAATGAGGGTGAGCTAAAGAGAATCAAACAATCAACAATATATATAGAATAAATAAAAGACACCACATGAATCAAAAAACCAATAATCACACCCAAATCACCCTAATGAATATCCCCCTTTCCTTCCAAACATCAATCCACAAGGGAGGTCCCATTCTAAGGGCCTCCCATTTTCTTTAACAATGAACAAGGTAAGAGACCATCTTGAGGAGAGTTTTCCAAAGAAAAACCCATTTTAAAAGGTGCCAATCAAGCCTCACATACTATTTGGATGAAAACCATTTCTAAAAGAACCAAACACACCACTTATAAAACTAAAAATCCATTTATAAACCCATTTCATAAACCTAGATCACCATTTATATATCAAAATACATTTACAAAGGTCAACCGAGTATTTTGACAAGCACTTGGTGTGCGAAGCTTAATAAAAAAATTTCATACAATTAAATTCAAGAGAAATTCACTTGATTTCATTCTAAATAATTATTATAATAATACATATCACTAATTAGAATTAAAATAAGGTTAAAACATAAATCAATCAATGTTTCTTAAATTTAAAGGCCAAATGAAAAGGGAAACCTACCTCAAACTCAAGGCACTTGGTTGAAGGCGACCACTACACACTTGCACGAATATACACCTATATATATATATACCCCTTGACCTAATGAACATATTAACCTTTCCATGAGGTAATATGTATACATACATACCTATGTATAGGCATGTAATCTATCTTCAAGGGGCTGCAACATATCTCCTTCGATGAATGCTGCAATGATGGGTCTCAAATAACCCTCACAAACCCTAGGCAACAATAAGAAAAAAACACCCATTTTGGGTTAGGATTTTTCCAAATCATGTGAAACTCAAGGGAGATACGGAGACCAAGAAATAGGGGGGCAATAAAAAGAAGGATAGGAGGATAACCTTCCTGAAGTCCATCACACCAGAAATCATAAGCAAAACTGGATTAATGGAGGGAGGATAGAAGGATTAGAACATGGTTGGGAGCCCCTCCTGGGCATGGTTTGAGTGGGGGGGGGGTATCGCGTGAGTAAGGGGGGAGGGATATTTAGGGTTTTTATATTTATATTTTAATTTTAATTTTAATAAATTATCTCTTTTTTTGAAAAAAATAACATGAAGTACAATTTGGAAAACCGTCCGCCAACTATGCACCCTCTATTGGGATCCTAGAGAACCCTGTGTGGGCTAGCCTCATGGTTTGGAAAACCATGCAGCAACCGTTTGGCTGGCTCTATCAAAAATTGAAGAAGTTTTCACACCGTTACTGTACGATTTGGAAAACCATGCGTCTTAATAGTGAGACATTCTATGCATGCCCAAAAACTCCCAATTTTAAGTGAAAACACCCAAAAGAGAAGATAAATAAATAGAAACTCAAAAATAATTAAATAAATAGAATAATGTTGGGTCGGGGTGTGACACCACCCATGTCGATTGGGTGACTGATACCCAATGGACTCTAAGAGAGTGTTTCCCCAACATCCAGGTTGGCGAGGGATGAATGGCTAACTACCCCCTCAGTCTCCACTCTCTTCTCCTAGTAGTATAATATATTGGTAGTAATGATAGTTAGTTTTCCCATATATGTGTGTAGAGAGATTTAATGACATGTGTTTATTTCACACACATGTATCTCTAGACACACTATCCTAAGAATTAATATTGGTATAATGTGTATGGGGTGTGATAACTCGAGGTACATATTTGTCATATGGGATGTGATGGCTTGAGGTACAATATTTAGTGAATTATACATGGCATATGGGATATGGTGGACCTAAAAACTGCTCAGTTACTATATAGAGATGTATATGGGATGATGAGATGATTTGATGAATGAGATAAATTTTGTGATACTTAGTCTAGTTGTCTTTGGGATGATTTATTTTTAAAGAGATGTGACTTAGGATGTGTGACATTCGGGAAGAGTAGTAAGATAGTGGAGAAGAGGTAGTGGGTCACCCTTTTTTTTATTACTATAATATATGATCTCTTGTATTCACTACTTTCTGTGAGATATCCATGATGAGGTTGAGAACTTAGTATGTCTGTTTAGGTGATGAATTAGTTTCACTTGTTATTCACTCAACTTTAGTATGATTTATTTATATTTTTCATGAGAGGATATGAGGTGGATCCTACTAAGTATACCTATTATGATCACCTTATGTATGTATAAACTTTTTTTTAGGTCAGCAGGATTAGGTTCGAGATTAGGTTGGATATTACTAGCTCGTGTTCGTTTAGGATCTCTTTGAGCTATGTGTTCATTTTCGAGTTACCTTTTTGTACTTATACTTTTCCTTTCTATATGTACTAGTTTTGTATGACATTACATGAATGTAATTGGGTTTTCTTTAACTATATATAAACATGATTTGACTGGTGTACTTGTCTTATCTCTCATTCCTCATTTTATCTTAGAGGGGAATGCCTCCCATTTTTATGTATATTTTACCTTTAGTGATTTTAGTCAACCCATGGCCTATTAGAGACAAGCTTTGAGTAATCACTATCTACCTTCTCTCATTTTCGACCTAGGAGGGGTACCTTTATTGGGAGGGGGTCATGACATAGTGGAATTAGAGGTTCATGTAGATAGATATGAAGGAGTTTTGAGTTAGAAATAGTTGAGTACTGTATAGGTTATTAGGACAACAATGTTATCTAAGTTTAGTAAGCAATATAAACAAGAGAGGTTGGCTGAGACATAAGTATTTACAACCCTTGTGATCTAATGCACTAAAATTTAAGTTTACTAAGCCTACTAAGCAAAGTGATATTGGTTTTGAGGTAGATACCTAGGAAAGTATCATGCATAATTTTTCTTTTCACCCATGGGTAGACCTTGGTATTAGGTTGAAACTTAAATAAAATAAATGATCAATTAATATTAAATATTCCAAAATCTAGGTTTAGGAGTTATTAACCATTTTTTCTTCTTTCATGTATGGATCTAGGTTGATGTTCATGTCAGGTTCATGCTGAATATGTTCAGTAGGATGTGTAGATAGATATCTGCAGACTATAAGTGTATTACAGTGACACTTAGAGGAGTAAACTCTAAGAGTTTCAGTGCTAGAGCCTGTAGAAGTATAAGGGATCCATTTCAGACTCAGTGATAGAAGGATGGTTGGAGGAGGCTGAGATAAATATCAGTTTTATATGCAATTAGAAGGAGAACCAAGTTTAATTGGATGAGACGATGATACATGGAGTAGTGAGACATTGGTAGATCTTGTTTCTTGAGGATTGAGTGGAGTCTAAGGTCTCGTGGGAGAAGTTTAGGAACCAGTTCTAAGTAGAGTTTCTTTATTCAACTGCAATGGAAACCATTCTCCATGAGCTATTTACCCTTTGAAATGGTAGTTCCTACAAACAAGAGTTTGAGATATGTTTCAGGACCCTTCTCTAATATGATTTAAACCTATTTCCAGATAAAGAGGCTATGGTAAAGAATTTTGAGGAGGATTTTCATCCATATATCTAGAATCTAGTTTCCTTGTTTATGTTTTCAACTTATGTCAAGGTGCTGTTAAGATCATATATTATTGAGAAGATGCTATCCATAACTAGGTTGTCATGATAGGAGAGTCGTTAGGATTCCTTGTATAGAATAAATATGGTCTGGGGTTCCCATTTTCCTATATGGAAGATATTTCAAACAGCGGAGGGTAGGTCCCGACCCTCATCAACTTGTTTCTCCAGGGGTGGAATCTCTTAGGCCTTTTCCGAATGATCAAACACATTTTTTTCTTACAGAGTTCATGGTCATCAATGTCAGGAGTGATCAAAATTTCTAAGTAGGAAGATTTCACTAGGTGTTCTATTTCAAGCTCCTCCATTGAGGCAGTTTCAGCTGATGTAGTAACATTTGGATACTCTAGTTTGGGATCAATAGAGAGGAGATATGGAAGACAGAGGATAACCCCAAGATTCTCCTCATCCTTAGAGAGTATATCATGATGATGGAGGTGGTCTTAATTAGGGTTAGATAGGTCATAGAGTAGATCATGGTCTACTTCATGATCTATCATTACTAGTGCCGGGAGAACCAGACATCGTTCGAGACACCCTTTTCTTAATTTCTACTAATGTGTATGGCTTATTTGATTCAAAATATATACAATCCTTCATATAACCTTCTCTAGTCCATAAATTAGAAATTGATGTGGATATACTTTAAGTTACCTTGGCATTGACTATTCTAGTTAGAGGTTTAGATTATCTATATGAAGCATGTAGAGACTATGATCTAGCACTAGAGAAGCACTTCTCTTCAGGAGACTTCCTATGTTTACAGATACAATCCTTTCAATTCCATATATTTTGGATTTTTTCAGGATATATTTTTGTGTTCTATGATATCGACAAAGAGTATGCCTTGTTTTTTGGTGAGCAAGACCCTCATATAGGTCAGAGGCATGTTCCATATTTTCCTTCCTTATTGGATGAGTTGATTCTAAGTTCATCAAAGGTCCAACCAATGGTGTTTCCCATGGTTGTGGAAAAGTACCTTGTTGTTTTTTCTAAGGAGTTTGTGACATTACCCTATCTAAGAGAGATTGAGTTTGGGATAGATCCATAGTCGGGCATGTCTCCCCTCTCAATTTATCCATATATGATGTTGCCTTCTGAGTTACGATAACTACAATTATTACTCAATGATCTATTATAGTGAGGATTTGTTTGGATGATTGTGTCACCTTGTGGTGCATCAATTTTGTTTGTAAAGAAGGATGATGTAATTTTGTATCTTTTTATCAATTATCATTACTTGAATCAAGTGATAGTGAAGAACTGATATCCTCTTATGTGGATTAATTATTATTTTTAATCAGTTGAAAAGTATTAGTTGGTTCTTGAAGATCGATATGTGGTCAGGATATCATCATATGTGGGTGAAATATGAGTATGTTATAATGATATCTTTTTGATGTCGTTATGAGAATTATTAGTTCGTTGTAATGTTTTTTTTGGTGTGATGAACATTACATCAGTATTCATGGTTTTGATGAATGTAGTGTTCCGGTAGTTCCTAGATTGGTTCATGGTGGTTTTCATTGATGAAATCCTTGTGTACTTTGCGTCCGATGAAGAGAATGAAGAGAATCTGTATGCCATTTTTAGAGTTCTTCATTGTTAGGAACTGTTCAAGAATTTATTGAAGTCTGAGTTATGGGTTCATGAAGTTCTTTTTAGGGCATGTGGTATCCCAAAAAGGATTAGTTATAGATATTTTGAAGGTTAAGGTATTTTTTTCATGATTATATCCTAAAATAGTTACAAAAGTGTAAATTTTACTTGGTCTTATAATATATTATATGTGGTTCGTAGCCAATTTATCTCAGGTTTTAACTCCTCTAACAGGCTTTACTAAAAAGGATCGAGAATTTTTTTCTGTTTGATCAGTGTTTGATAGCTTTTGAGTACCTAAATATTTTTTTTCAATGCTCCATTTCTTCATCTCCTAGAAGAGGGAGAGTCCAGTACAAGGTTTTCTATAATGCCTCACATCTTGGTTTGGGTTTTGTTTTGATGTAGAATAGATCAATTGTTTCTTATGGGTATAAGAAGTTATTTCCTTACATAAATATGATACCCATGATCTTGAGTTGGTAACAATTGTGTTTTCCTTGAATTTGTGGTAAATTACCTCATTGATGAGTGTTTTTTGGTTTTTACTAATCATAAGAGCCTGAGGTAGGTCTTCTCACATCATGACCCGAACTTGTGGTAGTGATGATTGATGGAATTATTATAGGATCATGACTTTGATATTTCATATACACCAATAAAGGGAAATGTTATAACTGATGTACTAATAAGTAAGTCATGTAGTGATTTCATGTGTGAATATAGAGATTCTTGGATAGTGATGGAATATCTCATAGTGATGCATCTTGTTATGGGAGAGTTTACAGGTAGAGGTTGTCTTTTTCATATGAAAATGTAGTCATATTTGGTGTAGCAGGCGGAGGATTCCTAGCTGGGGGGATTCTGAGGTTGAAGTTTGTAGAGTCCGAGTTATCTTTGGTGATTCCCCTAATGGTTGTCTTGAAGATGAAAAACACCGTATGTTTTTACAAGGGATTATTTTCATCCCTTTGGTGATTTGTGAGGTGGTTCTCTATGAGTTACATAGCTCACCCTTAGTGATAAAACTTGTCATGACAAAGATATACCAAGATCTGAGAGGGTAGTTTTGGTTTCCTGGTTTGAAGTGTGTAGTTGTAGATTTTTTTTCTCAATGTTTGGTCTCCCAAAAGGTGAAGTACAAGCATTATGTTTCTTGTGGTTTTATCTAGCCATTATATATCCCTCAGTGGAAGTGGGAGGACATATCGATGGACTTAGTTACTATTTTATCTTGAGATTAGGGAGGCTTTGATTCCATATGGGTGATAATGGACCGTTTTATGAAATCATCCCACTTTATATCAATTAAGGAGTCAAGCTTAGTGGGGTTTTGTTCAAGGTGATATTTGGAGGAGATGTAGAGACTCCATGAAGTCCCAAGGAAAATTATCTCCTAATGCGATCCTCATTTTACCTCCAGGGTATGGAGAGGTCTTTATAATGATTTTGGTTCTTAGTTATACCTTATCACTACTTTTCATCCATAGATGGATGGTTAGACATAGTGGACTATCCAGACTCTTGAAGAAATGTTTCATTCTTGTGTCCTAGATTTTGGAGGTTCATGGATGAGGCACCTACCTTTAGTAGAGTTCACTTACAATAATAGTTTTCACTCCACCATTGGTATGAAATCATTTTAATCTTTTTATGACCAACCTTTCCATTCTCAATTGTGTTGGACTAGGGTTGGAGAGTCAGTAATTCTTAGTCCAGAATTATTGTAGATCCTAACAAATATGGTTCAAGTGATTCATTAGAGGATGAACATAGTGAAATATCTTTAGAATTTTTATTTCGATCATAGGAGGATACCTCTAGAGTTTGAATTTAAAGATTATGTGTTCCTAAAGGCAACTCCTCATCATGGTAAATGAAGGTTTGGTCATGGGATTAATCTTTATTCCTATTTTTTTGGGCCTTTAGAGGTTTTGGATCTTGTTGGAGATGTTGCGTATTGGATAATAATTCACTCATAGATCATCAAGATACATGATGTATTCTATGTGTCCCAGATCCACCATTATTCTCACAATGACTCCAAAATCATCAATTGGGGATAGTGTAACATCCTGACATAGGGTCTTCTTAACTTGTGCCCCAATCTAGTGGGTCACATCGCCTCAAGAACGCTTCCCCATAAAAAAGGCTACCGACTAGTAGTGAGGGTGTAAAGGTGGTAAAATGGGGAGACTATACCCTCATATCAGAATGGAATAATAGAAATAACCAATAAAAATACAATAGTAGTAGAATAATAATATAACAAGACAAAATCAATGAACTGTAGAGTCATAAATAAATGACTAAATAATTAAGTAGTGAAATGAAACGACAACTGAACAACTGATATAATAAAAAATCCTATATGACAGTGTCTGATGCATGATATATGGTATACTATAATACAAAAAGAAATAATTAGATACATGCATTCTATATAATAGTACAAAAAAGAAAAAAAGAAAAAAATAGATTCATAAGTATCCCAAGCCTATGCCCAGTCATCTACTCCTAAGCTCCAACTAAGAAATAAAACCAGTAACCTATAAAAGGTCCTTTTCCCTTATCAATACCTATAGGAAGATGGTCTTCTCAAGTACCAATGAAAACCCAAGTAGAGTGTGAGATAAAAATCTCAGTAGGCCACCACCAATGGTGCCTATGTTTAATCCAATTAGTGCTCATAACTAAATAGTGTGCAGGTATAACCAGGAAAGTAAAGCAATGTAGAATAAATAAATAACCACCCACTTAGGTTCCTAAAAGACACCTGGAGGGTCTACTTGCTTCATCTCATGGCTGGAAAGAGTCTAATCATGTCACTATATATAATATTAATAATATATATAGTCTAGTTCTATATTTCATCCACCTATATGAACCAAGTATGCGATGATTCCTAATGGAAATATACCGGGAGTACTAGTGTTGGATGGAATAGGGAATAACTCACATATCCATACTAGTCTAACGAGAATAAAATCTCATGCCAAACAGTACATTCTCTACATCCCATGAAGAGTATGATATTCCATGCAACAACTCTTAGGATGGTGAATGATCCAACATGAAAACACTCTAATCATGGAAAATGGTGCCTCAACCCAACATTCATATAGTATCACTGGTGTGAGATTCCATGAACTCAACACTCGATGTAAGGAGTGTGATTATCCACTATGCTCGACACCCCTTACCATTTTATTGTATCCTCTATAAAGGCACATCATAATTATAAGTAGCATGGGGCATTACCTCCCATCCATTTCTTTCATATAGATCATAATTATATAAGAGAGACATATTCATTTATAAATAAATACACAATTAATAACCACTTATGCATTTTAATTAAAGAATTATCAAATGCATGGTCATATATATATATATATATACAATTCAATGCATGAGGTAATGACCTCTCATGAATTTCATGAGCTAAGTTTATTTCCATTTAAAAATTAAAATCCATTAAAACTTGGAAAACAAGTCACATGGATCAAGTTTCTATTGGAAGGAATCATGGCCAATTCATTTAAAAACTAATCCAAAAGATACAAAGGAGTTCCAGGCATTTTGAACCAATTGGCCAAAATGGACAATTTCACTTGGCACACCCATGGGGTGACCATATAAGCTATGTAAAACCTACAAACCACCTAGAAAGGATCAATAGACATGTACTAAGGTGGAACTTTAAATTATACATGAAGGAATAAATATAATAGAGATGCTTGAAAAAAGTTGACATATGGAACGAAGACATAATTATCAAATGACTAAAATTCATCAGGAAAACAACATGACCACCTACCTCAAGGTCGTAGATGATTTCTCACTTAATATCAGCCTTATATTTAAAGTAGGTTGGAAGAGATATGATAAATAGTCAAATTACTTGAAAATAGGGTGAATGATCTTGCATCTAAATAACACAATAGATGGAAAGATAAATTAAGATAGGTGTTGAGAGACTAGAGGATCTTACCAAGATAGATTTATAGCTTTCGATGGATTGAGAAATAGACACCGGGGGTGAGATTTACTTCAATGCCTACTTTAGGGTATTCTTGATTTCAACGAGGAGGAGAACCCATGGATGTCCACTAGAGGAATAAGGGATAAAGGAAAACTAACTTTAAAGGTTAAATAAAGGTAAAAATTGATATTTCACCCAAAAACCTAAAGTGCACAATTTCCAAGTCGTGCGCTAACCGTGCATGGTCGCCTGTAGAGAAGGGGAACCCTACACAATTTGGCACACAATTTGACTATGTGAAAAATGTGTTCATGATCACCTATAGAGAAGGGGAACCCTGCATGTTTTGGTTCATGGTTTGAATAACTATGTGAAAACTGTGAAAATGGGCTCTATCCCATATCTCCAACCAGCCACATGACCATGCGCCTTGGCCCGCATGGTTGTAGACAAATCATGAGGCCCAATCTGTTTTTCACATTTCAAAACTCCAAGCTTTGAATGAGCCCAGACACTCCCGTGACCTCCTTGGATTGATTAGGAATATTTATTAGGGTTTTTTAAGGTATTACAATTGGAAAACTAATTATCAGTACCTTCATTAAAAATACGAGTCATTACAACCTCCACTCCTTAAAAAAACTCATCCTCGAGTTATCCTTCTAAGGGTAAAGTGGTATCATTAGCAAAGAGTTTTAGCCACTATGAATGTATATCAGATTCCCACTCCCAGGTCTCATCCTGTACTTGTTCATGTTTCCATAGCACCCATACCAGATGAACAAAACTGGTTTAGAGTGTCTTCATGCCCTGATCAACTATAAAAATGGGATACTTCTTGAAGGAATCATCCATATATAATTCAAACTCATCAGGATGAAAGACGTGAGTCAGGTTTGGATAGTATCATCGAAGTTGAGATACGTGAAATACATCATGCATATACTGATATATCTAAGGAAGTTACAACTAGCAATCCACTGGTTCGATCTATTTTATAGCATTTAAGGGTCCAAAAAACCTCATTGAGAGATTACCCTACTTATGAATATTTCTATTCCCTAACCTGGACAAGACTCAAAAGAAAAACCCAGTCTCTGATCACAAAATTGAGAGGTTTCCAGTGTCTGTTGGAATATGACTACTGTCTGGACTGAGCTGTCAACATGCACTTTCTGATTAGATGGACCTACTCTATAGTCTCCTAAATGATACATGGTTCAAGCATAGATTCTTCCCCTACCTCTAGACAATACAGAGGTGATCGGTAAGGCCTACCTTGTAAGGATTCATAGGGAGATATCTCGATGGTATCCTGAAAGCTATAGTTATAAGAAAAATAGATGAGAGGAATGTGTTTCTCCCAAGAACCCCAAAGTGAAGAACACATTCATAGAGTATTTCATCTAAAAACTGAATCATACACTTCATCTTTCCATAATTCTATGGGTGATAGGATGTGATTAGAAGTACCTACATACCCAAGGCCTTCTAAAACCCCTGCCAGAACCATGATGTGAAATGAGCATCACTCTCAGAAATGATAGAATGAGGAGATCCATGAAGAAATAAAACCTATATGATGTAAAAAAAATAGATCATCTACCATGAAGTTCTATCACATAGGTAAGAAGTGTGTTACCATCATCAGATGATCAATGACAACCCACACTGTATCATTTCCATGAGGTGATTTGGGTAGACAAGTCAAGAAGTCCATAGAAACATCATATCATTTCCACTTGGGAATATAAAATGACTATAGAAGCCCTACCATATGATTATGTTCCACCTTCACCTACTGATAGGTAGAACAACTAGTGATGAAGCTGGAAATATCACATTTCATACCAGGCCACCAATACTGGCATTGTAGATCCCGATACATTTTAGTGACACCAGGGTGAACCACCTATACTGAGGTGTGGAATTCTTGCATCAAATCCTCTATGATGTCTGTTGGGACCCATAACCATCCACATAACAATAAGGTATCATCCCCATCTATGATCCAACCTAATGATGTATCATCATCTGAAATACATTCCCTTAGGAAAAGGACTTCAGGATCAGATAAATATCTCATTATTACCTATCCCAAAAGAGTAGAAGTCATTTCTAATGATAAGAGGATAGTATAACCATTCTCCTCTTAAACCTCAATGTTCATTTTTGAGAATAATGACATAATTTTCCATTTACCATTGGATTCCTAAACTACCGTTGTTCGAGTCTTCCAGATTAGAGCATCCACCACTGAATTTTCTTGACCAAGCGTGTAGGAAATCTCAAAATCAAATGAATGTAGGTACTCAATACACATTCATTTCTTTAGATTCATATCCCACTATGTGAAGATTTATTTGAGGATTTGTGGTCTGTGAACACCACAAAACACTCTCCCAGAATATAATGTCTCCAACAATGTAAGGCATGGACATCATCATCGAGTTTGAGGTCGTTCGTTGAGTAATTCCATTTTTGAGGCTTCAACTAACAAGACCCATACATGAAGACTCACTCATCCTACATTATAATAGATACAAGATTGATACTTTATGTGTCACAATATACAGTATAGCTTCTAACTGAATTTGAAAGAATCAGTATCGGTGTTGAAGTCATTCTACCCTTCAACTCCTAAAATATTTCTTCATAAGATTCCGACCATAAAAATTTCACACCCTTATTTGTCAAGCCCATAAGCAGCACTACAAGGAATGAGAAATCCTAGATGAAGCATCTGTAATATTCAAAAATACCCAATAAAATCTGAATATCAAATATGTTTTTGGGGTTATCCCAAGAAACTACATTTCTCACTTTCTTTGGGCCTACTGAAACTCCCGACTCCAAGATAATATGACCCAGAAAGTGGAATTTATTGATCCAAAAGTGGTGTTTAATAATATTATCATAAAGATGTTTCTCTCTAGGTATATTTAGTACAATATTAATATGGGTTTCATGGTCATTTATATAGCATTAATACACCAAGATATCATCAACAAAGACTATAATGAATGAATCTAGATACAGGTGGAAAACCTAATTCATAAGATCCATGAAAAATATAGATGTGTTCATAATTATGAATGATATAAAATGGTACTTTTATGGAATATACCTACTCCCAAAATCTGTTCGAGGTATGTATAAATCCATGTCATGCACCTGATGATTTTACAACCTCATATCTATCTTTGAAAACACATTTTCTCCTCAGATTTGATCAAAGAGGTCATCTATTCTAGGAAGTGAATATTGGTTCTTAATTGTGAGAAAATTAAAATGAAGGTAATCCACTCATAGCCTGTGGGTACCATCTACCTTCTTGGATAAAAATACCTGTGAACCCCAAGGAGAAGTACTGGGGTATATAAATCCTTTATCCTATAAATCCTCCAACTGCTTCTTGAGATCCAGAATCTCCTTAGGTGACATCCTATATGGTGGAATGGTCACTGGTATTTCTCCTGGTGCTAACTCAATAATAAACTATACCAATTTCACCAGAGGTAGACTACAGAAGTCTTTAAGAAACACATCTCTAAAATTATATACTACAGGATGAAAGATAGTGTCTTGTAACCCTTAGTCATCGAGAAAAGTACTGGAGATCTACACCATCACATTACCCAACCTCTATTTCTTGGGTCCTAATCATGTTGTACTAACATCCCATTCACCCTTATACATGTTCCTAATGCCCTATGATGATGTAAATTCCACCCTCTAATGATAGAAGTCAATATGGGCTCGATAGGGAACTAATAATTCCATATGGATGATTGCATCAAATCCCATCATGTTGAAGATATAAATACGCCATATGAAAAGGTAATTGCCTATCTCAAGGGAAAAGTACCTACAATGGTGAAAAACCTCTGAATGGATACCTAATGGTGTATTTATCATCATAACACCATGAAAGTGCTCAATATAGAGGCCCAGAATTACCATTATAGTCTTAGATATAAATGTGTGAGACACTCCTATGTCAAATAAAGTAGAAACTAAAGTAGAGGCAACTAGAATAATACCTTGAAATTTAGAAGGTCCAACACTTTACTCCTACGATGTAGGCTGGACTACATGTAACTGACATGTACTGTGACCCTGAGTCAGTGCTTGACTAACCTGAGAATGCCCACTTTGCTGGTGATGAGAATCATAAGTCTGAATTCCTCTACCTCAACCGCCACCTTGTCCTGACCGTCTGGTGGTATTGCATCTACCTTCTTGACATGATCCTACTAAACCTACCCCTAACTAAGTAGTAGGTGAAGATCCCTGCTCGCTAGGAACTATTGGGAAAGTCCATAGAAACACTAGAGATGGACTATCCTAACACAACTTTTTCACTCGAATGGATACCATAAGCACTGATACTTGATGTTTACCAGCTTCCCACACTGGTGGAAGATAAGAAAACTCTTCGCATGAGGATAATGACTTCTGCTACCTCCATGAGTAGTCTCAAAACACCTATTTTGACTAGAAGAATAACCACTGGAATTCATAGGCACTGAACTGACCTGACTTGCATCTTCAGTATCCCTTAAATTCCACTCTGTAATTAGGTCCTGGTTGGTGATTTCAGAAATGGTCATCAATTTTAAAACATTGACCTAAAACTAGATGGAATAAACTATCCCATCCTTGAATCTCATAGTGGTCATAAGATCATCATCAACTAGATATAGAGATAACTACTGTAGCTCTATGAAACAAGAATAATATTCCATAACTGACATGCTCCCCTACTGTAGGTTCATAAATTATTTAGCTCTATTAGGCCTCAAAGTCTGGGGAAATAAGTAGTCATAGAAGATGGTATGAAAATCATCCCAGACCATGTCCTGACGTCGATTCGCTGGGTGATGACATCCCACCACCTCTTAGTAGAATCATGAAGCATATAAGTCTCTAGCTTGACCCCTCTACTCTGGAGGCATATCCAAATGATTGAATATAAATAATATTTATTCAATACAAGAATCTACAACATGAGGTTCTCCATCCCCTGAGAATGTGGGAGGATGATACTACTAAAACTCATGAGTCAAATCTACCATACTCGAGGTAGGTCGACCAAAACCTTGCATAGTCTAAAGAATACGTAGAAAACCATATCAGAACTAGGAATTAGTGCCCCAATATGGAATAGTAAGAGGATCCACATGTGGATATATAAGAAGAATCATTGGAAGCTCACAGACCACCATCACAGGTACATAGTTATCACCACCTTCAAGGTATGTTATTGGAGGACTTCATGGTGGAATGACACAAAAATTCCAAACACACTCCTTATAAGATATTTAAGAAAGTATAACAACTATAAATGGTAAACTAGGATAGGTACTAAATCCTTCCTATATATATTATCATGCCTCTCTACCTACTTCAAAATCTAGGTCTATATGGTAGGAAGAGACCATAACAGGACACAAGAACACAAGATACACCTCAATACCCACTACCAAGGTTGGGTTCTGGTCCAAGTCTCTATGTATGACATATACAAGATGGATGTTTCAAATTGGGAGTCATAATAATTTTGAGTTTGTACTTTTCAAATATTCAATCACTTTAGATGGTTGAATTTAATGGTTTTACATTTTAAATCCATAAGGTCCCATACTTCTTATGAACCAAATATTTCATCCACTTAACCCATAGTATAACACGTTCCAACTCATGCGGCCGATGTTCCATATCTCAACTTGACATAATTAAATTCTTATGGTGTATACTTTAACCTATTCTATAAAACACTGTTAGGTTAAGGAAGACACTTAAAGTATCAATTATGTTTTCTAATTATATACAAGAAGAATTAGCATAATTAAATATATTTAAGGCACTAGTAAATATGCAATAGGAAAATTCACACTGAAAATAGACATGACATGAAAAAATGTATGGCCTATTAATCATATTGTTCTTATAATGATGCATGATCTAATGGAAATCCCTCATTTCATTTGGCCATAGTAAAGAAATCATAATTTCAGTAACACCAATATCAATAAAATCATAATTTAAGCATGTCACCCAATAGTGAAATGATATCAATAGTAATAAGAAAAAACATAACAATAATTATAATTCAGGAAATTTAGCCTTTACCCTGAATATGGGTTCATGACACTCAAGTATAGATTATGACCAATTCACAAGTATTCACAATATCTAATCTACTGCATCCAATTAGTAAATAAAGAAAGGAATCACTCTTATACCAAATTTTAACATCCCGACTGGGGGTCCACTTAACCCGTGCCCTGAGATGGTGGATCTCATGGCCTCATGCGTGCCTACCCATACACCAGAGGCTGCCGACTAGTAGTGAGGGTGTAAAGGTGGTATAGTGGGGAGACTATACCCTCATACCAGAATGGAATAGAGAAAATAAACAATACAAATTCAATAATAGTGGAATCATAATATAAGATGATATAATCAATGAACTATGAAAGCAAAAACAGATGACTAAATAGGTAAGCAGTGAAAGGAAATTATAATTAAACAACTAATATAATAAAAAAAATACTATATGGAAGTTTCTGATGCATGATGCATGGAATTCTGTAATAAAAAAAGAAACAAGAAGATACACACATTCTATATAATAGTAAAAAAATAAAAAAAGAACAAAAACAACTCCATAATCATCCTAAACCTATGCCTGATCCTCTACTCATAAGCTCCAACTAAGAAAGAAAATTAGAAACCTGTATAAGGACCTTTTCCCATATCAATACTTGCATAAAGATAGTCTTCTTGGGTACCAAAGGAATCCTGAGTAGGGTGTGAGATAAAAATCTCAGTAAGCCACCATCGATGGTGTCTACGTGTAATCTGAGTAGTGTTTGTAACTAAACAATGTGTAGGTATAAGTAGAAAGGTAAAGCAATGATGAATAAATAAATAACCACCCACTCAAGTTTCTAAAGGACACCTCTCGGGTCTACTTGCTTTAGATCATGGGTGGAAAGAGTATGATCATGTCACTATATATATAATATTAATAATATATATATAGTTTAGTTATATATTGAATCTACCTATATGAACCAAGTGCACAAGTATGCCTAATGGCCATATACCTAGAATACTAGTGCTGGTTGGACTGGGGCATAACTCACATATCCATACCAGTCTAATGAGCCTAAAATCTCAAGCCAAAGGGTACATTCCCTATATCATAAGAAGAGTGTGAGATGCCATGCAATAATGCTCAGTATGGTGAGTGATCCATCATGTCAACACTCTAATCATGGAATGTGGCACCTCATCCCAACATCCATATAGTATCACTGGTGTGAGATGCCATGAACTAAACACCTGATGTAAGGAGTGTGATTATCCGCCATTCTCAACACCCCATACCATCGTATCTTAACCCCTATAAAGGCGCATCATAATTATAACTGGAATGGGGGATTAATCCCATCCATTTCTTTCATATAGCCCATAATTATATAAGAGAGACATATTCATTTAAAAATCAATACAAAAGGCATAAACTCTTATGAATTTCAATTAAAGCATTATTAAAGGAATGTTCATATATATATACAAATTAATGTATGTGGAAAGTACCACTCATTCATGTCACGATCCAAGTTCATTTCTATTTAAACATTATAATTCATCATAACATTGAAAATAAGTCATACGACTCAAGTGTATATTGGAAGGTGTCATGGTTAATTCATTTAAAGGATTCCACCAAAAGGTGGGAGTTACTTCAATGCCTACTTTAGGGTTTTCTTGAGCTCAAAGATTAGGAGAACCCATGGATATCCACTAGAGGAAGAGGGGAGAAAGGAAAAATAAATTAAAATGTTAAATGAACGGAAAAATTGACATTTCACCCCAAAACCCAAAGCGTATGGTTTCCAAGTCGTGTGCCAAATGTTCATGGTTGCCTATAGAGAAGGGGAAACCCACATGGTTTGGCACATGGTTTGACTAACTGTGTGTAGACCATGAAAATGGGCTCTATCCCATGTCTGTGACCGGCCACATGGTCGTGCACCTCGGGTCACACGACTGTAGACAAACCATGTAGCCTATTATATTTTTACCATTTTGGAACTCCAGGCTCTAAACAAGCTTTGAATACTCTAACAAACTCCTTGTATTGATTAAAAAGATTTATTATGGATTTTTAAGGTATTCCAATAGAAAAACTAATGATCTGTACCTTCATTGGAAAGATAGGTCATTATATATAGATCGATGTTAAATATGATGTGACCTTCGAGGAGTGGAATGTGGAGATTCAGACCTACTAAGAGAAGGTTTTTTATGGGTGTGTTATTCCCTTTGTTCATGTACTTTGGTAGAATAGTGGCATATATGAGAGTACCTGGGAATGTGAGTTGTAGATACATACTCAGTATCCTGAGTTGTTTGATGTTAAACCCTTATATTGTAATGTTGTTTGTTTATAGTTGTTTACCTTTTCAAATTTATGATATGGTTTCCTCTCTTTGTTTTTATTTTGGTGTCCTTACTATCATTTGAGAGGTATCTCCCTTGGGAGAGTGTTTAGGAGTTGGTTATTTCTATTGTGCAGTTTTGTGTTTGGTTCCTCCGAGTGATATGATTAAGCTCCTGTGATGGAAATATTCTTGAGAGGTATCTCATGGGGTGGTTATTTGGACAACCCTTTTTTACTTCTCTTATATTTGGGGTTGGATTTAAATTTTTGAGGATGGGAATAGTTTGATAGGTCTTTTATGTAAGGTACCAGATCCTAGTATCCATTTTCTTTATGAGTTTTGGGTGTTGGAGGTGCTTGGAGAAGTCATGAAGGGAGAATGAGGAGAGTTGCAGCTCATACATGGGATTCTATAGTGTGGAGATTTTGGTAGCACTGTAAGGGTAGTCTCTATGGTGTGGATAGGATGACTATGACGTAGGGTCCTGAGAGGAGGATTTTTGGATCCACTTCCATATTTGGCATGGATTCACCATGGAGAAATGATATGGTGTATGGCAGTTTAATTCTATGGTGTGGAGACATAGGATGTATTATAGGGGTTTGAGGGTGTTCTTCCAAATTTAGAACCCTTGTGGTGTGGAGCTAGGCTATGTCATAACCTACTTATCAGATTTCTGGGTTCTATGGTGTAGTGGCATTGGCTGCATTGTGGTTCTCTTCCAAATAAATAAGACCTTCATTATTGATTTGACCACATTCCATAGATACACCTTTGACTAGGGAGACTATGGTGTGGTCTCCTACCTTGCATTGTAGTTTTCCTTGAGTCAGGTAGTGGTGCGTCATGGTATATAAGGTTGTGTCATGGTCTTCCATTTTTTTCAGTTGGCCTATAAATAACCCAAATCACTCTGAAACCACTTTCCTATCTTCTTTCTCTCCCAAATACTAGGCTCCCAAGAGATATTTTTTAATACCTTTAAATCCCCTTTCAATCAGATTCGATCCCCAGCTCCCCGTGTTAAATCCATGGTGATCTAAGGTTAGTTCTTTCTCTTTTTCTTGAAATTTATTATCCATTCGATCTTGTTTCCTCCCACTCCTTATTAAAATTTTATGGAGGTTGATCTCAATCATTCTAATGAAGTTTCTTTTGTTGTTGTTGGTATGGTTGTGGTGTGATGTTCTTAGAGAGTTATAACTTTCCTTGTGGGAGAGGTGATCAATGATCCACATCATC
Source organism: Viscum album (assembly GCA_963277665.1). Taxonomy (NCBI): domain Eukaryota; kingdom Viridiplantae; phylum Streptophyta; class Magnoliopsida; order Santalales; family Viscaceae; genus Viscum; species Viscum album. The sequence continues at coordinate 477,116,180 of OY728164.1, read as the reverse complement.
GTTCCTTTCTCATCAAAGAACATTATAATCCTTGGGGAAGGGGATTCATTGCCTTTCCTTTTTATATTATGTGAAATCATAAATTAATCATGATTTATCCTTTTGGGTGGTTGTGGAATTAACCTTAATAAAAATTAAATAGGATCACAGAATGAATTTAGTTTTTGGTTAGAAATCACATGTTTTCCACCGCGATAATAGTTTTCCTCTTATTTTACCAGATAGTGTGCTATATATGTTTATTCTTGTTTAGCATGTTTATTATTCTTGGGTTAGAATGTGTAATTTAATTTAAAATGGTTTATAAATGTAAATATGGTAATTTTTTGATTGACTAAAGAATTAAATAGGCATGTTTAATGAATATTTTGATTCTTGTAATTTGATGAAAATAAAATTGATGCTTAACGCATGTTTTAATTGAAATTGTTATTACATATGTTAATGAAATTATCTAAATAACTTGAATATGTAATGTTTGTTGTGGATAATATTAAAAGGCATGTTAAATGAGTTTTTTCCTTCCTTGAGTTTTTTGAAACTGGAATAAATGTTGGGAAGCATGCTTAAATAATTTTGATAGCTTATAGTAGTTGATGCCTTAGGTTACCCATAGTTATAACCTGTGATAATTGAATCGATTACTTCAATATAGAATAAAACTGGTTATTTGATAAATATAAATTGTTGGGTCTAAGCGATACCATTTTCTTTTGAAGGCTGAATGCCTTGTGTTTAGGTTCGAGTGAGCCCATTTCACGTAAAGGATAAATTCATTATTTTAGGGCCTAGTTTCCCTATTGAATTTATTTGTTGTTTTATGCCTTTTGTGTTTCTCTATATGTGATACTTTCCATATGATGTGATGTGAGCCTAGGATGGATGATAACTAATGAGATGCATGCAGCGAGACCCAGGTTTGTGGCAATAGTTAATGCCTATGACGGTGAGATACATAGTGATATGCATGATGGTTTCAGGGATGTAACTAGGTTTTATATAAAACATTAAAGCTAGGATTACCCATTTTTGTATTTAAATATGAATGATTTCATGTTAATAAATATATTTAAAAGTAGTATTATTGAGTTTCTTATATATCTACATTCTTTTCTCCACTACTTAAGGCATCTAGTTGTGCTTGGTTATGAATATCTTTATAGTATCTTAGGATGTTTCCTAAAGTACTTGTAATTATGGAATTATAATAATGATTAACTAATGTATTATTCCACAGATTTGGTGTTTATTGGAATGAAAATGTTGATAATCTTGAGAAACCATGGACTCAGTTGGATTATTCCTAGAGGGAATGGACTTCAGTTGGTTGTTAAGGAATTGTAATTTGAAAAAATGTTAATTAATGGATGATGAATTAATTAATATAAAGTTAATTGTTAAAAATTAAATAAAAAATTAAATAAATCTCTTTAAATGCTTTTGTGCTTATAGGATATCTAGTTTTTAGCGATGATAGTTGGGTGTTCGAGAGACTATAGATGTAGTTGAGAATAAGTCTAGGTTAATTACCATAGTGTGGATGTGAGCTATCTTATATTCTATATGTTTTTTATTTCACACACTACCCACCCATATTAGTAGGGTGACTGATACCTAGTGGAATTTGGGAGGGTATTTCCCTGACATCTAGGTTGGTGAGGGATGGATGAGTGAATACTCCTCTGGCCCCAATCTCTTCTCCTGGAAGTACTAAGTTCTTGTAGGTAAGGTGGTTAGTTTCCCCATATATGTGTGTAGAGGGATATAATGACTTGTGGTTATTTCACACACATGTATCCCTAGATGTAGTATTCTAAGGATTGTTATTGGTATGATGTGTATGGTCTGTGATAGATTGAGGTACATACTCGGTGTATGGTTTGTGATGGTTTGAGGTATAATACCCGATGTATGATACATGAAATAAAAGTTGTGGTGGATCCTAGAAACTACTCAGTTACTATATAGATATGCGGATGAGATGATGAGATAATGTGATGCATGAGATGAATGTTGTGATACTTAGCCCGGGTGTCTTCGAGATGGATTCTTTTGAAGAGAGATGGAGAAGGACATGAGAAGTTGGGGGAGAGTAGAAAACCAGTGGGGAAGTGATATCAGGGTACCATTGTTTTTCTTATTATAATATATGATATCTTGTATGCATTACTTGGTGAGAGATAATCACAGGGAGGCTGGGAAATTAATATACCAGTTTAGGTGACAAGTTAGCTTCACTTGTTGTTCACTAGGATTTAGTATGCTTTATTTATCTTTTTCACTAGAGGATCTAAGGAGGATCCTACCAAGTATACCTGTTATGCTCACAATACATATATATAATTTTTTTTCAAGTCAAAAGGATCAAGTTGGATATTGGTTCAAATATTAATAACTTGTGTTCGTTTAGGATTTGTTTGGTCTTCATGATCATTGCTGAGTTACATTTTTTTTGTACTTGTAGTTTTCCTTTCTATATGTACTAGTTTTGTATGACATCATATGCATATACTTGGGTTTTATTTTACTGTATATGAGTATAAGTTTATTGGTTCACCTGTCTTATCTCATGTTCCACATTTTCTCTTATAGGGTAATGCCTCTAATTTGTATGTATATTATACCATTGGTGACTGTCACCAACCTTTGGCTTATTAGAGGAGGGATTCATGAGGTCATTATCTCTATTCTCTCATTACCATCCCAAGAGGGGTACCTTTGGGTGGAGGGGGTCATGAGAGAGTGTTATCAGAGTTTTAGGTTGAGAGATATGATGAATTTTGGAATTAAACACAGGCGATGACTACATGGGTTAGTAGGGAAATGATTCCAGATAAGTTTAGTAAGAAATGTAAACAAAGGAGGCCACCTGATACATAAGTATTTATCCCCCCTATGATCTGATGAACAAACCTTTAAATTTACTAATCCTACCAAGAAAGTGATACTGGTTGCAGGGTAGAAACCTAGAAGAGGATCATGCATCATTATTCTTTGTGCCTATGTTTAAAATGGGTAGAACTTGAGATTTGGTTGAAAGTTAAATAGAATAAATGATTAATTAATCTTAAATATCTTTTAATCTAGGTTTAGGAGTCCCTAATTTTTTTTTCTTCTTTTATATATGGATTTAGGTTGACATCCATGTCAGGTTCGCACTGAATATGTTTAGAAAAAAATTCCAATAGATTGATATAGAGTAGAGGTCAATGAAGATGAAAATTGGAGGAGGAAACTTTGAGAGTTTCAACACCAGATATTTCATAAGTATGAGGTCTCAATTTCATACTCAGTGATAAAGGACTGGTTAGAGGAGGTTGAGATAGATTTTGGTTCAATACTTTCTCAAAAGTATCACTGGTTTTTGTTGGTCATGATGATGTTATGTGAAGTAACGAGGAGATGGTAGATATTGTTCCTTGGGGATCTTGAGGAGTCATAGGTCTCATGGGAGAATTTTAGAGACTATTTTTGAGTAAAATTTCTTTATTCAACCATAAAGGCATCCAATCACTAGGAGCTTCTTACCCTTTGACAGGGGATTTCCAACGTACAGGAATTCAAGATCCATTTTAGGACCCTTATCCATTCTACTTTAGAGATGTTTTTAGATGATGAGGATAGTATTAGGAATTTTGAGGAGGATATTCATCCAAATATCCAATTCTAGATCACCCTATTTATATTGTCAATATATTTTGAGGTTCTAGTAGGAGCATAGGTTGTTGAGAGGACGTTGGCCAAAATTGAGTTATCATGAGAGAGGAGTCATCAGGATTCCTCATGTAGTAGATATGTGGTATGAGGTTCCTAGTTTCATAAATAGAATAGCTTTTATATATCTAGGGGTAGGACCCAACCCTCATCATCATGCTTCTCTAGGGGTGGCGGCTCTCAAGATTTTTCCAAGGGACTAGACACATGTTTTTCTTATAGAAGATGAAGCTATAAATGAGTGGAGTGACCAAAATTTTGAGAAGGAAACATGCATAAGGTGCTCCACTTTTAGTTCCTCCACTAGGGTAGTTTTATCCAAGGTATAAGTAACGGGATGCTCCATCTTAGGATCATTAGATAGTAGATGGGAAAGGTAGAGGATATCCTCGGGATGTTCCTCATCCTTAGAGAGCAGAGTTCATCAATGGAGGTAGTCATCATTAGGGTTAGAGAGGTCCTAGAGAAGGTTGTTATCAGCTTAATGCTCTAGAATTTCCTACACTGAGAGATCCAAACATCGTTCTAGGTACCCTTTTCTTTTTTTTCTACTTGGGTTCATGCCTTGTTTGATTCAGAAGCTACACACTCCTTCATATCACCTGACCTAGTCCATGCTTTGGGACATGAGGTTAAGATACTTACAGTTCCCTTTGAGATAACTACTATGGTTAGAGGATGACCTTATCTGTATGAAGTATGTAGAGACTGTGAAATAGTTTTGGGGAAGTACCACTCTCAGGGAAACTTCCTATGTTTATAGATACATCTCTACAACATTATCCTTTGTATAGAATAATTGTATTTAGTGTAGATATTTTGGATTTCTTTAGGAGGAAGTTTGTGTTTTATGATACTGGAAGAAAGTTTTGTATGTTCTTTAGAGAGTTATTTTAATGTATATCTTGATGATCTGTTTCAGTGAGGCTTTGTTTGGATGAGGATGTCATATTAGCGTGCACTAATTTTGTTTGTGAATAGGGACAATACCAATTTTCATCATTGTATCAATTTTTTTAACTTGAATTTGGTGATAGTAAATAACCACTATACTCTTCCATGTGATATGGGATTTTGAATGTGAGGTATGAAGACGGTTGAGGATGATAGTGAAGGTGTGGCCCAGGGTACTAAGGTGAAATCTTTCAAGGAGGTGGTTTGTGGGGGTTCTCGGGTGGATAACCTTGGTTTGGGATTTATACCTCCGATTCAGTTAGAACGTTGTAGGTTGGAGTGTATGGAGGGGGCACCCGTGGTGGTGGTATCTGGTCTAGAGCTGGATAGTGCGGTGGAGTTTCATAGTCTAACCCTTGTGGCTAGATTCAGACCTTTTAAACATTTTCTTGATGTTTTCAGGGCGTTTGTGGATTCCTTGGATCTCCAGCATCCGGCCGCAGTTTTGAAACTTTCAAATTTTTCATTCATCATACATCTTGATTCTAAAGCTGATTTGGTGTGTGTATGGTAGAGGGAGGGGATATTTTGTGGTTCTCACTGATTCACTATGTCAAGATGGGCTTGGGAGTGTCATTATGGAAAAGAATCCTTTATAGGGGCGGTATGGCTTAAATTTCTGGGGCTTCCTCTGCCGCTCCATAACTTTTCGATTCTAGTGGCGGTGGGGGATTCATTGGGAGTTTTCTATGTGTGGATAGGATGATAGAGTGGATGTTGGACGCAGGTAATCCACATATATGTGTGGAGATGAACCTCTCAGTTAAGTTTCCATCTCATATCCTGATTTTCTCTCCTGAGGGGTTTACATGGTGGCAGAGGATTGTGTATTTAGCTCCTTCGAGGTTCTATTCGGCTTGTGGTTTTCAAGGACATGTGGTGTAATTCCATATGAAGAAGAATAAGTTCTTGCATCCTTGAGATGATTCAGATTCTCAAAGGCTTTTCAGGTCAGGTTTCTTCTTAGGCTTGGTGGATGTCGCAGGTGAGAAGATGGGGTTGCATATCCGGTAGGGTAAGGCAGCGCCATCCAAGGATGCTACTCCATCATCATCCTCAGTGAAGGATTGGGTCAACGACCCAACTTGTGTAGTGGGTTTTCCAAAATCTGTCAGATCTGGGTTGGTAAAGGTGGATTCTTTTTATGAAAAAGGAAAAGTGGTCTTCTCGGTGTCAGTGGATGTCGCGTCTTCTGGTTTCTTACCGTTGGAGCCTGGGGAGTGTGCCCTGGGAATTTCGAATTTGGATCCTTCTTGGGTGGCTTCTACGTCGTCTTCCTTTATGGTAGAAAATGGAATCAACAAGGTGAGATCGATGATTGCTACTGTCTTTCCTAGAAGGTATTCTTCACCCTGGTCAGAGGTGTGTTTATCTTCGATGGTTCCTAAGCTCGTGGTGAAGATGTCTTTATTGGAGATGATAAATAGACCTGATGGGTTTCATCCTGCTCGATCGAGGGAAGGATTCCCTGAGGGGGTGGAGAAAGAGATAGCATCAGCCTGTACGTCACCGTAGGGGTTGATAATGTTGTTTATGTTCTAGGATGAAGGGACTCCATCTTCACCTTCTGAGTGGAAGGGGAGCCGTTTATCTCTGTTATAGGATAATGATATCCCATTAAAAAAAACTCTTCTTCTTAAAAGGGTTACTAATCGTAGGTTTCCTCTCATCTGGTGACATGGTAGATGGCTAAGGGGGACTGTTTCAAGGAGTTATTTGTGTCGCGACCAGGTAACAGTGCCCTAAGGGAAACATTTGTCCTCTTGTAATGTCGTCTGTGGTTATTTGGAATGCACGGGGTCTGGGGGGGGGGGGGGGCGTGTGAAGTGTGCTTTCCTAGCTTCTAAATCAAGGAATCCAGGTTCTGTGATGGTGGTGGTTCTGGAACCCAAACAGGATCCTAGTAATATTAGTGTTTTTGCAAAGAAGTCTAGGTTTGGCTGTCACTTACATGGTCACCCGGTTAACAGACACATCCTGATATTTTGTAAGAAAGGTATTCAGGTGGAGGTTGTTTAGGTAATGGAGTAGTGTATTTCAGTTAAAATTCAGTTTAGAGGGTTAGAAGTTCTATTTTCCTTTGTTTATTCTAGTAGTGATATTTTGGAAAGGAGGATCTTATAGGAGTATCTTAGTTCTTTTGAGGCAACTAGTTTATCCTGGTTTGTTGGCAGAGACTTCAATGCCATCGCTGATATCTCAGAGAAGAAGGGTGGATCAATGATGTGTAATAATGGTATGCTGAATTTTATTAACTGAATTTCTAGTAAGGGACTCTTGGATCTAGGTTTCTAGGGGAACAAATATACCTGGTGTAATAATCGTAGAGGTGGAAGTAGAATCTGGTGCAAAATGGATAGGTGTCTTTCTAATTTACTGGGTTTGATATATTTTTCTAGAAGCTCAGTAGTGCATCTACCTCGTGCGCTTTTGGATCATTCACCTATTCTAGTAGAGTTGAAATTTGGAAATGCGGACAGTAATATGTTCAGGTACTCGGTGAATTGGCATAGAAGAGAGGGTTTCATGCAAATGATGAAGGATTCCTGGGAGCAAGAGATGAATGAGAGAGCTTGGGTGGGACTTTTTTGACGTCTCAAACAAATCAAGAATGATATTATCAGGTGGCTTAGGAATAAATATACTACTGATAACTCAGTGGAGGCTATGCAGAAGGAAATAGACCATCTTGAGGATATTCTTCAACAAAACTGGGATAAGTTAATCTTCATTCGGTTATGTGATAGTCGGGCCTTGCTTGCACAAAGATTGTTGGAGGTGGAGAAGGATCTATGACAAAGATCTAGGGTTAGGTGGCTTGAATAAGGAGATCAGAATAGTAGGTTCTTCCATGCATACTTGAAGGAGATCCAAATCTCAAAGGTTAATATAAGGTTAGAGGATGGTTCTTTCTCATCTGATGTAGATGTTTCCGGCAATATGGTGCTTGCACACTTCAAGCGGTTACTGGAGGGTGACCAGGTAATTCCTTGGGAAGAGGACTCTGATTTGGTGGATTAGAAGTTTTTTACTAGGAATATTCTCAGGAATATTTAGGGGGAGAAAAATGGGTTTCTTAATGATTTAACTTCTGGTGAGGAGGTATGGGATGTGGTTCACAATTTACCTCTGGAGAGTGCTCCTAGACCTGACAGTTTCCCGTGTGCCTTCTATGCTACTGCATGGATCTTTGTAGGTCTGATGGTTATCGAGGTAGTGCAAGACTTCTTTCAGGGAGGCCCTCTTAATAGGGGAATGTGTTCCTCTCATGTGGTGCTTATTCCAAAAGTGAAAAACCCAACCAAATTTGAACAATATCGTCCAATCTGCCTGTGTAATTTATTGTACAAGATCTTAGCAAGTATCATGGTAAGGAGGTTGAACAAGGTTATACCAAATATTATATCTCAAGAACAACATGGTTTTGTGAAAGGCAGAGGTATTCAGGGGATGGTGTGAGTTTCTCAAGAGTTGTTGGAGGATGCGAACAAGAAAGTGGTCAGTGAAAATGTTATTATTCAGGTGGATATGGAAAATTTGTATGATAAACTTGAATGGAACTTTATTATTAGGGTGATTAGGAAGCTTGGGTTTATTTAGTGGGTTTGTGATTTATGTTTCTGATGATTCTCCTCCACTTGGATCACAATTTCTATTTTAGGGAAGGGGTTTTGTTTTTTCAAGAATGTAAGGGGGGTGAGGCAAGGAGACCCTCTGTATCCCACCTTATTTATCATTGCTTAGGTGGCCTTGTCTCTGAACCTTCATAGAAACACAGTGGACAAGAATATTCTACCTTATATCTCTAAGGCTTCAGATGGTTCCTCTTCTCATATCATGTTTGCTAATGACATTCTGATTTTTATCAATGGTAGGAGGTCATCCTTGGTTTCTTTCATGCAGATCATGGAGGTTTATGGCAGGCTAAGTGGCCAAAGGATCAATTCAAGGAAGAGTGATATCTTTATTTTTAACAAATTTTCTAGAAGAGGGGAGCGGAACATCCAAGACATCCTAGGGATCCGTCAGAGTCAGTTTCCTATGATGTATCTTGGGGTGCCTATCTCTCCTGGTCGTGTAAAAAAAGTCTTCTTCAAGGATCTCCTTAGTAAAATGGTTTTAAGGATATACAACTGGAATAATAGGTTCCTTTCTTTTGGGGGTCGGGTGGTGTTGCTCAATAGTATTATTTCCTCGATCCCCATGCATTAACTGTCTATCATTTCTCCTCTAAATAGGATTATTTCTTCTATGGAGGTGATTATGAATAAATTTCTATGGGACACTAATGACATAGAGAGGGCTCATGGAATTGGATGGTGAAGATGGTTGAGGAAGGAGGGGTGGTATTTAGAGACTTATATATAGCTATGCAATCCATGCAGGCTCAGATGGCTTGGGATTTACTTATTGGGAACTCTATGTGGGCTAAGACTTTAAGAGTGAAATATGGTATTCACTGGGAAGACTGGGATAGAAGGACATTTTCCAGATTTGGGAGGATAGTGGTAGCACATCTTGATGTTCTACAGGTCTTCTCTCGATGGGAGATGGGGTGTGGGGATAATAATTTATGGAGGGACAACTGGCTTGGAGAGATACTATTTTTTCCATGGTGTCCTGGATTGGAGATATTAGTGAGAGAGTCCAGCTGACACCCTAGGTTACTAGAGGACATTCTAAATGAAGACTAGAAGGAAGTCTTCAGTGGAATTGTTTTCTCTGAGGAGGACGATTGGTTATGTTTTACTGAATCTAGCACAGGGCTGTTCAAGGGATGTGATTACCATGACCTCATTCGGTAGAAAGGGATCTAGGATGAGTGGAGTGTTCATCTGTGGTGTAAGGAGATTCCTACGAAGATGAGTTTCCTAGTATGGAGAGAATGAAATCAGGCACTTCCAACAGAGGATAATATTCAGAAGAAAGGGGTACTGCTGACATTGCGATGTTACTGTTGTAGAAATCCTCAGGCGGAATCGCAGATTCACCTGTTCACAAAGATTGAATGGGCAGTTTATCTTTGGAATATAGTGGAGATATGTGGTAATTTTTCTAATTCATGCACTTCCATGTAGGAGTTTTTTGGGTCCTAGTTTGCAGGTGCGGAACAGTAGGGTATGGGGAGCAAGGTCCGCTACATAATTCTCACAACGATCTTCTGGACTCTGTGGGAGGCACAAAATAAAGCTATATTAGAAGGACAGATCTCATTTCCTCTTCTTTGGGTGATAATGAGAGGGTTTCTTCATGAGTTAGGTTCTCTGGTGAAGGGTGGGTTGCAATTTGATGTTATCTGTAGTCTTTTAATAGGCCTATATCTCACTGCGATATTCAAGGAGGTTGGGTGCATTGGAAACCTCCAAGTATCGGGTTGAAGCTTAATGTGGATGGATCCTTTTTGAATGGGAAAATGCATGGGGGTCTAGTGCGGGACAAGAATGGATATGTTTTGGTGGCTTTTAGTAGCTTTTATGGTCCAGGGAACTCATTGGGTGCAGAGGTGTGGGTGTTATACTCCAACCTGATGCTTTGTAAGAGATTTTTCTTGATGACTTCAGAGGTGGAGTCAGATTCTGAGGTTCTGGTTCGGGCATTACAGGGGGTAGGAGTGATACCTTGGGATTTGAACTACTTGGTTTGTGGATGTGCTTCAAAAATTGCTCGTGGAGGTGTGGTTCGACATATACCCAGAGATGATAACTTTGCCGCTGATGCTCTTTCTCATGATAGTTGTCTTGAATATCCTTTGATGATTTTTGATACAGTGGGATCTTTACCTCAGGAATACGTTGGTATTGTTCTAGGGGATTCTTTAGGGATTCACCATTATAAACTGTAGTGATCTCTTATTGTGTGTAAGGTTATTTTTAAAATTGAATAAAAATCAAATTTCAGGCAGTCACTATACTCTTCCATGTATTGATTATTTTTTTGATAAGAAGAAAGGAGGTAGTTGGTTCTCAAAGATTGATCTACAATTTGGATATCATCAGATGCGGGTGAAAGATAAGGATGTTATGAAGATCAATTTATGATGTCATTATAAGCATTATGAGTTCTTTGTAATGTCATTAAGCATGATGGATGATCTAGATATGTTAATGGAATTAATGAGTTAAATTTTCAAGTATTTCCTGGATCAGTTTGTGGTGCTTTTCATTGATGATATCCTTGTGTATTCCACACCGGAGAAAGAACACGCATAACATCTGAATGTAGTTTTGGGAGTTCTTCGTCATTATAAGCTATTCAGGAAGGTGTCAATGTGTGACTTATGGGATCGTGAAGTTTGTTTCTTGGTAAATGTGTTGTGCCATAAATGAGTAGCTATAGATCCTTCTAAGATATAGGTATTCATTTCTTGGGAGGCCCCCAAGAAAATTATAGAAGTGTGAAGTTTCATTAGTCTTACAGGCTATTATAGGAGGTTCATAACTAATTTATCTTGGTTTGAAAATCCTATAAAAACATTGAAAATAAAGGATCATGAATTCTTGTGGACTGATTAGTGTGAGGAAACTTTTGAGTATATGAAGTAGAAGTTGGTCAACACTCTAGTTCTTCATATTCTAGAAGAGGGAGTCCAGTTCAAGGTTTTCTATGATGCCTCATGTCTTATTTTGGGTTTTGTTTTGATGTAGTAGAGATCATTTTTTCTTATGGGTCTTAATATTTACTTCTCCATAAATATAACTATGTCACTCATGATCTCAAGTTGGCATTAGTTGTGTTTTCCTTGAAGTTGTGCTGAAATTAGCTCATCAGTGAGCGTTTTGTGGTTTTTACTAATAATAAGAGTCTGAGGTATATATTCTCCCAATGTGACCTCAACTTTAATTAGTGAAAATATATGAAATTATTGAAGTATTATGATTGAGATTTCATATATATCAGGATAGGGTAATATTGTAGCTGATGCGTTGAGAAATAAGTCATGTAGTGATGTTGTGCGTGAATCTGAATATTCTTAGAGAGTGATGGAAGAGGTATTAGTGATGCATCTTATTATGAGAGAGGTTAGAGGTAGAGGTTGTATTTTTCAGATGATAGTTAAGTAATATTTGGTTTAGTAGGTGTAGGATTCCTAGTGGGGGGATTTTAAGGTGGATATGTGAATAGTCTGAGTTTTTTTGATGATTCCACTAATGGTTGGTCTAAGGATAATCAAAATTGAGTGTTATTATAGGGGAGTATTTTCATCCCTTTGGTGATGAGTGAGACAGTTTTCTATGAGTTCTGTAACTCACCCTTGATATCACATCCTAGTGTGAAAAATATGTACCAAGCTTTGATAGGGTAGTTTTGGTGTCATGGGTTAAAGCACATAGTTGTAGAGTTTGTCTATCGATTTTTGGTCTTATAGAAGGTAAATTCCATGCACCGTGTTCCTAGTGGACTACTTGTGCCATTAGATGTCCATCTCAATGGACTTTGTTATCAGTTTACCTTAAGATCAGGGAGTTTTTGATTCTATAGGGTGATAGTGGATTGCTTAATGAAACCATGACACTTTATAGAGGTTAAGCATTTGAGATCAGTGGGTTTTTTTGAGGAAGTATCTAAAGAAGGTGGTGAGACTCCACAGAGCATCGAGGATGATAATATCCAATTGTAAAATTCATTTTACATTTAGGGTGTGGAGAGGTCTTCTATATGATTTTGTTTCTCATTTATTTCTTATCACTAATTTTTATCCACATACGGATGATCAGATAGAGAGGACTATCCAGAAACTTGAAGAAATTTTGCATTCTTGTTTCATGGATTTTGGAGGTCTGTGGACAAGGAACCCACCTTTGGTTGAGTTTTCTTACAATAATAGTTTTCACTCCACCATTGGTATGGAAATATTTGAATATTTGTATGGATGACCTTTTCGTTCTCCATTTTGTTGGATTGGGGTTGAAGAGTCATCAATTATTGGGCCAAAACTAGTGAAAATCATGATAGATATGGTTCATGAGATTCGTGATAGGATGAAGGTAGTGTAGAATCATTAGAAGTGCTATGAAAATCATATGAGGAGACCCATGGAGTTTGATGTAAGAGATCATGTATTTATGAAGGCAACCCCTCATCGTGGGTAGTGAAGTTTTGTTCATGGGAGTTAGCTTTCTCCTTGGTTTTTGGGCCTTTTGAGTTGTTAGATCACATTGGAGGTGTGACGTATTAGATAACACTTCCCACAAAAATGAGATGGATACATGATTTCTTCTATGTGTCACATCTCTGTAGTTATCTTCATGATGATTCTCATGTCATCAATTGGGGATAGATCAATTTTGACGATGATGTGAACTTCAAGGAGTAGCCTATGTATATTCAGGACCTATAAGGGAAGGTGTTTCACATGCATACTACTCCCTTTGTTTGTGTACTTTGGTGGAACAATGTCATGGAGGATATTACCTCATAACATGAGTTACAGATACACACTCAGCATCTTGATCTATTTGATGTTTATATCTTCTCTTGTAATGTTTCTTTTTTATAGTAGTTTACCTTTTCTATTTTATGATATGGTTTCATATCCTTAATGTTTTATTGGTGACCTTACTCTCGTTTGAGAGGTATCTTCCCCGAGATAGTGTTTAAGAGCTGGTTGTTTCTATTGTGCGGTTTTGTGATTAGTTCCTATGAGTGAGGTGGTTGAGCTCATGTGATGGTAGGATTCTTGATAGGTATCTCATAGGGTTGGTTTTCAGATAAACCTTTTTTTACTTATCTTCTATTTGGGTTTGGTTTTAAATTATTAGGGATGGTAGTAGTTTGAGATGTATCTTATGTAAGGGCCTAGATCCTAGTAGCCCTTTCCTTTGTGATTTTTCTGTGTTGGAGGTGTTGGGAGAAGGTTTAAAGGGAGAAGAAGGAGAGTTGGAACTCATGTAGGGTATTCTCTGGTGTGGAGATTTGGGATGTGTTGTAAGGGTAGTATTTATGGTGTAGAGAGGGTGGTTGTGGCGTAGGGTTATAATAGGAGGAGTTTTGGATACACTGCCATATTTTTCATGGCTGTACCATGGAGCCAGGAAATTGAGTAGGGTGGTTGACTTCTATGGCATGAAGAGGAATGTTGTGACATAGGGGTTTGAGGGTGTTATGAAAATTTGGTACCCCGTTAGTGTGGATCTAGGTCGCATCGTAGCTTACTTATTGGATTACTGGGTTTTTTTGGCATAGCGGTATCAACTACGTCATGGTCCTCTTCTTAAGAAATATAATTTCTGGTGTAAATATTTTTGAATTCCTTGAACACACTTTTGACAATGAGATTGCAGCGTGGTATCCTACCTTGCATCGTAGTATACCCTAAGTCAAGAAGTTTTTCTCTATGGTATAGAGGATTGTGTCGTAGTGAAGAGGGTTATACCATGGTCTTCTATTTTTTACAGTTGTCCTATAAATACCCCAAACCCCTACAAACCCACTTTCCTCCTATCTTTATCTCTCAAACCCTAGGTGACCATGAGATATTTTTGAAGGCCTTTGAATACCCTTTTGAATTAATTTGATCCCCAACTTCCAATATTTTATTTGTGGTGATCCAAGGTATGTTCTTCCTCTTTTTCTTACGATTTATTCTCTGTTAAATCTTATTTCCTCCCTTTACTTGTAATGTTGTAGTGGTTGATATCCATCATTATAATTTAGTTTCTTTTATTGTTGTTGGAATGGTCATAGATTTCCTCATGGTATAGGTGATCATAGATCCACATTTTCATTCCTTTCTCATCAAAGAACATTATAAGTATTGAGGTAGGGTATTCTTTGATTATACCTTTTATATTACATGAAATAATAAATTAGTCATGGATTATCCCTTTGGGTGTAATTATAAATAAACTTAATAAATATTAAATTGTATTAAAAAATGAATTTGGTTTGTGGTTACTGATTGCATGTTTTCCACCGTGATAATAGATTGCCTCTTTTTTTACTAGATAGTGTGATATCTATGTTTATACTTGTTTAGCATGTTTTTTATGCTTGTATTAACATGTGAAATTCAATGGAAAATGGTTAAATAATGTAAAGATTATAATTTTTTGATTGAGTAAAGAATAAAAGAGGCATGTTTAATGAATCTATTGATTCTTGTTATTTTATGGAAATCAAATTGATTCTTAACGGGTGTTTTAATTGAAATTATTATTCTATATGTTAATGGAATTGGATAAAGACCTTGAAGATATAATTCTTAATACGGATAATAATAAAATCATGTCAGATGAGTTTTATCCTTCTTAATTTTATTGAAACTGGAATAAATTATAAGAAGCATTTTTAAATAAACTTGATAGACTGTTATAGATGATGCCTTATGATACCTATAGTTATAACCTGTAACAATTGAATCAGTTAATTCAAGATAGAATAAAACCAGTTGTTTGATAAAGATAAGTGGTTGGGGATGAGTGAGCCCATTTTCTTGTGAAGTCGAATTTCCTTTTTTTAGGTCTAAGTGATGATGTTTTCATGTAAAGGCTAAATTCCTTGTTTTAGGGCCTAGTTTACCTATTGTTTTTTTTTGTAATTTTCTTACTTCTATGTTTCTTTGGATGTGATCCTTTATATGAGACGTGATGTGATCATGATATGGTTTATGGGTGATGAGATATGGGTGGGGAGGCCTGAGTTTGTGGTAGTAGTTGATGCATGGGATGGTGAGATGCATGGTGATATGAATAATGGTGTTGGGGGTGGCACCGGGTTTGATGGAATGGGTTGAAGCTGGGATTACCCATTTTTGTGATGAAAGATGGATTCTTTCTTGTTGATAAACCTATTTAAAGGATAGATGGACAAGTTTCTTATTTATCTTCATTACTTTCCCCGCTACTTGAGGAAACTACTTGTGCTTGGTTATACATTTCTTTATGGTAGCTTAGGATGTTTCCTAGAGTACCTAAAATTATAGAACAATAATAATTATTAACTAATGTCTTAACCCACAGTGTTGGTGCTTGTTGGAATGAAAATGTTGATAATATTGAGAAACCGTGGTCTTGGTTGGATTATTCTTGGAGGGGATAGACTTCAGTTCATTGTTAATAAAATATAATTTGGAATAATGTTAATTAATGGATAATGAATTAATTAACCTAAATTGAATTGTTAAAAAGGAAATAATTAATTTAATAAATCTCATTAAATGTTTTCATGCTTATAGGATATCCGGTTGTTAGTGGTGGAAGACGAGTGATCGTGAGATGATAGCTACAATTGAACCTATGACTAGGTTAATAGACATAGTGTGGTTGTGATATATCTTATATCTGGTATGTTTTGTGATTTCATACTCTACCTCATCCATTTGGGTAGATCAAATGAAACTTGATGTTATTTGGGAGGGTGTTTTTCTCAACATCTTGGTTGGCAATGGAAATATGGTTGACTACCCCCTATGGCCTCACTCTTTTCTCCTGATAGTACTATGTGTTGTTAAGGATGATAGTTAGTTTCCACATATATGTGTATAGAGGGTTGTAATGGATTATGGTTATTTCTCACACATGTATCTTCAAGTGTATTATATTAAGGATTATTATAGGTATGACATGTATGAGCTGTGATGGCTCGAGGTACATACTCAATGTATGGGTTATGATGACTTGAGGTGTAATACCCAACGTATGATACATGAAATATGTGATATAGTGGATCCAAAAGACTACTCAAATACTATATGGAGATTTGAATGTGATAATAAGATGATTTGATATACAAGAGTCATGTTGTGATACTTAGCCATGTGTCTTTAGGATAGATTCTTTTGGAGAAAGATGGATTAGGACATGCGATGTTGGGGTAGAGTAGAAAACCAACAGGGAAGTGGTATTGGGGTACACTTGTTTTTATTAATATAATATATGATATCTCTTATGCATTACTTGGTGATAAATAGACATGGCGAGACTTGAAACTTAATATATATGTTTAAGTGATGTGTTAGTTTCACTTATTGTTTACTGGGATTTAGTATTCTTTCTTTATCTTTTGCATGAGAGTCTTTGAGTAGGATCCTTATAAGTATAACTATTATGATCACCCTACATATATATAAACTATTTTTTAGGTCAATAGGAGCAGGTTGGAGATCAAGATAGATATTACTAGCTCATGTTCATTTAGGATTTATTTAAGCTTTTTGGTCACTATAGAGTTACTTTTTGTTACTTGTAATTTTACTTTCCATATGTACTAGTTTTTTATGACATTACATTCTTATAACTGGGTTTTATTTTACTATATCTGAGCAGGATTTGATTGGTGTACTTGTCTTATCTCTTTTCCCTCATTTTCTATTAGGAGGTAATGTCTGTTATTTGTATGTATATTATACCATTGGTTCTTGTCACTAACCCATGGCCTATTGAAGGTGAGATTTGGGTGGTCACTGTCTCTTTTATCTCATTACAATCCTAGTATGGGTATAGTAACATCCCAAACTCAATTCACTCATAAGAAACCAAACCCGGTTGGTCACATGGACTCAAGCACACCTCCCCATATGCCAAAGGCTACTAACTAGTAGCAAGGGTATAAGATGGTAAAGTAGAGAGACTATACCCTCATGATAATATTAGTGCAAATATGATAATAAATAAATAAATAGAGGAATCATAATAATAATAGATCACCAGAATAATTTTACATTCATACATGAGTAAATAATCATGGCCACAAGTAGAATCATATACAAAATGATGAGTATGTCGTGATGCTAAAAAAATAAATAGACATACATGGAAGCATGATTCTAGTATAGTACATGTATAATAAAAGAAAAAAAGAGCTATCTCCAAGCATCATGAGCCAAGGATCAATCCTATGTTCCTAATCCCCCATGCTACAAATCACTCACGCATCTTTGATCGGGCAGTTTCCCTTGTCCCTACCTACATCCAAGAATTCTGTTTGGGTACCAAATGATAGCTTGAACAGGGTGTGGTATATACTTAGTAGTCCACCACCAATAATTTCTATAAAAAATCCATACTATTCATAAAAACTATAACCATGTTCATGTATAATAGGTAAAGATATATAATGAACGATATGTATAAAAAAGTCCATAACAAGGCTGTAACTATGAGCATGCTATAAATGGTGAATATCAATACATAAGGTAAAAGTGTTCAAGTATCCACTAGATCTGGAATATGCTTCATATATAAAAAGAGCATCGGACTTTCATGGTCCAAGTCCCAAGGTGCAAGACCGGGGTGACCTCATCAAGACCAAGGAACTCTTCCAATAGAACTTGGAATAGTGTAGACCTACATGGGTCTAAAACCCAGGGCACATGGACAAGGTTCCCTAGTATTCACATATTTTTTTTATAAAAAGGTCATAGGTGTTATACCTCGATCCCCCTCATTAGTTTCATAACATAATACAGATCAGTGTCATACTATAATAAATATCAGTGCCATACTATTAATATCCAAAATCAAACAATCCATATAAAATTAAAGGACCATGTTAGTGTACATTCCTAGGTAAAATCATCCATAAAACCACAATATCCATATTTAATCCATTCTATAACTCATTTAATTTTAATTAAGGCTTCCACAATCAAGTTTTAAGCTCACACACCCAAAGGGGTGGTTCTTAGCATATGTAGATGAACAAACCCACCTCATAGGTGGTTCAGGTTATGGTTGAAAACCTCAAACCAAGTCAAGGTGCTATGTGGGTATCACATTTAAGGTTAAAAAAAAATTAATTTTAGATATTATTAATTTTAGGATCAAAATCTGGAAAGTTCGGCATGTGGCACAATAGTGATAATTTAATAAGCAGAAAAACCATAGAGAATAGGTATAAACCACCCACCTAATGGTGGTAGAGGAACACCCATACAATATCAGCTTCTGATTCATATCATAATGAGATAAAATAGAGAAATATAAAAAACCTTGAAAATAGGGAAAACGAGACTTTATGAATATCACACAACAGATGGTGAGAGAAACCAAGAAAAGAAGGTAACGGATCAAAGCTCTTACCAGTGGCGATCCAATGTGATAGATATAACTTTATTCAGAAAATAAATGAGGAATGAGGATCACATCTAGATTAATTAACGGGAGAAGCTCTTCATGTGGGAGGGATTTTGGAGAAAGAAAGAAAAAAATGGTTTTTAGATTTAAGAATAAAGGAAGTCAAAAATAATATTTCACCCTTTTAAAAGGGATGGAATCATTTGGACACATGGTTGGCCAACCATATTCCTACTATGAGAAAGTCACCATATAAAGGGATACATCACTCGCATGGATATCCCACATAGTTTGGACAAACCATTCTCTAACTTTGTAGCGTCATTGCTTATGTGCACTAAGGGTGCATGTTAGGCGTATTGTTTTCTGAACTATGTGAATCCCATCCAGCTACCCTCTACAACACATGTATAGTTTTTTTCATGGTAATGTGTCCTTTATCTCATGGTTTTCAAACTATTCCCCCTTATATATGGGTAGCACAGTTACTACTAACCATCTACTAACTGTGTTCCTCATACAACTTCTCTAAAATTTGGAGCTCTGAGCTCTGAACATTCCTCATATGCTCCTGAAACCTTCCTTAAACTATTAGGAACATTTATAAGAATAAAACTAAATATTAGAACTGAAATTTAATGTTTTTGTAACTTAGAGAAAAATTGGGGTGTTACAACCTCCTCCACTTAAGACAACTCATCCATGAGTTTCCCTTCTGAGGATAATAAAACACTATCTAAGAAAATATTAGGAAATTGGGCATATACATCGACTTCTATCTCCCAGGTCTTGTTATATACATGACCGTACTTCCATAGTACCTATACTAAAGGAACTATCCTTCCATAAAGATACTTCATGCTTTGGTACACAATACATATAGGATGATCCTCAAAGGACGTATGTACTGCTAACTCGACCTCATCAGGATGAAATATGTTAGAAAGTTTTGAATATTAGTGACATAACTGAGAAATGTGATAAATCAATATCTCTAAGGGAGTGATATATGATAATCCACTAATCTGACCCTCTACAGAACCTCAAAAGTTCCAATAAAATAAGGTGATAAATTCCCTTACTACCTAAATCATCGATGCACCAATCTAGTCGAAACATGAAAGAATAACCAATCCCCAACCCCAAACTCTAGAGGTTTCCAATGGTGGTCAATATATGATTTATTCCTATAATGGTCCATATCCATTCTCTTCATGATTAGCTAAAACTACTCTAAGTTATCCTAAATGAGATGAGGTTAAAGTAGCACTACCTCTCATGCCTCTAACCAGCACATAGGTGATCGACACAACCTACTATATGAGGCCTCATAAGGATCCATCTAAATTATTTCCCGAAATCTTTTATTGAAGGTAAAGTCAGATATAGGTATACGTTTCTCTCAAGAACCTTCAAAATCAAGGAATCCTTCTCTAAGCATGTCCTTTAACACATGTATTATCCATTTAGATTTCCCATCAGTCTGAGAGTGGTATGCTGTACTCAAAAGTACCTATGTACCTAACACCCTCTGCAACCCCTTCCAGAAATGAGAATTGAAATGAGAATCCCTATCTAATACAATAGTCTGTGGGACTCTATGAAGTTGGATAATCTCTCGAACATAGATCCTTCCAAGATCATCCACCAAAAATTTCTCCTCAATAGGTAAAAAGTGAGATACCTTCACGACCTTATCGATGATAAACCATACCATATCATTACATAGAGGCACTACTAGAAATTTAAGTTATAGCCATGGATCTATATCCACGGTTTTATATATTCGTGGCTATAGCTTAATTATAGCCACGATTTAGTATATACTTCCATGGCTAAAAATTTGCGCTGTCTTTTTTTTTTTCAAATCCCGTTGGGCTCCTCCTTTATTCTCCCCCGATCGCTTTTTTTTTCAAATTGCATCGGGATCCTCTTTCATCCTCCCACGATCGCAACCCTCCAAACTCTATCTCTCATAGTGCCGACCCTCCAAACCCAGGACGTATCTCACTGCGTGCGACCCTCCTTTCCCGACCCATCGTGACCTCTCCTCTCTCTGATCCCCCTTCACTGACAGTGCCCCTCATGACTCTCCGAACCCTTGACGCCTCTCATGGCGGCGCCCTCCTCCCTGATACCCACTACACATGACCCTCCTTCCCTAACCCATCGCGACCTCTCCTATCCTCGATCCTCCTCCACCGACGGTGCCCCTCGCGATGGTGTCCATCGCTGACACTGAACAAGGCAACCCCACTGCGAGCCGCTGCCACAGAACATGGGACACCTCACCTCCCCCACCGACGCTACTCCTAGGTGGCCTCCCCACCTCCTCCAGCGTGCCTCCGACGTAGCCAACCCCCTCTAGGTGATCCTCCTCCTCCTTGTGATGAACAATTATGTGTTCATTATTTTGTTATCAGTGTGTAGAATTAAACTAGAATAGTTTCACATGTTTGAGTATGGTAAAGAGGTTTTTGAATTAGATACATTATTATAATTATAATTGATATGCGTGGAGTGAGGTACAAGTGGTTTCGGTGAAGAACCAATTAGTCTAGATTGGGAATCTGCATGGTGGAGTTGTGGAAAATTATAATCGATAAAAGGTGATGGTATCAAATTTTGATGGTTAAATTGGGAATCAGGGGATCATCCTGGACACTTATCAAGGAGTGTAATTCTTATGGTTGGGAGTTTTTAATTACCCACACAATTAGAGGGTTGGTAATTTTGGAGGAAATTTATTTATTTTTTCATTTAAGAAGGGATATTTTTGAGAATTGGGATATGAATTGGAATTTCAAGAGTTAATACATCTCTGGGATCTGTTTTAATTTGAGGATAATAATTATTTAGAGGGTTGGTTTCCAAATATTAGGGTAGTGGATAACCGCAAAAAACTACAGTAGTTATTGGGTATTCTATTGGGAGGCACTAGGTGCCTCTTAATGGGTTTGTAAAAAACTACAACCTTTATAAGGTACACGATGGAGGGGTAACAGGTACTCTGTGGGATGGAAAGTGTAGCGGATCTTTTATAAGGGCCATCAGGTACACAATGGAGGTGGATTGGTTACCCAGTAGGGATGTGTGTTGTTTTTTAAGGGTAAAAAAATAGTTATTATGGATTCCACCTCTAAAAATTCCTTATGGGGTTCTTATACTTTAAATGGATAGAGGTAAATATTTCTCTTCTACCTCCATTATTCTTTCTTATTTATATATTTTAATATTTAGTTTTTTTTAGGGTATGGTTTGTGTCATATTTCACCAAGAATTATCGTGGCACATGAGAATGTGATGTTTACAAGATTTATTTATCCATTGATGTGTTAGAAATATTGTGGCACATTGAAACATTGTTTTATTTTTCTCATTATGTTAGATACTTCAATTCTTTCTTATTTATTAAAGTTATACTTGATGAAATCATTACATTATCACCATTCCCTCATAGAATGTGGTGCAATGACATTAAACTTCCACATTATCATCTTTAACCAATATTTCATGTGATCTTATTATTTCTTATATTTTGATATCTTTACCCAAAAAAACATACCAATTGATATAGTATATGTTTACTAGCATGATTATTATTTATCATGGTTTATTATCTACATAAATATTCGCAAAACAATGTTTCTTATAGATTATATGTTAATACTATTATAATATTTCATGGATTTAGGTATGATAAAACATGACCAAGATGTATCATGATCAGATTTTGGTGTTATATTTAAAAATATAGATGTTATAGAATCATCCCCAAGCTAAAGGTGAGCTCATGGAATTTACGGATCTATCCTATAGTGATAAAATCGAATATTTAACCACTTATTATTCTTTGTTGGTTCATCATTATTATACTTAAAATTATCAACAGTGTTAATTAAGTTTCCATCATTGAAGCTACTATGTGATGACATGGGCCCAATGATATTCTTCCCACTAGGAAAATTTTAAATGTTACATCTTCCTCTTTACCTATAGTTATCAAGAATAATATATTTTTTTTCTAAAAATAATAAGTAATTTCATAATTCTGAAACTAAACCTCTAAACATGTTAGAGTGAATTGAGGTTCTTCAACATGTTCAATTTACTACTTTCATCAATATTATTGAAAAAAAAAACATAGTGGATACATGGTATCTACTAACTATACTAATCCTGGGTTCCTCTCCATTCCATGTGTCCAGCATTCAGAAACCCGCGTTTCTTCTTTGCTTGACTTCCGCGCACCTTCTTCGCGTCAATCCCTTCCTCTCCATCCCTCCCTCTTCGGCATGCGGTTTACCTCAGATTCTCCTCCAGCTTGGGGTTCATCTCTTATCAACCTAGGGTTCGTTTTCTTCCTTTGCATCATACCGTTTCTTTTGCCTCACTCCCTCTTCCGCATGTGGTTTCCCTTGGTTTCTCCCTATGATCGCACCTTTTCTCCTGTCGACCTATGGTCCCCGCAGACCACATTCGTCGTCTTCCTCCTAATCTCGGTTCCCATCCACTCCTCGGATTCCCACTCACTATTGCTGTCTTCATACTCCAATACCATCCTTCGCATCAATCCACCCTAATTCCTTCTATTGACTATGACGCTGCCTTCCTTTTTTGGATCCAGAATTTGTTCACATCAATGCCAAGTATCGATTTCCCTTGGTTTCTCCTCCCGCTCGATTATCACCTCCTGTCAAGCTAGAGTTCCCACCTACCCCGGTCGACATCTCCCTCCATCACCCGATTCCCCTCCACTCCTCCAGGTGTTCCTAGTATTATCTGTCTCCTATGAGATTTACCTCGGTGAAGCACGCCCTGTACTTACTTCGCGTTTCCATTCACCATCACTGAAGCTTGCTACTTTCTTCAAAAACATCTCTTACTGTTTCTTCGTTGAAATAGATGGGAGGGTAGAAATGTTCCCTAAGAGCATATTCATCCAGCTCCCGATGAATCATGCATGTGGTATTTTCTCTTCTGTAGCATCTCAGTATAATTTTTCTCTACTCTATAGTTTCACATTTCACTATGTTCATACCAAAGTTTCAGGGTGTAATACAATATAGTGCTTCACAAATGGTAGGTTCTCATAAGTTTCTAGAAAAAATTCCAGTTCTCTCCAAGATTTAGTTTTTTTAGTTACATATGGATTTTTCAAACATCAATACAATATATCTCCTATTTTGATTCACCAATTACTAATTGTACTTCTTTTTCATGGTCAATATTTCTTCATCTAAAATTTCTTCCATGGTTGATCAACTTCTAAGTTATTAGGCTTTTTTTCTCAACATTAGAGCACTTTTCTTTTTAGCTCAAAAGTGTTTTATTTTCTTTGCGCTTTATTATTTCTCACATTCTAAACATTTATGTTGAGGAAACATGGTTTTCTATTCTTTAACATGTTTATTATTGTTTGAAAATTGCATATTCACTTGATCAATTAGAGAACTCTCAATGTTTTTCATTTTTTTGGTTTATCCTTTTATAAATCATCATAATATATGATCAAACATTCTTTCTTATCATGTTAAACCTTTTTCATAGGTGTGGATCTATTTTTTGTTATGATATATTCTATTTGATTAGAAATTGTGTCCTCTAGTAAACTTTTATTATCATGTGGGATAAAAACTTATATTGAACAAAACCAAATTAAGCTGAAACTCGATCCAAACTAATTATATACCATTAACAGGAAGAATAATTGTTAATTAATAGGAATGTACTATTTGATAGTATCATTTTGAAACATGGATCTATTTCCCCCTTGCTTGCAGGAACATGATTTGACCCATGGGGCATTGTGGTTCTTATATGTTGGGTGGTGATGTGTATAGTCATAGAAGACAGGTATGTTTAAGTTTAGTTTTTATTTTATTTTCTTTATCGCATTAGCCACTTAGGTATTTTACTTCTTTCTTTAGACAAAGGGTAATTATATTCTGCGAAGGGGGGGAAATGGGGTTCATATTGATTCAGTCCACCGGCTTTGATCCGAGGTAAGATTATATGGTTACTACTTGTCTCCCACCTCATGTATTTGGGGATTTCAGTGTTTTTGACTCCATATTATGTTTTTAGTAGGGTGTTGGATCATTTTGTGTTGGTTCAAGTGGATTTGTTTCTCCCAGTCGAGGTAACACTTTAATGCCATGGGTTGGTTTCTTACTGGTTATGTAGCATCCTTTATGTGTTTTAATGCTCCTAATATCCTTTATATAGTATGTTGATCCCTGCTCGATGGTTTCGAGTAGCCAAGTTAAGAGCGACTCGCTTGCGTGTGCATAGGTAAGAAAGTATATGTATGTGGGTTCCCCCATTAAATGTATAGTCAACCATGGCAGTGATTATGCATGTATGGGGCTATGTGTGCCCATGTATATATATATAAATGCATACGCAGGTGAGTGGAGACTGGTATATGCGTATAAGCATATGTGCAAGGATCCCATTGAACATGCTCATGGCCATGCGGGTGCGTGCATAGGGGATAGGTGTCCTTGAATGTGTGTGAAGGTGCGTATACCCAGTGGGGGAGCATCAACTTTTAGTTAGAAAACTCCAAGATCCGAAGTGGACGGTTTGGTTCCACCTTGAGGTAGGATCCCTCTTCTAGCCTCTTTAATTCAAGAATGATTTAAATTGAATTTAGTTTCTTTCTTAATTCTTTTTAATTATATTGAATTGCATATCTTGAATAAGTGTTCTTTAATATAATTGTTTCATTTGATAAATAAAGTCATGTTTTTATAATAAAACCCCTCCAACGAATGTGCGCGGTCTGCAAAAACTCACAGTGATAGTTATGTTGATCTAGTTGCTTAAATTATTGCATTTGATTTATGTTGAATGAGTTTTAGAATAAATGTTAAATATAATTAAATGAATTGTGTGATAAAGCAATGCCATGATTTTATAATAAAACCCCTCCAACAGAGGTGCGCTGTCTTCTAAACCAAAGAGTAGTGATAGTTATTTGTATCATGTTTAGATTTGGTTTGAGTCTTTCATATGCCTCTTGTTGGTGTTTGTTCTATGGATAATTAGTTTTTGTTTTCTTTGAATAATATAAATTGTCTTATCATACTCGTTTAACTCAAATGACATTGCCCGAGTAGGCATATGCCTTGACCATGACACTTTCCTTTTCACGCTTTGAATATTATAAATAAAATTTCCATGTTTAGTCAAAGTGAATGAATTTGTGAATGGTTTGTGTAGGGTGTATGATTCTTTTCTGTCGTTTTGTTTCCCTTTAGACATTTCATTATTATGTCGCTTGCTACAACCTTCTCTAGCGATCCCTTGTTATAACATATTAAATAGTTGATCTATTCTATCATCTGCCGGTGGGGTGACGGACGGAATGTTGCCCCACCTCCTCCCGCTCCCTTCGCTCCTGGCCGGAAGATGTTTCCCCGCGGATGTTGCTAGACCAAGCCAACATGTCGCGGTCACGCCGCGGTCACTCCACTGTCATGATGTGATTTAGCCCTGATCCAGGCACATCCAACCCACACCAGCCCCCTTCCAACTTAATTTCAGCCCGCAACCACCAGCATTACAGCCCGCAATAACCCCCTTTCCACCTTCGAATCATCCTGCACCATCGTCCCAGAACCTGCAACCAGCCCCCTTCCACCAGCATTCCAGCTTCCTCCCGCTCCCTTCACTCCTCGCCGGAAGATGCTGCCCCGCGAATGTTGCCGGACCAGGTCAACACGCCGCGGTCATGCCGCGGTCACGCCGCAGTCACGCCGCGGTCATTCCGTGGTCACACTATGGTCATTCCATGATTTGGCCTTGCTCCAGCCACATCTAGCCCACACCAGCCACCTTCCACCATCATTTCAGCCCGCTGCCACCAACATTCCAGCCCGCAACAGCCCCCCTGCCACCTTCGAATCAGCCCGCACCATCCCCCCAACACCTGCAACCAGCCCCCTTCCACCAGCATTCCAGCCTCCTTCTACTCCCTTCACTCCTGGCCGGAAGATGTTGCCCTGTGGATGTCGTTGGACCGGTCCAACATGCCGCGGTCACGCCGCGGTCACGCCATGGTAATGCCGCGATTTGGCCCTGCTCCAACCACATCCAGCCCACACCAGCCCCCTTCAACCTTTATTTCAGCCCACTGCCACCAGAATTCTAGCCCGCAACAGCCCTCCTACCACCTTCGAATCAGCCCGCACGATCCCCCCATCACCTGCAACCATCCCCCTTCCACCAGCATTCCAGCCTCCTCCCACTCCCTTCGCTCCTAGCCGGAAGATACTGCCCCGCGGATGTCGCTGGACCGGGCCAACACGCTGCGGTCATGCTGCGGTCACGACGCGGTCACGCCGCGGTCATGCCGCAGTCACGCTGTGTTCAGCCCGCGGTCACGCCGCGGTCATTCCGTGGTAATGCAGTGATTTGGCCCTGCTCTAGCCACATCCAGACCATACCATCCCCCTTCCACCTTTATTTCAGCCCACTTCCACCCACATTCCAGCCCGCAAAATCCCCCCTACCACCTTCAAATCAGCCCACACCATCCCCCCAGCACCTGGAACCAGCCCCCTTCCACCAGCATTCCAGCCTCCTCCCGTCCCCTTCGCTCCTGGCTAGAAGATGCTGCCCCACGGATGTCACTGGATCGGGCCAACACACCGCGGTCACGCCACGATAATGTCGTGATTTGGTCCTGCTCCAGCCACATCCAACCCACACCAACCCCCTTCCACCTTCATTTCAGACTGCTGCCACCAACATTCCAGCCCGTAATAGCCCCACCTGCCACCTTCGAATCAGCCCGCACCATCCCCCAACACCTGCAACCAGCCCCCTTCCACCAGCATTCCAGCCTCCTCCCGCTCCCTTCGCTCCTAGCTGGAAGATGCTACCCCGCAGATGTCGCTAGACCGGGCTAACACACTGCGGTCACACTACGGTCACACCGCTGTCACGCCTCGGTCATGCTGCGGTCACGTCGCGGTCATGCCGCTGTCACGCCTCGGTCACGCCGTGGTAATGCCGTGATTTGGTCCTGCTCCAGCCACATCCACCTCACACCATCCCCCTTTCACCTTCATTTCAGCTTACTGCCACTAGCATTCAAGCCTGCAACAGCCCCCCTGCCACCTTTGAATCATCCCTCACCATCCCCCCAGTAAATGAAACCAGCCCCCTTCCACCAGCATTCCAGCCCCCTTTTACTAGCATTCAAGCCCACACCAACCCCCAACCACCTGTAATCCAACCCGCACCATCCACCACAACAGCCACCACCCCAAACCCCCTGGAAAACACTCATTCCATCCATTTTCCACCTGAAAAACAGCCCCAACCACTAGTTCCAACCCTCTCCATCCCCCGACATCCTACATAATATCCCACACCAGCCCTTGGCACATGCCCAACAACCCCCAGCCACCTGAAATCCAGCCCACACTAGCCCCCTGCCACCTATTCCAGCCTGCACCAGCCCCCTGCCAACCCCCTGCCGCCTGCCTTCCCGCCCGCACCAGCCACTCCAGCCTGCACCAGCCACTGCACCAGTCCCCAACCTCCTGTATTCCAGGATGCGTGAGAAAAACTCCATGAAAAACACAAAAAGGAAAGGCGAAAGAAGATCCCCTTTCCTGATTCCTCTTTCCCCTAAAAGTAGCCATGTAAACTACCATTAATTTTCCCCGAGAACATTGGGGTAGAGATGTATATTTTAACCCAAGAGAAGGTTTCAGTGATTTTCTTGAAAGGTTTGTGACAGGTCGGGGCAATAGATGACTATATTGATGAGTTCTAGTGGATGACATTGTGCGTACCAGACTTCACTGAAAAATGGTATATCAGTATGTTTATTGGTGGACTTAGACCAAAGATTGGGATCACTGTGGTGACTCACGAGCCACTGAACAAGGCACGATTGTTGACCAAAAGAATAATTAAACACCCTGGACCACACAACAAGAGGAATGCATTTAGTAGCTAAGAGAGGATCTGAAATGCAAGTTATGTAAATATTAAGTGAGAGAGAGAATAAAAAAGCAGTAGTATATAGATTCGATCACTGTATAAAACCAATAGAAATTAGGAATTATAGTAGGGAGGAGGGAAAAAAGAGAAGATGAAGAAGAAGAAGAAGAAGAAAGAGGAACCACATGAGAAGACCACTTCTCTGAGAGCTAGCCAGAATTTTCCAACGTCCAAGCCCCCAACAAACTTGCTGAAATTCAAAAAATGAATCCCTACCCCTCCCTAACCTGATGAACCCTTATTTATTTTCCTAACCGCCAGCCAAAGACCCCCAACCACTAACTATAAGAAATTAAAAAGTTTCCCCTGCCAAAACTAACTAAGCCAAAATACAAATATGTCTTTGGTAGTACCCACACTGTCCTACGGACAACTCCATCCAACCCCTGAATTCCTAACATTCCCCCTCCCTTAAAAACCATCTTGTTCAGGTAGAACTCCAAAAAGAATGAAACGACTTCCTGAACACTAGAATGGTAGCCCCCCTGAAGATGGTTGCACACTTGCATCAGCTTCAGCAACAACCTCGCCAACTATATCTACATTGAATCTATAACTATTTTTGTCATTCTGCTGCTTGAATCATGTCCTGAGTGCATGTGAAACAAAGCCATCAATATTCTTATCTTGACAGGAAGAAATTACCAGTTGGTTATGAACCATTCCCCCGACTCCCATCGGTATCCCTTGGCCATCCTCTAAGCATTGGAGATGAACATTCAGTTGTACTAAACAAGGAGGCTTGTGATTTTTCTCTAGGTTCACTATGATCCTTTACCAGATCTGATCTAGCTTTGTTCCTTAGTTACCAAAATGGTGCTGAATGAAAATTGCCCTGGATGAGAAAATTTTGAAACAGAGTCTCGATGAAAAGTGTTTTGACATTCTGAACTAGAGAGCTCTAGAAAATATTCATCACAACTGATTTTACTTTACTGTGTTTCATTGTTTGTGAAGAATTTCACAGAACACATCAGAATCCCCTTCATAAGCTTCAAAGTTGTAAGGAGAATTGACCAGATGAAGATAGAGAGATTTATAATTTCTAATGAATTTTCCAACCCCATCACCATGAGCTCGAGCAGGGCAGTTTGCAGATGTGATTTCTGGTGTTCCTCTAAGAAAATGTGGTGTGAACATTGGCACACCTATATTTTGATTTTCTGAACTGACAACCAAGGCAGAGGGCTGGCCAAGTTGGTAGGGAACCCCATCAAACTGAATTACATTGTTACTCACATCAAACAATACCAACAACTTAAATGAAAAGTGATGCATCTGGACAGTAATGAGTTCCTCATCTTTGAGCTAGTTTGGAAAAAATTTGCTGCCATGAACGTTAAGACATCACAATTGTTGCACATATTAAACACAAACCCTACCGGTAAACCAATCATCCTTGGTAACCCAATTGCTACACTGCCCTTATAGTTGTTTTCCTCCCATGTCACAGAACCCATAGGCAACTCTTACATCATTTATATAGTCTGTTGCTGTTTCTCTTGCAAAGCCCGAGCAAACTTATACCTCACCGTCTCTTTTCCAGGATCCAATGCAAACACAACAACACTGAAAATTTTATATTTAAAACCACAATTACTTGCTCCATGAGATTTTCTCCCTACACTCATCATGATTTGTTCTTCCATACTCAAGCTACGATTTTTTAAGCAGTTTCCCTTAGTGTTCATGTCCGCGCTACCCAGTTCCCCATCACCCTCTTGTTGTTGTGACTCTGGGTTCTTGGTGTCGAAGTCCCCCTTTGTGGGATCATTTTGTACCTTTTCCTACTCAACTCTCTTTCTAGATTTTTGCCTTTGCAACAACACCGCGGTCCAAGAATTTCCTAGCATGATATGTTAAAGACCTCAGTAGAGGACTTTGTTTTTCTTCCACTAACACACTCATCATGTGCCAAAAAGAAACTGTGGAAATTATAGTTGTGACGCCCTGCCTGTTGACCAGTAATGCCAACAATGTATATTTACCATAGCCACTTGTGCCGCACCACAACACAGTTACAAATTTCTTATTTTCTTTGATTTGGTAAACATAAATCAGATCAAAACACTGGTTAGGGCCCAAAAACTTGTATTCAATAGGAACATCACAAGCAACATCCGAGAAGCTCTCTCTTCTAACTTCCACTATCATCCACCTCATATGATATTCATTTTCTCTCTTTAAATGAAAATGATTTCTAGTTTTCACCATATTCATGCAATAATTAACACATTATCTAACTTATTGTTAGTGTTGTAGGAGACAGATAGAGTTTCCAATATATTTCCCCTATGTGATCTTTAGCACCAAAAACTTTTGACTCGGGTTCACGTATGTGTACACCTTAACCCAAGAAATTATCTCATCTCTCCATCGCTCCAGATTAATTGCACTTTTCCAGCTCTTGGATTCTATAGCCTGGAGAAAAATAGTAACGATACAACCCTCCCTTCTAGCATACATGGAGAGAAAAGAAGATACGAATACCACTAGAACTAAAAAAAACATTCTTCCCATGGATTCTTCTTTTATAGTTTTGGTTTTGGAAAACTAAATTTAAATGTTTTGTTACCAAGAAAAACCATCCTTGGGAAGAAAACCAGTAGAAAATGGAATACTTTATTTTTGAATTTCATTACATATTTTATGAACCAAGAGAGTTACCACCTGAGTTAGAGATAATTTTATTACTTTAATTCATGGTGCAACACCAATGAATATATATGACCATATAAGCTAGATCCTTCCTTGAATGAGGAGGATGGAAAAAAATTATTTGGCAGGGGGGATACTGGTGGGGGGGGGGGTAGATGGGGTGTCTAGTAGGGTTGTCCGGGGGGGGTACAGGGTAGGGGGAGGGTGAAAGTGCGGTGCAAGGGGGGGTGTCTAGGTGGGGGTGGGGTGCAGGGCAGGGGGGAGGGTGCAGGTGTAGTGCAAGGGGGGGTGTCCAGGAGGGGGGGGACCTGGCAGGGGGGATACTAGTGGGGGGGGGGGGGGGGTAGGGGGGTCTGCAGGGCAGTGGGGAGGGTGCAAGGGGGTGTCTAGGAGGGGGGGACCTGGTAGGGGGGGCAGGGGGGTCTTCAGGGTAGGGGGAGGGTGTAGGTGGGGTTTCTAGAATGGTTGTCTTGGGGGGGGGGGTCTGCAGGTGGGGGGGCAGGGGGGAGGGTGCGGGTGCGGTGCAAGGGGGGGTGTCCAGGAGGGGGGGGGGGGGACCAGGCAGGGGGGGATACTGGTGGGGGGGGGGGGTTCAGGGGGTATGCAGGGCAGTGGGGAGGGTGTAGGTGCGGTGCAAGGGGGTGTCCAGGAGGGGGGGAGACCTAGAAGGGGGGTTTCAGGGGGGTCTATAGGGTAGGGGGGAGGGTGCAGGTGGGTGTCTAGGAGAGAGTGTCCAGGGGGGGTGCAGGGGGAGGGGGTCTCCATGGGGGGGGATGATGTCTTACATCAATGTCCTTACATCGAGTGATGTGTCAAATTCTTAGATATCCACTAATGACACTAGTGTTATCATACATGATCAGAACATGTGTATGAGTGAAACCATTATCTAGCCCTTTGGAAATACCCTAGGATTCTGCTGAGTTCTTTTTCAACAGCAAGGACTGCTCTCAGTTCTCTGGCCCTTTGTAGAGACTCTTCAATACACCCCTTAGCTGTCCAATACCAATTCAACATCTCCTTTCCCGGTCAAAAAGAGATGGTTAACTGGTTAGTTTTTCCACACCCAAGCTGTAAACAGTTGTTGAACAGTCTAAAGAAACCCCCCTTCTACATCATCCAAGACATCTGTTTCTATATTTCCAGAAATCTTTGATGCACCTGGGGGCGGGTGTAGGGGGGTCTGCTTATCCAGGGGTTGTCCAGGGTCTATCCGGGGGGGGGGGGGGTCCATGGGGGTGTCTAGGGGGGGAGGGAGGGGTGTCCAGGGGGGTGTCTGGGGGGGGGGGTGTCTAGTGGGCGTGCAAGGGGGGCTGTCCAGGGGGGCATGGGGGATCTCCAATGGGATGCAGGGGGGGAATGGGGGTCCAGGGGGTCATGGGGTGTGGGGGGGGGGGGGGTGTTCAAGGGGGCTATCCAGGGGGTGCAAGAGGGCTATCCAGGGGGCGTGTTCAAGGGGGTTGTCCAGGGGGGGCATGGGGGTCCAGTGGGGGTGCAAGGGGGTTTTCCAGTGGGTGTAAGGGGGATATCTAGGGGGAATGGGGGTGTGAGGGGGATGTTCAAGGGGGTGTAGGGGGGCTGTCCAGGCAGTGCATGGGGGGTGTCCAGTGGGGGTGCAAGGGGGCTGTCCAGGGGGGGAATGAGGGTTGTCCAGTGGGGTGCAGGGGGGGCATGGGGGTCTGGGGGGCATGGGGTGCTGGGGGTGTTCAAGGGGCTGTCTAGGGGGGTGAATGAGGGTTGTCCGGGGGGGGGGGTGTTCAAGGGGGTTGTCCAGGGGGGCATGGGGGTGCAAGGGGTTGTCCAGGGGTGCAAGGGGGCTGTCCAGGGGGGGCATGGGGGTGCGGGGGGGATGTTCAAGGGGGTGCAGGGGGGCTATCCAGGCGGTGCATGGTGGTGCTGGGGGGATGTTCAAGGGGGTGTAGGGGGGCTGTCCAAGTGGGGCATGGGGGTACAGGGGGTGTTCAAGGTGGGGCTATGGGTTTTTTTTATGAAATGGGAAGGTCTACAGCCACGATTTCAAACCGTGGCTGTAGGTCTATTACCATAGTTTTAAACCGTGGCTAAAACCATATATCCATGGTTCTGAACCATGGAAATAGGACCTGTATGGATTACTGTTCTGCCACGGTTTCAAACAGTGTCTATAGTCCTTTATCCACAGTTTTGAACCGTGGCAATAGCCCTTTAGCCACAGTTTGAACAGTGGCTATAAGCCTTTAGCCATAGTTTGAAACCGTGGCTATAGGTCTTTCCCTATAGCCATACCAATACCAACCATGGTCTGTTGAACCATGGCTATAACCTATAGCCATTGTTTTTGGGCTTATAGCCACGGTTTGAAACCATGGCTATAGCCTAAGTTTCCAGTAGTGAGGGGATCTCGGTAAGCTAGTCATAAAGTCCTTAGTGACATTATCCTATTTCCACTTAGGAATTAGTAATGGATGTAAAATCCCTACTAGTCTCTGGTGTTCTGAATTTAACTACTGATAGGTAGAACACTTAGTAACAAAGACAACTATCTCATTTTTTATACTAGGCCACCATTATTGGTGATGTAGATCATGATACATATTTGTAAGACTAGGTTGTACTTCCCATATATAATCATGAGGCTCTCACATAAATTCCTCCTATATGTTTGTAGGAACCCAGATACATCCATGGACATACAAGACCTCATCCTTATTAATGATCCAACCTGGTGGCGAGTCCTCTCCTGAAACAATCTCCCTTAGGACTAGGCCCTCAAGATCTGATAACTCCCTCATCTTCACTCTCTTCATAAGTGAATAGGACATTAGAAAAGCTATAAGAATAGGCTTACCATGATTCTATAGGGCCTCTAAGTGAATTTCATAAAGTAGGGCCATCAATTTCCACTTACCATTGTCCTATTTAACTGCCTGTGTCTGAGTTCTTTGGCTTAAATCACCCACTACATCATTTCCCTTTCCAGGAATATAGGTAAGCTCAAAGTCAAAGGACTATAGGTATTCAAACCATCTTCATTTATTGAGGTTCAATTCATGTTACGTATAGATATACTTGAGGATTTTGTGATATTTAAATACCAAAAACCACCCTCTAAGAAATTAATGTCTCTAAAAATTCAAGGAGTGAACTAAAACTACTAACTTGAGATCGTGCATTAGGAAATTACTATTGTGTGGCATCAATTTATGAGACTCATATGCCATGAATCTATCCACATATATTAGAAATTATCTTATCTTGATTTCTAATGAATCATAATAGACTATATAGATTCTGCCTAACTTTAGAAGAATCAAGATTGGTGTTGAAGTTAGTCTCACTTTTAGATCCTGAAAGTTTGTCTCACATTCTTCAGACCATAGAAATATTACACCCTTCATAGTAAATCTTTTGAGAGGTGATAATATATGTAATTTTTTTGAATAAATCCCATGTAACAACCCACCATCCCTAAGAAAATCCGAATGTTAAAAACATTCTTGGGATGCTCCCAAGATACTACGATGCTCAACTTCTTTGGGTTGACATAAAATCCCACCTCTAAAATAATGTGACCAAAGAAGTGAACCTTATCGATCCAAAAGTGGCATTTGATGATCTTATCATATAGATGGTTATCTCTTAGTGTATTTATTATGATCTTAAGATGTTTGACATGGTCATGTTGAGTATGAGAATACACCATGATTTCAACCAAAAAAACCACCACAAATGAATCTAGATATAGATGGAAAACCCGATTCATCAAATCCATAATAACATTCAGTACATTTGTGATACTGAGAATCATAACCAAATACTTATATATGCCATATCTACTTCATAATGTTTTACATGGTATTTCCAAATATATCACACATACCACGTGATATCCCCACCTCAAATCGATCTTTGAGAAAACCCTCACTCCTCAGAGCTGGTTGAAGAGGTCATCTATATGAGGTAATGGATACCAGTTATTTATTGTAAGCTGGTTCAAAAAATAGTAATCCCCATAAATCCTAAGGGTACCATCCACCTTCTTGGAAAAAAGGACATGTGAACCCAAATGAGAAGTACTAGTCCATATAAAACCCTTATCTTACAAGTCCTATAGTTACCTCTTGATCTCTTATAACTCTATAATAGACCCCCTATAAGGAGTAATGGACACTGGTGAAACTCATAGAATTAGATCAATAGATAAATCCACCCATATATTAGGAGGCAATCCAGAAAATTCATTAGGGAAAAAATCCCTGAAATTATTGACTATAGAAGAAAAGTCATCCTGACATGTTCCCCAGTCATCCATATAAACACTAGCAATCTGGGTTGTCACTCCGCCCATCCCATGATTCTCTGGTCTAGATCAAATTACCCAGATGTCCCATTTAACCTTGTGAACATGACTATATCTCTCTAGTGATGTGAAGGGCACCCTCCAATGATAGAAATTAACATATGAGAAGTAATGAACTAACCATTTCATTCTGAGAATGACATCAAATCATGTCATCTCAAGGATAAATAATTCTCCTAAGAAACAATAACTGCCTACCTCAAGGTGGAATTCCTTTCACTAGTGTACACTCTTTGATCATATTCCCAATAGAGTATCAAGTTTGATCATGCCACATAAATACTTAACATCAAGACTATGTATTTCCACAGTACTCATGAAAATGAAAGAGTGGGAGGTTCCTATATAAAATAAAATAGATGCCAAGGTAGATGATACTAAAATTGTACCTCGAATTGTAGATGGTCTATGACTCTGCTTCCTTGGTATAGGAAACACTACATAAATCTTTTCCAATCCATGGCCCTATGATATAGCCTAACTACCTTGAGAAAAATTGATCTGTTGGGGCTGCACCACTGGTGTGTGGATCCCTTATCCATGACTACTCCCTCAGTCTGATCGGATGGTATCACTCCAACTCCCTGCTTGATGTGGAGCCACAGATCCTACTTCAGGACCTAGAGTTGGTGTAGATCATCTCTCATTAGAATATTGAGGAAAGTTTCTTCAAAACTGATATAAATGGACCATCCTTCTATAGGATCAACACTCAATTGGGGCCCTATCACACTGAGGTTTCATGTGACCTTTCTTTCCACACTGGTGACATACTACAAAAAATTACAACATGTACACACCAACTAGTACTTACCTCATGATAGGTCTCAAAGTGACACTTCCTATAACCAGAAACCATACCACTAGGTCGAGAAGTTGGTCCACTCTGATCCATACCTCCAACATCCCTCAGATTACACCGAGTAATAAGACCATAGTTTACTATCACATATATGGTAGGAAACCTAAAAACATTCACCCAAGACCAAATAGGATTCCTGAGCCCATCCTTAAAGCATCTCTCTCTAGACATATTATCAGTGATATTGATAGGTGAAAAGTGATGAAGCTCTGTAAAGTGATATGATTAATCCATAACAGAAATAGTTCCTTGGTCATGGTGCATGAACTCCTTAGATCGATCAACTCTCAAAGTCTCAGGAAAAAATGAGTTATTAAATCTAGATTGAAAATTCCTAAAAACCATTTCTCGGTGCTGATCTTCCTGGTTTTGGATATCCCACCAACGTTTGGTGGATCCATGAAGCATATACATTGCAAGATTAACCCTCTTTTCTATAGGTTTATTTAGATGCTAGAATATAGATAAGATGATATCAAACCATAACTCAGTATCCCAGGGGCCACCATCCCCCAAGAAAGTAGGTGGATGATGTTGTTGAAGCTCTCACATCAACTCTGCCATAAAAGAGGAAGGTCAGAGAGATTCCTGCATTGTTTGTATAATACATAGTAATACCTCTTGAAACTGGGCATCATTTCCCAGGCCAGGAACAACAGGATGTGTCTCAGGTGGCACTACTGGAGGTAACAACAGTGGATTAGGCCCCACCACCTATGGATCATGGTCATCATCATCCTCCTGGAACATGACTCAGGATGTCATGGTGGCATAACTCTAAAAATTCCAAGAACATGCCTCATATAGGATTTGATAACAAAATACCACAACTAAAAAATAGGATAGGTACAAGCCTTCCAAAAAGTAATTCACAACCCTCTTCCTACTTCTAAATCTAGGTATGGGCAATATATTAGACCATAAAGAATCACCAGAGACACTACTTACTACCCACTACTAAGGTCGGGTATGAGTCAAGCTCTATATTTTAGTTAGGGATCCTAGTATATGGAGTGTTAATTTCAAGTTATATAGGAAACACCCTTTAAGTTTCAATTAACATCCCCATTTAATGATTTCTCTGTTTAAATTGGGATTCATCAATTATTGTATTTATTTTATAGACCAATTAAATGAAGTACCATTCCCAATTTATAGAAGTACCTGATTTATAAATTATAATTGGTAATTTATGCAAATGTATCCAAACCTTTACATTTAATAATAGAATGCAACAAGTAATATAAGATGATTTTGAAGATGAATATTAATTCCTAATTTATTGAGGTACATTAACTCTTTAAATTATAAATGAATTATTGTATTCAAAATAAACTAAAATTTAATTATATGTAACCATAGTTACATAACTCAAACATGTGATAATTGGTTAGTCATCATCAAACTATATGGGAAAAAACCATTTAGGTTAATGAAGACACTTTAATAACCAATTATTTAATCACTTTTTCCTTCAAAAACATTAGTTGCATAACATATATATCACTTAAGGCACATACAGTATATATCACATAGTCAAAAACTTCAACCTACATGGCATGGCATGTGAATATATATGGTTCCCATAATGATGCATGAACAACACTTACTTGCAATATCAGGCCAAAGATACATTAGAACCAATAATAGGAAAAAGTAAACACCACACCTCATGTGAATCACCCTACAATGAAATTAGTGAAACTGTAACATGCATAATCAAGAACAAAATGTACAATCCTTGGAAATTTAGAATTTTCCTTGTACATGGGAACTAATATAAAACATGCTATATACAGTGATAGAAAAAAGAACTGATAAATGTGTCCTTTATCAATGCTAAAAAAACACCGATAAAGGGTGCCTTTTATCAGAGCTAAAAAAACACTAATAAAAGATACCCTTTATCAGTGTTTTTTAGCGCTGATAAAACATTACCTTTATAAGTACTTTTTTAGCACTGATAAAAGGTATCATTTATCAGAACTTTATTTTTAGTACTGATAAATGATATCCTTTATCAGTGCTTTATTTTTAGTGTTGATAAAGGCCCTACTTGTCTGATGAGTCCACTACCACAAAATGGGGCAAGGTCAGCGCCACACCTTTATCAGCGCTAACGAAAAAGCGCTGATAAAGGGGGGGGGGTACCTTTATCAGTGCTAAAAAAAGCGCTCATAAAATCACCCCTTTATTAGTGCTTTTATTAGCACTGATAAAGGTACCCCCTTTAACAGTTATTTTTTTAGCTCTGTTAAAGGTACCCCCCTTTATCAGTGCTTTTTCGTTAGCGCTGATAAAGGGGGGTCTTTATCAGCGTTTTTTTAAAAGCGCTGATAAATGGTCTACTTCCAAAAAAAATTCATTAAAAAAATATATTAATATTTAAATATATAGATATAGTTATATTGATATAAATATAATATATATTTTTTAAATATAATTTTAAATATATTTTAGATAAGTATAAATATACAGTTACACTTAATATATAAGATATTTAGTGAAAATGACTTATAAAAAAATTAATAAAATATTTTTAATTAATAATTTGCTAATTATGATAGAGTAATAGTCATTTAATAACAATTTGAAGACTAAAAAAATTAAAAAAAGATCCAAAATATGTTGAAAACACAACTCGAACTTCAAACGGCCATAACTTTTGATCCAGTGTCTGTTTGAGCTCTACCACATATCAAATCGAATCCTGCGATGGGCTCTACGTCGCTACGACTCAAGGGGACCCCGGTCAAGGTTTTTATGAGGCAAAAAGGCCCAAAAGGCCTCCAAAACTGAGTTTTTAGTTGGGCTACCCTGTTTTTTTAACATTTTATGGATTTTCAGCCTCGTTTAATGGGGTATTATTGGCTTTTTTTGGTGGGGACTGAATTTATTCCAAGGTATTACATTCATATTGATATTATGTCTTTGAATTGTTTTTCATTTTTTATAATTCACTGCTATTTATAATCAAATATATAACAATATATACATATTTTTTATATATTCACACGTAAAAATTTAATTGTAAATATAAATAATAAAATATATTTACATATAAAATATATTAGCTTTATCTAAATAATAACTAATATCCATTTTATTTAAAATAAAAATATATGAATATTTATATACCTATATATTAATATAACTATATATATATATTAATATAACTATATATATATATATTAATATCACTATAAATATATATATATTAATATCACTATAAATATATATATTAATATAACTATAAATATATATATTAATATAACTATATATACATATATATTAATATAACTATATATATATATATTAATATATATATATATATATATATATTACTATACGAATAAATATAACTAAATATATATATATAAATAGAGATATATATATTAATATAACTATATATATATATTAATATAAATATATATTACTATAGGAATAAATATAACTAAATATATATATATATAGATATCATGAAATGGAAAACAAATTAAAATAGAGGAGTGGTAAGGGCTTAGGCGCGCAGGGGGGAGGTCTCGAGTTCAAAACCTGGTAGAGGTAGATGCGCGCACGCATGGGGGAATATGGGAGCTAGCGCTGATAAAGGGTGGAGGGGTGCGTGGGGGCACTAGAGGGGGGTGTAAAAGCGCTGTAAAAGGGGGTCTCAAGCACTATAAAAGCCCCCCCGTGATTGGTAGGATTTTTTTAATTTTTTTTTAATTTTTTTTAATTTTTTTAATTTTTTTTTAAAATTTTATCATCGCTTTTTTAAAAGAGATGATAAAAAGGAGTCTTTATTGGCGCTAAAAAGAAAGCGCTGATAAAGGAAGCGCTGATAAAGGACCCTTTTATCAGCGCTTTTTTAGCGCTGATAAAAGGTGTATTTATCATCACTTTTTGGAGCGCTGATAAAGGGACCCCCCTTTATCTTCGCAGGCTTTAACAGTGTTTTTCTAGTGCTGATAAAAGGGGTATTTGTAGTAGTGGTCCCACATCAAAACAATGCATGGGAGGGCGCTTCTTTATATATTATTCCACCGTATTCATTCCTCAGAAGCTTACTATAGGGATGGGCTCCTGCATACTCTCCACACACTTATACAAGCCCTTCACAGGCCCACGTGGGCCTTCACCCACCTTATTCTTAACATGATCCCTCACCCACCTTCATATTCGGGCCCTACCGAACCCAGCTGAGTCCTTTGCCAATTTTTTTTATAGAAATCCAAAAAATTACAAGTATTTATAATAATAAAAAAATGAAATAATTAAACAAATAAAAATTAAAAATGAATAATTTAAAAAATATTATTTTTTAATTAAATAATTATTAATAAATTTAATATATATATATATATATATATATAAATTATGAATATTAATAACTAGTATATATTAAATATAGATATATAAAATTAATAAAATGAAATAATTAAAAAAATACAAATTAAAAATGAGTAAATTTAAAAAAAATTAAAAAAATTAAAAAAATTAAAAAAATTATTGATAAAAATGAATAAATTTAATATACGTATATATAAATTATAAATATCAATAAATAGTATATATTAAATATAGATATATAAAATTAATAAATTGGAATTATTAAACAAATAAAAATTAAAAATGAGTAAATTTAAAATAATATTAAAAAAATTATTAATTAAACATTTATTGATAAAAATGAATAAATTATATATATATATATATATATTATAGATATTAATAAATAATATATTATATATATATATATATAATAAATAAATTGTAATAAATAAACAAAAAAACTAAAAATGAATAAATTTTAATAATTAAAAAAAAATTAAAAATGAATAAATTACAAAATTATTATTTTTTAAATAGGTTGAAGATCAAGGAAACTTTTATTAATAGTAAATAAAGGATTGGAAAAGAGTAGGAAAAAACAAGATAGACAAGGTCTATATACACACGAACATAACAAAAAATAAATCTCAAGCAACTTGAGAACGAGTTTGTATACTATGACAAGAGGAGCGACCACCCCTGCCACCAGGGTGACGACCCATCCTCCAAGTATTAACATCTATCCATGGTCCACCTCCATAATCTATAATCTTAGTATCAACATCCTCCCTTATCTTGTGATCTTTAGGCACACCATCACTATTTTTTCCATCTTCCTCACTGCTCGTAGAGGCAAGAAAATCAAAAGCATTATGGGTACTAAACATCATTTTTACCTTCTCATTGATAGTTTGAACATGATACTGACTTCCTAATACTTTCTTAATTTCATTTTCAATATCTTGGATTACTTCCACAAGCTTAATGTTGATAGGAGTCACATGATGATCAAAATTACTCTGTAAAGAACCTATAACATGGGGGTCCAAAGGACCCAAATCATGTAGTTGAATAGATTAGATCGTGGTAGGAAGGACTTGATCCAAATCCATTATGTTCTATGGATTCAACTCACCTATAGTTTTATTAATATATACCTGAGCAGAAACTATACTAGGCATGTTGTGCACATCAACAATACCATAACTAGCTGCTTGCAAATTCTCCCCACAAAAGACATCATGGCTACAACAGTTGTGGTCCTCCTATCACGAAGAACTAAAGATAAATATTGTCCCTTACATGTTACACTATGAATAGGTTCAATAGGGTATTACAGTCACCACCAGTATTTAACTGTATGGAATCATCCTTATTGTTAACAACACGAGGAGTAGATAAAATCTCAGAATTCTTAAAACTATCCAAAGATCCTATAATAGATTCAAAGGACATTAATGGAATGGGGTAATTAGAGGGAACCAAATCCCTCTCATTACCCTGGATAAGAAAAAAATTATCTTTCATTTTAACTATATCCAATTGGCCTTTCCTTTAGTATTAGGACATATCTGACTCAGTGGGGGGGGGGGGGGGTCAATTACTAGAAGCTTTAGCCCCAACACCTATTTTAATAGATTACTCAGCCAATTTGTATTTGAGAATTGTAAAAAAATTATCACCTTTATAGAATTACTATAAATCATTCCCATTAATATGATAATTGGAGAAAATAGCGTTCCTTATACATAAAGAATTTGATTAACTAATGATATGACATAAATAAAAAATGGTGCATTTTTTCATACTCAATGC
Organism: Viscum album; assembly: GCA_963277665.1. Lineage (NCBI taxonomy): Eukaryota > Viridiplantae > Streptophyta > Magnoliopsida > Santalales > Viscaceae > Viscum > Viscum album. The sequence continues at coordinate 477,073,471 of OY728164.1, read as the reverse complement.
TAAGATTAATGTCGTCTTGTGGAGTAGAAATGACCACTTTATTAATCAAGGAAACACTCATATAAATATTAATAAATACCCAAGAAAATGAACAAAAATAAACATTTCAGTGGCATTGTCCATCCTTATTGGAACACCAATTATAAAAGAAATGTCATAAAGGATTTTGGGGTGCCATAAAATCAAATTTAGTCCATGAATTTTAACCCATACTTATGCTCAAGTCTCCCTAAAATCATTCAGATTAAAATTTAGATTTCAATAGCATAACCTTAAGATACCTAGCCTCATGTTTCTTGATCCCATACTCCAATATTTCCATTCAAATCCACATAAGGGAGAAGAATGTGGAAAAAACCATGTCCTAGTGAAATGCATTTAAAATCCAAAACCCCCCAAATGGATGCAAGCTGAGGAACTAAATCTACTATTCTAAAGGTTTTAATTCCTTTAAAAAGTTTGATGTGTTCTATAATCAAGAACTTACATAGATTTATTCTTTCTATGATGGCCCCATCAGAGGTGGAGACATGAGAAATGGATACTTTCTTGATTATCTATTGTGATATTTTGTTATTGAGGGTAGCAAAAGAACCACTTGAAAATCCCTAGAAAGTCACAAAATCATTCAAGATTTCTCTATCGAATGCCTTAAACTTCTTTGAGTGAATCCCTCCCTAACACACATAAATATTAGCTAGATAATAGGAGAAAATATTCAAATATGATGATAAAAAAGATCACAGTCGCTGGAGGAACCCATGACAAGCTTCTCCCATTCCTCCATCCACCCTCAATTATTAAAAAATTTATTAATGAAACAACTATTAATAAAAATGAATAAGTTTATTATATATATATTAATTATAAATAGTAATAAATAATTTATATTAAATATAAATTTAAAAATTAACAGAATCTAATAATTAAAAACATATTGGTGTCTTAGTAATTTTTAATGATTTTTTTACATAATTATTCATTAATACATTTAATATAGAAATATATTCATATATATATTTCTACATACATATATATATATCAATATATATAATATTTTCTAAAATACGATTTATATAATACAAATTATTTATTCTTACATTAAATAAGTCATATATTTAGTGAAGAATGGTTTATAATTAAAAATTAATGTTAATTAAAAATGCTAACAAATTGTATTAAGTAATGAACATTAATTGAATGTCATTTTATTTTTCAATTTAACATATATCAAACGTGTGTTACATTGATTTCAAACATATATACATATATGTAATTAATGAATTTTTATATACAATGCACACAAACAAATATTGACGTAATTAATGAAATCTTATATAGAAACACATATGCCCAATATCTATGTAATTTATTGAAATTTTAATATTCATTTTAGAATTTCATTTAGTAACACGATAAATTTAATATGTTATTTTTTTAATCAATAAATTTTCTTTATTTATTTTTAATATTATTAGAGTTAGGTATTATTTATTCATTTTTAATATTTTTTATTTTTTATTATTTTGTAATTTAATCATTTTTAATATTTATTTATATATATTTATTTACTATGTTTTAATATTTTCAATATGTATTCATATTTATTTGAATATATAACCATATTTTTTTAATAATTTATATTTAATTAATAAAACTTATCCATTTTTTTAATATTTTTAAAGCGTACTCATTTTTAATTATTCAATTTCACTCATTTTTAACATGCATGCATTTAAGATTATATATTCATTAAAAGCTTAAAAATATATTTTTGAATAAATATTTTTAAATAAATATATTTATAAATGTATATTTACTATATTTAAAAATTTATATATTTATAATTATAAATAAATAAATATTATTTTTAAATTATTTAAATAAATATAAAAAATAATTTTACAAATAAATTTAAATAATTATAAAATTATAATAAATTTATTTAAATAATGAATATATTTACTATATTTATATTTATATTTACATATATATATATATATATTTATATTTATTAAATATATATAAATATATAAATATATATAACGATATAAATATTTAAATATTATTTTAAAAAAAGTATCTATATAATTATTAATAAATAATTATATATTTAAATAATTATAAAATTATAATAAATATTTTTAAATAATGAATATATTTAATATATTTATATTTTTATTTATATATATTTTTAAATAAATATATATATAATTATATAAATATATATAATCATATAAATATATTTATAATTATAAATAAATAAATATAATTTTTTTTAAAAAGTATTTGTATAATTATAAAAAAATAATTATATATTTAAATAATTAGAAAATATAATAAATATATTTAAATAATGAATATATTTAATATATAAATATATATAAATATATATAAATATATATAAATATATATAAATATATATAAATATATATAAATACATATAAATATATATAATAATATAAATACATTTATAATCATATATATTTTTTTATATAAATATTTAAAATATTTTTATTTATAATTATAATTATAAATCCATTATCAGTGCTAAATTTTTAGCACTAATAATGATGCCTTTTATCAGTTCTTCTTTAGCATTGATAAAGATATCTTTTATCAATGCTTAGTATTTAAGTGCTGATAAAACTCTCCCCGATGTTTTTAAAAGAATCACAATCACACTGATTTTAATCGCAATTCTCAAGCTTTTACGGAATTCCACTGTTGTTAGTGGTCCTTCTCTACTTTCTCTTTGATGAATCAAGCCTCAAATCCAAGGTATGTTATTTTTTTCTACTGCTCTCTCATTGCTTTCTTGTTCGGATTCCTGATTTCACAAATCTTGATGATCAAAACATCACCCTTTGAGTTCAATGAGCCCCCTAAATTTGCGATCCTCCTCAACTTTTTCCTCTTCCTTTTATTTCTTTTTTCCATCTTATTTTCACCCTCTTCCTCATTGTGCACACACTAGGTTGAACCCCAGGGGGTTCTGACTTCTTATTTTTGTTTCAGCTTTGATTTCTAGGGCTTGTGATCTTCCCTTGGGGTCCTCCTCTCTCTATTCTTGAGGGTTTCTTCATTTTCTCTTGGTCTAGGTTGTTTTCCCCATGTTTGACTCCTTAATTTCAGGGCCATTGATTTCTTGATGCTTATAATGGTGTTTTAGTTATCTAATAATAGTATTAATTATACATAGTGAATTTCTAGGGAAGAAATTGGATTTTTACTTGGTTTTCATAGATAATAATGGGTTTTATTATCTTTAAACAATGATTTGAATATGGTTTCAAGTTACTCACTTTTCAAATTTTTTGATTGGCCATTTGAAATGATATTTTCAATTCAAAATGATGTATTGGGATTATAAAGTATTTTCATAAATATTTTTATTATAATTTTAAGTGATACTTGTAATGTCAAGCATCATGAAAATGTTTTATGATTAGTTATAAATAAAATGTGTGGTTAATAAATTTTTATAACCCATTTGGGTCAAGGGATAAATTAAGGAATGAAGTATCAATCCTTTAGAGTTTTTATGATATGTAACCATGTGGCTTATTTGGATCTTTTAAGGATTATTCTTAAAATATGATGTTTTTGAATGATGTATTCTGGGTGATGCTTAAAACAGAATTCTAGGATAATTTTTTATTATTTCTTGTTCTAAAATGATGTTTTGAATTGTTTTAAAAAGAATGACTCATGATATTTTGAAAAATAGTTTTCAATGTTATGAATATTTGTAAAACCTTCTTTATGTTGATTCTTGAATAAATTGTATGGAATATTAAAGCTTAGATTTGTGGCTTCTTGGGTGATATTTGATGAAACTAGTTTTTGATAAATGAATAGTCCCTTGATTTAATTTTGGAAGAATCCTATAGAAACCACAGTAATTAGGTGGGATGTATGATACAATCATTTTAGGATTTAAATTGTTTATTTACTCTTATATTATGAAAAATGTTTTATTCATTCTAGCTTTATAAAATTTTTAAGAAATGTTTAATAATCATGCTTTTATTTAGACTAGTTGGTGGATTACCTAGAATTTTGATGTTCATGCCTATTTTAAAATCTATTTTTGAAAAAGGAAACTTGGTTTTAAATGTTTTTGTGGGTTTTGAAATGAAAAAACGAGGCTTTGCCTTAAAATGAACTAAAATGGATTCGGTGTTTTGAAACTCATGAAGTGATTTCAAAGTGAACTTGTAAATTTTTAAATATTTCAAAGTGTACATTATTCCATGGAAATAGTTTTAAACCTTTAATTTATTTTTTATGGTTTTTTAATATGATTTTAAAATTTTTCACTTGATGCTCACAATTTTTATAGAAAAGAGCATCCTTTCGAATTCTGAAAGTGGTTTTGAGATGAGATTTGGAATTTTAAATTAAGATGTAGAAATTTAAAAAGTTCTATTCTTTTAAAAGTGTTTTTTAAATCGGTTGGTTTCAATATAGAATTTTGAAAATATTTTTTTAAAAAAATGGGTTTGGCGTTAAAAAAAAGAGTGAGTAATTTCATAAAGGGACCTAGAAAATGAGTTTAAAAGAAGTTGTTTTATTATGATTTATTGATATGGATGGACAAGATTTTGGATGTGGTTTGTGATATTCCATAATTTTGTGATTTTTTATGGTCTGTATTTTATTGGTGTTGTGTTTTGATTATATGGACATTGTAAAAATGGGTTTTATAAAAGACCAACATCAAAACAAATATACACTGATCACAAAGAAAGTGTCTTCTAGTTGTGGGGAAACCTCTTGAGTCACTATAAAGTCTAATATAAACCTCTTGTGTTGCTATCAAGTCTCTTCTAGTTATGGGGAAACGTTCCCCAATGCATTCCAACTCTACTAGAAATTTTCACATCTTTCTTACATATTTTGTAATTATTCTTAAGATGAAATCCTTCTTAAAAATCATATTTATAAGATTATTTAAGATTTTAATCCACAGTCATAAGATCATTAATTTATTATTCATTAATATATTTCCCTGAACCTATTTTTTTGGAAGTCATCCACTTATTCTTTCATTCATTATATGGAATATGATTTCTTTGTTTTGTATGTGTTCTTTAATTGTTTGGATAAAGTACCACACTCTTTATTCATTTCAAGATATCATGGATTAAATGATCTCAAAGTTCTCTAGGATAATTATCATTATCTATTGATATTGGGAGATCTTTCTCACCAATCCGAAGTTGAGTTTCTCTTTGTTCCGCAGACAAAAAGATACTCTAATTTCCATGAAATAACATAATGTGAATTCATATCAGTCCCTAAAATGGAATGGAAATATGGTTTCTCTAAGCTGAATGGAATAAATTTGAAAATATATCATCCTTCACTTGATTCTATAGTTGATATGGGAGAACATTAAGGATCTAGTAATTTTCAAATAAAAAACTCTTGAAATAAATAATATGAAATATATGTTTAAATACAATGATTAAAGGGAAAATTAATATAGGGTAGTGTTTAATTTTTGGGCGTATCTTTTAAGGGGTGGAGGAGGCATCCTTTTTTAAGTCAGAGAAGTTTAACTTTTTTAAATATATGTTTCTTATTATAAAAAGGGAATATATATTCTTGTTAACTTGATCAAAATTAGGAATATTTGGATTACAAGATAGGGTTGGTATAAAACTAACTAATCTAATCAATTAGAGATACATTTTTATTATATTTTTGGAATTATATCTTAATTTAACACCTTATTAACCGTTTAAACCTTTATAGTGGTGATTGAATTTTCATATATTGAAAAATTACATACTATGGGAATCATATTTTAGATAATATTAATTTACATTTTTATGATAATATACACACCACTTTAAAAAATTTCTTTGTGAAATATGCACTTTTAACATTGATGATTTTAATAATATCATATTTATTACTCATCCTCATTAAATTTCATCAATTCCTTGATGTCAGAACAAATTGAATCATTCTTTGAAATGAATATATATATATATATCAAATTATAATAAATGTTTTTATAAAAAGAATATTTAATATTTTTAATTTATTGAGGTTTTATTGTTATAGTAATTTTCATAATGATGTTTAATATTTTATACTAATAATTTATTAATTTTTACCTTTCTATATAATATGGTATATTGTAGTTTGTTTTAGTTTAGTGTTGTGTGTGATAAAATTTACCCAACAAACTATTAATTTAACTGAATATACACACTTAAATCTTAGGGTGTTATAAGGATACAATTACTGCATCAGATAGATACATAAATCAAAAATCACTCCTAATAACATGATGTTTTATTACTTTTATACCAACTAGGAGCCTCGCTATAGTGTCTAAAAAAAGATGGATTAGGAAATTGTGCATTCATTTCCACTAGAAGAGCATAATGTAGTCTTGGTAAAATAATTTTTATATTCAAGGGATAGTGGTTCATTTATACTCAAGCTAAGTTGATCATGTATCTAAACCCATTGGGAATAAGGAAAGGGGTATAAAATAGTAAGGGCACTGTGAACATGTATTGTATGATCAACTCATTTTCTAAACCGTCATGTGCATGAGAAACTTTTTAGCTTTAGGAAACAAAATAAGAAACGTTTTCTGATGCTTTGACAACTCCTAGCCTGTGAACATCTAGATTTAAGGAGACAACTATCATCCTCATAATCTTTATCTCCCAATAGTTATTATTTCATGTTGTTTCTTGAGACGCATCCTCCATCTCTTCTGGACATGCACCTATGTTACTTTAACTAATTTGAGTAGTAGTCCTCATACCAGAAATCAATGATCATTTTGGATGAATTCAAATTATAATACCTACCATAGTGGAGCAGTTATTTTCTTAAATTCAATTACCCATTTCCTTCAAAGCATACTGAAATTATTTGAAACAATCAAATGTTGGGTTCCCCTTATTAGAATTATTTTAAACTATCACCTTTGATAATGAATATTTATGTATTTTTTTTTATAAAAATGAATATTTTATGAACCTAATAGGATGGATATGAATCAAAAATGGATTCATGATAATTGTATGAAAAAAGAGTATAAAAATTCAGTTAAAGAGTTCATCAAGATTGAAATATCATGTATACAACCCTTCTCAAATCCTTTGTCCATGTTTACATTATTTTTTTTCAAGAAAAATTAGTCTAGAAGAGTTGGAAGAATAGTTGTTTTGTCATAGAATATATCATAGCTATAAATGTTGGACTAAACACAGGGAAAAATTGAACATACACACTGATTGGGATAATACTATGGTTTATAGATCTTTTGATATGAATACCAGTGTAAATAATGATGGAGATTGAATAGAATAAATGAAAATAGAAATTGAAGATGACCTTCGTGATTGTCCAAAGTTGTTTGAGAAGTCAAATAGCTATTCTAAGAGACCATTGTATACCTATTATACTAAATACATAACATTGTTAGCTGTATTGAAGTTATATAATATGAAAGATGGCATGAGATAGAGTGACACCAGTATTAAAAAACTACTTGGTCTCCTGAATGATATTCTACCAGAAGAAATTGAACTTCCTTGTTGAACATATGATGCTAAACAAATGCTACTTTCAATGGGAATGATATCTAAAAAAATACATGCTTGTCCAAATGATTATGTATTGTTTTGTAAGGACCATGAATCAGTCATAAAAATCCCCAAGTGTGGAGATGATTAATATTAGAAAAATGTATCAAGTCCTTCCAAAGATGTATGGTATTTACCTATCATTATATGGTTTAAAAGAATATATGGATGTTAGAAAACCATGAGACAATTTATATGACATGAAAATACAATAATTATATATGGGAACTTATGTCATCCAATAGATTCTCCTTAGTAGTAGAAAATTGATTATGAGTGTCCTGAATTTGGAAATGATCTAAGAAACTTTCATCTTGCGTTATCTACAGATATAATAAATCATTTTGGTGTATAGAGTAGTAATCATAGTACATGGTCCATCATGTTGGTAAATTATAAACTTGACTCTATGGTTATACATGAATCACAAATACATTATATTGTCTCTACTTATATCTGTACCAAATAAAACTAGTAATGACATTGATGTCTATTTGGATCCATTGATCTAAGATATGAAATTGATGTGGGATATAGGTTTTATAATGTATGATTCTCATATAATTGAAGAATTCACATTGAGGGACATATTCTATGGGATAATAAATTACTTTCCTACTAATGGAAATTTGTCAGGATATAACATTAAAGGAATGTTGGGGTATCCCATTTATGAATAATGCACACAATCAGTTCGGTTGAAACATTACTCAAAGAATATGTTTTAGGACATCATGATTCTTTACCTCGATGTCATAAATACCAATCCAAGATGATAGAATTTGATGAGAATAGAAAACAAGGTACAACACCATATCCACTAATGAGTAATCAAATGTTCGATAAAGTAAAATATATTGACACTATTTTTAGAAAACAATTTTTGAAAAACCTTATAAAATTTGGTTGTAAAAAAGAAAATTTTTATTTGAATTACCATATTTGAATTGTTTGTACGTCAAACATTTTTCTTTATGTAATTCATGTAGAAAAATTTTATTTGATAGTGTTATTGGAACGTTACTAAATTTTATTAGAAAAATAAAAGATGACATCAAGACTAGGTTAGACATGATTGATATGGGGATAAGGGAAGAGTTGGAACTAGTGGAGGGTAAAAGGCAGAATTTTATTACTCCAGTAGATTACACTCTATCCAGACTGGAAAAATTGTAAATTTTCATTTTCCTTAATGGTTTAAAAGCTCTAGAGAGGTATTCATCAAATATCAAGAATGTTGTGTCAATGAATAATTTGAAGTTATAGGGACTAAAATCATATTAATTACATATTTTGATGAAAGATTTGATGCATGTTACTTTACACTACATTCTGCCTAAAAAAGTATGACATACATTAACCCGACTATGCTTATTTTTCAAAAACATATGCATTAAAGTTATATACCTGATGAAGCTTCCAATCATGAATAAATAGGCTGCAGTCATATTATGTGAATTATATATGTTCTTCCCACCATCATTCTTTGATATAATGGTCCACTTGATGGTTAACTTGGTTAGATAAGTTCAAATATGTGGTCATATCCATTACAGATGGATGTAGCCCATTGAACTATATATTAAGATTTTGAAAGGTTATGTTAAGAATCTAATTCATTCAAAAGGTTATATTGCAGAATGATATATTTTTGAAGAGGTTATTGAATTTTGTACAGATTACCTATCAAATATTGATAGCATCAGTCTCCCAAAGTCTCGTTACAGTGGATGCTTTATGGGTGAAGGGATTTTCGAAAGATATGTTACAATTACCATCACAGAGCAAGAGAAAGATCACCTTTACGTTTTACACAATAGTGAATATTTTTATCCATACATTGAAGACCACAAAGCAATTATTAGAGCCCGAATGGCCCGTAGGCCTTCATTTTTATTGATTTTTGATATCCCCCCTTTCAAGGGATGAGGGGGAACCCTTACAAGGCCCGTAGGATCAGAGATTACAAGGCCCGTAGGCTTAGGAGATTACATGTCCCGAAGGTCTTAGGGAATTCAACCAGACTATCTACAAGGAACTGCCCCTCCCTAGCATCTGCGTCATGATAGTAGCTCTCCACCTTTGCATGGCCGTCTGGCTAGGCTTCCTATGCAAGCACAGGCTGGTACCAATGGCATAGCCATACCCTCTCATTCTGACAATCCATTTGGTTCTTAGAGATTTGAATCCATTAAGGGAAAAAGTATGGATATTAAATACACATAATCAACAATTTATAGGATGGTTCTGAGATCATATTTATAAATAGTTATCTAAAAATAATAATTCAATTTCCAAACAACTTTTATGGCTAGCTATGGGAATAAATGAAAATGTTATATCTTACATTGTTTTTGTAATCAATGGTTATAGGTTTTATAAAAAAGAATATGATGATTGTAGTATTATACAATAAATTGGAGTTATTATTGTGGTGTAAGTGATTCACATATCTAGTTCAAAGGATAGAAATATAATTTATGAAAATATTTCATATTTCTTCATTATTGAATAGATATACGAGTTGTATTATACGACATTTAAAGTGCATATTTTCCATTTTAAATGGGTTGACAATAGAAGTATAATGAAAGTTGATGAAACGAGCTTCGTGAAGAAGAATTTCAGAATGTAAGGAGAAAATGATGACCTTTTCATAATGGAATCATAAGTAGTGTGAATATTTTATTTAATAGATCTAGAAAACAATAATTTTTCAATTGTCCCACTAGCAACTTAAACAACTGTAGGCTCAGATGAAAAGTCAATTGAGGATGACCCTTTCATTAGGAGATCACAATCAGTTTATGAGGGTCCCAATATAGACAATGTATTGTATATTAGAGGGGACCACAAATAGGGTATTTGGATTCTTGATAGAGGATCCAAATCCATTCGACCTTTAAAAAAACAAAGAGAGTTTAATGATAAGGTTAACATGTTTTTTAATATACTATGCTTTTCCTCATAATATTATTTGTTTTCTACTATATTAATATAATATAAATTAAATGTTAGACTACTAATGAAGATAATGTCTTACACACATGATGATGTTACCAATACCATATAAGAAAATGTTATTCATGCTGAAACTATATAATTATTAGGGTATCAACAACATTTTGATGAAAAAATCAAGAACAACGCAACATCACAAAGTTGGATAAAATTATCAAGGTAATAAGTAAGGGTATAAAATTTGAGGTTGGATGAAATTAATATGGAAAAAATATTGACCCCAATAAGTCAATTTTTATTAGTTATGTTGGGATCACAATAAGGATGAATGTGCTGATTGATATAGATTCATGGTGCCATGTACAACCTGTAATGAAGGAAACCCTTTGGGAAGATATAAATGTAACAACCCATGTATTTATAGAATAATACCTTTTCATTTATATTAATATTTATGAATAAGATATTATTTTTACAATAAAGAGGATGATTTGTCCAATTGCATACTCAACACACAACAATGAGTTTCTTTTAAATATTATGTTGCACACAACTTTGAGTTATACCGAAAAATAATATAATAATATTATTATTTTAAATGGTAGTTAACGCCTAGCCGTTGTATTAGAGGTAATGAAAAGAACTAACCATATTATTATTAAACACATTTGTTAAATGTTTTTACATTTATCCAATAAAATTTATAGTTTTAAAATGAGAATGAATCCAATTTTAAGCATAAATACTCTAATATTTTTAAAAGGTAGTTTTACTGTCTTTTGACAAAGAACCCTTTTTAAATCTAGTTTTTGTCACTTTTATATGTTTAATTGGACAAAATAAAATTCTTCTTTAGAAGTGGGACATAAAAATTTACTTTGGGTAAATTTTTGGTATTTTTATGATAAAGTTCATTTTTAATGAATAGTGAAAAATACTGCATTTAAAGTCAAAACTATATTTTCATCTAATTTATTTATATAGTTATATTGTCCTTTTAATTGGTTTTATTAGATTATATTTTTATAATTTAATCCAATTTTGGTAATTTTAATTAATTTCACTTTGAAATTGGACATAAACACATGTCAATCTTTTGGTAGTTTTTACTTCTTAAAAACACGTTTTTTGGTTTTGGAAATGAGAATTAATTTTAAATTAATTTCTACAAATTCTGTGTTTTGAAATTGGAAAAATAGATTACATATTTGGAATCATGAGGTCCAAATTTTTTAAATAGGTGCCTTTTATTTTTAGACATTATTAATAGTAACTTTAGTAATTATTTTATTTACCACAGTTAAAGGGTAAATCTAGTAAATAAGGGTAAAAAATAATATTATAATAATATTTAATTACCCTAAAACGTTTCATAATTCTATTGGATGAGATATGTCCGACTATGGGCATCCTTGGGTCGATTTTGGGACCCCATGGAGCCACTTGGATGTGAAAATGACATTTTATAAGAATTAATTTAAAGTAAAGAAAAATATAACATAAACATGTATCTTTTAGTAAAAAAAAATTATATGGGGTTATATAAGAGATATATTATACTATAAATAGTAATTATAAATATAAAAATATTTACTAAATCATTGTATTTTATTTATAATTTTTAGACATCAAGTATATACACATATTTATGACACAATGATGATGTAGTGATTACCTTATTAAAGAATGATTTAAATAAATGAGAATATAAATATTAAAATAAATTTATTTCAAAACTTTTTATGCTATAAAAGAATTTTAGGGATTATAATTACTTGTTATAATTTAATTAATTAAGTTTTTTTTAAATAATCAAGTTGGTATGGATTTTTAAAAAGTCATGATATGAATAGTATAAAAATTGACATAAATGAGTTTTTAAAACAAATAATATTTTATTAAATTATATAATAGTACTAAAAATATAATATTCTTCCAAATGACTTAAATAATGTTTAAAATTTCATTAATTAACCACTTGAGGTTCTATTGTTATTTTATAGTAACTATATTAACCATATAGTATGAATATACAAGAAGACAAGGTAAGAGTTAAATTAGTTAACTAAGGGTTAAAGCTAAAAGATAAGGATAAATTTGTGACCTAGACTTGTATAAAACCTATTTTTTGAGAGGTTTTAGAGCCAAATTTATATTATCTTTAAAATAAATTACTTTGGGACCATTTTGAATCGAAAATTATTTTATAATAAAATAATACTTTCAAACTTTCCTAAAGTGCCCCTCCTCCCTCTTATAAAAGGGCATCACCTCTAACCCTTAATCACACATCTGAAACCCCTTGTAATGTCCAAAATATACCCAAATAAGCTCTCAAAATACCTATATTCCTCTTATAAGCCTTACCTTAGGCAAAAGGAATTTCAATAAATCCTTTTGGCTCAAATCAAAGAGAGTTACCCAATTTAGAGGTAACGTCTTCTCTCAAGTTCTTTTCTTTTATTTTTCTTCTCCACTCCCAGTTTTATTCTTATTATTTTATTACATAAAAAATAGTATCCTAAATATAATATAGATGTTTTTATGAGAATTATTATAACTACATTTACACACACCTCCATCTAATGGATAAGAACATACTGTTTATGTGTACGGCAAACTACCGCCTCATGAAATGACGATTGTTTGATTTTACCCTACCACCTCTCATGGTAGACTTTATGATGGAACTATATTTATATATATTATATATATTATATTTATATTGTCTCTATTATTCTTTATTTTTCATTTACAACATACCTTTATGCTTTTCATAATGTGTAAATACGATAATTTCATTTGAGGAAGTGCAGACTGCTGCCCCCTCAAAGTAATATGAATCATTCATGCCATACATGAAATGTATAAAGGATGTAATTAATTAAATTAAGTAATATATATAAAATATGATATCATAATTTAATTTTAATATACCTATGTATCTTTTATTTTTCATTCCTCTAAATACGAAGAAGAAATGAAAGTAGCGTTCATGCGTACGTATGGCTTACCGTCTTCATGAATGGTGCATTTCATTTATTACCTCAAAATGTTATGTACTATTATAAATAAATATATATACTGGATATATATGATATATATATAATTTATAAATCATGAATATCATTCAGGGGATAATGGATTTTTGACCACATAGATAATTTGTAATTATAGCAGGTTCATTTTTAACTCAAGTACCGAATATAAAAAAATGACTGATATTAACTTAAATGATTATTTAATGTTTATAATGCGGTAATAAGTAATATAAAAGGAGTAATAATCTTGAAAAAGGTTCTTAATAAAGTATAAATTAACTTAATATTATTATTCAGGAAGAACAAGGAACATATGTGACGAGTCAGACTCAAGGTAAATGACTTCATCTCAATCTCCTTTCATTGAGGCATGCTTTAATTTATACACAACTTTATTTTATACAGTGTATAAACCCCTTTGAATTTTCATTTGATTCAATGGAAATATTTTTCTACAAATCATTTTTCTAAACTAAAAAAGGAATGTTTCTTTTTAACATATGCGACAACAACGACCTTTCCACCACCGTGAGAATTATTTGATATCTGTATTCCTTAACAAGCTATAATATTTTTTAAAAAAGAAAATAAATACCAAATACAATTTTCATGTATTTTGGTATTGAAAATGGTTTTGAGAAAGTATTTATTATGTCGATATCTTGAAATGCTATATTGTGATTGGAATGTGGAAAGGTTATCTTTCCTTTATGCTTGCTTTATGTGTTATGATTATGTTATGGTTCTTGGGAATTTTTTACATATATGGGTGGTTCCGTGATAAACCTATGGTGGGTTATCCAAAGATATATCTCTAATTCATTGGGTAACATGACGGAGGTAAACATTAATGTTTCTTCTAAGAGATTTAGGTAATATACTGTGATGGGTATTCCAAACGCAACTCCCTATGTAGCTATGAAAGCTACAATGTAAGTAAGTTATGGATGACACAAGTTAACTTTATTATTTATGTTTTCTATGTTATATTCATAAATATTATGATTTCATGAGGTATGTTAAATATCTTATGTTTTATGATTGAAAAGTATGATTTTATTGATTTGTATGTATTGATGGACTAATGTTTTCTTTCCTTATTTTATAAACCTTACTGAGCTTTTTATAATCATCCCAAGTTTTTGAAATGTTCTTCATAGACTATAAGGAAGGGTAAAATAAAGGAAGAATTCAAGAAGATTTATATCAAGAAAAGAATTCTTGTTTTATTTAAGGAGTTTTATTATTGTGAAAAAAATGTTTAGTGTAAAAGTGTCTACTCTGTAATATTTGAGATGTAATGTAATAGTTATGGAATAATTCTCTAAAACTATAAACCTGAAAAGATCCTCAATGTGAATTCTTGATTTAAATCAAGATTAAGTAATGTTTTAAGGCTGGGGACTTATAGATGGAATCATAGGTTAGTTTAGACAACTTTAGGAGTTAGGATATTGTTAAATTAATATTCATAAATTGATTTATGGTAAGATTTAAATGATATAGAATTTTAAGATTACCATGTTGCTTCACCTAAGATATTTCTATATTCAGAATGGTTTTCCATAGAGGAAACATGGCATCTATGATGGGATGCCATCAAGAGGAAAAAAACCTTCTAAATCAGCAACCTGAGATGGTCGGAATCAGAACTAAACAATTTGTTGCAGTGATGGAACAATTGACTCAGGCTATAAATGGTGGTGGTATCCATGCATGAGATTAGCCAGATCAACCATAGAAGAACATGTCAGTAGTGGATCATTTTAATGAGGCAACATCCCCCATCATTCAGAGGATTATCTAACCCCTTGCTAGGTAAAGGGTGGATTAAAGCACTGGAAAATATTTTTGATGTCATGGGGTGTTCAGAAATCAAAAGGTTAGTCTTTCTATTTACTATTTTGAAGGTGAATCCAATCAATGGTGGTTGATGGTTAAAAATATTAGGGATAGTGAGGAGATTGATGCTCTTTATTGGGATGAATTCAAAGGTATGTTTCTTGAGAAATATTTTCCTAAGGTAGTTCAACTTAGGATGGAGAAAAAATTCTTGGAATTGAGGTTGGAGGATGACTCAGTGGCTGCTTATGAAGCAAAATTCACTCGACTGGAAAGTTATACTCGAAATTTCATAAGAGATATTGATAGTAAAATCAATCATTTTTACTCAGGATTAAATCCAAAGTATCGAAGGTATTTAACTTCTTGTGATTTTAAAAGTTATGAAAAACTTGTTCGATGTGAGGAGAAGGTGTAAATAGAGTTTTCTAATGATAAGGTGTTATTTAAAAAACAACAGAATAAGAGGTCGAGGTGGTAGAGAAAAGGTAATATCTCTTCAAAAAAGTTTGATGGTAAGAAACTTAAGTTTATAGTTTGTGAAAATTGTGGTAAAAAGCACAATGGGGAATGCCTTTTGAATTCTGGTAAGTGCTACTAATGTGGTAAAATGTGGTATAAGGCTCATAATTACACTAAAAAAGATCAGGGTAATGGTAAGAAAATTTTTTATTTACATCCAGTAAAATGTTTTAAGTGTAATGAAAGGGGTCATTATGAAAATGAGTGTCCAACAAAGAACTCAACTGAGGGAAAGCATCCAGACTACAAGAAGAAAGGGGTAGTGAAATCCTTTGAAACTACTTCAACATATGTTGGGCCATAAAATGAAGTAGTATTAGGTACATTGTTTTTTTATTCAGATTATGCCAATGTGTTGTTTGATTCAGGGTATACACTTTCTTTCATTTCTGAGAATTTTTTTTAGTAAATTGGTATTCCCATCTCAAGATATGAATCCTGAACTTGTGGTAAAAACACATGGAGGAAATTTTGATACAAAAAGAAATTATAAGAACCTTCCTATACTTGTTTGTAGAAAGAATATACCTGCAAACCTTATTATTTTGCCCATAGTAGAGTTTTATGTTATTTTGGATATGGATTAGATTTCCGTTTATCATGTTAAGATTGACTGTAGAGCTAAATAGGTTTCATTTTAGAAAGAATTTCAGTTTGTGTACAAGAATGAACCCTTACATTTGATAACATATTATAAATATGAGAAACTAGTAAAATATAGAAATGAATTTTACCTTTCACATATTGTTGAAAATAAAGGAATTGTTCAGATTAATGATGTGCTAGTGGTAAATGAGTATCTTGATGTTTTTATTGATGAGTTTCCTAGTACAATACCTAATCAGGAAGTTGAATTTACTGTTGACTTAGTTCCTAATGCTAATCCAATTTCAAAACCCCCTTATTGAATGTCTCAAATCGAACTTTTAGAGTTAAAGAAGAAATTGTATGAGTTATTAGATAAAGGTTTCATTCGACCTAGCACATCACTATGGGGTGCTCTTGTCTTGTTTGTTAAAAATAAACATGGTTCAATGAGATTATTCATTAATTATAGAGCCTTGAATAATATCACTATTAAGAACAAGTATCCTTTGCTTCATAATGATGATTTGTTTGATTAGCTCTAGGGAGCTCAGTATTTTTCAAAGATTGACTTGAGGTAGGGGTACCATTAGTTGAAAGTAAAGGAAGAAGACATTCTGAAGACCGTGTTTCATACTAGATATGGTCATTATGAATTTGTAGTTATTCCTTTTGGGTTAACCAATGCATCTGTTGTATTCAAAGATCTTATGAATATAATTTTCTGTGAGTTCTTGGATAAGTTTATAGTTATGTTTATTGATGATATTTTGGTTTATTATAAAAGTAAAGAGGATTATGAAAGTCATTTAAGGGTTTTCTTGAAAACCTTAAAAGAAAAGAAATTGTATGGGAAATTCATCGAGTGTGAGTTTTGGTTACAAAGAATTTCATTCATTGGTTACATTGTCTCTAAAGATGGCATAACTGTTGATCCTGCTAAAAAAAGTTGTTAAAGAATGGCTAAGACCCACAAATATAACTGAGATTCGTAGTTTTCATGGATTACCAGGTTATTACTGAAGGTTTGTTGAAATTTTTCATGGTTATATAGCCCACTAACTAAGTTAACTTGAAAAGGTGTTAAGTTCATCTGGAAAAAAGAATGTGATGAATGTTTTTAGAAATTTAAAAAAAGATTGGTGAATGCTCTAGTTTTGAAACTACCTTCCAGAAATGGCGAATTTTTTATCTATAGTTATGCTTCATTGAAAGGACTTGGCTGTGTCCTTATGCATAATGGTCAGGTAATTGATTATTCTTTAGGTTAGTTGAAACCTCATGAGATAAATTATCATACACATGATTAAAAATTAGTTTCTATTGTTTTTGCTTTAAAAATTTGGAGGCATCATTTGTATGGCGTAAAGTGTGAAATATATACTGATCACAAAATTTTGAAGTATATATTCACTCAGAAATAATTAAACATGAGATAGAGGATATTTATATAATTAATCAAGGATTATGATTGCATGATCTATTACCATATGGGAAAGGAAAATAAAGTGGTTAATGCTTGGAGTCTAAATAGTAATGCTACATTAACCATGCTACGTTTGAAATAAGATCCTTTAGTTTTTTATTTGATGAATTTTGGATTGAAAGTTGTTGGTGCATGGAATTCCTATGTTTTGTTTCAGGTGGCAGTGAAATCATCCCTAGCAGACAGAATAAAGAAAGTACAGAAAGAAGATAGTGAGTTGCAGAAAAAGGTAGAATTGGTTCATAATGGTAAGTTACATGAATTTAACAATGATAAAGATTTTTTTGAGGTTTGTAAAGAGGTTATGTGTGCCTTGTGATTCACAGTTGAAGAAAGAGTTGTTATGTGAAGATTATAGTTCTCTATTTTCAGTTCATCCCGACAGTTCTAAAATGTACATAGATCTTTGAGAGTATTACTGGTGGGATGAAATAAAAAGAGATATTACTGACTTTACTGTGAAGTGTTTGATTTGTAAATAGGTTAAAGAAGAGCAAAAATTAACGAAAGGGATGATTCAGCCTTTTCTAGTGCTAGAGTGGAAATAGAAAAATATGTCCATGGATTTTATAGTGGGATTTCCAAAGACTTCTCGAGGTAATAATGAAATCTGGGTTATTGTTGACTGATTGACTAAATCTTCTCATTTTCTTCCTATTAGAGATACTCTATCTCTATATCAACTTTCTCGATTTTATATTAATGAGATAGTTAGGTTACATAGAGTTACCCTCTTCATTGTATCTGATCAGGATCCTAGGTTCACTTCTAACTTTTGTAAGGGCCTTCAAAAGTCATTGGGAACTGAATTAAATTTCATTACAACTTTTCATCCTTAATCAGATGGGCAGTTAGAAAGAACAATTCAAACCGAGGAGGATATGATATAGTCTTGTTCACTGAATTACCAGAAAAGTTGGGACCAACATCTTTCTTTGGTTGAGTTTTCTTATAATAACAGTTCTCATTCCAGTATACAGATGGAACCATTTAAGGAATTATATAGAAATTTGTGTCGAACTCCAGTGTTTTAGGATGAAGTAGGTGAAAGGAAGTTGATGGGACCAGAATTGGTAGAAGAGATGGCAGAAAACATTTAGTTGATTCAGAAGAACATGAGAACAACTCAGAGTAGGCAGAAAAGTTATGAAGATAACCAAATAAAGGATAATTCTTTCGAGGTAGGTGATCATGTCTTTCTTAAAGTTTCTCCATGTAAAAGTGTGATGTGTTTTGGTAAGAAGGGAAAGTTAAGTTCAAGGTTCATTAGACCCTATGAAATCCTAGATAAAGTTGGATCAGTTTCCTACATAATGGCTTTACCTCTAAGTTTATTCAGGTACACAATGTTTTTCATTTTTCAATGTTTAGAAAATATATACCAGATCCATATCATGTTTTGAGTCAAGAGGTAGTTTATTTGGAAGAGAATCTTTTTTATGAGGAACAACCAGTCCAAATTCTTGACTGTAGAGAGAAAGTGTTGTAGAATAAGGTAATCCATCAAGTAAAGGTTTTGTGGAAAAACCATATGGTTGAAGAGACAACATGAGAATCTGAGAATGCTATGAGGGATAAATACCCCCACTTATTTTATAAGTGAATAGAATTGTGGGGATATAATTCCCAAAAGGGGGAAGGATGTAATAGACCAAGTATTTATAGAAAAATACTTTTTCATTTCTATTAATATTTATGAATAAGATATTATTTTTACAATAAATGGTATTCTTTGTTCGATAGTGTACTCAACACGCAACAATGAGTTTCTTTGAAATCTTACATTGCACACAACTTTTAGTTATACCGAAAAATAATATAATAATAATATTATTTTAAATGGTAGCTAACACCTAGCTATTGTATTAGCAGGAATTAACAGAACTAACCATATTATGATTTAAAACATTTGTTAAATGTATTTATATTTATCTAATAAAATTTAGAGGCTTAAAATGAGAATGAATCCAATTTTAAGCATAAATACTCTAATATTTTTAGAAGGTAGTTTTACCACCTTTTGATGGAGAATCCTTTTTCAATATAGTTTTTTTTTCACTTTTTTATGTTCCATTGGATAAAATAAAGTTCTTATTTGGAAGCGGGACATCAAAATTTACTTTGGGTAAATTTTTGATATTTTTCTGATAAAGTTTATTTTTTAATGAATAGTGAAAAATACAACATTTTAAGTCAAAATTGTCTTTTCATCTAATTTATTTATATAGTTAGATTTTCCATTTAATTGGTTTTAAAATTTAATTAGATTATATTTTTATCATTTAATCCAATTTTGTTCATTTTAAGTAATTTCACTTTGAAATTGGATATAAACACATGTCAATCTTTTGGTAGTTTTTATTTCTTAAAAACACACTTTTTGGTTTTGAAAATGAGAATTAATTTTTGCAAATTTTGTGTTTTGAATTTGGAAAAATGGATTCAATATTTGGAATTAGGAGGTCCAAATTGTGTAAATAGGTACCTTTTATTTTTAGACATTATGAATAGTATCTTCAGTAATTATTTTATTTACTATGGTCAAAGGGTAAATTTGGTAAATAAGGGTAAAAAATAATATTATAATAATATTAAATTACCCTAACACATGTCCTAATACTATTTTATGAGCTATGTCCGACCATGGTCATCCTTGGATTGATTTTGGGACCTCATGAAGCCACTTGGATGTGAAAATGACATTTTATAAGAATTAATTTAAAGTAAAGAAAAATGTAACATATACATGTATCTTTTAGTAATAAAAATTTTTATATGGGGTTATATAAGTGATCTCTTCGACTATAAATAATCATTAGAAATATAAAAATATTTCCTACATCATGGTATTTTATTTATAATCTTTAGACATCAAATAAATAAATATATTTATGACACAATGATGATGTAGTGATTACCTTATTAATGATTATTTAAATAAATGAGATTATAAATATTAAAATAAATTTATTTTGAAATATTTTAAGCCATAAAATAATTTTAGGGATGATTATGACTTGTTATATTTGAATTAATGAAGTTTTTTTTTGAAATAATCAAGTTGTTATGGATTTTTAAAAAGTCATGATATGAATAGTATAAAAATTGACATAAATGAGTTTTTAAAACAAATAATATTTTATTAAATGATATAATAGTCCTAAAATTTAAGTTTTTTTCAAATTACTTAAATAATTCTTAACATGTCATTAATGAACCACTTGAGGTTTTATTGGAATTTTATAGTGACTATATTAACCATATAGTATGAATTTACAAGAATAAATGGTAAGAGTTAAATTAGTTAACTAAGGGTTAAAGCTAAAAGATAAGGTTAAATTTGTGACCTATAATTGTCTAAAACCTATTTTTTGAGAGTTTTTTATACCCAAAATTAACTTATATTTTAAATAAATTACTTTGGGGCCATTTAAAACTAAAAATAATTTTATAATAAAATAATACTTTCAAAATTTCCTAAAGTGACCCTCCTCCCTCTTATAAAAGGGAATCACCTCTAGCCCTTACTCACACCTCTCAAGACCCTTGGATCATCCAAAAGCTGCTCAAATTATCTCCCAACATCTCTCTCTTCCTTTTCGAATAATTAACTTAGGTAGAAGGCAATTCAAGAAAGCCTTTTGGCTCAAATCAAAGGGAGTTACCCGATTTAGAGGTAACGTCTTCTCTCAAGTTCTTTTCTTTTATTTTCTTTCTCCACTACCTATTTTATTCTTATTATTTGATTATATAAAAAAACTGTATCCTCAATATACTAGTATTTTTTTATTAGAATTATTCTAACTACACTTACACACACCTCCATCTAATGGATACGAACATATTGTTTCTGTGTACAACGATCTACTGCCTCACGAAACGATGATTGTTCGATTTTCCCCTACCACCTCTCATGGTGGCCATTATGATGGAAATATATTTATATATATTATATATATTATATTTGTATTTTATCTATTATTCTTTATTTTTCATTTACATCATACCTTTATGCTTTTCATAATGTGTAAATACGATAATTTCATTTGAAGAAGTGCGGACTACCACCCCCTCAAAGTGATATGACTCGTTCATTCCATACATGGAATGTATAAATGATGGAATTAATGAACTTATGTAATGTATATAAAATATGATATTATACTTGAATTATAATATACCTATGTATCATTTAGTTTTCATTTCTCTAAATATGAAGAAGAAATGAAAGTAGCGTTCATGCATACATATGACTTATCGTCTCTATGAACGGTGCATTTAATTTCTTACCTCCAAATGTTATGTAATATTATAAATACATATATATACTAGATATAAATGATATATATGATATATAAATAATTAATATCATTATGAAGATAATGTATTTTTTACCACATAGACAATTTGTAATTATAATAGGTTTATTTTTTACTCAAGTACCGAATATCGACGAAACAACCGATATTAACCTAAATGATTATGTAATGTTTATGAAGTGTTAATAAGTGATATAAAAGGAATAATAAACTTTAAAAAGGTTATTAATTAATTATAAATTAACTTAAGTTTATTATTCAATAATAATAAGGAACATAAATGACGAGTCTGACTCAAGGTAAGGGACTTCGTCTCAATATCTTTTCATTGAGGCATATTTTGATTTATACAGAACTTTATTTTATATGGTGTATAAATCCATTTTAATTTTAATTTTATTTAAAGGGAATATTTTTCTATTATTTGTTTTACTAAATGATAAAAGGAATTTTTCTTTTTAACATATGTGACAATGACCTTTCCGCCGCCACGAACATTATTTGATATCTGGATTCCTGAACAAGACGTATCATTTTTAAAAAAAGAAAATAAATACCAAATACCCTTTTCATGTATTTTGGTTATGAATTTTTTTTGAGAAAGTATTGGTTATGTCAATATCTTGAAATGTTATATTGTGATTAGAATGTGGAAATGTTTTCTTTCCTTTATGCTTGTTTTATGTGTTATGATTATGTTATGGTTCTTAGGCATTGTTTACATATATAGATGGTTCCGTGATAAACCTAGTGCGGGTGTGCCTGAGATAGATCTCCAATGCATTGGGTAATGTGTAATGACCCAAAGTTTCATTAATGAAAAATCCCTCTTGATCCAGTTAAATGTATCTTTATGAAAAATATTTTTATAAGATGTCAACTTCTTTGGTTTTATGTTAAGAATTTTTGACCGTTTCTAATATAGTCGTTAAACAGTGATCACATGATTAGTATAAATATAGGACCGTAAAAAATCCAATTTACTCAGACAAAGGAAGTGATGACCTCATCCAGTAGAATTGCCCCATATGAAGCCCATTTATCAGAGCTCAGAAAAGAGGTGGAGTCTTTGGGCTTCGCCCTTGACCAAGCCCAAGCTGAGCTTCATCATGTCAAGCTCTAACGTGACCGTCTACGGGAAAAGTGGAAGTTGATTGAAATTACCACTCGAGTGATGTTATCTGAGCCACCCCAAGAGTTTGTCACCATCGCACACCATACCCTTAGGTCTTATGCGGCTATTTTAAGGGGTTATGTAACAAATAAGTAGTACTATGTTCATGTACATTATTTTTTTATATAATAATGAATATAATTTCTATTCATTTTTGATACATTGAAAATAGTTTTTAAAATACAAATGGCGTTTTTAGTTATTATTTAATTAGGAAATATATTTTATTAAATTAATGGATTTTTGAATTAAATAATATTTTAATAAAATAATAATATTATTCTAAAATTATTTTTTATTAAATATAAATGATCTTATAATTTTATGAATGCAATTAAAATTTTTATTAAGGTTTGAAAGCCATTTCTGTCAAAACCCGTGAATTTTCAATAAATGTCGGTTTTTATTTTAAAAGTAAAAATTAACATATTTAGAAAATTATTTAGATAAAATAAATTTTATTTTTGGAATCAGGACGTTGAAATTATCCAATGGTGAATTTTTCATAATTTTCCGAGACAATCAAATTTTTGGGTAAAAATTAAATACCGTTTAAATATATAATGTGTTTTATGACATCATAATGACCCAATAGTGATATAATAAAATACTATAATATTTATTTTCGGCCAATATATGTTTTAACATAAAAATAATGTGATTTTGGGTTTGTTTGACTTAATTTTCAAAGCATTAATAGACCCCTCAAGACATATTCAACACCTTGCCTTTTTAAATTAATTTCTATGGGAGTGTGACTCACCTCCACATAAGCAACCCTAACATTTTAAGAATTTCGGACTTTGGCCTTATAAAATATTGTTTTCCTCTTCCCTTTTCCAAAAACCATTGGCAAAAACCATGGGATGGTTTGTGGTTTGGATTAATTTAATGTAAGGGGACCCAAACCTAAATAATAAAGAATTCCCTCACTTTTCCTATATAAACCCACCCAAGATCCCACTTACTTCTCACTAAAATCCCTTGGAGTTCGTCCAACCTCTACCCTACTCTCTCTATAATCCTCCCAAGGTGCCCCAAGCTCCCAAGAAGCCTCTCAAAGGCCTCTCTCTAGCCTTTGGAAGCACGCTTCCAAGTAAGGGTTTTTTTCTTCCTTTCTCCTTTTTGTCAATTTTCTTTAAGTTGTATTGCCCTTTTAATTTAAATTATGAATGTTGGGGTATGTTTTCGCACCTCCCCCATACTGCCCTATTATTTTTTGAATGATGGGATACCCCTTTCTCTCTCATTAAATTCCTCCCATGTACACCCATTACTATGCCGAAATTCTGAAAGGAACTTCTCTCTCTTCTTTTAAATTCAAGCAATACTTTTGTATCATGAATCTAAATTCCATTTCAATTGTTGGGACATGTATATATATGACCTCATTAATGTCCATTACATGTAAATATGATGATGAACCCCTTTCTCTCTCATCAACCATATTTATGAATTTTATGTCACGCCGTTACGCTGCCGAAATTACACCGATTTTCTAAGCCAATGTCATTGTGTAGTGAATACCATGCCCATTTCTCCATCATGGGTATTAACCTTTATGAAAATTTACATATTGATTATAAAGTTTCATGTATGAATTCCACATTCCTTTATCGTGGAATAAATGATTATGTTTTATGAATCCATGTTTTATGATCCATGTGGCACACTTATGCATGAAATGAAATGTTTAAGAAGGGTGCACCCTTATAGCACTCCAATGCATTGGGTAAAGTATAGTATCATGATACGTCATGTGAAATGAGTGTTGACTCATGATAATTCAAGTGCAATGAGGGTTTACTCGTTCTTTATATGCAATGAGGATTTACTCATGCTCCATGTGCAATGAGCCTTGGCTCATGCTAATTCCATGTTAAGTGTTGTTGCCACATTTCAATGTTGTGATTATCATGATTTATCATGACTTTATGTTCATGTTTCTTTTATTCTCTATTGATATGCCCATTGTCTAGCATGTATTTTACTCCTCATGTTATTCCATGTGTACTCCCTTACTGGGCTTTATAGCTCACCCTTTTCTTATGCATGTCCTCAGGTTATCCCATATAATGCTAAGTATGAGGGAATGTAGTGGTCATGTAAAGAAAGTTTTCAATAAAGATGTTGTATTTCATGTTTTAAGTTTTTTTGTAATTATCCTAAGCCCCAAAGACACGAAATCTCTTGATCTTCTTATTGTATCAATTGAAGTTTTATGTAATAAATCATGTGTAAGTTTGTAATAAAACCAGGGTTGTCATAGTTGGTATCAGAGGATAGGTTTAGTTATTTTTGGGATTAATATTAGAAAAACCTAGTAAATCCTTAGATACAAGGCTAGGTATAATAAAAACAT
The DNA here is from genome assembly GCA_963277665.1 of Viscum album. Classification (NCBI taxonomy): domain Eukaryota; kingdom Viridiplantae; phylum Streptophyta; class Magnoliopsida; order Santalales; family Viscaceae; genus Viscum; species Viscum album. Next base: position 477,047,557 of record OY728164.1, on the reverse strand, counting down.
CCCTAAGTTTTGGTAAGTACTGAGTAAGTGGTTTATCAAACAAATACATCCCTGTCTGGATACGAGCAGGTAGAGGCGGCTCTGGCATAGATGTATCCTAGGGGTAAAACCCGAAAACAACGCTTTGAGCTAGACTCAAACGGAAACTGGTGCACGACAACGAGTCTTGCTGCACTTTTGGTTACGACACTCCCAGGGGATATGCTTTGGTAAATTCACAAGCTTAGTATGAACCCTTATTAAGGGAATAAAAAAAAATTCCCCTAAGAATATATGTTAGAAATTAGATCATGAAAAACCTAGATTGAAGCCTATATACTCATGAGTTAAGGAAATAAAAGTTTATTCATAAGTCATCAACTTTTGTCTTTGGATTACCCTTTATGTGTTACCCCTAATTTTCCTTTTATTCCAGCCAATGGACGGTAATAGGAGTACTCGGGCTAACAACCATTGTGAAGATCAGTGTGATGACTGTACTAATGAGATGCCCAATCCAATGGGAGTGGGAATCACGAACATTGTCACACTTCTCTCTTAGCTAACTCAAGTTTTGAATAGAAGCATGGTTCAAGAGGAATGTCCAAACCCCCCTAAGAAGGAACAAGTTGCTATCGAGACCTTCATGAGACAAAGGCCTCCTACTTTTAGTGGATCATTCGATCCCACGATTGCTGAACAATGGATAAACTCCATTGAAAAGATATTCTCCATCCTCCAATGTTCTGAACAAGAGAAGGTTCTCATGGCGGATTATCATATGGAGGGTGAAGCTGATCAATGGTGGACGTTGATAAAAAATACGAAGCCTGAGGAGGAGATCTAGGCGTTGGAATGGAAGGATTTCCAGAAGATGTTTTTCGATAAATATTTTCCGCGCACCCTCTGGCTTAAGATGGAAAGGGACTTCCTTTACGTCAAGAAAAAAGATGAAAAATCTATTAGAGCGTACGAGGAAAAATTCACGAGGCTTGCACGATACTCTTCCGGCTTTGTCGTTACCCCCGAATGCAAGGTTGACCGCTTCTTTGGTGGGCTGAAGCCTAGCTTGCGGAAAGCATTAGCAATCCGTGACTTCGACAGCTACGAGAAAATTGTCCGATGTGCCCTCAAGGTCGAAATGGAGATCGGGGAATCACAGGGGTATCATGGGGACAAGAAGTGTAAGGTGGACTTCAACGCTGGTGGTCCGATGGATAAATCCAACGGTTCCAGGAAGATCCAGCACCCCACTTGCCAAAAGTGCGGAAAGAAGCACCTGGGAAATTTCCTTAAGGGGACGAGAAAATGATTCAGGTGTGGAAGAGAAGGGAACCTAGCTGTTAACTGTCAGCAAGAAAGACCCACAACTGCGACATAGGAGAGGAACTCTTCGTTCGAACCTCAAAGCATTGTTCAATTCTACAAATGCAAAGAACCGGGTCATTTTGCAAATCAGTGCCCTAATCCAAGGGTTTTTTGAGACAACCAACAACCTCCAAGGAAGCAAGAAAGAGATTTTTCCATCACATCTTCCGAAGTGAACCCCGAAAACGAAGTGGTGACATGTACGCTAGTTATTCATTCAAGAATAGTGAACATACTTTTTGATTTAGGTTCTACGCATTCTTTTATATCTCGAATGTTTAGTAGAACAATCCCAACACCACCACAAATCATGGAAGTAAAGATGTCGGTGAGTACAGAAAATGGGGCAATCATTGCATCCCATGAATATAAGTCCTCCCCTATTATAATCTGTGGATTGAATTTCCCAGCGAACCTCGTCATACTCCCTCTGGTGGAATTTGATGGAATTCTTGGCATGGATTGACTTTCCTTATATAGAGCCAACATAAATTGTCAGGAGAGGGAAATCACACTCCATATGGGGAATCGACCCCCGATTCTTTACAAGTGTCAGGAGGAAGATGAATCTACTTTAGCTCCATCATCTCAAGCATTTACTGCCTTATGATCACGCGTATCTGGCTCAGATGATTGAGTCCAAGGAAGAAACCATCCTTGAAGAAATGCCTATTGTAAGGGAATTCGTTGAAGTGTTTCCCAAGGAACTGCCTGGTCTTCCTCCTAGAAGAGATGTTGAGTTCTCAATTGAACTTATACCTGGGGAGCTACCAATATCCAAGACTCCATATAGAATGGCTGTTGTTGAGCTTGAAGAGCTGAAGAAACAACTACAGAAGAATCTGGATAATGGGTTTATACGCCCAAGTGATTCACCATGGGGTGCACCAGTACTCTTCGTCAAGAAGAAGGATGGGTCAATGCGACTTTGCATCGATTATCATGAACTTAACAAAATCACGATAAAGAACAAGTATCCTCTCCCAAGAATCGATGACTTGTTTGATCAGCTGCGTGGAGAACAATACTTCTCCAAGGTTTATTTGCGGTCGGGATATTATCAAGTAAGGGTGAAGAAGAAAGATGTCCCCAAGATTGCTTTTCATACAAGATACGGGCACTATGAATTCATAGTAATGCCTTTAGGACTCACCAATGCTCCAAAAATATTCATGGACTTGATGAATAGAGTCTTTAGATATTACCTTGAAAAATTTGTGTTAGTCTTTATAGATGATATTCTAATATACTCCAAAACCAAGGAGGAATATGAGGGGCATTTAAAAACTGTACTAGAGACTTTGCACAAGGAGAATATCTATGCAAAGTACAGCAAGTGTGAGTTCTGGTTGAATGAGGTCTCATTCTTGGGCCATATCATCACAAGCAATGGGATATCTGTGGACCCCTCCAAAACAGATGCAATTGAGGGATGGCCGAGGCCAACATCGGTAACGGATATCCGTAGCTTCTTGGGGTTAGCTGGATATTATTGACGATTTGTGAGAAATTTCTCACAATTGTCCAACCCTCTTACCAAGATAACTAGAAAGGGAGTAAAGTTTGCTTGGAGTGATGAATGCGAAGAAAGATTCAAGGATTTGAAAAAGAGGCTTATCTCTGCGCCCATTCTCACTTTACCCACAAGTGGGGAACTTTTTGTTGTTTTCAGTGATGCTTCAAAGAAGGGATTAGGTTGTGTGCTGATGCAGAATGATAAAGTGATATCCTATGCCTAAAGGCAGTTGAAAATCCATGAGCGAAACTATCCAACACATGATCTGGAGTTGGCGGTGGTGATCTTTGCCTTGAAAATTTGGCGGCATTATCTCTATGGAGAGAAATGTGAGATATATACTGACCACAAGAGTCTTAAATATATATTCACACATAAAGAGCTTAATATGCGCCAGAGAAGATGGATAGAGATCATCACGGATTATGATTGTTCAATACATTACCACCCTGGGAAAGCGAACAAGGTGGAAAATGCCCTAAGTAGAAAGGACCCAACAATTCTATCAATGATGAGAATTGAGAAGGATCAAATCTTCTTAGACTTGATGAAGATGGATGTGGGAATCATAAAGAAGGTAAAATCATCAATCCTTTCACAAATGATTGCTCAACCATCTCTTTTGGAAAGGTTAAAGGATGCTCAAAAGGATGATGTGGGAATTCAAGAAAAAGTGGAAGCTATCAAAAAGGGTAAATCCTCGGAGTTTAATGTTAATGAAGAAGGTATTGTGCAGTTTGGGAAAAGACTATGTGTTCCATCAAGTTCGGAGCTGAAGAAGGAACTTTTGGATGATGCACATAGTTCAAATTTCTCTATTCACCCAGGGATCACAAAGATGTATCAAGATCCTTGAGAAAACTTTTGGTGTGATAATATGAAGAATGAGATTGTTGATTATACATCAAAGTGCCTGGTGTGTCAGCAAGTGAAGGTAGAGAGGCAGAAGTCTAAGGGGATGATGAAACCATTGCCCATACCAGAATGGAAATGGGAGAACATCACCATTGAATTTGTCACCGGACTTCCAAGGACATCCAAAGGCAACAACGCAATCTGGGTTGTTGTGGATCGTCTTATAAATACTGCACACTTCATTTCTATTCGGGAGGATTTATCTTTGGATCAACTAGAACAGATATATATCAGGGAAGTGGTAAGATTGCATGGAGTACCACTATCTATTATGTCTGAACGAGATCCAAGATTCACCTCTAAGTTTTGGAAGAGTCTTCAACATGCTCTGAATACTGAACTGAACTTCATTACGGACTATCATCCTCAAACTGATGGCCAATCCGAGCGGACTATCCAAACACTTGAGGATATGTTGAGAGCATGCTCAATGTACTTTAAAGGAGGATGGGATCAACATCTTACTCTGGTTGATTTCTCTTATAATAACAGTTTCCACTCGAGAATCCAAATGGCACCATATGAAGCCCTGTATGGGAAAAGGTGCAGAACACCGGCATGTTGGGATGAGGTCGGTGAACGTAAGCTGCTTGGACCAGAAATGGTTGAAGAAATGGTAGAGAAGGTGAAAACCATTCAGCAACATATCAAGGCAGCCCAAAGTCGACAGAAGAGTTATGTAGATAATCGTTGACAAGACCTTGAGTTTAAAGTTGGAGACATGGTGTTTCTACACAAATCTCCATGGAAGAAGGTCGTAAGGTTTGAAAGGAAAGGGAAGTTAAGTCCAAGGTACATCGGCCCCTTCAAGATTCTTGATCGTGTCGGGGAGGTGGCCTATCGACTAGCGCTTACACCTACCATGACCAAGGTACATGATGTCTTTCATGTATCCCTCTTAAGAAAGTACATACCAGACCCTTCACAAGTACTCTCTTCTGAGGTGGTACAATTAGAAGATGATATTTCTTATGAGGAGAAACCAGTGAAGATATTAGATCGTAGAGAAAAAGTTCTACGAAATAAGACAATGCCCCTCATCAAGGTGTTGTAGAGAAACGACAAGTTTGAAGAAGCAACTTGGGAATCAGAGGATATGATGAATCTGAGTTACCCACATTTGTTTTAGTGTGGGAAAAGGAAAATTTCGAGAGCGAAATTTCTTAAGGGGGGGATATTGTAATGACCCAAAGTTTCATTAATGGAAAATCCCTCTTGATCTAGTTAAATGTCTCTTTATGAAAAATATTTTTATAAGATGTCAACTTCTTTGGTTTTATGTTAAGAATTTTTGACCGTTGCTAATATAGTCATTGAATAGTGATCACATGATTAGTATAAATATAGGACCTTAACAAATCCAATTTACTCAGACAAAGGAAGCGATGACCTCATCTAGTAGAATTGACCCATACGAAGCCCATTTGTCAGAGCTCGGAAAAGAGGTGGCCTCTTTGGGCTTCACCCTTGACCAAGCCCAAGCTGAGCTTCATCATGTCAAGCTCGAACGTGACCGTCTACGGGAAAAGTGGAAGTTGATTGAAATTACCACTCAAGAGATGTTATCCGAGCCACCCCAAGAGACTGTCACCATCGCACACCTTACCCTTAGGTCTTATGTGGCTGTTTTAAGGGGTTATGTAACAAATAAGAAGTACTATGTTCATGTACATTATTTTTTATATAATAATGAATATAATTTCTAGTTATTTTTGATACATTGAAAATAGTTTTTAAAGTACAAATGGTGTTTTTAGTTATTATTTAATTAAGAAATCTATTTTATTAAATTAAGGGATTTTTGAATTAAATAATATTTTAATAAAATAATAATAATATTATTAAATTATTTTTTATTAAATATAAATGATCTTATAATTTTATGAATGCAATTAAAATTTTTATTAAGGTTTGAAAGCCATTTCTGTCAAAACCTGTGAATTTTCAATAAATGTCAGTTTTTATTTTAAAAGTAAAAATTAACATATTTAGAAAATTATTTAGATAAAATAAATGTTATTTTTGTAATCATGACATCGAAATTATTCAACGTTGAATTTTTCATAATTTTCTGAGACAGTCAAATTTTTGGGTAAAAATTAAATACCGTTTAAATATATAATGTGTTTTATGACATCATAATGACCCAATAGTGATGTAATAAAATACTATAATATTTTTGTTCGGCCAATATATGCTTTACCATTAAAATAATGTGATTTTAGTTTTTTTTGACTTACTTTTCAAATCATTAATGGACCCCTCAAGTCATATTCAACACCTTGCCTTTTTAAATTAATTTCCATGGGAGTGTGACTCAACTCCACATAAGAAACCCTAATATTTTAAGAAGTTTGGACTTTTTCCTTATAAAATATTTTTTTCCTCTTCTCTTTTCCAAAAACCATGGGTAAAAACCATGGGATGGTTTGTGGTTTGGATTAATTTAATGTAAGGGGACCCAAACCTAAATAATAATGAATTCCCTCACTTTTCCTATATAAACCCACCCAAGCTCCCACTTCCTCCTCACTAAAATCCCTTGTAGTTCGTCCAACCTCTGCCCTACTCTCTCTAGAATCCTCCCAAGGTTCTTAAAGCTCCCAAGAAGCCTCTCACAAGCCTCTCTCTATCCTTTGGAAGCACACTTCCAAGTAAGGGTTTTTTTCTTCCTTTCTCCTTTTTGTCAACTTTCTTTAAGTTGTATTGCCCTTTTAATTTCAATTATGAATATTGGGGTATGGTTTTGCACCTCCCCCATACTGCCTCTTATTTTTTGAATGATGGGAGACCCCTTTATCTCTCATTAAATGCCTCCCATGTACACCCGTTACTATGCCAAAATTCCGAAAGGAACTTCTCTCTCTTCTTTTAAATTCAAGCAATACTTTTGTATCATGAATCTAAATTCCATTTCAATTGTTGGGACATGTATATATATGACCTCCTTACTTTCCATTACATGTAAATATGATTAGGAACCCCTTTCTCTCTCATCAACCATTTTTATGAATTCTTATGTCACGCCGTTACGCTGCCGAAATTACACCGATTTTCTAAGCCAATGTCATTGTGTAGTGAATACCATGCCCATTTCTCCATCAAGGGTATTCACTTTTATGCACATTTACATATTGATTATAAAGTTTTATGTATTAATTCCACATTCCTTTATCGTGGAAAAAATGATTATGTTTCATGAATCCATGTTTTATGATCCATGTGGCACACATATGCATGAAATGAAATGTTTAAGAAGGGTGCGCCCTTATAGCGATTCAATGCATTGGGTAAAGTATAGTATCATGATACGTCATGTTCAATGAGTGCTGACTCATGATAATTCAATTTCAACGAGAGTTTACTCGTGCTTTATGTGCAATGAGGATTTACTCATGCTCCATGTGCAATGATCCTTGGCTCATGCTAATTCCATGTTAAGTGTTGTTGCCACATTTCAATGTTGTGATTATCATGCTTTATCATGCCTTTATGTTCATGTTTCTTTTATGCTCTATTGATATTCCCATTGTCTAACATGTATTTTACTCCTCATGTTATTCCATGTGTACTCCCTTACTGGGCTTTATAGCTCACCCTTTTCTTATGCATGTCCTCAGGTTATCCCATACAATGCTAAGTACGAGGGAATGTAGTGGTCATGTAAAGGAAGTTTTCAATAAAGATGTTTTATTTCATGTTTTAAGTTTTTATGTAATGATCCTAAGACCCAAAGACACTAAACCTCTCGATATTCTTGTTGTATCAAGTGAAGTTTTATGTAATAAATCATGTGTAAGTTTGTAATAAAAGAAGGGTTTCCATATAATGTGACAGAGGTAAATTTTAATGTTCCTCCTAAGAGATTTAGGGAATATACTATGATGGGTATTCCAAACGGAACTCCCTATGTATCTATGAAAGATAAAATGTAAGTATGTTATGGATTCCACAAGTTACCTTTATAATTTATGATTTCTATGTGTTATTCATAAATATTATGATTTCATGAGTTATGTTAAATAGCTTATGTTTTATGATTGAAAAGTATGATTTTATTCATTTTTATGAATTGATGGACTAATACTTTCTTTATTTATTTTATAAACCTTACTATGATTTTTATGCTCATACTAAGTTTTTGATTTTTTTTTTCACAGGGTATAAGAAAGGGTAAGAGAAAGGTATAATTCAAGAAGATTTATATCAAGAAAATAATTATTTTTTTATTTAAGGAGTTTTATTGTTGTGAAAAAAATTGGTTAGAGTAGAAGTGTCTACTTTGTAATATTTGAGATGTAATGTAATATTTATTGCCTAATTCTCTAAAACTCTGAACTTGAAAATATCCTCAATGTGAATTATTGATTTAACTCAAGATTAAGTAATGTTTTAAGGTTGGGGCCTTATAATAAAGGTAATGTTATGATATACTTTATCTATTTTACTGAAAATTATATAATTAAATGTTTATTTAATTTACATTATTCCTTGAAAATTTCATTTATTTTTGAGTATTTTTATAAGAAATATGTCTTAATGGACACTGTAAATCCCATAGAGGCTTATGTACTCTTTTTAACAAGTTACGTCTTAGGGATACTGAGGGGAAATTAAATACACACCCACTAGTTGGTTATGCACACATTATAAAGCAGGAAACATGGAATGTTTCATTAGTCGTCATGATGAGAAATCATTTCTAGTGAATTATAATTGATAATATATTATTTTACATTATTTTTTATCCTATTTTCTTCAAAAAAATTTAATTAATGAAATAGAAAAATAGTTCTAAAAATAAATAATGTTTATCAAAACCAATTTAACCCTATCACAATGAAAGGATGAGGTACGCTTCACTAGAGAAGAAATTTGTATGTGTTTTAAATCAACAATAAAATTTTCATGTGATATGAAACAACATATGTTAATTTTTTATATGAAAATTGATGAATCAAAATCCAAATCCACTTTCATCTCATGTCATGTGCTATGGAAGGAGGCTTGCATACAAAAGGAGGGTAAAATAGTTGATAAAAACAAAAATAAGTATGGAAAACATGTTTAAGTATGACATAATAGTAATTAGTTATGATTTATAATAGTATTACATAAAAATATCTATTTATGTTTATATGTTTTTATATGGTTTATACATAAGAATTGTTAGTGATTGTACATACATAAAAACTACTTTTAGTAGATTTTAAGTGGCTAGAACAATATAGTTGCATTAGAGGTATAGGTTTTGGAGTGTCTCCTTGAACATATTCTAAGAACAAAAAACCATAAGAAGATACATATATGATGATTAAATTATTGTAGGAAAAAATAGATTGTTTTCAAGATATTATTGTATGGTCTGGTTTGGAAGACCAATATATGATAAAGGATCAAAGAAAATCAGTGTCGGAATAATGATCTGTACATGAAAAACCAAATGACCTCACTATATTTGAGGCTAGTAATTCCCCTAAACCACATACCTTACTAGAGGTAATAAATTTTTTCCTTATACTTTATCCTAAATTTGAATCAAACAACTTCCAATAACTTTATATTACTAAAATTATATAGGGTAAATTTGAATGTGATTTCTATCTGTCAACACCCACACACCACCTTATTGTGAGGGTTACAATGTATAATATCCTGAGAGATAAGCTACAAAATAAATAACTCCCAAAATATCATATGATAGTGGGTATTGAGGTTTCTTAGGATCCATCTTCTGAGTTTCCTGTTCCACTTGATGTTCTAGATATTACAATGATCAATGTTGATATTGAAACTTTTTTAGCATGGTTGTCTAATCTTATAAAAATACCTTAAGTATGTCTATAACATATTTTTCATATAAAAAACCTATAAAATTTGGTGAATAAAGGTCTAAATTTAGGTATGGTATTACAGACAGATAAATCAATGGGGAAACAGAAGGTCAAATTAAGACAATCTATTGAATCGACTAAGAAATCATCTGATCCTTCCAAGAGTACCTTCAACCTGTTAGTTCCACTAAAACATTTATTATTATTACAACTTCATACAAAGACCACTTTTAAAGATAGATATATGTCTTACATTCCATATGAATAATAAATATCTCGAACTTTCATTACAGACACAGTTGGTCTCAAGAGTATAAATAAAATTCTTAAGTTTGAATGGATGAGAGTCTCAATTGTGAGTACATACATAAGGAATATTTTCATAATCCGCCTATCCAAAAAATGATATAATATGTTCTTAAAATTAAATAACTATTCATATTTTATATATACATTTATATTACTAATATATAAAGGGAAAATCATGTAAAGCATGATTTGGATTTATCAATCCTTGTGTGATTTTTATGCAAGAAACTTCTCTGGAGAAGGAAGAAATTGAGAAGAAATAAAATATAAATGATGCATTTGAGAAAAAAATAATAGAAAATAGACCCTTTTTAATTCCTAAAACATGGGGGTAAAAATATAAAATATAATCATATAAAATATTTTTTTATTTTTTTCATTACTTTTTTTTGTTTTTTTAAGAATCACTAGATGCTGATCTCACTCAATCTAGATACCCAAAATATTTATTTTTTGGATCCAATTTATAACACCCTGAGTTTTTATGGACCTATTTTTTTCTGAATAAATTTAAATTTTCATTTATATCTTGAAATGCACTAATTCAAAGATTCCTTTAACATGGAACTGACTTGGTGTATATTCCATGAAACACTGACTTGGTATGTGATGCACGCAACATTGAGTTGGAATACGATACACACAACACTGAGTTTCTACGAAATAAATATTTTTATTGTTTTAATTATTTAAATAAGATAATTATAACCTATTGGTTAAACTTAGTGATATGAACAGTAATAAATAATTTTCAATTTTTTTTATAATTGTTTTATATAAATAAAACATATGATTTTTGGTAAAGTCCTTTTTATGTTTAAAAAGATTGTTTTCTCGAATGAACTGCTACTAATAATGAAAGTAATTTTAGAAACATTTTGAAATTTAATTTGATAAAATAAACTTCATTTTTTTTATTCATAATTTCAAAATCATCTTAGGGTGAATTTTTGGGATTTTTCTGAGAAACTTCATTTTTTTATGAATAGTGAAAATTACTACCTTTTAGTTAACAACTGCCTTTTTGTCTAATTAATTATTAATAGTAAATGATATTAGAAATATTTTTTAAGGTAAAGTTAGATTAATATTAAATCTATTACTACAATAGGATCAATTTCACTTTGAAACTGAATATAAAATCTTAACAAACTTTTGAACTTTTTCCTACTTTAAAATCCCGTTATTTTGACCCATATGCGGGATTAACACTAATATTAATTTTGCCACTTCTGTGAAATGAATTTCAAAATTCCAACATAAAACATTGTATTAAGTATAATATTTATATTCTAATGATACAATGTTAATTTTTTACCAAAATTATTTGTAAAAGTGATTAAAATTAATCACAATAATTAAGGCCAAATTAAGCTTAATTAGGGACTAAACCTTAAAATTAAGGACCAAAATAACCTGGAAACATGTCCAAAAACCATTGGATGTCCATAGTTCAGACATAAACCTTATAGTATTGAGTTTGGTTGGTTCGTTAAGAATTATTTTAGGTAAGAACACATGCACACCTAATTTGTTTCTAAAAATTCCATGTGAGTCATTTTCCTTCCTTATAAAGGCCACCACCTCTGCCCATTCCTCACACCTCTCAAACCTTTTAAGTTTGTCCAAGATCTTCCCAATTAGCCTCCCAAAAATCCTCCATTAGACTTTTAAGCCTCCATTTTTGCAGAAACTCTCTCAAGGAAACCTTTTGGCACAAACCAAAAGGCGTTACCCGATTTAGAGGTAACGTCTTCTTTCAAGATCCTTTCCTTTATTTCCCTTCTTCACCCCTCCAATCTATTTATTAACTTCTTGTGTGACAACACCAGTATCTTCCATATACTATGATTTTTTTATTAAAATGTTCTGAAATAAACTTACACACACCTCCATCTAATGGATGTTGAACATACTATTTCTATGTACGGTGAACTAATGCCTTATGAAATGATGATTGTTCACTTCTCCTCTACCACCAATCATGGTGGAAATTATGATAGAAAATTTATTTATATATGTAATATATTATATTTATTATTTCTTTAATCTTATTCATTACTTTTTAACACACATCATTTTACCTTCTATTTGGTGTTAATACGAGAATCTCGTTTGAGGAAGTGTGGACTACCACCCCCTCAAAGAGATGTGATTCATTCACAAACCACATGGAATGTATTAAGGATGGATTTAATGAACTTATATGATATATATGATATATTAGTGCTACTGGAATAATGATATATATATATATAAATATATAAATATGTCATTTACATACTTTATTTCAATATGACAATTAAAAACAGAAACAACGTTCATGCGTACATACGACTTACTGTATCCATGAACAATGTATTCAATTTCGTACATCATTATGAAATAAATTATTATAATATACATATACTATATATAACTGATATTTATACCATTTTCTATATTTTGTTATCGTGATATAAGTATAAGGACCAACACTATAACAAATTAAGACACATGCAAAGAACAAAACGAATGATTACTCGAAGTGAGACTTTAACATAAGATAATTAACAAGAGGGTAATATAAGGTCATAATAAAACCATATATGTTATTATTTATAAGAATATTCTTCTATTAAATATGTATAATAAACTTATATTTATTATACAGGAAGCTTGTATGAGTATGAAGAGATTCAAGACACAAGATAAGGGGAATTTCATCTCACTTTTAATTTCTTTGAGATTCATGTTATGATCACCACTCTTTCCTTTTGTGTGGTGTATGTACTACCCATGATTTAATTATTTGTATATTATAAATAAATTTATGGTTATTCACATATCCATTCTATGATCCTTCTTTCATGGGGTTTAAATTTCAAAAGTTACCAAATCAGTAAAACAATATTGTCTCAATTTACCTTCTTTGAGACTCATATTTTGTTATGAATATAAACTATTTTTGAGGTGTATATACATAAATTGTATATGTTATATCATGAATCTACTTCTTTTAATGATATCTTAAGCTTCATTCAATTTCCTTTTCTTACATGGAGAGTATAATCCCACGTAACCGAGTTATAAGAGTTTATTGAGATAATCTTATAGTTTTTAGAGATTTTGTGTGTTTATTATTAATTTGATGAAATATCTCAAGAATATTCATGAGTTTCCTTATCCTATGTTTATTCAAGATATCACCATTTGTTAGTACCATTTTTTCCACTCTTTGGTATTTAAGATAATGTTTTTAATAAAAATGGTATGTCTCTCTCTCTTCACTTTAAAATCCATTGCATTCAAAAACCATGTTTTCAAATATGTTTTGAGAAGATCCTTGAAGATAATTTTCAATGAAAAAGGATTTTAATTTTTTTTTTCAAATCTTTCTTTATAATTTTTCAGCTATTTTTGAAGAATTGTTTTTTCAAAAGGTTATATGTTATAAAAATCATTTTCAAAGAAGAAATGATATTTCTCTCAAGAAATGTTTTTAAAAGACCTTTCAAAATTATTTACCATCTAAGATAACATCCCTTGTTGTTTCTCATGCCTTTATGGGGAAATTATTCAATGTTTCCATTCATATTATTTCTTTGAATGGATTATGTTTTGATGGCATAATATTTATGAATCCCATTTCTCTTTCACGGGTTATTTGCTTTTGAAACCCAATTCTTTTCACAGGTTATGTTTATGATGAAATGATTATGAAACCTATATCTTTCCATAGGTTATGATATGTTTACATGTTTATGATACCTATTTCATTTCATGGGTTATGATATGTTAATTTTTGATCTTGTGGAACATGTATATATGATTTCATTATTTGACGAGTGGGAACTATATATCCCTCCAATTAATTGGGTAAATATTTATAAATCATGAGATAAATTAGGGATGGAACGAGGGTTAATCAGTTTAGTAATATAGGGCTGGAATGAGGGTTACTCAGTTTAGTAATATAAGGATGGAACAAGGGTCACTTGGTTCAGTAATATAGGTCTATAATGGGGATTACCCAATCCAGTAAAGGACTTTTCCCACTAAGATGGTCTTTGCATTAATGCCATGGATACTATGGAAATCATTGTGTGGTTATGTGTTGACACAATTCCACGTCTTACTCCTATGTTATGCTTTCATGGATTATGTACTTTACTTCATTTTTATTTATGTCTTATGAACTGATAATCTTTATGCCATGATTCAGGTATATGATTTTGATATGAAGGGTATGGTCTTATATTTTCATGATCATGTTCTCATACCCTTATTCTCATGTTTATGCTTACATGTCTCCCTTTTTTTACCCTTACTGAGTGTTTTATCTCACCCCTTTTTAGGTTTCCTTCCCTAGTTTATGAATATATTTATTATTTTTTATGTGTCTTAGAAGGGTTCTAGTCGTGAAAAACCTAGTGGGAGATAATGTAGCTCACTTATGTACCAGTGTTTATGTTTCGATGTTTCCAAAGGCACTATACCAACTATGGTCTTTGGGAATTTTTTTGTATAATGTTTATGTATTCTAAAACTGTTATGTAATTCTTATGTTTGTAAAGAGAGGGTCACTATAGTTGGTATTATAGAAAAGTTATAGTTAACCTTTGGAAACTAGGATGAGAAAACCTTAGTGAGAAAACTAAGGATATGTCTACGGATAAGTCTTAGTATAAGGAAAATTATAGGAAAATGTCCTGGAATTTTGGGGAAGGATAAGGTGAGTGGTTTCCTAGAAATACATCCCCATATGGATACTAAAAGTAGATTTGTCTCTGGAAAAAATGTAACTAGGGGTAACAACTCTGACAAGATGTTTCAAGCTTGCCTCGGGGTAATTTGGTACACAGTAATGGGCCTTACTGTACACCTGGTTTGACACTGCTAGGGGATATGATTTGGAAATTCAAAAAATCTTCATGAACCATTATGAATGATTTAAATATAGGTTGGATATGAATAACCTAGGATAAACATAAGGTTTCATAGATTAAGGAATGTGTCATAAGTTATACATCCTATCAGTGGTTTTTCATGATTATGTGGTTCCTCGCTATGATAACTATTTATTTTGGTTTTATTCAATGGTTGGAACCAGAAGGAACCATGTTAATGTAAATTGCAATGGAAAATGCAATTATTGTCCTCTTGATAAACCTGATTCTATGAGAGATATATTACAAAATCTTGTTGCTATGGTCACATAGATTTCTCAAGATATGAATCATAGTGGACTTCCAAATGAGAAAAGGAGGGAACAACATTATATTTAGTATTTCATGAGGAAACCTCCACCTTATTTTAGAGGGTTTCCTGATACACTTGTTTCTGAACAATAGATTAGTACCACTAAAAATATATTATCCGTTATTCAGTTTTTAGAGCATGAGAAATTCATTATGGATGTTAATCGCTTTGAAGGAGAAGCATATTAGTGGTGGAATCTAATAAAGAATATGAGGCAGTATGATGAGATTGAATACATGGTTCTATATGAGTTCAAGAACTTATTTTTCAATAATTAATTTCCTCAAATTCTTCATACCAATATGGAGAAAGAGTTCCTTGAGTTTAATCAAAGGGATGATGAGTCTGTTGGTACCTACAAGGCTAATTTTATGAGACTTGAGAGGCACACTTCAAGAATTATCATCCAACTAGAAAGTAATGTTTATAATTTCTTTGGTGTTTTAAAGCCAAGTCTCAGAAGGGTATTGATCATAAGATAATTTAGTATCTATGAACAGATTTTTAATTGTGCAATCAAGGTTGAAATGGAGGTGGGAGTCACGTATCAATCTCATGGCTCTGAAAAGTAGAGTAAGATGGAATTCAAAGGAAACTCTAAGAACTATAGAGAAAAGAAGATGAAATTTCATTTATTCTCTAAGTGTGGGATGAAGAATGGAGGAAATATCCTTAGGGGGTATAAAAAATGTTTTAAGTGTGGAAGGGAAGGCCATCAAACAATTGATTATCGAGGTGATGGGAAGAAGTTTTCTCAAAATGCTAATGGAGAAAAATCCACACAGAATAAACTTCCCATGATTCAGTTCTTCAACTGTATGGAGAATGGGAATTCTGTTAACCATTTCCGAAACCTGAGGGTTGGTGATGATGATCGATGTCAGCAACCTCTTAAGCTGAGGGATATGGTGAAATCTCATGAATTGCTATATTTTATGGGGGGTGTGATAATGACATGATGACAGGTACACTTACCATCCACTCTAGAACTGATAATGTCATATTTGATTCTGGATATACCCACTCTTTCATATATAAAAAATTTGATAAGGGTGTTGAGATTCATCCAAAACAATTAGATGTGGAATTAGTATTGAAAACCCATAATGGTAAGATGATTTCATCTCAAGTCTATGATTCCTCTCTGGTTGAAGTTTGTGGGAATATACTTCCTGCAAATATTGTCATTATTCTTTTGTTTGAATTTTATGTCATCTTAGGAATGTATTGAATTTTTATAAATAAATCCCACATCAATTTTCAAGGAAGGGAAATTACGTTCGATATTTCAAAACCTCCTATGATCATCCATCAATGTTATGATAAGTATAAACTTCCTATGCGGATTACATATAGTGTATGGGTAATAATTCCCATTCAAAAGGGTTTTTTATCTCAAATGGTTGGGGATAAGATCAACATAGATTATATGAATATTTTTCGGGATTTTGTGGATGTCTTTCCAAAATAGTTTCCCAGTCTTCCACCAAAACATGAAGTTGAGTTCCCAATAGAACTTATACCTGGTTCCAAACCAATTTCAAAGAATCCTTAGAGAATAGCCCTAATTGAGCTACAGAAATTGAAGAAGCAACTCCAATAAAACCTTGATAAGGGATTCATTTGGCCAAGTGTTTCACCTTGGAGTGCACTGGTTTTGTTTGTTAAGAATAAATATGGATCAATGTGACTCTGTATTGATTATTGGTATTTAAACAAGATAACAATTAAGAAGAAGTATCATCTTCCCCGTATTGATGACTTGTTTGATCAACTGTGCGGAGGTCAATACTTTTCCAAGATTTACATTCATTTGGGATATCATCAATTGAGGGTCAAGAAGGAGGATATACCCAAGACAACATTCCATACAAATTATAGTCACTATGAATATATAGTGATGCCTTTTGGTCTTACTAATGTCCCATTTATCTTCATGGATTTAATGAATAGAGTCTTTAGAGATTACCTCGATATGTTTTTGGAAGTATTTATAGATGATATTATTATCTATTAAAAGATAAATTAGGAGCATGAAGATCACTTGAGAATTTTACTAAAGACCCTAAGGAAGGAGAAGTTATATGAAAAATTTTAAAAATGTGAATTTTGGGTACAAAAGTTTTCTTTTTTGGGTCACATAATCTCAAGAGATGGTATAACAGTAGATCCATCAAAGCTAGAGGCTATTGAAAAATGGCCTAAACCAACCACAATGATTGTGATATGTAGATTTTTTGGTTTAAATAGATATTATAGACGGTTTGTGGAGAATTTATCATGACTATATAATCCTATGACCAAGTTGACTCAAAAGGGTGTAAAGTTCCTCTAGATAGAAGAATGCGAGGAAAATGTCAAGGAACTGAAAATAAGGTTGTTCAGTGCACCTTTCCTTACATTACCCTATAGTAGAGAAGATTTTGTAATAAATATCTATGAATCCAATAAGGGATTGGGATGTGTTATTATGAAAAATAACATGGTTATAGCCTATGCCTCATGATAGTTGAAGATTCACGACCAAAATTACCCAACTCATGATTTGGAGTTTGGGGTGGTAATCTTTACATTAAAGACATGGTGGAATTATATTTATGGTGAAAATTGTGATATATATACTGATCATAAAATTCTGAAATATATACTCACACATAAGGATTTGAACATTCTCCAAAGATGATGGTCAGATTTGATAAAGGATTATGACTTCTCAATACATTACCACCCTAGGAAAGTGAAAAGGTGTCCAATTCTTTAATCCATAAGGATCATGATAGTTTATACATGACAAGGATCATAAAGGATCCAATATTTCTTTATTTTCAAAGGATAGATGTAGAAATCCTGAAGGAAGGGGAAAAATCTTATCTTTCTCAAATGAATGTCCAACTCTATATCCAAGTGAAGATTAAAAAGGCGCAAAAGGAAGATGAAGAGCTGAAAAATAATGTTAGAAATGTTATTGAGTTTAAACTTTATCAATATGGAATGATATTGTTTATAAAACATGTATGTGTTCCTTCCATGCTAGATTTGAAGAAGAAGATATTATAGGAAGCACATAATTCATCATTCTATATTCATACTAGAAGTATGAAGATGTATAGGGACTTGAAAGAATACTTCTGGTGGGGTGGCATAAAGAGAGATATCATGGAGTTTGTATCTAGGTGTTTGGTATTCCAGCAAGTTAAGGTTGAAAGACAAAAGTCTAAAGGGATGTTGCATCCATTATCTATACTAGAATGGAAATGGGAGATCATCACCATGTATTTTTTCACTGGACTACCCAAAACCTCTAAAGGGTTTAATGATATATGGGTGGTATTCAATTTCCTTAATAAGTCAACACACTTCATTGCTATAAGAGAATATTTCTATCTTAATTATCTTTCCAGAATATACATTAAGGAAGTGGTAAGGTTTCATGGAGTACCACATTCTATTGTATCGGATCAAAATCTGAGGTTTACCTCAAAGTTTTGGTAATGTATTTATAAATAACTTGATACAAAATTGAGTTTCATCACTACTTATCATCCTCAAATAGATGGTCAGTCTAAAAGAACAATTCAAACCCTTGAGTATATGTTGAGATCTTGTTCTCTAGATTTCAAATGTGGTTGGGATCAACACCTTCATCTAGTTGAGTTTTCTTACAAAAATAGCTTTCACTCAATAATTCATATAAAACCTTTTGAATCCCTATATGGGAAGAAATGTAGATCTCCAATGTGCTGGGATGAGGTTGGAGAAAGAAAGGTATTAGTTCTTGAGATTGCTAAAGAAATTGTCAAGAAGGTTAGACATATTTAGTAGCATATCAAGGTTACTCAAAGCCAGCAAAAAAGTTATGTTGATAACCATTGGTGTGATATAGAATTTTAAGTCAGAGAAAAGTCATTTTTATGAATCTCACCCTGGAAGAAATTTATGAGATTTGGGAAGAAGGGGAAACTAAGCCCTGGGTATATTAACGCCTTTGAAATTATTGATCATATTGGGACCGTATCCAATCACTTGGAACTTCCTCCAAATCCCTCTCAAGTCGATGATATGTTCTATGTATCGCTCTTGATGAATTATGTACCTAACCCTTCACATGTACTGAACTCAGAGGTCATACCACTGGAGAAAGATCTTTATTATGAGGAGAAACCTATTGAAATTCTACACCAATCAGAGAAAGTTATAGGAAACAAGACCACTCACCTGGTCAAAGTTTTGTGTAAAAATCACCAGTTTGAGGAAGCTACATGGGAACTTGAGGATATGATGAAGCATAAGTATCCTCACTTTTTTTTACCTGAGTGAAGAATTTCGAGGGAGAAATTAATTTTAAGGGGGGTAGAATGTATCACCCTAAGTTTTTATGGACATATTTTTTTGAATAAATTTAAATTTTCATTTATATCTTACAATGCACTAAGTTAAATAATCCTTTCACATGGAACTGACTTGGTGTACGTTCCACACAACACCAACTTGGTGTACGATGCATACAATACTGAGTTGGTGTACAATACACACAACACTGAGTTTCTACAAAATATATCTTTTTATTATTTTAATTATTTAAATAAGATAATTATAACCTGGTGGTTAAACATAGTAAAATTAATAGTAATAACTACTTTTAAAATATTGTTTATAATTTTTTTATATAAATAAAACATATGATTTTTGGTAAAGTCCTTTTTATGTTCAAAAACACCATTTTATTGAATGAACTACTTATAATAATTAAAGTAATTTTAGACACATTTATAAAATTAATTTGATAAAATAAAATTTATTCTTTAATTCATAACTTTGAAATTATCTTAGGGTGAATTTTTGGGTTTTTCTGAGAAACTTCATTTTTTTATAAATAGTGAAAAATACTGCCTTTTAGATAAAAACCGCCTTTTTTCTAATTAATTATTAATGGTAAATGATATTATAAATCCATTTTAAGCTCAAATTAGATTAATATTACATATATTAATAAAATATGATCAATTTAACTTTGAAACTGAATATAAAATCTTAACAAACTTTTGAAAATTTTCCTACTATAAAACCCCATTATTTCGACCCATCTACGGGATTAGAACCAATATTAATTTTTCTACTTTTTTGAAGTGAATTTTAAAAAATATAACATACACCATTGTATTCAGTATAATATTTAGTGTCTAATAAGACTATGTTAATTTTTTACCAAAATGATTAGTAAAAGTGATTAAAATTAATCACAACAATTAAGGCCAAATGAAGCTTAATTAGGGACTACACCTTAAAATTAAGGGCCCAAATGACCTAGAAACCTATCAAACACCCATTTTATGTCCATATTTCATCCATAAAACTTTCATTATTGAGGTTTTTTGTTTTTAAAAACTTTTTTTAGGTAAGAACATGTGTACACCTAATTTATTTCTAAAAATTCCATGTGAGTCCTTTTCCTTCCCTATAAAAGGTCACCACCTCTACCCATTCCTCGCACCTATAAAAACATTTAAGTTCATACAATATATACCCAATTAGCCTCCCAAAAATCCTCTCTTAGAATTTTAAGCATCCATTTGGTAATAAACCCTCTCATGGAAACATTTTGGTACAAACCAAACGGAGTTACCCGATTTAGAGGTAACAACTTCTTTCAAGCTCCTTTCCTTTATTTCCCTTATCACCTCTACACTATCTTTATTACCTAATTGTTTGAAAAAAATAGTATATTAAATATACTAGGATTTTTTTTATGCAAATTTTCTTACCTACACTTAGACACACCTCCATCTAATGGATGTTGAACATACTGTTTTTGTGTACAGTGAACTACTGCCTCACAAAACAATGATTGTTAATTTCTCCTATACCACCAATAATGGTGGAAACATTGTTATTATATTTATTATTTATTTAATCATATGTATTAATTTTTGACACACATATTTTTACATTCTATTCGGTGTTAATACAATAATCTCATTTGAGGAAGTGTGGACTACCTCCCCCTCAAAGCGATGTGATTCGTTCAGACACCACATAGAATGTATTAAGGATGGGTTTAATAAACTTATATGATATATATGATATATTAATTCTACTGGAATAATGATATATATATATACACATACATACATACATATATATACATATGTCATTTACATACTTTCTTTCAATACGACAATTAAAAACAGAAACAACGTTCTTGCGTATGTACGACTCACTATCTCCATGAATGGTGTATTCCATTTAGTACTTCATTATAAAATAAATTATTATAATATACATATAATGTATATACCTGATATTTATACCATTTTATACATTCTTTAATCATGATATAAGTATAAGGACCAACACTATAATAAATTAAGACACATGTGAAGAACAAAACAAATGGTTAACTGAATTGAAACTTTTGTATAGGATCATTAACACATGGAAAATATAAGGTAATAATCAAACCATATATGGTATTATGTATAATAATATGTTTCTATAAAATATTTATAATAAAATTATATTTATTATACAGTAATCTTGTACGAGTACAAAGAGAGTCAAGACACAAGGTAAGGGGAATTTCTTCTCACTTTTAATTTCTGTGAGATTCATGTTATGATCACCACTCTTAACTTTTGTGTGGTGTATGTAATGAACATGATTTAATTATATGTATATTATACACAAATTTATGGTTATTAACATATCCCTTATATTATCTTTCTTTAATGGGGTTTAACTTTCAAAAGTTACCAAATCGGTAAAACAATATTGTCTCAATTTTCCTTCTTTGAGACTCATGTTTTGTTCTGCACCTAAACACTTTTTTGAGGTGTATATACATAAATTGTACATGTTATATCATGAATATTTTTATTTTAATGATATCATAAGCTACATGTAATTTCCTTTTATTTCATTGAGAGTATGATCCCAAGTAACCAAGTTATAAGAGTTTATTGAGACAATCTTATCGTTTTTAGAGATTGTTTGTGTTTATGATTACATTGATGAAATCTCTCAAGAATATTCTTGAGTTTTTCTAATATGTTTTTTCAAGATATCATCATTTATTATTACCATTTTACACTATTTGGTACTTAATATAATGTTTTTAATAAAATTGGATCGTCTCTCTCTTCGGTTGGAAATCCATTGTATTCAAAAACCATGTTTTCAAAAATGTATTCAAAATATCCTTGAAGATAATTTTCACGAAAAAAGGATTTTAAAAATGTTTTCAAATATTCCATTATAATTTTTAAAATATATTTTTTAAGAAAAAGGTTTTCAAAAGGTTTTATGTTATAAAAATCATTTTCAAAGAAGAAAGGACATTTTCATCAAGAAATGTTTTTAAAATACCTCTCAAAATTATTTCTCATCTAAGATAAAATCCATTGGTGTTGCTCATGAATTTATAGGAAAATTATTCAATTTTTTCATTCATATTATTTCTCTGAATGGATTATGTTTTTATGGAATGATTTTTATGAAGCCTGTTTCTCTTTCATGGGTTATATGCTTTTGAAACCCACTTCTTTTCATGGGTTA
Organism: Viscum album; assembly: GCA_963277665.1. Classification (NCBI taxonomy): domain Eukaryota; kingdom Viridiplantae; phylum Streptophyta; class Magnoliopsida; order Santalales; family Viscaceae; genus Viscum; species Viscum album. The sequence continues at coordinate 477,024,844 of OY728164.1, read as the reverse complement.
TTTTTACAATGAAATGATTATGAAACCTGTCTCTTTCCACAGGTTATGATATGTTTACATTTTTATAATACCAATTTCATTTCATGGGTTATGATGTGTTAATTTATGATATTGTGGCACATGTATGTTTGATTTAATTATGTGATGGGCGGGACCTATATCTCCCTCCAATTCATTAGGTAAATATTTATATCTCATGAGATAAAACAGGGATGGAATGAGGGTTACTCAGTTCAGTAATATAGGGATGGAATGAGGGTTACTCAGTTCATTAATATAGGGCTATAATGAGGGTCACTTGGTTTAGTAATATGGGGCTAAAATAGATGTTACCCAGTCGAGTAAAGGACTTTTTCCACTAATATGGTCTTAGAATTAATGCCTTAGATACTATGGAAATCAGTATATGCTTATGTGTTTCCACAATTCCATGTCTTACTCCTATGTTATACTTTCATGTATTATGTCATTTAATTACTTTTTATTCATGTCTTATAAACTACCAAGATTTATTCCATGATTCATGTATATGATCTTTGATATGAAGGGTATGATCTTCTATTTTCATGACCACGTTCTCATACCCTTATGATCATGTTTATGCTTACATGTCTCCCTTATTTACCCTTATTGAGAATTTGAGCTCACCCATTTTTATGTTTCCTTCCCTAGGTTATGAAGATATGTATTAATTTTGATGTGTCTAAGAAGGTTTCTAGTCATGAAAAACCTAGTGGGAGATATTATGTACCAATGTTTATGTTTCCATGTTTCCAAAGGCACTATACCAACTATGGTCTTTGGGTGTCTTTTTGTATAATGTTTAAGTATTCCACAAATGTTATGTAATACTTATGTTTGTAAAGCAAGGATTTTTATACAATTCATGGATATCCAACAATATGACCACACATTATGTGTATTGTGAATTTTTAATACACTTCAATCAACATTTTATTAATTAAATTCAAATTATATGTTTCAGTCTGTGTTTTAACAAGAATTTTTTTATGATAGGGTAATCACTGAATATAGGATAAACCATGAAATGAAGTTGGTGAATGATTATAAAAATCTCGTGTATTACTTCAAATGTAAATATATTAGGTTATATATAGAAATATTTAACTATCAAAACATATTCCAAAAAAATTTACTCTTTTTGGTCAATGTTTATGCAGTTTTTGAAGCTAGATAATGGAAATAATTGTGGATATTATGTTTGTAAATTTATGAGAGAGTTCATTAACTATGAAAAGTCCAACATCCCCAAACAGGTAATTTCCAAAGGTACTTATAATTTCATTAAAAAATATTAATTTTTTGTTTGTATAAATTTTATTTGTACTACAAAGATTTATGAAAACCTTTATACTCAAAATAATAAGTAAATTTGTTTAGAGATGAATGGGCAGTGCACATGGTGTCAAAATGTTTGTAGACAACAAATTTAGGTGATTACCTTTAATTTTTGTGATCTATTATGGGATATGACCTTAGAAACATATTTAGGGTGTGAAGAATTAGTATCATAATGCTTATATATTATTTTTGATCTATTTCTTTGGGAGAAGTATAGTGGAGGAAATAATTTTTTTAAAAATAAATGGGAAGAATATATGGTGTCAGAACACATGCATGCTTCATGAAGAGGTGAGTTTCTACTACTTATTTAGTTATTTTTTCACCATTTTATATACTTTTTTAGTTAATTTACTTATCATTTTTATCTGATACTTATTTTTTTAAACTTACACATTAGTTTAAAACACACATCACATGCTCAAAATCGAGAAAATGATCTTGGATTATTTTCAAATTTTAAGGAAATAATACATAAATCATTTTTATAGTGTTGGAATTAAACACATGTCAATCAAAAACATGATGTGGTCGGCATGACTTGAAGTACATGTTTTCAATATAAAAGTGTTATTTTAGTTTAAAACATACATAAAATAATCAAAACCGAAAAAATAAGCTTGTATTGTTTTCAAACTTTTGTAAAATGACCCATATTTAATTTTTCATGTGTAGTAATTGAACACATATAAATATGAGATATTATGAGGTCAATATGACCTAAAGTATGTGTTTTTAATAGAAATGAACTATTTTAGTCTAAAACGCATGTCAAAATATTCAAAACTGTGCAAACGAGCTATAATTATTTCTATTATTTAGGAAAATGATCCATAATTCATTTTTCATGTGTAGTAATTGACCACACATCAATCTTACACATAGTGTGATTGGTATTACTCAAATTGTGTGGTTTAAGTTTAAAAATGACATTAATTTTAGTAAAAAAGATAAGTGACATACTCAAAACCAATACAAAATATTTATATTGTTTTAATAATTTAGTAAAGTGATCCCTCAGTCATTTTTTACTTGTAGGAATAAACCATACCTCAATACGATACACAATGTACCCAGTATGACTCAAATTGTGCGGTTTTAGTTTAAAATTGACATTTTATTAATGTATTATTTCATATTTATGTTTAATTTATTTATTTATGGTATTAATAAAATAATAATTGTTTTCTTATACATGTGGATTAATTTTCTTTATTTGAGGTGGTATTTTTGAAGATACTCGTGATCATGATAGATTAGACTTCAAGAATACAACTTAGATAATGGAAATAAGGAAATGGGTCGAGAATGTATACATACATCATGAAAAGGTGAATTCATACCAATTATTTAGTTAATTTTATCACCATTTTATCTGAAATTTTTAATTTAAATTCCATATCATTTTTATTTAATAATTAATTATTTTTTTCATAGATATTTTTAGAATTCATATTTTTCTTTCAAGTTTCTACAGAAAACCAAAAAATAGAGAAAATGTTTCTTTTGGATGAGGTATTTCAGGAAGCACGGGGTTTCCTATTCCATACAAATGAAAAATTTCTTTACTTTCTATCCTTTTGAAGATAATTGAAATAAAAAAACACATCACATGCTCAATTAGCTTCACCTAAATCCAATACACAGTGCACTCGATATGACTTGAACTGTGTGTTTTTAGTTTATAATTTACATTTTAGTTTAAAACACACATCACATACTCAAAATTGAGAAAAAAAACTAAGATTGTTTTTATGATTTATTATAATGATCCATAAGTCATTTTCAATGTGTAGGAATCAGCCACACATCAATCAGACCCACAGTGTGACCGGTATGACTCAAAATGTGTCTTTTTATATAAAATTGACATTAATTTTAGTTAAAAACAAATGTGACACCATCAAAACTGATAAAATGCATTTATATTGTTTCCATACTGTAGGAAAATGATCCATAAGTAATTTTTGATGTGCATGAATTAGACACACCTAAATCTGATACACAGTGTTCCCGGTATAACTCCACGTGTGTCTTTTTATTTAAAATTGAAGTTAATTTTAGTAAGAAATACAAGTGGCATACTTAAAACTAAAAAAATTAATTTATATTCTTTTAATACATTATGAAAATGATCCAAAATTCATTTTTTAGCCAAACCTAAATCTAATTCATGGTGTGCCCCATATAACTCAAAGTGTTCATTATCAGTTTAAAATTTACAATTTAGTTCAAAAAGTGTGTGACTCTATTAAAAGTGAGAAAACGTGACTGATTTGTCTCAATAATTTATTAAAATGTTTCATAAGACATTTTTGACGTATATGAATCATTCTCATGTAAAACTGACACATTATGTGACTGATATGCCTCAAAGTGTGTGTTTCCAATTTAAAATGATATTTTATTAAAAAAGACAGTGACATACTCAAAACCAAGAAAATATATTTAGATTGTTTTTATACCACAATATAAATATCCATATGTCATTTTTGATGTTTAGTAATCATCCTAACCTCAATACAATGCACGGTGTGGCCAGTATGACTCAAAGTGTGTCTTTTTACTTAAAATTGACATTAATTTTATTAAAAAAATAAAAGTGACATACTCAAAACTAAGAAAATAATTTGTATTTTTTTGATAGTTTATGAAAATTATCCATAAGTCATTTTTGATGTTTAATAATTAAAATAACCTCAATCTGACTCACTATGTGACTGATATGACTCCAAGTGTGTCTTTTTATTTAAAATTAACATTAATTTTAGTAAAATAGGCAAGTGACATACTAAAAAATGAGTAAACTCTTTTAGATTATTTTAATAATTTAGGAAAATCATCCACAAGTCATTTGTGACATGTAGGAATTAGACTCACCTCAATCTAACGCATGACCGGTATGACTCCAAGTGTATATTTTTATTTAAAATTGAAATTAATTTTAGTAAAAAAGAAAAGTAACATACTCAAAACTAATAAAAAACATTTTTATTGTTTTGATACATTAGGATAATTATTCATAAGTAATTTTTTTACATTTAGGAATTATTCTCACCTCAATCCAATGCATGGTGTTCCTGGTATGACTCCAAGTGTATCTTTTTATTGAAAATGAACATTAGTTTTAGTAAAAAAGACAACTAACATACTCAAAACCAAGAAAATACATTCATATCATTTTGATAATTTATTAAAATGATCCATAAGTAATTTTTGATGTGTAGGAATCAAAATCACCTCAAGTAAATGCACGGTGTTCTAGGTATGACTCTAAGTGGTCATTATCAATTTAAAATTGATATTTTTGTTCAAAAAGTGTTCCACACCCCAAAAACCAATAAAAAACATTCATATTTTCTTAATAATTTAATGTAATGATTAATAAGTAATTTTTTATGTATAGCAATCAGTCTCACATCAAAATTACACACTATGACTGGTATGACTCAAAGTGTATGTTCCCAATTTAAAATGATATTTTAGTAAAAAAGACAAGTGACATACTCAAAACCCAAAAAAACATTCATATTTATTTGATACTTTAGGAAAAAAATTATATAAGTCATTTTTGATGTGTAGGAATAAACTTCACCTTAATACAACACATGATGTGACTGGTATGACTCCATGTGTATCTTTTTATTTAAAATTGACATTTATTTTAGTAAAAAAGACAAGTGACATACTCAAAACTGATAAAATGAATTCATATTATTTTTATAATTTTTGAAAAATATACATAAGTTAATTTTGATGTGTAGAAATCAGCCGCACCTCAATACAATGCACAATATGATCAGTATGACTCAAAGTGTGTCTTTTTATTTAAAATTGGCATTAATTTTAGTAAAAAAGACAAGTGACATACTCAAAAACAATAAAATGAATTCAGATTATTTTTATACTTTATGAAAGTAATATATAATTTATTTTTTCTGTGAAGGAATCATATTCACCTCAATCCGATGCACGGTGTGCCCGATATGACTCAAAGTGTCCATTATCAATTTAAAATTGAAATTTTAGTTCAATAAGTGTTTCACTCACTGAAAAACAAGAAAACACACTCAAATTGTATTGATAATTTAGGATAATGATTCATAAGTAATTTTTTACATGTATGAATTATCCTCATGTCAAAACGACACATGATGTGACCGGTATGACTTAAAGTGCGTGTTTCTAGTTTAAAATAACATTTTAGTAAAAAGGAAAAGTGGCATACTCAAAACTAATAAAACACATTTGAATTATTTTTATACTTCAAAAAAACAATTCACAAACTCATTTTTGATATGTATAAATCAACCTCACCTCAATATAATGCACAGTGTGACCAGTATGACTCAAAGTGAATCTTTTTATTAAAAATTGACATTAATTTTAGAAAAAAAGACAAGTGACATACTCAAAACCAATAAAACACATTCATATTGTTTTGATACTTTAGTAAAAGGATAAATAATTAATTTTTATGTATAGGAATAAGACACACCTAAATCTGATGCACGATATTCACAGTATGACTCAAAGTTTCCATTATGAGTTTAAAATTGACATTTTAGTTGAAAAAGCGTGTCACTCACTAAAAACTGAGCAAATGAACTTGAATTGTCTTGATAATTTAGGAAAATGATTCATGATTCATTTGTGACATGTATGAATTAATATCATTTCAAACTAACTCACTATATGACCAGTTTGACTCAAAGTGCATGTTTCTAGTTTAAAATAACATTTTAGTAAAAAACATAAGTGACAAACTCAAAAATTGAGAAAACACATTTGGAATGTTTTGATACTTTAGGAAAATGATCAATAAGTCATTTGTGACATATAGAAATTAACTACACATTAATTCGACACACGATGTGGTTGGTATGACTCAAAATGTGTGTTTTCAATATATAAGTTTTATTTTAGTTTAAAATGCACATCACATCTCCAAAACCGAGAAAATAAGATCAGATTGTTTTCTCATCATTTTATCTACTATAACATAAATTAATTTCTTTATCATTTTTATCTTATATTTATTTAGTTAATTTTCATAGAGATAATTTTTTAATATGAAAAATAAATGGTGTGACGTGCAAGAATCAACCACAACTCAATCTGATACATGGTATTCCTGGTATTGACTCAATGTTTATTTTAAAATTGAAACTTTTTATTTAATTTATTTCTTTATATTATTAGTAACATAATAATTTTTTTCTTATATAGGTGCATTCTTTTTCTTGAGTTGGGGTGGTTTGTTCGACAATAGCATGACTGGGGGATTGGAGGCCAAATACAAAGAAACATTGATGTTTTTGAATGATTGTGATAATTTATACTTACTCATATAATTGTAAAAAATAATGTTTGAACTATTTATAATAGTTTTTTTTCTTGTATTTTTCTTGTAAATTTTATTTCATTAAAATTTTATATTTTCAACCTGTTTTTTCTGTTGTTTATACTCCTATAGTATGCTCTAAATTTAATAGCACACTATAATATTCCTCTTTATCCGCACTACTAAAAGTGCTGATAAAGGGTCCTTTTATTAGCACTATTTTTAGTACTGATGAAGGTTCCATTTATCAGTGATTTTTAGTGATGATAAAATGTACCTTTATCAGCACATTTTTAGTGCAGATAAAAGCCTAGGGATTTTAATCACACTCTGGTAGTAAATGCTTTTTTTCACTAACAATGGGAAATTTTAGCACCATTAAAGGCCTATTTTGTAGTAGTGGGGGTTAGATACTCACAGAAATAGGCTAATTACCAAATTTTGACATATCCTAGTATCCTGTCTACCAACCCAGAACAATAACACAAAGGAAAATAATGCTCTGATACCAATTTGTAAAATCTTAGACTTGAATTACTCATAAGTAACCGAACATGGTTAGTCACATGGACTCAAGCCTTCCTCCCCATATTCTAGAGGCTGAAAAATAGTAGCAAGAGTCTAAGGTGGTACAGTGGGGATACTATACCCTTATGATTAGAGCAATGCAGCAGTGACAATAAATGAATAAATAGTGGAAGTATAATAATAAGAGAACAAAAAAATAATTTTACATCTAGACATGAGTAAATAATCATGTCCATAAGTAGAATCATATAAAAAATTATGAGTATATCATGATTCTACAAAAAATAAATAGACATACATGGAAATAGGAATCCAGTACAGTACATGTATAACAAAAGAAAAAAAAGAAAAAAAAAGAATATCTCCAAGAATCATGAGCCAAGGCTCGATCCTGTGATCCTAAGCTCCCATGATATAAATCACTCAAGAATCCATGATTGGGAACTTTCCCTTGTCCCTACCCACATCCATGAATTCTATCTAGGTACTAAATTAATGCCTAGATAGGGTGTGCGATATACTCAGTAGGCCACCACAAACGATGCCTATAATTTTTTTCCTATGTATACAAATTGTAACTGTGTACAGGTATAAAATGTAAAGCTATATAATGAATGATAGGTATAAAAAAGTCCATAACATGGCTATGAATATGAGTAGAATATAAATGGTGAATATTGGTACCTAAGGGAAAAGTTTGAAAGTAACCAACATCTTTGGCATATTGTGAATATGTAAAAAGAGTATCAAACCTACATGGGCCAGGTCTTAAGGTGAAAGACCAAGGAGACCTCCTCGAGACCAAGGAAATCATCCAATGGAACTCAGAATAGTGTAGAACTACATGGTCTAGGAACCCAAGGCCCATGGCCAAGGCATCCTAATATTTGAAGATATATGTGTCTATATAGGTTTTAGGTTCCATACCTTGATTCCCCTCATCAGTGCTATATCATTATCCAGATCGGTGCCATACCACAATAAATATTGATGTCATACCATTAATATCCAAAATCAAACAATAAATATAAAAGTAAAGGGATATATTAGTGTCCATTCCTATGTACAGTCATCCATAACACCACAATATCCATATTTAATCCATTATTTAACTCATTTAATTTTACTTAAGGATTACACAACTGGGTGGAAAGCTCACACACCCAAAGGGTTGGTTCTTAGCTTAGGAAGATGAATGTACCCACCTCAGTGGTGGTTTGGGTTGAGTTTGAAAACATCCAACCAAGTCAAGGTTATATGTGGGAATCAAATTTAAGGTCCAAACAACTAATTTATGACATTTATTAATTTTAGGAGTAACTTATGGAAAGTCTAACTTGCAGCAAAATGGTGATAATTTAATAAGAGAAAAACCTTAGGGAAAAGGTATAAACCACATACCTTATCTAGGTACAAGATTACTCATCCAATATCAAATTATGATTTGGATCAGAATGAGATAAAACATATAAATAGAAAAAATCACTGAAAATAAGAAAAACAAACCTGTATATATATTGTATAGTGGAAGGTGAGAGAAACCAATAAAACAAGGTAACATATCAAAGCTCTTACTAGTGGAAATCCAACATGATATATAGAACTTGATTTAGACACCAAATGAGAAAGGAGGGTCAAATCCTAGCTTAAAGAATGGGATAATCTCTTCACATGAGAGGAATGATAGATAAAGAAGGGAAAAAGGGTTTTTATATTTTAGAAGGAGGGAAAAATGTAATTTCACCCTTTAAAAAGGGGTCACACATTTTGGCTGCATGGTTTTCCAAGCCACATGGAAACCTTGTGTCAATCACTATCCAAAGGGATCCATCCCTTGCATGGATATCCCTCAAAGATTGAAAAAACAATACTCCAACCATTCCAGGTCACTGCTTAATTGGCACTAAGGGTGTGGGATATGTGCACTATTTTCCAAACCATGTGCAACCCATGCAGGTGCCCTCTACAATAGGTCTTAGGTTTTTCATATGGCCTTGTGACCTTCCTTGCATGGTTTATCAAAATTTTCTCCCTTATATATAGTTCTCATAGTTGAGCCTCATGATCACTACTAATCATGCTCCAGCCATACACCTCATACAATTTCTCCAAAATTCAGAGTTTCAAGCTTCAAATAAGACTCGGATGTTCCTAAACCCTTCCTTAAACTCTTAGGTGCATTTATAAGAATAAAAATAAAGAATAGAATTGAAATTTGAAGGTTTCATACTTTATACAAAATTGGGGTGTTATAGGTACCTTTGGGGGGAGGGGGTCGTGATATAAAGTGTTATAATTTTCCCCACCATAATAATTTCTTCCCCCAGGAAGTCATCAAATTTCAGTGAGAAGGAAGAACAAGTCAAGAATCACTACTAGAATTTTAGTTAATTCCCACAACTCTATGCCAATTATTTTATAAAACTGTTGGTATATAGGTCTCTATACCAACAGTTTAGACTAACCCTTGGTATAGAGATATTGACAGTGCTATATACCAACGGTTTTTTAGAAATCGTTATTATAGAGTGGAATATACCAATAGTTTTTAAAAAAACTATTAGTATTGGGTTGCATAATATGAGGCACTACCTCCCCCCATGACCCCTAATTCTTTCCTACCATGATCAGTGTCCCACCATCTCTTCTCCTTGATGACCCCCACTCATTGTTTTTCTATTCTATTCTTCTTCAACATCAAATTGGTGAGTTACAAATCCATCATCTATTCCACTGGGAATCATTTTAATTTTTATATTAATATAAAATACTAACTGATATTCTATTAGGATATGATTCTTCTCAATTCATTTAATTAAGGTTATTTTAGATGATATTTTTATAGTATTTCATAAAAAATGTGACTATAGTTGATGCATTTTTTTTAATTTAATTACTCACCATTTCTATATAAATCCAATATGAAGTTATTTTTTTGTGTAATATATATTAGATGATTATGTAATTAATTATTTTGGTAATTATTTTAGTGTATTATTGGGTTATGTAATTATTCATTTTATTGTTTTATTTTATTAATTTAGTTATCAAAATTTTTGTATAATTATTTTTAATTTAATATGGAGTGAAATGTTTGAATAATCATGATTGTAATTAATGAAATTTCATCTAATAGTCACTCTATGACTCTACCTAATCTAATAGTATATATTAGTTGTTTCTTATTACATGTATAATACTTTGTTTGAATCATTACTAGTATGAATCGATTATAGCATATTTCATTTTTTATTTTTTATTCGTCTAGCTACTAGTATGATTTGATGACTTTAATATTAAAATTGGTATTTAGATTATCTTGTTGTAAATGTTTTTCAGACATGTGATATTGAATGATGTCTTGCTTTTATTATGAATGTTTCCCTAATAAAAACATATTTATCAAAGACAAGAGTTTTCATGTTGGGTGGGACAATGTTTGCTATTCTTGAATAAATGTTTTCCATGGTAAAGTCATATGTATTTAATTGAATTTATTTCATATTCAAAACATATAAGTTGTTTTAAAAACAATTTTTTCATAAAGATATATGTATTTAATTGGATTTATTTATATCCAAACCAATCTAAACTAATATAAATCGAAGAAAAAAGATTAAAAATACTTAAAAAATGTAAAATAACTAAAATGATTTGAATTTGTATTAAAAAGATTCATGGTTGTCATGAATTTTTTAATTATTGTTTACTATATTCATATTAATAAAGAATTTTTTTATGTAACAAAAAGTATATAAGTTGGATAAATGATACTGATTGGATCTCAACTAAGATTCAAAATAAGTTGGATTTTTTTTGTTGATTTTTCATTTAACAATGCTTTATATAGAGGTATTATATGATTCCCTTATTATAATTTTGTTGTAATACCTTATTTAATTTTATAATAAGTTAGATATAATATAAAAAAGTTGGTTTTAAAACAAACTATTATGTATGGTGTCATAATGGTGAGAAAAGACAATCTTATATACTTACTTCTCACATCATGTGTCTAATTTTTATTCACATTTATAACCTTGATCCATGGATTTGTATGAAAAAACTATTCATTTTCTTAACTATACTCATATATGGAACTTCTAATCCTGAAAATGATATAAATTCGCACTTGTAACATTTAATAAAAGAGTTTACGTAACTTTAGGATGTGGGTGTGCGAACATATGATGCTTCTTTGAAAAATATATTTGAGATGTATGCTCTACTTATGTGAATGAAAAATGATTTCCCTAATTATGAAATGATGTATGGTTAGAGAATCAAGGTAAAAATATCATGTTCTATTTTTATAGAGAATACATGGTCTAGAAGACTTAAATATCATTACAGTTTTAGTTTCATGAGACATCAATGATTCTTGCCAATGGATTATCTATACAGGAATGATCATCGAAGGTTTTAAAATAATATTAATACTAAGAAACCAAATCAATATATGTTTGGAACTAATGTGATTAATGAAATGTAAGATGTCAGTTTTTCATTAGGGAAAGGCTAGATTAAATCTATAAAGAGGAAGGATATTCCCATTGAATCTAATTATAATTTGAAAAAGAAAAGTATCCACTTTGATTGGTATATTGGTCAACCAATTTGTGAAATAATTGTTTAGATGTAATTCAAAATGAGAAATATATGTGAAATTGTTCTTTTAATTATTATAAATGCTAAGGGGAAGACCAAATATGACTTACAATCTTATCATGACTTGGTGGATTAGGGTATTGGACCAAAATTACATCATGTGTGTATAAGTGAAAATAAAGGAAAAGTTATCTGCACTTATTATTTAATGAAAAATTAAGTGAAAAATCAATTTCTAAAAGTATTAAATACTATTAAGGTACATTATGGTTATTCAAGTAACTTATCTAAATGAGTCAATAATAGAGAGTTAAAACTGAAATACCAAAAAACTCATGACTATCACATCATTATTTATGAATTGATTCTAATAAAAATTCATCATTTAATATCCAATAATGTAAGAGTTATGGTGATTCTATTGATCCATTTTTATAGATACCTTTGTGCTAAAAGGTTATCCAAGTTTATCTTGATAAAAATAAAGGAATAGGTTCCATTAATTTTTTGGGAGTTGGATAAAAAAATATCCTGCATATTTTTTCACTTCCATGATAAATTTAACTATCTATCTTCCAATTGAAATAATTATTAGGGGACCCATTGATTTAAGGTGGATGTATCAAATTCAAATAAATATATACACAATTAATTCTTATGTCTAGAACAAGAATCATCCAGAAGGTTCCATCATGAAAATTTATCTGGCTAAAAAATATACATATTTTTGTTCAATGTATTTTAATGACATGGGCATGATTCATAATCGACCAATGAGATATGAAGATGATAAGTTTGAGAAAATTGAGACCACTTTTCCATATCTTCCATAAAAAGTGTAATTATTGGGCATATACATCGGCTACATTGAGCCCCAAAGAGTAGTGGATGACACATTGCACAATCTTATTTAACTATGATTTTTTCGATGAATACATCAAGTAAGTAATTTAAAAATGTATATGTTATCTCATAATACATAGTTTCACATATATATTTAAATTTTATTATCATTTTATATAGGAAACATAAAAAAATTATAAGTAGAATTCATCATTTGTTACCTTTAAGAAGGAGAGAGACTTTTCATGACATAGAGTTTCTGTCTTGGTTGATATCGAAGGTACAACCATTTCTTTAAAAAATTAATAAATAAATAAATATTAATTTAATTTTAATTTTCATATATATATATATTATAGTTATTGAGTTTACCTATTGACTTTGTCTCTCAATAATTAAGAGCATTGGCTTTTGGTCTTAATTTTTTGGTTCGTGAATGAAAATCATTGGTAATCAATGGGTATATTTTTTTATAATTGATCGAGTAGTGAAAATAGTAACACAACATGATGGTGTTATGTTGAACATAAAAAAAATATTATTATGTTAGTGCATCAGATAGTGGGCCTCAATATGAAAATATGTCTTATTATAATTTTTTTGAGAAAATGTTGATATTAGATTATTACTCCCATGGTCGAGTTGTTATGATGAAATGAAAATAGTTTGATTCAATGATGAAACATGGTGAATTTATTGATCACTATGGATTTATAGTTACTGGCATGACTCACTTCATGGATACCAATGACCATATATTTTGGTATCAATGGTGAAACATGTGTTTTATGTGAAAGATCATATGAGACCTGAATTTGATGTAATTATTGAAGTAATAATAAGAATTATTTTTGATAATGGTAGGGATGAAATTGACCCGATTTCCACCCCCATTGGTATTGATCAAAATATGGCATATGATGAATCAAATATTCCAATTTTCAAAGTTGATTTTGAACCTAAAATATTGGTGGGTAATATATAAAAAACCATATATGTTATTAGTTCATTAAGTTTAGCTCAAATTAGGTCTTTCAAGTTGGCACTATTATAATTGATTTATTTAAATTTCAATTTCAAAGAGTATGTTTGGTTTGGTTTGGTTTTTTTTCATTGTATTTAATTATATTTATTTCACTTAAAAATGTTTTATACAAATACCAACACTAAACATATAAATTGAATAAACCGTGTCTTAATAAATTGAATTCATAAAGAAATGGTTATGAAATAGAATTCAAACAGGTTTAAACATATTTAAATTTTCAATAAATAAAACCCAAGAATACTTAATGGATAACCAATCATAAAATATAATATATTTAAAATTTTTATTTAAAAAACCTGGTTTAAAACCATTTTAAAAACTTGTTTTAATTTTTTTAAATAGGTTTGATTTTTTTTAAAATATGATAAAAAATTAGTTTTAAAATAGTATTTAAAAATTGGTTATTTTTTAAAAAAACTATTTTAAATTGGTTTTAAAAAAATTAAAATAGGTTTGAAAAAAACAAGTCTAAAATAGTTTTTAGAAATAGGTTTAAAATAATATTTAAATACAAGTTGAAAATAGTTTTCAAAAATTGGTTTTAAATAAAAGTTTTTTAAATAAGGTTTAAAAAAACAGGTTTAAAGAATTTTTTAAAAGTTGATTTAAAATAATTTTTAAAAATATGATTAAAAAATTTATAAAAAATTATTTTTTAAACTAGTTAATAAAATGTTCAAAACAATATTCAAAGCTATTTTAAAGTAGGTTGAAAAATAGTTTTTAAAAAGGTTTAAATAGATTGAAAGGTATATAGTTTAATAGATCAGATTTAAATAGATTTAATTTTGTATATTAACTATTGTATAGCACGATGCCTACAAGATTCACCAAAAACATGAATTTCATTCATATGATTCTATTATGTTATGACATCTTTTAGGCCGTTTTTAACTTCTAATTTGTATGATTTGGTTATGATATGTCACCTACTTTTCATTGTTTGGATTTCCAATTAGTATACCTTAATTATTTTATTCCACCTTTTATACCTTATTTTTCCTTTTCTATTATATTTTAAATCTAAAGCATGTAAATTTCATTCCCATGAATAATATAAAAGATATTGAAGAAGTACGAGGGAAGAGATTGTTTAACAATAACCGATGAATGAGATACATAGGACTTCCTCCTCGTGTATTAATTATTATTTTTTAGCAGCATCTTCTAATAGGTGATGTAATAACTCATATTTTTTCTACGATTTATTTTAATAAATTAATTGGAAAAAAATTTCAACCAGACACTAATACGACATGAGATTCCAAGGCCCAATGTGCCTGGAATAAATATTTGAATAATGTCCAGTTTTTAATTAAAAGCACTCAAGTGAATAACATTGAACCTTAAAATCTTCTAAATGGGTGCCTGGATTGAAAATCTGAGGGCCCCGTTACGTCTGGAACAATGAATTCACCTTAGGTGGGGACTAACATCATCCTACGTGGGCCAGGCAAAAAGGTTAGATTTTGGACATAACCGTCATTAAAATATTTTAAATAATATTTTTGTTGCAACAACCATATTTATTTTTAAAAATATATTTTTCAAACATCCAGGGTTATCACCATAACCCTGGAGTTTCCCTAAGACAAATTGGAAAGGCTCCCTCAATAAAAAACACCGACAAATCAGGATTGAACTTGTGGATCAAGATCATTCTTCAATGTATCGTCAACGATAAAGAATCCATGACAATGAATGATCCAATACCAGGTAGGGTGTGTGATTTAATTTAGTTTCATTCCCTGTTATTTATTCTTTTCTCTATGATGAACGCGAATCAATCAACAAACGGATTGATTCAATAATTGTGCGTAGTGAGAGATTAGGATTTATGTTGCATGATTTGAATCGGGGTTTAACCATGATTAGAATTGATCCATGTTTAGAATTTTTTATCTTTACCCCATTTTCAATTCTAACATGGACGGATTAAGGCCGAAATGAACAAGTCCTAGATCCATCCACATTTTTGTGTTCTTATGTTATTCCCCCTCTTTCCCAAAATACCTTCTTGTTCTTCATGGGTGCAGTGATTTGAAGTGGGATTAGGGATCGTGACGACATGTGGTGGTGGTGGTAAGAGGCAGAGGTTGGAGGTGGAGGATCATTTATTTCCTGACGGAGTCCGGTGAGATGAGGCCACCAGCTCGATGGTCGGCGACAGCAGCCGTGGCCAGCAGGGCTACGACGGGAGTCTGTAGTGGAGGGATGTGGCTCTCCAGAGCCGCATCAAACAAGGGATCCTATGGTGTCATCGACCACGGGTGGCAGTGATAATCTATGGTAGGAGGATGTGTCTCCCTGATCTGCGTCAGATGGAGGACCTATGGCTAAGCCGTGAGTGCGAGATGGTCACATGGACCGACCGTGTTGACCTGGGGCTCATCCAGCCAGACCGCATCTAGTGTCGGTGAACCGGAATGAATGCAATGGGCTGGGCTAGATATTGCAGACTGAGCTAACAAAATGGGTCGACCCAGCAGGTCGGGTCGGTCCGACTGAGCCAGACCCAACCGACCCATTTTCACTAAAGACCCATAACTTTCAAACCGTAAGTCTGTTTGATGTGTCATTTATGAAATTAGGACCTGTTATAGTTGGTGTCCTAGAACCAACTACTTTGTAATTTATACATTAATAATTACCTTTTCACATCTTGATTGTTCTTCTACATGACAATGCATGTGATAATGTCTTAAGGATAGTTGTTTCACCAAAGGGTCACAACGGATCCCTGCTATGATGAAAACTTAGAAGTTCCATAACACTATTCTTCATTCTATGTTCTATGTCTGGATGATTTTATTTTAGGGACAAAAATAATACAATCCATTAGGGGTGAGGACTCATAAAACTTTGAGTCACCTTCTCATGGTGTGAACCCTTGGTAATATCCAGGAGGATATTATGAGAATGAGACCTACTAGTAGGAAATTCACATTTCATAGTGTCATTGGATGTTCCTATCTATGAACCTGTGTATTGGTCCTTAGAATTTAATATTATTATTAATGGGTATTACAACTCACACACTTAGATGTATTGATGAAAACTATAATGACACACTGTTCACAGTGAGGTAGGATATGTTGGGTGCGTCACGAGTAATACTGCATTAATAGATAATGCGAAAAAGGATTTGACCCTTCTGTTCCATAACAGAAGTTGATATCTAAGGCCCTTTTATGTAATTTATATAGCCTAAATAAATCCATGTACATGGTAAGGAATGGGTGAGTTCAATTACAGAAAGTCAAAGAAATAATAATCAAGCACATGGGTTGATGACACTATCATAAAACCTACTTGATTCGAGATATCAAGACAAAGGGATTACAATACACGGTAAGCATTCGCAGGAGGTGACACATCATTGCAACATTAAATTCTTTCTCTATGGGTGCCTTGGTATGTTTCTAGATGCTAACCTTGGAATTTAGGTAGGCTCTGCCTAATTCCACTGAGAAAGAATCTTATAGGGTCACACACTAAGTGTCCAAGTATCTCAGTTAAATATTCATTTAACAAGTTGAATAATGATTATTCCCAATTATGGTTTAATAAGTATTCAAGTATGCCCAATTGCATTTATTTCGGCACTAGTTATTTGAGAGAATATGTTGTGGGTGAAATAATATATTTATTAGCAAGTAATGTAGTGGTATTTAATTAGGAAATAAATAGCCATTATTCAAGGTCTAATAAATGTGGTGGAGGAAATAAAGAAAATGTAAAAACAAAAGTACACTCCATATAGTTTTTCCAGGTATTTGTGAGAAATAATAATATTTAATTAATTAAATAATATTAGGTGTAATTTGCTGGGTTCATGTCAAGTAATAATTATAGTCAACTGTTATTATTAGACATGGGGTATTAATAAGAATTAAATGAAATGAATACATGATTTTAGGTAATTAATTAATTTTATTATTCTAAGTAATTAAAATCCCAATTATATTATTCTCATTAGCCTAGACACTTTCTTTTGGTTGTGCACAATGGATCTATAAAATCTGTAAAGCCAAGAGAGAATTATTTTTCCACCAAGAACGCTCTCAAGTTACAAGGGAGATCCTCCTCCACCAGATCAAGGAGAGAGCTTTAGAAGAAGCTCTCAAGGTGATCAAAGGCGGATATCGCAAGAAAAGTATCTTCTATGATAGCACCTAGAGATGCCTTCAGCGATATCTAGAGATATGTAGAGCATGTGTGGATCACCGCTAGAGGAAGCCTACACTTGGCTTCTATGATGCAACGACATATCACATCAGATCATGATCAGAAACCACAACAGAGAGAGAATTACATCAAGGAAATTCTCATCTTTTAATTAAATAAATTATCACCAACATATGATTATCCTCTCTATGGTTCCAGGACTCCCTTTATTTATTTCATTATTCATTCTATTCCTAAGATCTGGCATTTTATTATTGTGATGGATCTCGGATTTATCATTGTTAATGGAAAAATTAAAGTTGGGTACACCCACCAACATGCTTTCGCTGCACCTGTAACCTATAAGTGGAATTATAGGGTCATATCGTTGATTATAATTATTTAGTTTTAATTGATGATTTACACATTTAATAATTTATTTGTTTCAATTCAAGTTAATCGTTCTGTAAATATGAATCTTGATATCTGTTCCTCCTCTTTCATTTCTCATTCAACTTAAAAAAAATGATCTTTTATTTTAATTTTGATTAAAATAAAACAGAGGATCTCATCCAGAGGTGCCAAAGATTCATGGACATACAACACTAGAACACATAGTTTGTATTCAGAAGTACACGCCATGTAGTCAAGATTTAATGCATCATACCAATCTGAAAAACCAAGCCATGTGTTGGAGTGTTTCTAAGTCTTAAATGAATCCATGTGTTGACCAGGAATAGGTGGCACGTGGTTTCTGGATTACAACCGTGTAGTCCACTGGACACGCGTATAGTCCCTTTGGGTTAGGGTTGGACCGTGTACCCCATACACGGATTGCCCGGATGGAAACCATGTAATGAGGATACTACACAACATGTAACCCACTGAACATGTCGTGTACTCCAAAGATTTCCAAAGTACATCTATACACCATGTCCCCAGGCCTATAGTTTGGATGAATGGTGAATGATAATACATTCCATGTAGTCAGAACTACACATCGTGTACTCATCCAAATTACGCAAATTTATTAAAATTTATTATTATATTATACAAACCCTTGAGACGTGTACCATAGTGCAAGCATAAATCTGAGGCACAATATATGATAGGTGTTTTATATATATGTCTATTTAATTTAATATCTATGTAATGTACATTTCTACTCATTAGGTAGTCATGAACATGAATTCATCGGGTTGCCTCCAAAGTACAAGTTATGTACAAAGATAATTTAAAATGAATTTATTTGTTTAAAATTATGATGGATGAGAATCTCAAGGAAATTCAGGAAAAGGGTTTAAGATAAAAGGATTTATTAATTAAATATAATTAATTGATTCGAGCATGATTTATCTTAAACAAGAATGATTAAATAATTGAATGCTAGTTTTAATTGTGTGTAAATATTGTTGCATGCATGGATGATCATGAGCTAAACCATAACCTTTTTATGTGGATGGTTTCTTTTAATTTATTTATTAAAATTAAATTTGTTGTCTTGTGAGTATTCTCCTCATTAATATGTAGGACCTGCATGGGTAAGGTTTATTTTATGTAAAACCCCTTTTACCCCTCACCTACATGTGAGATAAAAGAATATGTCATGGATGGAGCTTCCAAACTAGTGGAGGCGTCTCAAGTTAGGAGAAAGGTGAAACCAATCCAAGGAGATACAAAGGTGGACAAGTGGAAAGCTATAAACACGAACCTAGAAGGTTCAAGGTGTTTCTTCCCTAGTTCTTGGGTTAGTTTATCAAATGATAGATAAACTAACCAATAGAACAAGCTCATTATCATACCATTTATTTTACTTATGTTAGTTGCATGGTTTATTTATTGTGGTTGTGTTGTCATGATCACACAATTAATGAATTAAAAAAGGATGAAAGGTGTAACTAAAATAAGACTGGATTATGCATAAAATATCATCTTAGACATGGTTAATCACTTAAGTATATACCACTTAATATTAACAAGCATGTAAGAAATATAATAAATGGAAAGTTACATATAAGGATAAAATATCTCAAAGAAATATTAAGTCAGTATAGCCTTCCATAATCTCGGTTAGAATCAAACCATAGTTAAAAGTGCTTGACCAAATCCATTTGGGGTACTTTCAATTATTGGGGAATTATAATTCAAGTTTTTGGGTTGAATTGACTTGGTTCACATCAAGGGTGAACTACCACAGTAGGACTTTTTTGGGAAAAAATACCTCAAGGTAACATTGCAACATTTTTGGTTTGATTGTGTTTGTTAAAAAAACAAATTTCTATGGTGAATTGTCAAGTTCCAGAGATGTTTTTTACAATACATGTTGAAAAAGAACCATGAAAAATGAATGGACGATCTAGAGGCAATATAAAAGAACAGATACAAGGTGGCACAATTTTCCAGTGTTTGCCAAATTTTTTGGGATCCAAAATTTGGAGTTTGGTGATCATCGCGAAATATAGATTTCCTTGAAGATCTCATCAAAATATGGAAAAGGAATGAGTTTCAAAAAGATAGGCTTCATGGATTGGATTTTGCAAAGAACAGAAGAATGTTGATGGTGATTCTTCGTGATTATGATGAGCTTCATGAACATCAGAGGTTGAAGTGCATCGCAGCGGTGAAGGGCTTTGTGAGGGAGCTTCATGGAGAAGGCACGAAGGAATTGACAGGATTCTCCGAAATTACGATGAGCTCCGTGATTAGAAAATTTCCACGGTGCTTCGTGATTTTGAGATAATTTCAGCAGAATTTTCAGAGCTTTGCGATTTGTGATGATGTAGAGTTGACTCCGCATGGAAGGTTTGAGGGTCAGTGGAATCGCCTATAAATAGGCCTCGACCCCGTCGAGAGAATTAGAGAGTTTTCAAAGAAAATATTTTTCTCTCGGCTCGCGAAGGTGGTTCGTGAAGGCAGTGTGCTTCGTGAAAGAAGAGCTTCACGGCGACTAATCTAGATCCGTGAATGTTGTGAGCTCTACATTGGCTCAGTGAGCTTAATGAGGGAAGTCACTCTGTGACAACTTTATCTTCTCGAGAGTGCTTCGTGAAAAGGTAGGTGGTTCGTGAAGGCTTGTTTGAGCTTCATAAAATTGGGAGCCTCGCGAAGAAGGGAGCTTTGCGAAGGTTTTTACAAAGGAATTGTAGTGAGAAAAGGAAGAGAAAAAAGGTTATACTTTCTACCGACAGTGAACCAGAGAGAGAGAAATAGGGAGTGACCCTTGGTAAAGTAGTGAGATGACCCTAAATATTATAAAGTTAGTGATCCTGGGCATAGAAGTGATCTAGCCTAAACATTATTGGTAGTGATATTTAGTGGATTTGGTACAGCGGAACATCGCCCTTGTATGCTCCTTGGATGTATCCCAGTGAGGGTGAACTAAGTAAAAATCTCTGTGTCTTCCTACTTGCTTCCCTACATTGAATTTAAAGCATCATCATCAGATAAAGAAGAAAATAAGTGGTCATAATAAACACACAAGGGAAAACAAAGTGACCCTTGTAATAAAGAGGTCAAGATCCAGTGGGGTAGAAAGAATTTAGAAAAGAATATCTATACCCTGATTCACCCCCCCCCCCTCAGGGTATATAGGCCTCTATTGGTCCTAATAGACTTGTTGTGACCAAGAGTCAAAGGTTGAAGAAATCTAAAATAAAAGGGTTTTAGGATTCGGGAGTCCACTTAGTGGAACAAGGAACTACGAGTTAATGCAGTTGGCATTTGGAATGCCTACCTAAAACCCTTCAATTTTCTCAACCAATTCTATTTGGGGTAATGCGAAGAGAAATATGTATAATTTCCACTAGAATTTTCAGGAAACAGAATATTCCGAAGTCAATGGTGAGGGCTATTAGATTTCCATAATATAACAGGAGACTAATAAGTATTAATTAATTTATTTTTCTCAGTTTTATCATAATAAAGTACTAAAATATTTTATCATCTTAATTTTTATATATGAAAAGAAAAATTAATTCAAACATATCATTGAGAACCATACTTGAGAAGGGAAACATTCTCACCAGCACAAATTTCCAAGAATGGTAGAGGCGTTTACATGTCATCCTTCACCACAAGAAGAAATTGTACATACTGGAGGAACCTATTCTAGTTGTGCCTAGAAAAGAGGCCAGTGGTGAGGAACTATCTCTCTATATGAAACATATGGATGATGCCATAGATGTCCAATGTTTCATGATATCGACCATGTCTAATGAGCTCTTGAAGCAACATGAAAACATTGACGCGTATAGCATGATGTCTCACATTAATGATCTCTATCAAGAGAATGAGAGATAGGAGAAATATGTGATCTCCAATGCTTTTTTTACAACTAATCTTGGAGAGTCTACACTAGCTGGGCCTCATGTAGTCAAGCTTATTAGCTACATTGAATGCCTGGACATCTTAGAGATTAAGTTACCAGATGAGTTGCATAAAGATATCATTTTATCAACACTTCCAAAGACCTTCTCTATCTTTATTATCAACTAAAACATGAGAAAAAAATGAGAATAGTCTATCAAAAATTATGACCTTAATTCACCATGTAGATAAGGACATGGGGCATGAAAAACCTGTAGTCCTTATAGAGAATAAGAAAAGGAAGGACAAGGAAAAGAGGGAAAGGATTCATAAACGGTCTGAAGCCCCTAAGAACCGTCCCTCCAAGAAGGGGAAGATCTAGAGGTAGGGCAAGGAATGGGAGGCAATATGTTTTGAATGTGGCAAGCCAGGACACTAGAAGAGTAACTACACCCAGAAGAATAGGGATGTTAAAGGTGCATTCGTTATCGAGTGTAATATTTTAATTTATACACATTAAGTACTAGATACAACTTGTGGGTCTCACATCTATATTCAAATTCCGCAACCAAGTATATTTAGAAAGATTTATAGAGAATAGGTGGATCTTTGAGATGCCAATGGTGCGGGGATGGTTGCATTAGTCATTGGCGATTACCATCTCTCATTGCCAACTGGGATGCTTTTGGTTTTACATAACTATTATTATGTGCCTAGTGTTACCAAGAACATAATTTATGTATCATGTTTGGATATGGATGGATTTATTTTCAAGTTTATAAATAAGGGTTCTTTATTTTATAAGAACAATGTATTTTATGGTATGGTGAATTTAAATAATGGTTTTTATGTATTAAATTATGAAAACCAAGTGTTGGCAATCGATAACGAAACAAACTCACATGACTCATACATCACCCAGTTGTGGCATCACCATCTCAGTCATGTAAACGAGAATCACTTTACAAAACTCTTCCAAGATGGTTATTTAGACTCTACTGAGCTAAACCCACTTGATAGATGTCACACTTGTTTACAAGGTAAAATGACCAAGCCGCCTTTCGGTTGACAGGGTGAAAGGGACACGGAGCTTCTAGGATTGGTTCACATGGATGTGTGTGGACCATTTCCAGTAGAAGATAGAGGTGGATATTCTTACTTCATTACTTTTACTAATGATTTGAGTAGATTTGGATATGTTTACTTAATGAGGTATAATTCAGATTCCTTAGATAAATTTAAGTAATTCAAGAATGAAGTAGAGAATCATCTCTATAAGAAGATAAATAAACTTCAATCGGATTGAGGTGAAGAATATTTGAACCAGGAGTTCATCGACCTTTTACGAGTCTGGGATTATATCTCAACTTACTCCTCCTTATACACCATAGTGTAATGATATTAGTGAAAGGAGAAACCACACCTTGTTGGACATGGTGAGGTCGATGATGAGTCACACAGATATTCCATTATCCTTTTGGGGATATGCATTACAAACTGCAGCATACACATTAAATTGAGTACCAACTAAGGCGGAAAATGGAATTCCCTCTAAGATATAGAATAGAAAGAAACCCATTTTGTCGCAAACATGTATATGGTGATGCAAGGAATTTGTTAAGGACTTCTTAGGCTACAAACTAGAACCCCAGGGCATGAAGTGTATCTTTATAGGATATCCCAAAGAAACGAAAGGATATTACATATATAACCCTTCAGACAAGAAAGTCACTATTGCCAAACTATATTTCTTTCTTGAGAGGGAGAACATCCTCAAAAAGGATAGTGGGATCAAGATTTACTTTGACTAAGTTAATGATCAAGATACACATGAGTTGGTATAGGAACAAGTTCCATAGGTCCCCATGGAAGAGGTTTCATAAACAAAAGTACTACGTAAGAGTTCAAGAGAGGTAAGGGAACCAAATAGATTTGGTTTCCTAGTCACCGAGGATGATGAATCATTATTGTTGGAAAATTATGAACCTCTATACTAAAAGGAATAAGTATAGAGCTTAGAAGCTACAAAATGTACAGAAGCTATGAAATATGATATGGATTCCATGTATCAGAACCAAGTCTGGGTTCTGGTTGATGAGCTAGTTGATGTAAAGCCTGTTGGATGAAAATGGGAATTCAAGAGAAAGTTGGACATGGAAGGTCAAGTTTGCACCTATAGAGCAAGGATAGTGGATAAATGATTCAAAAAATGTCAAGGAACTAACCATGATGAAACCTTATTACTAGTTTCCATGTTTAAATCCATAATAATCATACTTTCCATTACAGCTTATAATGACTATGAGATTTGGTAGATGGATGTCAAAACAATATTACTTAGTGGGAACCTTCAGGAAGATGTCTATATGAAACAACTAAAAGGGTTTGTGACACCAGGTGAAGCCAAACAGTTTTTCAAGTTACAGAAATCCATTTATGGATTAACGCAAACATCGAGATCATAGGACATTTGATTTTATAATTCCCTAAAAGAATTTTGTTTCATTAAGAATGAATGTGAACCATGTGTTTATAAGCGGTTTAATGGGAATGTGGTTGTTATCCTAGTAGTATATGTTAACGACATATTACTTATTGGAAATGATGCGATATTCTTATAGACAGTTAAGGACTAGTTGGACAAGTGTTTCTCTGTAAAGGAATTAGGTGAAGCAATCTACATTATAGGGATCAAGATCATTCGTGATAGATCCAAGAGGTTTCTTGGACTAAGTTAGGGTACATGCATTGACTAGATACTAAATATAGTTAGTATGGAACAATCTAAGAGGGGATTGGTTCTAGTGTCACATGGCCTACATCTTTCTAATAGAATGTGTCCTCAGACATAATAGGAGAAAGATAGGATGAGTAAGATATCGAGACACTAGCATGCAACCCACTTAATTCAATTCTAGAAATTCAAAGAAAGAATAATCGAGCACATGGGTTGATGGAACTAGCATGAAACCCACTTGATTCAAGATATTTATACAAAGGGATTACATTACACGGTAATAGTTCATAGGAGGTGACACGTCATTGCGGTGTTAACTTATTTCTCTATGGGCGCCTTGGCATGTTGCTAGACGCTAACCTTTGACTTTAGGCAAGCTCCACCTAATTCCACTAAGAATGAGGCCAAGAGGGTCAAACACTAAGTATGTCCAAGTATCTTAGTTAAATATTCATTTAACAATTTGAATAAAGATTATTCCTGATTATGGTTTAATAATTATTCAAGGATGCCTGATTGCAATTATTTCAACACTAGTTATTCGAGATAATATATTTTGGGTGAAATAATATATTTATTAGCAAGTAATGCTGTGATATTTATTTAAGAAATAAATAGCCATTATTCAAGTTCTAATAAATGTGGTGGAGGAAATAAAGAAAATGGAAAAACAAAAGTACATGCTGTGTATATTAATATACACCCCGTGTAGTTTTTCTGAGGATTTGTGAGAAATAATATTATGTGTAATTCACTGGGCACATTTCAAGAAATAATAATAGTCAACTATTATTATTAGACATGGGGTCCTACTAAGAATTAAATTAAATGAATAAATGATTTTAGGTAATTAATTCATTTTATTTTTCTAAGTAATTAAAATCACAATTATATTATTCTCATTATCCTAGCCATTTTTTTTGGTTGTGCACAACATATCTGGAAAATCTCGCAAACCAAGAGATAATTCTTTTTCCACCAAGAACGCTCTCAAGTTATCAGAGAGATCCTCCTCTACTGGATCAAGGAGGGTTCTTTGGAAGTGGCTCTCAAGGAGATCGAAGGCGGACATCGAAAGCAAAGGCTCTTCCGTGCTAGCATCTAGAGATCCCTTCAGTAATGTACAGAGATACGTGGAGCAGGTGTGGATCACCACTAGAGGAAGCCTAATGTAATGGCCCGGACCCACCTGGTCCATTACTTTTCCAAAACACGACTCCACTATGATGCTGGCACTGTGAGGGTGGAACCATGACGGTGGCACAATGACGGTGGCACCGGTCACGGTGGCACCGTGAGGGTAGCACTGTGACAGTGGAACTGTAAGGGTGACATCATGAGGGTGGCACCATGTCCTCACCGAGTGGTCTTCGTTATTTCCCAGTTCCCAACTTTTCTACTCCCACAACATATCTTTTGAAATAAAGATGATTTAATGCCCCCTTTCAAAGCCATTTAAAGCCCATAAATAATATCTAAAATCCCCCAAGAGTCGGTCAACCCTTAACTTACCAAAACGTGTGGTTTTTCCTCAGTGTCAAGCCCTTCCCCATACCTTCCAGATCCACCCCTGTTACGAATTTCCTTATGGTTAAAGAAAACTATTTAACGCATAGCCATTATGGCCACCTCTCCAAGGAGAATTTTTAAATGAATATTAATTCCATCATGCGTAAACACCCAACCGTGTGGTGAAACCACGATCTAACTTTATAGCCGTTCAAAATTCCATATCCCATAACAACGAGATCTCATCTTTATATCACACTAGAAATTATTTCTTCTTCCTCTTGGCTAGTCTCCTTTTCTTCTTTGTGAGTTTGGAGTTACCCTTCCCGAAGAAAGTTGTGTGCCTGTACTGGAGCCTTTCTGCTCACCCTTGGAGTCCCCGAAGTTCCTTCCCTGCAAGTCACACATCCTCAGTTCTTGGCGCGTGGAGAAGAATTTCGATCCTTGATCAACAACGTAGGGATTTTCCTTATTCTCTCCTTACTGTGTATCATGCGGGGTGGGTACGCCACTGTTTCAGTGGGAATGGATGAAACCAAACCTTAACAAAGATAACAAAAATATTGTTAAAGAATGAAGGGGTGCATTTGAAAATTCAACTGTACTCTTTTATAATTCCTATATGTTGTGAACTGTATGGGCATATGCTCACTGAAAATCATGGTCGTTGGTGTTGTTTCCTTGTGCACTAATGAACCCGTGTCTTCTGTGATGATTAAATAACTGTAACATGGAAATTGATTAATCACCTAAACTCAGTTGGTTAAATGGATGCCTAGTGAACATCAATCCTTGTGTGGTCACCCCAGTTAACCAATTGAAAGAAGAACCTAATGAATGATGTGCTTGAACATGGAAGTTTCCCTACTCTGTTTTGGTAGTAGGTGTGTTGTTCTGTTTGATTCTTATGGGGTGATGTGGATGGGTATGGGATCCTCTGTTGTGGAACAATTGTTGGTTGTGAATCTAAAGCTCTGTGGGGCTGTATCTCAAGGCTTGGTTTGGTTCCAGTACTTCAAGGGATCTCACAGATACCTTTGTTGTTGTGACCTTACAAGAGAACTGGGTGTGAATGCTTAAATTGTTGTTAGGGTATTTCTCTTTCTCTGGCTTGTGTTTATGCCTATTAGTTACCTATAAGTGCAGAATTTACTTAAATGGGATCACTTGAACATGAAAACAAGAATGGTATCAATGGGGAATCACTTTCTGAGATGAGTGGTGACATGGTCGTCGGTTCGGTGTTTCTTGTGAATGAATAGTAACAAGGGTGTTTGTGCTTAAGTTGGTTTTGGAACTCCTAGGTTAGGATGAGTGCTTGTTATATATTATATATAATTATAGTTCTTATGTTTCTTATTTGCGACCCACCCAAGTTGAGAACCTAGTGCTGAACACCCCCATTTCATGGGGGAGGGTATTTTTCCAAACACTCCTATGAGTGGCTGGTTATTAGATCCTTTTCTACTCCCTTTCCTGAATATCCCAAGACTCATTAGGAAGGCTGCGATGGCCTAAAGTCCATTATAGCCCAAGATTCTTTGGGTAGGGTAGTTGTGGTGGTTTCCTAGGTGTGTGTGGGTAGGTTGTTTCCCAAGTGTCTTCGGGATGAGGCCCAGGTGTCTTCGGGCGTGGCAGTAGTTTTTCTGGCCTAGGTGTTTACGGGCGTGGTTACATGTGGTTGTTGTGGCCCAGGTGCTTGCGGGCGGGATGTGTTGTTGTAGCCCAGGTGTGTGCGGGCATGGTGTGGTAGTGGGACTACGGTGAGAATGGCGGGATAGTTTTGATGCTTAGGATGTCTTCAATAACTAGTGGGGAAGTGGCATGGGGTACCCAAACATCGATGTGTTATTACTATTATATTTCTTGACTTGTGTTATTTGGGGAGCATGCCTTGGTGAGGCTTGGGTGGGTAGTTTTCCTTGCTAGGTGTTTCAATTATTTATTTTCTCATGGGGAATTAGAATGCCTCCCCACTTGTGCAAGAGAGATTTTGGTTTTCCCTACTGATTATACTTGTATGCTCACCATACATATATAAAACTATTTTCAAGTTTCCAGGAGGACTTTAGGGATCATGTAGGGTCATACTAGTTCAGACATTAGGATAGTTGTTGTTGCTGTTTTTCTTTCTTTTGGTACTTTTTTTGGGGTTTTATTTTACTTTTGTATCATTTAATTTTGGAACATACATATGAGAATGGTTTGTTTTGGCTTTACTTGTACTTCCACTTTTGGTGTTGTTGGGATTTACTATCTTATCTCCCGATCTTATTGAATAAAAAGGGAAATTCCTTCCATCTTGTGTGTGATTCTATACCCTTGGTGCTAGTCGCCACCCCGGGACCTATTGAAGGCGGGTCTCGGGGGTCATCATCTCTCCTTCAACTTGAAGAAGGGTTTGGAAAACTGTTGTCCCTTCTCTCTTCTTGGT
Source organism: Viscum album (assembly GCA_963277665.1). Classification (NCBI taxonomy): domain Eukaryota; kingdom Viridiplantae; phylum Streptophyta; class Magnoliopsida; order Santalales; family Viscaceae; genus Viscum; species Viscum album. The sequence goes on along the minus strand of OY728164.1, from coordinate 476,995,959 downwards.
GAAGGCAGGTCGTGACAGAATGGTATTAGAGGAGGAGGTTGAGAGATAGGATGGAGTTCGGAGTTAGGCATAGTGAGGATTTCATGGTATGGTAGGGCAACAATGTTGGAAAATCTTGGTTCATGAAATAGGCCATGGAAGATCGGCTAGGACACGAGATTTTAAGCCCCCCCCCCCCATGATCCGATGCAAGGACTCTAGTCCTACCAAACGACCAAGTGAGGCTACACTAATTGCAGGGTAGATACCCTAGGGAATGTACATGCACCATAATGACTTGTTTTCTTGTGTTTCATGGGTATTTTGGGTATTTAAAATGAATAATAAGTCTAAGAAAATTTAAAAGCAATATTTTCCACTACTCGGGCTTAGGAATTATTTGTTTACCTTGCAGCTATGGCACCCAGACGGCGACCAAGGGTAGTACAGGCGATCGAGGGACTAGAGGTTGATTTGGCTGATCAAAAGAGGGCTGAACGAGAGGAGGAGATTGATCAGTGGCAGGGGATGCTTCGTTCCTTTCAGCAGCAGACCCTCAGGAAGTACAAAGGTAGCATCTCAGACATGGAGACAGAGATATGGCTAGAGGAGCTGGTGATAGCTTTTAGCATGATCCAGGATCCAACAGAATACTAGGTTCCTCTGGCTGTAAGCTAGATGCGGGGAGCAACGCGTCAGTGGTGGATGATTTATCTTGGTTAGAAGAGGGAGGCTGAGGTGACATGGACTGACTTCGAGAGGGAGTTCCGGGCGTAATTCCTCTCTTCCACAATGAAGGCTGAGAAGAGGAAGGAACTGCTCTCCCTCCAGCAGGGGGGTATGTTAGTGAGAGAGTTGGGGATCAAGTTTAGGGATCTCCTCCACTTTGCTTTAGACCTCTTTCTAGATGAGGAGTCTCAGGCAAGACGTTTGGAGGAGGCACTTCGATCTTCTCTTCAGTATGCTGTTACTCCCTTCACCTTACCGACATACATGGAGGTCCAGAAGAAAGTTGAAGTGGTGGAGAGAATGCACACGCTGGGAGGTGTATCATGAGAGGGAATCTAGTTGGGCTCGTCAAAGGGGAAGGTCATCAGCCGCAGGCCTCCAGCATCAGTGCCCTCTTGGTTTCGACCAGTAGGGAGCAGACCCCATCAGTTCTTGTTCTGATCTTCCGGTCCTCACCCTTTTCTTTCAGGCCCAGGGCCAAGATGCTTCATCTGTGGCAGCCATGGGAACCTTTGGAATCAGTTCCCGAAATGAGTACAGTACAATGGGGGTAAGCCGATGCAACACCCGCCCCAGCCATAGTAGTTTCCAGCTAGGCCCTTTCAGCAGCAGCAGGGACAGTGAGCTCCCACTCCTCCAAGGGAAGACATCGCAGGAGGAGGCCGACCTTAGGGTGCTCCTCAGGGACCTCGACCAGGGCGCGGTCGGGGAGGCGACCGATAGCTGAGGGGCAGGGGAGCTGGGTGTGGGCAGTTACACACTGTGTAGGCAGAAACTCAAACAAGGCCGGAAGTCGTTCGAGGTAAGATCATCTTGTTCATTACTCTTGCCTATTCCTTGTTCGATACAGGAGATTTTCACTCCTTTGTTGCGCCCAGTCTGGCCCATGCTCTGGGTCTAGATGCTGAGATACTTCCAGTGCCCCTGGTGTTGAGTACACCAGTCAGAGGTTAGACTGACTTGTTTTATGTTTGTCGAGGGTATAAACTAATGATAGGGTCACATCAGTCAATCAGGGGTCTTCTACTGTTGCAGATATATCCATACAATGTCATCCTAGGCATTGACTGGTTGTTCTCTGTATGTGCCGTTATTGACTACTTCCAAGGAAGGATCGTGTTTTCATACTTGTGTGGATGAAGTGTGACTTTCATCGGTGATTAGGGTTACCAGGAAGGTAACCAACGAGTGGAGCCCCTTGTTTCCTTGTTAGATGAACTATCAGTGGATTCGGTGGATGAAGAAATGGTAGAAGTCCCAGGGATCGTCAGTGAGTTTATGGACATCTTCCCTGAAGAAGTGGCGACTCTACCCCCTCGACTTGATGTTGAGTTCGGAATAGACTTGCAACCTAGTGCCCGTCCGATTATGATGGCTCCCTACCAGATGGCGCCCTCTGAGTTGTAGGAGTTGTGGATTCAGATTGACGATCTGATGAAGAAAGGTTTTGTTCAACCACGTGTGTCACCATGGGGTGCTCTAGTATTGTTTGCAAATAAGGCAGATGGTGGTCTCAGGCTGTGCATAGAATACCGAAGACTGAATCAGGTAACAGTAAAAAATCATTACCCTCTCTCGAGAATAGACGACCTTTTCGACCAGTTAAAAGGGGCAGGGTGGTTCTCCAAGATTGACCCGTGGTCAGGATATCACCAGCTGAGGGTGAAGGAGGGTGACATCTCAAAGACTACCTTTAGGTGCAGATATGGGCACTTTGAGTTTGTGGTCATGCCATTCTGCATTACGAATGCTCTAGCTGTGTTCATGGGGATCATGAACTCCGTCTTCCGGGAATATCTGGACCGGTTTGTAGTTGTGTTTATTGAAGACATCCTAATCTACTCAAGGTCAGAGGAAGATCATGCTGAGCACCTGATAATGGTTTTAGAGGTCCTCCGACAACACCAACTTTATGGGAAATTTTCCAAGTGCAAGTTCTGGACTCGAGAAGTGCACTTCCTTGGGCACATGGTGTCTGAGCAGGGAATAGTGGTGGACCCATCGAAGGTCGAGGCGATTGTTTCTTGGGAAGCACCCAAGAACATGACAGAGGTTTGTAGTTTCCTTGGACTGGTAGGTTACTACCAGTGGTTCGTACCCAACTTCTCCCAAGTTGTAGCACCTTTTTCATCTTTGACCAAGAAGGAACAGGCTTTCGTATGGGATGGGCAGTGCGAGACAGCCTAAAGTTATGGCGGTAATACCTCATCGGGGAGTGCTTCGTGGTCTTCATGGATTAAAAAAGCTTGAAGTATATATTCTCCCAGAGGGACCTGAACTTATGACAACGAAGGTAGATGGAGTTCCTTCAGGACTAAGACTTTGAGATTTCCTACACCTCAGGAAAAGGGAATGTGATGGCTGATTCCTTGAGAAGGAAGTCGTAGAAGGATGTGGTTCGAGAGTCGGCAGATGCTTGGAAGGTGATGGAGGAGTTGGCTGCCCTGCACTTGGATGTAAGGGAGGATGGTGGTAGAGGTTTTCTGTTTGAGATGACAGTGCAATCCTCTCTCCTAAAGCAGGTGGAGGAGTCTCAATGGAGGGACATAGAGAGTGAAGTAATGCATGATCAGGTTAACCATGGCGATGCTTTGGAAGGGTGGAAGGAGGATGGTCAGAATCAGATGCTTTTTAGAGGGAAGTTTTTTGTTCTGGAGACGATGCATGAGATAATTCTTGGTGAGTTCCACAAATCACCCCTAGCAGTACACCCGGGAGCTTCCAAAATATACCGGGGCTTGAGAGCTCAGTTCTGGTGGCCCAGGGTGAAGCGGGAGGTGGCAGAGTTCATAGAAAAGTGCCTCGTGTGTTAGCAGGTGAAGGCTGAATACCTCATCCCAGGTGGTTTGTTGTAGCCTTTATGAAGTTCCCAGTCAGGATCCAAGTATCACTGAGAGGGGGAGGGGGTGAATCAGTGATATCTTTTTATTTTTAAGTTTCCCTTTTTTGAAACAAACTTCACCTCCTGTTAAAGAGTTTCTTCCCTACTAAACACACACAACCATAGGAATACAAGATTTACAAGGTTCACTACTCAACAAGAGTATCTACGTCCTTGGTATGGTACGGAAACAATCCAATACCACACAATCCACTAGAAAACAATCCTTTGATGTAGAATACGACGAGTAGGATATACCCTTACACTCATGTAGAACATTGAAAACAATCCAATAGTGTGTGTGATCTCTCTTAGCACAAATAGGGTAATACAATGGATCAGTGCTCCTTAATTAGCTTACACAAATCAAATCTTTCAAAGAAATTCTTCACTTTCCTACCCAGAAGCTGGCAAGAACCCCTGGAGAAAAACAACTTGTGTGCCCACTTCCACTTGCGTGACTTATACTTGCGTGCCTACAATTTACGTGCCTATTCTTGCGCACTGCCTATGTGCATGTTGCCCTTCAGACGCGCTGCCTGCTTGCAGCCTACACACCAACTAACACTTGCGCGCTTCCAACTTGCGCATCCCCAACTTGCGTGCCTTCTAACAACCCTCAACTTGTGTGCCCAATTATCTACTTGCATGCCCAGAGCTCAAAGATAATTCTCAAGTATTGATCCTTAAAAAATGAGGAGGCTAGTCATCTATTTATAGGAATTTTGGTGACTTGCGTGACCTATACTTGCGCGACCATACTTGCGCGCCAATACTTGCGCAACACTATTGATTTGCGCGACAATTTCTAACTTGCGCGCCACTTTATTTCCTTTGTCATATTTTGATTGGATGATCTTTGAAATATGAATTGCGTGCCACTTATACTTGCATGCCAATACTTGGGCGCCATCACTTGCACACCACTACTTGCACGCCAATACTTGCACGCCACTTTCTTTCCTTTGCCATATTTCTGAAATTGTGCTATTTAAAATATGACTTGCGCGCCTCTACAACACTTGCGCGTCGAAACTTGCACACCGCCACTTGCACGCCGCCACTTGCGTGCCACCACTTGCACGCCGCCACTTGCGCGCCACCACTTGTGCGCCGCCACTTTCGGGCCGCCACTTGCGCGCCTTCTTCTTGCCTTTTTCATTTTTGGATAGTATGATTTTGAAATGTGTTTTGCCAAAAACGCTTCTTTTCTATCTCTATCCTTCATACGGATTTCACCACAAGTTCTCCAAACTTGTGATGATTGTAAAATAAAAATCAGCACAGCATCATCTGATTTACAAGTCCTTTACAAAGTGAATTGATTTAGATTCTTTGACAACAAAAGACAATACTTTGTAACAACAAACTTTTCTAACTTCCTTATCCATCCAACTTGGTCCCAAAAATCTGCCCCTTTGGATTTTTTTGTCAACCATGATTCATAAATCATTGAACTTTGTAACCTTAAGCAATGAATTACTTATCAACAATTCTAAGCCTACGTGAGCTAACTCATTATAGGAAACAAGAAGTATTGACAGCCAAAACCATGTTGTCCAAAATTAGTGACTATGAAATCTTATGATCGTACCTCCTCAGCCTTCTTCATACCATCTTTCAAGCTTCTACCTTAGCATTCTTCGATGCATCAACTTTCCTGGAAAACAACATTGTTTCCTACAACCAGTCCAACAAACAGTTAGAATAGTTCACACACATACATGCTATATTCACAGCTTACCCACAACTCACCCTTTATTCATGCTTCCATAAGGATAGATTTATGAAACAATTCTCCCCATTGAGAACACTATCCAAAGGTAAAACAAGAGAGGGGACAGAAACACATACCTTAACCTTGATGAGAAGGAGGTTGGACACCCATGTTCAACCTCAATTTTGCAAATGGTTCCTTCGGTAACGGTTTTGTGAATATATTAGCAACTTGTTCAGATATAGGAACATACTAAAGCCACAATTAATTCTTCTCCACTTGATCTTTGATAAAGTGGTACTTTATATCAATGTGTTTTGAATGAGAATGTTGTACTGGATTTCTTGTAAGATTGATTTCACTCTGATTATCACAACCCAAGAGCAATGGTAGATTTACTTCAACAAGTAGATCTTCCAGTTGAGTCTTCATCCACATTAGTTGAGTTGCAGCTTGAGTAGCAGCAACATACTCAACTTCAGTTGTGCTAAGAGTTACTGAATTCTGTTTCTTGGTATGCCAACTAACACAACTTTTCCCCAGAAATAAAACTCCACCAGATGTGGATCTTCTATCATCAACATTCCCTGCCCAATCAGCATCAGAATACCCGAATAGATCAATATTTCTAGATCCATCATACCTTATTCCAAAAAATTTTGTGCCTTTAATATATCTGAGAATTATTTTTCTAGAAATCAAATGTGATTCTTTAGGAGCACTCTGAAATATTGCACATAAAGTGACAACATAAACAATGTTGGGTCTTGAGGAAGTCAAATACAACTGACTTCCAATCAGCTTTCAAAACTCTTTCTGATCAACTTCCTTGCCTTCTCCATCTTTAGACAACTTGGTTCCCACTGAAATTGGTGTGGAAACTGGTTTCAAATTTTCCATACCAAACTTCTTTAGAAGTTCCTTAAAATACTTTTCTTGAGACAAAAAAAGGTGATTCTTCTTCTGTGAAATTTGTATCCCAAGAAAGTACTTCATTTCTCCCAGCATGGACATCTCAAATAACTTCTTCATCTCCTCAGAAATTTTATCACATGATCTTTCATCATTTCCGGTAAATATAATATCATCGACATAAACAATAACGATTAGTGAAAACTCCTGGCATTCCTTGATGTAGAGATTGTTGTCAACTCTCCCTTTCTTAAAGTTCATCTTCTTTAAGCAAGTATCGAATTTAGAATACCATGATCTTGGAGCCTGGTTTAGCCCATATAAATCCTTATTCAACCTGAAAACATAACTTTCATCCTTTCCAATAACAAATCCACAAGGTTGATCAATTTAAACTTCCTCTTCAAGGGCACCATTCAAGAATGCGGATTTTACATCCATTTGAAAGATTTTGTAAACTCTTTGTGCAACAATAGCAAGAAATATTCTAATTGTTTCTAATATTGCCACTGGAGCAAAGGTTTCATCAAAATCAAGGCCTTCAATTTCTGAGTACCCTTTTCAAACCAATATTTCTTTGTTTCTTATTACTTTACCTTCTTCATTCAGCTTGTTCCAAAAAACCCACTTTGTACCAATAATGTTCTTGTTGTCCGGCTTGGGTACAAGTTCCCAAGTATCATTCTTCTCTATCTGGTCAGTCTCTTCATTCATTGCATGAACCCATTCTAGATTCACAAATTCTTCATTTACATCATTCATTTCAACTTTAGAATAAAGATAAATATGTGATATAGCATCCGTTGTTCTTCTTTTTTGAACCCTCTGATGTTTATTTCCAATAATATTCTGAGCGTCCACTTGTTTCCTCAACCTAAGATGATTTGTTCGAACTTCATCCTCATCACTCAAGATTTCTAAGTCGGATTCCTCTTCAATGGTGGGATTAACACAGTCTGTAGCATTATCAGAATCATTAACAAAGGCTTCTCTATCCTGCTCAACTTCCACATCAACACATGACTTCTTTTCTTTCTCAACATTTTCAACAACTTTTACATCTGAAGAATCAATAATTCTTCTTGTTTCTTTGTTGAGACATCTATATCCTCTTCCTTCTAGAGCATAGCCAAGAAAAATTCCATCAACTCCTCTTTTTCTACAACTTTCCAAGGTTTCCACCTTTCTTCTTTATAATGCATGGACTCCCAAATACTCTTAAATGTTTCAGACTTGGAGTTTTTCCATAGAACATTTCATATGGAGTCATATCTGAGTTTGGACTATAGAAGCATTAGTTATGAATATAAACAACAGTTCTCAGGGCTTTCCTCCAATAATAATGAGAAAGACTAAGTTCAAGTAACATAGTTATCCCCATTTCCACCAGACTTCGATTCTTTCTTTCAGCAACCCCATTTTGTTGAGGTGTGTATGGTGAACTGAACTCATGCTGAATTCCATGTTTCTCAAGGTAAATTTAAAACTATTCATTATTATACTCACCACCATTATCAGTTCTCAACTTCTTCAATGAATACTCACATTCCTTTTCTTCTTTCCTCCTGAAAATCTTAATCATTTTCAGAGCATCTGACTTATGTCTCATGTACATAACACAAGTAATATGAGTAAAGTCACCAATAAAAGTAATGAAGTAATTATCTCCATTTTTTTATTTCTTTATCATTGGTCCACATATATCATAATGTATAAGTTCTAAGGGTTTTTTTGAACGAATTTCAACTCTCTTATGAAAAGAGTTTGTAATCTTCCCCTTTTCACAAATAGTGCAACACCAATCTCTTCTTCTTGATAAATCAGGCATATCTCGAACACTGTCTCACATTGATAAATTTCACATATTTCTATGACACATATGTCCTATACTTTTATGCCATAACTAATTTTCATCCACTACACCCATGTAACAAGAGTTCTGCACTTCAACAACTTGGAATAAATTCCCTCTTGTATGTTGGCCCCTTGTAACTATATATCCATCATTTTCACTTTTCACAACAAATCCATCTTTTATGAATATAACTTTGTTTCCCTCATCACAGAGTTGTGAAACACTCAGAAGATTATGTTTCAACCCATCAACATATAATGTTTTCTTAGATTTAATTTTTTTTTTCTGATGATGGCTGGTCCAACACCTTTGATTCTCAGAGATTCATCATTTCCAAATATAACGGTTCTTTCTTTGAAGTCTTTCACGTTCTTCAGAAACTTTAAGTATCCTATCATATGAGAAGAACACCCACTATCAAGAATCCATGGACGTTCTCCTTTTGTAGCTTTCAAAGAAGTTTGGACAACAAGAGCTTTTTGTTCTTCCTTTTCCTTCACTTTCTATTGTGCTTCCTCTAATTTCCTAGCTAGGTCAATGTGTTCTGGCCAGACAACCATGCACTATTTCTTTTCAGACTTATCAGACCTGTCTCTTTTAGCTTTTAAAAACTCTGGATTTTGAGAATTATTAAGAATCTTTTGTTTCTCTGGTAACACACTAAGGAATCCCTTAGCAATATGTCCAGGTCGATCACATCTTTCACAAATAGTTTCCAATGGTTGGAACCTATTCTCAACTTTCACATCAGTCTTCTCAGATATCTTCTGAAATTTATTTGAGGACTTTCTATTTTTAAAGGATTTAATCCCCCTCAATCCTTTTCTTTCAAAACTTGTGGAATAGTTGTAATGTTGTTGGTTGAACCAACACATATTTTCCATGTGTCTGAATCCACCACAATACCAGTAATAACCATAGAAAGAATATTTTCCTCCAAAACTTCTATACTGACCAGATTTGTGAACACACTTCTCAACAACCTTCTTAATAGAACTATGCTGACCATCAACCTTCATGTTTTCATTTGTAACTCCCTTTCTCATTTCAGATTTAACAGCACCAGAATTATTAGAAGTCTTTCTTGACTCTTGATTTTTATGCACTTCTTATTTTTCATCATTGTTGAATTTGACCACATACATGGTCTTTCTAGCCTTGTTCTTATTAGAATCAGTTCTGTATTTCATTTTGACCTTTGAAGGTAACTTTTTTGGATCCTTTTTTGGTTCATTCTTACTAGAACATTCGCCAACTTCTAAGATAGAATTTTTGAAACTGATATTAATTTCTTTAGCTTTATAAAGTTTCTATTGGACAAGTTTCAACTCTTCTTCTTTTTTCCTTCAACTTTACTTCAAGATGATCATTACGATTCTTTGTATTCTCAAGAGAATTTTTCAGATCATCAATCTCTTTTTCCATCTTGATTTTCTCATCAGTAAAACCTTATTGATTGTTTAATGTGGAATTTTCATTTTTCAACTTGTTGTTTTCCTTCTCAAGTCTTCTGATCTTCCTCAATAATTCTTTGAACTCTTCTTTCAGATGATATTTAAGTTGGGTTTATTCTTTTTCTGAAATCTTGATCTCGTACTCATCATTATCCACTGCAGAAATAAAGGTATTCTCCCTAGTTTTTTCAAAAAATAATTTCTCAGATTCATCTTCGCTATCTTCTTCATCTTCATCTTTAGATAAAAAGCTTCATATTTTTAATTTGAAGAACTTTTTATCCTTCCCCTTTGAAAAATATTTATATTTGTCAGCTTATTTCTTCCACAACCTTCTTGGACTTCTATTATCATCATCATTGTCTTCTTCTTTATTCTTTTGAGGATAGTTAGCCACAAAGTGAACAACGACTCCACGCTCAAAACATTTCAAGGGAAGTTTACCCTTGTATTTCCCTGTACCTCTTTTCACATTCTTAGAAAAAAAGGATAAAATTTCATCAAAATTTTTACATATCTCATCTTCAGAATCGGATTCACCAGCATTATCTTCAATAAGATTCTTCTTTGACTTCTCTCTCTTTGTATCCTTAAATGACATTTCTCTATCAGATTTTGTTTTTCCCTTCATAGTATTATCTCTTCTCATCTCATAAGTAATGAGAGTGCTATGCAAATCATCCAAATATAATGTTTCAGGGTCTCTATCTTCTAATGAAGAAACTTTAGCATCAAACTTGTCAGGCAGAATTCTCAAGATATTTTCAACAAATGTAGAATCCTCCAACGTTTCACCAAGACATCTAATTGTACTGACAATATCATTTATCCCAGTAAAGAAATCCCCAATAGATTCAGATTCTCCCATTTTCAAATATTCATACTTTAGAAAAGAATAAATGAAGGTAACCTATCCCTCTGATACCAATTTAAGTTCCCAGTTAGGATCCAAGTATCACTAAGAGGGGGAGGGGGTGAATCAGTGATATTTTTTTCTTTTTAAGTTTCCCTTTTTTGAAACAACCATCGCCTCCTATTAAAGAGTTTCTTCCCTGATGAACACACACAACCACATGAAAACAAGATTTACAAGGTTCACTACTCAACAAGAGTAGCTACGTCCTTGGTACGGTACAGAAACAATCCAGTACCACACAATCCACTAGAAAACAATCCTTTGATGTGGAATACAACAAGTAGGATATACCCTTACACTCATGTAGCACTTTGAAAAAAATACAATAGTGAATGTGCTCCCTCTTAGCACAAATAGGGTAATACAATGGATCAATGCTTCTTAATGAGCTCACACAAATCAAATCTTTCAAAGAAATTCTTCACTTTCCTACCCAGAAGCTGGCAGGAACCCCTGGAGAAAAACAACTTGTGCGCCCACTTCCACTTGCACGACCTATACTTGCACACCTATAACTTGTGCGCCTCTTCTTGCATGCTTCCTACATGCGCACTAACCTTCAGACGCGCTACCTGCTTGCAGCCTGCGCGACCAACTAACACTTGTTCACATCCAACTTGTGCATTCCCAACTTGTGTTCCTTCTAACAACCCTCAACTTGCAGGCCCAATTCTCTACTTGTGCACCCAGATATCAAAGATAATTCTCAAGTATTGAGCCTTAAAAAATGAGGAGGCTAGTCGTCTATTTATAGGCATTTTGGTGACTTGCACGACCTATACTTGCGCGACCAGACTTGCACACCAATACTTACGCGACACTATTGATTTTTGCGACACTTTCTAACTTGCGCTCCACTTTATTTCCTTTGTCATATTTTGATTGGATGATCTTTGAAATATAACTTTCGTGCCACTTATACTTGCGTTCCAATACTTGCATGCCACCACTTTCATGCCACTACTTGCGCGCCAATACTTGCACACCACTTTCTTTCCTTTGCCATATTTCTGAAATCGTGCTATTTGAAATATGACTTGCACGCCTCTATTACACTTGTGCACATACACTTTCACACCAACACTTGCGCGCCACTACTTGCGTGCCGCCACTTGCGGGCCGCCACTTGCGCGCCGCCACTTGCACGCCGCCACTTGCACGCCTTCTTCTTTCCTTTTTCATTTTTGGATATTATGATGTTGAAATGTGTTTTGACAAAAACACTTCTTTTCTCTCTGTATCCTTTATATAGCTTTCACCACAAGTTATCCAAACTTGTGATGATTTTAAAATACAAATCAGCAAAGCATCGTCATATTTACAAGTCCTTTACAAAGTGAATTGATTTATCTTTTTTGACAACAAAAGACAATACTTTGTAACAAAAAACTTTTATAACTTCATTATCCATACAACTTGGTCCCAACACTTTAGACTTCCCCGAGTGGAAGTGGGATGGCGTCTCGATGGATTTCGTTACAGGACTACCTAGAGTTCAAGGGGGTTGCGATGCTATCTGGGTGGTGGTGGATCGAATGATGAAATCGGCCCACTTCTTGGAAATCAAGGAGTCAAGTACAGTGGATTCCCTAGCACAGAGGTACATGGATGAGGTGGTGTGGTTGCACGGAGTCCCGAGATCCATAGTCTCAGATAGGGATGCACGGTTTACCTCACGGGTCTGGAGAGGATTGCAACATGATTTTGGCACCCAGCTACATCTTAGCACTGCTTTCCACCCCCAGACAGATGGAAAAATAGAGCGCACCATACAGACATTGGAGGATATGCTATGAGCATGTATTCTAGACTCTAGGGTATCGTGGGAATGACACTTGACTTTGGTGGAGTTTGCCTACAACAATAGCTATCACTCTACCATTGGCATGAATCAGTTCGAAGCTTTGTACGGAAGGCCGTGTCGCTCACCCGTTTGCTGGACAGAGGTCAGGGAGGCAGGTGTTCTTGGCTCGGAGGTGGTGCAGAGTACGACGTATAAGGTTCAACTTATATGGCAGAGGATGAAGGTGGCCTAGGACCGGAAAAAGTCATATTCTAATAATAGGAGGAGACCCTTGGAGTTTGAGGTCGAGGACCACGTGTTCTTGAAGGTATCCCCTCGAAGTGGGCAACGGAGGTTTGGCAGGGGGAGTAATATTTCTCCCAGGTTCGTCAGATCGTTTGAAGTGCTACGGTGGGTCGGTGAAGTGTCTTATCAGCTAGCGCTACCACCGCCGCTACTGAGACTGCACGATGTCTTCCATGTGTCTCAGCTCTGACGATATCTACACGACGATTCGCACATCCTCGACTGGGGAAAGCTGGATATCGAGGATAACATGACTTTTGTGGAAAGACCAGTGAGGATCGAGGATCATGAGGAGAAGGTGCTCTGTGGATGGACCATTCCTTTGATTCGTGTGTTGTGGAGGCATGTCGGGCTCGAGGAAAGTACCTGGGAATGGGAGACGCAGATGCCCGCCTAGTACCCAGAGCTATTTTGAGTTTTCTTCTATTTTGTTTGTACTTGTTTGCGATGGAATGCTTTACCTTGTTAACTATGGAATGTGTGGTTTACCTTATTATGTGGATGTGTGTGAAGAGTCCTGACTATGGGGAGGGGAGGACCTGATCCCTAATCAAGACGCATTAAGGTGGATGCGATTTAACCCGTGTGGACGAGTCAGTGTCACCCAAAGCGGATAGTATCTTGACATGGAGGAAGAAACTCCCTAACCCATATGACTGAACAGTTTGACCCTAGAGTGTTTCCTGATTACTTGAGGGAGAGGTGTTCCTAGATGTCAATGAGATTCACTCCTGAGAGGTATCTTTTGAGGTGGTTGTTCGAAACCCCTCTTTTCTTCGGGTCTATTTTTGATTCTCGAGGGGGAGAATAGTTTGAGAGGTATTTGATGTAATGTCCCGGACCCACTTGGTCCATTACTTTTCCAAAACATGGATCCACTGTGATGGTGGCACCATGACGGTGGCACAATGACGGTGGCACTGTGACGGTGACACCGTGAGGGTGGCACCCTGATGGTGGAACAGTGACAGTGGCACCATGACGGTGGCACTGTAAGGGTGGCACCGTGACAGTGGCACCGTGTCCTCACCGAGTGGTCTTCGTTCTTTCCCAGTTCCCTATTTTTCTGCTCCTACAACATATCTTTTGACGTAAAGATGATTTAATTCCCCCTTTCAAAGACATTTAAATCCCATAAATAATATCTAAAATCCCCCAAGAGTCTGGAAACCCTTAACTTACCAAAATGTGTGATTTTTCCTTAGTGTCACGCCCTTCCCCATACCCTCCAGATCCACCCTTGTTACGCATTTCCTTATGGTTAATGAAAAATTATTATCGCATAGCCGTTATGACAACCTCTCTGAGGAGAATTATTAAATGAAAATTAATTCCATTGTGCGTAACCACCCAACTGCATGGTGAAACCACGATCTCACTTTATAGCCATTCCAAATTCCATATCCCGTAACAATGGGATCTCATATTTATATCACACTAGAAATTATTTCTTCTTCCTCTTGGCTAGTATCTTTTTCTTATTTGTGCGTTTGGAGTTCCCCTTCCCAAGGCAAGTGGTGCGCCTGTGTTGGAGACTTTCTGCTCACCCTTGGAGTCCCTGACATTCCTTCCCTGCAAGTCACGCATCCCCAATTCTTGGCGCATGGAGAAGAACTTCAATCCTTGATCAAACACATAGGGATTTTCCTTCGTCTCTCCTTACTATGTATCATGCGGGGTGGGTACACCACTATTTCTGTGGGAATGGATGAAACCAAACCTTAACAAAGATAATAAAAATACTATTAAATAATGATGGGGTGCATTTGACAATTATACTATACTCTTTTATAATTGTTATATGTTGTGAACTGTATGGGCTTATGCTCACTAAAAATCATGGCCGTTGGTGGTCTTTCCTTGTGCACTAATGAACCCTTGTCTTCCGTGATGATGAAATGACTGTAACATAGAAATTAGTTAATCACCTAAACTCAGTTGGTTAAATGGATGCCCAGTGAACATAAATCCTTGTGTGGTCACCCCGATTAACCAACAGAAAGAAGAACCTAATGAATGATGTGCTTGAACCTGGAAGTTTCCCTACTCTATTTTGGTATTAGGTGAATTGTTTTGTTTGATGCTTATGGGGAGATGTGGATGGGGATGGGATCCTCTGTTGTGGCACGGTTGTTGGTTGTGAATCTAAAGCTGTGTGGGGATGTATCTCGAGGCTTGGTTTGGTTCCAGTACTTCGAGGGATCTCACGAATCCCTTTGTTGTTACGACCTTACAAGAGAACCGGGTTTGAATGCTTAAATTGTTGTTTGGGTGTTTCTCTTTTTATGGATTGTGGTTATGCCTATTAGTTGCCTAGTAGTGCATAATGTACTTAAATGGGATCACTTGAACATGAAAATAAGAATGGGATCAATGGGGAATCGCTTTCCGGGATGAGTGGTGACATGGTCGTGGGTTCAGTGTTTCTTGTGAATGAATAGTAATAAGGGTGTTTGTGCTTAAGTTGGTTTTGGAACTCCTAGGTTGGGATGAGTGCTTGTTATATATTATATATAATTGTAGTTCTTATGTTTCTTATTCGTTCCCCACCCAAGTTGAGCACCTAGTGCCGAACACCCCCATTTCATGGGGGAGGGTGTTTTTCCAAACACTCATATGAGTGGCTGGTTATTAGCTCCTTTTTTGCTCCCTTTCCCGAATAGCCCAAGACTCATCAGGCAGGCTGTGATGGCCTGAAGTCCATTATAGCCCAAGATTATTCGGGCAGGGTAGTTGTAGTGGTTGCCCAGGTGTGTGTGGGCAAGTTGTTTCCCAAGTGTCTTTGGGATGAGGCCCATGTGTCTTCGGGCGTGGCAGTAGTTGTTCTGGCCCAGGTGTTTGAGGGCGTGGTTACGTGTGGTTGTTGTGGCCTAGGTGTTTGCGGGCGGGATGTGTGGTTGTGGCCCAGGTGTGTGCGGGTGGGGTGTGGCAGTGGGACTGCGGTGAGAATAGTGGGAGAGGTTATATGCGTAGGATGTCCTCAATAACCATGGGGAAGTGACACGGGGTACCCAAACATCGATGTGTTATTACTATTATATTTCTTGACTTGCGTTATTTGGGGAGCGTTCCTTGGTGAGGCTTGGGTGGGAAGTTTTCCATGCTAGGTGTTTCGGTTATTTCTTTTCTCACAGGGCATTAGAATGCCTCCCAACTTGTGCACGAGAGCTTTTGGTTATCCCTACTGGGTATACTTGTATGCTCACCCTACGTATATAAAACTGTTTATAGGTTTCCAGGAGGACTCCAGGGATCGTGTAGGGTCGTACTATTTTAGACATTGGGACAATTGTTGTTACTGTTTTTCTTTCTTTTGGTACTTCTTTTTGGGGTTTTCTTTTACTTTTGTATCATTTACTATTGGAACATGCATATGAGAATGGTTTGTCTTGGCTTTACCTATAATTCCACTTTTCGTGTTGTTGGGATTTACTATCTTATCTTTCGATCTTATTAAATAAAAAGGGTAATTCCTTCCATCTTGTGTGTGATTCTATACCCTTCGTGCTAGTCACCACTCCGAGACCTATTGAAGGCGGGTCTCAAGGGTAATCATCTCTCCTTAAAATTGAAGAAGGAAGGGTCTAGAAACCTGTTGTCCCTTCTCTCGTCTTGGTGAAGGAGGGTCGTGACACCTACCCTTGGTTTCTATGATGCAATGACAGATCACATTGAATTGTGACTGGAAATGTCAATGGAGAGATAATTCCACCAAGGTAATTATCATCTTTTAATTAAATTAATTGTAACCAACATATGATGATCCTCTCTATGGTTCTGATACTCTATTCCTTTCTTTCATTCTTTATTCTATTCCAAAGACCTAGCATTTTATTATCATGACGAATCTCGGATTGATCATTTTTAATGGAAAAATTAAAGTTGCGTACACCCACCAACACACTTCTTCTGCGCCCGAAACCTACCGGACCCTCATGATGAGGAGGTCCTTTTGAGATTACTTTGTGGCTTTTTATTGAGGACCAGCGTAGGTTAAAATCTTCCCCTCAGTTATTTCCTTGAGGGATCTATATGACATTGAATCCACATCACTGGTCAGTAATCCCCTCAAGAGGATAGATTCCTGGATAGAGTTATAGAATCCTCCATGGGAATGGAGTGATACTCTCTCACCCCTAATGGAGTTTCTTGGGTATTGATGTGACCTGAAAGTGCTGGGTGTTAATATTCCCTATAGTAGGACATATCGGTAGGGTTCACGGTATTCTATGAGAGAATCCCCTATGTTACGAGCTGCATCGGTAAGGTTCATGGTATTCTATGAGAGAATCCTCTATGTTATGAGCCACATCGGTAGGGTTCATGGTGTTGTCTAAGAAGAATCACCTATGTTGCAGGGTAATATAGATTGGGTTCATGGTATTCTTTGAGGAGAATTACCTATCTATGTATCATGATCTTTGATCAGTGTTTTCTCTTTGGGAGGGGTCCAAGGTAGTAACACCTCTTGTACGAATCCCCGATGACATCAAGGCTCGAGGAGTGAGTTCTCTTGGAATGAATTTACCTCAAGCATAATCCTATGGTGGATGATTTTATGTGTTTTATCCTCTCTTTCTTTATGCCTGTTTATGAGTATATCAGGATATTCTTGGTATATGTATGGGAATATACAGATGTAGAGATGACTGTGCATTATTTTGTTGTTTCAGGGTGTCCTACAGAGTATTGTTTTACTCACCCCTGCATGGGATTTACCCGCACATGTTGTGTATTTTGCAGACGACCAAAACTTTTAATGAGTCTTCGGTAGAGAAGGACTAGGACTAGGACTGAACGGTGCCTTTTGAGATCATATGGGCCAAGGTGTTCTCATAAACTTTCTACAACAGCTTCAGTACCCTTATTTGCAGGTCAGAATTTGCAGTTGTATTTCTTTTGGAGGGCTTGTATTATGGCCTGGTTTACCTTCCTGTACTTTACTTTCCTGTTGTACTCTATGGTTAGTTATCAGTGTATACATGAATGGTGGTTGGTGTTTTCTTTTTTTATCTTTGTGGTCTTAGAGACATGTGTGTGTGTACAGGTACTTAGAACCCCCCCCCCCCCATTTGTGAGATATGCCAACTCAGTACTAGTCGCCATCCCCTAGCCTATCGAAGGTGGGATTGGGGTTGCCACAACACGTGGAAGGGAATAATGAATAAAAAAACCCTAACTATATTCAGTCTGATCATTGACGAAGATAAATTGCATTTTCGTCGTTCATCGTTCCTCAATCCTCGATTCATCATTGTCCACCCTTCGCCAATGATATGATTTCTCCAAGTCTCTTATCAAGTGCTCCTAGGGAAATTCTCTAGGATCATTCCCTAAATCTTGTATTCCTACCAATGGTTAGATAAGGAAAACACGTTTCAGTTTTTAAACATGTTTCAGCGTTAAATGTGTTTCAACGTTGTCGCGTCACTGAGTTATAACATTGTTGAGTCACTACATTACAGTGTTGCTGTATTATGTTGAAACGTTAAAAATAAAATAATTATTTTTAATTATTCTATTCTTATAATGTCCAAAAATTTACTCTTTCAGTCAAACCATGTTGGTCGATGTTAGGATTAGCCTATGGAAAATACCCCATTACAAAATCAGTGGGTCGGGTTGGTCCGACCGGGTCGGACCAGGCCCAGACCAAACTATACCCCTTTCACTAAAAGACCCATAAATTTCAAACCGTAAATCCGTTTGATGATCCGTTTGTGGTGATGGGGACATAATGACGAGGATTTACTTTTGATATGGTTTTTTGGGTTTTTAGTGAGGACAAGAAGAAGTGAAAATCCTACCCTTGGTTCTTTCCTCGAGGGTTCAGTGCAGCATTGCATCCACGTCAATGGGAAGAAATATCCTCAAGAGGATAGAGTCTTGGATAGAGTTGTGGCATCCTCATTGGGAATGGATTGATATTATATCATCCCTTATGGAGTTTCTAGGGTATTGATGTGACCTATGAGCATAGGGCGTTAATCCTCCATCTAGTGGACTATATTAGTAGGGTTTAAAGTATTCTCTGAGGTGAATCCCCTATGTTATGAGCCACATCGGTAGGGTTTGTGATATTATATGAGAAGATTCACCTACATTTCAGGGTAATATAGATTTGGAATAAGATATTCTCTGAGGAGAATACCCTATCTGTATATCATGATCTTTGACCAGCGTTTTCTCTTTGGGCGGGGCCCAAAGCAACATCATCTCTTGTAAGAATCCCCGATGACATAAAGGCTTGAGGAGTGAGTTATCCTAGAATGAATGTGCCTCAAGAGGAATCCTGTGGGTGAATATTGGATGTGTTTTATTATCTCTTTATTTGTGGATAGTTATGAGTATATTTGGATATTCTTGGTATATATATGGGTGTATACCTGTGTAGAGTTGACTGTGAATTCTTTTGTATTTTTTAATTTGTGGTTTTGGGGTGTCCTACTGAGTATTGTTTTACTCACCCTTGCACAGAATTTTCCCACACATGTTATTGCTTGTGTAGATGACCGATACTTTAAGGGATTCCTCAGTGGGGCAGGACCAGGACTAGGACCGAACGATTCCTTTTGAAATTAGATGGGCCGAGGTGTTCCCATAAGTTTTATATTATAGCTCAAGTGCCCTTGTTTGCTGGTTGGACTTTGCAGTTGTCTTTATTTTAGAGGACTTGTATTCTTGCATGGTTTACCTTCCTGTACTTTACTTTCCTTTCATACTCTTTGGTTGGTTATCAGTGTATTATTTCATGGTGGTTGGTATTTTCTCTTTTTTAGCTTTGTGGAATTGGAGACATGTGCGTGTGTACAAGTACTTAGGCAAAGACCTCCCATTAGTGATATATGCCTACTCGGTGCTAGTCGCCCTCCCCTGGCCCATCGAAGGCATGTTTGGGGTAGTCATGACACAAACCCCACTAGGACAGGTCATGAAAGGTGATGTGGGTATACCCATATGCATGAAGTCTATAACTGACAGACACAAATCATGATATAATATCATTGAAATCAAGGATGATTATCACCTATCATCTGGTCAAGGTTTCAGTGCTCTGTTAATGTGTATAGCAGCACTCGGGTCGAATCCTCAGTGATGATACTTTTTAATAGTTGATTATATTTTTATTAGGGGGATTTGTTTTTAGAGCTTAATTGAAATTATTAATGATTGATGTTTGATTTAAAAATTTGATAAAAATTGGGGTGAGTTCATCATTAGGTAGTTAATCTTGTGATATCCTTGAGCTTTACTTTATATTGAATTAAATTAACACCCATGTCACTAGTTGATGTTGATTGGAATTCCCAAGTGTTAAGTCTTTAATCCAAGCCTTAACTTAACTTAGGGTTCTAATATTAATCATATCTTGTCTATGGTAGTGTATTTATGGTTTTAATAATCCATGGAAACCACTTGTTAAATAAAACAAGTCATTAATTCATGACATGTTAAGTCCAACATACACAATGTTATTTCAAAGAATACTCATCGAGAAAAAGCTCTCAATCTCTTAACATACATAAATTACAACTCACTACAATGAGAGATTTAATCATCCATTGAAATTATTATTAATCTATTTATAATTATTATGATGATAAATTAATAATATAAGAAAAATAAATGGATAAGAAAATAGTGATGCGTCGAACACACACACAAACAATGATGATAATTAAAAATGAACTTTAGATTGATTGAGAAAGAAAAAGAAAAGAAGGGGATTAAACTGTATTTAAACTATTTTAAGCACATTAATATTAAACTACAGAAGGTTGATGAGAATAAGAGATACTTAAGAAGAAACATGCATTAAAAAAAATTACAAATACAAACACTTATGAAATTACAATTGAAAATGAACGAAAAGAATATGAAATCAAAGAGAGGAGTAAGGGTCTCTCAAGTGAAAATTTTAGTTTTTCATGTCTTCCCAGGACTTTGGAAGATCCTTTCTTATGCCAATTGATCCTTATCTATTCTGAATTTCCAACTCTTTTGAAAGGAGAGGAGGGGATGTATTTATAGCCCAATGTTGTGGGCTGTTTGCATTCCAAAACTTCCCCTCCACTTGCATCACTACATTGATTAATTAGACAGAATAATATCTAGATATGATATTCTTAAAAGTTATATATAAATATATCCTCTATCTACTCTAAAAATTTGGAGTCCATTGGACTAAAGGATCCAAAGTTATGGCGGTTGGATTAAACAATTTTAATCTGTCCATTTCAATACAAACTCTTTGAAGGAAAAAATGTGAATGTGTTTTTGAATAGAAATATGCCTTCAAATATGAATTCATTCTTCAAAAAAGTTGTCCACCTATATCTCTTATTTCACACTAAAAAATCTCATCTTTATTTGATTATTACTTCATGAGATATGTCATGAATACTGTATTGATTTTATTTCCTGGACAGAATGGTGGGCTGAGTTTAAATAGATCATTTGGGCCTTGAAATTTTTATCAAAGACTCATTACATTATCCCCCGAAACTTTGAGGAGAATGAAGGAATTTTCACTTCTTTATTGAGACCATTAATTCAATCTTCATGGATGGGCCAGTTTCATCACAAATTTTGTAGGCCTTATTGTGTGGTCCATATGACCCTTCAAATGGAATAATTGGCCAATGATCCCTTCTAATGATATGTGGAAAATTTAATAAGGAATACTAAAAAACAAAAACCTCACAATTTGAATAATTTGGGGGAGATTTATAAATAAAATAGTTAACTGACGCAATTGGACTACTTCTAAAAATGCTAAAAAATTATACTTAGTATTAAAACTTTAATATTTCACACAAATTATGCAAATTTCATATAAAATCAGTAAAGGAAGTATATAATAAGTCATTAAAATATAAATAACATCAACTCCCCCACACTTAGTCTTGTGCATGTCCTCATGTGAAACAAATATAAAAACATGACAAAATCATTTTCACTCACCATCAAATATTAAAATTTTGTTTTCCCCAATCAGGGAGTTTTAGACAATATCACTCTTCCATAATGAATTCCAACACAAGTTGTTATAGAAACAATGTTCCAAAAACAATTCATTTTTTTCATGCACAAATTTATAAATGGAAAATGGCGGCACACAAAACTTACTCCTCTCAAGATGTTAAAATTAATTTATAGAGCCTCACTCATTCATCAACCAAATGTGAAAATCTTAGAGTTTGAAAGAGATCTCAGCTTCCACTACCTATCCAAAGTGAACAAGAATTAAGATGTCTTTTGAAGGGGTTTTTATGTGGCTATGGGAGAGTAGGAATATAACATCCAAGATAGAGAAGAAGAGGGGTAAAACACCAACATGGAAAAAGAAATGCACATTTTTTTTGAAATGAGACATGAAAGAAAATGGAAAAATATATTTATGAGGGAATTAAAATGTGAAATAAAACACAAAAGTGGAATGAAATATGAAGGGAATGAGAATATGGAATATTTATAAAACACAAAACTTCTCCCAATGACATAAGAATAAAATTAAAGTGTTCTTTTTTTCTTCTTCTTCTTTTCTCTTTTTTTCGAAAGTTGAACTTAAAACAGATCTCACACTCATATCCCAACCCCTGATTGATCTCCTCATGACACTAATTATAATAGTTATAACAAGATCAAATGCTAAGAAATAGTGATTTTTGACCTACCCAGGACACAACCCAATTTTTTTTTGATTTTTTTGATTTATTTTTTGATTTTTTAATTAAATTTCTTTGAACACTTGTCATTAAAATTTGAACAATATTTCATAAGCATATATACATTCCCAGACCCCACTAAAGGAAAACCTCTCCCCTACACTAAAATGGATGCTTGCGCTCAAGAATATGATAACTCGTTGAAAATCAATAAAAGGGCACCCAAACAATGAAATCCATTACCCCCACACATAAATTTCAAAAATCTATACAATGAAAATACATGTTGATATTGGGTGGGATAAGGTATTGGGTTTGTAATGTGGCTATCAAAGAAAATGTTTTCACAGGCTCGAAGGAGTTTTCAAAAGGAGGATTAATTTATGGTTAATGGGAGGCTATTTGGCTATTATAATTCTCACGTGGTTCGGAAAATGCCTCTATCATATTAATGCACACTAAAGTAATAAATTTATCTTGAAGGTCCACAAACTCAAGATTCAAAAAAGGGGGTGAAAAAAAAAACTCATTTTGAAAAGATGGTCATAGGTATCCTTGTCATGAAAGATAATTTTGTTCCTCACGGTTTGGGAAAATCATTTTACAAATAAAAAATTGAACATTCAAAATTGGTTGGTTTTGATACAATATTCTTTATCCAAATTTATGAAGAGAACACAAAATTTTTGAGATGAAACCATGTCTTTTGACTCCCAAAAATGGTTGGACAAAATTTGAAAATTGGAAGGTGGGTAAGTATGACTCTTGTTTGTTCATTTTTTTTAAATTTTTAGGTTTTTTTTTGTGTTTCTAAATTACACACCCATACAAAAGAGAAATAGTAAATAAAAATTTGATGAAGAAAGTGGTAAAAATAATAAGAATGAGAGAGGAAGAATAAGAAATAGAGAGAGAGAGAAGAGGAGTTAAAGGGAAATAGTTGCCCCCTGGTTTGGATTTGGTGAGTTGTCATCTCCATCCAGTGGTGGGTCAACTATAGAAGTTGGGGATCTGATGGAAGTTGATGTTGTTCCAGGATTGTCTGATGTTACCTAAAAAATAAAAAACATTAATCATCTAAAGAAAAACTAAAAATAAATTAAAATTTCATAAAAGTAAAAGAAAACATGGGTTGCCTCCCAAGAAGCGCTGCATTTATTTGTCTACAGCTGGACAGTTGCAGTGGAATTCCCATAGTCTGACGGTGGCCATCGTATTTTCTCAACTCCAGTGTGCTTCCATAAAAAATTTTCCTTTGGGAGGCTCAATGATTCATTGGATAATTTCATCCCTTCCTTGTTGTTTCACTTTCAATTCAACGAGGTTGGAAAGAGAATATGACTATCCTCCCTTTGGCCTTCAACGTGAGGAATGATTTTATCCACAAAGTGATGGATTTCTATTCTTGGAAATTTAGAAAGATGTCTCAATTCTGATGATTCATTTATGTATGGTTCAGATAACATGAAACCAGACTATGATATCCCAATTGTTTTTGACTCATTTATTTCATCACTTACTGATGTAGAGTAATGAGGATCAGTAGAGTCATAATACTGAATAAAATTTTCAATATCATTTATATCAATTTTTTACGCTAAAGAATGGTCAATTTCAATATCACTAGTAATCACTTTATTAATTATGGAACAAATATCACGACCTTCACTCCCATCGGGACAATATAAACACATTGGTTCATGGTTCACCTCACATATAACAGAATTTTCAGAATCATGGATAGGAAATGATTAATGTTGGATAATCAAATTTGAATCAAAAAATGAACACACTTGTTCGTTTTCCCCATTACCATCTAATTTGTAGAAGTAGAGGCTAGAGGTGAGATGGGATTCCAAATATTTTTCAAGATCCTTTAGATCAATAGAGTTTGCATTTGTAATGTCAACATCAACTTCTACATTTATGACTTGGTTAATGAGGATGAAATATTCACAAACTCCTATATTAGTAGATCAAGAAGAACATGATGGATTGGGATTCAAGACACTCTCAGAGATACTTTCAGAAGCATGTATATAGAATATAGATTGATTATCTAATGGGTATCGCATGGATTGAAAAATACTAAACTTGACCAGTTGGTCGCCAAATTCCATGGATAATATGCCATCATAGACATCGATTTTGGTTTTAGATGTCATAAGGAAAGGTATTCCTAAAATCAGAGGAGATTGGAAATAATTTGTCTCACCTTCCATGTCATGTACATAGAAGTCAGCTGGGAAGATAAGATCATTGACTCAGACAAGGACATCCTCAATTATACCATCAGGACTAGCAGTGCTTTGATTGGAAAATTTAATAACAACACCCATTGGGTGTAAGGGACCTAGACCAAGGTTGGAGAAGATGTATTTGGACATGAAATTAATTGAGGCTCCTAGGTCTATGAGTTCATCATCAAAGTTTGAACTTCCAATTTGGTATGGAACCGTAAAGGTCTCTAGATCTTTGCACTTTATGGGAATGGACTGTTGGGTGGAAAATTTTTTGAAGGTCCTAAGTTTCCTCTTGTGGGTGTACAATTCTTTAATAAACTTGGCATACTTAGGGATTTATTTTATGGCATCTAAGAGGGGTATATTGACTTCAAAATGTCTAAACATGTCGAGCATTTCAGGATCAGGTTCAAAGGACTTCTTTGTCTTAGAAACGGCTTGAGGAAAAAGAATTGGGTTCCTAAGTGGAATGGAAGGAGGTGAGGGAATGACTTCAGATTCCTTTTCAAGTTTCTTTTTCTTTTCATTTTCTATGTCAAAATTTAAAGGGGGGTTGGAGGACTTATCTTAAGGCATATCAATTTTCTTTCCTGATCTAAGTGAAATTGCACATACATTACCCTTGGGGTTGGGTAATGGTTGAGTTGGGAGTTGAGAAGAATTTGATTGTTATTGCTGGCTCAGGTGGGATGCAAGTTGACCAATTTGGGTTTCAATGTTTTTGAGGCTGGAACAAGTGAATGAAGAAAGATCTCCCACTACACTTTTCCGTGGTTTCTTGGAAGAAGTGGCTTTTCCAGGATTTGGATTACCTTGATTTTGGTTCTTGGGAAAGATATTGTATTGGTTTTGGAATTGGGAAGGTTCACTAGGATAGTGGAATCTAGGTGTAGGATTTTTCCTTTGTTGTTGAGGAACAAAAGGATAAGGTTTTTGGAAGTTACCAACACCTTGACCATATTGAAACTAGTTTGGGTTTTGATGAGGGAATTGAGGGGGATGAGAGACGAGATTAATATACCTCAAGCCTTGGTTATAGGAAGAAGAGAAGGGCTCAGAGTGAGGTTGGTTGAAGTTTCTAATTAACTGACCTGATTATTGAGGGTTAGGGTATTGCTGAGAATATGTTGCATTGATCTCCATTGGTACAGATAAATAAGATTGATCCTCTTGAAGTTGTGTACATGTGTCAGTTGGATGAGCTGGTGAGTTTCAGATTACACAGTTTTGGACAGGTCCAGAAAACATTGATTGTGGAGAAGATGAGGTTGGGGCTTTGGATGACACAACTAGTTGTTGCACAAAACTCGTAAGTTCACTCATCCACTCAGTCATCTTGTTCATCTATATGGATTAATTGTCTTGGAGTTGTTTTACTTGAGCATGCACTCGAGTATGTAATTTTTGTGTGTTTTCAACCATGTTTCTTATAAGATCTCTTGCAGCTTCATGATTTTTATTAACCAGAGTAACGCCACTTTCGGCGTCAATGAGAGTTCTATCCATAGCCAATAACCCCTCATATAAGTATTGGATGAAGAGTTGTCTGAGGATTTTGGTGGTGTGGGCAGGTTGCAACAAGCTTTTTTAACCACTCCCAGTATTCATGGAGTGATTCAATTGGTAACTCACGGATACACTTATTTCCTTTCGGATAGAAGCAGTACGAGAAGTAGGAAATAATTTCTCTAAGAAGAGTCACTTCATGTCATTCCCTGTAGTTATGGAACTAGGAGGAAGTTAGTAGAGCCATGACTTAGCAGTGTCAACTAGGGAGAAAGGGAATTCTCATAGTTTGATTTGTTCCTCAGAAACCCCTTGAGGCTTCATGGTATAGTACACCACTTGGAACTCTTTGAGATGAAGATGTGGATCCTCACCAGCTAGCCCGTGGAAATGAGGGAGAAGATGAATCAAACCCTATTTGAGTTTGAATTCAGCCTCTATGTGTGGATACTGAATACCAAGAGATTGGTAATTCATATTAGGGGAAGAAAGTTATTTAAGGGTTTGTTCCCTAGGACTGGCCATATCTAATTCAATTGGTTGGACAAGGATTGGTTCCTGAATTATTTGATTATCCCTAATGTTCCTCATAAGTTGGAAAAGTGTTTGCTCAATTTTAGGGTCAAACAGATCCAAGGGATTGTTTGGGAGGCTACAAGGAATTTAGAGAGATGTTGGAAGAAAGAGGAAGATGGGTTTTTCTTTTTGTGTTTTCCGTTTATGATTTTTATGAGGAAGGTGGGTTTTTCTTTTTATTTTTTTCGATTTTTTTAAATTTTGTTTTTTTTTCTGTTTTTTTAAAATAACTAGAAACTAATGATTACATAAAGAACCATCCCTAGAAAAAGAACCATTTGAAAGCGTGGTCGATTGTCTCCTATCGTCCGATCAAGGTTCTGGTGCTCTGCTAATGTGTATAACAACACTCGAGTCGAATCCTCGTCGATGATACTTTTTAATAGTCGATTGTTTTTAGTTGATTGTATTTTGATTAGGGGGGTTTGTTTGAAAATCTTAATTTAAATGATTAATGATTGGTGTTTGATTTAACAATTTGATAAATATTGGGGTGATTTCATCATTAGGTAGTTAATCTTGTGATATCCTTGAGCTTTGCTTTATATTTCATTAAATTAACACCCATGTCACAAGCTGATGTTGATTGTAATTCCCAAGTGTTAAGGATTTAATCCAAGACTTAACTTAAATTAGGGATCTAATATTAATCATATATTGTTTATGGTAGTGTATTTATGGTTCCAATAATCCATGTAAACCAGTCGTTAAACAAAAAAAGTCATTAATCCATGACATGTTAAGTCTAACATATAGAATGTTAATTCAAGGAATACTCATCGAGAAAAAGCTCACAATCGCTTAACATCGCTAAATTACAACTCACCCCAATTAGAGTTACTCAGATATTGAAATGATTAGTAATTTGGTTATAATGATTATGACGATAAATTAAGAATATAAGAAAAATAAATGGATAAGAAAAGAGTGGTGTGTCGAACACACACACAAACGATGATGATAATTAAAAATGAACTTTAGATTGATTGAGAAATCAAAAGAAAATAAGGGTATTCAACTGTATTTAAACAATTTTAAGAACATTAATATTAAACTATAGAATGTGGATGTGAATAAGAGATACTTAAGAAGAAACATGCATTAAAATATAATTACAAATACAAACACTTATGAAATTAAAATTGAAAATGAACGGAAAGAACATGAAATAAAAGAGAGGAGGAAAGGTATATCAAGTGAAAACTTCAGTTTTTCATGTCCTACCTAGACTTTTTAAGATCCTTGTTTGTGACAATTGATCCTCCTCTATTCTGAATTTCCAACTCTTTTGAAAGGAGAGGAGGGGATGTATTTATAGCCCAATGTTGTGGGTTGTTTGCATTCCAAAACTTCCCCTCCACTTGCATCACCACGTTGATAAATTATAAAGCTGAATATTGTGATATGATCTGATTACAAGTTTTAGATAAATATCTTCTATGTATACTCTGAAAATTTGGTGGCCATTGGACTTAAGGAGCCAAAGTTATGGCGGTTGGATTAAACAGTTTTAATATGTTCATTTCAATACAAAATTTTTGAAGGCCAAAATGTTAATGGATTTTTGAATAGGAAGATGCCTTCAAATTCGAATTATTTCTTCAAAAAAGTAGGCCTCCTATATCTCATATTTCACACTGAAAAATCTAAGCTTTATTTGATGACTACATCATGAGATATGTCATGAATATAGTACTGATTTTATTTCCTGGCTAGAATGGTGGGCTGAGATTAAATGGATTATTTGGGCCCATTGTATTTGGATTTGGGTCTTGAAATTTTTATCCAAGACTCATTACATTATAACCCGAATCTTTGTGGAGAATGAAGGAATTTTCACTTCTGGATTGATCCTAATAATTCAATCTTCATGGATGGGCCGGTTTTATCACAGATTCTGTGGGCCTTATTGTGTGGTCCATATGACTATTCAGATGGCAGAATTGGGCAATAATTCCTTATAATGATATATTTAAAATTGAATAAGGAATAATAAAAAACAAGAACCACACAATTTGGATTTGTAGGGAGAGAGTTATAAATAAAATAGTAAACTGACTCAATTGGAATACTTCTAAAAATGCTCAAAAATTATACTTAGTATTAAAACATTAATATTTCACACAAATTATGCACATTTCATATAAAATCAGTAAAGGAAGTATATAATAAGTCATGAAAATATTAATAACATCAATAATGAAGATAACCAATTGATCGGTAAAAAAATGCTAAACAATGTAGAAGTTTCATGGTGATGTTAGCCAAGTATAGTGACATAATTCTTGTTCATTGGAGTCATGTCAATAATCAAATCAATGAGAACATATGGTATGAGATATAAGAAAGAACACTTGTTAATTTGAAATATATATTATTATTTGAGTTATATGAATTATTATGTTTGTCACAACTTTGATTTAACTTTCTTGATGGTCTAGTTGCGAAGTTGACACGTTTGATGGAACTGGGGGAACTATGGAAATCAAATAAGCATGATCTATATGTTGGTTAGACGAGTAGTCTAGGCACCGAGTTAAAGGGTATAAAATTTATCAATAATTTTATAGTTATATAATACCAAGAAATTATTTATTATTAGATGAGTAACGATTTTAAGTATTATTCAAATTTAATGATTTTTTATTGAAAATCAAATTATTATGATTTTTATTGAATTTTAATTTTCATTATTCTTCAAAAAGAAATAAAAAAAATAAGTATGATATGAAGTACATGAACACTTTAGGGTACACTATGAAATTTCATGAGAGAAACCAATTATTATTTATGACCAACTAAGTTTTATTAGGTACCAACACACCTGAACCAAACCAAATAAAACCTATCACACTAGAAATTACTCGAAATGAATAAAATAAAATCAATAAAGCACCACAATGAATTCTATTAATATTTCAATCCTTTTGGTTTTGTTTGTTTTAATTTTATTTTTTATATTTTTGGATGATTCATATGGTAACGAGAAGGATCCATTTAGTTTTATTGGGTTTTATTAGATTTAGTTTGGTTATTTTTGTTGTTGGGTTAGGTTTTATCTATTCAATTCATGTTTTTCCAAGTTTGATCAATTTCATTTGTTTCGATTAACCTCAATTCAGCTTGGACTGGTTTTTTTTCATTTTCTTAAGATCAGTTAATTTTATATTGGTTTTGTTTTATTTAATTTAAATTGTTCTCATTTAATTTTGGTTTGTTAAGGATGGAGTTTTTTAAGAAATTTTGGTTTTATTAAATCAATTTTAATTTGTTTTAGTTATGTTTTATTCAATAAATTTTAGTTTGAGTTAGTTCAGTTCATTTTAAAATTATCCCAATTGAACCAAATAAACCTTATATAACCAAAACTGAACCAATCCTGGTTAA
The DNA here is from genome assembly GCA_963277665.1 of Viscum album. Taxonomy (NCBI): domain Eukaryota; kingdom Viridiplantae; phylum Streptophyta; class Magnoliopsida; order Santalales; family Viscaceae; genus Viscum; species Viscum album. The sequence continues at coordinate 476,966,047 of OY728164.1, read as the reverse complement.
TGAAACCCACACTAAAATGGATTGGATCTATCCAAATCAAAGAGATTGAAACATTTTTTAACCAAACAAAATATAACATAATCAAATTAAATTAACTGAATCATATTGAGTAGAAGGGATGAAAGACTCTTTAAATTTATTTGAACAACACCAATCTAGAAAAAACTAGATGTAAAATAATCAACTCAAACCAAACCTAACTATACAAATTAAACTCAATTAGGATAAAACTAAATGAAATTGAATCAAATAAAATTGAAAAAAATTAATGGAAGTGAACAAAACTAACCCATACAAAACTGAATGAAACAAAACCAAATCAAACTGAATTTAATCAAGATGAAACAAAAAAAATCACCTATATTGAACCAAAATAAATATATTTGAACCAAAATCAATTATACACACATCCAAACCAAATAAAAAGAATAATAACTATTGTCAAATGAGCTAGGTAGTTCCAATCCCGAATCAAACTAAATATAAGCTAACTTAACCACAATAAAATGAACTAAACCCAATTGAATTAAAAATAGTCGAATTATACAAACATGTAATGAATAAAATAAAATCCATTTGTTCTAAACCTAAATGATATAAGAACACTTTAATAAATCTAAACAAAATAATAAAAAATATATCTTCAGTAAACCAAACAATCTATATTTGATGTGATATGGGTTGAACCAATATAAACCAAAACAAATTGAAATGAATTGGGCCAAACCAAATAGAATAAAATTAAAACAAACTAAATAAAAAATTGAAATATTAGTAATAAATTTATCCAAAAAATATTGAAACCTACCAATGTAAATATTTTCACCATTACCAAAATTTCCAATTATAAAGGTACAAATATATTTCAAATCATTTAGAATTCAACATTTCAAAACTATATAATTGTGAGATCATTTTAAGCTTTAATCAAACAATTACATGGGTATTCACTAAAGCTACCAATTTTAATACCATAAAAGATCCAATCAAATGAATTGATTTCATAAAGTCATTATAATAAATTAACATTTCCAAAATCATTTTATATCCAAACCAAGTCTTTAGATGGGATTCTACCAAATTATTAACTATGAAATTCTCAATTTAAAAACTTAGACATTCATGCATATAACATCTTGTTACCTCCTTTTAGGAACTTATTGTCTCACTTTTGGTTTCCCCTTTTTCTTGGGTGCATTTTGGGTATTTTTTGGATAGAGATCATTTGTTAGGAAAAATAACCTAATGTCTGGGGATAAATTTTTGTTTGAATTAACGGAGTCTGGGTATAAATATGTCAAAGGATTAAGAGAATGTCCTTTGGGGTCCAAGTTGATATGGGGGTTTTTCTATGTTTTTATATAGAACTTGGACATCACACTACCTGTTGGTCACATTCACATCATGATATTTGTAACAAACTGAACCGGGTTACCCTTAAACCTGACCTCTGACTTGATCTAATATATACTCGAAGGGTGTTCTCGATCTCCATGGGTTGAGGACTAACACCCAAGCATCAGACAACAACTAGAGAGAGTGATTTTGGCCAACCTGAAATATAAAACATTGAATATATATATATATATAAATTATAGGGAAATAATGGAATAGAAAGTAGGAAAATATATTCCATAAAACTTAAAGAATACAATGAAAAAAATATAACTCAAGCAGTTAGAACAACCCAAAGTACAAGTCCAACAACAAAGGACAACTATAAAAAAACTGACTACTCCAACTAATAGCATGGGAAAACCCCCACCATCTTAGCACAAGTTACCCAAACTTAACTAATAGAAGCCTCATCACCACACTGTGGTGCCTTTCCTTTTCCTACATCAAAAGACATAACAAGGCCTAAAAACCTCTAAAGGGGTGTGCATGGTGTGATCTAAACAGGATCAGTAGGATCCCACCTAGGTGTTTCATAATAATTTTTTGTATAACAATCCAAACATGTTCAACTTTAAAGAAAATAAGACATGATAATTAGTTAGACAATTTTTTTTATATCAAAATCATGGTAAAACATTCCCCATTTTCCACAGTTCTAAATAATCCAGGTAAAATAGTTTCAAAGCATATCACATATATCAAAGCAGTTCAAAGCCAATTAGTACAAATCAAAGAACAAGTAAATCATTCCAAGGATCACTATAGTTAAGGCTAGCTAGAATACTCATACCCAAACATAGATAATCATGTGAATCAAGTCCCTATAAATATACATCAATTCTATAGATAAGAATAACACCCTATAAAGTGAACCTCCCAACTGTGACTAACAAGTCCCTAGGACACTTGGCCTAGGGAGTAGGGGAACACACCATGAGTGAAATACCCAAAAGTATCAATGGATGAGGCCTATTTATACACCTTCCACCTAAGTACCCAAGGATTACTATGTGCTAATTTTTCCAAATCATTTAATCAATATAATGCTTTGAAACCCATTTCATAAATTTATTTCACAATTATTTGAAAATAATTTTTCTTTTACCAAAATAGGGGAAAATCCCCTTTTATAAAAAACCAATTTTCACACAAAAAATCAATAAATCATGTCAATTAATTTATAAAACAATTTTTAAGACCAAATTATTCAAGGTTAATACAATATAGGCTAGAGAGGGAACCACCTAACTCAAACTCAGGTCTCACACCAAAAGTGTTGGGATCCACAACCACCGAAAGAAATGCACAACAAAAAACAAAGGCCCTATCAATGAATATCACACTTTAGAATTGTATTCCATAATAGAAAAGGTCGATGGAGAGGTTAGGTCACACATAACTCAAAGGACCCACATGCTTCACTACAAACAACATGAGGGTTAGCCTCTAGGAGAAGATCTCACCATGGATCTAGAAAAGATCAAGAAGAACATCACCAAAGATAAATGGATCCAAAAAACACAACATAATTGTGTTTCCATGACCAAAGGTAATAAAGAAGTGTAAAGATCACTTACCTAGAGAGAAGTGACACGACCTCCACAAAGATCAATTGGTGAACAAATTGATCCAAAAGGAGAGGAGATCACCAAAATAACATAGGTGAACACTAGGGTTCAAGAGAGAAGCCTACACGTCGAATGGGAAAAGAATAATATGTGTGGTGTGATAAAAACTACTGGTCCTGAACAATTCATGATGTGAATCCCTTTCATAATGTGAATTTCACGATTTACAAAATACACTGAAAAAAGCACTGCTACTAGTTGAATTAAACATCGATCAACCATTTCAAAACCTGAACCAATTTTATAGATTATAAAATTTCCATGATCTAAAATAGTTCATGAAATCTACCCAAAAATGGATTCAAAACATGTAATCAGCTTATGATGTGAATGTGTCCAACAAGTAGTACAATATACAGGTTCTACAAAAAACATAGAAAACCCCCCAACACAACTTGGACCCCAAAGAAAATTCTTTTAATCCTTAGACACATTTATAACCATAATCCATTAATTGAAACATACATACATCCCCAAACTTTAAGTTATTTTCCTTGAAAAATTCTCTCCATCCTTGAAAGGCTTGAAACACACCCAATGAAAAGGGGAAACCGAAATAGAGATAAGAAGTACCAAAAAGGAGGCAATGAGATGTTAAAATCTCCCCACTATAATACTTTCTCTCCCCAAGAAGTCATGTGGAGGAAGGTTTCTTTGGAAAGAGGTGAGGCCACTATTCCCTAACTGTCATTTCATACTCCCAAGTCTTATAAGAATCTAATTCATGTTTCCATTACACTATGAATGGTGGAATAAACTTCCCATGAAAGTCTTTAAAATAAGAATAAATTATCTCCATTGGATTCAATATAATGGAATAATCTCACTCTATATCAATATCTTACTAACTTAGAACATTAAAGGGATCAGGATGATACTTTTTGAGTTGATATATATGGAAAACATCATGAACACCTATCAACAGAGCCGGTAGTTTCAATCAATAAGAAACCTTACCAATATGCTCAGAAACCTAAAATGGTCTAATAAATATCAAATCTATATTTCCTTATTTCCCAAGTTAAAAATGACCTAAGCAAGGATAAACCTTCAAGAAAACCCATTCACCAACTGAAAACTAAAAAAGACGATGTCAACTATTTGCGTATGATTTTTTCCAACTCTGAGTTGTAACAAGACATCGATGTATATCTTGAATCCTCATAAATGTATCTTGAACAAGACTTAGTCCCATAAGAGAGGCCTCACCCACCTCTAACCAAAAAATATGTTACCTGCACGGGTGACCATAAAAATCCTTTAAGGGGGCCATTCTGATTAATGACTGATAACCATTATTATATGAAAACTCAATCAGTCCCAGGTGTCTATCCCATAATCCACCAATATCCAAGACACATTCATAGATCACATTCTCAAGGATATGAATATCTTGATCTGTCTGACCATCTGTCTATGGATGATAAGTTGTACTTAACCTGACCTGATTCCCCATTTCCTCCTAGAGACTCTTCCTGAATTGGGAGTAAAACCAAGGATCCTTGTCCAAAATAATGAAATATAGAACCCCATGTAACCTCACTACCCCTTGCACATATAGATTACCCAAATTTTCAACTTTAGTGGTGTCCCTGATTGGAATGAAATGAGCTTATTTATTTAATCGATCAATCATGACCTAGATAACATTATTCCCTTAAATATTTCATGGTAATATAACAAAAAATTACCTGGACACATCATCCCATTTAAAAATTGAAACAAAAAGAGTTTGGAAAAAAATATAAGGTTTTAGATGCACTACCATTATCTGTTGGTAGGTTTAAAAATGTGACACATAATCTGTAATGTCATGCTTGATAATTAGCCACTAGAATCACCGTCTCATGTCATAATACATATTTGTAGTGCTCAGATGAATGTACCATGAAAAACTAAGTCATTAAAAAAGAACTAAACTCCTCATAGTTGATGGGATGACAAGCCGATCTCTAAAATAGAGAATATCATTTAAAGGGAGAGACCAACGAGAAACAGTCTCCCCACCATAAAGGATTTCTCAAATTCCTTTGAACTCATCATTCTAATACTGACCCTATAGAATAGACTCAACGAGCGATGATGATAACTGAATAGTGGTCAAAACCATAATTGAAACATTATCCTGAGCATCCATATGTAATAGAGAAAAGAGTACCATAAGGTTACACTATCCCTTCAATTCTAAAACAACATACAATGGAACTTTCTTACTAATAGTATCTACAACAACATTTCCCCTCCCTGAGGTATAGGTGGTTTTGAAGTAAAATGTCTGAAGGTATTCCACCCACCATATTTGTTTGATATTCAAGGCTTTATAAGAAAATATATATCTAAAACTATTATGTTTAGAAAATATTATGAACCTCTACCTAAAGAGATAACATCATTAACATTTAAGCACATGAATAACCATAGAAATCTCTAAATCATGATTGGGGTAAATCTTCTCATGTGACTAAAGATGAAAAGAGATATAGGTTATAACATGATTTCCCCACAAAATCATAAAACTTAGACCAACATTGAAATCATCATAGTATACCATGTACCCATTACTGAGATCAGGTAAGATCAAAATAGGTGATGATGTCAGAAGTTGTTTTAGTTCATTGGAGGAGGACTTAGATTTCAAATCCCATCTGAACTTCACCCCTTTCATAGTAAGAGTAGTCAATGGTGACACCAATTTTGAGAAATCCTTAAAGAACCATCTAAAGTATCTAAAAATACCAAGGAAGTTCTAAATCTCAAATACATTCCATGGCTCCTCCCATGACAAGACAACCTTTAACTTCTTAGGATTGACTAATAATCCATGCTCAGGAATCACGTGTTCTATGAACTTTACTTCTTAGATATAAAAACTACATTTAAAAATATTTACATACAAATGGTGACTTATTAGGATTTTAGAAACCAAAATTAGATGGTTCTTGTACTCATGCTCAGATCTTGAATAAACCAAAATTTTATCCACAAAAACTACCAAATAAGTGTCAAGATACTAATCAAATATTTGGTTCTTTAGATCCATAAAAACTATAGGATCATTGGTCAGAACAAAACAAATCACAAGATATTCATAATGTCCATACCTGTTAGTGAAATATATCTTTGGTATATAAGACCCCCAAACTCTGAGTTGATGATGACCCGATCGAAGATCGATCTTCAAAAAAAAATCCCCTTTAACTAATAAAAAAATCATCCATGTAGGGAAAAGGGATATTTATTCTTAACCATAAACTAGTTCAACTTCCAATAATCCATGCACAAAATTAGTGGACCATATACCTTCTTGGTAAATATAAATGGGGATACGTAAGAAAAAAAAGGGAAAACAAAACCTTTCACCATCAGATCATCCAAATAAATCTTGATCTCTTTTAGATCCAATGGTTCCATGAGATAAGAGGGTATTAAGATAATATTCATACCCTATATTAGATCAATAATAAACTCTACCTCCCTGTATATAGATAGAGTAGAGAAGTCATCTGGGAAGACATCATAAAAATCCTTGAAAATGAAGGGAAGATCACCAATAGTGGAAACAACATTGGGACCAACTGTAACAATAGATAACAAACTCCCAAGATCTGGGTGGAAAGGTCCTACATGACTAGACCTCAAATCTCACTCTCTATGAAACACCCAATAGATCTCATCAGTAGTAAGGAATGAGACACACTAATGATAATAATCAACCTCAGTACAATGAGTGATGATCCAATCCATCTTGATGATGATATAAAAAAATCTAAATCATGAATAAAGAAATCCCATACTAACTCTGCATCAACTATCAATAGTGAACAAGAAGGATACTAAAACCCTTGTTCCTTACTCTTCCCAATTGGTGTCTCTAAATCTATAATAAAGGATATGAGATCCATTAGAAGTTTAGTAAAATAAAAAACAAGAAGAAATAAATGAGTGGGAGGAACCAATATCAAATAAAGAAACTTCTACAAAAGATTCAATAAATATGGTACTTATAACTATCACTGGACTCACGTTAACCTCCACCAGGAACTCATTCACTATATAAATGTGATTCAATCTTGAATCCTGTGGCTAGAGACCTATAGACTTTAAACCATTTGAAAGTTACACTATGGACTTTTGGGCCAATGATCCTTGAATTTAATGAGGCATATACATATCCTAATAGAATATCTGTAAATGGCTGTAGTGACCACAACCTTTGCACATATTTGAAAGTGAGGAATAGGAACACTGGATGTGCCCAAACTTTCTACACTGATAGAAAGTCAGGGGAACACTACTGGCTATAACTGATGGTGAAGAGGAGGCTTAATACTAAGAACCACCTCTACCAACCCTATGAGGATCATGTCACATCCTCTTCTTCCCATGAATGCTACCGAAGCTTCCACTATTTAGAAGAGAAGTGCCATGATAGACAACATTTCATGCTATATCCATATCTACCATCATTTCCCTATCTAATGTTTCTGAAAAGTTACATATATTGTGTATTAATACCTACAATATGATATCCAATTGAAAAACCTGATGGTAATTCTAAGCCTCCATCTAATCATTCTTCACTACTTTTAGATCAAAACAAACTAGCTTCGTGAATCGATTGGTGTACACCGACACTGATTGATCTCCCTACTGTAAAGAGAGTAACTTCATATAATTATCTATCACCAGAGACTCTAGAAATATCTACTGGAAGAAGTGGGTCTTGAAATCATTCTAGTCCAAGACCAAGTACCTATCTACCTGTACCATGGAATCCCACTATCGCTTACTGGGACCCTCAAGTCTGAACACTTAATACTTCACCTTGATATTCTCAGGTGTATCCAGGAAGTTGAAGATATGATAAATCTTATCTATCCAGTCCTTGATCTCTTGGGGCTCATTCCTACCCTTAAAGGATAGTGTTTTCTCACATAATACACTACTGGAAAATAGCCCTATACCCATGGTTTTGGAAGACCATGGGTATATGTATAGTATACAGACCTATACCCACAGTTTTGAAAAAAAACGTGGGTATAGATATTTTTTGATGACCTATACCCACGGTTTCTAAAACTATGGGTATAGGTGTTTCTTTCAAGTCCTATACCAATAGTTTTATGAAAACCATATCCATAGGTTTTTTTTGAAGACTTATACCCAAGGTTTTTTAAAACTATGAGGATACCTTTGGTGGGGAAAAAATATGCGGGAAACAAAAAATAATTGGTGGGAAAACCTATTACCATGGTTTTACATCCTATACCCACAGTTTGAATTAATATATTTAAAGGAATAAAAATATTTAGAAAAATAAACTGCATAGGATAGTTGGTGAGGCACTCTTTGTTACTTGCTGCGGTCGGGGGATCAAATCTCACTGAATGTTTTTTTCAGATACAAAGAGCTATAATAATATATTAAACTAGTATATATTTATTTAAATGAAAGCAGTGTAGACGGGTTGGTTAGTCGTGACAGATTTCGAGAGAAAGGTTGGGGATCGAAACCTGCAACCATTTTTTTCCTAATATAGATATATATTAATATATTTATCCAAATATTGATATATATAATCATAAGTGCCATAGAATAGTGGTGAGGCGCATCTACTGAAAAGGCCAGGTGTTGGATATCATGTGTTCAACACCCATAGGTTTAATTTTTTGTATAATTAATACCCATGATATGAAAACTGTGGGTAAAGCCTTTGAAAATGTGGAAATGGGTATGAGGATTTTACATCGTGGCAAAAAAATCTATACCCATGGTTTTACAAATTGTGAGTATAGGATGGGGACCTATCCTGACACCTCAGTTGCCCACGGTTTTGGGGGTTATACCCACGGTTTAAAACCATGGGTATAGGTCACTTTTCTAGTAGTGATAACTCCTGAGATCAATCCATTTATCTTCCATCTCCTGGATATACCTCAATAAATGTTTTCTGGACTTTTGTACATTTTGGTCAATGACACAAACTTCTCGAATGATATCCTTGATAAGATTCTGATCTAGGGGTGGATCCCCTTAAGGATCATCCACTACTCCCTCCTGTAGAACCCATGTAATACATCTCAGAGTCATGTCACTACACACCAAAAACATAAGAAAAAAATAAAACATAGTAATCATAGTTCAACCTATAAAACCATAAGTAAAACTTAGATTAAGATCAAGAACTCAGCACAGGAGACATACATCCCAAAATCTCATGGTAACTTGAGTATCTTCATGATAAGATCTGGACAGACACTCACCATAACCTACCTCTCAAGTTTTGAAAATCCTATCTCCAATCCACCAAACATCCAAAGATAAGGACTCTTGAGGAAAAACCACCTTTGATACTAATTTACAATGAATCGACCTAGGTTACCCTCAAACCTGGAACCTGATCAGATCCACCACATACCCAAAGGGAGTTCCTGATCCCCACGGGATGGATACTAGAACCTTTGAATCAAACAATAGCAAGAGGGAATTATTTCGACCAAAATAAATCAAACAACATGGAATATATATATATATATATATACAAAGTAGAGAGAAATAAAAAAATAAAGTAGAAAAATATATTCCATAACACTAAAAGAAGTCAATAGAAATGATACAACTCAATCAATTAGAACAACCCAAATTATATGTACAACAAAAAAGGACATCTATAACAAAAACTGACTACTCCATGTGATAATTTGGGCAAGCTCCCACCATCACACCACTATCTACCCAAACTCAGCTGATAGATACCTCACCACCTCACTATGGTGCCTTTCATTTTCCAACATAAAAATACATAACAAGGTCTACACACCACCAAAGGGGTATGGAGAGTGTGAGATAAACAAGAACAATAGTATCCCATGTAGGTTTTTTTATGACAAGTTTTTGTATAAAAATCCTAACATGCTCAAATTTAATGACAATAAGGAATGATAATCAGTTAAAAAAAATTTATATTGAAAGAATGGTAAAATATTCCACTTTTTCCAAATTTCTAAATAATCTAGGTAAAATAGTTTCAAAGAATATCATATATATAAAAGTATTTCAAATTTAATCAGTACAAATCAAGGCATAGTTAAATCATGACAAGGATCACTAAAACTCAATATAGCTAGAAAAATCATACCTAAATATAAACAATCACGCACATCAAGTCCCTAGACATATGCATTAAATATAGATATTAGGGGAAAACCCTATAAAGTGAACCTACCAACAGTGTCTAAAAATTCCGTAGTGTTGAGTCAAAAGTTACTTTCAACTTTCCATTCCATTAGTTTTGGAAATCACAAACACCTTCTTAAAAATATGTTCACTAAATTTTATATCCCTATTTTTTGTATGTTTTTTAAAAAACATTATTTTATCCTGAATTATGAAATAGTTATATTATAATATGAATATATACTTCAATTCCTCAATATGATTCATCAAAATAAAGGTGTGTTTGATACATCAGACCAACCTATGTTCTGACCAGTGGTAAGACTTATGTCTTATCTATCAAACTGACAAAAGTCGCGACCATCGAACTGACATTGGTACTGATACATCGGACTGGACTTTGTTTAGTTAATAATATTGACAATTAGTAAGTAATTACATTGGACTATAAATAAGTTTAATCAGAATACATAGAGATTTATTTCTATTAGATAAAATATAGAAGATAATTATAATTGTACTATACTAAATGATGTTGGAAATTTCATTATAGCTAAGCTGTAAAGTGCAAGAAGTATGAGGCTATTGAAACTAACTCTAAAATATAACCATTAGAGGATTTCCTATAAATATAAGGTCATTTGAAGAGTTTTTAGTTGATGCATTCGCAACTCAAATTGTTTGAGGAGTGATCTACATGAACTTCTCATTCATAATCATCGTAATTATTTAGATAGTTGAAGTTTTGAGGAATAATTTTCAGGTTTTATAATGACCCTAGACCTTTTCACATATTATTACATTATTTTAAACATAATTAACAATAAAATTACAATCCCAGTATTGTAAATTCTAGTGCCTTTGGAAGACTAGGTACGTAAAACTGAAAATATGGGACTAAATAAAACATTTCATTATTTATTATCCATTATGAGATTCTAACTTCCTTTGATCCCTTTATTCTTCATAGGATAACCCGAGGATAACATGAACAAAGTAACGAGCTAAAAATCCCTATAAGGGAATAAACATAAGAATGAAACATATCACATGGGTTATAAATCAAAACATGATTACATAAAAGGCATGTAACATGAATAAACATAAGGAGGAATAACATGTATAACACAAGATTATATAATCATGGGGTCATATTAATGTGGAAGCAACATAAAATATGAATTTAGCATTATTCAAGGCTCATTTCACATAGAGGATCATGATTCAAGGATTTTTGAACAAAGAGGAGAATGAGTCATGGATAACAACCAAGACCATTGCACATAGAGCACAAGTCAAGGCTAACCACTAAGACCATTTCATATAACATATCATGAGACTAAACATTACCCAATTCATTGGAGCACTATCTGGGTGAATCCATCATAACACATTCATGAATATGTTTTCCACCTAAAGAATCATTATAAGGAATCAAATATAAACATAAGTGTTACCCATGGTAACAATTGGGTATCATAATCATGTCAAAAAGGAATAACATAAGGAAATATCACAATAGTGTCCATGAAAGAAAGGATTTAAATTATACATTGAAATTAATAATGTAAAATAGGTATAGATCATGATAAGTGATGTCAAATTTAAGTGAATTCATGTAAAAATGGTGTTTAAGAAACTTTAGAAATAAAACATTTTAGTGCGATTTAAGGAAAATATTAAAGATAATTTTAAGAAGAAAAGGAAATAATATTTTATATATAACCAGAAGTGAACAAGGAAATTTTTCATTATAAAATGGGTGATTTTGGAAAAATAATTTTTTTAAAACAGATTATATAGTGCACTTGAAAATGTATAGTAATTCCGGAAGTTCCCTTAAATCAAGTTTTCTTATCGGGAAGGATTGAGTAGAGAACCATTTAAAAACATGTATATCCCAAAAAAATAAGGGTGAATGGATCTTGATACATGATTTTGGAACATATCCACATAATTTAGAAGATATACATAAAAATAAAAGAGAATTTAATTTAGGTAAAAAGAGAGAAAGAGTAACCTCAAGGAATAATGGAGGTTCAGGTAGAAATCCCATACCTTATGTCCGAACTGATTCTCCAATTGATATTAATATCCCAAATAATAAAATTATACTAGTTAATTAATAAGTATAGAACAATTTATACATGTATTTGATTTATTATTACTTTATTAAGTTCATTTATGGCCTTTTTATGGGTTAATAAATTCAATTTCATCATTTAGAAGCATTGATTTCCTTGGTTTTCATGATTGGTTTACTTGTATATGTGAACGGAAAATCATGTATAATGAGGATAATTGTCGAGGAATAAACTTATATATTATTAAAGAACTTATATAATATTAAAATACCATTTTCTTTCAAGAATTTAGGGCGATTAATTAGATAAATCATTAATGATAATCGTTTAGATTAATTTAGAATTTTTTGATCACAAGGAACTCATTTTGTCTTATAAATTAATATCATGTGTACAAAATGATTAAAGAACATTAAATAAGATATGATAAATATATTATAATCTGGTTCAACCTTAAAAATGTTTTCATGGCTAGCCTTGAATATGTAATTTAAAGATGAAAGCACATCATCCATAAAGGTGGTAAATCATCACCTCACAGACGATGTTTTCATTCTTAAAGAAAAAGAGATATGATAATAGATTTGATGAATAATTATTCCATAAAAATTATAAAATTCTATTATATTTAATATACTATAGTTTTGAATCCATTTGTATGAGGGAATGTGTGTAGAGAAAAATATAAGAAAGGAAGTTGAAAAGAAATTGAAAGAAAATGGAAGAGGGTTTTACCCCTTGATTCCTTCTTTTTGAGAACCTACTAGGGAATTGGTTTTGGTATTTTGTTAAAAAAAATCTCCTGGACAAGGGGTATAGGTTTGGTAAGAGTATTGGAAAGAATATAGACAAGAATCAAGACTTGAGAGGTGTGAGGAGAATAGGTGGTGAGGGGTGGTATTTGTAGTGGAGGAGATGGGTGTTTTCTTATTATTTAATTCATTAGTTTATTATTTTTCTCAAGATAAGAAATATTGATGATTAATGAGACTAAATATATTAATTATATCATTTGAGTTCAAACCAATTGTGCTTACATCATCCATGACTCAATGAATAGTTTATTTAACTTATAATGTATATATACCATAAAGTACCGTATTTTACTATTCACAAAATTCATGTATTTTAGAAAAATCCCCAAAATTCACCATTATCATTTTTCAATGTATAGAATTAAAAAATGAACTCCATTTTAAGAAAATTATTTTCTAAATATAAGAATTATAATTTTTAATTAAAAAATCATTTCCTTGGAAAATACAATTTTTTAAAATTAAAACTGCTTTTCTAACACTTTGAAAAATTAATTAGGGTCTCATAAAATTATCTTATAAAAATAATACATCAAAATAATAATTTATGAAATTTTTTTTTGAAAATAAAATTTATTTTAAATTATTAAATTAATCATAAAAATTTAATTAAATATTTATGACCTATAAAAATACCAACACTTAATTAATAATTTTTAAAAAACTTATTTACTTATACAATGATATAATTATATCATATTACCATTTATAAGATGAATAAATTGTATTTATACTTTCATAGGAGATTTTACTATTTATTTGGTCATATTAATATATAAGGGTAACATTACTATTCTAAATGGTCAAGTTACTATTCACCAAAAAATTAAGTTGACCCTATCAGACTCTAAATATCTTACTGATCTCAACCGCTTATGTCTGTTTTTTGAAATTCAATTCATATAAGTGGAAAATTTTTGTTTAACATATAGGTTATAACCATATCCTTTAAATAATTATAAAAAATGTGGTGTTTTGCGGAGACTCAGTGTTTCTTGTATTACATGCTATATAAAATTTATTTATAAATCCTTGGGGTGTTACATTCTTCCCCCCTTATGAAATTTCACCCTTGAAATTTCCTTTTACATTATAAGTTGAAAACAGGTGAGGGTACTTATCTTATTTCCATCCATTGAATAGAAAAGAAAAATAAAATTAGGTGGGATTGAATACATCACTAATTAGGGTATAAAAAAGAAACATTGAACATAGAAGGATAAAATTGTAAATGAAAAGTATATACTAACTTGTGATTCCCTAGGTTTCAATCTAGGTTATCCATGATCTATTTCCTAACATATATTCTTATGAGATTTTTATGTTCCCTTAATAATGGTTTGTAATGAACTTATAAATTTACCAAATAATATCCCCCAAAAGTGTCACACTAGGTGCACAGTAAGGCCCATTTTCATGTACAAGTTTACCCTGAGTCAGGCCCGGAACACCTTGTCAAAGTTGTTACTCCTAGGTACATCTATGTCGGAACCATGTCTACTTGTAGTATCTAGACAGGGATGAATTTTCTTGATAAACCACTTACTCTATAGTTACCAAAATTTAGGGATGTTTTCTTAGACTTAGTCTTATCCCTAAGGTTCTTACTAAAGTGCTATATTCCTAATCCCCAAAAAACTAAACCTTTCCTTTATACCAACTATAGAGACCCTAGCCTTTTTCACATATTATTACATTATTTTAAACATAATTAAATATCAAATTACAAGCCAAAGATCGTAAATTCTAGTGACTTTGGAAGACTAGGTACATAAAACAGAAAACATGGGAGTAAATAAAAAATTTCTTTATTTATCATCCATTATGATCTCCTAACTTCATTTAATCCCTTAATTCTGCATAGAATAACTTGGGGATAACATGAACAAAGGAATGAGCTAAAAATCCCAGTAAGGTAATAAACATAAGAATAAAACATATCACATGGGTTAGAAAGAATAACATGATGACATAAAAGGCATGGAACATGAATAAACATAAGGAGGAATAACATGTATAACATGGGATAATATAATAATGTAATCATAGTAATGTGGTAGAAACATAAAACATTAACTTAGCATGATTCAAGGCTCATTGCACATAGAGGATCACAATTCAAGGCTCATTTCATATAGAGGAGCACGAGTCAAGGCTAACCACCAAGACCATTACACATAATGTCTCATGAGACTAAACATTACCCAATACATTGGAGTTCTATCTAGGTGCACCCATCATAACATGTTCATGAATATGTGTTCCACATGAATAATCCTACATAAGGAACCAAACATAAAATATGGGTTACCCATGGTAAGAATCAGGTATCATAATTTTGTCAAAAAGGATTAACATAAGGTAATATCACAATAGTGTCCATGAAATAAAGGATTTAAATAATACATTTACATTAATAAGGGAAAATAGGCATAGATCATGATAAGTGATATCAAAATGAAGTAAATACATATAAAAGGGGTGTTTAAGAAACTTTAGAAATAAAACATTTTAGTGCGATTTAAGGAAAATATTGAATAAAATTTTAAGCAGAAAAGGGAATAATATTTTATATAAAAACATAAGTGAACCAAGAAAGGTTTCATGATAAAATTATTGATTTTTGAAAAATAATGGTTTCATAAAATAGATTATATAGTGAACTTGAAAATGGGTATGAATTTGGGAAGTTCCCTTAAACCGGGTTTGCATATCGAGAAGGATTGAGTAGGGAACCTTTTAAAAACATGTATATACACGAAAAAGAAGGATGAATGGATCTTGATTCATGATTTTTTAAGATATACATAGAACTTATAATATTTAATTAAAAATAAAATAGAATTTAATTTGTGTAAAAATAGAGAAAGAGTAACCTGAAGGAATAATGGAGGTTTAGGTAGAAATCCCTTACCTTATGTCTAAAACGATTTTGAAATTGATCTAAATGTCATGAATAATAAAATTATATTCATTAATTAGTAATTTAAGAACCATTTATACATTTATTTGATTTATTATAACTTTATTAAGTTCATTTATGACCTTTTTTATGGATTAAGAAATTCAATTTCATCATTTGGAAGCAATGATTTACTTGGTTTTCATGATCGATTTACTTGTATATGTGTACGGAAAATAATTTAGAATGAGGATATTTGTCCAGAAATGAACTTAGATTTTGTTAATGGACTTATAAAAATATTAAAATTCCATTTTTTTCCATAAGTGATGGCGATTCATTATATAAATCATTAACGATAATCGTTTAGATTAATTTAGCATTTTTTGATAACAACAAAATTATTTTGTTTTATAAATTAATATCATGTGTACAAAATAATTCCAGAACATTAAATAAGATATAATAAATATATTATAATATAGTTAAACCATAAAAATGGTTTCATTTCCAAATTTTAAGATGCAATTGAATGATGAAAGCACATCGTCCAAGAAGGTGGTAAATCGGCACCTCACGGACAATGTTTTCATAATTAAAGTAAAAGAGAGAGGAGAAGAGATTTGATGAATAATTATTCCATAAAAATGATAAAATTATAGTATATATAAGATAATATAGTTTTTATTACATTTTTATGAGGTTAGGTGTAGAGAGAAAAATTAAAATAAAGGAACTTGAAAAGAAATGGAAAGAAAACAGAAGATGGTTTTACCTGTTGATTCCTTCATATGGAGAACCTCATTAGCGAATTCGTTTTTGTATTTTGTTAAGAAAAAAATATCCTGGATGTGTGGGATATCTTTGGGAATATTATTGGACATAATATATAAAAGTCACAAGGCTTAAGAGATTTGAGGAGAAGTGGTGGTATTTATAGTGGAGGAGAGGAGTGTTTTCGCATTATTTAATTCATTAGTTTATTATTTTTCTCAAGACAAGAAATAATGTTGATTATTAAGACTAAATACAATAATTAGATCATTTTAGTTTGAAACAATTATGCTTAAATCATCCATGACTCAATTAATATTGTATTTAACTTATAATGTATATATACCATAAATTACTGTATTTTACTATTCACCAACAATTCAAGTATTTTAGAAAAATCCAAAAAATTAACCCTACATTTTTTCGACATGTAGAATTAAAACATTAACTAAATTTTAGTAAAATAATTTTCTAAATATAAGAAATATAATTTTTAATTAAAATCATCATTTACTTGGAAAATACAAATTTTTAAAATTAAAACTGCTTTTCTAGCACTTTGAAAAATTAATTAAGGTCTCATAAAGTTATCTTATAATATTAAGACAAAATAATATTAATTTATGAATAAATTTTATGAAAATAAATCTTCTTTTAAATTATTAAATTATTCAAAAAAATATATAATTAAATATTTATGACCTATAAAAATACTAACACTTAATTAATATTTTTTAAAACACTTATTTACTTATACAATGATATAATTATATCATATTACCATTTATAAGATGATGAAATTGTATTTACACTTTCATAGGTGATATTACTATTCATTTGGTCATATTACTATTCATAAGGGTAACATTACTATTCAAAAGGGCCAAGTTACTATTCATCAAAAAATTAAGTTGATCTTATCAAACTATAAATATCTTATTGATTGCAACTTTTTATGCCCGTTTTTCTAAATTATATTCACATAAGTGGATAATTGTTTTTAATGTCTAGGTTTTAACTATATCCTTTAAATAATTATAAAAACAATGTGTTGTTTTGCAGAGACTCCATGTTGCGTTCATTATAGGCTATATCAAATTTATTTTTAAATCCTTGGGGTGTTACATTCTTCCCCTCTTATTAAATTTCACTCTAAAAATTTCTTTTTACATTATAAGTTGAAAATTGGTGAGGGTACTTATCATATTTCCATCCATTAACTAGAAAATAAAAATAAAATTTGGTGGGCTTGAATATATATCTAATTAGAATATAAAAAGGAAACATTGAACATAGAAGGATAAACTTGTAAATGAAAAGTACGTCCTAAATTGTGATTCCCTAAGTTTCAATCTAGGTTATCCATTATCTATTTGCTAACATATATTATTATAGGATTTTTTTGTTCCCTTAATAATGGTTCACAATGAGATTATAAATTTAACAATGAATATCCCCGAGGAGTGTCAAACTAGGTGTGCAGTAAGACCCATTTTTGTATACCATGTTACCCCGAGTGAGGCCCAGAACACGTTGTAAGAGTTGGTACTCCTAGGTACATCTATTCTAGAACCAAATCCACTTGTAGTGTCTAAAAATAGATGTATTTTTATTGATAAAACACTTACTCTATACTTACCAAAATTTATGGATGTTTTCTTAGACTTAGTCTTATCCTTGATTTTCTTACTAAAGTACTCTATTCCTATTATCCAAAAATAAATAAAATTTTACTCTGATACCAACTATAGAGACCCTAGCCTTTTTTACATATTATTACATTATTTAAAATATAATTAACTATCAAGTTATAATCCAAGGATCATAAAGTCTAGTGTCATTGGAAGACTAGGTACATAAAACTAAAAAATGGGACTAAATAAAACATTTCTTTATTTATCATCCATTATAAGCTCCTAAATTCCCTAGAGCACTTAATTTTGCATAGGATAACCTTGGGATAAATTGAACAAAGAAATGAGATAAAAATACTAGTAAGGGAATAAAGATAAGAATGAAACATAGCACATGGATTAGAATGCATAACATGATGAAATAAAAGGAATGGAACATGAATAAAAATAAGGAGGAATTAAATATATAACATGGGATCATATAATCATGCAATCAAAGTAATATGGAAGCAATATAAAACATGAATTTATCATAAGTCAAGGCTTGTTTCACATATAGAAGCACGAGTCAAGGTTCATTGTACACAGAGGAGCACGAGTCAAGGCTAACCACCAAGACTGTTTCACATGGAGTACAAGTAAATGATAACCACCAAAACCATTTCACATAACTTCTCATGAGACTAAACATTACCCAATGCATTGGATCACTATCTGGGAGGAACCATCATAATATGTTCATGAATATTTGTTCCACTTGAAAAATCATACATAAGGAATGAAATATAAACATAAGGGCTACCCATGGTAAGAATTAGGTATCATAATCTTGTCAAAAAGGAATAACATAAGGGAATATCACAATACTGTTCATGAAAGAAAGGATTAAAATCATACATGGACAATCCAAAGAGAAAATAGGAATATATCATGATAAGTGATTTCAAACTGAAGTGAATACTTGTAAAAATGGCATTTAAGAAACATTAGAAATAAAACATTTTAGCATGGTTTAAGGAAAATATTAAAGATCATTTTATTTATAAAAGGGAATAATATTTTATCTAAAACCATAAGTGAACCAGTAAACTTTTCATAATAAAATGAGTTATTTTGGAAAAATAATGGTGGCTTAAAATATATTATAGAGTTCACTTGAAAATTGGTAAGAATTCGAGAAGTTCCTTTAGATTGGGTTTGATTATCGGGAAGGATTGAGTAGGGAAACTTTTAAAAACATGTATATCCCCAAAAAATAAGGATGAATGGATCCTGATACATGAATTTGGAACATATCCACAACATTTAGAAGATGCACATAAAAATAAAAGATAATTCCATTTGGGTAAAAAGAGAGAAATATTAACCCGACTGAATAATGAAGGTTTGGGTAGAAATCCCTCAATCTTTCTCTATTTTTACCCAAATGAAATTCTCTTTTATTTTTATGGAATAATTGAGGTTTAGGTACAAATCCCTTACCTTATGTCTGAAATATTTTTCACTTGATCTTATTTTCTTAAATAATCAAATTAGATTCATTAATTAATAAGTCTAGAAATATTTATACATCTATTTTAATTATTATAACTTAATTAAGTTAATTTATTGCCTTTTTATGGGTTAATAAATTCAATTTCATCATTTTTAAGTGTGGATTTCCTTGGTTTTAAAGATTGGTTTACTTGTATATATGTATGGAAAATCATATAGAATGAATATATTTGTCTATAACTGAACTTATATATTATTAATGAAATTATAGAATATTAAAATACCATTTTGTTTGCAAAAGGGAGGGTGATTCATTATAGAAATCATTAAAAATAATTGTTTAGATTAATTTATATTTTTTGATCACAATGAAATCATTTAATTTTATAAATTAATATCATGTCTACAAAATGATTCTAGAATATTATATAAGCTTAAATAAATATATTATAATCTGGTTCAACCGTAAAAGTGGTTTTATGACCATCATTTAAGAAGGAATTGAAAGATGAAATCACGTCGTCCATGAAGGTGGTAAATCAGCGCCTCACAGATGATGTTTTCATTCTTAAAGTAAAAGAGAAAGGAGAATAGATTTGATGAATAATTATTCCATAAACATGATAAAATTCTAGTATATTTAATATAATTTAGTTTTCATTCCATTTTTATGAGGGGAGGTGTGGATAAAAAAAGAAAATAAATGAACTTGAAAAGAAATTGAAAGAAAACGGAAGAGGGTTTTTGTAGAGACTCGTATCTTGACGTACATTGACTTTACATTACTTTTGCGGAATACTTAGTACATAACAAAAACACACACACAAGGATCGTAATAGTTTAGTGTCTTTGGAGACTCGGAACGTAATCTTCTAATCGTGGTGAAAGATCTTCAATATCTCCCATAAAGATCTTCCCTTTTTTTTACCTAAAAACCTTTCTTTATATCCTGGGGAAAAGAAAATATAAAAGGGTGAGCTCAAATGCTCAGTAAGGGTAAACAAAAGAAATATCAATCACATCATATACATAAGAACATAGCTTTTGGAAATCTTAACCTGCAAAAGAGCTCATAATATCATAACATGGGATAAATCATAGAAGTGAAAATGAAATCATAACTTAAAACATTACTCATTGTGGCATACACACATAATCATAGAGAATCATTTCTTGTTAGTCAAGACTCATTGCCAAGACTATCTTAGTGGACAAAGTCCCTTTCTGAATCGAGTAATCCTCGTTTCAGTCCTGTTTCACTGAACCGGTATAACCTACCATTCCAGCCATGTCTATCTCATGAGATATAAAATCTTTACCCAATGCATTGGAGGGAGATATAGGTCCCACCCATCTCTTAATGAATCCTATCTTATGTGTGCCACAAAATCATAAATCATACATCATTGCATAACCCATGTAATAAAAATGGGATTCTTAAACAACATGACATCATAAAACCATTCATATAAGATAAAGGAATTCGTAAACATAATTCCATCACAACATAGTCAAATCGATGTAAAAATATGGATAGAAACAGAACCCTTTATTATCTTATATGGAAAATAATTTTGATAAAACACTTGAATTGAATTCTTGAGGAAAATATCCTTTCTTCTTCAAAATCAATTTCTTTTCACAAAACATCATGAAATTTTAAAAGAAAGAGATTTTATTGAAAATAGTCATGAAATCTTTTAGAGGAAGCTTCATGAAAATAAGGCTTTATAAAACAGTATAAATCCGTTCGTTCCGTATAAGTTAAAAAAAACAGTCTTCGTACTTTTGTCGGAAAAGTCAAAAAGTACCTCGTATAAAAAAACGACAAAAGATTCCTTTCATATCTTTTACTAAAAACTCACCGAAGGGTAAAATTGGATTTAAACAATTGTAGGTGGATGGAAATAATATTACATATTGAATAAACATGGATGTGGATGATAAAATACACCCCAATAAATACCAAAGTATAAACAATCTCGGATAAAAATGAGATTGTGATATTTCCCTTACCTTAGGTCCGACTTGCTTTGTAAGTGTCCGAACCTCCTGTATAATGATTTAAATCATGTTATTGACTTATTACAGAATCATATTCATTGTTATGATATCATATATGGTTCACTTATGACATTATATTACCCGTTCTTTTGTAAATTCCATGTTAAAGAAGCGTTTTGGGTAAAATCGTTTCATTTATCTTAGGTGTTTTGACTTGTTGTTCTTGACATCACTATTACTTATATCATGATTTACTTACTTCAAGAATATAAAATATGATTTATATATCATATATATTCAGTATATATATATATATATATATATATAATAGATAGATGAAAAACACCGTTCATGGAGACGGTAGTCCGTACGTACGCATGAACGCTGTTTTACTTTCCTTATTGTCTTGAAATGGAAGTAAGTAGATGACATACATATATATATATATACATAAATCCAGTAACTTTATAATGTCATATATTTCATTATTATTTCTTATATATACTTTATAATCATTCTTTAAATGGTTAACATGGAGAATGAATCTCATCGCGTCGTGGAGACGGTAGTCCGTACGTACGCACGAGCGATGATATCATTTCTATAAATATTGAATTGAATTGGAGTGGATTATACAATATATCAGAATCAATATGATGTTTTAATAACTATGTATAGTTATTCTTTACACCATTATACCCATCCATGTAAGGTGGTGGTGGAAAATAGATTACACCACGGCGTGGAGACGGTATTCCGTACGTACGCACGCGCAGTGATTTCTTTTTCCGTAGGATGGATAGATGGTGAAATAGGGTTGTTTCATACTTATAATTACATATCAGTATATGAGTGATACTGATGTTATTACTTTATAATGAAACAACCTAAGAAGAAGAAGTGGAAGAAGAAATAAAGATGGAAGAATTGGTAACGGTAATTACCTCTTCTTTGAAGTGCCTCTTTGAGACCTCCTCTTAGGGCTCTAAAATTGGTCTTTGAGGAATACCAGAACCTCTAGGATGTTGCTAGGGAAGTGGAGAAGAGATTTTGGCAGGGGTTGGCCGAGCGTGAATGCTCAAATTGGTGTGAGGAGGAGGGGGAGGAGGTGTCCTTTTATAAGGGAGGAGAGGGGCACCTTAGGAATATCTCAAAATATTATTTTATATTAAAGTCAAAATCGGTTTATAATGGTTCCAAAGGGTCTTATTTTGATGCTAAAGTGGGGATGGGTCTAAATCCTATCAACCAATAGAATTTAGACAAGTTTAGGATATTATTTTAACCTTATCAATTAGATTTAACTCTAAGATAAATAATTTAACTTTTACCGTGTCTTTTTGTTTTCTTTCACTATATGGTTAATACACTTACTATAACATGCCAAACGAACCCAAAATTGTATATTATAAATAAATATATCCTTATCTAAGTCATTTGGCCGAACCTTAGATTTTTAGGAATAAAATAACAATTAATAATATAATATTTTATTTAAAAACTATTTTGTGTCAATTTTGACACTATTTGATATATGATTTTTGTGAAAGTCATAACAGAATTAAATGTTCGAACCAAGTTGATTAAATCAACATTAATATATCATAGTAACCTAGAAAATTAGTGGAATTCATAAAAAATCTCAAATTACATTTATTTTGGTGTTTATAACATCAATTATGTCAATATTTCATTAATAAGATAATTACTGCATCATCGTTGTGTCATAAATAAATTAAATTATTTGATGTCTAAAAATTACAAATAAAATACTATCATGTAGGAAATCTTTTTAGCTTTCTAATGAATATTTACAATCTAATTTATCTTATGTATAACCCCATATTAAAAATTATTTACTCATTAAACTTTGATTTTAACTATTTTAACCTTTCTTTAAATAAATTAATAATAAATGTCCTAATCTAATCCAAGTGGGCCTAAATGGTCATATTTTATTCCTAAGTTTGTTTTTGGTCGAATTACACTTGTCCAATAGAATTAGGACATGTGTTTGGGTAATAGTAATATCATATTTACCCTTAGTTACCCTATTTACCATTAACCGCGGTAAAAAAAGTAAAAAGTTACTATTCACCAAAAAATTATTTTCATCTCATTGAACCACATTTTAGTCCTTGATATTAACCGTGGCTCTCGGATTTTCGAAATTCCATTCACAGAAGCGGTAAAATTAAGTTTTATGCAAAATTCAGTTTTTAACCTACCACTTAGTAGTTTCACTATTCATCAAAAATTGATGTTTTTCAGAACAATGCCAAAATTTCATCCTAAGCTATATTTTATATTCTGAATTCAAAAATAAAGTCTATTTTACCAAATTCATAACATAGAAGTTGCATTAATTAATTTTATAATTAAATCCCGCTGTTAAAACAAATAGCGTGTTTTTAAGAAACAATATATATCAAAAGATTGACACCTGATTATGTCTGGTTTAAATGTGAAATTACATCCAATGACCAACATTGTATTAAATTGTAAAAATATATTCTAAATATACTTTAAAACAACTCAAATTAATAATTTATCACTATTAATTATTTTGATTAAAAAAGTTGTTTTTTAATTATAATTTAGTAATTTTCACTATTCATCAGAATATGAAAGTTATCCGAAAAGTACCAAAATTTCATCTTAGGCTAAATTCGATACTCCGAATCCAAAAATGAAGTCCATTTTGAGAGCTAAAATTTCTAAAATTTTAAAAAGTGGTTATTACTATTCATAACGGCTAGTTTTAATAATATCTTAATAGCATATCGTTGTTTAGCGAAACTTGGTGTTGCGTACAACACACGCTATCGTGTAAGGTCGCGATTGCGTGTAATGGAAGGAAAGTCAAGTATGCGTGTTGTGAAAGCTCCTTTTGGTGTAGCGTACAACACAAGACATTAATAAAATTAAAAAGAATATTTTTTATAAAATCTTGGGCTGTTACAGTTTTACCTTTTGATTCCTTCTTCTTAAGAACCTCCTTAGGGAATTGGTTTTGGTATTTTGTTAAGAAAAAAAGATTTTGTATGTGGGGGAGAGGTTTGGTAATAGTATTGGATAGAATATAGACAATTATCAAGTCTTGAGAGGTGTGAGGAGAAGATGTGGTGAGGGGTGGTATTTATAGTGGAGGAGAGGGGTGTTTTCTCATTATTTAATTCATTAGTTTATTATTTTTCTCAAGAGAAACAATAGTGTTGATTCTTGAGAATTAATAAAGTAATTAGATAATTTTATTTTGAACCAATTATGTTTACATCATCCATGACTTAATGAATAGTGTATTTAAATTATAATGTATATATACTGTAAATTATTGTATCTTAGTATTCACTAAAAATTCAATTATTTCAGAAAACTCCAAAAAATGTACCCTAACCATTTTCTAATGTGTAGAATTAAAAAATGAACTCCATTTTTAGAAAATATTTTTCTAAAAATGATAAATATAATTTTTAATTAAAATCATGCTTTACTTAGAAAATACAAATTTTTAAAATTAAAACTACTTTTCTAACACTTTGAAAAATTAATTAAGGGATTATAAAATTATATTATAATCATAAGGTATCAAAATATTAATTTATGAATACATTTTATGAATTTTTTTAAATAATTAAATTAATCGAAGAAATGTAATTAAATATTTATTAAATATAAAAATACTTACACTTAATTAATAATTTTTAAAAAAATTATTTACTTATACAATGATATAATTATATCATATTACCAGTTATAAGATTATTAAATTGTATTTATACTTTCATAGGTGATGTTACTATTCATTTTTTCATATTACATGTCATGACCCGTCCCCTGGGGCCCATGCCATAACTACCCCAAGCCCGCCTTCCATAGGCCAGGGGTTGGCGACTAGAATCAGAAAGGAATATCCCTAAAATGCGAAGGAATTGCCTTTAAACCGACAAAAACACAGACCATGTACACAATAAGAGAAAACCATGTAGTATAACTGTTGAAAGTAAAAAGTGTGAACTGAAGCCGAATTGGTCAGTATACAAACCCAACTAAAAGAATTAAAAAAGGGAAAACATCTCATGAGGTCATCTACCAAGGATTCTACCTGAAGTGTAGGTACAACTCATCACTGTGGCTCTCCATGTTAACCAGTCACCTCTGTGCACCGTCAAGTCCGGGATCCCAGATCTCGGTCAAAGATGTCTATCTTCTGCACAAGACATAACAAGGTGCGGGCGAAGCCCATGCAGGGGTGAGTATAACAATACCCAATAGGGACCACGAGACCCCCAAGGTCTCCCAGAATTCCATTAAGGAAAAACCACAAAGCATGAACTCAATCACAAATCACAAAGTAAAAGACAACTCACACCAGGTATATAACTTAAAGAATAGGAATAATGATGATTAATCATAAAGATAAATAATATTATTTCGTTGAGAAGTTACATTGCAGAACCATGAAGAAGTTGTTCTATAGCTGATCCACACAGGGTCATAAGTCACTGATCCCCGTAGGGTCTTAATTCGTCGATCCACATAGGGTCGTAAGTTGCTGATCCACGATGGGCCTCTCTAAGGATGGTCCTCGCCGGGTCGCGCTACTACTGATCCACATAGGGTCGTAAGTCGTCGATCCACATAGGGTCATAGGTCGTTGATCCACACAAGGTCATAAGTTGTTGATCCACAGGGTCATAAGTCATCAATCCACATAGGTTTGGAAGTCCCTAATCCATGATGGGCCTCTCTAAGGCTAGTCCTCATTGGGTCATGCTACTGGTGATCTACACAGGGTCGTAAGTCATCAATCCACACAGGGCCACTCTGATGCAGTTCCATAAAGGGGTCTCCCTTCACTTGATAGCCAACCATAGGATTTCAGCACTTGGTGTGCTTGAGTTCTATAGATTCCATTCCTCAAGCCTTCAGTCGAACCTCAACTACCATGAAGTCCCACAAAGAAGTAACCTGAAGAACCGCGATGTCATAAGGGTTCCAACTCAACAAACGACATGTTAATCGGATGCCCTATCTATAAGTTATAGGTATTTTAGTTTCAAGGGCCCGGTTGGAATTGAGTTTGATCCAACCCAGCTATACTACAACTTTATCCAAAACCCAATTGAAGTATCTCAAAAGGACCTCCTCATCCTAAGTGTTCTGACACCATAGATAGTTCATCAAACAGATGTCCGGTTTAGGAGATAGGTCCCTTTAAAAGAAACTGGGGTCGAAATGGGTCTGGCCCAACCAGGTCAGACTAACCTGTCCCGACCCAACCTGGCCCGCTGGGCCTGATTTGAAGTGGCTAGGCCTGACCCGGTTCATATGGGTCTGGTCCACCTTGCTGGCCGCAGGCTCAGCCCGGCCCACCCAGAGGGGTACAGACTGCTGGGCCAAGGAACTAGCCTAGCCCGCTGGCTAGGTGTGGCCCACCAGCTCGGTGCGGTCCGTTCGGGTTCTTCAATCAGTAGCGCCAGTCTGGCGCCACTCCAGCTAACCAGTCCACATGGACCGGTCAATGGTGGGACCAATGGGTCCCGATCCACCCAATATTGTGGCTTGGAGCCATGGTGCCTCCTCTATGACAGGCTATTGGCTGCTACCGCCTCCTCCGCGGCATGGTGCCTACCATCAATGGGGTCAGCGATGGTCAGCCACCCCTGTCCGCTGTGGTACTTGTAGGCATCACCTCTCTCTTTTGTGATCGGTGGGAGACAACCGCTTCTACCACGCCAGCGGTGCTTTTGCGGGATACCGGTAAAGTTACGGTGGTCTGATTTTCTTTCTGTATGTGCCAATGGGCCTCCCAGGATGCCACCTTCATTGAGTGGCCCTCGGTTTCACATTTCCGTCAAGTTGAACATTCACCCATGAAGAATTCATAAAAACCGAGAGTGGCGGAGTGTTCAGACCTTTTTCGGATTGGCCCGTGCCCTCCATGTTAGTTTTTTAACAAGGGAAAGTAATCAAACAAATACCCAGATTAATTTCCCGTAATAACCACCTGAATATTAAATGAATCACGGATCAACCTATTAGTTTTTTTATCCATGTTCAAAATATAATTCAAGAATGAGGTAGGTTGAATAATTAATTCACTTTAAATAAACAAAACCACTACTTGAATACGTTGGATTCACTGAAGGCAAAGGATGAGAATCCGGTGTTCGAATATGTTCGTCGGCATTCGCCGTCGCCCATTGATTTCCGGTTCGAATCCTCAATGGTGTTTTCAAATCTTTGTTCTTCATTGGTGGAAGACGTCGCTGGAATTTTTTCAAAGCTTCCTCTCATAGCTCTCCCAAAACGCATGCCAAAGGTTTGATTAAATAAAATAAAAGGAACCACCTATGTTGTGTTCATTAATGTGGTTCATTAATGAACTACAATTAATGTTCCATTAATCCTATGAGAGTCATGGTTACACAACCAAATGATCATTTCAATAAATGGATCTCAATCAAAGCCTGAAGTTATGATGCAGTCCTTCCACCATCGCTCAATGGTTGCAAAAAGAATAAAATAACTTCTTTAGTTATTTTATTATTATTTTCCAAAAGTCTAAAAAATAACTTTTCCGTCTGACTTTTTTTTGAACAAAGTTAAGATTTACCTAAGCGAATCTTGGCACTGCGAACTCAACTATACTCTTGGATTTTCAATCCGAGAACCAGTTTAAAAGATAGAAAATCCTACCCGCATGTTTACTGAACGTACCTTAAAAAAAGTTCAAAATCCCATTCTGGGCTCTCTGGGCTCAGAATCAAGTGCCATCAATTTTCGTAGTCTCGTAATTATTCCATATAATTAAAAAAGAATTATATAGAATTTACGGGTCTTTAAATTCTCCCCACCTTAGGGATTTACATCCCTGAAATCCACAACAAAAAGCTAAGGAAACAAATGGGGGTACTGAGCATGAATCTGAGCCTCCCACTCCCATGTGTTCTTCTAGAGGTTCCTGTGCTACCACCGAACTTGTACAAGAGGAATCGACCGCCGCCGCAAGACCCACTCCTTTCGATCCTCTATATATACTGGGAACTCCTCAAATTTCACCCCATCATCAATGTCCAGCTCGCCCCAGTCGATGACGTACGGTGGATTATGCATGTATCTCCTCAGTTGCGACACGTGGAAAACGTCGTTCACCCTTTTCATATGTGGGGGAAGAGCTAGGCGGTATGCCACCTCGCCAACTCTACTGAGGATATAAAAAGGTCTGATGAACCTCAGAGATAGCTTGAAGCCCCGACCAAATCTCCATAATCCTCATTGAGGTGAGACCTGAAGGAAAACATAACATCCTTCCTCAAACTCTAAGAGTCTCTATCTCTTGTCTTCATAAGACTTATGCCTACTCTGTTCAATATTCATCCAATACTCGATGATCTGCACCTTCTATGTGGTAGATCGTACCAACTCTGGACCCATAAGTGCTGATTCCCCTAGGTTTGTCCAATATAGAGGTGATCTACACAGTATCTTGTACAAGGCCTTAAACGGTGCCATGACGATGGTGGCGTGATAGCAGTTGTTGTATGTGAACTCTATCAAGGGTAAGTGATCCTTCCAACTACGGCCAAAATCAAGGATGCAAGCATGAAGCATGTCCTCAAGCATCTATATGGTCTGATCTATCTGACCATATGTCTGAGGATGAAATGCAGTGCTCAAATGTATCTAAGTCCCAAACACCTCCTATAATCCCTTCCAAAATTGGGATGTAAAACAAGTGTAATGATCTAAGACGATCATCGATGGAACCCCGTGAAGCTGTACTATCTTCTGTATGTAGAGGCATCCTAAGGCCTCTACTAATCCCTGCTCTCGGATGAGTAGGAAGTGGGCTGACTTGGTGAGTTGTTCAATGATCACTTAGATGGAATCGTGGCCCCTGTATGTACATGGTATCCCTATCATGAAGTCCATAAAGATTCCACTCCACTTCCATTCTGGAACCTCAAGTGGTTGTGCTAAGCCCGCTAGAACCTGATGCTCGGCCTTCACTTGCTTACAAGTGAGGCATCGTGAAACGAACTCTACCACTGCTTTCTTCATCCCTATCCCCTAATATTGATTTCATAGGTCCTGGTACATCTTCTACATGCCATGATATACTGCCAAAGAGGATGTTTGTAAATCCCTCAACACCTCCTATCATAGCGTCACTGGTACCATTATGCATCCTCTGAAAAGGATGACGTGCTCCCCACCTTCAAAAAATTCTTTAGGAGCCTGTCCTGAAGAAATATGAGCACGTCTGGTCTCACAGTCAATGTCCCCAAGCTAATCCTCCCTTACTCACTTAAGAAGTGGGGGAGTGACTATCATATACTGAAGGTAAGCTGCACCATCACTATCTATTAAGGATAACTGCAACACGACTAGCTGCTCTGTCACCTCACTCAGAAACTATAAAACAGACCTCCTACTGAGTTCATCTTCCACCACATTCCCATTCCTAGGAGTGTATACTATCTCAATGTCATAGGCCGGGAGGAACTCCAGCCATCGCCATTGTATCAAGTTTAGGTACTTCTTTTAGAAGATATAAATGATAATCTTGTGATGAAAGTAGATAGTAAACCATTCACCCATCAAGTAGTGCCGCCACATCTTCAAGGAAAAGACCATTGCTGGTAATTATAGGTTAGGGGTAGCATAGTTATTATCATGTTGTATCAATTGTCATGAGCTGTAGGTGATCACATCTTTCTCTTGTGTTAGGATGCATCCTAGTCTGGTCCCTGATGTGTCGTAGTAGACTACATACCCAGTACCCTCTTCTGGAAGTCTCAAGATGGGGGTACTCATTAGTCTCCACCTCATATCCTGGAAACTCCTCTAGCATCTCTCTTTCCACAAGAAAGGATACCCCTTCTTTGTCAAAGATTATAAGGGTGATACTACTCTGTAAAAGTCACGTACAAATCTCTGGTAGTACCCAACCAGTCCCAAAAAACTTTGCACCATGGTCACAATCCTGGGTGGCTCCCAGGCAAGCACTGCCTCTATCTTTTCCAGATCCATAGAAACTCCATACTCTGAGATAATGTTCCCCATAAAGTATACTTCTCGTAACCAGAACTGGCACTTAGAGAGATTAACATAAATATGGTGCTCTCAAAGTGTATCCAGAACTATCTATAGATGAGTGGTGTGCTCCTCCTCTAACTCCAAGTACACCAATATGTCATTAATGAAGACCACCACAAAGAAATCGAGGTAAGGCTGGAAGATCCTGTTCATAAGTCCCATGAACACTGATGAGGCGTTTTTTGTGCTAGAAGGTATTACCAAGAACTCATAGTGTCCATACCAACATCTGAAGGTTGTATTCTGTACATCCTCATCTCATACCCTGAGTTGATGATAGCCTGATCTGAGGTCTATCTTTGAAAACCACTGATGTCCCTTCAGCTGATCAAAGAGATCATCAATCCTTGGGAGTGGATACTTATTCTTCATGGTCACCTAGTTCAGGCACTGATAGTCCATTCAAAGCCTCAAACTCCTGTCTAACTTCTTGGAAAAAAAATTGGGGCTGCCCATGGAGAAACACTAGGCCTTATGAACCCTTTACTCTATAAGTCCTTCAGTTATACCCTCAACTCACGAATCTCCATGGGTGCCATTCAATATTCTGGTGTAGATATCGGTGTCGTACCAGGGTATAGGTCTATGTAGAAGTCTACCTCTTTACGAGGAGGTAGTCCTGGAACATCCTTAGGAAAGACATCAGCATACTGGTCCACCACTACAGGATGACTCAGAATCCTCTCATCAAATACTCTGAGGGTAAGGCTAGCCAACTGATGAGTGATCGGCTACACCCTCCTCCAAGAAAGTCCATCTTGAGCTGCAAATGTTACCTTATCACTGGTGAAAGAAAAAACTGGTCCCACCCTCATAGACACATCGTAATTTGCACCTAAAATAGTCAATCTGAGAATGGACCGTGGACAACCAGCCCATACCCAAGATGATTTCATGAGGCCTCAACGCTGCTACTAAGAGATCCCAACCAAAGCTCTTTCCTCCTAGAGTAAGCTCAAACTACTAGAACCAGTGCTTAATCATCAAATCCTCTCCCGTAGGAGTCTCTAATTGTAAGGATAAAGCCAACGAATACACCAGAATCTCTATGCTCCGAACAAGAGCCATTGAAATAAAAGAGTGACTGAAACTCGTGTCTATAAGAACTGTAGATAGGGTGTAGTAGACACAGATCATACCTCTAATCATCTCTAGGCACCGTGGTCGCAGGACTTACCTGCCTGAAGCTGAGTTCATCCCTATCCACCTGCTTCCTGAGGTCGGGGTGGACCACTTAGAGGTGGTGTCAGTAGAACTTCAGGATTTCTCCACATAGACATCTAGCTATAATTCCAGTGAGAAATCATGATGATGGCCCAATGAGCGATGATGCTTCGGTACAGGGCCCTCTTATAGAGATGGTACCTTCGGGTGGTGTACCAGCAACACCACTACCCGTAGGGAAGTAGTTTCCACCAGCCCCACTAGAAGATGGTGCACGCCGACTTAGAATGATATATGAGTTCCAATGGTAGAGGCCTCCAAGGTTTTAAGGAAATAAAGATCCACAGGTGTCTGACAACTGGCCGGAGGTTGTGGCTAGAGTTTTACACCTAGTTGGGACACCAGAAGACCAGATGGTGATCCTACTTTATATTCTCTTCTAGGGAACAATAGGGAGATGGTGGAGCCTAACACTCTAGTTACATAATGATGTGACCCTCACCTAGTTGGACTTTGATATCTTCTTTAGGGTGGAGTTTGTTCCAATGACTCTAAGCTCTATTTGTATTCAAGAGCTCTTGCACCTATAGTAGGGCAGCCTGACAGTAGCCCAGTACTCAGTGAGATTCACTGATCTCTCCCACTACTAATACTCTGGTCTTTTCAATGGGGAAATAGTGTTAAGTTTCTTGAGTTTTTATTCCAGTCCATGAAGTCTAGTGTTGGTGTGGTGGCCAACGTATCCACACACCATGACCCTGAATTCTATTTTCCAACTCGGTACACGAAGAAATTGATTGCGTGTGTTTTTGAAATGTTTTTATTTTGATGTCTTTCATTGTCACGATCCGTCCCCTAAGGCCCATGCTATAACTACCCCAATCTCACCTTCCATAGACCAGGGGTTGGTGACTATCACTAGAAAGGCATATCCCTAAAAATGGGAAGACATTGCCTTTAAACCTACAAACACACAGACCAGGTACACAACAAGAGAAAAACATGTAATATAACTATTGAAAGTAAAAAGTGTGAATTGAAGCATAATGATCCAGTATACAAACCCAACTAAAATAAAGTACAAAAAAATGGAAAATAGCTCCTAAGGTCGTCCTCCAAGGATCCTACCTGAAGGGTAGGTACAAATCGTCACTGCGGATCTCCATGTTAACCGGTCACCTCTATGCACCGTCTAGTCCTGGATCCCATATCTCGGTCAAATTTGTCTATCATCTGCACATGACACAACAAGGTGCGGGTGAATCCCATGTAGGGGGGAGTATAACAATACCTATTAGGGACCCTAAGACCCCTGGAGGTCTCCAAGAATTACACTAAGGAAAAACCACAAAGCATGAACTCAATCATGAAGAACAAAGTAAAAGAAAACCCACACCTGGCATATAACTTAAAGAAAATGAATAATGATGATTAGTCATAAAACTAAATCATCTTATTCCATTGAGAAGTTCCACTGCTGAACCATGAAGAATTCGTTCTATAGCTGATCCACACAGGGTCGTAAGTCACCAATCCACACAAGGTCGTAAGTTGTCAATCCACATAGGGTCATAAGTCATTGTTCCATGATGGTCCGCTCTAAGTCTAGTTCTCGTTGGGTCACGCTATAGATGATCCACACATGGTTGTAAGTTGTCGATCCACACAAGGTCATAAGTCATCGAACCACACAGGGTCATAAGTGGTTGATCCACACAGGGTCGTAAGTGGTTGAACCACGATGTGCCACTATAAGGCTATTCCTCATTAGGTCATGCTATTGCTGATCCACATAGGGTCGTATGTCATCAATCCACACAGGGTCACTCTGATGCTGTTCCACAAAGGTGTCACCCTTCACTTGATATCCAGCCACAAGATTTCCTCACTTGGTGCTCTTGAGTTCTGTAGATTCTATTCCTCAAGCCTTCAGTCGAACCTCAAAATCCACGAAGTCCCACGAAGAAGTAACCCAAAAAACTGCCATGTCATAAGGGTTCCAATGCAACAGATAGTGCATTAATCGGAGGTCATGTCTGTAAGTTATAGGCATTTTAGTTCTGAGGGCCTGGTTAGATTCGAGTTCGATCCAACCCAGATATACTCCAACTTCATCCAAAACTCAAGTGGAGTATCTCAAAAGCATTGCCTTATCTTAAGGGTTCTGACACCACAGATGTTTCTTTAAACGGACATCCAGTTTAGGAGATATAACCCTTTAAATGAAACTCGGGTCCAAATGGGTCTGGGTCCAGCCCGAATTACCCCAGCCCGAATCGGCCCACTGGGCCTAACCTGAACTAGCTGGGCCCTGTCCGCTGGGCTGTAGGCTCAGCCTGGCCCACCCGGCTGGGCACGATCTGACTTCCCCAAATAGATTAAGTTTGTTCGGGTTATTCAATCAGTGGTGCCAACCTGAAGCCGCTCTAGCTGATCGGTTCATGTAAACCGGTCAAAGGCAGGACCCACGGGCGCAGGTATGCCCACCTCCGCAGCTTGGAGTCACGATGCCTCCTCCACGACACCCTGTTGGCCGCCACCGCCTCCTCTGTGGAATGTCGCCGCAATGTTCTGCTTTCCATTAACACGACTGGAAATGGTCGGCCGCCCCCTGTCCACCTCGGTGCCTACGGGTGACGCCTCTATATTTCATGGCCGCCAGTCACCAGTTCTGCTGCACTGGCGGTGCTTCTGTGGGCCACCGATGAAGTTTTGATGGTCCTATTTTCTTCCCGTATGTGCCCATGGGCCTCCCGGGATGCCACTGTCACGAACCGTCCCCCGGGGCCCTTGTCATGACTACCCCAAGCTCACCTTCTATAGGTCAAGGGATGACGACTAGCACTGGAAAAGTGTATCCATATAACGGGAAGGTATTTCCTTTAAACATGTACAAACACACAATCCAAAAACATAACAAGAAGCAACCACGAAGTAAACTACTATTGTAAAAAGTGTGCTGAAAGTAAAGGGGGCAGAATACAATCCCAACTGGAAAGTAAAAGTATAACTGAAACGTAAAAGTACAACTGAAAAGATAAAAACATCTCCTGGATCATCCACTGAGGATCCTACCTGAAGGGTAGGCACAACTATCGATCAGTAGTCCCTGCATCACATCACACCAAATGGTCCACCTCAGAGCACCGTCCAGTCCTGGATCGCTTAGACTTGATCAACACTATCTGTCATTTACACAAGACACAACAAGGTGCTGGAAAAGCCCGTGTAGGGGTGAGTATAACAATACTCATTAGGGACCCAAGACCTCCAAAGGTCTCCCAGAGTTCCACAAAGGAAAGACCACAAAGAAAGACCTCAATCACAATGCACTAAGTAGTCAAAAACTCTACTTAGGTATATGCCCATACATATACCTAAGTTATCAAGATATACTCATCTCATACATGAGTGAAGAATATCAAAAAGGTAACACCACAAAGGTAACACCACGAAGGTAAAAGTACCACATAGGTAACACCGCGAAGATAACACCATGAAGGTAAAATTACCACACCGGTAACACCACGAAGATATCACCAAGAATGTAAGAGTACCACATAGGTATCACCATGAAGATATCACCACGAAGGTAAAATTACCACACAAGAATCACCATGAAGATATAACCATGAAGATAAAGGACTCAACTCACACCAGGTATTAGTGAAGTATAGAAGTACATATGATTAGTCACGAAGCTAGATCATCTTATTATGTCAATAGGCACTGCTATTGACCATACAGAGTCTAACCCACACAGGATTGATAGGTACTAACTGCCGCAATGACCCACACAGGATCTGACCCACAGAGGATCGGTATGCGCTAACCCACAAAGGATCACTGAGCGCTGACCTAGATAGGATCTGACCCACACAGGATCGGTATGTTCTGACCCGCACAAGATCATTGAGTGCTAACCCACACAAGATCTGAACCACATAGGATCGGTGATGACCCACACAAAATTGCTCGGTACTAACCTTCGTATGATCTATCTCCAACCTCCGCCTCACTGCCAGCCACTGGATTCCCACTCATAGTACGGTTGATTTTGGGAGAACCACTACTCAAGCCATCGGTCATACTTAAACCGCAATGAAGATCCATGAAGAATTATCCCCAAGGACCTTCATGTCATAAGGTTTCCCAACGCGACAGACTACGCGTCAATCGGATACCCGGTCTGTGACTTATAAGTGTTTTAGTTCCGAGGGCCCGGTTGGATTGGGGTTCGATCCAACCCGGCCACACTCCAACGTCCTCCAAAACTCAAGTGAATTATACCAAAAGAAACACCTCATTCTAAGGGTTCCAACACTGCATACGGTTCCTCAAACAAACGTCTGGTATGTTAGTTACACCTCTTTCCGAGAAACAGGGGTGATCGCAACTTGGTCTGGCCCAGCTCGGTCGGGCCCACCGAAATATGGCAAAGGTACTGCTTCCCAAAAGGGATCCCAACTCCACAAATGGAATGTATAATGGACACTCGGTTTGTCAGTTACTGGCATTTCTTTATTCGAGGACCGGTTGGGTCTCGGCCCTATCTAACATGGTCAGACTGGCCCGACGCAACAGGTCCTGGGGTCCACCAGACCCCGCTCGGGTCTTTACCACTAAGGGTCGGCCCGGTTCGGTTTTTGGGTCTGGGTCGTGGTTGGATCGGCTCGTCGGATTGGGCTCGACCCACCCATGTTGGCCCATTGGGCCGTGGGTTCGGCCCGCTCGGCTGGCCCGCG
The DNA here is from genome assembly GCA_963277665.1 of Viscum album. NCBI lineage: Eukaryota > Viridiplantae > Streptophyta > Magnoliopsida > Santalales > Viscaceae > Viscum > Viscum album. The sequence goes on along the minus strand of OY728164.1, from coordinate 476,929,124 downwards.
TCCTGCCCTATCTACCAGAAGGCGGACCGATTTCTCCAGCTTGCCCCACGGCTGTGTGGCTGTTTTGGCCAGCCAGTGGGGCGCTGCCCCACCACATAACGGTCAACCATTTCGGCCGACCGGGGGTGCACCAACCTAGTGCAGCGTGAGGGTAACGCCGCTCTCACCTATCGCGGCCTCCTCCAGTGGCGTGTGATGGTGCGCCGCTCCACCTTCCTCCGCAGCCGGCCTGTGCTGGCCGCTGCAGCCCACCGAGACTACATACTGCAGCCCCCTTGTACGGCAGCGCACGATGGCACACTGTTGTATCCTTCACAGTTGGGTGAGCCATCCATCGTATTTACCCATCGTGGATACGGTCACGACCTTCTTCGCTGGCGATGCACGATGGTGCACTTCTATCTCCTATGTGGCTAGCCATTGTTGGCCACCGCTGTCTCGGGTTTCGTCCAACCAGAATGGAATGCTCACGAAGAGTGCACCAAAATTCCAACAAAAGGGCAGAGGTTCTGGGACTTGTTCGTTTGGATCACGCCCTTTGCGTTATCTTGATAGCAAGAGGGTAGTAAAAGATTTATCAACTCTTGAAATTAAACATGAAATAAACACTACATCAAGTTTTTTGGAGAGAGTTCGTGTTTGAGGAAGTGTCATTGTTCTTCGTCCCCGCAATAAGCCACCAACATTGTCACTTGAACATAATCTTTCGGTTCGTGATTTGGTGTTGCTCGTCACCACCCACTGGAACTGGCTTCGTCCTCCAATTGTTAGGCGTCACAACACTTTACCAGAGCTTTGTCGCTTGGTGAAGTCGTGCCAATACCTCCCCCCAAGATTCATATAAACAGGAGAGGGGGAGGGTAAGTAACGATCCTGGAATTATGGGGGTTCATTTAATAGGAACCATCCTAAATTCCAATGATGTTGTTACTTAGGATTTGAAGGGTCAAGCCATTTAATGGATTGGCTCATCGCTGGTCCCACAATACCGCTTTTCTGTTGGAGGAAAAGAAAAGAAAAAAATAAAACAAAAAAGTTGTTTTATTATTCTTTTAAAAAGACCAAAATATAACTTTTTATCCAGACTTACTGCGGTCGAAGTGAAGCCTCCCTTAGGAGAATCTCGGTGATATGGATACAACGGTGCCCTCATATTTTTAATCCGAGCACCAGTTCAAAAGTTAGAAAATTCCGCTTGCACATTTACTGAACGTAACCTTAAAAAAGTTCAATAAATTATTAACATTCACCCTCAACCCATGCCGGTCGAGGTTAGGATCTACCTAAGGGAAACATGCCCCAACAAACCCAATGATACTCTTAGATTTTTAATCCAAGTTGTTTTTTAGAAGTTATGGATTTTAACAATAAAATAATTTTTATTTAATTATTTTATTTATGGTCAAAATCTAACTTTCACTAATGGAATGAACTGACCAATATTAGTATCATCCTATGGAAAGCACACCCTGATGAGTTCAGCGGTGGTCTTGGATTTTCAATATGAGTTACCGTTCGTGAGTTATAAGCATTTGAAAAATAAAATAATTTTATTTAATTATTTTATTTACGGTTATTCCATTTTCGGGTTTTCCCAATGTAGGCATGTGATGACTAAACTTATGTCACGCATAAGGTAAACCCTCCATCATAAACACAATGGTGTCCTCAGATTTTTGATCCGTGGAACCATTTAAGAGTTATTCCACCTTTTTAGGAAAACTGCTTACGTACTCAAAATAAAACTTAACAAAACTTCGATGGATCATTCCGGGCACTCCGGGCCTCAGAATCACGCGCCATCAGATTTCACGGTCTTGAAAGAATTTCATATAATTAAAAAAAATTATACAGAAATTCTAGGACATTACATTCTCCCCACCTTAGGGATTTATGTCCCCAAAATCCAAAACAAGGAAAATCAAACAAATGAGGGTACTGAGCACGAATCTGAGCCTCCCGCTCCCATGTTATTTAATGAAGGTTATCGTGCTACCACCAAACTCGCACCAGAGGGATCGACCATCCCTGAAGGACTCAATCCTATCAATCCTCTATCTCTACTAGAAACTTCTTAATAGTCAACCCATTGTCAAATTCCAACTCTCCCTGGTTGATAACATGGGATAAATCATGCACGCATCTCCTCAGCTGCGACACATGGAAAACATTACACACTTGGTGCATCTGTGGGGGAAGATATAGACGGTACTCTATCTCACCCACTTTGCATAGAATCTAGAAAGGTCTGATAAACCTCAGAGATAGGTTTTCTCCCTGGACAAACCTTCGCAATCCTCGTCAGGGTGAGACCCATAGGAAGACATGGTCTCCCTCCTCGAACTCCAAGTATCTCCGTCTACTATCGGCATAAGACTTCTACCACTGCTTTCTTTATCCATGGCCACCTGATGCCAAAATTCCTAGTACAACTTATCCACTCCAGGATGTACCACTAAAGGGAATGTATGGATATCACTCAACACCTCCTCTCGAAGTGTTACTGGTAACATGATACATCCTCTAAAGAGGATGACATGCTTCCCACCTTCATAAAATCCTTCAGGAGACCGTCCTGAGGATATCTGAGCACGTCAGGCCTCGCAGTCAATGTCCCAAGTTGTGCCTCCTGAATTCACTGAAGAATTAGGGGAGTGAAACTCATAGACTAGAGGTAAGATACTCCATTTTTATCCACAAAGGATATCCATAGAGTGACTAGCTTCTCTGAAATCTCACTTAGCAGTTTTAGACCAGACCTCCTGTTGAGTGCATCTGCTACCATGTTCCCCTTCCTAGAAGTATAGAATATCTCATGTTCATAGTCTTGGATGAACTCTAGCCACCGTCAACGTCTCAGGTTTAGGTACTTCTGTGAGAAGATACACCTGAGACTCTTGTGATCAGATTAAATAGTAAACCGTTCACCCATCAAGTAGTTTTGCCACATCTTCAGTGCAAAGACCACTGCTTCTAACTCTAAGTCATGGGTGGCGTAGTTCTGCTCATGCTATCACACCTGTTGTGAGCCGTAGGTGATCAATACCCACTCCTACATCAGGAAACAAACTAGTCTGGTCCCTAATGCGCTGTAGTAGACTACATACCCAACATCATCTTCTGGTATCCTCAAGATGGGGGCACTCGTTAGTATCTATCTCAGCTCCTGAAAGCTCTGTTGACACTTATCCATCCACAAGAAAGGCTCCCCCTTCTTGGTCAATGCTGAAAAGGGTTCCGCTCTCTTGGATAAGTCAGGTAAAAAATCTCCAGTAGTACTCAGCCAAAGAAGAAGTCCCTCTCCCTTCAGGGAGGTAATCCTATAAACATATTTGAAAAGATGTCCCCAAACTCTGCCACTCCTATTGGGAACTAAAAACTAAAAACTCCTTCTACCACGAGGGTAAGGCTGGATGACTCAAGAGTGATCAGATGCGCCCTCCTATGCATGAGTTTATCTTGTGCTGCCTAGGTTTCCTTTTTCGTTGACCAATGAAAACCACATTCCAATGTTTTAGATAAACCACAACCTTTTTTCCTAATATAGTCAATCTGAGTATGAACTGTGGATGTTCAGTCCATACCCAAACTAATGACGTAAGCCCCCGATGCTGCCACCAAGAGGTTCCAACCGAAACTCTTGCCTCAAGGTTTAGATAACACCGTCGATATAAGTGTGATTATCGAGTATCCTCCCAAAGGTGTATCTATATGTAAGGGTTAAGTCTTCGGTTTAACTGGAAACCCAATGTCTTGAAAAGATTCATGGTAAGAAGGAATGATTGGTACCTATGTATATTAATATGGAAGCTAGTAGTAGACATAGATTTTACCTCAAATCATTCCTGGAGCCTTTGGGTTACACTCCTTGACCGTATGTAGCTACTCCCTTCCCCTATCCTCCAACTCCCTAATCCTGGTGGGGACCACATTAGGGTGGTGGTTGTAACATGTTGAAATTTATACCACCTCATGCTACTCTCCTAGCTCCACTTCCACATCTGTTTCTCTATAGATTCATTTGTCCTGACCACTTACTCTTCCCGAAACATTTTAAACTCCCAAATCTCTGATATTGGCATTAGTTTTATACTTTCCCACTACTAAAATTCATTGGTTGTATCTGCTCAGCCAAAGAACATTAAACCAAAAAGGTTCTCTCTAGCACCCTAACATAAGTAGGAATGCATGGAGGAATATTTCTTGCTTGAATGTTCCTAATCACACCTTGCTCGGAGGTCCAAGCCCTGAAGAACGGACCATACTGTATTCATCGAGTACATGGGATAGTCAGTACACCTTTATAAATACTCATTTATCGACATGTCGTCCTGTCGAAGCTATAGAAGCTCCAAGGAACTCTCATCCCTTAGCTATTTATGGAAAGAGACCCCTTTATTTGAGGAAGGTTCTCAATCTTGTCCACAGAAAATTCACCTCTTCACAAGATCAGGGTAATCTAAACCCTGTCATCATCTTTCTGAGCCATGTAGAAAGATCTCTACTGGGACTGCCATATAATCGAATGGTGCCCTGGCTAGATAGAAACTCAGCCACCTTCTCAAGCTAGTCCTTAGATGCTTGTGAGTCGGGCTCACCTCGAAACCTGAGGGGTATCTGATACTGAAACACATGTAACACACTAAGCCTACTTGTGTCCTCTACCAGTACCACTGGTTGTAACTACTGACCAATGGGTAGTGATATAGCTAGAACACTAAAAAAGGTTCCATCTTGGGCAACAGTCTAGGTATCGAAGCCTCATCACCATATGGACCATCCTCATTATCACACACTGATAAAGATAAGCAGTTAGGATCACCGTCTGATCTGCTGGTATCCCAACTAGGTAGAAAACTCTATCCCCAACCTCCATCTAGTCCTCAGTTGCCTAGGGATCTACCTCACCTTGGAACTTCAGAGGCATATACCATTGAAACTCGTGAACGCGTTCAGTCAGCGTGCACCATCTGCAGGTGGGGATGGTGGTAATGGCTGCCCAACGGGCAGTGGTGCTACTGGTACACCACCCGAAGGTGCTAATGTTGTAAGATGGCCCTACACTGAGGCATCATTTCTCAGTGGGCTGTAATCGTGCACTCTCTTGGGAATCCTAGTTGGCTATCTATGCGACGACATCCTAATAAGGAATAGCTATGCCAGGATCATTAAGTTATAACTGGTGAACTAACTCCAAAGAAATGAAGGAAAAAAATTTCCAAAACATAGGCAATCAGTGTTTTCATGAACCGAGTTATAAATCAGAATTCAGGGTCCCAGTGTATGGATACGTCGGCCGCCGCACCAACACTGGACTCCCTGAACTGAAAACCACCCTCAAAACACTTAACACTATTGCTCCATTATAGATATCAGAGTCCTAGTTCTTTGGTAGAATAGAATCCTCTGATAACAATTTTTCACAACCCGTCCCTGGGGCCTATGTTGTGACTACCCCAAGCCCGCCTTCCATAGGCCAGGGGCTGGAGACTAGCACCGAAAAGGAGTGTACCTATAACGGGAAGACATTTCCATTAAACTTGTACAAACACACAATCCAAGAACACGATAAGAAGAAACTATGAAGTAAACTGATGTAGTAAAAAGTGTGATGAAAGTAAAGGGGTCAGAATAAAATCCCAACTGGAAAGTACAAGTACAACTGAAAAGAGAAAAACAACTCCTGGATCATCTATTGAGGATACTACCTGAAGTGTAGGAACAACTCTCGATCAGTAGTCCCTGCATCACGTCACACCAAATGGTCCACCTCTAAGCACTGTCTAGTCCAGGCTCCCTCATCCTCGATCAATGCTATTCGTTTTCTACACAAGACACAACAAGATGCGGGTGAAGCCCATGAAGGGTTGAGTATAAAAGTACTCAGTAGGGACCCCGAGACCCCCTAAGGCCTCCCATGGTTCCACAAAGGAAAGTCCACAAAGCAAGACCTCATTCACAAAGCATGAAGTGGTCAACAACTCTACTTAGGTATATGCCCGTACATATACCTAAGTTATTAAGATATACTCATCTCATACATGAGGGAAGAATATCACAAAGGTAACACCACAAAGGTAACACCATGAAGGTAAAAGTACCACACAGGTAACGTCGTGAAGATAACACGACTAAGGTAAAAGTACCACACAGGAAACACCACGAAGATATCACCACGAAGGTCAAATTACCATACATGTATCACCATGAAGATATCACCATGAAGGTAAAAGTACCACACAGGTATCACCACGAAGATATCACCATGAAGATAAAGGACTGAGATCACACCAGGTATTAGTGAAGTATACAAGTATAGATGATTATTCGCGAAGCTAGATCATCTTATTATGTCAAGAGGAACTGCTAATAACCACACATAGTCTAAACCACATAGGATCGATAGGTACTAACCCCCGCAATGACCCACACAGGATCTAACCCACGGAAGATCGGTATACACTGACCCACATAGGATTGTTGAGCGTTGACCCACACAGGATCTGACCCACATAGGATCAGTATGCACTGAGCCACATAGGATCATTGAGCGCTGAACCACACAAGATATGACCCACATATTATTGGTGTTGACACACATAGTATTGCTTGGTACTAACCTATATATGATCTGTCTCCAACCTCCACCTCACTTCAAGCCACTGGATTCCCACTCATAGTACGCTTGATTCTGGTAGAACCTCTCATCAATCCATCGGTTGTACCTCAACTACCACGAAGATCAAAAAATAAGTATCCCAAAGGACCGTCATGTCATAAGATTTCCAATGTGATAGATGGTGTGTCAATCGGACTCCCAGTATGTGACTTATAATCATTTTAGTTCTGAGGGCCTGGTTGGATTTAGGTTCGATCAAACCCAGCCACACTCCAACTTTCGCCAAAACTCAAGAGGAGTATACCAAAAAGACCACCTTATCCTAAGGGTCCCAACACTGTAGAGGGTTCGTCTAATAGATGTTTGGTCTATTAGTTACACCCCTTTCTGAGAAACAAGGGTGATCACACCTTGGTTCGGCTTAGCTCGGCTTGGTCGGGCCCATCGAAATATGCCAAAGGGACTGATTCCCAAAAGGGATCCCAACGCCACTGACGGTGTGTCGAACGGACACTCGATTTTTCAGTTACGGGCATTTCTTCTCGTATTCCCATGTCCGGTCTATTATTTGAGAAAGTTAAATATGTGGACACTACTTTTGGTAAATTGTTTTTGAAAAACCTTATGAAAACCGGTTGAAAAAAGAAATCAGTTTTTTTTGAATTACCATACTAGAATTTTCTGCAAGTCATAAATTTTCTTGATGTTATGCATCTTGAAAAAAATATATGTGATAGTGTCATAAACATGTTGCTAAATGCACCCAAAAAAAAGGATAAAATTAAGGCTAGGTTGGACATGGCTGACATGAGAATACGAGAAGATTTGGCACCAGTGAAGGGTGAAAAATGAACATTTCATCCTCCTACTGCTTAAACTCTTTCCAAGAATGAGAGATATCAGTTTTAAAACTTCTTAAATGATGTAAAGGTTCCAGAGGGGTATTCATTGAATATCAGGAACATTGTGTCAATGCACGATTTAAAGTTAAAAGTTCTGAAATCACATGAATGCCATGTTTTGATGAAAGATCTAATTATTATACCTTTACGTTGCATTTTTCCCAAGAATTCATGTCATACATTAGCAAAGCTATATTTCTTCTTCCAATCTATATGTAGAAAAGTTATATACCCAACGAAATTTTTGACTATGGAAAAAGAAATTGTTTTCATATTATGTGAATTTGAAATGTTTTTCCTGTCAATATTCTTTAATATGATGGTTAATTTTATGGTTCATTTGGGGGGGGGAGAATCAGATATGTGGTCTTGTGTACTATATAATGATGTACCCCACTGAACAATATATGAATATTTTGAAAGGGTGTATCAAAAATTAAATTCGGAATGAGGGTTGTATTGCAGAGCGATATATTTTTGAGGAAGCCATTGAATTCTATACCAAATACCTATCTAGTGTGCAATGCATTGGTCTACCAAAATCTCATCACACTGGGAGAATTTCGAGTGAAGGAATTTTTATAAAGGAGGTTGTCACAATCAATATTACAGATCGAGAGCAGACCCACCTTTAAGTTTTTTATAATAGTTTGGATGTTGACCCATATGTTGAAACCCAAAAAGAAATTATTAGGCATTTGAATCCATCAAGGGATGAAAAATGGATATCAAATAAACATAATCAAAATTTTATAGGATGGTTTTAGGACCATATTTTTAAGGAGTCATATGAAAATCCAGACTCAATTTCATAATTACTTCAATGGCTAGCTGGAGGACCAAGTGTGTACGTATTATCTTAAAATGCTTATGTAATTAATGGTTATACATTCTATACTAATGAAAATGATGAAGAAAGTAATAGAAAGAATAGTGGAGTTACACTTGTGGCTGAAGTGATTCATGTTTATGGTACTAAGGACAGAAATCCAATTTACACGAATATGTCATACTTTGGAATCATCCAAAAAATATGGGAGTTGGATTATACGACATTCTGAGTGCCGATTTTTGAATACAAGTGGGTTGATAACAGAAGTAAAATAAAAATAGATGAGTTAAGATTTTTGAAAGTTTATTTTAGTAAGTAAGGGTAAAAATACGAACCGTTTATAATGGTATCACATGCAGTACAAGTATTTTATGTTTCAGACCCTGCAAACTAAAACTAGTCAATTGTTCTGTTATTGACCAAAACCACTGAAGAGTCAGATGAAAATTCAATGAAGGATGACCCTTTCATTGGGATTTCATAATCATTTCTCAGTGGTCCCAATGTATACAGAATTTTTTATGTTAAAAAAGACCACAATAAAGGGATTTGTATTGTTGATAGAGGGGTTAAATCCTATCATCCTTTAAAAAAAGATAGTTCAATAATCAGGTTATATTTTTTTTCTAATATACATCATGTTGCTTTATGTTAATATATATTCACTACTTATTTTAAGTTATCTAACTTAAATGTTAAACCACTTTTGCAGATAATGACTTCTGCACATGATGATGCTCCCAATCCCCAGGCACAACCAGTTTCTCAACCTATTGCTTCTCACAGTGTAGATGAACAATAGGTTTCTCAATCTGTTGCTGCTCCTAGTGCATAGGTACAACCACCATATTCACATGTTAATGGTATCCATCTTGAGCTGGCGTAACATATTGATGATGGTGGATATAAAGAAATAAAAGCTAATGAAACATCGACGACGCAGAAAACGTAGGATCGTTGTAGTTTGACAGTATTAGCAAAAATAATTAAGGCTAAAGAGAAAGACATCAAATACAATATTGGATGGAATAAGAAGGGACAACATGTTAACCATAAGAATTCCATGTTTAGTAGTTACATTAGAATCGTCACTCAGCAACACTTTCTGATTGATGTAACTTCATGGCACCTTGTTGTGGCTGAGAGTAAGACACTGATGTGGGTAGATATTATGGTAACATTATGATATCATTTCTTTAATTTACTAAAAATTAAATAATGAAACATTGAATTAAACTTCATCATCTCTTGAAAAGTGCATTTATAGTAGATGAATCGCAGAAAGATTATGTCTTAAGGGTTTCTAGATAGATTCATAGATTTTTTTGAACACTTTTAACCAAATATCATCTTAAAGATGCTGAAGGGAAAATAAAACCGCACCCACCTCTTCTTTACACACACCTGGAAACCCAATCATCATGGGATGTGTTTAATGGCCATCATGAAAAGAAGTATTTTTAGGTAAATTGTGTATGGTAATATATTGTTTGATAGTACGTGTATTCATCACTTGGATTGAAATTGTTTTATTTATGAAATAACAACTGAGTTCAAAAATAAACAACGAGCATCAAAACCAGCGTACCCCTACCATAAAGCAAGGATGTGGTACACATCACTTGAAAAAAATTTGGTACATATTTTAAATCTACCATAATACTTTTATGTGACATAAAACAACACAATAACTATGTTTTTTTGTTTATATGTAGCTTGAAGAGTCCAAATCCAAAGCCACTTCCATCCCACGCCATGTGCTATAGAAGGAGGAACGTGTAACTAAAGATGGAAAAATAATAGATGAAAACACAAAAGAGTGTGGGAAACATGTGTAAGTATGACATAATTTTAACACCCCAAGATTTCATAGTACGTTATCTCATTAAAGTAATTCAATAGCTTGCTCTACATGCAACACCGAGTTCGAGCGCACCACAACTTATTAAACTAACCGTTCAAAAAGCAGTTATGAATAGTATTAACAAAATTTTGAATCTTATATACTATATATAATTTTAACATCCATATTATGTATTTAAAAGACATAATATAAGAAAAAATTCATTTTTTTTCAGATAAAATAAGTATTTTTTAAAAAAATAAAATTTTACAACCTTTTAATGGAGAACCCTTTTTAAAACCATCAATTGACACTTTTATATATTCAATTTAATGAGATTAAATTATTATTTAGAAGCGGGACATAAAAATTTAGTTTGGATAAATTTTTGATACTTTTTTGATAACTTTCATATTTTGATCAATAGTGAAAAATACTATGTTTTAATTAAAAACAACTTTTTTAATCAAAATAATTTATAGTGATAAATTATGAATTTTAATGGTTTTTAAGTATAATTAGATTATATTTTTATCATTTAATACAATTTTTTTTCATTATAAGTAATTTCGAATTTAAATTTGACATAAACACATGTTAATCTTTTGATAGTTTTTACTTTTTAAAAAACCCGCTTTTTGGTTTTGACAACTGAAATTAATTTTAAATTAATAAATGAAACTTCTATGTTTTGAATTTGGTAAAATAGAATTTATTTTTGAATTTTTAATATCAAAATTATCTTAGGATAATTTTTTGGTATTTTTCTGAAAACTTTCAATTTTTGATGAATAGTGAAAAAACACTACGTTATTGGTTAAAACCGACTTTTTATTTAAATAATTAGTTATTTTATTTTAATTTATTTTAGTTCAAAATAGATACATAATACCTATATATTTTCAACGTAATTTATTAGAGTCATTTTATAATAATTTTAGATATATAAAATTTTATCGAACATTTTACCGTCTTTTACCCACCTCCTAGAAGCATTTGCAAATTTGAATAAAACTTAATTTTACCGCTTCTGTGAATTGAATTTAAAAAATTAAAGAGACACGGTTGATATCAGTAAGTAAAATGTGGTTCAATAAGACGAAAATAATTTTTGTTGAATAGTAACTTTTTACTTTTATTTACCACGGTTAAAAGTAAATAGGGTAATTAAGGGTAAAAATGATATTATTATTACCCTAAAACATGTACTAATTCTATTGGATAAGTATAATTCGACCATAAAAAACCTTATAAATAAAATATGATTCCCTTTTGTCCACTTGGATTAGATTAGGACATTTATTAATATTTTATTTAAAGAAGATTTAAAAGTGTTAAATTCAAAGTTTAATAACTAAACCTTTTTTAATATAGGGTTATACATAATATAAATTCCACTATAAATATTCATTATAATTATAAAAATATTTCATACTTAATTATATTTTTTTTATAAATTTTAGACATTAAATAATTTTATTTATTTATGACACAATGATGATGCAGTAATTACCTTATTAATGAAATATTAAAATAATTGATATTATAAATATCCAAATAAATGTAAATTGAGAGTTATGATGAATTATACTAATTTTATAGGTCAATATGACATGTTAGAGTTGGTAAAATAAATTTTATTCGAAGTGATAAAGTTTTTATGGATTTCAAAAAAATCAAATACTAAATAGTGTCAAAATTGACATAATTGAGTTTTTAAAACAGATATTATATTATTATTTGATATAATAGTTTTAAAAATCTAAGGTTTGGCAAAAAGACTTATATAATAATATATATGACATTAATTAACCACTTGGGGTTCTATTGACATTTTATAGTAAGTTTATTAACCATATAATAAAAAAATAGAAAGAGACATGGTAATGTCAAACTATTTAACTAAGAGTTAAATCTAAAATATATGGTTAATATGATGACCTAAACCTATATAAAATCTATTTTTTAGAGGTTTTTGACCCATACCCACAATATCCTTTAAATAATTCATTTTGGAGCCATTATAAACTGAAAATAATTTTATTATAAAATAATATTTGAAGCTTTTCCTAAAGTGACCCTCACCTCTCTTATAAAAGGGTACTTCCCCTTCTCTTAATTTTACAACTCAAAATCCATTTGGATTGGACAAACCCTACCCAAATATCCTCCCAACTTTCGTCCCTTAATCTTAGAGGCCTTACTTTGGTCAGAAATCCAACCTAAGGAGCCCTTTTGATCAAATCAAAATAAAGAACCCAAAGAAGAGGTAAATATTTCATGACCTCTTTCATGTTCTTTTATTCTTCCAATTATCTTGCTTTGTTGTTTACATTCTAAAATAATAACTCCAAAATCTTATATATACTGTGATGTTATTATAAAAATGGTACCACCATTTTCATTTCTCTATCCATCCTATAAATGAAAAAGTCACCATAAATGCGTACGTACGGATTACCGTCTCCACGTCGTGATGTAGTTTGTTATTCAAACACTTCATTATTTATATGGGTATAATAATGAGTATAACTGATGTAAATAATAAATATAACATGTTAATGATTCTTTATATATGATATACCATCCAATTATATACGATTTCACCATCAATATAATGATATTGTCGCTTGTGCGTACATACAGATTATCGTCTCCACGACGCGTTGAGATTCATTTCCACGTTCACCATTCAACGATGATTATAAAAATATATATCATTAATAAGTATGTAATATATGAAATGATAATTCTATTATATATATATATGTACTTACATATATCTTATTCACTTAGTTCCGTTCAACACGATATGAAAATGAAAACAACATTTATACGTACATACGACCTACCATCTCCAAAAATGGTGTTTTCTATTTCATATATATTTCTATTATACGTATTTATATTCTAAATATATATGATATATAAATAATGTTTTATATTCTATAAGTATTTAAATCATTATCTAAGTGATACAATCAAGAGTAACACTTTAAAACACGTACAATAAAGAAAGCGATTATTACCCAAAATGTTAATTTAACATGGAAATTATTATTAAATGGGTAGTATAAGGTCATAAATGAATCATGTATGATACCATAACTATTAATATGGTTCTGGTATAATTTAATAACATACTACAGTCTTTATACAGGAGGTTAAACGTACCCTCGACAAAAAGAAAATACAAGGTAAGGGTTAATTTCACAATTTTTTTATTATCCGAGGTTGTTTTTACGTAAGTATCTACTGGGACATATTAATTATCATTTCCATGTTTCATAAAAGATTTTTCAAAGGTATTATTTTAAGGGACTTTTTTACTAAAATGTCATTTTAAATGTTTTAAATATTTAGTCTTCTAAACCTTTCTCATTGATTTCCTTGTTTTCAAAATTATTTTAAGGATATATTTATATGGAGATGATTGTTTTAAAATGTTAATTCCTTTAAAAAGTTTCAAAGTGTTATGGGACACTTTGATTAAAAAATATCTTTTAAATTAATTCCTTTATAAATTGTGTGAGTTTTAAAATGATTTTGTGAAAAAGGGTTATTTCTCCCAAAGAGTTTTACAAATCATTTTCATCTATGTCAACATCCTTTGATGGATTTTAAACTTGTTTGAAGTTTATTTATTATGATAAAAATATTCCATATTGTATTGAAGATTTTTTATATGTTTGACTATGGATGTGTTATTTTTATACCATTCATGGTTTATGGATAAAGTATTGACATTTCGTATGATAGTTTTAATACGAATGTTTATGTTATGTTTCAACATTTTAATATGAGGAATTCATTGGACTTGTTAAGTGATGGGTGGAGCCCGCTATAGATCCTCGATGCATCGATAGGTCTCATGAGACAAACTAGTGTCTTGGCACAAGGCCTTGATAAAACATTATTTGTGGTCTTGGCACAAGGCCATGACTATGTGGTTATGAAGTCTGGCATTATGCATTCCATCATTATGAAAGTGGCTATTGATATTGCATGTGATTATTCGACTAGTATAATATTGATGTGAATAAGTAAATTTCATTATTTGATTTTATCACTGCCATATTATGCTGAAGTTTAAGTTTAAAAGGAATTTGTTTTAGTCTTATACATTTCCTTAAATGTTTATACTTATTTATGAAAGTTTCCACTATATTGTTATCATTACTGAGCATCTGAGCTCACCCCTTTCTATGTTTTAATTTTCCTAGGATTCCAAGAAGTGTATTACGATTGATAAGAAGGGTTAAGATAGGGGATTAATAGCGTTCTAAAAGGATCATTTATGTTGTGTTTTATTTTCTAATGTGTAATGTAATGTTCATGTATGTAATCTATTTTATAAGACTACTAAACAGATCGGCCTTTTGGGACTTGATTTCTTATAATCATGCCAATGTATTAAAATAATGCACTGACTCTTGGATTCTGGGGTCGGGGCGTTAAAGTTGGTATAAGAGGAAGGTTAGAAACAACCTTAGAAAAAGATTTAGTTCAACTATGATTAGAGAACATTACCCTAAGATAGACTTTGAGGATCAGTGTAGAAGAACTTACTAGAATTTTGGTACAGTAGAGATTTTGTAAGCTTTCCAAGAAATACATCCCTATCTAGATATGAGCAGGTAGATGTGGATCTAGCACATATGTACATAGGGTTAAAACCAGAAAACACCACTTTGAGCTAGATTAGAATGGGAACTGGTGCACGACAGCAGACCTTACTACACTCTTGGTTACTACACTCTCAGGGGATATGCTTATGATAATTCTCATTTTCATTACAATCCATTATGAAGGATTTAGGAGTAAATACTTTCTCAAAGAATAAATTTTATGATTATAGATTATATCCATAATATTTTCAATTTACGTTAGGTATTTTACAAGTTTGGAATTATGCATTGAGATTCATTAATTAACCTACTATATGTAATTGTTTAGAAATGGCACCCAGTTGATGGAATAAGAACTCTAGCAATATGCATGATCCAATGAGTAAGAAAAATCATATATTTCATGATATTAAGACAACATTTAGAAAGGAAATAGTCTCCCACATATTATCATCATATGAAGAAATAGTATCATGTGTTAATAAGATAAGTAAATAATTCTCTGAGTCCTATGGATTTGAAGGTAAGCCAGAGAAGAAAAGGATGGTAGAAAGAAAGATAGATAAAGGGAATAAGGGAAAGAAGGATTTTCCCATATGTGATAAATGTGGAAATAATCACCTTGGTAAATGCTTGAAGGGAATGAGATTTTTTTATAAGTGTGGAGAAAAAGGACACCAAGTACGTGATTACAAGGGTAAGGAAAAGGTTTCAAATGTACAATGCTTCATCTACATGGAGTTAGGACACTATGCGAATCAATGTGAAAATCATCAGAGTATACCCCAAATGCTGCTATTGGATAATAATCATGTTATGATACTAACGAAGATGAAGAGGAATGATTAAGAATTATTATGTTGTTATTAAAGTATTATGCCATTTGAGTATTGTATTAATGATGTACATGTTATAATAATTACATAATATATAAGGATTGTACTGCAGTACTATTTCATTAAGGACTTGAGATTGTGTGGAACCAAGAAAAGTGACTCAATGGCAAGTTAAACTTTTTGGAAAATACATGGTTGAAGGAAAGACAAAACTTTAATATGGTCCTGATAATGAGGTATTGATTTTGGAATAAGAGATGATTGATTTGGATAAATTATATTGGATATTATTGACATCCTTGGAATTGGTTAATGGTTTGTTTATTCCATCATTGTTGGAGTTTAAAACATTTATGGATAGGAGTATAACCAGTATTATATAAGGAATAAGAGAGCATCAATATAACCAATATGGTTATATGATAATTTAGGGTGTTACTGTGTTTTAAAAGAATATATGATGAAGGTATTCATATGTTATTACGTGGAAAAAAGGATCTTCATTGTGTTTACCTTATAAATTTTGGAATGTGAGTTTGGACAGAAATATTTTGGATAAATCTAAAGGTTGGAATCAATTAAGTTTGACATTGGATACTATTTTTAAGGTTAAATAATTTCTTGAGATTTTTTTTTAATTGTCATAAAAGGACAACCCGGAGGTCTGGCGGCTACCCATCATGTCCGGCAAGGCCGTGAGACTTGAACCTGCAACCGAAGGGCGACAAGGGAGCATCACCTACCACTGGCCTATGTGATGTCCTGGTTTGTATAATGTAGTTTTTTTAAATAGTCTAAAAAATGAATATAAATTTATTTTTTTAATCCTATAAAATTAAAATAAATATAATATTTTTAAATTATATTATCTTTTGGAGTGAAAGATGAGTTTGTGGTAGGAATTAGTTGAAGGATGAAACTCTACTTATCAAGTATGTATGTATGTATATATATATATATTTATATATTTCCCTCTTATTCTATGAATAAGTTAATTATTAAACTTTTGGGAAGGGATCTTAAAACAAAAAATGTGTTATCCTAATACCATATGTTTTTTTGAACTGATGATATTTTACATCATCTTAGATTAATGGCTTTGAGGCCCTCAATGTTTCAGTTATTTGTGACTGATGACCTCAATCACTCCATATAAATATTTACGTTTTCCTCCAATTTTTTGTCTCTAATTTCCACCAATGTTCTCCTAATCGAGATCATAATTTGGTGGTGACTTTTTCATTTCCATTTCCCTCTTATTAAGAGTAAATTTTATTAAACCAATTTCCGATGTGGGTTTTCCACAAAGGTATTTTTTCTATTTTTAACCATTTATTTTCAAAGAACAATTTAGAATTGCGAGGATGCAATTTATTGAAGGAGGGGAGAATGTAACACCCCAAGATTTCATAGTACGTTATCTCATTAAAGTAATTCAATAGTTTGTACTACACACAACACCGAGTTCGAGCGCACCACTACTTATTAAACTAACCGTTCAAAAAGCAGTTATGAATAATATTAATTGTATTTTGAATATTATATACTCTATACAATTTTAACATCCATATTATGTGTTTCAAAGACATAATATAAGAACAAATTCATTTTTTTGGATAAAATAACTATTTTTCAAAAAAATGCAATTTTACCACCTTTTAATGGAGAAACCTTATTAAAACCAATATTTGACACTTTTATATATTCAGTTTAATGAAATTAAATTCTAATTTAGAAGTAGGACATAAAAATTTAGTTTGGATAAATTTTTGGTACTTTTCTGATAACTATCATATTTTGATGAATAGTGAAAAATACTATGTTTTAATTAAAAAAACATTTTTAATAATTTTTTTTATAATGATAAATTATGAATTTTAATGGTTTGGAAGTATAATTAGATTATATTTTTATCATTTAATACAATTTTGTTCATTATTATTTATTTCACATTTAAATTTGACATAAACACATGTCAATATTTTGATAGTTTTTACTTTTTAAAAAACCCACTTTTTGGTTTTGACGATGAGAATTAATTTTAAATTAATAAATACAACTTCAATGTCTTTAATTTGTTAAAATAGACTTAATTTTTTAATTTTTAATATCAAAATTATCTTAGGGTAAATTTTTGGTATTTTCTGAAAACTTTCAATTTTTGATGAATAGTGAAAACACTATGTTATTGGTTAAAAATGACTTTTTATTTAAATAATTAGCTATGTTACTTTAATTTATTTTATTTAATAATAGATATATAATACCTATATATTTTAAATTTAATTCATTAGAGTCATTTTATAATAAGTTTAGATATATAAAATTTTATCGAACATTTTACCGTCTTTTACCCACCTCCTAGGAGCATTTGCAAATTTGAATAAAACTTAATTTTACCGCTTCTATGAGTTAAATTTGAAAAATATAAGAGACACACTTGATATCAATGTAAAATGTGGTTCAATAATATGAAAATAATTTTTGTTGAATAATAACTTTTTACTTTTATTTACCACGATTAAAAGTAAATACGGTAATTAAGGGTAAAAATGATATTATTATTACCCTAACACATGTCATAATTCTATTGGATAAGTATAATTCTACCAAAAACAACCTTAGGATTATAATATTATTCTTTTTGGTCCACCTGTATTATATTAGGACATTTATTATTATTTTATTTAAAGAATAGTTAAAAGAGTTAAATTCAAAGTTTAATAACTAAACCATTTTTAATATAGGGTTATTCATAACATAAATTCGAATATAAATTTTCATTAGAAAGATAAAGAAATTTAATACATAATGATATTTTATTTATAATTTTTAGACATTAAATACTTTAATTTATTTATGACACAATGATGATGTAGTAATTACCTTATTAATGAAATATTAAAATAATTGATATTATAAATATCCAAATAATTTTAAATTGAGACTTATGATGAATTAAACTAATTTTATAGGTTAATATGAAATTTTATGGTTGGTCAAATAAATTTTATTCTAAGTGATAATGTTTTTATGGCTTTCAAAAAAATCAAATACTAAATAGTTTCAAAATTGACATAATTGAGTTTAAAAAAAAGATTATATTATTAATTGATATAATAGTACTAAAAATCTAAGGTTCGGACAAAAGACTTATATAATAATATATATGAAATTAATGAACCACTTGGGGTTAGATTATCATTTTGTATTAATTTTATTAACCATATAATATAAAAATACGAAGAGACATGGTAAATGTAAAACTATTTAACTAAGAGTTAAATCTAAAAGATAAGGGTAATATGATAACATAATTCTCTATAAAATCTATCTATTGAGAGGTTTTCTACCCATACCCACCTTAGGCTTTAAATAATTCATTTTTTAGCCATTAGAAACTGAAAATTATTTTATTATAAAATAATATTTCAATCTTTTCATAAAGTGACCCTCACCTCTCTTATAAAAGGGTACTCCCCCTTCTCTTAATTTCACACCTCCAAAGCAATTTTTCTCGACCAAAACCTACCCCCATATCATCACAACTTTCCTCCCTTCATACTAGAGGCCTTACTTTTGTCAGAAAGACAACCTAAGGACCCCTTTTAATCAAATCAAAAAAAAGAACCCAAAGAAGAGGTAAATATTTCGTCACCTCTTTCAAGTTCTTTTCTTCTTCCACTTCCTCTTTCTTTGATGCTTCTATTATAAAATAATAACTCCAGTATCTTATATATTTTTTTATTTTATTATAAAAATGGTACAACCATTTTCATTTCTCTATCCATCCTATAAATGACAAAGTCACCAAACGTGCGTTCGTATGGATTAGCGTCTCCACGTCATGGTGTGGTTTGTTATTCAAACACTTCATTATTTGGATGAGTATAATAATGAGTATAAATGATGTAAATAATAAATATAACATGTTAATGATTCTGTATATATGATATACCATCCAATTACAAACAATTTCACCATCAATATAATGATATTGTAGCTCGTACGTACGTACGGATTACTGTCTCCACGGCGTGATGAGATTAATTTCCACGTTCACCATTCAACGATGATTATAAAAATATATATCATTAATATGTATGTAATATATGACATAATAATGATACTGGATATATATATATATATATATATATATATATTTACTTACATATATCTTATTCACTTAGTTCCTTTCAATACAATATGAAAACGGAAACAACGTTTATGCGTACGTATAGCCTACCGTCCCCATAAACGGTGTTTTCTATTTCATATATATGCATATTATAAATATTTATATTCTAAATATATATGATATATAATTCATTTTTTATATTCTGGAAGTATTTAAATCATGATCTAAGTGATACAATCAAGAGTAACAAGTTAAAACGCGTACGATAAAGAAATCAATTATTACCCGAAAATTTAATTTAACATGGAAATTATTATTAAATGGGTAGTATAAAGTCATAAATGAATCATGTATGATATCATAAATATTAATATGGTTATGTTATAATTTATTAACATACCAAGTTCTTTATACAGGAGGTTAAATATACCTTCGACTAAAGGAAAGTACAAGGTAACGATTAATTTCACAATCTCTTAATCATCTGAGGTTGTTTTTACATAAGTATATACTGGGAAATATTTATTATCCATTTACATGTCTAATAAAATAGTTTTCAATGGGTTTATTTCAAGGGATTTGTTTACTAAAACATCATTTTAAATATTTTAAAGATTTATTCTTCTAAACCTTTCTCATTAATGTCCTTGTTTTCAAAATTATTTTAAGGATTTATTTATATGGACATGAATGTTTTAAAATGTTAATTCCTTTAAAAAGTTTCAAAGTGGTATGAGACACTTTGATTCAAAACTATATTTTAAACGAATTCCTTTATAAATTGTGTGACTTTTAAATGATTTCATAAAAAAAGGTTATTTCTCTCAAAGAGTTTTACAAATCATTTTCATCTATGTCAACATACTTTGATGGATTTTAAACTTGTTTGAAGTTGATTTATTATGATAAAAATCTTCCATATTGTATTTAAGTTTTTGTGATATGTTTTACTATAGATGTGTTATTTTTATACCATTCATGGTTTATGGATAAAGTATTGACATTTCATATGCTAGTTTTAATACGAATGTTTATGTTATGTTTCAACATTTTCATATGAGGAATGCATTGGACTTAGTCAGTGATGGGTGGAGCCCGCTATATCTCCTTGATGCATCGATAGGTCTCATGAGACAAATTAGTGTCTTGGCACAAGGCCTTGAAAAAATCTTATTCGTGGTATTGGCACAAGGCCTTGAATCTGTGGTTATGAAGTCTGGAATTATGCATTCCATTATTATGAAAGTGTCTATTGATATTACATGTGATTATTCAACTAGTAGAATATCCATGTGAATAAGTAAATGGAATTATTTGATTTTATCTTTTCCATATTATGCTGAATTATAAGTTTAAAAGGATTTTGTTTTAGTCTTATACAATGCCTTAAATGTATGTGCTTATTTATGAAAGTTTACACTATATTGTTATCCTTACTAAGCATCTGAGCTCACCCATTTCTATGTTTTAATTTTACCAGGATTCCAAGAAGTGTGTTATGGTTGATAAGAAGTATTAAGATAGGGGATTAATGGCGTTCTCAAAGGATAATTTATGTTGTGTTTTATTTTCTAATGTGTAATGTAATGTTCATGTATGTAATCTATTTTCCAAGACCGCTAAACTGATCGGTCTTTCAGGGCTTGATTCCATGTAATCATGCCAATGTATTAAAATAATGCACCAACTCTGGGCTTCTAGTGTCAGGGAGTTACAGTTGGTTTCAGAGGAAGTTTAGCAACAACCTTGGAAATAAATTTAATTAAACTCTGATTAGAGAACATTACCCTAATATAGACTTTGAGGATTAGTTTAGAATAACTTCCTAGAATTTTGGTACAGTATAGATTTTGTGAGTTTTACAAGCAATACATCCCTATCTGGATACGAGTAGGTAGAGGCGGCTCTGACACAGTTGTACCTAGGGGTAAAACCCAAAACACCACTTTGAGCTAGAATCAAACAGGAACTGGTGCATGACAATAGGCCTTGCTGCACTCTTGGTTACAACACTCCTGGTGGATATGCTTAGGATAATTAACATTTTCATTACAAGCCATTATGAAGGATTTAGGAGTAAATACTTTCTCAAAGAATACATTTTCTGGTTATAGATTATATTCATAATATTTTGAATTTACGTTAGGTATTTTACAAGTTTGGAATTATGCATTGTGATTCATAAACTAACCTACTGTATGCCATTGTTTAGAAATGGTACCCAGTAGATGGAATAAGAACTCCAACAATACGCATGATCCAAAGAGTAATTAGGATCATATCTTTCATGGTATTAAGCCAAAATTTAGGAAGGAAATAGTATCCCACATATTATCATCATATGAAGAAATAGTATCATGTGTTAATAAGATAAGTAAGGAATTATCTAAGTCCTATGGCTTTGAAGGGAAGCCAGAGAAGAAAAGGATGGTAGCAAGAAAGATGGATAAAGAGAATAAGGGAAAGAAGGATTTTCCCATATGTGATAACTGTGGAAAGAATCACCTTAATAAATGCTTTAAGGGAATGAGAGTTTGTTATAAGTGTGGAGAAAAAGGACATCAATACGTGATTTAAATGGTAAGAAAAAGGTTTCAAATGTACAATGCTTTATCTGCAAGGAGTTGGGACACTATGAGAATCAATGTCCAAATCATCAGAGTATACCCCAAACGCTGCTATTGGATGATTATCAAGTTGCACATGAGCCTTAGTTTGGTTGGTAAGGACTCCGTAAGTGCATCAAAGTTACCCAGGATCAAATCCAAGCAGAGGCATAATTTCTGGGTACTGCAAAAGCACCGTAGCAGGAACTGTGCAGTACTGTAGTAGGTACTTTAGCGAGAAATGTAGCCGTTACTATTGGGATTTGTATTAGCCAGAAATATGCCCCCATTTGGGCCTTCAGGAAACCGATTTGGTCCCCGAGTCCTTTAAGTCCTTTGGGCCACCCAGGCCTTCAGGTCAGTAAGGCCTTCGGGCCACCTAAACTCCTTCAAGCCACCTTAAGTGCAGATGCAAACTAGACAACCTACATGGAACAAGCTCTTCAAGGAAGATGAGCAATTGAGCTTTCACCATAATAGAAGCTAAACATATTTCATGAATGAGAGGGTATGCCACCTTCCATCGGGACAAGCCTGTGCATGCACAAGAATTCCTAGTCGAACAGTGATGCGAAGGTGGAGAGCTAATTTCATGATGAAGATTCTGGGGAGGAACAGTTCCAAGTAGTTAGTCTGGGTTGTATGTAATGTTTGAAAGCCTATGGGCAATGAATTCCTCTATGGCCTCCGAGCCATGTAATACTTATGCCTATGGGCCTTGTAAGGGTTCCACCTCACCCCTTTAAAGGTGGATTATCAAAAATCAATAAAAATGAAGGCCTTCGGGCCATTGGATGGATAATTATCAAGTTATGATACTACCAAAGATGAAGAGGAATGATTAAGAGTTCTTATGTTGTTATTAAAGTATTGTTCCATTTGAGTATTGTATTTACGATGTACATGTTATAAGAATTATGTAGTATATAAGGATTATACTATAGTACTATTTCATTAAGGACTTCAGATTGTGTGGAACCAAGAAATGTGACTGAATGTCAAGTTAAACTTTTTTGGAAAATACATGGTTGAAGGAAAGACAAAACTTAAACATGGTCCTGATAATGAGGTATTGATTTTGGAATAAGAGATGATTGATTTGGATAAATTATATTGGATATTATTGACATCCTGGGAACTGGTTAATGGTTTTTTTATTCCATAATTGTTGGAGTTTATAACATTTATGGATAGAAGGATTATATCTAATATTCTATAAGGAATAAGGGAGCATGAATGTGACCAATATGGTTATATGATAATTTAGGGTGTTACCGTGTTTTAAAAGAATACATGATGAAGGTATTCACATGTTATTACATGGAAAAAAGGATCTTCATTGTGTTTACCATATAAATTTTGGATTGTGAGTTTAGATAGAGGTATTTTGGATAAGTCTAAAGGTTGGAATTGATTAAGATTGACATTGGATACTATTGTTAAGTTTAAATAATTTTTGGAGATTATTTTTGAATTGTCATAAAAGGACAACCCAGAGGTCAGACGACAACCCATCACATCTGGTACGGCCGTGAGACTTGAACCTACAACTGAAGGGCGACAAGGGTGCATCACCTACCACTGGCCTATGTGATTTACTGGTTTTATAATGTAGTTTTTTTTAAATTTTATGAAAAATGAATATAAATTCATTTTTTAAACCCTATACGATTAAAATAAATAGATTATTTTTGAATTCTATTATCTTTTGGAGTGAAAGATGAGTTTGTGGTAGGAATTATTTGAAGGATAAAACTCTACCTGTAAAGTATATATATATATATTCCCTCTTATTCTATGAATAAATTAATTCTTAAACCTTAGGGAAGGGATCTTAAAACAAAAAATGTGTTATCCTAATACCATATGTTTTTTTGAACCGATGATATTTTACACCATCTTAGATTGATGGCTTTGAGGCCCTCAATTTTACACTTGTTTGTGATTGATGGCCTCAATCACTCCCTATAAATATTTATGTTTTTCCTCCAATTATGTGTCTCTAATTTCCATTAATGTTCTCCTAATTGAGATCATAATTTGGTGGTGACTTTTTCATTTCCCTTTCCCTCTTATTAAGAGTAAATTTTGTTAAACCAATTTCCGATATGGGTTTTCCACAAAGGTATTTTTTCTATTTTTAACCATTTATTTTTGAAGAACAATTTCAAATTGGGAGGATGCAATTTATTGAAGTAGGGGAGAATTTAACACCCCAATATTTCATAGTATGTTATCTCATTAAAGTAATTCAATAGCTTGCGCTACACGCAACACTGAGTTCGAGCACACCACAACTTATTAAACTAACCGTTCAAAAAGTGGTTATAAATAGTATTAACTTAATTTTGAATCTTATATACTATATATAATATTAACATCCATATTATTTATTTTAAATACATAATATAAGAACAAATTCATTTTTTTTTCAGATAAAATAAGTATTTTTCAAAAAAATGCAATTTTACCACCTTTTAATGGTGAACCCTTTTTAAAACCAATATTTGATACTTTTATATATTCAATTTAATGAAATTAAATTATTATTTAGAAGCGGGATATAAAAATTTAGTTTGGATTAATTTTTAGAACTTTTCTGATAACTTTCATATTTTGATGAATATTGAAAAATACTATGTTTTAATTAAAAACAACTTTTTTAATCGAAATAATTTATAATGATAAATTCAACATTTTAATGGTTTGGAAGTATAATTATATTATATTTTTATCATTTAATACAATTTTGGTCATTATAAGTAGTTTCACATTTAAATTTAACATAAACACATCTCAATCTTTTGATAGTTTTTACTTTTTAAAAAACCCGCCTTTTGGCTTTGACAACGAGAATTAATTTTAATTTAATAAATGAAACTTCTAAATTTTTAATTTGGTAAAATATACTTCATTTTTTAATTCTTAATATCAAAATTATCTTAGGGTAAATTTTTGGTATTTTTCTGAAAACTTTCAATTTTTGATGAATAGTGAAAAAACATTGTGTTATTAGTTAAAACCGACTTTTTATTTAAATAATTAGTTATTTTATTTTAATTTATTTTAGGTAAAAATAGATACATAATACATATATATTTTCAATTTATTTCATTAGAGTCATTTTATAATAAGTTTAGATATATAAAATTTTATCGAACATTTTACCGCCTTTTACCCACCTCCTAGTAACATTTACGAATTTGAATAAAACTTAATTTTACTGCTTCTATGAGTTGAATTTCAAAAATTTGAGAGAAACGATTGATATCAGTAAGTAAAATGTGGTTCAATAAGATGAAAATAATTTTTTTGTGAATAGTAACTTTTTTACTTTAATTTACCACGGTTTAAAGTAAATATGGTAACTAAAGGTAAAAAATGATATTATTATTACCCTAAAAAATGTCCTAATTCTATTGGATAAGTATAATTTTACAAAATAAAACCTTAGAAATAAAATATGATTCCTTTTTGTCCACTTCGATTAGATTAGGAAATTTATTATTATTTTATTTAAAGAAGATTTAAAACTGTTAAATTCAAAGTTTAATAACTAAACCATTTTTAATATAGAGTTATACATAATATAAATTCGAATATAAATATTCATTAGAATGATAAAAATATTTCATACATAATTATATTTTATTTATAAATTTTATAAATTAAATAATTTAATTTATTTATGACACAATGATGATGCAATAATTACTTTATTAATGAAATACTAAAACAATTGATATTATAAATATCCAAATAAATGTAAATTAAGACTTTTGATGAATTAAAATAATTTTATAGGTTAATATGAAATTTTAGGGTTGGTAAAATAAATTTTATTCGAAGTGATAAAGTTTTTATGGCTTTCAAAATAATCAAATACTAAATAGTGTCAAAATTGACATAATTGAGTTTTTAAAACAAATATTATATTATTAATTGATATAATAGTCCTAAAAATATAATGTTTGGATAAAATACTTATATAATAATATATATGACATTAATAGACAACTTGGGGTTTTATTGACATTTTATAGTAAGTTTATTAACCATATAATATAAAAATACAAAGAGACATGGTAAATGTCAAAGTATTTAACTAAGAGTTAAATTTAAAAGATAAGGTTAATATGATGACCTAAACCTGTATAAAACCTATTGGTTGTGAGGTTTTCGACCCATACCCATCTTAGACTTTAAATAATTCATTTTTTATCCATTATAAACTGAAAATTATTTTATTATAAAATAATATTTCAAACTTTTCCTAAAGTGACCCTCACCTCTCTTATAAAAGGGTACTTCCCCTTATCTTAATTTCACATCTCCAAATCTATTTGTCTTGGTGAAACCCTAGCCAAATATCCTCCCAAATTTCCTCCCTTCATCCCAGAGGCATTACTTTGGTCATAAAGCCAACCTAAGGAGCCCTTTTGATCAAATCAAAAGAAAGAACATGAAGAAGAGGTAAATATTTCATAACCTCTTTTAAGTTATTTTATTCTTCCACTTCCTCTTTATTTGTTTTTTCCATTATAAAACAATAACTCTAGTATCTTATATATACTGTGATGTTATTATAAAAATGGTACAACCATTTTCATTTCTCTATCCATACTATAAATGACAAAGTCACCATACGTGCGTACGTACGGATTACCGTCTCCACGTCGTGGTGTAGTTGGTTATTCAAGCAATTCATTATTTGGATGGGTATAATAATGAGTATAACTGATATAAATAATAAATATAACATGTTAATTATTCTGTATATATTATATATCATCTAATTACATATGATTTCACCATCAATATAATGATATTTTCACTCGTGCATACATACGGATTGCCGTTTCCACGACCCGATGAGATTCATTTCCACGTTCACAATTAAACGGTGATTATAAAAAAATATATCATTAATAAGTATGTAAAATATGACATAATAATTCTACTGCATATATATATATATATATATATATGTACTTACATATATCTTATTCACTTAGTTCCGTTCAACACGATATTTAAACAGAAACAATGTTTATGCGTACGTACGACCTACCATCTCCAAAAATGGTGTTTTCCATTTCATATATATGTCTATTATACATATTTATATTCTAAATATATATGATATATAAATCATGTTTTAAATTCTGGAAGTATTTAAATCATGATCTAAGTGATACAATCAAGAGTAACAAGTTAAAACATGTACGATAAAGAAAGCGATTATTACCCGAAATGTTAATTTAACATGGAAATTATTATTAAATGGGTATTATAAAGTCATAAATGAATCATGTATGATATCATAAATATTAATATGGTTCTTTTATAATTTAATAACATACTAAGGTCTTTATACAGGATGTTTAACGTACCCTCGACTAAAGGAAAGTACAAGGTAAGGGTTAATTTCACAATCTCTTTTTTATCCGAGGTTGTTTTTACTTAATTATCTACTGGGACATATTTATTATTCATTTCCATGTTTCATAAATGTGTTTTCAAAGGGATTATTTTAATGTAATTTTTTACTAAAACTTCATTTTAAATGTTTTAAAGATTTTGTCTTCTAAATCTTTCTCATTAATGTCCTTGTTTTCAAAATTGTTTTAAGGATTTATTTATATGGACATAAATGTTTTAAAATGTTAATTCCTTTCAAAAGTTTTAAAGTGGTATGGGACACTTTGATTCAAAAAAATCATTTAAACTACTTCCTTTATAAATTGTGTGACTTTTAAAATGATTTCATGAAAAAGGGTTATTTATCTCAAAGAGTTTTACAAATCATTTTTATCTATGTTAACAACCTTTGATGGATTTTAAACTTGTTTGAAATTGATTTATTATGATAAAAATATTCCATATTGTATTAAAGTTTTTGTGATATGTTTGACTATGGATGTGTTATTTTTATAGCATTCATGGTTTATGGATAAAGTATTGACATTTCATGTTCTAGTTTTAATACAAATGTTTATATTATATTTCATCATTTTCATATGAGGAATGCATTGGACTTAGTAAGTGATGTGTGGAGCCTGCTATAGCTCCTCGATGCATCGGTAGGTCTCACAAGACAAACTAGTGTCTTAGCACAAGGCCTTGACAAAACCTTATTTGTGGTATTGGCACAAGGCCTTGACTATGTGGTTATGAAGTCTGGCATTATGCATTCCATCATTATAAAAGTGACTATTGATATTTCATGTGATTATTTGACTAGTAATATATCCTTGTGAATAAGTAAATGGATTTATTTGATTTTATCTTTTCTATATTATGCTGAAGTTTAAGTTTCAAAGGCTTTTGTTTTAGTCTTATACATTTCCTTAAATTTTTATTCTTATTAATAAAAGTTTTCGATATATTTTTATCCTTACTGAGCATCCGAGCTCACCCATTTCTATGTTTTAATTTTACTAGGATTCCAAGAAGTGTATTATGATTGATAATCATGGTTAAGCTAGGGGATTAATGGCATTCTCAAAGAAACATTTATGTTGTGTTTTATTTTCTATTGTTTAATGTAACATTCATGTATGTAATCTATTTTCCAAGACTGTTAAACTAATCGATCTTTCAAGACTTGATTCCTTGTAATCATGCCAATGTATTAAAATAATGCACCAACTCTAGGCTTATGGGGTTGGGGAATTACAATATTAATATTTGTTTTGATTTAAATCACTATTACATAATAATGATTACTTATTTTCCTATATTTTCTATCTGACATAGTCTCGAGAATAAACAATACCCACATGAGATGCAGAAAAAATTTCAGTGGCCTTGAAGCATCCAGAAAAGTATTTACACATCATAGGTGCGGGGTTTGGGGTGACACCTCGAACATATTTGAGAAAAAAAAACAAGTGGATGATCAAACTAAGGAAATCAAAAATATGGGAGAAAAATTAGCTATGTTTCAATATGAATTACAATACCAAAGTGAGATGATAGAAAGTTTGATGGGGGGTTCAAAGAGAAGAAACAACTCAATAACAACCTACACATGAAGATCCTGCCCCACCCACACCAGTTTTGAGGAGAGCCATTCCCCTAAAAACAATTCTTAACTGAGATAGTCAATCTTCTAATAATTCTTTCTTTGAAATTTGAATCAGATAGACACTATACACTGATAATTTTCTTGTATTGATATTATACAGGTTGAAAATGACTCTAATTTATATTTATCAACACCCACCCATCACCATGTAGTGAGGGCTACAATGTTCAATATCTAGAACGACATGCTACCCAATATACCACTTATGAAAGGTCATTTTAGAGTGTCAATTATAGTATCCCTAGAGATGAGTTTTGATATACCTATTCTAATTGATGATATATATATTAATATGGCTGAAGAAGCTCTAGAACATTCATCACATGAACATCACATCTTTTTAAAAAACATGTCAGGAATGAGGTATTCATTTACAATATAATTTTCAAGATAAACATTAAAAATTTAATGAAAAAAGGTCTGAACCGATGTATGCTATTATATATGAACAAAGGGAAGGGGGTGAAATGAAATACCGGTTTAAAACCATCTCAAGGTTTAACCAACCAATCAAAATGATCTACCCAAAGAACCTTAACTCCCTGTTCTATATCCACATTTATTATCATTGAAGGATCATGTAGATACGAAGTTAAAAGATGGTGGTACTCACATAATTGATTTTGAAGAAAATATGTATGGAGGGAAAGATCCAAAATTCATTCACGCTAAGAGTGCAACTGAAATCCTCGACTATGAATGATTATGTGGCTCAGTTGTAAATGTTTTAATGCGGTATGTTTTCATGATTAGGTTTTCCAAAAGATGATATACTATAATAATTATGACTAAATACATTTCATATTTTTTGCAGGCATATATATGAAAAGCAATTGAAGGGATTTCCCCATGAATTTTTTTTGGACTTGTTAGTCCTCACATCACCTCTACAACACTAACAGATATAAAATCTGAGAAAGAGGGTGAAATAGTGGCATGCTTGGTCAATTCGTTTAACATTAAAATTAAAAATGAGAGACTATTCTTAATACCAATGATGTAGGGGTAAAACTGTAAAATTTAATCATATCAAATATATTTTAATTTATTTCATTACTTATTCTTTTTTGTATTTTCAAGTAGCATTGGATGCTCATTGCGGTCAATTTGGATACTCCAAAGATTTATTTCTTGGATTAAATGCATGTATATACAACAAATCGAACACAAATGATGGAGTTTGTCAATTTTTAATACACTACATCCAACATTTTATAACTAAACATATAGTTATATAATTTATATTATCATTTAATGAGGATTCTATTATGATAGGGAGGTGCGTGAATAACGTCTACATCATGGAATGAGGGAAGGGGAAAAGGACAAGAAACATGACAAGTACTAAGACTGGATAAATATTAGGGTATATATAACAATATTTCACTATCCAAACACATATAAAAAGTTACTTATTTTTCTCAATGTTTCTGCAGTTCCTAAAACAAACAAACAATAAATAATGTGGTTATTATGTTTATAAATTTATGAAAGAGATCATATTATATGAATAAACCAGCATCCCTAAAGAGGTATTTTCGAAGATAATTACTATTTCATTTAAAATAATTACTAATAATTTGTGTATTTATATTTTTCCAATACTACCATGATTGCTGAAAATAGTCATATTCACAAGATGATATAGATATGCTTAGAAATGAATAGGCAGCATACTTGATGGAAGAGTGTACAAAAATAGATTGAATATGGTAAACTTCTCAAATAATTTTAAATTTAATAATCTTTTCTGACTTATCTTTCTATTTGTTTGATGGTAATGTTTTGATTTTTATAGGATAAATTCCCCACTGAAAATCATGGCCGTTGGTGGTCCTTATTTACACACTAAATTAATTGCATGTTGGTTGATTTTTGAAAAGAAATTGGTGGTCCTCATTTACAGGGTATGTGTGTTGTTGATAGACCACAAAAGATAATGAGTATCCAGAAGGGGTTCCCCCATCCCTTGAGTTTTTTGGGATGTCTTGAGACATAATAAGCACATGAGCTTACTCTACTATTCTCGTTTTCAACAACGATAAGTGTTTTTCTCCAAAAAACATTGATTCAATCTAAAACATTGGCATTTCCCCTATTTAGTCGACCCAGTGAAGAACCATCTGTCATATATTCATTTAGAGGTCCTAAATATATGACAGCTGGTTTTTCACTAGGCTGACTAAAGATATGATGCAGAAAGAGGATGTTATTCCATGTCACTGGTATGACTCCAAATGTGTCTTTATTTAAAATTGACATTAATTCAAGTAAAAAGACACAACTAACATACTGAAAATAGAGTAAATGCATTATGATTGTTTTGATACTTTAAGACAATGATCTATTAGTCATTTGTGATGTGTAGGAATCAACTACACCTTAATCCGATGCATGGTGTCACCAGTATAAATCCAAATGTGTCTTGTTATTTAAAATTGACATTAATTCAAGTAAAAAAACAAAAATGACATACTGAAAACCAAGAAAACACATTCATATTATTTTGATACTTTAGGATAACAATCTATGATTTAGTTGTGACATGTAGGAATGAACCCCACCTCAATCCGACGCATCGTGTGATTAGTATGACTAAAAGTGTTTGTTATGAGTTTAAAATTGAAATTTTAGTTCAAAACCTTTCAGTCATTAAAAACAAAGAAAACATGCTCTGATTTTCTTCCAAATTAATTAAAGTGATTCTTAAGTCCTTTTTGATGTGTATGATGCAGTCTCACATCAAAACGATGCACAATGTGACCAATATGACCCAAATTTCATGTTTTTGGTTTGAAATGACATTTTAGTAAAAAACACAACTAACATAATGAAAACCAAGGAAATGCATTCTGATTGTTTTTATACTTCAAGAAAATGATCTATCAATCATTTGTGATGTGTAGGAATCAACCACACCTTAATCCGACGCTTGGTGTCACTGGTATGACTCCAAATGTGTCTTGTTATTTAAAATTGATATTAATTCAAGTAAAAAAACACAAATGACATACTAAAAAACTGATCAAATGCATTCATATTGTTCTGATACTTTAGGAAAATAATCCATGAGTTAGTTGTGTTGTGTACGAATCAACCCCACCTCAATCCGACGCACCTTGTGATCATTATGACTAAAAATGTCTATTAGGAGTTTAAAATTGGCATTTTTGTTCAAAACATGTCACTCAATGAAAACTAAGAAAATGTTCTTTGATTTTCTTCCAAATTAATGACAGTGATTCATATGTTCTGTGTGATGTGTATAAAGCAGTCTCACATCAAACCGATGTACGATGCAACCAGTATGACTCAAATTTCATTTTTTCATTTTGAAATGACATTTTAGTATAAAAACACAATTGACATATTGAAAATCAAGTAAATTCATTATCATTGTTTTGATACTTTATAAAAATGATCTATCAGTCATTTTTTTATGTTTAGAAATCAATTGTACCTCAATCTGCCGCACGGTGTCACTGTAATGACTCCAAATGTGTCTTGTTATTTAAAATTGACATTAATTCAAGTAAAAAAAAATATAACTGACATAAAAAATACTAAGAAAATGCATTATTATTATATTGATACTCTAGGAAAATAATCCATGAGTCATTTTTGATGTGTAGGAATCAACCCACCTCAATCTGAAGCACTGTGTGATCAGTATGACTAAAAGCGTCCTTTATGAGTTTAAAATTGATATTTTAGTTCAAAACACGTCACTCACTAAAAAAAATAAAACACACTCTGATTGTATTTTAAATTAATTAAAACTATTTGTAAGTTCATTATGTCATGTATGAAGAAGTATCATGTCAAACCGATGCACGATGCGATCGGTATGACTGAAATTGCATGTTTTTGGTTTGAAATAACATTTTAGTAAAGAAACACAACTGACATACTAAAAACTGAGGAAATTCATTCTTATTGTTTTGATACTTTAGGAAAATGATCTACCAGTCATTTGTGATGTATAATAATCAACTACACCTCAATCCAATTCACAATGTCACCGGTATGACTCCAAATGTATCTTGTTATTTAAAATTGACATTAATTCAAGTAAAAAAACACAACTGACATATTGAAATCCAAGAAAACACATTTTTACTGTTTTTATACATTAAGACAACAATCCATGAGTCAGTTTTGATGTATAGGAATCAACCCCACCTCAATCTGATGTATTGTGTGATCAGTATGACTAAAAGTTTCTGTTACGTGTTTAAAATTGACATTTTAGTTTGAAACATGTCACTCACTAAAAAAAAGAAAACTCGCTCTGATTATATTCCAAATTAAGGAAAACGATTCTAAAGTCCTTCGTGAAATGTATGAAGAAGTCTCACATGAAACGGACACATGATGCGACCAGTATGACTCAAATTTCATGTTTTCAGTTTGAAATGACATTTTAGTAAAAAAAAACATACTAAAAATCAAGTAAATGCATTCCAATTGTTTTTATACTTTAAGAAAACAATATATCATTCATTTGTGATATGTAGGAATCAACTGAACCTCAATCTAATGCACGATGTCACCTGTATGACTATAAATGCGCCTTGTTATTTAAAATTAACATTAATTCAAGTAAAAAAACACAACTAACATATTGAAAATCAATAAAATGGATTCAGATCATTTTTATACTTTAGGAAAATGATCCATGAGTTAGTTTTTATGTGTAGGAATCAACCCCACATCAATCCAACAAACGGTGTGACCGGTATGACTAAAAGTGTCCGCTATTAGTTTAAAATCGACATTTTAGCTCAAAACATACAACTCACTGAAAACCAAGAAAACACACTCTGATTGTCTTCAAAATTAAGGAAAACCATTTGTAAGTCATTTGTGATGTATATGAAACATTCTCCCATCAAACTGACGCACGATGTGACCTATATTACTCAAATTACGTGTTTTCAGTTGGAAATGATATTTTAGTAAAAAAACACAACTGACATACTAAAAACATAGAAAATGCATTTGGTTTGTTTTTATAATTTTGGAAAACGATCCATTATTCATTTTTGACATGTAGGAATCAACCTAACCTTAATACTACACATAGTGTGTCCAGTATAACTCCAAATGTGTCATTTTTATTAAAAACTGACATTTTTTAATGTATTCTTCATATTAATGTTTAATTTATTTTATTTATAGTATTACTAACGTAATATTTGTTTTCTTATATAGGTGGAACCTTTTTATTGAGTTGGGATGATTTTTTCGGCGATTATTACCATCAGTGGACATTTTTTAGAGGGGACCACATACATTAAAAGAAAAAACGTTAATGTTTTTAACTATTTGTTGGATAATTGTAAATATAATTTTATAAAACATTGTTCAAAATTTATATAGAAGTTTTTTTTGGTATATACCATGGGTGAATATTTTTTTATTCATTGTGTCAATTAAATGTATATAGCATTGTTTTCCAAACCTTTGTCTGCATTGCTTGTTTCTTCATCATTTGCATCTTGTATGTGGTTCTTTTGTATATACTATGGGTGTTTATTTTTTAGTAGGTTTTTTCTAGTTTGTGCAGGTTATTTTGATATGATATTTGATTTTTTATTTTTTTAGGTTGTTGGGTGTACTGTTATATAAACAGCACACCCAGATAGGGTATCCTTTATCAGTGATAATTGAAGCACTGATAAATGGGGACTTTATTAGTGCTTCGAATAATGATGATAAAGGGGGTCCTTTATTAGTGATTTTTTTGTGCTGATAAAGGGGATCCCCTTTAATATAAGCTCTATTATCAGTTCTATTTTATCATGGATAAAGGCCTTTTTTAGCAGTGATAAAATCCTGTTTTGTGGTAGTGTAAATGATATCTTAGTTACAATGATTATTGAAATAATGCCAAATGAATAGGATTCCAAAAGAGCATCCTTAGATGACATAAGGAAGATTAAAAATACAATACTTTATGATCTTATTGGGACACTCATGCAATATAAATTTAGATTAAAGAGGTATTCTATTAAATTGGAAAATAATAATGGAGGAGTTTCTTTTTCAAAAAACATATATTATTCCTGTGAAATCTTAGTCAGCTGAAAAAGTTGTGAAATATTCAAAAAATAATAAAAATCTTATTGAATCTAATTCTATTACATCACCACCTCTTGAGAATGAATTAGAAAATTTTTCTAGAAGTATGAACAAGATTGTAGGAAATAAATATTTCTAATACAAATATAAAAAAATGTCACAAGGATAAGAATGGAAAAAAATTCAAATGAAGTCACTTTTTATGAATATAAGAAGACAAGACACATTAGACCATATTATCCTAAGATTAAGAGGAAAGAAAAGAAAGAAATAAATTCATACAAAAAGATAAAAAGTATTATAACCATAATAGTAAGAAAAGTTTAAAGAATAATGACACTTGGAGTGAAGTGGAGGAGATAGTTCTTCAGAAATTTCTTTGGACAATAATAATTCCAGACACAAGTGTAACATCCCGGACCCGGGTGCCACGCAACGGGTGCCCTGAGCCCGGTTTTCCACGTGACCTTAAGCACATTTCCCCAAACACCAGAGGCTTCCGACTAGCAGTGAGGGCCCAGGTCTGATAGTGGGGAAACTATGCCCTCATTTGTCAAAGTGTAGCGCAGTGTAATACCAAAATAAACATACAACAAATAGCGGAAGCAGTAAACATACACAACTGAAATAACTACAACAGTGGATATAACCAACAGTATATAAGTGATGATGCTACATGTTTCAAGTTCTAAGAAAACATCCAGAACATGTTATACATCAATACTGTACAGCAGAAAACAGAGTACAGCAAAACAAGAAAAACAGCTAGCAGCGGAATCCTGAGCCTAGGCTCGGTCCCATGCCCTCCTACTCCTCAACAACAGTCAAGTACCTGTATAGGGACTCTTTCCCCTATCTACACCTACAACAATGTAATCTTTTTGGGCCAAAAAGCGTGACCCAAACAGGGTGTGAGAAATATATCTCAGTAGGCACCCACCAAAGGCCCGTGCCCAACTGCGTGTAAGCATGCAACAACAGTGTGCAGTAGTAAAATGCAATAAAGTAAGAAGTACTCAAACGTAACTAATTACCAGTTATATTTCCATTTCATTATCCATTTAATCCATTTAAAAATTAGAAGCCACCATAGTGCATTTCTAAGTAAACAGTCTACGTCCTCAGACAAACAAAACCCTACCCTCAGGTAAGAAGAATCCAACCCGTAGGTATAGCCCTCAGGTGTAACAGAAATTGCCCTCAGGCATAGGAAGTGTCGCCCTCAGGAACAGAAGTCAAACCCTCAGACACGAAAGGTTGCCCTCAGGCGAAAATAACTACAGCCCTCGGGCTAAATAGTACAGTGCCCTCAGGCTAATCACAACAATTCCCTCAAGCTAAATACAAAAACTCCCTCAGGATAAACAGGTAACTGGGCCATGCCCAACAGGTAAACAAGCAGTAAAAAGCAATTCCTCTCAAGGCAATTCTAAAATTACTACCTTGAAGGCATACCCTCGGGTATCCTGGCCAAATGGCTAAACAAAGAAACACACCCGAGGGTGGTTCCGGATCCAAGAAACGATCCCAACCAGCATTTTATTATCACAATTAAATACCTAATCAATTATAGGTATTAAATATAGCAACGAACTCAGCCACACGACACCCCAACATGGGTTCATGGCACAAAAATGCACAAAACACACAACAGTAGGAAAACTAAACACAAAGCCACCAACCAAAAATGTCAATGAGCGTTATACCCGGACACCGTCTCCAGAAACTCCCAAGAACGATGTAAATCTGACGAAGAACAAAACTCATTCAAACGTAAATAACTTATGTTAGGAGAATAATTGGCAAGAACGGACCATGAGAGGAGAGGGATTACCCGTGCGGTTCCAATGAAATCATCCGAAACTGAATCAGATTCCAGAAGAACGCCCGGTGGATCTTCAAAGATCCGGCCTCCTCCTTTGGATCCAAAATGGCTCAAGTGCCTCCTCTGCCAAATGAGGAGGCTACTGCCTGTTTTAAGCCGAAAAAACAAAGTACACGGCATGTACTTCTGAGTACACGGAGTTTACTTATTTCATTTAACTATTCATTTGACGGCACCGCTACACTGTTCATCTGTCGACATGAGTACACGACATGTACTCTCGAGTACACGGCGTGTACTGTCGCCCAGCTGGCAGCGACGCCACCACCTTACTGTTTAAGCCAGCTGACTGACTACATGGCGTGTAAGGCACCACTACATGGTGTGTAGTTGTTCCTACACCCTTCGTCGCCGGCATGGCTACACGCCCCATGTACTCATCCCACATGGCCAAAAGTACACGACGTTTGGATAAAGTGCACGACATGTAGTTTCAAAATTTAGGATTTTTCCCCATTTTCCATATTTTCTCAAAAACACTTAAGGAAAAGGAAAGAAGAAGCCTGTACCTCTAAAATAATAACCGGGTTTTTACAAACTTCCCCCTTATAGAAATTCGTCCCCGAATTGCCCTTCCAAGGGTGGTGAAGAATAAGCTCATAGCAGCTCTGGCCACTGAGCACATACGCCGGCCTCCCGCTCCCAGGTCTCGTCCTGCACTCGGCCATGCTTCCATAGCACCCGTACGAGAGGAACTGACCAGCCTCAGAGAACCTTCGTGCTCCTATCAACGATACAGATCGGATGCTCCTCAAAGGATGCATCATGCTGAAGCTCAACCTCCTCTAGCTGAAAGGTGCGAGACAGGTCTGAATAGTAGCGACGCAACTGAGACATGTGGAAGACATCATGCATGGCTCGGTACCGCTATGGTAACTGAAACCGATAGGCAACCAGCCCGACTCTATCCAGAATCTCAAATGGTCCCACATACCTTGGTGAAAGCTTACCCTGTCTCCTGATCCGTTTGTGTCCCATCCTCGGATAAACATGCAAGAAAACCTGATCCCCGACCATGAACTCCAAAGGTCGTCTGTGGCGATCAACATATGACTTCTGACGAGACTGGGCGGTAGACATCCACCTTCGAATCAACTGGACCTGCTCAGATGTCTCCTGCACGAGATGTGGCCCCAGTAAAGCTGCCTCACTAGCCTCTAACCAGCACAAAGGTGACCAGAATGGCCTACCATATAAATCCTCGTATGGTTCCATCTCAATAGTCTCCTGAAAACTATTGTTATAGGCAAACTCGACTAAGGGTATATGCTTCTCGCAAGAGCCCCCAAATTCTAGGATTCATGCACGCAGCATGTCCTCTAGGACCTGTATCGTCCGCTCTGACTGGCCATCTGTCTGAGGGTGGTATGTTGTGCTCAGAAGCACCTATGTACCTAGCGCCCTCTGAAAACTCTACCAGAAATGAGACGTAAAGCGGTCGTCCCTATCTAAAATGATAGAACGAGGGACCCCATGAAGACGTACGATCTCTATGATATACAGCCTTCCGAGCTCGTCCACACCGAAGGTCTCCTTTATCCGCAAGAAGTGAGCTACCTTCGTGAGTCTTTCCACAACAACCCACACAATGTCATTGCCTCGAGGTGACCTTGGAAATACCTTCACGAAATCCACCGCGACATCATCCCATTTCCACTCTAGAATGGGAAACTGCTGTAATATCTCAGCTGGTCTCTGATGCTCTACCTTCACCTGCTGACAGGTGGAACACCTCGTAACAAAACCAGCTATCACTCTCTTCATACCCGGCCACCAGTACTGACGCCTTAAGTCATAGTACATCTTGGTAACCCTGGGATGAACTACCCAAGATGAAGCATGAAACTCCCGCATAAGCTCCTAACGTATATCCCATAGAACCCATACACGTCCATGGAAATGCAAAACCTCATCATCGCCTATCGTCCAACCGGTAGGAGGGTCCTCACTTGCCACCGAATCCCGTAGAACTAGGCCTTCTGAATCCGATAGCTACCTCATCCTCACTCTATCCAGGAAGGTAGAAGTCACAGCTAACGAGGAAAGATAAGTCTGCCCCTGACTATCATACACCTCCAGATGCATCTCAGAGAACAAAGCCATAATATGACACTCACCACTGGCCTCCTGCACTGCCTGTATCTGAGTCTTCCTACTCTGTGCATCAGCTACTGCATTACCTTTACCAGGTGTATAGGCAAGCTCAAAATTGAAGGACTGTAGGTACTCGACCCACCTTCTCTGCCTCAGATTCAGGTCACGCTGAGTAAAGATATACTTGAGGCTTTTGTGTTTGGTGAAAACCAAAAAATGATCTCCCAACAGATAATGTATCCAACAGAGCAACGCATGCACAACTGCAACCATCTCGAGATCATGCGTCAGGTAATTCCTCTCATGTGGCCTCAACTACCGAGACCCGTACGCCACAACTCGGTCGTCCTGCATCAAAATAGCTCCCAGCCCAATCCCTGATGCATCATAGTAAACTGTATAGCTCTTCCCCTGCTCTGGGAGTATCAGGATCGGTGCTGATGTCAGCCTTCCCTTCAGGTCCTGAAAAGATGTCTCGCAAGCTTCTGACCAAACGAACTTCACACCCTTCTTAGTCAGACCTGTCAACGGTGATGCTAAGTAGAAGAAGTACTGTATGAAGTGCCTGTAGTAACCAGCCAGCCCTAAGAAACTCCGTATCTCAAACATGTTCTTGGGATGCTCCCAAGAAACTACTGCTCTCACCTTCTCTGGGTCTACTGCAACTCCTGCCTCTGAGATGATATGACCCAGGAAGTGAATATGGTCCATCCAAAAGTGGAACTTCGAGAGCTTAGCATATAGGCGATGCTCTCTCAGTGTACTCAATACGATCTCAAGATGGGTGACATGGTCGCGTCGAGTGTGAGAGTACACCAAGATGTCATCCATGAATACTACCACAAATGAATCAAGATACGGATGGAACACACGATTCATTAGAGCAATAAAACTACTGGCGCGTTCGTGAGTCCGAATGGCATAACCGTATACTCATATAGACCATACATACTCCGAAAAGGTGTAAGCAGTATATCTGATGGTCTAACGCACAACTGATGATATCCAGATCTCAAGTCAATCTTCGAGAACACTCGTTCTCCACGAAGCTGATCAAACATATCATCTATCCTCGGCAAGGGATATCGATTCTTAACCGTCAACTGGTTCAGCTTCTGATAATCCACACAAAGTCTGAGGGTACCATCCGCCTTCTTCGCAAAAAGGACCGGAGAACCCCAGGGAGATGTACTGGGTCGGATAAAACCCTTTTCTTGTAACTCCTCTAACTGCCTCTTAAGCTCTTGCAACTCAATCTTGGACATCATATAAGGAGGAATGGACACCGGTGCTGCTCCTGGCACTAGCTCGATAGAGAAATCCACCTCGCGCACCGGAGGTAGACCTAAAAAGTCATCTGGGAAGACATCCCTGAAACGATCAACAACTGGAGGGAAATCCGTCTGACAAGTCCCCTGGTCATCCAGATATAAGCTCACAATCTGGGCTGTGACTCCACCTCACCCATGATGCTCTGGTCCAGCTCGACTCGCCTGAACATCACACTCGCCCTTGTATAGAAACTCCCCATCCTCTGGTGACATGAAACACACCCTGCGACAGTAGCAGTCTACGAAGGCTCGAAAGGGAACCAACCAGTACATCCCGAGAATGACATCATAGCTCATCATCTCCAGGACATAGAGGTCCCAAAGGAAGTGACACACACCAACCTCAAGGGGGAACTCCTTTCACTGACGCACACCAACCGTCCTAGTCCCCAACAGAGTGTCTAGCGTCAAGATATCAGAAGAAGTAGAAACACTGAGACCAAGGCTCTCCACAATGGGTACAGATATAAAACTATGTGTAGCACCCGTATCAAAAAGTACTAAAGACAAGACATAAGCTACTAGAATAGTACCTCTGACTATAGAAGGTCTGGGATCCTGCTCCTACTGGGTCTGTTTCACCGCATATGCCTGCCCAGTGCCGCGGCCCTGCGACACAGCCTGGCTACCCCGAGCTGTCCCGCCCTGTTGCCTCTGCGATCCTGGTGTCTGGCTACCACGGCCACGACCACCGTCTCTGCCTGCACGCCCTGACGTATTCCAGTTCCCTGACTGGTTATAAGCCACTGGTCCTGCTCCCGCATGCAGAGTCTGCACTGAACCCCTCTCACTAGCCACTAGTAGAAACGCCCTACAAAAGCACTGCAGATGACCCATCTTGCCGCAATCTCGGCACTCCACTAGGTCTCGTGGACACTGCGGCCACTTTTTCCCCTCTCTGCTACACTAGTAGCACCTGACTGGTCCACCTAAAGAAGCTTCCTGGCTAGTACCGCCGCCCTGAGAGAATTCCATCCGTCTCTTCCTCTTGCCAGCATAAATAGTACCAGTAACTGGTGCTGAACCGCCCTGGTCCACACCACTCAATTCCCGCAGGTTCCTCTCTATAATTAACGCCTGGTTCACAATCGCGTGTACATTAGGCAACCTAAAAACATTCACCAGTGCTCGGATGTCATACCGAATACCATCCTCAAAACATCTGGCTCTCAACATCTCATCACCCACCAGCACGGGTGCAAAACACTAAAGCTCTGTAAAACAAGCAGAGTAGTCCATCACCGACATAGCGCCCTGCTGCAGATTCATGAACTCTCAAGCTCTATCTTCCCTCAGCGTCTCGGGAAAGAAGAAGTCATAGAAGATTGCCTAAAAATCTTCGCACACCATGTCCCTGTGATTCTCTGACTGGGTGGTAACATCCCACCAACTCTTGGCAGAATCACGTAGCATGTAAGTCGTGAGCTTGACCCTCCGCCCTGGAGGCGTCTCCAGATTCTCAAAAATAGTCTGAATCGATCCTAGCCAAGACTCTACAGCCTGCTATCCGCCATCCCCAGAAAACATAGGTGGATGCTGCTGCTGAAAGATACGTGTCAGCTCGGCCATAGATGTGGCAGCCTGCGGTGCTCCCTGAAAGGTCTGTATGAACCACAATAAGCCTTCATGGAACTGCGCCTCTGCGCCTGTGTTCGGTATAACAGCTGGTGCCGCATCTGGCTCTGCTGGTGGATCAAATGGTAGCCCATGGCCCACCATCTTCGAGGTATAATCGTCGCCGCTCTCCTGGAGAACAAATCACGGTCGTCTCAGATTCAAGATTATTAATACTGAATGCGAAGGAACCACAAAGGGAACAAGAAGAAGAAGGTATTCAAAATTGGAAAAACAAGACTAAACGGCGTTTACTTGACTTCCCTTCCCCTACCCGGGTCCTTCTACAGGGCTAAGCCACACGACTTCCGTTCAAAAAAACTACATGGCGTGTATAATATCTACACGGTGTGTACTGTGTCATTTTCCAACTGCCTGTGTCGTCTGTGACACGGACGACTACTCGTCTTTACCTCACACGGTGTGTTACACCCGTACATGGCGTGTATAGCACCCCGTTTACCAGCCACACGGCTAACTCCACATGGTCTGTCCTCGGACAAGACTACACAGTGTGTCCCAAAGGTACACGACGTGTTCCGGGAGAGGTTACATTGGCCCGTGTTGTTAGTTACACGGACGATTCCCCGGGCCACACTACACGGCGTGTCTATAACTGACACAGCGTGTTCTGTCAAGGAGTTCACCGCCCTGTGTTGTTAGTTACACGGCCAGACTCTGGGTCACACTACACGACGTGCACAAAAACTACACGACATGTTTTAACCAAGCCCTTCCCTACCTCGTGTCGCCGCCCACACGGTTTGTGACACGGGAAGAGACTACACGGCGTGTAATCGGGGTACACAGTGTGTGCTCAAAAAGTTCATTTCTTCTTCCCGAACAGAAGAACACACACGGCGTGTATGAGGTCCTACATGGCGTGTATTCTGGGTTTTCCAGACAGTATGCCTCAGAAACTTCCCCGGAACCCAGAAAATATTGAAAAACAACACCTAAGTGTCAAATTCTGACCCGTGGGGGCCCATACACCCCACGAATCAAATTTTGACATCTT
Source organism: Viscum album (assembly GCA_963277665.1). Taxonomy (NCBI): domain Eukaryota; kingdom Viridiplantae; phylum Streptophyta; class Magnoliopsida; order Santalales; family Viscaceae; genus Viscum; species Viscum album. The sequence goes on along the minus strand of OY728164.1, from coordinate 476,885,604 downwards.
ATTTGTGTTATAACCAATAAAAATCAATGATCCACCAAATTATGGTCAATGGGGGCCCATACTCCCCAAAAACCAAAGTTTGGCGTCCATCCTATAAACAAGCTCAACCAAACAGGCAGGTATTTATCAAGAAACTATCACAACAACATGCTTTCTTAGCACATCAACTATCACAAAAACATGCAAATTCTAATGCACCTACATGGTATGGAAAATATGCATGGCATGTAATTTCTAGCATGTGCCTATATGATGCATGAGATGACATACCCTCATCTCATCGGGTTGCAACTAAATAGCACCCACAGATAAAATATAAACAACACAATCCAAGTGCATCACCCAATGGTGAAAACATATCAACCGTAAAATTGAAAAATCAAAATAATGCCAAATACAAGGTAGACTGGCTTTTCCCTGTACACGGGTTAGCTACGCCCAGGCATAACTTATTACCACCTACCGTTCTGTCCTATCCCTGACTACGACTCCAAATAGTAAGTCAAAGAAAAGAAACCCCTCTGATACAACTTTGTAAAATCCCGGACCCGGGTGCCACGCAACAGGTGCCCCGAGCCCGGTTTGCCAAGTGACCTCAAACGAATTTCCCCAAACTCTAGAGGCTGCTGACTAGCAGCGAGGGCCCATGTCTGATAGTGGGGAAACTATGCCCTCATTTTTCAAAGTGTAGCACAGCGGAATAACAAAATAAACATACAACAAACAGAGGAAGTAGTAAACATACACAACCGAAATAACTAAAACAGTGGATATAACCAACAGTATATAAGTGATGATGCTACATGTTTCAAGTTCTAAGAAAATAGCCAGAACATGTTATACATCAATACAGTATAGCAGAAAATAGAGTATAGCAAAACAAGCAAAACAGCTGGCAGCGGCATCCCGAGCCTAGGCTCGGTCCCATGCCCTCCTACTCCTCAGCAACAGTCAAGTACCTGTATAGGGACTCTTTCCCCTATCTACACCTGCAGCAACGTAATCTGTTTGGGCCGAAAAGCATGACCCAAACAGGGTGTGAGAAATATATCTCAGTAGGCACCCACCAAAGGCCCGTGCCCAACTGCGTGTAAGCATGCAACAACTGTGTGCAGTAGTAAAATGCAATAAAGTAAGCAGTACTCAAAAGTAACTAATTACCAGTTATATTTCCATTTCATTATCCATTTAATCCATTTAAATATTAGAAACCACTACAATGCATTTCTAAGTAAACAGTCCATGTCCTCAGACAAACAAAACCTTACCCTCTGGTAAGCAGAATCCAACCTGCAGGTATAGCCCTCAGGCATAACAGAAATTGCCCTCAGGCGTAGGAAGTGTCGCCCTCAGGCACAGAAGTAAAGCCCTCAGGCACAAAAGGTTAGCCTCAGGAGAAAATAACTACAGCCCTCGGGCTAAATAGTGCAGGGCCCTCAGGCTAATCACAAAAACGCCCTCAGGCTAAATACAAAAATGCCCTCAAGCTAAACAGGTAACCGGTCCATTCCCAATAGGTAAAAAAGAAGTAACAAGCAATTCCTCTCAAGGAAATTCTACAATTACTACCTTGAAGGCATACCCTCGGGTATCCTGGCCAAACGACTAAACAGAGAAACACACCCCGGGGGTGGTTCCGGATCCAAGTAATGATCCCAACCAGCATTTTATTCTCGCAATTAAATACCTAATCAATTCTAGGTATTAAATATAGCAACAGACTCAGCCACACGATACCCCAACATGGGTTTGTGGCATTAAAATGCACAAAACACACAGCCGTTGGAAAACTAAACACAAAGCCACCTACCAAAAACGTCAACGAGCGTTATACCCGAACGTTGTCTCCATAAACGCCCAAGAATGACGTAAATATGATGAAGAAAAAAACTCATTAAAATTTAAATAACTTACGTTAGGAGAAGAATTGGAAAGAACGGTACCAGGAGAGGAGAGGGCTTACCCGTGCGGTTCCAACGAAATCGTCCGAAGCTGAATCGGATTCTAGACAAACTCCTGGTGGATCTTCAAAGATCCGGCCTCCTCCTTTGGCTCCAAAATGGCTCAGGTGCCTCCTCTGCCAAATGAGGAGGCTACTGCCTGTTTTAAGCCAAAAAAACAAATTACACGGCATGTACTTCTGAGTACACGGCGTGTACTTCTTTCATTTAACTGTTCATTTGGTGGCACCGCTACACTGTTCATCCGTCGACATGAGTACACGACATGTACTCTCGAGTACATGGCGTGTACTGTCGCCCAGCTGGCGGCGACGCCACCACCTTACTGTTTAAGCCAGCCGACTGACTACACGGCATGTAAGGCACCACTACATGGCGTGTAGTGGTTACTACACCCTTTGTCGCCGGCATGGCTACACGCCCCGTGTACTCATCCCACACAACCAAAAGTATACGACATGTGGATAAAGCACACGACGTGTAGTTTTGAAATTTAGGATTTTTCCCAATTTTCCATATTTTCTCAAAAACACTTAAGGAAAAGGAAAGAAGAATCCCGTACCTCTAAAATAAGAACCGGGTTCTTAAAACAATAATATTGGATTATTTTCTAAAATACCTTCAGTTAAAAAATGTATTATAAAAAAGGCACAAACTTCTAGTCCCCTAATAATATATCTTTAAATGAAAACTATCACGATGAGAAAAATTATACATCATCCGATGAATAATCTTCCTCGGAAGAAGAGGGTAATACCTTACCTAGTTATGATAAAGTATATAGGTTTTCAAAACTTCAAGAACATGAAAATTGTAAAGTTTCCAAAAAACTTGATAATTAATAAGAAAAACATGCAAAGTAAAACTCAAAGATTTCTATTTTAACTAATTAAATATCATATCTTTTTAAATATCTTTATAAGACTAATTTTGAGAAATAAAATCTTTCAAAAGATCATAAAAAAATATTCTCGAGAAAAATAATTTATAAAGTGATTTTTAGAAACTTAGTTCTAATACTATTTATATTGATGGTAAGAACTTAGTTTTTAAACTAAAATCTGAAATTTCTATTTTGAAGAAACTTTTTTCAAAGTTTCCCTCATGGAAGGAAATGTTTGATAAGATGTAAAAACAAATTAGACCTTGAACTAATATTATTGTTATGGGTTATACTAATAAAAAACCTATTTTTAATAATAATCACTTTATTCCTAAAAGTGATCCATTTTGCAAAAAGTGTCAAAGTGGTGGACATTGGAAGAAGGATTGTCCTTTAAACAGAGTACAATCTTTAGGATTCCATAAAACTTATTTTTATAAGGAAATAAAATTTTATCAAAGAATTAATGTTATACAAGTGTGGTTACCTAAATCTTATTTTATAATGAAACTGGACCCAAGAAGGTTTGGGTTTGAAAAATCTATTTTTTTTTGTTTTCTGTTAAGGAAAGAAATTACAAAAAACTAGAAAATTTGATACATGGATAGTGGTTGCTCCAGACATATGACTGGAAAAAAACACTTATTTAAGAATATTATCAAGATGAAAGGTGTAATAATAACATTTAGAGATAATTCTTAAGGAGATATCATTGGTATATTTAAAATTTAACTTCTTGGAAAAGACTTAATTTAAAATTTATTTTTTGTTGTAGAAATTAAGAACAACCTCATAAGCGTATGTCAATTATTTGATTAAATTTATCTTGTGAACTTTAGGAATTAAAATTATACTGTATATAGTACTAAATATGAATTCATTCTTTCTGATAACCGACATGAGAATTCTTATAATTTAAACTTATAAGACCTTTGGATCCAAAAATTACCTTTCCTTATAATTGTGGAAGATCAATATTAGATATGGAATATAATTTTAGGACACCATTGTAGGATCAAAATAATGAATGTAGATGCTCAATATACATGAGGGGGGAGGGGTGAATTGTATACTTTAAAAAATTCCTTAGGAACTTTTAAAGATGGTAATGTTTAACAAAGTTAAACAAGGTAAATTTATAAGACCTATTAGTTCTACAATCTTGCTTGATTCCAGAAATATGGTTCCGGAAAATAAAACTTAAGAAAATTTTACAAGAACAATGATTCTACCTTAAAGCATATATAATCTTTACTAATCAGAGTACAAGTATAATAAAGTATAAGATAGTTATACTTTCCTTATCAATCAAAATGCAGCAAAAAAAAACTTGAAATAATAAAAGTAACAAGTAAGAAATCTTTTAACCCAAAGAGTAGGGTATTAAACAACCATGGATAAAGGTCCCTTGATTTATACTTTCAAGAAAGTCTATCTTACCCACACTAGGGTAATACCTCAATACGAATATAGGAGTTTGTCTTGCTATCCCCACAAGCCCTCGAACTTCAAGGTAGTTGGAACCTCTGTCTTCCTATCCCCAGAAGCCCTCAAATGTACTCAGCAACATTTAGAGTCACACGAAGCAATTCTGAACAAGATGTTTACTACGCACAAAGCATGAAAGTCTCTCTCTCTAGAAATGACTTCAGTAACATGTAATATCTAGATTGATCAATGTATATTGAGATTGTTCAAATGAGATCCTATTTATAGTCACATATTCAACGGTCGGCTCCCTCCTCCAACGATCATATTTTTCCTTGAATTTCAGAGGGACCTGTACACGTGTCACTCAAACAATGGTTGGCTAGAAACAGAATGCACGACATCGTTTTATAACTATAACAAGAGTAGGAAAAATATGGTTGCTTATCCAAATCCATTTTTTCGGAGTGTAAGTAAAAAATTAAAGTTCATAGTCTAACCAGAATACCATTCAGTGTCTATAATACATGAATATTCAGATTCTGTCTTCAAAAGAATTAAGAACCTGAATTCTATAGAATTCCAGAGTCTGAATTTCAAGGAAATTCGGAGTCTGAATTCATAATAATTAATATTATGAATTTAGAATGTTCAGAGTCTGAATTCATAGAATTCGGAGTCTGAACTCAAAAAGTTCAGAGTCTGAATTCAGATAATTCAGAACCTATATTTGGATCCTGAAAATATAATGCTCTATATCTAAGTATTTATAATATTTCAAGGTTTTAGATATGAAAATGAATTTTATACTTAGAAATAAAATGAGTTAGATTATAATGTGAACAATAAAAACATGGTAAGGATAAATTTCCTTGGGGAAGGAAAATTTTCTTTATGAATATAAAATATAGGGGAAAAGAATTTTTCCTTAAGATAGATTATTTTTGATTTTCAAAACAAGAAGGAATGGAAAACTCATAAGGAAACCTTATTGACTCAACAATATCCCCCTTTTTGGAAAGCATAAACATCCTTACGAAAAAGAATATAAGGACTTCGAAAATATTTTTTTTGTACTTTGAAAATAAACTTATCTCCCTTAACACATGGGAAAAAAGGAATACGACTAACTCTCCCTTAGGCTTTGGAAATACTAAGGATCATATTATAGATTTTCAGATTGAGACTTAGCATTTTATTGCATACGAAAATCTTCTTGGATAAGAACTCCACCTTAGATGAACTCCCCCTTACTTAGGGAAATTTCTTCTTTTACTTTGTATTCTTTTGTAACATTCCCTTCTCCCCCTTTGTGATTTTTAAAAAGGAATACAGGGAATGGAAAAGGAAATATGGTACTTGAAATATTAGTACTAAACAACCAAAAGACGAGCAACCAAAAATTTCATTAGGATTGGAAAAATTTATAAAAGGAAGAAATAAAAAAAATATTAGAATTGAACAAGATTATCCTTCCTTCTCCTTCGTCATCAACTTCTTCACTATGGTTTTGAGCTTCTTGATTTCATTGTGATCCTCTTATACACATTTGAGAAGTTGATCCCGATCTTCTGTTTTCTTATCTAAGGCTTCGATTTTTTCTTCCTGAGCCTTAAGATATTCTACCTGACCCTTTAGAACTTCTTCTTGCTTAACTAGCTTCTCTTCTATCTCAATCCGGAGATCCCTTTCTCTCTCCCAACTCTGAGAAATTGAATATAATTTCCCATTCAGATCTTTGACTTCTTTCTTCCGAGTATTTTTTCAAGAGATAGATTTTCTTCAAAAACTTGGTGAGATCTTTGAACTTAAAATCTTCAAATTTAAAGGAATCTTTGACATTATCGTGAAAATAATCAAGAATTCTCATGTCTTCCACTGTTTTCTTTGACCAGCTAGTAATATTTTTTCAAGATCTTTTGTGGGCTTCGTAGTTTATGTAAAAGGTTTTGAAATCGAACTAAAGTTTGATGCACTTATCCATCACCATGAATACTGAATCCATTTTACGATTTAAGGAATGATGAAGCATCTGGCATCTGAAGTCTATTCTTGGAAATAGAGGGATAGTTCCAACAAGTTTTTTCAAAGACTGGGATACAAAATCTTGTCCAAGAGAGGATGATTCAAAATCAGAGATTTTTCTTGGTGAGGATTCTTTTTCTATATCAACATATTTCTTCTTCGATAAAGCACCCACTTATTTCTTCTTCACCACTACTTTTCTAGGTGTATCAAAAACCACATATTTTCCCTTATCATATTTTTGAATTACTTCTTCTAGATTGGTGGATTAGTGTTCACTATTAGATAGTTTCATAATTTTATCTTCATCTACTTCTTCCTTCTTAGCTCCTGCCACAACATCCTCTGGATGAATGAAATCATGGTTGGAGATTTCTTCTTCAGACACTTTGTTCACTTCTTCTCCACTCTTCTTATCTTTCCCTTGGTTAGCAAGTTTTGAAGACTCAACTTCAGAGGTTCAGAATGATAATTTTTCAGAAGGACTTTCCTTCTCATGAAAATATTCAAATTTCTTTATCAAGTCTTTGGTATCACCACAGCCTTCTTCTTCTTCTTCTAATTGTTTTTCTTGGACTTTTTATTAAGTCACAAACTTCTTTCCTAGAGTCTCTGGTAAAGGTTCTATAAAAAAGGATTATTGTACCAAAATATTCTTGGATGCTTTCTCAGCAACCTTCATAAGTGATTGGACTATCTATGCCTCAGACACCTTTTTCTTCTTCTTCTTCTCTTTCTCTTGCTTCTCAAGTTATTCAGATGCCTTTTCCTTCAAAGATTTTTCTCAGCAGGGTCCAGGCCAAACTTAGGCTCCCCTTCTTTCTAATTTTTCTTATCTTCTCTCCACTTTACTACTACCTCATTAGGATAAGATTTTTGTTTCCATAACTTCAGGGGTGCGGACTGAATTTCCTTTCCCACTGGAGTTTTTGCCTTCTCTTCCACTTCCTTCACATTCCTCTTCCTTCCACCCTTTTTAGAGGTTTCAGCCACCTCCTATTTCTTTGAAAGAGTTTCAACTTCCTCATTAGGAAAATCATAGAATTATTAGGATTCTTTGGAAAAACCAATTTTCATCCTCCTCAACGTATCATCACTAAACAACATGACATTGCAATTTCTTGACTTAGAAATGCAATGAATTTTGAAGGATCATAAACACCAAACAATCATCTTAGACAGAATGGATGGATACATAATAATTTGATATTCCAAATTCCCATTCTTTATATTCTCAATCTTAATAAGAATGTACTTAACCAAATTTATCTTCCTTCGATTCACTAAGAAGTCTAAAATATAGATGTCACTCTTCTTTAGAGTATCCTTATCACCTTTTCTCGGAATAATGAATCCTTGAACCCACAATTCAAGAATTCAAAAGTTTGTAGACAGGTAAAGAATCTTCAGAGTCTTTACTTCTGAAAGACCAAGACAAACCATGGCTTTCACCTTATCAAAACTTCCTTGAGCATAAGGTAGCTTGTGAGTATAGAACTCAGCTTCCCCTTCGTAAGAAATATGTAACACCCCAAAATGATAAAGGGTTAAATGGATAAATGATATGACTCATGTCAATAAGGTGCACCTTCCTTTTCGGGAGCTTGTTTGATTAGAACTTCATAGTTAAGCGGTCTTAGCCTGGAGTAGTGATCAGGATGGGTGACCTTCTGGGAAGTTTCCCAGGGCGTGTGTGAGTGAGGACAAAGCACACTGGAAAGGACATGTGTTGGCCTGTGGGGAAAGTCATTAGTTAGATGACCCATTTGGGCATGTGGGTGGGCCCTGTGGTGGGGACCACGTGTATGCGGGGCAACTGGTGGGTGGGGACCAGTTGTTACATTTGGTATCAGAGGAGGAACCCAGCCTTATGTGCGGTGCACTGCCTGGGTTGAGATATAGGGCCCACAACGAGGACGTTGTGCTCTAAAATGGGGGTGATTGTAACACCCCAAAATGATAAAGGGTTAAATGACTAAATGATATGACTCATGTCAATAAGGTGCACCTTCCTTTTCGAGAGCCTGTCTGATTAGAACTCCACTGTTAAGCGTGCTTAGCCTGGAGTAGTGATCATGATGGGTGACCTTCTAGGAAGTTTCCCAGGGTGTGTGTGAGTGAGGAAAAAGCACACTAGAAAGGACATGTGTTGGCCTGTGGGGACAATCATTAGTCAGATGACCCGTTCGGGCATGTGGGTGGGCCCTGTGGTGGTAGTGGAACATTTAAGAAAGTAAATATGTCTTTCCATAACACTTGAAAGAAAACATACTCCCGCATTCTTCCTTATATAAAGTTACTGCCTGGGTTGAGATATAGGGCCCACAACGAGGATGTTGTGCTCTAAAAGGGGGGTGATTGTAACACCCCAAAATGATAAAGGGTTAAATGACTAAATGATATGACTCATGTCAACAAGGTGAACCTTCCTTTTCGAGAGCCTGTCTGATTAGAACTCCACTGTTAAGCGTGCTTAGCCTGGAGTATTGATCATGATGGGTGACCTTCTGGGAAGTTTCCCGGGGTGTGTGTGAGTGAGGAAAAAGAACACTGGAAAGGACATGTGTTGGCCTGTGGGGACAATCATTAGTCAGATGACCTGTTCGGGCATGTGGGTGGGCCCTGTGGTGGTAGTGGAACATTTAGAAAAGTAAATATGTCTTTCCATAACACTTTAAAGAAAACATACTCCCGCCTTCTTCCTTAAATAAAGTTACTGATTCATATAACTCTATTAACAAATATGGAAATACCAAATCCCGAGCTTTTGGTTTTGAAATACATACACTCTCCTAGCTATTGAGTTTGATATTCTTGGAAACGATAGAGTCATATTTGGCATAAAACATTAGATCAACTAACCTTTCTCTATATATCTGTCATTCATAGATTGGCTTGATAGTCAACATTTATTTCTCGGAAGAGACTTCAACAGACATTCAGAAGTAAGAAAGATCTGAGAAGTTCAGAACAAGCTTATGTCAGAAGGGCAGAGCTTCAGCACGCATGAGCTTTGAGATCGATGTGGGACACCATCGGGGGGTCCTTTATATAGGCATTTGAAGTGACGGTTCAACTTCCAAACTTTGTCCAACAGTTGAAAAAACTTCTGTCGTGATCTGATGGCTAAAAAGATGACTGAGGAAGAATTTTGATAGATTCCGATCTTTTGAGGTTTTTTAAGGAAAACATTCGGATTTAAGGAAAGGTGAATACAAAAAATTTAAAAACGAATGAAAATACCAACAATTAAAAGATGATTACAAAAATTTAAGAAAGGAAACATACCATTCGGATTGCTAGGAAGATTATTCGTGATGAGGAAAATTCTTCTTAAAGAACTTTAGATTCTGAAAATTTTGATTACAAAAATTTTCAATACGAAAATCTCCATTACAAAAATTTTAAGTATGAAAATCTTCATTACAAAAATTTTAAGTACGAAAATCTTCATTACGAAAATTTTAAGTATGAAAATCTTCATTATGAAAATTTTAAGTACGAAAACCTTCATTAAAAAAATTTTAAGTACGAAAACCTTCATTAAGAAAATTTTAAGTATGAAAATCTTCATTATGAAAATACTAAGTATGAAAACCTTCATTAAAAAAATTTTAAGTACGAAAATCTTCATTACGAAAATATTAAGTATGAAAATCTTCATTACGAAAATTTTAATTATGAAAACCTTCATTAATAAAATTATAAGTATGAAAATCTTCATTACAAAAATCTCCATTAAGAAAATTTTGATTATGGAAAAAAAATTTACTACGAAAAATTTTTAGAGTACAAAAAAAAAAATTAAAACCTAACAAACAAATGTACTCCCCCTATGAAAAGGAGTTCCTTACTGTAAGGATATTAGTTTCAACAGGAAGTTAACATGGAATATTACCTCACGTTTATCATTCCTAACTTCGGTTTAATGTGTTCAAATCTATCATAGGGTAAAGATTTTTTGAAAACATCAGCAGGTTGATCTTGTGTTCCGATAAATTGAAGAATGATATCTCCTTTTGGTGTGTGATCCCTAAGAAATTGATGCCTAATATCTATGTTTTTTTTCATGAGTGTGATGTGCATGGTTTTTACTTAGGGAAATGGAACTAGTATTATCACACAATTTTTTTTGGTAAAACTCATTCCATAATCTGTGAGTGTGTGTTGCATCCACAATACTTGAGCACAACAACTTCCAACTACTACATATTCAGCTTCAGTAGTGGAAAGTGCTACTGAGTATTGATTTTTTTCATGAACAAGAAACTAATGAATCTATTAAGAAATTAAAAGTTCTAAATATACTTTTCATATCCATTCTACATCCTCCAAAGTTAGCATCCAAAATTTCTTTTAAAATAAAATCATTTCCATAAGTATAAAAGAGTCCTAGATCCACAATTCCCTTTAAGTAGTGAGAAATCCTTTTCACTACCTTTAAATGAGATTCCTTAGGATTGTATTGATATCTTTCACATAAGAATACTGGAAACATTAAGTCTGGATGACTAGCTGTCAAGTAAAGTAGACTTCCTATCATACCTCTAAAAGATGTTTGATATACTGGTTTCTCATCTTCATCAAGATCAAGTGAATTTGAGGTACCAATGAGAGTACTTATACTCTTAGTATTTTCATATCCATAATTTTTCATAAGATATTTAATATAATTATGTTGGGATATATAGATTCCTTCTGATTTTTGAGAAATTTGAAAACCAAGGAAAAATGTTAACTCACCCATCATACTCATTTCAAACTCAGATTTCATTAGATCCGCAAAGGAATCAGTTAAAGATTGCTGAGTTGAACCAAATATAATGTCATCAACATAAATTTGAACAATCAAAACATTTTTATTATCTTTCTTTATAAAAAGGGTTGGATTAGCATTTCCCTTAAAGTAATTATTTTGAAGAAAAAAATAATGTAAGTCTATCATACCAAGATCGAGGGGCTTGCTTAAGTCCATACAAATATTTGGTATGTTTGTAAACATGTTCAGGATGTTTTGAGTCTTCAAAACTAGGAGGTTGTTCAACAAAAACTTCCTCTTATAAAAAACCATTAAGGAAAGCACATTTAACATCCATTTGAAAAAGTTTGAAATTATAGAATGCTGCAAAGGTAAGAAGAATACAAATAGATTCAAGTCTAGATACTGGAGCATAGGATTCTTCATACTCTATTCCTTCTTGTTGATTATAGCCTTTAACAACCAATCTAGCTTTATTTCTTACTATAATTCCATTTTCATCACATTTATTTCTAAAGACCCATTTTACTCCAATAACAGAAGTTTCCTAAGGTCTTTCAACGAAGGTCCAGACTTTATTCCTTTCGAATTCATTTAGCTCATCTGTCATAGCTTTTATCCAATCATCATAACCTAAAGCTTCATCAGAGCTTTTTGGTTCTAATTGGAAAAGGAATTCTAGATATTTAACTTCATTTATTAAGTAACTTCTAGTCCTTACAGGTTGATTTACATCACTAATGACACTATCACTGTGATGATTCTTAAGAAACAACTGATTTGGGTTTTGTAAAACCTGTTCATCAACGTAGGGTAGGAAATCATCTGGGGTAAATGTTTCAGAAATACCTTATTGAACATTTTCCTTATCAGAAGGATATTCTAAACAAGTTTGATAATCAGTTTTTGAAAACACATCCAAAGATGTAGGTTGAGGTTGTTTAAAAACAAAAGGATCAGTTTAATCAAATTCAACATGTATTGTTTTTTCAACAGTACAAGTATTTTTATTTAAAACTCTATAAGCCTTAAAATTTGTGGAGTAGCCTAATAAAATTCCTTCATCATATTTTGGTGTGAATTTTTGTAGATTATCTTTAGTATTTAGAATGAATACCTTGTAACCAAAAACCTTGAGGCAGGAAAGTCTAGGTTTTCTACCATTCCATAACTCATAAAAAGTTTTATTAAGAAAAGGTCTAATCAAAACACAATTTATAGTATAGAAAGTAGTAATTACAGCTTCAGCCCAAAACTGTTTGGCTACTGAATATTCACTCAACATGGTTCTTGTTATCTCTTGAAGAATTATATTTCTTCTTTCAATAAAAAAAATTTTTTGGGGTGTTCTGGGTGTTTAGAAGTTATGAGTAATGCCTTTTCTACTACAAAAAGTTTCAAAAATAGAATTTTGAAATTCACCACCATGATCACTATGAATAGTTATAAAAGGAAGGTTTTTCTCATTTTTAACTTGGGCTCTAAAACTTTTGAAATAAGAAAAAGCTTCATATTTATTTTCTAGAAAATAGACCCACATAAATCTAGTGTAATCATCAACTAAGACAAATACATAATATTTTCCTCCAATGCTTCCAATTTTTGTTGGACCAAAAAGATCCATATGCACTAACTATAATGCATCATTAGTTGAGACTTCACCGACTGATTTAAAACTTTATTTATGTTTCTTTACATATTAACAAGGACCACAAACTTTTGAATAATCAAATCTAAGCTCCGGTATATCCTTAACTAGTCTTTTCTTAGAGTTTTTTCATAGGTTCTTAAGGTTACAGTGCCCTAATATTCTATTCCACAACCAAGAATGATCTTCCATTGCACTAAGGCTAGGTAGATCTTGGTTTCTAAGGTCTTCTAAGTTTAATGTGTAAACATTCTCTTGCCTATTGGCAGAAAGAATAAACTCTTCCTTGGAATTGTGTACTAGGAACTTGTCATTCCTAAAATTCACAAGGTAACCTTCATCACATAATTGACTTATGCTAATGAGGTTATACTTAAGGCCCTTAAGAAATAAAACATTTGAAATCAAAGTTTTTCCAGAAAGAATGATGTTACCTATACCAATAATTTCTCCCTTAGAATTATCTCCAAAAGTTACTTTTCCTCCTTTCGCCTTGATAATATTTTCAAAGAAGTTTTTGTTACCAGTCATATGATGGGAACATCCACTATCCATGTACCATGTATTATTGTTTGTATTATCTTTATTTTACTGAAAATAATAGAGTTAGAATTTCAAAACCCAAACTTTCTTAGATCTGGAAACTTTAGAAAGCAATATTTTAGAAATCCACATTTTCTTTGAAAAATAAGCTTTATGAAAACCTAAAGACTGAGTTTTGTTTAAGGAAATTTTTTCCCAATGCCCACCACACCGACACTTAGTGCAGAATGGAGCAATTTGAGGAACAAAATAATTGTTACTAAAAATCGGTTTTGAACTAGTATAACCAAATCCAAAATTATTCCTTAGAGGTCGAATTTGGGAATACATCTTATCAAAGTTTTCCTTACCTAAGGTAAAGTTTGACAAACACTTCCTCAAGGAAAATATTTCATAATTTTGTCTAATAAATAAGTTCTTATCCTTAAAACATCAGTTTTAGTACTGGAGTTAGGCTTGAAAACATTTTTCTTAGAAATTACTTTTTCTAGATCCTTAGAAAGTTTATCCTTCTCAGAATTAACTTCCTCAAGGTTTTTTTTGAAATACTTTAAAATCAAGGGTTTTATTATCAAGATCTTTAGAAAGATCTGATATTTCCTTAGTAAGAATATAAATTCTATAATTTTCCTTATCAAGATTTTCTTGAATTAATAATTTGTATTCTCAAGAGATTAGAAAACCTAGAAACTTCTTCATAGGTAGGTAAAGTATTATCTTCATCAGAAGAAGATTATTCACCCAAGGATTCATAATATTTACTATCACTATAATTATCATTCAAGGATACATTGGTGATGGATTCATCATTGTGTACCTTTTCCATTAAACAATTATTTTCAATAGGTATTCTGGCTATTAGACCAAGATTCTTTTGTCCAGAAGATTCGTAATCTGAGGATTCATAGAAGAGTCACCACCACTGGCACTCTAGGTGTCATTAGCTTTCAAAAAATTTCTTAGCTTTAGCTTTGTAGAACTTATTTATATTCCTTTTAAAATGATTTTCCTTTCTATCTTTTCTCTTAAGCATAGGACAATCTGGCCTTATATGCCCAGCTCTTTTTCATTCATAACAAGTGACTTCAGAGTCTTTCTTATACTTTCTTTATTTCTTATTGTATGTATATTGAAAGTCTTTCTTCCAAACAATCGTGTTTATCCTTCAAGAAATATTATCTAGTTTATTCTTAGAATGTTCACTTTAACTTGATTCAAATAAAATAGTAACCTTCTTAGACTTATATCTTGTAACTCTCTTAGGAGTCTTGGATTTCATATGATTAGCGGTGGTTGTAAAAGAAACACTTCCATTCCCATTCTTCTTCTTAACATTGTAAACATCTCTCTTCATTATAGTCTCATGTTGGAGAAGAGTTCCAAAAAGTTCATCAAGAGTAATCAGTGAGACTTTCTTATTCTCATATATAGCTGTCCTATTGGATTCCCACTCATTAGGCATGATTTCTATAATATTTTATACAAGTGCCTCATCATCCAAACCTTTTTCACCCATGGATTGTAATCTATTGACAATAGACATAAATCTCTGTTGTACCTTACATATAGGTTCTCCATAATTAAATAAAAAACTATAGTACTCAGTTCTAAGCATAGCTCTTCCAGTTTCAGTAACTTTAGAAGTTCCAAAATGAGTTACTTCAAGCTTCTTCCTAATTCAATTTGCATCTTCACAAGAAGAAATCTGGATATATATATTCCTGGTCATGGAACACAACAAAGTATTTCTTACCTTTTATTTTAGTTGATATTTTGACTTATCTTGATTAGTAAAATTTCCGACTTCTTTATCACGAATCTGGTAATCTCTAGTAAGCATGACAAAGTTTTCCACTCTAGTGTTAATAACAAAAGTATTCATATGATCTCTCTAATATTTGTAATCATTCACATAAAAAATAGGTGGTCTAGTAGGATTAAGATTTTCAACTGAACCAACATTCATTCTTGCCATCTCAAAGAAAATATCTTTCCATATAAACTTGTCAGTAAAAAAAATTGTAAACAAGGATAAAAATATCCTAAGTAAGGAAAATATAGAACAATGAAAAACTTGAGCATGAAAACTTATATGTGAATATAAGAATTTCAAAGACTCCCTTTGATACCAATTGTAGTATTGAAATAATTAATGTAGATTCTAAATATACATGGGGGGGTGGTGAATTTTATACTTTAAAAAATTCCTTAGGAACTTTTAAAGATGGTAATGTTTAATAAAGTTAAACAAGGAAAATTCACATGACCTCTTAGTTCTACAAACTTGCTTGATTCTGAAAATATGGTTCTGGAAAATGAAACTTAAGAAAAGTTTACAAGAACAAAAATTCTACCTTAAAGAGTATAGAATCGTTACTAATCAGAGTACAAGTATAAGAAAGTATAATATAGTTATAATTTCCTTATCAATCAAAATGCAGCGGAGAAAAAACTTGAAACAATACAAGTAACAAGTAAGAAATATTTTAACCAAAAGAGTAGGGTATCCAATATCCTTGGATAAAGGTCCCTTGATTTATACTTTCAAGAACGTCTGTCTTACACACACCAGGGTAAGCCCTCGATACAAATATCAGAGTTTGTCTTGATATCCCCACAAGACCACGAACTTCAAGGTAGTTGGAACCTCTGTCTTCCTATCCCCAGAAGCCCTCGAATGTACTTAGCAACATTCAGAGTCGCACGAAGAAATTCTGAACAAGATGTTCAGTATGCACAAAGCATGAAATTCTCTCTCTCTAGAAATCACTTCAGCAGCATGTAATCTCTTGATTGATCAACATATATTGAGAATATTCAAATGAGCTCCTATTTATAGGCACATCTTCAATGGTCAGCTCCCTCCTACAACGGTCATATTTTTCTTTGAATTTCGGAGGGACCTATACATGTGTCACTCAAACAATGGTTGGTTAGAAATAGAATGCACGACATCATTTTATAACTATAACAAGATTAGGAAAAATATGGTTTCTTATACAAATCCATTTTTTTGGAGTGCAAGAAAAAAATTAAAGTTCGGAGTCTAACAAAAAACCATTCGGTGTCTATAATACATTTATATTCAGATTCTATCTTCAAAAGAATTCATAACCTAAATTCTATAGAATTCCAGAGTCTAAATTTCAAGGAAATTTGGAGTCTGAATTCATAAGAATTCGGAGTCTGATTTTAGAATGTTCGGAGTATAAATTCAAAGAATTCGGAGTCTGAACTCAGAAAGTTCAAATTCCGAATTTGAGGAATTTGGAGTTTGAACTCAAAAAGTTCAGAGTCTGAATTCAGAGAATTCAAAGTCTGAACTCAGAAAGTTAGGAGTCTGAATTCAGAGAATTCGGAGTCTAAACTCAGAAAGTTCAGAGTATGAATTTAGAGAATTCAGAGTCTGAACTCAGAAAGTTCAGAGTCTAAATTCAGAGAATTCGAAAACTGAATTTGGATCATGAACTCAGAATTATCTATAGTTATTTTAAAACTTTTTTAGGTAAATTTAAAAATGAGAAAAGTATCTTCTTGATAACTATTGATTGTGATCATGGTGGAGAATTTTAAAATTCATGTTTTTAAAAATTTTATAGTAAGAAAGGTATTATACATAACTTTTTAGCACTTAGAAATCCACACCAAAATGGTGTAGTTGAATGAATAAATAGAGTTCTATGGGATATTACTAGAACTATGTTGAGTGAATACTTAATTGGTATTTTTTTTGGGATGAATCTATTAGTACTGCCTTTTATACTATAAATCAAGTTTTAATTAGTAATTGTGTTAATAAAAATCCTTATGAGTTTTGGATAGGAAGAAAACCAAAAGTTTCAAACTTCAACATTTTTGGCTGAAAAGTATTCATCTTGAATACTAAATATAACTTACACAAATTTTATCTAAATTCTGATGAAAGAATATTTTTAGAAACTAGTAAGGCTTATAAGGTTTTTAATAAAAATTATTATATATTTCAAAAAAGAGAACATGTTATATTTGATGAAACTGGCCTATTTTTTCAAACAACCCCAACCTACATCCTCATATGTTATTTCTAAAATTGATTTTCAACTTATAGTAGAAAATAATTCTCATTATGAAACGACTAAAGAATATGTTTATGAAGTTTTTCATCAGAAATATTTTCAACCTATTATTGAAGAAACGAGTTTTGAAAACCCAATAAGTTAGATATTTCTTAGAAATCATCTTAATTATAATATCATTGGTTATCTAGATCAAACAGTTTGGACTAGACCCGAGACGCCTCCTCCGCGATGCGTTGCCACGGCGTGCCGCCCACCATCAACGCATATGGTGATGGACAGCCGCTGCCTGTCCACCATGGCACCTACAAGCATACCCTGTCTCTTTCATGGCCACCAATCACCAGTGTCGCCGCACCGGCGGTGCTACCGCGGGCCACCGGTGAAGTTCCGGTGGTCATATTTTCTTTCTGTCTATGTCCACGGGCCTCCCGGGATTCCACCTTAACTACGTGTCCCTTGGTTTCACGTTGTTGTCAAGTTGAACATTCACCCATGAAGAACGCATCAAAACCGAGAGCGGTGGAGGGTCTGGGCCTTGTTCGGATTGGCCCGCACCCTCTGCGTTAGTGTTTTAACAAGGGAATGTAATCAAACCAATACCTAGATTAATTTCCCACAATAACCACCTGCAGATTCAAACGAATCGCGGATCAAACCATTATTTGGTTGATCCACATTCATCATATAATTAAATAATGGGGTAGGTTGAATCAATAATTTAATTTAAATAAACAAAACCCCTACTTGAACATGTTGGATTCGCTGAAGACGGAGGAGAATCTATTGTTCGGAGATATTCGTCGGTGTTCATCGTCCCCCGTCGATGTCTGGTTCGAATCCTCAATGGAATCATTGAATATCCATTATTAGTTAGAGGAAGTCATCACCAATGTTTTATTAGAGATTCCTCTCATAGATCTCCCAAAACCCATGCCAAAGGTTTGATTTAATAAAAGAAAAATAACCACCTACATTGCGTTCATTAATTTGGTTCATTAATGAACCACAATTAATGTTCCATTACAAGCATCATGGTTGCACAACCAATAGATCATATCAATAAATGGATCTCAATAAAATACTAAAGTTATGTTGTGGTCCAACCACCGTCGTTCAATGGTTGCAAAAAGAATAAAATAACTTCTTTATTATTTTATTATTTTTTTTTGCAAAAGTCCTAAAAATAACTTTTCCATTTTAATTTTTCTGAACAAAGTTAAGCTTCACCTTAGAGAATCTTGGTGGTTTGAATTCAACGATGCTCTCATATTTTCAATCTGAGCACTGATTTAAAAGATATAAAATCCCGCCCTCACGTTTATTGAACGTACCTTAAAAAAAGTTCAAAATTCTGTTCTGGGCTCTCTGGGCCTCGGAATCACATGCCGTCAATTTTTGCAGTCTCGTAATAATTCTATATAATTTAAAAACAATTATACAGAATTTTTGGGTCTTTACATTACTATTCATAAGGGTAACATTATTATTCCAAAGATTCAAGTTACTATTCACAAAATAATAAGTTGATCCTATCAGACTCTAAATATATTACCGATCATAACCGTGTATGTCCATTTTTTGAAATTAAATTCAAATAAATGGAAAAATAATGTTTAATATCTAGGTTATTACTATGTACTTTATATAATTATAAAAACAATGTGTTGTTTTACAGAGACTCGATGTTGCGTTCATTACATGTTATATCAAATTTATTTGTAAATCCTTGGGGTGTTACAAGGTTGTAATTCATTTAAAAAAATTTGATTTCATATTCATTATTTGATCATGGTACTGATCGAGGGATTTTAAGGATAAAAAGATGGTGAATCTAATCCATGAGATCAAGGGCTTCTGGGGTTATGAAGACTGAGTGTGATCATCATATCGATGGCTTCCAAGATATTGGAAGAAAGAGACCAATCTTTGTATTGAGGTATTTTCTAGTTAGTAAAGACAGACCTTATAATAGGTATAAAACTATGGATAATTTTAGTTTGGGTTCTCTGAATACGTTAAATCTTAAGGTTAAAGAATAAATTATTTTATTAATCTTGTAAGTTATTCTTACTTTTATAATCGTTTGTATTATTTTTTACAAGTAATACATTCCACTGTTCATATACTATAGAAATTATGTTTTTAATTAACTTTATAACATTAGTTTTATTGGACTAATTATGACACCAATAACTAACTTAGATATAATCAGATGTTTTTTAGTTTCAATTCAAACACTCTGATCATCAGAAAATCACTGAGTATGATCTTTTTTACTTAAAGAGTAATTTTGTTTTGATTTAGTTTAAATTTTAAACTACAATTCACCCCCTCTTATAGCCATTGTAAACTCTTACATTCTAACAATTAGTATCAGAAGAGGTTTCTACTGCTATATACTTGCTAAGTTTTTACTTTCTTTATCAACTGGAAGTTATTAAGTTTTTTGAAACTTTTTGTTTATAAAATTTATTACACTAATGTGTTTTGTATAAAATATTTTTTATTGATTTTAATATGAAAGGTCTCATTGTTGGAACCTTAGAAAATATGAATCCAAGTCAACCACCTATCTTTGATTATAATGATTATGAGTACTCGAGAGATGGAATAAAGACTTTTATTACTAACACTAGAGTAGATAAATTCGTGAATCTTACTTGTGATTATAAGATTCCTGGTAAGAAATTTACAACCTTTAGTTATCAAGTGAAACAATAATATCAACTAAATTATAGAGTAAGAAATACTCTTTTATGTTTTATGAATAGAAACATATATAGTCATATTTCTTTGTATGAAGATGCTAATGGAATATGGAAAAATTTATAAGTCACTTACTTTGGAACTTCTAAAGTTGTTGAAACTAGAATAGATATGATGAGATCAAACTATCAAACCTTTGATTTTATACCTATAGGATCTATGGATAAAATTTAAAAAATATTTATGACAATTTTCAATAATCTATATTATTTTGGAGATAAGGATATTATAACACTACCATAAATGCAGGAAAGGGAAGCGCTCATGTTTTATCAACGCTAATCAGAAAGCACTGATAAAAATGGGGATTTTATCAGCGTTAAAAAAAGTGCTGATAAATCTACCCTTTATCAGTGCTACTATAAGTGCTGATAAAGGCCCCCATTTATCAATGCTAATAAAAAGCATTGATAAAAATGAGACTTTATCAGTGCTATTATTAGCACTGATAAAAGTTTTTAATAGAAAATATTATTAATTTATATAAAAATATTTTAATTATATTCAAAAATAATGTTTATATGTATACATTAAATAAAAAATGAAAGTTTATTATGTTTTTGTTTTATTTATGTTATGTTTATTAGTTTTAGTTATATATTTATTATATATTTATTATACTATATGTTTATAATATTATATATAAATAATTTTTAATATATATATATACACAAATACTTATTAAATATATATATTTAAATAAATTTATGTTCCTAAATGAATATGCTAATTGATGCGTAATGGACATTCATATTCATCTCATGAATATGTTCATTGTTTACCCTAATGTTGGCCATATTTATTATAGTATTATACTTGGTGCATTCATTCATTTCCTATATATACGAAGCTTTATGTTCTCATAAAGACTTAAAATCACGATAAATATATTTAAATAAACAATAAATGTATTTATTATATTTAAAAATATAAATATTTAGTTATATATAATTATATAATTTTTAAATATATTATATATAATTATAATTATATATAACTAATTAAATATAAATATCTTTAAATAATTATAAAATTACAAAATATTTTAATAAATGATAAATATATATTTATGAATACCTTTTGAATATATTTATTTTTAAATATATGTATTTAATGAATATATACACTGACATAGACATATATATTTATATTTAAATACTTAAGAAATTAAAATTAAAATTGATATATCAATATATATATATATATATATATTTAATTATAATTTAAATTATAAAATTATTTATATATATTTAATTATAATTTATACACAAACATAGAAACACACACACACACACATATATTTAATTATAATTTAAATTATTAAATTATAATAAATATATTAATTATATATATTTATAAAATTATAAATACAATAAAAATATTTATTATAATTTTATAATTATGAATAAATTGTATGTTTTATTAGCGCTTTTCAATTTAGCACTGATAAAACATACATTTATCAATGATTTTTACTAGCACTGATAAATGTTTCCCCAAATTTTATAAATCAATCCTAATTGCATCCCCTTCCATCCACACCCCTCAAGCTCTCGTGGAAGGCTAATGTTGTGTCGCCTGATCCTCCTCCTCCTTCACCACTACGGTCATCCACTTTGCCTCCTCCTCCTCCTCCTTTGCGGACTCCTCCTTTTTATCCTCCTTTGTTTTCGTCTCTACAAATGCATCCTCATACTCCTCCACCACTATTTCCACCTCCCTGCTCCTCCTCCGTTTCCACTGCCACCTTCTTCACCACCGCTTCCACCACTATCACCACCACTACCTCTACCGCTTCCTCTACCGCTGACTCCGCCGCCTCTTCTGCCGCTGCTGCTACCAGTAAGATTTATTAACCATAGCTTCTCATAGACGATTGATATTTAAATGAATTATACTTTGTAGGGATGTTGACATGGAATGATCAATATAATAGGTCTAGAAACATTCATAATCGATCAAAATTATAGGAATGGTAGGTATATTTTCTCATAAAACCAAGGGACATGTAAGTGATCATTTTTTCTAATTTTTTGGTAGGCACATATGAATATTTTTCTATTTACAATAAATTTAATATTTCATGTAGTATCTTGATTTTTTTCACTTATAATTACTCTAGCCTCATCATGTAGTAACTTTCCTTTTGGACTTTTGATCACTCCAGCTACTTCATGCAGTGGCTTGATTCCTTTTCCATTTTTACACATTAATCCCCATGGTATTTACTTCTTAGGTTATCTTAACTTTACTAATTTTTACATGTGTGAATCCTCTATTTTATTTATGCAATAACTTTAAATTTTGAGCTTGTAGTTGATTTTCTAGAGGCATGGTCAATTGAGGGTACCATATTTTCAAATGAATTTTTGAATTTTTGTTCGCATGGGACCTTAAGGAGTGCTAAATTTCTATACTATACTTGGCACAATAGCTCAAACACAATGTGAAGTAGTTTGATTCCTTTTCCAATTTTGTGGGTATAGTCAGTGCACTGACCGCATGACTATTTCCATGATTAGCATCACTAAATTACAAACATAGTAAAATAATCCATTCAACTTACATTTTAAATTTCAAGAATTAAATAAAATCATTAAATTAAAGAATTAATTATAAATGAAAAAATTGCATAAAAACATACAATTATGGTAGAATTAATTCCAAAATTAATTTCATTAAATTGAATAATTAATTAAAAATAAGAAAATGATGCTCTTTTAAATATAAAAAAATTAATCTCAAGGAAAATTCATCACTTAAACACATGAAGCACTATATTTGAAAGAATATTCAATGAATAACATATTCAATATCAAATTACGAAAAAATATAGAATTTCTCATAATAAAAACATTTCAATAATCAAAACCTCAATAAGAAAATATATATGGAAAAATGTATTAAATAAATGACACATAAAAGACCCTTAAGGAATTAATATTTATGAAAACTCCATTGATTTTTACTATAAATGGGGAATTAATATAACATTTATATTGGTATATATGAGTTTAGTTTTTTCTAAAAACTATTCCCAAATCCATCTCCAAACATCTCAAACCATATTCCTAAACCCTTAGCGTGACCATAAATCCTCTCTTATATGTACCTTAAGTCTAATCCAAAGGGGTAAATCCAATAAAGAGGTAAAGTTATAAATGAATTCTTTCAAGTTTATTTCTTCTTCTACCTCCCAATAATCAATTATAAACATACTAATATAATGACATAAGTATCAATACTATACTAAAATATTATTATGTTTCTCATACACTTTTTTATCCCATTTTAATCCCATGGGAATTGAAAACGTCCCTTGTGCATATATACAAACTACTTCCTCCACAAAGCGATGTATTTAGTTTTTCATCACCGCATCACATGGGTGATTATAAAGATTTATTTACTGAATATATATGATATTTATGAAATAATTATGATCCTATAGTGATAATATATTATCTACCTTCTTAACCTATAATCAGTTGGAATACGAAAATGTCGTACATGCATACAGGTGGACTACTTCCTCTATGGGATTTGAAGACATCGCTCATGTGTTTGTGTGGAGTACCACCACTATGAAATGATGTATTTAATTTATCATCACCGCCTTAAATGGATGGTTTGAAAATATTTTGAATATATAATAATGATATTTATATCATTTTTATGTTTCTATAGATGAAGGAACAATGACCCTCTTAAGCATGGTCAACACACCAATTTTGTTTTGGACTGAAAAAACCCAAAACATTCTGCATTAAGTTAAGGTACTCCTAACATTGTGAAAGTGGTTATGTTATTTTCTATAATCCCTTGAGTTGAATCACCTGAAGTGGTCTGGGGTGGTTGTTTATTTTGGAATCGATTCTTGTTGAGTTGGATTGTCTTGAGGCTTTGAGGTAAATTTTATTTTTTCTGTTCTCCTTGTTGTTTTTTGGTTCCTCTTACGTGAGGTTTTGTTTATAGAGGTTGTGAATATTATTTAGGGTTTACATATGGATTATAAGGAGATTTAGAATAAACCCTCTCATAAATATGGAATGCTTCAATTATGTTGGGAAATGATTCACTAATGAAATTTAAGACCACATTATCCATGCTTGGTGGGAGAAATAGGTAGTATATGAACATTACCTAAATTATAAAAGAGCATAGAAAAGTATAAAATGTGTTGGGGTTCGAAAGACATATTGACCAATAGAGTAATCCCAAAAAATTGGGAGGTTGGTTAGGGAAAGATCCTACAATAATGACTTGATTTACTAGTATTTATAGTTAACTGAGGGGGTAAGGTCTAGGGAATTTGAATTCTAGTAGAATAAAAAAGAGTGAAAAAATTATGCCACCATGAATTGGGAACATCATGTGGCATATTAATATAATTAAGGGTTAAAAATTTAAAGAGGGTCCTTGTGAAAGTGTTAAGAATGGGGAGGGAACCCAATAAAGGGGGATCTAACATAATATATCAAGTATGGTTGTGAATTTAGGACTGAAGTTTGTATATTTTAACATAATGTATAAAGTGTATCTCTTGGGATTTATATCTTTGTGAAAATTACTTGATGGATATTTTAAAATGATTCATGAGTTTTTAAATGTTTCATAAAAAATTATATGTGTTGAACATACCATTTTTTGGTTTTAAATAGCATTAAATAGTTTAAAAAAGGAATTGGGGTTTTGAGAAAGGATATTTGGAACAAATTGATTTATTTTAAAAAGGCTGTTTTATTTTAAAGAGGAATATTTATAAATGGTTGGTTTTTTAATGGGATTTAAACTGTGATTTTTAATGGGATTTTAACTATTATTTTCAAAGAGTGTGCTTTTTTATAAATAGTTTTTAATGGGATTTCAACTATGTAAATGGTTTGTCTAAATTAGCTATTTGTTATTTTATAAGTAGTTTTAAAAAGAGTATGTTATTTTAGCCTTGGTTAATTTTTATATCAACATTTTGTGTATTTATTTTGTTAAATATTAATATCACCAAATCAAATAGGATGGATATGAATAAATAATGGATGTATTCCAATCATATGACAAAAGAGTATGAAGATGGAGTGAAAGATTTCATCAAGTTTGAAAAAGATAATGTATATGATACTTATCAAATACTTTTTTTGTGTTTACGCTATAGTTATTGAATAAAATTTAGTTTAGAGGAGTTGGAAGAACACTTGATCTGTCACAGAATAGATCGAAGTTATAAATGTTTTAATAAAAATGGGGGAAAAGTGAATGTAGCTAGTGACTGGGATAAAACTACATTTTATGGATCATTTGATATGATTACAAGTGTGGATAATTAAGAATAACATATCAAGGACGTGATTTACATATGTGCATGATGATGAAGATCATATTAAGGAAATGACAATGATAGTTGAAGATGAACTTCATTATTTCCCAAAATTTCTTGAGTAGTTAAAGAGTTGTGCAAAGACACCATTGTATGATGGTTGCACTATATATACAACATTGTTAGCCATACTGAAGCTGTATAATTTGAAAGTAGGAAATGGATGGAGTGATTTTAGTTTTACAGAATAACTTTATATCTTGAATGAAATGATCCCAAAATATAATGAGATGTCGACCTGAACATACGATGCCAAAATAATGCTACACTCGATGGGTATGATCTCTGAAAGAATACACTTCTACCCAAATGACTGTATACTGTTTCTCAAGGACCACAAATCACTTATATAATGCTTAAAGTGTGTTGATTCTAAATACAATAAAAATCAATCCGTTCCTGCAAAAGTTGTGCGGTACTTTCCAATCATTCTAAGATTTAAGTGCCTATATGGAAGTGAGGAGACTACACGGAAATTTACGTGGCACATAGACAGAATAAATAAAGATTGAAAACTAGGGTACCTAAAAGTCTCTCCTCATTAGAAGATAATTGATCATGAGTATCCTAACTTTGGAAATGAGTCAAGAAACCTTCATCTTGAATTATACATAGATGGAGTGAATCCTTTGGGTTTTCAAAGAAGCACTCACAGTACATGGCCGGTTATGTTGGTAAATTATAACTTGAAACTGTGGTTATGCATGAAACGAAAACACATCATGTTATCTATGCTTATATTAGGACAAAAACAACTGGGTAATGATATTGATGTTTATTTGGATCCATTAATCAAGGATTTGAAATTATTATGGAATTCATGTGTTATGATGTATGATGCTTATAGAAATAAAGATTTCACATTGAGATCCATGTTGTACGAGATAGTAAGTGACTTTCTTGATTCTATAAAATTTTCAGGATATAACATTAAAGGAATTCTTGGGTTTCTGGTCTACAAATAAGGTACACAATCAATTAGGTTGAAACATTCATTGAAAAATATGTTTCTAGGACATCAAAAATTTCTACCCCAACACCATAAGTACTGATCTTAGATGACATCATTCAATGGAAGTTCAGAATAATTTACACCACTGTATCCACTAACAGGTGATCAACTATTTGATAAAGTTAAAGATGTGGACACTACTTTTGGTATACCATTTTTGAAAAACCTTATGAAAACCGGTTAGAAAAAGAAATTGTTTTTTTTAAATTACCATATTGGAATTTTCTGCATGTCAAACATTTTCTTGATTTTTTACATTTAAAAAAAATGTATGTGATAGTTTTATATACACATTGCTAAATGCTCCCAGAAAAAAAGGATGAAATTAAGGATAGGTTGGACATGGTTGACATGAGAATATGAGAATATTTGGAACTAGTGAAGGGTGAAAATGAACATTTCTTCCTCCTACTACTTACACTCTTTCTAGGCATGTGAGATATCAGTTTTTAAACTTATTGAATGACGTAAAGGGTCTAGATGGGTATTCATTGAATATCAAGAAAATCATATCAATACACGATTTAAAGTTAAAAGTTTTAAAATCACATGACTTCCATGTTTTGATGAAAGATCTAATTCTTATAGCTTTATATTGAATTTTTTCCAAGAATTTCTGTCATATATTAACAAAGCTATATTTCTTCTTCAAAGAAATATGTAGAAAAGTTATAGACCTAGAAAAATTTCCAACTATAGAAAGATAAATTGTTTTCCTATTATGTGAATTGGAAATGTTTTTCCCATCCACATTCTTCGATATGATTGTTCATTTGATGGTTTATTTGGTGAGAGAGATTTGGTTATTTGGTCCTGTGAACTATAGATAGAATTACCCCATTGAACGATATATGAATATTTTGAAAGGATATATCAAAAATTGAAGTCGTACAGAGGGTTTTATTATAGAGTGATATATTTTTGAGGAAGCCATTGAATTCTGTATAGAATACCTATCTGGTGTGAAAATAATTGGTCTACCAAAATCTCGTCACACTGGATGAATTGTGGGTGAAGAAATTTCTGGAAAGGAGGTTTTCACAATCAATATTAAAAATTGAGAGTAGGCCCACCTTTATGTTTTGTATAATAATTTGGATGTTGACCCATATGTTGAAACCCAAAAAGAAATTCTTAGGAATTTGAATCCATCAAGGTATAAAAAATGGATAACAAATAAACATAATCAATAGTTTATATAATGGTTTTAGGATCATATTTTTAAGGAGTTAGATGAAAATCTAGACTCAAATTCATAACAACTTCAATGGATAGCCAGAGGACCAAGTGTGTACGTATTATATTACAATGATTATGTAATTAATGGTTATACATTCTATATTAATGAACATGATGAAGATAGTACCAGACGAAATAATGTAGTTACACTTGTGGCTGAAGCGATGCATGTTCTGGTGCTAAGGATAGAAATCCAATTTACACGAATATGTCATACATTGGCATCATAAAAAAAATATGGGAGTTGGATTATACAACATTCTGAGTACCATTTTTTGAATGCAAGTGGGTTGATAACAGAAGTGCAATAAAAATAGATGAGTTGGGATTTGTAAAAGTTGATTTTAGTAAGGAAGGGTACAAAGACAAACCATTTATAATGAAATCACAGGTAGTACAAGTATTTTATATTTTAGATCCCGCAAACCAAAACTAGTCAATTGTTTTGTTATTGACCAAAACCACTGAAGAGTCAGATGAAATCTCAACGGAGGATGACCCTTTAATTGAGATGTTGCAATCATTTAGCAGTGGTCCCAATATAGACAATATTTTTTATGTCATAGGAGGCCACAATGAAGGGATTTGGATTGTTGATAGAGGGGTCAAATCCCATCAACCTTTTAAAAAAAGAGAGTTCAATAATCAAGTTATATTTTTTTCTAATATACATCGTGTTGCTCTATGTTAATATATGTTCACTACTTCTTTTAAGTTATCTAAATTAAATGTTAAACCAATTTTGAAGATAATGAATTATGCACATGATGATTCTCCCAATCCCTAGGTACAATAGGTTTCTCAACCTATTACTTCTTGTAGTGCAGATGCACAATAGGTTTCTCGACCTGTTGCTACTCCTAGTGTATAGGTATAACCACCATCTGCACATGTCGATGATAGGACTCTGGAGCTAGAGGAATATATTGATGATGGTGGATCCGAGGAAATAAAAGGCGATGAAACACTGGAGGCTCCGAAAAATAGGATCATCATATTTTATTGGTATTAGCAAAAATCATTAAGGCTAAAGAGAAAGACTTCAAATACAATATTGGATGAAATAAGCTGGGCTAACATGTTAAACCTAAAAAGTTCATCTTTAGTAGTTACATTGGAATCATTACTTAGAAATGCATTATGATTGATGTAACTTCATGGAACCATGTTGTGGCTAATATTAATACACTGATGTGGGGGGATATTAAGGTAACATTATGATATCATTTTTTTAATTTACTAAAAATTAAATAATGAAACATTGAATTACACTTCATCATCTCTTGTAGAGTGCATTTATAGTAGACGAATCACAAAAATACTATGTCTTAAGGGTTTCTGGATGGATTCACAAGGGTTTTTTCACACTTTTAACAAAATATCATCTTAATATGCTGAAGGGAAAATAAAACCACACCCACCTCTTCTTTATAAACACCTAGTAACCCAAGAATCATGGGATGTGTTTACTGAACATTTTGCGAAGAAGTATTTTCAGGTACATTGTGTCTGGTAATATGTTGTTTGATAGTACTTGTATTCATCACTTTGATTGACAATGTTTTATTTAGGAAATATCAACTGAGCTCTGAAAATAAAAAACGATCATCAAAACTAGCGTACCCCTACCGTAAAGCAAGGATGGGGTACACATCACTTGAAAAAAATTTGGTACATATTTTAAATCTACCAAAATAATTTAATTTGATATAAAACAACACAATAACTATGTTATTTTTTTATATTCATCTTGAAGAGTCCAAATGCAAAGCCACCTCCATCCCATGCCATGTGTTATGGAAGGAGGCATGTGTAACTAAAGATGGAAAAATAATAGATGAAAACACACAAAAAGTGTAGTAAACATGTGTAAGTATGAAATAATAAAATTTTGTTTTGATTTAGTTCACTATTACATAACAATGATAACTTATTTTCCTATATTTTATATATAACATAGTCACAAGGATAAAAAATACCCACACTAGATGTAGATATAATTTCAGTGGCCTTGAAGAATCCTGAAAAGTATGGCCACATCAGAGGTGTGGGGTTTGGGGTGAAACCTCAAAGTTATTTTGAGAAAAAAAAACTGGAGGATAAAACTAAGGAAATGAAAAAGATGAGAGAAAAATTAGCTATGTTTCAAGAAGAATTATAATAATAGAGAGAGATGATATCAAGTTTTATGGGGGGAGGAACAGAAAAAAAAACAACTCAAGAACAACCCACGTGTGAAGATCCCACCCCACCCCCACCAGTTTTGAGGTGATCCATTCCCCTAAAAAACAATTCCTAACTAAGGTAGTCAATTTTATAATCATTTTTTCTGTGAAATGTGAATCAGATAGACACTATACACTAATAATTTTCTTGTATTGATATTCTATAGGGTGAAAATGACTCTAATATATAACTATCAACACCCACCCATAGCCTTGTAGAGAGGGATATAATGTTCAATATCTAGAACGACATGCTACCCAACAAACCACTTCCAACATGTCATTTTAGAGTGTCAATTATTGTAGCCCTAAAGATGAGTGCTGAGCTACCTATTCCAATTTATGATACAGATATTCATATGACCAGAGAAGCTCTTGGAACATTCATCACATGGCCATAACATCTTTTAA
Source organism: Viscum album (assembly GCA_963277665.1). NCBI lineage: Eukaryota > Viridiplantae > Streptophyta > Magnoliopsida > Santalales > Viscaceae > Viscum > Viscum album. The sequence goes on along the minus strand of OY728164.1, from coordinate 476,855,272 downwards.
TAAACATGTTGACACTGAGGTATTCATTTACAATTAAAATTTCAAGCTAAAACTTAAACATTTAATGAAAAAAGGTCTGAACCAATGAATGGTATTATAGAAGAACAAAGGGAATGGGGTGAAATGAAAGACCGGTTCAAAACCATCTTAAGGATCAAACAACTGATCAAAATGATCTACCCAAAGCACTTTAACCCCCCGTTCTATATCCATATTTATTATCATTGAAGGATTATGTGGATATGAAGTTGAAAGATAGTGGTACTCACTTAATTGATTTTGAAGAAAATATGTATGGAGGGGAAGATCCAAAATTCATTCGTGTTGAGAGTGCAACTGAAATCCTCAATTATGAATGATTAGGCGGATCAGTTGTAAATTTTTACATGAGGCATGTTTTCAAGATTTGATTTTCCAAAATATGATATACTATGATAATTATGACTAAATACATTTCATATTTTTCGTAGGCATATATATGAAAAATAATTGAAGAGACTTCCCCAGGAAAAAAATTTGGACTTGTTAGTCCTCGCGTCACCTCTACAACACTAATAAATATAAAATCTGAGAAAGAGGTTGAAATAGTGGCATGCTTGCTCAATTTATTTAATAGTAAAATTACAGATAAAAAACTATTCTTAATTCCAAAGATGTAGGGGTAAAATTTTACAATTTAATCATATCAAATATATTTTGATTTGTTTCATTACTTATTAATTTTTGTGTTTTTAGGTAGCATTGGATGCTCATTGTAGTCAATTTGGATATTCCAAATATTTATTTATTGGATTCAATGCGTGGATATCCACCAAACTGACCACAAATGATGGAGTTTGTCAATTTTTAATACACTAAATCTAACTTTTTATAACTAAACATATAGTTATATAATTTATATTATCTTTTTATGAGGATTTTGTTATGATAGGGTGGTGATTGACTATCGTCTACATCATAGAATGAGGGAAGTGGAAAAGCACAAGAAATATGACAAGTACTAAGGCTGGATAAAAATTAGGGTATATATAATAATATTTCACTATACAAACACATATAAAAAATTAATTATTTTTATAAATGTTTCTGTAGTTCCCGAAACAAACAAACAATAAAGAATGTGGTTACTATGTCTGTAAATTTATGAAAGAGATCATATTATATGAATAAACCAGCATCCTTAAAGAGATATTTTCAAATAAAATTACTATTTCATTTAAGATACTTATTAATAATTTTTTTATATTTTTCCAATACTACCATGTCTACTAAAAATAGTCATATTCACAAGACGATATGGATATGCTTAGAAATTAATGGGTAGCATACCTAATGGAAGAATGTAAAAAAATATATTGAATATGGAAAACGTCTCAAATAATTTAGACTTTAATAATCTTTTCTTCCTTACCATTCTCTTTGTTTGATGGTAATGTTGTGATTTTTATGGGATAAATGCCCCGCTGAAAATCATGGTCATTGGTGGTCCTTGTTTTCACACTAAATGAATTGCTTGTTGGTTGATTTTTGAAAAGAAATTGGTGGTCCTCATTTATAGGGTATGTGTGTTGTTGATATACCACAAAGATAACAAGTATCCAAAAGGGGTTCCCCCATCCCTTAATTTTGTTTTGATGTCTTGAGACATAATGGGCACAGTAGCTTACTCCACTCTTCTCGTTTTCAACAATGATAAGTGTTTTTCTCCAAAAAACATCGATTAAATCTACAAAATTGGCAGTTCTCCTCTTTAGTCAACCTAGTGAAGAACCAACTGTCATATATTCATTTGGAGATCGTGAATATATGATAGCTGATTCTTCACTAGGTGGACTAAAGCTATGATGTAGAAGGAGGATGTTATTCCATGTCAGCAGTATGACTCCAAATGTGTCTTTATTTAAAATTGACATTAATTCAAGTAAAAATACATAACTAACATACTAAAAATAGAGTAAATGCATTATGATTGTTTTGATAATTTAAGAAAATGATCTATCAGTCATTTGTGACATGTAGGAATCAACTACACCTTAATCTGATGCATGGTGTCATCGGTATGACTCCAAATGTGTCTTGTTATTTAAAATTTACATTAATTCAAGTAAAAAAACAAAACTGACATGCTAAAAACAAAGAAAAATCATTTAGATTGTTTTGATACTTTAGGATAACAATATATGAGTTATTTGTAATGTGTAGGAATGAACCCCACCTTAATCTGATGCACCGTGTGATCAGTATGACTAAAAGTGTCTGTTAAGAGTTTAAAATTGACATTTTAGTTCAAAACATGTCACTCACTGAAAACAAAGAAAACATGCTCTGATTCTCTTCCAAATTAAGTAAAGTGATTCGTAAGTCCAATATGACATGTATGAAGTAGTCTCACATCAAAATGATGCACGATGTGACCAGTATGACTCAAATTTCATGTTTTCGATTTGAAATTAAATTTTAGTAAAAAACACAACGGACATACTGAAAACCAAGGAAATTCATTCTGATTGTTTTGATACTTTATAAAAATGATATATCAGTCATTTGTGATGTGCAGGAATCAAACACACCTCAATCTGATGCATGGTGTCACTGGTATGACTCCAAATGTGACTTGTTATTTAAAATTGATATTAATTCAAGTAAAATAACACAAATGACATGCTAAAAACTGAGAAAACACATTTATATTATTTTGATACTTTAGTAAAACAATCCATGATTCAGTTGTGACATGTAGGAATCAACCCCACCTCAATCCGATGCACCATGTGATCAGTATGACCAAAAGTTTTGATTATGAGTTTAAAATCGACACTTTAGTTCAAAACATGTAACTCACTGAAAAAAAAAGAAACATGCTATGATTGTATTCCAAATTAAGTACAGTGATTCATATATCCTTTGTGATGTGTATGAAGTAGTCTCACATCAAACTGATGTACGATGAAACCAGTATAACTCAAATTGCATGTTTTCAGTTTGAAATGACATTTTAGTATAAAAACACAACTGACATACTGAAAACCAAGAAAACACATTAGTATTGTATTGATAATTTAGGAAAAAAAATTCATGAGTCAGGTGTGATGTATTGGAATCAACTGTACCTCAATCTGACGCATGATGTCACTGGAATGACTCCAAATGTGTATTTTTATTTAAAATTGACATTAATTCAAGTAAAAAAACTAAACTGACATACTGAAAACTGAGAAAAAACATTATTATTGTATTTATAATTTAGTAAAAAAATCCATGAGCCATTTGTAACATGTAGGAATCAAACCCACCTCAATCTGACACACCGTGTGATCAGTATGACTAAAAGTGTCTGTTACGAGTTTAAAATTGACATTTTAGTTCAAAACATGTCACTTAATGAAAACAAAGAAAAAATTATCTAATTATCTTCCAAATTAATAAAAAATATTCTTAAGTCCTTTATGTCATGTATGAAGCAGTCTCACATCAAACTGAAGCACGATGCGATCGATATGACTCAAATTTCATGTTTTCGGTTTGAAATGGCATTTTAGTAAAAAAACACAACTGGCATACTAAAAATCGAGGAAATGACTTATAATTGTTTTGATACTTTAGGAAAATGATCTATCAGTAATTTGTGATGTATAATATTCAACCTCACCCCAATCCAATGCACGATGTCACCAGTATGACTCCAAATGCGTCTTATTATTTAAAATTGACATTAATTCAAGTTAAAAACAAAACTGACATATTGAAAACCAAGAAAACACATTTGGACTATTTTGATACTTTAAGACAACAATACATGAGTCATTTGTGATGTTTAGGAATAAACCTCACCTCTATTCGATGCATTGTGTGATCAGTATGACTAAAAGTGTCCATTACGAGTTTAAAATTGACATTTTATTTCAAAACATGTCACTCACTAAAAAAAATAAAACACACTCCAATTGTCTTCTAAATTAAGTATAGTGATTTGTAAGTCCTTTGTGATTTTTATGAAGCCGTCTCACATCAAACTGATGCATGATGCGACCGGTATGACTCAAATTTCTTATTTTCAGTTTGAAATGACATTTTAGTAAAAAACAACAACTAACTTACTAAAAACCAAGGAAATGCATTCTGATTGTTTTTATAATTTAGGAAAATCATATATCATTAATTTTTGATGTGTATAAATCAACCAAACCTCAATATGATGCTCGGTGTCATCAGTATGACTCAAAAGGTGCCTTTTCATTTAATATTGACATTAATTCAAGTAAAAAAACACAACTGACATACTGAAAACTGAGAGAAAATATTCATATATTTTTTATACTTTAATAAAATGATCCATGAGTTATTTTTGGTGTTTAGAAATCAACCCCACCTCAATCCGATGAACGGTGTGACCGATATGACTAAAAGTGTCCGCTATTAGTTTAAAATCGACATTTTAGCTCAAAATGTGTAACTCATTAAAAAGAAAGAAAATACACTCTAATTGTCTTCAATATTAATGAAAACCCTTTGTAAGTCCTTTGTGATGTATATGAAACATTCTCCCATCAAACCGATGCACGATGCGACCTATATGACTCGAATTGCATGTTTTCAGCTTGAAATGGTATTTTAGTAAACAAACACAACTAACATACTAACAACTCAAAAAAAGAATTTGGATTGTTTTGATAATTTAAGAAAACTATCCATTATTCATTTTTGACATGTAAGAATCAACCTAACCTTAATACGATGCACAGTTCGACCGGTATAACTCCAAAATGTGTCATTTTTATTAAAAATTGACATTTTTTAATCTATTCTTCATATTAATGTTTAATTTATTTTATTTATAGTAAAAATAACATAATATTTGTTTTCTTATATAGTTGGAACCTTTTTATCAAGTTGGGATGATTTTTTTGGCGACTATTACCATCAGAGGACAATTTTTAGAGGGGAAAACATACGTCAAAATAGAAAACATTAATGTTTTTAACTGTTTGTTGGATAATTATAACTGTAATTTTATAATAAATTGTTTAAAATGTATATAGAAGTTTTTTTGTTATATAACAAGAGTGAATATTTTTGTATTCATGGTTTCAATTAAATGTATATAGCATTGTTTGATAATCCATTGTATGCATTGTTTGTTTTTTCATCATTTGCATCATGTATGTGGTTCTTCTGTATATACTATGGGTGGTTATTTTTGAGTAGGTTTTTGCTAGTTTTTCAGGTTATTTTGATATTCTATTTGAATTATTATTATTTTTAGGTTGTTGGGTGTGCTGTTATATAAATAGCACACCCAGACAGGGTAGCCTTTATCAGTTCTAATTGAAGCATTGATAAATGTGGACTTTATTAGTGCTTCGAATAGCACTGATAAAGGGGGTATTTTATCATTAATTTTTTTATCACTGATAAAGGGGACCCCCTTTAATAGTGTCTCTATTATCAGTGCTTTTTTAGCACTAATAAAGGCCTTTTTAGCATCGATAAAATCTTATTTTATGGTAGTGTAAATGAAATCTTAGTTACAATGATTATTGAAATAATTCCAAATGAATGGGATTCCAAAATATCATCCTTAGATGAGACAAGGAAGATTAAAAATATAATACTTTATGATATTATTGGTACCCTCATGTAATATAAAGGTAGATTAAAAAGGTATGATAAGAAATTAAAAAATAATAATGGAGGAGTATCTTTTGAAAAAACATATATTATTCCTGCGAAATCTTAGTCAGCTGAAAAAGTTGTGAAATATTCAAAAAATAAAGAAGATATTATTGAATCTGATTCTAGTACATCACCACCTTCTGAGAATGAATTAGAAAATATTTCTAGAAGTATGAACAAGATTGTAGGAAATAAACGTTTATAATACAAATATAAAAAAATTTAGAAGGATAAGAATGAAAAAAATTAAAATGAAGTCACTTGTTATGAATATAAGAAGACAAGACACATTCAACCAGATTATACTAAGATTAAGAGGAAATAAAAGAAAGAAATAAATTCAGATAGAAATGATAAAAAGTATTATAATCATAAAAGAAAGAAAATTTTAAAGGATAATTACACTTAGAGTAAATTAGTGGAGATAGTTCTTCAGATATTTATTTGAAAAATAATAATTTCAGAATGAATAATATTAGATTATTTGCTAAAATATCGTTATATAAAAATGTATTATGGAAAAGGTACAAAATTCTAGTCCCATAATAATATTTCTTTAAATAAAAACTATCCTGATGAGAAAAATTATACATCATCTGATGAATAATCTTCCTCAGTATAGGAGGATAATACCTTACCTAGTTATGATGAAGTATCTGGGTTTTCAAAACTTCAAGAACATGAAAATTATAATGTTTCCAAAAAAATTGATAATTAATAAGAAAAACATGCAAAGTAAAACTCACAGATTAATATTTTAACTAATTAAATATCATATCTTTTTAAATATTTTTATAAGACTGATTTTGAGAAATAAAATCTTTCAAAAGATCATAAAAAACTATTCTGGAGAAAAATACTTTACAAAGTGATTTACTAGAACTTAGTTCTAATACTATTTATATTGATGGTAAAAACTTAGTTGTTAAACTGAAATATGAAATTTCTATTTTGAATAATCTTCTGTCAAAGTTTACCTCTTGGAAGGAAAACTTTGATAAGATGTAAAAACAAATTATACTTTGAACTAATATTACTGGAATGGGTTATACTAATAAAAAACCTATTTTTAATAATAATTAATTTATTCCTAAAAGTGATCCATTTTTCACAAAGTGTCAAAGTGGTGGACATTGTAAGAAATATTGTTCTTTAAACATGTACATTATTTAGGATTCCATAAAACTTTTTTTTATAAGGAAATAGCATTTTATCGAAGAAGTAATGTTAGACAAGTGTGGTTACCTAAAATCTTATTTTCTAATGAAACTAGACCCAAGAAGGTTTGGGTTAAAAAAAACTAATTTTTTTGTTTTCTATTAATGAAAGAAATTATGAAAAACTAGAACATTTGGTACATGGATAGTGGTTGCTCCAGACATATGATTGAAAACATGACAAATACTAAGACTGGATAAAAATTAGTGTATATATAATAATATTTCACTATACAAACACATATAAAAAATTACTTATTCTTCTCAATGTTTCTGTAGTTATCGAAACAAACAAACAATAAAGAATGTGGTTATTATGTTTTTAAATTTATGAAAGATATCCTATTCTATGAATAAACTAACATCCCTAAAGAAGTATTTTTGAAAATAATTACTATTTAATTTAAAATAATTATGAATAATTTGTGTATTTATATTTTTTCAATACTACCATGATTGCCGAAAATAGTCATATTCACATGACGATATAGATATGCTTAGAAACGAATAGGAAACATACCTGATTAAAGAGTGTACACAAATAGACTAAATATTGTAAAATTCTCAAGTAATTTCGACTTTAATAATCTTGTATACCTTATCTTTCTCATTGTTTTATGGTAATGTTGTGATTTGTTTGGGATAAATTCCCCGCTGAAAATCATGACCATTGGTGGTCCTTGTTTGCGCACTAAATGAATTTCATGTTGGTTGATTTTTGAAAAGAAATTGTTGGTCCTCATTTATAGGGTATGCGTGTTGTTGATAGACCACATAAGATAACACGTATCTAGAAGGGGTTCCCCCATCCCTTGAGTTTTTTGTGACGACTTGAGATATAATGGGCACAAGAGCTTACTCCACTATTCTCATTTTCAACAACGATAAGTGTTTTTCTCCAAAAAACATCAATTCAATCTACAACATTGGAAGTTCCCCTCTTTAGTCGACTCGGTGAAGAACCAACTATCTTATATTCATTTGGAGGTCCTAAATATATGACAGCTGGTTCTTAACTGGGCCGACTAAAGCTATTATGTAGAAGGAGGATGTTATTCCAGGTCACCGGTATGACTCCAAATGCGTCTTTATTTAAAATTGACATTAATTCAAGTAAAAAGACACAACTAACATACTGAAAATATAGTACATGAATTATGATTGTTTTAATACTTTAGGACAATGATCTATCATCTATTTTTGACGTGTAAGAATCAACTACACCTTAATCTAATGCATGGTGTCACCGATATGACTCCAAATGTGTCTTGTTATTTAAAATTGACATTAATTCAAGTAAAAAACCCAACTGACATACTGAAAACCAATAAAATGCATTCATATTGTTTGATACTTTAGGATAATAATCTATGAGTTAGTTGTGATGTGTAGAAATCAACCCCACCTCAACCCGACACACCGTGTGATCAATATGACTAAAAGTGTCTATTATGAGTTTAAAATTGACATTTTAATTCAAAACATGTCACTCACTGAAATCAAAGAAAACATACTCTTATTGTCTTCCAAATCAAGTAAAGTGATTCATAAGTCTTTTTTGACGTATATGAAGCAGTCTCACATCAAAATGATGCATTATGTGACCAGTATGACTCAAATTTTATGTTTTCAATTTGAAATGACATTTTAGTAAAAAACACAATTGAAATACTAAAAACCAAGGAAATACATTCCGATTATTTTGATATTTTAGGAAAATGATTTATAGGTCATTTTTTATGTGTAGGAATCAACCACACCTCAATCTGATGTATGGTGTCACTGGTATGACTCCAAATGTATCTTGTTATTTAAAATTGATATTAATTCATGTAAAAAAACACAAATGACATACTAAAAACTGATCAAACGCTTTTATATTATTTGGATACTTTAGGAAAACAATCCATGATTTAGTTTTGAAGTGTAGGAATCAACCCCACCTCAATATAATGCACCCTATAATCAGTATGACTAAAATTTTCTGTGACGAGTTTAAAATTGACATTTTAGTTCAAAACATGTCACTCATTGAAAACAAAGAAAACATGATCTGATTGTATTATAAATTAAGTAAAATGATTCATAAGTCCTTTATGATGTGTATGAAGCAGTCTCATGTCAAACTGATGTACAATGCAACTAGTATGACTCAAATTGCATGTTTTCAGTTTGAAATGATATTTTAGTATAAAAACACAACTGATATACTAAAAACCAAGGAAATTCATTAAGATTGTTTTGATAATTTTGGAAAATGATCTATCAATAATTTTTGATGTATTGGAATAAACTTTACCTCAATCTGACATACAGTGTCACTGGAATGACTCCAAATATGTCTTGTTATTTAAAATTGACATTAATTCAAGTAAAAAAACACAACTGACATATTGAAAACTGAGAAAACGCATTAGTATTGTATTGATACTTTATGAAAACAATCCATGAGTCATTTGTGATGTGTAGTAATCAACCCCACCTCAATCCGACACACCGTGTGATTAGTATGACTAAAAGTGTCCATTACGAGTTTAAAATTGACTTTTAGTTCAAAACATGTCGCTCAGTGAAAACAAATCAAACACACTCTAATTGTCTTCCAAATTAAGTACAATGATTCGTAAGTCCATTGTGTCATGTATGAAGTAGTCTCACATCAAACTGATGCACGATGCAATTTGTATGACTCAAATTGAATGTTTTTGGTTTGAAATGACATTTTAGTAAAAAAAGAAAATTGACATACTAAAAAATGAGTAAATGCATTCCAATTTTTTTGATACTTTAGGAAAATGATCTATCAGTCATTTTTGATGTATAAGAATCAACTGCACCTCAATCCAATTCATGGTGCCACCGGTATGACTCCAAATGTGTCTTGTTATTTAAAGTTGTCATTAATTCAAGTAAAAAAACACAACTGACATATTGAAAACCAAGAAAAAAAATTGTTTTGATACATTAAGAAAAAAATAAATGAGTCAGTTTTGATGTGTAGGAATAATCCCCACCTCAATCCGACGCACCGTGTGATCAGTATGACTAAAAGTGTCTGTTAGGAGTTTGAAATTGAAATTTTAGTTCAAAACATGCCACTCACTGAAAAAAAATCAAACACACTCTAATTGTCTTTCAAATTAAGTACAATGATTCTTAAGTCCTTTTTGTGGTGTATGAAGTAGTATCACATCAAATTGACGCACGATGCAATCGGTATGACTCAAATTTCACGTTTTCAGTTTGAAATGACATTTTAGTAAAAAAACAACATACTAAAAACCAAGTAAATGCCTTCTGATTATTTTGATACTTTAGGAAAATGATATATAATTTATTTTTGATGTGTAGGAATCAACCACACCTCAATCTTATGCACGGTGTCACCTTTATGACTCCAAATGTGCCTTGTAATTTAAAATTGACATTAATTCAAGTAAAAAAACACAACTAACATACTAAAAACCAAGAAAATGCATTCAAATTGTTTTTATACTTTAGGAAAATGATCCATGAGTTAGTTGTGATGTGTAGGAATCAACCCCACCTCAATCCAATGAATGGTGCGACCAGTATGACTAAAAGTGACCGCTATTAATTTAAAATCGACATTTTAGCTCAAAACGTGTAACTCACTGAAAACCAAGATGACACACTCTAATTGTATTTAAAATTAAGGACAACCATTTGTAAGTCCTTTTTGATTTATGTGAAACATTCTACCATCAAAGCGATATAGGATGCAACCTATATGACTCAAATTTCATGTTTTCAGTTTGAAATGATATTTTAGTAAAAAAACACAACTGACATACCGAAAACTAAGAAAATTCATTCATATTGTTTTGATAATTTAGAAAAATGATCCGTTATTCATTTTTGACATGTAGGAATCAACCAAACCTTAATATGACCCAAAGTGTGACCAGTATAACTCCAAATGTGTCATTTTTATTAAAAATTTACATTTTTTTAATGTATTCTTCATATTAATGTTTAATTTATTTTATTTACTAATGTAATATTTGTTTTCTTATATAGGTGTAACCATTTTCTCGAGTTGGTATGATTTTTTCGGTGACTATTACCATCAGAGGACATTTTTTAGAGGGGGCCACATACGTTAAAAGAGAAAACATTAATGTTTTTAACTGTTTGTTGGATAATTGTAAATGTAATTTCATAAAACATTGTTCAAAATGTATATAGAAGTTTTTTTGGTATATACCATGAGTGAATATTTTTGTATTAATGGTGTCAATTAAATGTAAATATTATAATTTTCCAAACCTTTGTATGCATTTCTTGTTTCTTCACCATTTGCATAGTGTGTGTGGTTCTTCTGTATATACTATGGGTGGTTATTTTTGAGCAGGTTTTTGCTGGTTTGTGCAGGTTATTTTTATATTCTATTTGAATTATTTTTTTTTAGGTTGTTGGGTGTGCTGTTATATAAATAGCACACCCAGATAGGGTAGCCTTTATCAGTTCTAATTGAAGCTCTGATAAATAGGGACTTTATTAATGCTTTGAATAATACTAATAAAGGGGATCCTTTATTAGTGATTTTTTAGCACTGATAAAGGGGACCCACCTTTAATAGAGACTCTATTATTAGTGATTTTTTATCACTAATAAAGGCCTTTTTAGCAGTAATAAAATCCTATTTTGTGGTAGTGTTAATGAAATATTAGTTTTAATGATTATTGAAATAATGCCAAATGAATGGGATTCCAAAAGAGCATACTTAGATGACATAAGGAAGATTAAAAATCTAATACTTGATGATCTTATTGGGAAACTCATGCAATATAATGGTATATTAAAGATGTATGATAAGAAATTAAAAAATAATAATGGAAGAGTTTCTTTTTAAAAAACGTATATTATTCCTGTGAAATCTTAGTCAATAGAAAAAGTTGTGAAATATTCCAAAAATAAGAAAGATCTTATTGAATCTGATTCCAGTATATCACCACCTTCTAAAAATTAATTAGAAAATCTTTCTATAAGTATGAACAATATTGTAGGAAATAAATATTTCTAATACAAATATAAAAAATGTCACAAGGATAAGAATGAAAAAAACTCAAATGAAGTCACTTGTTATGAATATAAGAAGACAATAAAAATTTGACCAGATTATCCTAAGATTAATAGGAAAGAAAAGAAATAAAAAAAATTCAAACAGAAATGATGAAAAGTATTATAATCATAAAATTAAGAAAATTTTAAAGGATAATGACACTTGGAGTAAAGTAGAGGAGATAGTTCTTCAGAAATTTCTTTGGACAATAATAATTTCAGACAGAGGAATATTGGATTATTTGATATAATACCTTTAGTTAAAAAAGTTATTATGGAAAAGGTACAAACTTCTAGTCCCATAATAATATTTCTTTAAATGAAAACTACCCTGATGAGAAAAATTATACATCATCTGATGAATAATCTTCCTCAATATAATTGGATAATACCTTACCTAGTTATGATGAAGTATCTAGGTTTTCAAAACATCAAGAATAAGAAAATTGTAAAGTTTCCAAAAAAATTGATAATTAATAATAAAAACATGCAAATGAAATCTCAAAGATTAATATTTTAACTAATTATATATCATATATTTTTTAAATATCTTGATAAGACTAATTTTGAGAATAAAAATATTTCAAAAGATCATAAAAAACAGTTCTTGAGAAAAATACTTTACAAAGTTATTTAACAAAATATAGTTCTAATACTATTTATATTGATGGTAAGAACATAGTTGTTAAACTAAAATCGTAAATTTCTATTTTGAATAAACTTTTTTCAATGTTTACCTCTTGGAAGTAAAACTTTCATAAGATGTAAAAACAAATGAGACCTTGAACTAATATTACTGGAAAGGGTTATAATTATAAAAACCTATTTTTAATAATAATTACTTTATTGTTAAAAGTGATCCATTTTTCACAAAGTGTCAAAGTGGTGGACATTGGAAGAAATATTATTCTTTAAACAGAGCCCAGTCTTTAGGATTCCATAAAACTTATATTTCTGAGGAAATAACATTCTATCAAAGATGTAATGATAGATAAGTGTGGTTACCTAAAATCTTATTTTCTAATGAAACTGAACCCAAGAATGTTTGGGTTCAAAAAAACTATTTTTTTTTTGTTTTTTGTTAAAGAAAGAAATTACCAAAAACTAGAACATTTGGTACATGGATAATGGTTGCTCCGAACATATAACTAGAAATAAAGACTTATTTAAGAATATTATCAAGAATAAAGGTGTCATAATAACTTTTAGAGATAATTCTTAAGGAGACATCATTGGTATATGTAACATTGCACTTCTTGTAAAAGAATTAATTTCAAATGTGTTTTTTATTGCATAAATTATGAAAAATCTCACAAGTGTAATTCAATTATGTGATTAAATTTATCTTGTAAATTTCAGGAATGAAAAATATATTGTATATAGTTTTAAATATGAATTTATTCTTTCTGACAATCGACATGAGAATGATTACAATTTAAACTTAGAAGACCTTAGGATCCAAGAATTACCTTTCCTTATAATTGTGGAAGATAAATCTTGGTTATGTAATTGAAATTTAGGACACAATAACCTAAGAACATTATCTAAGTTGACCAATAAAGGACTTGTTAAAGATATACTAGAACTTAGGTTTTCTACTTCAAAAGTTTTTTATCCTTGTCAATATGGTAAGCAACATCAGTCATGTTTTAAATTTATTAGTGAAGTATCAACTTTTGATGTTTTATAGTTGTTGACATGGACTGATTTGGTACTACAAAAAACTGAAAGTGTTGGTGGAAAATACTATTTATATATATTAGTTTATGATTACACTAGATACACATGGGTCTATTTTCTAACAAGACAATTCCAAGACTTAAGTTATTTTAAAACTTTTGTAGGTAAATTTAAAAATGAGAAAAATATCTACTTGATCTATATAACCAATGATATTATCATTAGGATGATTGCTAAGAAATAACTGCTTAGACAAATCCATTTTTTCGGAGTGTAAGAAAAAAATTAAAGTTCGGAGTCTAACAAAAAACCCATTCGGTGTCTATAATACATAAATATTCAGATTCTATCTTCAAAAGAATTTATAACCTAAATTATATAGAATTTCAGATTCTGAATTTCAAGGAAATTTGGAGTCTGAATTCATAAGAATTCAGAGTCTGAATTTAGAAAGTTCGGAGTCTAAATTCAGAGAATTTGGATTCTGAACTCAGAAAGTTCAAATTCTGAATTCGGAGAATTCTGAGTTTGAACTCAGAATGTTAGGAGTCTGAATTTAGAGAATTCGGAGTCTAAAATCAGAAAGTTTGGAGTATGAATTTAGAGAATTCAGAGTCTGAACTCAGAAAGTTCAGAGTCTGAATTCAGAGAATTCGAAACCTAAATTTGGATCATGAACTCAGAATTATCTATAGTTATTTTAAAACTTTTGTAGGTAAAGTTAAAAATGAGAAAAGTATCTTCTTGATAACTATTAATTGTGATCATGGTGGAGAATTTTAAAATTCATGTTTTGAAAAAAATTATAGTAAGAAAGGCATTATACATAATTTTTTAGCACTTAGAACTCCACAACAAAATGGTGTAGTCGAATGAATAAATAGAGTTCTTTGGTATATTACTATAACCATGTTGAGTGAATACTTAATTGGTAATTTTTTTGGAATAAATCTATTAGTACTTCCTTTTATACTATGAATCATGTTTTATTTAGTACTTTTATTAATAAAAATCCTTATGAGTTTTGGATAGGAAGAAAACCAAAAGTTTCTTACTTCAAAGTTTTTGGATGCAAAGTATTAATCTTGAATGCTAAACATAACTCACAAAATTTTTATCTAAAGTATGATAAAAGAATATTTTTATCAACTAGTAAGTCTTATAGAGTTTTTAATAAAAATTAAAGTATTTTTAAAGAAAGATAACATGTTAAGTTTGATAAAACTGACCCTTTTTTTCAAACAACCCCAACCTACATCCTCAGATGTTATTTATAAAATTGATTTTCAACCTACAGTATAAAATACTTATCATTATGAAATTACTAAAGAATATGTTTATGAAGTTTTTCCTTAGAAATAATTTCAACATATTGTTGAAGAAATGAGTTTTGAAAACCCAAGAAGTCAGTTATTTCTTAGCAATCATCCTAATGATAATATCATTGGTTATGTAGATCAACCAGTTAGGACTAGATGTTATTTGAGAAATGAAATTGAAAATATATCTTTCTTATCTCAATTAAAACATAAGAATATTAATGAGGCTTTATGTGATGTGCATTTGATAAAATATATGCAAGATTATGTCAAAGAGTTTGAGAGGAACCAAGTTTTTTACTTTAGTTAAACGTCCTAAAGATACTTCTATAATTGGATTAAAATGTGTTTTTAGAATAAATGTGATGAAAATGGTATAATATTTAGAAATAAAGATAGACTTGTTGTTAAGTGATATAAAAAACAAGAGAGAATAGACTATGAAGAAACTTATTATCTGATAGAAATACTTGAAGCTATTAGTATACTTATAGCTTATGTGTCATTCTTAAATTTCAAACTATTTCAAATCAATGGGAATTGGGATTTACTTAATGGATATGTTTAAGATGATGTTTATGTAGAGAAACCACCTATTTTTGAAAATAAAAAACATATATAACATGTTTATAAACTTACCAATGCAATTTGTGTACTTAAACAAGCCCCTAGAGATTGGTATGATATGTTAAATTTATTTTTGTTACAAAAAAGTTTTTTAAAGGAGATATAGATCTAAAAAAATTTATAAAAGAAATTATAAAAAAAATTATGATTGTATAAATTTATGTTGATGACATTATATTTGGTCAACTCAAAAATATTTTTTATATTCCTTTGTGGATCTCATGAAATATGAGTTTGAAATGAGTATGATGGGTAAGTTAACATACTTTCTAGGCTTTAAAATTTCAAAAAAACTAGAACGAGATTTTATATATCCACATTAGTATATAAAATATCTAATTAATAAATTCAGGTATAAAAACAATAAAAGTATTAGTACTCCCATTGGTACCTCAAATACTTTATATTTTGATGAATATGAAAAACTAGTAGATCAAAATACTTTTAGAGGTATGATTGGAAGTTTACTTTACTTAATGGATATTCACCTAAATTTAATGTTTTCAGCATAATTATGTGCAAGATATCAAGAAAATTAAAAATAATCCCAACTTAAAGGTGTTAAAAAAACTTTTCATTACCTTAAAGGACCTATGGATTTAAGATTATTCTATTCTTCTAGAAATTATTTCGAACTAATTTTTTTTTCAGATGCTGACTTTGGTGGATTTAGAATGGATAGAAAAAGTAAATTCATAACTTTTAATTTCATTGTAGACTCTTTAGTTTTTTTTCTTGTAAAAAATAATACTTAGTGACACTTTCCATAGCTGAAGCCAAATATATGGTAGTTGTAAGTTATTGTTCTCAAGTGTTGTGGATGAAACACATACTCACAGTCTATGGAATGATTTTTACAAAAACTAAAATAATTTTTGAAAACACAAGTGACATTTCTCTTAAAAAACCCCATCACATCACTCACATTATAAACAAATAGATATATAACACCACTTCCATCAAGATCACATTCTTAAAGAAGATATAATTTAACAATTTGTTGGAACTTAAGAACAAATTTCTAATATTTTTACAAAACCCATTATTTTTAATATATTTGAATACCTTAAAAAAAATTTAGAAATGATCAATGTGAAGTTATTATTCATATCTACTTCTACTTCACCAATATCCTTGGTAAGTGGGGAATTTGGTTCAGTTCTGAAATAAGAATCCACTGATATTTTAGGGGGATTCTGAGATGGAAAAATCATAAGTATGGTTGAATATTATAAACTAAATCTTTGATTTCCTTCGAAAACTAGTAAAGTTGAAAGTAAAGTTGGTAATGTATATTCTGGAGGATTTATCATGCCAGTGGTGGGAATTATTATTTCAGGATAAATTGGACCAAAGAATGACATGGGATAATTTTCAATAATTCTTTAATAAAAAATTCTATCCTCACTCCATCTATATTTCTATAACAATGGACTTTTTCAGTTTGAAACAAGATAATCTCTCGGTGATAGAGTATGCAGATAAATTTACGAATTTTTTCTTTTTTTCCTAGAAGTTTCTATAAGGTTATTTTTGAATGTAAACACTTTTTAATCAGGTTTGAGTCTAGATATTCATTCAAATATTTCTATTATATCTATTATAGATTATACAAAAATGGTAAATATAGAGATGGTGGAAGAAATATATATCTTGGGAAATATTGTTCTGGGGAGCATGATTATTCCAAAGAGAACATGTGGGAATACTAATGACAGAAAAATGTATAAGGGGTGAACAAACATATAGAGTGGTGAGGAACCTCATAATCAGACCACGAGATTAATAAATTTTCCTCCTTGCCCATAAAGTAAGGATGGTTGTTTTCAGTTTGGTTCACTAGATCAGATCAAGAGAGATTGTATTACACCACCTAGAGCATGTCATAACTACAATAGGATGTGACATCTTCAACGTTATTGTCATGGTGATCCAAGGTTGGGTTCTAGAGACACATATAATGTTTCTTAGGAAACTTATGATTTGAGAATACAATTATAGAAGAATAATTATCATCATCAGAATAGAGTGGTCCAAGGTTATTATAGGAACACTATGACTCCTCAAATAGTGAAACCTCAATAAGTTAATGAAGAGAAAACTGCAGTGAGTACACAATTTTATAGAACTGAGAAAATGATCTTGGATGACCAATATAGTCCTTCTATAATGATAGGTATTATTACTCTGAATAACACACTTATACAATCTTTTTATGATACAAGCACATCCCACTCATTTATTTCTTCTCGTGTTATTGATAATATCAGTTTTCATGTTGAGATAATGCCTTCTATTTTATAACATAAAACTCCTCTTGTCCAAAGAGAGTGTCTAACCATCATATGTATAGTGTATTCTATATCTTTCAAGGGGAATGAGTATATTTGGGATTTATCTACACTTGATATAGATGTATATGATTTTTTGGGTATGGATTAGTTAACATCATTCAAGGTCCACATCAAATGTTATGCTCGAATGGTTAGTTTCACATCCCTGGATGGAATCAAGCATCTATTTAGAGTATATAGGGGTATAAAATCTAGTAAAGAGAGAATTTTTTCACTGGTGGTTATAACCATCTCTTATTAGTTGGAATCACTTCTATGAAATATGTGCTTGATATTTGGAATGAATATTTTCTAACTATTTTTGATCAGTTTCCTAACATTTTTCCCAACAATTTCTCATGGTTTCCCACAAAAATAGAAGTAGAATTTATAATTGATATGATTCCTGGGACTAGTATAATATAATATCCATAGTATAAAATATAACAAAAATAATTGAGGTAATTGAATGTTTATTTTGAATAATTGTAAAGAAAAGGTATAATACATCCAAGCATATATCTATGGGAATCATTAGTTTTTTTGTAAAGATATAAAATAGAACTCTTATACTTTGTGTGGATTGGCATAAGACTAACCAAGTTAAGATAAAGAATAAGTATACTCTTTTATGCATTGATGGTTTGTTAAATTAATTGGGGTGTTATAATGGTTCTAAAAAATTTATGTATGTTCGGGATATCTCTAGTTGAAAGTCAGTAAGGAGGATATTTTGAAGACACATTTCCAAAGTAGATATGGCCTTTAAAAATAGTAAGTTATACATTTTTTTCTTACAAATGCACCAATTACCTTTATGGAATTGATGAATTTAATCTTTTAGAGGTATCCCAAGTATTTTTTAGTGGTGTTTATTGATGATATACTGGTGTATTCTATAAAAATAGATCATGATCATCACATGACTATAGTGTTGAGTATTTTTTGGGAACATCATCTGGGTTCAAAGTTATCAAAGTGTGATTTATTGATACAAAATTTATATTTCATTTTCCATTTCATTTCTAAAAAATGAATTTCTATATATTTAGAAAAGCTAAAATCTATTATCTCTCAACCAATGCTGAATAATGTCTTGGATATACATAGTTTACTTATCTTGTTGGGATATGAAAAATGTTTTTTATGTGATTATTCATGATTGTAATAACTGATTACAACTTTGAAAAGGAATGGATTTCCATTCCAATATAATAAATAATGTATGAAATCCTTTCAAGAACATAATGTTGGACTTACATCAGCACTTATCCTCATGTTTCTAGAGTCTATATAGGGATATGTAGTCTATTGTGATGTATCGAGTTCTGGGTTGGGATGTGATTTAATGTTGGGAGATCATGTTGTTACTTATGGATCACATCAAATATAATTTAATGATAACTACACAACACATGACTTTGAATTATCTATTGGGTCTCATTCTTTAAATACATGAAATAATAACTTCTTTGGTGATAAATTCATATTTTTTATTGATCATAAGTGTTTGAAACAATTTTTTTCACAAAGATATTTGAATTTAAGGCAACTCAAATGGATGAAGTATCTTACAATGTTTGACATCAATTTATTGTATACATCACGTAAATGAAATTTTTTGGTATATGTATTGATAAATAA
Organism: Viscum album; assembly: GCA_963277665.1. Taxonomy (NCBI): domain Eukaryota; kingdom Viridiplantae; phylum Streptophyta; class Magnoliopsida; order Santalales; family Viscaceae; genus Viscum; species Viscum album. Next base: position 476,835,694 of record OY728164.1, on the reverse strand, counting down.
TTCATATTCTCAATTTTAAAAGAATAATTGGACCAATGGAAACTAATTTCAGTTATAGCAGATAAGAATTTATATTTATTAGAATAAGTTAGTTTTTCAATTTTATTTATAGTTTCATATGATCCTAATTTGGTTGGATAGGTTAGAGTTTCTTAGACTTCTGGTACTAATTTTGATACTATCAAGTAAACAAAATAATGGGGAGTCCATTGATGGATGCAATTTGGATGGGAATTTAGTGTTTCAGTTTGGAGATTAGAAGGTCATACCTTCAGCTTTTCATGACCAACTTCTTAGTGCCTACCAACATTCAAGATTGGTTGTTCATATTGGGATATAGAAAATGTATAAATAATTTAAGTCACTTTTTGGGTGGGTTTTAATGAAAATAGATATATTGGGGTAATTCTTGAGATGTCATTCTTTTCAACAAGTAATGGAAGTCCATCAATGACAAAGTGTTATGTTGCAGCCTCTATCGACCCCCATGAGGAAATAGGAACATATAGACATGTATTTTTAAACAATTATTCAAAGGATGGTTAGGAAACATTATGTCATATGAATGATACTGTATCATCTCACAAATTCAGATAACTTAATCCTGATTTGTGAAACTAATTCAATATAAGACTTCTCAAAAATCCACATTTGGGAAATTCTAAAGATGCATAGAGTTCCAATATCATCTGTGTTGGGCTGAGACCCCAGTAAAACTCATACATCAATGGGATATATCGAGCCCCTCCTATCACTTACTAAGTCCATTTTATTCATTTTATGAAATAGGAGATAAAAAATTCAATACATAATCATTATAAACATTCATATTGAGAAACTAGCATTTGAAATGTTAATATTTCTCCTGTCAAACTGCTCACTAATAATCTAGAGAAAAAATAAGGACTGTATAATTACAATATATTCCCATTTAAGTGTATATAAAATATATGTTTATTGTCATTTATGAATATAAATAGCATAAAATTATTACTAAAACATTCTTGAAGAAAATACCATTTTCACTTTAAAAATCACATTTAAATACTAAAAAATTGCAAAATAGTAGGGAATTTTTTTTATTTAAAATAAATATTGTAAAAATTTAAATTGTTATTCAATTACATGAGTGGCAATGGATGTTTAAAATTCAATTCCTGTGGTATATGTTAAAAAACATTCCTTTCACACTTTTGTAAAAAGATGAAAAATACCTTGTTCAGAAAATAACAATAAGATTCCTTTTAAACCATTTTATAAAAAGGTAATCATGATTAGAAATGTCTTCAATAAATCATTGGATAATTTTAAAAAAATATTTTTGAAATTTTAATGAAAATATGTACATTTAAGAGAAATATTCTCGATCGAGTAGAAAAACATGGTTGCTTTATCTAAAAAACATTGTTTTGATATCTTGAGTACCTAAAGAGATAAAAATGAAATGATATGTTTTAATTTATTGAAATAACCATAGGGTAATATAATAAATTGGGTTTAAGATATAAATATAAAATAATTCCCCCAATTTATAGTTAAATATAAACAATCATGAATAATGATGAGATTGTGAAATGCACACTTACTCCTTTAGTAACTTTTGAATCAATATCCCCATGAACTTCAAATGAAAATTTAAATAACATGAATATAAATGGAATAAATATATACCATATTATTGGGGTATTATATACATCACATGAAGGGATCAAGTGGTGAATAAAGCATATGTTTCATGAAAACAAAAGTGTTGAGAAACCCTTACATCAAGTCTGGATTCCTTCATACATGTTTGAAATTATTATATAATAAATATATATTTATTATAAATATATTATATAACAATAATAAAATTTATAATAAAATATATGATTCACTTATAAATGTTTATCACCCATATACTAATAATTCATTATTAAAATCATTATTTTGGGTTATAACTAATTCATCTTCTAAGTATGTTTCAGTTCGATAATTTTTGTCTTTTTACTTTGAAAAGAGTTCTATTATATACTGAATTTTATTCATGATATAAATATCATACATATATATCCAAAATAATTTTATTTTTATTCTTATATAAAATATATATATTGAAAAACAAATTACACTATTCATGGAGATGGTAGGTCATATGTATGCATGAACATTGTTTAAAATTTTAAAAGGATGGTACGAAAAAAAAGTTGAATAATAATTCAGCTTTTATATAATAACTATTATATTATATATATTTATATAATATTTCCATATTTCTATCCATGTAAAGTGGAAATGAAAAATTAATCGCATCGCTTCATGGAGGTGGTAGTCCACACATACGTATGAGATACATTATCGTTTTCCAATGGATTGGAAGGTAAGAAGGTAGATATGATATTATAATTATAGTAGCATAATTATTTTATTAATATCATATATTAACATTAAACCCTTCACAATAACATCCAAAAAATAATTTGATGAAAAATTAATTGTATCGCTACGTGGAGACGGTAACCCATACGTACGCACTAGCGTTAATTTCACTTCCCATTTAATGGAAATGAGGGTGGATAATGGTGGTTATTAATAATAAAAAAAATTATTTATATTTAGGACATTTATTTTATTATTTTATGAAAATTAAAATATATTTTGAGGATAATAAATAATAAGTAAAAAAATAAAGTGATCAATTAAGGAGATTACTTATTCTTTGAAAGAACTCCTTTAGACCTCCTCTTAAGGATCCTTGGGTTAGTCTTTTGGGAATACCAAAAAAATAATAATGAATCTAAGGATGTTGAAAAGATAATTTTATAGGGGATGATTGAGTTATAAGGCTCAATGTTGTGTAAATAAGATTGGGAATATGTGTTCTTTTATAAGTGAGGGGAGGGGTATTCATGGAATTTCTTAAAGTATTCAATTAATATAAATTCTTTATAAAGTATAAATATGAAACGTCCAGGTTCTGGATGCCATCCCAAGGTGCCCCATACCCGGTTGGTCATATGGCCTCAAGCGCATTTCTCAAAACCCTAAAGGCTGCCGACTAGAAGCGACGGCCTTTGGTGTTATAGTGAGGAAACAATGCCCTCTTTGGTAGAGTAATGCAACAAAAATAAACAAATAAGTATAGTGGAAGCAGTAATAACATGCAATAAGTAAACCGTGGAAGACTGAAAGTAATAAAAAACCGGAGCACATATATAAGTGATGCATGATACATATGTCAAATAAAGTATCTAGACAAGTCACAATTCTGAAATATAGTACTAAACCAAAGTACAAAGAAAACAAATAAACTCCCATAGCATCGCAAGCCTCATCTTGGCCCCATTCTCTCCAGCTCCAAAGCAGTCAAGAACCTAATGTAGAAGGGATCATTCCATTATCTATACCTATAGCAATATAATCTGTTTGGTCCCAAAAGCATGACCCAAACATAGTCTGAGATGAATCCCAGTGGGCAACCACCCAAATATTTATACCTAACAGTTAGTGAATATATATGGCAGGCAATAAGAAAAATGAAGAAGTAAACCAGGAATAAATCAAAGTAAATAATCCTACAGCTTTAGCTGTATTCATTTTCAAATATCAAGTAAGTAGATAAACAAATAAAAGTAACCCTCTGGGATATACTCATAGCTAAACCCCTCTGGTTTAACTTATCAAATACAAGCAACCCTCTGGGAATTACTCACAGTCTAATCCCTCTTATTCATCTTTAGCCAAGACTCTCTGAGGAAGAACTCACAATCAATTCCCCTTGTGGTCTTGTATCAGTATCAATAGAAACTTTAAGGATTCACTTAGTGTCCAATCCCCCATGTGGTCTCACAACGTGGAACTACAGACACTCTAAGGGAGAACAAAGTCTATCCCCCCTATGTTCTTGCAACATAAAATTAAACAAACACTCTAAAGAATCATTCAATGTCCATTCCCCTACAGTCTACTACACAAGTTTCCCACATCCCTATGTAAGTCAATCGTGAAAAATGACGTTCAATAGCCAAAGTAAACCTTAAGAACTAATAGGCTAACAACTTTCATGAACTACCTAGCTAAACAGCTACAAGCATATAATAGCATTAGATAATATCACTCCATCCTAACAACATTAGGCATGGAAAACAAGCATCCTAACCAGCAAAGCTAGACCAAACTTTCAATATCAAAAAACCATGGGAAACACAACCATATCATGGAGAATAACCCTATTCACAATCAAACAACCTCTACTCAGGAACACAAGGCATAATAGGAATTGACAAGGCTCAAATCTCTAAACACGCAATACCCCGTTATAGGGTATTGGGAACTTTTGCACATAATATTCAAATACTAACTACGGAAAGGCACAAATCACCTACCTTGGTGTTGTACGATTGATATACTCTAGCATCGGCACTTTAATCGACATAGAATGACGTAGATCTAAAAAAACATCTAAAACATTCAACCAAGGATATCTCACGAAAGGATAGAAATCAGGAAATGAGGCTATATAAGAAGGAAGAGCTCACCGAGCCGATTCCAATGAAATCAACTGTGGTTAAATCGGGGAACAAATGATCAATCAGGGGATCTGGGAAGAATCGTGCTCCTCTTTCACTCCTAGATGAGACATCATTAGAAGAAGAGATTTTTTTAAACGAGACGCGACCTCGGTCTGATATAACAATTAAAAAGAAAAGTACGTCGAGTGTCTTTTAAAAGTACATGGTGTGTATATGCCTTTATAGGGCCCCTCTTTAGGCGGTCTCCAAGTCACCCCACACAGCCAGGTACTCGACCGTTACATGGCCTATACACAGTCACCCGTGGAAACTGGATACATAGTGTGTACTCCAAAGTACACAGCGTGTACTCCTAAAATTTCAAAATTCTCCTATTTTTCTCAAAAGCACCAGAAAATAAAAACTCATACCTGAAAAAAAGGTCTCGGTTCTTATAAACTTCCCCCTTAAAGAAATTTTTCCCTGAGTTTCCCTAGCAAGGAAGTGTATAAGAAGACTCCTAGAACAGCTCTGGACACTGCATTTATACATCAGCCTCCCTCTCCCATGTCTCATACCGTACTTACCTGTGCTACCGTAGCACTCGTACCAGAGGAATAGAATGGCCACATATAACCTTTACATTGCAATAAAAAATCTGGATATGATGCTCCTCGAATGATGCATCCACCTCTAGCTCAACCTCATCAGGTTGAAAAACATAATATGGGTCTGAGAAATAAAGTTGTAGCTGAGAAATGTGGAAGATGTAGTCAATAGCCCGGTACCTCTGAGGTAACAATAACTAATAGGTAATCGTCCTGACTCTCTCCAAACCCTCAAATGGTCCAACATATCTCAGCGAAATCATTCCTTGTCTCATAATCCTTCTATGTCCTAACCTCAATGTGACACATAGAAAAACCTTATCTCTGATATAGAACTCTAGAGGTCATCTTCCTCGACCAGCATAAGACTTCTATCTTGACTGTTCAATACTCATCCTCTTCTAAATCAACTCTATCTGTTACATGGTCTCTTGGACAAGAAGAGGTCTTAGTATAACTGCCTCTCCTGCTTCCAACCAACATAGGGGTGATCGGCATGGTCTACCGTACAAAGCCTCATTAGGTTCCATATGAATAGTTTCTTGAAAACTATTATTGGAGAAAAACTCTATTAGAGGTATGTGTTTCTCCCAAAAACCTCCAAAATCTAGGACTCATGATCAAAGCATGTCCTCTAGAACCTGAATCGTACGCTCGGATTGGCCATCTATCTGGGGATGGTAAGCTATACTCAGAAGTACCTGTGTACCCATAGCTCTCTGTAGCCCTTGACAGACCCGAGAAGTAAAATGGGCATCCCTATCTGAAACAATAGAGTGCATAACCCCATGTAGAAGTACAATCTCTCGGATGTACAACCTTCCAATATCTTTAACACTGAAGGTATCCTTGACCGGAAAGTAGTGAAAAACCTTCTTGAGTCTATCAATGAAAACCCAAACTACATCATTCCCTAGAGGCGACCTCGACAAACCTATCATGATGTCCATCACGACATCATTTCACTTCCACTCGAGAATGGGTAATTGCTGAAAAATTCATGCTGGTCGCTGATGCTCTGCCTTCACATGTTGATAGGTGGAACACCTCAAGAAAAACCCAACAACATCTCTCTTCATACCTGGCCACTGATACTGACGGTGTAGATCACGATACATCTTGGTGATAGCAGGATGAACTTCCCAAACTGAGGAATGAAAGTCCGGCATTATCTCCTCGTGTATGTCTACCGACACCCATCCATGCCCATGAAAGCCCAATATTTCATCATATTATATAGTCCATCCAAGAATAGGGTAATCTCCTAACACACTCTCCTATTGGACTAGGACTTTAACATCTGATAGCTACCTCATTCAAACTCGATTGAGTATAATAGAGGTAACAACCACAGAAGAAAGAAACATCTTCCCCTATCTGTCGTGAACCTCCAAATGCATCTTAGAGAACAGATCCATAAGCTACCACTCACTGTTGGCCTCTTAAACTACATTTATTTGAGTCCTCCTAATCAACACATATGTTACTACATTGACTTTCCCAAGCATGTAGGAAAGATCAAAGTCAAAAAACTAAAGGTACTCAACCCACCTTCACTGTCTCAGATTCAGATAACACCGAGTAAAGATGTAATTGAGACTTTTGTGGTCAGTGAAAACCACAAAATTCTCTCCCAATAGATAATGTCTCCAATAATGTAAGGCATGAACAACTACAACCAACTCGAGATTGTGTGTTGGGTAATTCTTCTCATGTGGCCTCAACTATCGAGACCTGTACGCAATGACTCCTTCCCGCTACATAAGCACTGCTCCCAGACCAATACCAGATGCCTCACAGTAAACAATATATCTATTTCCTAGCTCTAGAAAAACTAGTATCAGTTCTTAATTCAATCTCCATTTCAACTCCTAAAAGGCTGACTCACAAGAATATGCCCATAGGTACTTCAAAACCATCTTAGTTAGGCCTGTCAGTGGCACTGATAAGCATGAAAAGTCATGTCTGAAACATCTATATTAACCAGATAGCCCTAGAAAACACCATATCTAGAAGATGTTCTTTGGTTTCTCCCAGAAAACTAATGATCTTACTTTCTCTAGGTCTACTGGAACTCCTTCCTCTGAGATAACATGACCCCAGAAGTAAATTTGGTTCATCCAAAAGTGGAATTTTGAGAGCTTAGAATATAACTAATTTTCTCTCAGTGTACTCAAAACGATATCAAGATGTGTGGAATGGTCATGTCGAGTGTGAGAGTACACCAAGATATCATCTACAAAAACCACCAAAATGGAATCCAACTATGGATGGAACACTCGGTTCATCAGTTCCATGAAAACTATAGGTGCGTTCATGAGATCGAACGGCATAACCACATACTCGTATAGAACATACATACTATGAAAGGTTGTAAGAGGTATATGAGATGGTATAACATGAAACTGATGATAACCAGATCTCAAGTCAATCTTTGGGAACACCTGGGATCCTTGAAGCGGATCAAAGAGGCCATTAATCCTCGGTGTAACGTCCCGGATCTGGAATCCACACAACGGGTGCCCCGAACCCGGTTGGTCACATGACCTCAAGCCCATTTACCTAAATGCCAGAGACTGCTGAATAGTAGTGAGGACCTAGGTCTGATAGTGGGGAAACTATGCTCTCATTTGTCAAAGTGTAGTGCAGTGGAAAAGAAATATAACATACAGTAGCGGAAGTAGTAAACAATATGAACTAGAAATGAAAAAATGCAGTAAAAGATAACCAACAGTTATATATAATGATGCAGCATGTCACTATTCCTTTGAAAGCAGCTAAAACATGATACATTGCAATATAGTACAATACAACTCAAAGTACAAGCAAAAAAAAAAAAACAAAACAGAATAGTGCAACAGGAACTCAGCAGCATCACAAGCCTAAGCTCAGTCTCATGCTCTCCTACTCCTTTGCAACAATCATGTATCTATATAGGGAAGCTTTCCCCTATCGACACCTGCAACAATATAGTCTGTTTGGGCCAAAGACATGTCCCAAACAAGGTGTGAGAAATAAATCCCAGTAGACAACCACCAAAGGCCCGTGCCCAACTGTCAGTGAAAATTTTCAACAACATTGTGCGGTAATAAAATACAGTAAACTAGTAAGTACTCATCATTACTAGTCTTATTTCCATTTTAATATTTGTTAATCACTCCTAAGCCTGTTCTTTATCTTGGAAAGTATTACATATGAAAATCACCTCAGTGAACATTTATGGTAAAAACTGTCCTCATACGTACCAATCCTTACCCTTAGGTAATCAAAATCAAAACCCACAGGTGTCTTCCCTCAGACATAAAGAATATTGCAGAATTGGTAAGAAACACACAAGGAGAGGGAAGAACTCACATGTGCGGTTCAATCGAGACTATTAGAGAAGGATTCAGATTCCTAGTGTGCGGTCGGGAGATCTTCGAAGCTCTGGCCTCCTCTCTAGGCTCCAAAATGAACTCAAATCCTGCTCTACAGAATGAGGAGGCTAATTCCTATTTTAAGTGAAAAAAACTACACGGCATGTACTCTCAAGTTCACGGCGTGTACTTTTCATTTTTTAACTGTTCCTATGGTGGCTTCTTTCCACCACGGCACTGTTCATACGTCTACATGAGTACACGACGTGTATTTATGATTACATGGTGTGTATTGTCGCTCTGCTGGTGGCTACCTCCACCACCTTATTGTTCACCTACCAACCGATTACACGATTTTTAAATACCAAGTACATGGAATGTAGTCAGTTTTTACACCCTTTATCACCGACAGGACTACACACCCTGTGTACTCATCCCAAACGGCCAAAGTACACGGCATGTGGAAAAGTACACAGCGTGTACCCATAAAATTTGGGATTTCCCCCATTTTCCTTTTTTTCTCAAAAACACTTAAGGAAAAGGGGAAAAAAGAAACTCGTACCTCAAAAATAAGAACCGAGTTCTTAAAAACTTCCCACCTTAAAGAAATTCGTCCCCAAATTTCCCTTCCAAGGGTGGTGAAGATACAGTTGTGAACAACTCTGGCCACTGAGCACGTACGTCGGTCTCCCGCTCCCAGGTTTCATCCTGCACTCGGCCATGCTGCCATAACACCTGTACGAGAGGAACTGACTGGACTTAGAGAGTCCTTGTGCTCCTATCAACAATAAGAATCAGATGCTCCTAAAAATATGCATCGACCTGTAGTTCAACATCCTCGGGCTGAAAAACGTGAGATGGGTCTGAGTGATAACGGCACAACTGATATACATGGAAGATGTCATGCATGTCCCGATACCTCTGTGGTAACTGCAACCTATAGAAAATCAGCCCAACTCTCTCCAGAATCTCAAATGGACCCACATACCTCAGTGGAAGTTTACCCTGTCTCCGGATCCGCCTGTGTCCCAACCTCGGTGAAACACACAAGAAAATCTGATCTTTGACCACAAACTCTAAAGGTCATCTACAACGATCAGCATAAGATTTATGATGAGACTATGCATTAGCCATCTGTTTCTGAATCAACTGGACCTGCTCTGAAGTCTCCTACATGATACGTGGTCCCAGTAAAGCTACCTCACCTTCCTCCAACCAGCACAAAGGTGATCGACATGGCCCACCATAAAAAGCCTCATAAGGTTCCATCTCAATAGTTGTCTGAAAACTATTATTGTAGGAAAACTCGACCAAGGGTATATGATTCTCCCAAGAGCCCCCAAAGTCTAGGATGTATGCACGCAATATGTCCTCTACCACCTGGATCATACGCTCTGACTGGCCATCAGTTTGAGGGTGGTAAGTTGTGCTCAGAAGAACATGTGTAACTAATTCCCTATGAAAAATCTACCATAAACGAGACATAAATCCGGCATCCCTATTAGAAATTATAGAATGAGGGACCCAATGAAGACATACTACCTCTCGGATATACAACTTTCCGAGCTCGTCAACACTGAAGGTCTCCTTGATCATCAAAAAGTGAGATACCTTTGTAAGTCTGTCTGCAACAACCCACGCAACATCACTGCCTCGAGGTGACCTCAACAACCCAGTCATGAAGTCCATTGTGCCATCATCCCATTTCCACTCCAGAATGGGTAACTACTGTAACAGTCCGGCTGGCCTCTGATGCTCCACCTTTACCTGCTGACAGGTGGAACATCTCGTAACAAAACCAGCTACCTCCCTCTTCATACCCGACCACCAATACTGATGTCTCAAGTCACTATACATTTTGGTAACTCCGATATGCACTTCCCAAGATGAAGCATGAAACTCCTGCATCACCTCCTCGTGTATATCCCCTATAACCCACACTTTTCCATGGAAACACAATACCTCATCATCACCTATCGTCCATCCAGGAGGAGGGTCCACACATTCCACCAACTCCTATAGAACTAGGCCTTCGAAATCTGATAGCTGTCTAATCCTCACTCTATCCAGGAGGGTAGGGGTCACAGCTAAGGAAGAAAGATAGGTTTTCCTCTGACTATCGTGCACCTCCAAATGCATCTTAGAGAACAAATCCATAAGATTTCACTAACCACTAGCCTCTTCCACTACCTGTGTCTGAGTCTTCCTACTCAATGCATCAGCTACTGCATTACCCTTACCAGGAGTATAAGAAAGCTCAAAGTCAAAGGACTGAAGGTATTCAACCCACCTTCGCTGTCTCAGGTTTATGTCATGCTGAGTAAAGATGTATTTCAGAATTTTGTGGTTGATGAAAACCAAAAAATGCTCTATCAATAGATAATGTCTCCAACAACACAATGAATGAACAACTACAGCCAAATCTAGGTCATGCGTTGGGTAATTCCTGTCATGTGGCCTCAACTACCGAGACTCGTATACAACAACTCAATCACCCTACATCAACACTGCACCTATCCCAATACCTAATGCATCACATTAGAATGTTTAGCCCTTCCCTTGTTTTGGAAGTATCAAGATTGGTGCTGATGTCAACCTACCCTTCAGCTCCTGAAAGGCTGTTTCACAAGCTTCTGACCAAAAAAACTTCACACCCTTCTTAGTCAAACCCGTCAACAGCGCTGATAAGTAGGAGAAGTCTGGTATAAAATGCTTATAGTAACTAGCCATCCCCAAGAAACTTCATACCTCAAACACATTATTAGGCTGCTACTAGGAAACTACTTCTCTCACCTTCATTGGGTCTACTACAACTCCTTCCTCTGAGATAATATGACCCAGGAAGTGAATCTGGTCCATCCAAAAGTGGCACTTTGAGAGCTTAGCATATAACTGATGCTCTCTCAGTGTACTCAAAACGATCTCAAGATGGGTGGCATGGTCTTGTCGAGTGCTAGAGTACACTAAGATATTGTCCACGAATACTACCACAAAAGAATCCAGATAGGGGTGGAACACATGATTCATCAGTGCCATGAAAACTGATGGCCCATTTGTGAGTCCAAATGTCATGACCAAGTACTCATAGAGACCATATCTTCTTTGAAAGGCTATAAGAAGTATGTCTGATGGTCTCACATCCAACTGATGATATCCGGATATCAATTCAATCTTCGAGAACACTCGTTCACATCGAAGTTGATCAAAAATATCATCAATACTCAGTATGGGATATCGGTTCTTAACTGTCAGCTGGTTCAATTTATGATAGTCCACACAGAGTCTTAGGTTACCATCCGCCTTCTTCGAAAAAAGGACCGGCGAACCCCAAGGAGAAGTACTGGGTCAGATAGAACACTTTTCCTACAACTCCTCTAACTACCTCTTGATCTCCTACAACTATGGTGTAGCCATCCTATAAGGAGGAATGGACACCAGCACTACTCCTGGCACAAGTTAAATAAGGAAATACACCTCTCGCTCTGGAGGAAGACCTGAAAATTCATCTGGGAAGACATCCCTCAAACGATCAACTACATGAGGGAAATACTTATGACACGCTCCCTTGTCATCCAGATATAAGCTCACAATCTGGGCTATCACTCCACCTTGCCCACGATGCTCAGATCCAGCTCGGCTCACCTGGACATCCCACTCGCCCTTGTATAGAAACTCTCTACCCTATGTTGACGTGAAAATCACCCTACGACGATAGAAATCTACAAAGGATAGAAAGGTTACCAATCAGTCCATCCCAAGAATGACATCATAAGCTGTCATCTCTAAGACATAGAGGTCCCATATGAAGTGACACCCAAAAACCTTAAGGGGGCACTCCTTTCACTGATGCACACCTGTCATCCTTACTCCCAACGGAGTGTCTAGCATCATGATATCAGAATAAGAAGAAACACAGAGCCCAATTCTCTCAACAACGACCATAGATATAAAACTATGTGTAGCACCAGTATCGAAAAGTGCAGAAGATATAACAGAAGCAACTAGAATAGTACCTCTGAAAGTGGAAGGTCCGAGATCTTGCTAATGTTGGGTTTGTTGCACTGCATATTCCTACCTAGTGTCGCGGACCTACGACACAGCCTGGCTACCCTGAGCTGACCCGCCCTTCTGCCTCTGAGATCCTAGTGTCTAGCTACAACGGCCATGAACACCTTCTTGGCCTACACGCCCTGACGAATTCCAATTGCCTGACTGGTAAGAAGCTGCTGGTCTTGCTCCTGCATGCAGATTCTGCACAAAACCCCTCTCACTAGCCACTAGTAGAAACAACCTGCATAAATGCTATAGATGTCCCATCTTGCCACAAGCTCGGCACTCCACTGGGTCACGGGGACACTGAGGTCTCTTGTTCCCCTCTCTACCACACTCGTAGTATATGACCTGGCCACCTGAAGTATTCTTCTAACTAGTACTACCACCTAGGGAGAAGTCCATCTGCCTCTTCCTATTGCCGGTAGAAATAGTACCCAAAACTGGTGTCGAACCACCTTGGCCCACACCACTAGCTTCCTGTAGGTTCCGCTCTATAATCAGTGCCTGGTTCACAATAGCATTCATGGTAGGAAACCTGAAAAAGTTCACCAGCTCTTGGATGTCACCCTGAAGACCATATTGAAAGCGTTTATCCCTCAACACCTCATCACCCACTAGAACAGGTGTAAAACTCTGAAGCTTGGTTAAGCGAGTAGAATAATCCATCACTGACATGGAGCCCTGCTGCAGATTCCTGAACTCTTGAGCTCGATCTGCCTGCAGCGTCTCCGGGAAGAAGTCATAGAAGGCTGCCTGAAAATATTCTCACGCCATGTCTCGGTGATTCTCAGACTGGGTGGTAACATCCCACCACCTGTTGGTGAAATCACGCAGCATGTATGTAGTGAGCTTGACCCTCCTCCCAGGAGGCATCTCCAGATTCTTGAATATCGTCTGCATCGAATCTAGCCATGACTCCACAGCCTATGGTCTGCCATCCCCTGAAAACGTAGGCAGATGCTGCTGCTGGAAGATATGCATCATCTCTTCCATAGATGTGGCGGCCTGCGATTCCCCCTGGAAGGTCTACATGAACCGCATGAAGCCTTTACGGAACTACTGATCCACGCCTATGTCTGGTATAATGGCTGGTGCCGCATCTGGCACTTCTGAAGGATCCACTGGTAGCCCATGGCCCACTATCTTAGGAGTAAAATCGTCACCGCTCTCCTGGCGATCAACTGGTGGTCGTTTCGGTGGCATGAATCTACAAGGTCAACGCACACCTTAGATCAAGATTATCAAAGACCAAAAAACGAGGAGGCCAAGAAGGGAAAAAGAGATGAAAAGCATTCAAGTTTCACAAAACAAGACTACACGGCGTGTATATTAACTACACGACGTGTTACCTCAAGTCTTTCACATGGGTGTGTACTTATGCAAGAACTGGTCATGTATCACCCCAACTACATGACATGTTGTCCTACCACACGGTGTGTACGTGAATCCTTATTCCCTGCCCGAGTCCTTCTACACGGCTTAAGCCACACGGCTCTCCTAAAAAAAAACTACACAGCCTGTTTTGAGGTAGAAATGGCATGTGCTCTACAAGCTTTCATCAGCCCGTGTTGTTTGTGACACAACCTGTGTACCCAGGTCACACTATACAACATGTTCCAAAAAGACACGACGTGTTCAAAGAATTCCCAGAACGACCCATGCTGCTTGCTACACGGCCGACTACACGGATGACACTATCTGACATGTTCCAAGTAGACACGGCGTGTACTAGAAAAGATAACACTGACCATGTTGTTCATGACACGGCTGGTTACCTGGGTCAGACTACACGGTGTGTTCAAGGTAGACACGACGTGTATGTCTTAAGGTTTCCTCCATCTGTGTTGTTAGTTACACGGTCGGACACCAGGTCAACACTACAAGGCGTGTACAACCAGTACACGGAGTGTCCCCCCAAGCCATTCCCTACCCCATGTCCCTGCCCACACGGCCTATGACACAGGAAGAGACTACATGGCTTATACTGAGGATACACGACGTGTACTTAAAATTTTTTCATTTCTTTCCGAACATAAGAACACATGGAATGTGTCCATAGAGTTACACGGCGTGTATGATGGGTTTTCCAGATAGTAAGCCTCAGAAACTACTCCAGAACCTAGAAAAAAACATGTAATAAACACCTAAGTGCCAAATTCTGATCCATGAGGGCCCATACTCCCCACGAATCAAAGCTTGGCATCTTATACATGTTATGACAAGGAAAACATGTTAATGATCCACTAAATTACGGTCATTGAGGGCCCATACTCCTCAAGAACCAAAGTTTGGAATTCATTCTATCAAAACCTCACACCACAATACCCTAACAAAAGTAGGTATTTATCAAACTAGCTATCACAACAGCATGCTCTTCTAGCACATCAACTATCACAACAACATGCAATTTCTAATGCACCTACATGGCATGGAAGGAATGCATGACATGTGATTTCTAGCATGTTCCTAAATGATGCATGAGGTGGAACACCCTCTTCTTATTGGGTTTCAACTAAATAGAACCCATGTATAACATATAAACAACACAATCACAAGTGTGTCACCCAATGGTGAAAATCAAATCAACTGTAAAATTGAAAAACCAGTAATAATTGAAATAACAAGGTAGATTGGCTTTTCCCTATACATGGCTTAGCTACTCCCCGGCATAGCTTATTACCAACTACCATTTCCATCCTATCCCTGACTAAGGATCCAAACTATAATTCAAAGAAAAGAACACTTCTGATACAACTTTGTAACATCCTGGATCCGGAAGCCACACAACGGGTGACTCAAACCCGGTTGGTCACATGACCTCAAGAACATTTCCCCAAATGCCAGAGGCTGCTGACTAGCAGTGAGGGCCCGGGTCTGATAGTGGGGAAACTATTCCCTCATTTGTCAAAGTGTAGCACAGCGAAAAAGAAATATAACATACAACAGCGGAAGAAGTAAACAATATGAACTAAAAATAAACAACTATAGTAAAAGATAACCAACAGTTATATATAATGATGCAACATGTCACTATTCCTATGAAATCATCCAAAACATGATACACTACAATATAGTACAATACAACTCAATGTACAAGCATAACAAAACAAAACAGAAAAGTGCAACAGGAACTCAACAGCATCGCAAGCCTAAGCTTGGTCTCATGATCTCATACTCCTCTACCACAATCATGTACCTGTAAAGGGACCCTTTCCCCTATCAACACCTATAGAAATATAGTCTATTTGGGCCGAAGACATGACCCAAATAGGGCATGAGAAATAAATCCCAGTAGGAAACCAACAAAGGCCCATGCCCAACTGTCAGTGAAAATGTGCGACAATAGTGTGCAGTAATAAAATGCAGTAAACTAGTAAGTACTCAAAGTAACCATCACTTCCAGTTTTATTGCCATTTTAATATTTTTAATCACTCCCAAGTTTGTGCTTTAGCTTGGAAAGTATAACATATTAAAATCACCTCAGTGAACATTTATGGTAAAAACTGTCCTCAGACGTACCAATCCTTACCCTCGGGTAATCCGAATCAAAACTCGCAGGTGTCTTCCCTCAGACATAACAAATATTTCCCTCAGACATACGAGATATTTCCATCAGGCACAAAGACTACTACCCACATACATAAAAAAAGTTTACCCTTAGGATAACTAAACACTTCCCACATGCTAATAGAATAGTGCCCTCAGGCTAACCAAACACTGCCCACAGGTTAATAGAAACACTGCCCTCGGGCTAATGGAACACTACCCTCAGGATAAAGGAACCAGGCTGAGCCCAAAGCATAAACAAGCAATTATATAAGGTGTATCTCAATAAAATACAATACACAATATAATTTTGGAATACCCTCGGGTATCCTGGCCAAATGGATAAACAGAGGAATGCACCCTCGGGGTGGTCCTGGATCCAAGAAATGATCCCAACCAACAATTTTAATTTATCAAAAGATTATATATGAAATTATAGATATCTTTCAGAAAAGTCCTCATCCATATGACACCCCAACCATGGGAATGTAGCACAATGGTACAAAATTTCAACATAATAGTTGGAAGGAACATCAGACCACCTACCTTGATCGTCTCTGATCGGTATATGTAAACAACGCCTCCCAAATCATCCAAGAACAACATAGATCTGGGATAAAATTTCACTCATTCAAACTCAAATAACTCTCCCTCATGAAAGAATTGGTAAAAAAAACCCCAAGGAGAGGGAAGAACTCACCCACATGGTTCAATCGATACCGCCAGAGAAGGATTCAGATTCACAGTGTGCAGTCAGGAGATCTCCGAAGCTCCGGCCTCCTCTCCTGGCTCCAAAATGAACTCAAAGCCTACTCTGCTGAATTAGGAGGCTACTACCCATTTTAAATGAAAAAAAAAACTAAACGGTGTGTAATATCAATTACATGATGTGTACTTTCCATTTTTTAACTGTTACTCTGGAAACTTCTTTCCACCGCGACACTGTTCATCCGTCGACATGAGTACACGACTTGTATTTCTGATTACACGGTGTGTACTGTTGCTCTACTGGTGGCTGCCTCCACCGCCTTACTTTTCACCTGTCGACCAATTACAGGGAGTGTAAATACCAAGAACACGACGTGTAGTTAGTTTTTATACCCTTTATCTCCGACAGGCCTACATGCCCTGTGTACTCATCCCACACGACCAAAGTACACGGAGTGTGAAAAAGTACACGACGTGTACCCACAAAATTTGGGATTTTCCCCCATTTTACTTATTTTCTCAAAAACGCTTAAGGAAAAGGGAAAAGAAGAAACCCGTACGTCAAAAATAAGAACTGGGTTCTTATAGTCGGTAAGGGATATCGGTTCTTGAGCGTCAACTAGTTCATATTCTGATAATCCACACAAAGTCTAAGAGTATCGTCCGACTTCTTCGTAAACAGGATAGGAGAACCCCATGGAGAAGTACTGGGTCAGATGAATATATTTTCCTATAACTCCTGTAACTGATTCTTGAGCTTATGTAACTATGGTGTATCCATCCTATAATGAGTAATGGACACTGATGTTGCCCCTGTCACAAGCTCAATAGAAAATTCCACCTCTCGCTCTAGAGGCAAACCTAAAAAGTCCTCTGGAAAGAAATCCCTGAAACAATCCACCAATAGAGGAAAGTAAAAACTATGAAGTGCCCTGGTCATCTAGATATAGACTAGTAATATGTCCTATAACTCCTCCAAACCCATGATGCTCGGGTCCCACTATGATCACCTGGACATCCCATTCACCCTTGTGTAGAAAGAATCCACCTTATGGTGACGAGTAACTCACCCTACGGTGATAGCAATCAACAAATGACTAGAAGGGAACTAACCAGTCCATTCTGAGAGTGACATAATAGCCTATCATCTCTATGACATAGATGTCCCATAAGAAGTGATATGCACAAACCTTAAGAGGGAACTCCTTGCACTGATTTACACTAGTTGTTCTTGTCCCCAACGGAGTGTCCAATGCCAAGACATCAGAAGAAGAAAAGATACAAAGCCCAAGGATCTCCACAATAGCAACAGATATGAAACTATGGGAAGAACCTGTATCAAAAAGTGCAGAATCTAGAACTGAGGCAACTAGAATCGTACCTCGAACTGTAGATGGTCTGGGATCCTACTCCTGTTAGGTCTGCTCAATTATAAAATTCTAGCATATGTCGCGGCCCTATGACCCAACTTAACCATCCAGAGCTGATCCACCATGTTGTCACTGAAAGATTACTAACTGGCTTCCATGACTGTGACCTCCACCTCAGCCTAAACGGCCGGAAGAACTCCAGTTCCCAAACTGATGAGAAACTGGTGGTACAACTCCTGAACAAGGAGTCATTCAAGAACCTCTGTCACCCACTTCTAGTGATAATATTTGATAGAAACGATGAATATGACCCATATTTACACAATATTGGAACTCCACTGGGTCTCTTGGGAAATGTGGCCTCGTATGCCCACCATTTCCACACTGGTTACATACCACTTGGCTATTATAAGAAGTATCCTGCTTCCTTAGGTCTCCATGCGTAGACTCCTAGCAGCGCTTCCTACTATTAGTAGTAAGGGTACCAAATCTGGATGTCGGGATTCCATGGCTCATAGCTCTAGAATCTATCATATTTCGCTCTGTGATCAGCACCTGGTTGACTATAGAAGTGATGGAAGTCAACCTGAAGATGTTCACTCGAGATCAAATGTCATGCCTAAGACCATCCTCAAAATTCCTTTCCTGTAATAACTCAACAACCCATAGAATGGGTGTGAATCACTGCAGATTTGTTAAGCGAGAAGAATACTCCATGAATGAGAGTGTACCCTACTCCAAATTCATGAACTCTTTGGCTCAATCGACCCTCAAAGTCTCTAGGTAGAAGTAATCATAGAAGGAACGCTGGAACTCATCCCAAGACATAACCTGCTGGAATCCTGCAAATGAGACCACATCCCACCATCTCTTGGAGGAATCTAAGAGCATATATATAGGTAGATTCACCCTTCTCTCTGTAGGCGTGTCTAGATGCTCTGAGATTGGTATCATGGCTTCTAATAATTATTTTGCAGCCCGAGGTCCTCCTTTCCCTGAGAAAGTGGGAAGATATTACTGTTGAAAATCCCATGTAAATTCTTCCATATACGGGGTAGGATGTAGTTCTCCCCTAAAGGTATGCATAAACCTCATGAATTCTTCTCAAAACTGTGCATCAGCACCTATATTTGGAATAACGGCTGGTGCCAAGACATGCACAAAGAGAGAATCTGCTGCTAGTCCCTGATCTACCATGTCCGATGTCTGTTCGCTGCCCTGTATCAGGCGTACAACCGGAGGAAATTTCAGTGGCATGACTCTTGAATGTCAAGTGCACACCTTAGATTAAGATTACCAAGGACTAAAATTTAGAAGTGAAATAAATTAAATGGGAGAAGGAAAGAATTCTAGTTTTTCAAAACATGGATGCACGATGTGTATGTCCCCTACACAATGTGTTCCTTTAAGATTTCACATGGGCATGCACTCCTGCCAACCCTGGTCATGTAACACCCCATACACATGAAGTGTTATACCATGAAACAACATGTACTTGAATCATTTTCCTCTTCTCGAGTTCTTCTACATTACTAACCCACACGATTCTCCTAGAACGAGACTACATGGCGTGTTCATGCCACACATGGCTTGTACTATAAGGATTCCACCAACCTGTTTTGTTAGTCACATGGACGGATACATGGGTTACACTAAATGGCGTGTTCAATATTGACACAACATGTATAACCTATGTTTCATCAATCCGTGTCATTATTCACATGAGTGGACATATGGACTATACAACAAGGCATGTAAATCTGGTACACAGCATGTTCCACCAAAGATTTCCCAACCCTGTGTCTCTTCCCACATAGCTAGTGACACGATTAGAGATTACATGACATGTACATCCAGTACATGGTGTGTACTTAAGAAAAATAGTTCGTTCTTGAACAGAAGGATACATTGTGTGTATTCAGCAATACACACCGTGTATTCTAGGTTTTTTCAGCCAATAAGCCTTAGAAACTACTATAGAACCCAGAAAAACACTGAAACGAACATTAAAGTGCCAAATTATGATATGTGAAGGACCATACTCCCTTCAAATCAAAGTTAGGCATCTTATACATGTCATATACAAGGATAATAGTGCAATAATCCACCAAATTCATATTCATGAGGGCCCATAACACCTTAAGAACCAATGTTTGGAATTCATTCAAACGAAACCTTACACAATACAATACCCTATCAAATAGAAGGTATTCTATCAATGCATCTATCACAAAAACATGAATATTTAGCTCAAAATTTATCACAACAACATGCAATTAGTAATTCACCCTAAATTGAATGGAAAGAATAAATGAAATGTGATCTATAACAAGTGCCTAAATGATGCTTGAGATGTAATACCCTCATCTCATTGGGCTGAAATAGAAATAGAACCTCAATGATATTAATGACAACATCACAAAACATGTGAATAACCCAATGGTGAAATCAAATCAACTGTAAAAATTGAAAAACCAGAAAAATTTCAATATTTGAGGTAACTTAGATTTTCCCTGTACACGAGTTAGAAACTCCTAGGAATAGATTATTACCATCTACCTATTTCATTCTATCCCTGACTATAGACTCGAAATAGTAACTCAAGAAGAAAACAATGCCTCTGATACCACTTTGTAACATCCCAGTCCCGGGTGCCGCCTAGAGGTGACCTCTACCCAGTTGCTCACATTTCCTCAAGCGCATTTCCTCAAATGTCAGAGGCTATAGACTAGTAGCGAGGGCCTTGGGTGTGATAGTGGGGAAAAAATGCCCTCATTGGCAGAGTAATGTAGTGTAAATAAGAAGATAACAATAGAAGAAGTAGTAATAAAATCTAATAAGTAAAGAGAGGAAGACTAAAAGTAATAAAAAACTACAACACATATATAAGTGACGCATGATACATATATCTAGGAAAGTATCCAAACAAGTCACAATGATGGAATATAGTACTAAACCAAAGTACAAATAAAAAAAATCAACTCCAGCAGCATCATAATCCTCAGCTTGGTCTCATGCTCTCCAACTCCACTGTAGTCAAGTACCAAACGTAGAAGGGTGCTTTCCCTTATCTATACTTATAGCAATATAATCTTTTTGGGCCCAAAAGTATGACCGAAATAGGAAGAGATGAATCCCAGTGGTCAACCACCCAAATATATGTTCCTAATAGTCAGTGAATATATATGGTAGGTAATAAGAAAAATGAATCAGTAAACAAGGAAGTACTCAAAGTAAACAATCCTACAGTTTCAATTGCATTCATTTTCATATATCAAGTAAGTAGTTAATCAAATACATGTAACCCTTTGAGAAGTACTCACAACCAAACCCCTCTGGTTCAACTAATCAAACACAATAAACCCTTTGGGAAGTACTCACAGTTTAACCCCTCTGGTTCAGCTTTATCAAAGACTCTATGAGGAAGCACTCACCGTCAATTCCCCCTGTAGTCTCGTATCGGTAACTATAGACACTCTAAGGAAGAAATCAATGTCTAATTCCTCATGTGGTCTCGTAACGTGGAACTACAGACACTATAAGGGAGCACACATTTCATCACACCTATGATCTCACAACGTAAAAGTAAACAGACACTCTAGAGAAGCCCCTAGAGTCCATTCCCCCAATGGTCTACTACACTAGGTTCCCACATCCCTATGTAAGTCAATGATGCACAATGATATTCAATAGCCAAAGTAAAACTTAAGAACTACTTGGATAATATATTTCAAGAACTACCTGGCTAAAAAACTATAAGCATATAACAATATCAGATAATATCAATCCATCCTAACAACACTAGTCATGGAAAACAAGAAACCTATCCGGAAACGCTAGACCAAACAGTCAATATCAAAACAAACATGGAAATCACACACATAGCATGGAGAATAACCCTCTTCACAATCAAACAACCTCTACTTAGGCACACAAGTCATAACAGGCATTAATAGGGCTAAAATATATAAACATGCAATACCTCATTCTAGGGTATTGGGAACTTTTGCTCATAATATTCAAGGACTAACTATGGAAAGGAAAAAACCACCTACCTTGGCATTGTACGATTGATATAATCCATCATCGACCCTTGAATCAGCCTAGAATGATGTTGATATACAAAAATGTCTAAAATATTCAACCAAGGATATCTCATGAAAAGAGAGAAATTAGGAAATGAGGCTTTAGAAGAAGGAATATCTTATTGTGTCGATTCTAACACAATCGATGGTGGTTGAATCAGAGAACAAATGATTGATCGGGGGATCTGGGAAGAATTGCACTCCTCGGTCACTCCTGGAGGAGACATAGTTAGAAGAAGAGATTTTTGTGAATGAGATGCGACCCCCGCCCGATATAACAATTAAAACGAAAAGTACATGGTGTGTCTTTTAAAAGTACACAATGTGTCTTTTAAAAGTACATGATGTGTATATGCCTTTTCTGGTCCCCGCTTTAGGTGGTCTATAGGTCAACCCACATGGCCAGGTACTCGAGCATTACATGGCCAGTACACAGTCACCCACGACAACAGGATACACAACACGAATTCCAAAGTACATGGTATATACTCCTTAAATTTCCAGATTCTCCTCTTTTTCTCAAAAACACTAGAAAAGAAAAATCCATACCTAAAAAGAAGGTCTGAGTTCTTACAAAATGGTTCTAAATAGATATAATTATAATATACTAGGAGGAATATTCTAAAAAAATTAATAAAAATAAAATTTCAACAATTTTTTCTTATGTTTTCACCATTATCATTTAGTTTTAACCATCTCTTAACTCTTTTGACAATTACAATAAATATTAAACTTTTCCACCATTTAAGGGTCAAGAATGTTACCATAAAAGGAAAAAAACCAATAAATAGATAATGGTTCAGCTTTTAAAACATATATCATTAATTTTTATGAATGAAATATTTTTATGAATTTTAAATCAATTAATAAAATATTATTAAGGAATTTTTTGACACTATTAATTGAATATCACTTTAAATACCTCAATTCAAAGTGGTAAATCAAATATAATCCTTAAAAACATAAAAACAATGTCATATAGATCTATAGAATTAATTTTACACAATAATTAATTATAATTAAACCACTTTTAATATTTTTAAAATCATTTATTTTATTTTTCTATTAATTGAATAAATGGTTTAAAGGTATTACGTGAACATTTAAAGTAATTATTTAATCAAAAAAATTAGAAATAAATTATTTCGATAAACAAATTATTTATTTTTCAAATAAATTTTTTAACTAAAATTATAATATTTTTATCATTATATAAAAAATAATGATAATAAAATAAATATAATGAAATTTTTGTGTTTTCTCTAAATAATATAATTTAAAGGTGAAAATTAGATCCAAATGGAAAAAACTCATATATTCAAATATAGGGCGATTTTGATGAAATATGTTCACATAATTTAACTGAAAAATGTTTTAGGGTCATTATATAGTCTATAATATAATATTTTTTACTATAATTACCCGATTTACCCTTACCATGGTAACAATTATTTACCATGTTTACTATTCAAAATGACAAAAAAGTGGATTTTTCAAAAAAATTAGACAAAATGATTCTATAAATTTAAATAATATATAAAGATTAAATTTTTAAAAGTGTAATTAATTAATTTAAAATCAAAATATAAAACCTAATGAAAAATTGTATTTGAGAAAAAATGGCATTTTATATATAAAAACGTTTTTATACCAAATTCAATATTAATGTTGATTCCAATGAAATTAATTGGATTATTAATAAAATAATAATCTAATTTTATTTTCAAATAATTTGAAAGAAAAATTTAACTTTTTAAATGCTTTAAACAAAAATACAGTTTAAAATAAAAAATACGTATTTTTTCATTATTCATTAAAAAATTAATCTTTTCTGAAAAATATAAAAAATTCACCATAATATAATTTTGATATGATAATTTCAGAATTTATATTGTTTTTAAAATAAAATCTATTGATGTTACAGAAAATAATTATAATATTTTATCACAAAAAAGAAATAAATTGTTTTTGAAGAAAACATATTTCTAAAGCATAAAATAATTTTTTATAATTATTGAAAAATAATTAATAAGTTTATTTATCTTGAGTAGTTCATTTATATATATATTTATTAATTAATTAACTACTTTTCATACCTTCTAGTTCAAAATCTAGGTTATAATGATCATATTTAAATGATAATATTTTGTGGTTCATTTTAGCTCAGTGTTACATGTCGTATATTCTATAAAACATATGTTCTTTTAAAATATAGGGTTTTTACATAATAAATAAATTAAATAAATTTAATCCTTTTAATTTGATATTATTCTTGTTAATCAATGTTTTTACACTTGAAAATTTTATTATGAGAAACTCACATCATAAAAAGGTTAATAAAATTTACCCCTGAAATGAGGGATAGGGAAATTATATAGTCACATGGAATAACACATAAATAGGTTTCCAAATTGTTTATAATTAGAGTAAAATTAAAATATAGACATGTAGAAGAAAATAATTTCCCACAGATTAATATATAGTGTTAGAGAACATGTTTTGGAGAATGATAACGACTAGAAAACCATAACTATATGAGGTTTAAAAATTTCATCAATTCATCAAAATTGAAGGTAATTAGAAAAGATTTTTTAGAAATCATTTTTCCTATATTTTAGGAATTATTTTTTTCATCTAGACTATGAAAATAAGGAATTATTCTTACTTCTAAAATATAATTTCATTCATTACTAAATTTACACCATAATTTCATCTTTTTCTTCAAATGATGGGTATTAAGGATAAATTTTTTATATCTGAAGCACTAAAACCAACTTCAAATGGATCATATAATCCACAAAAGGAAAAAAGGATATCCATAGTATCTTTAAACATTAACTAAAATGAAAATGGTTGGAACAAGGTAAGATAATTATCAAAACAAATAAACTTTCATAGAAAAAAATAATACATTAATCTTTAAAATTCTAAAGTAAAAACAAAAGTTCAAACAAAATAATTTGATAAATAACTATCATAAAAATTAGTCAAAATATTTCTAAATAATATTGAAACCAATTGATTATGATAAATTTATCACATATTCTTCCAAGATAAATTTAACATTTATCTCAAATGAATATTTGTTAATTAAAAAGTCATATGCCTAAAAATACATATGCTCTAATCATATAATCTACAAGATATCATAATAATTTCCTTAAATAACTAAAAATTCCATAAAAAATATTATATGTTTCAAAAAGATAATCAAACATTTATTCCTCAAATAAAATCCAATAATATCATATAAAATTCCCTATAATTATAGTGGTTTTATTTTGAAATAACATTAATCACAAAATCACCTTTCAATCCCATGATTATTTATAAGATGAAACATATGGTCCTAACATAATATTAATCTTTATCTATCAAATTTTTTATGTAATGGAAATTATTTTCTTAGAAACCAAGACATCATATAGGCCAATGGTAGGTGTTTCACCCTTTTTACCCATTAGTTGTGGGTTCAATATCCATTATGCGGCCTATAGAATATTATTTTACTAAAAAAATATTAATATAATTCCTATAATGTTAAAACAATATGATGAGTATACTTAAAATTAAACTTAATATTGTCAACATTAAAGTATTTTTTAACCTTAAATATTATCACATACCTTCTATATTGGATCCCTAAAACTTTTATTGTATTTCTCCAAAATAATTCATCATGGTAAACCTAAGTGTAACATATACCTCAACCCAATAAGTAATATCCAAAAATATCATTAATCACTTTAAAATTACTTCACTTAAAGCCTCAAAATGGGAATATATGATTTTAAAAATTTGATCAACGATATACTTATCATCCTAAGACACTTTAGGTTTATCCCATATCACTATGTCATATAATGGATTTACATCGGTTCTTATTCTCTAATTCATCATAATGGTTAATGTAAAAAATCTAAATTAACCCACAAATATCCTTTGGGAGTATCAAATGAGGTGCGTAGTAAGGAAAAACCCATATAACATTAGAATAAGGATCTATATATACTTGACCAACTCTTTTGGGGTTATTACCCCTAGATTAATTTGTTCCAAAACCATGACAACTATTAGTATCTTGATAAGGATGTATTGATATAAAAACCACTTAATCCTTAACTTACCAAAAACATTATGTTATTATTCTATACATAGGATTATTTTAAAAGATAATCATAGGGTTACATTACATAATATTTTCCCCCAAAATCTAGTTCTCAAAGATTCTACTAAGATTTCTTTGATACCAACTCTAAATACCTTGACCTTAGTAATCGAGAGTGGGTGATTACTTTATTGAATTGGTAATAAATGCAATAAATCATGTCCCAAAGGACTAAATAGTTTAATAGCTTAGGTAAACTAGATACATACTTAAATCCAACATTACATTTGAAATTATAAAATCCAACATAGTATTTTCTTTTCGATCATATTTATTACCTCTAGAATATCACTAAGTATCAATCAAAAAATAAAATTACAATATCCTATGGAAAGGAAACCAAATAAAGGGGTGAGATAATATGCTTAGTAAGGTAATTTATACACCAAAAGGTAAATAATGTATGAATAATTTGGAAATAATAAATGGTGATCAAATAATTCCATATAAATAATCACATAAGCTTAAAACTTATACATGGATATAAAATCAATTCAAATAAAATTGTGGAAATCATTAACTAATTTCATAATTATAGAGTGCATAATGCTTGACATCTAAAATTACTATAGAGTCCTTGTGACCAGACATCTAAAAATACTATAAAGGAATTGTGCCAATACATCTATATAAATGGGTAAGGCCTTAGCTAAAAACCTAATCTAGTTTGTCTTATGAGACCTAATTATGAAATGAGAGGATATAGAAGACCCTTCTCATCAGTTAATATGTCCAATGTATTCATCATATTAAAGGGGATAATAAAAATTCAATACATAATAAACCTGAACATTCATATTGAGAAACTAGCATTCAAAATGCTAATATTTCCCCAATCAAACTGATCATAAATAATCCATATAAAGAATAAGGATTTTAATCATTAAAATATATTCTATTAGAGTATAATTAAAATAATGGGTTATTTTTATCAATGAATATAAATAACATAAAAATATCATTAAATATTTATTGAGGCAAACACCATTTTCACTTTAAAAACAACTTCTAAAAATATAAAATTTCCAAAATATTAGGAAAAAATTTTCCTTTAAAATAACCTTGTGAAATTTTAAATTAAACTTAAAATAAATGATTGGTCATGATGTCAATAAATTTCATTTATTCCATATAAGTTAAAATCACATTAGTTTCACATTTTTAATAAAAATGTAAAAACGTATCTCGTTCTGAAAATGATAAGAATATAACTTTTAAAAAATTGTAAAAAAATTTTAAATAGTTAATAATTATTTAATAATTAATTATAGAATGTAAAAACATCATTTTATTCATTTTAAGAAAATATAAACATGAAAGAGAAATAATCTTGACCATGTAGAAAAACAAAGTCTGTTTTCCATAAAAAAACTATTTTGGTATTTGAGTACTTAAAGAGAGGAAAATGAAAGGAAAAAATTTCAATTTTATTGAAATAAATATAGGAGGATAAAATATATTGGGTTTAATATATAAAGATAAAATAATTCCCTCAATGAATACTTAAACATAAACAATGCCGAATAATGATGAGATTGTAAAAAAACCCTTATTACTTTGGTAACTTTTGAATCATAACCCCAATAAAAAAAATGAAAATTTAAATACCATGAATATAAATTGAATCATTATATACCACATAAATGGGGTATTATTCACACTATATGAAATAAACAAGGGCTTAATATTGAATATGTATTATAGAAACAAAAGTGAGGTGAGAAACCCTTACCTTAGGTTCGACATCCTTCATATGTGTTGAATATCCTATAGAATATATATAAATTTATTATAAATATATTATATAACCAAAATCATATATATAATACCATATATGATATAATTATATCCTTTTATCACCCATTTATTAATAAATATTTATTAAAATAACTGTTCTGTGTGACAACAACTTCATCTTCCAGGTGTGATTTAGTTCGATAGTTTTGATCCTTTGTACATTTATCATGGTTCCATTATCTATATAATATTATGAATGAAATTCATATCATATATATATCCAATATATTTATATTTAGAGTCATGTATAAAATATAGAGGTAGAAAAATTGATTACATCATTCATGGAGATGGTAGGTCATACATACACATGAATGATGATTTCACATTTTGACGGATGGTATGAAAGAAAGGTAAATAATAATTCACCTTTACAGAATCATTTTTATATCATATATATCATATATATTCAGTAAATATATTTTTATTACCATAAATGTAAATATAAAAATATTAACAAATCACATTTCTTCGAGGAGGTGGTTTTCCACACACACACATGAGCAACGTTATCATTTTCCAATGGATTGAAATGTAAAAATGTATATATGATATTATAATTACAAAAAAATAATTATGTTATGAATATATTATATAAATATTAAACCCATAATAATAATATTCTATAAAATATGGTTTTGTAAAATGAGTTGTATCTCTATGTGGGGATTGTAAGTCATATGTACGCAGTAGTGATACATTAACTTCCAATTTAATGGAAAAGAGAGTAGATAATGGTGGTTTTATAATCATAATAAAATTTAATTACACATTGGATATTAATTTATTTATTTTTTGATAATTACCATATATTTATAGGGTATAAAAGAATAACTAAACTAGAAGGTGATTAGTTAAGGGGATTACCTCTTCTTTGAAAGAACGCCATTAGATATTCTCTTAAGGATCCTAGGGTTAGTCATTTGGAAATACCAGCACCTCTAAAATTTAGATAATTATTTTTAGAAGATAATTTGGTAGCTTATGGTCGATCTACTAGAATCAATGTGGGGTAAATAAAATAGGTAAGGGGTGTCCTTTTATAAGTTATGATAGGGGTATTCTTGGAATTATTAAAGTATTAAATTTGTATAATTTATTTTTCATATTCAAATTGTTCAAATTAATTTAATTAAAATATAATATGAGTATGAGTCTAAATACTATAATATATAAAATTTTTAATTTTTTTTTTCAATTTAATCACCCTTACCTTGTAGTTTTAACCCTCTATTGACCCTTTTTGACAATTACCACAATATTTAAAATTTCTACACTTTAAGGGTAAAGAATATTACCATAAAATGATAAAAGACTGATAAATAGACCATATTTTATGTTTTAAATAATATCATTTTAATTTGTATGAATTTAATACTTTTAGTAATTTTAAATAATTTTAAAAAATATTATTTATTGTAAAATATTATTAATGCAATTTTTTACTCTATTTATTTAATATCACTTTTACAACATCAAGAAAAACAGAAAGATGAATATAATCCTATTAAAATTACCTAACATGT
Organism: Viscum album; assembly: GCA_963277665.1. Taxonomy (NCBI): domain Eukaryota; kingdom Viridiplantae; phylum Streptophyta; class Magnoliopsida; order Santalales; family Viscaceae; genus Viscum; species Viscum album. Next base: position 476,805,986 of record OY728164.1, on the reverse strand, counting down.
CTTATATATCAAAAAAACTTCAGGATACATTAATTCACTTAAATTATATAAATTTTAATATATTTTTATATCATTGATTTTATTTTATGTTAATTGAGTAAAATTTATATATGTGTTGCATAGGAATTTAAGGTGATTATATCATCACTAAAAATTATAAAAAATATATCATGATAAAATAAATATTTATCATTCAAAAAACTATTTTGGACCAAAAATATCCTCTGTTTATTATTATATAAAAAATTTAAAGATTATAAAATAAAGAGAATGGAATTATTTAATTTTCTTTATATAAAATAATATAAAGGTCAAAATCACAACCAAATGGAAAAAATACCACATATTTGAATTTTTGGTGTGTATGGATAAAATTGTTTCATAAAATGAAATTAATTCATGTGTTAGGATCATTTTAAAGACCTAATAATATTATTTTTAGCCACAATTACATGATTTACCATTAACGTGCCAACAATTATTTACTAACGTTACTATTCATAATATCAAAAAATAAAAGGGTCTTATTTACCAAATTTGGACACCCAAATTATAAATATAGAATCCATATTTTATGATTCAATTTCTGTAAGTATATTTAATTAATTTAAAATCAAAACTAAAAAAGCAATGAAGAATTATTTTTCAAAAAAATACATTTTTTATATATAACATTTTTATAAAAAATTAAATCATAAAATTTATTTAATGAAATTAATTAGATTATTAATAATAAAAAATTAAAAAATTTATTTTAAAATAATTTTAAAACAAAATTTAACATTCTAAATTCAGAAACTGAAATAAAATTTTTAAAAAAATCACTATTTTTCGTTATTCATTGGAAAATTAAACTTTTTAGAAAAATAAAAAAACGGTTTACCCCAATATAAATATGATATTATTATTTAAAAATAAATTTAAAATAAAACTGATATAAGTTTCATAAATTAATTTTATATTTTCTAAAAAAATAAATAAAAGTTATTTTTGTTGAAAACAAATTACTAAAGCATAAGATATCATTACTAAAAATTTGAGTACTTAATTCCTAAACACTAATCACTTCATTTTTATTGAGTAGGTAATTTATATATATATTTCATAATTCAATTTATACTATTCATACCTTCTAATTCAATGGACAAGTTATAACGATCATATTTAAATAATAATATTTTCTGATTCATTTTGGTTCGGTGTTGCATATCGTATATGATATCGAACATAGTGGTCCTTTAAAATCTAAATGTATTAGAATTTTAAATATCTCTTAAAATTTTAATAAATTTAAATCAATTAATTATTACAAAATTATTATCTAATTTCATTATTTTTCATTTCATAAGCTTCCCTTTGACTGGTTGCAAAGATAAAATGGACACTTGAATCAATAGTTTTTGGTAATTTGATGATATATTTTGATTTTGAACTTGTCGAATAATTAATTTAAGTTTTAAATAATTACTAACTAATAATGTTAAATAATATATTATTAATATATAGTAATAAAATAAAATTATAATTAATAAATAATAAATAAGTATTAATAATAAATAATAATTATTAATATTAAATAATACTTAATTGTTGAATATTTAATATTTTCCCCATTAATTTAGTGGTGTTTTTTAATAAACTAATGCTAATTCATGATCATTTCAAAAAAACCACTAATAAAAATAATATTTTTTTTAAAAATAAAATTTAGCAGCTATTTTTGAAAATCCATAGATAAAGATAAATTAAAAAAATTAATATAAATATTAAAAAATTAATTTTTATAATTAAAAAAATGTTTCTAAAAAATGTTCACATCTTATTTTGTGGTTGTTTTGAAAACCCCCCACAAAATTAAATTTTTCTTATAGTGTTTAACAGATCTCTTAATACTGTTTTCTAAAGGATTTCATTTATGTAACACCATATGAGTCCCCAAAATACTTAACCAATTCAACCAAGAATTAAGGATGCTACCCACTCTCAAGGGGGGTACTCACAACTATAAATTATATGTATGTTTTTGTCACCCATTTCCCATAGTCCTAATCTCCTCATTCATGTGATACTAAAAATAGGAGGTCCAACCTAGGGTACCCACAACCAATTCAATCCTCAATATTTACCCCAGACCTCTTGTAGAATCAATCAACCTTGAAATCCCATTGAAGATACTGTCTTCAAGATATTTTAAATCTCTTAGCATGCAACACAGCATTCACTCTAAGTCTATGCTTCTCTAATCCATGAAATTCATCTACTTCCAAAAATTCTTGATTTATGACTATTTTACTAGAACCCAAACCCCATAAGGGGATTAACCATCATGCATAAGTAGAAAAATAGTTATGTAATATAGGTAATACCTACATTTATATAGTTGTTACCATCCTCAATACACACTCACTAAGCCTTATCCATGCCCAAAAAAAACCAAAACAACATCTCAAACCCATATCATAAGGTATAACTCTCAAATAATTAGTTACAAAAAATTATAATTAATTATAGAGTTTATTATAATGACGAATAATTGCCTAAAAAATAACTAAACTTCCTCATTCTACTGAAACCACGATGAAAGGAATCAATAAGGTCCACGATACACACCCAACACCACTTTGAGTAAAACCCCCATTATACAACACTTGAATGCTCTCTAATTTCATGAAAATTATTCAAAAACCATAAATAAAATCACTAAGTGACAGAATATAAATACAATAATATAATATGATTTGATTTCATCATTCTTTGGCACTCTCTATCAACCATAAACCAAATCCCCTTAATTTGGGACGATTCCACTATTCTTTAGTGGAATCGTCACTAAAACCCAAGCAAGGAGACACCATAAGTAAATAGAAACCAAAAATGAAATAGGTTTCTACCACTAAAAATTTGTAAATAATAATCACATTCCACCATAGGTGATTCAATGAAGTGGGAGTTAGGAAAATGTTAGGTGGATGCCTCTCTTTCCGATTTATCAACAAGGGGAAGAAAATACATTAGTTGGGATCTAGAATTAGGGTTTTAAAATGAAAATTCTTCCTTTCATAAAAACACCATAAAACCTATTTTATAATTGGTTATCCACCACCGAATACCTAATAGTCTATTATCCACTTAGTGGAATACTTGGGGAAACAACTGCACTCCCTTGGAAATTGAGTACGTGATGTTATTATAACTATTACCTAATTTTAGTTATTATAATGTTATAGCATTACCATTGGTCAATAATTCCCTCAATTACCAAAATCTCCTTTTGATCCTCCATAAAACACTAAAAAACCTCCATGAACAACTCTTATACGAGCTAAAAATATCTGATATCCAATCACAAACCAAATTAGAAAAAATTCCCCTACTCTTAAACCAAGAAAATAAATTTTATCCCAAATCAATAACCCCTAAATTCATGGGTTTTAACATAATATAAACCATAAGGATCCACATCCCTAAGAATAACCCATAAATATATCTCAACTTATATTCCATTGATTATAATCTAATGACATTATTTGATTGTAATTCCTGACTAATATTTATGTACTCTGATATCCCAAACATTGAAACCAATTATATCATATTTTATAAAAAAATATACAATATGATAAAAAATGTTTTTCATAATAGATATTATGAGCCATTAACGATACCAAAATCACTTCTTCCAATTATAAAATGAAGCACTAACAAGTCCTCCAATGGAAAACCTCTACCAAAAATACCCGACCTCACATACTTTCACATGACCACATCATCATGATCATGATTCCTTATTACACATTGGTATCATGGAATTTTCAAAATTCCCACAGTAATTTTCAAACCTGAAACATAGAGTAATTACATGGCGGGGTACTCAACCAACCAAATCTATCATTATATGCTACCTATGAGCACCGATGTACCCCTAATCTGAGTCCTTCTCGGACATAACCCATATTCTCACTGATTTATCAATGAAAGTCACTAACTCTATAGAAATAATTAAGCTAAATTAAAATTATAATATTTTTAATAGAACCATATGGAATTTACCTACCAAAAAACATATTCACTAGGCATGATCTCCACTTTCCCACTACCTATTCTACTATAGCATGATCTTTTTTATGTGAGGGTCACATAAAAAGATAACAATAATGTTCTCCCCACTAAATTACTATCCATATAATCATACCACTAAAAAAAATCAAACTATCTCAATAGCCTATATATTATCTATCTTTGAAATTAATGATCATATGTGGGAGATTTATTCGTACCCGATTTTGAGCCTGAAACACTAATCATTACCCATTCAAGATTTACTCGGAATTTCATCTTTGAAATTTGACAAAGTTCAACTATAATGAGGTTATCGACCTAAGAAAACCAATGTTTCACTCTCACCATATGTATTACCTTAAAATTATTCTTGATCATTGTGCCGAAAAAATCAATAAAACCCCCCACAGGTCAACCTTTCAAATCCATGCTTACGTTATCCCTGAAAAACCCAGTCAAGGCCCATACTAGTATTTACTACACCATAGTACTTTTATCTATCTTTGGGGTCTCCTATTATGATTGAGAGACAACAAAAAATAACATAAATATCTTCTTTTTATACACCTTCATATTTTTGAAGGTGGTATCAAGGGAAAAAAATATATAACCACTCATAGTTTACTCAATAAATACCCAATTTTATTTGTTTCCTAATACACAAAAGATTGTTGCACTACCACCACACATGATCCAACAATTTCCATGTACTTCACCACTTAGAATATACTATCTCATCATATATACACTAAAATATGTGGTTTGAGATAATGGATCATTGACAAAAGTTATCAAAAAATGGTCATAAATAGATCAAACACAATCACATTTGAAAATATTTTCCACTATTAAACACTAAAATCAATTAGAAAAAGAAATAGTGTTTAATTATTAAAGTATGCAACTTAATCATTACAATTGGATTGCCTTCCATTTTATGACCACCCATATCCCTCCATGAAAAGTTTAACAAAGATGAAAAGATAACAATATAAAGTTACAGAAAATATATGTGAAAAACTAAAACTTGATACTCAAGAATAGTAGTATCACAACATTACTAGAATAAGAGAGAGACCGTGTAACACCCCGAGATTTTATGAAAAATATTCTTTTTAATTTCATTAATGTCTTGTATTGTACGCTACACCAAAAGGATCTTTCTCAACACGCATCCTTGACTTTCCTTGTATTAGACGCAATCACGACCTTCCTCGATAGCGTGCGTAGTATGCAATACCGAGTTTCACTAAACAACGATATGCTATTAAAATATTATTAAAACTAGCCGTTATGAATAATAATAACCACTTTTTGAAATTTTATAAATTTTATTTTTCAAAATGGACTTCATTTTTGGATTCAGAATATCGAAATTATCCTAGGGTGAAATTTTGGTATTTTTCTGAAAACTTTCAATTTTTGATGAATAGTGAAACCACTAAGTGGTAGTTAAAAAACTGAATTTTTCATAAAACTTAATTTTACCGCTTCTGTGAATGGAATTTTGAAAATCCGAGAGACACGGTTAATATCAAGGACTAAAATGTGGTTCAATGAGATGAAAATAATTTTTGGTGAATAATAACTTTTTACTTTTTTTTACCGCGGTTAATAGTAAATAGGGTAACTAAGGGTAAATATGATATTACTATTACCCTAACACATGTCCTAATTCTATTGGATAAGTGTAATTCGGCCAAAAACAACCTTATGAATATAATATGACCATTTAGGTCCACTTGGATTAGATTATGACATTTAATATTATTTTATTTAATGAATAGTTAAAATAGTTAAAATCAAAGTTTAATAACTAAAACATTTTTAATATGGGTTTATACATAAGACAAATTCGATTATAAATATTCATTAGAAAGATAAAAATATTTCCTACATAATGATATTTTATTTATAATTTTTAGACTTTAAATAAATTAATTTATTTATGACACAACGATGATGCAGTAATTACCCTTTTAAGGAAATGTTAACATAATTGATGTTATAAATACCCAAATAAATGTAATTTGAGACTTTTTATGAATTCCACTAATTTTATAGGTTACTATGATATATTAGTGTTGATTTAATCAACTTGGTTCGAACATATAATTCTGTTATGACTTTCACAAAAATCATATATCAAATAGTGTCAAAATTGGCACAAAATAGTTTTTAAATAAAATATTATATTATTAATTGTTATTTTATTCCTAAAAATCTAAGGTTCGGCCAAATGACTTAGATAAGGATATATATATTAATAATATACAATTTGGGGTTCGTTTTTCATGTTATAGAAAGTGTATTAACCATATAGTGTAAGAAAACAAAAAGACACGGTAAAAGTTAAATTATTTAACTTAGAGTTAAATCTAATTGATAAGGTTAAAATAATAACCTAAACTTGTATAAATCCTATTTTTTGATAGGATTTCTACCCATCCCCACCTTATCCTCTAAATAAATCAATTTGGAGCTATTTAAAACCGAACTTGACTTTATAATAAAATAATATTTTGAGATATTCCTAAGGTGCCCCTCTCCTCCCTTATAAAAGGGCACCTCCTCCCTCTCCTCCTCACACCAATTTGAGCATTCAAGCTCGGAAAAACCCTGACAAGATCTCTTCTCCACTTCCCCAGTATCATCCTAGAGGTCCTGGTCTTCTTCAAAGACCATCCATAGTTCTTTAAGTGGAGGTTAAGTGAAGGCGCGTCAAAAAGAGGTAATATCCATTACCGATCTTTTTCAATTTCTTTCTTCTTCAACTTCTTATTCTTTAGTTGTTTCATGATAAAGTAATAAAATCAGTATTTCTTATATACTTATATGTTATTATAAATATTAAACAACTGTAATTAACCTTCTATCCATCCTACGGAAAAAGGAAATCACCACGTGTGCGTACGTACGGAATACCGTCTCCACGCCGTGGTGTAATCTATTTTCTGCCACCACCTTAATTGGATGGGTATAATGGTGTAATGAGTAACTATATATGATTATTATAAAGTGATATTGATACTGAAATAGTATACATACACTTCAACACAATTCCACGACCATGGGAACGATATCATCGCTCGTGCATACGTACGGACTACCGTCTCCACGACGCGATGAGATTCATTCTCCATGTTAACCATTTTAGAATGATTATAAAGTATATATAAGCAATAATAATGAAATATATGACATTATAAAGCTACTGGATTTATGTGTATATATATGTATGTCATCTACTTAATTCCACTCAATTCAATAAGGAAACGAAAACAGCGTTCATGCGTACGTACGGCCTACCGTCTCCATGAACGGTGTATTTCTTTCCATTTATCGATCCATTATATATATGTATATTCTGAATATATATTATATATAAATCATGTTTTATATTCTGGAATTAATTAATCATGATCTAAGTAATCATATGAATAATTACAAGTCAAAACACGGATGACAAATGAAACAATTTTACCCAAAACGCACTTCAACATGGAATTTACAAGAGAACGGGTAATATAAAGTCATAAGTGAACCATGTATGATATCATAACAATGAATATGATTCTGTAATAAGTCAATGACATTATTTAAATCATTATACAGGAGTTTCGTACACTTACGAAGCAAATCGGACCTAAGGTAAGGGAAATATCACAATCTCATTTTTATCCGAGATTATTTATACGTAAGTATTTACTGGGGTGTATTTTATCATCCACATCCATGTTTCCTCAATATGTATTATTATTTCCATTCACCTACAACTTTTTAAATCCTATTTTACCCTTAGGTGAGTTTTTAGTAAAAGATATGAAAGGAATCTTTTGTCATTTTTCATACGAGGTACTTTTTTGACTTTTCCGACAAAAGTACGAGAAGAATGTTTTTTTAACTTATACGGCATGAATGGATTTTTAAAACATTATTTCCAAGAAGCTTCCTTTACAAGTTTTCAAGTTTATTTTTAATCAACTTATTTTAGTTTAAAATTGTATGACATGTTAAGAAAGGAAAAGTGTTTTTGAAGTAGAAATGATATTTTCCTCAAGAATGAAGTTCAAGTGTTTTATCAAAATTATTTTCCATCTAAGATAATAAAGGGTTCTGTTTTTATCCCTATTATTACATTGATTTGATTATGATATTTTTATGAATTCCTTTATCGTATATGAATTGTTTTATGATGTCATGATGTTAAAGATTCCCATTTTTATTACATGGGTTATGTAATGATGTATGATTTATGATTTTGTGGCACACATAAGAATGGTATCATTATGAGATGGGTGGGACCTATATATCCCTCTAATTCATTGGGTAAATATTTTATATCTCATGAGATAGACATGGCTGGAATGGTAGGCTATACCGGTTCAGTGAAACAGGACTGAAACGAGGGTTACTCGATTCAGAAAGGGACTTTGTCCACTAAGATAGTCTTGGCAATGAGTCTTGAATAACAAGAAATGATTCTCTATGATTATGTGTGTATGACACAAAGTTTCATGTTTTATGTTATGATTATTGTGATTACATTTCACTTCCATGATTTATCCCATGTTATGAAATTATGATCTCTTTTTCAGGTTAAGATTTCCAAAAGTTATGTGCTTGTGTATACGATGAGATTTATATTTCTTTTGTTTAACCTTACTGAGCATTTGAGCTCACCCTTTTATGTTTTCTTTTCCCCAGGATATAATGAAAGGTTTTAGGTAAAAAAAGGGAAGATCTTTATGGGAGATATTGGAGATCTTTCACCACGATTAGAAGATTATGTTCCGAGTTTCCAAAGACACTAAACTATTACGATCCTTGTGTGTGTATTTTTGTTATGTACTAAGTATTCCGCAAAAGTAATGTAATGCTCATGTACGTTAGGCTTCGGGTCTCTATAGTTGGTATCAGAGGAAAGGTTTAGTCAACCTTTGGAAACTAGGATGTGAAAACGTTAGTGAGATCCCTAGAGATATTTCTAAGGCATGTCTAGGGATGTCTCTAAGGATAAGTATACGTATAGGATATAGTCATAGAACTACGGTAACGATCTTAGAATTTAACCTAAGATGTTAGATATTGAGGGTGCTCCCCCTTTATTATGTTGTTTTCCCTAGCATGTTTTTTGCCTCTCACACTATTCTTTTTGGGTTTTAGAAAATGGCTGGAAACAAGATGATTCACGATAATGGAGGATATGATGGACAATGGAATGATATTCTTCATGATCAACCAAATGAAATGGGATTTGGAAGTCCAAACATCATTATTATGCCGAATTAGCAATCTCATAATATGATCAATAAAGTAAAATTTGGTAAGTTTCCTGACTCGGCTGATAAGAGAAAGATGGAGTTTCATGATGATCATAGAGAAAAGAAAGTACAATTTCCCCTGTGTAAATCATGTGGGAAGAGGCATCAAGGAGAATGTTTCAAAGGAACTGGAAGATGCTTTGGGTGTTTAAAAGAAGGACACAAAGCCAGTAAGTGCAAAGGAAAAGGTTCAGTTAACACCAGGGATGAGGATAATGGTATTGCTACAACATCAACAATGGTTAAATGTTTTAAATGTGGAATGTACGGGCATTATGCAAACCAATGCCCTAAGGGAAAGTCTCATGAAGAAAATCAGTATGGTCATATGGGTAGTATTTATGTGGATGATGATGATGAGACTACAAATGATATGTGAGATGAAAGAATTGTTGAAGCTCGGTCAATGGTTTAAGAATATAGTGGAATGATTACATGTTTATCATGTGTAATGTTGTATAAGTAATCTCATGGTACTATGGAATAAAGAGACATCTAAGGATTGTTACACTGTTGCCTTTCCTTGAGTTTTAAAATTGTATGATTAATGTTACCAGTATCCATGAAAGGTTATTCAGATATTTTTGGAATGTAGATGATATGCGCATAATGAAGGGATAAGACGATAATGAGATGTTTGACTGTATTCATGAGATCATGATTGATATAAGGACTAAGTGATATCATGGTTTGAGAATATAGAATTTTGAGGATTTTGGTATGTGGAAAGTGTTAACTTTTAACTGCATTCATGTTTTCACTAAGGTTCAATGGGTATTCAAAAGAATACATGATTAAGGACTTTGAATGTTTGGAATGTGACCAACAAAACATATCTTATGATATATGGGGATCAACGATGGTATTAAATCTCTGGTAATCATTTTCACTATGTTATGAGAGTGGACTGCAGTATTATGGATAAGCCTAAAGATTGGAATGGATTATGTTGGACATAAGTTAGTATTGTTTAAGGATAGGAGTTTTTTTGATATTATTGATGGGATGTTATAGTAATATAGTTTTAGAAAAAGGACAACCTGCAGGACGGGCGACAGCCCATCGCGTCGGACAAGGCTGTGGGAATCGAACCCACAACAGAAGTGCGACTGGCCTTTATCGCCTACCACTGGCCTACAGGAAGTCCTTTTTTAGTAGAAACTAGTTTTATTTTATTAAGTGGTATGATATATGAAGTATAAGTCCATTTTAGGAACCATATATGATTAATCTCACTAAATAATGACTTATGTATATTTAATAACTTTTGCTAACCTTTTGTTTGAGACAGATGGAATGACCTGTCATACTAACACTTCACGAATAACAAATACAACTTCATTTATTTAAGAGATGAAGTGGAAATTGTTCAAGGCACGAACAACAGTGAGATTGTACCAAAATAAAGTAAGTATTTATTCTAATTCAAATTCTTCAACGTTAGGGAAACGATCTTGAAAACCAAAAATGTTGTCCTAGTGCTCTTATATCAGATTAATCAGATGGTACCTTAGATCGTCACAAATTTATAGATTTGTGATTGCTAGCTTTTCCATAGCCATGTTCTCTACCACTCTCCAACAGAATATGATGGTTAGATTTCTCTTCCATATCCATATTTTCACCTATGTGGAAACCCAGTGATTAGTCTATTTGGGTAACCGTTACGTTTCGTACTTTTGTTTTTAAAGATTGGTTTTGGTATTCCTTTTTACGATGTGGGTTTCGATTAAAGAAACCTTCAAATAGTAAACCATTTATAACCCCAACGAATTTTGAGGGCGAAATTCATTTTAAGGGGGGTAGAATGTAACACCCCGAGATTTTATGAAAAATATTCTTTTTAATTTCATTAATGTCTTGTATTGTACGCTACACCAAAAGGATCTTGCTCAACACGCATCCTTGACTTTCCTTGTATTACACGCAATCGCGACCTTCCTCGATAGCGTGTGTAGTATGCAATACCGAGTTTCACTAAACAACGATATGCTATTAAAATATTATTAAAACTAGCCGTTATGAATAGTAATAACCACTTTTTGAAATTTTATAAATTTTATTTTTCAAAATGGACTTCATTTTTGGATTCAGAATATCGAAATTAGCCTAGGGTGAAATTTTGGTATTTTTCTGAAAACTTTCAATTTTTGATGAATAGTGAAACCACTAAGTGGTAGTTAAAAAACTGAATTTTTCATAAAACTTAATTTTACCGCTTCTGTGAATGGAATTTCGAAAATCCGAGAGACACGGTTAATATCAAGGACTAAAATGTGGTTCAATGAGATGAAAATAATTTTTGGTGAATAGTAACTTTTTACTTTTTTTTACCGCGGTTAATAGTAAATAGGGTAACTAAGGGTAAATATGATATTACTATTACCCTAACACATGTCCTAATTCTATTGGATAAGTTTAATTCGTCCAAAAACAACCTTATGAATATAATATGACCATTTAGGTCCACTTAGATTAGATTATGACATTTAATATTATTTTATTTAATGAATAGTTAAAATAGTTAAAATCAAAGTTTAATAACTAAAAAATTTTTAATATGGGTTTATACATAAGATAAATTCGATTATAAATATTCATTAGAAAGCTAAAAAGATTTCCTACATAATGATATTTTATTTATAATTTTTAGACTTTAAATAAATTAATTTATTTATGACACAATGATGATGCAATAATTACCCTTTTAAGGAAATGTTAACATAATTGATGTTATAAATACCCAAATAAATGTAATTTGAGACTTTTTATGAATTCCACTAATTTTATAGGTTACTATGATATATTAGTGTTGAGTTAATCAACTTGTTTCGAACATATAATTCTGTTATGACTTTCACAAAAATCATATATCAAATAGTGTCAAAATTGACACAAAATAGTTTTTAAATCAAATATTATATTATTAATTGTTATTTTATTCCTAAAAATATAAGGTTCGTCCAAATGACTCAGATAAGGATATATATATTAATAATAAACAATTTGGGGTTCGTTTTGCATGTTATAGTAAGTTTATTAACCATATAGTGTAAGAAAACAAAAAGACACGGTAAAAGTTAAATTATTTAACTTAGAGTTAAATCTAATTGATAAGGTTAAAATAATAACCTAAACTTGTCTAAATCCTATTTGTTGATAGGATTTCTACCCATACCCACCTTAGCCTCGAAATAAATTAATTTGGAGCTATTTAAAACCGAACTTGACTTTATAATAAAATAATATTTTGAGATATTCCTAAGGTGCCCCTCTCCTCCCTTATAAAAGGGCACCTCCTCCCTCTCCTCCTCACACCACTTTGAGCATTCAAGCTCAGCCAAACCCTGCCAAAATCTCTTCTCCACTTCCCCAGTATCATCCTAGAGGTCCTGGTCTTCTTCAAAGACCATCCATAGTTTTTTAAGTGGAGGTTAAGTGAAGGCGCGTCAAAAAGAGGTAATATCCATTACCGATCTTTTTCAATTTCTTTCTTCTTCAACTTCTTCTTCTTTAGTTGTTTCATGATAAAGTAATAACATCAGTATTTCTTATATAATGATATGTTATTATAAATATGAAACAACTCTAATTAACCTTCTATCCATCCTACGGAAAAAGGAAATCACCGCGCGTGCGTACGTACAGAATACCGTCTCCACGCCGTGGTGTAATCTATTTTCTGCCACCACCTTAATTGGATGGGTATAATGGTGTAATGAGTAACTATATATGATTATTATAAAGTGATATTGATACTGAAATAGTATACATACACTTCAACACAATTCCACGACCATGGGAACGATATCATCACTCGTGCGTACGTGCGGACTACCGTCTCCACGACGCGATGAGATTCATTCTCCATGTTAACCATTTAAGAATGATTATAAAGTATATATAAGCAATAATAATGAAATATATTACATTATAAAGCTACTGGATTTATTTGTATATATATTTATGTCATCTACTTAATTCCACTCAATTCAATAAGGAAACGAAAATAGCGTTCATGCGTACGTACGGCCTACCGTCTCCATGAACGGTGTATTTCTTTCCATTTATCGATCCATTATATATATGTATATTCTGAATATATATTATATATAAATCATGTTTTATATTCTGGAATTAAGTAATCATGATCTAAGTAATCATATGAATAATTAAAAGTCAAAACACGGATGACAAATGAAACAATTTTATCCAAAACGCTCTTCAACATGGAATTTACAAGAGAACGGGTAATATAAAGTCATAAGTGAACCATATATGATATCATAACAATGAATATGATTCTGTAATAAGTCAATGACATTATTTAAATCATTATACAGGAGGTTCGGACACTTACGAAGCAAATCGGACCTAAGGTAAGGTAAATAACACAATCTCATTTTTATCCGAGATTGTTTATATGTAAGTATTTACTGGGGTGTATTTTATCATCCACATCCATGTTTCCTCAATATGTAATATTATTTCCATTAACCTAAAATTGTTTAAATCCTATTTTACCCTTAGGTGAGTTTTTAGTAAAAGATATGAAAGGAATCTTTTGCCGTTTTTCATACGAGGTACTTTTTTGACTTTTCCGACAAAAGTACGAGAAGAATGTTTTTTTAACTTATACGGAATGAATGGATTTTTAAAACATTATTTCCAAGAATCTTCCTTTACAAGTTTTCAAGTTTATTTTTAATCAACTTCTTTTAGTTTAAAATTGTATGACATGTTAAGAAAGGAAAAGTGTTTTTGAAGTATAAAGGATATTTTCCTCAAGAATGAAGTTCTAGTGTTTTATCAAAATTATTTTCCATCTAAGATAATAAAGGGTTCTGTTTTTATCCCTATTATTACATTGATTTGATTATGATATTTTTATGAATTCCTTTATCGTATATGAATTGTTTTATGATGTCATGATGTTAAAGATTCCCATTTTTATTACATGGGTTATGTAATGATGTATGATTTATGATTTTGTGGCACACATAAGAATGGTATCATTATGAGATGGGTGGGACCTATATCTCCCTCCAATGCATTGGGTAAAGATTTTATATCTCATGAGAGAGACATGGCTGGAATGGTAGGTTATACCGGTTCAGTGAAACAGGACTGAAACGAGGGTTACTCGATTCAGAAAGGGACTTTGTCCACTAAGATAGTCTTGGCAATGAGTCTTGACTAACAAGAAATGATTCTCTATGATTATGTGTGTATGCCACAAAGTTTCATGTTTTAAGTTATGATTATTGTGATTACATTTCACTTCCATGATTTATCCCATGTTATGAAATTATGATCTCTTTTGCAGGTTAAGATTTCCAAAAGTTATGTGCTTGTGTATACGATGAGATTTATATTTCTTTTGTTTACCCTTACTGAGCATTTGAGCTCACCCTTTTATGTTTTCTTTTCGCTAGGATATAAAGAAAGGTTTTAGGTAAAAGAAGGGAAGATCTTTATGGGAGATATTGGAGATCTTTCACCACGATTAGAAGATTACGTTCCGAGTTTCCAAAGACACTAAACTATTACGATCCTTGTGTGTGTATTTTTGTTATGTACTAAGTATTACGCAAAAGTAATGTAATGTTCATGTACGTTAGGCTTCGGGTCTCTACAGACCGAGAGTTCTCTAACCCATCTACATCCTCTATACTTGGGAATACTTATTTTACTCCTTCTTTGTCTGGTAAAAAATTATGAGGTCATTACTTCCTTCAAAATTTGAATCCTTCATTCTCCAAAAACAAATTCCTAAAGTACATGATCTATTCTACAAAAAGATATAAAACTTTCATATTTTACATCAAATAGATTTTCAATCATATATTATGATTGATATTATTGATTATAATCCATATAGTTTACAATGATTGGTCTAAATGAATATTGATTTTTAAATGTACATATTTGACTTGAATAATACGTGAACCATAGAAAACAACCTTTAAAAATTATTATTCTACTACCATTTTTAAATTAATGAACCTTATGAATTCCCCTAAGAAGTCTTATGAATTTTATTGATATGTACTATGTAGTTCAAAAAAAGTCATACGATCTTATTAAATGTCATAAAAAATATCATAAGTATAATAAATTTACTTTAAAGTCTCACAAACACAAAAATTGTCATAAAAAATATAATTTTTGGAAGAGTAAAAAATATTATGAATCCAAAAAAGAGTCTTATGAACATGAAGGAAGTCATATGAAAATGTAGAAAAATAATTATGATCTCCCCACATTTTTTTCATTTCCACCCTTAGATAAAAAGTCTTAAGGATTAATATACTTGTCAAAAATTCACTCCATGGATATAGTTAAGATCATTTACCTTAAAAACACTTTATCTAGGATAAATCAATAACTATCTATCTATTTATTCAATAAATTCAATAAACCAATAGAATGCATAATTTTTTTCATTTTAATTGATATTTATAGATTCCAATGAATTTATACTTTTATTCCAAAACTCCCTATAACATATAGAATTGATAAATGAAATGGAATAAAATTAACTGAAAATTAAAAAAATATAATGAATTTAAATAGATAAATCAATAACTATCTATCTATTTATTAAATAAATTAAATAAACCAATTGAATGCATAATTTTTCCATTTTAATGGATATTTATAAATTAAAATTAATTTATACTTTTATTCCAAAGCATACAATAATATATTGAATTGATAAATGAAATGGAATAAAATTAATTAAATATGAAAAAAATACAATGAATTTATTTACTCTTTAAATTCCCCTAATCAGCCAAGTGAACATTAATAATTTTATATAAGAAAAATTCAAATTACTAGCTAATGTGAGTTCCCCTTTTTAAAACCATGTTACTCAATCTTATCATGCCCCCTTAATGTTCTTAACACCATTTTATTTATGATGTATATTTAATTTATTTCCACTTATTTTATCCCCCCATTCTCATTTATACCTTACTTTTAATAATTATTTCACACAAAACTCAAGAACAATTTAAAATAATTTTTTCACATTCCACAATCATGAATGGTTTGTTAGGTCCCGTAATGTTTATGGAAATTGAAAATAGTAGGGTGGTGAATAATATTCCTAAGAAATTATTAGTGTGATATAGTTTTTGGACTTTTAAAAAAATTATTATAAAAATATAATACAACATGTGGGAAGAAATAAATAATAAATAAAAGCAAATATGGACATTATGATTTTAATTGTACTTAAAATAAAAGTGGTAATACATCTACACATCAAAAAATCTCTAACATAGTGAGAGTTTTGGTTCAACCTATTAATGTATTATACAAATTTTATAGATCTAAATCGGTATTTTAAAACTGGTTCAGACCAGACCCAATCTATTATAAAGGACATACAAAACCTATGCATTTTGAATGTGTTCAAGTAGATACCAATATTTTTCAAAGGAGTATTTCTAACCTATCACATTTACATGGATCAAGAACATCATATGATATACATATTTTTTACCTAGATAACATAAAAAATACCTTTTAATGGAGGCGTAGTTGTGAGTGATTTGTGTTTCAACTCAATCAAAACCTTAAACAATATAAAAATACAACACAATGAATAAATGGAACAATTGAACTTGATAAATATGTATAAGAGGATTTCTATGTAGATGAAAAGTGGATTTTACCATTCATAATTGAAGATAACAATATTATTTTTTCAAACTAACAGTGCCTCCATAATTTAGAACAACATTATACCAATAATGTAGAACTCAAAACCTTTTCAGCACATTAGAAATAAAATAATCATATATCTATATTTCACTACTCAAAGGATTTAAGCTTTAATTATAAACAAATTAGAAATGATTATTTTTATTTATCACAATCTCCACTATCTTCAAAACATGGGTTATTTCTAAATCATTATCATAGCTAGCAATAGTTGGAATAAAATAAACATGGAAATATTCTTATTACCTGTAGTTAATGCTCTATGTGTATTTAAAAAATGATTTCCATGTTATTACTACATAAAATAATTGGAAACCACTTTGAATAGAATCATTTTTATTTATATTTTTAAAAAAAATTAATATAATAGATAAAATAAATTGTATAAAATATCTATAAAATGAAATAGGAAATGCACTTTAAAGTAGAGTTTCATAATAAAAAATATGCCAGTGTAACCACATATGTATATTATGAAACTCTATATTGAATTGTTACTTCCTAACCTCACATTTTTATCACGGATAATCTAGCATGATATTGTTGAATAATTTATATAATGAATTCTCAAATAAACTATAAATCTTAATGAGGTTTCCTATATATAACCAATGTCTTATTCATATTGTATAATATGCTTTCTGTATGTGGTTTTACATATCATACAATTACTATAAATGCATTTTTTGAGTTCTAAAACATTCATTCTAAACTCTCATATATATCAGTTCTTCCTAATGGATGTTTTTTTGTAAAATTTAGATAGTTGTGTTAATGAAGACATAATACCACATCATACATATATTTCATATAACACACAAACACAGTATAGTTCCTATAATACAGATTTCAAGTGTAGAAAACAAAACATAGGGGTTGAAGATACTAAATTAAGTGATATGAAAGTCATGTAATTTTTCATATCAAATCATAAAGTGATGTTTTTATATCGTTCCAATCAACATGCATGACTCTATTTAACAAAAAGATTCATATAAAGTTTGACCAAAAAACGTATGAGTCATTTTTATATATTGGTATACGTAATTCTCAAATTTTGGTATATAAAATTTATAAAATCTATAGAACTATATTTTGTAAAATCTATTCAAGATTAATTTATAAAAACATATGTATGTATCATTTTGATACGTGCATATGAGTCATTTTTTTTGTATGTTTCATTTTTCACTTAGAAAAAAATTTAGTAATCAAAAATCAAACCTAAAACATAATAGAATAAAAAATTACATAATATTATGGAATGAATAATCATAGAATATACTCAATAATATTTAGATAATATTAATTAATTATAAGAAATAAATATTAAAAAATGACTAAAAAGAGTAAATTTTGAAAAAATATTAAAAATTCTAATTATATTAAAAAAATTACAAAATTATTTAGTAGATTATAAAATATGATTAGTAAAAAATAAATAATAATAATAAAAAGAGAGGATATTTTTAATTATCAAAACAAAATCAAAGATATTTAATGAGACCCTCCTATAATATTCCGCATTTTAAAAATTAAAAAAATTGATAACAATTACAAAAAAACATTCCCTTTTTTTATAAATTAAAAAGAAAAAAATTCCTTTTAGTTTTTTTAATAAAATATCTTTTTTAAAATAAAATTGTAAATAAGGAAAAATAATTCAAAAAATTTATTATTTTCCAAAAATTTAAATTCTCTATATATATTAATTTTTTATAAAAAATACTATATCATGGTTTAAATTGAATTTTTAAAACAATAATAAGAACATTATTCAATAAAATATTTCCTAAAAAATAATTTTTTTATAAAAAATGAACATTTATCAAATTTTAAAACCAACAATACCACTTTTTATAAATTTGAAATCGAAAACTTATGCAGTTCCAAATAAAACTATAATTTTAACATGTTAAATAAATACATGAATGACTGCCCATAAAATTTTTCATTTTAAAAAGTGATATATCAAATGATAAATAAAAATAATATATCTCCCTTAAATTAGAAAACAATAATATGTGAGTAAAAATTGCATGTTTAAACAAATATAAATCAATAATCATAAAATATTTCTATAAATTTTATGTATATATAATATATTAATAGATTTAAAGCATATAGATATCCCTTAATTAGTTAAATATAAAAATAGATAAAAACAAAAATTGGTGAAAAATAATATTAGTGACCCCCCTTAATTTTATCATTACTTCATGATTTTAAATAAAGAAGTTACTAAAAAATCCAAAACCAATTTTTATAAAATGGTGAGAACTCGTTTTTTAGAAACTAATAACAAATAGTAGGAACATAAACAATTTAAATAATATTCAAAATAATTATAGAAATATTTTTAAAGAATTAAAATGAATTAAATTTAAAGAAAAATACTATAAAATGAAATATGAATGATAAAAACGTACACCATGGCCATTAAATTAGAAATATAAATAAAATTATAACATACCATATCAAAGAACAATAAATATATCCATGTTTCATATATTTATTGTTTCATATATGCCAAAATAAAAAAAAAATTAATCTTGAAAAAGTATGAATGTCCACCAAAATAAATGTATCATCTAGTTAAATAGAGTGGATTATAATTCATTTGATTATTTAAAGTTCCTTTGTTAACCCAAATATAGTGAATTATAGGAATATTCAAACTCATTAAAGATGTAATATAAAATGAATTTTTGTTGTAGATAAGTGGCTATCTAAAACTTTTAGAATAATTAGAATCATAATTACCATAAAATAAACATTTAAAATAAGTAAAAATACAATATGAATCATCTCTATTACTTCTATCATTATACTTTTTAAAAAAACAAAATATTCAAATTTAACATTTGAAAAAACTTTACCTATCATTTTACTTTTAAAAACATTTCTTTCATCAAAATTTTATCCAAACCATTTTTCATCTTTTCATTCTATTTCTGAATAGATTCTAAATCATCAAAAAATTTCTCATGACTAGGTGAAACTATATTTTTTAATATTATATTTTACCCCTTTATGATATATATATATTCTATTTCAAATTGATACATATCATCTAAAAATTAAATATCCTTTCTTCCAATTAATTATTTTTTGAAAGAAAATATTTAATCCTATCATTCTCTTCTTTATGTCTCCCGTTTTATAATATAAGATTAAATAATTCAAAATCATCATTCCTTTTCACATTAACAACTTTATTATTATCCTTAATCAAACTATTATATTTAAAAAAAATCAATTTTCTCATGATATTAATCACAGATCTCTCTTTACTCACTAATTCATGATTTATTAAAATAAAAAACAAAAGAATAATCAAAATAAAAATAATTTTTTTTACTAAAATCAGTTGATATAATCATTAATCATATATTTAAAGTGTGTTTCTTCACTTTATATGATATAATAGAAGATTCATAATATTTTCACTTACTTCTTCGAGTCTACCTCATCATTATTTTCTTTCATGGATATTCTGGCCTCATGTTTTCAGGTTTTCTATATTCAAAACACATTGGTTCCCTTGATTAATCATGGTTTATAGAATCACATATGATAAATTCTCTAGAATAATTATTTTCTTATCCTTCCATCCTGAAATATCTACTAAGGTTTTTTATAGTCTATATAAAATAAATGGATACACAAACAAAATATCAAAAAAAAGTGAATAATCGAAGAAAACAAAGTTGAAAAGGGTTATATCTAAAACCAATTGGTAGGACCTATAATGAGTATAGTAATGGATAATAGTATGGGTGGATTTTTATTCCTTAAATACTAGTAGAGTGTAAAATTTTTGGCATAATTTTGTAAAAAAAATATAAACAATTCAATCATACAAATAATACAATGTATAGAAGTGAAAGAGAAAATAAAATTAAAGATCAACATAGATATTTTTATAGTATTCTTATTAAAGTTTTCATACATATACTCTTAAAAAACTCTCTAACTAAATATGATTTGTGAAAAAAAAAACTATGAAAGTGTTGATACTATGGGTTTTTTTGAAGTTGTTTAATTATTTTATATATTTTTGTGATATGATGTTTCCTTTATAACATTGAAATTATTGAGAGATGACGTTTTAGTGAAGTTTCAAGTGGATATGGTATATTATAATGGATATTGTTTTAAAAGAATAAATCTTATTAAAATTCACATGATATAATGTTTATTTATGTTACATAAAGGTTTTTGGGTGTTTGGAGTGGTATAAGTTAGGTTTGAAAGGGTCCTATAATGAATATAATGAATTATGAATTTTTGAGCTGAATTAGAAAAATGACCAAGTCATATCACATATTACATGGAGCCAACATATGACTTGGTAACTCATGTGGTTAGACTTTAAGACTTCTCATAAGACTTTAAAATTTTTAAAAATATATTCCCATAAGACTTAAATGTCAGTGTGAATAACTTTGGAGGCCATGTATGACCTGCCTAGTATGTCTTCATATGCATGACATATGAATTTGAATCCATGTGATTATTCTATCCCAATAATTTTTCATGGGAGTATTAATTTTTGGTGAGTCCTGTGTAACTTTTCTAGAGTCGTTCAAGACTTATGGGATATAAAATTATTTAGAATTAGTAAAATTTTGATAATTTTACTACATAAAAATATAATTTTCCAAAATATATATCCCAAATAAGATATTTTAATTACGAAAATTACAAATCTTCTTGATCATGGATAAAGAATCACAAAATGAGTTTTAGGATTTATGAAAATGAATAAGAATATTCACAAAATGAGTAAAAAATATGTGAAGTTATTAACTATTTTTGAGTCATATTTCATATATTGATGCTTTTCATTAGTAACCAGGAACCAATTTTGAAAAGGATAATAAGAAGTGAGAATAAGGAAAAGAGGTTGGAAAATATATAAAGTAAGTTAATCGTCTGAATTTGAATTTCAATTTCAAATTCAAAGGATTGTTTTTTATTTTTTTTTTGGTGTACAATATTGTTTTTGTGTCATGCATACATGAAGGTGTATGTGATTATAACAAGAGGTTAATCTCTAAATTATTAATTATGAATATTTTTTTGGACAATTAAAAGAATAGAAAGGGCTGTGAATTTTTCACAATTTGAAAAAATGTACCTATTTCAACACATGTCGAGGGAGAAGAGATGAATTAAAACTTCAAAAGAAACTTTTGAATTCTAGTTCCATCAAATAATTTTTTTAAGAAAAAAATTTATAGTTGAAAATATTATAGGATATACTCAAATGCTATTGGGAGATGTGTATCATGAGTACAAGGATATTCCTTACTCGTTTATACCAATATGTTGATGTCATTTAGTCACATGTTCTTGGTGAAATATAAATCAAACTATGAATTATCCTTTTTATTTTGAAAATTTAACATTGTAAATTTATGGTATCATTCATATTTGTGAGTTTGGAAGTGATATTATTTCAATTTAATAGGTGGTGATGGTTGTTTCAAGAAGGGAATGTAAATGGAATTTAAATTGCTAATTCAACCCACATTCTCAATTATTTATACTATTCCATGGGTTACATTTCAATTGGTATCATTAAAAAGGTTTCCATAATTTGTGATATATTGTTTCATGTTTGTAGGATAATATTTTATCTTTTTTTTGAAGATATTGTACCAAAATATCTTGTGTATATAATAAGAAACCATAATTCAGGTCAAAACAAGGGGATTTAGACGTTTGATATAGAAATATATTTATATATGGAAGTATAAGATGTTTCATTTCCTATTATATATTAGTTATAAGGTCTTGTAATCTATTAATTATGGTTTCCCACTTCAAGATAATAATTTTTCTATTAATACATCTGATAAGTGGATTTTTTTGAAATTTATTGATGAGTTTGGAATATAATATTGTATTCAATTTCAAAGGGTAAAATTATAAAATTAAACTGAATAAATTTTTCAAAAGGAATATGAGTAAATAATGAGAATATATTTGAATTAAATATAAAAGTGAATTAGAAAAATCTATAGATTTATAAGATGAATTATAAATACCTCAGGATCCTTGATGATGAAACTCTTGATAGATTCCTCATAGGGGTACATTGAATTGTGTGCATGATTATAAGATTCAGTGAAAATTTTTATGATACAAAAGTAGTTAATAAGATACTTTTAATTATAATAGAGTGGTTTGATGAAAATTTCTATCCATTAGAAGATAAATATCATAGAAAACACCTTCTTGATAACCTATACATCATTATAATTTTCTATTAGATGAGAAAATTTATTTTTTTAAAGAAGAAGATTAAGGATGAAAAATAAATAACTTTTAAATCCTCATGAAATTGAATTTTAAGAATATTTTTAATGAATTTGAAGCTTATTTTTAGGATTAAAATTCAAATATGGATCATAAGTTGGACAAAATGATATCACTTATCTCATGAAATTCAAGAATTGAAAATATAATGTTTGAGGGAATGCTTTTTCTAAAAATTTTAATTTGTGAAGCTATTGAATATTTTTATGAAAAAGACTTAAATATTTAATGATGATAAATGTATTTAATATGGAAATAAATGACTAAGAATAATATTTATAGAGAAATAAACAAAAACTGATAACACTATGTTTTATTCTAATGGGAAATGAGAGAATGTTTTTAAATAAAAAATTAGATACTTATTTTACTTTTGTAGAGATATTAAAAATAAAATAAATAATAGGAAATTGAATATTCTTATGACATTGACAAAAAATATTCTCATTTATAAGGTAAGTTTTTAATATTTCACTAATAATCAAAGTATAAATTCTGTATGTAAATAAGAAGAAACTCAGATGGATTTTATATTTAAGGTAGAACTGAAAGAATGTATTTAAATATTTTTAAAATTTGAATGGGATATTATAATTCATAATAATGTCATCCAATATTCTTTTAGTATGGAATCAATCCATGAAGATGAAA
This sequence comes from Viscum album, assembly GCA_963277665.1. Taxonomy (NCBI): domain Eukaryota; kingdom Viridiplantae; phylum Streptophyta; class Magnoliopsida; order Santalales; family Viscaceae; genus Viscum; species Viscum album. Next base: position 476,781,891 of record OY728164.1, on the reverse strand, counting down.
AATAAAAGTTGATAAAAGGAATCGATGATCTAAAGAAATAGCTTGATGATGAGAAGCCTTTGAGACTGAAGATAGAAATAAGAGTTAATGTGAAGGATAAATATCATGAATTTATACAACCAAAAATGATGGAGGATAAAAAGGAAGAAAATTAATTCAAATTAAACTTCAATAATCCTATACAAGAAGATAGAGGAATCTCTAAAGAGATGGTGGTTGAGAAAAGTTTAAAGAGTTAAAAAAACATATTGACCAGTAAACATATCACACATAGGATGTAAGATATCATAAAAAATCTAGTAGAGTTCATAAGTAGAAAAATAAAGTGAATAATAACAATTTTATGGAAAAATAAAGCGAATATTGGAAATTTAGAAATTTATTGACATCATACTTGAAGTAAAAAATGTCTATAATTGGTGAATACAAAATAGATAAAAATAATCCTACATTGAAGAATATTTTTTTTAAGTATACAATAATCTTATTTCACAAAAATAATATAATTATCATTAAACAAATATAGTTTCAAGGTGGTTATAAAATTCAAGATAACAAGCTAGTTACAAAGGAATGCATGATTTATATTAATTCTATTAGTAATGTGGAGGCTTTAGGAATATGGGGATGATATGTTGTATTAATTAAAAAATATAATATTGATTATATAGGGATTAGGGTGGAATGTCTGATTGGGATTAATCCCTATCAAAATTATAATGTTTAGAGGATAATTTCAAATTTTTCATATAAAACACAGAACATATTTTATGTTCTTGAAAAATTATATAGAAGTTGTGATCAACCCAATCACCATGAAAATTAATTCCCCATCATTCTAATATCCTAGAAAATTATGAGTTAAAATAACCAATATCATTAAAAATGAATAGAAATAGAAATGATAGATCATTGGTTATGGAAGTGGAACTTAAATCATCAAAATTATAAAATCCAAATATTTTATATAGTGGATGTTCCCTATATATAATAGGAGTTATAAAAAACATAAATAATTTTAAAAAGTAAAAGTAAGGCTTAGTGACCTTTGGAAATTATTGGTCACAAAAAATCAATTTTTTTATTCAACTATGATTGGAAAATATCAAATGAAATACAATATTACTTTATATATTGAATGATTGAAACAAAATATACTCAACATGTCTTAGTTGTGTGATAAAGTAAATAAAGTGACATTTTAAAAAGATGGATTTTTTTGAAGATATTGGAAGATGGGTGTATTTTTAAAGAGGATGTAAAAAAGGAAAAACAAGATTCAAGTGGGTGATTTTGTAAATTCATGTTACTTTATAATGAAAGATGAAATTACAATGTGTCATCAACAGTTTGGTTATATTGACCAAAATAACATGACTAAACTTTTGTGGGGTTACAATATGCATTATGTGTCTAAGATAAAAAGAGAGAGAAATTAGATATTCTCGATATTACAAAAAGGGTAATACATTTATTTATCTACATAAGAAATGAGATATTAAACCAACTCATCCATTGATTCATATCCATTCAAACATTGTTCAGCATGTGAAGAGGTAATAACAAATTAAGGCAATTATTTTATTTCTTTTATTGATGAATTTACTCCTATTATAATTATTATGTTCAGGAAAAATAAACAAGAGGATCTAAATATGTTAATAATATTATAATGAAGTATGGAGAGGAAGAGTGGTTTCTCTATAATTATTATCTATATAGGTAATTTTTTTAATATACAAGTATAAAATTTAATGATTATCATGAGAAGCATGGTATTTAAAACATCCTCAGTTTTTATGAACCTTTTTTTCTCAAATGAATTCATATTCATTGATATCTTACATTGAAATAAGTCAAAAATTCCTTTCACATGGCACTAAATTGGAATAAATTACACACAACACTATCTTTTCATACGTTACATGAAATACCGACTTGGCGTACGTTACACGCAATACTGAGTTTTGACAAAGGATATATTTTTATTATAATTACATAAATGAGATAATTATAACCTGGATGTTAAATATAGTAATATGAATATTAATAAATAAAAATTTAAATATTTTTTATAATTTTATTATATAAATAAAACATATTTATAATGAAATACATATATATTTGGTAAAGTCTTTATGTGTTTAAAAATAATTTTTTCTCAAATGAACTACTTTTTATGCCCCTCTGTGAAAAATATTAAAATTATTTATATATAATTTTAGAAATTTATTTTGATAAAATAAAATTCATTTTCAAATATATAATGTTGAAATTAGATTAGGGTGAATTTGTGGTATTTTTCTGAGAAACGTCATTTTTTGATGAATAGTAGAAAATACTAAATTTTTATTCAAAACATATTTTTCATATAATTAATTTATGAGGATAATTTATATTAAAAATTATTTTCAAAGTTTAATTAGATATTATTTTTATATATTAATCCAATTTAGGTCAATAAATCCAATTTCATTTTGAAATTGGGTGTAAAAATTTAGCAAACATTTAGATGTTTTTACTTTAAAAACTCACATTGTCGTCTCGAATACAAGATTAAATTAAAATTAATTTCAATCAATTTTATGATTGGAATTTTGAAAAATGTATTCCATATTTGGAATCATAATAATTTATAATTAATATTATGGTCAAATTTGTAACACCCCAACCCTAGTTATCCAGAGTCGGTGCATTATTACATAACATTGGCATGATCACAAGGAAATCATGTCCCAAAAGACCAATAAATTTAGTATTATTGGAAACAAGATTCATACATAAGTTCAACTTTACAACTTGAAAAGAAATAAAACACTAATTTATTCCATTAGAAACATCCAAGCCTCCTAGATTATGCCTGAAAGTCACTCATAACTAACTTCTTCATGGGTATTCTACTAGTCGAATAACCACATGAATAATTGAAAACACATGCCTTTAAAAATAATAAAAATGAACACTTTTTTGGAAGGAATATGAGCTGAGTAAATAATTCCATAACAAAACATAGTCATGGGTATTCTACTAGTCGAATAACCACATGAACCATCAATATTATCTTCTCAATGAGGGAATGTATAATGTCGTACATTCTGAAACATCTTGTCAAGGCCTCGACCAAGACTTCTAAAAATGATTGAGGCCTCGGAAAAAATCATATATCAAATTGGTAAAGGCCTCAGCCAATTCCATGTCTAATTGTCTCATGAGACCTACCGATTTATCGAGGAGCTATAGAGGGATCCACCCGTCACTTACTAAGTCTAATATATTCCTCATATGAAAATGGTGAAACATAACATAAACATTCGTATTAAAACTAGTATATGAAATGTCAATAATTTAACCATAAACCATGAATGATATAAAAATAAAACATCCACAATAAAACATATCACAAAACCTTCAATAAAATATGGAAGATTTGTATCATAATTAATCGACTTCAAATCAGTATAAAATCCATCAAAAGGTGTTGACATAGATAAAATCAAAACTATTTGACAGAAATATCTCTTTCTTTTTGAAATCATTTAAAGTCACATAATTATAAAAGAAAAAATTTATTTTGAAAATATTATTATAATCTTGTAAGAGATGCTTCGATGATGTTATAATGGTGTAGAATAACCATACCCGCCGTATAAGTTAAAAAAGGCATTCTTACCTTAATTTTGTCGAAAAGGTCGAAAAGTACCTTGTTTGGAAAATAACAGAAAGATTCCTTTCAAGACATATAAGGTCAAATAAGGGTATCAATGACTTTAACCCATAGTCTAGTAAATAGTGAAAGTCTTTTGAAATACAGTTTTAAGAAAACACGGATGTGGATGATAAAGAGGTCCTAGTAGATACTTACGTAAAAACAACCTCGGATAATAAAGTGATTGTGAAAATAACCATTACCTTGTTATTTTCCTTGGTCAAGGATAGGTTAAACTCCTGAATAATGGTGAAATTATTGTTATTAACTTATAAAATAACCATATACACTAATATGATATCATATATGATCTTTTAATATTTCTTTGTTAATAATATTTTAGCATTATCATCGTTTCGGGTGTTAACTGATTCATTTTCCTTTATATGCTTGGTTAAATAATCCATGTTTGTTATGAATAGGATGTATTTGATTTATATACAGAATTATATTATTTATTTAAACATTATTTTTAACCATCAAATGAAAATTAGTCCTGAATGGTTATGATGGGGAAATGAATCTCATCGCGTTCGTGGAGACGGTAATCCGTACGTATGCACAAGTGACAATATCATTATTTTGATTTAAAAACATATGAAATTAGATGGTATATCATATATACAGAATAATTAACATGATATATTTATTATTTACATCAATTATAAATCATTATTATACCCATCCAAATAATATTGTATTTGAATAACAATTACACCATGACGTGGAGACGGTAAGCCGTACTTACGAACGTATGGTGACATGTCATTCATAGGATGGATAGAATAATGAATATAGTTGTAACATATTTATAATAACATCACATTATATAGAATATACTGAAGTTATCATTTTATAATGGAAACAATAAAGAAAGAGGAAGTGGAAGAAGAAGAAAAGAACTTGAAAGAGGGTAGTGAAATTATTACCTCTTCTTCGGGTTCTTCTTTTTGATTTGATCAAAAGGGATCCTTAGGTTGGATTTATGGCCAATGTAATGCCTATAGGATGAGTTGAGGGATGTTGGTAGGATATTTGGGTAGGGGTTGGCCGAACCAAAAGGATTTGGAGGTGTGAATTTAATATAAGGGGAAGTGCCCTTTTATTAGAGAGGTGAAGGTAACTTTAGAAAAAGCTTGAAATATTATTTTATAATAAAATAATTTTCGGTTTCTAATGGCTCCAAAATGAATTATTTCTAGAATATGGTGGTTATGGATAGAAATACTCTCAACCAACAGGTTTTATATAGGTTTAAGTCACCATATTAACTTTATCATTTAGATTTAACTCTTAGTTAAATAGTTTGACTTTTACCATCTCCCGTTGTATTTTTATATTATATGGTTGATAAACATACTATAAACTACCAAGAGAACCTCAATAGGTTAATTAATGACACATAATATTATTTAGGACCTTTTTCCAATCCTTATACTTTTAGAAATATTATATCAACCAATAATATAGTATTTGTTTTAAAAACTCTATTATGTCAATTTTGACATTATTTAATACTTTACTTATGTTAAAGTCAGAAAAAAATTATTAATTTAAAGAAAATTTATTGAATTAACATTAACATGTAATATTAACCTATAAATGTTTTTATGGAATCAAAACGTTCAAATTATATTTATTTGAATATTTATAATATCATTTATTTGATTCTTTCATTAATAAGGAAAATACTGCATCATTATTGTGTCATATATAAATATATTTATTTTATGCCTAAAAATTATAAATAAAATATCATGATGTAGGAAACGTTTTTATATTTCTAATTTCTATTTATAGTTGAATAGATCAATTATATAACCCCATATAAAAATTGTTTTACTAAAAGATATTGGCTTTTGTTATTTTTATCTTTACTTTAGACTATTTAATATAAAATATCATTATCACACCCATGTGGCTCCATGGGGTCCCAAAGTCAACCCAAGGATGACCATGGCTTGAAATGTATCAACCAATAGGAATTGGACACATGTTAGGATAATTTAGTATTATTATATTATTATTTTTTTACCCTTATTTACTGGATTTACCCTTTAACCATGGTAAATAAAATATTTACCGAAGTAATTATTTATAATGTATAAAAATAAAAATTACCTATTTACACAATTTGGACCTCCTGATTTAAAATATGGAATCCATTTTTCGAAATTCAAAATATAGAAGTGGCAGAAATTAATTTAAAATTAATTCCCGCTGTCAAAATAAAAAATCGTGTTTTTAATAAATAATAACTATCAAAAGATTGACACTTTTTTATGTTCAGTTTAAATGTGAAATTTCATACACTGACCAAAATTGGATTAAATGGTAAAAATATAATCTAATTATACTTTAAAACTAATCAATAGTATAATTTATGACTATAAATTATATTGATGAAAAAAGTTGTTTTTTATTAAAATTTAGTATTTTTCACTATTCATCACAAACTGAAAGTTTTCATAAAAATACCAAAAATTCACCCTAAGATAATTTTGATATTCCGAATTCAAAAAGAAATTCTATTTTACCAAATTAAAAACATAGAAGTTTCATTTATTAATTTAAAATTAATTTCTATTGTGAAAACTAAAAAGCGGGTTTTTAAAAAAGTAAAAACTATCAAAAGATTGACATGTGTTTATGTCAAATTTAATTATGAAATTACTTATAATGAACAAAATTGTATTAAATGATAAAAATATAATCCAATTATACTTCCAAACCATTCAAATGTATAATTGAACACTATAAATTATTTTGATTAAAAAAGTTTTTCAGTTAAAATTTAGTATTTTTCACTATTCACCAAAATATGAAAGTTATCAGAAAAACACCAAAAATTTATCAAAACTAAATTTTTATGTCCCGATTCTAAAAAAAAAGTATATTTTTTCAAATTGAATATATAAAAGTGTCAAATAATGGATTTAAAAAGGGGTTTCCATTAAAAGGCAGTAAAATTGCATTTTTTGAAAAATACTTCTTTTATCTGAAAAAAATGAATTTGTTCTTATATTATGTCTAAGAAACACATAATATGGATTCTAAAATTTTATAGAGTATATAAAAATTAAAATTCAGTTTACATTATTCATAACCGCTTTTTGAACGACTAATTTGGTAAGTTGTGGTGCGCTCAAAATCGGTGTTGCGTGTTGCACAAGTTATTGAATTACTTTGAAAATATAACATACTATGAAATCTTGGGGTGTTACATTCTACCCTCCTTCAATAAATTGTGTTCTCTCAATTTGAAATTGAAAAATGTTAAAATAGAAAATACCTTTGTGGAAGACCCACATCAGAAATTGGGTTAATAAAATTTAGTCTTAATAAGAGGGAAAGGGGAATGAAAAGTCACCCCCAAATTATGATCTCTATTAGGAAAACATTGGTGATAATTAGAGACACATAATTAGACAAAAAAATTAAATATTTATAGGGAGTGATTGAGGTCATAAATCTCAAACAAGTGTAAAATTGAGGGCCTACAAGCCATCAATCTATGATGATTTAAAATATCATTAGTTCAACAAAATATAAGGTATCAGGATAATACATTTTTGGTTTTAGGATCTCTTAACTAAAGTTTAAGAATTAATTTCTTAATATAATAAAATAAAAAAATATAATTGACAAGTAAAGTTCTATCCTTTATCTAATTTCTACCACAAACGCATCTTTCACTCTAAAAGATAATAGAACATAAAAATACTCTATTTATCCTAATCGTATAGGGTTCCAAAAAAATGAATTTATAATTCATTTTTGAGATTATTTAAAAAAACTACATTATAAAAACCAAGACATCACATAGGAAAGTGGTAGGTGATGCACCCTTTTCGCCCTTTGGTTGCGGGTTTAAGTCTTGCGGCCTTGCCGGACACGAAGGGTTGTCACCCGACCTCCAGGTTGTCCTTTTTATAACAAACCAAAAATAATCTTAAAAAAATTATTTATCCTTAAGAATAGTATCCAATGTCAAACTTAATCCATTCTAACCTTTATAATTATCCAAAATACTTCTTTCCAAACTCATAATCCAAAATTTATAAGGAAGGTTAACACAATGAAGATCCTTTTTACCACGTAATAACGTGTGTATACGTTCATCATGTATTTTTTCAAAACATGGTAACAGCCTTATTTATTACTTTCATGCTCCTTTATTCTTTATTGAATACAAGATATATTCATTATATGCGAAAACTTTGAATACTCCAGCAATGATGGAATAAAAAAACCATTAATCAGTTCCAAGGAAGTCAAGAATATCCAATATAATTTATCCAAATCAACCATATTTTATTCAAAAATCACTACCTTAGTATCAAGACTATATTAAGTATTACCTTTCCTCCAACCATGTATTTTTAAAAAAAAATTAACTTGATTTTTGAGTCAATTTTCATAGAACCATATAATCTCAAATCCTCTATGAAATAGTACTTCAGTTTAATCCTTATTTATTTACATAATTCATATGACTGGTATAACATCGATAAAACACTGGAATGACATAATTATTTAGTGACAACATAAGAACACTAGTCATTCCTCTTCATATGTGGTAGTATCATAACTTGATTATTATCCAATAGCATCATTTACGGTATTCTTTGATGACTGGGACATTGATTCACGTAGTGTCCCAAATCCTTGCAGATGAATCATTTTACATTTGAAACCTTTTTCTTACCCTTGCTATCACGTACTTGGTGTCCTTTTTCTCCACACTTATAACAAACTCACATTCCCTTCAAGAATTTACCAAGGTGATTATTTCCACAGTTATCATATATGGGAAAATCCTTCTTTCCCCTCTTCCCTTTATCCATCTTTCTCTATACCATCCTTTTCTTATCTTACTTCCCTTCAAAGCCATAGGACTTATAGAATTATGTACTTATCTTATTAACACATGATATTATTTCTTTATATGTTAATAATACATGGGGGACTATTTACCTTCTAAATGTTGGCTTAATACCATGTAAGATATGACCTGTCTTACTCTTTGGATCACACATATTGTTGGAGTTCTCATTCCTTATACTGGGCGCCATTTCTAAACAATGACATACACTAGGTCAGTTTATGAATCGCAATGAATAATTCCAAACTTTTAAAATACCTAACGTAAATTGAACAGTTTATGGATATAATCCATAATCATAAAAATGTTTTCTTTGAGAAGTATATACTCATAAAACCTTCATAATGGTTTGTAAAGAAAAGAAGAATTATCCTAAGCATATCCCCCGGGAGTGTCATAACCAAGAGTGCAGCAAGGCCCGTTGTCGTGCACCAGTTCCTGTTCGAGTCTAGCTCAAATCAGTGTTTTCGGGTTTTACCCCTAGGTACATCTGTGCCAGAGCCACCTCTACCTGATCGTATCCAGACAGGGATGTATTTTGTGGAAAACTCACAAAATCTCTACATTACCAAAATTCTAGGAAGTTCTTCTATACTAATCCTCAAATTCTATCTTAGGGTAATGTTCTCTAATTAGAGTTTATCTAAATCTAGTTTTCAAGGTTTTTACTATACTTTCTCTAATACCAACTATAACGCCTCGACCCCAGTTACTCAAATTCGGTGCGTTATTACATAACATTGGCATGATCACAAGGAAATCATGTCCTGAAAGACTGATCAGTTTAGTATTATTGGAAACAAGATTCATACATAAGGTCAACTTTACAACTTGAAAATAAATACAACACTAATTTATTCCCTTAAAAACATCCAAGACTCCTATATTATGCCTACAAGTCACTCATAAATAACTTCTTCATGTCCTGGGAAAATGAAATATAAGAAAGGGGTGAGCTCAAATGCTCAGTAAGGGTAAGCAATACAATGGAAGATAACATAAATTTTAGGCATAGTGAATAATTGAAAACACATGTCTTTACAAATAATAAACATGAAAGATTTTATGGTATGAATATGAGATGAGTAAATAATTCCACAATAAAACATAGTCATGGGTATTCTATTAGTCTAATTATCACATGAACCATCAATATTATTATCATAATGAGGGAATGTATAATGTCGGACCTTCAGAAACATCTTTCCAAGGCCTCGACCAAGTGGTATAAAAATGATTGAGGCCTAGGCCAAAACCATATATAAAATTTGGAAATACCTAGGCCAATTCCACGTATAATTGTCTCATAAGACCTACCGATGCATTGAGGAGGTATATTGGGCTCCATCTGTCACTTGATAAGTCCAATACATTCCTCATACGAAAAGGTTGAAACATAACATAAACATTCGTATTAAAACTACCATATTAAATGTCAATAATTTAACCATAAACCATGAATGGTATAAAAATAACACATCCACAGTCAAACATATCACAAAAACTTCAATAAAATATGGAAGATTTGTATCATAATAAATCAACTTCAAATAAGTATAAAATCCATCAAAAGGTGTTGACATAGAAGAAATCAAAACCATTTGACAGAAATATATATTTCTTTTTGAAATCATTTAAAGTAACATAATTATAAAAGAAAACATTTATTTTGAAAATATTCTTATAATATTTTAAGGGAAGCTTAGATGATGTTATAATGGTGGATAATAACCATACCCACCATATAAGTTAAAAAAGGCATTCTTACCTTAATTTTGTCGAAAAGGTTGTAAAGGTCCTTGTTTGGAAAACGATGGAAAGATTCATTTCAAAACATATAAGGTCAAAAAAGGGCATAAATTAATTTAAACCATAGTCTAGTAAATAGTAATTTTTTTGAAATAAATTTTTAAGAAAACACGGATGTGGATGATAAAGAGGTCCCAATAGATACTTACGTAAAAACAACCTCGGATAATAAAGAGATTGTGAAAATAACCCTTACCTTGTTCATTTACTTGGTTGAGGGTAGGTTAAACTCATATATAATGGTAAAATTATTGTTATTAGATTACCAAATAACCATATACATTAATATTATATCATATATGATCTTTTAATATTGCTTTGTTAATAATATTTTAGCATTATCATCATTTCAGGTGTTAACTGATTCGTTTTCCTTTATGTGCTTGGTTACATAAGCCTTGTTTATTATGAATAGGATGTATTTGATTTATATACAGAATGATATTATGTCTTTAAACAATATTTATAACCATAAAATGAAAATTAGTCTTTAATGATTATGATGGGGAAATGAATCTCATCGTGTTCGTGGAGACGGTAATCCTTACGTACGCACGAGTGACAATATCATTATTTTGATTTAAAAAAGTATGTAAATAGATGGTATATCATATATAAAGAATCATTAACATGTTATATTTATTATTTACATCAATTATACATCATTATTATACCCATCCAAATAATAATTTATTTGAATAACAACTACAGCACGACGTGGAGACGGTAATCCGTACGTACGTATGTATGGTGACATGTCATTCATAGGATGGATAGAATAATGAATATAGTTGTAACATATTTATAATAAAATAACATTATATATAATATACTGGAGTTATCATTTTATAATGGAAACAAAAAAGAAATAGGAAGTGGAAGAAGAAAAGAACTTGAAAGATGGTGGTGAAATTATTACCTCTTCTTCGGGTTCTTCCTTTTGATTTGATCAAAAGGGTTCCTTAGGTTGGATTTCGGACCAATGTAATGACCCTAGGATGAGGTGAGGGATTTTGGTATGATATTTGGGAAGGGTTTGGCTGAACCAAAAGGCTTTGTAGGTGTGAAATTAAGAGAAGGGGAAGTTCCCTTTTATTAGAGTGGTGAAGGTCACTTTAGGAAAAGCTTGAAATATTATTTTATAATAAAATAATATTTGGTTTCTAATGGATAAAAAATGATTTATCTCAAGGATAAGGTGGGTATGGGTCGAAATATTCTCAAAAAATAGGTTTTATATAGTTTTAGGTCACCATATTAACTCTATCATTTATATTTAACTCTTAGTTAAATAGTTTGACTTTTACTATGTCTCTTTGTATTTTTATATTACATGGTTAACAAACTTACTATAAACTGCCAATAGAACCTAAAAATGTTAATTAATGACACATATAATCTTATTTATTCCCTTTGGTATATCCTTATACTTTTAGGAATATTATATCAACCAATAATATAGTATTTGTTTTAAAAACTCAATTATGTCAATTTTGACATTATTTAATACTTTATTTTTGTTAAAGTCATAAAAAAATTATTACTTATAAAAAAATTCATTGAATCAACCTTAACATTTAATATTAAACTATAAAATTTGGTTATGGAATCAAAAAGTTCAAATTATATTTATTTTAATATTTATAATATCATTTATTTGATTCTTTCATTAATAAGGAAAATACTGCATCATTATTGTGTCATATATAAATATATTTATTTTATGTCTAAAAATTATAAATAAAATATAATGATGTAGAAAATCTTTTTATATTTCTAATGACTATTTATAGTCTAATAGATCAATTATATAACCCCATATAAAAATTGTTTTACTAAAAGATATTGGCTTTTGTTATTTTTGTCTTTACTTAAGATTATTTACTATAAAATGTCATTATCACACCAATGTGGCTCTATGGGGTCCCAAATTCAACCCAAGGATGCCCATGGTCGGAAATGAATCAAAAAATAGGAATAAGACACATGTTAGGGTAATTTAGTATTATTAAAATATTATTTGTTTACCCTTATTTATAGGATTTACCCTTTAACCATGGTAAATAAAATATTTACCGAAGTAATTATTTATAATGTCTAAAAATAAAAGTTACCTATTTACACAATTTGGAACTCCAAATTCCAAATATGGAATAAATTTTTCCAAATTCAAAATACAGAATTTTCAAAAACTAATTTAAAATTAATTCCCACTGTCAAAACAAAAAAGTGTGTTTTTAAGAAATAATAACTATCAAAAGATTGACACATGTTTATGTCCAGTTTAAATGTGAAATTATATACAATGAAAAAAATTAGATTAAATGGTAAAAATATAATCTAATTATACTTTAAAACCACTCAATATTATAATTTATCACTATAAATTATTTTGATTAAAAACATGTTTTTAATTAAAATTTAGTATTTTTCACTATTCATCACAAACTGAAAGTTTTCAGAAAAATACCAAAACTTCACCCTAAGATAATTTTGATATTCCAAATTCAAAAAGGAAGTATATTTTACCAAATTCAAAACCTATAATTTTCATTTATTAATTTAAAATTAATTCTCGTTGTCAAAACTAAAAAGTAGGTTTTTAAAAAAGCAAAAACTATCAAAAGATTGACATGTGTTTATGTCAAATTTAATTGTGAAATTACTTATAATGACAAAAATTGTATTAAATTATAAAAATATAATATAATTATACTTACAAACCATTCAAATGTATAATTTAACACTATAATTGTTTTTATTAAAAATGTTGTTTTTAGTTAAAATTTAGTATTTTTCATTATTCACCCAAATATGAAAGTTATCAGAAAAACACCAAAAAATTATCAAAACTAAATTTTTGTGTGCCAATTATAAAAAAAGTTTATTTTGTCAAATTGAATATATAAAAGTGTCAAATATTGGATTTAAAAATGGTTCGCCATTAAAAGGCGGTAAAATTGCATTTTTTTAAAAACACTTCTTTTATCTGAAATAAATGAATTTGTTCTTATATTATGTCTAAGAAACACATAATATGGATTCTAAAATTTTATAGAGTATATAAAATTCAAAATTCAGTTTACACTATTCATAACTGCTTTTTGAACGTCTAGTTTGGTAAGTTTTGGTGCGCTCAAAATCGGTGTTGTGTGTTGCGCAAGTTATTGAATTACTTTGAAAATATAACGTACTATGATATCTCAGGGTGTTACAAAATTAATTTTTTACCAAAATTATTTGTGAAAGTAATTAAAATTAATTAAATTGATTGATATAAAATTAAGCTTATCTATGGACTAAACCTTACATTTTTCGAGCCAAAATGACCACAAATCTTGTCCAAAATCAAATTTATGTCCATATTTCAACCCTATAATTACTTGGATATACATTTTACCATTAATCCATTTTTATGGGGGGAAACTTTTGTGGAATTCACATTCCCAAAATATATAAGAGCACCACTCATCCTCCACTATAAAAAGGTATCCTCTCCTCTCATTTCGTAACACCTATAAAACCCCTTAGGTTTGGAAAATCACTACTCAAATATCCTCCCGACAACTCCAATTTCTCATTTAATCCTCAATGTTTTCATAAATTCTTCAAAGGAATCCCTTTGGTAAAAACAAAAAGGATTTACAGGATTAAGAGGTAACACCCTCCCTCAATCTCCTTTAGTTTTATATCCATTATACACTCCATAAAATCTTCTTATTGCATGATTTTATAACAAAACAGTATAATAAATTTAATATGATGTTTTTAATATAAGTTTCATACCTTCACATTCACACACTTTCATCTAATGGGTAACGAGCATACTATTTACATGTACAGCAAACTACTGTCTCACAAAATGATGATTGTTCATTTTTTCCTTTACCACTACCCATGGTGGAAATTATGATGGAAAATATATTTATATATGATATTTATGATATTTATAAGGTATATTTTATTCTATAATTTTTATTTATAACATAATTTTATGCTTTCCAGCTTCTGTAAAAAAGACAATTTTGTTTGAGGAAGTGGGGACTACCGCCCCATCAAAATGATGTGATTCGTTCACACACAACATGTAATGTATTAAGGATGTGTTTATTGAATTATATAAAATATATATGAAACAATAATTATACTATAATTATATATATACATATATGTAATTTAATATCTTTCTTTTAATACAATAATAAACTAGAAATAATGTTCATGCGTACGTACAGCCTACCGTCTCCATATACGGTGTATTACACTTTATAATTATATATTATTTGGATTTTTATAAAAAAAATATAAAAAATATAATTTATATTTATATCATTTTTTACATTATTTAAATCATTATATAAGTATAAAGACCAATGGTATAAAAAATTAAGAGCCACGCAAAGAACAAAGAGGATATTACCCAAAGTGAAACCTTAACATAGAATTGTTAACAAGAAGGTACTATGATGTCATACTCAAGAAATAAATGGTATTAGATATAATAATATTTTTAAATGATATATTTATAATAAACTTATATTTATTATAAAGGAAGTTTGTATGAGTATGATGAGAGTCAATACACATGGTAAGGGAATTTCATCTCACTTTTTATATCTTTGAGATACATGCCAATGTTTAACACTCTTTTCTTTTGTGTGGTGTATATAATAAAAAAAAAATATTATAATATTATTATTATTATTAAATTTATGGTTATTTAAATATCCATTATTTGATATTTATTTAATGGGGTTAATGTTTCAAAATTTACCAAATCGGCAAAACAGATTAGTCTCAATTTTTTTTCTTTGAGACACATGTTTTGTTATTCACCTAAATTCTTTTTCTAGGTATATATACATCCATTTTACATGTTATATCATGATTATAATTATTTTAATTATATTTTAATCTTCATGTAATTTCACTTTCTTATATGGGGTTCTTGATTCAAAGTTAACAAGTGGTAAGAGTTTATTGAAACAATCTTATCATTTATCGAGATTGATTATGATTATGATTTAATTGATGAAATATTATGATACATCTCCCAAGAACTCTCATTTATATTCTCAACCTATAGTTATTAATGTTATATCAATGAAATTGTACCATTTTCCACTCTTTAATACATAATATTATCAATAATGTTTTTTAAGAAATTCCTTTTTACCTCTCTGTGATCGGAAATTTGTGTTCCTTCAAAATAATCATTTTTAAAACGTTTAAAAATATTCTATAATATTCTAATATTATATTTAAGAAAAAAATTTACCGATGTTTTACCTTTTACAAAATGTTTTTAGAAGTAATATTTTTTAATTTTCAAATCAAGACACCTTTCTCAACTTTTAAGGTAAAAAGGAATATTCGGCATGTACGGACATACCTGTTGTCATGGCTGTAACTTCCTTCAAGAATATATTGTATGTTTACAAGTTTACTTTTAAGGAAATAATTTTTTTATTAATATTCTATAAATTATTATTTTTTCAATTAGTTTTCATGAAAAGTGATTTAAAAACGTTTTCAAGCTTCTTTCATAAGTTTTCAAAAAAAATCGGTTTTCAAAACATTTTAAATATTTTCTCATAAGTTATCAAGTAAAAAGGTTTTCCAAAAAAAATCAAGAAATATTTATAAGTTCTTAAAATGTTTTCAAAGAAAAAGGTTTTTAAAATTTATTAAATGTTATTTTATAAGTTTTTAGTGAAAAATTGTTTCAAAATGTTTTCAAGTTTCATTTTTAAGTTTTCAAGGGAAACATTTTTCAAAATAGTATCATGTTTCAATTAAATATTTTCAAGGAAAAAGGGTTTCAAAATGTATTCAAATTTTTTTTTATAAATTTTCAAGGAAAAAGGTTTTCAAATTGATTTTAGTCCTACTTTCTAGGTTTTTAAAGTATTTTCAAAGGAAATGGTTTTCAAAAGTTTTTGTGTTTTAAAAATCATTTTTCAAATAAAAAATGATATTTTCCTAAATAAAAGTTTTTAGAAGATCTATCAAAATAATTTCCCATATAAGATAACATGTTATGAAGTTTTATCCTGCACTCTCTCAAAAAAAATTATAAATAAATGCAGTATATGGGCTTACATAGGTCATTCTCTTGAGGAGCTGTTACAGTCAATCAATCACTACTTATAATTCACATTTTTAAACTTTTTTATTTAGGAAATAAAACATAAATAAATTGATGTTTGATAAATGAGTATGAAAAATAATGAAAATTAAATATTCAATACATAATGAAGGTAGAATGAATACAGAAAAAATTATTCTAGACAAAATGGAGATCCTCCTAGGAGATTATCCAGAATGAACGTTCATCGCCTCTTTATTAGCTTCAAATCTACATAATGTGAATTATCCATCGTATGAATAAAAATAAAATTTTATATATGTTTGTGGATAAATGATGCACTCAAAAATTATCTAGAGACCACACATCCACCACGTTAATCAAGTGATAATATTATAGAATAGAAAACTAAGCCTGAGGTGGCAAGTGAAGAGACAAAGGCACCTTGCACACTAATATCCCCTTCAGCATAACTATAATCAAATAAAAAACATAAAAAACTAATGTATAATTACTTGGGATAAATACCTAATTTATCCAATGGGAACATCTTTATGTTAGTTACTCTTGATCACAAGTACAAGAGATAACAATGGATAAGAACGGGGTGAAAAAAAAAAGATAAAAAACGATAATGAGATTAAGAAGAAGAGAAATATATATTAAAAATGAATAATAATATTAAAATGGATATAAAATAAAAAAATAGACAATTTCTACATATAAGTTCCAATTCTTTGAGAAGGGGTTTGGATACATATTTTTAGGGGTAGGCAGTGAAAGAATTCCCCTAAAAAGTATCCTCTAAATGTTTCCGCAGGGATGTCCCATTAAACTGATGAATTTTTAATAGATGTATTTATGAAATTTTTTCTATAATATATCTTCAATTAACCATAAATATTTAATCATAATTGAGCACTAGATGAAGGAGTTATGATTGTTTTACTCTAAGACATTTAAAATGTCCATGTGCTAGGTCAGATTCCACATCTTCACATTCCCATAACAATATGGACCTCCAACTGGTCGATTCATGCATTGGAGACTTCATAAAAGATATTCCCCACATTATTTATCTTCTCTCCCAAAAATATGAGAAATTTTAGCTGATTTATTAATATATTTTTAATTAATTAATCAATGAAACTGTTTCTTCTTGAGAAGACCCTTCATATTCCACAAGTTTGGAGCATTTAATGAATGCATTAATGATAGTATTTTGATTTTAAACTTATCAAGGACGTGGAATATTGAATTTTGTTTCATCTCCAACTTGAAGTAACTCAATTGGAAGTTTTTATATCTATTTATGCTTCCATTATGGAGGTGGGGTCCATACTATCCGCCCGACATATTTCCCAACTTCAAAGATTTGTTCGGGCCTCTAGATGTTCGAATGAGCCCTTGATCTAGAAGAAAAAGTTATAGGAAATAAATCAAGGATTTTGGAAAATGAATCTAAAAATTTGGAGAAATAATTTAAATTTGACACCCAAAATATCCCTATGATAAAAATCTATCAAAATTCCAGACATAACCATTTTTTGCAGTTAATCTCAAATTACCAGTAAAACCTAAAAGCCTGATAATTACTCATACAATAACACTATGGTTGTATTATAAAAATTTAATTACATTATAAAATATATTAAAATATTGGTTTCATCACTCCCCCACACTTAACCATTGTGCTCTCAGGAAACCATCTTACATCCAAATCAAAATCCACACAAAAATCAAAAAATGAGAAAATATCGATGATCTTATCCAAAATCAAATTTCACCATGCCGCTTTTCTAAACAACAATTCTCTCTCATTTGAATTTCCCACATTTAAATTTTTTAAACCTCAAAAATCTATCCATGGAACAATCCCAACCTACCTCACATTTAACTTTATGTCACTCTTAACTTAATAGAAATTGAATATGGAGTTATGCTCATACATGGAAATTTAAGGTATCAACATTGGCTTGTAAAAAATATCATATCACCAAAACCTGAAACATGAAAATTAATTCAATCAGGATTAATTTTTAAAGATAAATTATGTGGCTTAGGTTTGGTGGGAAAATGATTGAAAATAATTTAAAAGTGAAAATAAGAGGTTGAAACCATAAGTACAATTAATGAATAATAAAGTGAAAATACTAGATGAACCTCACTCAAATCCCCTTGAAATTATGTAACAAAACACCACCCATTTTTTTATGAACATGGTATATAATACAAGAACTGATTACAATGAATTATATCTTCCATGTTATCCCCTTTTTATTGCAAATCTCCAGAAATGCACAACTTTATTTTAATTTTTTTTTATTTTTTTCATAGAGGATGAGATGAAAATTGAATACAATGAATGAATGAAAATCCACACCCTTGATTTCTGAGAGTTGTATGAGTCATCAAAGAACCCATATTGAGAAATTCAATCTTATATCCATTTTTCATTTTTTAAGGATAAATGGATGAAACAAATAAATCACAATGTAATGATGACACGTACCCAATTCCCTTATTATAAACTACCCTAAATGTTAACATATACCTCGCACCAACCATAAATGATATAAATTCCAATGAACATGCACAAAAGGCCCTTCCCCCAAATGAAAACTTGAAATATCCATGAAAAAATACTAAATGTGTTGGTAGTTAAGGAAAAATAGGCTTGTAATGTGGCTTAAAACTATAAGGAAATTCATGGAATCTAAGGGATTATGATTGATAAATGTAACGGTAGGTCTTAGATAAATATGTGGATAGACAAAGTAGTGCCTCAATCATATTAATAACATTTCATAAAATCCAAATATTCAAAAGGAAAAAATCACAAATTATGGTTCTCACACAAAATTCAAGTTTTCCTCAAGAAAGTGTGGGTATTAGAAAGAATATTTCAAAGTGGTTTAGAATAACTTAGAGGACTAGAAAAATATTTTGTGTTAGTATTTAATGGGAAGGGATTTCAAAAATCATTCAAACTCATAAAAATTCTTTAAAATCGAATCCAATGAATTTTTTTCTTATTAATAGTTATTTAAAACCCATTATTTCAAAAATCATTTCAACTCTTTAAAAATCAATTGACGTGTGAAAAAGTGATAAGAATATTCATTAAAGCTAAAAATTCATAAAAATATGAAAATGAAAAATGAAAATCACACAAGAAGAACTAAGCAGGTTGACACTCCCCCAAAACATAAATTTTACTACCCCTTATTTCAACTCAATAAAATATAAATATAAAGGTAGAAATCCCAAAAAAGGAAAGATACAAACTGATATTATTTTTGAAGTGGATTCCTTGAGTTAGGCTCTTAGATATTGCTAATAGTCCTAGAAATCATGAAATAAAATAAATATTAAGAAAAATAAAAAATAAAAAAAATAGAAATGGAAACGAGGATAGAACATGGTTTATACCCCCCATGTGGGTGCTAGGATTTCACTTACCCAAGTCAGGCAGTTATAGTCTATTATCCCCATTCAGAAGGTGGGTGTGGTTTCTTTGAGAATAACCACCACTTGGGACTTTTACCAATGTCAATTAGTAAACACTAAATGTAGAGAACCCCAAAGAAGATAAAAAAGTTCAAAACCTCCAAGAATGAATAAATATGGATTTTGAGTTTTGAAGTGGGAGGGAATAGAAGATATGGGTGATCCTTATTGACTTCTATGGTTTCCTCCTCTGTATGGTTGGAAAATTCACTACTACAAAAACGGGCTTTTATCAGTGCTCAAAACGGGCTTTATCAGTGCTAAAAAAGCACTGATAAATGTGTTTTTATCAGTACCCTTTTAGCGCTGATAAACTGATCCTTATCAGTGCTTTTTTAACACTAATAAAGGCTTCCTTTAGTAGTTTTAAAAAAGCGCTGATAAATGCCCTGTCTACTGCAACAAAAAATTCTGCAGCAGCACACCCAAACAACACTTGTAAAAAATTTAGCATCTCAACAAGTAAGTATACACATAAAAAATTAACACATAAATCATATGGTAATTACACTAAGTATACCCATACACCATTAACACATAATTACGAAGTTAATTAAATACATAAATAATTCAATTCAGAATTCAGGGGGTTGGGGGCTGTTCAGGGGTTTGGGGTGGCTGTCCAAGGGGGGGTAGGGGTGTCCGAGGGGGGGGGGGATGGGGGTGTCCGGGGGGCTAGGGGTGTCCAGGGGGGGGGGTCCTGGAGGTTGGGGGGATGTCCAAGGAGGGTGGGGGTGTCCAGGGGGTGGGGGTGTCTAGGTGGTGGGGGTGTCTATGAGGGGGGGTGTCTAGGTGGGGGGGGGTCCATGGGGGTTTCCAGGGGGTGGGTTGGTGTCCAGGGTTTTGGGAGGGATTTCCAGGGGTGGGGGTTTTCTGGGGGGTGGGGCGGTCCAGGGGGTTGGTGGGGTTGTCCAAGGGGGGTGGGGTGGTGTCCAGGAGGGTGGGATGGGGGTGTCTGGGGGGATAGGGGTGTCCAGGGGGTGGGGGTGTCTAGGGGGTGGGGGGGAATTCTAGGAGGTCGGGGGCTGGCGAAGGGGGGTGGGGTGGTGTACAAGGAGTGGGTGTCAAGGTGGGGGGGGGGGCTGTCTATGGGGTGTCCAGGGGTGGTGGGCTGGTGTCCAGGGTGTCGAGGGGGGGGGGGGGTCCAGGGGGTTTGTGGGGCTGTCCAAGGGGGGTGGGGTGGTGTCCGGGAGGGTGGGGGTGTCCAGGGGGTGGGGGTGTCCAGGTGGTGGGGTGGTGTCTATGAGGGGTGGGGGTGCCGTCCAGGGGGGTGGTGGTTTCCCAGGGGGTGGGGGATGTTCGGGGGGGGGGGGGTTGTCTGAGGTGGGGGGCGGCGGCTGTCCATGGGGGTGTCCAGGGGGTGGGGGTGTCCAGGGGGTTGAGGGGGCTTTCCAGGGGGTGGGGGTGTCCAGAGGGGTGGGGGGTGTCCAGGGGGTGGGTTGGTGTCCAGGGGGTGGGGGCGGTCCAGGGGGTTGGTGGGGCTATCAAAGGGGGGTGGGGTGGTGTCAAGGTGGTGGGGGTGGGGGTGGCAGTCTATGGGGGTGGGGGTGTCCAGGTGGTGGGGTGGTGTCTAGGGGGTAGGGGCGTCCGGGGGTTGGGGAGGCCACAATATGCCTCAGATTGAGACAGTGTTGACTCATACACGTCACAAAGGACCCATGGATAATTATTCTAAAGGATCAACACAATATGAATGTGTTTTGTCATATTTTCATACGTCAGTTGTTGTTTTCACTTAAAATTCTGTCCATTTTAAACAAAAGAGAGACCCTTTGAGTGATACCGGCCACACCGTGTCTCGGATTGAGGTGGGGTTGAATAGTACATGTCATAAAGGACCCATGGATCGTTCTCTTAAAGTATCAACACAATAAAAATGCATTTGGTCAGATTTTAGTAGGTCAGTTGTTGTTTTCACTTAAAATTGTGTCCATTTTAAACAAAAGACAGACACTTTGAGTGATACTGGCCACACCGTGCCTCGGATTGAGGCAGGGTTGACTCGTACACATCCCCAACACACCCATGGATTGTTATCCTAAAATAAAAACACAATCTGAATGAATTTGGTCGGATTTCCATATGTCAGTTTTTGTTTTTTCTTAAAAATATATCCATTTTAAACAAAAGAGAAACTACTTTGAGTGATACCAGCCACATCGTGCCTCAGATTGAGGTGGGTTTGACTCGTACACATCCCCAACGCACCCATGTATCGTTATCCTAAAGTATTAACATAATCCGAATGTTTTTGGTTGGATTTCTGTACGTCATTTGTTGTTTTCACTTAAAATTCTGTCCATTTTAAACAAAAGAGATACACTTTGAGTGATACCGGCCACACCGTGCCGTGGATTGAGGCAGGATTAACTCATACACATCAAAAAGGACCCATGGATTGTTCTTTAAAAGGATAAACATAATCGAAATGTGTTTGTTCGGATTTGTGTATGTCAGTTGTTGTTTTCACTTAAAATTCTGTCCATTTTAAAAAAAAGAGAGACCCTTTGAGTGATACCGGCCACACCATACCTCATATTGAGGCGAGGTTGAATCGTAAATGTAAAAAATGGCCCATGGATCATTATCTTAAAGGATCAACACAATCCAAATGCGTTTGGTTGGATTTTCATTGGTCAGTTATTGTTTTCACTTAAAATTGTGTCCATTTTAAACAAAAGACAGACACTTTGAGTGATATTAGCCACACCATGCCTCGGATTGAGGCGGGGTTGACTCATACATGTCCCCAATACACCCATGGATTGTTATCATAAATGATCAACACAATATGAATGCGTTTGGTCGGATTTCCGTACATCAGTTGTTGTTTTCACTTAAAAATCTGTCTATTTTAAACAAAAGAGAAACACATTGAGTGATACCGGCCACACCATGCCTTATATTGAGTAAGGTTTGACTCGTAAACGTCCCCAAAACACCCATGGATCAATCTCATAAAGGATAAACACAATCAGAATGTGTTTGGTTGGATTTTCGTACGTCAGTTGTTGTTTTCACTTAAAATTTTGTCCATTTTAAACAAAAGAGGGACACTTTGAGTGATACCGGACACACCGTGCCTCGGATTGAGGCAGGGTTGACTTGTACAAATAAAAAAGGACCCATGGATCGTTCTCCCAAAGTATCAACATAATATGAATGTATTTGGTCAGATTTGTGTATGATAGTTGTTGTTTTCACTTAAATTTTTTTCCATTTTAAACAGAAGATAGAAACTTTGAGTGATATCGGTCTAACCGTGCCTCGGATTGAGTTGGGTTTGACTTTTACATGCCACCAATGCACCCATGGATCATTCTCTTAAAGGATAAACATAATCTGGATGTGTTTGGTCAAATTTTCGTACGTCAGTTGTTGTTTTCACTTAAAATTATGTTCATTTTAAACAAAAGAGAGACCCTTTGAGTGATATCGGCCACACCGTGCCTTAGATTGAGGTGGGGTTGACTCATACATGTCATAAAGGACCCATGGATCGTTATCTTAAATGATCAACAAAATATGATTGCGTTTGATCTGATTTTCGTAGGTCAGTTGTTTTTTTCACTTAAAATTGTGTCCATTTTAAACAAATGGCAGACACTTTGAGTGATACAAGACACATTGTGCCTTGGATTGAGGCGGGGTTAACTCGTACACATCCCCAATGCACCCATGGATTGTTATCCTAAAATATCAACACAATACGAATGCGTTTGGTTGGATTTCCATACATCAATTGTTGTTTTCACTTAAAAATCTGTCCATTTTAAACAAAAGAGAAGCACTTTGAGTGGTTCATCATTCTTGCATGTTTCTGGTGCATATCATCTATTAAAATGGGAAAATGACATATTAGAGAAATAATTTTTTATATAATAACAATTAAAAATTTTCTATGAACATTTAGATACAACAATGTTTCATCTTTTGATCCCCTTAACCACTCTCAAAAATGACCACCAATTATACACGTCCCCAAGTCAGATCTTCATGCTATTTGTCTACAATCTGCCATCAGGTATGCGACCCACTCATTTATGAAAAAATATATATCGTCTTGTGAGTATGAGGATTTTCAATAGTCATATTAGTACTAAAAAATTTAAAAATAATGAATTAATAAATAAATTAAATGAAATAGTAGTTGTTTTTGAAAATACCTCTTTAGGGATGCTAGTTTTTTGATAAAAAATTATCTCTTTCATAAATTTACAAACATAATAACCACAATCATTATCATTTTTTTGTTTTGGACACTGCAAAAAAAACTTATCATTAGGAGAATAAGTAACTTGTGTTGATATGTGTTTGGATAGTGAAATTTTATTATATATACCCTGATATTTGTCCAGACGTAGTACTTGCTCGCCTCCTTATGCTTAGCCCCTGTCCTCATTCCTTTTTTAGACGATAATGATACACTGACCTATCATAACAGAATCCTCAGTAGAAGATAATTTAAATTATATTACTTGATGTTTAGACCTAAAACGTAGGATGTAGTGTCTTACAGATTCACAAACTCCATCATGTGTGGTCGGTTTGATGTATATACTTGATTTGAATCCAGAAAATAAATCTTTAGAGTATCCAAGTTTACCACAATTAGCATCCAATGTTGTCTAAAAACACAAAAATTAATAAGTAATAAAAGAAGTGAAAATATAATTGATATGATTTAATCGTAGAGTTTTACCCCTGCATGGTTGGTATTGGGAAGAGTCTATCATCTGTAATATTGCTTTCAAATGTTTTCAGCAAGCCGTTCATTATTTCATTCTTTTTTGATGGCTCCAATTTTTTTAGATGTGTTGATGTGGTATGAGGACTAACGAGTCTGAATTTTGGCTCATGGGAAAATTCCTTCAATTTTTTTTCATATATACATCTGTCAACAATATAAAATGCATTTAGTCATAATTTTCACATTAGATCATCTTTTAGAAAATCATTTCATGAAAATATACCTCATATATATATTTACAACTGTGATGCCTAGCCAAACTTTTTCAAAGATCTCATTTACATTTTCAGCAGCAAAAAAATCTTGACTTTCCTCTCCATATATATTCTTTTCAAAAACCACTATATGACTATTACCACCTCTTAGATTTATATCCACATGAGTCTTTAATTCTAGTAAATTTGGATAGAGAACAAGTGGTGTTATTGTGCTTTTAGTAGCACCTTGGGATCGTTTGGTCGATCCTTTAGATGGTTTTGAGCCGACGTTTTTCACCCCCTTCCATTTCTCCGTCTATAATAACATTCATTGGTTCATACCATTTTTTCATTAATTGTTAAAGGGTTATCTTGAAAAAAAGGAAATAAATACCTCTTTGTCTGCATGTACTCTTACAAGTTGTGACAGCCATGTAATAAATGTCCCAATAGCCTTTTTGACCGTATGAATATCATTGTCATCAAGTAGAATATGTAGCTCTGCATTTGGATCATGAGATACAGTAATCGTCACTTTCAGATGATCTTTCAGAAGTGGTCTATTATGTAGCGTGTCATCTGGGATGTTGAACACTGTATCCCTCGCTACAAGGTGATAGGTGGGTGTTGAAAGATATAAATCACAATCATTATCACCATTTAGAAGATCAGTACAAGAAAAGTATCAATGTTTGTTTGATTCACATTTGATGGGAACAATTATTAGAATATTGATTACCACGACTAAGATTGCTCTTTGAGGAAAATGGGTCACCTCAAAGGTGGTGGGGGTTGGGGCAGGATCTTCACGAGTTGGTTGTTCCTGAGTTGTGTCTTCTTATTTCTTCCCACCCATAAAAGTTTCTAGCAACTCTACCCGCCATTGCAATCATTCTTCAAGAGTTTCTAGTATTTCGCTCATTTGTTTCAATTTTTCATCTCTATCATATGTTTTTTTTCTTCTCAAAATATACTCAGGGTGTCACCCGAAACCCTGAACCTCTGACACGATTGTATTGTTCTGGCTACTTCAAAGTCATCGATAATAGGTCTACATCCGCTACAGGATTATCTGATTCCTGTGACTATTGGATATAGTAAAATAACTAATTATTTTTATGTAATAGCAATTTAAAACATATATTTTTATCGTCATGTCATACTTACACATATTTTACACACTTTTTGTGTGTTCTCATCTACTAGCTTCCCTTCCTTATTCACACGTGCCTCCTTCCATAACACAAGACATGGGATGAAAGTGTCTTTGGTTTTAGACTCATAAATCTACATATAAATATAGAAAGATAATTATGATGTTATTTATTGTCACCTAACAATATTACTGTAAATTTAAAATACGTACCATTTTCTTTTCTAGTGAAGCGTACCCCATCTTTGCTTTACGATAGGGGTATGTTGGTTTTGATGCACGTTCCTTATTTTCAGTACAGAGTTGTTGTTTCATAAATGAAATATTGACAATCACAGGGATGAATACACGTATCCTCAAACAACTTATTATCACCCACAATGTACCTGAAACTTCTCATCCCCATGACGGACAATAAATGCATCTCATGCTTCTCGGGATATCAGGTGAGTGTAGCCAATTGGTGGGTGCGGGTTTATTTTACCTTTGGAATATTTCTGGTGACATCTTGTTAAAATAGTGAGAAAATATAATGACCCATACTTTACATACATTGTTATTACTTCAGAATTGAAGCACACTTATTACTACATATAACAAAACCAAGAAAGGACCATATAGGTATAGTGTCTTTAGAAACTGGGAAACATAAAAAACTGGTTCATAAAGCATCTACTTTGCCTCCCATTTATTTCATCATATCTAGAGTCCCTTTTTAGCATATTCTACTTAATAACCTTCTTCCTGACCTGGGGAAATAAAACATACAAAAGGGTGAGCTCAAATGCTCAGTAAGGGTAAACAAAAGAAATATCAATCACATCATATTCATAAGAACATAACATTTTGGAAATCTTAACCTGCAAAAGGGAGCATAATTTCATAACATGGGATAAATCATAGTAGTGAAATGAAATCCCAATAATCATAACTTAAAACATGAAAATTTGTGGCATACACACATAATCATAGAGAATCATTTCATATTAGTCAAGACTCATTTCCAAGACTATCTTAGTGGACAAAGTCCATTTCAGAACCGAGTCACCCTCGTTTCAGTCCTGTTTCACTGAACCGGTATAACCTACCGTTCCAGCCATGTCTATCTCATGAGATATAGAATATTTACCCATTTCATTGGAGGGAGATATAGTTCCCACCCATCTCATAATGATACCATTCTTATGTGTGCCACAAAATCATAAACCATACATCATTGCATAACCCATGTAATAAAAATGGGATTCTTAAACAACATGACATCATAAAACAATTCATATAAGATAAAGGATTTCATAAAAATAATTCCATCACAACATAATCAAATCAATGTAATAATAGGGATAGAAACAGAACCCTATATTATCTTAGATGGAAAATAATTTTGATAAAACACTTGAACTCCATTCTTGAGGAAAATATCCTTTCTACTTCAAAAACATTTTCCTTTCTTAACATCTCATAAAATTTTAAACTAAAAGAAGTTGATTAAAAATAAACTTGAAAACTTGTAAAGTAAGCTTCTTGGAATTAATTTTTTAAAAATCCATTCATGCCGTATAAGTTAAAAAAAACATTCTTCTCGTACTTTTGTCGGAAAAGTCAAAAAGTACCTCGTACGAAAAACGACAAAAGATTCCTTTCATATCTTTTACTAAAAACTCACCTAAGGGTAAAATTGGATTTAAACAATTGTATATGGTTGGAAATAACATTAAATATTGAGGAAACATGGATGTGGCTGATAAAATACACCCCAGTAAATACCAAAGTATAAACAATCTCAGATAAAATGAGATTGTGATATTTCCCTTACCTTAGGTCCGATATGCTTTGTACGTGTCCGAACCTCCTGTATAATGATTTAAATAATGTTATTGACTTATTCCAGAATCATACATATTTTTATGATATCATATTTGGTCATATTCTTAGCTTCTTAGTAGTAATATTTCATTGCTACTTGTTATTCGGGTGTTTATAACTTTTTGTTCTTATGCGTGTTTTGTCGAATAAATTCTTATTCTTCTCTTTAGGTTATAGATACATAATTTCCAGAATGGTATTAGTGTAATATATATCATATTCATTCATTCAATTCATTTATATAATCATTATGAAATGAAGATCATGTAGAACGAGTCGCATCACATCGTGGAGACGGTATTCCGTACATACGCATGAGTGATGATATCGTTCCTATGATCGTGGAATTGTATTGGAGTGTATGTATACTATTTAAGAATCATTATCACTTTATAATAGTCATATATAGTCATTATTTACACCATTATACCCATCCAAGTAAGGTGGTGGTGGAAAATAGATTACACCACGGCGTGGAGACGGTATTCCGTACGTACGCACGCGCGGTGATTTCTTTTTCCATAGGATGGATAGATGGTGAAATAGGGTTGTTTAATAATTATAATAACATATCAGTATATGAGTGATACTAATGTTATTACTTCATAATGAAACAACTAAAGAACAAGAAGTGGAAGAAGAAATAAAGATGAAAGAATCGGTAACGGACATTACCTCTTGTTTGAAGTGCTTCTTTGAGACCTCCTTTTAGGGCACTAAAATGGGTCTTTGAAGAAGACCAGAACCTCTAGGATGTTTCTAGGGAAGTGGAGAGAAGAAATTGGCCGGGTTTGGCCGATCTTGAAGGCTAAATGTTGTGTGAGGAAGAGAGGGAGGAGATTCCCTTTTATAAGGGAGGAGAGGGGCACCTTTGGAATAACTAAAAATATTATTTTATTATAAAGTTAAGTTCGGTTTTAAATAGCTCCAAATTGATTTATTTCTAAGATAAGGTGGATATGGGTCGAAATTATCTCATCCAATAGAATTTAGACAAGTTTAGGTTCCTATTTTAACCTTATCATTTAGATTTAACATTAAGTTAAATAATTTTACTTTTACCGTGTCTTCTTGTGTTCTTATACTATAAGGTTAATAAACATACTATAACAAGCCAAACGAACCCCAAGTTGTTTATTATTAATATATATAACCTTATCTAATTCATTTTGCTGAACCTTATATTTTTAGGAATAAAATAACAATTAATAATATAATATTTGTTTTAAAAACTATTTTATGTCAATTTTGACACTATTTAGTAATTGATTTTTGTAAAAATCATAACAGAATGATTAGTTCGAAAAACGTTAATTAAATAAATACTAAAATGTCATATTAACCTATAAAATTAGTGGAATTCATAAAAAGTCTCAATTTATATTTATTTGGGTATTTATAACATCAATTATGTCAATATTTTATTAATAAGATAATTACTGCATCATCATTGTGTCATAAATAAATTATATTATTTAATGTCTAAAAATTAAAAATAAAATACCATTATGTAGTAAATCGTTTTATCTTTCTAATGAATATTTATAGTCGAATTTATCTTATGTATAACCCCATATTAAAAATGATTTACTTATTAAACTTTGATTTTAACTATTTTAACCCTTCTTTAAATAAATTAATAATAAATGTCATAATCTAATACAAGTGGGCCTAAATGGTCATATTTTATTTCTAAGGTTGTTTTTGGTCGAATTACACTTGTCCAATAGAATTAGGACATGTTTTAGGGTAATAATAATATCATTTTTACCCTTAATTACCCTATTTACTTTTAACCGTGGTAAAAAAAGTAAAAAGTTACTATTCACCAAACAATTATTTTCATCTCATTGAACCACATTTTACTTACTGACATCAACCGTGTCTCCCGGATTTTCGAAATTCCACTCACAGAAGCGGTAAAATTAAGTTTTATGAAAAATTCAGTTTTTTTAACTACCACTTAGTGGTTTCACTATTCATCAAAAATTGAAAGTTTTCAGAAAAATACCAAAATTTCACCCTATGCTAATTTAGATATTACAAATCCAAAAATGAAGTCCATTTTGAAAAATAAAATTTATAAAATTTTAGAAAGAGGTTATTACTATTCATAACGGCTAGTTTTAATAATATTTTAATAGTATATCGTTGTTTAGTGAAACTCGGTGTTGCGTACGATGCAAGCTATCGAGGAAGCTCGCGATTTCGTGTAAAGCAAGCCAAGAAAGTGTTGTGTGTAAAAAAAGATTCCTTTGATGATTTATATAACATAAAAGTCTCAGGTGTTACATTCTACCCCCCTTAAAATGAATTTCGCCCTCGAAATTCATCACTTTGTAACAAGTAGATGAGGATACCTCTCCTTCATCATATCCTCAAGCTCCCATATAGCTTCTTCTAATTGGTGGTTCCTCCATAAAACTTTCACCAATCGAGTGGTCTTGTTTCGTAGGACTTTTTCACTACGATCCAGAATCTCTATCGGTTGTTCTTCATAAGAAAGATCTTGCTCCAGCGGTACAACTTCTGAGCTGAGTACATGTGAAGGATCAGGTATGTACTTTCTCAGGAGAGATACATGGAACACATCGTGAACTTGAGAGAGATTCGGTGGAAGAGCCAATCGGTAAGCTACCTTCCAAACACGATCCAATATTTCGAAAGGACCGATATATCTAGGGCTCAACTTCCCCTTCTTTCCAAATCTCATAACCCTCTTCCATGGGGATATTCGTAAGAACACTTTATCACCCACTTCAAACTCTAGGTCTTTTATTCGGTTGTCGGCATAACGTTTCTGTCGACTCTGAGCTGCTCTTATGTGTTGTTGAATAGATCTGACCTTTTCTGCCATTTCATCAACGAGATCGGGTCCTAATAGCTTTCTTTCCCCAACTTCATCCCAGCAAGTTGGAGTCCTGCATTTCTTTCCATAGAGAGCTTCATAAGGAGCCATTTGAATACTGGAGTGAAAGCTATTATTATAAGAAAATTCCACCAAAGGTAGGTGTTGATCCCAACCACCTTTGAAATCCATAGAGCAAGCTCTCAACATATCTTCTAGAGTTTGAATTGTTCTCTCAGACTGACCGTCTGTCTGAGGATGATAAGCAATGCTGAAACTCAACTCTGTATCCAGAGTATGCCGAAGACTTCGCCAGAACTTCGAGGTAAATCTCGGATCCCGATCAGATATAATAGAAAGTGGTACTCCATGCAATCTTACCACTTTACATATATCCTGGCAAGCTGATCCAGAGAGAAATCCTCTCTAATACCAATGAAGTGTGCAGACTTTGTAAGACGATCAACTATGACCCAGATAGCATTATTGCCTTTGGATGTTTTAGGAAGTCCTGTGACAAAGTCCATAGTGATTTTTTCCCATTTCTATTCAGGTATGGGTAATGGTTGTAACATCCCCTTAGACTTCTGTCTCTCAGCTTTAACTTGCTGACAAACCAAGCATCGAGAGACATATTTAGCAACATCTCTTTTCATGCCATCCCACCAGAAGTACTCTTTCAGGTCCCTATACATCTTCGTGCTTCCAGGATGAATAGAGAATGAAGAAATATGAGCCTCATCCAGCAGCACCTTCTTTAATTCCGAGATGGGAAGAACACAAACCCAATTCCTGAACTTTATTATCCCATCACAATCAAGGTTGAATTCAGGAACATTTCTCACCTTCTTTGGTAACTCGACATCTTCTTTCTGTGCCACTTTAATCTTCACATATATAGATGGTTGAACATTCATTTGAGAAAGATACAATTTTCCCCTTTCATTATAATTCCAAGATCCATCCTTTGTAAATCAATAAATATTGGATCTTTTGTGATCCTCATCATGGATAAACTAGCATGGTCTTATCGACTTAATGCATCTACCACCTTGTTTTCTTTCCCAGGGTGGTAATGGATTGAGCAGTCGTAATCCTTAATCAGCTCCAACCATCTTCTTTGGCGCATATTCAGCTCCTTTTGTGTGAAAATATACTTTAAACTTTTATGATCAGTATAAATATCACACCTTTCACCATAAAGGTAATACCTCAAAATTTTTAATGCAAAGATTACCGCAGCTAACTCCAAATCATGTGTTGGGTAATTTTGCTCATGGATTTTCAACTGTCGTGAGGCATAAGCTATCACCATATCATTTTTCATAAGAACACACCCCAATCCCTTCTTGGATGAATCACTGTAGATCACAAACCTTTCCCCACTACAAGGCAGTGTGAGCACAGGTGCACTGGATAACCTTGTTTTCAACTCCTTGAAATTCTCTTCAAATTCTTCCGTCCAAACAAACTTAACTTATTTCCGAGTCAACTTGGTGAGTGGATTAGATAATTGTGAAAAATCTTTCACAAAACGTCGATAATATCCAGCCAAACCAAGAAAACTTCGGATCTCAGTCACTATTGTTGATCTCGACCATCTTTCGATAACCTCTATTTTTGCTGGATCCACAGATATCCCCTCTTTTGATATTATGTGACCCAAAAATGAAACTTTTTGAAGCCAAAATTCACACTTGGTAAATTTGGCATAAAGCTTCTCCTTTCTCAGGGTCTTCAATATAATTCTCAAGTGATCTTCATGTTCTTCCTTTCTCTTTGAATAGACAAGAATATCGTCTATAAAGACTACCACAAACTGATCAAGATAGTCTTTAAAGACTCTATTCATTAGATCCATGAAGATAGCAGGGGATTAGTAAGACCAAATGGCATCAATATAAATTCATAGTGTCCATACCTTGTACGGAAAGCCGTCTTTGGTATATCCTCCATTTTGACCCTTAATTGATGATACCATGAATGAAGATCAATCTTAGAAAAGTATTGAGCTCCGCGTAGTTGGTCAAATAGGTCATCAATGCACGGGAGAGGATATTTGTTCTTGATAGTGATCTTGTTATGTTATCGATAATCAATGCAGAGTCTCATTGATCCATCTTTCTTCTTAACAAACAGAATAGGTGCTCCCCAAGGTGACGCACTAGGGCGTATGAACCCCTTATCAAGATTCTCTTGGAGTTGCTTCTTCAATTCCTGCAACTCAATTGGGGCCATTCTATAAGGTGTCTTTGAAATAGGCAAAGCACCCGGTACGAGTTATATTGAAAACTCAACTTCACGATTCGGTGGAAGACCCAGTAATTCCTCCGGAAAGACATCATCAAACTCCCGTACAATGGGAATATTCTTAATCGTGAGTTTCTCACCAACCATTTGATATAAATAACCTTCATTTAGTGGAATCAATACCCATAAAATGGAAGAAATTTCCACTGGGAGGTTATGTTCATCCTTGCATCGATAGACGATCATAGATTGATCTGGAATATGAAACGTGACTTCCCTTATTTGGCAATTGATATGAGCTCCATGTAGAGAAAGCCAATCCATGCTAAGAATCACATCAAATTCCACTATAGGAAGGATCACAAGATTTGCAGGAAGCACTTTCCCACAAACTTCAATCGGAGAAGAATTATAAACTTTTCATGCGACTTTTGTGCCATTAGGTGTTGTCACAGCTAACTCGACATCTAATTGTTGAGGTAATATGGTGATACCCTTAGAAAATTCTTCAGAAATAAAGGAGTGGGTGGATCCAGAATCAAATAAAACATTTGCTACTTTAGAGTGGATATAAAGTGTACCTTTCACCACATCGTTATCATACTCCACATCACTGATAGAAATTCCATGTGACTTTCCTTTGTCTTTAGCCTTAAGAGTTTGTTGACATCGACCATCATCATCAACCCTTGGATTAGGTCATTTATTGGCATAATGTCCCATCTCCTTGCACTTGAAACATTTAAGTGTAGTAGGTTCATTCTCTGTATCCCTTCCTTTGTTTGCATCATTAGACATCTTCTTCCCATCATCGCGGAATTCAAATGCCTGATGAACTTCCTTTCCACATTTAAAACATTTACTTTTCCCTTTAAGATAACCCCCTCCATGTTTCTTTCCACACTCTGAGCATAAGGGAAAGCTCATCTTCTTTTCAGTGTGCTCTTTAGATTTTCCTTTGAATTCCATTTTCCTCTTCTTATCAAACCCATATGACTGATGGGTTACTCCAATCTCCATCTCAACTTTGAGAGCACATCGAACGATTTCCTCGTAGCTATTGAAGTCCCGTATGGATAAGGCCCTTCGAAGACTTGGTTTTAAGCCACTAAAGAATCGATTGATCTTACTCTCAGGTTAGATAATAATACCAGAAGCGTACCTTGAAAGTCTGTTAAAATTTTCTTCATAGGTACCAACAGATTCATCATCCTTTTGCTTCAGTTCAAGAAAATCTTTCTCCATCTTTGTTCAGAGAATACGAGGGAAGTACTTATTAAAAAATTAGTTCTTGAACTCGTCACATTCCATGGACTCAATTTCATCCCTTTGCCTCGTATTCTTAATAAGATTCCACCATTGATCAGCATCACCTTCCAAACGATACACTGCTAAGACGACTTTACCATGCTCAGAACATTGAAGAACTGAAAATATATTTTCAGTAGTACTAATCCATTGTTCAGCAACTAATGGATCAGTAGACCCGCTGAATGAAGGTGGACGCTGTCTCATGAAGGATTCAACAGAATGTTGCTCCTTCCTTTGCTCGTTTGGAAGTCCTACATGATTCATATCTTGAGAAAGTTGTGTGATCATGGCTACAAGATTTTGCATTCTATCTCCCATAACGTTTGGTTGCTCAGGGGGACAATCATTGCATTGCCCGTCTCATTCCACATTAACACGGTTCCTTCGGGTTCCAGCCATTGACTAAAACCAAGAAGAATAGTGTGAGCAACACTAATTATAATAGGAAAACCACATAATCAAGAAAAAAATTTCACACTTAAGGTCTTATACTAGGTTATTCATGGCCATTTCTAAAACACTAAGATTGTGTTCTATGCTTAGACTTATCCTTAGGGTTCTTACTAAGGCTTTCACATCCTAGTTTCCAAAGGTTGACTATACCTTTCCTCTGATACCAACTATAATGACCCATACTTTACATACATTGTTATTACTTCAGAATTGAATCACACTTATTACTACATATAACAAAACCAAGAAAGGACCATATAGGTATAGTGTCTTTAGAAACTGGGAAACATAAACAACTGGTTCATAAAGCATCTACTTTGCCTCCCATTTATTTCATCATATATAGAGTCCCTTTTTGGCATATTCCACTTAATAACCTTCTTCCTGACCCGGGGAAATAAAACATACAAAAGGGTGAGCTCAAATGGTCAGTAAGGGTAAACAAAAGAAATATAAATCACATCATATTCATAAGAACATAACATTTTGGAAATCTTAACCTGCAAAAGGGAGCATAATTTCATAACATGGGATAAATCATAGTAGTGAAATGAAATCCCAATAATCATAAATTAAAACATGAAACTTTGTGGAATACACACATAATCATAGAGAATAATTTCTTATTAGTCAAGACTCATTTCCAAGACTATCTTAGTGGACAAAGTCCATTTCTGAACCGAGTCACCCTCATTTCAGTCTTGTTTCACTGAACCGGTATAACCTACCGTTCCAGCCATGTCTATCTCATGAGATATAAAATCTTTACCCAATGCATTGGAGTGAGATATAGGTCCCACCCATCTCATAATGATACCATTCTTATGTGTGCCACAAAATCATAAACCATACATCATTTCATAACCCATGTGATAAAAATGGGATTCTTAAACAACATGACATCATAAAAAAATTCATATAAGATAAAGGATTTCATAAAAATATTTCCATCACAACATAATCAAATCAATGTAATAATAGGGATAGAAACAGAACCCTATATTATCTTAGATGGAAAATAATTTTGATAAAACAGTTGAACTCCATTCTTGAGGAAAATATCCTTTCTACTTCAAAAATATTTTCCTTTCTTAACATGTCATAAAATTTTAAACTAAAAGAAGTTGATTAAAAATAAACTTGAAAACTTGTAAAGTAAGCTTCTTGGAATTAATTTTTTAAAAATCCATTCATTCCATATACGTTAAAAAAAACATTCTTCTCATACTTTTGTCGGAAAAGTCAAAAAGTATCTCGTACGAAAAACGACAAAAGATTCCTTTCATATCTTTTACTAAAAACTCACCGAAGGGTAAAATTGGATTTAAACAATTGTATATGGATGTAAATAACATTAAATATTGAGGAAACATGGATGTGGATGATAAAATACACCCCAGTAAATACCAAAGTATAAACAATCTAGGATAAAATGAGATTGTGATATTTCCCTTACCTTAGGTCTGATATGCTTTGTACATGTCCGAACCTTCTGTATAATGATTTAAATAATTTTATAGACTTATTATAGAATCATACATATTTTTATGATATCATATTGGGTCATATTCTTAGCTTCTTAGTAGTAATATTTCATTTCTACTTGTTATTCGGGTGTTTATAACTTTTTGTTCTTATGCGTATTTTGTCGAATAAATTCTTATTCTTATCTTTAGGTTATAGATACCTAATTTCCAGAATGGTATTAGTGTAATATATATCATATTCATTCATTAAATTCATTCATATAATCATTATGAAATGAAGATCATGTAGAACGAGTTTCATCACATCGTGGAGACGGTATTCCGTACGTACGCACGAGTGATGATATCGTTCCTATGATTGTGGAATTGTATTGGAGTGTATGTATACTATTTCATAATCAGTATCACTTTATAATAGTCATATATAGTCATTATTTACACCATTATACCCATCCAAGTAAGGTGGTGGTGGAAAATAGATTACACCACGGTGTGGAGACGGTATTCCGTACGTACGCACGCACGGTGATTTCTTTTTCCATAGGATGGATAGATGGTGGAATAGGGTTGTTTCATACTTATAATAACATATACGTATATTAGTGATATTTATGTTATTAATTCGTAATGAAACAACTAAAGAAGAATAAGTGGAAGAAGAAATAAAGATGAAAGAATCGGCAACAGACATTACCTCTTCTGTGAAGTGCTTCTTTGAGACCTCCTTTTAGGGCACTAAAATGGGTCTTTTAAGAAGACCAGAACCTCTAGGATGTTTCTAGAGAAGTGGAGAGAATAAATTGTCAGGGGTTGGCTAAGATTGAAGGCTCAAAGTGGTGTGAGGAAGAGAGGGAGGAGATGCCCTTTTATAAGGGAGGAGAGGGGAACCTTTGGAATAACTAAAAATATTATTTTATTATAAAGTCAAGTTCGGTTTTAAATAGCTCTAAATTGATTTATTTCGAAGCTAAGGTGGATATGGGTCGCAATTCTCTCATCCAATATAATTTAGACAAGTTTAGGTTCCTATTTTAACCTTATAATTTAGATTTAACATTAAGTTAAATAATTTTACTTTTACCGTGTCTTCTTGTGTTCTTATACTATAAGGTTAATAAACATACTATAACAAGCCAAAAGAACCACAAGTTGTTTATTATTAATATATATAACCTTATCTAATTCATTTGGCCGAAACTTAGATTGTTAGGAATAAAATAACAATTAATAATATAATATTTGTTTTAAAAACTATTTTATGTCAATTTTGACACTATTTAGTAATTGATTTTTGTAAAAATCATAACAGAATGATTAGTTCGAAAAAAGTTAATTAAATAAATACTAACATGTCATATTAACCTAGAAAATTATTGTAATTCATAAAAAGTCTCAAATTATATTTATTTGGGTATTTATAACATCAATTATGTCAATATTTCATTAATAAGATAATTACTGCATCATCATTGTGTCATAAATAAATTAAATTATTTAATGTATAAAAATTAAAAATAAAATACCATTATGTAGGAAGTATTTTTAGATTTCTAATTAATATTTATAGTCTAATTTATCTTATGTATAACCCCATATTAAAAATTATTTAGTTATTAAACTTTGATTTTAACTATTTTAACCCTTCTTTAAATAAATTAATAATAAATGTCCTAATCTAATCCAAGTGGGACTAAATGGTAATATTTTATTCCTAAGGTTGTTTTTGGTCGAATTAAACTTGTCCAATAGAATTAGGACATGTGTTAGGTAATAATAATATCATTTTTACCCTTAGTTACCCGATTTACTTTTAACCGTGGTAAAAAAGTAAAAAATTACTATTCACCAAAAAATTATTTTCATCTCATTGAACGACATTTTACTTACTGACATAAACCGTGTCTCTCGGATTTTCGAAATTCCACTCACAGAAGCGGTAAAATTAAGTTTTATGAAAAATTCAGTTTTTTTAACTACCACTTAGTGGTTTCACTATTCATCAAAAATTGAAAGTTTTCAGAAAAATACCAAAATTTCACCCTATGCTAATTTCGATATTAAGAATCCAAAAATGAAGTCCATTTTGAAAAATAAAATTTATAAAATTTCAAAAAGTGG
The DNA here is from genome assembly GCA_963277665.1 of Viscum album. NCBI lineage: Eukaryota > Viridiplantae > Streptophyta > Magnoliopsida > Santalales > Viscaceae > Viscum > Viscum album. Next base: position 476,743,460 of record OY728164.1, on the reverse strand, counting down.
TTATTACTATTCATAACGGCTAGTTTTAATAATATTTTAATAGTATGTCGTTGTTTAGTGAAACTCAGTATTGTGTACGACGCAAGATATCGAGGAAGCTCGCGATTTCGTGTAAAGAAAGACAAGCAAGTGTTGTGTGTAGAAAAAGATTCCTTTGATGATTTATATAACATAAAAGTCTCGGGTGTTACAGAAAACCTCGATGAATACTTCCTGCAAGCCTTAGTACAGAATCCTTATGTAAATTGTCTACTATAAATGTACACTGCAAGAGATTGCGAAGAGTAAGACATTGTTTCATTATTTTACTTTCTAGTAAATTAAAGAAATAATATCATAATGTTACCATAATTTCTTCCCATATCATAGCCTTCAGCCCTGACACAACATGGTTCCATGAATCTATGGCAATCAACATGTGTTGCCGAGTGACAACTCCAATGTAACTACTAAACATAGCCTTATTGGGATTCACATGTTGGCCTCATGAATTCTATCCGATATAAAATTTGATGCCTTTTCTTTTCACCTTAACAACTTTGGCTAACACCTTCAAACTACGACGCACCTGTGTTTTCTACAACGTCGGTCTTTCATTCTCGACCATTTCATCAATATCAACATCATCAATATGTTCATCTGAAATGGTAGAAACAATATGTGATGATTGTTGTTGGACCACAACACTAGAAGCAATAATAGGTTCAGAAACTTGTTGTTGCTCTGCACTATGAGCAGCCACAGCAGGAGCAGCAACAGTCGTAGCAGTAGTAGCTTGAGAGACTTGTTCAGCCTCAAGGTTAGAAGCACCAGAACGTACAGAAGTCATTATCTGCAAAAGTGGTTTAACAGTTAATTTATATTACATAAATTCAGAAATTATAATATGATAACATGAGTTAACAATATCTATATTACAAACAAAACATAACCTATTTATTTAACTCCCTTTCTTTTTTTCAAAGGCTGTAGGGATTTGACACCTTTATCGATTATCCAAATCCCTTCATTGTGGTCTCCTATAACATACAAATAATCATCTACATTGGGACTACTGTGAAATGATTGTGATGTACTACTGAAAGGATCGTCCTCAACTAAATTTTCATCAGACCCTTCAGTAGTTTTGAACAATAACAGAACAATCGACCACTTTCGGTTTGTGGGATCTGGAACATAAAAAACTTATACCACTTGTGATGCAATTATAAACTATTCGTCTTTGTACCCTTCTTTACTAAAATAAACTTTTACAAATCCCTATTAATGTATTTTAACACCACTGTTGTTATAAACCCATTTTCATTAAAAAATCAGCAATTGGAATGTCATATAATCCAACTCCCATATTTGTTTGATAATGCCAAAGTATGACATATTTCCAAAAATTGGATTTCTGTCCTTACTACCAGAAACATGCATCGCTTCAGCCACTAGTGTAACTCCACTACTTTGTATGGTACTATATTTATAATGTTCATTTGTACATAATGTATAAATATTAATTACATAAACATTGTAAGATAATACATACACACTTGGTCCGGCGGCTAGCCATCGAAGTCGTTCTGAAATTGAATTCATATTTTCATTCAACTGCTTAAAAATATGGTCTTCAAACCATATTATAAACTGGTGATTATGTGTGTTTGATAACCATTTTTCATCCCTTGATGGATTCAACTACCTAATAATTTCTTTGTGAGTTTAAATATATGGAGTAACCTCCCAACTATTATGCAAAACATAAAGGTGGGCCTGCTCCCGATCTGTAATACTGATTGTTACAACATCTCTTCCAGAAATTCCGTCACCCTCATTGCATCCAGTGTGATGAGATTTTGGGAGACCAATGCTTTCCACACCAGATAGGTATTCAGTACAAAATGAAATGGCTTCCTCAACAATATATCGCTCCACTATACAACCCTTTGGCCAAATTTGATTTTTGACATACCCTTTCAAAATCTTTATATACCGTTCAACGGGGTGCATCCATCTATAGTGCACATGACCACAAAGTCGAATCTCTCTCACCAAGTGAATCATCAAATGAACCATCACATCAAATAATATTGGTTGGAAGAACATTTCTAATTCACATAATATGATGACAATTTATTTTTCCATAGCTGAAAATCTCATCGGGTCTAAAACTATGCTACATATAGCTTAAAAAAAGAAACAAAGTTTGGTTAATGTATGATGAACATTCTTGGGAAAAATGCAATGTAAAGCTATAGTAATTAGATATTGCATCAAAACATGGCAGTCATGTGATTTCAAACCTTTTGACTTCAAATCATTCATTGAAACAATGTTCTTGATATTTGATGAATACCCCTCTGGAACCTTTACATTATTCAAGAAGTTTCAAAACTGATATCTCTCATCCCTAGAAAGAGTATAAGCAACTGGAGGAAGAAACATTCAATTTTCACCCTTCACAGGATCCAACTCTTCTCGTATTCCCATGTCAAACATGTCCAACCTTGCCTTAATTCCATCCTTTGTTTTTCCAGGGGCATTTAGCAATGTTTTGATAACACTGTCACATACATTTTTTTTTTCACATGCATCACATCAAGAAAATGTCTGACATACAAACAATTATAGTATGGTACTTCAAAAAAAACTGATCTCTTTTTCCAACTGATTTTCATAAGGTTTTTCTAAAATGGTTTACCAAAAACAGTGTTCACATCTTTTACTTTCTCAAATATCTGATCACTTGTTAGTGGAGATGGTGTTGTGCGTTGTTCTGAACTTCAATTGAATGATGTCATCCAAGATCATTACTTACGATGATGAGGTAGAAATCTACGATGTCCTAGAAACATAGATTTCAATGAATGTTTCAACCTAATTGATTTTGTATCTTCTTCACACACGGGACACCCTTGAGTTCCTTTAATGTTATAGCCTGAAAAATTTCCATAAGCAGGGAAATCATTTATTGTCCCATAAAATATCACTCTCAATGTGAATTATTTACTTTTATAAGCATCATATAACATAACACCTGAATCCCACAATAACTTCAAATCCTCGATCAAAGGAGCCAGATAAACATCAATATCGTCACTTGGTTGTTTTGGCCCTAATATAAGCATAGATAACATGATGAATTTCTGCTTCATGTATAACAAGGGTGGCAAGTTATAATTTACCAACATAACAGGCCATGTACTATGAGTGCTGGTTTGAAAACCAAAAGGATTCACTCCATCTATAGATAACACAAGATGAAGGTTTCTCAGCTCTTTTCCAAATTCTGGATACTCATGATCAATTTTCTTCCATTGAGGAGAGTCGTCCGGATGACATAATTTACCATATTTATTTCTTTTATCTGTATGCCACGACAATTATCTTGCAGTTTCTTCACTTAAATATAGACGCCTAAACCCTGGAATGATTGGAAAGTACCATACAACTTTTGTAGGATTAGATTCATCTTTCTAGTATCAAGAAGCACCACACTTTGGGCATTCTATAAGTGATTTTTTCTCCTTGAGAAACAATATACAGTCTTTTGGGAAGGCATGTATTCTTTCATAAATCATACCCATCGAGTGTAGCATTCATTTAGATTCATATGTCCGGCTTGGGAGCTCATTATCTTCCGGGAGCATGTCATTCAATAGAGAAAGTAGTTCCGTAAAACTGACATCACTCCATCCATTTACTGCTTTCTATTTATACAACTTTAGTACAGTTGAAAATGCTGTATATTTAGTGCATCCAGTATATAATGGCGTCTTTGCACAACTATTTAATTTCTCAAACAATTTTGGGCAATCACGGAGTTCATCTTCAATTGTCTTTATCATTTCCTCAATACGATCTTCATCATCATTGACATCTGTAATCACATCCTCCATACGATCTTCTTCATTATCCATATTTGTATTCATATATGATGATCCATAAAATGTAGTTTTATCCCATCCAGTAGCTACATTCACTTTTTCTCCGTATTTATTCCAGCATTAATAACTCTGATCTATTCCGTGACATATCAAATGTTCTTCCAAATCTTCTGGAGTAAGTAGTCTATAATAACAACAGTGTAAACACGGACAAAGGATTTGATAAGGATCCATTGCGTGATCCTTTGTAGACTTGATGAACTCTTTCACTCTGTTTTCATACTCTATTGTCAAATGATTTTCATCCATCCAATATTTATTCATCTCCATCCTATTTTAATCTCAAATATTAGTATTTATGGTTCAAGTACACAAAACAAGACTTCCAAATACAGTAGAAGAGAACCAATTCCTTATAAAAATAGAGATTAATAGAACCTAACCATTTCTAATAAATATTTGGAAATCAATAGAACCAGGATAGACCCCCCATCAAAATAAACACAGTTTCCAAACCCAAAGGGGTTCGAAGGGATAATCACTTGTGTCATAGATGGTAAAACTCACTCAGCATCATCCTCTATGGCTCATCCTCCTCAATTGGGTCAACCCTTCTATGGTCAACTAGCCTATCCTTTTATACCTCCCCAACCTAAAATACATATGGATGAAAACCAGTATCCAGCTCTATAAGTAAAGAAAGTATTCTCATAATCTCTACAATATTGAATTTATTAAATATAATTACTTTAGATTCATTATAGTTTCCTCAAATCACCCCATTCCAAACACAAGAACAATCAAGAATGATACATCTACCACTCCTAGGTCTCTACCCTACATTCAATATCATCATGCCTAATATTTTTGGTAAACTCAAGTTACTTACATTAAATCATAGGGGGTATAATCACTTGTGTCATAGATGGACTCCCATGTTATTCCATATGAATATTTTAACAAATATTATTGACCTACCATCCCATTCAATCCTCATGAGTGTCTAATTCCAAACTCCATATTAAGTGTAATATCAAAAGAATATATATTAATAAATTACCCCACATCCACTTCCCCACTAATCTAGTCATTCTCACACTCTAATGGAAAATTTATTATGCTTTAACCCCTTCTATGTAATCTCATAACCATATATTCAGACATACAAATGTCACAAACACATAAAAACCATATCCACATCACAACCACACATCACATCCTCATCACAGTATGATAACATGAACATGAAGGACATAAACATCATACTCTCCTCCTACAATACACAACCCCCACTATGTATCCTCACCAAATACACATAATCATGTCAAAAAGAATATATATACACTAAAACATAAAATCGTTATAGGTCATATATATACATCTACTGTGAGCCACTACAACTCATACTAAGTGTGAAGGGGGAGAAGGTAAGAGGGAGTGATTCTATATGTGTTCCTTATATAAACTAGATATTGAGAAAAACACTCAGAACCAAATCACCCATATGGATTTCAATCAGGTTACTCGACTCAAGTGGTGGTGTGTAGGAAATAATAAGAAAATTTAATAAGTATATAGTCACACATAAATCTCAAACTAGTGATAATAATCCAATAAACCCAAGAAGTACTAAATATCAAAGAAATTATATGGTTCCACCCATGACATGATAGCTTTAACCTTTTTAGATCAATAGATACACCATGTCCTGAGACCACATGACCAAATAAATTCACCTCTCGAATCTATAATTGGCACTTTGAAAACTTGGCATAATATTGGTGATTCCTCAAGATTTCCAAAACTATTATCAAATTAGGTATATGATCACCCATAGTTTTAGAATAAACCATGATGTCATCCATAAATACCATAACAAAATAGTTGAGATACTAGTGGAAAATCATATTCATCATCACCATAAATATATATGGAGTGTTGGTTCAGCCGAATGGCATAAAAAAATACTCATAATGGCTATACCTACTCCTAAATTAGGTCTTTGGAATATCAAACTCATTGATCCTGAGATGGTGTTAACAAAACTAAATCTCGATCTTAGAGAACCACTCCCCCCCTTTAGAAGATCTAATAAATTATAAATATTGGTCAACAGATGCTTTTTATTGATCATAAACCGATTGAGATTATGGTAATCAACACACAAGCGAAGGGTTACAATGACCTTCTTGGTGAAAATCACCAGTTATTACCAAGAAAACTCACTAGGTTAAATAAAAAATTTGGAAACCAATTCATCCCACTGATTATTTAGTTCCTTAAATTTAACTATTTCTATATAGTAAGATAGAATAGATATTGGTTTTCTACCCATCACCAGGTTGATAGAGAACTCCACCTCTCTCTCTAGTGGTAGACCAAAAAAGACTAATCAAAACACTTTTGGAAATTCAATAGCTAATAGGGGAAGTTCATTATAATAGGCTTCCTACTCCAGTTCAATAGCATAAAAGGATATCATCCCACTCAACTTTGGAAGAAGAGGTATAGCTCGACTAGACCTCAGGTCTGATTCTCTATGGAATACATGGAATTCCTCATCGGGGGCAGTGAAGGACACCCACCGATGATAATAGTAAATCCAAGATTTATTAAAAACTATCCATTCCATTCTGAGAATCACATATAGGGGAATCGTTTTAAGAACAAAAAAATATCATATGATCTAAATCTCTAAAAAAGAGAAAGCATGAGAGGGGAATCAGAGACCTTACTCACTCTTTATCCAGAGAGATGTTACAATCTCTATCACATAATCCATGAGATCTATTATAAATTTTTATAGGTATATATTGAGCTTTGATTTGAAATAATGATGGGAACCAATATCAAATAAAACATACACTAAATAAAAAGAAATGGAAATGGTTCCCCTCACTGTCGCATGACCCACATCAGTTCCTACTGGAGATTAATCCACTACATGAAGTTGTTTCATTCCTAATACATGTTTCTAGGATCCCATTATTATTTAATAATATTACTATGATTTGGTACCTCTCAATATTTATGATTCCATTCCACTACACAGGGTAGTAAAACATATAAAATCCACTTCAAGTGGGTTTAATGTCTGTATGAGATATAAATCTTCAATGCTTCCATGCAATAATGCTTTGATTGATCAATATTTCCAAATTGGAAAAAGTCATTTGGAATTTACTAGACACTACAGATGATCTGGAATAAGTTTTCTATAAAATACCACCACCACTATTTTCACTATGAGGCTCATTCTACTTTCTATTCCACTTATAGGAACCACTAAAACTGCCACTGGGAATATAAGTAACTCTAGTTAAACCTGACATAATAGTCATGCCAATTTCTTCCATCACATCTCTATCTAGAACATCAAAATTTTAGGTAAACTTTAGCATAAATACTTGATATTGGATATCTGATCGAAGACCCATATTAAACCTCTAGGACTTAATATTCTTGTTTGACACCACTTCAAGTAAAAACTGGGCAAGTTTGGAAAAATTATTAGTATATTGAGTCAATGTCTAATAACCTTAGATGAGGTTGAGAAACTCCATGGACTTACCCGATACCATCAAATCTAGATATAATTTCTCCGTAAAACATTTCATGAAGTATTTTCAATCTAAGATCCTATTTAGCTTAACTATAACTATATAATCCCATCATTTCCTTCTAGACCCCCCAGGATTGAATATAGCACACTTTCCATTAGTGGAATATGACATCTACAGAAACTCAAATAGCCTTTAAATATTTCAAAACCAATACGCTTCCTACTAAGGATTATTTGTTCCTTAGAAGGATGGTTATTTCAGATGAATAAAATCCTAGGCATGATCTCCAATATTTTCTCTTTGAGGTTCCACCACTTTAGCCTAAATGGGGGTAGGTGAGGCTCCCTAGACCATAGCTCTGACTATGTGCACTACTTCCACTACGAGGTTCTAGTTGATAGGAGCATTCTCTTTTTTGGGTTCATTAGTAGATCTCTCATAAAGCTTGATTATATGTCTTATTAGGGGCGTGGTACTATACAATATTAACAGAAAACAAGGAAACATTAGTCAAGAGACACAAGAACATCAACTATATCAATTAAAACTCAACTGGGGAACACGAACCTCATATTAGGATTTGGAAAAATTCTAGAATTAGATTAATTAATTCCTCAAAGACACCTTTTTCAACCACCCATGGTAACTTAAAGATCAATACAATAATATCTATTCAGAAACTCACTCATAACCTACTATTTAAGTCCCAAAAATCATATACCTTACCTACCATGTAATATACAACCACATCAATCAACCATCACCCTTATAATCATAGTGATAAATACCCCATACATAGTAGCATGAAAGGGAAAACATATAATAAATTCACACAAAAAGTCATATGTATGACTATTAACCATTAAAACCATAATAGAAAAACACAAAAACCAAATCAGCATTGTTGTCACATCCTTCCAAAGAAGAAAGTTCAAGAAGAGAATAAAGAACAATAGAAAAGGAATTCAACTTAGAGGATCAGAAGTAGGGAACCTTCTGTGATACGTAGGGAGGGGAAGGTGCGACGGCCAGAGGTGGAGGTGCATGGGAGGAGCCGCCAACCGAAGAGAAATGGAGGAGTAGGGTTTGAGGGGAGTAGGATCAAGAAAAGAGGAGGATAAGTAGGGTTTTTGGGTAGGAGTATCCACCAAAGGGGTTCGAGGGGGAGGATTAAGAGAAGGGCTAGCAGCAGAGGTCCGACAATGCGAATATTGGGGGCGGCAGTGGTCTGGTAATGCGATGATCGGGGGGCGATGGAGGGGAGTCGCAGGGTTACAGTACCGCGAGAGCTTTAGGTTTTGATAAACCAAGGACACTGTGTGACCAATTTTATAAAATATGGGACTATGGTTTCATCAGTGCTTTTTTAGTACTGATAAATCATTCCTATATCAGTGATAACATTTTAGTACTGATACAAGCCTTCTTTATCAGTGAGTTTCAAGCGCTGATAAAGGGTCTCTTTATCAGTGTTTTTAGCGCTGATAAAGGTTACCCTATATCAGTGCTAACATTTTAGCACTGATAAAGGTTACTCTGTATGAGCGCTAAAATTTTAGCGCTGATACATGGAATATTTATCAGTGTTTTTGTAGCGCTGATAAAGGGATTCTTTATCAGTGCTAGAAAAGCGCGGATAAAGAATCCCTGTATCAGTGATAAAATTTTAATGCTGATACATGGATTCTTTATCAGCACTTTTCTACTGTTGATAAAGAATCCCTTTATCATCACTAGCAAAGTGCTGATAAATATTACCTATATCAGCGCTAAAATTTTAGCACTGATATAAGGATTCTTTATCAGCAGTTTTTGCTTAGCACTGATATAAGGTGGTGCTTCCTTTGTCCATTTTTGTAGTAGTGATTGTTGTTGAGGAAGTAGTAACACCATCGCATGCTTTTCCAACTCTTTTTATTCAATCATCAATACTTGGGTAGTCTCTTTTTTAACATCCACCGATTGCTCCGTTTGTGATATATTAGAAATTACAAGGAAAGAGAATCCAAAAAACAATTTATCTTGAATAAGATTGAAACTTGAAGAATTAATGAAGAAATTTTCCCTCTTGAGTAATTAATATTGGTAATTGATCTCTTCCGGCATGACCATTGAAAACTCAATCTCAGCAAGTACATCTTCTTCATTATATTCTAAAAAAGAGAGTGGTTGAATTTTTCCAATGATTCATTATCAAGGATTGGAAGATAATGTTTGAATTTATCTTCAATAATGATATTTTAGGATTCTTCCAAAAAATGTTGATCTCTAATGATTAAATCAGCTGACATGTGTACATCAGAGACCTCCTTAACCAATGGATGAGTGTGGGATGATGTGATTAATTTCTTTAGAATATCCTTCTCACCCACCTCAGATTAATTAACATAAAAACAAAAATTGGTGAGACATATTTAACCACTTGTTCTGATTCAGGTTGCGACTTAGGTTCAGATTGCTCTTGGCATTTTTATACATATTCAAAAATCAATTCTGTTTGGATTTCCAGATTTTACACTTTAACACTAATCCTTTGAAAATGAGCATCAAGATCATTAAAAACATTTTCTCGCACCTAATATTATTCAGTCAATGAATAATAACTTGAATTAAAAGACATTAGGGACAAAGATATTTTTTACGTTTTTTTTAATTTTTGATTTTTGGTGTTTTTTTAAATAAAATAAAAATTATTTACAAAACGTGAATAAAAATAGTGAATGAAATCCACTTGGCTCCCTCGAAGAAGTTCCAATTTGATGAAGCATTATTTTGCATGCTCTCAAAAATACTTATAACTAAATTCAGCATATGGGCTAACCTAGGTCGTTCTCTTGATGAACTATTACGATCAATCAATCACTACTTATAATTTATTTTTTTATTTATAAAATAAAACATAAATAAATGTATGTTTGAGAAATGATAATTTAAGATAATGAAAACTAAAAATGAAATACAAAATGATGATAAAATTAATGTAGACAAAATGATGCTAGATAGAAAGGAGATACTCCCAAGAGATTATCCAAAATAAACATTCATCGTCTCTTTGTTAGCTTCAAATCTACTTAATGAGAATGCTAATTAATATGAATAAACATCATATTATACCTATGGTTTTGGATATATAATGATCTAAATGATCACCAAGAGACTAAAAATCCACCTCCTCGATCAAAGGACAATATTGTCATAGAGAAAGCTAAGCCTCAGGTGGAAAGTGGAGACACAAAGGCATCTTTCCTACTAAGACCCCATAAGACTAACTATAAGAAAATAAGAATCATAAAACATTAATTTATAATTACTTGGTTTCAAAACTGGATTTATCCCCCGATAACTTCCTTGAGTTAGTTCCTCATGATCATGAGTACAATAGATCGCAGTATAGAAGAATATGGTGGAAAATGAAAGATAAAAAAATGAGAATGAGATTAAGATGAAGAAAAAAAAATAATAAAAATTAATAATACTATTACAATGGAAATAAAATAAAAAACAACATAAAATGGCCACATAGAAGTTACAATTCTTTAAGAAGGTGTGTGGATACATATTTATAGGGAGAGGAGGGGAAAGAATTCACCCAAAAAGTATCCTCCAAATTTTTCTGCATGGATATCTCACTAAATTTCTGAATTTGAAAACATTGTATTCATGAATTTTGTTCCATTATATCATATCCATTCAACCTCATAATTTTATCGTCATTGAGCACCAGACATAGGAGTTATGTCCATTTTACTCTGAGATATTTAATCTATCCATGTGCCACAACAGATTCTACATCTTCACATTCCCACACCATTCTGACCCTCAAACCGGTTGATTAATGCATTAAATCCTTAATAAAGGAACTTCCAAAATTTATTTATCATCTCTCCACAAAATATGATACATTTTAGATTATTTCTTCATATGGTATGAATTACTTACTCAATGGAACCGTTTCTTCCTGAGAAGACCTTTCATATTCAACTGCTTTGGAGCATTCAAATATTGCCTTAATGATAGTATTTTTACATGAAACTTATCTAGGACCTGCATTATTGAATCATATTTCATCTCATTCTATAATTATCTCAATTGGATTTTTTTAGCTTGATTTATTCTTCCATACCATAGGTGGGGTTCACGTTCTCTATCCGGAAAATTTCCTAATTTAAATGATTTTTTCAGGCCTCTATATGCTCCAATCAGCCCCTTATCCTGAAGAAAAAGTTGTAGGAAATAAATCAAATATTTCAAAAAATAATAATCACAGAATTTTGAAATTTAATTTAAATTTAATACCCAAAATAACCCTATCATAAAAATCTGTCAAAATTCATATTTAACCATTTTATGCACTTAAGCTCAAATTACTAGTAAATCCAAAAAAATGACAATTACACATAAAATAACACTATTATGGGATTATAAACATTTAATAATAGTGTAAAATGTATGAAAATATTGGTTTAATAACTCACCCAAACTTAACCATCACACTCTTGGGTAATTATCTTACATCCAAATCAAAATTCACACAACAATAAAAAATGTGAAAATATCAATGATCTTTTCAAAAATAGAATTTCATATTGTCTCTTCCATTAACACTAATTCTCTCTCATTTTCATTTCCCAAATTTAAAATTTTTCAAACTAAAAAATCCTTCAATGACACAATCACAACCTACCTTACATTGAACTTTATGTCACTATTCACTCAAGAGAATTTGAATATGGAGTTATACTCATACTTGGAAATCACATGTATCACTATAGGATTGTGAAAATTATCATATCTACACAAAATGAAACATGAAAATTAATTCAATAATTATTAATTTTTCATAGTAAATTCTTTGGCTTGTGTTTGGTGGGAAAATGATCAAAAAACATTTAAAGGTGAAAAGAGGAGGTTGGACTCTTAACTAAAATTCATGAATAATTAAGTAAAAACACAGGATGAACCTCACTCAAATCCTCTTGAAATTGTGTAACAAAACACCACCCTTTTTATGACATGTTATATGATCCAAGAAGTGATTAAAATGAATGATATCATCCATGTTCTCCCCTTTTTTTTAATGCTACAGAAAGGTACAACTTTATTTTCATTTTTAATTTTTTTCCATGGAGGATGAGATGAAAATTGAATACAATGAATGAATTAAAATTCACACACTTTATTTTTGGGAGGTACATGAGTCACCAAATAACATACAATGAGAAATTCAAGATCATCTCCATTTTTTCAATTTTTTTGAAGCATAAATGGATGAAACAAATAAAGCACAATTAAATGATGAAACATGTGCAATTATATTATTATCCACTTCCCAAAATGTTGACACAGACCTCACACAACCCATAAATGATACAAATCCCAATGAAAACACAAGAAAGGCCCTTCCTCCACACTCAATCTTGAAATATACAGGCAAAAATACTAAAAAGTGCGGTTAGGTAAGAGAAAATCAGATTGTAATGTGCCTTAAACCTATAAGGAAATTCATGGTATATAAGGTATTATAAAATATAAATTTAACGGTAGGTATCAGGTAAATATGTGTCTAGAAAAATCAGCGCCTCAATCATATGAAAAAAAATTCATAAAATCCAAATCTTCAAAATAAAAAAAGCACAAACTCTGATTTTCACACAGAAATCAAGTTTCCCTCAAGAATGTGTGGGTACTATGAACAATATTCCAAAGTGTATTAGAATGCCTCACAAGACTAGAAAAATATTTTGAGTCAGTGTTTCATGGGCATGGATTTGAAAAAATAGCGAATCTTATAAAAATGATTGAAAAATAAATTCAGCAAAAAAGTTTACATATCAAAAATCATTTAAAATTCATTATTTCATAAATAATTTCAACTATTTAAAAATCAATTGATGTGTGAAAAGTGATAAGAATATTCCTTAAATCTAAAAAATCCTAAAAATAATAATGAACAAAATGAAAAATCACACAAGAAGAAATAATACGGTTAACACTCCCCCCCCCCACTTAAATTTTACTACCCCTCATTTCAACTCCAAAAAAATATATAAATATGAAGATAGAAAATCCAAGGGAAGGAAAGATACAACCTGATATTATTTTTGAAGTGGATTCCTTGAGTTAAGCTCTTAGCTACTACGAATAGACCTACAAATAATGAAATAAAATGAAGCATAAGTAAAATAAATAAAAAATAAAGGGAACGGGAATATAGGATAGAACATGGTTTGGACCCCCATGTGGGTGTTAGGATTTCACTACCCCTATTCAGCAGTTGCAGTGGATTATAACCAATCAGAAGGTGGGTGTGGTTTCTTTGAGATGAACTACCACATGATACTTTTCCCAATGTCAATTAGTAAACATTGAATGTAGAGGACCCCAAAAAAGATAATAAATTTCCCAACACCCAAGAAAGAATAAAGAAGCAATTTTAGGATTGAAGTGGGAGGGAATAGAATATAGGGGTGATCCCTATTTAATGATGTGGTGTCCTCATCCACATGGTATGAAAATTGTTGTTGAGGAAGTAATATCACCACAACATGCTTGTACAACTCTTCTTCTTCAATCACCACTACTTTGGTAGTATCTTCTTAAACATCTATGGTCTGATCCATTTATGTTTTATTACAAATTTTAATGAAGGATAATTCAAAAATAAATTTAATTTGAATAAGATTAAAACATGAAGAATTAATGAGGAAATATTCCCTTTCGAGTAATTTATTTTGGTAATTAATCTATTCAGGCATGACCATTGGAAACTCATTCTTAGTAGGTGAATCTTCTTCATTATCTTCTAAAGAAATAGAGGGGTATAAAGGCTTTGATGTTTCATTATCAATGATTTAAAGATCAGGTTTCATGTTATCTTCAACAAAGCTATTCCAAGATTCTTTCAAAAAATGTTAATCTCCCATGTGTGAATCAACAAGCATGTGTACATCAGAGACCTCTTCAAACAATTTATGAGTGTGGTATGATGTGATTAATTCCTTTAGAAGATCTTTATCACCCGCCTTGGGTTCCTTAACATAAAAAATCATTGGTGAAATCTCTTTCACTAATTTTTCTGATTCAGGTTCTGGCTCAGGATCGAGTTTATCTTGGTATTTGGGTAAATATTTAGCAATCAATTCTGTTTAGCTCTATTGATTTTACTGTTTATCATTAATCCATTGAAAATGAGCATCAAGATCATTAAATTTTTTTTCCTAGCACATGATATTGTTTAGTCCATGTATATTAATTTGAATTAAGATACATCATGAAAAAAGATTTTTTTTTGTGTTTTTTTGAAATTTATGATTTATTTTGTGTTTTTTAAATAAAATAAATATTATTTACAAAATTTGAATAAAAATAGTAAATGAAACAACTTTTATCCCTGGTATTGATGCCAATTTTCTTAAGCGTTCTCTTTCATGCTCTCAAAAATATTTATAACTAAATGAAGCATATGGGCTAACCTAGGTTGTTCTCTTGAGGAGTTGTTACAGTCAACCAATTACTACTTATAATTCAATTTCATATATATATTTTTTGTGAAATAAAACTTAAATAAATGGATTTTTCAGAAATTAGGATGAAAGATAATGAAAATTAAATATTCAATTCATAATGAAGACATAATAAATGTAGACAAAATGATGCTAGACGGAAGGGAGATCCTCCAAGGATATTATTCAAAATGATCCTTCATCACCTCTTTGTTATATTCAAATATAATTAATGATAATTATTCATCATATGCATAAAAATACTCTTATACCTATAGTTGTGGATATAAAATTCACTCAACGATCATTGAGAGACCGCACATCCACCTCCTTGATCAAGGGATAATATTGTAGAAGAGAAAGCTAAGCCAAGGGTGGAAAGTAGAGACACAAAGGATTCTTGACCACTAATATCCCCCTTAACCTAACTATAATAAAATAAAAAATATAAAACATTAATGTATCATTACTTGGGTTCAACACCAAATTGAGCCCCTTGAAACTTCCTTGGGTTAGTTACTCATGATCACGAGTATAACAGATCGCAGTAGAGAAGAACGAGGTGGAAAACAAAAGATAAAAATTATAATGAGATTAATAAAAATAGAAAATTATTTTAAAAATTAATAATACTATTTCAGTGTAATTAAACTAAAAAACAATAGAAAATGGCCACATAGAAGTTCCAATGCTTTGATAAGGGGTGTGTATGCATATATATAGGGAGAGGAGGTGAAATAATTCTCCTAAAAATTCTCCTCTAAATTTTTCTATGTGGATATCCCATTAAATTGATTAATATGTGAAAAATGTCTTCATGAACGTTGTTCCATAACATCTCATCCATTAAACCTAAAAAATCCAACATCATTGATCATCGAAGGATGGGGTTATTACCATTTTACTTCGAGACATTTAATTTTTCCATGTGCCACATTAGATTCCACATCTTCACATTCCCATTACAGTATGACCCATCCACCAATCCATTATGGTGGGGTAGCCTTAATAAAATTTGTTCCCCATTTGATTTCTTGTATCTCCACAAAATATGAGACATTTTGAGCATGTTCATTAGGTGGTATGAATTAATTACTCAATGGAATAATTTCTACCTGAAGAGACCTTTCATATTCCACTTGTTTGGAGTGCTAAAATAATTCCTTAATGATAGTATTTTGACATGAAAATTGTCAAGGACACGAATTATTGAATCATATTTCATCTACAAGTATATGTAGTTCAATTTTAGGTGTGTATATCAATTTATACTTTCATATGTAGGTGGGGTACACGCTATTTACCCGAAACATTTCCCAAATTAAATGAATTTTTCCAGGCCTTTAGATGCTTGAATCAGCCCCTAATATATAATAAAAAGTTGTAAGAAATAAATCAAAGATTTAAAAAAAATAATCACACAATTTTAAGTAATAATTTAAATTTTATTCCCAAAATACCACTATGATAATTTTTTTTCAAAATTATAGATTTAATTTTTTTCATTTAAGCTCAAATTACCACAAAAACCTAAAAACATGACAATTACCCATAAAATAACGCAATGGTGAGATTATAAACATTTAATTATAGTATAGAATGTTTGAAAATATTCGTTTCATCAACATGAATTGGTGTTACTCATGCCTTTATGAGTAAATGATTCAATGTTTCCATTCATACTCTTTATATTAATGATTTCTATTTTAATGATATGATGTTTATGATACACATTTATTTTTCACATATTATACACTTTTTAAATCCACTTAATTTAATGGGTTATTCTTTCAGATAAATTATTATGAAACTTGTATCTTTTTTCATAGGTAATGATATTATTACTAGTTTATGACACCCATTTCATTTCATGGTTTATAATTTGATTATTTACGATTTTTTTCACACAAGTATATATTATTTCCTTGTGAGATGGGTTGGAACTATATCCCCCTACAATAAATTTGGTAAATATTTATATATCATGGTATAGACTAATATGGTCTTGAGAGTAATCCTTGACTACTAATACGGCCACAGGAGTGAACCATGACTACCGTAATGGTATGAGGAGTGAACTCATGCTACTAAGATGTCAATTGGAGTGATCCGTGAGTACCAATATGGTTTGGTTAGTGAACCCATACTACTAATATGGTCTTGGGAATCAATTACTTGGATACTATGGAAATCATATAATATGATTATGTGTTTTCCACAATTCCATGTTTTATTCCTATGTTATGATTTCATGGCTTATGTTCTTTATTTGTTTATGATTCATGTCTTATTAACTACTATTATTTATACCATGATTTGTGTTTATGATATTTGATACGTATTTTATGATCAAATATTTTATTGATCTTGTTCTTATACCCTTATGCTCATGATTATGCTTACATATCTCCCTTTTTTACTCTTATTGAGCGTCTGAGATCACCACTTTTTTTGTTTCCTTTACCTATTTAGAAAGATATGTATTATGTTTGATGTGTTTAATAAGGGTACTAGTAAAGAATAACCTAGTGGGAGATAATTTAGATCACTTATATACTACTGTCTATGATTAGATGTTTCCAAAGGCACTAGACTAATACAGTCTTTGGGCGTCTCTTGGTATAATGTTTTAAGTATTCCAAAAAAGTTAGGTAATGTTAATATATGATTAGAATGGTTCAATATAGTTGGTATCATAGAAAATTTTTAGACAACCTTTAGAAATTAGGATGATAAAACCATACTGACAAATCTAAGGACATGTCTAAGGATAAGTCTAAGGATAAGGAAAGGTATAGGAAAATGTCTTAGAATTTTGGTAAAGGATAGAGTGAGTGGAGTCCAATAAATACATCCCTGTCTAGATACCACAAGTGGATGTGGATCTGGAATAGATGTACCTAAGAGTAACAACTCTGAAAATATGTCTCGGTCTCAACTCATGGTAATATGGTACACTACAATGAGCTTTCCTTCACACCTTTTTTGACACTCCCAGGGGATATGCTTTGGAAATTAAAAAAATATTTATGAATAATCATGAAGGATTTAAATAGAAGAAAACTATGAATAATCTATGATAAACTAGAGGTGTCATTGATAAAATATTAGGTGTCATGATTTAGACATCCTATAAGTAATTTTTCAAGATTATGTGGTTTCCTTCTATGATATGTGTTTCTCACCCTTTGTTTCTGGTTTTAGTCAATTGAGAGAACTTGAAGGAACATGGTTAACAATGAATATTTTAGATTTGTAAAGTATAGTCATTATTAAAATCTATTTCCCATGTTGAAATATCATAAAGATAATCAAGAAAGTGGTATGTGTATTGGTTATACTTGTGAAGAAAATGAAACCACAAAAGACATGTGTGAGGTATGTGATATTATTCTAGCATTGTTTACATTAAACATGAGAAGAATGATTAGTTCAATGTTAAGGAACCTTTAGACCTGATTCATATTTCATATTATAATAGAGGTATTAAAGTATATTTTTATGAATCCAGAGTAATGGTTTAAGAATAAAGTTGGATTAATGATGTATTTGTGTTTTTTAATTCAATGATTATGTTATATGAATCATGAAATATATAATATTTTTCTTTTAGTTTTCATCATGTATTAAAAGGGATATGTTGAATGGTGATTATGATTTAGAAAATTGATATTTTTATTAAGGTAAGGTAAACCTTAATGTGATAAACATGTTGAGAAAATTTTTTTTAGGTTGGATAAAGATATAATTGATTTGGATAAAGTAAACTGTGTAGAACTGATTACCCTCGATCTAATTTTTTATTTGTCCACAATGTTGTCTATGTCATAAAGGATGATGTTTAAAACTTATTGGATTTAATTAATATATCTAGTAACCTTTTCAATAAATAATAAATCATGTTTTATAAAATTTTTCATGGAAATTAATGTTATTACCATGTTTCAATAGAATATACGATGAGGGTATTCACATTTTTAGAATGTGACAACTGAGAGATACTTTTTGATATAGGTAGTATCAATGTTAAGCTGATTAAGTGTCATTATTTCAAATGTTTTATGTTTTATAATTCAAAAGGATATAAGGTTAAACCTTTATGGAATGTTTATGTTGGAAATATAATATAGTTTTTGAGATTAAAGCATTATCACACCACATGAGTATTTATGCATATTTTATAACCTTCTCTAAAAATCTTGTGTTGATGGTAACTAAAGAGACATGGGATGAATTATTATGGATCTCATGATCTATTATTACTTTAGGAATTAATAATTCTCCTTCATTTATTAGGTTAAGAGATAAAGTAGAAGTTTATCAAAACATTATCAAATGGAGATATTTTAATTATGAAAGGGAATTAAATCATACAAGTATAACTTCTCATGAAAATTATTTAACCCTATGGAAAGGATCATGAAACCAAAAAGGTTATCCTAGTATCTTATTCTAAGATGAATAAAATATTCACTTAGATAACGATAGATTTATTTCTTTTTTATTATTAACTTTCTCATGACCATGTTCTCTATCACTCTCCTCAAGAACTTGAATGTTATATTTCTCTTCTACGTCCATGTTTTCACTTTCCACCTTTGTTCTCGTACATGGAAACCCAACTATGTGTTACTCTGGGTAACCATTATGGTTCGACATTTATTTTTTTAATGGAATTTTTAGTGTTCATTTTTATGATATTGGTTTCTATTGAAGGAGCTTTAATGAATTAAACCATTGATAACTGAGACATATTTCGAGGGCGAAATTAATTTTAAGGGGCTAGAATGTTACACCATGAGTTTCTATTGACCATTTTTTTCTTGAATGCATTATTTTTCATTTATATCTTGAATTTCACTAAGTCAAACATTTCTTTCACATAAAACCATATCTACATATATTTCACACAACATGAACTCAGCGTATGTTACATGAAACACCGACTAGGCATACGTTACAGAAACACTAAGTTTCTATGAAGAAATTTTTATGTTATAATTAATTAAATGAGATAATTTTATCCTAGAAATTAAATATTTTAATATTAATAGTAATAAATAATTTTCAAGATATTGTTTATAATTTTTTTATTTAAATAAAACATTTTTTCAATGAAAGATATAATTTTTTGTAATGTCCTTATATGTACAAAAATACTATTTTCTAAAATGAACTCCTTTTCATGTCCTTTTGTGAAAAATGATAAAATAAATTTTATAAAATTTGATAAATATAATTTGATAAAATAAAATTCATTTATGAATATGTGATGTCAAAATTATCTTAGGTTTAATTTGTTAGATTTTTCTAAGACACATCATTTTTAGATGAATAGTGTAATATACTAAATTTTAATTAAAAATTTCATTTTTTATCTAATTTATTTATAAGATTAAATTATGTTTTTAATTGTTTTAAAATTTTAAATAGATAATATTTTTATCAATTAATGCAAATTAAGTCATTATAACCAATTTCAGTTTGAAATTGAGAATAAAAACCTAGCAATCTTTTGGATATTTTTACTTTAAAATCATGTATTGTCGTCCCAACCACAGGATTAAATTTAAATTAATTTATACCACATATATGATTGGAATATAGATAAATTGATTACATATTTGGAATTATAATAATTTCTAATTTCTAGTAAGGTTAACTTAATTTTTGACCAAATAAATTAGTGAAAGTATTTAAAATTAATTACATCGATTAAGGTAAATTTAAGCATAACCAAGAAAAAAACCTAAATATTAAGGGACTAAATGACATAGAAACATGTAAAAAAGTAATTTTATGACCTTATTTAGTCCCTATAATAACCTTTATATAATTTCTTCCATTATTGGATCCACATTTTCTGGGAATAACATAGGTGGAATTACCTTTCCCAAAATTTATAAGAATTCCAATCCCCCTCCACTATAAAAAGGCCCCCTCTCCTCTCACTTCTTCACACATATTAAAAAACTTAGGTTCTGCCAATATCTCATAACATATCCTCCCAAAACCATCCCCTAATCATTGAATCCCCTTTTTGGCTAGAAATCCTTCCAAGGTGTCCCTTTGGTGCAAACCAAAAGGATTTACCCGATTAAGTGGTAAGACCCTCTCACAAGCTCCTTTACCTTTATTTACATTCTACACTACCAAAACTCTTATTATTACATTCCTATATAACAAAAACAGTATCCTAAATATACATGGATGTTTTATGAAAAGGGTTTGAACTGTAAATACACACACTTCCATCTAATGGGTAATGAACATACTGTTTACTTGTACGACGAACTACCATCTCACGAAACAATGATTGATCATTTTTCCTTCACCACCTCTCATGGTGGAAATTATGATGGAAAATATATTTATATATGATATATATTTTATTTATAATGTATTTATTTATCTTTAATTTTTATTTGGAACAAACCTTTATGATTTCAATATTGTGTAAATATGATAATTTTGTCTGAGCAAGTGTGGATTAGCGCCCCCTCAAAGTGATGTGATTCGTTCACACGTTAAATAAAATTTATTAAGTATGAGTTTATAGAAATTATATGATATATATGAAATAATAATTCTACTATAATTATATATACATATATATATATATATATATCATTTACTCTCTTTCTTTCAATACGACAATAAAACAGAAACATTGTTCATGCATACATACGACCTATCGTTTCCATGAACGGCGTATTCCATTGTATAAATATATATTATATGGATTATCATAAAAAACATATAATTCATATAATTAATATTTTTATCATGAATTAAATTCTGTAAATCATGATATAATTATAAGTACTAATGATATAAAAAATTATGACACATGTGAAGAACAAAGAAGATAGTACCCAAAGTGAAATCTTAACATATAATTGTTAAAACGCGGGTAAAATGAAGTCATAATAAAATCATATATGGTATTATAGATAATAATATGGTTATGTTATAGATTTATAATAAACTTACATTTATTATATAGGAATTTGTTATGAGTATGATGAGAGTCAAGACACATGGTAAGAGAATTTCATCTCACTTTTTATATATGTGAGATAAATAATATATTCAACACTATTTTCTTTTTTGTGGTTTATATAAATCCCATGAATGTATTATATTATTATTTTTATTATATTTATGGGTATTTACATATACATTATATGATATTTCTTTCATGGGTTTAATGTTTCAAAAGTTACCAAAACGGAAAGAAAATTTTGTCTCAATTTTCCTTCTTTGAGACACATGTTTTGTTATACACCTACATTATTTTTAGTGGTGTAAATAACTATATTTTGAATTTTATATCATGAATATAATTATTTTAATTATATTTTAATCTTCAAGTAATTTCACTTTCTTATATGGGGAGTCTGATTCAAAGTTAACAAGTGGTAAGAGTTTATTAAAACAATCTCATCATTTATCAAGATTTTTTATGATTATGATTTCATTGTTGAAATATTATTATACATATCTCATGAACTATCATGAATATTCTTAAACTATGTTTATTAATGTTATATCTAAGTAATTGTACCATTTATCCATACTTTGGTGCATAATATGATCAATAAAGTGTTTTTAATAAATTCTGAATTTACCTCTCTCTTCGGTCGTAAATATGTGTTCCTTTAAAGACATGTTTTCTAAAATGTTTCCAAAATATTATAATATTATACTATAATATTTAAATGATAATTTTACCCATGTTTTAAGTATAAAAAAACTATTTATAATAAATATTCTTATTGTTTTTTGATCAAGATAGTTGTATGAACTTTTATGGTAAAACGAAATGTTTAGCATGTATGAATATACCCCCCATCATGACTGTAATTTACTTAAATATTCCATTATAAGTTCACAAGTTTATTTTTATGGAAAAAATGTTTTCTTATTATTCTCTAAATTCTTTTCTTTAAATTTGTTTTTAGGGAAAGGGATCTCAAAATAATTTCAAGCTCCATTCATAAGTTTTCAGGAAAAATGTTTTTCAAAAAATTTTCAATATTCTTTCATAAGTTATCATGTAAAATGGTTTTCAAAAAGTTTTTAAGATTTATTTATAAATTTTCAATGTTTTTTAAAATAAAATGGTTTTTATAATGGTTTTAATGTTATTTTATATGTTTTCAAGGAAATTTTATTTCAAAATGTTTTCAAGTTTGTTTAATATGTCTTCAAGCAAAAAATGTTTTCAAACTATTTTAATGTTTTTTTATAAGTTTCCAAGGAAAAGGGTTTTCAAAATATTTCAAGTTTCTTTACTAATAAGTCAAGGAACAAAAGTTTTTTATATTATTTCAAGGGTTCTTTATAATTATTCAATTTATTTTCAAAGGAAATGGTTTTCAAAAGGTTTTATGTTTTAAAAAGAAATTTTCAAAGAAGAAAGGATATTTTACTCAAGATTTTTTTTAAATATATATAAAAATTATTTCACATAATATATTACATCCATTGGTTTTAATAATTCATTTATATTAAAATGATTCAATGTTCCCATTCATACTCATTCTATAAATGGTTTATGTTTTTATGGAATGTTTTTTATGATAGTCATTTCTCTTTCACAGGTTATATTCTTTTAGAACCCTCTTCTTTTCACGGGTTATGATTTTGATGAAATGATAATGCAACCTATATATATTTTAGGGGTTATGATAATATTAAATGTTTATGACACCTATTTAATTTCATGGGTTATTACAAGATTTTTTTTTTGATTCTGGGGAACATGTATGTATGATTTCATTTTGAGATGGGTGGGAACTATATATCCCTCCAATACATTGGGTAAAGATTTATATCTCATAAGATAGACTAAGATAGTATTGGGAGTAAACTTTGACTACTAATATGGACATGGGAGTGAACCATGACTACCAATATGGTGTGGGGAGTGAACCCATGCTACTAAGATGGTCTTCGCAGTGATGCCTTGGCTACTATGGAAATCATATTACACACTTACGTGTTTTACACAATTCCATGTTTTATTGCAATATTATTATTTCATGGATTTTTTTCTTTATTTAATTATGATTCATGTCTTCTGAACTTACAATCATTATGAAATTATTAATGTTTATGATATTTTATATGAAGGGTATGGTATTCTATTTTCTTGATCATGTTATCATACCCTTATGCTCATGATTATGATTACATGTCTCCCTTATTTACCCTTACTAATTATCTGAGCTCACCCCTTTTGATATTTCCATTACCAAGTTATAAATATATGTGTTATGTTTGATATGGATAACAAGGGTGATAGTCAAGAAGAATCTTTTGGGAGATAATTTATCTCACTTCAGTACCGATGTTTATGTTTCTATATTTCCAAAGGCACTAGACTAATATGGTATTTTGGAGTATGTATATATAATGTTTTATGTAGTCCGAAAAAGTTATGTAATGTTAATGTATGAGAATTGAGGGTCATTTTTGTATTCACCAAGAACGTAGTGCACTATATACACCACACAATTATTTGTTTGGTAAATGTAATATTAGAGGTTTAGTGGAGATGGCTTGAAAATTGATGATATAACATAATACCTCTTTATATTTTTTGAGATAATCTATTAGTGTAGTAGTCCATAATAAAAATAATTTATTTTATGAGAAACGTTCAGATATGTCTATATAAAATATATATTTTAATAATTATTTAAGTTTGATGTATCTAAGGGTGTTTGGAAGCTCATGTGTGATCAATATTAAAGGAGAAAATATTGGGATGTTTAAATAGAATGAAATTGATATGATATTTATTGGTTATTTTCTAAAGGTAATAGGAATCCATGTTACAAAAATGTGGTATGAAATATTTGTGATAAAACTTTTTTTAAGGTACTGTAATACATAAATAGATAATAACACATGAATAAGTATGTTCTTAACGTCATGGAGATAAATTTGTTTCTATCAAATTTGCTAAGGATGTTTCAGAAAATGATGAATCTGTGGAAAATAAGTAGGATAGAGAATAATATTAATCCATTTCAAGTTATAATTAACAAAATTTTTCATCTCATCCATGGACTAAAAATAATGTTCATGTGTTTAATATCATTATAGAATAGTGATAATGGGTTTAAACAAGAAACAATTTGAGTATAACATCACATAACTTACTATTTTATCAAGTTGAACCAGATATGTACAAGAATATTTTAATAATAATGAGTGGGTTGATGATCTAATTAATGATCTAGATATGAGAGAGAATAATGAAAGAGTGGAGTTGATACCCAAGCTATAAAAAAATATTATTGGATCAAACTGGATATTCTAGAAAAACAGAAATGAAATGAGTAATGTTGTGGGAATCACAGAAATACTTACCTATAAATGGTTTTATCATGTGTATGGAATTTAATTTTATTATTCTTTTCACTAATTTCTATTATATAAATAATAATCATATTTCTTATTATTGAATACCAAAGGAAATACAAGATATCCCAAATGGATTTCAAGTATTTATTTATTAATAGTGTCTTGGAGGGAGATTTATATATTGAAAAAAAAATTGGAGAATTTATTGGTTAAGAATATAATTATGTTTTCAGGTTAAATAAGTATTTTTATGGTTTTAAACAAGCTCTAATATATTGTATTTCAAGCTATATGCCTGCTTGAAGATTTTTGTGATTAAACTGGAATAGTGGGCAACAACCTCTATATGAAAGATGGAAAAGAGGTACCTATAAGTGTTATTGTTTATTTAGATTATATCATATTTTTTGGACATAAATAAAAATTTAGTGTTGAATATTTTATAAAGATAAATAATTTACTTGAAATTTTCATACTTTTCCAGTTGAGATATTTTGTGGGTTTACAAATCTCACAAGAGGAAAAGCATGTTTTTCATTCTCAAAATAAGTATACTCAAGAAGATAAAAATATATTTGGAATGGATGATTAAAAAATATTATATACAACTATTTAAATTAAAACTATTTTTTCTAAAGATATATAAGGAAAGGAAGAGGATACATAATAATTTTGGAAGTTTATTGGGAGTTTTTTGTACCTGAAACTTCAAAGTCGGATATTGTCTTTGTTGTTACACTTTGTTCTTGGTATTAATGTATACCAAAAGATTTCAACTTATTGGATGGAAATAGGATTATTATTATATATATAAGTAAAATTTTAATTCATGATAAAATATAATAGTTAAGGAAAACATAATCAATTTGGGTTTTTAGACGTAATTTAGGAAATAAATATTGATGATAGAAGGTCTACATGAGATGGAGTTTTCTTTCTAAAAGATTGGTGTTTTTATTGTCACAATATAAACCAAATATCTATGACTATATGTATTTATCAAGTAGATTATTTGGATTCTACTCAAGAAACAACTCAACTTATATGGATGATAATTAAATTATAAGATCTTAAAGTGCATGTGAAATTACCACTGCTTATGGGTTGTGATAACCATAGTACTACCAATATTTCAAAAAATTATATTAAATAGTAAAGTCTAGGGAACATTGATTTAAATTACTAATTAATTAAAGTGATTATTTAAAATAGTGTGTTAATGTTTGGGATTGTTCCTAGGAAGGAGAAAGTGGCTGATATTTTCACTAAAACATTATTGTAGGATGCTTATTATAGATTGAGGTTGATGATGGTAGTTCGTCCACATTCCTCTCATGGCTAAGGTATGGTGATTTATTCCCCTATATATTATTGTTCTAAATATATTGTTTTCTAAGGGGTATAAAAAGGAAATATAAATCTTCCTTAATGTTTATCTCCTTATGTGTTTTCAAAGTGGGAGAAATTTTATACAGGGGGATTTATCCATTGATATATATTTCCTTTTGGGTGGAAAGCCCATTAGGGGGATCATGTATTTTGAGGGATTGTTTTTATAGGTTCGTGATTTGAATTCAACTTTATTCATTTATATAATGTTCTAATAGTTTCTTTGAAGTGCATACTGAAATTTATGATTTAATGATTCCATAGACATATTTGAAAAAGTTATAGGTAATTTTTTTGTGATGATAAAGTATTGATTAAAGAAAAATTGGTCTATTCTTAGATATGTATAGGGTTTATTTGATGTGATAATTAGTAATTGACTAAAAAATAAGTTATCCATTCTTGACAAAAAATCCAGTGGCATTATTTCATCAATTTATATGTAGAAATATTATCACTCCTTGAGAATTTAAATTATATATTATCATTTAACACTTAATATTTTCAATATCTTTCATCACACATAACACCTAAAGAAAAGGAATCATAAAAAATTATGTGACCATTTAAAAGCTATCGTTGAATTGGGGGTGAATATAGAGGTAAGAAAATAATTAAATATATTTATATAAAAAAATAAATTTTATTTTTCAACACTAATTCACTGGTATAATTTAATTAGTAAATCTAAATAACATATATAACCCTTTTATACATAAGTATATATTTTTCAAAAAATTATCCTTTTCATGCACTATAAAATTTATTATATTATTGTAAAATAATGGTTTAAATAAAAATTACTGATAATATATAAAAAAAATGTTAAAATCCATCCAAAATTTATTACTAAAAAATAAATAAATTTATTTTATAATTAGAATATAAATTTTTCTTAAAAAAATTACACGTTTTGTATGCTTATATTAAAACTGATTTTAATGAATTTTATAAATTTAATCAAATAAAATGATTTTAATATTTATAATCATAATTTTCAAATTATGTAATGGGGAAAATTTTATTTTAGGTCATAAAATTAAGTTACCAAGGTAAATATTAGTTAGTGAGGTAAAACACTTATTTTTAAAAGAATAATAATTTTCTAATTATATTGAATTTTTAAATTAAAATAAAATATTTTAAATTAATAATATAATAATATTATTATAAATATATACTGATAAATTAAAATTACATTAATTGGTAATCAATTTTATGTAATATTAAGAACACTTAATGATTATTACAACATTTTTAAACAAAAAAATGTATTTCAATATATTATATGTTTTAATTTAAAAGTTAATTTTATCATATTTTGAAATTTAATTATTTTAAATGGAACTAAATTTTTTATTCATCTTTTGAATATTTATAAAAAGGGTTATCTTAATTTATTTGTGATAAAATAATTTCAATTATTAATATTTACTTATGATTAATAAGTGTTAAAATTGTTAATATAATGTGAATCCATATTTACTAAATAAATTTTATATATTGATATTATAAAATAATTTTTTAGGTTTTGAATTCATATCTACAAGATTCACTAGCATTTCCCAACAAAACTATCATGAAATTCTATTATTACCCATTACATTAAATTCCATTTCAAAGATTTGTCCCTCTTTTTCACATTTAAAAGGATCTCATTTCCACCAATTTCAAACCACACCCCTATATCATGATTCAAATGAAAATATACCTTATTTACTTATTCTAGATACCCTATACACATTCAATATCTTCAATCATAAAAGAAGTTACTCAATTTCAATATTTCCAAAGGATACTTCAAGAGAGTATATAAAATCTCAATCTAAGTATTACTTTCCCTTTAACTTACATTATTTATCTGTCTTATCAACTATCCTCCAAAAACATTCTAACCATATGTATATAATGAAATCATTATAAATATTATAATGATATTTTTTTTATATTTATGGTATAAAAATTATCTTTTACCATCTCATTTAATCAAAAAAATGAAGATGTTTCTCTTGTGAGTGTGTGGACTACCACTTCCAGGACAAAAAGTTTCATTATTCATGAAAACCTATAAAGGATTTTTATATAGTTGGTTTTAGTGAAAATATATATTATTTATGTCATAATTTATATTGTGGAAATAAAAATTAGGTATTCTATAATTAAAATTATAAATAAGAGATCAATGTAAAAAAACTGCATAAAATGAACATACCGAGAGGAAAAATAATTTATTTATCAATGAGAACATATTTTTCATTTAACTTAATCATATAACTATTAAAAATTATGATTTACCAACTTAATAAAACCTAAATAATCTAATTATAATTTTGTGATAATGATATTATTAAAAATAATCTCCTCTAAATCCATACTAACATAAAAACTTTAGCATGTTCTTATTGGGTCGGTTTAGTCGCCAACATGGAAAATGCAATAAATTTAGATCAGGGATGGGTTTAAAAAATTAATATTGGACATTAATAAGTAGATTATTATTTCTTTGGTTCTTTAATGATAATATAAATAATTAATTAATTAATTAAGATAACATCATTTGTTTATAAAATACCAAAACAATTTCATCACCGACTTCATCATCTCAAATAATAACTAAAATAGTTATTAAATGAGATTATAAAATTATAAAAAATTATAAAAAAGAAATTACAGTACCTTTTATTATTTTTACTAAATAATTTTTTATAATAATTAAGAAAAACTTTGTGATTGTGAAACTTGTTTAAAATAATCACTGTAAAGACCCGAGAATTCCTTGTAATATTTTTTTTTATTATATGGGAATTTTACGAGTCTTTGAAAATTGATGGCGTGTGATTCTGAGGCCCGGTATGCCCAGAATGAATTTCTAAACTTTTTTTAGGTACGTTCAGTAAACATGTGAGTGGGTTTTTGTAACTTTTGAATCGGTGCACGGAATTGAAATCTGAGGGCACCGTTGAACTTGTAGTGCTAATATTCACTTAAGAAGACATTCACCTTGACCATAGTAGGTTGAGGGTAGAAGGTAGTTTTTCAGCTTTTCATGGAAGAAGAAAAATAAAATATTTAACATTTTATTTTTCTTTTGAAACCCCTCCTTTTGAGTTATGGGGGTGGGGACCAACCAAACTAGAAAACCCCCATTTTGAATTCTAGTGGTGGGGACCACCCGAACCCCTCTTTAATGTGGTGAAGTCCCTTGGGATACTCCCATTTAATTGTGTCAATGCAATACAATTAATTGTTCCATTTAATTGTTCCAACACAATACAATTAATTGTGCCAACGTAAATTAAATTGATAAACCTATTTTAATTTGTTGGCTCCTCATTTCCTTGGAGAAATAATTGGAGAAAGGGAGGCTTGCATAGAACATTGGAGAAACTCTTTCTCCAACTAAGAACACCCTCTCCAATGAATAACATACTTCAGAATCCAGAACGAGGATGACACACGAGCCCGACTTTAGAAGTGTGTTGTGGAAGCGACGATCGTTGGCACCCTCATCGCCTTCACCGAATTCTTCTCGTGACACCTCCAACGAGAAATATAAGTAGGGGATTGTTATTTGTTTTTCCCTTTCCCCATTCTTGATGTTTATCTTGATTTAAGAACATTTATATTATTCTTGATTCAAGAACAAATAAGTCGCTTTCTACAGTTCTAATGTGGAGGGTGCAGGCTGAACGAACACGACCCGACCTCTCCGCAACCTTTGTGGGATTTTTATGGTCTTGAATCAATGACGACATCCCGAGGTGAGTGTGGGAGTCTATGGAATGAAGAACAGTCCACCAGGGTGCGCCCGGTGACCCGAGGAATGTCTTCAGAAGGGCTCGAGAGCAACGACCGACACCCCGTCCGGTCACAACGATGGTGGCAGCACGACCGCACTACCAGAGAAGGGTTGTGGCCCGTGTGCTACAGTGGAGCAAGGGTAGCCACTGGCGCATGGTCGTCCACGTCAAGGGGAGGTGGTGGCGCGCGTTCGCGCCACCGGGCGTGCAGGAGTCACAACCTTGTGTTGTGGTGGAGAAGGGAGGGAGGTCGGCTCGCTGCTGGCCACCGGTGGTGGAACGACACATGACCGTGCCATGGAGGACGACTGGTTGTCCAGCCATCTATGGGCTGCCCATCGCAGGCTGGGCCAGGTCGACCCGAACCGGACTCAGACCTACTTCAACCCTTTTTGCTCTTTCGACCATAACTTTAGCTACATGTGTCCGTTTGACGAACCGTCTGTGGTTTTAGAAACCTTTGATCGATATGGTCCTTTCAGTATACCTCACTTGATTTTTTCATAAAGTTGGGTACGTTCGGGTTGGATTGAACATGAATCCAACCAGGCCCTCGGGACTAAAAGTTCAATAACTTACAGACCGGGTGTCCGATTGACGCACTGTATGTTGCGTTGAGAAACCTATCATGTGGAGGTACTTTAGGATACTTTTTCATGGGACTTTGTGGTAGTTGGAGTGTCTACCTGTGGCATGAGGATAGGAAACTTCTGGGATCAAAAGAGCTTAGTATGGGAAACATGTGGTTGGCTGTAACATGGTAAAAGGCATCCTATGTGGGTATGTGCTTTGGGATCCTACGTGGGTCTATGTTTGAGAGTCCCACATAGACCGCTCTAGTAAATCCACGTGGGACTACTCTAGTATCCTATGTGGGTCTTCTATACTAGGATCCTATATGGGTATGATGATTTAGGAACCTACGTGGGTCTTCCTCTTAACAGAGTAAGATGATTCAGTAGTTACATCTAATCATCTATACTTCCGTACCTAAGTTATACCTGATGTGATATGAGTCTTTACCTATGTGGTAATCATCTCTGTGGCATAACTTTGTGATGCATACCTTCATGGTTATGCCTTTTTGGTATTCTTCTATGTGGCATTACCTTTGTGGTACTTACCTTCGTGGTGATACCTTTGTGGTATTCTTCAGTGTAGCGTTAACTTTGTGGTAATTACCTTCGTGGTGTTACCTTTGTGGTATTCTTTTTTTTGTGGGATGGTTGAGCTTTGGGATTTTGAGTTGGGACTTTTGTTTCCTCATGATTGAGATGATTTTACTCAACAACT
The DNA here is from genome assembly GCA_963277665.1 of Viscum album. Lineage (NCBI taxonomy): Eukaryota > Viridiplantae > Streptophyta > Magnoliopsida > Santalales > Viscaceae > Viscum > Viscum album. Next base: position 476,711,664 of record OY728164.1, on the reverse strand, counting down.
TAGGTATTTGTATGGGCATATACCTAAGTATGGTTTTGAGTTGTTTTCATGCTTTCTGGTTTATCCTTTGTGGATTTTGTGAGAACATCAAGGGTATCGAGGTCCCTACTAAGTATCATTATACTCACCCCTACACGGGCTACGCCCGCACCTTGTTGTGTTTGATGTAGACAAAAGACATCATTGATTGAGGCTGAGGATACCAGGGCTGGAGGTAGCTCAGAGGTGGTCATTAGACGAGGTGTACCGTAGTGACGACCATTCGAGATCTGTACATACCCTTCAGGTAGGATCCTTGGTGGGTTTTTACATTAGCTATTCTAGTTTACTTGTACTTCCCTGTTTTCTTGTACTTTCCAGTTGGGATTGTATTCTGGACCCTTTTTCTTTCTGTACACACCCTATTTACTATATAGTTTTACTTTGTTCTTGTATCCGGATTTGTGGTTAGTTGTGTGAGTTTTTAGGTTATAAGGACAATACCTTCCTAGTTTTAGGGAATACGCCTTTTGGTGCTAGTTGCCGGCCCCTGGCCTATGGAAGGAGGGTTTGGGGTAGTCACGACACGGGTCCCGGGGGACGGGTCATGATAAATTGGTATCAGAAGAGTTGATTATATCATAGAAAATTAGACTATGATCTTTTAACAGAAATAGTGTTAAGTGTTATGAGTATGGTTATCAGTTTAGGGAATCTAGTGTTGGTGCAGCGACTGACGTATCCATACACTAGGACCCTAACTTCTGATTTCTGACTCAGTGCACAAAAACACTGATTGCATGAGTGTTTCTAAAAAAATTTATTTGTGATCTCTTTGAATCAGCTCACCAGGTATAACTTATTAACCGTGGCACACCTTTTTCTTTTCAGGATTCCTCCACGTAGATAGCTAGCTAGGGTTTCGGGTATAGTACGCGATGATAGCCCACCGAGCGATGAGGCCTCGGTGTAGGGCCCTTTATCAGTAGGGGAACCAGTGGAGGAACCAGCGGTACCATTACCCATTGGGCCATCGATGCCACCAGCCCCAACAGAAGAGGTTTCATGCCACTTGAGAGTGTTTCATGAGTTCCAGTGCCAGAGGCAACCCAGGTTCAGGGGTGAGATGGACCCACAGGCAGCTGAGGATTGGCTGGAGGCCATGGTGAGAGTCTTCCAACTGGTGGGGACACTAGCTGATCTCATGGTGATCCTTGCTGCCAGTCTTCTACATTCATTATCATGCAGATGGTGGAGCTTGATGCTCCAGATTCATGACAAGGTGACACTTCTCTGGGCAGACATTGAGAACCTATTTCGGGCAGAGTTTGTCCCAGCGACCCTTCACGCAGTGCGCATAGAAGAGCTTCTTTATCTACAATAAGGCATCATAACTGTGGATCAGTACTCAGTGAGGTTCATCGACTTGTCACACTACTACCTTGATATACTGCAGGACCCATTCTTTAGGGCTTGGACCTTCAACCAGGGACTCAGGTGGGAGATCAGGGCTTCAATGATTTCTCTCAGCATCCCGATGCTGGCAGGGGTGTTAGAGTGAGCCCTCTTAGTGGAGAGTTTTCTTATTGAGCAGTCACCAGTAGAGAGACCCACCACTGGGCATCACATATCAGAGTCTTTGGAATCTGGCCGTAGACAAATGTCACAGAGGTTCAAGAGGACCAGAAATACAGGTGGAAAACCGTAGGATTTAGGGTCAGTTGTGCGGGGAACCCAAGATAGAGCCAATCATGCGAGGAGCATGCAGTGTTGCGCATGCGGCGGGCAGGGTCAAATGGCTTGATACTGCCCGACCCTTCATATGGATGATCAGCAGATGATCGAAGGACCGCGCAGGAAAAGACAGAGGTTCAACCAAGGAGGTCTGTAGGGAGAAGGCGGATGTGGCAGAGGAGTTGGCCATACAGTTGGTAGTGGGAGATGATTCGAGATGTTACCGCCACCACCACCAGGTGGTCCACCCCGACCACTGGGATCAATTGGATAGGGGTAATCTCTACTCTAGGAAGTTGAGGCCTATGATCACGGTGCTCCGAAGATGATATGAGATACAGTTTGTGTCTACTCCACCTTATCTCTAGTACTTATAAACACAGGTGTTAGTCATTCTTTTATTTCTATTGCGCTCATTCGGAGCTCTGAGATTCTGACAGAGTCGTTAGCTCGATCTTTATAGATAGAGACTTATATAGGAGAGGATTTGATGATTACACACTAGTGTCGGTAGTCTGATCTTACTCTAGGAGCTGAGAGCTTCGGCTGGGATCTCCTAGTAGTTTCATCGAGGCCTTATGATGTCATCTTGTGTATGGACTGGTTATCTACAGTCCATGCTCAGATTGACTGTATTAGGAAAAAAGTACAGTGTATCCATGAGGATGGGAATAGATTTACCTTCACCAACGAGAAGGGAGCCTTTACAGCACATGATGGACTTACCCAGAGGAGAGTGCAGCATATCACTCATCAGTTGGCTAGCCTTACCCTTAGAGCTGTTGATACAAAGAGTCTGAGTTAACCTGTAGTGGTGGACCAGTACGCAGATGTCTTCCCGGAGGATGTCTTGGGTCTACCTCCATGCAGAGTGGTGGAATTTTACATTGACTTGTATCCTGGGATGGCACCAATATCTACACCAGCATATTGGATGGCTCTCATGGAGATTCATGAGCTACGAGTACAACTAGAGGACATGCAGGGGAAGGGATTCATCTGGCTCAGTGTTTCTCCTTGGGCAACCCCGATTTTGTTCGCCAAGAAGGAGTATGGGAGCTAGAGGCTTTGTTTTGACTATCAGCACCTGAACGAGGTGACTTTGAAGAACAAGTACCCACTCCCAAGGATTGACGACCTCTTTGATCAGCTGAAGGGGGAACGGTGGTTCTCGAAGATAGACCTCAGGTCAGGCTATCACCAGCTCAGAGTACGAGACAAGGATGTGCAGAAGATTAATTTTAGATGTAAGTATGGACACTACGAGTTCTTTTTTATGCCATTTTGCATGACCAATGCTCCAGCAGTGTTCATGGGACTCATGAAAAGGATCTTTCAGCCATACCTCGATCACTTTGTAGTAGTCTTCATCGATGAAATTCTGATCTACTCGGATATGGAGGAGGGGCATGCCTATCATTTGAAGATAGTTCTGGACACACTCCAAGAGCACCTTCTTTATTGTAAGCTCTCGAAGTGCCAGTTCTGGATCCAAGAGGTTCAATTTCTGGGACATGTTATCTCAGAGGCTAGAGTTTCGGTGGATCCAGCAAAGATTGAGGCAGTACTTTCTTGGGAGCCACCCAGGAGTGTGACGGAGGTACGAAGTTTCTTGGGTTTGGCCGGATACTACCGGAGGTTTGTGCTAGATTTCTCCAGACTCATGGAAAGAATTATCACATGATCCAAACTAGTCAAACTTTTTCCCCTTCATGGTAAATCCCAAAAGTGGTTCTTTCAAGGGGAGAAAGTCCTGGATAAACATCAGATATTAAACAAATAATTATAGAAAAGTGCAGATATCAAATTTATTTTTTGAATTCTATAAATAAATAACATATGTAACTCTCTCTAGGTCCACTAACACACCTTCATCCAAGATTATGAGACCCATGAAGTGTACTTGATAAATCTAGAATTGAAACTTACATAGCTTGGATTAGATCTGATGATCTCTCAATGTACTCAGGATGATTTCAAGATGTTGGGAATTATCATCAGGAGTATAGTAGTATATAAATATTTCATCAAAAAATACTACCACAAACTGATCTAGGTATGTGTGCAATATTCTATTCATCAAGGCCATAAACCCAGTAGAAGCATTCGTCATCCCAAACAAAATCATGATGAAAAAATAATGGAAATAATTACTTTTGAAAGTAGTCTTTAGTATATCAGAAGGCCAAAAACTCAATTGATGATATCCTAATATCAAGTCAATATTAGATAATACCCAAGAAAATATCAATTTTATAAAGAGGTCATTGATAGGTAGAAGAGGATGTTGGTTATTCACTATCATCTAGTTCAAATTCTAGTAATCAACACATAAGTGCAACATCCAATATTCAATCTTTGATAACAAAATTGGATAACCCCATGGAAAAGTATTTTGATAGATAGACCCCTTATCCATAAACTCTTCTAGTTGAGTCTTGGGATCATGAATCTCTTTGGGATCCATTTAGTAAGGTGGAATGGAAACTGGCTCAGCCCCATGCTTGAGCTCAATCAGAAATTCAAAATCTCTCTCAGGTGGAATCCTTGAGAAGTCCTTAGGAAAACACATCCTAAAACCTATCCACTATGGTTGTAAAGATATCATGCTTTTCAGCCTTATATTCCAGCAAAATACTTGAAAACTGGGTGGTGAGCTCCCCTAGTTGCTGATGAATTGGCCCTATATAGCCATCCATGATATCCCACTCTCCACGATGTATATAACTATCACCATTTAGATATGTAAAGGTCACCATATTTCGATAAAATTCTATGTGGGCTTGGTATGATGCCAACCAGTCCATACCCAAAATCAGGTCTAACCCTAACATATTAAGGATATAAAAACCCCAACTAAAACGATACTCCCAAACCTCAATAGAACACCCTTTGCACAAAAATATGTCTCTCTATTATACCCCCAATGGTGTATCGATCGTTATAGCCTCACTCACAAAATCCACTTCCAAACACAAAACTTTCACAAGTTTTGCAGATATAAAATAATGAGAGGCGCCAGTATCAAATAAGGAACTAGTTAGTGTATAATATATAAGAATAGTACCTCTAATTATCGATGGTCCAGCCTCACTATACACCAGTGTAAGATGAATGAAATGAAACTATCCAACCCCCATTCTTTCTGATGTAGTCCAAGTCCCATGAGCATCACCACTCTACTGATATGGGTTCTCTTTCCTAGAAGCACCTAATATAATACCTTGACTGCTACAGCTAGTAGAACACCAATTTTCATACTAATATGGGGTTGAATATGTACTTACAACAATCTAATTATTCCTAGCTCCTATATCATTACCCATTTTTTATGGGTTCCTCTAGAACCTATATAGATGTCCCATCCTATTACAAACCTAACACTCCACCAATGGTCAAGGATAATGTCTAAAAAAGTTTCCCAGACTACCAAATAGGTGGTAGATCACCCGGGTAAGATCCTGAGTAATTGAAACTCCCCACTGGACACTATTTTTCCCAATTCTTCTATCAACACTCTTATAGAGACACTTCCTACTCTTTTAATACGTACCTCCTAATAATCCCCCAGAAACAACCTATCCTCCACTAGAATCCTTCTTGAGGTTCCCCTCAGATATGATATCCTGATCCACTACCTTAGAAACCCACTTAAAAACCAAATTTGTTAACCTGGGAATTAATATAATGTTTAATTACTATTTCAAAACCTATTTTTTTGTCTCATCCCCTACCATCACTGGAGAAAGGTGTTTCAAGTTGGTAAAGTGACCATCATAGTCTGTCATGGACATAATCCCTTGGGTCAGCCTCACAAACTATGTCTCAAAAGCCTGTCTCAGAGTCTCTGGATATTTTTACTTTTTTAACTTCTCTTGTATGTCCTTCAGAACCATGTTTTGTAGCTGTCCGTCCCACATCTCAATGTCCGACCATCATTTCACTGATTCTCTTAACATATATTCTTCCAGATTGACAGTTTTCTCAGTAGAAATATCTAAGTGTTCAGTAATCATCTTGATAGAATCAATACATCACATATCTACCTTAGGTGCACTCTCTATGGTGAAATTAAGAGGTTCATGCATCTAAAACTCCTTTTTCAAGTCATTCACACTCCTCACAACCCACCTAGGTTCTCTTTACATAAACTACATAAACATAGAGAAGTTATCATAGAACTACACTCGTAATTCCTCACTCAGCACTATTAGTGCCTTAGGTTCCACTACTAGTGGATAATCTTCATCCATAACCTCATTTTTCCCTCTCAACAAGAATCATCATGGAGTAATATTTCTACAATTCCAAATACATGTCTTAAGAAATAATTATGCAACATTAAAACATTTGTGTAAGAGGTGTTCATAATAATCCATAACACGTCATTCCCCCAAACCCTACCACATGGTCAAAACTAAGGAAGTATCACTACCCTTAAGTATCCCTCATCTAGGTCATGGAGAAAATAGGTTAAAATTCATTCTCATTATTCAAGTTTTTCAATAGATACCATTTTATAAAATTTCTACAGTTTGCATAATTTTATAATTTTCAACATCAAATTAGGCACATTTTTCATTTAAGTCACACAAGTAAAGAGAATCATTTTCATTTAAACAACATACCAAAAAACCTACTTTCCCATGCATTCCTAAAATGATTCACATCACATAATAATATTGAGTTCCTATAATGATGCATGAATACTTAACCCTCACGCCCTATTGGGCCTTGAGTCAAATCTTAGAAAATTTCAGAAACAACAATTGCATCACACAAAAAGTGCATAACTCGAGGTGAAATAACATCCAACTATAAAAACACACATCAATAAAAATAACCCCTCCCCTAGTACTTGTCTTTTACCCTTGAAAACGAGTCAGCTACTCCCATGAATGAGCTCTTAACCAAGGCCTAACTCACCCAATTATACTTTATACTATTCCAAAATGGTAAGATAAAACAAAATAAAATAAAAAACATTCAATAACACATTTTGACATCCTGACCCAGGTGCCACACAATGATACCTCGAGCCGGTTGGACACATAACCATAGGCTCACCTCCCCATACACCATAGGATACTAAATAGGAATTAGGGTCTAATATTGATCATGGGGAAACTATACCCTCTTTATCAAAGTATCATAATAACAAAAATAAATAAAAATAGCCAACTGAATCACCAAACTAAATTCCATAACTAAAATAGACCAATATCACATTCAAAACCAAAAGATGAATGTAATATCTAAACCAAAATAGTAGATATTTCATGACATAATAATTTTCATGTGTCTAATCCAACACCAAAAAAAAGACACACTGACAACTCCTAGTGGGTCTCGATAATAAATTGGGTTCCCTTATCCTTGGTCCATCTCAACTAATCCCTCTAACATAGGACTCCTACCCTTATTATATCATGAAAACATGAATACTATTTAGGTTTTATTCAGGCAGCTCGAGTAGGGTGTGATTACAAGTTATTAGGCCACCACCAACAACTTTTAAAACAATAACAAAACAATATATGGGTATTTAGTTGTATAAATAATACATTATAAGTGATAAGGTAAAAAAATTACATATTAAATTATTCTTTTTTTAACCACATAAATACATGGGTTCTAGAGGATACCTGAACCATAAATACCTATTTTGGCATGTGTTCAGGTCTGAACTATATCACATATTCAATTCACAATTCACTATAACATGTGCTTTCATTATCCATTTAATTCCATTTCATATCACGATCATTTGGAACCATAGTCCAATGCTGATCTCATAGGCATAGAACATTGTGTCTAGAAACCTATGGGTATTTTGAGTATCAGTCCCTGTCCCACACTCCATGGGTATTTGGATCATCAGTCCTTGTCCCATAAAATATTAATCACAAACATGCATTGGGGTCCAAAACGACTTGGCTAGCACCCTGTGGGTATTTATAGCATTCTTCCGTGTCCCACACCCCATTTCTCAATCAAACACATAAATCACACATATCATATTTATAAATTTTAATCAACATTAACCCACTAATCAATAATTCAGATCATCATATACCACTTCAATTATCAATTTAATCATAATTATTTACTTTAATCACATGGAAAAATATAAAAAAAGTGTCATTAAATCCATATCACAACAATTAACCAATTATGAATCCCATTTAATTGAATAATTCCAGAATCCTAATATCCCATCAATTCCATAATCAAATCATTTCATTACATAATTAACTCATTAATTAATCCAATTCATCCAATTAAAATTTCCCCAAAATCAACCATTTAATTATCACATGGTAATTCAATTCAATCAAATTAAATTTCAAATACCAATCATGGAAATTGAAATTGCATAATTACATACATGTAATTAAATTAATACTATGTGATTTTCAATTTATACTACCTATCTCAAGATCAATTATGGGAGTCCACCAACCAAACGCCCCAATTGAAGCGGAATGATCCAGAACACGGTGAAGAATGAGATCTAGAACCAAATCCTATAAACAAGATATAATAGATCACCATCTAAGAAAACCTAGGTTTAAACTATCCCAAATAGAGTAAAACTATACTCTATTAATATTGTAAGAGAGAAATCAGAGATATAAAACTAATCAGGGATAGATCACATACGAGAAGAGGTAAAAGTCTTTTAATCAGACCTTTGATTTTCCAAGAACGGGGTTCGTAAGGCCTTAAAATCCATCCATGAGTTGCCAAAAATGATAAAAAACCTTTAGGGTCCAGTCAGATCAAATTAGTCTGAAAGAAATAGGGTTTATTTATTTTAAAACGAATTTTCCTCAGATTAAATCCCACATGTATGGTCTCATAGGAAGGGGTGCATGGTTTCCCAAACCGCGCACCCTAACCATGCACCTCTTATATGGAGGACCATGAAAACTCCTAAGAGGGTGCATAGTTTGAAAAAATATCCACCAACCATAAAATCTATCTCAGTTTGGGGTGGAATATTTTTTTGGGGAAAGGTAGATGATTTGGGAAAAATGTGCGCCAACCGTGCACTGCCCAAAACCCCCTCCAAAACATACAAATTTCACTAAAAATCACCCCAGACATTCCTCAAACAATGTATATCCAAAACAAGGAAAAATAGTACCTATAAATGATATTGATTGGTCTCTAAAAAGGTAGGGATCTTAAATATATAAACTATTTAATATTTAAAATTATAATTTTCAAATTACTTATTTTGGCCAGTTTAATTTTTAGTTATGAAATTTAGTTACAAAGGTAAATATTAGTTACCATGGTAAAATAGTTATTTTTCAAAGAATGATACTTTCCTAAATATTTTTTATATTTAAATTAAATGGATATATTTTAAATAAATACTCTAATATGGTGATTACACAAATATATCGATAAACTAACACTAATTTAATTTGTAATCAATGTTAAATATGATTATGAACATATAATGATAAAATGACATTTTTCTAAAAAACTTGTTTCTCAACACATTATATGTTTTAATTGAAAAGTTCATTTTCTCACATTTGGAAATTAAACTGTGTTAAATTGAGATAAAATTCGTTTTTTTCATGTCTAAATTTCATAAAAAAATTTATATTATATTTTTTATGATAAAATTATTACCAAGATTAATATTTAATCAATATTAGTAAGTGTTAAAATAGATTATCTAATGTGGAAAAAAATTACATAATAAATTTAACACTTATACATTATAGAATATATTTTTTAGCATGGAAGTTCATACCTAAATTTCTCAACAATATTTCCCCACCTATATTTCATGATATTATATCCTTACCCCTTACCTAACAGTATTTTCCAATGATTTGTCTATTTTTCACCTATAAATATAGTTCACATCTACCCATTTCAAGCCACTTCCCTATTTTAAAATTTCAATGAAACTATACCCAATTTACTTCTTATAGATCCCATCTAAATTTTTAATATCCTTTATCCTCAAAAAAGTCCCTCATGCCTTCATTTCCGAATAATACATCAAGGGAAGATAAAATTTCTCAACGTAGGTATTACTTACCATTTAAATTCCTTTATTTATCCTTATTATACAACCTCCTACAATTTCATTATTACCAAATGTATATAATTAAATTTTTATAAATAATATACCAAAATTTTATTATACTGATGGTTTAACCATTATAGAGTTTTTGTATCATGATTTTATAAATGTGTATGTGATCAAAAGTGGAGAGAACTCTCTATATAATTATTTTTGAATGTTTTTTAGATAAATAAACAATATAGGTGGTTAATATTAACATATTTTTTAAAAAATTAACCAATCATTGTACAGTTCACGGAAGAAGGAATAAAGAAACCCTACAATAATAGTTTGGAAGTCCAGTTCTGTCAATGAATTTATTATTATTGAATGAAAATATTTTTTCATGTTAAATAGTTTTTGAATCACTAAAACATGGCTGGGAAATGTGTATCATTATTACAAGGATATTCTCTACATGTTTATACCTACATTTTTATAGTAGCGAGATATATGATTTCAATGAAATATTGATCATTCAAATGAATAATTTTTTTTTTGAAAATGGAACATTTTAAATATATTATTCTTTTAATGTGTGTGATTTTCATATCAATCTTACTTAACTTTGAAAAATGAGAATTTTTTTTAAAACGTAATATAAAAAGAATTTAAATCACTGGTTCACCCCCAATGATTTTCATTGATTTTTGGGTGGCTTTTGATAGTGTCTTTTACAAAGGGTGTAGATTGAAACCTATCTTTTCTATTAGGTTCATAAAAAACATATTATTTTTTAATGGGTTTAAGAAGAACCCATTATCTTCTAAAGGAGAACCCATAAACTATTCCTTTTACTAGGTTCAAGTACAAACAATGATATGCTAATTTTTTATCTGGTTATTTTAACCAATATCACTATTTAATTGAGGCACAAAAATGTATGAGTTGTGATACAAATCAAATAAATATTTAAACAATATAAAAATAAAAAAAATTGAAAAAAAACTGAATAAATATGTATAAGGTATTACTAATGTAGATTAAAATCATCCTCAACCATTCATAATTCAAGTTGAAAAATTATCTTTATTTTAATTAGAAATGATTAAGTAATTTAGAAAATAATTGTAATAATGATATATCACTCTCAACTTTAGAAAAACATTAATAATAAAGGAATTGCATGTATATGTCTCATTGGTTAAATTATTCAACCTATATTTATAGAACAATTAGAAGAAAAATAATTTTACTTAACATAATTCCCATGATGTTAATCATGTGTATTTTTCTTAAGTCTTTATCACAACCACCAGAAGTTATAATAAAATAAACATGGAAATATTTATTTTCCTTATAGTTTAAGTTTTAAACATATTTAAAAAATAATTTCTATATAATTTATACATAAAATAATTTTAAACCACTTAAATTATAATCTTTATCATTTATATGTATTTTAAACATTAATATAATTGAAAAATAAACCATATAAAATTAATAATAAATGAAAAATGAAATTTAGTGTGAAAAAATGTTTTGTAATGAAAAATATATTGTCATGACATCTTATTATAATATTGAAACTCTATAAGGAATTTTTATTTTGTTAACTCAAATTTCTCATGTATGGAGAATCAACCCTTACATTGTTCTACAATTCTCATACTACTTTCATGAGGCAATAGAAAATCATAATAGGGGTTCCTTCATCAATTACCATAAATTCATTCATAAAGTTCTAAATAATATATATTAGTTCTTTATGTTGAATTTTGTTTGTTGAATTCGAACATATTGTTTAATGGAAGTGTAATGTGGCATCATATGTATACTGTATAAATCACTTGTTAGACCAAATAGGAAAAATACCCTAAGGGGGTGAATCAGGGTATGAAAGATTAAACAAAATACCATTTAGATCTTGTTTTTTTGTTAAACAAAACACTATTCTCGCAATTTTCTATATCAACATATAAATATAAATTAAAGCATGCATGAGACACATCAATTTTACTTGATTCACCCACTAAGATACATCCTAGGAGTATACAATGACAATGTTATGATGTACCAAATCCACTAAGGATCACCACCAAAATAATGTTTGGTCTAGATCACTTATATTCCTAGACTCACAACCTTTATAAGGTTTAGGGTCAGCTCACTACTTTCACAAAGGTCACTCCTTGAGTCTCTTTCTCTAGATCACTACTGATGGAAAGCATCACCTTCTTCCTCTTCATTTTCTCACTTCTATGGAAAGGATCTACACAATGTTTATGAACATTTAGGTCCCTTAATTATTACAAATTAATAAATCATCAGTTGTAGATAGATTATCTGTTGAAGTTACACTTTCATACACTTGATGAATATCAATTTATTAATGAATCACTTAGTAATACTTATTCGAAACTTTCAAGGTGGTCACTACCTTCACGAAGCTCGCCTATTTCACGAAGCTCAAAAAATATTCATGAAGAAACCTCCTTTTGCGAAGCTCAATTATACTTTGTGAATAAACTTAACCTCATAAAGCTTACTTATCCTTTGTGAAGCTCATCTCTTTCAGTCATATTTTTATAGCGTTCATGAACATCCAAACTTTCACAATGCATACATATTTCAGTCAACTTTATTTCAATGTAATTTATCCTTTATGGATAGACTAGATTTTTTCTGAGATTTATAGAACTTGAATAATTTCAATGGATTCTGATCGAAGAAATCCCTAAAACTCCCATATCATCGAGATTCTACTTCATCCACAATAACTATGTGTATGCTTGTGTTTCCGTAATATATTTAGATTCCACAGTGCTCAATGAAATGCAATCTTGTTTCTTACTTATCTAATAAATATATAATTTTTCATGATAGAATGAACCACCTGATGTTTATTTTCTATCATCTACTGATCTCACCCAATATTCATATGTATAGCCAAATAAAATTTGCTGAGATTTTTTATTGTACACAAATCCAAAATCTAGCATTCCCTTGATATACTAATGTTTTCATTTCACTTCAAGAAAATGTATTTATTTTAAATTTATTTTATATCTTCCTAATTGGAATGTTGAAAAAGAATATCAAGTCTTTTCTCTATCAAGTACAAAATAATGCCAATGATTTTCCTATATTCTGTGACATTAACTGCATTTCCTTCATCATCCCTTGATAGTTTCATTTTTGTAGACACAGGGATCATCCTCTCTTTGGAATTATCCATTCCAAATCTTCTCAAATCAACCTTGGAATATTTAAATAGATAAACAAATGTGCCATTATTTCTTTATGTAACCTATAATCCAAGGAAAAATGTATGTTCACCAATCATTGATATTTAAAAATCACTTTTATGAATTATGAAAATTCTTTACAGTGAACTTCATCTGATCAACCGAAGATTATGTCATTGACATAAACTAGCACTATAATAAATTGACTACTTCCATTGATTAAAAATAGAATGTAATCAAATTCAACCTATTGAAAACAAATATACTTAAAATATTGATGAAGCCTTGAATACCATGTTTTCCGTTCTTTCTTCAACCCATATGAAGCCTTTCTCAGCTAAAAAAATATTTTCTTGTCCTCATGAATGAGAAAACCATCTAGATTATCAATATAAACTTTTTCTTATAGAAGAACATTCAGAAATTATAACTTGACATCGATTTGGAAAACAATGATCTTTCTTTTCAAAAAATTTTCAAAGAATAATATAATTACCTATAGCATTTAAACTAGTGAAAATGTTTTATCAAAATTGATACCCTCTTTCTAGGATTACCCTTTTTCACACTAGTCATTTTTTGGTTTGAATCACTACACCATATTCATTCATCTTGTTACAAAATACCCATTTAGTTCCGATGAAATTCTAATTGTTTGGCCTCAAAACAATCTCCCATTTCTGATTCTTCTCAATTTGGTTAAGCTATCCATTCTTATTCTATACACAGTTATCATCTCCAGCTGCATCCTCAAAACCTTTAGGCTCTACCTATGATAAGAACAATGATTTCTGTAGAGTCTTTATCCTCTTTTTTTTCACTAACACTGTTATATCACCATTTATATTCTATCTATCAATTTCACCTATTCCTATAGATGTCATTTTATGCTCATCTTTTTCATTATCTAAATCTTCTACTAAATAATCCACTAGAACTAAAACATAACATGATCTTTTTATATCTTCATCACTATACTTACATGACTGATTATGTATTTGCTGAAGATTATGATCATTCTCTTCTATAGTTATATAATTACTTTCAACAAGATTTCCCATATTCTTATTAAATAATTTAAATGATTTTATTTTATTTGATTATCCAAGATATATCCCTTCATCTCTATGAAATTCAATGTTCATGTGATTCTCTTTATTGATAATGAAACACTTACTTTCAAAGACTTGAAAATACTTCAACTTTGGATTCTTTCCATATGATAGATCTTATATAGTCCTCCATTATTTTGGATATAATAATGCTCTATTTTATATGTAGAATTATTTCATTACTGCTTATTTCCAAAACTCCTATAGAAGGTCTTTCTCAATGAGCATTATTCTAGCCATGTTGTTGATAATTTGATTTCTTCTCTCAACTACTTCATTTTATTGTTGAGTTCTTATTGATGAAACTAGGTGCTTTATCTCATGTTTCTCTATATAATACTTCACTTGGATATTTTTTTAACTCTCTTCTGTTATCAATTTGTCTCTTCTAAATTCTTTGACTCAACATCTTTTCAACTTCTCTTCGATAAGTTATTATGCAATAGAACACCTCATATTTGTGGGTGATGATTGATACCCAGTCTATTCTGCTAAATTCATCAATGATGAGAATTCAATATCACCTCCCATCAATATCACTTGGTGAAACAGGTCCACACAAAAAAATATGTACCAATTAAAGTAGTTTTTTTTAACATTTTCACTTTTTCCTAATATGAATTTCAAATGATCTTCCCCTATTAAAAAGTATCGCATGTATGAGTATGATCAGGTGATACCATAAGGAGGTCATGAGCATCATCATATTTCACCAAATATTACAAGGATGATTCACTCAAGTGACCAAAAAATTTATGCCATAACTTGTTTTATTATTCCTTGGATAGAAAGAAAATATCCTCTTTTCCACTTACTTGGTAGAGATTTCCTTTTCTATATTTTCCTTGCAAAGCAACATTGCTATATTGTTCCATAATGATACATAATTTATTTGAGAATCTTATAGAATTTACTGAGTCACAAATTTTACTTACACTTAAAAAGTTGTGACTAAGACTTTCAACAACCAAGACATATTCATGTCTTATGTGTTTTCCCCAAAACATGGCTTTTCCTAAGCTAATAATTTTCAGGCCTTCACTATTACCAAATCATAGAATAACTTCTTTATTATATCTGATTTCTATCACCTATTCCTTATTTCTTATCATATGGTAGGTGAATCCACTATCAATGATCCATATTCTAGTGCAATATAAGGCTTTGAAAGCAATTTGTGAAACCAATTCCTATTAAACTATCTTCTTTTTTGTCTTTGTTTTTTAATTCATATCCAGTAAAGGTTTATATTTTTGATCTTCCTTGAGGTATGACGAATCAGCTTCATCTTACAACACTGGAAACCAATTTTTCATTTTCCCCTCATTTGATGATACATTGAATTTATCCTTATGAAAACATTTATTCTACTTAAATACATTTCTATACATTATTTATGAGTAGTATCTTTCCATGTGACTGAATCCTCTACATGTGAAATAGTTCCCATCAAATTATTTTCTAGAATATTGAGTTCTATATGGAATAACCAGTTGGTCTTTCTCCATTTGGTACCACTTTATTATAGAACATACATTCTGTGAGTGTTTTATCTTCCCAAAACAATAAAATCTCATGCGGGGTGAATTCCTATGTGGAAATACTGCACAACTGGTTCTACCTTGGGTTCATTGAATCTTTTAGTTCTAATTTATACCCAAATCAATATTCAATCTTGGAGCAGGTGATTGTGGTTTGAGTTCAACCATTACTGATTCGGTTCTCAATCAATCCCCATACTAGCCTTATCATTTTGATTTGACTATTTCTTTTGTTCTACTAGACCTCTATGATCCACTTCCATATTTGTTATTACCTTAATGATCTACCTTCCTGATGTTGTACCAAGTTTCATGATCATTTCATGATCCTTAACACTTTATAACAGACTGACAACATCCTCTATAATTTCTTTAATATGTTTGATTTGATCTTTTCTAGTTTTAACCAAACTATTTATTTACATTTTATTTTCATAAATTTTGATCTTTTACTCAATAGCATTTTCTAAGATCTCTTACATTGAAGAATTTAGTTTTTCAATGTCTTCATTCATCTCAGACTACTCTTTTACCTACTACTCTATATAAAGATTGGAATCTTGAACCACTTTTTTTATGTCTTTGTTTTGTATCTCTAAACGTCAATCTCTTCAAGTGTAGCTTCTAATTAAACCTAGAGATCAAATCTTCCTTTGAATTCTTCATAATCATTGTCACTATCCTCCCTTGTTTTATATTTTTTTGAAAAATTCCACCATAAAATCAGCTTCATGATCCTTATAGTCCTCTAATGCTTCTATATCAGATTCTTCTAAAATGTCATCTTCTTTTAAAAGCATAGTCTCTCTTATGAAGAGAATTTTCTTAAAAGTTTTCTTACAATTAACATAGACTAAATACTTTTTCTAAGTAATTTTTAATTCATCATCATAGTTATCTTGAAAATTCTTAGGGAACCTTTCTACAATATGTCCAACCTTTCCACATTGAAAGCCTGCAAGTGGGGGTTTCCCATGGAACATTTCTTTTTCCCCTTATAAATTTTATGAAAGGAATGACATGACATCATTGGTATATTCTTTTTCCTATCTATATTCAATAGTGAGATTATTCATGGACTTGAATACCACTTATTTAGAATTCCCCTTTTCCAGAGACACATTTTCATAATTTATCATCTCATATACAATAAGAGTACTATGCAAGCTATTCAAATTCATCAACATTGGATATTTATCTTCCAATATATAAAAATTCAAATTGAAACGAGGTGATAGTTTTCTAAAGATTCTCTTAACAATATTTATATCATCAATAATTTCTCCTAGAATATATATTTATTTGAAAACAATTTTCACCCCATCAAAGAATGTATCAAAAGACACGTTAGGGTGAATTATGATATCCTCACACTTATTCCATTTAAACTAAATCATTTCTTATATGACTTTTTATTCACCCTCATATATATTCAATAAATTTTCCCACATAGCATGTGATTACTTAAATTACAACACCTTCATATATATTGCATTTCATAAGGATCCCCCTAAAACATTGATTCATTTTGATTCAATATTCAATTCCCTTCAACCATATTATGATAAATAACCACTATTGATATCAATTGAAATTACATGCATCATTTTTGTAAAGATGTCTATTCCAAATTATCAAAAGTGGTACTGAATATGATTCTTCCATATTTGAAAATTATTTCCATTGAAGATTAGAATCCCTTTTTGATTGAAACCCTCTATTTATTCTACTAAGAGAGTACCACTAAATTTTAACCTTTAGCATTGATACCAATTATTATCCCAACTAGGTTAAATACCCTTCGGGGGGGGGGGGTGAATCAGGGTTTGACATATTAAAAAAAATTCCCCTTCAGATCCTATTTAATCATGAATAAAAAAACACAATCCTCTACATTTTCCATAGTAATTATAAAGCCCCGACCCCAGTTACCAGAGTAAGTGTATTATTAAATAGCATTGGCATGATCACAAAAGATCAAGTCTCGAAAGACCAATTAGTTTAGTGGCCTTGGAAATTCTAAGTACATTTATAAGTTTTACATTACATTGTAAAATAAAAAACTACAACAACATAGTCTCTATAGGCCACACTCATATCCCATAGACTATCCCTACAGGTCAGTCATAATATACTTCTTCGCATCCTAGGAAAAATAAAACATAGAAAGGGGTGAGCTCAGATGCTCAGTAAGGGTAAGCAATACTACAAAAGATAACATAAATATTAAGTATTGTGAATAATTGAAAACACATGCCTTTACAAATAATAATCACGAACACTTTTATGGTAGGAATATGAGATGAGTAAATAATGCCATAATAAAATGTAATCAAGGGTATTATACTAGTAAAATGACCACAAGAACCATCAATATTATTTTCATAATGAGGGAATGTATAATGCCGGACATTCTGAAAAAAAAATTCAAGGCCTTTGCCAAGATTTCTAAAAATGATTAAGGCATCGGCCAAAACCATATATCAAATTAGGAAAGGCCTCATCCAATTCCATGTCTAGTGGTCTCATGAGACCTACCGAAGCATCAAGGATCTATATCGATCTCCACCCATCACTTACTAAGTCCAATACATTCCTCATATGAAAAGGTTGAAATTTAACAAAAACATTCATATTAAAACTAGCATACAAAATGCCATTACTTTAACCATAAACTATGAATGGTATAAAAATAACACATCCACAGTCAAAAATATCACAAAACCTTCAATACAATATGGAATATTTTTATCATAATGAATCGACTTCAAACAAGTATGAAATCCATCAAAGGATGTTGACATAGATGAAATCAAAACTATTTGAGAGAAATATCTCTTTATTTTTTTTGAAATAATTTAAAGGTACATAATTATAAAAGAAAACATTTACTTTTAAAATATACTTCTAATCTTGTAAGGGAAGCTTTAATGATGTTATAATGGCGTAAAATAGTTGCACATGGCGTATAAGTTAAAAAACATACTTACCTTAATTTTTTCGAAAAGGTTATAAGGTGCCTTTGTTTGGAAAACAACAGAAAGATTCCTTTCAAACCATTTTATAAAAATTCAAACAAGAAAATAAATGACTTTAAAACTTAGTCTAGTAAATATTAAAAAAAAAATTGGAATACATTTTTAAGAAACATGGATGTAGATGATAAAGATGTCCCAGTAGATACTTACGTAAAAACAACCTCAGATAATAAAGAGATTGTGAAATTAACCCTTACCTTGTATTTTTCCTTGGTCAAAGGTATGTTAACTGCCTATATAATAATTAAATCATTGTCATTAAATTATACACGAAAAATATACATAATTATGATATCATATATGATCTTCTAATAATTCTTTGTTAATAATATTTTAGTATTATCGTCGTTTCAGGTGTTAATTGATTCTTTTTATTTTATATTCTTTGTTACGTGAGTCATGTTTGTCATGGATGGGATTTATCTTATTCATATCTAGAATTATATCAAGTCTTTAAACATTATTTTTAATCATAAAATGAAAATTAGTCTTGAATGGTTACGATGGGGAATGAATCTCATCACGTTCTTGGAGACGGTAATCTGTACATATGCACAACCAACAATATCATTCTTTTGATATTAAAAAAGTATTTAAATAGATTGTATAAAGAATCATTAACATGTTATATTTATTATTTACATCAATTATACATCATTATTATACCCATCTAAAAATAATGTATTGAATAACAACTACACCACGACGTGGAGATGGTAATCCGTACATACGCACGTATGGTGACTTTGTCATTCATATGATGGATTGAATAATGAATATGGTTGTAACATTTTTATAATAACATAATATTATATATAAGATATTGGAGTTATTATTTTAGAATGTAAACAACAAATAAAGAGGAAGTGGAAGAAGAAAAGAACTTGAAAGAGGTGATGAAATATTTACCTCTTCTTTGGGTTCTTCATATTGATTTGATCAAAATGGATCCTTAAGTTGGATTTCTGACTAAAGTAAGGCCTATAGAATGAAGGGAGGACGGTTGGGAGGATATTTGGGTAGGGTTTGGCTGAGCCAAATGGATTTGAAGGTGTGAATTTTAGAGAAGAGGAAGTTCCCTTTTATAAGAGGGGTGAGGGGCACCTTAGGAAAAGATTGAAATATTAGTTTATAATAAAATCATTTTCGGTTTATAATGGCTCAAAAATGAATTATTTAAAGGTTAAGGTGGGTATGGGTCGAAAAAATCTCAACCAATAGGTTTTAGACAGGTTTCAGTCACTATATTAACCTTATCTTTTAGATTTAACTCTTAGTTAAATAGTTTGACATTTACCATGTCTCTTTGTATTTTTATATTATATGGTTAATAAACTCACTATAAACTTACAATAGAACCAAAAATGGTTAATTAATGATACAAATATCATTATATAAGTCTTTTGGCTGAACATTAGATTTTTAGGATTATTGTACCAACCAATAATATTGTATTTTTTTAAAAACTCATTTATGTCAATTTTGACATTATTTAATAATTGATTTTTGTTAAAGTCCTATAAACTTTATTACTTAGAAATAAAAAAATTTAATCTACCCTAACATGTCATATTAACCTATAAAATTATTTTAATTCATTAAAAGTATAAAATTATATTTATTTGGATATTTATAAAATCAATTATTTTAATCATTCATTAATATGGTAATTACTGCATCATCATTGTGTCATAAATAAATTTAATAATTTAATGTATAAAAATTATAAATAAAATACCATTATATAGGAAATATTTTTATCTTTATAATGAAGATTTATAGTCGAATTTAAATTGTGTGTAGCCCTATATTAAAAATGGTTTAGTTATTAAACATTGAATTTAACTCTTTTAACTTTTCTTTAAATAATATAATAATAAATGTCCTAATCTAATCCATGTGGACCAAAGAGGTTCATATTTTGTTCATAAGGTTGTTTTTGTTATAATTATACTTATTCAACATAATTAGGACATGTGTTAGGGTAATAATAATATCATGTTTACCCTTAATTACCCTATTTACTTTTAACCGTGGTAAATAAAAGTAAAAAGTTACCATTCACCAAACATTATTTTCATCTTATTGAACCACATTTTACTTACTGATATTAATTGTGTCTCTCAAATTTTTGAAATTCAACTCACAAAAGCGGTAAAATTATGTTTTATACAAATTTGGAAATACTCTTAGAAGGTGGGTAAATGACGGTAAAAAGTTCGATAAAAATTTATATTTATAAACTCATTATAAAATGACTCCAATGAATTACATTGAAATTATATAGGTATTATGTATCTATTTCTACATAATATAAATTTAAATAAAATAATTAATTATTTAAATAAAAATCTGGTTTTAAACAATAACTCAGTGTTTTTCATTATTAATTAAAAATTGAATGTTTTCAAAAAAATACCAAAAATTCACCCTAAGCTAATTTTGATATTCTGAATACAAAAATGAAGTCCATTTTGAAAGATAAATTTTATAAAATTTCAAAAAGTGGGTATTACTATTCATAACGGCTAGTTTGATTGGTTGTGGTGTTTTTGAACTCGAAGTTTCGTACAACACAAGCTATTGTATTATTCAAAGGGAAACGTACCATGAAAGCTTGGGTTGTTACATTCTCCCATAATTAAAATAATTTCATCTTTAAAATTTCTAGAATATTACTGCATAAAAAGATTCGGGTGGTTCTTCATCATAAGTTCCTCGGGTTCCCACGTCTCCTCTTCCCTTTTATGGTTTCTCCATAGAACGTTTACCAGATGAGTCGTCCAGTTTCTCAGCACTTGTTCTCTGGTATCAAGAATCTTAACAAGATCTTCACAATAAGACATATCGGGTTCTTGTTCTAATTCCTCATAGGTGAGTATATGCATTGAGTCAGGCATGTATTTTCTCAACAGTGATAAGTGGAACACATCATGAACTTTGGAGATACTTGGCGGCATTGCCAAACGGTAAGATACAGCCCCAATTCACTTTATAATTTCAAAAGGTCTGATGTACCTGGGACTCAATTTACCCTTCTTACAAAATTGTATAATTCCCTTCCATAGAGATACCTTCAAGAAAACATGATCTCCTACCTGAAATTCCAAATCCTTCCTTCGGTTATCAGCATAGCTCTTCTTCCTACTTTGAGATGCTTTGATGTGGGTTTGGATTACCTTAACCTTTTCCATCATTTCCTCAACAAGTTCTGGGCCTACGATTTTTCTTTCACCAACATCGTCCCAATAGGTTTGTGTGCAACATCTCTTTCTATATAACGCTTCATATGGTGCAATCTAAATATTTGAATGGAAGTTATTGTTATAGGAAAATTTTACCAGAGGTAAATATTGATCCCAGATACCTTGAAAGTCAAGTGAGAATGATATCAACATGTCTTATAAGGTTTGAATAGTCCATTATGATTTTCCATCAGTTTGAGGGTGGTAGGTAGTGCTCAAATGAAGTTCAGTATCCAGGGCTTTCTGAAGCATTTTCTAGAATCTTGATGTAAAATGGGGATCATGATCAGAAACAATTGATAAGGGTACTTCATGAAGTCTTACAGCTTCATTAATATATAGTCTTTCTAGATGTTCAAGTGGTAAATCTTATCATTTAGCTAGAAAATGTGTTGACTTGGTAAGGCGATAAAAAATGACCCATATTGCATCATTCCTTCTAGGAGCCTTTGGTAGTCCCATGACAATGTCCATCATAAAATTATCCCATTTCCACTCAGATATGGGAAGAGGATACATGAATCCTCCAGACTGTTGCCTTCCAACTTTCACTTGTTGACAAACCATACATCTTGAAA
The DNA here is from genome assembly GCA_963277665.1 of Viscum album. Lineage (NCBI taxonomy): Eukaryota > Viridiplantae > Streptophyta > Magnoliopsida > Santalales > Viscaceae > Viscum > Viscum album. The sequence goes on along the minus strand of OY728164.1, from coordinate 476,689,154 downwards.
CAAAATTAGAAATCTCCCTCTTCATGTTGTCCCACCAAAAATGTTTCTTAAAATATCTATACATCTTAGTGCTACCGGGGTGTATAGAGAAATTGGAGCTATGAGCATCATCTAACAATTCCATTTTCAGATGAGGTATATCGGGAACACAAAGTCTCTTCCCAAATTTCAAAGTCCCATCTTCATATATGAAGTCACTAAAACTCCCGCCATTCACCACTTTAATCTTATTTTGAAACTCCTCATCATCGGTCTAAGAACACTTTATCCTTTCTAGTAAATATGGTTTGGAAACCATTTGAAAAATCATTGATGTTTCACCTTCCATGGTTATTCCCATATCTATCTTTATTATATCCATGTATATAGGATCCTTTTAAACTCTCATCTTGTTCAAAAATCCATGATCCTTTCTACTCAAAGCATCTGCCACCTTATTTTCCTTCCCTGGGTGGTAGTGTATAGTACAATCATAATCCTTGAGTATTTCAAGCCATCTCCTTTGCCTCATGTTGAGTTATTTTTGTGAGAAAATATACTTCAAACTCTTGTGATCGATATATATCTCACATTTTTCACCATATAGATAATTTCTCCATATCTTCAAAGAAAATATTACAACTTCTAACTCAAGATCATGAGTAGGATAGTTTTTCTCATAAATTTTTAGCTATCATGATGCATATTCAATAACTCTATCATTATTTATAAGGACACAACCAATTCCTTTATTTGAAGAATTACTATAAAAACAAACCCATAATTCCCCGATGGTAGATTTAAGATAGGAGAATTGACTAATATTATCTTCAGTTCTTCAAAAAAAATTCACACTCTTTTTTCCAGACAAATTTAACCCCTTTACTTATGATCTTTGTTGATGGTTTAGCCAATCAGGCAAAATTCTGGACGAAACGCCAATAATAACCTACTAAGACAATAAAGCTACGTACCTCAGTTATACTTGTTAGTGCTAGAAATTCTTGGATTGCCTTGGTCTTTGAAGGATCAATAGAGATTCCATCCTTAGAGACAATACGGCCAAGAAAATAAATCTCCTGAATCCAGAATTCACATTTTCTAAATTTCCCATATAATTCATTTCTTCTAACAGTCTTTAGAATAACGAGCAAGTGATTTTCATGATCTTCGTAGATTTTGGAGTATACCAAGATATCATCAATAAATACTACTACAAATTCATCAATATGTTCCTTGAAAACTCTATTCATTAGATCCATGAAGATAGAGGGTGCATTAGTCAACCCAAAAGGCATTACTGTAAACTTGTAATGCCCGTACCTGGTTTGAAATGTTATTTTCGGAATGTCTTCCTTCTTCACACACAACTGATGGTATCCATATCAAAGGTCAATCTTTAAAAAATATTGATCTCCATGAAGTTGGTCGAATAAATCAGCAATGAGAGGTAGGCGATACTTGTTCTTTATCGTTATAACATTGATCTCCCTGTAGTCAATGCACAACCTCATAGATCCATCTTTATTCATAACAAAAAGGATAGGGGCTACCCATGGATAAATACTAGGGTGAACAAATCCCTTATTACTCAATTCCTCTAGTTTTTTCTTTAGTTCCACTAATTCCACAGTGGCCATTCTATAATTGGTCTTCGATATGGGCCTTGAACCCGGAATTAAATCAATAGAAAACTCAATTTCTCATTCTGGAGTATGTCCAGGTAAATCTTCTGGAAACACATCAACATATTCTTGCAAAATAGGTACATCCTCTATTTTAATATTCCTTTCATCACCCACAGTTATTTCATTCTCTTCCTCCCCAATAATTGAATTTATTTGAGCTAATGGGGGTGGATCTAGATAAGAATTAGGTGGTGATGTTTCTGCTCAAAAGATAAGGTACTCCTTATCATCATAAAAAATTGTAACCTCATTCTTCTTACAATAAATTTTCACATCATGGTCTGAATTCCAATCCATTTTGAGGATTATATCAAATTCAATCATGGGTATTACGGTGAGATAAGTGGATAAAGAACATTTATATGCCCTAATGGGAGATGATTCACAAAACTTTGTTGCAATGATACTTCACTTAGGAGTTTTGACTGACAACTACCTTATTAAATCAAATTGGAAATTTCTAATTTTCTTAGCAAACTGGGAAGATATGAAATAATGCAATGATGCAGAATCAAATAAAGCATTGGCTAAACTTGAGGAAACCATTAAATTACCCGCCACCACATCTTCCAGAGCTTCAACCTCAACAGTAGTGATCGCATAAGCTTGGCCTTGATCCCTTGGCCTTTTCTGAGGTAAGTTTCTCTAACGATTAGGAAATCAATTTTCATAATGTCCCATCTCCATACAATTTTAGCATTGAACATTGGTATCTTCTTTCTTTCCCTTACAATCACCATCATGATGGCCTTTCTGTCCACATTTTTAGCATACTCCTTTTCCTTTTAGACAGGCACTAGGGTTCTTCCTTCCACAATTATCACAGGGTGGAAATTCAATTATTCTCTTCTTCCTTGTTTCTTATTTCCTTTCCCAAAGTGTTCAACATATCTCTTCTTCTCTTGATTTTCTTTAAAGTTGTAAGACATAAAGAATTCATTTTCTGTCTTGATAGTACATGAGACAATATCTTCATACGATGAGAAGGATTGTGATACTAATTCTCAATAGAGAAATGGTTTTAACCCATCAAATAAATGGTCAATATTACTTCTTGGATTACGTATATAACCTACAGTATACCTTTCTAATCTTTTAAATCTAGCCTCATACTTTGCAACATTCTCCTCCTCCTTTTTCCTCAGACTCAGAAATTGCCTTTCCATATCTGCTCGATAGTCATGACAAAAGTATTTTTCTAAGAAAAGTTATTTAAACTCCCTCCACTCCAAAATGGAAACTTCTTCACCTTAATTTATGTTTTGAATCAATGACCACCATTGATCAGTATCTCCAGTGAGGCGATAAACTTCCATGAATACTTTTTCCCTTTCTCTACTCCCCAAAGCGCGAAATATTTTCTCTAAGGAATTTATCCATTGCTCAGACACTAATGTATTTGTACTCCCACTAAATGTTTGTGGTTGTTTCCTCATGAAGCGGTCTAACATTGATCCTCCGCATTGTGGATCAGGGTGCTCCATACGGGTAAGGTTATTATTCATAACCTGTGTGAGTTTTCCCAGTATGGTGATAAGCTTATCAGCACTAGTTGAATCACCAGATCCTCTATAATTATCTTGAGTAGGAGGGAAATACCTACATGGATTACATGCATTGATATGGTTTCCACTCATTCCACTAGGTTCCATTTCTAAACAATGGCATACACTAGATTAGTTTATGAATCAAAACACATAATTCCATACTTGTAAATCACTTAACATAAATTGAATGGTTTATGGATATAATCTATAATCATAAATTTTTTTCTTTAAGTAAGTATATACTCATAAACCCTTCATAATTGTTTTTAAAGAAAATGAGAATTATTCTAAGCATATCCCCTAGGAGTGTCGTAACCAAGAGTGCAACAAGGCCCGTTGTCATGCACCAATTTTCATTCGAGTCTAGCTCAAAGCGGTGTTTTCGGGTTTTACCCCTAGTTACATCTGTGCCAGAGCCACCTCTACCTGCTCATATCCAGACATGGATGTATTGCTTGGAAAACTCACAAAATCTCTACAATACAAAAATTCTAGGAAGTTCTTCTATACTATTCCTCAAAGTCTATCTTAGGATAATGTGCTCTAGTCAGAGTTTTTCTAAATATGGATTCCAAGGTTTGTATTAAACTTCCTCTGATACTAAATGTAATGCCCCGACCCCAGTTACCCAAATTCTGAGCATTATTACATAGCATTGGCATGATCACAAAAGATCAAGTCTCTAAAGACCGATTAGTTTAGTAGCCTTGTAAATACTAGATACATTCATAAGTTTTACATTACATTATAAAATGAAAAACTACAAAAAAATAGTCTCTATAGGACACACTCATATCCCATAGACTATCCCTAAAGGTTAGTCATAATATACTTCTTCGCATCCTGGGAAAAATAAAACTTAGAAAGGGGTGAGCTCAAATGCTCAGTAAGGGTAAGAAATACAGGGGAAGATAACAAAAATATTAAGCATGGTGAATAATTGAAAACACATGACTTTAAAAATAATAATCATGAACACTTTTATGGCAGAAATATGAGCTGAGTAAATAATGCCATAATAAAACATAATCATGGGTATTCTACTGGTCGAATGACTACATGAACCATCAATATTACTTTCATAATTAGGGAATGTATAACGCTGGACATTCTGAAACATTTTGTCAAGGCCTCATCCAAGACGTCTAAAAATGATTAAGGCCTTTGCCAAAACCATATATCAAATTGGGAAAGGCCTCGGCGAATTCCACATCTAGTTGCCTCATGAGACCTACTGGTGCATTGAGGTGCTATATCATGCTCCACCCGTCACTTACTAAGTCCAATACATTCCACATATGAAAAGTTTGAAATATAACATAAACATTTGTATTAAAACTAGCATACAAACTATCAATACTTTAACCATAAACCATGAATGGTATAACAATAACACATCCACAGTCAAACATATCACAAAACCTTCAATACAATATGGATGATTTGTATCATAATTCATCGACTTCAAACAAGTATGAAATCCATAGAAAGATGTTGACATAGATGAAATCAAAACTATTTAAGAGAAATATCTGTTTCTTTTTATGAAAGAATTTAAAGTTACATAATTATAAAGAAAAAAATTATTTTGAAAATATTCTTGTAAGCTTTTAAGGGAAGCTTTGACAATGTTATAATAACGGAAAATATCTGCACCCGCCGTATAAGTTAAAAAAACATTCTTACCTTAATTTTGTCGAAAAATTCATAAGGTACATTGTTTGGAAAACAATGGAAAGATTCCTTTAAAAAAAATTATAAAAATTCAAAAAAGGGTATAAATGACTTTAACCCATAGTCTAGTAAATCGTAAAAATGTTTTGGAATACATTTTTAAGAAACATGGATGTGGATGATAAAGAGGCCCCATTAAATACTTACGTAAAAACAATCTCAGATAATAAAGAGATTGTGAAATTAACCATTACCTTGTAATTTTCCTTGGTTGAGGGTATTTTAACTTCTTGTATAATAGTTAAATCATTTTTATTAAATTATATAAGAACCATATACATAATTATTATATCATATATTATCTTTTAATAATTATTTGTTAATAATATTTTAGTATTATCGTCGTTTTGGGTGTTAACTGATTCGTCTTCCTTTATATTATTTGTTACGTGAGTCATGTTTGTACGGGATGGGATGTATCTTATTCATATCCATAATGATATCAAGTCTTTAAAAATTATTTTTAATCATAAAATGAAAATTATTCTTGAATGTTTACGATGAAGAATGAATCTCATCACGTTCATGGAGATGATAATCTGTACGTAGGCACGAGCGACAATATCATTCTTTTGATATTAAAATGATATTTAAGTAGATGGTATATCATATATACAGAATCATTAACAGGTTATATTTATTATTTACATCAATTATACATCATTATTATACCCATCTAAAAATAATGTATTGAATAACAACTACACCACGACGTGGAGACGGTAAGCCGTACGTACACACGTATGGTGACTTTGTCATTCATATGATGGATAGAATATTGAATATGGTTGTAAAATTTTTATAATAACATAAAAATATATATAATATACTGGATTTATTATTTTATAATGGAAAAAACAAGTAATGAGGAAGTGGAAGAAGAAAAGAACTTGAAAGAGGTGATGAAATATTTACCTCTTCTTTGGGTTCTTCCTTTTGATTTGATCAAAATGGCTTCTTAAGTTAGCTTTATGACTAAATTAAGGCCTCTAGGATGAATGGAGGATAGTTGGGAGGATATTTGGGAAGGGTTTGGTCGAGCCAAATGGCTTTGAAGATATGAATTTGAGTGAAGGGGAAGTTCCCTTTTATTAGAGGGGTAAGGGGAACCTTAGGAAAAGATTGAAAGATTATTTTATAATAAAATCATTTTCGGTTTCTAATGGCTCTAAAATGAATTATTTAAATTATAAGGTGGGGATGGGTCAAATACCTCTCAACCAAAAGGTTTTAGATAGGTTTGGGTCACTATATTAACCTTATCTTTTAGATTTAACTCTTAGTTAAATATTTTGACATTTACTATGTCTCTTTGAATTTTTATATTATATGGTTAATAAATGTACTATAAACTTCCAAGAGAACCCCAAATGGTTAATTAATGATACACCTATCATTATATAAGTCTTTTTTCTGAACCTTATATTTTTAGGATTATTATATCAACCAATAATATTGTATTTTTTTAAAAAACTCATTTATGTCAATTTTGACATTATTTAATAATTGATTTTTTTTAAGTCATAAAAACTTTATTAATTAAAAGTAAATACATTTAACAAAACCTAACATGTCTTATTAATTTATAAAATTATTTAAATTAATTAAAAGTCTCAAATTAGATTTATTTAGATATTTATAATATCAATTATTTTAATCTTTCATTAATATGGTAATTACTACATCATCATTGTGTCATAAATAAATTTAATTATTTAATGTTTGAAAATTATAAATAAAATACCATTATTTAATAAATCATTTTATCTTTCTAACTAATATTTATAGTAGAATTTATATTATGTGTAACCCTATATTAAAAATGGTTTTGTTATTAAACTTTGAATTTAACTCTTTTAACTCCTCTTTAAATAAAATAATAATAAATGTCCTAATCTAATCCAAGTGGACCAAAGAGGTTCATATTTTATTCCTAAGTTTTTTTGGTCGAATTATACTTATCCTATAGAATTAGGACATGTGTTAGGGTAATAATAATATCAGTTTTACCCTTAATTACCCTATTTACTTTTAACTATGGTAAATAAAAGTAAAAAGTTACTATTCTCCAAAAATTATTTTCAACTTATTGAACCATATTTTACTTACTTATATCAACTGTTTCTCTTGGATTTTTGAAATTAAACTCATAGAAGTGGTAAAATTAGGTTTTATACTAATTTGGAAATACTCCTAGGAGGTGGGTAAAAGACGGTAAAAAGTTCGATAAACTTTTATATATCTAAACTCATTATAAAATGACTCCAATGAATTACATTGAACATATATAGGTATTATGTATATATTTTGTCCTAAAATAAATTTAAATAAAATAAATAATTATTTAAATATAAAATTGGTTTTAAACAATAAATCAGTGTTTTCACTATTCATCAAAAATTGAAAGTTTTCAGAAAAATACCAAAAATTCACCCTAAGATAATTTCTATATTCTGAATCCAAAAATGAAGTCCATTTTGAAAGATAAAATTTATAAAATTTAAAAAATTGAGTATTACTATTCATAACGGCTAGTTTTATTGGTTGTGGTGTGTTTGAACTCGAAGTTGCGTACAACACAAGCTACTGTATTATTCAAAGGGAAACATACCGTGGAAGCTTGGGGTATTATAGTATTGTATGAAAATAAATTAATTCATGCACAGCACACAACAATTTACTTAGTTCACCCTTAATAGGCTACATCTAATAAGAATATAACAACAATGTGTTGAAGTAACAAATACACTAAGGAACACTGCCAAAATAATGTTCTGGCAAGATCACTTCAATGACCAAGATCACTATCTATACAAGGATTAGGATCAGATCACTACTTTCCCAATGTTCACTCCCTGAGTCTCTTTTTCTGGCTCACTGATGGTGGAAATGATCACATTATTCCTCTTCCTTTTCTCACTACACTAGAAAATATTCACACACAGTTTATGGATATATAGGTCCCTTCATTATTACTAATGAATACATCCTTAGTTTTAGATAGATGCTTTTTTTAATTTCTGCATTCATCCACTAGATTAATACCACTTTTTCAAGGATCTCTTGGGTACTCCTTTTTCCACACTTTCATGATGCTCACTACCATCACAAATATCACCTCTTTCGTGAAGCTCAAATAACCTTCATGAAGAAACCTCTTTTTGTGAAGCTCACTTAGACTTCTTGAAGCACCTTACTTTTATGAACCTTACTTTGCCTTAATGGAGGGCATCTATTTTAGTTGACATTTTATAGCCTTCATGAACATCAACACTCTTGTAATGCATAAATAGTTTGGTATAATTTTTTATCATTTCCGAACGAACTTTCTTCGTGAACATTTTTTTCAAGGAAAACATTCATGAACCACCTTCATGAATCCAGAGCCATAGAATATTCGTTAAGTCACACTAAATTTATGAAGGGGGGTAGATTCCTATTTATAAGAATTTCCACTAATTCGAGAACCTTCTAGAAACTTCATCACCATTTCTCAATGATCTATCATTTTGTTCATGATGCTCTCTATCTCACAAAACACCATGGGAAATTCCCATTAATAAATCTCCTCATAATCATAGAGATTAAATTCAACTCCTTCACACTTTCATGAAACACTTTACATGAAACCTAGTCTTCCCTAAAATCTTGCATTTACCATATTTCTATATGGCCTTCAAGGAAATCCATATTTCAGGATGATTGATTCAACTTCCAAATTTTAGACCCCAAAAATTTGGAATACACTAGGAAATGATGTCTCCTTGTGTATGAAATTTTATGTACCACTTCTAGGGAATAATTTACTTTTTCATGGATAGTTTTCAACATACCGTTCCCAAAATACCTCTTGAAATCCGCAACATACCTTGTAAACTCACTTTTTCAACAAACCCAATCAACCCAAAAACACTACAATGATACCTTGATGGATTTTTCCCAATATCACATAAACATAGTGTACTTCCTATAATACCTCATTTAAGTGAATAAAAAAATATCGAGGTTATAGATACTACATTATGTGATATAGAAGACATGATTTTGTTCATTTATAAATAATTAAGTGAAGTTATATATATCACACTAATCTACATCCCTAATTCTGTTTGAACATAAGAATCATATTGAATAGAAAAAAAGATAGTGTATAATTCCTTTTTATATTTTTGTATGAGTCATTATCCTAATTTTGTATGCATTATTTATAATATTAGGATAAGTATCATTAGTAAAAAATTTGTAAGATCAGTTTATAAAAACCCACAGAAGTATCATTTTGATACTTTTGTATGAGTCTTTTTTTATATACATATATATTATTTATCCCATTGAAAAATTTCAACTAACTCAAACTCAAAACCACAACATAAAATAATAAATCAATTATATATGATTTTGAAAATAAATTTATGATAGAAAATATACAAAAACCAATTCTATAAAATTAATTAATAATAAGAAATAATGATTAAAAAATTATTTGTAGTGGGTTAAGTTATTGGTTATGAAGGAAAAAAAGATTAAAATACAGAGGCTCAAAACTAAGAAATCCTCATCACACCACCACTAGTACAACAAGTATGGAACCACTGAACTACAAAAAAGAGTCATCATAGGCTTGATTAATTAATAAATATCCACCCAATGAGTCAAGTACTAATTATTATTGTGATTAATTTTCTGGGTTTTAATCTAGATAAATGGTGGTTGAGTTTTATTTTTTAAAAATTCTAAAGAATAAACAATTGTTTAGATCTATTGTGAATTGAGATTCATGAATCACAATTTTAATCAAGAATATAATCCTCCCACACACCCTATTACACTTATTTAACTCAAAAAAAATTAAATTTGAAAGGATAGTTCACCCATTTGGAACTTTAGTAGTATAAAATATCTCATCTATCTATTTCCTTTAATAGATTTTATTTCCTCTTTTTTGCTTTATCTCATATTTGAATTTAAAAGAAGAGAGGTACTAATTTTTTTTAGTTGGTGTGTGAACATCATGTTCCTAGTTTTTTATGTTATTGTAATTCCATTAGTATTATTTCTAGTTCCTTCCAAATATATTTAGAAATTCAATCATGTAACACCTATAAATTAGATAATAAATTGTTTTAATGTTCATATACCATTAGTTCAGATCATCCAGCTACTTATCCCAGATTAGAATTCATCTGAGATCATGCCTTGACTTCTAGAAATAGGTATATAGAGATGTTTGTATTAAAAATTATCTATCTATTATGGTCATTGATGGATAATATGTTCTAAAATGGTCAAATTATAAGGTAGGACCTAAATATATATTCATTGGAAAAAGGTTATAAAATTCAAAAGTATTCCCCAATAATGTATAACACAAGACCCTCAATGATTTAATGTTTTGACTAGATTACTCAGTAAATTATGGTTATTCAAACATGCAATGGTTCTCTCAATAAATGATGGAATTGAAAATAATACGTTTAAGTGGGTTTAGAAGCCTATTATGTAAGGTATTGTACATATATGGAATTGTATCATGATATGATATATGAAAATCCTTGATCATTCATTGATTTCCCTCAAATATAATTTCAAGACAAATACATTTCAATATTTAACTAAGTTGAATTAATGGGTAAAATTAGTTTCTCATTATTATAATAGATTAAAATTTAAAAGGTTAATCCAATTGTGCTCAATGGGTTTCAAAACACACTAAAAATGAAAATGAGACACATTGATTTTTTTGAAAAATATAAGAAAAATTTGATGAAACAACAATGATGATTTTAAAATAAAAACTACAAAGGATCAACCCCACTCCCATAAAATAAAATTATGTATTATACTATATACTTTTTAAAATATTTATAAGTTGAGTCATGTTTTATTTTTAACAAAATACTAAATTAACAGTTGTTGAAAAGTATAACCTGTTGGTTCTTATTGGTAGGCTGGATGGAGGAGTGTAATCTACTCTATAGAAGATTATGGAGTGTTTTTATAATATTTATTCAGTCTATGACCATTAATAATGAATGGTTTATTATCTCCTTATTTAATTCCTTATACAGTACAAGAATAATTTACATTAGTGGTTGTAAAAGAATATTCCAATCTGGAATGAAGTTTACCCAGTGTTAGTATGGGTCTTTGATTTAGAAAATAGTTTAATTTTCATGTTAATGAATTTAAAACCACTATATTCACGTTTTGAAGTTAAATATAACATATACCATTTACATGAAGAAATTATGTTAAATAAAAAATAGATTATGACTTGATTTTTAATCATTTTATTTCATTTTTGGAATTATTAGAATAAATTACTCATTTTTCATGATTTATTTATGATTATTTAATGTGGACTAAATTATTTTAAAGGATCAATGTAATTTGGTGATAAAATAGAGAATTAATGAATTTCTATAGGAGAAATCTGGAAAATAGAATGGGAATTGATCCTATAAGCATGAATGATCGTAATGGTGAATTACCAAAAAGATGATTCCTATATGGATCATCTAATAACCATAATAATAGACAATGAATAATCATGGATTATCATATAAGTATACTTTCTACACTTTGTAAGGATCATCCAATTATATAAGCGTGGAACCCCCATAATCTTGATCACCCATAAGGATGAGGGCCTAAATAAGCATCATGCCTTAGAAGATTTGAAATAAATAATGATTTTATAATGATATTTTGAATTTTATGTTGAGGATTAATGGGGGAACATACACATTCCTATAATCAATCAAAGGTGTCCACTTATAGTATAGTAAATATTGGTCGCAACTTTTGAATGATATTTTTATCGAGAAAAATAGGGAAAGTTGTGGATTTCATGGTACCAAATTGAAAATTAGAATGAAGACCAATAAAAAGGTAGGATTAAATATTTTTAGAGGAGTAAGGACCTGAGAGGTTTTATTACAGATCTATAAAAATAGAATAAATCTGAAGGGAATATAGAGTTTGTGAGGTTAGATAGTTAGACTTCACTACAGTTCTATGCTAACTAAATAATTTAGGTTTTAATATTAATTTTCATTCCTTATAATCACATTCTACATTATTTCAATAAAAATTTACCTCTCTCTCATTTTTCATTGCTTTTATCTTATCATTATTTCATCAACATGATCTCAAATACTCATTATAGTGAGTAAAAACCCCTAGAAATCATCCAATGGAGGAATCCATTATTGAACATAAGTCTTTGTGAATTCCTATTTAATATTCAATATCAATGTAGAATTTTTTTAATGGATGATTGATAGTGGGGAATGGGGATAGTGTCTCCTCACTACAGTTATCTTATGGGTATCTTCTTCTTCAGAACTATCCATCCCATCTAGAGTCATCATGTAATATAACGGAGCCATAGTGATATAGTGTTAAATAGGTGTTGCACAGACTAGGAAGGTTATTAAGATGGTGTTCTTGATTAATGATCCCTCTAAATTTATAACCACGGAAGAGGTGGATGTGTAGTGTATTTCATGATAATGATGTGAACTATATATTCACAATCATGGTATAACAGGATGATAAAATATATGATGAAGTGTGTTCATTAAGAATCAATGAGACAAAACATGATATAATGAATTTCCACTCATGATGATTCCTTTGGGATTGTTTTCTTTCTTTATAACTTTATTCATTTGATTTGTATTGCATTATTTGGTACAACTCTTGTATTAAAAATATAAACTGCCATGATTTCATTATTTTCATAATAATAGAAAACTTAAAAATATAAAAATGTGTTTGGGAGTAGATAGTGATTTTTAGAAAAATATTTTCAAGAGAGATGAAACTGTCTAGCCATTGTGTTTCATTAGAAAAATATTAAAAAAAATTTCACTTCCCATGACATGTGTGTAAAAATTTAATGTCATTTTCAAGGATACAAATAGTTTTTCATTCATTATTTCAATTCAAAATTTGTATATAATTTCAATTTTTCATAAAAAAATATTTATGATGTATTCAAATTGATATTTTTTACATAGCATAACCAATATAAGATTTAACATAAAATAGAAGAGGTTTTTGATGAAAAATAATCCCAGTTGCAAGAAATTTTAGCTCACATGAAAGAGGCGAATATCCAAATAAAATTTTTAATTGAATAACTCATTGAATCAAATGGGCATAAACTATAAAAAAATAGTCTGAACCAATAAAGTAAGAGATGTGTCAAATTGTTTTTAAAATTAAATAATCTAAGGAAGATGAGATAGATTTTCTTGATGATCTTCTACCAAAACTCACATGACTATGATTTTAGGATATTCATGGAAAATAATTTCCTACTAATACACATATAGGAGATCATATTTTTTTAAGGAATTTCATAATCACTTTTTAGATGGTAAATTACAACATGATTCTCTAATCTTAGAAGAAGAATGTTCTGTACCATTGTATATTTCACTAGATTTGGAAGAATTCACCATTGATGTGGTGGATTTGAAATAGATATTGGAGGATGTTGACTACCTAACTCCATCAATTACAACTAAAATCCAAGTGAAATTTACCATTGAAGAAGATCATGAAGGTAAGCCTACTCGAGGGGATAATCTTTTCTTAAACCCATTTTTATTTAATTTCATTGAAATAGAATTGAGAATTCCCTCCCAATGTTGAAAATTTTTAGATTCAACAAGTCCTTGAATTTATTTATAGGATGAATAGGAATATAATGATACACCTTGTGTGGAATACATGAAGTTACATGGACACATTTAACGTATTTTGGAGGGAATAAATTAGGAGTTCCAAGTGGTGATACTTATTGAAACTAAGTCACAATCTATCTAATTAGAAGGGGAATATTTTAATATTAATTAATCTTGTTTCAATTTTATTCAAATGGGTCTAATATAAAACATTAAATTTGATAATTATATTAATGAATCATTCCATGATAAATCCCTCTATGATGTAGAAGTGTCCAAATATGTTGTTGTCGAAGCAAAGGGGAAGGGTGTATTCTTATTTCTACCTCCACTATGCAAGATATACTTAATTTGAAGTGGGATTCATCTACTGAACTCTCCCATGGTAAATTCTAAATATATTTCAATCCAATACACATTGTAAGGAAAACTATGTGGTGGTTTATATCAAAGAAACCCCATCCACCAATAGATTTTAGATAACAACAGGAACTACCTTTTTAGGGGTAGTTAGATACTAGTACCTACATGGGGGATATGCCAAGATTTATCACTTTATTTTACATTTGATTTATTTTCATTTATTTAATTTTAATGTATTTCTCATGTTTTTTTCTCTCTTTTACTTTCATTACATTAGTGGGGATCATTTAGAATACTAACTCAATGTTTCCACTTCCAATAAGTAAGGCATTATTACTCCTCCCTATATGATTTTTTCCATACCAATACAATTAATTATGAAAATATAATGTGATAAAATTTGATTCCATATGTGGTGGGTTATAAAAATTAAATGTGTGGGGGAATGTTACCAATCAATTTCGGGTTTTCATGTCCTGTTTTTGTTTTTTAATTTTTTGATTGATTTTATAAATTCTTGTGTTTCATTGAATAATTTTGTAAAATTTAAAATATCATAATGTTTTTAAAAAAGATTATTCATTTGAATTTATAAATGTTTTAAATGATTTTTTAATTGGATTTTTTATTTATATTTGAAATCATACCCTTCAATGAATATTGATCAAATGTTAAACTCATGTGCACTAGTGTGATATAATGTTTAAATTTTACCCAAAACTAAGAGGATTTTAAATTTTCTTAACATATATTTACATTTTTAATTTTTTGAGAGTAATTAGTCATGATGTAAAATCTATAACTTGATATTTTTCTCTTATTAAATATTGATAGAGTTCACAATTTATTTAAAAAAATATTGAGTTTCCATTTTAAAAGACTATTTTTCAATTAAACTATATTTTCAAGCCTGTGTATACATATGACCATTTTATTTGTCACATTATATCAATAAAATAACATGTTATATAGTCATATTACATGATATTTAACCATTTCTAGCCTTCTCTAGAAGTAATTTCAACAATAAAGTTATACTCTTTTGTGTGTAAGGGAGAAGAAGAGCTGTACGCTATTTTGGAAAGAATCATCTAATGTTGTTTTTATGGTTCTACATCTATATTGATATTATTTTTTGGAATAAATTTATCCTTGGGATATGTTTGGGTAAAAAAACATTCCATTAAAAGTTTTTCTAGGTGTTGAATATTCCTTGAAGATCAATATATTCCACTCTTTCCCAAAAAAATTGATTATCTACAAAAATATTTGATATAAATTCAAGACAAGGAAATTATAGAAAGGTGGATTATGGGAATAAATATATCATTAATTATGAGAATTAATATGTGTGCATGACCTAATAAGTAAAGATGGGTTTTGAGGTAAACCTTTTTCAAAATGGAATTGAGTAAGGATACATTCTTTAGTATAAATTATTTCATGCATTTTACTTCATTTTAGAGCCAACCCTCCTCAATATGACTCAATAATTTTTAACATTAAAATATTATCAACCCTTTAACCATAAAACAACAAAGTTTATTTTCACATGATTGAAAAATTATTTTTATTATATAAATTATAGGTTTTATAGAGTAATCAAGCATATTAAAATCATGCATGCTCTCGAGAATGATAAAATCAATAATTCAATATCCTCGAGTGAAGAGAGATAAATTTCTTGAAATGTAAGAAAAATATTTGATGTGAATAAAAAAAATATTGGATGAATTTTTATGATCATTTACAAAAGTTAGAATTAATATCCATTTATATGGAATGATATTACACTAATTGTTCGAATTCAAAACTGATATCAATTATATCTTGAGAAATTTTAATTGGCCTTAGTATATATGATTTCCTAGGAGTAAAATGTTTAAGAGTAGGGGAATATATATATATATATATATATATATATAATATCTTCATATAATTCACTTTTCATTTTAATTATTTTAATAATATTGTCAATATGTTTCATAGGTAATTATAAAATAATTCATTTATATGAAAATATTGTATTTAATTGAAATTTTTTCATAAAACATGATTTAAAATTGTTTTATCTATCTTGGAAATTATTAATATAAATATTAAATTTTATCATATTTTTTTTATGATTATTTAATGTGGATGATGTTTTGTTTAAAGGAATAATGTAGTTCTATGATAAAATATAGAAATATAGAATTACAACAATAGAAGTCTAGAAAATTGAAAATGCACTAATCCCATAAGCATGAATGGTTATAAGAGTAAATTATTATAAGGATTATTCCTATAAGGATCATCCAACCACTATAATAATAGACTATGTGTAGTCATGGATTCCAACATAATCATCATTTCCACACTCCATAAGAATCATCTAGCCACAAAATCATATAACCCCCATAAGAATAATCACCCGTAAATGTGAGGTTTTCTGTAAGAATCATACATTTTAAAATTTTAGAAAAATGAAAACTTTATAAAGATAAAATTGATTTCAAGATATGGATCCTACGTACTACATCAACATTCATGAAATCAATTAGAGTCATCTACATAGATTATAATAAATATCAATTATAAATTATTCAGCATATTTCGATTGTGAACAAATATTGAAGCTTCAAATTTTAGTGGGGTTTGGATTTCAAGTAAGAAATAAGACCATGGAAAAATGTAAAATATTAAATATTTTTATATATTCAAGGATCTAATTTTTTTGAAAATAGATCTAAAAAATGGAATGAGGCCAAATATAATTGTGAGTTTGTAAAGTATAATAGTTTATTTGTTCTTTTTTTTATATTCCAGACATGTAGTTTAGGTATTTTATTTTTATTGTATTTATCAATAATCACATTATTTATAATTTTAATACAATTTTATCTCTCTTATCTCATGTTTTCTCTTTTTGTTATTTATTTTTGATGATCTACAACACTTAAGATATCGAGTGAATGACCTAAGAAATCTTTTAGGGGATGAATCTAGTGTTGAACCAAAGTCTTTAAATATTCCTATTTAATGTTTCTTATTTTCATACAGTTATTATACAGATGATAAAAAGTAAGGAATAGTGAAAATGTGGTCCTATTATAGTTTTAATAGGGTTATCTTCTTATTCTCCACTATTTCCACCATTCGACTATAATCATTAAGGAATACGATAGATCATTGTTGATCTAGTGATGAATGGGTGGGATAATATACCAAGAAGGTGAGTTATAGGTTTCCCTTGATTGAAGATCTCTTTAACATTCAAACCATATAGAAGGTGGTTGTATAGTGAATTTTGATATCATTAAGAGTACTGTATATTCAAAATCAAGGAATGAAAAGATTATCACATGGATGATGGAGTGTGTTCATTCAGAATGTATGAGACTATCGATCAGATAATTATTGTTCACTTTAGATGAATTTATTAGGATACTTCCCATTATTTATAACTTTATTTTTTTATTTTTTTATGTAATTTTTATTTTCTTATCTTTAATTCACATTATCAACCATCATAAATTCTTTTTTTCATAAAATTTAGAAAATTAAAAATTATACAAATTGGTTTAGGAGTAGTGAGTGATTTACATAAAAATATCTTCAAGGGAGATGACCTTGGTCATCCATTATTATTTATTAGTAAAATATAAATAATATTTTTCACACCCTATTATTGGTGTGTTATTCTTGACTTTTAAAGTAATTTTTTGCTGAATGAAAGTCTTTTTCTTGAATTAATATATCATTATCCACAATAGTTAATTCCTTATAAATTATTGAGTTTTAAAAATATTCTCTTCTAATTTCTTTGAGCTCTTACAACTATAGTATTATTTGTTTTTGATCCATTTACATATTTAGATTCATATTCATAATTTCCCAGGAAACCTAGTGGTCCAACTCTACTGGTAAGTTAAAAATATTCACATAAATCAATCTCTACATGCTTATTCTAATGAAAGTTGTATATGTATTCTTGTATGTACATAATTTTGTTTCCAACCTTTTTACTCAATCCTTCTAGTTTATGTTGATATTTTTCTCTTGAATTCCATTGATTATCTTATTTTATACATCATAAAGACTGTTAGTTTTTGGATGGTAGTGTGTGGATTCTTTATGATGGACTCTATACTTCTTCACCAATGAATACATTATAATATTGCAGAAATGAGTCCAATAGTCACTGATTATTTTTATTAGAACTCCAAACTAGTAATAAAACATTTTCCCTTAGAAAATTTAAAATAGTATTTGCATTATAGTTTTTTGTATCCTTTTTCTTACACCCATTTTGAAATATAATCAATTGTAAATATTATATAGGAGTTCCTAAAATACATTAGAAAAAGTCCCGTGAATTCTATTTCCCAAATGCCAATGGTCTCATAAAAGCTTATTTGTTTTTAATGAATCTCTTTACTCTTTGAGACATTTCAAGAAAACTGAAATTGCTAACATTTTAAAAAAAATCTTTAGCACCCCTAAGTAATGTTCGCTAGTGTACACCTTATTATAAAACATTAATTGTCGTCCTTTGAGGTCCAATGTGACCTCTATAAGTTAAAGTGTTGAAAAATCCAAGGAAAGACTATGTCTCTCTCTTAGATAAACATCATCATATAATTTATTCCATAATGTTTCTCCAAAGATATGAATCTTATTAAACATAAAATTTTGATTCCTATTTGAACACAAGTACTTGTTGTGAATTCAACTTATAAGAGATGTGTTAAGTTAACAAAACTTTTACTATATATAATCACGATGGTACATCTTCATGAATTAAATGAAAATACCCCCAAAGAATTAATTCATTCAATGGTTCATTATCTAAAAATTAAAAATTAATAATGTTAATTAACCTATATAGATGATATGATATCGGGTTCTTATCTCCCTCCTTATCTTTTATCACTAAACTAAATACATAAAGTAGTAGAATAAATCCAACCATCTATTTTTTATAATATTTATTCTTCATCAAGTACCTAATGACTACATGATCAAAAAAATGGTTACTATATTTTAAACCATGAAGGATCTGAATTTATCAAAATAAAAAAAACTCCAAAGAAATTTTTTTTAGTTGTTTTGTAATGGTTCTTGGAATAATCTTACGTTCTTGAAGAATATGAAATTATTTGAGGTTTTACTTTAATCCTTTGAGATAACACTTCTTCAACATCATGGTTTGAAGGATCAAAAAGTTGCTTCAAAGAAAGTTCCTAGCATTGTGGCTCTATTATTAGTGGTTTGATCAACTGACTCTACAATTCATCAAAAATATTCCCTAAAATAATAATTAATAAAAAATTCAATTTATTTTAACAGTATCCTGAAAAGAAGAAAATAAATCTAAATAATTTTCATGATAAATCATTTTAATATACTGTATATCCTAGAAATGATCTAGAATTCTTTACACAATTTGGATAGTTAAATGAATTTATCACATTAGTTTTAGAATTATATAACTAAATTATTTAAAAAAAACATTCCCATGAACTATCCATCATTTACCATGAAATGTAACATTTAAAAATTTAAAACCAGGTTCATTTTAATGCAGGATTTCAAAACATTTTCCGTATTGAAAAAAATGATTAAATGACTTTCCCAAAATAGCGAATGCGTCTTAAAATACAACCCATAAGTCTTCAATATTGACAAAAAATACATACCATGCATCTATGGAAGGTACCTGATGCATTACACAAACCAAATGGATTATTTCTATATGAAAAGGTTCTATAGAGACTTGTAAATGTTTTCTTGTCCTAATCCTTAGGTATAATGGCCACCTAAATGTAATATAAAAATCAATATATGAAAAAATTGTGAGTTTTTCCTACTAATATTTATAACATATAATCAATAATGGGAATAAAAAAATTATCCTTCCAAGTGACACAATTAAAAATCTTATAATAAATACAAACTATCAAACTATTTTGAATTCTAACAAGAATCAATTAATTTTGTTAATTCATTACTATAATCATCCTTTTTAGATACTATATGGTTGACCTATAGTGAGTCATAGATGGGGTACATTATTTTGACATAAAATAGATTTTTTATTTATTTACTACATCCATCAAGGTTTTATTGAGTCTTATTCGGGGATATGTAATTGGTTTTGAGTTTTATTTGATAAATATTCTATGTAAGTATATTTTGGGATTAATTATATGTATATATCCAAAACTATAACCATTTACATGCTCATTTTCTCTCAACATATTTCACAGTTATTTTTCTTGAATTATAGAAATGTTAATAGAAATTATTTTTATAAACTTTTCCCCTTAGAGGTACACAAACTTATGCTTAGTTGGAAAAATTTTCAATTCTATATTTTGGATTTGTTCTAATGATTAAATCAATCATGGGTTCCTCACCTCCAATGAATAAATTTTAATCACACAAGATAACATATTAGATTCCTCATAATTAAGAAATAATTAAATAAATCCATGAATTTATGGATATCATATATATTTACCCTAGCCTTTTCATGTATTATTACATGATTTTAAGAATAACTATCCATCAAATACAAACTAAGGATTATAAAGTCTAGTGTCTATGAATGATTTGGTACATAAAACTGAAAACATGGAAATAGAATAGAACATATTTCTATTAGTCATCTATAATGTGGTCCTAAATTCCTTTGAGATCTTACATCTTCATAATATAACCTAGGTAATACATAGACAAAAGGGATAATCTAAAAATACTGATAATGGAATAACATATTAATAAATCATAACACATGGGTTAGAAGGAATAACATGATGACATCAAAATTCGTGGAAGATGAATAAAAACATGGAAGCATAACATATAGAACATGGGATGATGTAATAATTGATACATAGTTATGTGATATAAATATATAACATGATATAAAGATGAGTCAAGTCTAACTTCCAAGACTATATCACATGGTGGACAATGTACCATAATGGAATCATGTCTACCCTTGGACCCAAAAAGACGTCACATGATACTAAAAATTACCCAATTTATTGGATCAATATCTGGGTGCACCCAACATAACATGATCATGTATATGTGTGCCACATAAAAAACCATACAAAAATAATAAACATAAGGGTTACCTATGGAAAGAAATGGGTATCATAATCATGTCATAAGGCATAAAAATGGGTTTAACAAAAAGGAATCCAAAATAGAATGAACTTAATTCATACATGGATTTTAATAAGGTAAAATAGTCATAGATAATGATACATGATATCAAACCAAAGTGTAAAAATGTAAAAATAGTGTCTAATAAACATAAGAAATGAGAAACTTTTTTGCATTTTAAGGGAGAATATTCAAGAGTCTTTAAAGTATAAAAGGGCTAATTGTTCTTATAAAACAAGAAATTAACATATATAGTTTTTCATGATAATATGATTGAATTTAGAAAAATAAGGTTGGATTAAAACATATAATGTAGGGTACTTTAGAATGGGTAAGAAATTTGAAAGTTCCCTTTAATTGGGCTAGCCTATAAAGAGGAATTGAGAAGGAAACCATATAAAACATGTATTTCCCCATAAATGAAAGAATAATTGAGGTAGGTACATATTTTCGGAACATAAGAAAAAATTTGGTAGGATTAAATAAAAATAATTAAGACTCACATTATGATGAATAGAGAGGAAGTATAACCCGAAGGAAAGATGGAGGTTTGGAGAGAATCCTTTACCTTATGTACAAAAGTGTTATGAAACTATACATAATGTACTAGATAATAAAATTAAATCCATTAATTAACTAATTCAGAACCTCTTATACATGGATATATTTTATTATAATCCTATTAGGTTCATTTATGTATTTTTTATGAGTTATAAGATTCAATTTTTTCATTCTGGGAGTGATTGTTTCATGGTTTGATGGCCAGTTAACTAGTGTGTAATTATGAAAGTTCATATCAAATAATGGAAAAACTATATAATAGAATGATATGGTATTAATTTATTTCCATAAATTTTAATGTTAACATATATCATTTTCTTTTTTTACATGAGGATAATTCATTAGAAAAAATATTCATGAAAATGATTAGTTTATTTTGGCAGTTTTTTTATCATCATGAATTAGTATCATTTTATTTTATAATATGTTTATCAACTAGTTATTGTAACACCCCAGGTAAATAAAGAATATGACATTTTTATATTTATCCCTATTTGTGAATAAAATGTTAATATTAATTTAAAGGGAAATCTATGCTCGATGGCTTACCCAATACGTAACAACAAGTTCCTTTGAAATCTTACGTTGCACTCTAATAATAAAATAATTTTATTTTAAATGGTAGTTAACACCTAGCCGTTGTAATGACGGGAATGAAAAAAACTAACTACAAAATGATTAAATATGTTTGTTAAATATTTTTACATTTATCCAATAAATGTTAGAGGCTTAAAATCCAAATGAATACAATGTTAAGAATAAATACTCTAATATTTTTTAAAGATTGTTTTACCAACTTCTGATGGAAAACCATTTTTAAATCTATATTTTGACAATTTTATAAGAAATATTTTTCAAAATAAACTTATTCTTTATGATTGGGACATTGAAATTTACTTTGGATAAATTTTTGGTATTTTTCTCATTATGTTCATTTTTTAATGAATAGTTAAAAGTGTTGTATTTTAATTCAAAACATCTTTTAAATATAATTTATTTATATAGTTAGATTATATTTTTAATTGGTTTTAAAGTGAAATTAGAATATATTTTTACCATTTAATCCAATGGTGTTCATTTGAATTAATATCACTTTGAGATTGGACATAAATGAGTGTCAATCTTTTGATAGATATTGTTTCTTAAAAACACGCTATTTGTTTTGACAGCGGGAATTAATTATTAAATTAATTAATGAAACTTATATGTTTTGAATTTTTTAAAATAGACATCATTTTTGAATTCGGAATATCAAATATAGCTTAGTGTGAATTTTTGGTATTTTTCTGAAAAACTTCAATTTTTTATGAATAGTGAAACTACTAAGTGGTAGTTAAAGAAACTGATTTTTCGTTTAAATGATACTTTGCCACTTCTGTGATTTTATTTTCAAAAATCTGACATACATAGTTTTCATCAAGAAGTAAAATGTTGTTCAATGAGATTCAAATAATTTTTTGGTGAATAGTAACTTTTAATTTTTTAATTGCGATTAGAGGTAATTCGTGTAGTTTAAGGTAAAAATAATGTTTTGATAATATGAAATGACCTTGACACATGTAATAACCTCATTGGATGTGTCATGGCCAACAAATACAATCCATGTGTCAACTTGGAGACCCCATGGAGCCACATTGGCAGGAAAATGACATAAATAATTTTTTGTTTAAAGTTAAAATAAAAATGTCACACACATGAGTTTTTTTACTAAAATAATTTTTACATGGGGTTATACAAGTCATATTTTTTACTATAAATATTCATTAGAAAGATAAAACGATTTCCTACATCATAGTATATTTTTATAATTTTTAGACATTAAATAAATTAAAATATTTATGACATCATGATGATGCAACGATTACCTCATTATTTAATGATTTAAATAAAATGAAAAAATAATGTAAAATCTAGGACCTACACATGTAAAAAACCTATTTGATGAGTATATCTATAACCCTTATCACCTTATCCTCAAAATAAATCAATGTGGGACCTTTAAAATCCGAAACTCATTTGAAAATAAAGTAACATTTTACAACTTTCCAAGAGTGCCCCTCCTCTTCTCTTATAAAAGGCCCCCACCTATACCACCTTAGCCACACCTCTCAAGCATTTGGCTCGGCCAAATCCTTCCCATTTCATCTCTCCAAATCCCTCTCTTCATCATTGAAGCCTCACCTTTGGGCATAATCCTTTCCAAGGAAGACTTTGATCTCAAATCAAAAAGAGTTACCCGATTTAAAGGTAATGTCTTCCCTTGTGTTCTTTTGTTTTATTTTGATTCTCCAACCCGCTAAACTATTTTTATTCCTTTATTTTGTAACAAAACTAGTATCTTAAATATACTAGGATGTTTTTATGTGAAGTATTCTAGCTACACTTACACACACCTTTTTCTAATGGTTAAAGAACATACTGTTTCTGTGGATGGCGAATTTCTGCCTCACGAAACGATGATTGTTCAATCTTCTCTTAACACATTTCATGGTGTCCATTATGATGTAACTATATTTTATATATTATATATATGTTATTTATTCTTTCTATATGCTTATTAATTTTATATTTAAAACATTCCTTTATGCTTTTCATGTTGTGCAAATACGATAATTTTATATGAGGAAGTGTGGACTATCGCCCCCTCAATTGATGTGACTCGTTCATGCAATACATGGAATGTATAAAGAATTAAATTAATAAAAATATGTGACCTATATAACATATATATTATACTGGAATTATAATATATATATCTCTCAGTTAATTTTAATTCCATTAATAAGAAAAAGAAATTAAAGTAGCGTTCATGCGTACGTACGGCCTACCGTCTCCATGAATGGTGCTTTTCATTTCTTTTTATCTCAAAATGTTATTTGTAGTATATAATGAATATGTACTGGATATATATGATATTTAAATTATTAATACTATTCTAGGGATGATTTACTTATAACTACATGGACAATCATTTTCAAACAAATTCATTTTTGACTCATGTACCAAACATCGACAAAAACTTCTGATATGAACTCACATTATTAACCAATTATTATAACATTATAATGTGTGATATGAAATGAATAATAATATTTAAAAGATATCCTTAAGAAATTATAAATTGACCAAAGTTTATTATTCAGTAATATAAATAAACGAACAAGACAAGTCAGACTTGAGGTAAGGGATCCTACCTCTCTCTTTATTTTAAGTACTCTTTTTATGTAAATTACTTTAAGTTCCTATTTATTATGTTGGGGGAAGTTATTTTATATTAAACTTTCTGTAAATTTTATGTTAATATTATGAGAGACCCTATTTTATCTCATCAATCCATTTTTGGAAGTTTTATGTGGCGTCGTTAGGCTGTCGAATTTTCATAAGGGGATTTTTATCTCACTTTTTATTCCTGTGAGATTCATGCTACATTAGCCATTATTTCCTTTTGTGTGGTATAAGTAATGCTCATTATTTTAATGTTTTTATAATATAATCTCATTTATGGGTAGTTACATCTTCATTGTATCACCCTTCTTTCATGGGGTGTACGTTTCGAAAGTTGCCCAAATCGGTAAGGGAACCTTTCACCCTCCTCTTTTTAAAAGACTTCTTTTGTTATGTCTTTTAATTTACATATTCTTATGTTGGGATATTTTATTCTATATTCTTATAGATGTAAATTTTATTTCCAAGTGCTGAGATACCATTTTATCTCTCATCAACTAATTTTATGAATTTTAAAGTGACGCCGTTAGGCTGTCAAATTTTACCAAGGGAACTTCTTAACCCAATTTCGATTTCTTTAGGTTCAACATGTAGTTATTGAATATGTCATACTTTGAATATGTGTGAATGAACTTTTATTGTTTTACACTTAATATCCACTTATATTTTGTGTATTTATATTTTTCACAGATAATTATGAGATTGATTTATCTTTAATTTAAGGATACATTCTTTATAAGGAATTTCATCTCATTTTACATTTCTATTGAGACTTTATTGTTTTTATGCACAAATTCACTCTTATATGGTGTATATATTGTCCCTTGGAATATTATATCATGAATCCATTTATTCTCATGATATTATAATGTTTTGATTAAATGTTATTCCTCAATTATGGAATTCAAGTGTCTCTCATTTTGTTAAAAACCCTTTTACTAAAATATCATTTTAAATGTTTGAATGATTTATTCAAATAAATATTTCTCATTAATATCCATGTTTTCAAAATGGTTTTAAGGATTTAATTATATGGATATTAATGGATTAAAATGTTAAAAACTTCAAAGTGGTATGGGACACTTTGATTCAAAAATCACTTTATTAAATGTTTTAAATGGTTTTGAAAATGGTTTTTATAATGGATTCATTATCTTAAAATGTTATATTGTTATTGAAATGTGGGATTGTTATCTTTAGTTTATGCTTAAGTTATGTGATATGATTATGTTATGGTTCTTGGGCATTGTTTATGAAGATGGGTGGTTCCGTGATAAACTAAGATTGGGTGAGCCCGATATAGCTCTCTAATGCATTGGGTAACGCGAAGGAGTTAAACATTAAGGTTTCTCTGAAGAGATTTAGGGAATATAATGTGGTGGGTATTCCAAACGTAACTATGAGGGTTACTACCTACGTAAGAATGTTATTAATGCCTCAAGTTACCTTTATGACTTATGACTTCTATGATTTATTCATGATTTGATGAGGTATGTTAAAGTGATTATGTTTTATGAGTAAAGTATGATTTCATACATGGACTAATGTTTTCATTTAGTACTTTTATATCCTTTACTGAGCTTTTTATGATCATCCCAAGTTTTTGAAATGTTTTTCACAGGTCAAGGGAATGGTACATGATATGACGATATTGTCAAGGAAGTGTCAAGAAAGAATCCATGTTTTATTTTAAATATGATTCCGTTGATGGGGAAAATGAATACTATCCTTTATGTAACCACTTTGTTTAAATGTGGAATGTAATGAAATTTTTATGATCTAATTCTGTAAGACTCTAAACCTGAAAAGATCCTCAATGTGTAATCTTGTAATAACTCAATATTAAGTAAGGTTTAAGGTTGGGGCCTTATAGTTGGTTTCAAAGGTCAGTTTAGATAACTTTAGAGGTTAGAGTGTTGTTTAAGAAAAAGTGACAAGTTTTGTATAACCACAATGGTTAGTATATTAGATGGAGTCATTGTTTTTTTTAAGTTAGAATGAGTTTGAGATAACTTGGATAAGTATATCTTGGTGTTTATCTTCCTCTTTATTATTTGATGATTTTACTGATATACTCACACTGACCTTTTTGGTTTTAGTAAATGGATGGATCTAGCAGGCACCAAAGTAACAGTGGATTTGAAGAAAACTGTGACAGTTTTATGAAAGCACAACTGAATGATATGGGAGCTGCAATGAGAACTCTTGTGGTTATCCTCAACCAACTATCTGGAGTCATGATTGATCACCTGAACCTTTGTGATTTTTATAAGGCATCGTATATGCGAGAAACAAATCCCTACGAATGTTCAGGTAATAATAATAAAGGTAAGTATGTTCAAAAACCTATGTGTCAAATATGTGGAAAGAAACACATAGGAAAATGTTTCAAAGGGACAGAAAGATGCTATAGATGTGGAAATGAAGGTCATAAAGCAATAACCTACCATGGAAAAAGGAAGAATCTAGTTGACTCTATGAAAGGGAAATAAGTTCTTTCTGAAGGATCAATTGAATGTTTTAAATGTGGTGTGCATGGTCATTATGCAAACACATGTCCTACAAAGATGTTTCGGGAATGGGGTCACCAATATCGTACAAATATTCATTTACCAATACCTAATTCCATTCTGATTGAGGATAAAGAAACTGACAATACAGAATGAATGGTATGGATTATTTCTTAACTTGTGTTCTCCTGTTATTGGAATCTTAGGATATGATTCATGATTTTGTTTGTAGGAAAGAATTATTTCAGAATAAGTTGAAAAGGAATGGATAATGGATCATGAAGAATGTTTAATGAGTAAGAAGTCATCATATAAGGGATTCAAGAGTTATTGTAGATTTTAGGATGGTGAAATTCTTAGATGTATTAAGTCTCTTTTGATGATGGGGTTACATTAGAAGACTTTTTATAGTAACCCTGATGTTTGATATACGAATTTTTTTTCAAGGAATAATTATCCTTTCTTTTGTGGATATAGTTATAAAGAACCATTTGGGTTTATATTATCCTTGAATTTGAGGAAATTACTGGTTAATACATTTTGGGTTGCAAAATGGAATTTATTAGATAACCTTTGTGGTTAAAATATGTTATGGTTATTTTTTTGAAGATTTTATCTCTTTTTGGGGGGATGTTTTAAGAATTATATAGTTTTGGAAAAAGGACAACACATAGACCGTGTGACAACCTGTCGTGTCGGACGAAGCTGCGGGAATCGAACCCACAACCAAAGTGCAACTGGTATTTATCGCATACCACTGGACTACGTGAAGTCCCTGGTTAGTTTGAATGATTCTTTTTAGTTAGATGAATTTATGAATTAAGATTAAGTTGATTTTTGGTTATCAATGGAAATGATTAGCCTGTCATGGAGTAAATTTGATTAGGTTAATTACTTTTCAGTATGAGACTGTAAGAGTACCTAATGTTATTTTGGAGAAAAATGTTAAAATTTATCATAGGAGACTATGTGATTAAATCCTTCAGAGATTTGGATTTAAATATTAGTTTGGGTTACTTTGTAGAATTTTATGGATAGATGTTTATTGAATGGTCTTTGTTGAACTTTGGATTTTGTTTGACAAATTTTGGAGATTAGGAGTAGTTTCTATTTTTGTAAAAAACAAATATCCTTTTTGGGTATTATCTGATATCGTACTAAACTTTTTGGTTTGGTTTTGGTTGAGATCTAAAGACATATAGTTCTCTTTTGTGGATTAGGTGATTCTCAAGAAGTTTATTATATTACTCTTAATGCGAACACGTCTTCCTAAATACTCGTCCTTTGAAGAACATATGAGTTTGATTAAGGAATCTAGTAAAAGTTGAAATTCTACATGACAAGTAAGTATGTTTCATTATGATTTAGTTACGCTCAAAAATAAATTCCTCAATGAAAAGTAACTTAAAACAAAAATGTTGTCTGTTAACTTTTCCTACTGGGAATTGAATACCGTTTAACCCATCACAAGTTTGTGATTTTCTTGTGGTTAACTTTCTCCTAGACATGTTTACTATCACTTTCCATCAGAACATGACCCTTTTTTTCTCCTCCTTATCCATATTTTCCTACTTGGAATCCTAGAATGGGTTAAATCAGGTGACCTTTGTACTTATCTCCCATTCTTTTAAAGTGATAGTTTTACGGACTCTTGTTCTGATGTGGGATTTTCAATGAAGTTTCCAAGACCAATTTTAAAATTGTGAGGACGCAATTCCCAAAAGCGGGGAAGGATGTAACACCCCAGGTAAATAAAGAATATGACATTTTTATATTTATCCCTATTTGTGAATAAAATTTTAATATTAATTTAAAGGGAACTCTATGCTCGATGGCTTACCCAATACGCAACAACGAGTTCCTTTGAAATCTTATGTTGCACTCTAATAATAAAATAATTTTATTTTAAATGGTAGTTAACACCTAGCTGTTGTAATGACGGGAATGAACAAAACAAACTACAAAATGATTATATATGTTTGTTAAATATTTTTACATTTTTCCAATAAATGTTAGAGGCTTAAAATCCAAATGAATCCAATGTTAAGAATAAATACTCTAATATTTTTAAAAGATTGTTTTACCGCCTTTTGATGGCAAACCATTTTTAAATATATCTTTTGACAATTTTATAAGCTATATTTTTCAAAATAAACTTATTCTTTATGATTGGGACATTGAAATTTACTTTGGATAAATTTCTGGTATTTTTCTAATAATGTTCATTTTTAATGAATAGTGAAAAGTTTTGTATTTTAATTCAAAACCACTTTTTAATCTAATTTATTCATATAGTTAGATTATCTTTTTAATTGGTTTTAAAGTGAAATTAGAATATATTTTTACCATTTAATCCAATGGTGGTCGTTGGAATTAATATCACTTTGAGATTGGACATAAACGAGTGTCAATCTTTTGATAGATATTGTTTCTTAAAAACACGCTATTTGTTTTGACAGCGGGAATTAATTATTAAATTAATTAATGAAAATTATATGTTTTGAATTTCTTAAAATAGACATCATTTTTGAATTCGGAATATCAAATATAGCTTAGAGTGAATTTTTGGTATTTTTCTGAAAAACTTCAATTTTTGATGAATAGTGAAACCACTAAGTGGTAGTTAAAGAAACTGATTTTTCGTTTAAATGAAAATTTTCCACTTCTGTGATTTTCAAAAATCCAACATACATGGTTTTCATCAAGAAGTAAAATGTGGTTCAATGAGATTAAAATAATTTTTGGTGAATAGTAACTTTTAAGTTTTTAATCGCGATTAGAGGTAATTAGTGTAGTTTAAGGTAAAAATAATGTTTTAATAATATGAAATGACCTTGAAACATATACTACCCTCATTGGACGTGTCATGGCCGACCAATACAATCCATGAGTCAACTTGGGGAACCCATGGAGCCACTTTGGTAGGAAAATGACATAAATAAATTTTTATATAAAGTTAAAATAAAAATGTCACACACATGAGTTGTTTTACTAAAATAATTTTTACATGGGGTTATACAAGTCATATTTTTGACTATAAACATTCATTAGAAATCTAAAACGATTTCCTACATCATAGTATTTTTTTATAATTTTTATACATTAAATAAATTAAATTATTTATGACATCATGATGATGCAACGATTAACTCATTATTTAATGCTTTAAATAAAATGAAAAGATAATGTAAACTCTAGGACCTAAACATGTAAAAAACCTGTTGGATGAGTATATTTAGAACCCTTATCACCTTATCCTCAAAATACATGAATGTGAGACCTTTAAAATCCGAAACTCATTTGAAAATAAAGTAACATTTTACAACTTTCCAAGAGTGCCCCTCCTCTTCTCTTATAAAAGGCCCCACCTCTACCACCTTACCCACACCTCTCAAGCATTTGGATCGGCCAAATCCTACCCATTTCATCTCTCCACATCCCTCTATTCATCATTGAAGCCTCACCTTTGGTCATAATCCTTTCCAAGGAATCCTTTGAGCTCAAATCAAAAAGAGTTACCCGATTTAAAGGTAATGTCTTCCCTTATGTTCTTTTGTTTTATTTTGCTTCTCTAACCCTCTAAACTATTTTTATTC
This sequence comes from Viscum album, assembly GCA_963277665.1. Classification (NCBI taxonomy): domain Eukaryota; kingdom Viridiplantae; phylum Streptophyta; class Magnoliopsida; order Santalales; family Viscaceae; genus Viscum; species Viscum album. The sequence continues at coordinate 476,658,097 of OY728164.1, read as the reverse complement.
CTTTATTTTGTAACAAAAACAGTATCTTAAATATATTAGGTTCTTCTTTATGTGAAGTATTCGAGATACACTTACACACACCTTCGTCTAATGGTTAAAGAACATACTATTTCTTTGGATGGTGAATTTCTGCCTCACGAAACGATGATTGTTCAATCTTCTCTTAACACATTTCATGGTGGCCATTATGATGTCACTATATTTTATATATTATATATATGGTATTTATTTTTTCTATATTCTTATGAATTTTATATTTAAAACATTCATTTATGCTTTTCATGTTGTGCAAATGCGATAATTTCATACGAGGAAGTGTGGACTACCGCCCCCTCAATTGATGTGACTCATTCATGCAATACATGGAATGTATAAAGAATGAAATTAATGAAAATATGTGACATATATAACATATATATTATACTGGAATTATAATATATATATCTCTTAGTTATTTTTAATTCCATGAATATGTCAAAGAAATGAAAGTAGCGTTCATGCGTACGTACGGCCTACCGTCTCCATGAATGGTGCATTTCATATCTTTTTATCTCCAAATGTTATGGAGTATTATATAATGAATATGTACTGGATATATATGATATTTAAATCATTAATACTATTCTGGGGATGATTTACTTATAACTACATGGACAATCATTTTCAAACAAATTCATTTTTGACTCATGCACCAAACATCGACAAAAACGTCTGAGATGAACTCACATTATTAACCAATTATTATAACATTATAATGTGTGATATGAACTTAATAATAATCATTAAAAGTGATCTTTAAGAAATTATAAATTGACCAAAGTTTATTATTCAGGAATATAAATAAACGAACAAGACAAGTCAGACTTGACGTAAGGGATCCTACCTCTCTCTTTATTTTTAAGTACTCTTTTTATGTAACTTACTTTAAACTCCTCTTTATTATGTTGGGGGAAGTTATTTTATATTCATATTTCGGTAAATTTTATGTTAATATGATTAGATACCCTATTTTATCTCATCAATCCATTTTTGGAAGTTTTATGTGGCGTCGTTAGGCTGTCGAATTTTCATAAGGGGATTTTTATCTCACTTTTTATTCCTGTGAGATTCATGCTACATTAGCCATTATTTCCTTTTGTGTGGTATATTAAATGCCCATTATTTTACTATTTTTATAATATACTCTCATTTATGGGTAGTTACATCTTCATTGTATCACCCTTCTTTCATGGGGTGTACATTTCGAAAGTTTCCCAAATCGATAAGGGAACCTTTCACCCTCCTCTTTTTAAAAGACTTCTTTTGTTATGTCTTTTAGTTTACATAGTTTTATGTTGGGATATGTTCTTATATATCCTTATAGATGTAAATTTTATTTCCAAGTGATGAGATACCATTTTCTCTCTCATCAACTAATTTTATGAATTTTAAAGTGACGCCGTTAGGCTGTCAAATTTTACCAAGGGAACTTCTTAACCCAATTTCGATTTCTTTGGGTTCAACATGTAGTTATTGAATATGTAATCCTTTGAATATGTGTGAATGACCTTTTATTGTTTTATACTTAATATCCACTTATATTGGGTGTATTTATATTTGTCACACATAATTATGAGATTTATTTATCTTTAATTTAAGGATACATTCTTTATAAGGGATTTCATCTCATTTTACATTTCTATTGAGACTTCATTGTTGTTATGCACCAATTCACTCTTATATGTTGTATATACTGTCCCTTGGAATATTATATCATGAATACATTTATTCTCATGTTATTATAAAGTTTTGATTAAAAGTTATTCCTCAATTATGGTATTCAAGTGTCTCTCATTTTGTTAAAAACCCTTTTACTAAAATATCATTTTAAATGTTTTAATGATTTATTCTTATAAATATTTCTCATTAATATCCATGTTTTAAAAATGGTTTTAAGGATTTAATTATATGGATATTAATGGTTTAAAATGTTAAAAACTTCAAAGTTTTATGGGACAATTTGTTTAAAAATCACTTTATTAAATGTTTTAAATGGTTTTGAAAATGGGTTTTAGAATGGATTCATTATCTTAAAATGTTATATTGTTATTGCAATGTGGGAATGTTATCTTTCCTTTATTCTTAAGTTATGTTCTATGATTATTTTATGGTTCTTGGGCATTGTTTATGAAGACGGGTGGTTACGTGATAAACTAAGGGCAGGTGATCCCAATATAGCTCTCCAATGCATTGGGTAACGCGAAGGAGTTAAACGTTAAGGTTTATCTGAAGAGATTTAGGGAATATACTGTGATGGGTATTCCAAACATAACCATGAGGATTACTCCCTACGTAAGAATGTTATGAATGCCTCAAGTTACCTTTATGACTTATGATTTCTATGATTTATTCATGATTTGATGAGGTATGTTAAAGTGATTATGTTTTATGAGTAAAGTATGATTTCATACATGGACTAATGTTTTCATTTCGTACTTTTATATCCCTTACTGAGCTTTTTATGCTCATCCCAAGTTTTTGAAATGTTTTTCACAGGTAAAGGGAATGGTACATGATATGATGATATTGTCAAGGAAGTGTCAAGAAAGAATCCATGTTTTATTTTAAATATGTTTCCATTGATGGGAAAAATGAATACTATATTTTATGTAACCACTTTGTTTAAATGTGGAATGTAATGAAATTTTTATGATATAATTATCTAAAACTCTAAACCTAAAAATATCCTCAATGTGTAATCTTGTAATAACTCAAGATTAAGTAAGGTTTAAGGCTGGGGCCTTAAAGTTGGTATCAACGGTCGGTTTAGATTACTTTATAGGTTAGAGTGTTGTTTAAGAAAAAGTGAAAAGTTGTGTATAACCACAATGGTTAGTATATTAGATGGAGTCATTGTTTTTTTTTGAAAGTTAGAATGAGTTTGAGATAACATGGATAAGTATATCTTGGTGTTTATCTTCCTCTTTATTATTTGATGATTTTACTGATATACTCACACTGACCTTTTTGGTTTTAGTAAATGGCTGGATCTAGCAGGCACCAAAGTAACAGATGATTTGAAGAAAACTGTGACGGTTTTATGAAAGCACAACTGAATGATATGGGAGCTGCAATGAGAACTCTTGTGGTTATCCTCAACTAACTATTTGGAGTCATGATTGACCACCTGAACCTTAGTGATTTTTATAAGGCATCGTATATGCGAGAAACAAATCCCTACGGATGTTCAGGTAATAATAATAATAAAGGTAAGTATGTTCAAAAACCTATGTGTCAAATATGTGGAAAGAAACACATAGTAAAATGTTTCAAAGGGACATAAAGATTCTATAGATGTGGAAATGAAGGTCATAAAACCAGAACCTACCATGGAAAAAGGACGCATCTAGTTGACTCTAGGAAAGGGAAAGAAGTTCTTTCTAAAGGATCAATTGAATGTTTTAAATGTGGTGTGCATGGTCATTATGAAAATACATGTCCTACAAAGAAGTTTCGGGAATGGGGTCACCAAGATCGTACAAATATTCATTTACCAATACCTAATTTCATTCTTATTGAGGATGAAGAAACTGACAATGAAGAATTAAAGGTATGGATTATTTCTTAACATATGTTCTCCTGTTATTGGAATCTTAGGATATGATTCATGATTTTGTTTGTAGGAAAGAAGTATTTCAGAATAAGTTGAAAAGGAATGGATAATGGATCATGAAGAATGTTAAATGAGTAAGAAGTCATCATATAAGGGATTCAAGAGTTATGGTAGATTTTAGGATGGTGAAATTCTTAGATGTATTAAGTCTCTTTTGATGATGGGGTTACATTAGAAGACTTTTTATAGTAACCATGGTGTTTGTTATATGAATTTTTTTTTCAAGGAATAATTATCCTCTCTTTTGTGGATATAGTTATAAAGAACCATTTGGGTTTATATTATCCATGAATTTGAGGCAATTACTGGTTAATACATTTTGGGTTGCAAAATGGAGTTTATTAGATAACCTTTGTGGTTAAAATATGTTATGGTTATTTTTTTTGAAGATTTTATCTCTTTTTGGGGGGATGTTTTAAGAATTATATAGTTTTTGAAAAAGGAAAACACACAGACCGTGTGACAACCCGTCACGTCGGATGAAGCTGCGGGAATCGAACCCACAACAAAAGTGCAACTAGTATTTATCGCCTACCACTGGACTACGTGAAGTCCCTGGTTAGTTTGAATGATACTTTTTAGTCAGATGAATTTAAGAATTAAGAGTAAGTTGATTTTTGGTTATCAATGGAAATGATTAGCCTGTCATGGAGGAAATTTGGTTAGGTTAATTACTTTTCAGTATGAGACTGTAAGAGTAACTGATGTTATTTTGGAGAAAAATGTTAAAATTTATCTTAGGAGACTATGGGATTAAATCCTTCATAGATTTGGATTTCAATCTTAGTTTTGTTTACTTTCTAGAATTTTATGGATAGATGTTTATTGAATGGTCTTTGTTGAACTTTGGGTTTTGTTTGACAAATTTCGGAGATTAGGAGTAGTTTTTATTTTTGTAAAAAAAATATCCTTTTTGGGTATTATCTGATATCGTACTAAACTTTTTGGTTTGGTTTTGGTTGAGATATAAAGACATATAGTTATCTTTTGTAGATTAGTTTATTCTCAAGAAGTTTATTATAGTACTCTTAATGCGAACAAGTCTTCCTAAATACTCATCTTTTGGAGAAAATATGAGTTTGATTAAGGAATCTTGTAAAAGTTGACAGTCTACATGACAAGTAAGTATGTTTCATTATGATTTAGTTACACTCAAAAATAAATTCCTCAATGAAAAGTAACTTAAAACAAAAATGTTGTCTGTTAACTTTTCCTACTGGGGAATCGAATACTGTTTAACCCATCACAAGTTTGTGATTTTCTTGTGGTTGACTTTCTCCTATACATGTTTACTATCACTCTCCATCAATACATGACCCTTTGTTTTCTCATCGATATCCATATTTTCCTACTTGGAATCCTATTATGGGTTAACTCAGGTGACCTTTGTACTTCTCTCCCATTCTTTTAAAGTGATAGTTTTACTGACTCTTGTTCTGATGTGGGATTTTCAATGAAGTTTCCAAGCCCAATTTTAAAATTGCAAGGACGCAATTCCCAAAAGGGGGAAAGGATGTAACACCCCAGGTAAATAAAGAATATGACATTTTTATATTTATTTCTATTTGTGAATAAAATGTTAATATTAATTTAAAGGGAACTCTATGCTCGATGGCTTACCCAATATGCAACAATGAGTTCCTTTGAAATCTTATGTTGCACTCTAATAATAAAATAATTTTATTTTAAATGGTAGTTAACACCTAGTCGTTGTAATGACGGGAATGAACAAAACTAACTAAAAAATGATTACATATTTTTGTTAAATATTTTTACATTTATCTAATAAATGTTAGAGGCTTAAAATCCAAATGAATCCAATTTTAAGAATAAATACTCTAATATTTTTAAAAGATTGTTTTACCGCCTTTTGATGGAAAACCATTTTTAAATCTATCTTTTGACAATTTTATAAGCTATATTTTTCAAAATAAACTTATTCTTTATTATTGGGACATTGAAATTTACTTTGGATAAATTTCTGGTATTTTTCTGATAATGTTCATTTTTTTAATGAATAGTGAAAAGTGCTGTATTTTAATTCAAAACCTCTTTTTAATATAATTTATTTATATAGTTAGATTATATTTTTAATTGGTTTTAAAGTAAAATTAGAATATATTTTTACCATTTAATCCAATGGTGGTCATTGGAATTAATATCACTTTGAGATTGGACATAAACGAGTGTCAATCTTTTGATAGATATTGTTTCTTAAAAACACGCTATTTGTTTTGACAGCGAGAATTAATTATTAAATTAATTAATGCAACTTATATGTTTTGAATTTTTTAAAATAGACATCATTTTTGAATTCGGAATATCAAATATATCTTAGTTTGAATTTTTGGTATTATTCTGAAAAACTTCAATTTTTGATGAATAGTGAATCCACTAAGTGGTAGTTAAAGAAACTGTTTTTCATTTAAATGAAACTTTTCCACTTCTTTGATTTAATTTTAAAAAATCTGACAGAGATGGTTGTCATTAAGAAGTAAAATGTGGTTCAATGAGATTAAAATAATTTTTTGGTGAATAGTAACTTTTAAGTTTTTCATCGCTATTAGAGGTAATTAGTGTAGTTTAAGGTAAAAATAATGTTTTAATAATATGAAATGACCTTGAAACATGTCCTACCCTCATTGGATGTGTCATGGCCGACCAATAAAATCCATGAGTCAACTTGGGGTCCCCATGGAGCCACTTTGGTAGGAAAATGACATAAATAAATTTTTATTTAAAGTTAAAATAAAAATTTCACAAACATGAGTTGTTTTACTAAAACAATTTTTACATGGGGTAATACAAGTCAAATTTTGGACTATAAATATTCATTATAAAGATACAAAGATTTCCTACATCATAGTATTTTTTTATAATTTTTAGACATTAAATAAATTAAATTATTTATGACATCATGATGATGCAGCGATTACCTCATTATTTAATGATTTAAATAAAATGAAAAGATAATGTAAAATCTAGGACCTACACATGTAAAACACATATTTTATGAGTATATTTAGAATTATTATCACCTTATCCTCAAAATAAATCAATGTGGGACCTTTAAAATCCGAAACTCATTTGAAAATAAAGTAACATTTTACAACTTTCCAAGAGTGCCCCTCCTCTTCTCTTATAAAAGGCCCCCACCTCTACCACCTTACCAACACCTATCAAGACTTTGGCTCAGACAAACCCTGCCAATTTAATCTCTACACATCCCTATCTTCATCATTAAAGCCTCTCCTTTGGGCATAATCCTTTCCAAGGAATCCTTTGAGCTCAAATCAAAAAGAGTTACCCGATTTAAAGGTAATGTCTTCCCTTGTGTTCTTTTGTTTTATTTTGATTCTCTAACCCTCTAAACTATTTTTATTCCTTTATTTTGTAACAACACCAGTATATTAAATATACTATGATGTTTTTATGTGATTTATTCGAGCTACACTTACACACACCTTCGTCTAATGGTTAAAGAACATACTGTTTCTGTGGATGGTGAATTTCTGCCTCACGAAATGATGATTGTTCAATATTCACTTAACACCTTTTATGGTGGCCATTATGATGTCACTATATTTTATATATGGTATATATGGTATTTATGTTTTCTATATGCTTCTGAATTTTATATTTAAAACATTCCTTTATGCTTTTCATGTTGTGAAAATGCGATAATTTCATACGAGGAAGTGTGGACTACCGCCCCCTCAATTGATGTGACTCGTTCATGCAATACATGGAATGTATAAAGAATTAAATTAATGAAAATATGTGACCTATATAAAATATATATTATAATTTAATTATAATATATATATCTCTCAGTTATTTCTAATTCCATTAATATGACAAAGAAATGAAAGTAGCGTTCATGCGTACGTACGGCCTACCGTCTCCATGAACGGTGTATTTCATTTCTTTTTATATCCAAATGTTATGGAGTAGTATATAATGAATATGTACTGGATATATATGATATTTAAATAATTAATACTATTATGGGGAAGATTTACTTATAACTACATGGACAATCGTTTTCAAACAAATTCATTTTTGACTCATATACCAAACATCGACAAAAACGTCTGATATGAACTCACATTATTAACCAATTATTATAAAATTATAATATGTGATATGAACTGAATAATAATATTTAAAAGTGATCCTTAATCAATGATAAATTGACCAAAGTTTATTATTCAGGAATATAAATAAATGAACAAGACAAGTCAGACTTGAGGTAAGGGATCCTACCTCTCTTTTATTAAGTACTCTTTTTATATAACTTACTTTAATCTCATCTTTATTATGTTGGTGGAAGTTATTTTATATTCCTATTTATGTATATTTTATGTTAATATGATGAGATACCTTATTTTATATCATCAATCCATTTTTGGAAGTTTTATGTGGCGTCGTTAGGCTGTCGAATTTTCATAAAGGGATTTTTATCTCACTTTTTATTCCTGTGAGATTCATGCTACATTAGCCATTATTTCCTTTTGTGTGGTATATGTAATGCCAATTATTTTACTATTTTTATAATATACTCTCATTTATGGGTAGTTACATCTTCATTGTATCACCCTTGTTTCATGGGGTGTATGTTTTGAAAGTTGCCCAAATCGGTAAGGGGACCTTTCACCCTCCTCTTTTTAAAAGACTTCTTTTGTTATGTATTATAATTTACATATTTTTATGTTGGGATATGTTATTATATATCCTTATAGATGTAAATTTTATGTCCAAGTGATGAGATACCATTTTCTCTCTCATCAACTAATTTTATGAATTTTAAAGTGATGCCGTTAGGCTGTCGAATTTTACCAAGGGAACTTCTTAACCCAATTTTGATTTCTTTGGGTTCAACATGTAGTTATTGAATATTTCATCCTTTGAATATGTGTTAATGACCTTTGATTGTTTTACACTTAATATCCACTTATATTGGGTGTATTTATATTTGTCACACATAATTATGAGATTGATTTATCTTTAATTGAAGGATACATTCTTTATAAGGGATTTCATCTCATTTTACATTTCTATTGAGACTTCATTGTTGTTATGCACCAATTCACTCTTATATGGTGTATATACTATCCCTTGGAATATTATATCATGAATCCATTTATTCTCATGATATTATAAAGTTTTTATTAAATGTTATTCCTCAATTATGGTATTCAAGTGTCTCTCATTTTGTTAAAAACCCTTTAACTAAAATATCATTTTAAATGTTTTAATGGTTTATTCTTATAAATATTTCTCATTAATATCCATGTTTTCAAAATGGTTTTAAGGATTTAATTATATGGATATTAATGGTTTAAAATTTTAAAAACTTCAAAGTGGTATGGGACACTTTGATTCAAAAATCACTTTATTAAATGTTATAAATGGTTTTGAAAACGGTTTTTAGAATGGATTCATTATCTTAAAATGTAATATTGTTATTGCAATGTGGGAATGTTATCTTTAATTTATGATTAATTTATGTGATATGATTATTTTATGGTTCTTGGGAATTTTTTATGAAGACGCGTGGTTCCGTGATAAACTAAGGGCAGGTGAGCCCGATATAGCTCTCCAATGCATTGGGTAACGTGAAGGAGTTAACCGTTAAGGTTTCTCTGAAGAGATTTAGGGAATATACTGTGATGGGTATTCCAAATGTAACCATGAGGGTTACTCCCTATGTAATAATGTTATGAATTCCTCAAGTTACCTTTATGACTTATGATTTCTATGATTTATTCATGATCTGATGAGGTATGTTAAAGTGATTATGTTTTATGAGTAAAGTATGATTTCATACATGGACTAATGTTTTCATTTTGTACTTTTATATCCCTTACTGAGATTTTTATGCTCATCCCATGTTTTTGAAATTTTTTTCACAGGTAAAGGGAATGGTACATGATATGATGATATTGTCACGGAAGTGTCAAGAAAGAATCCATGTTTTATTTTAAATATTTTTCCGTTGATGGGAAAAATGAATACTATCTTTTATGTAACCACTTTGTTTAAATGTGGAATGTAATGAAATTTTTATGATCTAATTCTATAAAACTCTAAACCTGAAAATATCCTCAATGTGTAATCCTGTAATAACTCAATATTAAGTAAGGATTAAGGTCGGGGCCTTATAGTTGGTATCAAAGGTCGGTTTAGATTACTTTAAAGGTTAGAGTGTTGTTTAAGAAAAAGTAACAAGTTGTGTATAACCACAATGGTTAGTATATTAGATGGAGTCATTGATTTTTTTAAAAGTTAGAATGAGTTTGAGATAACTTGGATAAGTATATCTTGGTGTTTATCTTCCTCTTTATTATTTGATGATTTTACTGATATACTCACACTGACCTTTTTGGTTTTAGTAAATGGCTGGATCTAGCAGGCACCAAAGTAACAGATGATTTGAAGAAAACTGTGACGGTTTTATGAAAGCACAATTGAATTATATGGGATCTTCAATGAGAACTCTTGTGGTTATCCTTAACCAACTATTTGGAGTCATGATTGACCACCTGAACCTTAGTGATTTTTATAAGGCATCATATATGAGAGAAACAAATCCCTACGGATGTTCAGGTAATAATAATAATAAAGGTAAGTATGTTCAAAAACCTATGTGTCAAATATGTGGAAAGAAACAAATAGGAAAATGTTTCAAAGGGACAGAAAGATTCTATAGATGTGGAAATGAAGGTCATAAATCAAGAACCTACCATGGAAAAAGGAAGCATCTAGTTGACTCTAGGAAAGGGAAAGAAGTTCTTTATGAAGGATCAATTGAATGTTTTAAATGTGGTGTGCATGGTGATTATGAAAACACATGTCCTACAAAGAAGTTTTGGGAATGGGGTCACCAAGATCGTACAAATATTCAATTACCAATACCTAATTCCATTCTGATTGAGGATGAAGAAACTGACAATGAAGAATGAAAGGTATGGATTATTTCTTAACATATGTTCTCCTGTTATTAGAATCTTAGGATATGATTCATGATTTTGTTTGTAGGAAAGAATTATTTTCAGAATAAGTTGAAAAGGAATGGCTAATGGATCATGAAGAATGTTTAATGAGTAAGAAGTCATCATATAAGGGATTCAAGAGTTATGGTAGATTTTAGGATGGTGAAATTCTTAGATGTATTAAGTCTCTTTTGATGATGGGGTTACATTAGAATACTTTTTATAGTAACCCTGATGTTTGTTATATGAATTTTTTTTCAAGGAATAATTATCCTTTATTTTGTGGATATAGTTATAAAGAACCATTTGGGTTTATATTATCCTTGAATTTGAGGAAATTACTGGTTAATACATTTTGGGTTGCAAAATGGAATTTATTAGATAACCTTTGTGGTTAAAATATGTTATGGTTATTTTTTTTGAAGATTTTATCTCTTTTTGGGGGGATTTTTTAAGAATTATATAGTTTTTGAAAAAGGAAAACACACAGACCGTGTGAAAACCCGTCGCATCGGACGAAGCTGCGGGAATCGAACCCACAACAAAAGTGCAACTAGTATTTATCGCCTACCACTGGACTACGTGAAGTCCCTGGTTAGTTTGAATGATTCTTTTTAGTCAGATGAATTTATGAATTAAGAGTAAGTTGATTTTTGGTTATCAATGGAAATTATTAGCCTGTCATGGTGGAAATGTGATTAGGTTAATTACTTTTCAGTATGAGACTGTAAGAGTAACTGATGTTATTTTGGAGAAAAATGTTAAAATTTATCTTAGGAGACTATGTGATTAAATCCTTCATAGATTTGGATTTCAATCTTAGTTTTGTTTAATTTGTAGAATTTTATGGAAAGATGTTTATTGAATGGTCTTTTTTGAACTTTGGGTTTTTTTTGACAAATTTTGGAGATTAGGAGTAGTTTTTATTTTTGTAAAAAAAATATCCTTTTTGGGTATTATTTGATATCGTACTAAACTTTTTGGTTTGGTTTTGGTTGAGATCTAAAGACATATAGTTCTCTTTTTTGGATTAGGTTATTCTCAAGAAGTTTATTATAGTACTCTTAATGTGAAAAAGTCTTCCTAAATACTCGTCTTTTGGAGAAAATATGAGTTTGATTAAGGAATCTAGTAAAAGTTGACAGTCTACATGACAAGTAAGTATGTTTCATTATGATTTAGTTACGCTCAAAAATAAATTCCTCAATGAAAAGTAACTTAAAACAAAAATGTTTTCTGTTAACTTTTCCTACTGGGGAATCTAATACCGTTTAACCCATCACAAGTTTGTGATTTTCTTGTGGTTAACTTTTCTCCTAGACATGTTTACTATCACTCTCCATCAAAACATAACCCTTTGTTTTCTCCACAATATCCATATTTTCCTACTTGGAATCCTAGTATGGGTTAACTTAGGTGACCTTTGTACTTCTCTCCCATTCTTTAAAGTGATAGTTTTACTGACTCTTGTTCTGATGTGGGATTTTCAATGAAGTTTCCAAGCCCAATTTTAAAATTGCAAAGACACAATTCCCAAAAGGGGGGAAGGATGTAACACCCCAGGTAAATAAAGAATATGACATGTTTATATTTATTACTATTTGTGAATAAAATGTTAATATTAATTTAAAGGGAACTCTATGCTCGATGTCTTACCCAATATGCAACAATGAGTTCCTTTGAAATCTTATGTTGCACTCTAATAATAAAATAATTTTATTTTAAATGGTAGTTAACACCTAGCCGTTGTAATGACGGGAATGAACAAAACTAACTAAAAAGGGATTACATATGTTTGTTAAATATTTTTACATTTATCTAATAAATGTTAGAGTCTTAAAATCCAAATGAATCCAATTTTAAGAATAAATACTCTAATATTTTTAAAAGATTGTTTTACCGCCTTTTAATGGAAACCCATTTTTAAATCTATCTTTTGACAATTTTATAAGCTATATTTTTCAAAATAAACTTATTCTTTTTTATTGGGACATTGAAATTTACTTTGGATAAATTTCTGGTATTTTTATGATAATGTTCATTTTTTAATGAATAGTGAAAAGTGTTGTATTTTAATTCAAACCCACTTTTTAATCTAATTTATTTATATAGTTAGATTATCTTTTTAATTGGTTTTAAAGTTAAATTAGAATATATTTTTACCATTTAATCCAATTGTGGTCATTGGAATTAATATCACTTTGAGATTGGACATAAACGAGTGTCAATCTTTTGATAGATATTGTTTCTTAAAAACACGCTATTTGTTTTGACAGCGGGAATTAATTATTAAATTAATTAATGAAACTTATATGTTTTGAATTTTTTTAAATAGACATCATTTTTTAATTTGGAATATCAAATATATCTTAGTTTGAATTTTTGGTATTTTTCTGAAAAACTTCAATTTTTGATGAATAGTGAAACCACTAAGTGGTAGTTAAAGAAACTGTTTTTCGTTTAAATGAAACTTTGCCACTTCTGTGATTTAATTTTCAAAAATCCGACATACATGGTTGTCATTAAGAATTAAAATGTGGTTCAATGAGATTAAAATAATTTTTCGGTGAATAGTAATTTTTAAGTTTTTAATCGCTATTAGAGGTAATTAGTGTATTTTAAGGTAAAAATAATGTTTTCATAATATGAAATGACCTTGACACATGTCCTACCCACATTGGATGTGTCATGGCCGACCAATAAAATCCATGGCTCAACTTGGGGACCCCATGGAGCCACTTTGGTAGGAAAATGACATAAATAAATTTTTATTTAAAGTTAAAATAAAAATTTCACAAACATGAGTTGTTTTACTAAAACAATTTTTACATGGGGTTATAAAATTCAAATTTTGGACTATAAATATTCATTAGAAAGATAAAAATATTTCCTACATCATATTATTTTTTTTATAATTTTTAGACATTAAATAAATTAAATTATTTATGACATCATGATGATGCAGCGATTACCTCATTATTTAACGATTTAAATAAAATGAAAAGATAATGTAAAATCTAGGACCTAAACATGTAAAACACCTATTTGATGAGTATATTTAGAATTCTTATCACCTTATACTCAAAATAAATCAATGTGGGACCTTTAAAATCCGAAACTCATTTGAAAATAAAGTAACATTTTACAACTTTCCAAGAGTGCCCCTCCTCTTCTCTTATAAAAGGCCCCCACCTCTACCACCTTACCCACACCTCTCAAGCCTTTGGATAGGCCAAACCCTGCCCATTTAATCTCTCCAAATCCCTCTATTCATAATTGAAGCCTCACCTTTGGTCATAATCCTTTCCAAGGAATCCTTTGAGCTCAAATCAAAAAGAGTTACCCGATTTAAAGGTAATGTCTTCCCTTGTGTTCTTTTGTTTTATTTTGATTCTCTAACCCTCTAAAATATTTTAATTCCTTTATTTTGTAACAACACCAGTATATTAAATATACTAGGATGTTTTTATGTGATGTATTCGAGCTAAACTTACACACACCTTCGTCTAATGGTTAAAGAACATATTGTTTCTGTGGATGGCGAATTTCTGCCTCACGAAATGATGATTGTTCAATATTCTATTAACACCTTTCATGGTGGCCATTATGATGTCACTATATTTTATATATGATATATATGGTATTTATGTTTTCTATATGCTTCTGAATTTTATATTTAAAACATTCCTTTATGCTTTTCATGTTGTGCAAATGCGATAATTTCATACGAGGAAGTGTGGACTACCGCCCCCTCAATTGATGTGACTCGTTCATGCAATACATGGAATGTATAAAGAATGAAATTAATGAAAATATGTGACCTATATAACATATATATTATACTTTAATTATAATATATATATCTCTCAATTATTTTTAATTCCATTAATATGACAAAGAAATGAAAGTAGCGTTCATGCGTACGTACTGCCTACCGTCTCCATGAACGGTGCATTTCATTTCTTTTTATCTCCAAATGTTATGGACTAGTATATAATGAATATGTACTGGATATATATGATATTTAAATCATTAATACTATTCTGGGGATGATTTAATTATAACTACATGGACAATCATTTTCAAACAAATTCATTTTTGACTCATGTACCAAACATCGACAAAAACGTCTGATATGAACTCACATTATTAACCAATTATTATAAAATTATAATATGTGATATGAACTGAATAATAATATTTAAAAGATATCCTTAATCAATGATAAATTGACCAAAGTTTTTTATTCAGGAATATAAATAAATGAACAAGACAAGTCATACTTGAGGTAAGGGATCCTACCTCTTTTTTTTAAGTACTCTTTTTATGTAACTTACTTTAATCTCATCTTTATTATGTTGGGGGAAGTTATTTTATATTCATATTTCTGTATATTTTATGTTAATATGATTAGAGACCCTATTTTATCTCATCAATCCATTTTTGGAAGTTTTATGTGGCGTCGTTAGGCTGTCGAATTTTCATAAGGGGATTTTTATCTCACTTTTTATTCTTGTGAGATTCATGCTACATTAGCCATTATTTCCTTTTGTGTGGTATATGTAATGCCCATTATTTTACTATTTTTTATAATATACTCTCATTTATGGGTAGTTAAATATTCATTGTATCACCCTTGTTTCATGGGGTGTACGTTTTGAAAGTTTCCCAAATCGGTAAGGGGACCTTTCACCCTCCTCTTTTTAAAAGACTTCTTTTGTTATGTATTTTAATTTACATATTTTTATGTTGGTATATGTTATTATATATCCTTATAGATGCAAATTTTATGTCCAAGTGATGAGATACCATTTTCTCTCTCATCAACTAATTTTATGAATTTTAAAGTGACGCCGTTAGGCTGTCGAATTTTACCAAGAGAACTTCATAACCCAATTTTGATTTCTTTGGGTTCAACATGTAGTTATTGAATATGTAATCCTTTGAATATGTGTGAATGAACTTTTATTGTTTTACACTTAATATCCACTTATATTGGGTGTATTTATATTTTTCACACATAATTATGAGATTGATTTATCTTTAATTTAAGGATACATTCTTTATAAGGGATGTCATCTCATTTTACATTTCTATTGAGACTTCATTGTTGTTATGCACCAATTCACTTTTATATGGTGTATATACTGTCCCTTGGAATATTATATCATGAATCCATTTATTCTCATGATATTATAAAGTTTTTATTAAATGTTATTCCTAAATTATGGTATTCAAGTGTCTCTCATTTTGTTAAAAACCATTTAACTAAAATATCATTTTAAATGTTGTAATGGTTTATTCTTATAAATATTTCTCATTAATATCCATGTTTTCAAAATGGTTTTAAGGATTTAATTATATGGATATTAATGGTTTAAAATTTTAAAAACTTCAAAGTGGTATGGGACACTTTGATTCAAAAATCACTTTATTAAATGTTATAAATGGTTTTGAAAATGGTTTTTAGAATGGATTCATTATCTTAAAATGTAATATTGTTATTGCAATGTGGGAATTTTATCTTTACTTTATGCTTAAGTTATGTGATGTGATTATGTTATGGTTCTTGGGAATTGTTTATGAAGACGAGTGGTTCTGTGATAAACTAAGGGCGGGTGAGCCCGATATAGCTCTCCAATGCACTGGGTAACGTGAAGGAGTTAAAAGTTGAGGTTTCTATGAAGAGATTTAGGGAATATACTGTGATGGGTATTCCAAACGTAACCATGAGTGTTACTCCCTACGTAAGAATGTTATGAATTCCTCAACTTACCTTTATGACTTATGATTTCTTTGATTTATTCATGATTTGATGAGTTA
Organism: Viscum album; assembly: GCA_963277665.1. Lineage (NCBI taxonomy): Eukaryota > Viridiplantae > Streptophyta > Magnoliopsida > Santalales > Viscaceae > Viscum > Viscum album. The sequence goes on along the minus strand of OY728164.1, from coordinate 476,641,627 downwards.
TGTTAAAGTGATTATGTTTTATGAGTAAAGTATGATTTCATACATGGACTAATGTTTTCATTTCGTACTTTTATATCCCTTACTGAGCTTTTTATGCTCATCCCAAGTTTTTGAAATGTTTTTCACAGGTTAAGGGAATGGTACATGATATGATGATATTGTCAAGGAAGTGTCAAGAAATAATCCATGTTTTATTTTAAATATTTTTCCGTTGATGGGAAAAATGAATACTATCTTTTATATAACCACTTTGTTTAAATGTGGAATGTAATAAAATTTTTATGATCTAATTCTCTAAAACTCTAAACCTGAAAAGATCCTCAACGTGTAATCTTGTAATAACTCAAGATTAAGTAAGGTTTAAGGCTGGGGCCTTATAGTTATAGAATATTAAATAAGTTATAATACACATATTATAATCCGTTTTAACCATAAAAATGGTTTTATAACCATCCGTGAACGTCGTAATGAAAAATGAAAACTCATCGTCCATGAAGGCGGTGAATCGACAACTCGCGGATGATGTTTTCATTTTTAGAATAAAAGAATAAGAGATTTCATGATGGATATTCCATTAAAAAAATTTCAAGTATATATATGATTATATAGTGATAATGTTCCTTTATATTGGTGTATTTATGTAAGGATAAAAAAATAAAATAAATTAAAAGAGAAAGAGTGAGGGTTTTACATCTTGAGGGTCGTCTCCTTGATAGACTCATTGAGGCACTTGGAAATGGTGTTTTTGTGAGACCAAGAAGACCAAAACATGGGGAGAAGGTTTGAGAGAGGAATTAGGTAGAATATAATCAAGATACAAGGCTTTTAATGTGTGATAAAAAGAGGCTGTGAGGGGTGTTTTTTATTATTTTATTCATTAGTTTATTATTTTGTCTTAATACTATAATGTTGATTACCATGGATAAATACGGTAAATGGTTTAGGATTTTTTGAACCAATGGATCTTTTCATCATAAATACATCATCCAAGACTCAATAATTCATGTATTTGTTAAATACCATAAAATACCATATTTCACTATTCAAAAAAATCAACACTTTTAGAAAAATAAAAAAAATAACCCTATTTTTTTCAAAATATAGATTCAAAAAATGGATTAAATTTTATGAATATAATTTTCTAAATATAAGAAATTTAATTTTTAATTAAAATAATCATTTATTTAAAAATATAGATTTTAAAATTATAACTGATTGTATGAAACATTGAAAAATTAGTTAAGGCCTCGTAAAATTATCTTATAATCATAAGAAAATAAAATATTAAGATGTGAAACTATTTTATGAAAATAAATTTTCTTCTAAATCATTATATTAATTATAAAATTTTCAAAAAACATTTATATTTTATAAAAATACAAATAATTAATTTATTATTTTTAAAACATTTATTTACCTATTATATTATCATTCATAAGATAAATAAATTTTATTTAAACTTTTATAGGTTAGATTATAATTCTATTGGCCAGTTTAGTATTCCTAATGGTCACATTACTATTCCAACGGTCAAGTTAATATTCCATTGGTATAGGTTCTTTAATTCTATAAATAACACTTATTTCATTCTTAATTTATGATAATAATGTTTTTATTAGATTCTCTATGTGATGTATGTATTTTATACTATAAAAAATAATTATAATAAGGTAAGTTCCATTAATGAAATTCTAAGTCATTACATTCTTCTCCCTTATGAAATTGTTCCCTCGATTTTTTTTACATACTATGGTGAAAACAAGTGACGATACTTATCCTTCATCACTTATCCTAGTTCCAATGCTTCCAATTTCAAATTATGGTTTCACATTGTTACTTGGAAAAGGTGATTAGTCTTTTTTCATAGAACCATATCTCTACAGCCCAAGATCAATACCAGCATCTCGTAGTAAAATATATCATCTTACAATTATACCACCTCTGGATTTAGTACGTGTGAGAGATATGGTTTGTACTTCCTCAAAAGGGATACATGGAATACATCGTGTACTTTAGACATGGTTGGTGGAAGTTCTAGTCAATAGGCCACATCTCTGGCACGATCAAGAATCTCAAAGGGGGCGATGTACCTAGTACTTAACTTTCATTTCATCTAAAATATCATGATCCTCTTCCATGGAGATATGTGGAAGAATACCATGTCTCCAACCTTAAACTCTAGGTCATATTGACGATTTTCTACATAGCTCTTTTATCGACTTTGGGCAGTCCAAATATGTTGCTGAATGGTTTTCACTTTTTATAACATTTCATCAATTATTTCAGGTCCTAGTAGTTTCTATTCACCGAATCCATCCTTTCATGAAAGTGTTCTGTATCTTTTCCCATAAAGGCACTACTAAAAAAATGGTCAAAGAAGCTCCACCTTTTATCAGTGCTAATAAAAAAGTGATGATAAAGGTAATTCTTTATCAGTGCTACTTAAAAGTGGTAATAAAGGATCCCTTTATCAGTGCTTTTCTAGCACTGGTAAAGAAGGCCTTTATTAGTGCTAAAAGGGCAGTGATAAAGGCACCCTTTATCAGTGCTAAAATTTTAGCACTGATAAATGGCTTCTTTATCAGTGCTAGAAAAGCGCTGATAAAGGGATCCTTTATCAGTGCTAAAATTTTAGCGTTGATAAAGGGCCCTTTTATCCCTGATTTTCTAGCGCTGATAAAACCATAGTCTCATTTTATAAAATGGGGTGCACAGTGCCCTCTGTTTATCTCACCCTCAAGCTCTCGCAGTACTGTACCCCTGTGACAACTCCCCATGATATTCTCTTTGTCGGACCTCCACCACTAGCCCTACTCCCCCGCTAGCCCTACTTCACCATAAAACCTACTCCTTATCCTCTCCCTCAAACCCCTTCTGTGGATCCTCCTCCCCATGAACCCTACTTCTCCTCCTCCCTGCTGGACTCTACTCCCAACCGCGAACCCTAATTCAAGTGTTTTGGATTCCTTTCAATGAGGTTTGATTCTCAGCTTCCCATCTTTGATCGTTGGTGATTTATCCACTCATCCTCATCTATTTCCTTTTGTTATTATTCTAATATTCACTATGTTGGTCTAGTTTGGTTTCAGTTGTGTTGTGTGTTTGGGCTACGTTTTGATGATTGTTTGGTTCAGTAGGTTGATTAGTGGTTTCTTATGGTGTGGTTGTGGTTGGAGGACATTTCTTCTTCACCTTGCAGTGTGCAATGAGTTATAAATCTTCATTGAGGTATGTAATCCATCATTTCTCTTTACTTTTTATCATGCAGGAGGGGTTTCTTCCCATGTTAATCTATTAAAGATAGTTTTAATGGCTTAATAAAAGATAAGGAATTTAAAAATTGAAATTAAAGGGTAATGGGGTTTTATTTTCAAGTTTTTATAGCCTTATTATTATTTATGATATTATTATTGCACAAGATAGATGCTCCATTGAAAATTATATCCATTGGGGGCTTTATTTACACTCATTGATATGTTATGTGATTGTTTATTTTGCTGTGATTATTGTGATATCACTCTAATATGGAAATTAGCTAACCACTTATATTTATATAATAAAATGGTTTCCCTTGGATTATGGTTTGATTGATAAATCCCTTAAAAATAATGTGGAATGTGTTCAAAGACCCTTTTTAAATCTGTAAGATGATATTGATTTGTTGTGATGTGTGTCCATGCTTGTGGGGTGGAAATGTGTGGTTGGGAAATGTGTGGATGATGGTTTTTTTGTTGTGATTTTGGGGTAGCGAGGTGGTTTGTTGGTGTGGTTTTTGGGTAGTGAGGTGGTTTTTTTGGCCATTCTTATTTAAGGTGGTGAGGTGATGGTTTCTTTGTGCTAAATTATTGGGTAGTGATGGAATTAATAACTTTTTAATAATGATTTAATTGGAATGGGTTGGTTTGGTTAATGGGATGGAATCAACTGATAATTAATTAAATGGTGGGTTGTGTGGTCAAATGTGGTTAATGATAAATAATGAAATGAATTGGTTGGATAATGTGAATTTTTTAGAAATGTGAAATGAGTATTGTGGATTATTGTGTAGTGTTATGTATTTAGAGGTTTAAACAATAGTGGCAATGTTGTGAGTTGGTTAGTGTTTGGTTGTAAACCCATAGGTTGGGATTGTGTCTGTGGCTATATGTATGTACTTGTATATTATTCATGATTTATGTATGCACCCTACCCATGTTAATCACTATGTTTTGAAACACCAATAGTCACGTGACTGGTGTTTTTCCTAACATCCAGTGAGGAGGACTGATATTTGGTTACCTGCTCTTTCCTGCTCTCTCTTCCAGGCGAGGTAGGTATTTCACAAGCTGTGATGGTTGAAGGTTTGTTAGTTCATTAGATGGTGGTTGTGGTAGCCCATGTTATTTTAGGGGACACGTGACCATGATTTTGGGGTGGTGGACCATGTGTTTTTTGGGGAGATGTGACCATGTATATGGGGCAGTGGCCCAGGTGTTTTTGGGAAAGGTGTGATATGATCATTCTTATAGGGAGGCTTTAGGTGGGGTCTATGCATGGTAAGAGGTGGGAAAAAGTTTATTTCATACATGTTCACAATACCCTACTACTTTGGTTATGATAGTGATTATGATTTATGGCACTGGTGTCTACGGGTGAGATGTGATGTTACCGTGCTTGTGGGTCGCTGTGCTATATGAAAGAGATGAGAGCACTAGGATGTTTGATGTTTGGGTGTGAGAATGTCATACCAGCAGAAAAGTGGTGTGGGGTACCCTTTATCTATATTCTTATATTCATATTATATTTCTTGTTATTAATTATTTTGTGAATGTGAATTGGTGAGTTTTGGGGTAGATAGTTGACCTATTTAGGTGCTTTTGGTTCAATTATTTTTCATTCCTATGTGTTTGAAATGAATTTTAATAAAGGAAATGGTTATGTTTTTTGTGTGTTATAATTTAATACTTCTTAGAAAGGGTATTAAGGGTTGTTTGAAAGGTGTGAAATATGTTTTCAAAGGAACTAGAGGTGCAAATGGGTTTGGGTGTAGGTTTTAAAAAGGAAACATAATAATTTAGCATGTTTGGATTGTTGTGAATTTTTAAATATGAGTTGTAAGTTTCTCAAATTATTAAAGGAATGTTTTGAAATTATTCTTGGTTTATGTTTGATTTTTCAAAGGGGGATCGACCCAAAAAGTTTGTTTATTAACTATATGCTCTTTTTCTGTTTCATAAAAATGGAATTTTTCAAATGTGTGGGTAATGGAAAATGTATCTAAAATGGGTTTTGGTGTGAGTAAAAATATAAAATGGTTTGTTTTATGGAAATGGAGATTTCCTTGAAATTATAGTCATTGATTTGTGGAGGATTAGGGTTTTTGTATCCTTCTTTGGATTGTTTCATTTTTCAATGAGAAAGGAAAATTATTTAAATGATGTCTTGGAAATGTTTTTATTAGAAAGGGTTAGGCTCTATTAATCTCTATTTTTATAAAGAAGTGGTGATATTTTAATTTATTTGGAAGTATTGTTTTGTTTATTTTAATCATAAATAATAATATTTGAGATTTAAATAGGATGGAGATGAATAAAGATTGGATGGATGCTAATCGTTTGACAATAGAGTATGGGAAGGGAGTGAAAGAGATCATCAAGTTTGCAAAGGATCATATAAAGGATCCTTCTCAAATCCTTTCTCTGTGTCTACGTTGTTGTTATTATAGACTAATTACTTCATAGGAGTTGGAAGAAAATTTGATAAGTCATGGAATAGATCGGAATTATAAATGTTGGAATAAACACGGAGAAAAAGTGAATGTTGCTACTGGCTGGGATAAAACTGCATTTTATGGATCATCAGATATGATTACAAATATGGATAATAAAGAAGATAGTATGGAGGATGTGATTACAGATTTCAATGATGATAAATATCGTATTGAAGAAATGACAAGGACACTTGAAGATGAACTCCGTGATTGCCCAAAATTGTTTGATAAGTTAAAGAGTTGTGAAAAGATGCCATTGTATGGTGGTTTCACTAAATATACTTCATTGTCAGCTGTACTGAAGTTTTATAAATTGAAAGAAGCCAATAGATGGAGTGATGTTAGTTTTACAGAAATACTTTCTCTCTTGATGGACATGCTCCTAGAAGATAATGAGCTCCCAATACAGACATATAAAGCTAAATGAATGCTATGCTCGATGGGTATGATTTCTGAAAGAATACATGTCTGCTTCAAATAATTTATATTGTTTTGAAAGGAGAAAAAATCACTTATAGAATTCCCAAAGTGTGGTGATTCTTAGTACAAGAAATGTGAATCTAGTCCTATGAAATTTGTATGGTACTTTCCAATCATTCCAAGGTTTAGGCGTCTATGTAGAAGTGAAGAAACTGCAAGACAATTGTCGTGGCATGTGGATAAAAGAAATAAAGATGGGAAATTACGTCTCTCGGTTGACTCTACTCAATGGAAGATAATTGATCATGAGTATCCTCAATTTGGAAATGAGCTAAGAAACCTTCATCTTGTGTTATCTACAAATGGATTGAATCCTTTTGGTTTTCAAACCAACACTCATAGTACGTGGCCTATTATGTTGGTAAATTATTACTTTCCACCCTGGTTATGAATGAAACAGAAATTCATCATGTTATCTATGCTTATATTAGGACCAAAACTACCAGGTAACGATATTGAAGTTTATTTGGATCCTTTGATCGAGGATTTGAAGTTATTCTGGGATTTAGGTGTTATGTTGTATGATACTTATAAAAGTGAATACTTCATGTTGAGAGAAATGTTGTATGGGATGATAAATGATTTCCCTGCTTATAGAAAATTTTTAGGCTATAGCATTAAAGGAACTCAAGGGTGTCCTATGTGCGAAAAAGATACAGAATCAATTAGGTTGAAACATACATCAAAATCTATGTTTCTAGAAAATTGTAATTTTCTACCCCATCAACATAAGTACCGATATAGGATGACATCATTCAATGGAAATTCAAATCAATGCACAACACCATCTCCACTAATAAGTGATCAGCTATTTGATAAAGTAAAAGATGTGAACACTATTTTTGGTAAACCATTTTCGAAAAACCTTACAAAAATCAGTTGGAAAAAGAGATTAGTTTTTTTTTTTGAATTACCATACTGGAATTGCCTATACGTAAGACATTTTTTTGATGTGATTCATGTGGAAAAAATGTTTGTGACAGTGTTATCGGAACATTTCTAAATGCCCCTGAAAAAAATGATGGAATTAAGGAAAGGTTGGAAATGGTTGACATGGGAATATGAGAAGATTTGTCTCCTATGAAGGGTGAAAATCGAATGTTTCTTCCTCCAGCTGCTTACACACTTTCCAAAGAGGGGAGATATAAGTTTTTCAACTTATTCAATGATGTAAAGGTTCCATAGGGGTATTCATCAAATATCAAGAACATTGTGTCAATGAATGATTTGAAGTTAAAAGGTTTGAAATCACATGGCTGTCATGTTTTGATGCAAGATTTAATTCTTATAGATTTACATTGCATTTTACCCAATAATGTTCATCAAACATTAACCAAGCTTTCTTTCTTTTTCAAAGATATATACAGAAAAGTTTTAGACCTGGTGAAATTTCCATCTATAGAAAGAGAAATTGTCATCATATTATGTGAATTAGAAATATTATTCTTGCCATCGTTTTTTGATATGATGGTTCACTTGGTGAGAGAGATTCGAATTTTTGGTCCTGTGCACTATAGATGGATGTGCCCCGTTGAATGGTATATGAATATTTTGAAAGGGTGTGTTAAAAATTGAAGTTGGCCAGAGGGTTGTTTTTTGGAGCAATATATTGTTGAGGAAACCATTGAATTATGTACCTAATACCTATCTAATGTGGAAAGCATTGGTCTCCCGAAATCTCATCACACTGGACTCATTTAGGGTGAGGGAATTTTAGGAAGAGATGTTGTGACAATCAATATTATAGATTTGGAGTAGGTCCACCTTTATGTTTTGCATAACAGTTGGAAGGTTGCACTATAAATTGAAACCCAAAAAGAAATTCTTAGGCAGCTTAATACATCAAGGGATGAAAAATGGATATCAAATACACATGATCACTAGTTTATAGGATGGTTTCAAGACCATATTTTTAAGAAGTTAGATGAAAATCCAAATTCAATTTCATAACGACTTCTATGGCTAGCCGCTGGACAAAGTGTGTATGTACTATCTTACAATGGTTATGTAATTAATTGTTATACATTCTATACAAATAAACATGATGAATATAGTACCATGAAAAATAGTAGAGTTACACTTGTGTTTGAAGCGATGCATGTTTCTGGTAGTAAGGACAAAAATCCAATTTATGGGAATATGTCATACTTTGGCATTATCAAACAAATCTGGGAGTTGGATTATATGACATTCCAATTGCCTATTTTTTAATGAAAATGTTTTGATAACAAAAGTGGTGTTAAAATAGATGAATTGGGATTTATAAAAGTTGATTTTAGTAAAGAAGGGTACAAATATGAACAGTTTATAATTGCATCACAAGTGGTACAAGTATTTTATATTTTAGATACCACAAACCAAAAGTGGTTGATTGTTCTGTTATCATCCAAAACTGTTGAAGGGTTTGATGAAAATTCAATTGAGGATGATCATTTCAGTGGTACGTCACAATAATTTCACATCGGTCCAAATGTAGATGACATTTTTTATGTTAGAGGAGACCACAATAAAGAGATTTGGATAATTGATAGAGGTTTCAAATCCATTCTTCCTTTGAAAAAAAGAAAGAAAATTCAATAAACAGGTTATATTTTGTTTGTAATACAGATCTTGTTTTCTCATGTTATTATCTTATCATTACTAAATATATGTAATATAAATTAACCGTTCAACCACTTTTGAATATAATGACTTCTATATGTTCTGGTGCTCCTAACCTCAAGGCTGAACAAGTCTCTCAAGCTACTTCTACTATTGCTGCTACTACTCACAGTGTATAGAAACAACAAGTTTCTGAACCTATTGCTGCTCCCATTATTGAGGTCCAACAACCATCAGCACATGTCATTTCTACCATTTAATATGAACATATTGATGATGTTGATATAGATGAAATGGTCAGGGATGAAGGATCGACGTCGCAGAAAACACAGGTGCGTCATAGTTTGACGGTGTCAGCCAATGTTCTTAAGATGAAAAAACAAAGGCATCAAATTTGATGTCGGATGGAATGCATGAGGCCAACTTGTGAATCCCAAAAAGGTTATGTTTAGTAGTAACATTGGAATTGTCACTCGAGAATGCGTGCCAATTGACATAGATTCATGGCACCATTTTGTGTCCAGGTAGAAGGCTGTGATCTGGGAAGAAATTATGGTAACATTATGATATTATTTCTTTAATTTAATAGAAAATAAAATAATGAAACAGTGTCTTACTCTTCTCAATCCATTAAAGAGTACATTTATAGTAGATGATTCACACAATAATTATGTACTAAGTCTTTAAGGAAAATTTCATCAAGGTTTTTGCACTATTATAACAAAATGTCACCTAAAAGATTCCAAAGGTAAAATAAACCCACACCCACCCCTTGTCTATGCTCTCCTGATATCCCAAGAAGCATGGGATTCATTTATTGGTTGCTGTGAGAATGAGAAGTTTCAGGTATATTCTAGATGATAAGGCGTTATTTGAGAATATGTGTATTCATCACTTTGATTGTCAATATTTCATTTATAAAATAGAAACTCATTACTGAAAATAAGGAACGTGCATCAAAACCAACATAACCCTATCGTAAAGCAAGGATGGGGTATGCTTCACTAGAAAAGAAAATGGTACGTATTTTAAATTTACAGTAATATTTTTTTTGTGTCAAGAAACAACATCATAATTATCTTTCTATATTTATATGTAGATTGTGAATTATGAAGGGAATCTAGTAGATGAAAATACACAAAAAGTGTACGAAATATGTGTAAGTATGACACGATAAAAAGTTTTGTTTTAAATTTCTATTACATATTAATAATTACTTATTTTCTTATATCTGATAGTCATAGGAATAAAATACTTATGTAGTGGATGTAGACCTATTATCGACGGATTTGAAGTGGCCAGAACAATACGGTCATGTCAGAGGTACGGGGTTTGCGGTGACACCCCGAGTATATTTTGAGAAAAAAACAGATGATAGAAATAAAGAAATGAAGCAAATGAGAAAAAGACTAGAAACTCTTGAAGAATGATTTCAATGGAAGGGAGAGTTGCTATAAACTTTTATGGGTGGGAAGAAAGTAGAAGACACAACTAAAGAACAACCAGCGCAAGAAGATCCCCCCCCACACCAGATTTGTGGTGATCCATTCCCCTCAAAGAGTTGTCTTAGTCGTGGTAATCAATATTCTAATAATTTTTCCCATGAAATGTGAATCAGAAAAACACTGATACATTTCTTGTACTGATATTCTATAGGGTGATAATGACTGTGATTTATATCTATCAACACCCACCTAACACCTTTTAGTGAGGGCTACGGTGTTCAACATCCCATAGGACAAGTTGCATAATAGACTACTTCCAACAGATAATTTGAAAGTGATGATTACTATAGCTCATGAGCCAAATACAGAGCTACCTATTCCACTTCATGATGATGATATTCATATGGTTGAAGAGTCTATTGGGACATTCATTGCATTGTCTTCAGAACTTGTAAGAGTACAGTGGACAAAGAGGAATTTATTTCCATTTTTTTCAAGATAAACCTTTAACAATTAATGAAAAAAAGGTCTAAACCAATGAATGTTATTATAGAAAGAGAAAGGGAAGGGGGTGATAAGAAACGTGGGCTCAAAAGAATCTAAAGGATCGATAAACCGATCCAAAATATCAACTGAAATCACAACAACACTGCATGTTCTCTATCCACATTTACTAGCATTAAAGACTCTTGTGTATACAAAGCTAAAAAGTGGTAGTAGTCATATATTTTTTTGAAAAAAATATATAAAGAGAGGAAATTCAAGATTACATTGCTGCTGAAAATGTAAATGAAATCCTTGAATATGGTTGGCCAGGCATCATAATTGTAAATTTATATATGAGTTATGTTTTTCATGAATTTATTTTCTAAAAACTGATATAATGTGATAATTATGACTAAATACATTTTAAATTATTGGAAGGTGTATATATGAAAAACAGTCGAAGGAATTTTCCCATGAGACAAAATTCGAACTCATTAGTCCTCATACCACATCAACACAACTAATGAAATTAGAGCCACCAAAAAGTGATAAAATAGTGAAAGGCTTGCTGAAAACATTTGAAAGCAAGATTACAGATGACGGATTCTTCTTAATACAAACCATGTAGATGTAAAACTCTACGATTGAATCATGTCAATTATTTTTTCACGTTTTTCATTACTTATTCCTTTTTTTTTTGTTTTTAGGAAACATTGGATGCTAATTTCGGTGAAATTGGATACTCCAAAGATTTATTTTCTAGATTCAATGCAAGGATATCCAACAAACCGACCACACATGATGGAGTTTGTGAATCTATAAGACACTAAATCCTATGTTTTAGGTCTAAACATAAAGTTATATAATTTATATTATCTTTTACTAAGGATTCTGTTATGATAGGTAGGTTTATCAATGTCATCTAAAAAAGGAACGAGGAAAAGGGCTAAGCATAAGGAGGTGAGTAAGTACTACGTCTGGACAAGTATCATGGTATATATAATAAACTTTCACTATCCAAACACATATCAAAACAAGTTACTTATTCTCCTAATGATCAAAGTTTTTGCAGTGTCCAAAACAAACAAACGATAAATATTGTGGTTATTATGTTTGTAAATTTATGAGATAGATTGTTTTCCATCAACAAACTAGCATCCCTAAATGGGTATTTTCAAAAACAATTATTATTTCATTTAAATTATTTATTAATTCTTTATTTATATATATTGTATTACTAATATGACTTTCTAAAATCCGATTATTCCAAAGATAATATAGATTTTTTTAGAAATGAGTGGGGCGCATACCTGATGGAAGATTGTACACAAATAGCACGAAGATCTGACTTGGGGACGTGTACAATGGGCGAAAATTTTTGAGAGAGGTTCAGAGAGATCAAAGGATGAAAATTTGTTGTATGTAAATGTTCGTAGGAAAATTTTAATTGTTATTAAATAAAAAATACTTTCTCCAATGATTCATTTCCCCATTTTAACAGATAAAATGCACCTGCAACATGCAAGAATGATGAACCACTTTTCTTTAGGCTTTGGATAAGAGAAACCAGTACAATATCCAAAATACCTTCATATCACGGATGCCCACTCACATTCAAAGAAAAGATGAGTAAACTTCTCCACCCTAAATTGATTTTAGTATGAGAATTGATATTCCAAATGGATTCCCATGCGTTGAACATTTTCATTGGTAGAAATTGTATGTTTTTTGATTATCCATAATAAGAAAATGAACATTGTTGGAACCTCCATCCTCTACAGGGTCTACCCCTACCACATCCATGTTTTCAATTTAGCATAATGATACATGGGTCATTTGTGATTTTTAAGAGTCAACTCCACCTCAATCCGAGGCATGGTGTGATCGGTGTCACTCAAAGTGTCTCTCTTTTGTTTAAAATGGACTGAATTTTAAATGAAAACAACAACTGACATACGGAAAACTGAACAAACACATTCAAATTGTGTTGATACTTTATTCCAACAATCCATGAGTCATGTGTGATATGTAAGAGTCAACCCAGCCTCAATCTGAGGTTCGGTGTGGCCGGTATCACTCAAAGTGTCTCTCTTTTGTTTAAAATGGAGAGAATTTTAAGTGAAAACAAGAACTGGCATAAGGAAAACAGACCAAACGAATTTTTATTGTGTTGATACTTTAGGATAAGTATAAAAGGGTAATTTGTGACATTTATGAGTCAACCATGCCTCAATATGAGGCATGGTGTGGCCGGTACCAATCAAATTGTCTCTATTTTGTTTAAAATGGACAGAATTTTAAGTGAAAACAAAAAATGACATACAGAAAACTGACCAAACGCATTCATATTGTGTTAATACTTTAGTCCAGTGATCCATGGGTCATGTGTGACACGTAAGAGTCAACCCTGCCTTAATACGAGTCACATTGTGACTGATATCACTCAAAGTGTCTCTCTTTTGTTTAAAATGGACAGAATTTTAAGAGAAAACAACAACTGACATACGGAAAAACAACCAAATGCATTCAGATTGTGTTGATACTTTAGTAGAATGATCCATGGGTAATTTATGACCCTTATTAGTCAACCTCACCGAAATATGTTCCATGGTGGGACCGGTATCACTCAAAGTGACTCTCTTTTGTTTAAAATGGATAGAATTTTAAGAGAAAACAACAACTGACATGCGAAAAACTTAACAAATGCATTATGATTGTATTGATACTTTAGGATAACAATACATAGGTCATTTATAAAATGTCAGAGTAAAATATTCTTCAATCCAAGGCACAATGGGATTGGTATCACTCAAAGTTTCTCTCTTTTGTTTAAAATGGACAGAATTTTTAGTGAAAACAAAAACTAACTTACGGAAAACCAAACAAACGCATTAATATTGTATTTATACTTTATTATAACTATCAATGGGTCCTGTGAGATGTGTATGAGTCAACCCTACTTAAATATGGGGCCCAGTGTGACTGGTATCACTCAAAGTGTCTCTCTTTTGTTTAAAATGGACAGAATTTTAAGTGGAAACAAAAACTGACGTACGAAAAACCAACCAAAAACATTTGGATTGTGTTAATACTTTAGGATAACTATACATGGGTCATTTATAAAATTTATGAGTCAAAAATTCATCAATATGAGTCATGGTGTGACTGATATCATTCAAAGTGTCTCTCTTTTGTTTAAACTGGACAAACTTTTAAGTGAAAACAACAATTGATATACTGAAAACCTACCAAACGTATTCAGATTGTGTTAATACCTTAGTCCAATGATACATGGATCATTTGTGACATTTAAAAGTCAACCCTAACTCAATATGATGCACAATGTGGCCGGTATCACTCAAAGTGTCTCTCTTTTGTTTAAAATGGACAAACTTTTAAGTGAAAATAACAACTGATATACGAAAAAATGACCAAACGCATTCGGAATGTGTTGATACTTTAGAAGAACGATACATGAGTCATGTGTGACATTTATGAGTCATCATCCCCTCAATTTGAGGCATGGTGTGATCGGCATCACTCAAATTGTCTTTATTTTGTTTAAAATGGACATAATTTTTAAGTGAAAACAATAACTGACGTACAAAAAACAATCCAAAAGTCATTACCTATGACATAAGACACTTAGACAAGCCTCTTAGAGTCCCAAGTAGTCCTTAGACAATAAATCCCAATCAACAATTCATCACACACCTTAAATATAAACCTTTATCCCTAGATTTCATGGTGAGGGATGAAAACCAAGAGGAAAGGGAGAGGGAGAAGAAAGAAAGGGAAAGAAAAAAGAATAAAGGATTTTAAATTGGATAAATTTTCAAGATAAAGGGATCTTAGAATAAGTTTAAGTAAGGTTATTGGAGGAAATAGGTTTAAATACCTTAAAATATAACATATCATTGGCAAATTTCGTGGTCTGGTTGGGCAGTTTTCACAACTGTTCACCAATTTTTTTAGAGCCATTGGATAAGAAACCCTCTTTTGAACAGTTTGGACAAACATTTAACCGTGTTCTCGTCATTCAAAATGACTTAGTTAAACTATATATCCATACCATATGGTTTCTCCTAACCATGAACAACCTGTGTTCCTAACAACTCCCTCAAAAAGGTAAGTTTCATGGTTTTTACTTGGATTCATACCACCCATCCTTTTCCTAAGTATGTAAAATAGTGAAAATTCAAAATGAATAGGAAACTTCCCCATGAAAGTGTACCCACATGGGTTCTTCTAAATTGTGTCCCCTAATAAAAGCACTACATGACTACTAATCAAGATTCTAGGACAGACAAAGAATAAGCATATATCTCTCCACCATTTATAAATTCGACAAATGGTGTGAAAAGAAGACAACACACCATAAGATAAAGGCATAAACCACAAGAACACATTTCCTTTAGTGTCCCAAGAATCACCCAAATCCATTTACCATGAGGAATCTACAGGGGAAACTCTATAAGTCCTATGGAATTATATCCCCAAAGGAACACAAAATATATAAAAAAATTCCATATCCAAGCTTGACATGAATCGTAACTACAAAAACATGAAGAATAACTCGCATGTATGCCTTAATCAATTTTTTCTAAAGATTCTGACATTGAACACTCTCTATATATTTTATCTGAGGCAATGTAAGATATCATTTGGAGGATATAGTATTTAATGGTACCATTTGATAATCATAGTGAATAATTAGTACACCACATTAGGTATGGATTCTTTCCCATAATTTGATCCCAAATTGACTACCACAATAGATTTTATCTGAGTGAACTGCTTGTTTGATTTTCTGATTTTTTTTTCAGGTCTTGTTTGGTTGTGCTGCTGTAAAATTTCATGTTACAGCAAGAAAGGAATTTATCAGTGATAAAAACACACTGATAAAGGGACCCCCCCCCCCTTATTAGCATTGAGCTTTAAAATTATTTTTTAGAACTATTAAAGACCGTTTTGAGCACTGATAAAGCTTGTTTTTGTATTAGTGAGTGATTCATATAGAGCCATTTGGATTATTTATTGGAAACTATTGTTGCAAGAGAACTCTACCAGAGGTAGATGTTGGTCTCATCCTCCCTTGAAGTCTATATAACATGACCTTGAAATTTCATGTAGTGTTGTAATAGTCCACTCATATTTTAAATCTATTTGAATATTATAAGACATATTAAATCTTAAATCCATTTTTATAGCATGTGAGAGACTTTTCCAAAACTTGGAGGTAAATATCAAATCGCAATTTGATTCAATCGATAGTGGTACTCCATGCAGCCACCCCGCTTCTCTAATGTATATTTGTGAAATTTGACTAAGTTAGAAGTCCTATCAAATTGTGATAAATTGATTTGTATTTGTAAGGAGATCCAAAAGGACCCGTATAGAATTATTTCCTCTCGATGTCTTTGGAAGTCTACTGAAAAAGTCCATGGTGATGTTTTCCCATTTCTATGTTGGTATGAGTAATGACTACATCATTCCATTAGACATTTTCCTTATATCATTCACTTTTGGACATACCAAGGACTTTGATGTATATTAAGTGACATCCTTCTTCATATTGTCCCACCAATAGTGATCTCAGTGAGCTCGATACATATTTGTGCATCATGGGTGACTAGATTAAGTGAATCCATGTGCGTCATTCAGAAGCTATTTCTTTAAATAGAGATAATATGGTACACATATTCATCACCCAAATCGTATGACTCATTCCTTATCAATTTTTAAATCTAAGGATTTCCCATTTATGATAACATCCACCTTTTTCTGAATTTTCTCATCATTTCATTGGGAATCCTTTATTTTCTCCATAAGGGATAGTTGAGAAAACATTTGAGAATGTATTGATGTTGTTAATTCATTAATGATTCCCATGTCTATCTTTTGTAGGTCCAAGAAAATGGTATCCTTCTCAATTCTCATCATTGATAAAGTTGTAGGATCCTTTGTACTTAAAAAATCCACCAAATTATTTTATCTATTAGGATGGTAGTGGATCGAGCAGTTGTAATCCTTGATAAGCTGTAACAATATTCACTGATGAATATTAGGATCATTCTATTTGAATATATATTTTAGGATATTATTATCAATATATCTCTCTCACTTATCCCCATAGAGATATTACCACCATATTTTCAATGTGAAGATCTCTGCCACTAACTATAGATCATTCATGGGATAATTTTTCTCTTGAATTTTAAACTACATTGAGGTTTTGGTTATTAATTTATCATTTTTCTTCTTTACACATCCTAATATAATCTTTGAAGAATAATTATATAACCTAAAGAGTTACCCACTTATCGATAGTGTGAGTACTGCTGTAGTGATAAGACTCTTTCAACACATTAAATCAATATTCACATTCACTAGACCAAAAAATATAGTCTCCCTTCTAAGTCATATTTTTTAGTGGGTTTTAGAATCATGATAAGGTCTTTAAAAATATTATATAATACCCAACTAGACTAAAGAAACTATGGATCTCCATTACAAATGTTTCACTAGGCCACTCTTTGATTTTCTTTATTTTGTAAGGGTCCACAAATATTTATTTTATTGTGATAACATTCCCCAATAATGATACCTACTCCATAAAGATATCATATTTACTATACATAGCATAGAGTTTTTCCCTTCACAAGGTCTTTAGCACAATATTCAAATGCTCCTCGTGTTCCTCCATGCTCTTGGAGTATATCAAAATATCATCAATAAAGACTACCAAAAATTTGTTGAGATAATCTCTAAAGACTCTATTCATTATGTCCATGAAATTTTATGGATAATTAATGATTCCTAATGGCATTTTTATGAACTCATAGTGTCCATACATTGATCAAAAATAAATATTTTAAATATATTCCTTCTTTTACTTTCAATCGTGATATCCCGACCAAAGGTCCACCTTAGAGAAACACTTGGCCCCACATAATTGATCGAACAAATCATCTATCCATGGAAGGGGATACTTTTTTTTTGAGATCATGATAATCTATTAAAAGGTGCATCGATCTGTCCTTCTTCTTAACAAATAGGATTGGCACACCTCATGATGAAGTACTTGGGCATATAAAACCCTCATCTATATTCACTTTTAACCACTTCTTTAGTATCTCTAACTCAATGGTTTCAATTATATAAAAATTATTTGATATATTATGAGATAAAAAATAAGTTCAATTGATAACTGAACCCCTTGGGAAGGAGGAAGACCAAAAAATTCTTTAGGGAACACATTAGTGGAGTACCTCATAATGGGAATGTCCTTGATCATGATTCTCTCCTTTGTATTAATCATTTTAGATATTTATGCTTGCTCATAAGGAAATAATATCCATAATTGATATAATTATTATTAAGTAGATTCATCCTCCTCCTTAAACATGTAAATAATATGAGGATGCCACAGGATGTGAAGAGTAATATACCTTTCTCTATAGTTGATTTTGGTTGTGTATAAAGATATCCAATCTATTCCCAATATAGAATCAAACTCAATCAAAGGAATTATGAAAATATTTGATGGAAGTTTCAGAAAAAAAACATTAATAATGGAAGAGTTATATACTTTTATGCAATAATTTACCCATTTTTTTCTCATAGATAACTCAAATTCCATATTTTAGGTGGTATTTTAATAGTTCTACTAAATTTGAAAGATATGAAAGAATGCATGAAACCAAAATAAAATATTAATATCACTATTTTTGAATGAATAACTAGAGTACCTATCACCACATCATTTTCAGGCTCTACCTAAGTATTAGGGATAGCATATTCCCTTTCTTGTTTCCATAGATTTTTTTATTTCCTCTGAAAACCCTTATATTAGGGCATTGGATTTAATAATTCCCATGTTTCTTACAATTGAAACACTACACTAGAGGATTAGTGTTGATGTAATAATTCATTTCATCTTCCACATTAGTGAGATTATTCACATCACTTCTATATTTATGATATAGATGCCCATATTTTCCACATTTGAAGCATCTTGTGGTTCACCTTAGGCATTTCCTAGAATTATTCTTCCAACACTGTTGACACGTGGTATTTTTAGTTTTCTTTCCATCATGGGGAATTTTTATTGATCATATCATATTAAACTCTATTTTATTATTTTTATCTCTAGATCCACAGGACCAATGAGAGTCTCTAATATCCATTTTAACCTTGAAGGAACAATGGAAAATCTCATCATATATTTCGATGTCTCGAATCACCTATTACTTTTATAGAATTGGATTTAGTAAACTAAAGAATTGATCCACCATGATTTTAGTGTTCATGAAAATTTTATAGGAATATCATAAAATCATTGTAATGTTTTCCTCATACACCATGATAGACCTGTCTTCCTTTTTCTTTAGTCCAAGGAACTCCCTTTCCATCTTAATATGGATAGTTAGAGGAAATATTTATTAGAAAGTATTTTCTTGAATTCATCCCATTCCACGGAATCAATTTCCTCCTTAAAATTTGTGTTTTTGATTATTTTTCAGCACTGATTAGCTTCCCTATCAATAAAATAGACCACTAGTATGACTTTCTCTTATTCCAATCAGAGAAGAACTGAGAATATATTCTCAATAGAGTTAATACATTTTCCCATGATGATAGGATAAGATGATCCAATAAATATGGTATTCCTTTTTCACATAATGGATTGAAACTAAACATTCTCTTTCTTATGATAATGAGAGAGTTTCACACCATTTGTTTTATTATTCATAACTTGAGCCAGTTTATCAAGTACTTTCATGATGATTTGAGCTTATTTTTCCATCGTATTTTTCATTTCATTAGGTAAATCATCACATTTCCTATCACATTGACTATTTGAATGATTTCTCTTATTTCTAGCCCTTAACTAAGAAAAAAGGTATAATTAGGGGTTCTGTAATACTTAGCTAATATTAATATGAAAATGAAACTTTGAACATAAAAGTATAATCTTGTAAATAAAAAGTATATCCTAACAAGTGATTTTCAAAGTTTTAATCTAGGTTATCCATGGTGATAGAATTATCCTTAGGGTTCTTACTAAAGTGCTCTTGTACTAATATCAAAAGATAACTAGACCATTCTACGATACCAAGTATAATGACCATAGAATTTTTGACATATTATTAAATTATTTTAAGCATAATAAACCGTCAAATAAAAATCAAGGATCATAAAGTCTAGTTCCATTGGAATATTGGGTACATAAAACTAAAAAATAGAAATAGAATAATATATATATATATATATATATATATATATATTAATAATCCATAATGACATCCTAACTTCCTTTGAGTTCTTACATCTTCATAGGATAACTTGGAGAATATATAGAAAAAAGGAATGAGCTAAAAATCTTATTAAAGAAATAAACATAGAAATTAATCCTAGCATACGGGTTAGAAGGCATAACATGATGACATAAAAAGGAATGAAACATGAATAAACGTATGAAAGAATAAAATATAGAACATGGGTTCATGGGATCATGGAAACATAGGAATGTGGAAGAAACATGTAACATGACATAAACATGATTCAAGGATAACTAGAAAGACTATATCACATGGTGTAAAAAGATCCATAAATGAATCAAGTTTACTTCATATCCCAACATGACGTCACATTAGACTGCACATTATATAATTAATTGGAGTGATATCTGGTGAAATCATCATAAAATGTTCATGTGTATTTCTTCCACATGTATAATCCTACATAAGAAATAAACATAAGGGTTAACCCCTGGAAAGATATGGGTATTGTAATCATGTAATGAAGCATAACAAATTGGTATATCATAATGGTGTTCTTGAAATAATGGAGTGAAATCATACCTGAAAATAAAAAATAAAAAATATTCATAAATCAAAATAAGTGAAGTAAAACTGAATTTCAAACCAATAAATAGAGTGTTTAAGAAACATTATAAATGAGACACTTTAATGAAACTTAAGTTGAAATAATAGAGATTCATTAAAGTGGAAAAAGGAATAATTTTTATTTTTATAAAACTGAAAATTAACTAAGATATATTTTATGATAAAATTAGTGATTTTATGAAAATAATTGTGGACTAAAATAAATCATGGTGTGTTATTGAATGTCGGTATGAAATTGAGAAAATCCCTTTAATCTAGCTTGCTTATATTGAGGAATTGATAAGGGAACCTTATAAAACATGTATTTTACCATCAAGGAAATGTGAATTAAGCTAGGTACATATGTTTGGAACATAAAAACATAATGTAGGAGGAGTACATAACTAGAATTAATAATTATAATAGGTTAAATAGGGATAGAGCGTAACCCCAAGGAAAGATGGAGGTTCGGAAGGAATCACTTACCTTATGTTTGAAAGTGTTCTGTATTTATAATTAATATCTTGGATAATCAAATTAAATATATTAATTGATTAATTAATAAACTATTATATGTTAATTTAATTTATTATAATTTTATTAGGTTCATTTATGGACTTTTTGAAGATTTTAAAGATTTAATTTCGTCATTCTGGGGGTGTTCATTTCATGGTTTCATGGTCAGTTTGCTTGTGCATAATTATGAAACTTCTTGTCAAATAGAAGAAAAACTCAAGAAACAAAATGGGATGGTATTAATTTATTTCTATAAATTTAAATGGTCTCATATGTCATTTTATTTTTTACATGAGGATGATTCATTAGTTACACTATTGATGAAAATGATTAGTTTATTTTGGCGGTTTTTATGACCATCATGAATTAGTATCATTTTATTTCATAATATATCTATATACTGGTTACAAAACATTAAATAAGATTAAATAAACATACTAAAATCTTTTTTAACCATAAAAATAGTTTTATAACCAGCCTTTATGGTTGTAATGAAAAATTAAAACTCATCATCCATGATGGTAGTGAGTTGAGACCTCACAGACCTTGTTTTCATTTTTAGAAAAAAGGGATTGGAGAAGAGATTTGATGATGAATATTACATTAAAAAATGAAATTAAAGTATATATATGATATTGGAGTTATAATTTTACTTTGTATTGGGTAGGTGATTAAAGGATAAGAAAAGAAAAAGAAATAAAAATAGAAAGGGCAGGTTTACCTCTTCAGTGTCGTCTCCTTGGGAACCTCGTTAAGGAACCTAGAAATGGTAATTTGGTCAGACTAGCAAGACCAAAATATGTGGAAGAGGTTTGGGAGAGTAATTGGACATAATATAATAAATATATAAGGCTCAGATGTTGTAATGAGAATAGGTTTTGAGGGGTGATATTTATATTGGGAGGAGAGGGGTTTTTGATAATTTTATTCATTAGTTTTTTATTTTGGCTCAATAGTATCAATAGTGTTGATTCCCATGACTAAATATAGTAAATTTTTTAGGATAATTCTAACCAATGGGTTCTTACCTCATCCATACATCAACCATGAATCAATAATTCTTGTATTTGTTAAATACCATAAATTACTGTTTTTCACTATTAACCAAAAAATTCAAATATTTTTAGAAAATATCAAAAAATAAACCTAACAATTTTTGGATGTGTATATTTAAGAGATAATAAATTTTTTTAAAATAAATTTATAAATATTATAAATTTAATTTATTAATTAAAATCACCATTTATTATAAAAATAATGATTTTAAAATTATAACTGGTTTTATGACACTTTGAAAAATTAATTAAGGTATCATAAAATTATCTTCTAATAATAAAAATAAAAAATATTAATTTATGTATATATTTTAAGGAAATAAAATTTCTTTTAAATCATTATATTAATTATAAATTTATAAATAAATATTTACCTTTCACAAAAATAATATACTTAATTTATCATTTTAAAAAAAATTATTTAATTATTTAATGGTATAAATATATTATATCTTCATTCCTATGATACCTAAATTTTTTTATACTTTAATAGGTGAGGATAATATTATATTTGACAGTTTACTGAAACTAATGGTCACATTAATTTTCTAACAGTCATGTTACAATTCTATTAGAATTGGTTCCATAATTCTATAAACACAACTTAGTTCATTAATAATTTTTGAGAATAATTTTTTATTATGTTCAATATGTCGTGTTTTTATTTTATACCATATAACATAATTAAAAGTAGTTAAATTCAATTGATAATGTTTTCGGTTGTTATATTCTTCTCCCTTATGAAATTTTACCCTTGAAATTTCATTTTACATACTATGGGGAAAACAAGTGAGGGTACTTCTCCTTCATCACTTCCTATGGTTCCCATGTTTCCTTTTTGTACTTATGGTTCAAACATAATACTTTGAATAGTTTATTAGTCTTGTTGTATAGAAATTTATATCTATGGTCCAATATCATCACCAACTTCTCCTCATAAGAGAGTTCATTTTCCAATTGTACCACCTATGGATTCAGTACGTGTGAGGGATCTGGCATGTACTTCCTCAAGAGGGATACATGGAATACTTAATGTAGTTGAGACATGATAGGTGGAAATTTTAGTCGATAGGGCACAACTCTAAAATTATAAAGAATCTAAAAGGGGTGGATTTACCCTAAACATGGCTTTCTATTCTCTCCAAATCTCATGATCCTCTTCCATAGATACATGTGGAGGAATACCATGTATCAAACATTAAACATTAGGTACCATAAATGATTATTTGTGAAGATCTTATGTCAACTTTGGGTATTCCATATATGTTGTTAACTGGTTTTCACCTTTTCTACCATTTCGTTGACCATTTTAGGTCCCAACAACTACCTTTCATGAACTCCATCCCAGTATTCTAGTGTTCTATATCTTTTCCTATAAAGGGATTCATTTGAACCCATTTGGATGCTTGAGTGGAAATTTTTGTTGTAAAATAACACTACCAAAGGTAGATGTTGGTCCCATTCTTTCTTGAAGTCCATATAACATGCTCTCAACATGTATTCTAGTGTTTTAATAGTCTACTCAGATTGGAAATTGGTTAGAGTATGATAAGATGTACTGAAGCTCAACTCAGTGTTTAGATCATTTGGGAGGCTTTTCCAAAACTTGGAGATAAATCTCTAATCTCGATCATATATAATCGATGGTAGTACTCCATAAAGCCTCGCCACTTCTTTGATGTAAATTCATTCATTTTTATCGAGTGATAAGTCCTCTCAAATTGTGCTAAAGTTAGATTTCTTTGTAAGATGATCCACAATCATCTATTTAGAATTATTTCATCTATATGTCCTTGGAAGTCCAGTGACAAAGTCCATGGTAGTGTTTTCCTATTTCCATGTAGGTATGTGTAATTATTGCATCATTCCCTTATACTTTTTCCTTTCAACCTTCACTTGCTGACATACTAGGAACTTTGATGTATATTCAACGATCTCATTCTTCATATTGTCCTACCAATAGTTATCTCGATGATCTTGATACTTATTTGTGCTTCTCGGGTGAATAGACAATGTTGATTTATGTGCATCAATTAGAATCTCTTTCTTTATCTATGGATTGGATGGTACATATAGTCATAAACCAAATATTATGACTCATTCCACAATAATTTTTAACTCTGAGGATTTTCCAATTTTGATAGCTTCCACCTTTTTCTAAATTTCCATATAATTTCTTGGATCATCCATTATTTTATTCATAAGGTATAGTTAAAAATCATTTATGAAAGGACCAGTGATGTTCCTTCCTTAAGGATTACCATGTCCATCCATTGCAAGGCTAACAATATTCGATTAGTCTCAATTCTCATCATTGAAAATTTTTTAGGATCCTTTCTACTTAGAGAATCCACCACATTATTTGCTTTACCAGGATGGTAGTGGAATGAGAAATCATAATCCTTTATGATATCTATCCATATTTTCTAGTACATACTATTCTCCTTCGATGTGAATATATATTTGAGGCTCTTATGATTAGTATATATCTCACAATTCTCCCTATAGATATAATACCGCAATATTTTAACCGCGAAGGTCACAACCACCATCTCCAGATCATGCATGGGATAGTTTTTCTCATGAATTTTTAAATTACTCAATTTATAGGCTATCACATTATAATTTATCATTTTTACACTGCTTAAGGCCTTCTTTGAAGCATCACTGTATACCAAAAATAGTTCCCCACCTATCAATAGTGTGGGTACTAGTGCAGTGATAAGACTTTTTTCAACTCTTTGAAGTAGTCTTCACATTCACTGGTCTAGACGAAAATTACTCCCTTCCGAGTCATCTTGGTTAGTGGGATTGAAAATCATAATAATTTCTTTAAAAAAAATTGGTAATACACAACTAGAACATAGAAACTATGGATCTCCATTACATATGTTTAACTGGGCCACTTTTCGATTGCCTTTGTTTTGGAAGGGACCACAGATATTCTTTTAATGATGATAAAATTCCCCAAGAATGATAATTCCTCTATCCAAAACTCACATTTATTGTACATTTCATAGTGTTTTTCCCTTCGTAAAGTATTTATCACAGAATTCAGAAGCTCCTCATGTTCCTACATTCCATTGGATTATATCATAATATCATCAATAAAACTACCAAAAAATTGTTGAGTTAATCTCTAAAGACTATATTCATTATGTCTATGAAATTTTTTGGTGCATTAATGTGTTTCAAGGGAATCACTATGATCTGATAGTGTCTGTAAGTTGTTCAAAAGTCAGTCTTTGGAATATCTACCTTCTTCACCTATAATTGGTGATATTTTGATTAAATTTCACCTTAGAGATGTACTTGGACCCACATAGTCAACCAAACAACTCATTTATCCATGTAAGAGGATACTTGTTCTATATCATGATTTTTTTGAGATCACGATAATCAATGTAGAGGAATATCGACCCATCCTTCTTCTTGAAAAAGAGTAATGGTGCAGCCCAAGGTGAAACACACAAGATTCTTAAACCGTTGTGCAGATTCTCTTGTAACTACTTCTTAATTTCCTCCAACTAAATGGTTACCATTCCATAAGGTGTCTTCAATATATAAATATATCTAGTAATAAGTTAAATTGAGAACTCAACTTCTCAAGTAGATGGAAGACCAGTCAATTCTTCAGGGAACACATCAGTATAGTCCCTCAAAATGGGCATGTCTTCGATAAGGATTATCTCCTTTATCTCAATCATTTGATCTAGATATACTTGCTCATAATGAAATAATATCCATAGTTGAGATGATGATTCTAAAGGGGATTCATCCTCTACTGTACACTTGTATAGAATTTGAGGTTTCCTTGAGATGTGAAGAGTTATCTCCCTTTCTTGATAGTTGCTGTTGTCTTTGTATAAAGATATTCAATACATTCCGGATCTCCACCAAAGGAAGTATGAAAATTTTTTCCGGGAGGTTCATTCCACAAACATTAATTGGGGATGAGTTATATAATTTGGAAGCAATAATTTCCCAATTTTTTGTTCTAACATATAACTCAACATCCATATTTTGAGGTGATGATTGAATTGTTCTACTAAACATGGAATATATGAATGAACTCTTAGAACCAGAATAAAATAGTACATTTACTATTCTTGAATGAATAACCAATGTACATATCCTCACATAATTGTTGGGATCAACATCAGTAGTAGTTATAGCATATGACCCTCCATGTTTTCATGGAGATTTTTGTTGCTGATTGCCTTTGACAAACCTTGCCTAAGGGAATTGTATCTCATAATCTCCATGTTCCTTACAATTCGAACACTACACTAAAGGGTAAGTATTGATCTAAACCTTCATTTATTCTTCCATATTAGAGGGATTTTTCACATTCCTTCAAAAGTGATTAGCTATATTCCCCTCTTTTTCACATTTGAAGCATCTTATAGTTTCCATTAGGAAGTTCCCAAGATGCTTCTCCCCATACATTTGAAAAGTGGGATGTTGAGTTTTATTTCCATCATGGTATTTATTGGTTTATATTCCCATACTGAAATCCACTTTCTTATTTTTAAATTTGGACCCACAAGACCACTGAGAGTCTCTCATCTCAATTTCAACCTTAAGGGCACAACATAAAATATTCTCATAACTATCGAACTCTCTAAATGCCATCACTTTTTATAGACTCTGATTTAGTCCGATAAAGAATAAATACACCTTACATTCTATTTTCATGAAAAAATAAATAGTTATATCATGAAATCCTTATAACTTTTTCCTCGTACACATCGATAGACATATCTTCCCTTTTATTCATTTATAGTAACTCCATTTCCATCTTAAGATGGAGAGTTCAGGGAAAATATTAATTGAAAAATATTTTATTGAAATATTCTCATTCCATGGAATCAATTTCCTCAATAGTCTTTTAGTTTTTGATCAGTTCCCACCCACTTATAAGCTTTCCCATCAATACGATAGACTTAAAGTACGAATTTATATTTTTCTCTGCATTAAAGGATAGATAATATCTTTTTAAAGGATGTAGTCTATTGT
The DNA here is from genome assembly GCA_963277665.1 of Viscum album. Classification (NCBI taxonomy): domain Eukaryota; kingdom Viridiplantae; phylum Streptophyta; class Magnoliopsida; order Santalales; family Viscaceae; genus Viscum; species Viscum album. The sequence continues at coordinate 476,614,386 of OY728164.1, read as the reverse complement.
ACCATGATTATGGGAACAAAATATCCACTAAATATGGGAGTCCTTTGTAGCATAAAGTATTCAACTGAAACTTTATCTTTCTTAGAAGATGGAAGTCGTTGCACATGATTCAAGTAATTTTTCAAAAATTATGCAATTTCAGAAAGTACTATCATGTTGTTTTGACCACCCATTCCCATCAGATTTTTAATTTTATTAGGGAAATCATAAGTAAGGCCTTGAAGCATTGTCATGTTCCCCAACAGTGGTGTCTAGGGTTTTGTATGAGTCGATACTTCCTTCACTCTCTGTCCTGGGTCTGATCAGAGGCTTCTCTAGTTTTGTCTTATTGGGGAACATTTGGTCTCGTTGTGGCTTGACAGGGAGTTCAAGGTTTTGTGGTCTCCACATCTTTGATGGAAACACAACTCGGTAGAGCATCAAGGGTTGGTCCGGTGCATCCTTAACTTCTGGAGACGATGCAGATCAACCTCTCGATGATGGAATGGCCTGGCACAGCTTCGATCTTAGTTCGGTTTGGTGCATCTTGGTCTATCTGGCATCGTAGTTTTGGTTCTGGTTTCTCTGTTTGTCTGGAATGGCCAGGTTCTATCTCTGATAGGTTATCGGTGTGACTTTGCATCATATATATAGTATATTGGAGGGGAAAGGATCCAGATCTGGGAACGGCTATGAGTTTTAATGGTTTTATGATTTTTTATCTATGGATTTGCTTCTTTGGTAATGGATTTGGTGGTACATTGGTTGTTCTGGTTTTTTGATACTGGTTTACCTTTTTCTCTTCATTTTGTTCTCTCTCCACTATGACCAACTTTCTTTGGGACCTGGTGTGGGTTCATTTGTGGTTCAGATCAAAGTAGATCCATGCCCAGAGTAGCGTTTCTATTGTAGGATGACCAATATCACCTCATATGTGGCATTCCCATGGGGCAGGTTTGTCCCATCCAGTCCTAGGTGACGATGGATTGGAATTGCATCCTTTGGATTGTCTTTTAGAATCCTATGACTGTGGTGGTAGGGGTGTCTCATGGAGTGCGTTGGGGTCTGTCCGGGATTTCGATTGATGGTTTTGTTTAGACTTGCATATGGTTGGATTTTTTTGATTAAATTTTGAGTTTGTTTTCGAGACTCATGTTATGAAGATTCAACTAGACTTGACCCCAAGGAATAGACCTCAAAGGAGGATTCAAAGTAGGAACTTCACATTTGTAGGCTTCACGGAAATGGATGTTTGAGAGGGCATGGAGTCATCCATCAGATCGGGCTTGTGTTTTGACATAGGACACATGTTAGCCATACAATCTTGCAATGGTGGAGAGATTTACCATGTTTTAAATGTTGGGGAGAGGCATCTCCAAGTAGTCAGTCTGGGTTTTCTTTTCTTGATCCTTGGTTCATGTAATGTTTTAAGTCCATGAAGTCTATTCGGGTTCCCATTCTTTCCTTAATAGAGGGTTTTATTATGAATTAAAAAAATCATAGGCCTTCACATTGTTAGAGAGATTAGGTACATCATCACATTTCCTATCACATTCACTATTGGCACTGATTCTCTAATTTCAATCCATTAATTAATAAAAAGAAAGTAAAATTAAGGAGTATTAATTACGTAGCTAAAAATCAAATAAAAAGTAAAATTTCAATATAAAAAGATAATATTATAAAAGAAAATTATATCCTAACATGTCATTTTATATGTTTCAATCTATGTTATCCATGGTGATAGGATTTTTCCTAGAGTTCTTAATAAAGTTATCTAGTCCTAATCTAAAAAAAATAACTATATTTTTCTCCAATATCAACTATATGACCCAATCATTTTTCACATATTATTACATAATTTTAAACATAAATAACCATCAAATACAAACAAATGACTATAGATTATAGTGTCTTTGGAATATTAGGTATATAAAATTGAAAACATGGGAATTGAATAAAACATATTTATATTAATCATATATAATGAGATCATAACGTACTTTGAGCTCTTACATTATCATAATATATCCTAGGGAATACATAGACAAAATGGATTATCTAAAAAGACTAGTAAGGGAATAAACATATAAATAAAGAATAGCACATGGGTTTGAATGCATAAAATAATTCCATAAAATGGAACTGACCATGAATTAACATATAAAAGAATAATATATAGAACATGGGATAATTTAATCATGGAAACATAGGAATGTGATAGTAATATATAACATCACATTAACATGAGTCAAGGATAACTACCAAGACTATATCACATGGTGGACAATGTCCCATAAAATAATTAGGTTTACTCCATATCCAAACATGCAATCTCATGAGACTAAAAATTACCAAATGAATTGGAGAGATATCTAGTTGAACCCATAATAAAAAGTTCATTAATATGTGTGCCACATGAATAATCATACATAATAAATAAACATAAGTGTTATTCATGGAAATAAATGTGTATCGTAATCATGTCATTGGGCATAACAAATGGGTGTATCATAAAGGTGTCCATGAAAAAATGGATTTAAATCATACATAGACACTAATATTGGAAAATAGGTATATATCATGACAAGTTAAGTCAAACTGAATTTAAAACATGTAAAATGAGTTTTTAAGTAAAATTAAAAATGAGGAACTTCAGTGTGGTTTAAGGGAAAATATTAGAGAGTATTTTATGTGGAAAAATAAATAATTATTTACATAAAACCAAAAATTAAACAAAGTTAGTTTTTCATGAAAAAATGAGGGATTTTATAAAAAATAGATTTGTATTAAAATATATCATTGAGTGTACTTAAATTTGGGTAAGAAATTGGGATATTCCCTTTAATCGTGCTTCCTTATAAGGAGGAATCGAGAAGGGGACATTTTAAAACATCTTTTCCCCATTAATTAATGGAGAATTAAGCTAGGTACATAGGTTTTGAACATAAAAGCATAAATTAGGAAGATTAAATAAGAAGAATTATTAATTATATTGGTGTAAATAAAGAGAAAGTGTGACCCTAAGGAAATATGGAGGTTCGTAGAGAATCCCTTAACTTATTTATGAAAGTGTTCTATACTTGTACTTAATAAACTGGATAATAAAATTTAATCCATTATTTAATTAATTAAGACCTCTTATACATTTAATTAATTTATTATAATTTTATTAGGTTCACTTATGGAATTTTTTATGAGTTATAAGATTCAATTTTGTCATTTGGGGAGTGTTTGTAACATGGTTTCATGGTCATTTTTCTTGTGTATAACTGTGAAAGTTCTTTTCAAATGAAAGAAAAAATATAGAAATGGAATGATATGGTATAAATTTATTTAAATAAATTTAAATGATCTAATACGTAATTTTATTTAATCAAATTTGGATGATTCATTAGATAAAATGTTGATGAAAATGATTTATTTATGTTCGGGGCTTTTATGACCATCATGAATTAGTATCATTTTATTTTATAATATTTTTATATAATCATTATAAAACATTAAGTAAGATATAAGAAACATATTATAATCTTTTTTAACTATAAAAATGTTTTAATAACTACCCTTGAAGGAGGTAAAGAAAAATGAATACTTGTCATCGATGAAGGCGGTGAATCGACACCTCACAGATGATGTTTTCATTTTTAGAAAAAAAGAATAAAGGAGAAGAGATTTGATGAAGGATATTCCATTAAAAAAAATAATATCTCAATATATATATATGATACTAGAGTTATTATTTGACTTTTGATAGTTTATTTGAGGGAAGGATAATAAAATAAAAGAAATTAAAAGAGAATGATGGAGGGTTTTACCTCTTGAGTGTTGTATCCTTGAGAACCTCTTTAAGGCTATTGGAAATGGTATTTTCAGGAGAAAAAAAAGACTAGAACATAGTTAAGAGGTTTGGGAGAGGAATTGTTCAGAATATATGTAAGATACAAGGCTAAACTCATCCATACATCAGGTATGAATCAATAATTCATTTATTTGTTAAATACTATAAATTACCGTATTTCACTATTCACCAAAATTCAACTATTTTAGAAAAATCCAAAAAATTCACCCTAAAAATTTCTCTATATTCATATTTCAAAAATAGAATCCATTTTAGGAAAATAAGTTTCTATATATGAGTAATTTAATTTTTGGTTGAAATCATCATTTTATTAAAAAAATTATTTTAAAATTATAACTACTTTTATGGTACTTTGAAAAACTAATTAAGGTCTTAGAAAATTATATGAGAATCAAAAGAAAAAAATATTAATTTATGAATCTATTTTACAAAAATAATTTTTCTTTTAAATCAATTTTTTAATTATAAAATTTTAAATTAAAATTTACCTTTCACAAAAATACCAATTCTTATTTTATTTTTTTAAAACATTTTTTAATCATTACATGATATAAATATATTATATTTTTATTCATAATATACCAAAATTCTATTTATAATTTCATAGGTAAGGTTACTATTCAATTTTATGGTTAACTATTCATAATGGTCACATTACTATTCCAATGGTAATTTTAGTATTCCATTGATATAGGTTATTTAATTATATAAATACCACTTATTTTATTCTTAATTTATAAAAATAATGTTTTTTTGGGATGTCTATGTGATGTATGAACTTTATAATATATAACATAATTACAAGAAGTTAAATTTGATTGAAAAAATGTCAAGTTGTTACATCATCTTCTACTAATTTGTAAACAGTTTTTTCAAACTCTCATTACATAACCTTATTTATAGAATTTTGAAAAATTAATTATTTCCCAAATTCTAAATTTCATGAAACCTACCTGGTTCTTCACTAGGAACAACCTTCTTAGTGTTTGATAATGTATTATGTTAATGATCCTACCTATGATACTTTATCATGAATGGTCTACCTATAATGATGGGTGATTGTGTTGAGGTTCTATCAACCTCTATGTACATAAAATTTCATCTATAAGGATTAAATCTTGTGCATATACTGACACATCATCCTAGACTCATGTTTGAAAATTTAATATTTGTTTGCAAGTTTAACCACCACACTTGTATGGTAAAATTCTCTAATATTAAAAAAAGTAAATTCTAATGAAGACATTACATTTATTGAGGAACCTAGATCACAAAAGTATTATTTTGAAGATATGCATCCAATGGTAAAATGGAAACAAAATATTCCTCAATCTTGAAATTTATTTGGATTTTTTTTGTAATCCATGTTGAAACACTTCATTCCGAATTTATCCTCTCATTCCCTTGTAGTATCCTCTTTTTTGGTAATTATGTTAAAGAAACATGGAATACATTAGAATTATCTTAATATCATTATGGAGGGGAATAATTATTTATAATTTTGAAAGTTTTCCATAATTTTTATTTTAATTTCCTCCTCTTCCATTTTCTTTTATTATATCATCCTAAAGGGGAATTATATTTTGTTCTCTCTTTATTGTATTTTCAAATATGTCTTAGATAATTTTTATTTCATAAAAATTTATCTTCCTTCTAATTTTCTTCTTGTTCTTGGGGATACTCTCTAGGTTCCTTATCAACTTCTTCTACTTGATCCTCCTTGGTGATAGGCTAATTTTTCTTGGAAGAACCATTTTCAACATGGAATATTTATTTATGCTTTTAGTGGTGACCTAAATAAAATTCCTTGCGGGTGTTAGAATTGGTTGAGTTGAAATTTCTCCTAGGTTTTTAGATAATATATCCAACAGGATGTCAAGATGGTTCTTCAATTCTTGAACTTAATTCCTTTACTACTCAACTATTGATATTTTTTGGTCCTACAAATTGAGGGTGTAAACTAATTTAGGGCTTCTCAAAAGGATTATTTATCTAGAATTAGGGTGGTTGATAAAATGGTGGGTTATAAGGAGGTTTAAAGAGTTATTGGAAATGTGGCGATTGTGGGTATTATTATTTATAGGGTGTTCAAGTTTGATGTTGTTGGTTCCCAAATATATATTGGAAATGGTAAGGTTCTCTCCATCCTAAATTTATCTACTGAGATTGACTTTATGGGTAGGAATATGCACAAATTTCATTCCTCTACACCTCAACACACTAATCAATATAATTATTAGTAGAAGAGAATAAAAAAACCATCACTAGTGTTTAATGTTAACTTTATGATTTTCAGGTCGTTTATATAACCAAGGTAGTTAGTCCCTCTAACATAGATTTTAGTAAGTTGGATGATTCATAATATCTTACATCAGGTAGTCATATGGTAGCATTACCTATTATTCCAAACAGTTGAAAATTCTAAGCCATTTTCTTTATAAGTTTTTAACCTCCCTTAGTGATTTTTCATTTAGATCCCCTTTGAGGATGCATCTAGTATATTTTTATCACTATCAAGAAGACATTGATTTAAAAAGACTAAGAAGGGAAGTTCTTAAATGAAATTATTTAGGAAACCTATATTTTTTTGAATCTATCCCAATACTAATAGAGAGTTTCTCCTTATAATTATCAAATGGAATCGATTTGATTCTTAGTTGATGTTCTCCATGAAGTAGGTAATAATATTTGGAGAAATTTCCTTTTCAATTCATCCTATCCATTAACCTCCCATGGATCTAAACAATATAAACAATCATTTACTTCTCCTTTCAATGAGAATGGAATAGTTTTTCCCTTCAATTTCTCTTATACTAGTACTCTGAGCATGAGTGTGTAGAAATACAAGGTGAATTATTGAATGTTCTAATTCGGGTCATCACCTACAAGACCTTTAAATTATTGAAATGAGTAGATTCATAATTTTTTTGTTAAAATTAATTTTTCAAGGAATATAGGTAAATTTTATTATTTTTATTGATGAAATGGAGTGAAGAAATGTCCCTCAATATCTTGTTAGGATTTGCTGACATTACAGCTACACACAATGATCATGTAGTATTTCATTGGAGTCTATCAAGGCTATAAAATAAAACTCTATTTGTATATTTCATTAGTAGATTTTTTGGAAAAAATTTTCTTAATTTAAAAGTCAATAGACAAGAGTTGATTAGTTTTAGATCTTTTAAAAAATGTTTAAGGCTATCATTTTAACACAACCTTTATAGAAAAAAACCTAATTTATTATAACACCTATCATGTGTTGGTGAAAAATATTTTAAATCATAGCTTAATAAATATAGTATAGTGTAAACCTAGGGTTTTATCTAGAGTTTTGTGCTCAAAATTAGTTGTTAATTTTTATTTTGGATAAAATAAGTTATTTAGATTGTTTGACATTGAAAATAATCAAAATAAGAATATTGAATTTGAGTTGGTGAAAATTGATGGGTTCGTGGTCTGTTGTCTAATTATAATGCTATCAAATTCTTCAAATATTTGACTCATCTTCTTATTTACCAATTAATGTGATGTTTGAAAATTTCCTCAACTATCACCCATGGTTGAATGGATATTTTAAAGGGCCATATCCATCTACCTAGACCATTTTCATTTTTACAAATCATATGGTTCTTAGAAGAGGCTTAGTGGGATTCTGGTGGTATTGGGAAACTAAAATTTGGAAGTAGGTAGAATTTATTGTGTAAGAGGGGTTTACATCATAACGGGGTTGTAGCTTGGGTTATAGGTCCCATGGAATTTATGTCATAAACAAGATATTTACAAAATAAATCAATTGTGATTCTAAATAGTTTAGGTGATTTTTTCAGTGAAACTTAAAAGTAAACACATTTATAGAGTAACAGGATTATTTATGCCATAAATATCTCCTAGATAATGTAGGTGATTACCTACAACACCCTTTCCAATCTTAAACCCTAAAATTTTTTCTCTCGGTACTCTTGGTTTCCAACAACACCTTCTCTAGGAGATCATTATCCCTTTCAAGGTGATATATTCCTAGCTCCCATATTCTATCCATGAATATCCATGGTACGTTCGACCTATTATCGTGTGGTTATTCTGTATGGTTCCTCCTCTGTTTTCATACCATGCAATGGATATTTTCTCTCCATGTTTTAATATGGGTTTGTGTATTTTAGGCACGGTTATGGTGTGACATCCTTTGATGTGTGTATATTATTGTAGGATAAGTGATTATGATCCACAATGTTAGTCTATTCTTATATGAGGAACATTGACACATTCAAGGTTGGTGATCTTTTTATTCTAATTTATTTACATGAAATCATAAATTTAGAACAGTTTATCCCTTTAGATGAATATGGAATAAAACTAATAAATATTGAACAAGGTTAAATAATAGAATTGGATAGAAATCACATGTTTTTTATCTTTATCATGATAACAAGTTTCCACCTTTTTTACTAGATAGTGTGTTATCTATTTTTTGTTGTTGATCATGTTCATGATTCTATGGTTTAGAATGTAGTTTACAAAATTGGTAAAGAACATAAAGAAGAATGTAATTTAATAATTTAATTAATAATTAAATATGAATCATACTTGTAATCCAGTGTTGTAATTTTATGATAATCAAGATGGTGCAAGTATGTATGTTTATTTGAATTTTTTAATCAATGAGATAATATAATTGGTTAAATAACCTAATGAATTATAATGCATATTGACGATATATTTAAAAATTAATGTTAATGAGTTGTCATCCTTTAATCTTGTTGAAGATATTCAAACATCATTAAAGCATATAAAACAAATAATAGCTTGTAATAGATTATGTTTTAGGTTACATATGGTTGGAACCTATGAATATTGAGAGGGTTAATGAAATATGAAATAAAAACCAGTATTTTATTAAAGATAAATCTTCATATTGTTAGAACCTATTTGCATGTGAAGGTTGAATTCCTTGTTTTAGGTCCATGTTTACCTATAGTTTATTGTTGTTTAATTTCTAATTTCATAATGTGCTATGGATGTGAGTCTTTTTATGTGATGTGATGTGATCCTAGGATGGATGATCCTAGGATAGATGATTTGATATGGGGAATTAAGGCCCATATGGTATGGTAGTAGTTGAAACATATGAGGGTGGGAGGCATGGGGATATGCATGAGGGTGTTGGGGATGAAATAGGGGATGATGGAATAGATGGAAATAAGGATTACCCATTAATGCGATGAAGATGGATGATTTCTTGATATGAATCTGTTAATGGATGATGGTTGGGTTTCTTGTTATCTACATTCCTTTCCCCACTACTTGATCTATCTGGATGTGCTTAGTCTCATTTCTCTTAGTGGTAGCTTTGGAAGGTTTTCCAATAGTTCTAAGAAATATGGAATGATTAATAATGTTTAATAAATGTTTTACCCATGGGGTTGGTTGTTACAAGAATGATGGAAAGTTGTTAATCTTGTGAAACCTTTAACTCTGTTTGGATTATTCCTAGAGGGTATGGACTTCACTACAATGATTAATATGATATAATTTGGAATAATGATGAATTTTAGTTAATGTAAAATGAATTAATTAATTAATGTAATTTTATAAAACTGAAATAAATAATTTAGTGTATCTCTTTAAATGGTTGTGTTCTTATATGATATCTAGTCCCTTGTAGTGGCAGTCAGGTGTTGGAGAGATGTTAGCTACAGTTGATATTAGAAGTATGTTGTGACTATTGTGTGGTTGTGAGCTATATTATATCCTCTATATTATTTAATTTCATGTGCTACCCACCCATGTTATATAGGGTGAATGACACCTAGTTTACAGTAGGAGGGTGTTTTCCCCAACTTCCTAGTGGAAGGATGGCTAGTTGACAACCCCCTCTAGTTGTGCTCTCTTCTACTGTTAGTTTAACGTGATAGTATGCATAGTGGTTAGTTTCCCTATATATATGATTGTAGAGAGATGTGATGGATTGTATTTTTTTCACACACATGTATCTTCTGATATAGTATCCAAAGTATTATTATAGGTATGATGTGTAATGGTTGTGATGGATTGACATACTATATTCAGTGTATGGACTGTGGCAGATTGAGGTATAATATCCGATGTGTGACACACATCATGAACATTTTCGTGGCTCTTGGAAACTACATAGATACTATATGATTATGTGATATGGGTTGATGTGATTATGTGATGTCTGAGGTTGATGTTTTCATACTTATTCCTAGGGTTTATAGACTAGCTTACTTTGGAGAGAGATAGCTCAGGATGTGTAATGTTGGGGTAGAGCAGAAAACTAGTGGGGAAGTGGTAGTGGTGTACCATTGTTGTTGAAAGTATATTATATGCTCCCTTTTTTTCATTACTAGGTGAGATTTATCCATGATGATTCTGAGAACTTACTATACCTATTTAGGTGATGAGTTAGTTTAACTTTTGTTCATTATGCTTTAGCATGATTTATTTATCTTTTTCTTGATAGGATTCAGGGAGGACCCTACTGAGTATACTGTTATACTCACCACATGTATATATATACTATTTTTCAGGTTAGTGGGAGTAGGATGGAGATCTATTGGGATATTAGTATCTTGTTGTTTTGAAAAAGATGTTTGGGATTTGTCGTTGCTATCGTATTTAACTTTTTTGTACTTAAAGTTTTCCTTTCAATTTTTTTGATACTATATGAAATAACATGTATAAAATTGGGTTTTCCAAATATATATATATATATATATTATCAGGTTTTGATTGGTTTATTTTTCTTGTCACTCTCTTCGGCATGTTCTCTTAGAGGGTAATACCTCACATTTTTATTTTTATTATACCCTTGGTGCTAGACACCAACCAGGGGCCTACTATAGGTAATAAATGGGTTATAACCATCTCCCTTATCTCATTTCAGGCATATGAGAGGTATTATTTGGGTGGTGGGGGTCATGATAGTGTTTTATCATCGGTTCAGGTTGTAGGATAGGATAGAGTTTAGAGTTAGGAACGTGTGAGACTTCATGGGTTGGTAATTAAATAGTGTCAACTATGTTTAATAAGTGATGTAAAAAATGAAGTATTTGATGATACATGGGTATTTAGGACCCTTTATGATATAATTCATGAACCTTTATGTTTAATGAGCATACTAAATAAAGCGATACAAGTTTTGGGGTAGAGACATAGGAAAGAATCATGCATCATTCTTATTTGATCCTGTATTTGAAATGGGTAGAACTTGGGACAGGTTAAAACATTAAACAATATAAAGAAATAAATAACTATTAAATTTTAAATATTCCATATTCCTGGTTCAAGATATCTAACAATTTTTTCTTTTTGCAAGAATGGCTCTTGGTCAAAGTCATCAGAAAGTTAATGTTGAATATGTTCAACAGGATATCCCAGTAGGTCACTGTAAAGAAGAGGTCAGTGATGATGAAACTTGAAGAGAGACACTCTGAGAGTTTTAGCACTAGATTTTACAGACATATTAGGGATATATTTTAGATTCATTCTCAGAACACTAGTCAATGGAGGTTGAGTTATATTTTTTTTCAATCCATGATTGAAAAAATAACTGGGTTTCATTGACTGTAATGATTTTGTGTAGGATAGTGAGGTAGTGGTGGATCTTTTTCATCAGGGATCACAAGTACTTGGAAGTCTCATGGGGAATGTTCCAAGACCAAATCCAAGAAGAGTTACATTATTCAACTGTTAAGGTGGCCAATATCTTCGATCCGATTAACCTTTGACAAGGGAGTTACATCATGTGATATTTTGATATCTGTATCAAGGCCCTTTTATAATATTATTCAAACCTATTTCCAGGTGAGGAGGCTAGGGTGAGGCATTTTGAGGAATATTTTCATCCAGATATCTAGTGCTAGGTCACCCCATTTATATTATTGATTTATTTTGAGGTGTTATAGAGAGTTGTTTATTTTGATAGTATTCTATCCTGAACAAAATCATCACCATAGGGGATTCATTAGGATTTCTCATAAAGCATGGATGCGGTATGGGGTTCTTAGTTTCCAAGTTAGAAGAGAATTCAGTCAGCAAGGAGTAGGTCTCAGCCCTCTTCATCTCATTTCTTCGGGGTGGCGGATCTCATACCTATTCTAATGGATTAAACACATTTTTCTCATATGAAGTATGATGTAATCAACACCGAGAATGCCAAAAATTTCTGAGAAATTATCCTTTGCTAGATTTTACACTTCAAGTTCCTTTTTTATGGCAGTTTTAGCTAAGGCAACAATAGTACGGTGTTTCAATTTCAGATCAGAAGAGAGGATATGGGAAAGGAATATGAGAGACTTGAGATTCTCATCAACCTTAGAGACTAAAGTGCGCATGTGAATGTGGTCATCATCGGGGTCCAAGTGGTTGTGATGTAGGTCATCGTCAGCTTCCTGCTTTAGCGTCACTAGCATCGGGCAAGCTAGAGGTCGTTTGAGTTATCCTTTTATTATTTTATTTATGGGTGCATTCTTTGTTTGATTTATGATATACTCACCACTTCAAATCACCTACCCTTTTACATTATTTGGGACATGAGGTGGAGAGGCATACCGTTCCCTTAGCATTGACTATGCTAGTTAGAGTTTGAGATGAGTTTTATGAAGTAGATAGAATATTTGAACTATTTTTGGGGAAACAACAATCTTCATGAGACTTCATATGTTTATAGATATAGCTATATGACATCATCCTCACCATGGATTGGTTGTATTCAATGCAGGATATTGTGGATTTTATTAAGATGTAGGTTATGTTCTTTGATTCTGATTGAGTCCCAATAGTGTTTTTTGGAGAGCAAGACTCTCATATGGGTCAGAGGCATATTTCTAACTTATCTTCCTTGATGGACAAGGTGATGCTAAGATTGTCAGAGGTTTAATAATCAGTGTTTCTCTGGGTTTTGGAAGACTACCTTGATGAAATTATAGAGGATGTTATGGCATTACACCCTCAATGGGAGGTCATGTTCGGGATAGAACTATAACCATGTGTATCTCATAATTTCATGTACCCATATAGAATATCACCTTCTAAGTTGTGAGATCTGTGAGTATAACTTGATGATCTGTTGCAGTGAAGTTTTGTTTAGATAAGTTTTTCACCTTAGGTTACACAAGTTTTATTCATGATAAAGTATGATGGATGTTTTTCGATTTGTATCAATTTTTATTGCTTGAACAAATTTCTATTGAATAAATAATGTCATTATTCATGGACTAAATAATTAATTGATTATCTGAAAAGAGAGTGTTGGTTCTCAAAGATTGATTTGTGGTCAAGATATCATCATATGTGGTTAAAGGATGAGGATATTGATAAAACCACTTTCTATTTTCATAATGGGAATTATGAGTTTGTTTTAATATCATTAAGTGTGATTAAAACTCTAGTGGTATTTATGGTTATGAAGAATGTAGTGTTTAGGTAATTCTTTGTGATGGTTTTCATCAATGACATTCTTGTGTACTCTATATCTAAAGAGGATCATCCAGGGCATCTATGTGCCATTTTTTGAGTTCTTTTCCATCATAAGTTATTCAATAAGTTATCAAAGTCTATGTTCTAGGATTGTAAAGTTCATTATTCAAGTATTTTCATGTCCTAGTAAGTAATAGTTTTGGATCCTTCAAAGATTCAGGAAATTTTTTCTTGGGAATCCCCTAAGACAATCAAAGAGGTAAAAATATTTCTTAGTCTTATAAGATATTATAAGAGGTTATTAGATGATTTATCTCAAGTTTTGAATCCTTTTACATCCTTAAATAGGAAATATCGGGTGTTCTTCTAGACCGATTAGAGTTAGAAAAATTTTGAGTACCTGGAGGAAAAGTTATTCAACTCTTTAATCCTTTGTTTTCCATCAGAGGGAGTTCACTTTTTTGTTTTTTTTTTATGCTTTATGTCTTTGTGTTGGGTTGTGTTTTGATGCAGTAGATCATGGTTTTTTCTTATGGATCTCAGTAGTTATTCCCCCAAGAGTATAACTACGCTACCCATGATATCAAGTTGGTAGTAGTGGTGTTCGCCTTGTTATTGTGGATACATTACCTCATTGGCAAGAATTTTTTTATTTTCACCAATCATAAGATTCTAAGTTATGTATTATATCAGTGTGACTTGAACATGTTATAGAAACTAAGGATGTAATTCAAGGACTGTGAATTTTATATTTCATATACAATAGTAAAGTGGAATGTTAGGACTAATTTTCTGAACAAGAAGTCACATAGTGGGGTTGTGTGTGAATAGAGATGTTCCTATATAGTGATGGAAGAACTCTCAGTGGTGCATATTTATATAGTATAGGTTAAAAGAAGAGATTGTATTTTTGAAATCATAGTGAAATCATATTTGGGGAAATATGTGGTGGAGTCTGAGTTGGGGGATTATGAGTTGGAGACCTAGAGGGACAAAGTTGTTTTTCTTTCTTACCTTGATGGTTGGTCTAAGGATGATCATCATTGAGTGTTGTTTCAGGGAAATATTTATGTCCCATCAGCGTTTTGTGATATGGTCCTCCATGAGTTCCATAGCTCACCCATAGCGGTACATACCAACATGATAGTGATTTACCAAGAACTAAGAGGTCATTTTTTGTGGTTTGAGAGGAAGCATTCAGTTTCTGAGTTTTCTCCTTGGACTTTGATCTATCAATAGGTTAAGGTTTAGCACTATGTTCATGATTGTTTTCTCCATTAATTAGATTTCCCCCGGTATAAGTGGGAGAAAATATTGATGGACTTTATTACCAGTTGACCTCACACTTAGGGGTATATGATGCAATATTTGTGATAGTGGATTGTTTTATGAAATCATCCCACAATATAGTGATCAGGGATTCAAGATTTGTGAAGGATTTTTCGAGTAAGTATCTACCGGAAGTGGTGAGACTCTAAAAAGTCCCAAATATGATCATCTTCGGTTAAGGTTTATGTTTTACCTACAATGTTTGGATATGTCTTCAGCATGATTTTAGATCTATGTTATTCTTAAGAACTAATTTTAACTCGTAGAAAGATGTTCAGGTAGAGCGGATTATCCAAACTCTTAAAGACATGTTTCACTCTTTTGTCTAATATTTTTTAAGTTCATGAATGAGGGATATTCCATTAGTCAATTTCACTTAGATAAATAATTTTCACTCCACCATCGGTATTGATCCATTTTAATATTTCTTCAGTCTACCTTTCATTTATCCATTATGCTAGACTAGGGTTAGAGAGTTAGCAATTCTCAGACTAGAACTAATACGGAATACAACAGATATGGTTCAAGTGATTCATGAAATGATAGAGGAAATACATGATTGTCATAAATCATATAACAATCATATGAGGAAACCTATAGAGTTCAACATTAGAAGTCACATGTTCAGAAAAGTAACTTCTCATAATGGGTAATAAATGTTTAGTTTTGGGAGTAGGATTTCTCTATAGATTCTTGGGCCATTCATGGTGTTGTCTCATGATGTATTCATGGAATATAGGATATCACTTCCCCATAGATGATCTAGACACAAAATAATTTTCAGATGTTATAACTTTGTCTTTAACTTCACAAGGACTCTCACGTCATTGATTTGGGATAGATTGATGTTGAAGATGTTATGACCTTCGAGGAGCTCCATGTAGAGATCTGGGTCTACTAGGAGAATGTGTTGTGTGGGTGTATTATTCCCTCATTTCATACCTTGTTGTGGCATGGTGGTATAGAGTATAGTACCTAAGAATGTGGTTTATATAAATATTCTTAGTACCTAGAGTTTGTTGTTTAGATATTCTTTTACTGTAATTATTATTGTGGTTGTTTAGACATTTTCTTATTTATGAGATGGTTTTATTTTATTCTTTATTATGGTCTTGCTCTTGTTTGGGAGGTATATCCCCTAAGAGAGGGTTTAGGAAATGGTTTTTTATTTTACATTATTTTTTTATTATTCCTAGGGTGAGGTGGTTGACCTCCTCTAATAGAAAGATCATTGAGAGGTATCTCATGGGTTGGTTTTCCGAATGACCCATTTCCCTTTCTTTATCTTTGGGTTGGTTTTGAATCCTAGAGGATGAGAATAATTTAAGAGGTATATGATATAAAGGCCCAAATCCATCAGGCTAGACCTTTTATGTGTTTCCTTTTCCTGTGGTGCTTGTAAGAGTCTTAGTGTGGGTCTTGTGGTGTTTGGCTGCGAAATTATGGAAGTAGGTAGAATTTATGATGTAAGAGGGGTTTATGATGTAAGTGGGTTGTGGATTGTGTTATGTTTCCCATTTAATTTAAGTTTTAATAGTGAAAATAACAAATTGTGTCTCAAAATGGATGAGGTGGTGCATTTTTTGGTGAAAAATAAGTTTTTACTCATTTAAGATGTAAATAAATGATTTATAATGTAAATTTTGTATGGGGAGTGCGGTTTTTAAACTAAAGAGACCTTGCTGTTTCCAAACCCTATGACATTTTATCTAAAAACAATAGTAAGATAAAACATCTTCTCTATGAGATCATAAACCCTTGGAAGGGGATTGATCCCTGTCTTCTATCTTTGATCTTAGTATAGGGTACATTCAACCTATTCTCCATTCATTCTTCGGTGTAGATCCTCCCACATTTTCTTACCATGCGATAATGGTTTCCTCTTCATGTGAGAATGGATTTTTATTATTGGTGAAGTGAATGAGATCCACAATTTTAGTCTATTCTTATGCGATGAACGTTGAAACCTTTGAGGTAGGGGATTCATTGATTCTCTTTTATTTACATGAAAGCATAAATTCATCATGGTTTATACCTTTATATGGAAATGGAATTTACTTAATAAATATTGAACTAAATTAAATAATATAATTGGATAGTGATAACAGGTTGTTTCTCTATACCATGATATAATTTTTTCACTTGTTTTACAAGATACTGTGTTATGTATGTTATTCTTGTTAATCATGCTTTCGATGTTTTGGTTTATCATGTAGTTGATGAAATTGGTAAAGAAAGTACTGTTATAATTAATTGATTAATTGAATTCATAATTTAATAAGATGCATGTTTTTAATATAGTGTTAAATTTGATTATTATCAAGTAGATGAAAATATGCATGTTTAATTGAATTGGTTATTCCACAAGATAATGGAATTGGTTAAAGAACCAGAATCATGAGAATTCTTGGTAATGATATATTTAAAAATTCAACTTATTGAATTGTTATTCTTTTTTATTATTGAAGCTGGAAAAAATGATTGGAAGAATGTTAAATGAATGATATCTTGGTATATATAATTCATTATTTTTCCCTTGGTTGGAACCTATGAATAATGAATTAGTTAATTCAAGATAAAATAAAAATGGGTTTCTTATTAATGATAAATCATGGGGCTGTGAGATCCCATTTACATGTGAAGGATAAATTCCTTGTTTTAGGGAAAATTTAACCTATTTATTAATATTGTGTGCATGTTTCCTTATAATGTTCCATGGATGTGGGTCTTTCTTTGTGATATGATATAACATTTAGATGGATGATGATATATGGGGCGGGGAGGCCGGAATGATGTGGTAGCAGATAATTCCTACGAAAGTGGGATGCATGGGGATATGATTGAGGGTGTTGGGGATAACATAGAGGATGATGGAACTTATTAAATTTGAGCTTACCCATCGATGTGATAAAGTTAGATTCTTTCTTAATATGAATCTATTAATGGATGATGGCAGGGTTGCTTGTTATCTACATTCACTTCCCTATTTCTCAAGACAACTTGATGTGCTTGGTTTCATTAATCTTTGTGGTAACTTAGGATGGTTTTCTTATAGTACCTAGGAATACCGAATGGTTAATAATTTTTAATAAATGTTTAACTCATGGGGTAGGTTATTTATGAAATGATGGAAAGATTTTAATCTTGAGAAATCTTTAAATCGGTTCAGATTTTTCCTATAGGAAATAAAATTCACTTTGATTATTACTGTAATGTAATTTTGGATAATTTTTTATATTAATTAATGGGTAATGAATTAATTAATTAAAGTAAATAATAAAAATGAAAAAATAAATTTAATGTGTCTCTTTTAAAGTTTTTTTATTATAGGATATCGTTTCACTAGTAGTGGCATCCAGGTGTCCTGAAGACATTAGATGTAGTTGAGGTTAGGACTAGGTTATTCTCATAGTGTTCTTGTGATATATATTATATTCTATGTATTCTATGATTTGATACCATACCCCACCAATATTGGTTAGGGTGACTAGCACATAGTGGACTATGGGAGGGTGCTTTCACTAATATTACAGTGGGAGGTTCGATGCAGACTACACCCTCTAGCCTCAATCTCTTCTATTGATGGTTTCATGTGATGATATGCATTGTTGTTAGTTTACCTATAAATATGTGTGTAGATGGATGTGATGGATTGTGGTTATTTCACACACATTTCTCTAGATATAGTATCCAAATGATTATTATAGGAATGTCATGTATAGGATTTGATTGCTTGAGATACCTTTCTTGGTGTTTGTGTTGTGATGGATTGCGGTATAATACCCAATATATGATAAATGTCATGCGGGGTATGGTGGTCCCCAAAAACTAATCTAATACTATAAAATTATGTGATATGGGATGATGTGATGATGTGATACATGAGATACATGCTTTGAAACATATCTGCGATGTTTTTGGGGTGTCTTACTTTTGGAGAGAGATGGATCTAAAATTTTACATTGGGGTAGAGTGGAAAACCAATGGGGATATGGTATCGTGGTACCCTTGTTGTTGATATTATATTATATGATCACTTTTATGAGTTACTTGGTGATATTTAGTCATGGTGATATTGGGAACTTAGTATACATGTTTAGGTGACAAGTTAGTTTCATTATTGTTCACTGTGATTTAGCATGATTTATTTATCTTTTGCATGAGAGGGTTTGGTGAGGATCCTACTGAGTATATTATTATTCTCACCCCACATAAAAATAAACAATTTTTCCTATTTACAAGAGAAAATAAGAGATGGGTTTTGATAAAACTATCTTTTAGTTTTGTAGGAGCTATTTGGGATTTCTTGGTCACTGTTGTCTTCACCCTTTTGGAACTTGTATTTTTTTTTCTTTGTTTTGGTACAATATGAAATTACATGTATGAACTTGTTTTTTACTTTTATATATCTATAAGAAGGTTTTTATTGGTTTATCTATATTTTCTATCTCTTTTATATGTTATATTAGTGGGTAATGAGTCCCATTTATATTTATTATACCCTCAATGCTAGTTGCTTAGTCAGTTCCTACTGGAGGTGAGGCTCAAGAAGTCCCCATCCCCCTTCTCTCATTTTTTGTATATTACTATTTTTATAACTATGAGTAGGGTTTCAAACAAAGAGTGAAGCAAAAATTATTATGAATATCGATGAATTTCAAAAAATATAAAAATAAAAATAAAAATGTTTACTATGAAGTAAGAAAAAAACAACCAGACAATGATTATTATAGGGTTTAACTTACAGAATAAGGTGAGAAGGAAAAAATACAAGGAAAAGATTTAGAAAAACTTGAATGGTTTGATAAATATTATTCTTCATTCATTCCAATATTTATTTGGACCAGTAAAAATTTAAAATATTTACCACTAGATATCTCTCTCAAGATGTAGTAGTAGAAAAATGAATCCAATAGTTTATCAACTATTGAATCTTGTGATTGAAAAGGTAAGGGTCGTGAAACCCAAAAAGTAATATCTCAATCAATTTTTATTTTCCAATTTTTTCATTAAAAGTGATATAAAATTACAGCTTTGTGAATTACATAAAATTTTCAATGAAATATAAGAATTCCAAATTCAAAATATTTATAAAATTATGTTGTTATAACGAACTAGCACAAACTATTTTTCCCTAAAACATTTCTTTCCAAGAATCATATAATTTTAAAAATTACAAAAAATCAAAATTAATCACAAGAGGAATGAATGAAAGAGGAAATAATGGTAATAGAAATCTACCCTTTAATATTTCTTGAAAAATTGTCCTCCTGAAGCTATGTCTCTTATCCTCTTGAAACTCATTATCACAACCCCCTCCCGACAAAGTGTACCCCTCCTGGACTGATAATGTGATAAGGGAGATAATGACCCCCGAGTCCCACCTCTAGTAGGCCCTGGGTTGGTGACTAGCATCAAGGGTATAGTAAACACACATATGGGATGAATTACCCTCTAAGAGAACCCATGAAAAAGATAGAGATAAGATAGACACTGACCAACTCAAACTCAGATAGAAATATAAATGAAATCCCAAGTACAAATATATAGTGTCATGAAAAACTACTACAACTGGAAGGGGAAAACTACAAGTACCCCAAAGAATGTAAAAACAACAGCAACCACGAATCCCAAAAAACTCTTGTAACTCCAAGATAGTAGAAACCAGACTAATCTACAACCTACTCCAAGTGACCTGAAAAATAGTTTATATAAACATAGGGTGAGTATAATAGTATACTCAGTAGGATCCTCCCCGAAGCCTCTCGTGCAACAGTAAAGAAATCATGATAAAGCACAGTGAACAACAAGTGAAACTAACTCTTCTCCTAAAAAGGAATATTATGTTCCCAGCCTCAGCATGGATACTCTCACCAAGTAACACATACAATAGTATATAATATAATAAAGAATATCAAGGTTACCCCTCTACTACTTCCCCACTGGTTTTCCACTTTTCCCAAACGTCACACATCCTAAGAATCTTTCTCCAAAAAGGTTTGCCCGTAGACACCTAGGCGAAGCACCAGAACATGCACCTCATGCAACAAAACCACCACATCCATGAAAGAAAAGTAACCAGGTATTTCCTAGAATCCACCACAACTCTCATAATGTGTATCATATGTCATGTATTATACCTCAAGCCATTACAGCCCATACACCAAGTAAGGATCCTCAAGCCATCACAGACTATACATGTTAAACCTATAGTAGTCCATAGGATGATGTATCCAAAATATATCTGTGTGAATAGCCACAATCCATTACATCCCTCTACACACATATATGGGTAAAAATAACCATTCTTCCTACCATCAAAAGTAACCGCCAAGAGAAGAGTGTGGGGCCAAAGGGGGTAGTCAGCCATCCATCCTCCCACCAGAATATTAGAGACCCCCCAGGGCTCGGAATCCTTGTGGTGTTATTTTCCCTAACTGATGGGTTGGAGTAGCGTATAGAAACACAAAAAGTACAAAATATACCATATCTCACAACCAAACTATGGGCATAACCTAGCTAGTCTTAGACTCAACTGCAGTTAACGTCTCTCGGACTCCCGGCTGCCACTTCTAAGATTATGTATCCTATAAGCACACAACTATTTAAAGAGATTTATTACATTACTTCATTCCATTTTTCTCAGTTTCACTTTACGTTAATTAATTATTTAAACATTAATTAACCATTAACAATTCCACATTACATTTCATTAGCATCACACCCAAATTCCATTGTCCCTTTAAAGTACAACCTCAGCATTGCGCCCCAGCAAGCTCCTACCCCATAGGTTAACATCATATATTCAATTATTTATTTACACCATTATTTCCCAATATTCCCAAGAATTCTAGAAAAACATTATATTCTACTAAACACAAGGGGCGCAACACAGTGAGTAGATGAACTACCCGTTGAGTCTGTGCCACCTATAGCAAGAGCGTAGACCCATCATCCCTTGAGAAGCTAAACACGGAAAGCATGTGTCATACCCCATGCATCTTCACCCCTTTCAGAAGCAAGGTAAGCAAGACCAACTACTTTGAGCAGTGGGGAATGTAAATTAGATAAACAATCAATAAAAATAAGCACGAATCCAAACATTCACATCCAAACCATTTCATCATCATTGGTGTCCTCCCCGACACCCACATGCATAGACTGATGCATATCACTACTCTAGGAATCAACTGATGCCACAACCAGTAGGCCTCCATGACCCCACATATCACAATATCCATCCAGGATCACATCACAACCCATGTAGTAGGAAATAAACATCATAATAATTGGGCTCTTGGACCTTAAACAAGCAAGTTGGTAACTCAGAACCCTACAAGGAATTATCTTTTATCAAAAAACCAGTTCTTTAATCCAAATTGGATCAACTGATTTATTATTCGCAAGATCCAAATTCAGGAAACTTAAACAGTAATCTATCAAAAATAATTAAAAATTCTTACTGAACCAATTTCATTAGCATCAACTTACAACAAGAAGTACCAGATTCATTTGCATGCTTCTTTATCTTTAGCCAAATAATTATTGATTAATTTCGGCTTTACATTCTTTACAAATTTCCATCAAGAATGAAAAGATAAAAAAAGTAAGCATAGATATCACACTATCTAGAAAAACAAGAGGCAATAACATACAATCGATATCAATTTATTTATCTAGTTCAAATATTTATTATGTCAATTCCATTGTGATCCAGTGGGATAAAACATGCTAACTATACAGTTTCACGTAAAAGAAAAGAGAGCAATTAATCCCCTGACTTAAACGGTTCATGACGTTCTTTGTACGAGTACGAGCCACACAACATGTTATGATCTCCTCCCCCCTTGAGAACTGTATTCAACCAAGGATACATAGACACTACCACACCGGTCAACACCCAATAAAAGTCTATTAGGAACATGGATATACCATTCCATAAATGGTCAAGGAGAAACAGAAAGAGATGAACCCAAAAGAATGGAAATAGTTCATACCTTATATCGAAGATTGATCGATACTACTTGTTCACATCCAAATAGAGAGGAACCAATCCAAGGAGTAAAGTTTGATTATGCAACTCCTACATAATGGAATGAAATGTTCAAGTGTCTCATATCCAAGAACAAAGAGGAAGAAAAAGGGAGGAAGATATATCATCCCTATAGAACATTTAACAGAGCAGTGGTTTAAGATACACTGGATTTTACATTAAAAGAGGATCGCATTAAACCACAAGGTTTGACCAAGTAAAATTATCCCAAGCCTTAGGGAAATTAATATAAGATTTATGGCCTTTTAATCAGCCTTAGAGTCCTTAAAACAAGGTTTTAAATGAATTTTACGTCGAAGGAAACGTCAAAGGGGAGAACTGTAGGAAGCTGGAAACACTGTTCATTAACACAAAATTTGGAAAAGGAAAGAGGTCACTGTTGGAACCTCACTGTTCTAGAAACAGTATTCATGAACTCAAAATTTGGAAAAGAAAAGAGGTCACCTTTGGAACCTCATCATTCTAGAAACACTGTTCATGAAATCAAAATTTGGAAAAGGAAAGAGGTCACCGTTGGAACCTCACCGTTCTGGAAACACTTTTCATGAAATCAAAATTTGGAAAAGGAAAGAGGTCACCATTGGAACCTCACTGCTTTGGAAACAATGTTCATGAACTCAAAGTTTGGAAAAGGAAAGAGGTCATTGTTGGACCCTCACTGTTCTAGAAACACTGTTCATGAACTCAAAATTTGGCAAAGGAAAGAGGTCACCATTGGAACCTCAACATTCTAGAAACATTTTTCATGAACTCAAAATTTGGAAAAGGAAAGAGGTCACTGTTGGAACCTCACCATTCTAGAATCACTATTCAGGAACTCAAAATTTGGAAAGGAAAGAGGCCACTGTTGGAACCTCACCGTTTTGGAAACACTGTTCATGAACTCAAAATTTTGCAAAAGAAAGAGTTCAGTGTTGGAACCTAACCATTCCAGAAACACTATTGTTGAACTCAAATTTTGGCAAAGGAAAGAGGTCATTGTTGGAACCTCGCTGTTATGGAACACTGTTCATGAATTCAACATTTGGCAAAGGAAAGAGGTCATTGTTGGAACCTCACCATTCTAGAAACACTGTTCATGAACTCAAAATTTGGAAAAAGAAAGAGGTCACCATTGGAACCTCAACATTCTGGAAATAGTGTTCATGAACTCAAATTTTGGAAAAGGAAAGAGGTCACCTTTGAAACCTCACTGTTCTGGAAACACTGTTCTTGAAATCAAAATTTGGTAAATGAAAGAGGTCACCATTGGAACCTCACCATTCTGGAAACACTATTCGTGAAATCAAAATTGGAAAAGGAAAGAGGTCACCATTAGAACCTCACCATTCTAGAAACATTGTTAATGAACTCAAAATTTGGCAAAAGAAAGAGGTCACCGCTCTAGAAACACTGTTCATGAACTCAAAATTTGGCAAAGAAAAGAGGCTACCGTTAGACCTCACCGTTGCACTATTCACATAAGCATACTGATGACACTATTTGCATAAGGTTACCATTGACACTGTTCACATAAAGTTACCATTGCACTGTTCACCTAAGGCTACCGATGACACTGTTCACATAAGGTTACCGTTGACACTGTTCACATAAGGTTACCGTTGCACTATTCACTTAAGGTTACTATTGCACTATTCACCTAAGGCTACCATTGGAACTGTTCACCGAATTGGAAATTTGGAAAATTGTTGGGGATATGTCACCTTGACCTCCTGAAACACCTCAAACACTAGATTTCAACAAAGGAATGGACCAGAGAGGTTTGGGTCATTACATCAGATACCTCTCAAAACATTCTCGTCCTTGAGAATTCAAAACCAACCTAAAAGGGAAAAGAATAGAAGTCTGAACAACCACCCATCGAGATACCTCTCAAAAAAGAGCAAGCCACAAGAATCAAACAAAAAAAGACATCTCATAAACACAAAACGTATATAACCACAAAGGGGACATTGTTACATTAAAAGAGTTAAACATCAAACAACTTTAGGTACTGAGCACTTATATGTGACTCAAGATCCCAGGTACTCTCCTCCATGCCATAGTGTCACCATAAGACATGAACCAAGGGGATATAATTCCCTTGCAACACCTTCTCTTTACATTCTTGAATCTCCATAAGTCACTCCTCAAAGGTCACGTCATCGTCAACATCGATCTCTCCCCAATCGATGATGTGAGATTCATCATGAAGATAACGAAAATGCTATGATACATGAAAAAAATCATGTATTTGGCTCATCTAAGGGGGGAAGTGCTACTCGATACACCACAACTCTAAAACGAGCTAACACATCAAAAGGCCCAACAAACCATGGAGAAAGCTTACTCCCACAACCAAACCTTCACTACCCATGACGGGGAGTCACCTTCAGAAACATGTGATCCCCAACATCAAACTCTAAGGGTCTCCTCCTTTGATCGACATATGATTTCAGATGATCATGTGTTGTATTCATCATCTCACGAATCACCTAAACCATCTCTGTTTTATTCTGCACTAGTTCTAGTCTGATAATTACTGACCCTCTGACCCCAGTCCAGCACAACAGAGAATGGAAAGGTCGGCCATACAAGGCATAAAATGGTGCCATATCTATGGTGGAGTGAAAACTATTGTTGTAAGAGAACTCCACCAAGGGTAAGTTCCTCATCCATAAACCTCCAAAATCCAGGACAAAAGAGAGTAACATGTCTTAAAGAGTTTGGATGGTTTGCTCTATCTGATCGTCCATTTGCGAATGAAAAGCAGTGCTAAGTCATAGCTAAGAACCGAAATCTTGTTGGAGACCTCTCTACACCATGGAGGTAAAATGGGGGTCTCGATTAGAAATGATCTTCCTTGGGACTCCATGAAGTCTCAGCACCTCTTCCAGATACTACCTCGACAAAACTTCCACTGAGATCGACTCCTTGATTGCTATAAAGTGGGACAATTTTGTTAAACAATCCACTACCACCCAAATAGCATCATGTACTCTTTGAGATAAAGGTAAACCAGTAACAAAGTATATTAATATGTACTCCCACTTCCACTGAGGAACATCTAATGGTTGGAGCAGACCACTAGGAACTTAGTGTTTGGCCTTCACCTTCTGGTAGACCAAACACTAAGACACAAACTCCACAACTGCACGCTTCAGCCCAGGCCACCAAAACTGACTTATCAAGTCTTGGTAAATCTTTGTCACACTAGGACTCACTGATAAAGGAGAACTATGGAACTCTCTAAAAACTGTATCATGCTTCATCAAAGGAACAAATATCCTTCCATGATACAATACTCGGTGTAGTTCATCCTCAAACCAACCATCTGAGGCCTCTCCATAAACAAATCAGTCTCTCCAGACCTCCACCTCTTGATCCCCCAACTAGGAATCTTCCACCTACCACACCATATATGACTGCACCATCGTCTGAAAAAGACAACCTTTGTCCCCAACTTCTCCTATATCAAGATGTAATGCTAACAATTCTTCCATTACTCTCCATGAGTCACCAGATTCACACACCACATCACTATGTGACTTCCAAATCTACAAAATTACCCTTTCAAGGTGTATATGATATTTTGAAGTCGTATTCTAGTAATAACTTCATCCACCAACATTGTCGCAAGTTCAAGTCACGCTGGAAGAAAACATACCTCAATCTCTTATGATCGATGAAAACCACAAAGTGCTCACCAATGAGGTAATGTCTCCACAACTTTAGAGCAAACACCACAGCTACCAACTCAAGATAATGGGTGGAATAGTTATGTTCATGGGAACGCAACTGCCAAGACCCACAAGAAACAATTGATCTCTGCTTCATTAGAACATAGCCTAACCCCAAATGCGAAGCATCTCAGAAAACAACATACTGAACTCCCTCTACTGGAAGACAAAGAACTGAAGCACATAATAACTTCTTTTTTAGAGACTTGAAAGCTACCTGACACTGATCAGTCCATATGAAAACCCGATCCTTCTTGTTCAAAGATATCAGGGGAGTCACAACTTGAGATAAATCTGCTACAAACTTCCTGTAGTAGCCTGTAAGACCAAGGAAACTTTTCCCCTCTAACACTGTCTTGGGGGATGCCCAAGACACAACCACTTCTATATTCAATGGATCCACAGTTACTCCCTACTGGGACACAACATATCCCAAGAAATAGACTTCTAATGTACAAAACATACAATTTGATAACTTCCCAAACAGCTGATGTTGATGAAGAACTCCCAAAATGGCATGTAGATGCTCTACATAGTCCTATTTAGACGTAGAGTACATAGGGGTGTCATCGATGAAAACCACCATGAACTTGTCTAGGAACTCATGGAACACAGTTTTCATCAATCTCATGAACACATATGGAGCATTCGTCACACCGAACGACATTACAACAAACTCATAATTCCCATGATGACAATAGAAAGTAGTCTTTGGGATATCCTCATTCTTCACACGCATCTGATGATATCGTGACCACAAATCAAACTTTGAGAAAAAACTTCCACCCTTTAGTTGATTGAATAAATCATCAATCCATGGAAGAGGATAGCGATTATTCACTATCACTATTTTTAAGCGACGATAATCGACACACAACCACAAACTGTCATCATCCTTCTTCACAAACAAAATTGGTGCACCCCACAGTGACACACTCGGCTGAAAAAAACCGCATTATAATAGACCATCAAGCTATATATGTAGCTATTGTAACTCAAAATGGGACATCCTATATAGATACATAAAGATAGGAGACTCTCTTGGTTATAACTCGATCCCAAACTCAATCTCTCGTCGAGGTGGTAATGCTGCAACCTCTTATGGGAGGACATCAGGGTACTCTTCTATGACCCTAGGAAATGCCAACTACTGAACCAATAAAGAACTCAACATCAGCTCAACCACCATGGATGATGAGTATGGAACAGGACTCTGACCCATCCAAGGGTCTCACTCGCTAACAAACACCACTGGCTCTCTATCTGCATCGAAGAACACAACCTACCTCCTGAAGTAATTCACGATAGCCTGCACTGAATACAACCAATCCATTATGAGGATGAAATCATGTAGTTGTATTGGTAAACATAGGAAATATCTCTAAGAGTGGTGATGCCCCAACACTAGCTCGCAGTCTCTATATATTCAAACAAGTCAGTTTGACCTCCAACTAGCATAGTCAATGCCGAGGGCCCTGGAAGCCTGGAAACCTTAAGTACCAAAGCATGGACAAGGGTAGGTGATAAGAAGGAGTGTGCCACTCCGAAATCAAACAAGGCATACACTAAGGTATAGAACAAGAAAAGGGTACCTAAAATGACATATAGCTCGCCTGGAGCTAGAAACACTAAAGTGAAGATGACCACAACCTCCGTCGTGACCTCTCTGACCCTGATGACAACCACCACCATGACCGTGCTCTTCTATCTAAGGATGGGTAGCATCATGAGGTTTTCCTTTACATGCCCCATATACCCTCTACGGATCTAATGCTAGGGCAACATGATGCATCTACCTCGACTGGAATTGCCTCAATGGAGGAACCTAGAGGGGAACACCTGGTTCACGATGACTGATCTGAAATGTCGGTCACTCTCACTACTGATGACCTCGACCACCACAAGAAAAACAAGCATTTGATCCCTTAGCATAGGCCTGATAGATACTTCCCAGGGAGAAATGAGATGCTGAGGACTGAGACCTACCCTAGCCGAATGGAAACTCTTCTACCCTGAAAACCGGGAACCCCATACCACAGCTCTGCTTCATGAGGAATCATGATGCCTCCCCTATCGTGATTATCTGGTTCTAGAAAATGTACACTCAATGACCTCTTCCCTCACTAGCACCTTAAGATATGTCATCAGAATAAATGGGGTGACCTGGCGCTGGATCTATGGATGCAAGGCCTACTCGAAATGCCTCACCATAGCCTCCTCATCTGGAAACAGGTCCGAAGAATATCGTAAAAGGTTCTTGAAATGGATTCTAAACTATCACACACTGTAGATCCCCTGTTGAAGGGTAAGAAGCTCCTGGAGACTGGACGCCTTTGCGGTCAAGGAAAGAAACTTGACTCTGAACTTTTCTCAAAACTCCTCCCATGAGATCGTAGACTCCTCATGATCCCCAAGGAACAAGAACCACCATTGTCTCTCTTCTCCACGCAATATCATCACAACCATGGACACCCAATGCTTCTTCGGAGCATGGATCGAGCTGAAGCCTATCTCGACCTCCTCCAACCAGTCTTATGTGACTGCATCTGAAATGGAGCCCTCATACTTCTGCAAACTCTAGCGCTTAAAATATCGATGTGTCCTCCTCCAAGTGTCATCATCGTCAACCTCTACCCTTTAGTGATCTGCTGGCATAGCCTGCTAGACATCTTTTATGCGATCCTGACGAGGACATCGACCTGGATCCATACCTATAAAATAACAAATAGTTAGATCTCCTAGACCTGGAATATGGAAGACTCAAAATTAATTAATTAATTGTTTTATTTTATTCATTTTAGGTTACCCTCTCCCAAGGTCTACACATTCAAACATAGGCACAAGGAAAAATGATTCATGATCCTTTCCTAGGTCTCTACCCTCAACTATTATCACCTCTTCATTATCCATTGTAATCATAAAGGTCCATACATTAGATCATAGGGGTCTCTAAACGCATATGTCTCATCCAGTCTCCAGTGTTTACATCACATGATAAACATGACTGACACTGTTACCCTACCAACCCATGAAACCTCACTTATGACTAACTACAAACTCCATCCAATCCCTCAACCTCCCTCCGATACCACTTTTTCATGACCCCTCCCCACAAAGTTTACCCCTCTTGGGCCGGTAATGTGAGAAGGGAGATAATGACCCTCGAGTCCCGCCTCTAGTAGGCTCCGAGTTGGTGATTAATACTGAAGGTATTGTAAAAATACAGATGGGAGGCATTACCCTCTACGAGAACACATGCAAAAGAGAGAGATAAGATAGACACTGACCAACTCCAACTCAGACAGAAATATAAATGAAATCAAAAGTACACATATGTAATGTCATGAAAAACTACTACAATTGAAAGGGGAGAACTCCAAGTACCAAAAAGAAAGTAAAAACAACAACCATGAAGCCCAAACTACTCCTGCAAACCCAAGCTAGTAGAAACTAGCATGATCTCCAACCAATTCCAAGTGACCTGAAAAACAATTAATATAAACATAGGGTGAGTATAACAGTATACTTAGTAAGATCCTCCCTGAAGCCTCTCATTCAATAGTAAATAAAGCATGCTAAATAACAGTGAACAACAAGTGAAACTAACTTGTCGCCTAAAAAGGCATACTATGTTCTCAACCTCACCATGGATACTCTCACCAAGTAATGTATACAAAAGTATATAATATAATAAAGAATATCAAGGGTACTCTGTTACTACTTCCCCACTAGTTTGTCTCTTTTCCCCAATGTCACACTTCCTAAGAATATCTCTCCAAAAAGGCTTGCCTGTAGACACCTGGGTGAAGCACCACAACATGCACCTCATGCAACAAAAGCACCACTTACATGTAATAAAAGTAACCAGGTAGTTTTTTGGAGCCACCACAACTCACATAACGTGTATCATACGTCGAGTATTATAACTCAAGCCATTACATCCCATACACTGAGTAAGGATCATAAATCCATCACACCCTATACACGTTACACCTATAGTAGTCCATAGAAATCTATATCCAGAATATATGTGTGTGAATAACCACAAGCCATTACAGCCCTCTATACACGTATATGGGTAAAACTAACCATTGTGCCTACTAGCACAATTAACCACCAAGAGAAAAGAGTGGGGCCAAAGGGGGTAGTAATCCATCCATCCTCCCACAAGAATGTTGGGGAAAACACCCCTAGGGCTCAGAATCCCTGGGTGTTAGTTGCCCTAACTAACGGGGTGGAGTAACTTATTGAAACACAAAAAGTACTGAATATACTATAGCTCACAACCACACTATGGGAATAACATAGTCTCAGACTCAACTGCAGCTAACGTCTCTTGAACTCCCAACTACCACTTCTAATACTAGGTATCATATAATCACACAACCATTTAAACAGCTTTATTACATTACTTCATTCAATTTTTCTTAGTTTTAATTTACGTTAATTAATTCTTTAAACATTAATTAACCATTAAAAATTCCACATTACATTTCATTAGCATCACACCCAAAGTCCACTTCCCCTTTGAAGTACAACCGCAACATTGTGCCCCAGCAAGCTTCAACCCCATGGGTTAACATCATTTATTCAATTATTTATTTACAAAATTACTTCCCCATATTCCTAGGCATTCTAGAAAAACATTCTATGCTACAAAATATAATGGGGGTCAATACGGTGATTAGATGAACTACCCCTCGAGTCTTTTCCGCCTATAGAAAGAGCGTAGAACCATCCTCCCTTAAGAAGATAAACACGGAAAGCACGTGTAATACCTTTTGTGTCTTTTCACCTTTCAGAAGAAGGGTAAGCAAGACCATATGCCTTGAGAAGTGGGGAATGTAAAAATGATAAACAATCAATAAAAATCAGAAAGCATGCAAACATTCACATCCAACCCGTTTCATCATCCCTGGTGTCCTCCCCGACACCCACATGCATAAACCAATGAATCTTGCCTCTTTAGGAATCAACTACTACCATAACCAGTAGGCCTCCATGCCCCCGCATATCACAATAGCCATCCAGGCTTACATCACAACACAAGCAACAGGAAAACAAACATCATATCAGTTGGGCTCTTGGCCCTTAAAAAAGCAAGAGGGTAACTTAGAACCCTATAAGGAATTATGTTTTTTTTCAAACAACTAGTTCTTTAATCCATCTTGGATCAACAGATTTATTTTTCGTAGGTTCCAAATTCGAGAAACCTAACCAGTACGATATCAAAAATAATTAAAAATTCTTACCACACCAATTTGATTAACATCAAATTACAACAAGAAGAACCGTATTCATTTACATTCCTCTTTATCTTTAGCCAAAAAATTATCGATTAATTCTGGATTTACGTTCTTTACCAATTTCCATAAAGAATGAAAATATAAACAAAGAAAGCATGGATATGACACTATCTAGAAAAACAAGAGGCAATACCATGTGATCAATATCAATTTATTTATCTGGTTCAAATATTTATTATGTCAATTTCACTGTAATCCAGTGGGATAAAACATGCTAACTATATATTTTCATGTAAAAGAAAAGAGAAGTAATGAATCCCCTACCTCAAACACTTCTTGAAATTATTTATATGATAATAAGCCTCACAACAGGTTACGATCTCCTCCCCCTCATGGCAACTGTTTTCAATCGAGGATACAGAGACACCACCACACCAGTCAACACCAAAGAAAATTCTATTAGGAACATGGAGATACCATTCCATAAAAGGGAAAGGAGAAACAAAAGGAGATGAACCTAAAAGAATAATGATAGATCATACCTTATATCGAAGATTAATCGATACTTCTTGTTTGCATCAAAACAGAGTGGAACCAATCCAAGAAGGAATGTTTGATTGTGCAACTTCTATGGGATGTCACAGTTGAGAACAAGGAGTAAGAATAAGGGAGTAAGATATATCATCCCTTTAGAACATTTAATGGAGTATTGGTTTAAGATACGCTAGATTTTCCATTAAAAGCCGATTGTATTAAACCACGCGGTTTGACAAAGTAAAAGCATCCCGAGCCTTAGGGAAATTAATATAGGATTTATGGCCTTTGCATCGGTCTTAGATTCCTTAAAACAAGGTTTTAAATGGATTTTAAGTTCAAGGAAACTTCAAAGGGGCGAAACTGTAGGAAGTTGGAAACACTATTCATTAACATGAAATTTGGAAAAGGAAAGAGGTCACCATTGGAGCCTCACCATTCTGGAAACACTTTTCATGAACTCAAAATTTGGAAAAGGAAAGAGGTCACTGTTGGAACCTCATCGTTCTGGAAACACTTTTCATGAACTCAAATTTTGGCAAAGGAAAGAGGTCATTGTTGGAACCTCACCGTTCTGGAAACACTGTTCATGAACTCAAAATTTGGCCAAGGAAAGAGGTCACTGTTCTGGAAAAACTGTTCATGAACTCAAAATTTGTCAAAGTAAAGAGCTCACCATTAGAACCTCACCATTGTAAAAACACTATTCATGAACTCAAAATTTGGGAAAGGAAAGAGGTCATCATTGGAACCTCATCGTTATAGAAACACTGTTCATGAACTCAAAATTTGGAAAAGGAAAGAGGTCACCATTGGAACCCCACCGTTCTAGAAACACTGTTCATGAACTCAAAATTTGGCAAAGGAAAGCGACCACCATTGGACCTCACCATTGCACTATTCACATAAGCCTACCAATGACACTGTTCACATAAGTTTACTGTTGACACTGTTCACATAAGGTTATCGTTGCACTGTTCATCTAAGGCTACCATTGCACTGTTCACCTAAGGCTACCGATGACACTATTCACATAAGGTTACCATTGACACTATTCACATAAGGTTACTGTTGCACTATTCACCTAAGACTACTATTGCACTATTCACCTAAGGCTACTGCTGGAACTGTTCACAAGGCTACCGTTGGGACTGTTCACCGAATAGAAAATTTGGAAAAAGTGTTGGGGATATTTCACAATGACATCCAGAAACACCTCAAACACCCAATTTCCGAAAAGGAATAGACCAGAGAGGTCTGAGCCATTACACTCATCTTCTTCTTCCTGGATTTGATTCCAATCAAAAGATTTCCCAACTCCCATAAAAATTATTTCTCCTTCCTTTTATTTATAAACTACTTAGGTAAGTTATGGCTTCACCACCAACCATATCACATTGGTCACTGACCACTATTTCTTTCACAAGACACAAGCATACCCCTTCGAATTGAATTAAATAGAGCATGTATACCATGATTAGAATTTCAAAAAATGGACCTATATTCAAAATTCAACCCAGTTCATTGAGAAAGATCCTTCAATAATCCTTACAAGATCCATAAATTATTGTCGGAAGAACCTCATGTTCCATATCAGCTTGAGCTTCTTCTTATCCCATATTTTACTCCTATTTTCGTGTTCAGCCATCAAATTTACCCTTACATACATGATATATCACCTTAAAATATCCTCCAAATAGTATCATCAATTACATTACCCAAAAAAATCCATCGAAACTAAAATTTCAGCAAATTTGTATCAGTTCTTAATCTCAAAAATCATCGTTGATCTAGCTTCCATCTCAATGAAACCCAAGATAATAATTAGTGAGGCTCAATTATATTATTCCTATATCAAGAAATTTATTAATTTCAAAATATGAATTGTATCGATTGGTTATTGATTTACATTTTTGAAATAAGTCATGAATAATATATTTAATAATATTATAATGGGATATTGAGTGATATTTCTATCAAATTGATGGTCATTGATAGTAAATTATAAACTACCTTGAATTTTTTTATCCCCATTTAAAGGGTCATGTCCTTTCCAATTAGGTCTCAATTACCATTTTGGTATGATCCATCAAAAATCACTATGGAATAGAGAGTAGGAAAAAGATAGAAATTATTTTATGTGGGGGAAAATCAAGGAGACTCAAATCTAGAAGGTTCAATTGATCAAGTTATGTCTTTTATTTAGAATTTTATTTATCTATAATGTGATAACTGAATATTTAAAAGATCCTAAAATAAATGAAAATAATTTACATATGGTATCAAAGGAAGGTTGTGAAATTCATTTTTTCATTTTTAAATTTATTATATGGTATGATGAATTTATAATTTTAAAGACAAAATATGATTTGGAAATTTTGAAATCCTTGTACATTGTGAATTTTTTTAAAATCCTAATATGTTTCCTCTTCTCATGATTTTTGAATTTGGTATGGTTTATGTATTATTATTATTTCATATTCAATCAGTTGAAGTTACAATTCTTTTAAATGATTTGTTACCTTTTTTATAATGTGGGAGTTATTTTATTTTTGACTTTATTGTTATTACATATTCATTTATAATGAAAATTAATTTGATGACTTAATATATGCAGAAATTAAATAATGGAGTTCTATGTTATTTAATTTTTAATATAATCATTACACCTTTAAAATTATTAATATGAAGTAAGATGTTTAAATTTATTTAATTAAAATTTCTACCATTTATATGTCATTAAGCAGTTTAATTCATAAATAAATAATATTAAACTGAATTATGGATATGTGTTTTAATACTAGTTATTATGATTTTATGATATAATTTTGAACATCATATTTTTTTTAATCACCAAATTGATCAAATAATAATGTTATTTTTGTTTCAAAAATTATTTAAAATAATATATATTGTTTACTCATAAATTTGATACTATTATGATATTTTATAATAAATTGAAATTCATTATTATGATATATTTATTAATTTCCCAAAGGTAATTTTCATATTCTTATAATTTATGAATAAAAATGTTGGTGATATATATATATTTTCATTATAATATTTATTTATATATCCATATATAATAAATAAATCTAATTGATGTGAATATTATTTCCAAATAAAGTTAATTTATTTAGTATCAATTATGCTTGTGTATTACTGTATTTTCGAAAGGGGAATGCTAATACACATTTTATGTTAAATAATGATCATGAATTGATGAATTATTATTATTATTTAAATCATTTATTTTAAGAATGTATTTATTACAATTATATTTCCATCATCATTAAAGTCACATGCATCAATTGTTTCGATCTTTAATATACTAAATATATCTGATTGGAATGAGAAAATGCAATTACACATCAGTTTACTTGATCTTGATTTATCACTCTAGGTAGATAAACATTATACTATTATATATGATAGTAGTGATGATGATAAAATATATTATGCAACATTAGAAAGATAAAACAGGTTAATTTTGATGTTAATGTGAATGAGCATAAGAAGTAACACCAACTATGGTCTCAACAAAACTAAAAGTGAAAAATAATTTATGAGATCTATGGTGGAACAATCTCAAAATGCTAAAAAAATATATTTTTTCGAAATTAATGAGTACATTAACCACTATGAATTTTTATGGTTCTCATACTATGCATGATCATTCCATTGAAATGAAAAATATTACAACAAGACTTAGGACATTTGGAATGGAAGTGGGTGAATATTTTATTCTACAGTTTTTCCTAAATTCATTACCGTAAGAGTATGAACCATTCCAAATAAACTACAACACCATGAGAGATAAATGGAACGAACATGAATTTCACAGTATGCCTGTTTCAGAGGAAACACGTTTAAAATTTCAAGGAACCCACTTTTTCCATTATATGTGTCATCAAGGAGGAAAGAAGCATGATGTAAACAATCATGGAAAAGGAAAGGGTCCATTTAAAATTAATAAGTCCTCTTTCAAGACCCAACATAAAAAAAATTAAGATAAATTTTATTTTTGTTGGAATGTTGGACATTTCCAAAAGGATTTTTAGAAACAAAAGGGTTGGTTTTAAAAATAAAAGAAAAAAACTTATACATGTTATGAATCAAACTTAGTTGAAGTTACACATTATACATGTTGTATTGATTATAGTTGTATGACTCATATTTCTAATATTATGTAGGTATTCCTTTCAACATAAATAACAAGACTAACTAGAAAGCTCATCTTCATGTGTAATAGAGTGAAGGTTTGCATTGAAGTAGTGGGGCTTACCATTTAATCCTTGATAGAATATATAGTTTGGATTTATTTGAAACCTTTTATATATCAAGTATATCGAGAAATTTGTTTTGTTTATCAAAACTTTATTCTATCAGATGCTCTCACTAAAAAAAATGACCCCATTATAAGGGGTTATTTTTGTGATTAGAGGGGGTTATAATCCCTTTTAAACATATTAGAAGTGGTTACCCATAACTTCTAATAAAGTTCCCACCTTATGTTATCGGTAGTTTTCATAAACCACTAGTATAGTGGTGTTTAATTAGAGGCAGTTAAATTAGATGGGGTAAAACCCCCTATAATTTTTTCCTAAATCTACAAGAGAGAAAATTTTAGAGGAGGTTTATCCCCCTATAATTTAATTACCAAATTATAGGTGGTGGAAAAACACCTCTAATTGAGTTATAGGTTCACATTATAAGGAATTTTTTCAAACCTGTCACTATTTTGACACTGAAGATAACACTAATGTGCTCGTATTATGTTATTAGTGGAAACTTTTGTAAACTGTTGGTAAGGTGATGTTCAATTACAGGTTGTTAAATTAGAGGGGGTTATAACCCACTCTAATTTTTTCATAAAATCCCCATGTGAAGATAGTTTAGTAGGTTTTTTATCCCCCTCTAATTTACTTAACAAAGTATTGGTGACTAAAAACCACCTATAATTAAGTTATATGTTCACATAGTAGGGTAGGTTTTCAAAACTACCCCTATATGAAACTGAATTAGAGGGGGTTTTAACCCCCTATAATTGAGTCACATATTATAAGTGGTTTTGAAATCCAACACTAATAATTTTTTTTATTTTTAGATCACCTACGCTAGAGGTCTATCCCCCATTCTCTATCTCCCCAATATCCCCTCCAATTACTCATATTTTTTAAAATTTCTTTTCTTGTACCCTAATGTCCCCTTCAATTCCCCATATTTTTTAAATCACTCAACCCCTAGTTTCACCATGCATATTCCATTTCACACTTTGTCAATGTAGGTCCCCGCCATTGATCCCTTTCCATGCGCGATGCCAAATTTTCCTCTCAGCATATGAAAAATATCTAACTTTGGAGTTTCGAACCTAGATCTCCCAGATACTTAACCTACACCTCTACCACCATGTAAACATGATTTTTATATAATACACATACATGACAATGTTTATATATATTAGGAAGCTTTTTCATAAAAATATTTTTTGAATAAATATTCAAATACATATAAATATATAACCTATATATTTATATATATATATAAAAATTAATATATACATGTTTATATTATGTATTTCTGTACTTATATTATAATAGATTCATACTGTATTCTATTTATACGTTTTTATTGTATTAATTTTAAATATATATATAAACTATATATTTTATACGTATATTTACAGGCATTATATTTTTTATATATTTTTACATATATTTATAATTTTATTTATGTTATGTATATGCACATGTATTAATATATTTATAAATACATTTATGTACATTATTTATATACTTGAATACTTATTTATATATTATATAAATGTTTATTTATATAATATAATATATATATATATATAAATTAGTATATATTTAAAATATTTTTATATTGTACTTCACTACATATATTTATTATTTGGTACATTAATATATATTTATTTGTATAAATTTTATAATATTGTATATAATTAATATATAATTAATATTATATTAAATTCATATATATTAAATACAATTTATAGCTATATTTATATTATATATAATTTATATTATATGAAATAAAGTTTATACAAATATTTTATTTGAAATTCAATTTAAACAAATATTTATATAATGTTATAAGAAATGCAATTTTATATTATATATAATTAATATGTAAATTATATATAATTAATATTATATGAAATAAAATTTATACAATTATTTATATAGTTTTTTCAAATAAATATATTTATTATTACACACATTAATATATATGTATTTCAATAAATATAATTGCATAATATTGTGTACATTAATATATATTTGATTGTATAAATTTTATTTCATATAATATTAATTATATATAATATAAAATCATAAACATATTATTTGAAAAAAAATATTTTTTATTATTATATTATACATTATAAAAAAATCATGGGTTTTAATATGACATATTTTTAAAGAAATTATATTTTGTATATATTTATATAATATGTTTATTATTTTATATTATATATAATTAATTTTATATTAAATACAATTTAAAAAATATATATTAATGTATATAATATTATACACATATATTTATGTGTACATGTAAATATAATTAAATACAATCATATAAATATTTTATATAATATGTTCATATAATGTATTTTAAAATATTTTTTATTGTGTTTCAATTATATATATATATATATATTGGAATCCATTTCTTTTAATAGTGGGGATTCACAACCCCCTCTAATTTAAGACATTAGAGGGGGTTTTGAACCCCCTATAAAAGCTAACTGGATATTAAAAAAATTAAACATGCTTCAAAACCCCCTATAATTTAATAAATTAGTGGGTGTCCATAAACCCCCTCTAAATTCAATGATTATTGAGAGT
Source organism: Viscum album (assembly GCA_963277665.1). Taxonomy (NCBI): domain Eukaryota; kingdom Viridiplantae; phylum Streptophyta; class Magnoliopsida; order Santalales; family Viscaceae; genus Viscum; species Viscum album. The sequence goes on along the minus strand of OY728164.1, from coordinate 476,575,345 downwards.
TGTACATAACCTCCCTCTTAAAAAAGGTCAATCTAAAATCCAATGATTCTGACCATTTATTAAATATGAATGAAAATGAATGCAAGAGAACAAGAGAGATGAGTGGGGTCACACAAAGATAAATTACCTAAACCAAAGGATCATTTCCGTAATCTTAATCAGAATCATCAGCATCATCAGCAGTTTTCCACTCCGACTACAAGTTACCTAGATTTAGGATGCCAAGGATCACTACCTTGGAACTTTCCTGTTATAGAGTGAGACTGATCTTTGAAGCCTTGGAAGATGATTTGGTAATAAAATTCCTTGATAGATTGTAATAATCCTTTTACTTCCTTATTTTAGGAGGAACCAAATTAACCTCTTCATTGTTGACTATTTTTCTCTTACCATTTATGACAACATCTTTAAAAGATAAAGTGTCACCACTGTCAGTATACTGGAGATGAGTGGTGTCTAATAAAATCATTCACTTCTCCTTATCCCTTCCATTATCTGAGATGTTACCCAATTTACCATACATTCCTAAAGAACATAAGACATTACTAAAATCTTGATAATAATCCATATTCTATTGAACATAAGATTTCCTAGGCCCATCATTCTATGGAAATTTTCTTGAGAAGTCTATGGCTAATGAATTCATAAGGCATCATTTTCCTTCATGTTGAAAATTAATTCCCTCCTGCACACATTTCAATCCTTCCACAACAAAAAACAATCCACTTAAATCCCTCCCTTGAGGAACCAGCCCAAAAACTTGGTTGGTGAAGCCTGAAGAATCCTATTTTAGAATTTGTAAAATTTTACTTTGATTAATACCAAAGCACCTCGGTTTCAAGTAAATAACACATCGTTTATGTATTTTAAGTATATAATGTTTTAGGGTTGTTTTTGGGAATGTTTGGAGATTTTTTTAAATTTGTATGGGTATTTTCCATAGGTTTATAGTTTGAGAATGGCTTGTGAAAACTACGAAACTCCTATAAGAAACTGTTCTTGGTGATACATGGGCTAAGAGTAAGTTGCAGGAGTAGACTCAAGATTTTTCCAAATCATGCTGAAGCCTATGAGAAATCATGAAAAGTGGGAAAATGACCTTTTTCTCAGTTGATTCATGGTTTTTATAAACATGTTGGCCAACTATGTGAGGTCCTCTTTAAGGCATAGGCTGGTGTATAGTTAGTTCACGGTTTTCCTAACCATGAAACTATTCGTGGACAGTTTAAAAGTGAGATACTAAAATTACAGAGCTCACTAATTTTCATCTTACAACCCCATGATTGTTCTCAAAAATTAGATATGACTTGTGATTTTTTCATCTAAAAGGCTGGAGAACCTCTCCCAATTGAATTTTAAGTGATCCATAGACATTTCTTGGAGCGTTGAAGCATGATTCTTGTAGTAAGTAATCATTTATGGTGTTTTTTTGTGTTTTCCATAGATATAATCCTCCATCAATTTTGGTTTCTTATATCTACATCCATTTTTGATATATATAATATTTTTATGACAAAATTGATTAGTTTTGGTCCATTGGATGCTAGGGGTAGAGATCTAAGGTAGGTTTTTGGAGTTTCAGCCCATTTTTATGGATGTTTTCATGCTTTTTTCATTTTCTTCATATTTTATTATGTAGGTGTCTTCGCTCTTAACTCCTCTTATTATAAATTGAAGTATTAGTTTCAAATTGATTGATCTGATTGAAATTTATTGTGAATTTTCTATAAAATTATTGTTGAAAACCCACTTGAGGGAAATTTTTTTTGAATTATAGAAATTCAGTGTTTTTTGGAATGTGAATTGGGTAACATGGTTTTAAAATGTTGATTTTAAAATGATTTATCAATTTTGATTCATGGAAAAGTGTTTCAAGTAAAAGGGTTGGTTTTATTGAAATGGTTGTTTGAATGGTTTTAAATAAAATAATAGTCTTATTGAAATGGATGAAATGGTTGTTTTGGAATTGGTTTTTTGAATAATGGTAGTGTGTTTTCATGTTAATTAGGGAAATATAAGGGTAATAAGTCTCCCCCAAAATTTGTGGGATGGATAAGGGTTTGGGCTTTCCCCTATCAAATGGTTCATTAAGTGCTGACTTAGTGAAAGGATGACTCACCACTCGCAAGTATAGGGAGGTCCAGGTTGCATTCATGGTTGGATGTGTGGATATGTGGAATGGAATAATTATGCCAAAATGGAATTGGAAAAATGGTTTTAAAGTATTTTTTGGTTTCTTTCCTTGTAAATTGATGTTGTTTTGAGGGAAACTATTTTAATATGGCACTTGTTTATATTTTTATATAAACTTTTTTAGAAATTTTTTAATATAAACAATTTTATATAAATGTATTATCTTTTACTATCAGAGTGGTGTGAGTAGGGAAGTCATTTGGGTAAATCCAACCGTGTTTCATTACTCACCCATACTTTGGCACTTTAGTTCTTTTTTAGATATTTTTTATCAGGACACAAGCAAAGTTAAAGTATCACACTTTTCTAGTGATGCATAGTTATACTTGGGATGATTTGTAGAGTTAGAGCATGAATCATGTTGTAGATTTAAATTTATGTGGTTGTCATTGAATTTCTTTGGTTTTTTAGTCTTTTTCTGCATATTTGGTTATTTTGTAGTCTTCTACTATGGTAATCTTTTGTAGTTGGTTTTGATATAAATGGTATTGATTTGAGTTATATTTCATGGTTATCATGCATCATGTAGTTTTTATTTGGTTAATCCATGTTTCTTTGGTTGTTTATTTCATAAATGGAAAATCATCCCCCATCTATTAGGGGAGCCCTTGGAAATTATAGTCAGTAATTTTATTCTTGGTGATTTCGCTTAAGGCCATGTGAAATTCCACCACCTTCTCAATCCAATTAGGAGGGTCAAGATGTTATAAATACAGTGTGAAATTCCCACACTATTATAAAACTCAATATTCTCATTACACAATTCTATAACCTTTCTAGTTTTGGGAAATTTATGATTAACATCAATAGACCCAACAGTCATAACAGACAGAGAATAAGTGGTGAAGATGAATCCATCCCCATAATAAAGTTAACCAAACTGGGGGAGTTAGCTCAATAATGGGTTGTTTCCCATTAAGAAAAGGAACAATAGGAACATAAGAAGAACCAAACTACCTATTATTTACCCAAGTCCTCTTTCTATAAGAAGTATCTTAATTCTCTTGAAGGTTGTAGAAGGAGAAAAATTGATCACAAATTAAAAAACAACACACTGCTTGGAAGATATATAATCCTTGATAGAAAACCATAAAAAAATAGAATAGGTTTAGAAAAATAAAATTCCACACACATGCAAGAATGATGAATGAATTTCCAAGTGAGTGTATTCACATAAACAAAAATAAAACAACCGATTGAATTACCCAATTGTTGAAGAATAGCATGATTGCTCTGATGAAGAAGAATTATATAGAGCCTCAACCAGATAACTTACATGAATGAATCAAAATTGCAATGAATCTCCATCATCCATAAAAATAGGATAAATTAGTATCCTTCAAAATATATTGAGCAACTTAACAAGGCATAAGAAAAATCCTCCTGTGAAGAAAATATGATAGAAATACAATGGGGATGAGCAAGCTAAAAACAACCCAATCCTTCAAAGCCCAAGAAGAATTCCCATGCTTGTCAAAAAAATCGACGGGGGGGGGGGGGGGGGGGAATCGAGCCAAACATAGCCACCAACATGAGAGAATTAAAGTCATAAGGCTCCAAGAACTCCAAAAAATATGGATTTATGCCAAGATGTCAAACAAAAAATCTCAGAGCTTTATCACAAATGCTAATGTCCAAAATAAGGGAAAGGGAGCAATGAGAGACCCATGCATCAAAAGAGGTGGGATCGAGAGCCTCAGAAGGTATAAAAAAAGGGTATTCAGCCCCTTACGCCATTACCTAATAGAACAACATGATAGAACCCTAGTGATCTCTTTTGAGATCCCACACCAACATGTTTTTATTCATAACCACCCTCTTATTTATATATAAAATTAATTTATAGGGGGTTCATAAGCCCCTCTAATTGTACAGAAAAAGAAGTTAGATGGGGTTTTTTAACCCCCTCTAAATAACTAACTCTAATACTCTATTTTTATAGTTTTTTTAATATTGGGAATATATATTTTAGTTTTTTTAAGCATACATACATGATGAGATCATGTTTACTATATGATGGATTTTATAAAGTAAATAATTATAATATATATTATGAAATACTTATAAATTTTCATCATAATTTTAATAATTAAAATTGTTTAGTAAATGAAAATTATTCTTTTTTTTTGGTATAGAAATTTAGGTAATATTTCAAAATAAATATTAGAGATATTGATTATGATTTAAATCCTTCCAAATTTGGATTTTACCGACCAAAACATTTATGTGGATTTTATTAAAAGAAAACAAAAACACACAAAAAGAAAGGTGACACAAGAAGTTCTCAACTCCTTGAGATCATAAATACCGATATATGTATACCTTTAGATATCAATTATTTTAGAAAATAAAAATACATCATCACCTTTATTTATGATTTTTCACATTATGTATATGTCTATATTTTGAAATAGAAATATCAAGAAATAAATACCTTGAAAATTTATGCAAATGAATTTGAGAGGACATTACATAGAAAGATGAATATCATAAGGTCTAATATGGGTTTTAAATATTATGGAAGATTTTATTAAAGTGGAAAAACCCCTAGTACATTTGAAAAATTTCTAGAGAGTCATGGAATATGTGCACAATACACTATGTCAGGTACACCACAACAAAATGGTGTTGCAGAAAGTTGTAATAGAACATTAATGGATATGGTTAGGAGTTTGTTAAGTAATTATTATTTACCTTTATCATTTTGTATTTATACATTAAAAAATACTTTGAATTTATTGAATAGTGTTATTAGTAAAGAAGTCCCAAATAATCCCTTTTAAAATTGGACTAGTAGGAAACCTTGTTTGAGACTGGTGATTCTCTTAGGGTTGAGGCGTAGGCCATAATAAATGGTCTTAACTTATGACATTATAAGGGTATTTCCTTGGCTTCTATGGATATAGAATCAAATATTATTTGTAATTATATAACATATATTTCTTCTAGTCCTTATAACATCACATACTTGATTTGAAAATGAAAGTTTATCCTTCCATTTGGCTCTGATATATCCTACACATGGTGAAAGGGGACCTGCTTGGATAACTTTTTGGAATCTAATGCCTCCCATGAGGCTCCCCACTGGGTGTTTAATAGAACAAGATCTTTTCCCCTTTAGGGTACTGATATTGTCTTTGGGGATTCTCTGGATATCCACTTCTATAGGCCCCCTTGATGTTTTTCTACTCTTATCCTTCCATTTTATAATAAACTCATTATTTGGTGTGTGTGGATTCAAGAATAATTAATCAATATTATATTGGTTATCTAGATAAATAAAAGTGGTATAGATTTTATTATCCTAACCATTGTATTATAATTATTGAAATTAGAAATTCTATGTTTATTGAGAATGGTGAATCCAGTCAAATTGAAGTTCTGCAAAATGTGTAAATTGAAGAAGATAGAATTCAAGTTCCATTTTATTTTACTTAATATTCCAATGTTATTGTTACTCAAATTATTTCATCATAAAATAATCATGTATACCAAAAAAATAATTTTTACCAAATTCACAAAGAAGAAAAATTGAATGACCACAAGAAATAGTGTTACGAAGATCTTAAAGGGAAGGAAGGTTAGCTATTTCTTATGACTACGTGGTATATCACTAATAGAAAACAAGCTTTTAACATCACTAAAAATCATCTTTATCATTTTTATTGAAGTGATAACTACCTGAGTGAGATAAAAATCCCTATTATTTTATCAACGTGAATAATGAACTAATAAAGAGGTCCTTTATCAGTGCTAAAAAAGTGTTAATAAATGAAAACATTTATCAATGTTTTTATTTAGAACCAATAAAGGGGACCTCTATTAACACTTTTAAAAGAACTTATAAAGGATCCCTTTATCGACACTTGTAAAATCACTGATAATGTTTCATGATGTAGTATGCTTTTAAAAAGAATAAAAAACATCAATGTTCCATTTTCTTTTGATCCTAACCCTTGTTCAAGAAAAAGAATTCATCTCTATAAGAATTCAATTACTATGTTAGAAATAATATATATAAATAAATCATTATTTCTTTTTTAATTTTAATATAAACTATGAGTCATACCCCAAACATTGTGTATCATATTGAGTTACTATTTATTTTTTCACTTCACACCGTTTCTTATTCATATTCAAACATTATCTCTATGAAAATTCACTAAATAAGTATAAGATAAAAATGAAAAGAAAATTAATTATTTAATTGCAGATAGAATGATGAAAAAAATGATATCGGCTAATTTTCTCAATTTTGGTGATGTGGTGCATGTTTTAAACTAAAATAACAATTATATATTGAAAGGAAATAATTGAAGTCATGTCGGTCAAACCGTGCATCATATTGACTTAAGGATGATTCCTACACATCTCAAATGACTTGTGTGTCATTTTACTGAAGTATCAAAATAATATGAATGTGTTTACTCTGTTTTGAGTAGATCACTTATATTTTTTACTAAAATGTCATTTTAAACTAGAAACACACACTTTGAGTCATATCGGTCACATATTGTTTTACTTTTATTTTTGGATAATCCCAAAACATCAAAAATTACATATGAATCATTTTCCTAAATTATCAAGATAATTCGAGCACGTTTTCTCAGTTTTTAGTGAGTTACACTTTTTGAATTAAAATATCAATTTTAAACTGACAACAGACACTTTGAGTCATATTGGGAACATAATGTATTTTATTGAGGTGAATCTGATTAATACACATCAATAATGACTTATGGATCATTTTCATAAATTATTAAAACAATATGAATGTGTTTTCTTAGTTTTGAGTATGTTAGTTGAATTTTTTACAAAAAATAACATCAACTTTATATAAAAAGAAACATATTGGGTCATACTGGTCACACCATGCATCAGATTAAGGTGTATCTAATTCCTAATCATCTAAAATGACTTATGGATCATTTTTCTAAAGTATTAAAACAATTAGAGAGTTCTTGTTCAGTTTTTGGTACATCGCTTGTCTTTTTCACAATAATTTTTATTTTTAACTCAAAACACATAATTTGAGTCCTACTGGCCACATTGTGTGTTGTTTTGACATGACATGAATTCCTACACATCAAAAATGACATATGAATCATTTTACTTAATTATGATGATAGTACAAGTAAGTTTTCTCTATTTTTAGTGAGTGACATTTTAAACAAAAATCGTAATTTTAAACTGATAGCGGGAAGTTTGAGTCATATTGGGAACATTATGTATCATATTGAGGTGTGGATAATTATTACATGTCAAAAATGACTTATGAATAATTTTCCTAAATTATCAAGGCAATCTGAGTATGTTTTTTAAACTTTCAATGAGTGACACTGTTTAAACTAAAATGAAAATGTTAAAATGATAATGAACACTTTGTGTCAAACTAGGAACATCATGTATTATATTGATTTGGGGATAATTCCTAAAATTCAAAAATGATATATGGGTTTCTTTCCTAATGTATAAAAATAATACAAATCTGTTTTACTTGTTTTGAGTATGCCAATTGTCTTTTTTACTAAAATTAAGCTCAACTTTAAATAAAAAGATGCACAAGGAGTCATACCGGTTACACTGTGTGTCAGATTGAGGTGTGGTTGATTCCTACACATCTAAAATAACATATAGATCATTTTTTTAAAGTATCAAAACCATATGAATTTGTTTTCTAGGTTTTGATTATGTCATTTTTCTTTTTTACTAAAATTTTATTTTAAACTGGAAACACATACTTTGAGTCATATCAGTCAAATTGTGTGTTATTTTGACATGATATTGGTTCCTACTAATCAAAAATGAATTATAAATAATTGTCTAAAATTATCATGACAATCTGAGCATGTTTTCCATATTTTTAAAAACTGAAACTTTTTAAACTAAAATATCAATCTTAAACTGCTAACTGACACTTTGAGTCATGTCAGGAACATTGTGTATCAGAATAAGGTGAGACCAATTCCTATACATTGAAAATGACTTATGGGTCATTTTCATAAATTATTAAAAAAAAATATGAATTTTTTTCATCGGTTTTCAGTATGTCAATTGTCTGTTTGACTGAAATTAATGTCAAATTTAAATAAAAAGATGCACTTGGAGCCATACTGGTCACACTGTGCATCGTATTGAGGTGCTCCTAATTCATAAAAATCTCAAATGACCTAAATATGATTTTATTATAGTATAAAAACATTATGAATGTGTTTTATTGGTTTTTATTATGTTACTTGTCTTTTTTACTAAAATGTCATTTTAAACTGGAAAGAGACACTTTGAGTCATACCGGTCACATCATGTATTAGTTTGATGTGAGACCGATTCCTACACATTAAAATTTAATTATATATCATTTTTTATAAAAATAACAATCTAATATGAGTTTTTTTTCTTAATTTTCAATGATTATCACTTTATGAACTGAAATTTCAATTATAATCTCATAACTGATACTTTGAGTCTTATCGAGGACACTATGTATCAAATTATGGTGTGGCTAATTCCTATACCTAAAAACTGCCTTATGGATATTTTTACTAATGTATAAAAACAATAAAAATGTGTTCTATAAGTTTTTAGTATGTAAATTGTGTTTTTTACTAAAATTAATCTCAAATTACGACAAAAAGATGCACTTAAAGTCATAATGGTCACATCATGCATCAGATTGAGGTAATGATTATTATTATATGTCCAAAATGACTTATGGATCATTTTAATATTGTATAAAAATAATATTTAATGTTTTTTCTCTGTTTTGAGTATGTTAGTGGTCTTTTTTACTAAAATTATTATCAACTTTAAATAAAAATATTCACTTGGAGTCATACTGATCACACAATTTGTCGGATTCAGGTGAAACTAATTTTAGAATATCTCAAAAGACTTATGAATTGTTATACTAAAGTATGAAAAAATGAGAATTTTTTTTCTTGGTTTTGAGTATGTCACTTGTATTTTTTACTAAAATTTCATTTTAACTTGGAAACATGCACTTTATGTCATACGAATCACATCGTGTATCAGTTTGATGTGGGACTGATTCATTAATGTAAAAAATGACTTATGAATCATTTTACTAAATTATTAAAACAATATTATCATGTTTTTATAGTTTTCAGTGAATGAAACTTTTTGAATTAAAATGCCAAGTTTAAACTGATAATGGACACTTTGAGTCATTACTGAGCACATTGTTTAACAGATTTAGGTGTGGAATATTACTAAATAATAAAAATGACTTATGAATCATTTTACATAAGTATAAAAATAATAATAATGTGTTTTCTCATTTTTAATTATGTCATTTATCTTTTTTACTTAAATTAAATCCAATTTTAAATAAAAGAACAACTTGAGGTCATATCATTCGCATCGCCTGTCGGATTGACGTGCAGTTGATTCTTATACATCCAAAAGTCTCAAAAAATAACAACTTCCTAAGTTACCAATATTTATATTTGGAATTCATTTTTTAACTAGTAAAAATTCATATTGAGTTGATGATCTTAGTCAAGAAATTGTTTTGGCTGAGAACATTGACTCAATATGCAGTGTTGCAGTTCAAAAGATAAATCCAAAGGAAAGAATGGTAACATTGGTAGACAGAAACATGCTATATCTTTTTTTTTTCTGTTGAATATAGTTGAAATCAAAATATGACTTCCCAAAATATCATTGAATAAAACTAAATAAGTATTAGATAAAAATGATATGGAAATTAACCTAAAATTACTCGGTAAAATGATCAAAAAAATAATTACATAAGAAGTAATAATTCAACTTTTCATGATGTTTGTATACATTCTTGGCCTATTTCCTTATTTCTATTATCTCAGTTTCAGTCATGATGATTAGTCTCTCATAAGCATGAGTATCTTCGAACAACCACACCTAATAAAACAAAATAATCCACCTGTATAAGAAATGTTTATTATATGTGTAATAGTAAAAAAAATTAAAAACAAATAAGATATAATACATTAATTCTAAGGAAAATTATTTTACTATAAAAACATCAAGATTACTTATGTGATTGAGAAGAGGTAGGTTGTTTCTCTACCTAAAAATACGGTGGAGGGAACTTGAAGGAAAGTGATAAATTCCAATACTATAGGGGTGAAAACCATTGAGTGAGAATAATTTTGTGGATGTTTTGGTGCATAAAGGAATGAAATATGGAAAAAAATACTCCAAAATAAATGAACTATGAAAATATGACTTTCCAAAATATCTGTGAAAAATCTAAATAAGTATTAAATAAAAATTATAAGGAAATTAAATTAAAAAGTGTAGATAAAATGATGAAAAAAATAATTAAATAAGTAGTAGGAATTCACCTATTGAGGGATAATAATTATGTGGAAGTTTTGGTGAAAAAAATAATTAAATATAGACATAAATCTTATAAAATAAAAAAACTCTAAAAATATGAATTCCCAAAAGATATAAAAAAAAACTAAATACATATTAGATAAAAATGATAAAGAAAACTACTTTAAAATAGTAGATAAAATGAGGAAAAAATTAATTAAATAAGTAATAGAAATTCATCTTTTGAGATAGAATATATATGTATAAGTTTCGGTGCATAAAGGCATGAAAGATTAATAAAAAATTTATATAATAAAAAAACACTAAAAATATGGCTTCCCAAAGATCTGTGAAAAAATATAAACAAGTATTAGATAAAAATTATAAGGAAGTTAACTTATAAATATTAGGTGAAATGATAACAAAATTAATTAAATAAGTAGTAGAAAATCACCTTTTAAGGGAGAATAAGTTTTTGGTAGCTTCAGTGTAGAAAGACATAAAATATGGTGAAAATTTTTCTGAAAGAAATGAACTTTAAAAAGGATAATTAAAATTAAATCAAAGTTTCATTATATAAGTTTTTAACAAAATAGAGAAATTATATCATAACATTACCATTACATCTTCCCAGAGATTTTCCTTCTTTATATTTATTCTTATACGGGATTGGTAACATCATCATGTATAGAAGAAATTGTCTACATGAGTAGAAAAAAATTTAATTTAAATTATGTTAATGCAGTAGAGAACATATAATATTATGAGAAAAAAACATAGTACATTAAAAAAAATTACCTTCACATTGAACATTCATTATTTTTTAAAATTTTGTAGTAATTTAGATCCTCTATAAATAATATAAACCCACTCTTTTTGGTCCCCTCTGATGTAAAATAAATTGTCTAAATTGGGATAGACATGAACTAATTGTGAACTCCTAATCGAAGGACCATCCATGATTGATTTTTCATTTGAACCAACATTTGATTTATTCACCACCAGGAAAATCAAAAAATTCTTGTTTGTTGGATTTGAGACATGAAATAATTTCATTTATTGTGATTAAATTATTAATGGCTCATCATTTCCCCCTTCAACATTGAAATTCACCTTTATGAAGCCCATTTCATCAACTTTCTATGAACTCCTATTACAAACTCATTTTCATTGGAAATTTTTCACTTTAAATGTTTTGTAATCCAACTCGTATATCTATTCTCTAATGATGAAATATGAAATATATTAATAAATTGGATTTCTATCCTAAGAACCCGATATGTGCATAACTTCTACCATAAGTGTTACACCACTATTTGGAATCATATTGCAGTCATAACGTTCTTTTGTATAGAATGTATAATAGTTCATTACAAAACCATCATAAGATATAACATTTTTATTTGGTCCCATGGATAGACATTGAAGTCTTTTGACAATTGAATATGAATTTTTAGATAAATACTTATAAATTAGATCTCATAACCATCCTATAAACTAATTATTATGTGTATTTGATATCATTACTTCACACATTGATGGATTCCAATCTCTAATAATTTATTTATCAACTTAAATTTATGAATCAACATATTTTCTATTATATAAAATGTAAAGGTGTTATTTATCCCTCTTTATCAAGGTAATTGTAATAATATCTCTTCCAAAAATACCTTAGTCTATAAGGAATCCTATGTGATGAGACTCTAGGAGACTAGTGATTTCAACATCTGATAGATAATGGATACAGAATTCAATAGTTTCATAAAAAATATATCATTCTACAATAAAATATTATGGTCAAATTTCATTCTTGACATACCGTTTAAAAATCTTGAAATATTGTTCAATGTGTACATCCTTATTTAATATACAGAAACACATAGTCGAACCTATCTAACCAAGTGAAACATCATGTGGTCCATTATATCAAAGAATTATTGTTGGTAGAACTTCTAGAATTCATGAAATATGATTGTGACCTCATGATTCATGATTGGAAGCTTCTTGGGGGTTATAGATTTACTGTATATGGATTTGAAAAAGAATCAGAGTCAAGTTAATGTATTCCATACATTTTTAGGTAGAATACAATGGAACGAAACATGCATCAAATCATATATAAAAGCATGAAGGTATTGTGATTTTACTCCTAATAATTTCAATTTAGTCATTGCCATAACATTATTGATATTTGATGCATACCCCTCTGGAACTATTATGATATTAAGAAAAAGGAAAAAATTGAACTTTTTCCTATTTGGATAGAGTGTAAGTTGTTGTAGGAAGAAAATTACACCCTTTTCACTTCCATGGTGCCATCTCTTCCCTTATCTACAAGTCAATCATGTCCAACCTAACATTGATTCCATCTTTCATTTTTCAAGGAACATTTAGTAATGTGAGAATAACACAATCAAATAAACTTTTTTCCTACATGAATAACATCAAGAAAATGTATGACGTACAAAATATTCCAATAATGTAATTTATAGAAAATATTTCATTTATTCCAACCTGATTTCATAAGGTTTTTCAAAATTTTTTTACTGAAAATGGTTTCAATATATTTTACTTTATCAAATAGTTGATCACCCATTAGTGGAGATGATGTTATTCCTTGCTCGATATTCCCATAAAATGTTGTCATCCAAGATCATTATATATGCCATCGAGATAAAAATATCTGATGTCATAAAAACACTGTGTTTGATGAATATTTCAATCAAACTAGGTATGTTAATTCTTCAAAAATGGGACACACCAGTATTCCTTTAATGTTATAACCTGGTAAATTTCAATATATGGTAAATTAATTTATCATCTCATATAACATGGTCCTAAAATAGGATTCTTAACATCTATTAGAATCATAAATTATTACACATGCATCCCACATAAATTTTAGATCTTAGATCAATGGATCCAAAATAACATCAATATAATTACTAGGCTGCTTTGGTCTAGATATAAGTAGAGACAATAATGTATTTTTTATTTATGAATAATCATATTGAAAATTTATAATTTACCAACAATAAGGGCCATGTAATATGAGTACTAATCTATATACCAAAAGGATTTATTCTATCTATAAATAATGTATGATGAAAGTTTCAAGGCTCATTTCCAAATTCGGGATACTCATAATCAATTTTGTTACAATAAAGAGAATATAATTGATGACATAGGTTCCCATAATTAATTATTTTATCTGCATACCATGTCAGTTGTCTCACAGTATCTTAACATCCATATAGTCTTCTAAACCATCAAATGGTTGTAAATTACCAAACGGATTTTGAATGAATTGATTTATTTTTCTTGTATCAATCATCACCACACATAGGGAATTTTTTGAGTGATTCATGGTCCTTGTGAAATAGTATGAAATAATTTAGAAAAGGATGTATTTTTGTAGAGATCATTCCTATTCAACATAGCATTCATTTATAGTCATATGTTCGACATGGTAGTTCATTTCCTTCTAGTGTCATATTATTTAGGAGACCATATAGTTCTGTAAAGTTGGTGTTTCTCCATCCTCTACTAGCTTTCAAATTATATAACTTCAATACAGATAAAAATTTTGTGTATTTATTACAACTGGAATACAATTATATCTTATCAAAACTATTTAACTTCTCAAACAACTATGGAAAATAAGGAAGGAAATATTCAATTTCCATTTTTATTTCTTCTATTCAATCTACACCATCATTTATACTGTTATTCATATCAAATGATCCATAAACTATGGTATCATCCCAATCAGTGTACACGTTCAGTTTTTCATTGTGTTTAGTGTAATATTTATAGCTCTAACATATTATATGACAAATCAAATTTTAGTCCAACTCTTCCAGTCTAAGTTTTCATGAAAAACAATAATGTAAATGTGGAAAAATGATTTGAGAAGGGTTGTATGCATGATCTATTGAAAACATGATGAACTATTAAATTCCATCATCATACTCTTTTTTCAAATGATTATCATTCATTAATTTTTTATTCATATCCATCTTATTGGGTTCAAAAAATATTAATTCTATACAATAAATAAATAAATACAAATAAGATATTCATTATCAAAGGTGAAAGTTATAGACAATTATGATAAAGTAAACCCAACATTTTATTGTTTCAAAAAAATCAGTATGATTTGAAGGAAATGAGTAATTAAATTTAAGTAAATAATTAGTCAACTATTGTATTTTATATCCACTAAATTCATTCAAAGGTAAAAATTATAGAAAACTTTCATCCTCATCATCTCATCTCCTGAACATTTATCATTGAATTTTGTTTTTTTATATTCATCCTACATCTTTGGTGGATATGTACCAATATTTATTGAAATACACTAAGAAGTAGTCATTAATGGGTTGACTACTACTTAGAGTAGTACAAATAACATAAAACATATGGGGGATGAGTCTCAAGTAACAAATTTAAATAATAACAATTAGTGAGATGAAGCTTATGAGGATGATAGTTGTACTCAGTTGTGTTCTTTAAAAGGGGAAATGCCTATCGTTTGTGAGAATTACACCATTGGAACTAGTTATTAACTCATGGCCTATTGAAGGTATGATTTTGGGGGAATACACATTCATGAATGTGATTCAAGGGGTCTCAGCAGGGACATACTATGATATATGAATAATTGAGGCCTCTATGAATTCTATATTTATATGAGAAATCTCACTTTTAAAACATTCAATCCTATAACTAAGACTAGTCCTACTTGTTTTAAAACGATCCATCAAGTATTTATTAAATACCCTAAACAAATGAAAATATAACATGGAAAATTAAAGAGAAATAAGAAACCAAAATATAGAGACTAAGAAAAATAAACACTCATTCCATCAACTAGAAGATATAAAAATATGTTGATCTAAAATTTTAATAAATAAAGTGTGATTTCGTATACATGGATGGTAATCAGTGATTCCTAGGGGTGGAACCAATACATGTATACCTAAAATGATGGATATCTAAAAATAATATGATTTATAAGAAAATTTAATTTTCATGTCCATTTTGGGTTATATGGTTATTTTGGACACATAGTATAAAATTTTACTCATAATGAGATAAATAATAGTAATTATGGAATTTATATAGGTTTTATGTTAAAGGGGAGATTAATCACTCTTACAAAAATAGTTTCTAATTTTGACAAATCTTCATAAGTAAAATTAAATGATGAAATTGAACCACTTAATAAACGCTATAGAACATGTGAAAAAGTAAATAGTTGTATGTAGGATTGTCAAAAAAATTAAAATATATTGTTGAATGTGAATAAATAATTATTAATGTATAATATGAAAAATAATGAAATGTTAGAGATATTTATTATTGTTTTCACACTGAAAGATTTAAAAAAAGAAACATCATTTCATATTATATATTGGTTATTCATCTCACGTGATAGGTAAATTGATGTAATTAAAGATTTGTGACAATTTCAAAGGTTAATTTTTATTTTAGAAATCGTTGATATATTAAGATAAATTGTTTTCATTTAAAAGATGATGTAAATATAATAAAATTTTAAAGAATGGTCTATTTTTAGATAGATTAAAGTAAAACATACATTTTTTTTAAAAGGTTGGGGCCGAAGCCTCAATTTATTATTTTAAAGCAAAGACCTCTTTAGAATGGGTAGAGGGTGACCCATTACATATCCCGAAGGCCCAAGGCCAAGTGGCCTGCATACAGGGCTAGAAAGCCCATTTTTTGGCCCAAAGGACCCCTCGGTGAACAGTACTGCTATAGTACCCTCGCAGCTACAGTACTGCTGCCGCTACAGTACCCTGCTACAATCCCTCCACCGCTACAGTGTTGTTGCTGCTACAGTCCGCCGCTGCTATAGTACTGCTACAGTGACCTGCTATAGTGCTACTACAGTACTTGGGAATTCTTCCCTGCCCGGATTTGATCCTGGGTCTTTTGGATGCCAAGTAGGAGTCTGAACCACTATGGTGCAAGCTCATTGGCTAAAGTAAAACATACATAGTTTTTAATATATGTGTGATGAAGGAAATGAAGTGATTTTTAAGTAGTATTAATGAGTGGGTTATCTTTTCAAAGATGGATATATTTTTACAAAGGTATAGAATACTAGTCGAAACATATTCTGATTTGGGTTCAGTAAAAATTTATAGTAATTGTATTTGTAATAGGAAATTGATTTTTTAGTGTAAAATTGATTATATTAGATAATCATACTTTCAAATTATGACTTAAAAAGGGTGGGTTGAGATGTTTTTATGAAGAAAAGATAAAATTGATATATTTATTTACTAATTACAATTAGTTTATTGTTAATAATTAAAATAGTAAATTAGATATTTAAATGAAACAACCCTTAGAGTTTATTCTCTATGATATATATTGACCCATAATGTATAAATCCATAAATTGCAATAAGTATTTCATTTCACCCATTTATAATTATTCTCAAATCATATGTGTTATGATTTAGTTATTTATATATATATATATAGTTCTTTAAAAGGGATTAAAATTTTAAGAAGAAGTATTAAGAAATAGTTTAATTAAGTGGTAAATATGTCTATATTAGATTGTGGGATTAAGTATATAACACACCTATTATGCGGTGGTAAAATATTATTTATATTCCTCATTAGTACATCACAATTGTTGGCCATGGTCATTTAGTTTAAGATTTTATTTAGGCTCACACAATATTCATACAACATTATTATATTTATGGTATTTAATATATATTTTGAAAAAATGAAAAATATTGGGGTTTTCTAAAATTTATGAAAACAAAATAACATAAATAATGAAAATATAAGATTATAAATAATTTATTATCAAAAAAAGATCATTCCTTTGGGTATTTCCCATATTTATATGGTCATGATCCTATAATTTGGGATACCCATAGTGAGACTTAATCTTTGATATGCTCTATTAGGTGGATGTGGACATTTGATGAAACTAATGATCTTCAATTTTGATTTCTATATCAACTTAATCACATGTTTTAATTGAAATATCTAGATGATATATTGTAGGGTTTGAAGAAATATGGGACTTCTATAAAGTGGTGGTTTAAAGGGGATAATAATCATTAGTTATATCCTATTTTTCATTCTTTATAAAAACATTCCAACAATCCTCCCAAATTGAAGTAGAAATATAATCCTACCCAGGACTAGATATTGAATTATTAAGCTACTATTGTGGTGAGGGATCAAATATATGAGTTTCCACTATTGACCACAAGGATATATCGATGGTACAGAAATAATTATGATAAAAATGTAAATATATATTGAAAAATAAGCAATCAACGGGTGGGGAGGAGGAGAAAATAACATACCTTGGATTGAAGCTTTGAATAATCCAACATAAAGTAGAGATATCACCAAACATGGAATTCATTCAAGCTTTGGATTTGTTCAACCCTTGTATCATTCAAGCCTTGATTCATGACTTGATTCAATCTTGGATTCTATGAGGAGGATCACCAGTAGTACGTGGCTTCCACATAATACATCAGATATCGTGACTGATTCAAAACTGGTTATGGTTTTTTAAATAGATAGTGACACTTTTATCAGTGATTCCAAAATAGTGATGAAAATGATCCTTTTTATTAATGATAAATTAACCAGAGTCAATAAAAGGCCTCTTTATCAGTTTTTTTTAGCTCAGATGAAGATGTATTTTATGAACACTTTTTTTAGTATTGATAAAGCTATAAATTTATCAGTGCTAAAAAGTGCTGATAAATATTCCTTTTATTAGTTCTTATTATTTAAGTGATGAGAAATGATTTATAATTATAATTATAAATATTTTTTTGTAAGTATATTTATGAAATTATATATATTTAATAAATAAACATAAATATAATAAATATATTCATTATTTAAATATATTTACTGTAAGTTTATAATTATTTTAATATATAAATATTTATTTATAATTATATAATTAATGTTTTAAAAAAATAATTATATGTTTATATATTTATATCATTATATATATACATTTAATAAATATATATAAATATAAATATAGTTAATATATTTATATATTTTATATTTATATCATTATATATTTTTATATAATAATATATATAGATATATATATAATAAATATATATAAATATAAATATAATAAATTTATTCATTATTGAAATAAATTTATTATAAATTTATTATTATTTAAATATATATAATTATTTATTTTTAATTATATAAATTCATTTAAAAAATATTTAGTTATTTATAATTATAAATATATAAATGAATAAATATAGTAAATATACATTTATAAATATATTTATTGATAAAAATTTATTTAAAAATATATTTTTAACATTGTTAATGAATATTTAATCTTAAGTGAAAGAATATTGAAAATGAGTGAAGATGAATAATTAAAAATGATTAAACTTTAACAATATTGAAAAAATAGACTCATCTGGGTGGCATCATTTACATGAATGGTCATTGAATTTTAATGTCTCGCATGCAAGAAATGTTAATTGTCAAGTCTGGGTTTTTCTTCATGGGATCAACTAAGTCCTTTGGCATCTAAAGATTTTTCATGACATTGGCATGGCAATAGGTTCCCCCATCCATCTTGATAAGGAAAATAAAGATGTCAGATATTGGCACTTCTCCAGGATGCTGGTAGAAGTAGATATCAGTTCAACTCTTATTGACAAGGTAACACTCTCCACTCCCTTAGATAACATTTTAATTAATGTTGAGTATGAGAAAAATCATCTCTACTGAACTGAATGTATGGTTGTAGGGAACTCTTTGGAGTTGTGCTGAAAAAATGTTTCTTATAAGGAGTGTGGGATGAGAGTCCATCCCTCCAACCTTTGTTGATGAAATATAGCTGTGAAAGACTCATCTTGGTCCAAGCCTACTGATAAGGATAGTGACTCTCCTAAAGAGACATCTCCTATTGTTGCTAATATTTTGAATTCAAAGAAACTTGTATTTCAAGAATCTTTTAAAGGCAAAGAGATGGTAATGGATGTGTCTCCGAAAAGATCTCATAGTAGTCCTTATATTACTCAAATTAACATGGATCAAGAACCTTCAACATGGAATCTAATTCCTATGCCTGCTCTGGTTGATGACTCTAATCATACTGATGAAAAAGAGAATTTTTATTATCAACAAAAAGTCTAAAAGATATTGGATTCTTATCATGTTACTGGTAAATGGGTAAATGTATCTGATGATGAAGAGAGAATGGATAGATTCACTACTCTGGTTAATGGTGGGTCTATCTCTTTCAAGGATGTTTTATTAGGTGGCAAGTCAAGAATGACTGATGGTGAGGATTTTACCTCTATTCATTCAATGAGAAGACCCTACAAGGACTACTCTCATATCCCTATGAAAGTTTCTACTATATCATCTTCAAATATGTCAATAAAGGTTGAAGAAAATTACATGAAGACCTTTAATCAAAAAAATTCTCAATCTGAGTGAGAATCTCCTAGAGACTCTGATTATGGGAATGAAATGTCGTATTATGATTCCTATTTTTTGATGAATGAGGGAAATTATGATTTTTTGACCCTGTTCACCGCTTCTATGTACTTTGTTTCACCTTTTCAATAAATGTTCAAAATATCTACTTCTAGCTAAAAAAATTAAATTCCCAAAAAATAAAAAGTAAAACATATTAAAAATGAATTAATACATAACTTTAATAAAATTAAAAATAAATAAATAAAATTTATCGATTAAATACAAAATAAATTTAATGTATCATGTTGTAATTAAATTCTAAAATGAATACTAAAATTTGACTAAATTACATCAATATTAAGTGTATGTGTTTCTATATAATATTTCATTAATTACATAAATATTTTTTTGTGTGAATTGTATTTAAAAATTCATTAATTACAGATTTTTTAAATTGATATAACACATGTTTGATATATCTTAAATTGAAAAATCAAACAACATTCGATTATGTCCATTAACCGATCTAATTAGTCCATATTTTTAATTCATATTAATTTTTAATTATAAACCATTCTTTACTAAATATATGACTATAAATCATAAATATTTTGTATTATATCAATCATATTTATATACATTAATATATGTCTATATATTTAATATATAGTATTCATTAATATTATAAAAAATTATTTAATTAATAAAATGTTTAATATTTTTTTCAATTTACTTATTTTTAATTTTTATTTGTTTAATTTTCATTTTACATATATCTATATATTTAATATATATTATTTAATATTATTTAAAATTTATATATATTATAATCATTTTTTAATTTTTATAAATAATTATTTAATTAATAAAAAAATTAATGTTTTTTTAATAAACTCATTTTTATTTTTTATTTATTTAATTATTTCATTTTACATTATCAGTACTAAAATAAAGCACTGATAAAGGATATTTTTTATCATGGCTAAAGAAAAAGTGTAGATAAAGGTTACCCTTTATCAGCACTAAAAAAGTGATGATAATAGATACTCTTTATCAGTGCTAAAAACACTAATAAAAGGTTCCCTTTATGAGCGCTTGTTTTAGTGCTGATAAAGGATACCTTTATCAATGCTTTTTTTAGCACTGATAAAAGACAATGCTGTTAGAGGCTTGTTTTGTAGTAGTGTATCTACATGGAATATAAAGTGAGCTTGGAATCGATAGTGAAATAGTTTTATATTCTCAATCCATCAATTGTGATAATTCTAAAAAATGGTTAGATTCTATGAAATGTGAGTTGAATCCCATTAAACAAAATAAAGTATAGGACCTTATAGAATTTCCTAAAGCATGCAAGAGAGATTAATATAAGTGGATCCTCAAAACTAAATGTGATTATCATGGAAAATGTGAATGTTACAAGGCCAGACTTATTTCTAAAGGATTCACTCAAAAGGATGGTATTGACTATATGAAAACCTTCTTATCAGAATCTAAGAAATATTCTTTCAAAATCATTATGTTATTAGTAGATCAGTATGATTTTGAGTTACATAAAATGGAGGATAAAAAAACTTTCTAAATATAAACTTAGATAAAGACATATAAATTCATCAACTAATGGGTTTTTTCATTGAAGAAATGGAACACATGGTATGTAAATTAAATAATTCAGTATCTGGAATTAAATAAGCTTCCTGAAAATGGTATATTAGGTTTAATGATATTATATTGTCTTTTGGGTTTGAGTAAAACATCATTGTTTGGTGTATATACCATAAAATCAGTGGGAGTAAGTTCATATTCTTTATTCCATATGTTAACGACATATTGTTTGCTACAAACGATCTTGGTATATTATTTAAAACAAATATATTCCTCTCTAATAATTTTGAAATGACTGATATGGGAGAATCCAAGTATGTAATTTGAATAGAAATATTCCTCAATAAAACTCATGTTTTATTGGGATTATCTAAAAATTCATACAAAAATAATATTTTAGAGGGATTTTGGATGGAAAAATATTTTGCATCACCGGTTCCAATTCAGAAAGAAGGTAAATTTAATCACAATTAATGTCCCAAAAATTATTTGAGATGAAAACAGATGGAAGGACTTTATTATGAATCTATTTTTTGAATCTTTATGTATTCTCAAATATGTACAAGTCTAGATATTATCTTTTTAGTTGATATGTTGGGAAAATACCAAAGCAATCATGGATTGGATCATTAAAAATGTGAAAAGAAAGTTCTGTGATATTTGCAATGCAACAACCCAAAATGTCACCAATTAATTTTCCCTTATAATAATTATGTTACATATTATAATAACACATTATTTACACAGAGAACCTAATAAAAACATTATTTTCATAAATTAAGAATGAAATAAGTGGTATTTATAGAAACAATGGAACTTATACCAATGTAATAGTAACTTGACTGTTGGAATAGCAATGTGACCATTAGGAATAGTAACCTAGATAATAGAATGGTAAACTCACCAATGAATGTATAAATATAATTTATAAATATTATAAATTAAAATATTATATTTTTATGTCTTGTAATATGTAAATAAATGTTTTAAAAAGGATAAATTAAATGTTGGTATTTTTATAAAACATAAATGTTTATTTTCAATTTTATAATTAATATAGTGATTTAAAAGAAAATTTATTTTCATAAAATAGATCCATAACTTAATGATTTTTATATTATAATTATAATATAATTTTATGATACCTTAATTAAATTATCAAAGTCTCATAAAATCAGTTATAATTTTAAAATTAGTGTTCTTGAATAATTGATGATTTTAACTAAAAATTATATTTCTCAAATTTAGGAAATTATTATCATAATTTGAGTCTATTTTTAAAAAAATAGACACTAAAAATTGTTATAGTATATTTTATTGGATTTTTTCTAAAAACATTGATTTTTTTTGTGAATAGTAAAATATTATAATTTTCGATATAAGCTAAATACCAGAATTTTTTAGTCATTCTAGAGGTATGGGTGATGTAGGCATCATTATATCAAAATATAATTCTATATTTATTTTATTTATTCATGTTAATCACTACTATTCACAATTTTAAGAAAAAATAATAAACTATTGAATAAAGTAATCAAAAACACCCTTATCCTCCCATATAAATACCACCTCTCATCACCTCTTCACCTAACATGTTTTAAGCCTTGAATATTGTCTAATATTTACCCAATAATATTCCATATACCTTCCCTACATACATGTTCTTCTATTCTTTATAAAATACCAAACCAAAATTCCATAAAGATGTTCCAAAGGAGAAGAATTCAAGATGTAAAATCCTCTTTCATTTTTTTAATTTCTTTTCAATTTTATTTATTTTCTTATCCTTATCTCAAATCCCCTATCCAAAGTAACATGATAAACCCAATATAATATATATACTGGAATTTTATTTTGTTAGTTTTAAATCCATCATCAAATTTATTTCCTTTCACCTTTTTTGGAAAATGAAAACATTGTCAATGAGGTGTCGATTTTGTGGATGTTGAATTTTCATTTTCTAATAAAACCTTCAGGTCTGGTCATAAAACCATTATAATGGTTAAAATTTATTTTAAAATTTATATTAAAAATTATTTAGTGTTGTTTAACTAGTATATTTACATAATATTAATTTATAAAAAAATAAGTTCATGATGACCGAAAAAACTCGAAAATAATCCAAACAATTATCATTAACATTTTGTTTATTGAATTGTCATAAAATCTAAAAAAATGATATATAAGACCATTTAATCTTCTAAAAGATCATTTATAATATATAATTTCAATTCTGGATAACTATTCCCATTTTACATGATCTTTCATACATGTATACAAGTGAACCAATCTTGAAAACCAAGGAAACAAACACTCTCAAACAACAAAATTGAATCTTATAAATCATGAAAACACCATAAATTAACTTAATAAAATTATACTAAATAACATTCATGTTTAATAGGTTCTTAATTAAATTATTTATGTATATAATTTTATTATCTATTACATTAAGTCCATATTCAGAACACTTTCAGACATAAGGTAAGGAATTCTCTCTGAACCTCTATTTTTCTTTCTAGTTACATTTTCTCTATATTACCCAATTATATTTCTCAATTGTTCTTATTTACTCTTCCTAAATTATAATTTTATGTTACAAAAATGTGTACATGTCTCAATTATTCTTTCTTTCATGGGTAAATACACATTTTATAAGGTTTCTTTCCCAATTTCTCTCGAAAATCATGCTTGATTAAAGGGGACTTCCCAATTTCTTACCCATTTTCATGTAACATCCATAATCTATTTTAAGCCACCATTTTGTTTATAAAATCAATCATTTTAACATGATAAAAGTTCATGGTTTATTTCTAGATGTATAAAACAATTATTCCTTTTCTCTCTTAAAATACACTTTAAAATTTTCCATTAAATCGCATAAAAGTGGCTCATTTCTAAAGATCATAAACATTTTTTAAATTTTTTTGCTTTGGATGGACATCATTTATCATGTTATTTTCCTATTTTACCTTATGAATATCCATAATGATTTAAATCCATCATGGACACCACTATGATATTCCTTTTGGTTATAATTTATGTCATGATACCCATTTATATCCATGGGTAACCCTTATGTTTATTCCTTATGTATGATTCTCCATGTGGAACATATACTCATGAAAATGTTATTATGGGTGTGACCAGATAGTTCTCCAATGAGTTGGGTAATGTTTTTTCTCATGAAATGTCATGTTGGGACATGGAATGAACCTAATTCCTTTATGGGACTTTTTCTAACATGTGAAATAGTCTTTGAAAATATCCTTGACTCATGCTTATGTCATTTTGTATGATGCTATCACATTCCTCTAATACCATGAGTACATGATCCAATGTTCTACATGTTATGATTCATTATGTTTATTTATTTTACATTCCTTTTTATGTCATCATTTTATGCCTTCTAACCCATGTGATAAGCTTTATTCCTATGTTTATTCCCTTATTGGTATTTTTAGCTCATACATTATTTCATGTATTCCCCACGTTATCCTATGAAGATGTAAGAGATCAAAGGAAGTTATGATATCATTATGGATGTTTAATATATTTTTTTATTCTATTTCCATGTTTTTAGTTTTATGTTCCTAATCATACAAAGAAATTATACTTTATGATCATTGGTTTGTATTTGATGGTTAATTATTCTTAAAATTATGTAATAATATGTGTAAAATGATAGGGTATGTATGTTCAATGAACAAAGTGTCACATGATTAATTATAAAAGATCTAATTATCTTAAGTGGATTTTATACTCAAATTCATACTTTTCTAATTGTGTTGAGACAAGAAATTACACTTTTGGTTATATGTATCTTATAGCTGAAGAATCAATATCATGGAAAAGTACAAAGAAATAAATTATAAGTACTTAAACCATGAAATATGAACTTATAGAATGTCAGGAAGATACAATTCATCCGGGTATGTGGTTGTGGAAATTTATTTTTTGAGTTGGAATTATCAACAGTATCGTCCATCCCTTGAAAATTTATTATGACTATAACGCAATAGTATTCTTTTTAAATAATGAAAAATATTCAAAATGTGGTAAACAAAAGGAATTAAAGTGATTTGTAGTTAAGGATGAAGTTAAAAAAATGTAAGGTGTCAATTGAACATATTAGTATAAATATTATGATTGTAGACCCTTTGACATAAGGGCTTCTTCCCAAGACATTTATTGGACATGTTGAAAGTATGGACATTGTTACTGAGTAGGTTTCATTTTATGTATTGATTGTTATGATTATTATTGTTGACTCTTATACTTATAAATGTTTTGATCATGTTTCCTACTTTTTCAAAAATTATACATGATTGAATTTAATAATGATAACATGTATATTCTAAAAAAATAAATTATCATGGGAACAATTATATATATATATATATCCCATTTTAATTATGGTAAGGATAATGTCAATGATGTAGTACATGAAAGATACTATATTAATAAAGGAAGTATGACCCCCATGACTCATGTGAACATTTTCTTTAATTATGATGAATGTAGTATACATGATATAATAGATATAAACACTCATAATAATTGATTGAATTTATTAAACATCATAATGTAATATTGCATGAGTTATGTGGGAGAACAATGGAAAAAATCACATATATTATGTTTAATAATATTATAATTAGATTTTCATGACCACCTCCCCATAAATTTTACACATCATGGGATGAAAATGGGAGAAGAGGGATAGTGACACTCGAGTCCCACCTCCAGTAAGCCCCAGGTTGGTGACTAGCACTGAGGGTATAATAAACACACAGATGGGAGGTGTTACCATCTAAGAGAACACATGAAAAGAGAGAGATAAGATAGACACCAACCAACTTATTCTCAGACTAAAATATAAAATAAAAACCAAGTGAAATTATATAATGAAATGAAATAACTTCCTCAAATAAATGAAAACTGAAAGTACCAAAAGACAAGTAAGGACAATAGTGACCTTGAGGACCAAAAAGATCATGCTAAACCCACAAGATAGTATTAAACAAAATGATCTCTAACCTACTCTAAATGACCTGAAAATAGATTATATATACATAGGGTGAGTATAAAATTATACTCAGTAGTATCCTCCCCATATCCTTTCATGCTAAAGATAAACAAAGCATGCTAAACCATAGTGAAAAACAAGTGAAAATAACTCATCACCAAAACAAGTATACTATGTTCCAAACCTCACCAAGGATACTATCACCAATTATCACATACAGTATCATATAGTATAATAAATAATATCAAGGGTACCCCACTACCACTTCCCCGCTGGTTTGCTGCTTTTCCCCAACGTTTCACGTCCTTGTCATCTATATCAAAAATGGTTGCCCTGCAGACTCTAGGTCGAAGCACCACAACATGATCCTCATGAATCAGACCACCACAACCACATAACCAAAAGTAACTAGGTGGTTTCTAGTATTCAAAATATATCATAAAACGTGTATCATATATCATGTATTATACCTCAATCTATCATAGCCTATAAACCGAGTAAGTAACCTCAAGCCATCGCAGCCTGTACACATTATGCCTATAGTAGTCCTTAGAAACAATATCTAGAATACATGTGTGTGAAATAACCACAATCCATTAAATCTCTTTATATAGATATATAGGGAAAAATAATTGTTGCTCATACCATTAAAATTAACTACCAAGAGAAGAGGGGGGGTCAAAGTGGGTATTCATCCATCCATCCTCCCACTGGGATGTTGGGGAAAACATCCCTAGGGATCAAAATCCATGGGGTGTTAGTTTCCTTAACCAATGGAGTCAAGTAGAATATAAAAACACAAAAATTACATGATATAATATATCTCACAACCACACTATAGACATGACCTAGTTTCTGAATCAACTACAGCTAACGTCTCTCGGACTCCCATCTACCAATCCGAAGAACAGATCTTTTATATGCGTACAACCATTTAAAGAGCCATATTAAGTTATTTTATTCCTTTTAATTAGTTTTACTTTATGTTAATCAATTAATAACTATTAATTAAATATTTTAATTTTCCACATTACATTAAATTAGCATTGCAACAAAGTTATATTCCCTTTGGGCATAAGAAAACTAATTGCATGACTTATCATAATTGTGGCCTCAGCATCGCGTCCCATTAAGATCCAACCCCATGGGTTAAACATTTATTGATTTATTAACATAATTACTTTCCATATTACCATGTATTCTAGGTAAATTCCCTAAGTTTCCAAAAATATCAAGCAACCAAACACATCTATCTACCTCAAGTAGTGGAAAAAATAAAGCAGATAAGAAAACAAATTGGCCCTTAATGAATCAATAGATTCAAACAAGAATCCAAATTTCATATTAATGGGTAATCCCATCTTCAACCCATTCTGTCATCTCCGGTGTCCTCCCCAAAATCCATGTGCATATCTTTATGCATCATGTAATCACAAGTATCAATTGATGCCACAAAAATTGGGCCTTCTCTCTCTACATACAATAACAACCTTCTAGGATCATCCATCCCAATCCCACATCAGATTCGAGCCTCCTCACCCCACATCACAATTCTCATATCCAGATCACATCACAGGCAGCAAGAAACAAACATAGAAACCAGACTCCTAGACCTAAGGAAAGTTATTCAGCCTTTACACATATTGAACCCTCATAGCTCTAAAGTACAAGGCTCTTGGACTTTATAAGAAAGAGGGAAACTCAATCCATATAAAGGAATTGTATTTTATCGTACAACTGATTTTAATTCCAACTTGAATTAACCAATTCATTATCATAGGTTCCAAATATGGGAAACCTAAGCATCAAGCTATCACAAGCTGTCTAAAATTAACTAAAAAATTAATTTTACATGGATTTAATTATTTTATCAGCAAGAATAATCATGCTTTAAGTTCATTAACCAACTCAATTAAACATTCATACATGTGAAAATTGATTATCATAAAATTACAATGACAACCAGATACATTAAATATGCATCTTTAATATTTTATCTAATTAATAATCAATTAATTATAGCTTTACATTATTTAACAATTTCCATAAAATACAACATGATAATCTAAGAATAGAATATATATACCACAATCTAGAAAAACAACAATCAAACTATTATCATGGTATAAAACAACAACATCACCATGCAATCAATACCAATTATTTAATTTACATCAAGTAATTATTAGGTTAATTTCATTTCAATCCAATGGGATAAATCATGATAGATCTATTATTTCACGTAAATAAATAGAGAAGAAACAAATCCCCTACCTCAAAAGGGTGTTAATGTTATTCTCATGAGAACGATCTATGTAACGGACCTCTGATCACCCCTCCCATAGGAAATGCATCCATATGAGGATTCCATGAAAAAAATGTACCAACGACAACCAAGAGAAACCCCATTAGAGACATAGGAGATAAGTATCTATTTTTTGGAAATAAGAACATGAGGGAAAGAGATAAAACTAGAAGAAACTACTGGAAAATGAAAAAAAACTCACCTTGGATCAACCGGGGTCACCACAGATCGAAGATGGATTCACAATTATCAATAATCATCGATGGGATCTCTAAAATAATGAATAGGGGGCCTATAGGTCACTAAGAGAAAGTGGGAGGGCCCATGAAGCCATATGATTATGAATAACCTGAGTAGTTAAAAATGATTAAAACAACACTACATCAAGAAATTACATGACATGTAGGCCCCTTTCATATTGTGTAATTTTCAGGGTTCAATTACTGCTGAAAAACGCATCTCCTCATTATTTTATTCGATTTTATGTCCTTGATTCATTACATGTTGTTAAACCCATTTTCATTTCATTTAACACATCATCCATTAAATCCTCCCTTGATTCCAACTCTTTGTAGTCGAACTCCTTCAGAATTCCTCTAATCCACCTCTAAGAACCTTAGTATTTGGAAATTCCCAAAGGGTTGATCCACATGGATCCAATCCCATACATTAGATACCTCTCAAAATATTATCATCCTCAATAATCCCAAACGAACCCAAAGAGGAAATGGAAATGGTGTCATTCAAACAATCACCCCAAGATATACCTTTAAAAAAATTTCGCCACCATAGGAGCTCAACCACCCCCATTCAAGAACAAGGGGCTCAACACGGTGATTATATGAACTAATCTTCATGTATTTTCACCTATAGTGGGACTGTAAACCCATCTAAACTAAGGACGCTAAACCTAGAAAGCATGTGGAATACCCCACGCATCTTTACCTCCCATAGAAAGACAGTAATTCATAACAAGTAACAAGAGAGACATCCATATCATAAACTAGAAAAAGGTCTACCATTAAAAAAAGAACAGTATTACAAGAGAAGAGATAAAAATCAAACAACATGGGGTACTGAGAATGTATCTATGACTCACATTCCTAGGTACTCTCCTCCACACCATTGTGCCTCCATAAGACATAAACCAAGGGGATAACACGCCCTCAAAACACATTCTCTTAGTGATCATAGATATCTATTGGCCACTCCTTGAAGGTCACATAAATGGAAACATCGATTTCTCCCCAATCGATGACATGAGATTCACCATGAAGATAACGAAGGAGCTGAGACATGTGAAATACCTCATCTATCTGGTTTATCTATATTGGAAGTGTTATCCAATATTCCATGACTCCAATATGATCCAAAACCTCGAAATGACTAATAAACTAGGGAGAAAGCTCAATCCAATGACCAAACCTTCACATCCTATGATGGAGAGTCACCTTCAAGAATACATGATCTACAAAACATAAATCCATAGGTCTCATCCAATGATTATAATTGGATTTCTAATGATCATAAACTACTTTCATCCTCTCACAGATCACATGAACTATCTCTTTCATATTCTATACCAGTTCTGACCCAAGAATTTATGACTCTCTAACCCCGATATTGCACAATAGAGAATATAAAGTTTTCCATATATGGATTCAAATAGTGCCATACCTATGACGGAGTGAAAACTATTTTTCTAAGAGAACTTTACCAAGGGAATTTTCCTCATACATGAACCTCAAAAATCTATGACACAATATCACAATAGGCCTTCAAGAGTTAGGATATTCTACTCTATCTAACCTTCTATTTGCAGATGAAAAAAGATCTAATTAATATCTAAGTACCAAAATCATGTTGGAGATATATACACACCCTAGAGTTACAATAAGGATATTGATTATAAATCATCATCCTTAGCACCCCATGGAGTCTCATTGCCTCCACCAGATACTGCCTAGACAAAACCTCCACTGAGATCGACTCCCGGATCTCTATAAAGTTGGCCAATTTCATCAAACGATCCACTACCGCACATATAGAGTCTTAGCCTCTCTATGATTTAGGTAAACTAGTAACAAAGTCTATTGATATTTCATCCCACTTCTACTGAGTAACATCTAATGGCTATAACAAACCACCGGGAACATGGTGCTCGACCTTCACCTTCTAGCAGACCAAACACTGAGACATAAACCTCAAAACTTCATGCTTCAACCCACGCCCCCAAAACTAACATCTCAAAGATCGAAAAATCCTTGTCACCCCATGATATTACACAAAAGGTGAACTATGTAACTCTCTGAGAACTATCTCACACATATACAAGGGAACAAAAAACCTTCCTTGAAACAACACTCGGTGTTGTTCATCTTGAAACAAATTATCAGGGTACTCTCCATAAAAAACTTGACCTTTCCATAACTCTTACTCAAGATCCACTAACTTGGATTCCTCCACATGCTTCCCCAGATATGGATGCACCTTCATCTGAAAAATACAACCTCTATCCCCCATATTCTTCCATATCTAGGTTCAATACTGAAAATTCTTTCATCACTCTCCAGGAATCACTAGATTTATGCACAACATCACTTTGCGAATTCCTGATCATCACATCAATTAAAACATTCCCCTTCCTAGGTGTATATAAAATGTTGAAGTTGTAATACTGTAAGAAATTTATCTACATACATTCTCTCAAGTTCAAGTCACAATTGGATAAAACATACCTCAATCTCTTATGATTGGGGTAGACCACAAAATGATCACTAACGAGGTAATGTAACCAAAACCATAGGGAAATAACCACCACTTCCAACTTGGGATCATGGGTGGAATAATTATGCTCATGGGGAAGTAACTGTTGAGACCCATAATAAGAAACATATCTTTGTTGTATCATAACACAACCCAACCCCAGACACAAATCATCATAGAAAACATCAAACATAACTACTTCTATTAAATATTGTCAAAGGAGTTGAAACCTAACAAAAATTGTCTATGAGCCTCTTGTAATAGCCTGTAAGACTAAGGAACCATCATATATTTTTCATGGTCTTGGCAGCTACCCAAGACACAACTACTTCAATATTTGATGGATCAAAAAATACTCCCCATTGGGATAAAAATTTCTAAAAGAAATGGATTTCTCAAACCCAAAACTCACACTTAAACAACTTCTCATAGAAAAGAACCCCCAAAATGGCACACAGATGTTCTGCATTCTAATCATTAGAAAGAGAGTACAAAAGGATGTCATCAATGAAAACCACCACAAACATATCCATGCACTCATGGAACACAATGTTCATTGACCCCATGAACACATCTATAACATTAATTATAGTGAAAGGCATCACAACAAACTCGTAATTCCCATAACGGAAATGGAAAGTAGTCTACCGAATTCCCTCATCCTTTACATGCATCTAATGATATCCTGATCGTAATTAAATCAATGAGAACCAACTTTATTCCTCCAGTTGATTGAATTAATCATCAATCTGTACAAGAGGATAGAGGTTCTTCACAATCAATTGGTTCAATAGAATATAATTGATACACAACCACAAACTACCATCAACCTTCTTTACGAACAAAACTAGTGCACACCACAGTGACACACTCGGCTGAACAAAACCATACCGCAACAAACCATCAAGATGTATAAGTAGATCTCAAAACCTAGAAGATATCATCCTATAAAAAAGACATAATTATAGGAGACACCCCTGGTTTTAGTTTTATTATGAACTCAATCTCTCAACGAGGGGATAACATAACAACCTCTTATGGAAATACATCAGGGTAATCCTTCACAACCCTATGAAATTCTGACTGTTTAACATCCAATGAACTTAGAATCATCCCATCCATCATGGAAGGAAATGATTGAACATGCCTCTATCCCATATGAAGTTCTTTCTCTCTAACAATCACTACTGGATCTCCATCAGTATCGAAGAAGACAACATACATCCTGAATAAATCTATGATATCCTACACCAAATAAAACCAATACATGCTAAGGGTGATGTTATATGGTTGTATCTATAAATATTTTAAATCTCTCCAAGATCAGTGCTACCCTAGAACTAGCTCATAGTCTCTACATACATCAAATAAGTCTTCTCAGTCACTAACTGGCATAGTCAACACCAAGGGCACTGAAAGCCTCTCTACCTCAAATATCAAAGCATGGAACATAGAAATTGATATGACAAACTGTGTCACTCCCATATCAAATAAGGCATGAAACCAAGTAGAAAACAAGGAAAGGGTCCCTCGAATGAAATATGTCTTTCCTGGAACTGGAAACACTAAAGAATGAAGCTGACCATGACTTCCTCCATGACCTCTCTGACTATGCTAATGACCACCTCCATGGCCTCACTTTGATATCTATAGATGAGGAGAATAACTGGGAAATCCTATTCCTTCCATATCTATTATCCATTGATATCAAACTAGGGAAACATACTTCTGCTACCTCACCTAGAACTTCTTCAATGGAGGAACCTAAAGCAGAATAATTGTCACACGCTGAATACTTAGAAAGGTTGGAAACTTTCTCCACTGATTACCTTATCCTCCAGAAGAAAAAAGTGTGTATGATCCCTTGATATAGGTTTGAGACCCATTTCACCCCAGAGAAACGAGACATTTAGGGTGAGATCTAGCCCTAGATATTCTGAAACTCATTTGTCTTGAAAAATTGGAATCTCAGACCATATATTTACTTCGTGAGGAATTGTGAAGAATCCCCTCTCATGATGATCTGGTTCTGGATAAAATTACCTTGATGACCTATACTCTTTATAGCACCTCGAGATACATCTTCCAAAAATAGGGTGACCAAGTGCGGTATATCTAGATACAAGGCCTCCTAGAAATGACTCTCCATGGCCTCCTAATATGGAAAAAGGTCTGAAGAATATCTCATAAGGTTTGTAGAATGGATATTGGACTCTCTCACACTGGTTCTCCCCTGCTAAAGGGTAAGAATCTCCTAGTAACTGGATTCCTTCATGGTCGAAGAATGAAACTTGGCTCTGAACTTGTCTCAGAACTCCTCTCATGAGATTTATGACTCCTCATGATCTCCAAGGAAAAAGAAACACCACTACCTCGCTTCCCCACACAACATCATCACAACCAATGTTATACAGTGCTACTTATGATATAATATTGATCTGAAATATATCTCAAACTCCTCCAACCTATATTCTATGACTTCATCTAAAAATGAGACCTCATACCTCTATAGAATCATTCACCATGAATCATGGAGTGTCCTCCTTAATGTGTCACCATCAACCTCTACACTACAGCGATATCTTGGAACAAGTTATTGAAAATATTTTATGCAAACATGATGAGTTATTTGATCTAGATCCATACCTACAAAAGAAAAAAAATTAGATCTCTTAAACCTATAAAATGGAAGAATTTAATATTAGTTATTTTTATTTTATTCATTTTAGGTTAACATATCCCAAGGTCTAACCATTAAAACAAAGTCATAAAGAAGAATGATGCATGATAATTTCCTATGTATCTACCCTACAACAATTATCACTTCATTTAGTAGCCATCGTAAACTTAAAGGTCAATGCATCAAATTATAGGGGGCCTTAAATACCCATGTATAAGCCGATATACCATGTTTATAGGGATTTCTAAACATATATGATATTGTTTCCCTATCATCCCTCATATACTTTCCTATTCCAAACTTCAAACTCCATCTTAACCCTTAACCAGATCAATGATACCACTCTATCATGACCCCCTCCCCAGTAGACCTCAGGTTCGTGACTAGTATCGAGGGTACAGTAAACATGCAAGTGGGAGGAATTACCCTTTAAGAGAACACATACAAAAGAGACAGATAATAAAACCCCAACCAAATTCTAATCAGACTATAATATAAATGAAAACCTAAGGGCAATTATATACTAAAATGAAATAAATACTACAACTAAATAGAAAACTACAAGTACCAAAATAAAAGAAAGGAAGACATCAACCATGAAGCCCAAATAGATCTTGATAATCCCACAAGCTATTAGAAACTATCATGATCACCAACCTGGTCCAATTAACCTGAAAGTAGTTTATATATACATAGAGAGAGTATGACAGTATACTCAGTAGGATCCTCCACAGATCCTCTTGGGCAAAAGGTAATGAAAACATGCTAAAACATAGTGAACAATAAGTGAAACTAACTCATCACCTAAACAGGTATACTATGTTCCAAGAAACACCATGGATACTCTTACCATGTATCGCAAACAAGAGAATATAATATAATAAATATTATCAAGGGTACTCCACTACCGCTTACCAACTAGTTTTCTGCTTTTACCCAACTTCATACGTCTTGAGAATATCTCTCCAAAAAGGATATCCCACAGACACCTCGGTGAAGAACCACAACCTGCACCTCAGGCATCACAAAACCATGTTCACATAAGCAAAAGTAACTAGGTATCTTCTGAGATCCACCACAACACATATGACATGTATCATACATCGGGTATTATACCTCAAGCCATCACAACCCATACACCAAGCAAGGAACCTCAATCCATCACATTCTATACATGTTATACCTATATTAGTACTTAGAAAACTATATCCAAAATACATGTGTGTGAAATAACCACAAGACATTACAGTCCTCGACCCACATATATGGGGAAGAACTAATAGTCATGCATACCAGCATAGGTAACTACCAAGAGAAGAGAGTTTGGTCAATAGAGGGAGTCATTCATCCATCCTCCCACCAGGATATTGAGAAAAATAGCCACAGGGCTCTGAATCCTTAGTGTGTTAATTTACCTAATCAACAGGGTGAAGTAGTGTATAAAAACACAAAAATCGCATCATATAATATAGCTCACAACCACACTATGGGCATAAAATAGTCTCAAACTCAATTGCAGTGAACGTCTCTCAGACTCCTAGCTACCACTACTAAGACTAAATATCCTATAAGCACACAACTATTTAAAGTTCTACATTAAGTTATTTTATTTTTTTCATCAATTAAACATTATGATAACTATTTATTAATCATTAATTAATCAATTAAATTTTCCACATTACATTAAAATAGAATTATAAAAATTTACATGCCCTTCGGGCATAGATAAAATGATTCCATTACTTCTTATAATTATAACCTCAACATTGCATCTCAGAAAGCTCTATCCTTATGGGAAAAACATTTATTCATTTTTTAACATAATTATTATCCTTATTACCATGGTTATATGAAAAAGTCCTATGATCCCAAAAAAAATCATTCAAGCACATCTGTCTACCTCAATAAGTGGGGAAAAGAAACTAGATAAACAAACAACATGGTCGTTGTCTAATCAATAGATTCAAACAAGAATCTAGATTTCATATCAATGTGTAAGCCCAACTTGAACACATTATGTCATCTATTCCAACCTCCCCAACAACCACATGCATTTCTTGATGCATCTCATCATTACAATCATCAACTGGTACCACAACAATCAGGTTTCCCCAACCCACATACCACAACATCCCTCCAGGATCAGCCATCCCAGGCTCACATCACATCTTGGCCTCCTCACCCCATATCACAAGTCTCATATCTAGATCACATCCCAATAAGTAGGAAAAAAACATAAAAATTGGGATATTTCCTCTAAATCAAGGCATTTATCCTTTACAGATGTTGATCCCTCACAACTCCAAAGTATAAGGCACTTATCCTTTATAGGTAAGAGGGAAATTACATATCTATAAAGGCATTAGATTTTATCACAAAATTGATTCTTATTCAATATTAAATTAACTGATTCCTTATCAAAGTTTCTAACTAATGGAAACCTGTGCCGAAAGAAATTGTAATATGTCACAAATTAATTAAACAATTAATTTAACAACCATTTAGTTATTTTATCAATGAGAATCATAATTCTTTATTTCTATTAACCAATTCAATTAAACATGTATACTTGCAATAACTGATTATCATCAAATTAAAATGACAAACAGATACATTAAACAAGCCTCCTTAATCTTTTATCCAATTAATTATCAATTAATTCTCACTTCAAGTTATTTAACAATTTCCATCAAGAACAACATGTTAATATATGCAAGTAATAGATACCACACTATCTAGAAAATAAATAGGTAATCCATTATCACAGTATAAAACAACATCAACATGCGATAGATAATAATTATTTTATATTATTCACGTAATTTTTAGGTTAATTTCATTGTAATCCAATGGGATAAATCTAGATATCTCTACATTTTCATATAAATAAACACAGAAGCAATGAATATCCTACCTCAAAAGGGTGTCAATGTTCTTTGGATGAGAATAAACCACACAAAGGATATTTGATCACCCCACCCACAAGAACTTCATCCATATGAGGATGTCTCGGAACCAAGATAATCCCATTTGAAACATAGAAGATCATCTGTTGTCACATGGAACAAATAAAGGGAGGAAAAAGAGATCAAATTGGAAGAAAATGCTAGAAACCAAAGAAAAAAAAAATACTTGGATAAACTAGAGTCACCAAAGATCAAATCTGGAAGCCCAAAGATTGATTCCCATTGAAGGGATCTGCAAAACACTAAAGAGGGGGGCTGCCGGGTCTCCAAAAATGAGAGGGAGAACCACTGTATCCATAGGGTTATGAATAACCTGAGTGGTTGAAAATTCTTAAAACAACACTATAGTGAGAAATTACATGACATGTAATTGCCTTTCAAATCTCATAATCCTTAGGGTTTAGTTTCTGTTGAAAAATTCATCGCCTCTTTATTTTATATATTTTTATAACCTTGATTCATTACACGTCATGATGCCGACTTTCACATCATGTAACTCTTTACAATGTGAAATCCATCCTTTCTTCCATCTCTTAGCATCAAAAATCCTCCAAACTTCCTCCGGCCCTCCTCTAAGAATATGGATCTTTAAAAATGTAGAAAGGGTTGATCCATGTAGATCCAATCCCTTATTGGGATATTGAGGGATATTCATGTAAAATTAATGGACTTTGATAGTTAATTATAAACCATCATAAAAAATTATTTTATCCCAATTTAATGGGTTATGTCCTTAATAATTAAGTATCAATTACCATTCTAGTATGGTCTATAAATAATTTTTGTGGAAGAGAGGGTCGAAAAAATATATAAATCCTTGTAATTAGAATAAAATAATGTAGAGTCAAATCCATAAGTTTCAATGTATAAAGATATTTATTTAAGTTATAATTTTATTTATCCAGATCTGTGATAAGTTCATATTTCAAATATTCTAAAATAAATGAAAATTGAATTTTTTGGGATGTTTTGGGCTCAATCGAGTCTCAATCAGCATAAAAATATTCATTATCAAAATCTCATTTCAGCTCATGTTCCACTTCCATTTTAGAATTTAATTGAGAAGGTTGTGTGCACCCATTTCTATCTTTTAGGTTTCAGTTTTGGAGAGAAATGAAATACCTTGTGTCTTTTATTCATCCCGGCACTGTGAAAAATTGCGTCATTGAAGGGATTTTTCAACTTCATCTGATATCAATATGAATGAACATATTGGTAATATGTTATTCATATTTAAAACAAGGTCATAACTTACTCAGAAAACCAAAATTGATCTTTGATAATTTTTTCAAACATTCCTTTCCCTATTAAGCTCAACATTGTAACAAAACCACAACGATAGTTCATCTTCATTCTAAGGTCCCATGAGGATTCACTGCCTAAAAATATTAATATGTAAACCCACTGAATGAAAATGAATTCAAATCCTAATCAAAATAATCCATAAATATTCAAATTGAACAAGAATAGTTAAAAATTATCCCAAAACAATTTTTTATAAATTCAACATGAGACTTTGAAAAAAAATTAATTTGGACATCTGAAATAGTTTCAATTGATTTATTAGAAATATATTTTAATTAAACAGAACAAAAAAACACATTGTTTATTATTAAAAATATATGAATATAAAAATATTAAATGTTAAATAATTAAATACTAATGACATATAACCTCTTTGAAATTTTCAAAGAATAATATCTTCAACACAAATTCTAAATTTATCATGAAATCATCTTTTTACATTCATTTAGGCACATAAAATCATAAAATAATTACTGAATGTATTTATGAAACATACACAAAAATATGGACACATCAATGACTTAATAGAGGGAAGGGGGATCCCAGAAGCTCCATATCTTCTTGTAAATCCTTCTCTTCCTCCACCTTTAACCCTTAAAATCTTTTGAGAACATTAATTTAATTTTTAAATATTTATTTCTTCCCTAGAATGTCCCATGAAATCTATGATATAGCCTTCCCTAAAAACCACTAATTCTATATTTTATTTTGAATGTATTTTTAATTGTATATTTTGATTGATATTATTCATTATAATCCACACAGATGACTATGATTGGGTTGCATGAATGCTAGTTTAGAAATGTAGAGCTTCAACATGATGAAAATTTTAACCTTACGACCTCTGTTTGAGACATTATTTTATTAATATTTAAAAATTCATGAACCTTATGAAGTCCCTTGATAATAATTATGATGTGCATTGAAATGTGAAAAAATTTTAAAAAAAACTTATGATATTCTTGAAAGTATTACTAAAATCCCAAAAGTCATACAAAATCACATAAAATCCATAAAAACTCTTGAAAATTCTTATGGTATTTAATTTTTGGAAATGTAAAAGGTCTTATGAATCCCAACAAGGGTCTTATGAACATCAAGGAAGTATTAAAAATGAAATTTCTTATGAGCTCCTATCTCTTTGTCACTTCCAACCACAGATCAGAATTCTTGTGGATTAAATGACTTATCTGAATTTCACTTCACACCCACACCCATGACTTTTTTACTACAAAACATTACAATAAGAAGAAATTAATAGTTTTTCATCCAATTATTGTAGAAAATAAATAAATCAATTAAATGCATATTTTTCCCATTTTAATAAATATTAATAAATTCAAACAAATCAACAGTTTTATTGCAACTTACTAAATTAATAAATTTTAGGGAATTAATTTAATTGAATAAAAAAAAATATAATTAATTTATTGAATCATCCACCTCACCAACATGTGAAATGATCAAACCCATAAGCACTCTCTGTGCATTCCTCTACAATGAACCCAAGGCTTCATAGTCATTACATGGCCTACTATACGATAACTAACTACCCACAGTTCACTCTAAAATCACTTGGCATTTATCCACACCTTGCATAACCTAATCCAAACACTTTGTCATCACCATATACAATTCCATCACAAACCAAACCTAAAACCAAAAAGGCTAAGCATCCCACTGATCTTGCACTCTAAACATGACCATGACACAAAAAGTTATCTAAGACCTATGGATCTCAACATCTATAGGAAAACCACTTGGATTTATATACCCTCTTAATGACATCAACTCATTAAGGAATCTCATGCATATTCAGAACCATATCTCAAGCATACCCCACCTACACCAATACGCCAGATTTGAAATCCTCTAATGAAACCAACCCATAAATGTTTTGTGTACATTATTTAAAACACAGGGAACATATTTAAAACATTAAATAAAATCCCATGATAAGATCCATATTACTTTCCATCAAATAACATGTGGTCAAACTGATTAGAATTCAACAAAAATTTAATATATAAAAACACCACAGTAGTTGTTTTTGACATGTTAAATAGATGGATCCCTCCATCATCACCAAAATAAACCACAAAAAATTACATGAATTTCATAATAATATTATGGTTAAAATATTTTCAATTTATGAACCACTATTGGCACTCTGATCCAAGTGTGAAACAATAAATAATGATCTCAAATAAAAACATCATACTTTAATAAACATCTCAATATAAGCATCAAAAACCATAAATAAAAATCCCATAATATTAGAAATATGAACTTCTCAGAAAACATATTTTCATGAATCACCAAATTGAGGTCCATCACAAGATACAACGTATTCTAATCCTCAATTACTAGTCACTAATTATTTAGAAAAATTAAATAATTATCTAGTATAACTTTATAATTCCCTAGTGAAATTCGCTTGAGTGGCACTCTATCTGAGTCACCACATGATCTCATGCATGAATCCCCATATGAAAGAGGTTGTTGAATATAGACAATGAAATAAACTATTCATTAGAGATACTATAACTTTAATATCATAACCATAAATAATAGTAAATAACAATATATTATAAATAAATTATAATCAGGGAATGAATATGAAATTATACCCATGGAAAGACATAATAAAATATATATATATATATATACACTCATTCCATATCAAATGTATCATGAATTTATGCACAAGAATAGATTTCCCATCAGGTTGATCACTTATGAAACTGAAATTAGTATAAAATGAATGGAAAAAAGATATTCTACTACAAACATTCAGTCTCATTTCAATATCATATACAATTACTGTTGAGATTATCTAGCTTGATCCATTGTTAAACTTTTTCTCTACCAATATACCAAGCATAAAGTTTGCATGTGCACCACACAATTGGTGTAGGTTGTAAGAAATATATATTTTTAGGGTCTCAACAAGTAACCATAATATACATCATTATATACATGTATATGAAAGTGTAAAATAATTTAAAAAATATATACGACATACAAGATTGTGCATGTTGAGTCAATTAATAACAAACTTATTTGTTTTTAAGATCACAATACACTTCATATGGATTGGATTTAACATGAAACTTGTTTTTAATATATTTAATGTTCTAAAATGAATTTATGATAAGTGAACTTATAAATTAATTCAGAAGTTTTCTGAAAATTGGGTGATATGATGTTTAAAAATATATTAATTTAATCATATTTATGAGAACTATAGTAATACTGGAATAACAACCTTAGAATATGAAGAGTAAAGATAATTATATCAATTTATGATGATGAAGATTTCAGTGTTTTTATAAATAATACCAGATAAATATTAATTCAAATGATGTATTTTGTTA
Source organism: Viscum album (assembly GCA_963277665.1). Taxonomy (NCBI): domain Eukaryota; kingdom Viridiplantae; phylum Streptophyta; class Magnoliopsida; order Santalales; family Viscaceae; genus Viscum; species Viscum album. The sequence continues at coordinate 476,533,312 of OY728164.1, read as the reverse complement.
TAATGATATCTATAAATGGATCCTCATCATTATGGAAAATAATACATGAATTTATATGATGTTTCTAAAGTATCAGGTTATTTTAAAGCTTTCAATTTTGATACCTTACAATTGATTCTGATCAATGAAAATTTTCTTTTTGATCATTTAAGTTATGAGTTACCATTTTGTGATGTTTTAAAATATCATAGTTTATCTCTTGTAAAAAAAATTACCGATCATCTAGATCAAGGGATTCCATTAATGAATATAGAGTTATAGTTTCTGAAGCATGCAACCATTGCGTTATTCAAGGGATTATAGGGATAGAAATAAAGAAACTTCAATCTTCTATATCAAGGGATTGTAGGGATAGGAAGTCATAGCACCTATTAATGGGCTTATGATGAGGGATTCCAAGGATATAAAGACATATTTTCTGATAAGTATAAAATTAGACATACCTTAGGATAGGTATAAAATTGAGGATACCTCTCGATAGGGATAAAATAATGGACTCCTAAAGTCAGTTTTATTTACTTCCTTGCCACATAAGGTTAAAGTAAGTTGGTTTTACATTATCCTTTTAAAGATTTTTCTAATAGTGATTTAACACTCTATTCAATGTATTAATATTTTATTCAACTATTTTTATTAATTTCGTTTGATATGTTGGTAAATTTCATATATAATTTATTTTCATTTCTTTTATAGTTGTACTCTAATAGTTTTTCACTCATTAGAAGATCATATTTCCAATCAGTATAAAACACGAGGGAGCTAGAAAATTATATGTCACTTTAATACTATAATCACCCCAACAGGTAGTGTTTCTTCCTAACATATCCATAACAGCATCATACCAACACTTCATAGCAATGAATTTTTCTACAATGTCACATCCTAGCCTCCTTTTTAAAAAAAATTATTTGTGTGTTGAATTTATAATTTTTGTTTCTCTATTATGTTTCGATACACTAGATTTATAATAAATGATAATTATATTGATGATAATAATATTGAATGATATTAATTATAATATTTTTATAATTAATTTAATTAAATAATAATAAAGAGAGGAAGAAGTCCCTAAAATCAGTTCTTCTACCCTTTTCATATCCTCTCATCGTGCATAGATTCCACAACCAAGGAGGACACCACCTCCTCTTTACCTTCAATCACGACTATTTCCCTATTATAATACCCTCACCCTCACCCAGCCATGATGAACTCCCCCTGAGTTCGTCCCTCTTATTCCACACATAACCTGAATATTGAACGTCTCCACCTCTACCTTTTCTCTTTTATCCAAAGAATTTTCATTTCACCATAATTATTGGTCAAACCTTCAAGGTAAGACCTCCTCTTCCTTATACGTTCACTATTACTTCATTTTCCCCTCTTTATCATTGTGATTTGGTTTAGTTGAACCCTAGGTAGTGTTTCAATCAAATTTTTACTTATAGTTCATGGTTTTAAGGGCCATGTAGGTTATTACTTCCCTTTTCAGAATATTCCAATGGAGATAACACATTTTGGACAATCTTGAGATTATTACCAGTAGAATTTACCCATTTTATAACATTTATTCGTCAAGCTATTTATTTCAGGAGTGTAAAATTTCTATTTTAATTATTTAATAGAATTATTAAATATTTTGATTTATTTTCCAAAAATAAAAATGGAATTATTTGTAGTTTTCTTGGATATCAAAGGGTTTATCCTACTTTTTAAATGAATGGATTAGATCTGGTTTCAAGTATATTGGATGTCAAATTTCCCAATTAGCCCTTAAAATGGTATTTATGATTATCAGTGACTATTTGGGTTTCTAAGTTGAATTCTCAAAGACATTTACTTGTAATTTTAAGTGAAACTTGTAATTACAAGTCTTGATAAATTGTTTAAAGGGTTATTTTGATTAAATTTTTTGTTTATAAATGAATTTTCTCTTTTTGGATCCTAAAGGAAATCAAGAATCATTTTTTCATCTTTTAAGGTGTTTTTTAAAATGAGGAGAAATATATAAATGGATTTAAAGTGGGTGGCTTCATGAAAATGATATGTTCTCTATCCTTTAATTATGTATCATATAAATTGGTTTCTAAAAATCTATTTTAAAAACGATCTATCATTTATTAAATGGGGTGAATTTGGTTTTATTTTTGAAATGTATTTTTCACTTTGGTATTTTAGATGAAAATGGATTTCAAATCATGTCTCACACAGTTAAAAAGGTTGCATGATTATGTAAATATGAAATTCCCTTTAAATGATTTCAGTTGTGAAAAATGGAAATCCAAGTGTGTTCATTATTTAGGTATGAACACACTATTGGGAGTGTACTCTTACCCTCTAAGACCATTTTCCTATGGTAATGTGTACACTAAGTGGGATAATATTGTTGAGGTAGTGAGACACTCTTAGGATTAAGCTATTCCCTGCTATGATCATTTTTCTAGGGTAATTTGAGAACTATATAGCCTTTGATCATAAAAATTATGAGAGTATCCTTGATAATGATTACATAATACACCCTCGGACCAATTTTTTTAAATCTATTTTTTGAAATGGTTTGATTAATTATGATTTTAAATATTTTTTATATGTAAATGCTTAAAAATTACTATAAAAGTGTGGATTTACATATTTTATATCAAATTGTGAAAAAAAAAATCATATTTTACTTTTTATTAAAACATAATAATTTTTTTTAGGAATGTGTGATTGATAAAATGCCTATTAAATGATTGGTTTTCAGGAATCTTTGAACACTATGTAAATGATATCCATGTAATGTGTTTCTTGAAATAGATTTAGTTTGTTTATTTTAATAAATTCAGTTTATGAAAGGTTTTTTATACTTTTATTGAATATATCTAAAACCTTTTTCTAAGTACTATATTTAAAACTAGATTAAAAATAGATTTTTGATTAAAGGTTTTGTATATTTAAAGGTGAGTGGTGGCCTACTGGATATTATTATTCTCATTCTAATTTTATCATTTTTGTTTCAATGTATTAGTTGCACTCCTGACCACTCTTAGAGTGTTGAATGTTTTGGGGATTCATGGTTAGTAATTTTGGTTTATCACATTCGGCTTGTGGATCCTTTTACATGATTATTTAGGAAAAGCCTTTACTTTTTTAGAACATTCAAATTGTATCCCTTTAAATTATTTATTTACTACTTTTATTTATTTTTATTTGGATATTGTATTATTTATGTGGAGATTATTTGATTTTGGAGCTAAAAATGTTTAGGGAGCTTGGGGGTGAGCAGAGTTATGCGGGATAAGCAAGGGTGTTTTGAAGGTGAGGTGGGGGATTAGTTTATTTTTTCTTCTATTTATATATTCTTGTTTATTTTATTTTTTTAATGTTATATTTAATTTTTGGTGTGGTTTTCCAACCCATGGATGGGTCATGTTGTATTTCTGTAGAATTATATTGTATATTAACTCTAATTTAAGTATGAAATCATTCACATTATTTAGATTAGAATCCGTAGTTTCTATTTCTATCTTTTAGGGATCAATAATGGACTTCAGGACAGGGGAAGATTGTTATAGGCACCAATTATGGCGGCATTGTCAGCCAATTTTCTACAATTAGTATCATAGGAAGTTTAATCTTGTTATTTTGGATGTATTTAAGATTCATGTTAGGTTTTTGGAACTCATAACATAGTTTATGGTTTGGTTACTGATCACCACCTCATATGATGAAACTTCGGCTTCCATGGGATGTTAGGTTTTGAATTTGTAAAATTAGAATTTTATTATATTATTTTGATTTATTTAAATTTTATTTAAATTTTATTGATTTATGTGAATGTTTTTATGTGTTTTATTTTAAAATGAAAATGGGATTTCAATTGGTGTCATGGGGTGAGCTTACATGGCCTTGAAAACCAAGTGGATCCTGAGTGCATGATTTTGTATGGCTTATAGTGGTAGATTAATGATTTATGAATGGATTTATATCCAATGTTTCCAATTAATATATTGTTTTTTAGTCCATATTTGGATACTTTCGTTAATTTGTACTATAAATTTGAATTTTGGTTAGATTATTACTAATAGTAGAACTAATATTAAAAATCTTGTTTTCAAAAAAAGAAATGATTTCATTTTTAAAACATATGATGGTATTTAAAGTAAATATTTGGGATTTGAAAAAGGAATTTTTTTAAATGTTAAAGTGGTTTTTGTAATGAATAATGTGGTTTTTTCTAAAAACAAACCAAAATGGATTCAGTTTTTTGTACCTCATGAAGTAATTTCAATGTGTACTTATCGGGTTTAAAAGAATCAAAGTTTATGTTTTTTTCAAGGAAACTATTTCAAACATTTTATTAAATGGTGAAGGTTCTCAAAAATGATTTTGAACTTTTTGATGTGATGCTAATGGTATTTTAAGAAAATTGGTTTATCTCCCATTAAGAGTTCTGAAAAAATGATTGATTTTAACATAGAATTATAAAACAAATTTCAAGTGCGGTTTTTAAATATTATAAATGTCCTTTTAATGCGTTGAAGTAGTTTTGAAATTATAATTTTAATTTTAATTTAAAACATGAAAATTTATAAAGGGTTGGTCACTTGTAAAAAGTTTTTTTAAAGAATTTGGTTTCAATATAGAATTTGGGAAATGCTTTAAAAACATGGTTCATGTTTAAAAATGAGTAAATAATTTCATAAAAAAAACCAGTAAAATGTTTTTTTAAATATAGGGTGGTTTCTTATGATGTTTGGATATGTGTTTGGTTAGATTTTTGGTTGATATTTTACATATGCCATCATTAGAGATTTTATTTGTGGTGTAACTTTATTTGGGGTTATTTTTTGATTATTTAGTTTTTTATAATAACTAAATTTATGTAAGTGATGAAGTAGGTTCTTATAAAAAATGTGTTTTTATTGAAATGAGGGATTTTGGTTTGTTTTCAGGATATAAATGGGTTTTCATAAATTTTTTCAAAATAAAATTATTCTGTAATGGATTTTGGAAAAGAATTTATTTTTGAAATCAATTTGGGTTGTTTTGAAAATGAAAATTAATTTTATATGTGATGACTTAAAAGTGTTTGATTTTATAAATGAGGTGAGATTTTTTCAAAGGAGGTGAAGATATTTTCATAGTGTAGCTTCTTCCTTGAATACAGTTTCCAAATTTAAAATTGGATTTTTGGAATTTTAAAGAAATTGGGGTTCTATTTATAATGTATTTTTTTTTATGGGATTATGTTTGTTGGGTTGTTCTATGGTTTTTAGATTTATTATTTTTATGTTTGGAAAGTTTCAATTGTTTTGTCTCGTATGCTATTCTAATTTGAGTATGCCCTAGAAAAGTATCAACGGAAGGATGGAATTCTCTTCCTTGAAGTGTGCCCTAGTTTGAGTCAATATTTAGTTTGGATATGTTTCTTTTAGTAGATTTATGAAAAATTTTGGGTAGTCCTTGGAACTTGTCTTCATAAGGGTTTTATTTGTTGAAATATTTTAGTTGATCTATGTTTGATTTTGTCTCTTACATTTCTTATGACATGGGTAATTGTTTATTATTTGGTTCTTAATCGGTTCAACCTGAAATTGTTTGATATTTTTGAGGTGGTATCAATTTGAGTTATCCTATGGATTATTTTTTGTTTATATATTTATATCAATGATTATTTGGGTAACAATCTATTGGTATTTATTTTTGGGGAGTTTTAGAGAAGTTGTGGATTTGAGGTGATGTCAATGGGCATAGTTCTTTGAATGTATTTTGTTTCTATTGGGTGAGTTGTAATTTATTAGGATGATCATTCCTCTATTACTATCCATCTTTCACTTTTGGTGAAATTTGATATTTTTTACGGATTGTAGATTTTTAATGGTTGTAAATATGAAATCTTGAGTCTGTGTTGGGAAATATGGGAGTTGGGGTTGGTTTCCATAATGTTTTATTAGATTCAATATGAACCAATATTCTAAAAGAGAAGTACCAGGTTTCTCTTACATAACACAAGGATAGACTATGTGTTTCTTATTAATTCATGGTTGTATTTTAGGAATCCCCAATTGTTTATCATCGTTCCCTTTCTAAATCTCTATTGGTTTTTTGATAGAGATGGTAACCATCCTGGGAATCCCAGTCTAATATTTGTCAATCATGGTTAATTTGAGGTATCTTTTTGTGATTAATAGTTTTTTTCATCATGAGTTGAGTAATTTAGGAATCATTATATAGATAATAATGAAACCCAGTTTTGATATCTCTTTTGAGCCATTCCATCCATTGTCGAGTTTCTTCCATTATTAGTTTTTTGGTAGATATTATCTATTTTAGGAAGAATTGATGTATTAGTTCAATTATAATATGGTTTGGAGTCCACCATATCTTATATGGATTTTATTTTTTGTTGGTCTAGTTTAAGACCATTCAAGAACCTATTTTAATAAGAGAAATCTTTATTTTCCATGGAGGTCTAAAGGTTCAACAGGAGTTGAAATGAGTTTAGTGGTTGATTTAGATCTATTTGTGTCATGGAATTACTTGATTTCAAATTTGATCCTTGTTTGAAGAATTTGAGTCCAATACATTCTATTTATATCACTGTTCTACCAAGGATTTATAATGGTAGAAAACATTATGGTGTGGATAATTGTCACTTATTTACTCCCCATTTATTTAAATTATTTATTTGTGGGTTTTTTTAATTTTAGTTTATCTTTTTTAATTTAGGATATTTTAAATTGATAATAAATAATGATAATAATGATTTTTATAATATTAAATGATATTAGTTATAATATTTTTATAATTAATGTTATCAAATAATAATAAAGAGATAAATATGACCGTAAAATCAGGTCTCCTCCCCAACCCTCTCCTCTCACCGCATAAGGCTGCTGCACCCAAGGAGGAAACTACCTCCTCTACTCTATAAAACATCAAAATTTCCATTTTATCTTAACATATCCATCACCCAACCATGACACACTCTTCCTAGTTGAGTCCCTCTTATCTCATACCTAGATCCAACTAATACCCTAAAGTCACATGACTCCTCCACCGATTCCCTTTTTACAATGGATTTTTTTATCAAGACTTAAGAATGATTCCTGGTCAAACCTTCAAGGAAGATACTCATATTCCTCCTTTACCTCTTATTTTTATTTCCCCTTTTTATCATTGAAATTTGGTTTGGCCAAAATCTAGGTAGGGTTTCAGTTTTATATTGAATTCGGGTTCATGATTTTAGGGCTTGTATGAGCCATTCCCTCCTTATTTGGGTGCCTTCCATTGGAGGAAACACATTCTGGTCCATATTCCAATGATTACAAGTAGTTTTTTCCCATGTATTAACATTTAGTCCTATAAATATTTATTTTTTGGGTATTAAATTCTTGTTTAAAATATTTAATAGTATTATCAATTATGTTTATTTCTTTACTAAAAACAAAAATGGATTTAATTGTGGTTTTCATGGATAAAAATGATTTCCATATTTTTCAAATAATGGATTGAATATGGTTTCAAGTTTATTTCTTTTAATATTACCTAATTACCCCTTTAAAATGTAATTTATGATTATCAATGATGCTTTGGGTTACAACATTGAATTTTTAAATATACTTACTTGGAATTTCAAGTGAAACATGTAATTCCAAGACATGATAAATTTCAAAAAGGGTTGTTTTAATTAAAATACATGGTTTATAAATTCATTAAACCTATTTGGGTCATGAGATAAATTTATAATACTTAATTTCATCTTTTAGAGTGTTATATAAAATTAGGAGGAATCCCTAAATTTATTTCAAGTGGGTTTCTTCGTGAAAAGGATTTATTTTCAAGGCATTGATTTATTGTTCATTTAAATTTGTTTCTATAAGTACATTTAAGGCATAATCTATGTTTTGGTGAAATGTGGTGTCTTTTTTTATGTTTATGAAATTGATTTTACAGATTGGAATTGTTGATGAAAATGGATCTCAAAGCATGTTTAACACGGATGCGAAGGTTGTGTGATTATCTACAAGTGAAATTATCTTTGAATGATTTTGGTTATGAAAAATGGTAATTAAATTGTTGTAATTTTTAAGTATGGGAGAAATTATAAATAGTGGTCTCTTACCCCTTGGCCTATTTTCATAGGGTAATGTGTTCACCAGGGGGCATGATATTTTTGAGGTAGGCAGACACTCTAGTGATTGAATGTTTTCCCCATCAGCTCATTGTATTATGGTAATGTGTGAAATGGGTTTCATTTAATCATATAAATCTTGAAAAGATACTATATAACTCATACCTAATATACACTAAGACCAATTTACATGTTTCTATGTTTTGAAATGGTTTGACAAACTATGATTTTAAAATGGGTTTATTTGGAAATTTTTATAAATTATTATAAAATGGGTAGATTTAAATGTTTTATATCAAATTATGAAAAACTACATTTCATGGATTACTTTTTATGAAATGATATCAGTTGGTTTATTTATTCCTACTTTATAAATTGCTTGTGAAATGATTTATTTTCATACATTTCTCCAAACTATGTAAAATGATCATTATGACATGTGTTTCTTAAAATGAATATGGTTAATTTATTTTATTAAATACGGTTTAGCAATTTTTTTTTAATATTTTTAAATAAATATTAAAAACATTATTTAAAGGTATTTTATTTTAAACTATCTTTAAAATGGGTCTTTAAATGAAGGTTATTCGTGTGGAAAGGTTAGTGGTGGCCTCTTATGAATTTTTATGCTCACACCTATTTTATTATTTTATTTTTAGTGTTATGGTTCAACTCTTGAGAACTCGTGGGGTGTTTATTGTTTTTAGGGTTTGAGGATAGAAATATTTATTTATTGCATTTAGTTTGTTGTTCATTATAAATTATTTTTAATAACCCACCTTTACATATTTACAATGTGTAATGTATGGTCTTTTAAATATATTTTTTTACTGATTTTAGTAATAGTTACTAGTGGATTGTATTATTTATGTGGATATTTAATGATTTTGGAGTTACAACATGTTGAGGGGGATTGGGGGTATGTTAGATAAGTGGGGGACTTAGGAGGTGAGCTAAGGTATTATTTTATTTCTAATTCTATTTATATCATCTTATTTATTATATTTATTGTATCAGTTGTTTTGTTTATAACACGGACATCCGAACCATGGATGAGCCATTTCTTTTTTTGAATTATGTTGTTTATTAACTCTAATTTAATGTTGAATTTATTCCAATTATTTATATATTATTCCCTAATTATTATTACCGGCCTATGAGGGTTATGAACTTCATTCAATCTAGTGGAACATTGGTTTGGGCATGGTTTCTTATGGTTCCCCTATCTTGAACCGAATCTGGTTTCCATTAAAACTAGCACCCGACCCAGTCTATGACAAGGCCCCAAGGGCGTTCCCTATCCCTATGAGCTGGAACAAGTTCTCTGGTATGATAAACAGTGGTTTTGGAATGGTTTACCCGAGTTAGGATACATAATACATCCAATAATAGTAAGTACACTGAATCTGAAAATTACCAACCAAAAAACCATTAAATAAAATTCAAAACTGAATAAAAAGTTTTAAACATGAATCAAGAGGTCCAAAAATAAAAAAGTATCAGAAAAAACATCCCATGGACCACCACAAGATAAGGTTTCATCACCCATGATCCGTCTCCACAACACCGCATCATGAAAGGAAACTAACAACCCGAGTTGTCGTCTCCAAAGGCATTTCCCTTACTTAAATCAAACATGATCAAGTCCAATTAAACCGAAAGGTTTAATTTGGGTGTTATCCTAATCCTAATAGGATACCACACAAACATTCTTTTTTACAAGTAGTATAAGATAAAAAAAACTTGCAAGTTTTTTTTAACAAGGAATGGTAGCAACAATTTCTGATGTGAAACTTTTAATGGAAAATAGTTTTCAATAGTTAACATTAAAGAATGAATAAATTTAAATAATAAATTTAAGCTACTTAATTTTCCATCTAATCACTCTATAATACAAAGTTAAATACCAAATAGTCAATGAGCACTAGTCATGGTAACACCCACTAGGCACTAGTTAACTTTGCGACCAAGGTACCTCACATATCAATGTAAAAGTAACCAAATAAAATATATTTTCTCATGCATGAGACACTAGTAGGGAACATACCCATATCCTAGTGGTCCCAAATCATCATCCTTATAGTTTTTTAAGTGTTTTCAATGTCAAACTTTCTAAGTGACATAGGGACAAAACCACTCTAGATCACTAACATACTAGTACATGTCCACCCACCAAGATACCCAGGTTTCCCTCTTTGTGCTAAAACAAGTTACACATGCTATAAAAGTCATTTACATATAAAAATACTAGTTGCAATCATACACACTGAAAAAAGTATCTAAACATGCCTTTAATCGTGCACATAACTCAAATAAACACTTTGAATTTCAATAAAAAAATCACAAAGTATAACAAAACATTGCACATAAAATGAACTTAAAACCACTATTTTAAAAAATATATACATAAAAACAATACACAAAAATAGAATTGGTAGCACTAAAATATTTTAATAAAACCATTCCACGAATTTTAGAACAACCCCACTTGGTTTAACATTGATTGCAGATGAAAAACACCCATTTCACACAAAAATTAAATTTAAAAATCAACCGCTTAAAAAATTATACCAAAAATAGTTTTCACAGCTGACACAATGAAAGAGGAACATGATAAAAATATAAATCTTGTAATATAACTCATTATATAATGCTTACACATGTAATCACCTACCAAATGTGTCAAAACCCTCTAATCCTTGTGTGAAACATCAATCGCACCACCGCCACACCATAACAGAGTGAAAATTGACATAATACCACACGATTGGACCAAGAAACTCAAAAAAACCTATGTGTGAATACCTAGATTATGGAAATTTGGATCTTTAAGAAAAGTGGGAGAACCCATATGGAAATGGAAATAACTAAGAAGGAAACTAACTTACAAGAGAAACTTTGAAGAAATAACCCCAAATACACCAATAGTTGAAAATAAAAGCTATAAAAATTAAAGGGAGGTTTGAATAAGGATGATGAGGTTAAGTGGGGACTAAAATAGGATAAAATGAGTATAAAATGAATGGTTTATGAAAGAAACAATTTCCCTTTGTAAATCTGGAAAATTGGAGAAACCTTGTGTAAATTCACCCAAATCCACAATGAAGATAAGCTCCAAAGTGGGAAAATGGATCATGGGTTTTTGTTTAGGTTTTTTGGGCTCGAGTGAGAGGAGGAATGACCAAAAAATGTTAAAAATGAATGAGATATAAAATAAAAAAATTATTTCCTTAGATATGGAAATGGGCCCATAGGTTGGCCCATTTCCTGAATAAATCACCCAAATACACCACGATTATGAGTTCCTAGGGGATCCAAATAGATATGGTGGTTTTAATAGGTCATGGGAGGCCATGTAGGAAGTTTAATGGGTGAAAAATGTTGAAAAATGAAGGAGTTATAAAAGAAAAAAATTTGTTTTTAAATTTGGAAATTGGCTCACAATTTGACCCAAATCTTGAAAAACCACCCTTTTCTCCAAAAAAAACTTGAGAAACCCCTAAAAATAAAATAATAGAACGTAAATGAAAAATATCTTTAAAATAAGTCATGTATGTGACAATTATCTCCACTATAAACACTTTCCTCCCTCAAAAAGTCATATTGAAGCCTGATTAGATAAGAGAAACAAAAACCGCTCTTCCACCCCAGACTTCCACTCCCATGTCTCATGATAATCAGTCCAATGATTCCATAAGACATGAACCATATTAATAGTATTACCTAAATCAATTTTTCTCAGGATTCCACAATACCCACTTGCCACTCAACCACAGACAGATCTGGTTCCAACTCTAACTATTCACAACTCAAAACATGGTACGGGCCGAGATTGTATATATTTAGCTTAGAGATGTGAAACACATCATGGATCGATGTAAATTGAATGGTAAAAGATAACCGGTATTCCACCTTACCAATCCTATCAATGATTTAAAAATTTCTCACATACCTTGGTGTTATCTTCCCTTGCTTAACAAGAGGGTGATGACCAAAGTGAGGTGACACTTTCAAGAACAGTTGGTCACCTATGGAAAAATCCAAATCTCAACACTTGTGATCATCATAAGCCTTGTGTTGACTCTAGGATGTAAAAAACCATTGTATAATCAACTAAACCTTGTCTGATGTGTTCTTTAAAATACTCAGTCCAAGAAGTGAGGTCTCACCCACCTATACCCAACACAAAGGAGATTGACACGGTCGACCATAAAGTGGCTGAAACGGGGCCATCTTGATTGAATATTGGAAGATATTGTTATAGGAAAAATCTACCAATACAAAATGGAAAGCCCATGGACCAACGAAATAAAACACACATGCTTGAATGATGTCTTCTAGAATCTGATTAGCCCACTCAGTCTGACCATCTATTTGAGGTTGGTATGTCGTACTCAACTTAATCTGCGACCCCAATACCTTTGGAATGACACTCCAAAACTGAGAGATAAAACAAGGTTCCTTAGATGAAATGATGGCTAAAGGAACCCCATGTAGCCTCACAACTTCCTTCATATAAAACTAGCCCAATTACTCCACTTTGGTCGAATCTTTGATTAGAAGGAAATAAGCATATCTGGTTAGATGATCAATCACCACCCAGATATCATTCTTTCCCCAAAGAATATGAGGCAATCCAACTATGAAATCCATTTTAACCTATTCCAACTTTTAGGTAGTAATGGGTAATAGCTGAAGCAAACCATATTACCTTTGATGCTCTACTTTCTCCTACTAACAAGTGTAGCATATCAATATGAAGTCATCTATGTCTTGTCTCATGACTGGCCGCCAAAAATAGCAAAGAACATCATAATACATCTTGGTGGAACCATGATGGACATTCCACTAAGGATAGTGGATATCCTACATCACTACCTTCCAAAAAGACAAAAAAAACACTAATATGACCTTCAATCACAAGACACACATGGGGGACAAAGACCAATCAGAAGACGTCTCCCCACCATGAAGATATTTCCTCAACTTCTGACATAGCTCATCATCGGGCTTATCATGCTGAATTAGCTTCACAAGAGAAGGGGTAAACTAAACACTTTCCACGAATTAACCTCCATTGTGATCCTTGGTCTCCAAAAGCATCTGAGAAAAGAGCCCCCTCATAGTCCACTCATCACTCGAGGTAAGGACTCCATGTTACCCTTCCCCAAGGTGCAGATGATATCAAAGTTGAACCCCTACAAGTACTCGATCCAATGCCACTGCCTTAGTTTAAGATCTTTTTGTGAGAAGATGTAGGCTAAGTTCTTGTGATCAGAATAGACCAAAAACTTCTCCCCAAAGAAGTAAGGACGTCATGTATTCAAAGAATGCATCATAGATGCTAGCTCCAAGTCGTGGGTCAGGTAATTCATTTCATGTGGTCTAAGTTAGTGGGAGCCATATTCCACCACGTGAACATCCTACATAAGCATGCACCTGAGACCCATACGTAAAGCATTAAAATACACCACATATCACTTTCCAGATTCTGGTAAGATCAACACAAGGGGGTAGTCAACCGCCGCTTCAGATCCTCAAAGGATGGCTAACATTCTGAGGCCCAAACAAACTTCACCCCCTTTTGGGTGAGTGTAGTCATGGGTGACGAAAGCTGATAAAAATCCCAAACAAACCACCTTTAGTATTATGCCATGTTGAAGAAACTCATGATCTCAAACATGTTCTCCGGCTGCTCCCAGGACATCACTACACTAATCTTCTCAAGATCCACCAAAACTCCCTACCCTGAGATCACACACCCAAGAAACTTCACCTCCCTGGTCCATAATATGCACTTGGATAGCTCTGTATAAATGTAGTTATCCTGCAAAGTTCCCAACATGATCCAAAAATGATGCTCATGCTCCTCCATAGATTCAGAGTAAACCAGGATGTCTTCCATGAATACCAAGAAAAAAGAGTTGAGATATTGGTGAAACACCATATTCTGGAGTTCCATAAAGACCACTAGATCATTTTTTTATCCAAACGGCATGACCAAGTATTCAAAGTGGTCGTACCTACTTCAAAAGGCCGTCTTTGGGATATATTCCTCTTTTACCTTTATTTGGTGGTAACCTGAATGAATGTCTATTTTAGAAAACTACTTTTCCTCTTCAATTGATTAAGTAATTCATTTATTTTTGGAAAGGATATTTTTTCTTAATGTTTACCTTGATCAGCTTCCAATAATTAATAAACAACCGAAGGGATCCATCAGCCTTCTTCTCAAATAGAACAGGAGTGGCCCAAGGAGAGTTTCTCGAGTGAATGGATCATTTGGATTCTAAATCGCCCAAAAATATCATTAATTTCCTCATCTTGGTTGGGGCCATATGATATGAAGAAAATGATATCGTTTGTGTTCTAGGTGCCAAATATATTGAGAAATACACATCCCATTTTGGGGGAAATCTAGAAATAGAATCTAGAAATACCTCTAGGAACTCATCCACTACATGGGGTAACCCACCCTCAGAACCATGACCATAATCCTCTAGAGTGAGTGATGAAAAATGGAAGACAAAATTTCCAAACTCTAGGAGTGTAGGTCTTGTACGACCCGACTGAGGATTCTATTCCCCATGAAAAACTAGAGGTTCTCCATCAGGATTTTTGAAACACACCCACCGCCTATAGAAATCGATGTGCGCTTGAAAGATCACCATCAAATCCTTGCCAATGATTATGTCAAAAAGGTCCATATCGAGGACTAGGATCTCCCAATCCTTCTCAAACCTAGATAAAGTAAGTGGACACGATGGGAACCTAAGACCTTGCTCCCTATTTTTACCCATCGACGTCACGAACTCCATCGCAATAGATAACAACTCAGTTGGAAAATTTAGCATACTCACAAAACAAGAAGAGATAAATGAAACAGAAGCTCCAGCATCAAAAATAGAAGTAGCTATAGAAGATGAAATCAAGATAGTACCTCAAAATTTCAAAAGTCTCGCATCTAATCTTGCTGGTTCCTACTCCGCAGTATGAAGATTCCTACTCTATGCCTGATAATAGACACTCACATGTGGCTTTTTCCTGAACTAGATCTACCCAGAAGATGATCTGGCCCAACTGATATGGAAACCAAACTAAGATACCCTCATCCTCAATGGCTCTGATTGATCTAGAACCCCCGGGAAGCACTGATCATTCCCCACTCTAGAGTGGACGTTCCATCCTACAAAAAATCTACAAGTGTCATATACCTCCACATTGATAGTAGGGATTTAGATGAGATGTTCATGTTATTCAGGTGTGCCCTGACCTCCCATAATAGTGGCACATAATAGGCCTTGAATCATAAGAAACTGAAGAAAACTAACTGGAAGTTTGTCCTAAACTGTTACCTCCCTTCTTTCCCTTCTCTCCTCTCTTCCTTTTATTCTCAGATGAATTTCCACTTCCCATCACTAACACTTCTCTAGATAAACCATACCTCCCCTTGCAGTAAATCTCTACCATACAAGCCTGATCAACCACCTTAGCATAAGTCTTCAACATGAACAAGAAGACATGGGAATAGATCTCTGGTCGTAAACCCCTCTCGAACTTCTGAGACTTAATCTTCTCATTAAAGACCATTTTTGGATCATATCAGACCAGCTTAGTAAAAAGGTTGGTATAATCCATTACTAAAATGTCCCCCTAAACCATCTCCATAAACTCATAGGATCTAGAATATTCCAAGACTTCAGGGCTGTACTAGTTTTTGAAGGTAACCTTGAAGTAATTCCATATGATATGTTCATGATTCCTATCTTGATGCATTGATTCACACCACATGTGGTTGGAACCCTCTAATAGAAAAGTGTAACACTTCAACCTATCCTCATCAGGTGTGTCAAAAAACTTGAACATTCACTCGATCATCTCAACCCACTCCCTTGCTTCCTGGGGTTATGTGCTACCTTCAAAAATAGGAGTCTAGTTCTTTAGGAACTCCTAGTCTTTTTCCTTCCTAGGAATAGACTCCTCTTACCTAGATAGAGCAGGAGTGGGAACTACTCTTTTTCCTATGGCTTAGACATCCCTGACCATAGCTTCTACCATCCTTTGATCAATCGATGAGGGAGAACTCTATTCGGCATCCTCCCGTGGATGCATGGGAGATTTTTGGGGAGGCATGTTGCTACACAAGGAAACAGTCACAAAATAAATCATCATTATAACAATTAAGAATAATTTCAGCAATTATATCAAATACAAATGCGTCATACAAATCGCAAGAATGAAATAAACAACCACTTCACTCCCACCTGATGTCTAAGTACAGTCTTCAACCCACACATCCCACCTGGAATATAAGTCAAACAAATAATCCCAACATCCCATGGTGACTCAAGATTTGTCACGAGTGGTACTGCCTAAGAACCCTAATCATATTTAAAACTCCATGGATCGATAGTCCTAACTCTTGTCTAACCAGACTCACCCCAAAATAATAATATGACCCAAAAAGATAAATCTTCCTTTAATACCATTTTAACATGAACTGAATCTGGTATCCATTAAAACTAGAACCTGACAGGGTCTAGGGCAAGGAATTAAGGGTGTTACCTATCCCTAAGGGCTAGAACAAGTGTCCAGGTATGATAAAAAAATGTTTTGGTAATATTTTACTCGAGTTAGGATACATAATACATCTAATAACAATAAGTAAACTCAATCATAAAATTACCAACAAAAAAATTATTAATTAAAATTTAGAACATGACACAAGAGGTAAAAAACTGAAAAATTATTAGAAAAGATAGCCCAAGGACCACCACATGATAAGGTTTCATCACCCACGAGTCATCTCCACAATATTTCACCATGGAAGGAAACTAACAACTTGAGCTTCCGTCTCCAAAGGACTTACCCTTACCTGAATCAAACATGATCAAGTCTACTTACATCCAATGGTATATATAGGGTGTAATCCTAATCCCAATAATATACCACCCAAATATTCCATGTGACAATAATTTTAAGATTAAAAAAAACTTTTAAGTTTTTATAAACAAGGACTGGTAGTAACAATTTCTAAATTAAAACATTTAATGGAAAATAGTTTTCATGGGTTAACATTAAAGAATTAGTAAATTTAAATAAAAAATGTAATATACTGCCATTTACATCCAAACACTCCATAATAAAATGGAAAATACCAAATATTCAACAAGTACTTGTCACAGGAACACCCTTAGGTACTAGTTAACCGTGGGCCCCGGGTACCTTGTATCTCTGTGTAAAAGTAACCAAATTAAATATTTTTTCTTGTGAATGATCCACTAGTAGGTAACATACCTATAACCTAGTGGTACCCAATCATCATCCTTATAGTTTTGTTAGTGTTTTTAATGTCAAAATTCCTATGTAAAATAGAGACAAAACCACTCTAGACCACTAGCATACTAGTACACATCCACACACCTAGATACTCAGGTTTCCCTCTTTGTTATCAAATAATTTATATGTGCTATAAAATTTCATTTACATTAAAAAATACCTTTTATGGTCATACACACTCAATATAGTAGCAAAAAATTCCTTTTTCCTTTCGCATAACTCAAATAAATACATAGAATTTCCATAAAACAATTTCACATAGTATAACAAAACATTGTACATAAAATCAACTTAAAACCCATATTTTAAAACCAAATGCATACCAATAATACACCAAAACATAATTGGCAGCACAAAAACATTTTAATAAAACCATTCTATTAATTTTAGAACAACCCCAATTGGTGAAACAAATATTACACATGAAAAACACCCATTTTCACACAAAAATGACATTTAAAAATCAATCACTTAACAAATGCTACCAAAAATAGTTTTTTCACCTAAAAAATGAAATATGAACATTCTAAAAATATAAATAATGAATTCTAAATAATTATAGAGTGCTTACACATGTAATCACCTAAAAAATGTGTAAAAACCCTTAAATCCTTTTGAGAAACTTCAATCGCAGCAGCACCGCGCCACAAGGGAGTGAAATCGAACCTAAAACCGCAATATTAGACCAAGAAACTCAAAAAACAATCCCAGGTACGAATCCCTAGATTTTGGACATTTGTAGATTTAAGAAAAGTGGAATGAACCTTAAGTAAATGGATGAAACCAAGAAGGAAACTCACTTATTTGGGAAACGTTGATGAAATCACCCCAAATACACCAATAGTTGAATCTATATGCAACCAAAATTGAAATTGATGTTCTAATAAGGCCTAGGAGGTAAATTGGGGACTGAAATGGTGTAAAGAGAGTAAAAAAAGAATGATTTATAAAAAGAAACAAATCCCCTTTTCAAATCTGGATGATTTGAGAAACCTTGAGGAAAATCTCCCAAATTCATGATTAATATGAGCTCTAAAGAGGTAAAATGGAACATGGGGGTTTGAGTAGGGTTTTTTGAGAGATAGGTTTAATTTACAAAAAAAATTTAAAAGATGATTGAGGTATAAAAGAAAGAATTTATTTCCTTAAATCTAGAAATGAGCTCATAGTTTGGACCAATGCCTGAATAAATCGCCCAAATCCACCATCATTATGAGTTCATAAAGGTTATAAACGGATATGGTGGTTTGAATAGGTTAGTGGAGGACACTTGGGAAGTGTAATGGGTGAAAAATGATGAAAAATTAAGGGTTTATAAAAGAAATAATTTTTGTTTTTAAAGATGGTAATGGGCCCATGGTTTGGTCTAAATCATAAAGAAACCACCCTTTTCTCCAAAAATTCCTAGGAAACCCCCTGAAAATAGCAACAATAGAAAGTGCATGAAAAATAAATTTAAAATAATTCATATATGTGACATCCCCAGGCTAGTTTGTTACATACATGTTTTTATAATTTTCTTATTTTAACTTATACTAGTATTTATGAGTTATTATTCTTTGCTAGTTTACCAAAAAATCCCATTTTTGTTTCTAACACCAAATATGTTGTAGAATAAATTTTATTTTTGTTTTTTTAGGGTAGGTATTTTTATTTTAACTATTTAAAATTAAAATTCAAGAATACCACCTATATTTTTAATAGAAAATTATGAATATTGGTGTGATTGTATGAAATATTTTAGCATTAAAACTATTTTTGATAATTTTCCCACGAATACTATACATTATAAAGTTTCAAATAAAGATTTTTTCATTTTTCTAATGAAGAAAACCCATAATTTCAAGAAAATCACAAAGTGTGGAACACTCTATTATATTAAGTGACAAGAAATATCTATAGTTAGATATCATTTTGTTAAATGGAAAATGGAATTTGTAAGAAATTATAGGTTACAAATTTTAGAAATTCCAAAAGTGTTATAAAATCATCAATATTTATTAAGAGAATATTATCAAGCTTTTGATTTCCAACCTGGTGAAATAGTGACTCAAATGCATCATCAGTTTATGACCATTGTGACAAGTTTACCATATTGGGTGATAAATAATTTACAAAAAAGAATCTCATTGAATTAATTATTGATATTTTTTCAAGGGAGTTGGAGTTGAAGAGAAAAACTATTGATGATAATAAACAGCAGACTAAGTTTACTCGTAATGAAATTATTTCTACTTTAATTAAATATGAAATCATATTGAAGATATTTATTGAAAAAAATAAAAAGAATAATTATGTTTCCATTTCATATACTTCTATAAATTATACATCTGGAACATTTAATTCTTGTTATAATTTTTCCAAATCTCATACTTTGAAAAATAAATATAGGCATTTATTTCAAAGTTGTTTATATGAAAATGAGAATGAACTTTCTCAACTTTCTAGAAGAATGAACAGGATTTTCAGAAATAATAATAGAAATATATTACAAGAAGGAGTTTTGAGATGTTATTTTCTATAAATATAATATGTTTGTTCATATTGATTCTAACTATTCATTGAATGATAGTGGAAGTGAAAGCCAAAAATAATCTTTATATTCAGACATTCTGAAGGATAAAAATGATTCATAGAAAAGGTAACCATGGAATATTTGAAAAAATTAACTTTATATTATAAATTTAATTATATTTTTTATGACAATTATTCAACCACAATAGATGATGAAAGATATGAACAACCAGGTGAAGAAAATGTAAATTCATTAAATGATTAGGATATAATTCTTAATTTTGTATAAGTGGTAAGATATGTAAATGTTTTGAAAACGGAAAATAAAAAATTTTACAAAATAATATGATTATACATAGTAAATTCTTACTAATGATAATAAAACAATTTTATTGTAAAATTTTGAAGCATTTAAACTTTCATAAAAATTGGATTCTAAGTCTAATTATAATTCAAATTCATAATATTATAATGTGATTGTTAAACTTAAATCCAAACTCAGAATTTTAAAGAAACTTTTGTCTAATTTTACTTCTAGTAAACATTTTTTTTTCAAATGTATACATAACTGTAACCCTCAAGAAATTTTAATAGAATAGGATTTCTGTCAGATAAATCTCATTTCTAATCAAATTACTTTATACATAATATGGAAACCATTTTCACTAAATTTCTAATGAGAGGTCATTGATGAAAATATCATTCTTCAAATGGAGTTCAATATTTTGGTTTACATAGTGATTTTCTTTATGATGAATTGTCCTGTTTTCATTATTAAATATTTAGGTAGTCTTGGGTTCCAAAAAAAATTATTTTCTACATAATCAGACCCAAGAATGTTTGGGTACCAAGAACATATTTTTATTCTTTTCAAGGAAAGTGGATGATTACCAACATCCAAAAGAAATATTACATTGAAAATATTTTTTCTTAAAACATGAATAGATAAAAATCCATGTTATTTAATCTAAAAACTTTGAATAGAGTATGAGCTACTTTTGGAGACAACACACATGGTGAAATAAAAAAATAGTTATATTTATTTTCTTAAAAAAGTACAATTTCTAATTTTGTGTATGTGTTAAGACTTCAGTGTAACCTTATTATCATTAGTCAACTATATGATGAGTGATATGTTGTGAATTTTAGGAATGATAAATATACTATTCAATATTAAAAATCCACTCTCATTGTTTCTTCCAATAGTAATGATAATGTTTATACACATGAAATAAAATAATTTAGACAAAATAATATACCTTGCTTAAGTAAAACTCTATATTTATATTGGTTGTGTAATATAATAATATTATAATCTAACTTCTAGAAATTAGCTAAATTTTATAGGAAATGAATCGTTAGACAACTACCTATACTTATGTTTAAATCTTCCATATTCCATAATCCTTTTCAATAAGGTAATAAACAGAAGTCTATTTTTAAACCAAAATGTGAAGTCTCAATATCCAAATATTGAAAATTAGTTAACATGGATTTATTTTTTCTTATAAGAACTATAAGTATTGGTGTAAAACACTATGTGAATGTATTAGATAATGATTAAAATATATTTACATGGGTATATTTAATCACAAAAAAATCACTTTCCAATCTAAAAAAAAATTTGTCTCTTAAAAATGAGAAAAATTTACCACTGATTATTGTCTGGAGTGATCATAATGGTAAGTCCATGACCTCTAATTTTGAATTTTTTTGTAGTGAGAAAGTTATTAAATAAAAATTTTCAAAAAAAAACACCTCGAAAAATGGGGTAGTGTACAAATAAATTGAATTAATGAGTTGATTAATAAAACTTCTGTTTAGTGAAAATTCCATTTCTATAAATTTTTGTTATGAGACAGCATGTACTTATTACCATAATATAAATAAAAATTCAGTTTAGAAATTTATTAGAAAAATATATATTAATTTTTTACTAGAATAAAACCAAAACATTATTACTTCATATTATTTGGATGTAAATTATTCATCATATATACTAATGACCAACTTCATTAATTTTATCCTAAGGATGCTGAATGAATTTTCTGTACTTATTAAAAACTAGTAAGGCCTATAAAATCTTAATAAATGAACATATTATTCTTAAGAAACTGTTCATGTAATGATTAATTAAATTGACCCTTTTTTTCTTGAAAAATGTATAGAAGTTAATCATGTAGATGATATTTTTGAAAATATTCATATATGCTTATCGGAAGTCGGTTCACATCCATTAGTAGTAAACCCTCTAGTAGTACCTTTATAAAATTTAAAATATCTAGAAAATGATTCTATAGAAGATTTATATTTAATATTTTAGGATGAACAAACCACTTTACCTAAAAATTAATCAATATTTAGGAATCATCCCACTTATAATATCATTGGAGACGTAAAACAACTTTTCAAAAGTATAAGTTTTTGAATAAATAAATGTAAGAATCATGTAATCATATCTTAATTAAAACTGAAATGGTAGATGATTCTTTTGGTAATGAATTTTAGATAAGGGCTATATAGGAGGATAAAAATCAATTCTAATATAATCATGTTTGGAATTTGGATGATCAATCATAATAACTTTAATTGATTATAATAAAATGGGTTTTTAGAAATAACTGCAATGAGAATGGATGTATTTTAAGGAATAAGGAAATAATTTTTGAAAAGGGTTAATTTCAAGAAGAACTCATAGACTATGATGAGACTTCTTAACCAGTATTTATACATTAATATATCAGTATCTTACTAGCCTTTTCAACACATCTAAATTTAACTTTATTTCAAATGGATGTGAAATTTTATTTTCTAAACATATGTGTTTAAGAGGAATTTTATATTGAAAAAACACTAGTTTTAATAATTTTAAATTTCCATATAAAATATTAAAACAAACCAAAGTACTCTATCAACTTAAACATGAACCAATATATTAGTATGATATAATTATGAAATTTTAACTTCAAAATAAATTTTTAATGAAAATAATGATTCAAATATTTTTATAAAAAAAGGTTTCAAAAGATACTATCATTGATAAAATTTATGTTACTGGATTATTTTTAGCTAAACATTAAAATCTATTTCCAATGGTTTTTTTAAAATAATGAATTTTATATTAGAATTATGGGAGGATAGAATTTCTTTCTTGGTTTTCAAATAACTTAAAAACGGAAGGAAATATTATCACACAAAATAAATATATTATAGACTTAATCAAATTTGTTGGTTTTGCAACACTCCAGGTATAAGTGCTATGATATATTATTCTATAAATCTTGTTCTAGGTAAAAATAAGAAACTAATTGATTAAAAAAATTACTTATTTATGATCATAAGTTTAATTTATCTTATATAAAATTTACTAGACATTATGTTTTTAGTATGTTTTTGTGAGAGATTCCAAGATAATACAAATAAATCACATCTTTACATGATAAAAATAATTTTTCATTACCATAAAGGTACCTAAAAAATGGTTTATTTTATTCTTTTATAAATGAATTTTTACTTAAAAGATACTCAGATTATAACTTTGAAGGCTTTATATGGGATAGGAAGAGTACATCCAAGATAAGTAATTTTTTAGGAGAAGCTTGATTTTCTTGGTCTAATAAGAAGAAACACCCAATATCATAATTCTACACTAAATTTGAATATGTATCATCTGGAACATATTGTGAACAAGTGTTGTGGATGAAACAAAAACTCTTAGATTTTGGTTTGATGTTTACACAAATTCCAATCCTCTATAACAATATGAGTCTGATTTATTTTTCTATGAACCCATTACATCACTCATTCAAAAAGAACATTAATGTAATAAACCATTTCCATAGGGATCACACACAAAAGGTTATATTACTCATAACATTATTCAAACAAATCATCTTTATGATATTTTTAAAGGACCATTAAATTTTGATAGATTTAGATTGATCAAACCGTTTTTGGGAATGATCAACATAAAATTACCTTTGATACACTTCTTGTTTAACATATCTCTTTAAATTGAAAAACTACTAAAGAAATGGGGGTAACACTTTTAATAAATTATAATTAATTTTTTATATTACTTTTATTAGATTTAATTTCAATTGATGATATATGGTAATTCAACTTAATAATTCTAACTTAACATTGAAATTTCTATAAGAATATGAGAATTCTCTTTAGTTTGTTGTTAAGAACAAATTTTTTTATGGAAGTTGAAAAACATTAAGTTAAATTTTTCATGGATCCATATTTTAAATAGGATGATCATCTATGAATTTGAAGATAAATTATTACAGGTTTAGAAAAATTGAGATTTTTATTTAAGTGTAATTTTTTAAAATGGTGGAAAATAATTCTTTCCCTACCAAGAGGAATTTATAATTGTTTTAAAGGGGGATATCTAATAATAGTTTTTTTACTTGTACTATTTGTATATAATAATATTTTTGAATGTTTTGGAGGAAATAAATGGTTTTATAAGAACTAAAAGGGTGCTTTCATTATATAATTTAGCATATCTTATCAATTTTTACAATTTGAATTATTCTTTTAAAAAAGTTGGTGATTGTTGATTCAATGAATCACTTTCATATTCTATTTTGAAAATAAAAATACACTAAATATAAATTGGATTTATCATGAAAGTTTTGTTTAGTTATATTTGGTGTGAATAAATTAATTTCTAATTCATTAGATTTTAAATTACTTAATAAATTTTCTAAAAAACGATTGATATGATGTTTCACAATATATTAATTTCATCAGATGTATAATTATTATAGAGGTTCTATAATGAATCTATCACAATATAAAGAGTTATGGTATGTTCTTCATTAGATTTTGGTGAATCATCTGATGTAGTTACAATTTATCTTTAATAAAACAAAATTTAATCATTTCTCTTTGTTATAAAAAAGATCTATAAATCTTGTTTCATCTTCATAGAAAATATGATGTGACGTTACCTGATGCTTAATAATTCTCTAAGTATCTTGAAGGTTTAAATTTCTAGTTTCAATTAAAGATATTCTAGTCTATGTAAATTCTCATTCAGGTAATCTTAGTGAATATCTATTATTGTGTGAGGTTTTCCGAACAAAATATCTTAGTTTTTATCCTATAATTGTTGTGTTACCAATTTTCAAGACCGATGGATTTTGTTAAGGAAAATAGAGCATTCAATTTATGAATTGTATAACCAACATGCAAGTTGAAGGGATTATTATGATAAAACAACAGATCATATAATCATCTGGATCAATGGCTTCTAAGGACAGTAAGATATAGAACTGACCAATTAGTTTGAGTTAGGGGATTGTAATGATAGAAAGAAAAACTTTCTAATATGTATAAAATATGGGAGACATTACAATAGGTATAAAATTATATAGATCTTATGATATATATATATAATCAGGGATAACAGTAGTCAAGTTTATATAATTCTTTAACACTTAAGGTAAAAGTGATTTGGTTTTATAATATCCATTTTAGGAGTGTTCAAATTTCTATTTGACACTCTATGTATTTTATTTATACTTTTTTCTCCAATGTTTTATTAACATCCTCAATGGTTTTTGAATTCTGAATAGAATTTATTTTCACTGATTTTATAGTTATAATTTAATAGTTTTTAACTATATCAAATATCATATTTATGATCAATATAAAACAAACAAGAGAATAAAAATTATAAGTTTATTTTTACACTAAAATTTATCTCCCTCTTATATTTTTCTTCCTAACATTCCCATAATAATATTGTACTAACTATTCACTAGGTCATCATGTGGTAACCATGATACCATTACATATAACCCTAAACAGCTCAACTAAATCTAGATAAATAAGTCACCTCATGAAAAATATCCAAACTCATACCCTATAAAAAAGGTTGGGTTTCAATGAACAATATAACCTCTATCCTCTCATCCAAGATAAGGCTCATACTAACCTTAACCAAATCAAACCAAGTCTTGACCTCTGAGTTCTCACTCAGGGTAGGTCCTCAACCATGTCACAAATTAAGCATCATACCGCCACTTCCTCCATTATGGTGAGGTCTCATAGATAATATGTACTACATATCACAACACATCTAATACCTTCTCCCTCTTACTCAGGATGAGGCCTCACCCGATATAGAATGCCTCCACCCTCTCAATGAGTGTGAGATATCATACACAGGATCATACCACATATCATAACACCATTATCTCATATAGGATGAGGTCTCATAAAATTTCAAACACAAAATTTCATATCATCACACTCTCAATTAGGGTGAGGTCTCATACTGGGCTATGTTCTCCACCATCTCAGTCAGGGCAGACCTATAATATAATTCTATTACATTTAACCATTTACTCGGTTTATGTGCATATATCAACCCCAACATCATCCTTATTACTCAAGTCATTCCCCTCAAAACATATATAAACCTATATGTAAACAATGACTCATATAGTCAGTCATTAGATCATTACTATATCTCCATTCCCTATACCTAAATAACAACCCATCACTTATCACTCACAACTTAGCCCTATATATTAAAGCACATCCCATCACAAATATAACCTCATATGATAGAATAATAAAACAATAATCATACATGGAACACCGTTATGTTGAACCCATTTGTATTCCCATCTCACTTGTGAGGGAATCCACTAGTTTATGAATACCTACCTTAGGCAAAAAACATTGATGCAAACCCATATCCTACACCTCGTGTGTTTTGATATCATGTAGGCCTCTCCAAAACCTATCCCAAAAATGGCAGTCTAACTCCATTATAATTATCACATCAACATCTCATTAGTGGTCCCCACTAACCATTACAAACCCATTCCCATAAGTCGCTTTGGAAAGTCATTAATATTCATCTGAGACAATTTCCATAACCAAACTTTGGTCCAAACTCAAATCACCTATAATAGATATCTCAAGAACGTCATCTTGAGAAATTCTTCCATATCACGCCATAATAATCCCAAAAGTACAATATCAATTCACATAATGAAAAGAGGCCACTAAACACCCTTAAGGGTTTATTCTCAACCATAACAAGCATGCATATACATCTCACCCATCACTAATAGGCCTAATCACCTTTTATTATGAATATAGACCTGGGATTTATAACATAGGCTACCAAAATCATATTATAGCCTCAAGGCCTAATTTTGTCCTCTCATAAGTTCAACTAACATACTCACACCCTTGGATACACTGTCACTTGGAAATTATAATTCCCTCTATACAAAATAGATCACTCATTCCAAGCCCAAGGGGAAATCAAACCCCAAATTTTTCAACTTTGGTCACTCTCAGTCCCTACCCACTTTATGCAAACCCAAACCACATAAAAACAATACTAATTGGTCAAAAAATCATATGATTGAGTATTATATTGATCACCTAACCCCATAAAAGAGTTATTATCTATATCTCATTCCCTCTAAGCCTTGAGTGAGCCCAAACCAAGTCAAAGAAATATCTCGAGCCTCTATCTCAAGGAAAAATTCTCAAATAATTAATTAAAAGAAATTATAATTAATTATTAAATTTAATAAAATTAGGAAGAATAACCAAGCAGACTATAAAGATACTCATAAGGATAAAATTATGACCAAAGAATAGAGGAAGATCCACTACGCACTCTTGACATCACTCTGAGAAAAATCCCTATCATATTGAACCTAGTCACTCTCTAATTTAATCAAATTAAAAAACCTAAATAAAATAACATTGTGATATAACATAAACAAAAAAGTAAAATATATCATGAATTTATCATTATTAAACACCCTTCATTTACTATAGGTTATATCCCCTTCTTTTAGGTTGATTCTACCTTGATTTAGAGGAATCATTACTCAAACCCTAGCATGGAGGAACCAGAAACTAGGAAAAAAAAGAAAAGGAAGGTGGAGTAGTTCATATCTCTAAAATGTTGCGAATAAAAAGACCAATCCACAATAGGTAGAATGATAATGGGGGAGGGAAGAAGAGTCAGGGGTAAACCCCCTGGTGATTCCTCAGCTAGGGGAAGAACACCCTCGAATGGGGTTCTAGTAGAAGAGTATATAAATGAACCTTATAACACAACTAAAAAATCACCCAAAACCCACTGAGTACTATATTATACACCACTAGGTAACTACTAGTCCATTGGCCACCCAATATAGTCTTACTAGCCACCTGGAATGACCCACGGGTCTATAGCCCCACTACCTCAACTATAAGATATTTGGCGTCTCTCTACTTGGTACACGATTGTAACTAAAGAAATTTTTTAATTTTATCAATAGCCAATCATTACCTATAACACCTCAATTTCCTAGTAATGATCCCAAAAAAATGAAAACACATCTAAACACACCTCCTAGAGTAAATAAGAAGATGGATATAATAAAGAGGAAGATATAATTTATGTGGAAACACTAAAGAAGTTAAAATTTAGGATAGATATTTTAGTAAAATTGGAGAAAATATAAATCTTTATAGTGAATTTTTTTTTCTAAATCCATTAATGATTCATTCAATAAATCACTTGATAAATCAATAGAAAAATACATTATTGATATTTAAGGGGAATTTACATAAATGATGTAAAATATAAATGAAATATTTGAAGCTAGTGATAAGATTATTTAGATTATCATATGGATTCTAATTTTTAATAATAAAGAGGTAAATTCCCTTAAGGTGAATTTGGTTGATTCATGAAATTCTTTTAAGATCAATAAAATTATGTTTAAAAATTCTATCAACAATGTTTGTGAAATATTTAAGTCAATGGGAGAATTTAGAAATTCTAAAAATAATCTTTTATTTTTATATAGTTCCAAAAAATCCCATTTTAAATATTCAATCATGAAAAACAACTAGTTTTATAGTAAAACATAAATTGAATAATGTAGTTTCATCACCTAATAATTTGAAAATTATTAATTATAAAGTCAATGTTAGTTTTCAAAATTATAAAATCTATGATGTTGGGGAGAAGAAAAATAATGAGGATAATAATAAAGGAAAATATAAGGTGACGTATAATGATCCTACAAATGAGAAATTTGAAAATAAACTGATGTATTTAAAATTAAATATCACAAAAAATGTGTAAAATTTAATGAATATATCTATTACTTATGGTGATTTCACTTTAAAGTAAGGTGTTGCTATTATGGTGTTTTTGGGAACAAAGGATGAATTTTTTTGTATAATCTCCCACCCCATCAATCAAATAGATTCAATGATTTGAGGGTATTCAACCTAGAATTCTTAATGGAATTCCAAGACAACATCCAAATGATAATGTATAAGTGAATAACTCATTTAATTTTATTAAGTATGATTGTGGATGGTTTTATCCACTCAAACACACTACCAATAGGTGTCTTATAAAAATATGATAGTATTTAAAGTGGATGTAAAATTCAAAATCAATCAATATGAATAATAATAAAGAGTAAAAGATAGTAGTTGTGGTCACTTACAATAATATAAAATGTGATAGGTCTTGGTCATTTAGTAGTGGTTCATCTCCATAGAATATTGGAAAGAAAAATATCTTAAAAAATATCCCATGTTACGAAGGAGGGGTTATTACTTTTAATAATGATGGATTACTCATTGTTAAAGGTGTTAGTTTCAACAAAACTAGTGAGAATAAAAATTAATTGAATACTATATCATTTTCAATGGGATAA
Organism: Viscum album; assembly: GCA_963277665.1. Taxonomy (NCBI): domain Eukaryota; kingdom Viridiplantae; phylum Streptophyta; class Magnoliopsida; order Santalales; family Viscaceae; genus Viscum; species Viscum album. The sequence goes on along the minus strand of OY728164.1, from coordinate 476,503,630 downwards.
AGTACAATTTCATGGGTTTTTATTAGCATTGTGATAATAGGAATGAGGTGATATTTTTCAAGGATCAATATGTGAGATGAAGGCCGATGAATGAATCAATATTGATTAAGTGATATCTATATTAGATATCCAATGATGATGTCAATTTATTAATGATCATAATAATGGAAAAAGATTTATTTCATAGGAAACTTATCCATTTAGGGAAAATGATAATATCTAAGATTACCAATCATAAAGTTCTAAGAAATTAATTGAAGTTTAATCATGATAGGATCAAAAATTGTGACACATGTCACAATGGAAAATGGTGAAAACAAATCGTAAGGTGGTGAAGAAAAATATAAATAAACATTTCGAGTTGATACCCTAATATTTATGTTTTTGGATGAGGTTTAAATCAACATATATAGATAATAAATCATTATTTTTATTAATTATTTTACTCATACGACTTATGTCTACTTTATGTTGAGTAAATCAAAAACTCTTGAGTGATTAAAATATATTTGAAGGAGATATTAGAATCAAATGATATGTGATATCAAAATGTTTTGATCTAATATTATATCTGAATATAAATAAAAATAATTAAAAGAATATATTAAGAATAATTTTTTAATACATGAATATAATTCTCTATACACACCGTAAAAATTGAGTTAGTAAATAGAAGAATATAAATTTTGTGGAAATGGGGAGAACAAATATTATTTAATTATAACACTTGAAAATTATTTTCAAGGTAAGCTAAAATAGCAGTTATTTATATATTTTATCAGTGTTTACTATGAAAAAATTAAATAAAAACATCATATAAGAATATTTTTGAAAAAAAATCCAAAAATGATGTTCTTAAAGAAATTATATAGCCTTTTTTTACTTCAAGATCAATGGAATTAACTTGGGAATGTTTCATGATAGATCTAATGAAGGAATATTTATGTGATACACACCCATGTAAATGAGTTATTAGTGTTATAATAATAATATGAGAAAAATCATTGAAAAAAATGATGTCATTATATTTGAAAAACAAAAAGATAAAAATTTGAACATCACTTTTTATTAATGATAAAGTTAAGGAATATCTGGGAGAAAACATTCAAGAACATGGGAACATTCTAGTTCCACAAGAAAATTATTAAGACTCTCATGGTGATTCTTAAATTTATAGTAATGGATATATCCTTTGGTATGGATAAAATATATTCTAAAGAAATATAAATAATGTATAAGATGATATAATTCTTATAGACAAAAACAAGGATATTCAAACACAGTTAATTTTTATAAATTTAAACCATACTCACTTTCATTTAAAGTTAAGACATAGAATTTTTTATAGTAATTTAAACATGAAGATTGGATAACTATGATGGAAGAAGAGAAATATAAAATTTATAACAATAACACTTAGTAATTGGTTTCACATCCCAAATACAATAACTTGATAAAGTCAAATTGGATTTTAAGAAATAATCTGAATGATAAATGAAAAGTAGTATGTAACAAAACATGTATTATTTTCATGGGATTATCTTGAACTGATGGAATTGATTTTGATGATAATTTTTCTCATGTGACAAGGATTGAAATAATTTTTACATTTATTTCAATTTTTTATCAACATATTTATTTGAATTATGAAAATAAGGCAATTTTTATAAATATTGAACTTCAGGAAGGAGTCTGCATTGAAAACCCTGATGGTTTTATCCCTTATAGTGATAGTAGTTGAATTTTAAAGTTAAATCAGATTTTTATTGGATGAAACAGTCACCCAAATCATTTTATCCAAATCTAGATAATATATTATAGATTATTTATTAAAAATAAATGTATATTAAAATAAAAATATAAAATTAGATGAAAACAACTCACTCATTATGATTGTATATGTTAATGATATATTTTTTTGTGAAAAAAAATTGAAACCTATAAGCACTTTACTTTATAAATAAAGAAAACCTTTAAGATATCTTGATCAATGAGATGGTGATATTTTTGGGTTTCTATGTGATAAATATATTAGGTTCTATATTTCTTACTCTATATAAATATTCATGTGATGTTTTGAATACTTTTATCAAGGAATAATAAATATAGGTCTATATTAATATATCACTTGGGGTAATTTTTTATATGGTTACCCAAATATCACTTACAAAAATATTACATTTATTTAGATGAATATTTAATACGTCTCACAATAAATCATGCCAAAGACTCATAAATTTTAGTGTCTTTAGATACTAGATATATAATCTACTTATTTCATGAAATATATTCCACATATCAAAGAAATTAATTTTCACTTATTACCCTTATTATACATATAATACTTACAATCATTCTCCATAACTTGGGGAAATTCCAACAAAATAATGGGTGAGATCAAATGCTCAGTAAGTGTAATCAAGGGAGATATCAATTGATGATCATAATTAAGCATAATATAATCATAAGGATTTTATAACATGATTATAACTTAAAATAACATACCCAATAAGTCATAGATAGTAAATAATGAGTTAGGGAATAAATATTTTCCATAAAAAACGATTCATAATAGTGTGGAATCATCAATAATTAAACATGATATATGAGAGCATATCATAACCATAAGAAATAAGTTTTTGGAATACACATAAGTATATAAAATAATTTCCTTATTCAAATATAACTACCATGACTATCATAGTGTATATAGTCCCATAGTGTATTTGTTTTACTCCCCATTCCCTTAAACATGGTGGATAGAGTCCCATAGCGGATTGGGTCCACTCCTCATTCCCATAAACATAGTGGATAGAAATTCATAGTGGATTTGGTTCAATAACCCTTATATTTCATATTATAACAAGAGATATCAAGATTTTTGAAATGAATTTTAGGGATACAAAACTTTAGGGCCAACCATAACATAATTAAAACCATATATATGTGTTCCATAAGATCATTCAAGAATTCATCATTTCACAAAAACATAATTAACCCATGGGAATGAAATGGGTTTTATAAAAGCATCCTTAAAATATCATCATCATAAACCATCCAAAGAAATAAATTGGATGGTATCATAATATCAAATCCCTAGTAAATTATAAAAATCTATAAAGGATGTTAACATGGATGAAAAATTCTTTCAAAAAATCATTAGAAACATTCTCTAAAAAACAAGAAGAAATATCATTCAATTTTTGTAACTTTTAAAAACTAAAAATTCCAATAAAATGGGAATAATATTTTCTTTTTTACACCATGAAAACCTATAATTTATGTTTCATGAATAATAAAGTACATGGTGGTGGGAAACACCTTTCCCATTGTAAAGGTTTAATAAAACATTCTTTTTACAGTTTTGTAACGAAAGTCAAAATGATTTGTTCAGAACATGAAAAGAATGTAACATTAAAATATTCATAAAAAAACTAAAATATCATATAAAAATTCATTTAAAAAAATTAAAATATATAATAACTTCCATAAAACAATTTTTATGAACATGGATATGGAGTAAAAATATTCCCGACCAAAAAGAAGAAATAAGGTTGTCTTTTCAAAAAACAAATTCGGGTATTTTTGAGTACTAAATCGGGGAAAATAGAAATAAATACATTATTTGAAAATATATTTATTTTAGTATATAAATAACATTCAACTTCTTATAATGGAATTTAAAATATAAACAATCCTGATAAAAAGTGATATTGCAACATAAACCCTTATAGCTTTGGTAACCTTTGAATCAAAATCTCATGAAATAAATAAACTTTTATGTATTATTAAATACCAATATTTATCATTAAAATAATCGTAAAATCTATTCATTTTATGTATATACTCCACATAAAATAAGGAAGGTGGTGAATAAATAACTTATCTTAATGAAGGGAAGTTGAGATGAGAAAACCCTAACCTCAAATCTTAACTTGAATTGTATGCCCTCTATCCTCATATATAATAAATTTATAATAATTATTCATATATACCTAAAACATATTCATAATTATTATACTACATATTTTTCCCTTATAAATTCTGATCACCCATTTATTAACAATTATTCATTAATTTCAATATTTGGTTGTAACCTATTCCGTTTCCCATACTTATTTTTGTGTGACTGATTCGATCCCTATAAATTTATCACAGTTACAAAATATTAATGATTTAATTTTATATGTACTTATTATATATAATTCTAGAAAAATCCATGCAATTTTTTGATGAGAAATGAATTACATCGCTTCGTGGAGCCAGTAGTTCGCACGTACGCATGGGTGATGCTTTCATTTTTCAATGAATGGAAATAAAGGAAGGTAAAAAAAAACTTATAATTATATAATAAAAATTATGTAAAAAATATAACATATATTAATTAAATTTATCTATATTACTATCTTTGAGAGGTGTTTGTGAAAAATGATTTACATCGCTTCACGGATGCGATAATATGCACGCACACAAGAGTGATACTTTTATATTATATTAGTTGTAAAGTAGATAAAAAATTGATTACCATTAACAAAATAATATTTTAGTATAGAAAATATAAATATTTCATTATGTTTATACAAATCAATAATATTTGGAGGAGGTTTAAGAAGAAAGAGACTTGAAAAAGGCTAGAATGAACATATTTTGATATTCATTATTGAAAAAAACTTAAGGATTCTTGGATGGACCTTTTGAGAATATAAAGACATATAGTTCATGTATAAGGGTTTGGTGAAGGTATTTGGGTAGATCTTGGTCGATCTATAGTGCTCAAGCAATGTATATAATTGAGAAGAGTATGTTCCTTTTTATAAGTGATGGGATTGGTACTGATGTAAATACTCTTAACATTAAAATTATATAATGTTGTTTCCATGGGAAAGTAGAACAAAGTTGAAAATGTGTAACAATGTGAAATTTAAAATTATATATTCCTTTAATAATTAATATGTTCAATAGTGAATGATATACACAACACAGAACCCCAATAAACCATGGAACAATATATCACAACTAAAATGTAGTCGAATAATTGGAAAATAAAAATAGAGGTAATTGAATTAAAAAATATATGCAGAGATAAAAATTAATATCATCATTAATACTAAGGCACCGATACAATCCAATTAGTTTATATAAATAACTAATAAGACTAATTTATACTTTAAAATATAACCTTTCTAAAAACGTTCTTCAATGTTTTTTATTTTAGGATACTAAATATAATATTTCTAAAATATATGATTGATATGAATAATATATTAACACAAATCAATTTAGTAATTTATTGGAAATAAAAATTAGAACAGTTAGAATTTTTTTACATTCCTATAATATAAAATTTCATAATTTATTTTATTTAAAATCTAAACTTTAGAATATTAATTGTACTAGATTAATTTAATTTTTTTATTTAAAAAAATATTATCCTTGTGTGAAACTTTTATATTATTCAAAAATAATCCATTATTAGGTGAACAGTGAAAAAAATATTACTTTCATTAATACTATCAATTTTATAACATTATCAAACTATAATAATTAATTAAAAGCTTTTAAAATATTTTTTATATAAATATATATATTTATAAAGTAAAATAGATAATTTAAAAATACTATTTTAATTTTATAAAACATGTGTTTAATATTTTTGAAACTTAAGTAATATTTTACTCTAAAAACTATTTTTATTCACTTATATTAAAAATTATTTTTTAAAAATTATAGAAATCAATCATTAAAATGGGTTTTAATTCATAATTTTACATTTTCATGTTATATAATAATGTCGATTTATTTTTTAGGAACAAAATTATGATTACTATGATTAAAGTTAATGACCCTCATAATGGTGAAAGGTTTATTTTCAAAGAATTATGTTATTAATGTTGTTTATTTTTATCGAATAAATTATGTTAATAAATTTTACATCAATAATCTATTATTACTTTTAAATATATATAAAATTATATTATCAATGATTTAATTTTTAATTAATGTTATATATTATTAAGAACACCTAATGATTAAAACATAATATTTTCTATAAAAACAATTTTCTTATATATTAAATTATTTAATTTTTATTTTTATTTTCACTTATTTAAAAATATAATTATATTATAAAAATATTAAATTTATTTTTATCACACAAAAATTTGGTAAAATGAGCTATCTTATTTTTTAGTAAAAGATAACATAGTTAAAAACATGTTACCAAGGTAAAAACTAAAATGGTCAAATGTAAAAATCAAGTGGTATAAAGCATAAAACATGTTTAAAAAATGAGTAAAAATTATTGGTAGAGGATTTATCAACCTTATCTTACCCCATAATTTGTTATTTTACACTTTTGATGCCTTTGACCCTTGAATAGTGTCATACCATTATGGAAATGTAATGAGTACATCCAAAATTAGCCCTCTCTTCATTTATGAAAAGGGTATCACTTCCACCACTACATGCTACACATATCAATTTTAATTTCATCATGAAAATTTGAAAAAAAAAATCCTATATTTCTATCTTAATTTTACAATCCAATGGTTACAATTGATAGCCTAAGGCCTCCATTTACAAAGAGATTTTCAAGAGATATCTTAAGTTCCCAGTGTGAGTATTTCTTACTCCATATCATTTTCTTCTTAATCTATGTCTTATAAAAAATTATCCAAAATAATATAATAAAACTAGTTTCATTAATATATTGGGATTTTATTATATTAATTAATCAATTATTATTCAACCCCTTTCATCTACTAATTTAAATAAAACATTATATACCATGCATTCATGTGAACTATGACCGCCATGAAATTATGTGGTTCATTTTTCATAACCACCTATCCTAGAAAGTTTAAACTATGCATTTGATGAATTAATATGTTTACTATGTCACAATTATGTTTCTTAAATTATAATTTATGATATAACTTCATTTCACCCAATTTGTTGATAAATAGAAATTTTAATTGTGTCTACATGTGGACTACTACCTCCATGAATGAATAATTTCACGTCATTATGATGTCTCGACCCATATCACTTAATAACAGTTGTCGAACCGGTGGGAAAGATGGCCCCGATCATGCCTCCCCATATTCTAGAGGATGTTAACTTGCAACGAGGCTCTATAAAGATACAATGGGGAGACTATACCATCTTTTATCATAATAATACAATGTTATAATAGATTACATAATGATAGGAGTCAAAATAATAGAGAATAAACATCAAATAATAGGGAAATCATCCAATCACATAATAAAATGAATAAAACATAAAAAATGTCATATAAAAAATGACATGTCTGTATGTGATACAAAATGGGAAAAAAATAGGAATGCATGGTATTAGGTGGGTACATCATGCTATAATAAAAATAACAAAATCCCAAAAACTATCTCCAGTGGAATCATGATAATGAACTCGATCCTCTAATCCTAGAATCTATCCTAATACTGAAAATCAAGAATCTGAAGATGGTTTCTTCCCCTTTTCCATACCTAAGATCATGAAGTATGTTTGGGTACCATTGGTGGCTCAAAAATAATTTGATATATACTTAGTAGGCCACCACAAACAGTTTCTAGAACAATCTAGCCATTTCTTATATTATGAAAAGTTTGTATATATAGTAATGGAAATTAGTAATTGTTTTGTAGTTCCTTGAAACATGTGTTCTAGTTTTAAGAATCACTACTTCCAGGCAGTTTCCATTAGATTATTCAAGGAACCAGAAACTTCAAACAGTTCTTTATCCAAAGGGGGCATGCTTTCTAAAGGCATGTGTCCATTAAGTTTGAACTTTATGATACTTAGGAACATATATTAGTTGATAGGATGGGAGTTCAAACTCATAACACCCTTTTGGGGTGAATTATTGTCTACTCTGAGACTCTCTTTGTAAATTTAATATATTTTCATGAATCCTTATTAATTCACCAAGCATGACATAAGTTTCCCTTTGAATTTACAATCACTTATTAACATGTGTAAAATTTATAATCATCAGTATGCATTCATGGTTCTTCATTAATGGAGATATTCATATGTATTCAAGGTTCTCCATAAATGGTATCCTATAATATATTATTTCAAGATTATTTTAATAGTTATTATGATGATACTAGTTTTTAAGCCACTCAACGGGTCACTCTGGAATTTATTATCATCCAAGGAGACTAAGGACTGTTTTGATATTGGGATACTATCCATGAAATGGGTTACCTACGTATCCTTGTGAAAGGAATCAGAACCCTCATAGTTCAGTGCTACTTAATGGGACACATCATTCCTTTTAAGTTCATGTGATAAGGACCTAACCATACAGTTTAATTTCATGTGGTAAGGAGATATAAGCAAAAGGTTCTTATTCAAAGTTTGGTGTCGGACTTATGCCAAAACAGCCCAATGACCTTGGAAAGGACATGGTTTTCCAAGTTATCTTAGACCCTGTTGGGAATATGGCCCATGGAGAATAGGGTTGATTTTGAAATGTTGGGTTTGAGCCTCAAGGAGGCTTCCTACGTATCCCATGTGGATGGGAATCAAATCCCATGTAGTTCAATAAGTCTCATAGGATAGTATAGTCCTTTTAGAGAAATGAGTTTCAGATTACTTATTGAAAAGGATGCCTTGATGATTTGGGGGTTTAATTTTGTGCTTATTCTTAAGAAGGATTCCTATATTAAGGTAATTAGGGTTGGATTCTTAAAGAGGATATCTGGTGAGCTCAAGCCCTAAAAGGGCTTCCTATGTATCCTTGTTCGAACAGGAATCAGAGTTCTCATAGTTCCTTCACCATGGGTGTTTGTGTAAATGTTGTAATCATCATGAATCTCTAATACCACATGATTCATAATCGGTGTGAGAAACAATAGGATGTGAATGATTCAATAATGACACTTCACACTTTTCCTCCACTGCTAGTGAAAGAGGGAAAGGCGACCCGAGAAGAGGGTGCATAGACTGTGGAAGAAAGAGAGGCAATGATTCTTCCCTCTATTCACTTTACATTTGACAAGGGTCCAATAAAGGAGGAAGGTATGAAGGTTATGGGCTTACACTAGGATGGATTTCCACGAAATTGATCCTTGTAGGGGGGAGAATTCTCCTTTGTTCAAAAGGAATAAAAGTGGGTTTTAACTACAACTTCCCTACCAGAAATTTGAAGTTTCCGTCTATTTGAGAAGGGATTGGTCATGAACCAAACCCTTATTCTCAGAACCAGGAACTTCCCAACATTGTTCCTAGGAGAAATGTCCATGTGATTTTGGATATAAAAACCCACATACACTCCATGAACCCTAACCCCATTGTGAAATAAATGTGGGAAACCTCTAACTATGGATATACAAACCCAAATAGGAGACACACTAATGTGGCTTTACCAAAGTTTTGATAAGACTGGAGGTTTTGATGGAGGTCTCAACAGAATCCCTTTCAGACAATGGATCCAAGTAAGAAGAAGCCTTTCCATGAATGGCTTTGAGGAAGGCTTGATGGATTGTAGACTGAAGAGAGTAAGTGAATCAAAGAGGGACACTCAAGTAGATAAGGGTGCACAAGTATGGACGCACTAGTAGACTTGGGAGACCTCATGTTCACTTAAGTGATGAACAACCTGTTTGGTAATACTTGGGAGAGACTTGGCTCAATCCTTCATAAGTATTCACAAGTGGTCCCAGAAGTATGGCACTCCAGTTCCTATGAAAGGAATAGGTGGCGTACAAGTGTTTTTGATTTAGGGAGGTTGGGCGCTTTAGGCGCACAAGTGTTTTGGTTTTAAAACACTAAAAGGACTTAAGTACAATGATCATCCTTTAAATCCTCTTCTCTAGGTGTTGAAGAAATACCTTGAATGTTTAGGAAGACTTGGGAAAAGCACTAGGGCGACCAGAGCAGCATTTGGGCTTCAGGGAAATTCATCCATACAAATGAAGACCCCAACGGTCTATTTGTAGGTAATAAAAGGACCTTGGGTGAAAGAAGATTGGGCGCACAAGTGACTTGCGCGCCAGAATGTGGTGCACAAGTACCTTGTGCGCCGACGGTGTTTTGGCTAGACTAAGTCGACACCTTGAGTAATTACCCAAAATAAATACTTCAATCAGCTCTAGTATGGGTGGCATGCAGGTGTTTGTACATAGGTATCTTGGTCACGTCTTAGGGACTTATCCAAAATAATTGCTCCATACTGCAGGGGGTTGTGCCCCCACACCCTTGCATGGGATCAGTGTCGGTCTGCGGTCTCATCCCTTCGGCCAATTGCCTTCGCTACCCTCACTAACCCCTATGATAAATACATAGTCGCATCATGAACTTTTCGAACCAAGTTGAGGTCATTTTGAGTCACGGTGCATGAAAATACATCTTCAATTGCGGAAAAGTACATGCAACACATTTCATGGTGTCTACAATCCCCCCCTGTAGAATTTAATTCTTTTAGAATGAAAATAATCTTTTTCTAAGTTAAAAGTAGGGTACTTTGATGCATTCCAACATCATTTGGTTAGATTTGGAGCTACATCAAGTTTGGAAGGATGCTCTAATTTTTTTCATAATCCATGGGGCCTAGTGAGAATAGTTTGATTTTTACTAGGGTTATATAGAGAACCCCATAAACATTGAATATTTGGATTTTTTATTTCTCAATATTACCTAAACCATACAAAAATGCATGTTTAGTGAGTTGGGACTCGACTTTTTTCCAGAGTACCCTTTGAGGGTTCTCAATCTAGTGAGTACCATGTCTCTTATTGTTGGTAGTTTTGATTCATGCATGTTGGACTATAAAGGGGCTAATATTTAAGGTCGAATAACTTTCACTGTCAATTTTTAAAACTGGATCCAAAATATGACTCAGTGGCTATGAATTTCTTTAATATTCCTTAAATATTTCCAAGGGGAATCTTGAGCCATGATTATTTTATGGTCACTAAATTTAAAACCTATATCAACATAAGGGAATTTATTCCAAGAACTAAGTTACCATTATTTGACAAACTTGTTATGAGAGTTGTGTTATGCAGGGCCAACTAGAGAATATACTGCATAGTCAAATAGTGCAACCTTTTGACTGGCAGTCCTGTTATATAGGAAACTTGTGCAAGGCCACATAAGAGCACATGTTGTATAGTTAGGGAAAATAGTTCTTAAGAATTTAACATTTTATTGTTGATAGACAAGGTAATACAAGATTTTGGTGACTCAAGATCATAGCGGGTGGTTTTCCCAAGGAAAGGGATTTTAAGAATAAAGGGCTATTTTATGATGACATACGACATGAATAGAAAAACCACTTATATACAAATTTGGTGAATTAAAAATGGTTAAAATTTATCATAAAGGGGAATTTATGACATAAAACTATGAAGTTTTAAGTCATGCAGTGAGAACATTATACTGTGTAGTTTTAATTCATGCATTGAGGACATTATACTATGTAGTTTTAAGTCATGCAGTGAGGACATTATATTGTGCAGTTTTAAGTCATGCAGTGAGGACATTGTGTGGTTTTAATCTAAGGTATTTAGCTTTAACCAAAGGTATGAGACTCTCCCAATTTCTTGATAATTTTTTTGGAAACATATTACCATATTCAGGTATGGAAGGAAAAAGTTTAAACTGTGATTTGGGAATTTCTAGGTTTGAAGAATGGTATGGAAAATGGACTAAAGGGATTAGGAGAAGTCTTTTCCAAGAAAAAAGTTACCATTATTTGACAAACCTGTTATGGGGCTGTATTATGCAGGGCCAACTAGGGGATATGTTTCATATCCAAATAGTGGCATCTTTTGAATGATAGGACCTTTATGTAGGCAACTTATGAAAGCCCCCCTAAGGGCATGTACTACATATTCAGGAAAAAGAGTTTTTAAGAATTTTTTCATTCTATTGCTAAAAGCCGAAGAAAGTTTATGGAGATTCTTATTTTCCAAAACACAAAGTTTGGTTTATGGAGAAAGGTACCTAAATATAGAGAGGGTATTTCCAACCAATATTTCCAAAGAATCATAGGAATATAACTTTTACGAAGGTATGACCCAAACGTAGGAGTTGTGATGTCTGTAGTTTTAGTTCATACAACTAGGACAAGAAATAGAAACAATATATGATATGTGGCTAAGTGATTACAAGGTTATTTCATATTTCTTTGAACATATGGAGTGGGTAATATATAAACCATTGTCTTGAAGACTTTTAGATCAAGAGAAAGATAATGGGACTAATATACCTGAATGACTATTTTAAAATACAGATTCTTGTATATTGTCATCAAAGTTTGAAGGGGACAAAGATACTATAACCAAGAATGAAATTACCATAATTTGAAAAACTCGTTATGGGAGTTGTATTATGTAGGACCAACTGAGACATATGCTGCATAGCCAAATAGTGGCATCTTTTGACTAACAAGCCAGTTATGTAGGAAACTTATTCAAGGCCACCTAAGGGTATGTACTGCATAGTCAGGAAAAATATTTCTCAAGTATTAGAAACTCGATCACCAGAAACTGTAAGAAAGATTATGAAGATCTAAAAATATTCAAGATTAAGAGTGTGAAATATAGAAGGGGGTTATTCTCAATGCACATATAAAATATTTGAATCAATATTTTCCATAAATCTGATGTCCTTTACATAGATCTAACTCATATGTAAAATGGAGACTTTCTTTGTTACCTTTTGAATTGACATTGTGATGTGCAGTTTAAAGTCATGCAGTGAGGACAATGGGATGTGTAGTTTTATGTCATGCAGTGAGTACATTATACTGTGCAGTTTTAAGTCATGCAATGAGGACATTATACTATGCAGTTTTAAGTCATACAGTGAGGACATTGTGATGTGAAGTTTTAAGTCATGCAGTGAGGACATTATACTGTGTAGTTTTAAGTCATGCAGCGAGAAAATTATACTGTGAAGTTTTAAGCCATACAGTGAGGACATTATACTGGGCAGTTTTAAGTCATATAGTGAGGACATTATACTGTGCAATTTTAAGTCATGTAGTGAGGACATTAATATCCCCATAAGAATTTGAGACACCTTATTTATGTGAAGAATCCTTTTACCCAATTCCTAAGCCCATGTGAGATATTCTCGGTGTGAGAAACAAGGAACGGTAAGGGTTTCTTCTATAACAAAAATGTGACACAATTGAAGAATATGGGTGCTATATTTTCATGCAGTTTAATTTCATGCGGTAAGGACGAAGATGAACCAATGTGAAAAGAAAGACTTGTTGTAGTTGGACTAAGGGATAAAACCCAAGTGTCACTATGTGTCTTTCTGAGGGCAAGAATCAAGCTATATGTAGTTCTTTAAACATTCCCTATATAGTTTTGATTCTTATATAAGGAATAAATGGGTTTTTTTAATCATGGATGGGACCATGATTGGAAATCTAGGCGTCTCTACGTATCTCTTATAGATGAAAATCAAGTCGTACGTAGTTATTTAAACAATAATTTCCCACACCAATTGAGTTTTACATTGGATACGGGGGGTTTTAACACATTCTAGAAGAATGATTAAATTTAATACACAAGAGAGTATGAAAATAAAATCATGTATCTTAAAAGAGCACTCTTTATAGATCTAGTTCATATACAGGAGAAGAAAATGGGAAATAAAAAATTTGTGATTGTGGTTGGGCCCAAGATTAGAGATCCAGATGTCTCTACATATCTCATATAGATAAGAATCAAGACATACGTAGTTCTAAAAACAAGGTTCCTATTAAGATATGAATCAGGCATAGGGAACAGAGGGACTCATGTGCCACTAAGGAGTAGTAATGATGTCCATGATGCTAGCATATGGTAGCTCCTAATGTCAAGTAGAGAAGATGTTAGCTGTATAGTTTAATGTCCTTTAACAAGGACAAATGCTATCATGCAGTTTAACGTCTTGTGATAAGGACAAAGATGCTACACATTTTAATGTCATGCATCATGGACACTTATGGTTGTTACGCATTTTAATGTCTTGCAACTAGGACTTTGTACTGTGTAGTTTTAAGTCTTTCAGTATGGACATCGAGGCTATGAAATTTTCATTCTTTCAGTGAGGACTAGATATGTGCAATTACACAAAGTGTTTCTTCAAGAATCTCACATTGGTTGGAGTTATAATGAGCTCTCAATCCATTGATATTAAGGCATAAGATCCATTTTAGTATAACTTATTTATAAAATAAGGTCTTTCCCATTTTGGCTCAAGATTTGGCAGTTTATTTCCTGGTATCATTGGAGTCCTGAGGACCAATACCAATTATCCTTGAAGAAATGAACGGAGGAGAAATTTCTTGTTAAAAAATCACACTATTCTATTCTGATAGACTTAAAAATGATGCAAATTGTGCAATCTTTTCTTATCTAATCATTCCAACTCATTAAACCGTTTTTTAGACCTCTCATCTATAGAAAACTGATAACATATTGCAACTCTCATTGAAGGAAATTATATTTTAATTGGAAAGACTGAATCTATTCTGTATACCAATGAATAATGAGTTTCCTGGGTGGCAGTACAACTATTAGTCTGATAAGCCCATAAAGCATGAAAAATATTATCAGGACAATGTTTCTTATCTTTATCCACCATCTTCTAGATTATATTTGATAGGTTCTTACTGAAGGCCTCTATCTTTCCATTAGCCACTGCATGATAGTATGATGAATGGTTGGATTTGATATTATGTTCCTGATATAACTTTTTTACCTCATCAGAACAAAAATTGGTGCCATTGTCTGTCAAAATAGTATGAGGGACACAAAATCTGGTGATGATATTAGTTTTGACAAAACTGACAATGCTTTTGGCTCTGACATCTTTTAGAGGTATTGCCTCAGCCCATTTGGAGAAGAAATCAGTGGTAGTATGAATATATTTGAACTACTTAGATTTAGCTGGAGGATAAGGTCCTACTACATCCATTCCTCATGTACAAAATGGCCAGGAGTATTTAGCTATATGTAGAAACTCTGGGGGTTGATGAATGAAGTTGGAATTCACTTGTCAAGGATGAAATTTTTTAGTGAAATCTGTACAATCCTATGTCATTGAAGTCCAAAAGTATCCAAGCCTTCAGATCTGATAAGAGAGTCTTTGCCCAGGCGGATGGGCACCACAAGCTCTTGAATGCACTTATTTCATGAAAGCTGATGTTTCTTCTCCATCAATACATCTGAGTAGGATTCCATCAAAGCCTCATTTTTAAATGATCTTCTAGTGGTCTGGACTATCATAAAGAGTAAAATTGACCACTTGTCATCAGAACTGTTCTTTTTCAGCCCTATCTGGTGGAAGAATTCCATTTTAAAGATATTCCATGATGGGTGTTCTTCATCCTGTGGTATGACCATATGGATCAGGAATAGGGATAACTTAATTAATTTCCTCTATTCTGGTTTGAAAAAAATGTGAGACCACACAACGATGGGTTATGCTGATGACTGTCTCATCTTAATTTGGATCTACCAAAGTTGTAGCTGCATTAGCCAGTGCATCAGCTTCGATGTTTTGTGATTGAGATACATAATACAATGTCAGATCCAAGGGAAATTCAGCCATTAAACCTCTATCATAACCACACAAATGAATTAACTCTTCTTTTTTGATAGAATATTCCCCATTTATTTTCTTGATTACCAATTCTCAATCACCTTTCATTTTTAAGTGATTCACTTTCACCTGAAGGGACAATTTCAAACCTGTGATGAGATCTTGATATTCTACCTCATTATTGGTACCACATTTTAACAACAGGAAAGAGTAAGTCAACGCTGCCTTTTCTGGGGAAATAAGGATAATTCCTAACCCATATTTTTCGATTTTAGAGTTTTCCATTCCCTTTTCTGTTGGACTTTTGGAGGCACCATCAAAGTACATCTCCAATGTTTGAGAATTATCTTGAATAGAGAAGAAATCTTCATCAAAAAGTTCAGTATTCAATGATGTATCTTCCACAGATAGATGTTTAGCAAGGAAGTCAGCCATAGCTAGGCCTTTTATTACATTCTGAGGCACAAACTGGATATCAAACTATGGTAGAATAACCTCCCACCATTCCAGATACCCTGTAAGCATAGGACGACTGAGGATAAATTTTACTGGGTTATTGCGAGACACTAATTGGACCACATGATGTTGTAGGTAGTGCCTCAATTTCTAAAGTGCAAAGATTAATTCTAGAAATCACTTTTCAATACTAGAATACTGAGTTTCTGCATCAAGCATAGTTTGACTGAGATAGTAAAGACTGTTCTAATTCCCAGTATCATTCTTTTGAGCAAGGAAGACACCTAGTGATCACTCTAAAGTTGTTACATGGAGAATAAGTGGTCTTCCTTAAACAGGTTGCATTAATACCAGTGGAATCAATAGATATTTCTTGAGGGTATCAATTTATTCTTGGAAGTATTCATTTCATTGATAGGTGACTCCCTTCTTCAATAATCCGGTGAAGGGAAAACACTTGCCTACCAATTGGAAATAAATCTCCAAATATAGGCCAAGTTTCCTTGAATTCCTCTTAATTATTTCAATTTTTTAGGAGGTTATATACCAAGGATTTTTTTTTCTCATGATCAAATTCGATACCACGATAGCGTACAACAAAGCCAAGTAACTTTCTTGAGGTTACCCCAAAAGCACATTTCAAGGGGTTTATCTTCAAACTGTATTGTCAAAGTTTATTGAATATGGTTTCTAGATCATCCAAGTGATTAGAACATTTTCTAGATTTGACCACCAAATTATCCACATAACATTCAACAAATTTCCCTAAAAAGGGTTTGAAGATATGGTGAATGGCATGTTGGTATGTTGCACCTACATTCTTTAAGACAAAGGGAATTACCTGATAGCAAAACAAACCTTGAGTGGCTCTAAAGGCTATATATTCTTCATCCACTAGGGGCATACAGATTTTATTATACCCAAAGTAGCCATCCATAAAGGAATTATCTTCATAGCCAGCTGTTGCAACAATTAAAAGCTTGTAATCGGAACTGGAAAATCATCTTTTGGACAATGTTTGTTAAGATCTCAGAAATCAATGAAAACTCTGATTTTTCAATTATTCTTTTTCCCTGGGACAATTTTGGCCATCCATTTGGGATATTTAACTTCCTTGAGAAAGTTATCTTTTATAATCTAATCAACTTCAAATTCAATTTTAGAGGCATGAGTTGGTTGTGTTCTTCTTGCTGCCTCCTTAAATCTTTGATGTTCTTCTGGAAAACCCAAATAATGAGTGGATACATCAGGATTAAGACATTTAATTTCTGTATAATTCCAAAAAAAATATCCCAATGTTGCTTTATAAATGAAGTATACACCTCTTTCTCTTCAAATATCATGGCCACACTAATTAGAGTGGGGCGTGGATCTTCTTCTACACCCAGATTTATTTATCTGAGTTCATACACAGTGGTAGAGACACATTCCTAAAATGCTGGAGGAGAATCCCTGAGATCGTCCTCTTATTCTTTATTAAATATTATTTATTATATTTCTACTTTCATAGTAAATTATGAAACAAAACATTCTACGTTAGGAAAGGAGTTGGTATTTAAACATCCTAAAGAAGAGGCCACCATTTCTGACAATACTGACGATGAATGGTCTTTCTAGTATAATAAAGAGGAGATGATGGATTGGGAATCAACATATTTGTCTTCCTCTAACATTTCAACAACTTCTTCTACTCTGATTGATGAAGTAGAGGCTTGTTGTAGTTTGGAAGATGATATGAAGACATCTCCATTTAAGCTTCCACCACTACTTGGTGAATCAATAATTTCTCCCATGATGTCAGACTCAGTTGACGCAATTGACATTATGGAAGTTATTGAACGAGTGCTTAGATTTGGTTTTACCCTTTCAACTTGATTGATGGGTAGCACATAATCTAAAATCAAATGTATGAATGGGTTTTCTGGAATCTTTTCCAAACCATTTAGAGAATTAACTCTGGTTACCTCCATTTTAATGGATGTCGTTCCTTTTGTGTGATAAAACTCTACCTCAATGTATTTAGATTCACACATTTTGAATGGATCCTTTTCACCATAAAATGTCCCGATTTGAACATTAAAATGTTACTTAATACATTGGTGGTATGATGAAGGTATGGCCGCATTTGATGTAGCCAAGGCCTTCCAAGAATAAAGTTAAAGGTTGTGTCCTGAAGAACAACCATGAAATATGAATTAGACACAAGATCTCTAAATTGAGTTCTGGGTGTAATATTGCCTAGGGGTTCTTTCTCATTCTTTTAATATCCTTGAAACATTAAAGTGGAATGAGATAAGTCATATTCAGTCAGTACCATTCGATAAAGTGTACGAATATGAATGAGGTTGACTCCATAGCCATTATCAATAAAGGCTCTTTGGATGTCTATGTCATTGACCTTCTATATAAATACAAGGGTATGATATTTCCATGTACAACTTCATCTTCATATTCATCTGTAAAAGATATGACTGAATGACATTCTTCAAAATCCTTCTCCATACAGTAAATCTCAATAGTAGCAACTTCAGTTTCAAACTCTTGAGGACTTGAAAAATCCTCAATAAGTGCTTCTTGAAGATATTTTTATAGATTCAAGGCATCCAGAATTGACAACTTGGTAGGTACTTGGTCCAATTGTTTCAAAACATCATACTTTTAATCCAGAGGTTTGCATTTCCCATCATGGAAATGTGGTTTTGTAGTTGTCTTAGGAGTTGATTCTTCTAATGTAGATGTACCCTATATTAGAGAAGAAGCTAGAAATACTCCTAGATTTGGTAGATTAGACTGAGTAGGTCTATCTACTTGTTGAGAGGAATGTGGTGTAACTTCAAATCGATCATCCAAAATAATCATGTCAAAACCGAACCTGTCTTGCATGGAATAAACTACTTGTTCTTATTGAGCCCATCGAAAGGGCTCTTCCACAAGTTTCTACCGCATAAATGGTTCGAACAGGGGTAGAGTTAAAATGGTGGTTTCTAGAATTCCCATGTCTTCCCCTGTATCCTCAAACTTGGCCTCTTCCTCTGGTTCCCCAATTTGGTACAAGGAACTCAAGCTCATTATAATCACAATCACCATTGGAAAAAGGATCCGTTAAGTGAATAACATTGACAGAAACCAAGATCAATTCTTCATCTGATGAATATTCTTCCTGATAGGTTAGTTCTGGTTGTTCCATTTGGTGGGGAGGTGCCCATAGTTTTTAAGCAGATGGCATGAAATCTGCCAAGGTCAGGGAAAACTTTGGCCTTAACATGATATCATCTTCTTATGACTTCTCTTTGTCTTTTTGATCATATCTTTTATTTGAGGATTGACCTTTTGATGTAATAGGGTTTATTTTGGAAAGAGTAGAGTAAGAAAAAATCATTTGTTTCAACTCTATTCGTAAAATGTCATGAGTTTAGTCGATCATTTTCCTGATCCAATCATCATATATCTACAAATTTTTACTCTTGACCTATTTCCATTCACCTTATTCCCCTTGATTAGTAGCTGTAACACATGCTACTTGAGCTGATGAAATTTTCAGTTTCACTTTTCTAGAGTCTAAAATTTTTTATAGGAGGTCCTTGAAAAAAACACTCTTGAATGGGATGCCCCAATATCTGGTGAAAGGGACAATATTTCAGAATATCTTTATCTCCTTCTTTTTTTGGTTTATTTGGCCTTTGAAACTAAAACAAATTTATTTCCATATATGAGATGAACTAACCGAGAACTTCTTTGTTCCAGAAGGAATAAATTTTTCTTTTTAATTCCTCAAATTTTTTTTGCCTTTGATCTTTTTGATCATCTTGATGAGGAGTTCATTGCTACTGAAACTCTAGAGGTGGAGCCCTTTGATATGAAGGTTTTGATGTGGAAGCAGGTACAGGTTCTTGCTTGAGTGTAACGGTAGTAACCTCTACTTTCCCTATTCTCCTTCTCAGAGTTGATGGAATTAAATGACTTTTATCCTTAGTCTCTATAATATAATCTTATATCAATTGAGAAATTGAATTAAGGTCTTGAAACCCTCCAGTGTATTTTATTGGGATCAATGGTGTGCGTAACTCATCACGTATATTTGCCACACAAATTATCAGTAACTGTTCTTGAGAGAGTTCCAGACATAAGGAATATGTCAATCCTTTTTATCGTGCAATGAAATCGGAAACTCTTTCATTCTCCATTTGTTTATAATTAGTAAGATCAAAACTATCATCTTCGGTAGCGTTGAGATAAATTGAAGAAGGAATTTCTGGCGGAGATCTTCTGATCTAGACATTGATCGAGATTGTAAACTTGTATACCTGAAAAAAGCTAGTCCCTGTAGTGACTGCATAAAACACCTGAGCTTTACTGCTTCGTGTTTTTGAGGAGTTCCCATCATGGGATCACAATGAGAAATGAAATGTCTTAAGTGTTGTTTCGGATCTCCCAAACCATTAATGATTGGAAATATTCTATTCACCAAATTTGGTGGTGGGGGGGGATCAGGTCCACCCATTCAGGGTAAGCTTTCTTTTCCAAATGAACTGGAACACGTCGTTCCTCCATAGATTCCAATCGAGTTGTTAATTCCTCAATTGTGTTTATAATAATTTGGGAAATATATGGATGAGATATAACCTATGAAGGTACAACAATTGGAGCTTGAGCTGGTGCAACGATCGGAAAAACCACTGGTGGTGGTCCGGGTATTTACCTTGGATAACCCACAAGAAGAGGCTTATCAGAATGTGCTTAATCCTACCTTATTTGTGTACCCAATGGAGGTAATTTATTATCTACATCTATAGTTACTACAAATCCTCTTTTCTAAGAAGTTTCTATAGGATGTGAAAGTTGAGGATCTTCCTGGGGAGTACATCTAGAAGAAATACTTCTTTTAAGTAATTGTGTATTGAGAATTTTCAACTCCTTCATCTCCTATTCTTATTTTTAAAATCTCTCTTCAAGTGAAAGAGATTGACCTTCTCTGGTCGAAAAGTGAGATGCAATCTGAATATTACCTTTCCCCTTGTTAAATGCCTTTTGGAGGAGTGGGAGTTGGTTATTTGAAGGAATACATAGATTCTAGGTAAGTCTCTGATTTTGGGTATGTGCACCTTCTTCATTTTCCTTAGTGTGTACCATATTATGGATAAGAACTTCATCTT
The DNA here is from genome assembly GCA_963277665.1 of Viscum album. Classification (NCBI taxonomy): domain Eukaryota; kingdom Viridiplantae; phylum Streptophyta; class Magnoliopsida; order Santalales; family Viscaceae; genus Viscum; species Viscum album. The sequence continues at coordinate 476,482,445 of OY728164.1, read as the reverse complement.
CTGATTCCCCTGAAATAGACCCATTTTCTGGAGGATCTTCTGTAATGGTGTTAATGACATTTACTGACGCATAATGAATTGATGGCATTCTGTCAGTATCTTTGTAAGATCATATCCCTTTGTATCTTCTATTAGACTTTGTTATTCTATATGATGGATTATTAGGAGCTGTTTGACAGATAGTTACCTAAAGGGAATCCTTGGATAGTTCAGTCGTGCGCTCTCTTTATGGTTTCTTCCCTAATCGGGAGAAAAATGACTTCCATTGAGGAGGGTATTGTATATGTGAAAAATCCCCCAGCCCTATAAGCTGGGGTTGTTCTTGTTCTTCTTATTCTTAAAATCTTTTAATTTTGTTTAATTAATTTGAAGGTTGAATTAACTGAGCTCCCAACCTTCCAAGCTAGGGTGATTCTTGAACTGCTATGACTGAGATTCGCGCAACTGCTCTTCTGATTTTTTGATTTTTTGTTCAAACATTAGATGGTTGTATCATCCAACAACCACTCAAATCACGTATTTCAAAATATTGTTGTGTTATTTCAGACATTTGCATTATTTGACAGCTGGTATCCTCTAAGCGGGATGCCTACTCAAGATTCTCATATGCTTGATGTAAAAGTAACTCAACGGTTTATTTTCTTTGGGTATGACCTTGATGACAGCTGGTTGAGTCCTGTTCTTGAGCATATATTTGATTACATACAAAATATGTTGATTGTATCCATCCATGGGAAATAACGTTGCATGAGACCACTTTTGGCAGACTTTGTTGATTCTGGAGTGCAGTGAAATGAAATTCTCCATGTGCACCCCATCCTCTGATACGAACACCATATGGGGTGTCAGAAATTAACTGGCACAAACTCTTTAGAGAATTGAGGCATGCACGCTAATGGGTTCTCTGCTATTTTTCAACCTTTGGATGTTGGGAAACTTAGAGAGATTCCAAGTCAATTTTGTTTTTTAACCCTTCTATTACCTTTACATGATTTTGATATTCATTATATGATAATAATTTGGTTTTCAAATGATGAAGAGTCTTCCATAAGTTGAGGTAGATACCATTAATTCAATCTTCTTCCATTAATTTTGGAATGTTATACTAAGAATTTACCAAAGGCCAGAACATGACTGGCATTTCTCCTTTAGCTAATTGTTTTCTCAAGTTTAACATGTCTTCATCATCTTTTACTAGAGGTTTCTCCACTTGGTCTGACTAAAGTGGACGCTCTGTATTAGAAGGCATATGACTCAAGGGAGGTTCGGAGAATGACCATTCCTTTAATATGTCTTCTAGTTGAGAATTTTTTTCACCTGTCAATGACAAGGAATCAGACATGACTGGCCTTGTTTTTTCAAGTGCCTCGAGATAGGATGGATTTCTCATAGCAACATTATCGATTATAGAATTATCTTGACAATGTGAAATACTACTACCGAGAGGACTTTCTCAGTGAATTCCATCATGGGGAGGACCACCATGGTGGATTATAGCAAGGGATGGATCCTCTTTCTCCTTGGTCTTCTGACCACATGGAGGGTTGTCATGGCTCTTATCCATAGATAAGTTCTCTGGATTGACTGAAATTTCATGAATAAAGCCTTCATGATGAAGTTTCTGATGAGTAACTTTAGAATTACTACTACCACTCCCATAATTTGGTAATGAGAGGATAGGATCTTGAGCTACAATAGATTAATGTCTGAGGGCTTCAAGAATTCTAGCATTAAGAGGAGCCAAATTACAGTTTGACTCTTGATTTTCCAACCATGTGTTGAGAGACTTCTTCTTGGATGTTCTCTTACACTTAGTTGGGGCCACTTGCTGGGAGAAGTGGTTATCATGGGCAAGTGTATGTACCTGCTTTGGATTGGTTACCAGAATGGACCGACTACCTCTAACTGGCAAGGGTGTGTGTTCCTAATCCTATTGTTCAAATGATATGGGGGAGTATTCCCAATGACCCTCCTGTACTGGAACAAAGGTGTATATATGCTTCGGGATGGAATGTTGATGTGTCATCCCATATGTGGGGACAAGTTTATGTCTATGTTCCCCTGGTACTGTTGAAGTAGTTGTTATAATATCCTGGCACGCTTCCAGAATATGGGAAGGGATTTGCGTCTGTCCTTTCACCATTGATAAGATGTGTTTGGTGAATTCAGCGTCCAGAATGGGAATATACATCCATTCCATATCAAGAGTATGTGTATGTGACTTCTCCTTTCTTCCTTTTCCTGTCAATGGGTATTGATAGTACTCATGCATGGGGGCAGAGAGATACTTCTTCCCCAAATTTGTCGTTGGAGCTTTCCAACTGACTTCTCTAGGTGCTGCCAAATGAGATTTTTGGAAGGCTTGATAAATGTTGGAAGGTGTGTGTGCCTGATGGTTGTTTCCCGTCAAGTGTTCTTGATGAAATTCCTTCAATACTGGCAGAAAATACTGCTAGAAGAATTGGTGATTGTAAATAGGTGTATGTTCCTATTTACCGGTTATCACCACATTAGATTGACAGGCTTCTTTAAATGCATTCGGATGAGCCTGGTAACTAGCTGATAACTTGTAAGTAGGTGTATGTGTCTGTTAACAATACTACACTGGGTTTATCTGGTGGGATTGGTGGGTTTCTTCCAGATGAGTCTGCTGGACAGCAAAATTAGGATGGATGGGTGTATGTGGCCACTCATTGTTTTCCATCAAGTTAGGTTGATGGAATTCTCTGGAGGGGGAAGAGGTAAGAACCTACTCCCTATTGATATGACATTTTCCCTGGTGATTCGTCTTACATGCCCAGTTTTGAGAGACCTAGGCCGAACATCTAGAGGCAACACCCCCATCATGTTGGTGGTTCACTACCGCACAATTATGCTGGCGGTGATTGTTGGTGGGAATCCTCACGAAGGATCCATGCATTCTTGAATCAAGGCCCTAAGTGTCCTCTTGATTCACCTCCCTTTAGTACGGGAGGGACTGGTTGTTGTGTTCTGGGGATAAGGACCCAAAACGGTTGAAATGGTGGTTGGCACCATCTACTTCTTGACCATTGGTCATTGTTGTCCATATGATCAAGGATTATTATTGACTTGGAGGGCCTGTCGGGAAGCCTCCAAAGTTAGGATTGAACCATGATGGTGATACTCCTTTACCAATACATTGGAGATCCAATGTCGAAGATGTTGAGTGTGTGATAAATTCCTTCATGTGGATGAAGATCTAACTTGATCAGCATTCAGGATTTTCATAGATGTCGTCTTAAAGAAATCCATTTTGGATTGAAGGGAGTTCCGAGGAAAACTGGAAAACAACAATAAACTCCATTAAATAAACACCTTTAATATGGATACATGCGTGATTGATTCCTTTGTCTGGCCTTCCTTTATCAATTGATAGGGGCCTAACAGGTGGGTAATATTATTAACCTGGTTAAGGATTTATGTCGGGTTCACCATTTTTGTTTCATAGTTCCTTGAAACGTGTGTTCTAGTTTTAAGAATCACTGCTTCCAGGTAGTTTCCATTGGATTATTCATGGAACTAGAAACTTCCAACAGTTTGTTATCCAAAGGGGGCCTTCTTTCCAAAGGCATGTGTTTGTTAAGTTTTAACTTTTTAATACTTAGGAACATACATTAGTCGAGAGGATGGGAGTTCGGACTCATCACACCGTTTTTTGGGGGGAATTATTTTCTACTTCGGGACTCTCTTTATAAATTTAATATATTTTCATGAATCCTTATTAATTCACCAAGAATGACACAAGTTTCCCTTAAAATTTACAATAACTTATTAACATGTGTAAAATTTATAATCCTCAGTATGCATTCAAGGTTATTCATTAATGAAGATATTTGTATGTATTTGAGGTTCTCCATCAATGGTATCCTCTAATATACTATTTCAAGATTCTTTTAATCATCATTATAATGATACTAGTTTTTAAGCCACTCAGTGGGGCACTCCGAAATTTATTTTCATCTAGGGAGATGAAGGCTTGTTTTGATATTGGGATCGTACCCATGAAATGGGTTACATATGTATCCTTGTAAAAGAAATCAGAACCCTCGTAGTTCGGTGATTCTTAATGGTAGACATCATACCTTTTAAGGTCATGTGATAAGTACCTAACCATACGGTTTAATGTCATGTGATAAGGACATCTAAGAGAAAGGTTCTTAGTAAAAGTTTGTTGCGAGACTTATGCCAAAATAGCCCAATAAACTTGGAAAGGACATGGGTTTCCAATTTATCTTAGACCCTATTGGGAATATGGCCCAAGGAGAATAGGTTTTATTTTGAAATATTGGGTTTGAACCTCAAGGAGGCTTCTTATGTATCCCATGTGGATGGGAATCAAATCCCACCTAGTTTGATAAGTCTCATAGAAGAGTATAGTCTTTTGAGAGAAATGAGTTTGGGTTTACTTCTTGAAAAAGACGCATTGATGATTTGGGGGGGTTTAATTTGGGGATTATTCCTAAGTAGGATGCCCAGATTAATGGAATTTGGGTTGTATTCCTGAAGAAAATATCTAGTGATATTGGGCTCTGAAAGGGCTTCCTACATATCCTGGTTTGAACAGGAATCAGAGTTCTCGTAGTTTCTTCACCATGGGTGTTTATTAAATGTTGCAATCATCATGAATCTCTAAGACCATGAGAGTCATGCTTGGTGTGAGAAACAAGAGGATGTGAAATATTCAATAATGAAACTTCAAAATTTTCTTCCTCTGTTGGTGGAAGAGGGCAAGGCGACCCGGGAAGAGGTAACATCGACCGAGGAAGAGGGAGAGGTGACAAGCCTTCCCTCTATTCACTTTACATTGAACAAGGGTCCAATGAAAGGAGTAAGCGATGAAGGTTAGGGGATTACACCAGGATGGATACCCATGAAATTGATATTGGTAAGGGAGGGATACTTCTCCTTTGTTCAAAAGGAAGAAAAGTATGTGTGAACCAAACCTTCCCTACTATAAATTTGAAGTTTCCATCTCTTTGGGAAGGGAGTGGTCGGGAACCAAACCCTTATTCTAAGAAATGGGAACTGCCCCACACTGTTCCTGGGAGAAAGGTCAATGTGAATGTGGATATACAAACCCATAGACACTCCATGAACCCTAAACCAATTGTGAAACAAATGTAGGAAACCTCTGACTATGGATATACATACCCAAATAGGATACACACAAATGTGCATTTCCAAAAAGTTTGATAAGTTAGGAGGTTTTGGTGGAGGTCTCAACAGAATCTCTTTTAGACAAGGGATCCAATGAAGAAGAATCCTTTCCATGAATGGCTTTGAGGAAGTATTAATGGCTTATAGACTGAATAGAGTAAGTGAATCAAAGTGGGTCTCTCAAGTAGATAAGGGAACACGCAAGTATGGGTGCACAAGTAGACTTGGGTGACATGATATTCTCTTAAGAGATGAACAACATGTATGGTAATACTTGGGAAAGACTTGGCTCAATCCTTTAGGATTATTCACAAGCTGTCCCGGAAGTAGGGTGATCAAGTTTCTATGAAAGGAATAGGTGGCACATAAGTTTTTATGATTTAGGGAGGTTGGGTGCTTTAGGCTCTCAAGTGTTATGGTTTTAAAACACTAAAAGGACTTAAGTCCAATGATCCTCCTTTAAATCCTCCACTCAAGGTGTTGAAGAACTACCTTAAAAGTTTAGGAAGACTTGGGAGAAGCACTAGGGAAACCAGAGTAGCAATTGGGCTTCAAGGAAATTTATCCATACAAATGAAGACCCCAAGGGTCTATTTATAGGCAAAAATAGAACCTTGGGTGAAAGAAGATTGGGTGCGCAAGTGACTCGCGTGCTAGAATGTGGCACACAAGTACCTTTCATACCAACGATGTTTTGGCTAGACTAAGGTCAAACCTTGAGAACTTAGCCAAAATACATACTTCAATCAGTTCCAACATGGGTGGCGCAGAGGTGTTTGATCATTGGTATCTTATGCGCCTATTTTGGGACTTAGCCAAAATAATTGCTTCATACCTCGGGGCTGCACCCCTTCTTGGGATCAATGCTGGGTTGTGGTCCTGGCCCTTCGGCCCAGTGCCTTCGTTGCGCTCAATGACCTTGAAAAATTCAGAGTCGCACCACAAACTTTTCAAACCTAGTTGAGGTTATTTTGAGTCGTGACACATAGAAATTCATCTTCAATTGTGTAGAAGTGCATGCAACACATTTCAAGGTGTCTATAGTAATGTAAACTATAAAGTGTTTTCTATCATTCATGAAGGAAACTTGTATAACACTACATGATTCGTCCTCTACTAAGAAACCTCTTAAATGATGTCACTATGAACATATATATATATATATATGCATATATATATATAGATATATGAAATATATACATAATGATGTTTATAGCCATATATATATATATACATAATGTTATCCAGGACATGAGGCATAAATTAAGAGTCTATGTCTCGTCACTAGAGTCTTATTATGTAGTAGGGGATGACATGCTCGAGTATTATACATCATCAGGGTCATCATGACCAAGTATCATAGTTATATGGGATGCCATGCCCGATTACCATAACATTAAGGATTTTATGCCCTAGTATAATAGGTATATGGGACTCTATTCCCATGTATCATATCAATAGGTATGATATGCTTATGTATCACAAGTATATGAGATTCCATGTTAGATTATCATATTAGTAGGGATTCCATGACCAAGTATCACAAATATATGGTATTCCATTCTTGAGTATCATATCATAAGGGATGTCATGCTTGAGTATCACAAGGAATAAGAAGTCAAATAGGATTTAGTAGGATCTAATAAATGGTTTATAATTCATTGTCATTACACTTAAATAAGGGTATAACAATTGTTTATGTAAAATCATGTGGTTTGGTCATACGGATCACTTTCCATTAAATTCATTATAGTCATGTCTTATAGATTCCCATCCAAGACCAATTGGAGTTGGTTTAGTTACATAAGTGTATATAATATCAAGGTAAAATTCCATAAGGATACCTTAAGGGGTGGAACTAGTGGATGGGGACCTATTCCAATAATAACAATTAGGAACAAGGTCACTTTTATCATGGATAAAAAAATAATTGATGTAAAATATTGCAACACATGGAATAATAAACAAGTGAAATCAAGATGTATAATATATAGAAAAAATAATTGATGGATAATTACTGGAACACCTTTCTTATGATGGTATATGATTACTCATCTTGTATCAGTTTTTTATTCTTCCAACAATGTAATAAATCAGAAAACTAAACAAACACCCAAAAAATTAAAAATATCAGCTTACGAAAAAATAACTTTGAATAAGGTGAGATAAACTAAGAAAAGAGGGTAATAGATTAAACATCTTACTAAAAGGATTCTGATGAGAGAAATAGTGGGTTAATTAGAATCTATATTATGGAGAATCAAAGGAACCTAGGTGAGGAGGACATGAGCGCTTCATGCACCACTACTATACATAAGAAGGAATGTTTTTTATAAATGAATGGGGGTTTTACCTTTTAAAAAAATGACATGACCTATCCATGATATGAATGTGATTCACATAATTAATAATAAAGGTTTTTTCACCTTTGGGAAAATCCAATTCACATCTTGAATATGGGTTTTTTAGACCAATTCATTTCATTAATTTCATTCAAGTTATGAATTGCATTCACATTATGAATTGGTTTGGATGTCGGGCTCCACCCCCCACTACCTTGATCCCAAAAATGAAATGCTCATCTAAAAGGTGTAGTTTCTTGGATTAAGACAAAAAGAAAAAATTAATGAGGTTTTACTGAAATTTAAAGGATTCATACCTCATATGAGAAATATGGGATCTTATAGTCTTACCCTCTTAAAACAAATCAACCCCAAGATTCCCTTCCAAGGTTGGTAAAGATCTGTTTGATAGAAACTTCGACCACTGAGTATGTGCGTCAGCCTCTCCCTCCCAAGTCTCATCTTGTACATGGTCGTTATACCATATCACTCATAATAGAGGGAAATGCATGTCTCAAAGGGACTTTTTGTTATGATTAATGATATGAATACGGTACTCCTCAAAATAATAATCATCCTCCAATTCAACATCCTCGGTATCAAGAGTATAAGATGGGTCAGCATGATATCAGTGAAGATGTGATATATAGAAGACATTGTGCATAACATGATACCTCTGAGGAAGAGTAATCTAATAAGATACTATCCCAACTCCCTCCAAAATATTAAAGGGACCAACACAATGTGGTGATAAATTGACCTATATCTAAATCTATCTATGCTCAATTCTTGGAAAAAAAATTAAAGACAAATTAATCCCCAACCTCAAACTCTAGAGGTCAGCGACGCCGATCTCCATAAGACATATATCTAGATTAAGTTTCAATAATCCACATCCTAATAAGTTATACCTACTCTGAAGTCTCATAAATTAGATAAGGTCCTAGTAGTACTGTGTATCCTACCTCTAACCATCAATGGGGTGAATGGAATAGACTACTGTATAGATCCTCATAAGGATCCATCTATATTGTACTATGGAAGCTATTATTGTAGATAAAATCAATGAGAGGTATATTCTTCTCCCAAAAAACTCCAAAATCAAAGAAACATTCCAAGATCATTTCTTCTTATAATTTTATCATCCATTATGATTGGATGTAGGTCTATGGGTAAATGGATATACTCAAAAACACCAATATCCTAAGAGTCTTCTCTAACCCTTTCTAAAAAATTGATATAAAGCGAGTAACCTTATCTAAAATGAAAGAAAAAGGGAGTCCGTATAATTATATAATCTCATGGAAATGCAGTCTTTCAAGATTATTCAATAATAATGTTTCCCAGATAGAAATAAAATGTGTGAATTTCACCAGTCTATCAATGATTACCAAAATTATACCACTACCTCAATCCGACCTCAGAAAACCTATCACAAAATTCATAGAGATATCGTCCCATTTCCATTCTGGGATTTATAAAAAATATATAATAAGATATAAATCTATGGGTGCACTACCTTCACCTAATTATAGGTGGAACACGTTGTGATATATTCTATGATATGACATTCCATCTAAGGCCACCAAAATTGGCAGTTCATGTCTCAGTACATATTAGAAACCTATGGGTATACTGCCCACTATGAAGCATGACATTATAACATTATTCCCTGTTATATGTCTTTAGGTACCCAAAAATTCCTATGAACATGAAAGATCTCATCTGAATTTATTGAAAAACCTAGTGGTGGATCCCCACCTAAAATTCTCTCCCTTAGGGCTAAGACCTCATTATTATAGAATTTCATATTCTTCACTCTATACAGAAGTGATGAGGTTACCACTATGGATAAATGGAAAGGATGATTCGACTCTCTTAAACATCTATATGCATCTTAGAAATTAGATCCATCACCCACCATTCCTCACTATCTTTCTGAATAACTTGTGTCTGAGTCTTCGATCTCAAAGTGTCAACAACTGTGATCCAATTCATAGGTGTATAAGTAAGATCAAAGTCAATGGACCGAAGCTATTCGATCCACATTCTCTATATAGGTTCAAGTCATGTTGTGGAAAGATATTTTTGTTTATTTTATGTTCTATAAACACCAAAAACGCCTATTATAACAATTAATGCCTCTAACAATGCAATATATGAATGATATCTACTAGATCAAGATCGTGCATTGGATGATTCATCTTGTGAGGCCTCAACTGAAAAGACCCATATGCAACAAATAGATATTCCTACATTATAACTATCCTCAACCCAAAACTTTATGCATTCAAAAACACCATACTGCCTCTATTAGGATCTGGAAGAATTAGGATTGGTGCTGAAGTTAATCTTTTTTTTAGCTCCAAAAAGGCATTCTCACAAACATCATACCATAAGAAGACCACACCATTTTAGTCAAGCTAGTAAAAGGTGTGTAAAGGAATGAGAATACATATATAATGTTTTTGTAATATCCAGCCATCCCTAGGAAACTATTTATTTCAAAGACATTATTGGGGTGATTCTAAGAAACAATAACACTCTCCTTCTCTAGGTTAACTGATAATCTTTCATATGAGATAATGTTACCCAAAATTGAACTTTATTGACCTAGAAGTAGAATTTAGTGATATTAGAATATATATGGTTACCTATCAGTGTATTAAATATGATCTTAAGATGTTTGGAATTTTTTTTTTGAGAATGTGAATACCCCACGACATCATCCACAATGACCACCACAAATGAATCAATATACGGGTGGAAAACCTGATTCATCAAGTCCATAAAAATGCATGAACATAGTTGATACTGACTGAAATGACCAGATACTCATATAAACCATACCAACTTTTTAAAGTTGTATGTGGTGTATCTGAAGGTTGTAATCATACATGATGGTATCCCAAACTAAAACCAATCTTGGTAAAACCCCTTGCTTCTCAGAGATGGTTGAAGAAGTTGTCGATTTGAGGCAGTGGATGCTAATTCTTAATTATAATCTAGATCAATGGATGATAATCCATGAATATTATTAGTATACCATCCTCCTTCTTGGAGAAAATGATGGTTAAGTGTTGAGTTATATAAAACCTTTAGCCTCTAAATCCTCTAGCTTCCACTTGAGATCCTTCAACTTAGTATTATCCATCCTATAAGGTGGAATGGATACCAGTGAATCTATTTGAATGATATCAATATAAAACTATATCCATATCTTAATAGGTTCTCTATAAAATTATTAATCAAATATGTATCTGAAGTGATCAACTACCAGAGGGAAATCAGCTTGACATACTCCATGTTTATCTATAAAAAGGCTAGAAATATTAACTGTAACACCACCTAATCCATGATGCTTTTTTCTAGATCAGATCACCTCGATATCCTATTCACCCTTAAGTATATAACTACCACCCTCTGGTGGTGTAAAGGAAATCCTCTAGTGATATAAATCTATGTATTCAAGGTAAGTAACCAACTAGTCCATCCTGAGAATGATTTCAAAACCATCCATCTCAAGGATGAAGAGGTTCGATATAAAATTATGGATGCCTATATCAAGGGGTCACACTTTATACTAGAGTACACTTAATAAATGTATACCCAAAGGAGATTATAGGTTATTCACCCCACCAATGTACTAAATTTCAATTCTATGACATTCCATGATTTCCATATATATGAATAAATGAAAATCACCAGTGTTAAATAAGGAATAAACTAAAGTAGAGGATATAGAATTGTACCTCAAACTAGAGGTGGCATGGAAATCTAATCCTATAACAAATGTTTCAGTACATAGATATCACCAGATCAATGTCCCTGAGAGACAACCTGATATCCTTGAGTAGGTCCGCCCTATTGTAACTCTACATCAAGAACCTAGCTACTTCATCCATGACCACTACTCTTCCTAAACGACTGATAGTACTCCAAAATACATTTCTAATGAGTGATAATTATCTAAATATTGAAGTAGAAGCTAATATGTATCCTCTAAACTTAGGAATATATGTGAATGTCCTGTAAAAATGATGATGCTGCCCCAACCTTCCACAACCTCAAAACTTAATGGGGTCTTTAGGACATTGAGGCTTTTTATTCCATGGATTTACACACTGGTGAAAACCACATATATATAAGTGAGTGTAATTTAGCTATCATTGATCCCATGTTTAGTATCAAAATAACGTTTCTGGTCACTAGTAAAACTAATTCCCTATCTCAATTTTAAACCACCATGACCCACACCATCAGCTTCCCTCTTCTTTCACTCAGTGATGAGTGATTTGTTTAATATTTCCAAAAAATGGTCAAATGAAAGAAATTCACATTAGATATGATGGAGTATATGAGATCATCCATAAAATGTATCATTGTTACTAACTTGACAATAAAAAGTGTCTTTTCAAAAGGATAAATCTTTATGAATCGAGAATAATAGTCCATCATGGACATAGTACCCTACTGTAGATGTATAAAATAATTATCTTAATCTTCTATGAGCGTCTGGGAAAATAAATAGTCATAGAAGTATATCTGAAAGCCCGCCCAGGACATACTCTAATGAAGATATTCCTAGGTTATATCATCCCACAATCTCTTGATATAGTCTCAAATAATATAAGTAGTTAGCATCACTCTCCTCTAAATATGTGCCTCAAGGTGCACAACACCACCTCCAAGCATGAATCTATAGCCTAAGGGGCACCATTCCCTAAAAACATTGGTGGATGCTGCTTATAAAATTATCATGTCAACTCTTCCATAGTAGGTTCAGGTCATAGGGCTCCCTGTATGGTTTTCATAAGCCTCTGAAATCCCTATCGAAATGGGGCATCAGTACCTATGTTTGGTATAATATGAGGTGTTGTATGTGGCACTACTTGCAGGTTAGGTCACACTATCTTCAGATCATGGTCATATCCACCTTCTTGGAACATGGCCTAAGGATGAAATGGTGGAATAACTCTATAATTTTTTAACACATTCCTCAAAAAAAGATTTGGTAACAACATAACATGCGGGTATAAGAATAGAATAGGTACAAATCCTTTCTATATAAAAGTTACACCCCTCTTTATTCTCCTAAATCAATGTTTGGGAAACATAAAGATCATAGGAAACTTAGGATACACTACCTACTTACCACTACTGAGTTCAGTTCAAGGTCATCTTCTATACTATAATTAAGGGGTCCTGGTACACATAGTTTCAATGGAATGTTGTAGAGGAAAACGCCCTTTATGTTGTAATTGGAATCCCCCTTTAAGGAAGACTATTTTATTTCAGAATTTAAATTCATTTATGTTTGTAATCATTTATATAGAAAATATTTTGAAAGGTTTGAATTATATATATCAAAATTTTAAATTTATAAAGTCACATACACTTCATAAATTGAAATTATGTGTCCTTTTAATCAAAACTCTAATCATGTTCCAGTATATGGGACCAATGGTCAAAGACTCAACATGACATAATTAAATACAAAAGTTGTTAGTGTCAAGATATTAAGGAAACAATTATTAGGTTGATTCATGTACTTTAAGTAACAAATTATTTTTCTAATTCCTATAAAATTATAGTTAACCCAATTCCATATATTCCAATCAAGGCATTCATAGTAACCATAGGAAATATATGTAATGAGATTCACTTTTATGGAATGGAATGATGCATGATAGGTAAATATCTATATGCCTGTAATGATGCATGAGTCAACACTTCCCTTCCATACCAGACCAAGGGTAAAATGGAATCCCCAATATTAATAATAGTAAACATCACATATCATGTTCATCACACAATGATGAAATTAAAACAACTGTAATAAGTAGAATCCAAAAACAAAAAATCTCATCCCATGTAATTTATATTTTCTTTGTACATAATTTAGTTCTCAGGTATAGTCTTATTACCAAATTCCAACATATCCTAATATCCTTTATACCATCCCAAAATAGTATTGTAGAGAAAATACTTCTCTAATACCAGTTTGTGATGTATTGGCCTAGTTCACTTGATAATAGTAGCTGAACCGGTGGGCCACAATGCCTAAAACATTCCTCCCTATATGCCAGAGGCTTTCGATTAGTAACAAGAGTTAGTGAAGATATAGTGAGGAGACCATAACCTCTGCTGTCAGAGTAGTACAGTGGTATAATAGATGACATAAAATATATAGTCATAATAGTAAAGAATAAAAAAAATATAATAGGTAAATTATCCAATCACATAATAAAATGTAGAAACCATAACTAGTTTCATATACAAAATCTTTCTTATCAGTGTATGAAACAAAATGAGAAAAACGGGAATATAAGGCCGCATACATGTGCGTTATGCTATAATAAAAATAGAAAAGGATAAAAACTATCTTTAATGGAATCTTGAGAATGTGCTCAATCCTATGATTATGTACTCCATAAAAATACTGATAATTAATCTCCAAAATATGGGTGTTACTCTTTATTCATATCGAATATCATGAAGTCTGATTGGGTACCATTAGCGGCCCGAACATGGTGTGAGATATACTCAGTAGGCCACCACCAATGGTGTCTCTAATAATCAAGGAAGTGCATATATTATGAGTAGTGTGTAGATATAGTAATGGTAATCTATAATCTAAGTCGTAAAGGGTCGACTTTGGTTTCTGAATGACACACGCCTAACACTACCTACTTTAGACCATGTTGTGAAACCTTTGAACATATGTCACCATGAACACACACACACACACAAATTCATGTATATATATACACAATATATATGTAATTTTTATTATATACATAACAATATATATATATTGCTATATAGGACTTGAGGCATAACTCATGTGTCTATGTCTAGTCACTAGAGTCTTATTACGTGGTAGGTGACAACATGTCTGAGTATCATACATTAAAAGGATCATCATGACCAAGTATCATAGGTATATGGGATGTTATTCCTGGTTATCATATCATCAAGGATTCCATGCCTAAGTTTCACAGGTATATGGGATTCCATGACCAAGTATCATATCACCAGGGACACCATGGTAGAGTATCACGTGTATATGGGATTCCATTCTTGAGTATCATATCATTATGGATTTCATGACTGAGTATCATGGGAATATGGGACTCTATGATTGAGTATCATATCAGTAGGGAATCCATGTCTGATTATCACAAGTAATAATTAGTCACATAATCTTTAGTATGAGAAAATAAATGGTTTTTAATCAATTATAATTACACTTAAACAAGGTTCTGACCATTTTTTATGTAAAATCATGTGATGTAGTCATTCTACTCATTTTACATTTTATTCATTATAGTCATTTATTATAGATTCCAAGAAAACCCACTTAGTATGTAGATTGGTAACATAATAATTTATAATATCAAATGTAAATTCTCTAGTCACACCTCATGGGGTGGAATTTGTTAATGGGAACATATTCTAATAGGAACAAGGAGGGAAAGGGTAATTTTTATCAAGGATAACAAATTAAGTAAGGAAAAAGTGTATTTATATGGAAACATAATGAAAATATGGTGTGATACATCATTATTCATAATATATAACAATAATAATTTATGTATAATTACTATACCACCTTTATTATGGAGGTAGATTCGTACACATGTAGTATCGGATTCAGATTCATCCTAGAACAGAAGATATCAACAAACAATAAAAATGACATAAAAATATGGTAGATTATCATTAAGTAAAATAACTAAAAAATAAAAGATATAAAATGAGAAAATAAGTTAATATATCAAATCTCATACCATGAGGAATCCAACCAAAAAAATGGTGGGTTTATAGGAGTTCGGATGAGGGAGAACTAAAGGATCCTAGGTGAGGAAAAGAGGATCTATCTATGCACTGTTGTTGTGAAAAAGAAGGAAAGTTTTTTCCTAAATAAATGTGGGTGTATAACTTTTTAAAAATTAAATGACATATTAATGATGTCAATGTGATTCACATAATGAATAAATTAGGGTTTTACCCTCTGGTAAAAACAAGTCACATCCTACATGGGGTCTTGATAGATCAATTCACATCGTGAATTACATTTGCGGCATGAATTAAATTAATGTCATGAATTGGATGGGCATCCAAGGTACTTCCCACTTATACCTTATTCTATAAAACAAAACTATGGGCCTAAAGGAATGGTTTCTGGGTCTAATGAAAAAATAAAACCTTAACAATGGTTACTAAAATTTAAAGGATCTATACCTCATATGAAAATCCAGGATCCTCCAGTCATCACCACCCTACATAAATTGTTTAAATAATGCATTTAATGAAGTTAAATTATATTTGTGATATGTCTATATTTATTTTAATGTTATATTAACACTATATATAAAAAATACTTAATCATAAAATCATTATAACATGCTCTCATTTGGGTTGGTTTTACCACTTAAGTGAACGTTGTTATAATGTTTAAATCATGAATGATTAAGGAATGATATATAATGGTAATATCATGAAATAAAATGTATTTAATATTTTTTAATTAATCTATAATTTTGTTATTTATATATAATTTATTTATTAATATATCACCTTTCAATTATTAAATACACCAAAACTAGTTCTTTATAATTTCCATTTTCACAAACAATACCTTTATCATTAACTAAATGAAAATGAGATATGATTAATCATTTAAAAATTATGACTATTTTATATTTTATAATATTTTAATGTTAAATTTTTCTAATAAAAAATATCAATAATTCCATTATAAAATGAGTATGAAATTAGAAACCAGCATTTCTAGCATTCGATGATGAAAATAAACCATAATAAAATAATATATTTATAATGAATGGTTATAAATGAATTTTATAAATGGAAATAATATATGAGTAATGTTTTATAAATTATTTTTATAATATTTATGTTTATTATACAGGAGGTTATAGAACATTCAAGTAAGTGGGAATATAAGGTAAGGGGTTCTTGTCTCAAATTTAACTTCTTGAGTCATATTTTATATTGCGCACATTTATATATTTGATATGGTGTAATTACTTCCTAGTGAGTTTATTTTACCATACAAATATAATTCATGGGGTTTGAAGAGCAATATCATTTTATTTGTTTAAAGAGATTTTGATTCAAATGATGTTAAGTCATTAAGTGTTATTTTTCTTAATTTCACATACCATGAGTCATGTTTGATATTTTACACCATAATTTACTTTATATAGTTCATTCAATATCACATTACCTACAAGTATGATGAATACCATTCATTTCTTGAAATTATAATTTCCATTTCACATTAACCCTCTTATTTTCTTTTGATCCTTACTTTATTAACTCTGTAATGGTTTCTTCTCCAATCTCAATTTAAAAATTGAGATTACCTTTGAATGATAATCCATATGGGAATTTTGAATACACTTTACTTCTAAAACCCCCATAATTTTATTCTGCTCTAGTCATTTTTTTGGTTTCACATGTCTTCTCACAATTTAATTTTCTCCTTGACTCATTATTTACCTATTGCAAGGAAACTAACCCTACCTCTTATTTTCAATCAAGATTCCTTCATTAAAATATTGGAATCAAATATCTATAATAGAAATGATCCATAACTTCATTTTCATTAACAAATCATCCTATGTTATAGGAATTTTTTTATTCCAATACCTTGCCTTAGTGAATACACTATTTTTCATTACTTTATGCGAATGAAATTCACCTAAATTACTATACATTGACTGATTTTGAAAAATTATTGACATAAAAATATACCATTACTATATAAAGTGTTATATTTAGAATTTTTATACATAAATCTATTACTCGTATTGATTAGGGAGATTTTTACAATAATTATACTTGTTATTTTGATACAAAGGTTAACTAATTACTTAGATAAGTTGATTATATACTATTTAACAATCCAAATTCATTCTCTTAATGAATTATGTTCATTTATTGATTGGAAAATTATTTTAATTTCAAATTTTTATATCTTAATAAATATTTTTATTGATTAATAATGATTGTTGATTATGTATTGAATTGATATTCATATCATTCATGTGATATCCAGGCCTGAATAGCCAAGTCTAATCCATAATTATCCATAAGCTCAGGCTTGCCTTCCTGTATGCCAGAGGCTACTGACTAGTAATGAAGGTCACAAGTGGAACCATGGGGAGACTATACCCTTATTTGGAGTATAAAATAATACTAAATAACCCAAAATGTAAACACTATATAATTAGAGTAATAGGAAAATAATAACATACTAAGTGTATGAGTGTATATGGAAACAATTGACTCAATACAGAGTACATAGAACAAATCAACCACTAGACCTATCAAAAATACAAAAAAATGAATAAATTACAAGAGGATATCATCCCACTTGAAGTCATAACTCATCTTGATATCTAGACTCATATTGATCTATCCTGTTATACAATCAACCCAGGCCTCAGCCCAACTTCTGCCTGTAATAACTGAGGAATGCTCAGGTGCCTAAGTTCAATATCCATCAGAGTAGGGTGTGATTACAACTCAGAAAGACACAAACAATGCACTCCAATAAAAAACCAATAATATTTACCGTACAAACATGTGATAAGATCAAAATAAAGTAAATAGTAAATACATAACTGTTTATCATGGAATAATTTCACCAAGTACACTTGAGAAACAACAACCATGTATTGAGTGGTTATGCACTTACCAAGATGCCACAAACCCCTAGTAATTCCTTCTTTGTCTTAATTCTATTATTAATGTAAATAGGATTATAAATTATATCATCACATATAGTGATACATGTCCCATAAACCCAGCATCGGTCGACACCCTATGCATTTTAGTATAAGAATCCAAGATCCTCCTTAAGGATACCCCACACCCCCACCCTGATGATGGTAATTATAAGTAACATTGTATGCCCGACCATAAAATTGGTCATTATTAATAAAAATTCATTCTCCACCATGATGGTGCTTGTTATCAAGAATAATGGACACCCTACCTAGATGGTGGTCACTATCCAAGATTCTTTATATCCCACATTGTCGGTGGTTGTTATCCTTGAATGATGGTAAGTACCACCTAAAATATTTAACATAAAAAGAAAACTCAAAAACCACCAACATGGAATTATCCCACTTCTACCAAAGATGATGGATTATCATCCCATCCATGGTCTAATTCTACATCAATAATTATGTCCATGATCTGACCCACAACACTAAAAGAGCCATAGTCTCTAGCCCATATCATGTCATCACGCTTCCCCTCAAAGGTGTTATCTATCCAAGGTTAAATTCCATGTTCATCTTGATACCTAAATCATGGTTTCATGGGCCATAAAAAACAGTAATAAATACATGTAATAATAAGTAACAACAAGGCTTATCAATAATACCTCTCAAGAGGCCACTAATACTCTAACATGCGATCACTAGGAAGCAAGGTCGACATGTTATGCCAGCAAGGTATCACATTAAGGAAACATAGGTATAAATATAAATAGATCATGGGTTATCATAAATATTCATAACATTTACACATGTGATCAAACATAAAACATGGTCTTATGGGATTTAATACTCAAGTAGCATAACAACACACCCGAAGGCGTCTAAACATCAAACATGGGATCCACCAGTTTTACCCACATATCATGTAATCAATCATCATACATAAGTCTCATGGATTACACAATAATTAAATCCTCATCCATCAAAGTCTAGGAAAAAATCCAACACACAAGGTCAACATTCCACTTTTCACCTTGTTAATTTATTAATAACTCTTATTTAACTAATTACAACTCAAGTCTCAAAAATTAATTTGGAATTATTATAATTATAATAAATAAATACAAAAAATAAGGGTTATTCACCCAAGCTGGGGAACCTCATAACACATATTAAAGAACATAAATAAATGCTCACTGGTAGAGTTCACTGTACCATTTAACTCAATGTTGTTGATGTCAATGTCAATTTTCGTCAAGGTAATGTCATATGTAACAAACATGTGTGTTAATTAGTTCTATTTTTTAACCATATATTCTTGGAGCCAATTCCATTATTTAATTTATAAAAAGAAATATAAACACAACTTGTGATAATAAAATTATATCCCCTTAATACTTTATAAATTATAAATTTATTCCAAATATTGAGGAAATCATTTTTTATTTAATGAATAATTATAATTCATCATGTGATATCATTCTCTCTATGGAATAACTCAAGACAAGAATGATAAAAAATATTTATCATTTTTATGATAATTTTGGGTTATTAACATTTAATGATTTGATATCATTTTTCTATATAATTATTAATAAATAATATATTTCAATTTAAACGTGAAATTATTTAAAGGAATTTAACCCTTTTAAATTCGCTTCTCATAAGAATATAGAAGACAAAGAGGGTTTGTCCATGACTAGAAACATCAAGGATAACCTGGTTCATTTAAAGAAGACTTCCCAGATCCTAGAAAAAAGAAGTTTTAGGCTACCAAGAATTATGAGGATATCAAAAATAAAATGATAAAGGGTTTATATAAATTTAAGGAGACTACCATGTACTGTTTCAAAGTAACAAAAACCACTAATTAAATTATCCATTTAATATTTTTATTTCCTGAATATTAAATTTGGGAAAGTAAATATTCTTTAATATGTGTCTCAAACCATTAAGGATTCAAAGAATAAGTTCCCATAATATTTAGGAATTTAAAATAGTCAAAACATGTCGTAGGGTCAAGCTATGGAATAAGGAATGAAAAATAGGGTTTTATTTATTTTTCTCCCAAAAAGGGAATGATGTATGGGTAACATGATCTTACTCTTACATAGACTACCCTTATATAGAACAACCTTACATGGGTCTTTAAAATTCACTCATACACTTATGAAACTGTATATTACCCTTACGCAACCCCACTTACACTTATGTAGTACCTTAAGTTCGCTTACATATCCATTGAAAAGAAAAGTATACCATTAAGAAATAAAGTATTTAATATTATTAGGGGTATTGAATTTTAATTATACCTATATGTAACTAGTTACAACCCTTATGTGAGTTTTAGTTTTTCAAGATGACCCTTATGCAACGCATGGAAGCTCCAACTACCCCAATACATCGTGTGGATTACCTTTACACAGTGCTTAAAAAACCAACCTACCATTATGAAAAATATGATTTATCCGTATGTAACTCTTAAAAACTTTCCTTTATAATAGAAGTGTGTTACTTGGATTTACACAGAACCTATGACATATGTAAGGGTAAAAAAAGTTTAAAAATTTTAAACTTACACACAAAAAACCTTTTAATTAAAACCAGAAGGGTTTATAATTTAAAAAAAGGGGAGATTTTATAACACTTAAAAATAGAGGATGTTACAATTAACCACCTATAATGACTTCAAGTGTCTCATAAGTACCTCCAAATGTACTTCTAAATACCATATTTTTAACTAATATGATGATCTTGATGTAGTCCTGACCCACCACATTCAGGTTCTCACAGAAACACCAGTCATAAAATTTCCATTCATCTTCCTCAAAAGTTAATTACCCAAAAAAACTATAAATAATAGGAGATATAGCATTGGTCTCCCCTCCATTTAAAGATTTCATAAAATTTTGTAACTTGGGGAAAAATCCACCAAAACACATTCTTAAACTCAAATAGGATACTTCATTCACACACAATAGTGAAACATCCAATAGTCGATTCTGAAACCTCAAGGAATTAAACATCCAAAACACCACAACGATTACTAAAATAGACAATGATCTAAATATATAACAAAGGTCCAGAAATCAACAAAAAATCATAGAACTCATTATAAATTTTACCCTAGGAAAGTACTCAATGATAAACTAGTATTTTCAATATCTATCCTCACCCCTTGATGAGCTCATCAAATCATCCACTAGAACCTCAAGGTTCATGGTCCATCAATAATTCACATCATTATAGTAGCTTGACTACACCCCCAAGGCCTATATAATTTAAAATAGAAATAGATTTAAATACCAAGGTTAGTTCACGAATAGGTCACTACACTCCCATAAGGAAGATAATCTATCATGTTGAGATTGATTTTGAACCATCAATAAGAAAACAAGAGTATACCAAGGAACAATAACCAACTTGAATGGTATCCAAAACAGACCATAGGGAGAAAAAAGTGGAAGGAATAAATAGGAGGAATTTTTAAGAACAAAAACCCTAAACATCAAAATATTCTCATCACAATATTCCATTCATCCCTAGGATCACAATAGTCCTCAAGTGTTTCAAAACAATTCTTGATTAAGTCAAACACCATTCAAGAGAACACATATAAAAAAAGTAACAAGTGGACCTCAATAAATCCAACAAAATACCCCAATGAAATCTAATGATTCAAATAAATTCAAGGAATATAAGCGTAACATTATTCATACACCATTCACAACCAAGGACCATATGAGAACATCCATAAAGTACCCAAAGAAATCCAATGGTCCATTTCAATGTGTGTAACATTCCTCATCACCCTAATCATAGGTTACGAGCCCTAACCAAGATAGGTCTCATCCCATTATGCAAACGGATACTTCAAATATTGACATCTCATCAACATCAACCCAGTTTTACCACACAATGATACCCTGGTCCACTATTGATGTTTTCTTCCTCTACAGATACTACTCTATACGCATTAACATTCAAACTTTGAAACCCTATGAGATTCTTACTAAATGATAGGGTTTTTAACATCAAGGGAGACTCTAAAACGAACTCATCAGTGACATACCATCACTGTTCCCTATAATTTCTTTTCATAAAACCAAGAACATCGTCAATGGATAGGTCACCACTATACTTCCAAATATTTAAACAACTTCATATGTAACAAATTAATTCATGATCATACATCAATTATTTCCTATTAAATCATTAAAACACACCTCTTAATCAAAATAAGAGTAAATATTTCTTGATTCATAGTCCTCTAAGATGTACTCACTTACCTTTAAACTATCCATGAACCTTAAGATGTCATCTCCATCAAACCAAACCACTCACACCAATATTTTTTTAAAAGTAAAAAACCTTGATAATAAGTTTCAATTCACAACACCCACCTGATGGGTGTTAGTTCAAGATATTGTGTGTCCAACCATGATCTAACCCACCTAGGTCTAACCACTGAGGATATTAACTCATCATTTAAAAAGAGTTTCTTTCTAAACTAATATAACATGAAACACTAAATAATTCCCTTGATGTAAAAAAGAGTACAAAATCTCAGGAACTCAACCTTGTATCATGATTACTAACACTCTAAGTGCTCTATACTGAAGGGTTTTAATATAATTTTCAATACCTTCCTTTAATATACTTAGAGGTTACTTATACGCATAAGGTATTTTCTTCAACTAAAATCACCCCAAAGGCACTAACCTTTACTATTCATTTTTAAGGAATATATTCACCCAACCCACCTTCACATAGATTGATACATGAGATCACTAGAAAAATATTGAATATTCAAAGTACATATAGTCTTTCACAAAACCCGCACATTGTTTCAATAAGGTTAATAGCTCATGAAACATAATTTAGGAACATCTCCAATAAATAACATGATGGATTAACTCTTAGGATAACCAAATTTAGAGTCAAGGATGTACATTTATGTTAAAACGTTTTGCACTAAGTTCCATATGTAAAAATTATCATAGAATTTATTTTGATTCTTATTCAACTAGACCTATTGATAGGACACAAGTGCATGGTTCTTTACTAAGGCTATTAATTCCCAAAAATAACCAAACAAGCGCACAAAAACACCTATGTATAAAGGGACTTCATCATCAACAATATAATCATCACAATAATCATAAATGTCATCATCGTTACTAAGGTGAGCCACACCATAGCCTCACATGACCTATAATCATAATTAGACACAAATAGAAGTTTATCTAAAATAATGTAATTAAGAACTCATATTTTCAACACTATACAAGTTTTTTACAACTAAATTGTTGATTTCTTCATCATGGGTATAATCACACACAATTATCATACATGTCATGAGGATCTTACATACAAAATATGATGCATGTGATGCATCTTTCTGATATGGACTAGAGTCAAATAAATATGAAATCACAACCTCAAATGTAATTTACCACCTTTTAATGTCACATATATTTTAAACCTAATTTATGAAACATTTATAAATTTAATTTGAAAAAATAAAATTCATTTCTAAAATAGGAATATCAATATTCACTTTGGATGAATTTTTTTTTCTAGGAAGTTTTATTTTTTGATGACTAGTGAATTCACTAAATTTTAATTTAAAACTATGTTATCATCTGCTTTATTTATATAGATAAATTATATTTTAAATTGGGTTTAATTTATATTTAGATAAATTATAAATATATTAATCCAATTTAGATCATTATAATCAATTTCATGTTTAAATTTGATATAAAAAATTTCAATCTTTTGAACATTATCTGTTTAAAAACTCATTGTATCGTCATATTTGTGTGATTAATTTTAAATTAATTTCTTCCAAATATATTTTTAGAATTTTGAAACTTAGATTCCATATTTGGAATGAGAATAATGTATTATGTCTATTATAATAATTTTTTTGACCAAAAAATATTGTTGAAATTAATTTAAATTAATTATAATGATTAAAGTAAAATGAGTTTATTTAGTGGTTAAACTAGTACTTAAGTGGATAAATGAACATGAAAAATATCCAAAATCCCTTGGATGTATATATTATTACCATATTATACCTTTAATAAAAAATTGATCATTACTATATTCACATGATGTAAGGGATACCTCTCAACAATGTTTACATTTTTTTATTTACAAGAATGCCACTCCTCCACTATAAAAGGGAACTCACCCCCCCCATCACTTATTCACACCTATTAATACATTTTCCTCATAGAATAACTACCCAAATATGATATCAAAATCCCTCACTTAATCCTAAAAGCCTACCATTGGGAATAAATCCAACCAAAAAAAATTTTTGTTGCAAACCAAAAGGAGTTACCTAAAGAAGAGGTAACATCCTTCCACAAGAAATTTTGCTTTATTTATTTATCCACCCATTAATTTATTATTATTCCAGGATAATATAATAACATAAGTGTCCTAAATATTCCAAGATTTTTTTATGTTAATGGTATAAACTACACTCTCACACACTTCCATCAAATGGGATACACAATCATCATTTGTGTATACGGTGGACTACCGCCTCACAATTTGATGTTGTTCTTTCTTCCATTACCAGCATTCAAGGTTAGTAATAATGATGTAATTAATGTTTTAATATAATTTATTTGAATTTATTATGTCTTTATACTACTATAATTATAATATAATACATTCCCTCATTCTTTCTAATTTTTGGGAATATTATAACTTCGTTTGTGGACGTATGGACTATCGCCTCCTCAATGCGATGCGATTCATTCACACTTTTCATGGAATGTATTAAGGATGATTTTAGTAAATTAATATGATAAATATGAAATAATAATTATAATGAAATTATAATATATATATATATATATATATTTCATTTACTTTATTTCATTCAATACTAGAAGAAAACAGAAACAATGTTCATGCATACGTATAGCCTACCATCTCCATGAACAATGTATTCCATTTCATATTTCTATATTTTATATATCATTATAAATAATTATATTATTAATATATATGGTATTTAAATCATGTTACAAATTCTATAAATAAGTAAATCATGATCTATGTAATAGGATCAAGAATAACAAGTCAAAACATGTACAAAAAAACAAACCAGTTATGACCCAAAACGTAACTTTCACATGAAATTTTTAATAAATGTATGGTTATTTTTTATATTTATAATAAACTTATATTTATTATACAATATTTTTGAATTTGTATGAATAATTTCGATACTTAAGGTATGAAATTTCTCATCGCACTTTTATTTCAGTGAGATATGAGTTATATTCACCACTTATTGCTGTTATATGGTGTGTATAATGAAATATGAAATGTTATATAATTAATTTAAATTATTTAATGGTATTTAAATTTTTAATCTAAGTTATTCTTTCATGGATCTCAAGATTCAAAAGTTACTCAAGTATTAAGGGGATTTCAAGTCTCAGTTTTCTTTTTGTGAGACTTATGCCATATTTACCACTTGTTTATTTTTTTGTGGTGTATATACTGCCCAAAAATGTATTATATGATTATTATACTTAAATATATGGTGATTTAAATATATATTTAAGGATATATCATTCAAGGGGTTTATGGATCAAAATTTACCAAATTGGTAAAGTAATTTTGTCTCTATTTTCCTTCATTGAGACACATGCCATGTTATTCACCTATATTATTCTACGAGTGCATATAATTCACTTTAACATGTTATATATTGAATATCCTTATTTTAATTAAATTTTAGACTTCTTTTAATGTTATTCCTTCAAGATGATTATGATTTAATGTTACCAAATTGGTAATAGTTTATTACTGCAATCTCATCATTTATAGGGATTGTTTATGATTATGCTCCCATTAATGAAATATTATAATATATCTATCAATAAATCTCATAAATTCTATTATCCTATGTTTATTCATGATATATTACAGAAATGGTATAATTTTTTCACTATTTTTTACATAACATAATAAATAAAATGTTTTTGATAAAATCTGACTTTATTTCTCTTTTCGATTGGAAATCGATAGTCTTCCAAAACAATGTTTTCTAAAAATGATTGAGAATGTTTTGTACTATTATACTAAGATCATTAAATGAAAATTTCACTGATTTTTTATATTTTTAATAAAGTGGGTTTTAAAAATTAATCTTCATGTTTTTTCCGATCAATATACTTTTCTAAATTTTTTATGGCACGAATGGAATTTTTAGCATGTATGGATTTATCTG
The DNA here is from genome assembly GCA_963277665.1 of Viscum album. Taxonomy (NCBI): domain Eukaryota; kingdom Viridiplantae; phylum Streptophyta; class Magnoliopsida; order Santalales; family Viscaceae; genus Viscum; species Viscum album. The sequence continues at coordinate 476,455,899 of OY728164.1, read as the reverse complement.
TCTTCTTGAATGTCATTTCTTTAATGATTCCTATGAAAGCTTTCCAGACTATTTTTTAAGAATTATTTTTCCCTCACATTCTACATATTCATTTTTTTAAAGTGGTTTTCAAAGAAAAAGTTTTTTAAAAAAAAATTATGTTCAAGAAGTGTTTAAATGATTTCCAAAGATCAATTTATATGTTTTAAAAAGATTATTTTCAAATAAAATGATTTCAATGATTTCAAATGTCTTTTATAAGTTTTCAAATCTATTTTAAAATAAAAAGGATTCCAAAATATTTTATATTCTAAAAAGCATCTTTTAATGAGAAAATGATATTTTCTTTAGGAAATGTTTGAAATTAGTTTTAATAATTAATTAATTAGTTTTCAAAGTGGTTTTCAAAGAAAAGTATTTAAATAAAAATTATGTTTTTAAAATTTATTTTCAAATAATGGTTATTTTAACTTAATAAATTCTATAAGTGATCTTTAAAAATCCTTCTCAATATAAGATGTTATACTTTGATATAGTTTATACATTAATAGGGATATGATGCAAGAAAACAATTATTTTTCTTTCTTTGAATGGTCTATGATTAATAAGAAATTTTGTTTATGAAACTTTTTTCTCTTCAATAGGTTATACCACGAAAAAACATTTATAAAACGCAATTCCTTTATTCAAATATTCTATAATAATGAAACCTATATATTTTACATAGGTTATGATATGATTAAATGTTTATGATAGTTATTTCATTTTAGGGGTTATGATATGATGTTTGTAAAACCCATGTATTTTTATGGGCTATGATATAATGAATTTTTTATTATATTTTGGCACACATATGTATGATTTCATTATGTGACAAGTGAGAAATATATCTCCCTCTAATTAATTGGGTAAATATTTGAATCTCACAAGATAAATTAGAATATAACAAGGAATGAACTCGGTTTAATACAACAGGGCTGGAATGAGGAGTGAACTCGGTTCAGTAATACAAGGTAGGAATGGGAAGTGAACCGAGTTCATTAATTCAGGGATGGAATAGGAAGTTAACTCAGTTCATTAATATAGGGCTGGAACAAGGAGTAAACTTGATTTAGTAAAATAGGGCCAGAATGAGAAGTGAACTTGGTTCAGTAATACAGGGTTGGATGGATGAGTAAATACGGTTCAGTAATATATGGATGGAATGGGATGTGAACCCCCTTTAGAAATAAAGGGATAGAATGGGGAGTGAACCTGATTTAGTAAAGGGATTTGTCTGCTAAGATGGTATTGGGAGTGAACCTTGACTACTAATATAGTTTGGGGAGTGAACTAGTTCCACTAATATGGCCTTGTAAATAAGCTCAGACTACTATGGAAATCATTTTATATGTTTAAGTGTTAACCAAAATTCCATTTATTATTACTATGTTATGATTTCTTGGATTAGGTTCTTGATTCCCTTATGGTTCATGTCTTATAACCTTCCAATATTTATGAAATGAATCGTGATTATGATCTTTGATATGCTAGGTATGATCTTATAATGTTATGATCATGTTCTCATACCCTTATTCTCATGATTATTCTTAAATATCTACCCCATTTACCCTTACTAAGATTCTAATATCACCCTTTCTTATGTATCATTTCCCCCAGTTTCTGAATAAAGTAATTAAGTAGGAATACTAAACATGAAGATCTTTAATGGAAACATAAAATATCTTTCACTATAATAGAATATTGTGTTCCATGTTTCCAAGGACACTAAACTGTTGTGGTACTTGGGCATTTACTTTCTTAATGTGTGGAATATTAATCTAAACAGATGTAATATGCACATATGTTAAGCATGGTTCATTATATTTGTTATCAATGGAAATGTTTAGTCAACCTTTGAAAACATGGATGAGAAAATTTTAGTAATATCCCTAGTTATATTTTTAAGGATAAATCTAGGTATGTCTCTATGTATAATACTAAGGATTCATATATTTAAAATAACATATCATGATTTAGACATCCTATAAGTAATGTTTCATGATTATGTGGTTTTATACTATTATAAGTGTTTCTCATACTCTGATTTTTTGTCTTAGTCAATAGTGGGAACTAAAAGTAACAGGGTTTAAATTTAATTTTTTAGATATATAAATTATGGGAATCATAAAAATCAATATCTTGAGTGGAAATATCATGATGATAATTAGGAAGTTGAAATGATTATTGGTTATAATTCTGAAGATAAAGATATTTTGAATGACATGTGAAAGGTATGGGATGTTCTTATAGTATTGTTTACTCTAAATGTAAGAATCATGATTAAATTTCAGTTGAAGAACCTTATAACATGATTCATATTTCATATTCAAGGAGAGTGTTATTAAAGAATAAGATGATTAATCCTAAGTAATGGTTTAAGAATAATATTGGATTATTTAAGTGTATATGTATTGGAATTAAAGAATTATGTTATATAAATCATGAACTATATGTTTTCCATTAATGATATGAAAAATAATACATTGAATGGTGCTAATGACCTAGAAAAGTGATTTAATGGAAATTCAATATTTTGATTAAGTTAATGTAACCCTTAATGTGTTCCTCATGTTGAGAAAATTATGTTTATCTTGAATAAATAGATTATTATAGATAAATTATTTTGGATAGTATTGATTACTAGGGAACTGATTATTTATTTTTTACATAGTCAATGTAATCATAGATGATGTTTATATTTTTTTTAAATTAAAAGAATATAACCAATAATCTTTGGAATAATAAAGAATACATATTTTCAATAAGGTTTTATGGTAATTCAAGTTATTAACAAATTTCAACATAAAACATAATTAAGTTATTCACATGTTTGGTATGTGACAACTAAGATCTGCTTTATGATATATGGGGGATCAATAGTAAGTAGTTTTTGATAAATCTTGTAACCTTATTTCTAATGTTTTGGACATTCAACTTTTGGAAGGGTTATATGGTTAACCTTTTATGGAATGGTTTATGTTATATTTCGGTGTAGGTTTTAGAGATTATTGTATTATATCACCATATAAGGATTTATGCATATTTGAAAACATATACAAACCATTTTTTGTGATAATGATAGATGGAATGTCCTATAATTCTATATGTGGATCTCATGATCTGCTAATTCTTTAGGAATGTCAAATTCACCTTCATTTCTTGGAATAAGAGATGAAGTGAAAATTGATCAAAGAACAAAAAAGGGTCAAATTGTGCTAAAATAATGTAATTATATCTTCTCATGAAAATTCTTGGACTTCAGGAAAAGGGTCTTGAAATAAAAAATTTCCAATTATCATCATTTTTTATGATATCAATGATCTTTTTCAATCCTCTTTGTTTTATGTATTTGTGATCATTAACTTTATCCTTGACATATTATCGATCACTCTCCATCATAACATAATACTTAGATTTATCTTCCATGTCCATGTTTTCACATTCTACTTTTGTTGTTATATGTGGAAACCTAGTTATGAGTCACTTTTGGTAATAGTTATGTTTCTAAATTTCCCGTTTTAAATGATATTTCAGTATTCATTTTTCTGACATAGGTTTCTATGAAAGAAACTTTCAAGTATTAATCCCTTGATAACCCATATGAATTTTGATGGTGAAATTCATTTTAAGGGGGTAGATTGTAACACCCCAATTTTTTATGAATTATTATATTTGAATTAATTTAATATCTTCAATATTTTTCTTTTCACACAACACTGAATATATATTGTGTTATATGAAGGAACCAATTTATTCTTGATTTGTATGAAATACCAAGTAATTATTGCACTACATGAAAATTATATTATCTTCCGTCACATGCAACACAATGCTGGGCTTGTTTTACACACAATTCCATGTTACATCGATAACTTTTGTGGCACCCAATACCTAGTTTTATCAAACTACAATGTACTATTATTTTTATTATAATAATTTTATAGTGGTCACCAGGCCATTGGAATGAAATTTATGAAAAATATTAATTAAACTATGAAAATATGATTTATATATATATATATAATTATTTAGTGAATAATTAACTAGAAATAAGAATAAAACCCTTTTCAAAATATAGGAAATTATTTTCAGAAAACTATATTTATGCAATAAAAATCATTTTTCCTCAATAAATTAATTAAACCACTTTTATAAATGAATTTAATTATATATATATATATATATATATATATATTCATTCAACTATTTAATGTTCATCTTATGTTTTTTCTAGATAGGAGATAAAAATAAATCTAATTTCAGGCATAAAGATATATATTTTTCTAAATGGTAAAATTACCACCTTTTAATAGAGAACCTATTTTAAATATAATTTTTGACACTTTAATAAATTTTATTTTTCAAAATAAAATTAATTTTTCAAATTATAATATCATAATTTACTTTGGATTAATTTTTTCTATTTATCTGAGAAGTTTCATTTTTTGATGAATATTGAAAAAGATTGAATTATAATTACAAATTTCATTTTTATATAATTTATTTATATAGTTAAATTATATTTTAAATTGATTTTAAAGTATATTTGGAAAAATTATATGTCTATTAATCCAATTTAGGTCATTAGAATCAATTTCACATTAAAATTTGATATAAAAACATTTCAAACTTTTGAACATTTTTACTTTAAAAACCCACTGTCTCGTCCCATCCGCTGGATTAATTTTAAATTAACTTCATCCAATTATGTGTGGAGAATTTGGAAAAATGGATTAAATATTATTAATCATAATAATTTATAATTTATTTTAATTTAAACTTATTTTTTGACCAAAAAATATAAGTTAAAGTAGTTAAAATTAAATACAGCGATTATGGTAAAAACAAGTTTACTTAGTGGTTAAACATTAACTTTAGTGGGGAAATAACCTAGAATCATGTCCAAAATCCATCTTATGGAAATATTTCGACCATATACTTGATTTTATACAATATTTACCATTATTGGAGGCACATTTTGTAAGATAGACCTCTCAATAGTGTTAACCTTTTTATATTTATAAGAATGTCACTCCTCCTCGACTATAAAAGGGCACACCCTTCACTTCTTCATACCTCTAAAAACCATTTAATAATCCAAAACCTACCCAAATAAGATACCAAATTACCTTAATTAATCCTATAATCCAATAATTGTACAAAAATCTATCCAAAAAATTTCTTTGGTGAAAACCAAAAGGAGTTACACAAAGAAGAGGTAACATCCTTCAACAAGAACTTTTGTTTTATTTATTTATCCAACCCTTATATTATATTTAATCAATGATTATATAATAACCATATTACCTTAAATATACTGATATATTCTCATATTAAATATTCAACCTACACTCACACACACTTCCTTCAAATGGGATACGCAATCATCGTTCGTGTGTACGGTAGACTACTGCCTTGCGAACCGATGTTGTTCCTTTTTCCATTTCCACCTTTCAAGGTTGGGAATAATAATATAATTAATATTTTTATTTTATATTTATGATATTTATGATTTATTTATTCTTTTTTAATTATTATATAACATATAACTTCATGATTTCCATTTTCTGGGAATACGATAACATCGTTTGTGGACTTGTGCACTACTGCCTCATCAAGGCGATGTGATTTGCTCAAAATTTACATGTAATGAATTAAGGATGGGTTTAGTAAATTTATATGATATATATGAAATAATATTACCATTTTAACGAATATATATATATATATATATATATATATATATTCATACATATCATTTACTTTCTTTCTTTCAATACTATAAAAAACAGAAATATCATTCATTCGTACATACGACCTACCGTCTACATGAATGGTGTATTCCATTTCATATTTAAATATTTTGTAGATTGTTATAAATATTATATTATGAATATATATTAAATTTAAATCATGTTTCAAATTCTCTAAATAATTAAATCATGATCTAAGTAAGATGATCAAGAATATCAAGTTAAAACAAATACAACAAAAACAAAGCAGTTATTACTTGAAACGTAACTTTAACAAGAAATTTTTAATAAAAAAGTATTATAAAGTCATAATAAAATCATATACATAATTATTTATTAAAATATGGTTCTATTGTGGATTTATAATAATCTTATATTTATTATACATGAGGTTTGAATGTGTATGAGGAAAGTGAATATTTAGGTAATGGATTTCTCATCTCCCTTTTATTTATGTGAGATATAAGATATATTCACCAAGTATTATTGATGTGTTGTGTGTATACTTAAATATGAATTTTTATATCATGAATTTAGTATATTTCATTATATTCAATTCTTTAATCGATGTTATTATTTCACAGATCTCGTGATTCAAAATCTACTCAATTGGTAAGGGGATATCCAGTTTTACTTTTGTTTCTACAAGACTTATACCATATTTACCACTCATTTATTATGTGTGGTGTATATAATAACCATAAATTCATTATATTATTCTTATAATTAAATTTATTTCAATTTATAGATCCATTTTATCATCTCTCTTTCATGTGGTTTATGGATCCTTATTTTCCAAATTGGTAAAGTAATTTTGTCTAAAATTTTCTTCTTTAAGACTCATGCCATGTCATGAACCTATATTATTCGATGATGTGTATATGATTCATGTTGACATTTCATATCATGAATATAATTATTTTAATGATATTTTAAGTTTCATGTAATGTTATTTTTTATGTGGATTATGATTCAATGTAACCAAAGTGGTACCAGTTTGTTGTTACAATCTCAATGTTTATCAGGATTGTTTATGATTATGCTTCCATTGATGAAATATTAAGATAAAAATATCAAAAAATTTAATTAAGTTTATTATAATATGGTTATTCATGATATATTCATTTAATGGTACCATTTTACCACTCTTGGTACTTATGAAAATTAAGAAAATGTTTATAAGAAAATCTGACTTTATTTCTTTTTTCATTCAAAATTATATTTTCTTCCAAAACCATGTTTTATAAAAATGTTTTAAAAAAATATACTATTCTCCTATGATCCTTAAAAGACATTTTAACCATGTTTTATCTTTATAAGAAAATGTTTTTTTAAAAATCAGTCTTCTTTTAGTTTTCCAATCGAGGAACTTTTCTAAACTTTTTACAACACAAAAGGAATGTTTGACATGTACAAATTTATCTTCCATCATGACCATTATTTCATTAAATATTCATTTTAAAGTTTACAAGATTAATTATTTTAAGAAAAAAATTCCTCATATTTTAGACATCCATTTTTTTAAATGGATTTCAAATAAAAAGGTTTTCAAAAAAATTATGTTCAAGAAGTCTTTTAAATGATTTTCAAATCTCGCTTTATATATTTTCAAAAAATTATTCTCAAAGAAAATGATTTAAATTATTTAAAATATTTTTTATATGATTTCAAATATATTCTCAATGAAAATGGTTTTCAAAATATTTTATCTTCTAAAAAGAATTTTTTAAAGAGAGTATATTTTCCTCAGGAAATGTTTTAAATGAATATTAAAGATTAATTCATAATTTTTCAAAGTATTTTTCAAAGAAAAATATTTTGAAAAAGTTTTATGTTTTAAAAATATATTTTCAAACAAAGATTATTTTTCCTTAAGAAATTATGTAAGTGATCTTTCAGAATCCATATCCATCTAAGATGATATAATTTGATATAGCTTATGATTTACTAGGGATATGATCCAAGTAAACCATTATTATTCTTTCTTTTAATGGTTTATTATTAAGATAACATGTTTTTTGTGAAACTAGTTTCTCTTCTATAGGTTATACCATGACAAAATTCTTCTAAAACATACTTCCTTTGATGAGATATTCTATTATTATGAAACCTTCTTATTTTCCATAGGTTATTATATGATGAAATAAATATGATACCCATTTCATTTCATGGGTTAGGATATGATGTTTATGGAACCCATCTCTTTTTATGTGTTATGATATGATAAATGTTTTATTATATTATGGAACACCTATAAATTGTTTCATTATTTGATGTGTGAGACCTATATCTCACTTTAATTAATTGGGTAAATATTTACATCTCATTAGATAGAAAGGGATAGAATGAGGAGGGAACTTGATTTAGTACGGCGGAGATGGAATGATGAGTTACCTTATTTCAGTAGTACATGGATATAATGGGGAGTGAACATGGTTCAGTAATATAGGGATTGAATGGGAAGTGAACTCAATTCAATAATATGAGGATGTAATGAGAAGTGAACTCAATTCAGTAATATAGGGATAGAATGAATAGTGAACTTGGTTTAGTAATACAGGGCTGGTATAAGGATTAAACTCAGTTCAGTATTACAGGGCTGAAATGGGAAGTGAACCTGGTTCAATAATACAGGGCTGGAATGGGGAGTGAACCTATTTTAGTAATGGAATTTTTCTACTAATATGGTCTTGGGTGTTAACCTTGACTACTAAGATGGTTTGGGGAGTGAACTAATTCCACTAATATGGCCTTTCCAATAAGTCTTGACTATTATGGAAACCATTTTATATATTTATGTGTCTACAACAATTCCATGTGTTATTCCTATTTTATGATTTCGTGGATTATCCTCTTCATTCCCTTATTCTTCATCTCTTGTGAAATGCTGATATTTATGCCGTGAATCTTGATTATGATCTTTGATATGCATGGTATGATCTTCAAATGTTATGATCATGTTCGCATACCATTATGCTCATGATTATGCATACATATATCCCTTGTTACCCTTAATAATCATATGAATTGACCCATTATTATGTTTCACTTCCACTAGGCTATGAATAAAGGATTTATGTAGAAATACAAAAGGTGATGGTCTTTAAGGGAATCATTGAATATCTTTCACCAAACTATAAGATTGTGTTCCATGTTTCTAAATACACTAAACTATTATGGTCCTCATGCATGTAATTTTGTAATGTGCTGAATATTTATCTAAAATTACATAATATCCATGTATGTTAAGCCTGAGTCATTTTAAACATTGACCATTAGTGGAAAAGAAACAAGACAGCACATAAGGTTTAGCATAACCCTTGTAACCTTGTTAATTAATTACGAATTCTTATTTTAATTAATTAAAACTCAAGAAAAAATAAATAATTATTATTATTATTACCATAACTCATTATGAAAAATCATATTCATTCTCTCATGGTTGAAAACCTCATACCAAATGCTAATAAATGTGCATAAATTACCAAGGGTAGAGTTAAGGGACTACCTACCTAAAGGTTTTCGACATCAATGTTATGGTTCCTCAAGGAAATTTATTCTAAAACACTCCCATGTAATAATAGATTTAATTATCTTTCCAATGATTCCTAGAAATTATTTCATTATTTTATTTAAAAATGAAATAAAAACACCCTGCATGATAACAAATTTATCTCTCCTTGATACTTTCTAAATTACCTATTTAAACTAAAGCGTGAAATGATCATTTCTTCTTTAAAGAATAATTATAATTACTCATTCAATAACATTCTATCTCACGAATAATTTTAGATAATAATAATTATTATTCTTTATAATTTTTTAGAAAATTATGGGTTATTACCATTTAAGGACTTCCTATCATTTGTCTCCATAATTCTTATAAAATATTATCTTTAAATTTAAACAAAAAATGATCAATTTGAATTTATTCCTTGTAAAATAACTTCTCTAAATAATAGATAAGAGTTTGAGGGTTTAGAAACACATGTAAACTAGAAGGAGAACATGGTTCATTCGAAGAAGACTTCATAGATCCTAGAAGATGCAGTTTTAGGCTACCTAAACACAAGAGGAAATCCATAAAGGTGTGAGGGTTTGGATTAATTTAAGAATACAATTATGTATTGGATCAAAGTAATAAAAATCAAAAATAAAATTATCTATTTAATTTTATAATTACACAGATATTGAATTCACTCATTTAAATATTCAAAAATATGAGTCTTGAACCATTAAGGATTTAAAGAATAAATTCTCAAAAAAATTAGGATTTTAAAATAGTCAAAACATGTAATAGGGTAGATCTGTATAAGAAGGAATGAAAACATGGTTTTTGTCACACCCCGACCGCGGATGTCCGTAATTGTTCTCCTTTATTGGTCCCGATTTAAATTTTTCGGAGATTAATTGCATTGGCGGTTTCGCGCCGGTGCGCGGTCACCGCATCGTTAGCGGTGACCGTGCGTTCAGCCCGGGTGACAGTGTGTTCACCCGGTGTTTTAAATATTATAATTTTTAAGTTGGTATTTTATTATTAATACCTTTTTATATGTGTTATTGTTATTGTATATACGTTTATATATATATATATATATATATATGCGTAATAATGTATGTATATGTATAGATCTATATATGTACAAATATATATATATGTGTAACATCTTTAAATTATTTTATAATTATTATTTTAAATATTTGGTCAAAAATAATTATTATTTGAATTAACTAATTTATTATTTATTATTATTATAAGTTCTATTATTGTTATATAAGTTTTATTATTATTATATAATTTTTATTGTTATTAATATTATATGTTTTATTATTATTATTATAATTATTATTTTTATCACATATATATATATATAAGCCTAATCTAACCCTAATCCTACCCCCTCCCGTAGCCGCCTCACCTCTCCCTCTCTCCTCTTTCTTCTCCCCCGCACCAGCACCCTCCTGCATCTCCCCAGCGCACCCCTCCGCTCCTCGCCGCACCCTGCTCTCCTTCAGCGCCGACGCCAGCCCGGCCCTAGCTTCCTGCCTCGCCGCGCCTCCCCCCTCTTTTCTCGGCGCCTCGCCAACCCGCCGGGCCGACCCCCGGCCTTGCTCCGCACCTCCGGCCTCCTCCTGGTTCGGTCGACCCGCACCACACCCTCTTCGGCGCTGCCGTCCCGGTCTTCTCCTCCGCAACCCCCCTCGCTGTAAGTAGTGTTTTCATTTTTTTTTTATTATTACGTTTTGTTTTTTTGTTTTTTTCTCATATTAATAATAATATTATTATTAATATTATAATGCTAATATTTTTCTATTACTAATATTATTATCATTATTATATTATGCTATTATCTTATTATTATTATTATTATTAATATGTTATTAATATTATTATTATTATTAATATTGTGATGTTGTATTATTATTACTACATTATTATTATTATTATTATAGTATGTTATTCTTATTATTATTATTAAATTATTATTATTATTATGCTATTGTTATTATATTATTATTATTAATATTATTATGTTAATATTATTATGTTAACATTATTTTATATTATTATTATTATTATATTATTACTATTGTTGTTATTATTATTATTATGTTATTATTATTATTTTTATATTATGTTATTATTATTGTATTATTATTATTATTATTATTATTGTTATCATTATTTTATTGGGTATGCTAACATTATTATTATTATTATTATATTAATATTGTTATTACTATTATATTATTATAATTATGCTAAATTATTACCGTTATTATTATTATTATTATTTTGTTCTTATTATTATTATTATTAATGTTATTAATACTGTTATTGTTGTCATTACTAATCTTGTTATTTTTATTATTATTATTATAATTATAGTTGTTACTATTATTATCATTATTATTACTCGGGTTTTCGCTTTTGCTTTGTTAGGGGTTTTTTCATCAACTTACATTTGTTTTTGGTGGGTTTAGGATTTTAGGACCCGCGCAGGGCGTTTCCGAGAGAGCGTTATCGCTGCGCCTTGTTTCCGAGGTTCCGCTGTCTTCGTGCCTCAGTTTCGAGAGTGTTGGACTTTATCACGTGGCTTCGGACACACGTCGTGTCATCGCGCCTTGGTTCCAAGGTCGTTTTACCGCCGCGCTTGGATCTTGAGGTAGGTCTCCCTTTGCACTCGCCTTTAAATTTAGAATTTATTTATTCCTTGACTTTTTATTAAGTTTCAGCAAATTCAAAAGTATTATTAAGTAGTTATCTATAGTTTGGTGATCTGCTGATGATAAAAGTTGTTTTAATTCTAGCGTTTCACTAAAAGCGTTTTCTTGGATTTAATTGTGTGCTTCCATGGTAGTGTTGCTAGATGGTTCTTCCTGAATAATGAAAGACATGTTGAATTGGGTTTTGAAATGTTTTTGGAGTGTGTAAATTAGTAGATGTATTGTTTATGGAAAATGGTGTTTTCTGAGAACCTTGATTAGAGAAAACGTCGTGTGACCCTTTGAAATTGTTTTTGGAAACTTCATGTGTGGTTCTTGGTTGATGAAAGATGTTTTCCTTTGTTGTGTGAACAAAAGTTTGGATTTCATTTGAGAAATAGTATTCCTTAAAAAGGTGATTAAAGGCCCGTTTGGCTCTTGATAAAAGTGGGGTGCGTTTTGATATTAGAAAATAACTCTACTTGTGAAACAATTGTGTTCCAGGGTGATATGCTGATTTGGGTTTCTTAAACAAAGTCCTAAGTGTGTTTTTGGTTTTCAATGTAATGGCGTGTGTAATATCCCTTTAGAAATGCTTTAATATGAAATGGTCAAAAAGTAAATGATATGACGGCCCGGTTGGCACTTTAATAAATGTGAATTGATTATACATATATATATATATATACGTACTTGTGAGGGCATTTCTATAGGGGGACTTCCCTTCGAGGGTTGTCGTGTAGCGATGTCCGTGTAAGGGGTTGGCAAGTGCGGTGAGATGAGTCACGCATGCGAGGGTCTCCCACTTACACAGTGTTACAAAAACCACTATGGGTTCCTGGGCGTCTTGTAGATTATCGAGTGACGGTTGCTTGCTAACCCTGATTAGACAGGTTGGTACCCCCTGGAGTTGTGGACAGGCCAGGTGGGATGTGCCACTGGTTGGCTATTTGGGCGGCCAGTTGGTTATTGACTGTGGAGTACCATGCCGGTAGGTAGTCTGAACCCGAGTACGTCCAGGGGTTTTCTAGGGATGTTCAGGATCTCCCATGGTTATTGCTGATAACTTCTAGTTTATTTTGCTTGCACTTGGTTTTCCTTGCCTGTTTACCTTTACTTGCACTTGTTTTCCCTGCTTGTTTTCTTTCAGTCATATTTCACAGCCTATACTGTTAGACTTTGAGAAAAATGGTTTTCAAATGAAAATGCTTTATTCTCTTTGGGTTAGATTTGAAAATGTAACACTTTACTTTTTAGAATGAGTTTAAAACTGATGAAAGGGAACTAACTTTCAAAAAGGAATAAGAGAAATGTCTTGTGTTTGATTTTCAAGTAAAGCATTATGAAAAATTACTTTTATACATTATAGTTCAAACCTGGATTATGTAGATTCTATATTTACTGGCAGTGCTTTGGGATTTGTTGTTGGGCTCACCTACTGAGCACTTTTGTGCTCACGCCTATCTTTTACCGTCTTCAGTTGCAGGTTCCTTGTGTTCAGGTCTTCCTAGCTTGATTTGCTCAGTGTGGGAGCGACGTTGGTTGTAGTTGGGTGGTGACCCGCGAGGTCACATGGAGGTATGTCGTAGTATAGTTTTGTTTATGTCTTTAGTGTTTGTCAGTTTGTGTAGTTTTTATTCTTTCTTTCGATCGTGTTTTTAGTTTGGGCTGAAATCGTTCCCAACGATTAAAATTTCAATGCCCGGCACTAGTTGCCATCCCGGGGGGATCGGGAACGCCCCTCGGGACTTGCCGCGGACCGGCTCGGGTGACCGGTTCAGGGTCGACCCGGGCTGGTTCGTGACAAAATGGTATCAGAGGCAGGTTCTTGTTATTTGGGTTGTCCGGTAGAAGGAGATTAGGACTGTCAGAACTCGAGGGGTAGGTACGAGAAGAGCGTCGCGAACTCTTGCTCGCACTGATCCTCGAGTTACCAGGGGTAGTTCGGGAATTTTGTCTTTATCTCTTTCTGGTTGTTTTGGATTGAGAGATGACAACAGAGGCAAGCCGATGTTACGTCGTGATTTCACATGGAGTAGTGACCCATGTGGAGTCCGAGTACATGGTTTGAATTCCTCCTAGTGGTCGATGATGACTTGGGACATGGCCCACTACCATGTCGCTAGGTTGAGCGTGACTACTGGTCCCTCATTTCAGTGATTGATGCAAATTTTGGACCCTGTTTTTGTTTTGGTCTGTGTAAGTACGTTGTTGGAAATGAAAAATGTTTTTGAAAGATTGGACTGGTTTCTTTTAAAGGACTTTGAATGTATGAAATGGGTTTTGAAACTGAAATCTCTTGATTTGGAAATCTGTTGTTTTCTTGGAATTGGTTATGAATGATTTGGGGAGAAACTTCAGGTCCTCCTTGTGAACGTCTGCACATGTGTGAGAATGCATGGAAAGTGTGTGTTGATGCACGTATGAATGGAATGTGGATAAAGACATGTGCAATGGGTCATGGGAGTACCTGGGTGTGTTTGAAATTAAAGGCTTGACTTTGTTTTCTCAATTGGTTTTAAATGGGAAACAGTTTTGGAAAGTTTTGGTTTGAAAGTGGATTGGTTTTTGGAAAGTGATCTTGAGAAAGGGTGGTTTTGAAATCAAAAATGAAAAGGGAATTTTAAAGAGGAGATTTTATTTTGGGTTGTGTTGTATTTGATTGGTCCTTGTGCTGACTGTTTTTGATGAAGGCACTTTTATTGATGTTGCTTCGATTTGATGTTGGTTTTGGCCTTGTGTTTTATATGTCTCTCAGGAAATGCCACCCAGAAAGGTCCCTAAGGATTCTGATAGGTCATGCCCAGTTTTTGGTCTTCCTCAGACTTTGCCTATTCTCCATGGTGATCAGGGTCCGTTAGAAGCAGTGAAATGGCTCGAGGAAGTGGAGCGTGTCTTTAGAATATTGGGAACTCCTGATAATGTTAAGGTTCGTGCAATTATGAAGTTGTTCGAGGGTCCAGCTCTGGACCAGTGGAAGGTGGTTTCCCCACCATCGACGCAGGTTGAAATGACGTGGGATGTATTTAGAATTGTTTTCATCCAATGGTTGGTACCTGAAGAAGTGAAGCTGGAGAAAAAGAGAGAGCTTGTGCATATTCAACAAGGCCAACGGACGGTGAAGGCATATGTTGACCATTTCAAGGAACTAATTCCCTTTTCTCCAGATGTAGCGTCGCATGATCTCATGAAGGTATCCTTTTTCACTGGGGGTCTTTGTCCGGAGATCAAGGAGCGAGTCCTCCCTTCTAAAGACCTTTGTTTAGAGAAGCTGGTAGAGGAAGCATTCTTGGCTGAGTTGGTTTCCAGTGTGCGGGTGGTTAGTACTTCAGCATCCCCAGTTGTTCGTAAGAGTTCCTCCTCTGGTGTGGAAAATATGCCAAAGATACATGTTCCCAATAAGTTATCCCCTTTGGTCCCAGCTTCCAGTTCATTAGATCGTTCGATGGTATGCTTTCAGTGTGGTCGTTTTGGGCATTTGAAGCCGTCTTGCCGCAACCCTCCGAAGATGTGTCGTCGATGCGGTTGTCTGGGTCATCTGGAGAAGTTTTGCCAGAAGCGTCTCTTAAAGAGGACGTCGTGATGGGATAACGTCAGTACCTGACTGTGAGGCAAAAGATGCTTCAGCCATCAGAGCCCCAGCCACAGGTCTTGGGGTGAAGCTCGCGCACAGTCAGGAGTCCCCAGGGGTGTGAAGCCTTGGTCCAGGTTTTGTGTTCCGTGTTAGTAGTGGAACAATCAAGATCTTTTAGTACTTGTTTTTCTGCTGTTAAGTTTTGACGTTGTGGTATGTTCATTGTTTTACCATGGGGTTATCATGGACTTGTTCTATTATAATCCAAGTAGTCTGGATTATGTAAATGTGTTGCTTTTCTAAAAAGTGACAATGGACTTGTTCTATGATAAATCTAGGTGGACTTGTCGTGTGAATGTAATATTCTAAATCGTGTGTCCTTCTTAAAAGTGTGTTTGACTCTCGTGTGGGTTGACCTCGTTTTAGTTATGTTGTTGATGTGGTTATGCTTTGTGGACTTCGGTGGATCATGTCTCCAATTTGATAATGGTTAAATATTTTTCTATGGATTTTCCCTGGTGTTGAAGGTTGTTGACTCTGGTCGAGGATTTAATGTCTTGACGGAAGTGTTGTTTTAATCGTGCTATAAGAGTTGGTTTGAATTGGTTGGGAGTTCCCGCGTCGACCCCCCCCCCCCTTTCACAGGGTTTTCTATTTAGATGGTCAACTTTTCTGCACTAGTTAAGTTCTTGTGGTGGGGAGAACCCCTTCGTGTTCTCCCCTCAATCTTGGACTTCAGTTTTCTCTTGAATCGGTCGGGTGTGACCTGTGTAGAGTAAGACCATTCGGAGTTTCTCAGTCCTTTTTGGTTCTTCTAGTTCCGTTTGGGCTTAAACTTAGATCTTGACCGACTTCTGCTTGGTGACTTTCTGGGGGCAGAAAGTGTCTGTGGTGGGGAGAATTGTCACACCCCGACCGCGGATGTCCGTAATTGTTCTCCTTTCTTGGTCCCGATTTAAATTTTTCGGAGATTAATTGCATTGGCGGTTTCGCGCCGGTGCGCGGTCACCGCATCGTTAGCGGTGACCGTGCGTTCAGCCCGGGTGACAGTGTGTTCACCCGGTGTTTTAAATATTATAATTTTTAAGTTGGTATTTTATTATTAATACCTTTTTAAATGTGTTATTGTTATTGTATATATGTTTATATACGTTTATATATATATATATATATATGCGTAATAATGTATGTATATGTATAGATCTATATATGTACAAATATATATATATGTGTAACATCTTTAAATTATTTTATAACTATTATTTTAAATATTTGGTCAAAAATAATTATTATTTGAATTAACTAATTTATTATTTATTATTATTATAAGTTTTATTATTGTTATATAAGTTTTATTATTATTATATAATTTTTATTGTTATTAATATTATATGTTTTATTATTATTATTATAATTATTATTTTTATCACACATATATATATATATATATAAGCCTAATCTAACCCTAATCCTACCCCCTCCCGTAGCCGCCTCACATCTCCCTCTCTCCTCTTTCTTCTCCCCCGCACCAGCACCCTCCTGCATCTCCCCAGCGCACCCCTCCGCTCCTCGCCGCACCCTGCTCTCCTTCAGCGCCGACGCCAGCCCGGCCCTAGCTTCCTGCCTCGCCGCGCCTCCCCCCTCTTTTCTCGGCGCCTCGCCAACCCGCCGGGCCGACCCCCGGCCTTGCTCCGCACCTCCGGCCTCCTCCTGGTTCGGTCGACCCGCACCACACCCTCTTCGGCGCTGCCGTCCCGGTCTTCTCCTCCGCAACCCCCCTCGCTGTAAGTAGTGTTTTCATTTTTTTTTATTATTACGTTTTGTTTTTTTGTTTTTTTCTCATATTAATAATAATAATATTATTAATATTATAATGCTAATATTTTTCTATTACTAATATTATTATCATTATTATATTATGCTATTATCTTATTATTATTATTATTATTAATATGTTATTAATATTATTATTATTATTAATATTGTGATGTTGTATTATTATTACTACATTATTATTATTATTATTATAGTATGTTATTCTTATTATTATTATTAAATTATTATTATTATTATGCTATTGTTATTATATTATTATTATTAATATTATTATGTTAATATTATTATGTTAACATTATTTTATATTATTATTATTATATTATTATTACTATTGTTGTTATTATTATTATTATGTTATTATTATTATTTTTATATTATGTTATTATTATTATATTATTATTATTATTATTATTATTATTGTTATCATTATTTTATTGGGTATGCTAACATTATTATTATTATTATTATATTAATATTGTTATTACTATTATATTATTATAATTATGCTAAATTATTACCGTTATTATTATTATTATTATTTTGTTCTTATTATTATTATTATTAATGTTATTAATACTGTTATTGTTGTCATTACTAATCTTGTTATTTTTATTATTATTATTATAATTATAGTTGTTACTATTATTATCATTATTATTACTCGGGTTTTCGCTTTTGCTTTGTTAGGGGTTTTTTCATCAACTTACATTTGTTTTTTGTGGGTTTAGGATTTTAGGACCCGCGCAGGGCGTTTCCGAGAGAGCGTTATCGCTGCACCTTGTTTCCGAGGTTCCGCCGTCTTCGTGCCTCAGTTTCGAGAGTATTGGACTTTATCACGTGGCTTCGGACACACGTCGTGTCATCGCGCCTTGGTTCCAAGGTCGTTTTACCGCCGCGCTTGGATCTTGAGGTAGGTCTCCCTTTGCACTCGCCTTTAAATTTAGAATTTATTTATTCCTTGACTTTTTATTAAGTTTCAGCAAATTCAAAAGTATTATTAAGTAGTTATCTATAGTTTGGTGATCTGCTGATGATAAAATTTGTTTTAATTCTAGCGTTTCACTAAAAGCGTTTTCTTGGATTTAATTGTGTGCTTCCATGGTAGTGTTGCTAGATGGTTCTTCCTGAATAATGAAAGACATGTTGAATTGGGTTTTGAAATGTTTTTGGAGTGTGTAAATTAGTAGATGTATTGTTTATGGAAAATGGTGTTTTCTGAGAACCTTGATTAGAGAAAACGTCGTGTGACCCTTTGAAATTGTTTTTGGAAACTTCATGTGTGGTTCTTGGTTGATGAAAGATGTTTTCCTTTGTTGTGTGAACAAAAGTTTGGATTTCATTTGAGAAATAGTATTCCTTAAAAAGGTGATTAAAGGCCCGTTTGGCTCTTGATAAAAGTGGGGTGCGTTTTGATATTAGAAAATAACTCTACTTGTGAAACAATTGTGTTCCAGGGTGATATGCTGATTTGGGTTTCTTAAACAAAGTCCTAAGTGTGTTTTTGGTTTTCAATGTAATGGCGTGTGTAATATCCCTTTAGAAATGCTTTAATATGAAATGGTCAAAAATTAAATGATATGACGGCCCGGTTGGCACTTTAATAAATGTGAATTGATTATACATATATATATATATATACGTACTTGTGAGGGCATTTCTATAGGGGGACTTCCCTTCAAGGGTTGTCGTGTAGCGATGTCCGTGTAAGGGGTTGGCAAGTGCGGTGAGATGAGTCACGCATGCGAGGGTCTCCCACTTACACAGTGTTACAAAAACCACTATGGGTTCCTGGGCGTCTTGTAGATTATCGAGTGACGGTTGCTTGCTAACCCTGATTAGACGGGTTGGTACCCCCTGGAGTTGTGGACAGGCCAGGTGGGATGTGCCACTGGTTGGCTATTTGGGCGGCCAGTTGGTTATTGACTGTGGAGTACCATGCCGGCAGGTAGTCTGAACCCGAGTACGTCCAGGGGTTTTCTAGGGATGTTCAGGATCTCCCATGGTTATTGCTGATAACTTCTAGTTTATTTTGCTTGCACTTGGTTTTCCTTGCCTGTTTACCTTTACTTGCACTTGTTTTCCCTGCTTGTTTTCTTTCAGTCATATTTCACAGCCTATACTGTTAGACTTTGAGAAAAATGGTTTTCAAATGAAAATGCTTTATTCTCTTTGGGTTAGATTTGAAAATGTAACACTTTACTTTTTAGAATGAGTTTAAAACTGATGAAAGGGAACTAACTTTCAAAAAGGAATAAGAGAAATGTCTTGTGTTTGATTTTCAAGTAAAGCATTATGAAAAATTACTTTTATACATTATAGTTCAAACCTGGATTATGTAGATTCTATATTTACTGGCAGTGATTTGGGATTTGTTGTTGGGCTCACCTACTGAGCACTTTTGTGCTCACGCCTATCTTTTACCATCTTCAGTTGCAGGTTCCTTGTGTTCAGGTCTTCCTAGCTTGATTTCCTCAGTGTGGGAGCGACGTTGGTTGTAGTTGGGTGGTGACCCGCGAGGTCACATGGAGGTAGGTCGTAGTATAGATTTTTTTATGTCTTTAGTGTTTGTCAGTTTGTGTAGTTTTTATTCTTTCTTTCGATCGTGTTTTTAGTTTGGGCTGAAATCGTTCCCAACGATTAAAATTTCAATGCCCGGCACTAGTTTCCATCCCGGGGGGATCGGGAACGCCCCTCGGGACTTGCCGCGGACCGGCTCGGGTGACCGGTTCAGGGTCGACCCGGGCTGGTTCGTGACAAAATGGTATCAGAGGCAGGTTCTTGTTATTTGGGTTGTCCGGTAGAAGGATATTAGGACTGTCGGAACTCGAGGGGTAGGTACGGGAAGAGCGTCGCGAACTCTTGCTCGCACTGATCCTCGAGTTACCAGGTGTAGTTCGGGAATTTTGTCTTTATCTCTTTCTGGTTGTTTTGGATTCAGAGATGACAACAGAGGCAAGCCGATGTTACGTCGTGATTTCACATGGAGTAGTGACCCATGTGGAGTCCGAGTACATGGTTTGAATTCCTCCTAGTGGTCGACGATGACTTGGGACATGGCCCACTACCATGTCGCTAGGTTGAGCGTGACTACTGGTCCCTCATTTCAGTGATTGATGCAAATTTTGGACCCTGTTTTTGTTTTGGTCTGTGTAAGTACGTTGTTGGAAATGAAAAATGTTTTTGAAAGATTGGACTGGTTTCTTTTAAAGGACTTTGAATGTATGAAATGGGTTTTGAAACTGAAATCTCTTGATTTGGAAATCTGTTGTTTTCTTGGAATTGGTTATGAATGATTTGGGGAGAAACTTCAGGTCCTCCTTGTGAACGTCTGCACATGTGTGAGAATGCATGGAAAGTGTGTGTTGATGCACGTATGAATGGAATGTGGATAAAGACATGTGCAATGGGTCATGGGAGTACCTGGGTGTGTTTGAAATTAAAGGCTTGACTTTGTTTTCTCAATTGGTTTTAAATGGGAAACAGTTTTGGAAAGTTTTGGTTTGAAAGTGGATTGGTTTTTGGAAAGTGATCTTGAGAAAGTGTGGTTTTGAAATCAAAAATGAAAAGGGAATTTTAAAGAGGAGATTTTATTGTGGGTTGTGTTGTATTTGATTGGTCCTTGTGCTGACTGTTTTTTATGAAGGCACTTTTATTGATGTTGCTTCGATTTGATGTTGCTTTTGGCCTTGTGTTTTATATGTCTCTCAGGAAATGCCACCCAGAAAGGTCCCTAAGGATTCTGATAGGTCATGCCCAGTTTTTGGTCCTCCTCAGACTTTGCCTATTCTCCATGGTGATCAGGGTCCGTTAGAAGCAGTGAAATGGCTCGAGGAAGTGGAGCGTGTCTTTAGAATATTGGGAACTCCCGATAATGTTAAGGTTCGTGCAATTATGAAGTTGTTCGAGGGTCCAGCTCTGGACCAGTGGAAGGTGTTTTCCCCACCATCGACGCAGGTTGAAATGACGTGGGATGTCTTTAGAATTGTTTTCATCCAATGGTTGGTACCTGAAGAAGTGAAGCTGGAGAAAAAGAGAGAGCTTGTGCATATTCAACAAGGCCAACGGACGGTGAAGGCATATGTTGACCATTTCAAGGAACTAATTCCCTTTTCTCCAGATGTAGCGTCGCATGAGCTCATGAAGGTCTCCTTTTTCACTGGGGGTCTTCGTCCGGAGATCAAGGAGCGAGTCCTCCTTTCTAAAGACCTTTGTTTAGAGAAGCTGGTAGAGGAAGCATTCTTGGCTGAGTTGGTTTCCAGTGTGCGGGTGGTTAGTACTTCAGCATCCCCAGTTGTTCGTAAGAGTTCCTCCTCTGGTGTGGAAAATATGCCAAAGATACATGTTCCCAATAAGTTATCCCCTTTGGTCCCAGCTTCCAGTTCATTAGATCGTTCGATGGTATGCTTTCAGTGTGGTCGTTTTGGGCATTTGAAGCCGTCTTGCCGCAACCCTCCGAAGACGTGTCGTCGATGCGGTTGTCTGGGTCATCTGGAGAAGTTTTGCCAGAAGCGTCTCTTAAAGAGGACGTCGTGATGGGATAACGTCAGTACCTGACTGTGAGGCAAAAGATGCTTCAGCCATCAGAGCCCCAGCCACAGGTCTTGGGGTGAAGCTCGCGCACAGTCAGGAGTCCCCAGGGGTGTGAAGCCTTGGTCCAGGTTTTGTGTTCCGTGTTAGTAGTGGAACAATCAAGATCTTTTATTACTTGTTTTTCTGCTGTTAAGTTTTGACGTTGTGGTATGTTCATTGTTTTACCATGGGGTTATCATGGACTTGTTCTATTATAATCCAAGTAGTCTGGATTATGTAAATGTGTTGCTTTTCTAAAAAGTGACAATGGACTTGTTCTATGATAAATCTAGGTGGACTTGTCGTGTGAATGTAATATTCTAAATCGTGTGTCCTTCTTAAAAGTGTGTTTGACTCTCGTGTGGGTTGACCTCGTTTTAGTTATGTTGTTGGTGTGGTTATGCTTTGTGGACTTCGGTGGATCATGTCTCCAATTTGATAATGGTTAAATATTTTTCTATGGATTTTCCCTGGTGTTGAAGGTTGTTGACTCTGGTCGAGGATTTAATGTCTTGACGGAAGTGTTGTTTTAATCGTGCTATAAGAGTTGGTTTGAATTGGTTGGGAGTTCCCGCGTCGACCCCCCCCCTTTCCCAGGGTTTTCTATTTAGATGGTCAACTTTTCTGCACTAGTTAAGTTCTTGTGGTGGGGAGAACCCCTTCGTGTTCTCCCCTCAATCTTGGACTTCAGTTTTCTCTTGAATCGGTCGGGTGTGACCTGTGTAGAGTAAGACCATTCGGAGTTTCTCAGTCCTTTTTGGTTCTTCTAGTTCCGTTTGGGCTTAAACTTAGATCTTGACCGACTTCTGCTTGGTGACTTTCTGGGGGCAGAAAGTGTCTGTGGTGGGGAGAATTGTCACACCCCGACCGCGGATGTCCGTAATTGTTCTCCTTTCTTGGTCCCGATTTAAATTTTTCGGAGATTAATTGCATTGGCGGTTTCGCGCCGGTGCGCGGTCACCGCATCGTTAGCGGTGACCGTGCGTTCAGCCCGGGTGACAGTGTGTTCACCCGGGGTTTTAAATATTATAATTTTTAAGTTGGTATTTTATTATTAATACCTTTTTATATGTGTTATTGTTATTGTATATATGTTTATATACGTTTATATATATATATATATGCGTAATAATGTATGTATATGTATAGATCTATATATGTACAAATATATATATATGTGTAACATCTTTAAATTGTTTTATAATTATTATTTTAAATATTTGGTCAAAAATAATTATTATTTGAATTAACTAATTTATTATTTATTATTATTATAAGTTTTATTATTGTTATATAAGTTTTATTATTATTATATAATTTTTATTGTTATTAATATTATATGTTTTATTATTATTATTATAATTATTATTTTTATCACACATATATATATATATAAGCCTAATCTAACCCTAATCCTACCCCCTCCCGTAGCCGCCTCACCTCTCCCTCTCTCCTCTTTCTTCTCCCCCGCACCAGCACCCTCCTGCATCTCCCCAGCGCACCCCTCCGCTCCTCACCGCACCCTGCTCTCCTTCAGCGCCGACGCCAGCCCGACCCTAGCTTCCTACCTCGCCGCGCCTCCCCCCTCTTTTCTCGGCACCTCACCAACCCGCCGGGCCGACCCCCGGCCTTGCTCCGCACCTCCGGCCTCCTCCTGGTTCGGTCGACCCGCACCACACCCTCTTCGGTACTGCCGTCCCGGTCTTCTCCTCCGCAACCCCCCTCGCTATAAGTAGTGTTTTCATTTTTTTTTATTATTACGTTTTGTTTTTTTGTTTTTTTCTCATATTAATAATAATATTATTATTAATATTATAATGCTAATATTTTTCTATTACTAATATTATTATCATTATTATATTATGCTATTATCTTATTATTATTATTATTAATATGTTATTAATATTATTATTATTATTAATATTGTGATGTTGTATTATTATTACTACATTATTATTATTATTATTATAGTATGTTATTATTATTATTATTATTAAATTATTATTATTATTATGCTATTGTTATTATATTATTATTATTAATATTATTATGTTAATATTATTATGTTAACATTATTTTATATTATTATTATTGTTATATTATTACTATTGTTGTTATTATTATTATTATGTTATTATTATTATTTTTATATTATGTTATTATTATTATTATATTATTATTATTATTATTATTGTTATCATTATTTTATTGGGTATGCTAACATTATTATTATTATTATTATATTAATATTGTTATTACTATTATATTATTATAATTATGCTAAATTATTACCGTTATTATTATTATTATTATTTTGTTCTTATTATTATTATTATTAATGTTATTAATACTGTTATTGTTGTCATTACTAATCTTGTTATTTTTATTATTATTATTATTATTATAGTTGTTACTATTATTATCATTATTATTACTCGGGTTTTCGCTTTTGCTTTGTTAGGGGTTTTTTCATCAACTTACATTTGTTTTTGGTGGGTTTAGGATTTTAGGACCCGCGCAGGGCGTTTCCGAGAGAGCGTTATCACTGCGCCTTGTTTCCGAGGTTCCGCCGTCTTCGTGCCTCAGTTTCGAGAGTGTTGGACTTTATCACGTGGCTTCGGACACACGTCGTGTCATCGCGCCTTGGTTCCAAGGTCGTTTTACCGCCGCGCTTGGATCTTGAGGTAGGTCTCCCTTTGCACTCGCCTTTAAATTTAGAATTTATTTATTCCTTGACTTTTTATTAAGTTTCAGCAAATTCAAAAGTATTATTAAGTAGTTATCTATAGTTTGGTGATCTGCTGATGATAAAAGTTGTTTTAATTCTAGCGTTTCACTAAAAGCGCTTTCTTGGATTTAATTGTGTGCTTCCATGGTAGTGTTGCTAGATGGTTCTTCCTGAATAATGAAAGACATGTTGAATTGGGTTTTGAAATGTTTTTGGCGTGTGTAAATTAGTAGATGTATTGGTTTATGGAAAATGGTGTTTTCTGAGAACCTTGATTAGAGAAAACGTCGTGTGACCCTTTGAAATTGTTTTTGGAAACTTCATGTGTGGTTCTTGGTTGATGAAAGATGTTTTCCTTTGTTGTGTGAACAAAAGTTTGGATTTCATTTGAGAAATAGTATTCCTTAAAAAGGTGATTAAAGGCCCGTTTGGCTCTTGATAAAAGTGAGGTGCGTTTTGATATTAGAAAATAACTCTACTTGTGAAACAATTGTGTTCCAGGGTGATATGCTGATTTGGGTTTCTTAAACAAAGTCCTAAGTGTGTTTTTGGTTTTCAATGTAATGGCGTGTGTAATATCCCTTTAGAAATGCTTTAATATGAAATGGTCAAAATGTAAATGATATGACGGCCCGGTTGGCACTTTAATAAATGTGAAGTGATTATACATATATATATATATATATATATACGTACTTGTGAGGGAATTTCTACAGGGGGACTTCCCTTCGAGGGTTGTCGTGTAGCGATGTCCGTGTAAGGGGTTGGCAAGTGCGGTGAGATGGTCACGCGTGCAAGGGTCTCCCACTTACACAGTGTTACAAAAACCACTATGGGTTCCTGGGCGTCTTGTAGATTATCGAGTGACGGTTGCTTGTTAACCCTGATTAGACGGGTTGGTACCCCCTGGAGTTGTGGACAGGCCAGGTGGGATGTGCCACTGGTTGGCTATTAGGGCGGCCAGTTGGTTATTGACTGTGGAGTACCATGCCGGCAGGTAGTCTGAACCCGAGTACGTCCAGGGGTTTTCTAGGGATGTTCAGGATCACCCATGGTTATTGCTGATAACTTCTGGTTTATTTTGCTTGCACTTGGTTTTCCTTGCCTGTTTACCTTTACTTGCACTTGTTTTCCCTGCTTGTTTTCTTTCAGTCATATTTCACAGCCTATACTGTTAGACTTTGAGAAAAATGGTTTTCAAATGAAAATGCTTTATTCGCTTTGGGTTAGATTTGAAAATGTAACACTTTGCTTTTTAGAATGAGTTTAAAACTGATGAAAGGGAACTAACTTTCAAAAAGGAATAAGAGAAATGTCTCGTGTTTGATTTTCAAGTAAAGCATTATGAAAAATTACTTTTATACATTATAGTTCAAACCTGGATTATGTAGATTCTATATTTACTGGCAGTGCTTTGGGATTTGTTGTTGGGCTCACCTACTGAGCACTTTTGTGCTCACGCCTATCTTTTACCTTCTTCAGTTGCAGGTTCCTTGTGTTCAGGTCTTCCTAGCTTGAGTTGCTTAGTGTGGGAGCGACGTTGGTTGTAGTTGGGTGGTGACCCGCGAGGTCACATGGAGGTATGCCGTAGTATAGTTTTATTTATGTCTTTAGTGTTTGTCAGTTTGTGTAGTTTTTATTCTTTCTTTTGATCTTGTTTTTAGTTTGGGCTGAAATCGTTCCCAACGATTAAAATTTCAATGCCCGGCACTAGTTACCATCCTGGGGGGATCGGGAACGCCCCTCGAGACTTGCCGCGGACCGACTCGGGTGACCGGTTCAGGGTCGACCCGGGCTGGTTCGTGACAGTTTTTATTTATTTTATCCCAAAAATGGAATTGCCTAATGGTAACTGGGTTTGAACCTTATTAAAAATACCTTTACATAGAATACCCTTACACAGGTCTTTGAAATGCATTGATTCCCTTACAAAACTTCAAGTTACCCTAACATAGACATTCTTACCCTAACACAACACCTTATATACCCTTATATTTCCTTTCAAGACCCAAAGCATCCTTTGAAAAATCTAGGATTTACCATTACACCACATATATAATTTTAATCCCAAACATATGTAACTCATGTTACACTATCATGAGAAGCAAGTTTTCAGGATGACCCTTACACTGCACATGGAAGCTCAGTCACCATAACACAACATGTATAATGCCTTTATACAGTGCCTAGAAAGCCATCCTACCCTTACCTAATGAATGATTTTACAATTTTTAACACATAAAACCTCACTATGTATGGGTAGAGTTGTACTTACCTTTACTCAGTTCCTATTCCATGCGTAAGGGTAAAACAAGTTTAAAAATTTGAAACTTCCACACAATAAACATTCAAATTGAAAACAAAATGTGTTTATAAAATAAAAAAGGTATTTTATAACTCTTAAAAACTAAGGATGTTACAATTAGTGTAACACCACTAGAAAAGTAAGACATAAAATACTAAATTTTGATACCCATGTCAACAAGGTGTTACTTTATTTTGGTGATCCTACCTGATTTGAACTCTATAGTTAAGCATGCTTATCCTGGGGTTAGATTAAGGAAACCATGGTATCATAGGAGACACATGGGATTAGATTAACTAGCCAATGGATTGAGTAAGTATAGGTTTTTAAAAATGTTATTAGAGACAATACTCAGTCAAAAGTGTAGTGGAACTACCTAGGTCTGATGTGTAGGTTCCACAATGAGGGTGATATTCTTTAATGGGGGGAGAGTATATCAAACATGGAAAAGTGAGACTTGAAAGACCAAATGTTAATACCGATGTCAAAAAATTCCACCTTTATTTATATGTACCTATTGAATTATAACTCCATAATTAAACATTCTTAACCTGGAGTAGTGTTAGGATGGGTGACTTCCTGGGATGTTTCCCAGCATGTGTGTGAGTGAGTACAATAAACATTTAAAGAACATGTGTTGGCCTATAGGTATAGTCATTACTATGATATGTGACCCCAATGGGAATAGAATGTGATGTTTTGGTAAGGAAACTATGGTATTATAGGATAACCTTGGGGTTAGATGGCCAAGTTCAAGGACCAGGGAAGTCTAGGTTATGGAAATTCACATGGTGAATGCATTGAAAATAATGAATTGATGGGTGGGGATCAGTATTATATATCCCCTTGATATATCTGATGGTCTCATGAGACAATAGTCTTGGTTATTTTGTGTATTCTTACCCAATACAATAATGATGTCTTGATTTTGACCTTGATGGAAAGAATAATGTC
This sequence comes from Viscum album, assembly GCA_963277665.1. Taxonomy (NCBI): domain Eukaryota; kingdom Viridiplantae; phylum Streptophyta; class Magnoliopsida; order Santalales; family Viscaceae; genus Viscum; species Viscum album. The sequence continues at coordinate 476,427,952 of OY728164.1, read as the reverse complement.
TTGGATGAGGCCTTAGAAGTATAGATCAATTTGTAAAACATTATTCATTCCATCACCACGAATTTAGTTATTATTATTTATGGCATTATTTATATTATTACGTCATATATGGATTTATTTCAATATAATATGTCTAGTTATATGGAATTATTTTATGTTTATTTATTAATTCCATAATATTAATTCCATGATAACTACTGATATGTGTTTTCCCTTACTGGGCATTTGATCTCACCCTTATTATGTTCTCATTTTCCCAAGTTATGTGGAGAAGTATTACACACAATTTTCTAGAAGATTATCATATAGAGAGAATTTATGAGAATTGATGAAGGATTATTATATATTAATTATTCTCTTATATAGTGGAAACACATCTTTTTTATTAAAAATAGATGGGATTTATTAGTTAATGATTTGTCCTAATTCTCTAAAACTCTAAACCGGAAATGTACTTAGAATGTATGTTACTAAATATTGTTTAGTGATATTCCAATTATTAACGGTTAGGTCAGGCCGATTCAATTTATTTCAAATATGGTATCTAAATAATGTGTTTATTAGAACCAGAGCTTGAGAGTACTAGTTAGAGTCATCATAGTTGGTATCATATGATGGTTTAGATAACTTTGTAGGTTAAGATGTTATATTTTTAATATAATTAAAGTCTAATAAATGTCATAAAGGGTTGATAAATTAAGTTTGATCATAATTTTAAATATATATTGGATTTTTTTGAGTTAGTATTGGATACATTATGTTATTTGAGGATTAATATGAAATAAATTCAGTGAAAAATAATGGTATGAGTCTATTTATTGGAATACATCCAAAATTTTCAAAAAGTACGCAGTCTATAGTCTCCTAGAAATTACATATATATATAGATACTAGAAAGTGGATGTGTTTGTCATATATATAAAGGTATGGGTATTCACCTTAAAAGGTCCAGTTAAGTATCAAATCAATCTTTACTCAATGCATGATGAGTGGGACTAAGAATTCATCCCTTTTTAGACACTCATGGGGGATATGCTTTACAAGATTCATATAACCTAATAAACCATTATGAAGGATTTAAATATATTTATTGGAGAACCAAATAGGATAATGACCATGGATAACATAGATTAAAATTCATAGATTCATAAGTTAAGGTATATATTAATTTTTTTCTAGTTTTATGGATAATGGACCAGTTGAATTTTGGGAATAAATATTCCAATGATTTTCAGGTTTAGAATATTGTAATCCAGTTCATGGTAATTGGAGACAATTATTTTTAAGTATTAAGTTAATTACACCTAAATCAACATATGTTAAACCAGTAGTGATATAACATGAACTCAAGGAACTATAGGTTAATATGATGGCATCATAGAGTAGTATATCTTGAAGTTGATTTTTTATAATCCTCTTATAATTCTAATTTTTTATCACTCATGTTAAATATTTTAGTTTTATTAATTGATTAATCCTAAAGGAAATAATTTAATGATGTGTGATAGGGAAAATGTTGAGATTATAGAAATGAGAAACCTAATGGGGTATATTTGAAGTGAGAAATATTAGGATTATTCCAAACCACCTTTCATGAATTACAATTAATAATGTGAATGTAGTTGAATGTCCGAACACACCATATAAGTGAAGTATAGAGTCTCATGGAAGTTTGGGTGAAAAAAAAGGTAAAGGAAAGAAGATTCAATTTCTTACATGTCAAAAATATTAGAAGAAAAACAGTGTAATGTCTCAAATGAAAAATAAGAAATATCATGTGTGGAAAAATATTGAATAGTGTAACAAGTTTCAAAGGAAAATGAAGAAATCAGTTAACACGATAAGGGAAAATATGTTTCTCTTAATAATACATATTATATTAAGGTATATTCCTTATTTCAAAAATATCTTGTGTTATATCTATCCTTTAGATTCCCTTGACGACTAGTTTTATTATTAAGTGATAATTATAATTGTAAGGAAACAATTTATTTAAGGGGGAGAATTTAAAACCCTGAGATTTTAAATTATATATTTATTTAAGACCTAATATGACTGATAGTGTATGACATCCACAACATTGAACCAGAAAAAACTATAAAATATTATATAACTATTAAAATGAATGTTTATAATTGGAGGGTTAAAATAGAGGCCTCTTTATTATGAAATATATGTTTAAATATAAATAAATTTAATATTAAAACTAAGGTATTAATAAAATTCAATTAGTATTGCTAACTAAATAGTAATATGGATTTATACATTAAAATACAACCTTTATAAAAAATCACTTTTATGAACATTATTTTAAGATACTTAATATATTATGGATAACCTATATTTTCTATATTAGTAATATACTAACACTAATGTAGTTAGTAATTGGTAGGAAATAAAATTAAGAATAGTTAATATATAATTTTATATACCAATGAAAATAGTTTTCATTTTATTTTTATTTATAATATAAATTTTATAATTTTAATTTGATAAAATCATATTTATTTTTAAATGTATATGAATAATGTTATCCTAATATGTATTTTTAATATTTTTCTAAAATGATTGAATTTTAATTTAACTGTCAAAAATACTGATTTTTCCAACAACGTAACTTTTATGGCATTATCAAAATAAAAATAATGAATTAAAATATTTTGAAACATTTTTTATATAAAAAATATATATAAATTATATAAATCATATAAAAAATAATATTTTGAATTTATAAAACTTTTGTTTAGTGTTTTGTAAACTTAAGTAATATTTTATTGTAAAAAAAATTATTCACTTATATGAAAAATTAGTTTTAATCATTTTTTTAAATAAAATAAAACTAAATGGAAATCATATTTTAAATCCACATTTTAATATTATATAATAATTTAAATTTATTTTTTTATTCATTAAAGAAAGAATAGTAATATTAAGGTAAATGGCCATGATAATGGTGAAAGAGTTATTTTCAAAGAATTGTTTTTTTAATAATGTGTAATATTATCAAAAAATATGTTTTTATTTTTTTAAAAATGATTCTGATATGTTTTATTAAAATATATTATCACTCATTTAATCGGTAATTAATGTTATATAAGATTATGATCACTTAATGTATAAAACATCATTTATTCTAGAAATTGTTTTTCTATATATTAAATGTTTCAACATAAAATTGAATTTTAAATTATTTATAAATTTAATTATATTATTTATATCTAATATTTAGTTTCATAATTCCAAAAAATTGAAATATGGGTAATCTTATATTTTTATTAAAACATGAATTACTTAGTTAAATACCAGTTACCATGGTTAAAAGAAAAATGGTAAAATGTAAAAATAACGTTTTAAAAGGCTTTAAACATATTTAAAAAATGTCTAAAAATTACTGGTAGATGATTTCTCAACATTATAGTTCCCCATAATATAATATATTAGACTTTTAGAGAATTTTACCAATGAATAGTGTCATACCATTATTGAAATGTAATGAGTACTTCCATAATTACCCCTCTCTTCACTTATAAAAATGGTATCACTTCCACCACTTCATGATACACCTATCCCTTTTAATTTCCTCCTAAAAATAATTAATATTTCTTCACCTAGAATCCAATATCAATTTAATCAGCCTCTAGTCTCAATAAGATATCTAATGACTTCATTTCCTATGAGATTTCCAAGAGAAATCTTAAGTTTCAACATGAGTATTTCTTACAACTAAGCTTTTTCTTATTAATATTTATATTCAAATTTTCTTCTATAAATAATAATAAAATGACGCTAGTATTATTAATATAAAATTATTTTATTATACTAATGTATCTAAAACAACCTTGCTTTTTATTACATTCTTAAACATTATTTATTGCAAAAACTCTTCACTTGATGAAACATGGAAGATTGAGAGATATAGTGTCTTTGGAGCTTAGGAAAATTACATAACAACATAGAACATTAAACACACAACATATTTACTGAAAACTTCCTTTACATGACCACTACATTACCTTGTACTTAGCATTGCATGGGATAACCTGAGGACATGCATAAGAAAAGGGTGAGTTATAAATCCCAGTAAGGGAATAAACATGTAATAACATGAGTAATATAATACATGTTAGTAAATAGTCATATCAATGGATCACAATAGAAACATGAACATAAAGGAATGATAAAGCATGATAATCATAACATGGAAATGTGTAAACAACACTTAAAATGGAATTAGCATGAGCCAAGGCTCATTTAACATAGAGCATGAGTAAACCCTCATTACACATGAAGCATTATTAAAACCTTTTTCCACTTGAATTAGAATGATCCAACACTCATTTCACATGACTTATCATGATACTATACTTTACCCCATGCATTGGAGTGTTATCAAGGTGCACCCTTCTTAATCATTTCATTTCATGTATAAGTGTGCCAAATGGAACATAAAACATGGATTCATTAAACATCATCATTTATTCCACAATAAAGGAGTGTGTAATTCATACATGAAACTATTTAAATAATAAGTAAATGTTCATAAATTTGAATACGCTTGATAGAGAAATGGGCATGGTATTCACTACACAATGAATTTGGCTTGGAAAATTGCGGTGCAATTTCAGCAGCATAATGACCTAACATAAGAACTCATAAAAATGGTTGATGAGAGATAAAGGGGTGTCTCATAATATTTACATGAAATGGACAGTAAGGGGTCATATATATACATGTCCCAAAAATTGTAAAGGAATTCATATTCATGATACAAAAGAATTACTTGAATATAAATGAGGAGAGAGAAATTCCTTATGGAATTTTGGCATGGTAACAGATGATATGGGAGGAATTTAATGAGAGAGAAAGGGGTATCTAATCATTCAAACATAAATAGGGAAGTATGTGGGAGGTGATAAATCATACCCCAACATTTATAAATGAAAATAAAAGGACATAACAATATTAAGAAACTTGGCTAAAATGAGAAAGGAAGGAATCCCTTACTTAGAAGTGTGATCCCAAAGGATTGGGTGAGGATTGAGAGGGGCTTCTTGAGAGATTGGGGAACCTTGATAGGATTATATATAGAGGAGTAAAAAGTTTGGATGAACTCCAAAGTCTTTGAGTAAAGGATTAGTGGGAGCTTGGGTTGGTTTATATAGGAAATGAGAAGGAATTCTTTATTATTTAGGTTTGGGACACCACACATTAAACTAATCAAAACCAAAAACCAGACCATGGTTTTTGCCCATGGTTTTTTAGAAAGGGGAGTGGAAAAAAATATCTTATGAGGCTAATGGTCTAAATTCTTAAAATAATAGGGTTTCTTTTGTGGAGGTGAGTCACACTCTCAAGGAAAACAATTTAAAAAGAAAAAATGTTTTATAAGTCTTGGAGGGTCCACTAAAGATTTTTAAAATAAAAAAAATATAAAATCACATTATTTTAATGGTAAAACATATATTGGCCAAACATAATGTTTATATTATTTTATTAAATCACTATTGGGCCATTATGATGCCATAAAACACATTATATATTCAAATGGTATTTAATTTTTACCCAAAAATTTGAATGTCTCGGAAAATTATGAAAAATTCACCATTGGATAATTTTGACATCCTGATTAAAAAAATAATATTCATTTTATCTATATAATTTTCTAAATATTTGAATTTTTACTTTTAAAATAAAAACCGATATTTGTCGAAAATTCATGGGTTTTTACAAAAACAACTTTCAAACTTTAATAAAAATTACAATTGTATTCATAAAAATTGTATGATCATTTATATTTAATAAAAATAAATTTATTAATAATATTTTATTAAAATATTATTTAATTAAAAAATCCATTAATTCATCAAAATATATTTCTTAGTTGAATATTAACTAAAAATACTATTTGTGCTTTAAAAACTATTTACAAAGTAACAATAATAAAATGAATGAACATTATTTATAAAAAAATAATGTACATAGTCATATTTATACGGTCTTGTTACATAACCCCTAATAACACCTGCATAAGAAAAAAGGGTAAGGTGTCTGATGGTGACAGACTCTTGGGGTGGCTCGGATAACATTGCTCGGGTGGTAATTTCTATTAACTTCCACTTGTCCCACAGTCTGTTCCACTCAAGCTTAACATTTTCAAGCTTGGATTGGGTTTGGTCAAGAAATAAGACGAATGACACCACCTCCTTTCTGATCTCCAAAAAATGGGCTTCGTACAGGGAAAGTCTACTGGATGAGGCCATCTCTTCCTTTTTCTGAGTAAATTGGATTTTTTAAAGCCCTATATTTATACTAATCATGTGATCACTGTTCAACAGCTATATTAACAACTGTCACAATTATTAACCGTAATTTAAAATACAGAAACATAAAACCAATAAAGTTTACATTTTATATAACCATAATAAGACATTTAATTATATCAAGAGGAATTTTCATTAATAAATTTTTGGGTCGTTACAATATTCCCCCCTTAAGAAATTTTTCCCTCAAAATTTTCTTTTCTAACACTAAAACAAATGTGGGTAACTCTACTTCATCGCATCCTCTGATTCGCACATTGCTTCTTTAAACTTGTGGGTTTTCCACAACACCTTGATAAGGGTCATTGTCTTATTTCGTAGAACTTTTTCTCTACAATCTAATATATTTATTGTTTTCTCCTCTTAAGAAATATCATCCTCTAGTTGTACTACCTCTGAAGAGAGTACATGTGAAGGGTCTGGTATGTACTTCCTTAAGAGGGATACATGAAAGACATCATGTACTTTGGACATGGTAGGTGTAAGTGTTAGTCAATAGGCCACAACCCAAACACGATTAAGAATCTTGAAGGGGACGATGTACCTAGGACTTAACTTCCCTTTCTTTCCAAACCTCATGACCTTATTCCAAGGAGATATGCGTAGAAATACCATGTCTCCAACTTTGAACTCAAGGTCTCATTGACAGTTATTCGTATAACTCTTCTATCGAATTTGGACTGCCTTGATATGCTGCTAAATGGTTTTCACCTTCTCCACCATTTCTTTGACCATTTTTGGTCCTAGCAGCTTACGCTCACTGACTTTATCCCAACATGCTGGTGTTCTGCACCTCTTTCCATATAGGGCTTCATAAGGTGCCATTCGGAAGCTCGAGTGGAAAATGTTATTATAGGATAATTAAACCAGAGTAAGATGTTGATCCCATCCTCCTTTAAGGTCCATTGAACTTGATCTTAACATATCTTCCATTGTCTGAATATTTTGCTCATATTGAACATCAGTTTGAGGATGATAGGTTGTACTGAAGTTCAGTTTAGTATCTAGATCATGTTGAAGACTCTTCCAAAACTTAGATGTGAATCTTGGATCTCGATCGGATACAATAGTTAGTGGTACTCCATGCAGCCTTACCACTTCCCAGATATATATCCGTGCCAGTTGATACAATGGGAAATCCTCTCAAATTGCAATAAAGTGTGAAGACTTTGTAATATTATCCACAAAAACCCAGATTTCATTGTTGCCTTTGTATGTCTTCAGAAGTCTGATGACAAAGTCCATGGTGATGTTCTCCCATTTTCATGCTAGTATGGGCAATGGTTACATCATCCCCTTAGACTTATGCCTCTCAACCTTCACTTTCTGAAACACCAGTCACTTTTATGTATACTCAGTGATCTCCTTCTTCATATTATCCCACCAATAATTTTCTCAGAGATCTCAATACATCTTTGTTTTTCCTAGGTGAATAGAGAAATTTGAACTATGTGCATCATCCAAAAGTTCCTTCTTCAGCTCTAGACTTGATGGAACACATAGTATTTTCCCAAATATCACAATTCATTCTTAATTTACATTAAACTCTGAGGATTTCCCTTTTCTGATAGCTTCCACTTTATTCTAAATTCCCACGTCATCCTTTTGAGCATCCTTTAACCTTTCCAAAAGAGACGGTTGAGAAATCATTTGTGAAAGGATTAATGGTGTTCTCTTCTTTATGATTCTCATGTCAATATTCATCAAATCTAAGAAAATTGGATCCTTCTCAATTATAATCAAGGATAGAATTGTTGGATCCTTTATACTTAGAGCATCAGCCACCTTGTTCACTTTCCCAGGGTGGTAATGGATTGAGAAATCATAGTCTTTGATCAGCTCTAACCATATTCATTGTAACATGTTCAATTCTTTCTGTGTGAATATATACTTGAGGATTTTGTGGTCTGTATATATTTCACACTTCTCCCCAAAGAGATAATGCCGCACAATTTTTAAAGTGAAGATCATCGTATCCAACTCGAGATCATTTTTTGGAAATTATTCTCATGAACTTTCAATTTCCTTGAAGCATAGGCAATGACTTTTTCATTTTGCATCAACACATAGCCCAGGCCCTTCTTTGAAGCATCACTGAATACCACAAAAAGTTCTCCACTTGTGGTTAAAGTGATCATGGGTGTAGTGATAAGCCTCCTTTTCAATTCATTGCTGCTCTCTTCACATTCATCACGCCAAGAAAACTTTACTCCCTTCTGAGTTAGTTTGGTAAGAGGGTTGGACAATCGTGAGAAATTTCTCACAAATCGGTGATAATATCTAGCTAACCCCAAGAAGCTATGGATATTCATTACCTATGTTGGCCTCTTCCATCCCTCAATTATATCTATCTTGGAAGAATCCACTGATATCTTATTTCTTGTGATGATATGACTTAATAATGAGACATCTTTCAACCAGAACTCACACATGTTGTATCTTACATAGAGCTTCTCCTTCTGCAAGGTCTCTAGTATAGTTCTTAGATGCTCCTCATAATCCTCCTTGGTTTTGGAGTATATTATAATATCATCTATAAAGACTACCAAAAATTTGTCAAGGTAGTCTCTAAAGACTCTATTCATCAACTCCATGAAGATTGATGGAGAATTAGTGAGTCCGAAAGGAATTACTATGAATTATAGTACCCATATCTTATATGAAAAGCAGTCTTGGGGATATCTTCCTTCTTCACCCTTACTTGATAATATCCCAACTGTAAATCTACCTTGGAGAAGTATTGTTCTCCACACATATGATCGAACAAGTCATAAATTCGTGGAAGAGGATACTTGTTATTTATCATGATTTTGTTGATCTCACAATATTCAATGCAAAGGTGCATTGACCCATCCCTCTTCTTTGTGAAGAAGACAGGTGCACCCCATGGTGAAGCACTTGGGTGTATAAACCCTTTATCCAGATTCTCATGTAGTTGTTTCTTCAACTCCTCAAGCTCCAAAAAACCATTCTATATAGAGTTTTGGATATTGTCAATGCCCCAAGTATATGGTCAATTGATAATTCAACATCTCTTCTAGGAGGAAGACCAATAAATCCCTTAGGAAACACTTCAACAAATTCCCTCACAATAAGAATGTCTTCAAAGATTGTTGCCTCCTTAGACTCAAACATCTAAGCTAGATACGTGTGCTCATAGGGTAGTAATATCCATGCTTGAGATTATGTAGCTAAATAATATTCATCTTCCTCCTTGCACTTGTACAGAATCAGGGTTTTATTCTCCACACGGAGAGTGATTTCCCACTCACGACAATTTATGTTGGCTCTATACAAAGAAATACAATTCATACCAATAATTGCATCAAATTACACTAGAGGAAGTATGATGAGGTTCACTGGGAAGTTCAATCTACCTATTAAGATAGGGGAGGAGTTATATTCGTGGGATGCAATGATTGCCCCATTTTATGTACTCACCGACATCTTTACTTCCATTAGTTTTGGTGGTGTTGGGATTGTTCTACTAAACTTTAGGGATATAAAAGAATGTGTAGAACCTGAATAAAAAAGTATGTTCTCTATTCATAAATGAATAACTAGAGTACTTGTCACCACTTCGTTGTCGGGGTTCACTTTAGCAGTAGTGATGGAAAAATCTCACCCTTTCTACCTTGGAAGTTGTTGGTTGCCTCCAAAAACCCTTGTATTGGGGCACTGATTTACAAGGTTCCCTGGTTCTTTGTATTTGAAGTAATGAACAATGCATTAAGAGTCAAACGGCGCGTTATTCTCCTCTATTTTAGTCGTGGGTTTTTCTTGCCGATAGTTAATATCCATGTGCCCTTCTCTTCTTCACCTAAATCATTTCCTCATCCCCTTTAGACAATTTCTGGGGTGCTTCTTTCCTCACCTTTGGAAAGTGGGGTGCTGGATTTTCTTAGCACCATTGGATTTATCCATCGAACCAATAGAATTGAAACCACCTTATAATTATTATCCCCATGATACCCCTAAGATTCTTCAATCTCCATTTTGACTTTGAGGGCACATCAAACAACTTCCTCATAGTTTTCAAAGTCACATATCACCAGGTATTTCCACAGTCTAGGTTTCATCCCACCAAAGAAGCGGTCAACATTGAATTCAGGGGTAATAATAAAGCTGGAGGCATATCATGCAAGACTTGTGAAGTTTTCCTCATACACTTTGATGGATTCGTCGTCTTTTTTCTTAAGATCAAGGAAGTCCCTTTCCATCTTAAGTCAGAGGGTGTGCGGAAAATATTTATCAAAAAACATCTTTCATAAATCCTTCCATTCCAACATACCAATCTCCTCCTCAGGATTTGTATTTTTAATCAATGTCCACCATTGATCGGCTTCACCCTCCATAAGATAAGAATCTAGAAGAACCTTCTCTTATTCGGAACATTAAAGTATGGAGAAGATCTTTTCAATGGAGTTGATCCATTGTTCGGTAATTGAGGGATCAGATGATCCATTAAAAGTAGGAGGCCTTTGTCTCATGAAGCTATCAATAGTGACTTGTTATTTCTTAGGGGGGTTGAATGTTCCTATTGACCTATGTTTCTATTTAATTATTGAGTTAACTGAGATTGTATTGTGACAAATTTTGTGATTCCCACTCCCATCGGATTGGGAATCTCATTAGAACAGTCATCACATTGGTCTTCACATCGGTTTTTAGCCTGAGTCCTCCTATTACTAGCCATTGGCTGGAATAAAAAAAAATTAGGGGTAACACATAAAGGGTAATCCAAAAATAGATGACTTATAAATAACTTTTATTTTCTTAACTTGTGAATCTATAGGATTTAATCTATGTTATCCATGATCTACTTTCTAACATATATTCTTCAGGGAATTTTTTTTATTCTCTTAATAAGGATTCATAATAAGCTTGTGAATTTACCAATGCATATCCACTGGGAGTGTCATAACCAAGAGTACATCAAGGCCCATTGTCGTGTACCAGGATACCCCGGGTCAAGCCCGAAACTCCTTGCTAGGGTTTTCACCCCTAGGTGCATATGTTCCAGAGTCGCCTCTACCTGCTTATATCCAGACAAAGATGTATTTTTTTGATAAACCACTTACTCAATAATCATCAAAATGTAGGGATGTTTTTATTATACTGAGTCTTATCCCTAAGGCTTTCAATAGGGTTTTCTAATCCTAATCCCAAAAAATAACTAAACCTACCCTCTGATACCAACTATAACAACCCTATTTTTTATTACATTCTTAAACATGATTTATTACATAAACTCTTCACTTGATACAACATGGAAGATTGACAGGTATAGTGTCTTTGGGGATTATGAACATTACATAACAACTTGGAATATAAAACACACAACATATTTATTGAAAACTTCCTTTACATGACCACTACATTCCCTCGTACTTAGCATTTCATGGGATAACCAGAGGACATGCATAAGAAAAGGGTGAGCTATAAAGCCCATTAAAGGAATAAAAATGGAATAACATGAGGAATACAATACATTTTAGTAAATATGAATATCATTGGATCAAAAGAGAAACATTAACATAAATTAATGATAAAGAATGATAATCGAAACATGGAGATGTGGAAGCAACACTTAACACGGAATTAGCATGAGCCAAGGCTCATTGCACATGGATCATGAGTAAACCCTCATTGCAAATGAAGCAATAGTAAACCCTCATTGAACTTGAACTAACATGAGTCAACACTCATTTAAAATGGTGTATCATGATATTATACTTTACCCAATTCATTGGAGCGTTATCAGGGCGCACCCTTCTTAATCATTTCATTTCATGCACAAGTGTTCCACATGGGTCATAAAACATGGATTCATTAAACATTATCATTTATTCCACAATAAAGGATTGTTGAATTAATACATGAAACTATTTAAAAAATAATTAAATGTCCATAAAGGTGAATACCCTTGATAGAGAAATGGTCATGGTATTCACTACACAATGACTTTGGTTTGGAAAATTGTGGTACAATTTCGGCAGCATAACAGCGTGACATAAGAACTCTTAAAAATGGTTCATGAGAGAGAAAGGGGTGTCTCATAATATTTAGATTAAATTTAAAGTAAATGGGTCATATATATACATGTCCAAATAATTTTAATGGAATTTAGATTCATGATACAAAATAATTACTTGAATGTAAATGAGGAGAGAGAAATTCCTTACGAAATTTCAGCATGGTAACGGGTGTACATGGGAGGAATTTAATGAGATATAAAGGGGTATTTCATCATTAAAACATAAATAGGGAAGTATGGGGGAGGTGATAAATCATACCCCAATATTTATAAATGATAATAAAAGGACATAACAATATTAAGATACTTGGCTAAAATGAGAAAGGAAGGAATCTCTTACTTGGAAGTGTGATCTGAAAGGCTTGGGAGAGGCTTGAGAGAGGAATATTGGGAGCTTGGGGAACCTTGAGAGGATTATAGAGAGAGGATGGAAGTATTTGGACGAACTCAAAATGCTTTTAGTGAAGAGGAAGTGAGATCCTGGGTGGGTTTATATGCAAAAGGAGAAGGAATCCTTTATTATTTAGGTTTGGGACACCACACATTAAACTAATCAAAACCACAAACCAACCCATGGTTTTTTCCCATGGTTTTTGCCAAAGGGGAGTGTAAAATAATATTTTATGAGTACAATTGAATAACGTCTTAAAATAATAGGGTTTCTTATGTAAATTTGAGTCACACTCTCAAGGAAAACAATTTAAAAAGACAAAATGTTTTATAAGTCTTAGAGGGTCCACTAAAGATTTTTAAAATAAATCAAACAAATATAAAATAAAATAATTTTAATGGTAAAACATATTTTGGACAAACATAATGTTTACTTTATTTTATTACATCACTATTGGGTCATTATTATGTCATAAAACACATTGTATATTCAAATGGTATTTAATTTTTACCCAAAAATTTGACTCTCTCAGAAAATTAAGAAAAATTCACCATTGGATAATTTTGATGTCCTGATTCCAAAGATAATATTCATTTTATCTAAATAATTTTCTAAATATGTGTATTTTTACTTTTAAAATAAAAACCAACATTTATTTAAAATTCATGGGTTTAGACAAAAACAACTTTCAAACCTTAAAAAATTACAATTGTATTCATAAAAATTATATGATCATTTATATTTAATAAAAAATAATTTATTAATAATATTTTATTAACATATTATTTAATTCAAAAATACGTTAATTCATCAAAATATATTTCTTAGTTGAATATTAACTAAAAATATTATTTGTTCTTTAAAAACTATTAACAAAGTAAAAATAATAAAATGAATGCACATTATTTATAAAAAATAATGCACACAGTCATAGTGATAGGGTATTATTACATAACACCTTATAAAACCCACATAAGAACTAAGGGTAATGTATGCAATGGTGACAGACTCTTAGGGTGGCTCGGATAACATTGCCCGGGTGGTAATCTCTATTAACTATCATTTCTCCCGTAGTCAGTTCTGCTCAAGCTTAACATTTTCAAGCTAAGCTTGGGATTGGTCAAGAGAGAAGCCCAATGATGAAACCTCATTTATAAGCTCCAAAAAATGGGCTTCATACGGGGAAAGTCTACTGAATGAGTCCATCTCTTCCTTTTTCAGAGTAAATTTTATTTTTTTAATCCCTGTATTTATACTAATCATGTGATCACTGTTCAACGACTATATTAGCAAAGGTCACAATTTTTAATAGTATTTTAAAATCCAGAATCATAAAACCAATGAAGTTCACATTTTATATAACCATAATAGGACATTTAATTAGATAAATTGGAATTTTCCTTAATAAATTTTTGGTTCGTTACAGTATCAACCATTATTCAATCATTTCCATCTACAAAGAAAAATAAAACAAAATCAATATATGTATGTGTAGAAAACCACTTCCACGAAATAATGTGGTTGGTTTTTCATCACTAGCTCTCATGAATAGGGAGAATTATGGTTTTGATGAATTAATATATTTAATATATAAAAATTATGATTTTAAAATCATAATTTAAAATATACCTTTATTCCACCACCATTCGTTGAGAAATTGAAACGTTATTTCTACGTACTACCCCCTCCACGAATGACAAATTTCATTTGTCATGACCACCCAACATGTATGGTTATAATATTGAATTTAATGAAAATAAATAATATTAATTAAATTTATATTATTTTTAAATTTTATATTGACATTCTATGAGATCATTCCCCTACTAATAAAATCATTATAATATACTCTTGTTTGGGTCAGTTTTACCCCTTAAGTGAATGATGTTATAATTATTATATCATGAATTATTAGGGAATGTTATAAAATGTAAATATATTTTAATAATAATTTATTTAATATAGTTAAATGATTCTTAAAATGTGTTATTTTTTTATAAATATTCATTAATATGCAACATTTTGATCATTAAACACACTAAAACTAGTTCTTCACAATTTATATTTTCACAAACCATACCTTTATATTTCACTAAATTATAGTGGGTTATGATTAATCAATGAAAAAATATGATTATTATATCTTGTATAATATAATAATGATGGATTTTTTATTAATAAACAATAATCTATAACTCCATTTCAAATTTAGTATAAAACAATCAATAAAAGATTCTAGTGTTCGATGATGAAAAAAACATTATAGACTAATATATTTGTAATAAATAGTTATAAATGAAGTTTTTAAATGAATATATATATGATTAAGGCTATTAAATAAGTGATTAAGATATTAGTTTTTATTATTATGGATGTTGGAGCACGTTTTAGTAATAGGGAATACAAGGTAAGGGGTCCATTGTCTCAAATTTAACTTCTGTAGATATATTTCATATTTCTCACCATGATATTTTTTATATAGTTTGATTACTAGTTCATAAATGTATCATAAAATTTTTATGTAGTTCCTAGGGTTTTAAGATTTATATAGTGTTCATTATGTAAAGGAATTTCAATTTAAAGGATACAAAGGTTGTAAGGGTTATTTGTCTCTATTTTGAATGATCTTTATTTGTAAATACCTAATCATTTTATTATCTTATGTTTATTTTTGCTGTTTTACATGTCTTATCACTATTTCATTTTCCCCCTTTACTCATTATTTACCTACTATAAGTAAACCGACCCTACATCTTTTTTTAGTTGGGATTCCTTCTCCTCCATTATTATATTAATTTCTTTCTTTTAGAAATGTCTTTATCTATGTCTTAAATAATTGATTAAGGTAATTTCCTACAACTTCATCCTTTAAAAATATTTTAATGAAAAAACTAAAATATAAATAAATTATCACTTCATTTTTCTTTTCAAATCATCCACTTTTATAGGCTTAAATTTTCTTCTAATAACTTTCATCTGTAAATCCCTTATTTTCTATTACATTGTTTTAAGTGAATTCACTTAAATACCGATGAATTAATCTTTTTGGGAAAATTTTTTACTTAATCATTTACTATTTCTCAATATGGTGTTTTTTTAGGATTCTTAAATAGAAATATATTCCACTTATTAATTGGGAATATATTTACAATCAATAAAATTGTTATTCTAAAACAGGGGTTTATTATTTACTTAGGAAGATTGATTCTGAATTATTTAACCATCCACCTTCTTTATATGGATGAATTATATTCATTTATTAACATGAAAAGTATTTAATTTCCATATTTTTTATTCTCAATATATAAGCTTATTTATTAATAAATAATGTGGATTATTTAATTAATTGATAATCATATAATTCGCATGGTGAATGCATTAAACTTAAACAAGTGATAGGTGGGGCTATTTAATTGGATCCTTGAACCAATTTATTTAATATTATTTTCAGTAATTAAAATAATTATAAATTCTTATACATTGTAATATTTAACTATTTTTAGTTTTTACATATTCTTGTTAAATCATCAAGTGACAATATGAGTGTTGAAATGACCGTGAGTGAGAATTTGGAAAAGTTATAAAGTAGCCACATGGTGAAAATAAAGTGGCATTAGGTATGTTTAAGTGACCATGTGAAGTGAAATTGCGATGTGACCTCGAGAAGTGACCTTGTGAAGTGACCTTTTCAACTGACCTTGTGTAGGGACCTTGTGATGTGACCTTATGAAGTGACCTTTTGATGTGACCTTATCAAGTGACCATGTGAAGTGACCTTGTGAAGTGACCGTGGGAACAAAAATGAAGTGACCAAATTGAACAAAAATGAAGTCATGAAAAAAGTGGTTAACCATCCTTACAAAGATGAAATTTTTTAGAATTGTTGAACCTATCATATAACCTATGGACACTTACTTACTTTATCATATTTTAATTCAAAAAATGTTCTATTTTATTTATATTTCTATATTTTGAATTATTGTATGTTTATTTCAAATGTTTATATTTACTTATTTATTCATTAAATACTTATCAATTATTTAAATACTAAGGATTTTTTTTGAAAGGTTTAATGTAGTATTAAATTATCATAACATGTGTTGAATTCTCACACTTGTTTCTTGGGAAACACTATATTTAAATTTTGTTTGGTTGGAATTTAAAAATTTTATCTCACACACTTTATGATATTTTTCTATGGGACTTTATTATTAGTTATTATATATTTTTTGTACTATATTAATTAGTCTAACATAATATCATGATAAAAAATGTTTTTGATAATACATATTATCTTAGTGACCCATGTGGTAATATTTTTCATGCATAATTAATAAATAAATAATATATTACTTTGGGGAGGATGAAATGAAATAATATTCATGATTTGAATATACCATTAATAGAAGACCTCTATATAAGGAGTTAGATTGATCTAGATTAATAGATATAAGCTTTAGGATATTCTTTAACTATATATGTGCTTCATTCATTAGAGATCAACTGCTTCTCTAAATTGAACTACAATTTTTTATTCTTTGTTAATAGAGAGAAAATTTCTACCTAAACACTTAGATCCTAAACTATAAATCTAGTTCTATGGTTTTAATTATTTATTTTCTTTTCTATGTGAATAATTTTATCAGGTTATATTAACCATTAAAAGAAATAATAGTGGGATGTGAATCCTAAATAAATGTCTTGTTAGGTCTAGTAGGTTGAATACCTGGAGAGGGGGGTGAATCGGGGTATAACAGATTAACACTTCTTCCCCTTCGAATCTTGTTTCATTGTTCAAAAAACACACTTCTCTCATTTTCCCATAGATTTATATGAAAAAAATGAAATCATGCACCGAAAACATCGATTTTTACTTGTTTCACTCTCACTGGGCTATGTATAAGGATCATAAAACTGGCGATGTGTCATTGTAAAAAATTCACTAAGGCTCACTTCCAATAATGATTACATGGTTTGGGCCAGATCTTCTATGCCTAGGCTCACTGCCTTTACAAGATTTAGAGTTTTCTTACTACATTCCCAAGGGTCACTCCCTATGCCTATTTCTCTAGATCACTACCAGTGGAAAGGGTAATCGTGTTCCTCTTCTTTCACTCACTACACATGGAAATGAATCTGCTCACAGTTTATAGACTTTTAGGTTAAGCATAGTTTATGGACATGTAGGTCCCTTCATTTGTAGGAATTACTGCATCCTCAACTTTAGGAAGATGCTCTGTTGAAGTACCTTTTTTCACCTGTAGATGACTTTCACCTTCTTAGGTACTATTAGATATTGGAAAATACTTTAAAAAATGATTTTAAGCTTTCTCAAACTTCCTTGAGTGTTCTGCGAACCACTTTCCCCTCCCGCATATTGTGTATTAGGTTTGCTACATAGACCACCTCCTCCACTTAACATTTCCTATTCCGTGAACCACCTACGTCCACATACATTCTCTATTTTCTAAATCTATAAACTACCTCTATGTATTGGATATGCATATTGTTCCCACATACCATCTCTACTTCTACGAATCACCCTCTATCCACAAACTCTTCTATGTTTGCAGACTGCCTTCACCTCCTCACATTGAAGCTCCCCCTCCATGTACAACATTATTTTTCTACATAAATTATTCCTTTGTGGAATTCAACACCCCAAAAAAACCTTTGGTGGAATTCCTTTTGATAAATCCACTTCCCTTTGCGGAATCGTCCTTTTGAACCACTTCTCCCTTTGCGGGCTTCAGTACCTCGCAAGAACCTTCATCAGAATTTCTTCTGAGTGAATTACCTTCGAACTTCACCAAATTCCTAGAGAAAAGAGACGTTCTATAATGATATTACCTCTCCCTTTAATCTTCTGATTAGTTCTCATTATATAGTCAAAGATATCCATAAAAATCTCTAAATTAATATTTAACGAATCTTGATTCGATACACCCTTCTTCACATACCACTTCTCTCATTGTGAACCACACCCATTCCACGAACCATGTTTACACCACAGTCCATGTACTACCTCTTCTCCTATATGGATAAAATATCTTAATCCATCCCGTGAACTATCACACCTTCCATATATCTCATTCCATTCTCCACAAACTGTTGTCGCGACCCATTTTCAGTTTCATGAACCGCACCCATGTACCATTCCCACTGCCTGTCATGTGACTGTGAACCATTCCTAGACATTGTACATGGCTGAAAACCATTCTTGAACAAGGTATGGGGTCCATTTTTTGAGATATATAGTTCTCTTATTTTTTTGATTTCCTTTGTGGTTCTTCACACCATTCAGTCCGACGAAGAAAATCTTATTTTTCCAGACACAAATTCCCAATTTTGAAGCTCAAAAATTTGGAAAACGCTGGGAAACTACACTACCTGAAAAACCTCTATTCAAAAAACACCAACTATATTCATTCGCATTCACTTAGCTTTATCAACAAATTCAATCACACCCAAAACATATTGAGAGGACACATTGAGGGATTTTTTACCAACAAGTCTAGAATCTTGTTCCTAGAATCAGGTTCTTCTATAATTGTAAATGACTAGGGAGTCAGTTGTGACTTATATTGGTTAAAATTTATGTTTGGTTTCTACCTCCATTATTAAATTTAGACTCTAGTTAATGCCTCCAGACATGAATAATAAAGGTTTATTATGTTAATCAACCTAGTGTGAAAAACTTTGTTGTTATAGATTGGCCTCTAAGTGGAAAAAAGGCAAGATGATCGGTTTAATACACCTGGTGTGAAAAAGGTTATCATATTTGGGTTTACCTCTATTGGATAAAATGGATGTTTGAAAAACCTTCAAAATTCAAAGAGTCCAATATAGTGAGTGGTATCTCTATCAGTTTGTGAAATGGGTGAAGAGAAGAGTATAATCATTTAGATTTGAACTACTAAAAAATATATTTGTTAATTTATTTTTCTATTACATTTAATTAACTTTGATAAATTCTTAAAATTACTTTAAAAGGTTAATTCCCCCCACACTTGACCATTCAATCATTCTCAATAAGACCCAATAATTGGTATAAAAGGAGGATTCCTATCTTTAACATATTCTTCTATTATTTTTTTCTAAACACATATTGGCTTAAACACTCAAGGGGAAAATATATGTTTTGAGTTGTTAGTAATGAATGTGAATTATGTATGGAATCCTAAAATACCTGTAATATTTTATAGAAAATATTATGGCCACAGGAATTGCAACGACCCAGAATTTCAGTAAGTACCTTTCTAAAATTAAATATCATGTGATTATCTTGTGTTATAGAAAATATTAAACTAAAAAAATCCATATTACCTTAATAAAATTATTATTAATATATTATTTCTATTAATGTATTAAGTATAACTAGAATTAACTACTTTATAAAATCTATATAAAAGGGTATAATAAAATAAATTTTGTCTTTTCTTATAAAATATATTTTTCTTTAAAATTTTTATGAAAATTTATATTAAAATTAATTTTATCATGTTTATAAATTGAATAAAAAAAAGATTAGCATATTTTTAATCCTAAGGATCAAATTGTGTAATGTGGTCAATCTTTTCTCAGAATAAAATTAAGTTACCAAGGTAAATATTAGTTATCATGGTATAAAGATATTTTTAAATAATAATACTTTTATAAATATTTTTTTATTTTATTAAATGAATATATTTTATATTAATACTATAATATGATTATTAAACTTATATAAAAATTAATTAAAACTCATTTTATTTGTAATCAATATCAAATAAGTTAAAATACGCTAAACGATTAAAATAACAACTTTCTAAAAAATTATTTCAACAAATTATATGTTTTAAACTAAAAGATAATTCCATTATAAAAATAAATTGAATTATGTTAAATGAATCCAGAATTTGATTTTATCACGTTTAAATTTGGTAATAAGTGTCATCTTATATTTTTAATAATGAAATAGTGACCAAAATTCATTTTTAATAAATATTAAAAATGAAAAAAATGGGTAAGTAAAATATCTCAAATTTTTAAAAATTAAAAGTCCACCTATATATTCTTGAAACAATTATTAGGTATTAAATTCATACCAACTTATATCACCTACCATTTCTCCACATAAACAACCCAACTCACCAAACCCACCTAACACTCCATGTGATTCCATTTTTACCCCTTACCTAACTCTAGTTTTCCATGAAAAAACCTCATATTTCACCAATAAAAGGAGCTAGCTCCTACCCTTTCTCTCATCGCACTCCACCCTGAAGTCCTTGATCCTGAATTTCCCTTACCTATCCTACTCTAAATACCTACCAATTATTTTATATGGTTATATGGATTCCTTTTAAGATTTAATAATCTAATTATATTGGTAAAAGTTTATCCTCCTCTTTTTTTGATTCAAGCAGTTCTTTTGTGATAATCTATTTGAGTTTCAAATTATTATGATGATATATTTTCATAATAAAACATTTATTGTCAAAATTATTTCTTATTGATGAGATAATAACCTCCCCCCTCATTATACACATTCTATGAAAACCTTTTGTATATCCACTATACTTTCGAAATCGCTCATTTATTCTCTCCCTCCTCTCAATTCAAGAACTTACTTTTTTATAAGCCTTTAGGTTTCTAAGGGGACTATTAATACACTTGTTTATAATCAAAATTTTACTATAAAAACAATTTTTTATTAATGATATACTACCTTACTCACTAAATAATCCCATTTTTTAATCTCTTTTGTATAGCCATCATGCTACCAATATCATCCCTTGATTTTCTATATTCATAATATGAATATTCAATTCTAATATTATTCAATGGTGTCCATATAAATAAAGTTTATAATGGGTTATATATATGAAAAATTTTCTAAAATAGGTTAATATTATAGTTTTTTTTTTATATACTAGAGGTTAGAGTAGGACTGAGTTAGGGGAAACTGAAGGTAAGGGTTTTGATAACTCAATTATCATTCATTAAGTTATACAACTCTATTTAAAATTACCATTAAAATCTATTTATAATCATACATATGATGATATTGTATAATAATACTTCCATATTTTATAGGGAATTATATTTCACCACATGTGACCTTAATATTTCTTATTACCCATTTTTTAAAATAAATTTTATCAACTCTAAAAATGAAATGGGTTTCAACAAAAGTATAATTTTTTGATATAAAAAGTATTTTAATTTAAAGCTCTTATATTTTATCTTATAACTCACATTTTATTATTCATGAAATTTATTCTTTCGAAATTAAATATTTATAAAAATAATTATTTAAAAGTCTCTCTGAAACAATATCCAAAATATATTTGAAATTATTTTAAACTCTATTTTATAAAATATTTATAATATTTCAAAAGAAATACATTTTTAAAATATTTACTTCCAATTTATTATCATTATCAAAAATATTTACCTTCAATGGATTTTTTCTTCATAAATAACCTTCTATGTTCCCTTATAATGTATTTCATTTTGTTGAACATGTTTAGTATCATTTCATTTCATTTAGGAAACTATTTTATGAGATACCATTTGATAATATCATGAACCATGTTTTTCTTTCTATGGGTAATTTTAAGATGTGATGATTTGTTTTTCAAGTGGCACATAATTGTATGGATAATAAGATGGTTTGGATATATATCTCCCTCTATTTCATTTGGTAAAGTCTTATATCTCCCGATATAGAAATTTTATATGAACAAGTTAGCAAGTAAATAGGTTCAGAAAAGGTGAGTGTGGTGGTGGTTAGCTATAATAAAAAATGTATGAATAGGTTGGTGGGTATTTGGGTTAACAATGATAAAAAATCATAGGTTTATGATATTTCCACATTCTTTCCTATTTTCTATGGATCATTTTATATGATTCATGTTTTATTTTCTCATTCTAGGATAAAAAGTGTTCTCATTTGAGATGATATGTTTATATTTTATTTTTATGGTTAACCTTATGGACTTATGTTCATTTATATCATATATTTTTTCTTTATTCATTATTTCCCACATGTTTATGAAATAACTATTAAGGAAGTGGATATTTTATCCCTTACTGAGAATTTGATATTACCCCTCATTATATTTTAACTTTCTTAGGATTTGAAGATGATTATGTCTCATTAATGTATAAGAGTGATTTTAGTTTATGTAGGAATGTTAACATCATGTAAAATAAGTTTTTTTATGTTTATAGTCTTCAAAACACTAAAATTTTAGATCCATCAGTTTTGTAACTATTTTAGAAATGAATTAATTAAACCATGGTATCAATGTATTATTTATGTATGTTCATATTGGGTCAATTTAGTTGGTATTAGAGCAAGGATTATTTATTTTTAGATATTAGGATGAGAAACAATTAGTGAAAAACCTAAGTATATATCTAATATAATATCTTTATATTTTAGTAAATATACATTAGGTTTTTTTCCAAGTATATATGTATCTATCTGGATAATAGAAAGTGTATGTAGGATCTATCATGGTTATACCTAGGGGTAATAATCCTGATAAGGGCGTTTTGGTTATTAACTCAACCGTGACCTGGTGTATGACAAAGAGGCCTAACTACACACCTGACTAGATTCTCTCATCGGATATGCTTTAGTTAATTCAAATTCTCATTAATAAACCATTATTAATATTTAGTTATTATACTAATTAAAATATTTAAGAACAAATATAGTCAGGAAATAACCATGGATAACCTAGATTGAAACTTAGACAGTTTAATAGAATAATATTGGCATTAATTTTTATATATTTCTTCTATGATCATAGTTTTCCACATAATACATTTTCTAATTTATGTATCATAACCATTAAAATTTCTCTATCAAGGATATGACAAGAACCAAAAGGAGTTGAGCTAATGATGGATGTAATAGAAAATTTTGTGATCAAAATAATGAGATGAGAACCAAAGTTCAAAATATCATGGAATTACTTAGTAAATTCTTGCTTGTTATGAATAATAACATGAATAATGTAGATCTCTTGATTTCACTAAGAAGGAAACATATTGCTATTTAATCCTTTATGTGTTAATATAAAACATAGTTTACTGTACCTTTTAACTAATTGATTACAGGATAATGGATTAATTTAATGGAAAATATATTTTATATCCTTCAATTATTGGATCATTAGAAGGTAATTTGGGTTATACATTATTTAAAATGTGAGTTAGATCAAGGGTGGAATCTTCTTAGGAATACAATGAAATGGGATGAATTTTATTTTATGTAGTGGGAGGATTTCAAGGGAATATTATTCAATAATTATTTCCCTCAGACTCATCTCAATAATATGGAATAATAATTACTTGAATTAAAACAAAATGAAGATGAGTATGTTTGATCTTTCCTGGAAAACATCATAATACTCCCAATGTATAACTCAAACTCTATCTCTAGAGATAAAAAAGAAAATGTAATGACACCTTGGTTGATTAAAACCTAGTATTTGGAATTCATTATCCTTAAGAGAATTTGGAATCTATGATTAAGTTTTCTAATGTGTGGTTAAGTTTGAAATGGAATATGGAGGCTGATGTGATTCTAGAGAAAGAAAAAGAAGGTAGAGTATCACAAAATCCCTAATAAAAATTCTCATGGGGTGTACAACTATCCATATGTAAATGATGTGGTAGAAAATACCTAGTAAATCAACATATTGTTTCTAGAATGTGTTACAATTGTGGTAAAGTATCCCCCTATATTGTGACTATCGAAGAAATAGAAAGAGTCTAAATAGCACCAATGATAAGAAACATACCACAACTAATGATCCACACTCTTTAATAAATAAAATTTTAGGAGTATATGCATTGTGTGAATCTATTACTGAAACCTATAGTTAATGAATGGAACCAAGGGAGAAAATGAGGTCATATTCAATCACTACTACCGAGGTAGATCACAATAATTAAGTGGTGAAAGGTACACTCATTCTCCACTCTAGATACATGAATACCTTATTTTAATCTTTTTCTTCACATTATTTCATGTCTTATATGTTTTATAATAATATGGATTTACCATCTTAAACATTTAATATTGATATATTCATTAAAACACATATTGAAACTCTAAATGAAAATTAGGTGTAAAAATATCATCCAACTGAGATTTGTGGGTTGATACTTCCTTAAAAAATATTTCTTCTTCCCATAGTTGAATTTTGATATAATTCTGGGTATGGAATAACTTTACATATATAATTCTTATATCAATTACTGAGAAAAGGAAATACTCTTTATATACATAATCATCTTGTTATCATGTATTAATACAAAGATGATCACATGCCTTCTTTGGAATAAAATTCTATAATATGGGTATTGGTACCACGAAACAAGGGGTTCCTAGATCATATTATCCCTATGGAATTCAACATTGATAACATTCCTATTATAAAATAATATGATAATCTATTTCCTAATTAATTACCCTTTTTTCCCTAGAATGTGAGGTTTAGTTCTCAATTGAACTCATCCATGGATCATTTCCTATACCAAAGACTCCCAATAGAATTGATTTAGTTGAATTAAAGGAATTAAAGGAATCAATTACATGAAAATAAAGAAATGGTTTTTTTACTCCCTAACACTTCACCATGTTGTGAACTATTCCTATTTTTAGAAAAGAAATATGTATCAATGCATCTTTTAGTTGATTTTAATGAGATCAAAAAAATCAAGATAAAAAACAATTATCATATTCCCCATATTGATATCCAATTTTATTATCTCATAGGAGGTTAATTATTCTCAAAAATTGACCTCCTATATAAATATCATCAATTGAGGGTAAAAATAGTTGATACTCTTAAGAATTAATTCCTAACAAGGTATGGAAACTATGATTTTATAGTGATTCCATTTTGACTTATTAATGATCATTATTCCTTCATGTATATAATTAATAGTGTCTTTAGATGCTAACTTGATCATTTTTTGGTTTCCTTTATAGATAGTTTTATAATATATTCGAAAGTTATAGGAGGATCATGAATACCACTTATAAATTGTGTTAAAGAAATTGAGAAAATAGAAACTATGTGCTAAATTTAGTAAGTTTGAATTCTAGATGCATAAAGTATCATTATTAGGTAATGTAATCACAAGAGATAGAATTTTAATATATCCATAAAAAAGTTAATTTATCAAGAAATTTACTAGAATGACCACTTTAACTGAGATCCATAGTTTTGTTTGGTTAGTAGGATATTACTTATTCTTTATGATAAATTCATTATATTTATCAAATCCACTAACCATATTGACATGGAGGGGAGTAAAGTTACTTTATATAGAGGAATGTACAGAAAGTTTTAAGGAACTAAATAGAGTTTGGTCACTCCTACTGTATTTACATTACCCAACTGTGGGGGAAGGGTTTTAAATATATAGTGATTCTTTAGAAAAGGGTTTTAGTTTAATCCTCGTATATAATGATAAGGTAATTTATAACACATCATTATAATTAAATACTCATTAGAAAAATTTGCCAACATATGATTTAGTGATGGATGTAGTGATATTATCATTAAAGATTTTATGACATTATCCATTTGGAGAAAGTGTGATATATATATATATATATTAATCATAAGATCTTTAATATAAGGGATTATATGGTAGTATCCATTACCCTTGAGATTTTTGGGTTTTGGAGGTGTCCATAGAATGTTCCAAGGTGGTTGTAGAGGAAACAAGGGTGTTCATATCTTTTCTGCACTATAGAGCCTTGGTATACTCTATAAGGATAGTTTTTGTGCATTAGATGTCAAGGCTACAGTGTAGAGGCTTAGGAGTGGGATTTTAGATCCACTTCAATGTTAGGCATGGATGTGACATGGAGGGTATGTTGTGGTATAGTCTAGCTAAGCTCTATTCCATAGAGTGGGTCCATGGTGTAGGGTGGTTGTCTTATACAGTATAGAGAATCCCAACTATGGAATATATCTATGATGAGTGTTCTTTCAAATTTACAGTATTTTTTTAACAGGGGTTATCCTACGGTTTAGCCACCCTTTTGGAAATGGAGCTCTATGGAATAGTGGATTTCTCTATGCCATCACACTCTCCCTAGATTTTTAGGATCAACGGTGTAGATAGAACCATATTTATTAGAAATAGTTTGACTATGAAGGCTAAAATGTGGTCCCTTTCCCTCCACCATAGTCCATCCTATTTTATAAAGTTCTATGTTGTGGTCTATAAGGTCACCCCATAGTATTCTAATTCTTAAATTACCTATAAATTTTCAAACCCCCTATGAAAAAACAGTTTTTCATCTTTCTTCCTCTAACCCTTGGCCGCCCAAGAGAGAGTTTTGAATTCCTCTAAATACCCTTTCAATTTTATTTGATCCTATATTTCCTGTGTTTAATCCATAGTGATCCATGGGGTGTTATTCCTATTTTATTGTGGTTTCTACTCTATTCAATTTTGTTTTCTCTCATTTTTTCTTTCCAATTTATGTAGGTTTATCTCCATTATTATAATGATTTTTATTTTTATATTATTATAATAGTTTTAGTGTGGTTTTCATTTAGGTACATATATTTCCTTAAGGGAGAGGTGGTTGGATATCCATGTTGTTGTTCCATTATTGCACGAGGAATGTTGACGCATTGAGGTATGGGGTTAATTTCTTATCCTTTTATTTATACACAATAATAACGTTATCATTTTTTTATTTTTAGATGATGGTGGGATTAAATCTAATAATGGATAAATCATATTAAGGAAATATTTTTTTTATGGATAGTGATCAAATTCATTATTCTTCCATGATAATGATTTTACTATTGATTTGATAAATAGTGTTCTATCTATGATATGCTTGTTTATCATGTTTTCTTACTCTTATGTTAGCATGATAATTAGATGAAATTGGTTAAAGAACGTAAATCCATTAACGTTAGGTTGGATAAAGAACTTCAATAGTCTTTTTTAATGAATACACATATTCTAGTAATTTCATTATAATCGAATTGATACTAAGTCCATGTTTAATTATTTTGTACTTCCAAATTTTAAAGGAATTTTTTAAAGAACATGAATCTAACAATTCTTTTTGTGAATAATAATAAATATTCATGTTAATTGAATTATTCTTCCTTAAAGTTTGTTGAAACTAGAATACATACTTGAATGAATTTTTTTAATTATTTATCAGACTTATATAGTTGATGCCTTTGGTTACAAATAGTTATAACTTGTGACCAATGAATCAGTTAATTAAATATGTAATAAACCTTTTTATTTGATAGATAAGTGTTTGAGGTTGAGTGAGACTATTTTCTTATAAAGGTCGAATTCCTTGTGTTTGGGTCCAAGTGAGCAAGTATTCATGTGAAGGCTAAATTCCTTTTTTTAATGTCTAGTTGTTATTTTGAACTTATTTTTTGTCTTGTTTCCTTTTATGTTACTATAGATGTGATTCTTGTCATGCGATGTGATGTGAGCATAGGATAACTGATGATATATGGGTACAGTAGCCTAGTTTTGTGGCTACAAATGATGGTTGTGATGGTTAGATTCATAGTGATATGCATGAGGGTGTTAGAGATAATACTAGGGTTTATGGAATGGGTTGAAGCTAGGAATCCTCATTGTTTTACTAAAATTTGGGATTCTTTCTTGTAAATGTTCTTCATAATGGTCAGATGATCAATTTTATTTTTTATCTGTATTCATTTATGCACTTCTTAAGGTGGATGGATGGGCTTGGATATGCATCTCATTGTGGTAACATATTATTTTTTCTATATTACCTTGGAATTATGGAATGGTAAAAGAAATATATATTCCATAACCCATGGGTTTGGTTCTTGTTGAAGTGCGAAAGGTGTTCATCTTGGGAAAACATGGACTCATTTGGGATATACCTAGAGGGAATGAACTTCACTCTGATGGTTAATGTAATGTAATTCAGAATGAAATTAATTTGTTCTTAATTAATTAATTAATGTGAAGTGAAATTTTAAAAAAAAATAAGTAATTTAGTTTAACCCTTCTTTAATTCTTGTATAGGATATCATTATCTTAGTGGTGGTATCTGGGTGTCTGAGATATGATATGTATAGTTGATTCTAATACTAGTTTAATACCCATAGTGTGGTTGTGAGTATATTACATTTGGTCTATTTTTTATTTTATAAGCTACCATGCCCATTCGGTAGGGTGACTGACACCCAATGGAATCTAAGAGGTTGGTTTAGCCAACATCTATTTTTGTTTTGGATGGATGGATAACTACTCCCTTTGGCCCCACTCACTTCTCTTGGTAGTATTATGTGATGGTATGCATAGTGGTCAGCTTTCTCAAATATATGTGTAGAAGGTTGTGATGGATTTTGGTTATTTCACACATATATATCTCAAAATATAGTATCATATGGATCATTATAGGTGTGACATGTTTGGTCTATAATGGCTTGACTTACATTAGTTGGTGAATGGGATGTGATGTATTTTAGTACAAAGACTGATGTATGATACATGATATATGGGTTGTTGTGTATCTTTGAAAGTACTTTATTACTATATGAAGATGTGGATGGGATGATGAGATAATGTGATGCATGAGGTGCCTGTTATGATACTTAGACCAGGTATCATTGAGATGGATTTTTTTAGAGAGAGATGGCTCAGGATGTATGTCATCGGCATAGAGTTTCAAACTAATGGGGAAGTGGTAGCAGTGAACTGTTGTTTTTTTTATAATAATATATTATCTTTTATATGTCTCTCTTGGTGAGATATAGTCATGGTGAGGGTGGGATATGACTTATTTTAGGTGATGGGTTAGTTTGTGTTTTTTTTCACTAGGGCTTAATATTCATTCTTTATATTATTTAGGAGAGACTTTGAGGAGGAACTTATCATGTATACCTATTATTCCCACTCTATGTATACATATAATTTTTTTTAGTCCAATAGGAGCATGTTGGATATTGGGATGGATATTATTATCTCGTTGTTTTACATTGTTTTGGATTCATGGCTGCTATGAAGTTTATCTTTTGGAATCATAGATTCTATTCCTATTTGTTTTAGTATTGTATGGCATTACATGTTTTTAATTGGGTTTTACATACCTATATATGAGTAGGATTTTCTAGTATACCTGAATTATCTCCCTTTTATCATATTCCCTTTGATTAAAATACCTCCATTTTGTATGTTTATATACCCTCAGTGCTTATTTCCAAACTGTGGCCTATTGGAGGTGGGATTTAGGCTTTCATTGTATCCATTCTCTCATTATCAGTATATGAGAGGTACCTTTGGGGGTAAGGAACCTTGAAATAGTGGTAATAGAGGTTTAGTTTTAGGGATATGATGGAGTTTGGAGTTATACATAGGTGAAACTACATGGGTTGGTAGGAAAATAGTGTCAGCTAAGTTTAGTAAGTGATGTAAAATAAGGGATACCAGATGAGACTTGGGTATTTAGGACCCCCAGTGATATGATTCATGGAACATTAATTTTACTGATTCTATAAAATTAAGTGATACTATTTTCAAGTTAGAGACCTCCGAAATGATCACGCATCATTATTTTTTCCATCTTTGTTTGAAATGGGTAGACATTGGGATTAGGTTAAAATTTAAATAAATTAATTAATTTTAAATATCCCATATTCTAGTTTTAGGAGTCCATAATTTTTTTTCTTTCAAATATATGGATCTAGGTCTACATCCTCATCATGTTCACGTAGAGGATATTCAGTAGGACATGCCAGCAGATCACCATAGAGTAAGGGTCGACAATGAAAAAACATAGAGGAGAACACTCCAAGAGTTCATATTCTATAGAATTGAAATGTATGAGGGATCCATTTATAGAATCATGACAAAATAATGGTTGGTGAATGTTGGGATTTATTTTAGATCGATCTATGATCATAATGAGCATTGGGTTTCTTTGTCCGTGATTATACTGTGTGGACTAACGAGGAAGTGGTGAATATTATTCCCCATGGGTTGTAATGAGTTAGAGGTATAATGGGAGAAGTTTAGTTAATAATTATGTGTATAATTTCTTTCTTACACCACAATTATAGTAAGTATCAAAGAGCTTCTTATTCTTCAATAAGGGAGTTATAGTGCATGGGTGCTCATGATTTGTTTCAAGACCCTTGTCTAATGTCATGAACCAACCTAGGTCGACCCTGAACCGGTTACCTGAGTCGGTCCGCAGCATGGACTGAGAGGTGTTCCTGATCCTCCCGGGCTGGCGACAGGCGCTAGGGCATCAAAAGAGAGCAGAAGGGAATGATTTTTCCCAATAAAAATAAATAAAGCAGTGAAAAGAAAATAGAACAACACAAAGTAAATAAACAATACAAAAATAAAGAATGTAAAACAACAAAAATCTAACCTGACCACGACCAAAACTCCTCACAACCCTGAGAGTCGCTCACCAAACCACAACCAACTCTCACCCATGGAGATCAAGCTCAATTCAACCTGAAACAAAAACTAAAATAGGAAAACACTATAGGCGTGAGTATTAAAACTCAGGAGGTATGCCCTACTAATTTTATTCCCAATGCACATACCATTAAATACATAATTCATCAATTCCATGTTTGAACTAAATTATATAAAATATTGGTTTCCACACACACTTTCATTTCTAAAACACATAACAGTCCATTTCCCTTTTTAATTAAAAAAACAAGTTTAGTGTTTGAAAAGAACAGGTGCTTTTCTTTTTAATAATTTTTGCGAACAATTTAGAAATCCAAATTTTATTTGTTAGTCAAAAGGAAAACCACACACAACACACACTAAGGGAAATGGAAAAGTTTCACAGAGGGGCCAGCAACCGAACTAGACCTCTCAATCGTCTTCCACATACAAACAAACACTAAAGAAAACATGGGTCGAACCTAGGAGCTCGTGAACAATCCAGAATGTACTATACATGTGACTCATCCTGAAGGCATGTCTACTCTCGATGACTTCATAATTACCTAACGCTCGGTGTTTCACTACATGGCCTAACCGAGGGAACCAATCCCCTAGCAGAGTGTCATCCGTACTAGGGGCCACTAGCCAGTGTGTAATCTAAACTAGTGCAGCAATTGTTATTAGAAGATTCACTTATTATGCCAAGTTACCATGTCAACACATATAATAACCAATAAAGGGATGAGTAAAAAATTCAATCAAGCAGTACAAACATCACACACAAATCATACAGTCAACGTACACCAAATATCACATCTGATTCACCCCAAATAAAGTTTTCCAAAATAATTTATTTTATTAAAGTGATAAATGGGCCTTCACCAATTTAAAAAAAATCCTCATTTCTCAAGTGAACCAAAACACTTGTATGCGCTTAAAAATAAATCATTTATCAATTAACCATAACTACATTTAAAATTCGGTGAATTATGTTTAAAGGCCAAACGGGCATTCTTTCACTACTAGGTGTTCGCTCATCAAGAAAATGTTTCAAGTGTCGTGTATAAAATAAACGGATCTTTTTACACCAAATAATCATATAAGAATTTATTATCTTAAATTATTTCCCATTTATTAAAATTAATAAAACATCATGCAACCAATAAATTCTAAATTTAAAGTCGAGTGTAGTGGGGGACCTACCTCGACTCGTAGTTGAAACATGATGACGCGACACGCCTCGAACGGGCACACAAGCACGCGTAGGCTGACAACCGAAATTTCACGGAATTACCTCACAAATGCACTGTAACAAACACACAACAACCAAAATACATAAAAACTAACTTAAAACAAACCAAATGAACAAACAATGAAAAAGAACCATCTTGACATGTTTTCAAAACACAACTCACACCATCAACAATATTTATTAAACCCCTTTAAAATCCACAAGCTGTTTATAAAAACCACACAACGCCAAAATAACTCACTAATTATTTTAAAAAGCCACCGGGCCATTTCAAGAAAACACTAGAGTTCAAAAACCATAAAAAAGTGCACGACATGATGAAATTAACATTTAAAAGCACATGAGCCTAAACACATTTTCAAAACAAAATTCACAGTATCCCTGTTATTTAATAAATCATTTAAAATTTTATAAAACAATTCCATAAAAGACCACAAGGTGTTATACCGAAACACTCAAATAATCTTTTTAAACCAAACACACACAAAAACCAACCCCAAACATGTTTCTCATTTCATACACAATTTAATAAACCATTAAAATAATTTATAAAACAAATTCAAGAAGTTCCACAAGGCTTTTATACCAAAAACACACCCAAAATCCTCTTTTAAAACCAACCGTACACAAACACCATATTAAAACATGATTCACAACCTCTTTATAATTTAATAAACCAACTGCACAACTTATAAAATAATCTTAAGTGTCACAACAAGATTATACATATTAAACACATCCAAAAACACATAATGAACCCTTTGCACATTCTAACAAAATATCTGCATGGTTTATAAAACACTAATAAGAATCTCAATAAGGGTTTTCATAGGAAATTGCATCCATAATGCATAAACATGCTACTAACAAATCAAATTTATATTAAATATCAAACAAAACCAGATTCGTAGTATGAAAACTAATAAATAAACATGCTAAAATAATTAAACTCACAAATTAATTTGTCAAAAAGAAGTTATACGCGGAAACACCTACCTCGGACATTGATGGATCACCCGAAAATGGTGTGAAACCTCGTTCCCACCGCAACCGCACCTGTGGGAAGCCAAAACCATCATACACAATTAAAATTGAACCAAATAAAATAAGTTTAACCCCTAAATAATAAACCATAACAATATTTAACACCCAAAATAATGAAATACTACCACAAGGGGGGTTGTGGGTTGGTTGTACAGGGGTTTGGGCAAAGGGGTGACCCACGCAAGAGGCGAGCGGGTCTGGTCGAGTGTGCGACGGTGACTAGATAGGTAGGATGAGGGTGTGAGGCGGCGGAACGAAGATGGTGAGGGGCCTGCGACATGATGCAGGGTAGGCTGAGGGGTACGGACTGGCATGCGGTGGGTTTTCTCAAAGGGGAAGGGAGTCGGACTGTCGGAGGGCAGGGGCGGTTGGGTCGCACAGCAAGGGAGGAGGAAACTGGCCGGTGTGGAGGATGGAGGTGTCAGTTCTACTGTGCATGAGGGGAAGGAGGCAGGGTGGTAGCCTGGTGCACTGAGGAGGTGAGGCCAGCCGGAGGTGCAGGTGGTTGATGGCACGACCGTGCAAATAGGGGGTAGCAGCAGCCCGCGCGGAGAAGGATGGGGACCGGGTCGGCTGTGCAGGGGAAGAAACAGTAAGGGAGGTGGATGGAGAAGGGTGTGGGGAAGTCGGGGCTGGGGGTGTTGGGCAGAAAAGTAGGAGGGGCGATGGGACTGCTGGAATGCCGGAGGGGAGGCGCGTGCAGGCTAGGCTGGCGAAGAGAGGTGGTGGTGTGCTAGCACGTTGAAGGGAGAAGGAGGGCTCCAGGGGGGGTTCTCCGACACTACGGGGAAAGGGAAACAGGGGGCGGCGCATAGGGCTACGGAAAGAAGAAAGAAAAAAATGGGGGAGGGGGCCTGCTGCGCCGAACCCTAATCCCCTCTCCATAAGAAAAAAGAAAAATTAAAACAAGTTAAGTCAAATTATTTTCATAATAATAATTATATTAGAAGTTATAATAATTATTAT
Source organism: Viscum album (assembly GCA_963277665.1). NCBI lineage: Eukaryota > Viridiplantae > Streptophyta > Magnoliopsida > Santalales > Viscaceae > Viscum > Viscum album. The sequence continues at coordinate 476,393,486 of OY728164.1, read as the reverse complement.
AATAATACACATGATAATATTAATAGTAATAATAATAATAGCTCTAATAAAATATAATGGTGATAAAACAATTCTTTTAATTATAAAAATTCCTTAATAAAAATAATAATAATTATTATTATTATTATTATCATTTCATATTTAATAATCATAATCATAAAATTATTACCAACAATAAAAATTTTAAATAACACAATAAATCACAATCTTTATTCATTTTAATTCTTCGAAGGTAGGTGAATTGTGTCAATGCCTAAGCGGAGCTGCACGGGGTTTCCAACACGCGATCCACTCGTGTGCCCAGTGACGTCAGCAGAAAAACACACACTTTTTAATGTAACTCAAAATTTTTTCATCCAGGACTCAACCTGAACCCCAAAAAAATTTTAAAATTCAATGAAAATTATAAAATAAAAATACAAGATGGAGCGGGGTGTGACCAGGATGGGTGACCATCTGGGATGTTTCCTAGGGTGTGTGTGAGTGAGGAATAAACACACTGGAAAGGATATGTGTTGGCCTGTAGGGACTGTCATTAGTCAGATGACCTGTTCAGGCATGTGGGTGGACCCTTGGGTGGGGGCCACATGTCTGCGGGGCAACTGGTGGTACCTGGTGGGCCAGTACCCGACGACCATGTTAAGGCGGGGTGTCTGTGCTATCACCGGAACCCAGTTGTTACATTTGGTATCAAAGGTGGTACCCAGCCTTAAGTGTGGTGCACTGCCTGGGTTGAGAGGTAGGGCCCACAATGAGGACGTTGTGCTCTAAAGGGGGGTGATTGTAACACCCCCAAATGATGAAGGGTTAAATGACTAAATGATATGACTCATGTCAACAAGGTTCGCCTTTCTTTTCAGAAGCCTACCTGATTAGAACTCCACAGTTAAGAATGATTGGCCTAGGGTAGTAATCAGGATGGGTGGACTTCTGGGAAGCTTCCCATGGTGTGTGTGAGTGAGGACAAAACACACTGAAAGAACATGTGGTGGCCTATGGGTACATTCATTAGTCTAATAAGTAACCCTAGTGAGTAATAGCCTATGGTGTGCTAGGAAGGCAACCAAGGTATTACAGGAGACCCATGGGGTCAGATGACAAGGTTCATGGCCTGGGGAGGTGGGTTGTGACATCTAATATCCATTAAACTTGTTTCTATATGAGGTGGCTCAAGAGAAATATTTAGAGAAGGATTTTAATCTAGATATCCAATTACAAGTCACCCTATTTATAACACATATGTATCTTGAGGTTTTGAAGAGAGTAGATATTGCTAAGAGAATGATGGCCAAAACTGATTCATCACAAGAGGGGAGTTGTCAGGATTTGTCATGAAGTAGAGTAGTGGTCTAAGGTTACTAGTTTCCTAGAAAGAAGAGCTTTCAAATGGCCCAAGGTATATCCCAAACCTCATCATCTTATTTCTCTAGGGGTGGTGACTATTATGACTTTTCTAAGGGATCAGACCCTTTTTTCATTTTGTAGTCCAATGTTATTAGTGATGAGATTGCTTGAGCTTTTAGGATGGAAACATGTACCAATTATTCCAATTATGTTCCACTATTGAGGTAGTTTCATCCTAGAAGTAGTAGGATGCTCCATATTATCATTATTATAAAATAGAGGGCGTAGGTAGAGGAAAACCCTGTGATTTCCATCATCCTTAGAGAGAAGATAGTGAGCATGGATATGGTCATCATCAAGGTTAGATAGGTTATAGAGCATGTCGTGGTCTACTTCATGCCCTATAATTTCTAAAGCTGGTAAATTTGAACATCATTCCAGGCACCCTTTTTGTTTTCTACTTTGGTGCATGATTTATTTGATTCAAAAGAAACATAATCCTTCATATCACCTATCATATTACTTTCTTTATGAATTGAGGTAGAGAGAATTCCAGTTCCCTGGGTGTTGAATACGTCAGTTGGAGGTCAAAATTATTTTTATAAAGTATGTAGAGACTGTGAGATAGTGTTGGGAAGGAACCAATATTTGGGATACTTCTTATATTTATGGGTACAACCATTTTACATCCTCCTTGGTATATATTGGAAATATTAGGTGCAAGATATCATGGATTTATTTAGGAGACATTTGTTTTTAGATGATGTTTATGGGGTGATATTAGTGTTCATTGGAAGGTGAGACCCTATGATGAGTTATAGGCATGTTCCATATTTTCCTTTCTTGATGATAGAGCGATACTATGTTCATTATAGGTTTATCCTTCTGTGTTTCCTAGGGTTTTCAAATATTACCCTAATGTTTTTCCTGAAAAATTTGTGGAATTAACCCTTCAATGAGAGGTCAAGTTTGGGATAGAGATATAGATTTTAATTTCTACTAACTTGATGTATACATATTGGATGATACCTTAGGATTTTTGAAAGTTCTTGGGTGAAACTCAATATTCTATTGTGTAGATATTTTGTTCATATGAGTGTGTGAACCTAGGTGCACCAATTTTTATTGTGAAGAAGGTGGATGAAAAATTTCATCATTGTATCAATTATTGTTTCTTGAATAAAGATATAGGGAATAACCAATATCCTCTTACATGGATTAATGATTAATTTGATCATTTGAAAGGATAAATTTTGTTTTCAAAGATCAATCTATAGCAAGGACAACATTAGATGTTAGTGAAGGATAAGGATATTCAAAATACTTATTTCTGATGTCTTTATGGGAAATGAGTTAGTTTTTATGTCATTTTTTTAGGATGAACACTCCCTCTGTGTTCACTAGTTTGATGAACGTAGTGTTAATAGAGTATCTGGATCGATTCTTGGTGGTTTTCATGGATGAAATCCTTGTGTACGCTACATCTGAGGAAGATAATGAAGTGTAGATGTAGGTAGTTTTCGGATTTCTTTGTCATCAATAGCTATTTGGGAAGTTGTCAAAGTGTGTGTAATGGGATAGTGAATTTGTTTATTAGGGGATGTTTTTTCCCAGTGAGGCGTAGCTATATATCCTATGAATATTGAGGTAGTTGTTTCTAAGGAATCCCTATGTACTTTTATATAGGTTTTGAGTTTGGTTGGTTTTATAAGCTATTATAAGAGGTTCATATAATATTTATCTAAGGTTATGACTCCTTTGATAGACTTGAACAATAAGTATTAAGTGTTATTGTGGACTAATTAATTTTAGGTATTTTTCGAGTACCTGAAGGAGAAGTTGGTTAGTGATCCAATCCTTTGGTTTCCAAAATAAGGAGTATAGTAGGAGATTTTATGTGACAATTCACATTTTATTTTGGGATATGTTCTGATGTAGTAGAGATCAGTTGTTTCTTATGGGTCTCAATATTTATTTCCTTAAGAGAATAACCATTCCACCCATGATCTCAAGTTGATAGGGTCATTCTTTCCATGATGTTGTGGTAAAATAACCTCATCGAAAAGCATTTTATGGTTTTTACCAATCATAAGATCTTGAGGTATGTCTTCTCCCATCATGACATGAACTTGTGATAGTGGTGGTGGATGGAATTATTATAGGATTACAACTTCATGATTTTTTATACACCAAGAATTGGAAATATTGTTGCTGATGAACAGAGTAGTAATCCACACAATGATTCTATTCATGAATCTGGATATTCCTAGAGAGTGATGGAATAAATCATTATGATACATCTTGATATGGGAGAGGTTTTAGTTTGAGTTTTTCCTTTTAAGATTATGGTATATTCATCATTGGTGCATTTGGTGGAGGATCCCTAGCTATGGGATTCTAAGGTGGAGGTATGGAGAGAAGTATTTTTCTTTGATGATGCCCATGATGGTTTGTTTGTGGATAAAAAATGCAGGGTGTTATTCCAGGGAAATCCTTTAATCACTTTTTTGATGAATGAGATAGATCTTAGTGAGTTCCATATCTCACATTTGGTGGTACATCCTAGTATGAAAAATATATAATGAGATATGAGAGGTATGTTTTGGTGGCTTAGACTGAAGGTTACAATTTCAAAAAAAATATCTTGATGTTTGGTCTTCCAAAATGTGAAGTTTGGGAACCATGTTCTTGGTGGTTTTCCCCATCTGTTAGATGCTTCTTAGTGGATGTGGGAGGAAATCTTGATGGACTTTATTATGGGTTTACCTCAAGATCTAGGAGGATACCATTATATATGGGTTATAGTTGAATATTTGAAAAAAATCAACCCACTTTATAAAGATCAAGGAGTCACTCTCGGTGGATGTTTTCTCAAGGAAGTATCTCGAGGAAGCAGTGAGACTCCATAATGTTCCAAGGATGATCATCTTTGATCAGTATCTTTGTTTTAACTCCAAGGTGTAGAGAGTCTTAAAAATTCTTTTGGAACTCCTTTATGACTTATAAATACTTTTTATATACATAAAAATAGTTAGATATAGTGGACTATCCAGAATCTTGAAGTCATGTTACAGTCTTGTGTCCAGGATTTTGGAGGTTCATGGATGATACAACTACCCTAGGATGATTTTTCTTATAGTAATTTTGTCACACCACTATTGGTATAGAACCAGTTGAATATTTTTATGAAAAACCTTTCCATTATTTTTGTGTTCTGTATTAGAGTTATATAGTTAGAAATTCTTTGACAAGAATTAGTATAGAACATGAAGAAGAAGATTCAGGTGATTCATGAAATGATGAAGGCAGCACAAGATCATTATATTTCCTTTGCTGGTCATATGAGGATACCCCTATTATTGGATGTTTCATATCATGTGTTCCTAATGGTGACTTCTTATCATGGGAAATGAAGGTTTGGTCATGGGATTAAGCTTCCTCCTTAGTTGTTTGGTCCTTTTGAGGTGTTGTATCATGTTTGAGCCATTCCATATCAAATAAAAATTCCCCCAAAGATTAGTTGGATACATGAAGTATTCCATATATCACAGCCCCAATATTACCTTTATTATAATTCTCATATCATTGATTGGGGAAATATCGATGTTAATGATTATGTGACCTTTTAGGAGTGGCCTTTGGAGACCCAAGACCATAAGGAGAATGTGTTTGGAATGCATGTTATTCCCTTGGTTCATGTCTTGTGGAAGTATGGTTTCATGGAGGAGAGTAACTTTGAATATGAGTCATATATACCCACTTAGTTTCTTGAGTTGTTTGTTTTTTATCTCTTCTATTAGTGATTCTTTTTCAGTGGTTTTTGAACTTTTTTAGATTATGATAAGGTTTCCTATTGGTGATTTTTTTATGACCTTTCTCTTGTTTAAGATGAATCTTCTTGGAGGGTGTTTAGGAGATAGTTTATTGTGTTTTTTATTTTTGTACTTGATTCCTCTAATTGTGGTGGTGGAGCTCCTATGATGGAGAGATTATTTAGAGGTATCTCATGGGGTGATTTTTTAGACAACCATTTTTCTCCTTATTTTCTCTTCAAAATTTATTTTAAATTATTTTGGATTAGAATAGCTTGATAGGTATATGATGTTATGGATTGGATCCTAGTATCCATTTCCCTTGTTATTTTTGGATGTTTCATGTGTTAGGGGAATATTCTAAGGAGTTTGGGGAGGAAACAATAGAGTTTAGATATTTTCTGTATTATGGAGTCTTGATATGTTCCTCAAGGATGGATTTTGTATTGTAGAAGTTCCAGATATAGTGTAGAGGATTATGAGTGTGATTTTTGTGGCACTTATATTTCAGGAATGGTTGTGCCATAGTGGGTGGTCCATGACATAGTCTGGTTGAGCTCTGTGTCATGGATTGGGGATATGTCGTTGGGTGGTTGTCTTCTCTGGCAAGAAGAATAATTGCTATGGCATAGTTCTCCAAGGTATTTTCTACTAAATTTGGGGTATCTATGAAGTGGGTATTATACTATAGTGTAACCTCATTTTGGCAATAGAGATCTATGGCATAGTGGTTATCCCTGTGTTGTGGTTCTCTCTATGGGTTTATAGGATATGTGGTATGGTAGGCATCGTGGTTATTAGAATTGTGTTCACTAGGAATGCTACATCATGGTCCCTTAGGCTATATTATAGTCCTTTTTATTTCAATTAGTTATGTGGTGTGGTCAGGGAGTCTATGCCGTAGTTTTTGGAATTCTAATAGTTCCTATAAATACCTGAACCCCCTCCAAACCAACTTTTCTTCCATATTTATCTCTTTAAACCTACACACCCAATAGATATTTTTAAAGGAATTTGAATACCCTTTGGACCAGATTCAATAATAGGCTTCATGTGTTTGATCTATGGTGATCTGATGTGAGTTCATCCTCTTATCTTGTGGTTTATTATCCATTAAATCTCATTTAATCTGATTATTTATATACTTGTTATGGAGTTTTATCACCATAATTCTAAAAGGGTTTATTTTTATGTTGTTTGAATGATTATGGCATGGAATTCTTGGTGGGACATAGATTTACTTATAAGAGTGATGATTAGAGTTATGTGTTCTTGTTCCAATCTTGTGTGAAGAACATTGATTCCTAGAGGTAGGAGATTCATTTCTTATCATTTTTTATGTTAAATCATAAATTAATCATGCTTTATATTTTTGGGTGGTGGTGTAATTAACCCTAAAAATGATAAATTGGACTATTAAAATAATGGTTTATGGATAGTTATTGAATGTGTTCTTCAATTGTGACAACAATTTGGATATTGATTTTATAGATAGTGTTCTATCAATGATATACTAGTTTAGCTTGTTTTTTATGCATGGTTTACCATGTTAATTTTATTAAATTTGTTAAACAATATTGAACCAATAATTTTTTGTTGGAAAAAGAACATAAAGAGTCATTTTTAATGAATCCTTATATTATTTTAATTTTATGGTAATAAAATTTATGCTAAGTGAATGTTTAATAATTGTGTTCTTCCATGTGTTAATGTAATTGGATAAAGAACATATAGCTAGTAATTCTTATTATGAATAATAAAAAAGAGTCATGTTAGTGGAATTTATCTTCCTTAAAGTTTGTTGAAAATGAAAGGTATACTAGAAATCATTATTTTAATAATTTAATATCTTTAATATTGTTTATGAGATAGGTTAACTTTAGCTATAACCTATTATAAATGAATAATTTAATTTAATAGGGAATAAAATATTTTGTTTAATAGATAAATTTTTTGGGGCCGAGTGAGCATGTTTTCTTATGATGGTTGAATGCATTGTATTTGGGGTTGAGTGATCACAAATTCATATGAAGAATGAATGAATTGTTTGAAGTCTCGGTTTCATTTTTGACCTTGTTCGTATTTTTTTTCCTTCATTGTTTCTCTGGATGTGAGCATAGTGATGCGTTATGATGTGAGCCTAGGATGGATGATGAGATAAGGATAGGGAGGCCTATGTTTTTTGCAACAGTTGACACCTATGATAATGAGATACATAGTGATATACATGAGGGTATCATGTATGAAACAAAAGTTAATAGAATTGGTTGAATCTAGTCGTACCCTTTATTTTACTTAAATCTTAGATGATTTCATGTCAATGTTATTCTAAATGGACTAATGACCGAGTTTCTTGTTTATCTACATTCCTTTCCCCACTGCTTGTGGAAGCTGGATATACTTTATTATATATATCATTATTTTAGCATTGGATTTTTCTTAGATGAGTTTGAGATATATAATGGTAAAAAAAATTTAACCCATGGGTTTGTTTCTTGTTGAAATAAAAAATATATTACTCTTGGGGAACTGTAGAATTGGTTGGGAAATTACTAGATGGCATGGAAATTACTTTTACAGTAAATAAAATGTAATTCATAATAATGTAAATTAATGGATAATTAATTATTTAACATGAATTAAAATATAAAAAGTAATGAAGTAATTTAATGTATGTTTTCTAAAATTCTTATCTGCTTGTTGGATATTTATCTCTTAATAGTGGTAATAGGGTGTCCAATAGATGATATTTTCAGTTGATCCTGAGAATAGGATAATTCCCATAGTGTGGCCATGAGCTATATTATATACTGTTTGTTTTATGATTTCATAAGCTACCCCACCCTTGTCGGTATGGAGACTAACACCCAGTTCACTTTAGAATGGTGTTTTCCCCATCATATTGGTCGGTGATGGATGAATGGATGAACAAACCCTATTTCCATGATCTCTTATCCTTATAGTATTATGTGTTGGTATGAATGGTGTTTATCTTTCACATATATATGTGTATAGTTTTTTTATATATTTTTTTATTTCACACACATGTATCTCTAGATATAGTATCTTAAGGATCATTATAGGTATTATGTGTATGGAATGTGATGGATTAAGGTACATTACACTATGTATGGGTTGTGATAGATTGAGGTATAATAATAAATGTGTGATACATGAAATACAATATTTGGTGGCTTCTAGAAAATACTTTATTACTATATAGATATGTAGGTGGGATGCTGAGATGATGTGATACACAAGATGAATGTTTTGATACTTATCATAGGGGTCTTTGGGATGACTACTTTTAGTGAGAGGTGGATCAAGACATACAATGTTGGGGAAGATTGGAAAACTAGTGGGGAAGTGATAGTAGGGAACCCTTGTTTTGTTACTATAATATATGATCTAGTGTATGCATTGCTTGGTGATAGATAGCCATGGTGAGTCTAGTAACATAGTATACATCTTTAGGTGATGAGTTAGTTTCACTTATTGTTCACTAGCCTTTAGTATTATTTATTTATCTATTAGATGAGAGGATATGGGGAGTATCCTTATAAAAATTCTTGTTTTTCTCACCATACATATATATAAACTATTTTTTTGGTTAGCTAGAGCAGGTTGGAGTTTGGGCATGATTTTACTAACTCATAGTTTGTTAGGAGAAGTTTGGGGTTTATGGTCTCAGTCAAATTTATCTTATGGTACTGGTAATTTTTTAAAATAGTAGGTTATGGGGAAAATACTATTTATTGAACATGATAAGTAAATTCCTCTTTTGAAAACTAATAAAAAGAGGACACTCATTACAAGCACAAAGAAAATTTTCCTTAAACAAACATGATCTAAAGGACTTAATGGTCTCTAAGGTCCAAAAGGATACAAATGTCAAGATAAACATGAGGAGTTGATTGGTGTAATTTTATTATCTCACATTCCCCATGTTATTTTAGAGGTTAATGCCTCCAATTTGTATGTTGATATACCATTAGTTCTTATCACCAGCCTATAGCCTATTAGAGTATGGATTTGAGATGCCATTATCTCCCTTTTCTCATTTTCAACCTAGGAGGGGTACCTTTGGGAGGAGGGGACATGAAATTAAGATATATATTCATACGTAAGGAATTAGATATGCGCAATTGGTAAGGGTTGAAATTTATAAAATATTTTTACTTCTCAATACATTAATACCCATAAAATGAAAATAAGTTGGTTGATCATTTAACTAGGAAACACCATGAAATTATATCTATGATAAGGATAGAAAATGACCCTATATTATTAGATTTAGTAAGGATTAATGATGAATAAATAATGAGTGTAGATAAATTTTATGTTTCCCAACTGACTGGTAAACCATTTATTTACATAAAGATCAAAGAAGATCATAAAGTAGCTATGGATAAACAATAAGAAGTAGAAAATATTTTGGAGTTTATCTTTGATAAGGATAGAGTTATATGGTTTTTAACTGGATATATTTCCCATGACATACAGAGTTTAAAAATGAACTTTTGGATTATGGATATAGCTCATATATATCTATCCATCCTATAAGAACAAATATATGTAGAGATCTAAAGTAAAATATTTGGTGGGATAAGTTGAAGAGGGAAATTTTAGAGTATATATCTTTATTCTTGGTATGCCAGGAAGTTATGGATGAATGAAAAAAGCATAATTTTCTATTGAAACCATTACCCATATACATATGGAAATGGGAATATATTACCATGGATTTCATCATAATACTCCCCAAAACATCTAAATTAAATAATTATATTTGGGTTTTAGTTGATCTCCTTACAAATTCAATGCATTTTATTACAACTAAATAATATTTATCCCTTGAACAAATCACCATGATATACATAAGTAAAGTGGTGAGGTTGTATAGAGTACCACTATCCATTATATATGATCAAGATCGAAGGATTATCTCGATGTTTTAGAGATTTATTTAGAATGAATTAGAGATAGAGATGATTTTTAGCACTACTTTTCATCCTCATATAAAAGTTTAGTTTAGGTGTAAAATTAAAATTCTAAATCATATATTGAGATCTTATTAGATGTATTTACAATGATTTTTGAATCAGTACCAACCCTAGGTAGAGATCTCATAGAATAATAGTTTCCATTATAGCATTAGTATGAAACCATATTATTCTATGTGTAGGAATAGATACATGACTCTAATATACTAGGATGAAGTCGGAAAGATAATGATCATAGGTATTAACATTGTCCAAGAAATAATAGGGAAGTTTCAAATCATTTGGTGATATATAAAGGTGGAACAAATTCTATAGAAGAGTTATATAGATAACCATCAGTATAATCTAGAGTTTTAAGGTGGTGATATGGTAATACTTTCAATACCTCCTTAGAATATGGTTAAGAGATTTGAGATAAAAGTTAATCTAATCTCTAGATAGATCAATCCCTTCTTGATCCTTAACTATGTTGAGGTCATTTCTTATCTCTTATCAATCCCTACACACCTATCCCAAGTGCATGATGTGGTCCATGTATCACTTTTTTAGAGTTATACACCATATCCATCATTTGTATCGAGATCAGAAGTTTTAAACCTAGAACATGAACTTTCATATGAAGAACAATATTTGGAAATCTAGTATCAAAGATACAAGGATTTTATGGATAATATCACCCATCTAGTAAAGTTTCTGTAGAGGAATCATAAATTTGAGGATGCTACATGGGAACCTAAGGATGTGATGAGAGAGAAGTACTCTCAATTGTTTTCCTCCATGTAATAAAATATCAAGGAAAAAATTCTTCTAACAATGGTATAATATAATGACCCATGATTCTAGAAATTACTTTTCTTTAATTAAATACCATGTGGGTATCTTTTATTTCAATAAAAACTAAACTAAAATGAAAAAATGTGTCACATAAATTATATTATTACTATTATATCATATCTTTTAATTCGGTGGGTAGCATTAGAAGTAACCACTTTATAAAAACTATATAAAATCTTATAGTTAAACAAAGGTAATTTTATACATAGATAATATATGTTTCTTAAAATTAGTATGTGCATGTAAATATTGAAATTAATTTCATCAATTTTAGAAATTAAATCAAATAAAATTATTAGCATATTTTTAATTAGTATAATAAAATTAAGTAATGTTTTCAATCTCCTTTTGGTCATAAAATTAAGTTACCAAGGTAAATACTAGTTACCATGGTAAATGGTTATTCTTCAAATAATAATACTTTTCTAAGTATTGTGTATATTTTTAAATGAATATATTTTAATTTAAGGCTATAATATTATTTTTAGTCCTTTTTAAAAATTAATTAACACTCATTTAATTATAAATCAATGTTAAATAATATTAATAACACTTAATGATTAACATGATATTTTTCTACAAAAATAGTTTTTATAAAATTATACATTTTAATTTAGAAGATAATTTTATCATACTTATAAATTGAATTAGTTTAAATGGATCCCAAATTCAATTTCATCATGTCGAAATTGGGTAATACGGTTCATATTATATTTTTAATAATAAAACAATAATGATGATTAATTTTCAATCAAGATTAATAAGGGTAAAATGGGTGAGTAAAGTACTTCGAATTTTTAATAATTAAAAGGTAACTTACACCCTCAAGAAATAATTTTATGTATTAAAGTATACTTGTATGTATTACTTAACATTTCTACACCTAATTAACCAAACTCACCAAACCCAACTAAAACCCCATGTGATTTCATTATAACCCCTTACCTAACTCAATTTTTTTCATGAAAATATCCCTTTTCACCAATAAAAAGAGTCCAATCCTACAATTTTTTCACCCCACTCCATCCTAAAGTCCTTGATCATGAATTTACCTTTCATCTCCTACTATAAATACCTCCCAAGGAGTTATTAAGGTTCTAAGAAGTCCTAAAAATATTTAAGAATCTACTTAGCAAGGTAAGGATTCTCCTCCTCCTCTTTTTGATTTAAGTACTTATTTTGGGATAATCTCTTTGACTTTTAATTGAGTAATATTTTATATGTTTTGTAATGTCTCATATTTTACTTGTTTTATTATTAATATTATATGGAATTATTACGAGACCAGGCACAGAGATGGTACATCATTCTGAGGCCCGGTGATCCTGGAATGGTGGTTTGAACTTTTTTTAAGTTAAGTGAGTCGGCATATGTGCGCGGTTGTGGAATTTTCCAAATGGATGCCCGAATTAAAAATATGAGGCCATAGTTGCATCCAGGATGATGACTTTACCTAAGAATGAGTCTAACCTCGACCGGCGCGGGTCGAGGGAAAAAGTTAATTTTCGGACGTTTTTAGTAAAATAAAATAAAATAAATTTGCAAGGTTTATTTTATTTAATTTGAAAACATTCGCTACAGTGTAGCGACAGGGTAGTTATTTCATTAATTAATGTCATGCCATAATCACTCTAAAATAGAAATGATGACCCATTAATACCAGAATGTGAAGGAATTCCGAAGCGCATTTCCCCTTTTTAATAGGTTAATTGTATGTTGCTTATTAGAAAAGGTTGAGAGAAAACTCTGGTGGAATCTTGGAACCTTGGAGAGAACTCTCAGCGACGATTAACGATGAATCAAAGTCGTGAATCACTGCACCAAAAAAGTTAAAGGATCTCGACGACAACGATGTCATGACCCATTCATCAGCGATCGATCCCTCCTTGAGGTAGGCGTTGTTATTTTGATTCTCCTTTCCTCGTTTCTGAATTTAAATGACGAACGTGGATCAACCACGAACAAGTTGATCCACAGATTCTTGCATTCTTGCGGGAGGGTTTGATCAAGTTGATATGGGGAAATTAATCCATGTTAATTTTTGTTTGATTTTGCCCCATTTGATCCTACTAACAGGACCGGATCAACGCCATGACGAATGACGACGGAGGTTCGTTCCTCATTTTTCTATTGGGTTTCTTCACACTTTCTTTTCTCAAGCGTTCTTCACGTTCTTTGTGGGGTGATGGACAACGGATCGTTGTGCACCCATCTTGTAACACAATGATCCCAAACTAGATATTCGACATCGTAACAACCCTACGGAGGTGTGATGGCCATGGAGGATGATGAATTGGCTCGGATCGGAAGAGACTGTTCTTCGAGCATTCTTCACGTGGTAAGATTGAAACGAGTTTTCGGGGCCGATCGGAGGCCCAAAAACAATGGAGATGACTTCAGGACATTGAGGTGACCTAGAATCTGGTGTTTCGTGGTGATCGAACCGTCAGAACGAATATCGAAGCATCACGAGAGGTGCACTGGCGAGAATCATCGATTCTGGAAAATTCTAGAATACACAATGTGTACTTCTGAAGAACATGTCATGTAGTACCGGTGGTAGCGTCTAGGGTTTTGGGGGTCAGATAGGTATCACATGGCATGTGACCCTTTTCACTCAGCGTGTTGGACCTTCCCTGAAGCTCATCGTGTATCTTGGGTGATACACAAACATGGGGAGAACAACACGGCTTCGCGACATGACGTGTACTCTCTATACAGCATGGCAGAGGTGGATACGAGGGACTTGGTGTGTATCTCGGGTGATACACGGACACGGGATAGGGTACACAGTCGTGTACTCCACCACACAGCCAGGCGAGGCCAGTGGCACGAGTCACCCCATGTACCTGTACACGGGTTGGAGTACATGGGTTGAGACCATGTACAGGCACATGGCCAGCATACACGGGGTGGAACCTAGATACTTATACATGGAGTGTTATCTTTTACACACCGTGTGGTTTTTTTTTCCATGACCAGCCTTGAGACACGGGTCATTGTACATGGCTAGTACCCAGGGTCAGAGGACACGGCGTGTGACCTTTCTACACGCTGTCTACTTTTCTATACATGGCTTGATATTTTTGTTCATTGTATCTTGGACATGTTTCATTTGGGTTAGTGCCCCTTTTTCTCGTTCCCCTGAAGGTTAGGTATTGTTTCCTTCTACAGGAGTATGATCCCTTCAGCAGGACTTTTTGTGATAGAGTCAGACATCCCTCTGAGAGGCCCGGAGTGATATCCTCTATCCATTCTTGAATCTTGGTAGAGCTAAGTATCGATGTGACAAACTCCACTGAGCATTGATCCTCTAACTACCAGGTGAATCCGGATGAGTTTCGGTATCCTCCAAGGCCCTGGTAGTGATCCTCATCTATGTATTTTGATCTTTCCGAATCAGGAGTGTGTTCTCCCGTAATGAGTCTATCCATGTATTGTGATCTTTCCCACTCAGGAGTGTGTTCTCCCGTAATGAGTGTATCTATCTATCATGATCTCTCCACTCAGGAGTTTGTTCACTCATAATGAGTGTATCTATCTCTCGTGACTTTTCCCAATGAACAATACTTCTTAGACGGTCATCATCAAAGCTACTAGACTCGTGGAGTGAGTTCTCCCAGAATGAGTGCTTTGTGGGATCTTCGGACTGAATTACCAGTGGGGGTATGCGGTTGTGTGACTTGTCTCTAGACTACGGGTTTGGGTTTTAAATATATCTAGATTGTGTTCTCCTATTATATGTTCAGTAGACATATACTGTGTATAGATGACTGTGCCTTTCTTTGGTGTATTGCTTTGTGGTTTTTGGGGTCCTCTACTAAGTTTTCTTATACTTAACCCTACATGGGCTTTTCCCACACATGTCATGTCTTGTGCAGATGAGCATCCTTTTGATATATTCTAGGGTGTACCAGGATAGGACCGACCTTTCTGAGTTCCTCACAGGCGGAGGTGTTCCTACGGCTACAAGCAGCAGTACCAGTACCTCTTTATGTTACAGGTTGGACTTTGTAGTTTTCAGAATCTTGTTTTGGTGGGATTGTATTCTGACCTAGTTTACTTTCAACACTTTACTTTTCGTCATACTCTATTAGTTTGGTTTAGTTGTATTCATGCATTTTGTTCCTTAGTGTTTTTTACATTTCAGCATTTGTGGTCATGGAGATGTGTGTGTGTACAGGTTCTTAGGCAATACCTCCCATGTTAGTAATATGCCTACTCTATGCTATTCACTAGCCCCTGGCCTGTTGGAGGTGGGCTTGTGGAGTCACGGCGCGGGCCCCACTGGGATGGTTCGTGACAGAGTGGTATTAGAGCTATTAAGTTCTACCTTAGGACCAAGAGTCTGTGAGATTGGTTTGGGGAAACAGTGTTAAGTGTTTCGAGCTCGGATTTTAGGCCAGAGACTCCAGTGTTGGTGTGGGCGGCTGATGTATCCATACACTAGGACTCTGATAACCTACTTTTCGACTCGGTACATGAAAACAATAGTTGCGGGAAAATAAAATAATGGTACATGCATCATATAGTAATGGGTTTTGTTTTCCATATCCTTTGTGTCAGCTATCCAGATATACTCATTAACCAAGGTACATATTGTTTCCTTACAAGATTCCCCCGTGATGCATACCCACTAGGATTCAGCAACACGATCATGAGGATGACCCCCTCAGTGACGAGGATTCAATACAGGGACCATTTCCCTAGGAATTGCCTCCAGGTGGTGCACCTACTATAACACCACCAGTGGAGCAGCCCGTGGTACCCGTAGTACCGACTAATGAGGGGAGTAGGATGAGCGTGCTCCATGAGTTCCAAATATATAGAACCCTCAGGTTCCAAGGTGAGCCCGACCCTAAGGAATCTGAGGACTGCCTTGAGGCGGTGAATAGAGTTTTCCATCTAGTGAGGACACTAGCAGACCAGATGGTGATCCGAGGAGCGAGCCTTCTTCAGGGTTCAGTGGGACGATGATGGAGTCTGACCACATAGACTCATGACGAAAAGACTCTTTCATGGACGGAGTTTGAGTGACTCGTCAGGGAGGAGTTCTCTCCAGTTACACTGAGAGAAGTAAGCATCCAGGAGCTTCTTTAGCTCCAGTAGGGCAGTATGATGGTAGCTGACTATTCATCGAGGTTCACCAACCTCGCCAGGTATTTGATGGATATGGTCAGGGATTAGTACTTCAGATCTCATAACTTCAAGCGAGGTCTACAACAGTACATCCAAGCTAGTGTCGTTTCTCTATTCATTTAGACTTATGTTGGAGTGCTCGAGCAGGCCTTGGTGATCGAGAGCTTTTTGGAAGAGCAGAGACAGCCGAAGACAGTCAGCAGCAGGAAGATAGGTCTGGAGACCTCAGTAGTAGGGAGATGACATCAGACATAGGGATCAGGATGTGGGAGACATTAGAGGAGGACCCAGGATAGGGATTTGATAGTCCAGGTCTCTCAAGCTGGATCCAATCATCCTAGGGAGAAGTAGTGTTACTCATGCGACGGAAGGGGACATCTCACTAGGGATTGTCCGACCCGTCGAGCTGTTGACAGGGAAGCGGTGGATGGACCATCAAGGCAGAGGCAGAGAGTAGATCAGATAGACTTGATAGGTTTTGGATGTGGAAAAGGAGCAGGGAGAGCTGTAGGTGGTGGCAGACGCTTTGAATTACTTCCACCACCACCCCCAGGAGGTTCACACCAGGCTTAGAGAGCTTGGGGACAGGGGCGGGGACAGCTGCATGTGGTCGAGGCGTATGAACTAGGGTCTCCAGGGATGATCTGAGGTAAGATCTATGTCTTCTCTACCTTATTTGTTGTACTTATAGACATATGTTCCTATCATTCCTTTATCGCCACATTTCCTGTGTGAAACCTTTAGATTCTGGTAGATCCGTTGACTCAATCCTTATGCTTGGAGAAACCTACGAGAAAAGACTCGATGATCACATACCTTTGTAGGCAGTGTGATATTACCCTTGGAGGTGAGAGTTTCAGTTGGAACCTCTTGTTGTTAGTATCGAGGCCTTATGATGTCATTCTCAGTATGGATTGGTTATCTTTGGTCCATGCCTAGACTGACTGTTTTAGGCGAAGAGTGTGGTGTGTCTGCAGTGATGGGATGAGGTTTTCTTTTGTCAGAGAAATGGAGACCCATGCAGCACATAATGATAACATGCATAGGAGGGTGCATCCAGTCACTCATGAGTTGTCTGGCCTTTCCCTTAGAGTAGTTTATGTGATGAGATCCCAGTTCCCATTAGTAGTGGAAAAGTATGAGGACATCTTTCCTGAAGATGTTATGGGACTACCTCCCCATCGGGAAATCAAATTTTGTATCGACTTACACCCTAGGATGGAACCGATTTCTTTATTAGCATATCGGATGTCTCTCATAGATCTTCTCAAGATGAGGGTGCAGTTGGAGGATTTGCAGAGAAAGAGTTTCGTGGGACCCATCGTTTCACCCTGGGCGGCCCTAGTCTTGTTTTCCAAGAAGGCATACGGGAGTTTAAGGTTGTTCGTGGTTTACTGGTGCCTGAATTAGGTAATAGTGAAGAACAAGTATCCATTTCTAAGAATCGAATACCTCTTTGATTAGCTAATAAGGGCACAGTGGTTCTCGAAGGTTGACATTCGATCAGGTTATCACCAGTTATGAGTACAGGGTGTGGATATACTGAAGACGGCTTTCAGATGCCGTTACGGTCATTATGAGTACTTGGCAATGCCTTTAGGCATGATGAACGCCCCCGCAGTGTTCATGGGACTAATGAACCGGACCTTCCAGCCGTACTTGGACCGGTTCGTAGTGTTCTTCATCGACGACATCCTTTTGTACTCGGCATCAGAGGAGGAGCACACGAGACACCTGCGGATGGTTCTAGATGTACTCTGAGAGCACCATCTTTATGGGAAGCTCTCGAAGTGCTAGTTCTACATTCAGGAGGTCAACTTTATGAGACATTTCATCTAAATAGATGGAGTAGCTATGGATCCATCCAAGGTGGAGGCATTGTTAGCATGGGATCCACCTCGGAGCGTAACAGTGGTGCGAAGCTTCCTTGGGTTGGCAGGATATTACCGGAGATTCATTCCTGATTTCTCCCGAATATCAGCATCGATGACAACCTTAACCAGGAAGGGGAAACCCTTAATATGAACGAAGAAGTTCTAGTAGGATTTTGTGCAGTTGAGATAGAGTTTGAAGAGCGCCCCAATCTTGAGATTACTAAAGGAGGGTGTCGAGTACATAGTTTTCTGCGACGCATCAGGGACTAGGCTTGGTTGTGTCCTGATGCAGAGACAGGCAGTGATTACTTATGGTTCACGCCAGCTTAAGCCACATGAGAAGAACTATGTGAGTCATGATCTCGAGTTTCAGCAGTAGTATTCGCATTGAATATGTGGAGACACTACCTTATGGGCGAGTAGTTCATCGTCTACTCTGACCACAAGATCCTCAAGTACATCTTCTCATAGAAGGATATGAATATGAGACAGAGGCGTTGGATAGAGTTCCTCCAGGATTATGATTTTGAGATCATATATACTCTTGGGAAGGGTTACAAGGTGGAGGATGCTCTTAGTATAAGTTCGAGATCGCATCTGTTGAGTGAGGTGATAGAGCAGTTATCCATGATGCAGTTATCCTTCATAGATGGAGAGGATACAACTTATCTATAGTCAATGGTTGTCACCCCTCTACTCTTACAACGAGTTAGGGAGGAACAACTTGGGGATGTATACTATGAGGCTTTATGTGCTCAGTTATCCATAGGACATGCCCCCCGATGGATATTCGCAAGGTGGGGAGCACATACTTCTTTTTAGAGGATGCATTGTTGTACCAGTGGCGTTGCGAGAAGAGGTCCTGAGGGAGTTTCATACATCCCCCTTAGTGGTACATCCTGGAGTGGAAAAGATGTACCAGGATCCTCGACAATAGTTCTGGTGGTCAGGCATGAAGAAGGCAGTAGCAGAGTTCGTTTCTTGATGCCTTACATGCCATCAGGTGAAGGCTGAGCACCAGGTTCTAACGGAATTATCTCACCCCCTAGAGGTTCTAGAGTTGAAGTGGGATGTAATATCAATAGAATTCATTAAAATCTTATCATGTATGTCCAAGGGGCATGATTCCATCTGGGTGATCATTGACCGACTCACCAAGTCGGCCCACTTCCTATCTATTAGGGAGAAGATTTCTGTAGAGAGCTTGGGACGCCTCTACGTGCAGAAGATAGTTCGGCTTCATGGTGTCCCTTCAAAAATATTCTCGGATCGAGACTCCCATTTCACATCCCATTTTTGGAAGGTATTGCAGGAGTCTTTTGGGACTCATCTATGCTTGA
Organism: Viscum album; assembly: GCA_963277665.1. Taxonomy (NCBI): domain Eukaryota; kingdom Viridiplantae; phylum Streptophyta; class Magnoliopsida; order Santalales; family Viscaceae; genus Viscum; species Viscum album. Next base: position 476,374,140 of record OY728164.1, on the reverse strand, counting down.
TCATGGCGTTCTATCCCCAGACCGATGGTCAGACGGAGATGACCATTCAGGTTCTGAAGGATATGTTGTGGTCCTGTATCTTGGAATTTGGTCACAGTTGATAGGACCACCTACCACTGGTGGATTTTTCTTATAATAATAGCTACCACTATACCATTGGTATGGCTCTATTCGAGGCCTTTTATGGGAGACCCTGTCGGTCACTGCTTTGTAGGACCGACCCCGGGGAGTCAACACTCATGGGTCCAGAATTGGTGCAAGCTACCACCGAGGAGGTGCAGATCATTCGGGAGCAGATGAAGATTTCACATAGCTGATATAATTCTTATGATGACAGATGACGGAGACCCCTAGAGTTTGATGAGGGAGACCACGTCTTTCTTTGGGTCTCACCTCGATGAGGGTTACGGAGGTTTGACCGAGGTGGCAAGCTATCTCTGAGGTTCATCGGACATTTTTAGATACTGCGTAGAGTCGGCGAGGTGGCATACCACCTAGCCCTACCACCGTAGTTGCACCAGGTACACGATGTCTTCCACATGTCGTAGTTGAGAGGGTAAGTACATGATCCCTCACACATCATCGACTGGGGCGAGCTAGACATCGAGGATGGGGTGAACATTACTGTGTACCTGGTGGGGATCAAGGATCGGTAGGAGAGGATCCTTTGTGGGTGATCAATTCCCTTGGTGCATGTTTGGTGGCTGCACAGGAATCTTTAGGAGAGCACGTGGGAGTGGGAGGCTCAGATACATGCCCAATACCCACATCTTTTTGATTAGTCATTGTTTTGGATTTTCGGAGATGCAAAGCCCCAAGGTGGGGAGAATGTAATGTCTCAAATTTTTCGTGTTTTATTTTTAATATTATATGGAATTATTAAGATACCAGGCATAGATACGACACATCATTATGAGGCTCGGTGATCCTGGAATGGTGGTTTGAACTTTTATTAAGTTTAGTGAGTCGGCATATGTGCGCGGTTGTGGCAGTTTCCAAATGGATGCCCGGATTAAAAATATGAGGGCTCCGTTGCGTCTAGAATGATGAATTTACCTATTAACAAGTCTAACCTCGAACAGTGTGGGTCGAGGTAAAAAGTTAATTTTCGGATTTTTTTATTAAAATAAAATAAAATAAATTCACAAGGTTTATTTTATTTTATTTGGAAACATTCGTTGCAGTGCAGCGACAGGGAAGCTTTTTCATTAATTAATGTCATTCCATGATCACTCTGAAATAGAAACGCTAATTCATTAATACCACAACATGATGGAATTCCGAAATTTGTTTCCCCTTTTTAATAGGTTAATCGTATGTTTCTCACTGGCAAAGGTTGAGAGAAAACTCTGGTAGAATCTTGGAACCTTGGAGAGAACTCTCGGCGACGATCGACAACGAATCAAAGTCGTGAATCAATGCACCAACAAAGTTGAAGGATCTAGATGATGACGGAAGCACAACCCCTTCATTATAGATTGATCCCTCCTTGAGGTAGAGGTTGTTATTTCGATTATCCTTTCCCCATTTCTGAATTTAAATGACGAATGTGGATCAACCACAAACAATTTGATCAGTGGATTCGTGCATTCTTGCGGGATATTTTCATCAGGTTGATCTCAAAAAATTAATCCATGTTAATTATTTTTTGATTCTGTTCCATTGGATCCTACTAATAGGAGTAGATCAACTCTGTAACGAATGATGGTGGAGGTTCATTCCTCGTTTTGCTATTGGGTTTCTTCCCCCTTTCTTTTCTCGCGCGTTCTTCACGTTCTTCATGGGGCGATGAACAATGAATCATTGTGCACCCATCTTGAAATGCAACAATCCCAAACTATAGATCCTACATCACAACAACCCTATGGAGGTGCGATGGCCATGGCGGATAACGAATCGGCTTAGATCGGAAGAGACCATTCTTCGAGCGTTATTCATGCGGGAGGATCGAAACGTGTTTTCAGGGCCGATTAGAGGCCCAAAAAAAATGGAGATGACTTCAGGACATCGGGGCGACCTAGAATCTATAGTTTCATGGAGATCGGACCATCAGAACAAAGATCTAAGCATCACAGGAGGTGTGCCGGCGAGAAGCGTCGATTCTGGAAAATTTCGGAATACACGGCGTGTACTTCTGAATAACACGCCGTGTAGTATCGACAGTGGAGGATAGGTTTTCAAGGGTTTGATAGGTATCAAACGGCATGTGACCCCAGTCACACGGCATGTTGGACCTTCCCCGAAGCTCGGCATGTATCTCGAGTGATACACGGACACGAGGAGAACAACACAGCTTCACAACACAACGTGTACTCTCTATGCAGCATGGAAGAGGTGGCTATGTGGGACTCGGGGTTTATCTCGGGCAATACAAGGACACGGGATAGGGTACACAGCCATGTACTCCACCACATGGCCAGGTGTGGCTAGTGGCGCGAGTCACCTTGTGTACTAGTTACACGGTTTGGTGTACATGGGTTGAGACCGTGTATGAGCACATGGCCACAATACACGGGGCGGACCCCAGATACTTAGACACGGCGTGTTATCTTTTACATGTCATGTGTTTTCGTTTTTCACAACCAGCCTTGCGATGCGGGCCGCTGTACATGGGAAGTACCCGGGATCAGAGGACATGGCGTGTGACCTTTCTACACAATGTGTACTTTTATGTACATGGCTTGATCTTTTTGTCCACCATCTCTTTGACATGTTTCATTTGGGTTAGTGACTCTTTTTCTCATTACCCTAAAGTTCAGGTATCATTTCATTATATAGGAGTATGATCCCTTCAATAGGAATTTCTGTGACAAAGTTAGCCATCCCTCCGAGAGGCCCGGAGCGAGATCCTATATCCATTATTGACCCTAGTTAAAGTCAAGAATTGATGTGACCAACTCCACTGGGCATTGATCCTCTACCTATAAGGTGAATCCGGATAAGTTACGGTATCTGCCAAGGCCCTGAAAGTGATCCTCATCTGTGTATCATGATCTTTCCCACTCAAGAGTGTGTTCTCCCATAATGAGTGTATCTGTGTATCATGATCTTTCACACTCAGGAGTGTGTTCTCCCGTAATGAGTGTATCTATCTTTCATGATCTCTCCACTCAAGACTGTGTTCTCCTGTAATGAGTGTATCTATCTCTCATGACTTTTCCCAATGAACAGTACTTCTTGGATGGTCGTCATCAAAGCTACTAGACTCATGGAGTGAGTTCTCCCGAAATGAGTGCTTCGTGGGATCTTCAGACTGAATTATCAGTGGGGGTATTCGGTTGTTTGACTTATCTCTACACTACGAGTCTGGGTTTTGAGTATATCTGGATTTTTTTCTCCTATTATATGTTAAGTAGACATATACTGTGTATAGATGACTGTGAATTTCTTTTGTGTACTTCTTTGTGGTTTTCGGGGTCCTCAACTGAGTATTGTTATACTCACCCCTACACTGGCTTTTCCCGCACGTGTCGTGTCTTGTGCAGACGATCATCCTTTTGATAGAGTCCAGGGCGTACCAAGATAGGACCAAAGTTTTTGAGTTCCTCACAGGTGTAGGTGTTCCTACGGCTACGAGAATCAGTCCCAGTACCTCTTTATTTTATAGGTTGGACTTTGTAGTTTTCAGACTCTTGTTTTGGTGGGCTTGTATTCTGGCCTAGTTTACTTTCAGCACTTTACTTTTCGCCATACTCTGTTGGTTTGGTTTAGTTATATGCATGCATTTTTTTACTTGGTGGTTTTTACATTTCAGCATTTGTGGTTTTGGAGATGTGTTCATGTGTATATGTTCTTAGGCAATTCCTTCCATGTTAATAATATGCCTACTCGGTGCTAGTCACCAGCCCCTGGCCTATTGGAGGCAGGCTTGGGGAGTCACGGCATGGACCCACTGGGACGGGTCGTGACATGTTCATAATAAATACTTTAATATCCAAATGATTTCCCAATTTTTAGATACTACCCTTCCCTCTCATTAAACACATTCTATAAAAAAATATTTTTATAGTCACTTTGCTGCCAAAATCACTCCTTGATTCTCTCTCTCCTTTCAATTTAAGAACATCCTTCATTATAAACCTTTAGGTTTCCATGTTAATATAAATACACATATATATAATCACTCCATTACTATCTCAATTATCTCCTATTAATGATATAATAAAAAATCATTAAAACTATTTCACAATTTCTTTTTTATAGTCGTCATTCTAATAGAATCATTCCCTAATTTTCCACCTTTATGTTGTGAATACTCAACTATAATATCATTCAAGGATATATATATAAATGAAGTTTATAAGGAATTATAGATTTGAATAATGTTATTAAATATGTGACTAATATTTCTATGTTTTTTATATATAAGGTTATATAAAGGAAGATATATCAAAAACTGTATGTAAAGGTTTTAATAACTCAATTACTTTTCACGGAGTTATACTACTCTATATTGAACCTTATCATTAGAAGTTGGTTCTAGTCATTTGTATAATGATATTATATTATGAACCTTATTTATTTTCTCAGGAATTATGTTTTTTCTCCTATATCCCTCATATTTATCACTACCAATTTTTAAATGGAAGTTTTATCAACTCTTAAAATTATATGTGTTTCGACAAAATTATAATTTATTGACATAAAATGATTTAAATTCAATGATATTATATTATATATTCTAACCCAAAATTTCTTATAAAATAAAATTATTCTTTATTTACATAAATAATGATTTAAAAGTGTCATCAAAACTTTATGAAAAGAATTTTCAAAATAATTTTAAACTATGTGTTATAAACAATTTTAAAGTAGTTTAAAGAAACACCTTTTTAAGAGTTATGCTTCCATTTTCTTATCAGTCTCTAAAATATTTTCATCTAATTGAGTTATGTTTCATGATTATCCTTCTACATTCTCAAATAATGTTTTTCATTTGGATGAATAAGTTTGTTATCATTTGATTTTATTATTTAAGGTATTTTATGATATACCATTTGATAAATTCATAAAACCCGTTTTTTATTTATATGAGTTACATTATGATGTGATGATTATTTATTTTAAGTGATAAAAATAAATTTAGATTATGAGATTTGTGGGACTGATATCTCCATCCAATTCATTGTGTAAAGTCTTATATCTCATGAGATAGAATTGTTATATGAATGTGTTAATGAGTAGTTGGGTTCAAAATTGGTGAGTATGATGGAAGCTATATCTACTCACAATTTTATGTGTGTATAGGTTGGTAGGTAGACAGGTTTATAATGAAAAGAAGTCATATGTTTATAATTGTTCCACTTTATTTCCTACATTCCATGGATCATGCTATGTATTTCATGTTTTATTTTCTCATCCCATTGTAAGAATATTATTGTTTAAAATGATATTTCTGCCTTTCATGTTTCTAGTTAACACTTATTGATTTATGTTCATTTAAATTATATATTTTATGTATTCATACTTTAAAACATGATTATGATCTAAACATTATGGCCTTTGATATGTTAACCCTTGTAGGACATTTTATATCACCCCTTCTTATTTTTTCTCTTCCCTGTGATTTGAATATGATTATGTCTCTTGGAATTTCTATGAAGGGGTTTATTTTGTAGAGAATTTTTCATAGCCTCTAAAATAATTGTTTTTATGTTTATATTATCCAAGATAATAATATTTTAGGTCCTTGGGTTGTGAAACTATTTGTGATGTGTATTAATTAAACCATGATATCAATGTATTATTTATGTATACTTAGCTCTAGTCACATCAGGTAGTCTGCATAGAGGCTTTTCTTAAACTCTCGAGCATTAATAGTTGGAAAATCATGGCGAAACTAGAAAATCTATCTAACGTTGATCATAAATAGTAGTTGGTAATTCTATGGTAAAGTTTTTTGTAAATTACAAGTGATTAATATTCTATAGTTTTCAATTTATAAGAATGTGTATAGTAATATTTTTTCATGAAAAACAACACATGAAATTTGGAAAATCCACGAGTTACTAATCTGGGTTCAAATAATCTTATAAGAACAAAACTGGGCACATTTTGAGCCTAGTATCATGAATTAAAAATAGGAGAATATTAAATATTTAATCAAATGTTTCATAAATTTACAATTAATGTAAATGGTATAGGTTCTTTGGGTGAAAATTTAGACAATTATATTATAATTGAAAGGTTTTTAAGAGATTCACCAAATAAATAGCATGTTAAAAGGGTAGAAATAGTTGAATGTAATAATTTAAAAGAAAATAATTTAGATGATTATATTGGATCTTTACTTTAATATGAGTTAGAATTGAAAAATATTTCTCAAAAGGAGACTTTTAAAAAGAATGGTTTTTGTTTTAAATAAAAACTCCATGTTATCACTCACTCTTCTAATTCTAAATTAAAAGGTACTGAAAGAGGATAAGTTTTATTGGTTTCCTAAGGAAAAAGATATAATGGCTACTTAATAAGGAACAAAAACAATTAGTCTCCAAATAAAAGAATAAAAAATGGTAGTGATGATGATGAAGTTATTTGTTATGAGTATAGAGAAAGCCAACGAGCCCGTACCCAAGTGGTAAGGGATCCTGCTTGGCATCCAAGAGACCCAGGTTCAAAACCGGGTGGAGGCAAATTTCTAGGGACTGTAGCAGTACTGTAGCAGTCATTGTTCGGTACTATAGCATCTAGAACTATTCACCCAATTTGGGCCTTCAAGACACCGGTTTGGGCCTACGGGTCTCAAGGGCCTTCGGGTCATCAAAGGCCTTCAAGCCACAAGGCCTTCGGGCCATGTAGACCATGGAGTCACCCAGTTCACACAGAACATGCCTCAGAAGAGGATCAGAGCAACAAGAGTAACAGCCTTTAGAAGTAGAGCTAACTGGATTGGATGAATGAGAGGGCATGGTAGCCACCATCGGGACCAGGCACCGTGCAGCTATGTATGGGGCAATGCTAGCCGGTCAGCAATGCAAGGTGGGGGAGCAAGGTTATCAATGATGCAGAATCCGGGGAGGGGAAGTTCAAGTGGACTGGGCCTACGGGTCATGTATTGGTCATGGTATGCCTCTAGGCCTTCGGGTCATGTATTTCGGGCCAGTCGGGCCTTGTTCCTTGGGCCTACGGGTCATGTATGGGTTCCCCTTAAATAATTAAAAGGGGGATTATCCATAATAAAATAAAAAATAAAGGCCTTCAGTATATTCGGGAGTACAGAGAAAGAGGGAACATTAAACCAAAGTTCCCAAGACTCAAGAATCATTATAATAAGAGATGTCCATAAAAACAAAAGATATGGAATATGGTTAGATTCACAATTTTGATTCAAATTCATGTGAAAAATCTAGTGTAGGAAAAGAATTATAAAACCTTTATTTGATGACTTATACATAAAAGGTAATAGAATTTGAATGCACTTCCACTTTTAAATATAAATTTTCTATAGATGATTTGTATGAAGATATTGATAAACTAAATCTTAAAGTTAACAAGATTACCAGATTATTCAATATTCTTAAGAGAAAATGTTTGTATGTTCTTACTAAAAATAAAAAATTCAAAAATATTTTTTTGAGATGAAATGATAAATTATATTTAGATCTGCAAAGTGTTTGACTATAAAATATCAAACAAAAAAAATTCAATAAACAAGTGAATAATCTATAATAATTAATCTTTATTATGATTTGAAGGAAATTGATATGCTTATAAATTAAGTTAAAAGGTTAAAAATAGATTTTTCTATATTTTGTCAAACTAAATAAATAAAAGACTGGCTTTGGTTATGATAATAAATTACCCAAAACATGTGATATATTATTTTTTAATTTTTTAAGTGTAAATTTCTCAAGTGTTACATGTTTTAGATATCATGTGAAGGTCCATTATTAAAATGACTTTTCCTTGATATTTAACCAATATTTTTTTCAAACAAAGGATTTTATCTCAAAATAATTTTATTCTAAATTTCCTTTAAACTATTTCATGAAATCTTATTGGATTTCCAAGAATTATTTTTCTAACATAATTGGACCCAATTTGTATAGGTACCAAAGACTTGTTAAATCTGTGAATGTTAGAAACATTTTAGGGAAACATAAAAAAAGAGGTGTGGTATATGGATAATAGATTTTCATGAAATATGATCAATGATATTTCTTAATTGATATCCTTTAATAAGTGTGATGGTGGAAGTGTCACTTTAAATGATAATTTAAAGGTAAATGTAAAAGGTTTTGGAGAAGTTGGAATTGAAAACTCATTTTTTTAATTCAACAGTTTTGTTTGTTGAAGGTTTAAAACATAATTTAAAATGTTTCGTGCAAATTTTTTATCATAATATTAAATAGAAAATAGAAAAATACAAATGTATTATTTTAAAAAAAATCTATTTTGTTTTATGAAAAAATTAAATACAATATCTATTCAATTATTTTTTGTAACTTGACTGAATAGAATATCAAATGTTTAAATATTGTTCAATCTGATAATATTTTGTGGCATTGAATATTAGGCCCTAAGAATTGACGGTTGTTATAAAAACTTTCCAAAAGTCAAAATGTATTTGATCTTCTCAATTTAAAACTATAGAGAACCTTTTTATGTGATTCAAACTTAATTAGTAAGTGTCATAAAGAATCATTCAAGTCTTTCCAAGATATATAATCTTCCATACTACATCAACTTTTACATTTTTACTTATTTAGACCAATGAGAACTACTACTCTTGGAAGTAAAATATAGGTATCGGTTATTATTTATGACTATAATAGATGTATTTGGACTTATTTTATTAAACATAAATCAAGTACTTTATCCAAATTTATTTCATATCGCAAATTGGTGCAAAATGAAAAAGGTAATCTAATTTTATCAATTATATGTGCTAGAGTAGGTGCGTTTTCAAATAAAAAATTTGGAAAATTCTATGATGGTAATGGATATATTCATAATTTTTTAGACCTTAAGACTCCATAACAAAATGGTGTCTTGGAAAGGAAATAATACAAATTTATAGGAAATGTTTAGTAAAATTTTAAATGAGTACTCTTTACCAAAATATTTTTGGGAAGAATATTTTAACTCATCTTGTTATGTTTCAGATTAAATTTTTCTTAGGATATTTCTAAACAAGATGACTTATTAGATCTGAAATGAAGGAATCCTATAATTGGGTATTTTAGAGTATTTGGATGTAAAGATCACTTTTTTAATACCAATGATTCACTATAAAATTTTGATTCAAATTTTGATTATGGTCCTTTTCTAGGATATTCTAATTAAATTAAGGTATATAAGGTTCATAAAAAATAAATATAGTAGTTGAATAATATGTCCACAATAAATTTGAAAAATCCATTTGGAGTAAGGGAAATCCAATTTATAATGGGTTGAGGAAGACATTAGAGATTTCAAGTTTTTTTGACCTAAAAATTAAGATTTGGATAAATCTATTGAGGGGGGAATACTTATCATGAACAAAAATTAAAAGAAAATAATGATCATCCATTTGATGATGTAATTTTTTATATAAATACTAGTGTTAAAAATAGAAATTACATAATAAATATTTGTTCTTATTAAGATTTTATTTCGGATTTTTATTCCTCAAAATATTGATGAAGACTTTTCTTATTCAAATAGGATTATGGAAATGTGTGAATAATTATGTTATGTTTAAATGAATATAGTTTGGACCTTAGATGAACCCCCTATGGATCAAATTATTATTGGAACCATCTAACAAAAATATATTTTTTATTTATTTTCAACATAGCTTCTTTTAAAGGGTGAGCAGTAACCAAACACCACTAAGAAGGAATCTAAAATAATCATATCCAACTTCAATATTCAAAGTTCAAAAATTAAACAGCAGAAAAACACTAGAACTGATTAGGTCTTGATGTTGATCATGTGTGTTATCCAAGGAAACTTCACCTGCCTACCTCATCATGAGAACACCATCTACGTCATTGGCGATGTCTAACCCCACCAGAGCCAGAAATGCAGCACGAACCACTGTCGCCAAAAAAAACTTCAACCATCACCATCGACACTGCAAACAACCTCCATCACAAAATAAAAATCCTCAACATAACATAACCAATATAGGTGTTTCATCTCCATAAAAATCCTCAAAACCCATAACCTCATAGTTACTATCACTCTAGATATGACCAGGAGAGGATCCACGAAACGTGAGGTCAGATCGGGGATGAGCAGGTGACGACTCCAAGCGACGGCATAGATGACGAGGCTAAAGACTCAGGCGACACCTTGAAATCCATCGATCACTGACCAAAAATACCAAAACCCCTTTGTTACCCCCACTCCATGTCCAACTTGGAGAGGCCCTGAGGAACAATGGGTAAGAGTAGGGGAAATAGTGGCCAAGGGCTTCAATAGTACATGACCATTGCAGGAACCAGGCGCGGAGTGGCTGCGATAGAAACACCGGGGCAGAACACATGGATTCATCATGAAAATGGAGCAAGAAGAAGACAAGAGGAGGTGCTTATAAGTGAAAAGTGGAAGTCAAGAATAATAATGGTGCTCAGGCATGTCATCAACCCCATAGAAAAGGGTTTAGGGAGGAAACCCTAGGCGGATTCGAGAGCAAATTGAGTGGTCCATGAGAGAAAGGAGCCATCGAAGATCAAACCTTGGAACCGTCTGGATGTTTAAAAACATATTAGATGAGTCTCATCAAATAATCATAAATAAATACAGGTTAATGGATCAAGTTTATAATGAATAAGAATGAATTTTTTTTGAAGAATTTTTTTTCTATAGTTTCTTGATTAGAATCTATAAGAATTCATTTTTTCATATACATCTCATTATAGAATTAAAAACCTTCAAATGGTTCAAAAATATCAATTTTTGAATGGATATATTTCTGAAAAGTTTTATGTAAATAAACCTCCAGGAATATAGAATAATTGTAAATATAATCATGTTTTGAAACTCTAAAAATATATTTACGAATTAATACAAGATCCCCAAGCTTGGTATGATTCTATTTATTTATTTCTATTAAATGATGGTTTTGAAAAGGGAAAATTTGGACCAATATTATTCATCAAAAGAGATTAAAAATATATTTTTATAGTTTAAAGATAAATCAATGATATTATATTTTTTTCTCAAATGGATAAAAATTTTAATGAATTTTTGAAGTTAATGGATTTAGAATTTTCCATGAGCCTTGTGGGAAAACATAAGTTCTTTTTGGGTTTAAAAAAATCAATGATAAAATGGTACCTTTCTTAATCAATAATAATATGAAAAGTATATGTTAATATGTTAGGTCTTGGTAATTATAAGATATCAAATATTCCAATGAGTATTTCTTGTAATCTATACTATGATGAAGTTGTAAGATTTGTTGATAAAAATATATTTACAGTTATGATTGGTAGCTTTCTTTATCTAACAAAATCTAGACCAAATTTTATGTTTTTAGTATGTATATGTGTTGGATTCCAATATAATTCTAAAAAAGTTATTTAAAGGTAGTTAAAATATTAATTAAGTATGTTACATTTTCTATCAATCTTGGAATATTTATACTTCACATAATTTATTTGAGAAACCTGTTTTCATATTCATATGTTGGTAGTTTTAAAATAGGAAGAAAAGTCACAACATATACGTTTCCATTTTTAGTAAATGTTTAGTTTCTTAGAGTTCTAAGAAAAAAATTAAGTTCGTGTATCTAATAGAGAAAGTTATTTTTTTCTAGTCTCTTTTTATTGTTCATATTATTTAGGAATCAAAAAACACTTTCTAATATTGGTTTTAATTTTTAGAAGATACATATTTATTGTGATAGTATATAAACAATTAATATATCTTAAAATATTCTGTAGTATTCTAGGACTAAACAAATTGAAATTAGGTATCACCTTATAATTTATTATGTTCAAAAGGAAAATATTATTATAGATTCCATTTATATAAAAGATCAATATGCTAACATTTTTACTAAATTGATGGATCTTGATAAGTTTATAAAATAAAATATTAACTTAGAATGAAGGAAATTTAATCATACAATATATATTTAGGGGGACTTTGACTCATATTTTGAACTAAAACCTTAAATTTGTTCCAATTAGATAGTGTACATATTTTATCTGTTTTAGTTTTTGGATCATTCATATGTGCTTATATAGTTAGTTATTATTTAATTTATTTTAAATAATAAAATAATTCCTTGAAAATCATGAAATATTTTCATGGATTCTTAAGAATATAACATATATTTCTAAATTGAATTATATTATTATATACAAGAATCTTTTTCTGTTTGCGTATACTTTTTTAAAATGTATAATTTTAGGGGAATACTAGTTATATGTTTGATATAACTTTTTGTATTAGTTTCTTTCCCATTTCTCATTAAGTGGGAGATTTATATGTTCAATATTTAAAATTATAAAGGTTATTTTTTTCCTAATAATTACGATTTATCTTAGGTAGAGCATATTTAACAATAAAATTTTGTACATTTATGGCAACATCTATTACATAATTTTCATCAATTTCAAAAATGGGAGAAACGTTAGAATGTAAAACTGTTATTCAATTATAAAAAATTGGAGAATGTTTAATTTGATCCTTGATCAAATTTATTTATTAGCATTTTCTGTAATTAGAATAATTATAAATCCTCACACACTATAAGTTTTATCTATTTTCATTTTTTTCATATTCTTGTTAAATCATCATGTGATTGTATGTGTGTTGAACTAACCATGAGTGAGAATTCAGAAATGTCATGAAGTGAACGCATGAATAAAATCAAGTGACCTCATGTGTGATTAAGTGTCTTAGTGAAGTAACCATTGTAATTGATCTTGAAAATTTACCTTGTAGTGTGACATTGTAAAGTTACATTATCAAGTGACCTTATTAATTAACCTTTTGAAGTGACATTTTGATGTGACCTTGTCATGTGACCTTGTAAAGTGACCTTTTGAAGTGAACTAGTGAAGTGAATTTTTCAAGTGACCATGTGAAGTGACCTTGTTATGTGACCTTGTGAAGTGACTATATGTACACAAATTAAGTAATCACATGAACAAAAAATAATTGACTGTATTAGAAAAAATAAAGTGACCTAAAAAATGATGTGACTGCAAGAAAAAAATAATGTAACCACTTGAAAATTTGCAGTGACCAAAAAAGTGTTAAACCCAAAATATAAATTTAAAATTTGGAAATGTGACCTGCATTATGACATAATTTCACTTAATCACTTTGTTATATTTAGTTCAAAACATACTATGTTTTATTTATAATTATATATTTTGAATTACTTCATGTTGGTTTCCTATATTTATCTTTATTTAATTATTCCTTAAATACATGTTAATTTTTTCATTAATATGGAATTTTATTTGGAAAAAAATTATATAGGATTAAATTATAATCATGTGGGTTGAAATCTCGCACTAGTTTTTTGGGAAAATGGGAGTTTTAAATTTAATTTGGTTTAAATTTGAACAGTTTTTCGTTTATAATTTATGATATTTTTCCAAGGAACTTTATTATTGATTTTTTTGGGTACTGTATTAATTATTCTAATGTGTTATAATTTTATAAATTTTTTAAATATTTCAAATTATCAAAGTGATCCATGAGGGAATTTTTTCTACACATTCAACAAATAAATCATATATCTCCTTAGGAAGGATAAAATGCAAAAGGATTCATTCATTGAATCTTTTTTGTATAGAATAACTCTATATAATGAGTTTAATATATATGGATTAATAGATATGAGTTTTATTATATTCAATAACTGTATAAGTGATATATTATTTGGTGATCAACTACTACTCTCAACTGAAGTATAATTATTTGATCCATTATTGCTGGATAGAACATAGCATCCTTGACACTCAAATCCAAAACTATCTATCTAGTTATGTCATTTTAATTATTTCTATTATTTTCTATGTTTTTAATTGTATCGGGTTATACTACCCACTAAAATTTTGGATAGTGGGATATGACTCCCAAACAAAATCCAAGAATCTATTCTTCCATGACTAAAAAAGGTTTGGGATTCAGTTGTGTATTAGACCAGTTAAAAGAAAGGTTCGGTATCTACCAACACTTCAAAAGGTATATTATGAGTCATGCCTCTAGGTCTAAAAAATTGTGGAAATTGGGTTAATCCATAAGTTGTGTTAAAGGATTTTATTTTGGGTTGTTTCTCTAGGTGTGAAAAAGGCAAGGTGGCCTAGTTAAGCCACCATGTGTGAAAGGGTTGTTATATTTAGTTTTCCCAAAAGGGTTTAAGAATGTGGATGTAAAAGGGTAAACATTAGTTGGTAATTTTTCAATGTGTTTGTTAAATTAAAATTTGATGGATATTATTTATTGTGATATTAATAAGAATGTATATAGTCATATTTCTATATGAAAAAAATGCATGAAATTTAGAGAATATTGCAAGTTACTCATCAGGGTTCGGGTAAGCTTATAATAACTAAATTGGGCATGTTAAGAGTTGAGTATCAAGAATTAAAAATTATAGATGAAGATATAGTTAATCATATGCTTTCTTGGATTAACAAGTATTGTAAATCACATGAGTTCTTTCAGAGAAAACATAGATAACTATATTCATGTTGAAAGTTTTTTAAGATATTTACCAAATAAATAGAAATATAAAAAGGTGGAAATTGATAAAAGTATGAATTTAGAAGAACATATTTTAAATATTTTTATTTTATCTTTATTTCAATATGATTTATAATTGAAAAATATTTCTCAATATGAAAATTTAAAAAAGCTGGTTTTGATTTTAAATTTAAAATTAATGTTACCACTCACTCTTCTGATTATGAATTGAAAAGAAGTAAAAGATACCACATTTTATTGGTTTCTAAATGAAGATTAAATAAAGGCTACTCAATATAGAATGAAAATAATTACCAAATAAATAAATTAAGAAAAAAAGGTAATTTTTATGATTAAGTTATCTATTATTAGGTAAGAGAAAAATGGAACATTAAACCTAACTAACGAAGACTTGAGAATTATAAGGAAAATAGTGATCAAAAGATGAATTGAATGAAATTATAGCTAGTAGTAGTTACACTTCATATTCAAATTCATGTTAGGAATATTTTTTAGGAAAATAATTGGCAGACCATTGTTTGGTGGATTCTACAAAGCATGTAACTAAATCTGAATACTCTTCATCTTATGAAAATAATTTATCTATATAGGAGTTTTATGAAGATAATTATAGACTCAATATTAAATTTAACAATATTATCATATTATTCAGAAATATTAAGATAAAATAAAAGGATTTTCTTATAGAAAATTAAAAATTGGAAAATATTTCTTTGAGGTCAAATGATAAATTATATATAGATCAAGCAATTTTTTAACATGAAAATATTAAACAAATATATTTTCATTCAACACGTGAAGAATATAAAATAATTAAGTTTGATTCTATTTTAGAAGAAAATTATATTCTTATAAATTAATTTTAAAGGATAAAAACATATTTGTTTATATTTTTTCAAGGAAGGTAATGTTATGAAAATATGGTAAGAATGAATCAACTAAATAAATTAAAAAATAGTATTGGTTATGATAATAAATTTCCAAAAATTCATACTAAATTCTATTTTAATGGTTTAAGTGTAGATATTTCAAGTGTTATATGTTTTATATGTCATATAAAGGGTCATTATGAAAATGAATGTTTATTGATATTTCTATAGTCTCTTGGTCTTACTATGGATTTTATCTCAAAATAATTCTCATCTAGGTTGGTTGTAAACTCATTCTTGAAATAATTTTGGGTTATTAAGAATTCATTTTATAACCTAATTGTACCTAAATTTATATGGGTACCAAAGACTTCTTAAATTTGTTTTTATATGAGACTTATCATTGAAGCATCAAAAGGGATATGTGGTACATGGATAATATATGTTCAAGAAATATTACTAGTGATATGTTTATGTATATATCCTTTAATGATAATTATGGTGGTAGTTTTACTTTCAGTGATAATTCATAGGGTATGGTAAAAGGTTTTGGAGGATTTGTAATTTAAAATTATGTTGTTAATTCAATGGTTTTTAAATTTTTTTAAGGTTTAAAACCTAATTTAATAAGCATATCACATATTTTTTATAATAATATGAATTTAAAATTTTAAAATAACAAATGTATTGTTTTTGAAAGAATAATCTATATTATTTTATGGAAAAATAAAATACAATATTTATTCAATTAATTTTTCTGAGTGGATGAAACTAAATGTAAAATGTTTAAATACTATGAAATCTAACAATATTTTGTGGTATAGAATATTGGACCATAAATATTTCAGGTTTTTAAACAACATTTTCAAAATTAAGAAGGTGTTGGATCTTCTTGATTTGAAATAGGACAACACTTATGTTTGTGATTCATGCTTAAATGGTAAGAATCCAAAAAAATCATTCAGGTCTATCTAAGTGGTACAAAATTCCAGATAACTGCAACTTTTATATTTGGATTTATTTTGACCAATGAATGTTGTTTTTATTAGTGGTAATAGGTATGTTTTTGTTATTGTTTATGACTATAGTAGATTTACTAGGACTTATTTTCATGTATATAAATCAAAAACCTTTTCCAAATTAATTTCATATTGTAAATTGGTCAAAAATAAAAAACAAATAATCTAATTTTATCAATTACAAGTGATATAGGAGGTGAGTATTCAAATATTTAATTTTATAAATTCTATGAACAAAATAGATATAGTTATAATTTTTTATCCTCTAGGACTCCACAACAAAATGGTGTAGTTGAATGGGAAAATAGGACTTTATTGGAAATGGCCACGAAAATGTTAAATGTGTATTCTTTACCAAAGTATTTATAGGATGAAGCTGTTAACTCAACTTGATATGTGTCCAATCAAATTCTTCTTAGAATATTTTTTAAGAAGATATCTAATTAAATTTGGAAAGGAAGGAATCCTAGAATTGGATATTTTGGATCATTTTGACACAAATCTCACATTATTAATACCTAGGATTTACTATAAAAATTTGATTCAAAATTAGATGATGGTATTTTACTATGATATTATAATTCAATTAAGTAATATAGATTCTATAAATAAAATTAATTCAGTTTTTGAAGAGTTTCCCCATGTTAAATTTTATGAAAAACATTTAGAGGAAGTAAAATCCCATTTAGAATTGGTTGTGGAATACTTTAGAGAATTCAACTTTGGTGAACCTAAAATTTCATAGTTTGATGTCTCTTTTGGGTGGGAGAGTAATTATCATGAATAAACATTAATTTTAAATAAATATTATATAGTTTATAAAGTGATTTTTGAAAAAACTTATAGTGTTAAAACAAGAAATTATTTATGAATTTTTTTTCTTAACAATATTTTTTTCTGGTTTTGTGTCTCAAAATATTTATGAATCATTTCCTGATCTAAACAAAATTATTGCAATGCATGGAGAATTAAATCAATTTTTAACGAATAAAATCTAGACCTTAGTTGAACAACCTAATGATCAAAATAATATAAGAACCAATTGAATATTTAGAAACAATTTTGATGAATTTGGTCAAATAATTAGAAATAAATCATGGTTAGTAGATTAAGGCTACTATTAGAAATATGGAATTGATTTTAAATAATATCTTTCTCTAGTTTCTTAATTAGAATCTACCATAATTATTTTGTAATATTCATCCCATTGTATAATTATACTCTTTCAAATGAATGTCAAAAGTGAATTTTTGAATGTATATATTTCAAAAAAAAATTAAGGAAAGGAGCCTCCTTGGTTTCTAGAATGAATATATATCTAACCATGTCTTGAAACTCTCAAAATATCTTTATAGTTTAAAATTATATTTTCAAGCTTAGTATGAGGGGTTATCTTTGTTTCTTTTAAATAATGATTTTGATAATGGAAAAGGGGATCCAACCTTATTCATAAAAATATATTCAAAATATATTTTGATATTCTAAATATATTTCGATGATATTATATTTTTTTTAGCAAGTGATAAACTTTGTAATGAATTTTCAATATTAATGTCTTCATAATTTTACATGAGATTTATGGGTGAACATATGTTCTTTTTAGGTTTGAATTTTTTTAAATAAAAAAGGTAAGTTTTTTAATTAATCAAAATATTCTAGTTAATTCATTATTTGGGTTGGTCTTGATGATCTTAAAATATAAAATATTCCAATGAGTATTTCATGTAATTTGTACTATAGTAAAGCTCGATGATCTGTTGATAATAATATATTTAGAGATATGATTGGTATCTTGTTTTATTTGAAAACATCTGGACCATATTTTATATTTTTAGTATTTATTTGTTCTAGATTCCATTATAATCCAAAATAAATTCATTTGAAGGTAGTTAAAATTTTAATTAAGTATGTTAAAGAATCTACCAATCTTGGATTACTTTATCCTATACATACTTCATTTGAGTTAAATAGTTTTTTAGATTCCAATTTTGGTGGTTGCAAGATAGATAGTAAAAGCACAACAAGTATGTGCCTCTTTATTAGTAAATATTTAGTTTCATAGATTTATAATAAAAACATTTAGTGTCTTTATCAACTTCTATTATAGAGTATGTTGTTACGACATCTTATTGTTCACAACCTTTATGGACTAAAAAAACAGTTTTGTATTTTAGTTTTAATTTTGTGAAGATACTGATTTATTATGATAATACTTCTGCAATTTTTTTCTCTAAAAATCCTTTTCAAAATTCTAGAACAAAAAAATTTGATATAAAGTATCATTTTATTAGATATCAGGTACAAAATGAAATATTATTTTAGAATATGTTTTTATAAAGGATCAATATACTAACATTTTTAATAAACTCATGGATATTTATAATTTTGATAAAATCATATTGGAACTTGGAATGATGAAATTTAATCATATCATATATATTTACGGGGAGTTTGACTTGGTTTTTGAACAAAAAAATAAAATATATTCTATTTTCCATTGTATATATTTCTTTGGTTAATATTTTAGCTTGCTAACATGTTCTTAAGTAGTTTTTTTCTATTAAATTCATTAAAAATCATTAAATCTTTCCTTGATAATATTTAAATGTTTTATTTTGTCCTTAACTATTTAAAAACATCTTTCTAAAATAATTTATACTAATATAAAAATGTATATTTTTATGTCTACACATATGTTTGAAAATGTATAATTTTAGGGGAAGCCTAACTATGTGTTTAATATAACATTTAAGGTTAGTATATTTTCCAATAATCATTCGGATGGAGAATTCCATGTTCTATCATTAAATTATAAAGTTTTTATTATTTCATAGTAATGAATATTTATCCTAGGGAAAGTATCTTTAAACTTAAATTGTTGGTACATTTAAGGATACATCAGTTACATATTTTTTTATCAATTTCAAAAAGGTGAAGAAACTTTTGAATGTACATTTATTTTTCAAATATCAAAAATGGGGACAATGTTTAAATGAATACTTGATCTAATTTATTTATTTGTATTTTATATAATTGTAATAATTATAAATTCTCATGCACTATATGGTTTTTCTTTTTTAAGTTTTCAAATATTCTAGTTAAATCATCAAATGAATGTATGAGTGTTGAACTGATGGTGAGTGAGAATTTGGAAAAGTCTTAAACTAGCCACATGTTGAAAATCAAGTGACCTCATTTGTGATGAATTGACCTTCTCATTTGACTTTGTGAAGCAACCTTGTAATGTGACCTTTTGAAGTGACCTTGTCAAGTGACCTTATATTGTGACATTGTAAAGTGACCATGTGAAGTGACCTTGTTAAGTGACCTTGTGAAGTGAACTTATGATGTGACCTTGTGATGTGACCATGTTAAGTGACCTTGTGAAGTGACCTTTTGAAGTTAAAATGTGAAGTGACCACATGAACAAAAATGATTTCACCACATAAACAAAAATTAAGCATCCTCATGAACAACAATGAATTGGCCACAATGTGACCACATGAACAAAAATTATGTGGCCTCATGAACAAAAATGAAGTCACCGCATGAACAAAAATGAATTGACCACAAGAACAAAAATAAAGTGACTGAAAATTTTTAGAATGTACCTTATAAAGATGAAATTATGAAAAGTTTTGAATCTAACTTATGAAATATTTTCACTTAATTACTTTGTATTTTTTTTTCAAAGAATGCTTTGTTTTATTTATAATTTTATATTTTGAATTATTTCATGTTTGTTTCACATGTTTATGTTGATTTAATTTTTCCAAAAATACTTATTAATAATTTAAAAACTAATTAATTTTAGTAGGTTTAATTCTATGCAGGATTAAATGATCCTTATATGGGATGAGGTATCATGCTAGTTTTATGGGAAGGTATGAGTTTTATATTTAATTTGGATGGAATTTGAATAAATTATCTCAAATAATTTATGGTATTTTTAAAATAGAATTTAATAATTTTTATTATTTCTTGTTGGTATTGTATTAATTTTTCTAACATTTTACCATTGTAAAACGTTTATTTAATGTTACAAATTATCTATGTGAACCTCATTGGTATGTTTTCATGTACATTCAATGATGAAATCACATGTTACTTTGGGAAGGAATAAATTAAAAAAATAATCTTGATTTGAATCTGTTGTGAATAGAGGAACTCTATATAAGGATTTTAATAGATATAGATCAATAGATACATGATTGAGGATATTATTTAACTGTACAAGTGATATATTATTTATATATTATCTACTACTCTCAACTGATGTATAATTATTTTATCCTTTGTTTCTTCATAGAACATTATTGCCTTGACACATAGATTATAAAATATTTATCTAGTTATATGTTTTTAATTACTTCTATTATTTTACATGTGCATAATTTTACCGGGTTATATTACCAATTAAAAGGTAGGATAATGGGTTGTGACTCCCAAAAAAATCTAGGAATCAGGTTTTTCCATAACTACAAAAAAAACATGGGGATTTGGTTGTCCCTTGGATCAGTTAAATGGAAATTTATTTTTTACCACCAATTTAAAATTTATCATCTAGGTTGTTCCTCAATATTTGTAAGAGGTAGGGTGATTTTGTTAAGACACCAGGTGTGTAAAGGGATGTTGTTCTTGGTTGTGCATCCAAGTGTGCAAAAGTTTGGGATATCGGGTTGATCTATCAGGTTTGTAAAAGGCTATCATCTTTTGTTGTGTCTCTATGGTTTGAAAAATCATTTTTAAAGGGTTTTGTTCTCCCTTAAAAAGTTATATTATATTAGAGTGGGTTTGATATCTCTCAATGCATGAGATGTGTGAAGAGTAGTGTAGGATCATTTAGTTCCGAACTATTAAAATATATGTGATCATTTATTTTCCACTATATTAACTTCACTTTGATAAGTTGTTAAATTATTTTAAAAGGTCAATTAAACCACCTCTTGAACATTCAGCCATCCCTAATAAGACCTAAAAGGGTCTCAATATTATATATCCCCTTAATAAATTAGTTGGCCACATGTGATAAAAGGTTTGGTTTTCTATTTTATTACAACCCAATGAAGCGATGATGTATTCATTGCAACCTTGATGATAAGAATAATGACTTTGTTAATGCATTTAAGGCAAAGGTGAGGTTTTCTAGAATTATTCATTACACCAATATGAATTCATTTATTCTTATCCATGTTATTATTTATGTTTTTATATAATCCATGGAATTATTTCAATCTCTTTTGTTCTGTTATATATCATTGTATGTTTCTTATTTATTCTTACCATATTATTAATGCCATGATAGATTATGATATAAGTTTTCCATTACTATGATCATCATCTCACCCTTCTTATGTTTCCATTTTCCTAGGTTATGAAGAGAATAATGACACAATAAATTTATAGAAGAGTAGAATATGGGGGGAATTTATGGGAGATGTTGAAGACTTATTATGGATTAAGTAGTATCTTATACAGTGGAAAAATTACTTATTAATTAGAAATAGATGTTATTTATTTGTTAATTATTTTTATGAATTATCTAAAACTCTAAACTTAAAAGTTAATTATAATGTAAGTCACTCAATATTTCTTAGTGATATTGTAATTATTTATGGTTAAAATCAGGTCACTTCAATTTATTTCAAATTTGGTATCTGAAGAATGTGTTTATATGAAACAGACCCTAAGAGTCAGGGTCTGCGGCATCCCCAAAGGTTTGAATATATGATAGGTTAAGTCCAAAATCCATATAACCAATCATATTTAGATAGGTTTTAGTGATAATTTTGGAATTATCTCTCAGGTTAACCTTGCCTTTAATCCTTTTACCCTTTATCATGGGGACTAATTTTTACCATGGTAACTTATTTACATGATATAAAATTAAGTTGAACATATTACCTAATATTTATTATTTTTATTATAAATACCGAATTAGTTTTACAATATTCAATTTCTAGATGTGTAAAAATTAATTTTAATATAAGTATGAAAAATGAAACAGAAACATTTTTGTTAACATCCTTTTAAGTATAAAAATGATTTTACACTAAAACTATGCATATAATTAATTTTTATGAACCCTATTGGGTTATTAATACATATATAAGACTTATGTGATTTTAAAAACAATATAAAACTGAATGTAACCTTTTAATTACTTAATTAAATAAAAGTATAAAAAATAACTCTTTTATTAAAAAAATCAAGACATTGATTTCCAAAATATTAATTAGGATTTATAAGTTAAAAATTATAATTTTAAATGCATTATAATAATTTTAAAATATAAATTTGTAATATAAAATTTCAATTCATTCTTATATGATGATAATGTCATAAAAGTTACAATATTTTTGAAATTGGTATTTTTTACTATTCACCAAAAAATAACTTTTTTTAGAAAACTCCCAAAATTAAGCCTAAAATAATTTTTACTTATGGAATTTAAAAAATATGTTCATTTAATCAAATTTATTTTTTAAACTTTTTCAATTTATCTTTTATATGAAAATATTAAATATAAATTAAAAAATAATTTTGTAGAAAAATATCTTTTTAGAACATTAAGTGTTACTAATCTTAAAGAATATCAACTTATAATTTATAGAGATTAAATTTATTAGTTTATACAGTGAATTATTTTAAAAATGATCATGTTATTAAAATACACAACACTTGAAATTTAATCCTTTGAAAAATAATCCTTTTAAACATTGAATGATTTTTATCCTATTATATTAATTATTTATTCTCTAATTATTAAAATTCACAAGTTAAAAGAAAATAATACAATTCAAGTATTAAAAATTATTAATGTATTTCTATATACAAAAGTTTTATTTTAAAATTTCTCTACTAGTTTTAGTTATATGTTTCATGTGTATAAAACTATTCAATATAGTATTTAATTAAAGGAAAACATATACTAAAATCAAAGGGGGTTACAATATAACCCCTTAAATAAATTTTTTCTTTAAATTTTTATTTCTCTCACTGATAATGATATTCTTTATAAATTCATGACTCGATTTATAATTTATAATTAAGTATAAATATTACTAACCCAGTTAAGACTAGAAAAATCATCTCATGATTGAGTATCAAGACCCATAATTTTGAGGTAATCTTGATAAGGAGTGTATGGTTATCCTTAAACTAATAGATGATCATAGGTTAATATGAAATTTTAATTCCTTACTTTGGAAATTGATATGTGATATACGAAGAGAGAGAAAATTAGTATCCAAAATCAAATTCCATTAAAGATATAATATGAAGAATATAAAGAATATAAAAAACATCTATGAAAGAATATTGTAGAATTTAGGTGAAACCATCATTATATTGGGAGTCTTAATCAATAACCCATAATCGTTTAAGTTAGTATAAAACATTATAGGTATAACAGAGTGGTCAGAACCAAAATTCTATAGGATATTTTAAATTCATGAGTGGATGACAGGTGTACCTAACACTACTTCATTTTCATAAACCAATTCAATAGTTGGGATTGCATTATACATCGATTTATCCTTTATATTAGGAGGTTTTGAAATTTATTGTTATTATTAAACCTTGTATTTGTGCACATATTTTTATAATGTTCATACTACTTGAAATTATATCATTGCAGTGTGGGTCATGAATTTGGTTGATTGTTATTCTTGTTGTACCTCTTGTATCCCCTCGTGGTTTAATTTTCATGATCACAATCACTTTCATGTTTATCTAATTGTGTTTTAAGTGTTTTTGTTGATAGGTAATTGATTGCCAAAGGATTGGCCCAAGAAAGCTGGCAAAATGGACTGAAACTCAGTCCACCGGCCAACCGGTGTAATAGCACCGGCCAGCCGGTGGACCTGGCAGAGGCATTTCCCACTGCCAGGTTCCACCGGTCAGCCGGTGGCTCTGTCACCGGCCAGCCGGTCGCATCCTGGTTCAATAGTGAGACCTACTGTCTCACCACCGGCCAGCCGGTGGCCTTCTCACCGGCCAGCCGGTGGCTCCTGGGCAGAATCACTTCTCAACATCCAAGGCACCGGCCAGCCGGTGGAGCTGTACCGGCCAGCCGGTAGCCCAGTCAAACTAGCCGTTGGCTTTGACCAGTCAACCCTCTTTTGGCCTCCAACGGCTCCAAGGCCTTTTCCAACGGCTCCGAAGACTCCCCAAGGGTTCCATGCCTATAAATAAAGGCCATGGAAGCCCCGGACACTCACCGGAACTATACAGAAGCCCACGGACACCTTGTTGATCATTTGGCGTACCTCCGGCGCATTCCTCCAAGGGAACCCCAATAGCTCCAACTCAATTCCACATCCAAGGAGCTCCATCATAGAAGCTTGGGAGTGCACGTCTTCAACTCCAATCATTCTCCGGCGCCCAAGGCTCCTCCAATTACGGTTTTTATCGTTTTATTTATTTTGAGCTTAAAATTGGGTTTGTGCCTACAAACCCCAAACTTTTCTCATCCCCTCTTTCTTTTGGGTTTCACATCACCACTAAGGTGTGAAAAGGTTGCCAAGCTTTCCTTTAAATAGCTTGAGACATAGGTGAGCTATCCTTCACCTGTAAGAAGGATAGTGGGTTCTTGCTAAACCATTAAAAGCAAGTGGGTTCTTGCTTAACCACCAAAAGCAAGCTGTAATAGGTCCTAGTGCTACCTCAAAGCCTAGTGGGTTTCTTGCTAAAACCATTGAAAAGAAAGCGGTAGGAATCTCTCAACGGTTGAGTTGGGAGCGGAGACGTAGGCCGGGTTTTGGCCGAACTCCGTTATCAATTTCTTGTGTCTTGCCTCTTTACTTTCCGCTGCATTCTTTACTTTGATTTTAATTTGTTAATCTTTTTTTTAAAAGGCAATTCACCCCCCCTCTTGCCATCATTCCCGTTTTTCTCCGCCAAACAATTGGTATCAGAGCAAGTATTTGAATAATTCCCTAACCGGTTTCAAATTAAAGATCCCTTTTGATGGCATCTACCTCTTTCGCCCCTGAGGGCTACTCATTGGGTCGGGCTCCATTTTTTGATGGGACCGACTATAATTATTGGAAAACCCGCATGACCACTTTTTTAAGAAGCATAGGATATCCTATTTACAAAATTGTCATGCAAGGTTATACTTTGTCTACCCCCGACGAATCCAAATGGACCCCCGCCGATATTAGAAACTTTGAGCTTGATGGCAAAGCCATGAACGCTCTACATTGCGGCCTTGACCGAAATGAGTTCAACCGAGTTTCCACTTGCACCTCTTCACATGAAATTTGGAAGCTTTTAGAAGTGACCCATGAGGGCACTAACAAAGTTAAGGATACTCGGTTAGACATGTATAGACAAGATTTTGAAAGATTTTCCATGCATCCGAATGAATCTATTTCTGAAATGTTTACACGCTTCACTGACGTTTTCAATGGTAGAAAATCTCTTGGTGATGATGTTTCAGCTGAAGCAATGGTGAAAAAGATCCTATGGGTCCTTTCGAGCTCATGGGCACCAAAGGTGACGGCAATCCAAGAAGCTAAGGACGTCAAAAATATGCCGGTAGAGGAGCTCATCGGATCTCTCATGACTTATGAGATCACGATGAGGAGGCAAGCACAAAAGGAGGGCACACCAGTCAAGAAACCAAAGAACATTGCCCTCAAGGTACAAAAGGAAGTAAGCTCCTCCTCATCTTCTTCCTCATCTCCTTCCTCATCTTCCTCATCATCAAGCGGCGACTCGGAAATGGAGAATCTCGCCCTCCAAATGAACAAATTTATGAAGAAGCACAAGAAGAAGAAGAAATCTCGCAAGGCGCGAAAGCAAGAACCCACCGCAAGATCCGAGCCCAAGGTAAAATGCTACGGGTGTGGCCAAAAAGGGCATTACAAGCCCGATTGCCCACTCAACAAAAAACGGGCCACGCCAAAGGAAAAAGGAAAGAAAAAGGTCCTCAAGGTGACATGGAGTGACACCTCATCATCCTCCTCCTCCTCCTCCTCAAACGACCAAGGTACAAAATGCCTAATGGCAAAACATGAGGTATCTTCCTCCTCTTCCTCCTCTTTCTCCTCTAGTTCTTCTAATTCATTTAATCATTTATCTTATGAAGAACTCCAACATGCTAGAGACCAAATTGAAAATGGTTTTCATGCTTTATCGTCAAAATTTGTTGCTTTAAAAAAGAATTTCAAAAATCTTTCCTCCAAAAAAGAACAACTTCTCAAAGAGAAGGAGGAACTCTCCCTAAAAATCCAAAATTTCCCAAATGTTGATTCTTTGGAATCAACCATCAAGGATCTTAGAGAATCCTTAGCCAAGTTCACCCAAGGTGAACAAAATTTGTCCAAACTCTTAGGTTCTCAATGAGTATCTAGATCCACCAATGGACTTGGCTACACCAATATAGCTTCCTCCTCCCATACACCCACTGTTTTTGTAAGGGGGAGCTCTAGTTTTAAATTTTGTAACTATTGCAAAAAACTCGGGCACCTCATTTATGAATTTAATTGCAAAAACGCCCGGTATGGTAGGCCCAAATCGATTTTTTATTCGGATAAATTCTATAAGAGAAGACCCGCTACAAGGCAAGTGTGGATTGAAAAATCCCTCTTAGCGAGTCTCTCCGGGCCAAAATTTATTTCCTTTCCCCGGTGATTTATTGTTTTTATTTAGGGGGAGTTAGGATCGTTTAAGCCCTTTTGATTTCAATTTCAAAATTTTCAATTCAAACCTTCAATTTCAACTCTTGGTATCAAATTTTCGATTCATTTTTCAATTTAAATTTTCAATTCATTTTTGATTCAAAACTCTCAATTTCAAAAATTTCATTTGGTTTCAAATTTCAAATCTCAATTGGTTTTTGATTCAAAACTTTCAATTCAAACTGTTATTCAAATTTTCATTTCAATTTCAAAAATCTCAATTGATTTTCAAATCTCAATCTTGTTTTTCAAATCTTTTCCCTCAATCAAGTTTTATGCCCCATTCTATTTTGATAATCACAAAGGGGGAGAAATTTCTTGATTGATTGGGGGAGAATCCTTTTCATCATGCTTAGCATTTCCTTTCAATTTTAGTATTTTACATTAATTGTTTTGGTGATTGTGATCATCAAAATAGGGGGAGATTGTTGTACCTCTCGTATCCCCTCGTGGTTTAATTTTCATGATCACAATCACTTTCATGTTTATCTAATTGTGTTTTAAGTGTTTTTGTTGATAGGAAATTGATTGCCAAAGGATTGGCCCAAGAAAGCTGGCAAAATGGACTGAAACTCAGTCCACCGGCCAACCGGTGTAATAGCACCGGCCAGCCGGTGGACCTGGCAGAGGCATTGCCCACTGCCAGGTTCCACCGGTCAGCCGGTGGCTCTGTCACCGGCCAGCCGGTGGCATCCTGGTTCAATAGTGAGACCTACTGTCTCACCACCGGCCAGCCGGTGGCCTTCTCACCGGCCAGCCGGTGGCTCCTGGGCAGAAGCACTTCTCAACATCCAAGGCACCGGCCAGCCGGTGGAGCTGTACCGGCCAGCCGGTAGCCCAGTCAAACTAGCCGTTGGCTTTGACCAGTCAACCCTCTTTTGGCCTCCAACGGCTCTGAGGCCTTTTCCAACGGCTCCGAAGACTCCCCGAGGGTTCCATGCCTATAAATAAAGGCCAAGGAAGCCCCGGACACTCACCGGAACTATACAGAAGCCCACGGACACCTTGTTGATCATTTGGCGTACCTCCGGCGCATTCCTCCAAGGGAACCCCAATAGCTCCAACTCAATTCCACATCCAAGGAGCTCCATCATAGAAGCTTGGGAGTGCACGTCTTCAACTCCAATCATTCTCCGGCGCCCAAGGCTCCTCCAATTATGGTTTTTATCGTTTTATTTATTTTGAGCTTAAAATTGGGTTTGTGCCTACAAACCCCAAACTTTTCTCATCCCCTCTTTCTTTTGGGTTTCACATCACCACTAAGGTGTGAAAAGGTTGCCAAGCTTTCCTTTAAATAGCTTGAGACATAGGTGAGCTATCCTTCACCTGTAAGAAGGATAGTGGGTTCTTGCTAAACCATTAAAAGCAAGTGGGTTCTTGCTTAACCACCAAAAGCAAGCTGTAATAGGTCCTAGTGCTACCTCAAAGCCTAGTGGGTTTCTTGCTAAAACCATTGAAAAGAAAGCGGTAGGAATCTCTCAACGGTTGAGTTGGGAGCGGAGACGTAGGCCGGGTTTTGGCCGAACTCCGTTATCAATTTCTTGTGTCTTGCCTCTTTACTTTCCGCTGCATTCTTTACTTTGATTTTAATTTGTTAATCTTTTTTTTAAAAGGCAATTCACCCCCCCTCTTGCCATCATTCCCGTTTTTCTCCGCCAAACAATTCTCATCACTTATAAACCTATTCATGTATCTTATAAATTTATTTTATAAATGATATTAATTAGTATAATTTATGAATTTACCTATCCCCTTAAGTAAATTTCCTTTATTATTATCTCCACATTTTTGGAATGAAGGGAGATTAAGTTTATTTCCACAATGGGTTTTATTATTATCTTAAAATTCCTTATTTCTCTTCTTATCCCCAAAACCATTAGGATAATGGGACTATACAATATCTATATCTACCATAAGATCACATAAAATTATTTCTTAATAGATAAAAAAGTCTCTTATATACAACACCTTTCAAATACTTGGAATTAAGAAACTTAAGAATCAATCATTTTTCCTTTACGGTTGATGGTAAAACCAGAAGCATACCGCGAAATTCTAGTGAAATTTTAATCATAAGTACTAATGGATTCATTCCATGATAGAGCTAATATTTTCCTCATTTTTTCTATGTATTTAAATTATTTAAACCCTCCAAATTTATCAATTTTATCTTATTTACAACAATTTTGGATTAATGGTGTGTTTTGAGCTAAAATGTAAAATATGGTTAATTATGGAATTTTGAAAGATTTTTTATCATAAGGGTATTTTGGGAATAACTTTTAAAATATTAATATAATTTGAGTGATAATATGTTTATGACTCATTTATTTATTTTCCTCAACTTTTTATTTTGGACCAAGATCTTATACTAATTACATGATGTTTTAAAAAATCAATCAAGATAAATAATTTTTTGAGCGGTCAACTTGGACCCCACCTCCATAAAGAAAGCATAAGTCGGGAAACACCCCCCAAATTGAGGTGATTCTACCAGTATATGATTATGACTCATAGGATAATTCTAAAAATAAATTTTATGGAGTTATTCAACAATTAAGGTGGTAATTGAACGTTATAAATTGTTAGAATATTTCTGTAATTCTCAGCCAGAAAACTTCATCCTCGGTGTTTATTTCATAAATTCCTATAGACGTGTCTAATAAATGTGAAATTTTGATAAAAAATGAAAAACATATTTTAGAACATGTTTTATGAATACACATGTCTGAAATTTGGCCATTTTTTGGGTAACATGAGGATACATTTGAAGGAATGTTCTATAACTGAAATTTCAACCATTTAAGACCCATTATGACTCCTAAGTCATTAATGGCCAATTATGACAACCCAAAGCCACTTACATGACTATAAGTAATAGTATAATGGTTTATTGAAATGGATATCAATCATAGTTTTAATATTGGGATAACATCCATGTTTTTGGATTTTCTTCTTTCTTTTTTTTATTTCAGTTTTCATTTCCCATGTAACGCATTAATTTTTTTTAATATTAAAGTGTTTCCATTTATACTTACATACTTATTTATCTTACAACTCTAATTATATTTCTCTCTTCAATTATTCCGTAATGATCTCTATTAACTTTGAAATGGAAAGTGAATAACCTGAGGCTTAGACCTGGGGGTGGTTTCATGATATTATTTGTTATTGCGCTTCAATTAAAAATGTTTTTATTCTATTTATGGTGGATAAAAGAGTATTGAACGATTGTGGTGGTATTATACAAATAAATTATTTTTAATTTAATTTATTTTAATTGATTAATTATTATTTTCCTCCCTTCTCTTAGGAAAATCCTTCATATGGTGGAGTTAGTTCTTTTATGAATAAAATTATCGGTTGAGGTGTTGTACTATTTGACTATTATAGGAGGTGTGTTTTTGTGTTCCAAATGCATGATAAAATCACACAATTATTAAATCAAATAAAATTAATTCATTAGTGAGTTTTTACCAAATGAATTATCAAATTTAATTTAAACCAAAAATAAATAATGAATAAACTTGTGTTATCCAACCCTAGGATCAAGACCTTTCTTACCTAATTTCATTTTTTCACATATTAATTTATATTTAAATTATGAATTTCATCATTTTAATTACATGTTTTCCATAACCCCCAAAATTGAAATTTTTATAAATAATATAAAAAACAAAAACAATTAAAATAGGCGAATTATAATTAGTGATTAAACAAACTGCAGTGCTCCTTATGTGAGACGACCCTGGTCAGCCTCTATGCTATATTAGGAATATAAATTTTATTTTTCCATGCCCTACAATATGCATGTGTCAAAAATAAAACTGTTGTTTTGGAGATAAATAGTTATTTCTATCACTTTTTCTAAATTTACATTTCTTTAAAAAAAAATATTGTTTTCTTTATTTTAAAAAAAAATATAAAAAACCCCACTTTCTATGAGCTATTCAAAGTTAGATTATTATGCATGTAAAGATTAATCCCATGTGAATCAAAAAAAGTAATAAGAACAACCTCAAGAAGATTATAATATACCCCATATGTAATAAACTAGAGAAAACATAGAACAACTAATGAGAAATGTATAAAGGGAATTTGAATATGTTCGTGCATTAATGGAGAAACCTGAACCTGATCTAAAGAAATAACCCGATGTAGTGGTGGAAGAAATTTCACAACTCATCATTGAGATTTATGAACCTGTGGAGGTAAAAGTGGAGGTACCTAAAGATTCATTCATCCTCGCTCAACCATTTCAATGAGAGATAAATAAAAAGGACTTGCCTAATGTGCTTCATGTGGGAGATCAACATGAACTAGATAAGTTCTAGAATGAATGTGAGGAACTACTTGATCTACCCATACCTTGCAAAGAAAAAGAGACACCACCATTTAATATCTCCCTATATATGGAATAATAATCTATCTAATTGGTTGAATTCGAAGAATGAATGGAAGAGCCTGACTGCCTTCCTCCATCCATTGAAGATCAACTCTAAGAGGAACATTAAATTAAAGATGAGATTAAATCCAAACCAACACTAGGAGATGATACATTCTTGAGCTCATGTTATATTAATTTTTTTGAAACTAATTTAATTATCACTCCTAATAGTTTTGAATTTTTAGATTCGTCAAACTTGAATTACGCCCAGGAAGAAGATGATGAAAAAAAAGATTCACCTGTTAAGGTACACTTGAAGCTCCATGAAGATATTTAACATTTAATGGAAGAAGTACAAGAAGATACTTACTGTATTTTCTTGAAGAACTGGACACAAAAGATTCCTTTATTAAATGGGAAGATATTGAAATTAATACTTTCAATTTAAATTTTGAGTCTCACTTTGATTATTCCTTTCATACAACAAACCTAGATAAACCACTAGATTGTGAAGAACGCATTTCAAAATTAGTAATAAATGAGGAGGAGGTTCTATAATTCATACAACCCCCACCATGAAATATATACCACATGTGATGTGGGGGATCTGGTGTACTCTATATATAGAATTATCCAAAACCATAAAAACAAAGTGGATGTCGGGAAAAGACACATGTGGTGGTTCAAATACAAGAATCATCAACCACCATTATACTTTGGATAATAGTTGTAACTACCCTATAGAGGAAATAAAAATTCAGGTCCCACTTGGGGGATCATACCAAGATTTATCTTTACCTTTTTCTAGGAATTTAAATTTAAATTTCCTTTTTTGGATTAGTCTATCATGTGTCATACTCTCTATTTTCTTTTTGAGATTAAATTACATGATACTTGTGATTAATTCAATATTTTTATTTTTTAGGATCATGATGGTAGAAAGAGATCCCTAATAGTTTAGGAGGAGGACCGATGCTTTATTTCAAAAGGGAGATCATTTTTATTTTTGGTCTTTTAAACTCATTACTTTTTTTTCAACAACATGTTTGGAGTTTTAAAGATTAAATTTCATTCCAAAACTTTCATTATGATTTACATGGCTTATCTAGGAGACATGAGTTCCTTAGGAATCCTGTGATGTCAGGTTTTATATTTTAAAGATAATGAGATTGAATGAGTAAAATAGAGAATTTAATTTTAAAATTAAAGTATGGATATTGAAATAAGTACTCGTAATTTGAGGGAAATAATTGATTCATGTAAATGAAATTTCTTAACCATTTTTTATTCTTTAAATTTCGGAAATTCATGTGAATTTATTTTTTATTATTAATCATTCCTTCAGTGATTTTTAAATGTTATAATTCTCATTCTTGAGAGTATTTCTATAAAAAGTACTTCATACTTATTCTTTTGAATATTTCCTGAGTTATCTTGGAACATGTCACTAACTATAACTTTTATTTGAACTTTTCAAAGTTATAATTATGAAAAAACACATTTTAAGTGGTTGAGGAATATTTTTATAATACTTTCTCCTTAAAATACCACCTTTACATAAATCCATCTTTAGCCTATAGAGACCATGAAAGACATTTATAGAAATGAGACATTTTTCAAGATAGTTTTATCTATCGCTACACTCGTCTTAGTATTTTCATGAAATTTAAAAATTGATGTGTGGGGGTGAACGGAGTCATGGTTGATGGGATTAAACACATTGTAAGAAAAAATTCTGGAGGTTCTTTTTATAGGAAATTAAGTTTTTAGATTCATTCATTGTACTCTATTGGTTTCCCCATCTTGAATAAAAAAATAAAAAAAAGGACCAAAAAATGATAAAAATGTGTTGTGATTTGTGAAAATCAAAAAACATCACTAATATACCTATGATTTTTATCATACATAGTTAGGTTGGGGGTATGAGGTTCATTATAAATACTAACTTTCAAGAAAGAAAAAAATGAAATGGATATTTGAAAATGAAAAAATGTTTAAAAGTAAAAAACATATTCAAGAGGGTGAATAGATCATTCATTATGATTTAATTGACTGTAACCTTTACTTTGAGTTTTGGGGAAGGGGGACTTTCTACTTTGAAGGAGAAAATTTCATTAAACTTTTATTTTTTGATATCATGCATTTCACTGAAGAGATAAGCCTACTCCTTTGAGCCTTAAATATTAAAATATCAATTCTTACCAATATTAAGCCTTCGAGTCAATTGAACATTTAATGAAATCCCTCGTGATTTTATGTGAATTTTTTCTTTACACTGTGGATAAAGTAGTTCCCTTAAAATCATATGGATAAGGATCATTTTTTCATGATATGATCATAAATCCAACTGAATTGTATCATGATAGATGAGAGAAAATATTCAATTGAGGCAAATTATTACTTGGTATATTTATTAATAATTAATTGAGGACCTTAAATGAATGAAATGAGAAGATCCATCATTTTTTCAAAGGAGAAAAGTAAATTACATGAAATAATTATTTTGTGTAAAAATGGGAAATTAAATTGATATTTTATGTGGATTTTTGAAAGTATTATTTGACATTGAAAATTGTTTGATTTTATTACTTTGGAATTTGAATATTAGTAACATTGGTGTCCTTTGAATTATATATTGATAATTTATGCTTGAAATTATTTTAAAATATTTCTAATAGCTACTAATGGATTCATCCTCCTTGTACTTTAGTTTTAAAAATATCGTATCTATTTTTGATTAAAGAGTTTGGGGAAAATACTTATTGAGAAATACTTTCTTAAACTCCTTCTATTTCCTTAGGTCAATTTTTTCCTCTTTTCTCATATTATTAATAAGAGTCCACTACTAATCAACTTCCACTTCCATGTGATATAGAACCAAATAAAAGTTATCATGATTCAAGCCATAGAATATATGTAATATATTTTTAATAACATTAATCCATTTCTCTATAATAAGTGGATCAGAGGACCCACTGATGGAAATTAAATATTTTCTCGTCAAATAGTTATTATCATATTTCTTCTTCCTTGGTGCATTCAGAATCTCAAAAAATTTATCATAGTTATTCATAATTTGAGAATGTTTGGTGATCATTTTCATGAGGTTTTTCACCCTAGCTCTGAGCCCATTTGGTTACTAAATGGGTTAATCACCACATTATCATTAACACCAATTGTTAACTAGATTTATCTTAGTTCTAACCATTAAATAAAATAAAAAAATTAAGTATGAGTATAAGGAATAAACAATATGTCTAAGAAGTCGTATATTAATAGAAATAATTCCAAATATATCTTAATTTATGACATCTTCTTATTAACTCATGAAATTTTAGTTTTTCATCTATATTTTCTTTGGTCATTTCATATAAATATTATTGACCAAAATATATTCAAAAACCTCATAATTGTGCATAAATATAATGTGATTTAACAAATGAACATCCTCTGAGAGTGTAAAACCATGTGTGAAGTTATGACTCTTTTTCATTCCCTTGTTTAAGATAGATTAAATACCCAACCAAAATTTTCAGGGTTATTACCCCTAGGTGAATCTTTGATAGAGCCAACATCCACTCTTTTTCATTCAGATAATAATTTCATTGATAAAATATGGAAAAGAAAATATTTCAATACATTATATATTGAGTTTCAATAATTTTAAACCCACTATTTTGAATATAAATTATGTTTTATCGAAATTTGTAGTTTAAAGAATAATATGGATTTTAAATGATAAATGGAAAAATTATTTAGTTTTAGTTTTTTTATTTCACTTTTAAATTTTTGTAATAAATCCTATATTTAATATTGGAATGTTTTAATAATTATTTTATGTGGATCAGTTTAATTTGAATAAATCAAAGGTGGTTTTGTCATTAAATAAAGTTATATAATAAATCTAGAGATGCTGCCAATGAGAAACTGTGCCTAAATTTTTTAAAAAGTTTAAAACTAGTGCACCCTCGACAATTATATGGTCACTTGATGGATATGAAGTCAATACATCAACTGAAAGAATGATTCTAATATACCATGTGTAAGGATCAACCACAAGAGAAAGTTTCACAAAGTCGCAAAACTTTCATAAGAAGATTCTGGAATTACCAAAAGAGATAAACCCATGACATAAAGAAATTTTGATGTATCTTATATTGATCTAACATACTATAATAAGATCAACTATTTTAATACATTCACATGATAAAGACCTATGTGACTGCATGACCATTTGAGAAACTGTGGTTGAATATTTCACAAAGGATGAAGTGACCACACAACTATCCAAGCAACCAAATATACAACCTATAATATAGTGACTCATATAACAGATGGTTTATCAATTCTTTTACACCACATGGTCAATCAAATGATCATGAAAAAATAAACTCATGGATTATTGGGAGAAAGATTATTGAAATCCATCAAAACATTAAAATAAAAAACTAAGGTACCACCACAGTACTCATACCACCAATTAAAGGATACCATATATATCAAATGATGCATAATATTAGGATCCATAAAAAATAAGAAAATAGTGAATTCATGGATCACGTGTATTTTAAAATCATGAAGAATAATTAAACCATGAAAAAGAAGAATCTCTGGAAAAATTAAAGGAATAATGATTTTGGAAAGGAATAGATCATAGAGGTTTGGCTAACCAATGTTGAATGGTATTTACCACCATGGAATAAGGAACTAATACCTATCAATAAAGACGAGTTATACAGTAAGAGGGGATGGATTTAATTTTTCACTAGGCCTACTCATTTGATCTATTGAAGATTTCTTTTTCCTACTATTTTCTCTTCTATTTCCTATTTTAATTTCTATTTAATTATTATAATGACTTTATCTTCACCTTTCATCTCATTTTCCCTATATATATAGGGGTTAACTCAATGCTATCATGGAATGGAAGTCTAAAAAGTTTATAATTCTTGATTTCATGCACTTCATTTAATTAGACCATTTATTCTATTAAAATAGTTTTAATATTAAAATATCAGTTTTTCTTATAATGTGTGATCATATATAGTTTTAGATTTTGTTATTAATCATTACCTTGGATGAAGATAATTATATTCATCCACCCAGTAATGGTCTATATATTATGGAACATGATATAATTTGAAGATTAATTTTTTGATGATCATAAACATGTGTGAAAGTGGTAATGGTAAATCTTGGATACTTAGGAAAAACAAGACACAATTGGGAATTAAATAAGTCCACCTAGAGGGTCTACTCCAATAATCAAACACATATTAAAGAGGGTATAACATCCTAAGATATCAATTAAGTATATCCTCAACATCATAATCATATCAAGGTGGATAGGAAGCTATCATGGATTACATATCTTACCATATTAGTAGGAAAAGGTTAGTAAATTTCAGAAATATAATATATTTTCAATAGGTTTATCTATCCTTAACCCAATCCCAATTTAATCAAATGTCTTTAAACCCACTTTATAAATTTCTTTCTATCTTTTCAAAATCACATACCAAAGTCAAATCCCCCCCCCCATTTTCTAACCAATTAAAACATGAAAACCAGTTTTGTGTGAATCCAAGTGGGACATGGAAAAAAATTTATTACCTCATTTAAATATAATTATGGTGAAAACATCATTTGGTATGGAAAAACAATTAATTACCTAAGTTAAATATATGTATGTTAGAAAAAATAGGTATTCTTCTAGAGAGGAGTACACACAAAACTGGTTTTCTATTTTTAATTGGTAAGAAAATGATGGATTTGACTTTTTTCTGATTTTAAAAACAAATGAAGCAATTTAGGAAGTGTGTTTTGAAAATAATTGATTAAACAATGATTATGTTATGGATGGATATAAATATTTCAATGTTATCCTAGTTCCAAAATTGACCCGCGTTCTTCTTCTAAGTTATTAAGATATGGATGCCACAATCACTTCAACTCTCTACCTTGATATGATGGTAATGATCAAGATATATTGAAAATGGATCTCACATTTTTCTACCCTAATTACTACATGTTAATGTGTTATAGTGGACCCTATGGGATGATATAGTAAATTCCCAACTAGGTATTTTTTCCTAAACATCCATAAGTCTCCACTACCACTTTCACACATGCTAACAGTCATCAAGAAACTCACCATCTTGATATATCTTGTTCTATCGTATGCAGACTCATATTGGGTGTAGGGTGGTCATGATCTTCAACCAAGGTAATAATAAATAACATAAATCATACCCAAATATGAAAACACGATAATAAAATTTTCTATTTTAATATTAAAATCAATTAAATAGAATAAATAATGAATTTAATTCAACGGATCACACGAAAATAAGAATTAAAAATGATTTTATTTCTCTCTTACCAAATCACTCATAGTTTAACCCTCAAAGAAAAGGGAAACTAATAAGGGATATAAGGGGAAAGGTAAAAAAATTATAACAATAAATAAATGAAAAAATATAAAAAATCTACAGAAGATCATGAGGGAAGTCCTACGAAAAAATTATACTAATTCTATTTCAATGTTACACTCCTCTTTATTAAGAGGTAGTGTTTCTTTCTTCCATTATTATAAATACCTATCTTTATCAGCTAGTCAAACCTTTGTTATCTTATCCTTTTTGAAATCTTCTTCCATTTTCTTTTTCCCTTGGATATTTCTTCTTTGTGGTTTCCTTCGTCTTCATAGTTTTAAATCCCATGATATTTTTAGCTTCAATAATCCCTTTTTTGGTGTGTATAAAAATAGTATTCATGATTTTATCTATTTATTATCCTTTCATTTGTGGTAAAATTAATGATGTGGTATCTTAAATATTTGTTTTGATGTCTAGATTATTTTAATAAATAATTCTTCTAATAGTCCATTAGTTGAATTTTAAAAAGGTATGGATCAAATATGAGGTTAATGGTTAGTGAATTGTCCATGATGTACAAAGACATGGAGATACCATGTGGTAAATGAGTGACCACGTGAAAGGTTTCACATGTGGTCACTTGGATGGCCATATAGTTGCTTCATCATTTATGAAATTTTCAAGCATGATCAGTTGGAAGGTGATGAGACCACTATATCATTTATCATAGAGTAGGTCTTCACATAGACAATATTTTCATGGTAGGTTAGATCAAAATGAGAAAAATTTGAATTTATTCATGTGGTTGGTTGATTCATTTAGGCAAGTTAGGTTTCTCCTTATGGTAGCTTCATGACAATGTAAAATTTTCACTTATGGTGAGTCCTTTCACATGGTTGGTTGGAATCCTTCTTGCGGTCAATGTATTGATTGCATGACCATCAAGTGACCATGAAACAATAAATTGTGTTGTAGATTAATATTTTGTTAAATTTTTAGTCACGGTCTATCATCTGCATCAACTCTAGATTTATTAGATGTCTTAATTTAATAAAAAAATTGCCTTTGATATCATAAATATAAACTCATTCACATGAAATAATCATAAAAAAAATAAAGATTAAATGTAATCTTTATTTCCAAAGATAAATAAAACAACTAAAACTTAATAATTAAGCCATTATCAATTAAAATAAAAATTATTATTTAAACAAAAAATATAATAAAAATCATGTTCTATTCAAATACGTGGGTTTACAATTATTGAAACCCAAGATAAAATAAATGAAAATATTGTCATGTAAATTCCCCCCATACTCACTCCATATACTATAGAGAAGTGAATATTAAAAATTTTACTCAATAAATATTCAAATACCTATCAAATGTGAGTTCTTCCATTATCTCCATATCCCTTAATTTATCATTACTTCTCAATGTTCTTGTTTTCATTTTATCCATTAAGTACATTCAACTAATTTTCACTTCTTTCATCCCCTAATACACATGTATCCATACCTTCCATATTATTCCACTCAACACTCAATTATAGTTTTCAAAAAGTTTGTTATCCTTCCAAGATCACATAACTGTGACCATAGTAATGAAGAATTTATTCATCTCCACACAATGAGTCATGTAGTTGTTCATATCATTATGTATTAATCGGGTTTTTTCTATAGTTTTTGGGTTTAAAGGATTTAAATGTAAAACTATTGAGGATGAATGAGGAGGTTTTGGATCTAATGTAATTCTCAATGCATGATATCATTTTACTCATATTATGGATTCACCCAAACTTCCTCATTAAAAAATCATGTTTTATTATTTTAATTCTCCATGGACATCCTACACCATTTAAAAATTATATATTAGAAAAATTCCTCTCCATGTTTCCTTTATTATATAACACCAATACTTTTCCCTATTTTTTTATATACCTAGTAATGAAGTGAGATCAATAAAAAAAATTATGGTAGGTTTGGGACTTTTCCTTCTAAAATTATGAGGTATATTCTTCCCTCTTAATGTTTCTAAGGAATTTTTCAATATTTCATCACTTCTCATCTTCTAAATCCTTCAAATAGTACATAAAAGTGGATTTAAGATCTATCTGACCTCATGACATCTCTATATATTGTTGATTATTACATATTCGAGAACATATACATCATTAATGTATTTCTTACTTCTTTACCCCTTTTTCAACATTGTTTCAAAATTTATAGATATGAATTTCTCCTCATAAACATATTTTTTAGGGAAATAGAGGGACTTTTCTCTTCTATATAGTGGTATACCTTGATGACTGGCCCAAAATAATATCAATGAAATTTATATACCCATACAATCATGATTTTTTTTATAAATAATGTAGAGCACAATTTTTCAGAAAATTATTCTTTTTGTTCAAATAGATTATACTATATACATTTTCTTAACTCACATATTCTTCACCCCCACACTTGAATTCAACATTTACCATGGATATAATTCAAGATAATGGTAGATAGGGACATTAGTATTGTAATTCAATTGTCTAAAAAAATCATTCATGGATTCTAAGGTCTAAATGGATTAGTGTATAAGTAGGATTTTAAAAAGAAACATTATTGAAAGGATGGATTAAAATTAACATAATGACTCGGTAATTTAATCAAAAGTTCCTTGAATTATCCATGGTTTTGATTATATTACTCAACATTTTATTATTATTCAAGAATAACAGGATTATATTAAGATAATAGAATTTTAATGCAAATTTAGAAAATGGTTTAAAATACTCTTAGGCATGTGATAAAAAATATAGGGTAGCGTGTCATGGGACAAATTCAAAAAAAATGTGTTTTCATGAAATTAATTTACATTTAATTTGAAAATAATTGAATTTCGGCATTCATTTAAGTTGAGTTTATGGTTAAATTTTGTTTCTCAAAATTTTAATGGATTTATAGTTTTTAAGGGTACCAAATTTAAGCTCATAGGATTCAAAGAAACACTAAAAATAATAATGAAAGGACACAAAAATTTTAAAAAGACCAAAAAATATATAATATGAAAAGTCATAAACAACAAGGGTTCCCTATCCCACAATTAAATTATTCAGTGTCCTTAATGAATTATCCTAAACTATAAGGGTTTATAGTATTCAAATGTATATATCATGTAAGCATAAAATGGATTCAAAGTGTGAAATAAAATATTGAGTGTTGGTCAAAGTAGATGACTCAAGAGGGGGGTGAATTGAGTATCTATAAAAATTTCAGTTCAAATAGGTTCTTTAAAATGACATCCCCTTATAAAAATAATAAACAAATTCAGTTTGTAGTGAATTTATAAAAGTCTGTAAAGTTCAATTATTTTCTCAGAAGATTGATTAGTTCTCAGTTTTACCAGTATAAGATTAGCCAAACTTTTGAAACTAATATACTAATTCAAAATAGATATAAACACTTGATAAACTAACTATAAAATTTCAGTTTATCTTATTGTAAGAAATACTTATCAAATTAAAATAAAAGACAAACATCAGCACAACAGATAAAACAATAGGTTTAGTCTCAAGCTAAGACTTAGTCCTCTCCACTTGGTGATCACCTGCCACCAAGCAGTTTATATTAAAAAAAATTTGATCCACACCCTAGATCGGGGTTCACAACAGCACACAGGGATGTCCAGGTCACACTTGACCTCTACCACACTTACTCATGGGGAAAACTACTAAAAAGATCACACATGATCTCTTCCACAGTTCTACATGGGATAAAAGTGTAAAAAGAGATTGAGAGTGAGGATATTT
Source organism: Viscum album (assembly GCA_963277665.1). Classification (NCBI taxonomy): domain Eukaryota; kingdom Viridiplantae; phylum Streptophyta; class Magnoliopsida; order Santalales; family Viscaceae; genus Viscum; species Viscum album. The sequence continues at coordinate 476,332,343 of OY728164.1, read as the reverse complement.
TGATATCCTCTAGTTATGCTTAGGAGACAGTGTGTATGATACAAACAGATATACACACTGCTCAAAAAGTAATCAGAATAACACAATAGAGTTATAAAAAAGAATAAGGTTTAGGAATCTATGTGTGTTGTGCAGAAAATCTCTGGACTCAATGGATATAGATAAAACGATATTCGAGTCCTATTCTAAAAGTTGTCTTCTGAACAGAGTGTCGTAGTTTCTGTAATCTTGCTTCCAGGTGTATAAAGGTTCAACTCTTATTTTTGAGGGTTTTCAGCAAGCTTCAATAGGATGTTTCTTGAAACAACTTCTTGTGAGCACAAGCTTCGAGTTCCTATATTTTTAAAATTGTGCATTCACTTGGTCTATATTTCAGTGTTTTCTTTGAGCTCTCTTCTTGAGTTGAGGTTGTAGTCATTTTATACTTCAAGGTCCACTAGAAATGAAGCTCTCCAAATGTGCATATACCTCATACTTTCTACAGATAGTCCTACAGAAAATATTAAATAATTTTAGAAACATTAATTTTTCTAAATATAACCGTTAGAAATAAATTTGAATTAATAAAATTGAAACAGTTTTTTATGACTATCGGTGAGTCATTTGTATCGGTTTGTTATCTTTGGTGTGTCCTCTTCAGTCTGTCAACTTTGGTGTGTCATCTTTGGTCTGTCAACTTCGGTGTGTCATCTTCAGTCTGTCAAATTCAGTGTGTCATCTTCGGTCGGTCAACTTCAGTCTATCAACTTCGGTGTGTCATCTTCACTCTGTCAACTTTGGTGGATCATCTTCAGTTTGTAAAACATCGGGGTTTCATATTCGGTTTGTCATCTTCTGTGTGTCATCTTGGGTTTTTTAAACATCAGTGTGTCATCTTTGGTCTGTCAAACATCGGTGTTTCGAACATCAGTGTGACGAACATCCTATTAGTGCCAAGGACTCAAAAAGATTATGAAGTGTCTGTCTCACACAAAACATTAAAAGAATAAATGATATCCAAACATACATGTATGAATACACTTGTAAACATATTTATTCAAGAATATAGGTTATTTAATTATTTATGTACATTGTTCTATATTGAATAATTGATTTACTTATAGATATTAAAGAGCATGAAAGAGTAGAATCTGTAGTTTATCATTATTTGTGATTATGAAAACTACCATATCATAGAGGGTCAAACAATCTACTCCTTTTTGGTAATCACAAATTATGGAATACATACACATATAGAGAATAAAAATAAGTGGATATGAGTGAGATTATTCAATATAAATAAAGTTTTATCCCCCTCAATAAATGGATTATGATGAGTATATTCCATGTGTCATATACCAGAAAAGCTCCCCCTTAGATAAATAATGTATGCCTTATATATTTTTGTATACCTTATGCCTTTTTCTCCCCATTTTGGGATTATAAAAAAAATAAAAGCAGGAAGTAAAAAGACAATTACCATAAAATAAATATACTAGAAAGAGTTCCATTAAGAAGAAGAAAAGTAAAAGCCAAAAAAAGATCAAATCCCTATCAAAAAATACAATCCATCACTAAAGGTTTGGATTATGAGGGGATTTGCCTTTATTTAAAGGAGCCAAATGAGGAGGATAAGGTTTGGGAGTGGAAGAGGGTAGAGGTGGTCTGAAGATAACACCAGGAAAGGCAACATCTTTGGGGACATTTTCTACAAGTCTAGGCCTTCTTTTTGACAACACACGACATGAAGGTTTCTCTGTGATGACCAGTCGAATATGATATAGGGCCTAAGATACATTCATATGAGAAGGAGGCTGAGAGGCAGTACCAAGGGATGTAGTAAGAGGGACCACAATTCCTTCATCATTAACATGTAAATATGGATTAAGAAGGTTGATGAAATCATTGATGATTTCGCCACCATAATGCATGGCTTTCTAGAATTCATCCTTATTCTCTATAAATTTGTTCAGCAAAGGGGTAAAATCCTTTAATTGAGAAACTTTCTTCTTGAATTCTTCTATAATAGGAGGTATTATGAGATTATCTGATATAAATTTGAAGCTATTGATCAGATCATGTTTTGTATAAATCTTAGTGAAGTACTTATCCACTTCTTCTCAAATCTAGTTCTGAGTAGCAGAGGCTTCATTTGTGCACTGTCTGACCATATTGTACATAAGATCTATATTTTGATGCACCTTTTCAAGAGTTTCTTTATCTAAAATAGTCTGAAGACGTTGGAGTTCATCTCTCATCACAGCCTTGAGAGAATCCAGATCAGCAACAACACCTTTTCCACTCCTAGAACTGGATGGGCCAGTTGACATTTTTCCAAGCTCTTATTTCAACTTTTTCAGATCTACACTGAGGAGATGAGTCACCAAGTTCCTAAGAACTTCTAGTACACCACTAAAGGATGTCTTGAAGTCAGAGGTTAGAGAATTTAATTCATTTATCATTTTCCTTACTTCTTCTCTGAGAAAAGTATTGTGCCTAATAATGGTTTCTGTTGTGGTAATGAGATTCAGTTGAATCTCCTGGATCACTATTCTTGCAATCTTTGTTGCATTAGTATTTGAAATACCTGATGATGTGGAGGCTTCACTTATGGATCCTAATGAATCTATCACAGAATCACATATATCACTTTTTAATTTCCCTAAATCATCCTTAGTGACATAGTCACTGAGCACTGACTATGCTATTAGCTCTACTGGTGGAGGTGCAGCTGGTAGAACAGGTGCAATATGTTCCGGTTCAGCTTGGACTTGTAGAGCAGGAGGAGGAGGTACCCTCTCCTCATATGAGTCATACTCTAAACTGAAAATAATGTATCCTGGATCATTATTCCACTCTCTAGTATAGGTCCAGTCTCTCAGATCAATAGTATCAATCCTGATCCTTCTTCCCTCAGGATCAGGAGAAACTTCACCTTCATCAACTTCTTCATCTAGTCCTCTATTCATAATAACATTTCTTGGTACAGGAAACTACTGAACATCAGGTTCTGCATTATCTCCAGCCACTTTTACTTCTCAAGGCACTTCCTCAATTTGAGGCACTTCATCCTCAGCCTCTTCCTCATGGACACCAGTCATAAGTTCATTCAATTCCTGAATGATGTCTTGATTTTCAGCATTAGGATGTGGTGATTTGTCTTCATGATCAGCATCCCTATGATCAATAGCCTGTTGCTCAGCAGGCTCAATACCATCACCAGCCCCATGAACAGATTACTCACTGGATCTATCAACCACATGTTGTCCCACTTTTAAAGAATCACTTACATGCTCATCATTTCCTCCTTTATCATCATCATCATCATCATCATCATCATCATCAGACTCCTTATCTTATACCACTTGTAGGACCCCGGGACACCCTGAGAGGGGAGGGGTGAATCAGGGTGTTAACTTTTTTTCTTAATGTGATGGATCTTATCCCCACATTGGTAAGAACTTGTAAAACCTATATGATGGATATGATCAGCAATCAAATATTCACATGAAATGAGTTGACACAACACTTTTACTTGGTTCACCACTAAGGGCTACGTCCAAGGAGAATATGCCAATAGGTTTCCAGTCATACCTAATTCCACTATTATTCACTAGTTGTGGATTACAATGGTTCGGGCATATTCACACTGTCCTAGTCTCACTTCCTTTACAAAAGTTCACGGATAGATCACTGCATCCCTAGGGTCACTCCCGCTGACTCCCCCTAGCTCACTACCTTTGGTGAAGTCTTAGTCATTTTATAGACGCGAAGGTATATTCAATATATAAACATAGAAGACTTTGTCTCCTATTCAGCATGAGACAATTCTTGCATCAGAGACCTGAGTTGATGCTCTTTTGTATTCAATCTTCTACTTTAGTGCAATAACTGAATGCACTAAATCTCTTTCTCCTCATCCATTAATTCTCAATACCGACACCTGAGTGTATCGTTATATTTCCCTCTTTCTATGATGATTTGAGTTTAGTTGCACGAATCGTTCTTCTTCTCTTCACAAAGCACAACGAGGGTGTTAAACACCAGTCATGTGTGTGCGGTTCTACTTCTCTTCATAAAACCAAATGGTTCACTATTCTTCCATCTTCGCAAAGCAGATTTGAGAGTGTTAAGCACCTATCAAAGGCCTGCAGGACCCCCAAATTTTTCGCGCACCCTTTTTGGTGTCTTTCACGTAAAATTCAAAATTTGTGCCTAAAAATACCTTTTTGGTGCGAAAAAATCTTTTTGCACAACTCTTATTTTTCACACAAAACTTACCTTTTTAATGCGGTACCTTCTTTTTCACGCAACACTTCTTATTTTTGCGCACTACTCTATACCTCAATTTTTCCACGTGTCAGAGGTTGGGATTTGTCTAAGTGTTTATCCGTACCTAATGAGAGGGGTTCACCTCATGTTTATAGGTGTTTTTGACCCTACATGTAAAACCCCTTCCTGTGCGTAAAACTGTCTCTCAGGTCTTCATATTACGCGCACCTTCATTTTATTCTCACGCACCACCTAGGTATTTCGCACACCTCATGAATTGGATATTTTTCATCATTCTGAACCTAAAGCCTCCTTTGCACGTAAAACATAAAACCCACATTTTTTGCACAACCAACTTTTCGCGCACAAGTTTGGTTTTCCGCGCACATGGCACGAACATCTCTGATTTTTCTTGCCCCTCTTGCCTTTGCCGATTTTAAGTATTTTTTATCCAAGACACTGCTTGCGCAAAAAACTCACCCAGCTATTTCGCGCACAACATTTTTCCACGCACATTCCCATTTTTCCACGCACTACTCTGGCTTTTTCACACAGCCCATGCCTTTTCCATTTTTTGACGTTCTAATTCTGAAACACCTCTTGCGTAAAAAACCTTGTTCTGCTATTTTGCGCACCACACTGTTTTTCACGCACAACTCAAATATTTCGCGCACAGCCCACCCTTTTCGTGCACCACTTCCTCTTTGCACGCACCTCCTTTTACCAACAACCCATGTCTTCATTTTCTAATTTTCAGTTCCAAAAATTTGTCAAACACTAGGAAAAGGCGCCACCTTCAATATATGCTTCAGTCATAACCTTCATGCTTCTTTTTTGTGATTTTACTTCTTCAACACCTCCTCTTCTTCAACCGTCATTCTCTACTTCATGAAAATCATATTATTCAATTCTTCAAGTAGTCTCTTTCATGGTTCTCATGAAATCATGAAGAATTGCATGGTATTCATCAAATCACCATTCTTCTTCAATCATCCTCAAATGTATTATACCTCACAATTCTTCACTATTATAAACAATGTGTCACCTTTGATTGACACAAGTTCTTTGAATTTATGATCCGTACAAAAATCATCCGAATTTCCATTCCTTCATTTCATTGGAGTAATTCTTGATCTCCTTCATTTTTATCTTCATTGATAACTATTGACAACAAATACAACCTTATACACAAAGTGGTCCCAACATTACTTAAATATCCTTTAATTCCAGTAACCTCGGTCTCTTCCTCATCTTCATCACATAGAAGAGGTTCTCTTGAGGGTAAGTCTAAAGGTGGACTGGTAGGTCCATAGGATATATCTTTGGGACTTTCAGCAACATTAGGATCACTTCTATCATTAAAAGGAGATCCTTCTTCTCTTATCACTTAAAGCTCAGCTTCCACGTCAAAATAAACAGATCATTCTCCTGGTTTTAGACCTAGATCAACTTGATCTTTTGGTCTAGTAGGATGGTCAATTGGATTGAAATCCTCATACAGCCTTTCCTCATCACCTACCCAACATCTCTTTCATGGGTTTTAGAATATTTTCATCCTTTTAAAAAAGTCTTTTTGAAGACAAAAACCACTACAATCACTTATCACTTCATCTTTATCTTCCACACAACCTAACCTTTTCAACATAGCATAGATCATCCTCAGATAGTATAGACATGTTTCCTTCTTGGATGGTTTGATCAAATCAGACACATGTACCATTAGATACCTACATAGATTCACTTTTATTTCATGTTTCAACAGATAAATCAGAAATACATCATGATACTTCACAGTAGAGAAATCCCCCTTTCTTGGGCAGATTTGATGTCGAATAAACTTAAAAAACAATCTTACTTCTCCTTCAAACTTTCTTGAAATAGTTCTCCTAGATTCTCCATTTCCAGTCATCTCCTTTAGAGAATCTTTATAAGAGAATAAATCAGAGGAAGGTGGAATATTACCTAGATAATCAGCATAGACACCTTCATGAGGCATCTCCAAACACTCATCCCATTCCTTAGATGAAAAAACTACTTCCTTTCCTTTTACTACTAATTTCATCCTTGCTACCTTAGCTTCATCCAGAGATATCTTCAAATGTTGATAAAATTCATGCACTAGTTGGGGATAATAAGGTCTTTCATTGTTAGCAAACTAGCTCAACCACCCTTGAGATTCCAGTACTTTTAAAAGAAATGATTTTCTTGACAGAAGCCACTCTGCAGATACTTCTTTTTCAGCCAAAAACACTCAGGTTTCTAAGATCGATTTTGTAGTCCCACTGGACTCACCTTTATGTCTCTTAGCATATGGAGATTTTCTAGGCTCTTTCATAGTGCACTTGTTCCTTAACATGTCGATGCTTCGAATTTCAAAAGCGTTGAGGACAAGGGTCGAGAGGTAGAGTGACAACAGGTAGAAGGCTTTACAATAGTGAGAAGGTGAAAGGTCGGGATGCATTGAACTAAATACATCATTTAGGGATTTTAGAACGTAAATCATAAAAATTTAAACATGGAAAAAACAAGAATAAAAATAGCGTCATTTTATTTTAAAACAGAAAAAATTGAAAAAGAATCCTTAACTACATCGGTGTCACTAAATCGGTATTACATGATCATTTTTAAGGATATGTTTCATGAGATCAATTTTAGGGATCGGTTTCATGAGATCGGTTTTAGGAGATCGGTTTCAAGATATCAGAATCAGGAATCTGTTTCAAGATATCAGTTTCATGAAATCGGTTTCAAGAATCAGTTTCAGGGATCAGTTTCATGAGATTGGTTTCAAGAATCAGTTTCAGGGATCAGTTTCATGAGATCAGTTTCAAGAATCAGTTTCAAGGATTGGTTTCATGAAATCGGTTTCAAGAATCGATTTTAGGGATCGGTTTCATGAGATCGGTTTCAAGAATCAGTTTTAGGGATTGGTTTCATGAAATAGGTTTCAAGAATCGATTTCAGGGATCGATTTCAAGAGATCAGTTTCAAGAATCGGTTTCAGGGATTGGTTTCATGAGATCCTACTGATTTATCATTCCTAGTTCATGTCTGATGTAATTCATTCTCTCAGAATTTAGGGCTTTAGTGAATATATCAGCAAGCTGATGTTCAGTCCCAATAAATTCAAGAGTTATATCACCTTTTTTATAATTATATCTCAGAAAGTGATGTCTTGCATCAATATTATTTGTCCTAGAATAAGAAATTGGATTCTTAGAAATGTTAATAGAACTTTTTTTGTAACGTTTAATGGAGATATGTCTAAATTGAAATCCATAGTCTAATAAGGTGTGTTTCATCCACAAAATTTGTGCACAACAACTACCTGTAGCAATGTATTCTACTTCAGCAGTTGATAATGCAATTGAATTTTTCTTTTTTACTACACCAAGATATCAGTGACTTTCCCAAAAAGTGACATGTTCCAGAGGTAATCTTTCTATATAACTTACATCCACTAAAATAAGCATCTGAATAGCTAACTAAATCAAAATGTTGTCTTTTAGGATAGAACAATCCTAAATTAGTTTTATATTTGAGGTATTTGAAAATTCTTTTAACAGCATTTAAATGTGATTATTTTGGGTTTTCTTGAAATCTTGAACACATACACACACTAAACATAATATTTGGCCTACTAGTAGTTAAGTATAGCAAACTCCCAAACATTCCTCTATAAGCAATTTGATCAACTGATTTTCCATTTTCATCAAGATCTAACTTACATGTAGAACTCATAGGGGTTTCACTACTCTTAATTCTATCAAATCTATATCTTTTCAAAAGATCTTTTTTTTAATTACATTGCTTTAAAATAATACCTTATTTATTTTGAAATATTTGAAATCCAAGAAAACATTTAAGTTCTCCCATTAAACTCATTTCAAACTCACTTTGCATTATGTTTGAAAAATCATTACGTAAAGAGTTTTTAGAAGATCCGAAAATAATATCATCTACATATATTTGGGCTATTAAAACATCTTTTGAAATTATTTTTATAAATAAAGTAGGATCTACAAGTCCTTTTGTAAATCCTTTAGAAATGAGAAAATTACCCAGCCTTTCATACTAAGATCTTAGAGCTTGTTTCAAACCATATAAAGCTTTTGATAATTTGAATAGATGATTTGGAAAATGTGGATTTGTAAAACCTAAGGGGTTTTCAACAAAAACATCCTCAATTATATAACCATTTAGGGAAACACTTTTGACATCCATTCGATAAATTTTAAAATTCAAGTGTGCTGCATAGGCAAGAAAGATCTTAATTGCTTCAAGTCTAGCTACCGGTGCAAAGGTATCTTCATAATCAATTCCCTCTTCTTGATTATATCCTTGTGCAACTAGTCTATCTTTATTCCTAACTATATTTCCAGCTTTATCTACATTATTTATAAACACCCATTTGGTTCCTATGTTCAAAGTATCCTTAGGTCTATCTACAAGTTTCCAAACTTTATTTCTCTCAAACTGATTAAGTTCTTCTTTCATGGACATTACCCAAAATTCATCATTGATCGCATAATTGATATTTTTAGGTTCAATCTGTGACAATAAGGCTTGATGTTCAACCTGGTTTCTAAAGGAATCTCTCGTTTGTGTTCCTCTATCTAAATATCCAAAAACAGCATCTAGGGGATGATTCTTCAGAATCCTAGTTGGTCTTAAGAAGGTAGGACTTGATATTTCAGGCTGGTCAGGTTGATATGGTTCACTATGGTTAGGATCTGGAAAATTTTAAAAACTTGATGTTTTCACAGCATCCTTCAAATGATGAATTGAGGTTTTATCATTAATGTCTATATTTGACATATCCTCTTCAACATTTTCTAGTGAGGTCTTGGGCTCATGTGGATCTGCTTCATCAAACTTGATGTGTATAGATTCCTCAACACAATTGGTTCTCTTATTAAAAACTATATAGGATTTTATTGATGTATAATACCCAAGAAATATTCTTTCATCACTTTTAGAGGAAAATTTATCTAAATTATCTTTAGTGTTCATAATATAAACTTTACCTCCAAACACTTTAAAATAAACTACTTTGGGTTTCCTATTATTCCACAACTCATAAAACGTTTTCTTAAGGATAGGTCTAATCAAGACTCTATTTATTATGTAACAAGTTGTATTAATAGCTTCATCCCAGAAATAAATGGGTAGATCGTATTCATTAAGCATAGTCCGAGCAATTTCTTGTAAGGTTTTATTTCTTCTTTCTACCACACCATTCTATTGAGGTGTCCTAGGAGTAGATAAGTTATGATTATAGCCATTATTTGAGAAAAAGACTTAAAAATATTGATTCTCAAACTCATGGCCATGATCACTTCTTAAGGATTTAATCTTAAGTCCACTAAGATTTTCTATAGTCCTAGCATACTTGGTAAAGTGTGAACAAGCTTCACTTTTGTGAGCTAGGAAAAAGGTCCAGGTGTACCTATAGAAATCATCTACCAGAACATAAACATAGTGCTTCCAATTGAGAATCGAAACTCTAGATGGTCCAAACAATTCCATGTGAAACAACTCAAGAGGTTGAGAAGTAGATACTTCTTTCTTTGGTTTCAAAGAGGTTTTATGTTTCTTTCCTTTTTAACAAGGATTGCATACTTTGTTGTTTCGAAACTCTAATTTGGATAAGTCTCTAACTAATCCTTTTCTAGTTAACTTTCTAAGAGAGTGAATGTTGCAATGTCCTAGTCTTGTAAGCCAGATCCAAGACTCTTTATGAAAGACATTTAGACAAGAGACATTTTGTGAGGCTAGTGTGTCTAAATTTATAGCATATACATTATCATTTCTAAAAGCAGTAAATACTAAATTATTCTTGGAATCAAAAACATGGAATGCATCATTTTTGAATTTAACATTAAATCCATCATCACAAAATTGAGATATGCTGAGAAGGTTATACTTTAATCCATCAATATACAGTACTTTAGAAATTGAAATAGATTTAGGGTTACCAATCTGGCATAGGCCGATGATTTTTACTTTACCATTTTCACCAAAAGTGACATGCCTCCATCAATATTGATAAGAATTTTAAATCTTGAAAAATCCCATGTCATATGTCTTGAACAACCACTATCCAAGTACCACAACTTTTTATAGGATCTCGTTAGGCAGTTTACCTACAAAACAGTTAAACCAAGAAATGACTTTGGTACCCATATTTGTCTAGGTCCACATACATTAGTAATATAAGTTTAGGAACCCATAACTATCTTATGGGTTTCCTATATGAAGAATATAAAGTGTTTGAAAAGTAAACTCTGTTTGGCCCTAAAGAGTTGGATACAGTAAATGAATTTGTAGAACTGGAACTTGCTGTAAAATTCTAGTTTTTGAAACAAGTAGCAGATTTTCCAGATTTGGTTACAAAACGTGATTTGGATAAATTCCTTTGACCTAGTTGATATCCTATCCAAGTCTTATACTTAGGAGTTATTTGTTTACCAAGAATTTGAGTAAGTGTATTTCTCCCATTAGTAAACTTTTCTAAGTCCTTTTTTAATTGCTCAGTAGACATTTTTAACTCATTGTTTTCCTCGAGTAGTTTAACATTTTTCTCTTTTTCAGTTATAAGTTCGAAAGTAGTAGTCACAATAAGAGCATGTTGTTTCTTCAAAAATTTGTACTTATCTTTTAACTCATTACATGTTTCTTCCAACATGTTGCAATATTCAAATAATTCATCATTTTTCATATTCTCATACTCACTTTCAGAATAATAAGAGTTATGTATAAGAGAGTCTAAGGTTACCTCAGTTGTGTTTACCATAAAACACATATTTTCCATATCATCTTTCTCATTCTGAGAAGAGCCAAATTCACTTGAGTTGTACTTAGAGGCACTCTAGGTGGCATTAATTGCTTTATTATACCTTATATCCTTATTTTCATTTATTTTCTTATATTTCATCTTTGGACAATTAGCCTTGACATATCCATTCCTTTTACATTTGTAGAAAATGATCTATTCTGATTTCTCAGTTTTCTTCCAATCTTTTTCCAATTTCAATTGTTATCATACTTGCCTTTGTAATTGGTATTTTTAAAAAACTTCTTTTTTCTATAAAATTTCTTGAATCGTATAGCCAAATGATCCATTTCTTCATCACTATCGGAAGCTACTTCATCACTGCTTGAGCTTTAAATAGTAGCTTGAACATGCTCCTTGTCTTTACCTTCAGATGCAGTTATCTTGAAGGATACAAAATTTTATTTTGGTTCATCCTATTCTTTATTTACCTTCAATTCTTATTCATACATCATTAATTTTCCAATCAATTCCTTCACTGACATCTTATCAATATCACATGATTCTCTAATAGACACAGACGTTCCATACCACCTTTTTGGTAAGCATCGCAGAATCTACATAATCTGTTCTTTGGTCATTACTTCTCTTCATAAATAAATCATGGTATTCACAATTTCATTGAACCTGAGATACATATCAGAAATTGACTCATCAGGCTTCATTCTAAAGTTTTCATATTTAATAGTGTAAGTATTTAATCTTATTTCTTTAACATTAGATGTTCCTTCATGAGAAACAGATAAAGTGTCCCAAATTTCATGTGCAATTTTGCAAGTAGAGATACGATTAAACTCTTCATCTCCAAGTCTGTAGTATAGAGCATTCATTGCTTTACAATTATTTTTATAGGAAGTCTTGGAAGGTTTATCCCAAGTGTTTCTAGCAGTTTCAGAAATTGCATATTTACTTTCAATAGCAGTCCAGATTTCAAATCCCATGCTTTCTAGATGTATTTTAATTTTAAGCTTCCACTGAGAATAATTAGTTCAATTAAAGAAAGGTGGTCTATTAGTAGCATCCCCTTCTAATCTATTTTCCATGATACATATTGTAAAATAATTTCAAAGAGATGAAAATTTATAAATAACAGAAATGTTTAGATCTTTGAAAAAAAACTATAATCACAATTGACATGATTTTAAAACTAAATGTAACTTTCAAAATTCCATTGATACCAAATGTTGGTCAGAGTAGATGACTCAAGAGGGGAGTGAATTGAGTATCTATAAAAATTTCAGTTCAAATATGTTCTTTAAAATGACATCCCTCTATAAAAATAATAAAAAAAGTTAGTTTGTAGTGAATTTATAAAAGTCCTGAAAGTTCAATTACTTTATCAGAATATTGATTAGTTCTCAGTTTTACCGATCTAAGATTATTCAAACTTTTGAAACTAATCTACTAATTTAAAATAGATATATACACTTTCTAAACTAACTATCAAAGTTCAGTTTATCTTATTGTAAGAAATACTTATCAAATTAAAATAAAATACAAACAGTAGCACAACAGATAAAACAAGAGGTTCAGTCTCAAGCTAAGACTTAGTCCTCTCCACTTGGTGATCATCTTCCACCAAGAAGTTTATATTAATAAACTTTTGATCCACACCTTAGATCGGGGTTCACAACAGCACACAGGGTTTTCCAGGTCACACTTGACCTCTACCGCACTTACTCATGGGAAATACCACTAAATAGATCAAACAGGATCTCTTCCATAGTTCTATGTGGGATACAAGTGTAAAAATAGATTGAGAGTGAGGATATTTTGATATCCCCCAGTTATGATCAGGAGACTGTGTGTGATACAAACATATATACACACTGCTCAAAAAGTAATCAGAATAACACAATAGAGTTATTAAAAAGAATAGGGTTTAGGAATCTTTGTGTGTTGCGTAGAAAAGCTCTGGACTAATGGATGTAGAAAAAATGGTATCTAAGTCCTCTTCTGAAAGTTTTCTTCTAAATAGAGTGTCACAGTTTCTGTAATCTTGCTTCCAGGTGTGTAAAGGTTAATCTCTTCTTTTTGAGGATGTTCAGCAAGCTTTAGTAGGATGTTTCTTGAAACAAATTCTTGTGAGCACAAGCTTCGAGTTCCTATATTTTTAAAATTGTGAATTCACTCAGTCTATATTTTAGTGTTTTCTTAGAGATACCCTCTTGAGTTGAGGTTGTATTCATTTTATACTTCAAGGAACATTATAAAAGAAGCTCTCCACATGTGCATGTGCCTCATATTATCTACGGATAGTCCAACAGACAACATTAAATAATGTTAGAAACATTAATTTGTCTAAATCTGACCGTTAGATATAAATTTGAATTAATAAAATAAAAACATTTATTTATGACTATCAGTGAGTCATTTGTATCGGTATGTTATCTTTGGTGTGTCCTCTTCAGTCTGTCAACTTCGGTGTGTCATATTTGGTCTGTCAACTTCAGTGTGTCATCTTCGGTCTGTCAACTTTAGTGTGTCATCTTTAGTCTTTCAACTTTGGTCTGTCAACTTCGGTGTGTAATCTATAGTCAGTCAACTTCGATCTGTCAACTTCGGTGTGTCATCTTCGGTTTTTCAAACATTGGTGTGTCATCTTCGTTCTATCGAACATCGGTTTGTCGAACATCAGTGTGTCGAATATCCTATCGGTGCGAGGGTCTCAAAAATATTACGAAGTGTTTGTCTCGCACAAAACATTACAAGACTAAATGATATCCAAACATACATGTATGAATACACTTTTAAACATATTTATTAAAGAATATATGTTATTGACTTATTTAAGTACATTGTTCTATATGGAATAATTGATTTGCTTATAAATATTAAAGAGCTTGAAAGAGTATAATATGTAGTTAGGCATTATTTGTGATTATGAAAACTACCATATCATAGAGGTTCCAACACTGAGGAATGGTACAACCTAGTGGGTATTCATTTACAAATAGGGTGGATAAGTGTGAAATTGATTCTTAGGGAATATTCCCATGGTATTTTTATAACTTGTTCCCATTAATAGTGAATGCGATTTATTATCATTTTTTCATAATTTTAACAACAGAAAAAGGATATACATGATTAACTATAAATGGAGAATCCCATCTAGAATGAAGTTTACCAAGAATCAATTTTAGTCTTGAGTTGTATAAATACACTTTATCATTATGATGGAAGTTTTTTGGATGAATTATCTTTTCATGAGCTACCCTTTTATCACTTTGTAAATATTTTAATTTAAAAAATATTATCTCTTAATTTATTCCAAATTTTATAGTTTAAATATACTCTCTTTTTCGGCTCTACCATGGTCCACATTCATCTCACTTATTGGTCAATAGGATTTTTGTTCCAAATCCACATGGAGTCAACAACATTTTCCATAATTTAATCGGTTGGGACAAATTTATAAGGGTTTATTTTAGGATTTTCTTTAATCCCATAAATATTAATCCAATATTTTTCTTTAGTACTCCCTATTTGGTTTTCTAGACTTTTCAATAATTACTTTGATTTCAATGTTGGAAAATTATTCTTAGACATTGGTTTGTGGATAATTAGGTGTTGATGTTTTAGGATAAACCACATATTTTATCATAAAAACATCCATTATCATTATGAAAAAAATAATCCATTGATAACTAATGATGGTTCTATGCGCTCAAAATTTATAAAATATGTCATCCCTAAATAAATATCCTAAAATATGGGCTTCATCAGTTTTTGTGGATTTGGATTCCACCCATTTAAGAACATAATACACTTCATGAAGAGTATTATAATATCCAAATTAGACATGTAAATGAACCATAAAATATCATCCCAAACTAAAAAAATCACATATTTTAATGGGTCTCTAAATAATTTATTATTTTATGAAATATTTCCATAAATAGGCATTTAAAAAAAATTACAAGACTCGTGAGAATATTTAAATAAGGTGATCTATTAAATTCTAGAATCTAATAATTTTCTTATTACCCTTTCAGGTCTTAATTATAATCCACTATCTATAGTGTAACAAAACTCAAAGGAAAATTTAGTTTCACTGTCAGGAAATCGTATTCTCATCATTTGATCATTAAAAAATTTCTAAAGAAATGGATCTTCTCAAATGTAATATCAAGATTCGTATTTTAGTTTTCGTAATTGGTGTTGATTTAACTGTGTAGGGGTTTGAGATGTTACAAAATTATTTATCATGTAATAATACCATGCTACTTAACCTTTAACAAAATATAGGTACTCCCTTAGGACATGGTTTGATACTGGTGTGTGGGATTTAATCTTCACTTTGGATATGTTTGGATGTATACCCAAAATATTATCCACCTAGTTATTATCTCCCTTATTTTATTTTATTCTTAACTTCAAATCCTTAAGTATTTGAATCAATCTCACAATACTACTTTTTAAATATTACTTCCACATTAAATATCTATGGTAAGAAAAAAATATAAACATTAGTGATAAAAAAATATGATTTGAATCAATAAAAAGAAATTAAAACTTCCAAAAACACTTTTTTGGTGGTTTTATAATTTAATTGAGATAAATAAGGGGTTTTAAAGGAATCTTCTATGACCTTTGTCCTTCCCTTAATCCTCTAATAAAGGATTATTAAAACTAATTGGTTTAAAAAATCACAAAGTAGCTCAAATGGTTCATCCTAATAGGGTGGTTGCATCACTAGTGGGGTTAGTGATCTATTTTTAAATTCATAAAAGGATCCCCTACACTTATCATTTTAATAAAAATTTATAATCCTTTAAATTTAATATAGACAGAGGGAGTTAAATTTTATTAAAATCTTTGATGAACCTCATATAGAATCTTGCATGTTTTAAAAATTATCTGACAAGTTTTACATAGGTGGTTAAAGATAAGGAATCTATCACTTCAAATTTTATTATTTATCCATGTAAATTAATTTTTTTGATGTGATATGCACAAGGAAAATTCATCTCTTAACTATGAAATAAAAAATTTCTAAATTCAAAACAAGATTCTTTTCAATGTATGTTTTCAAGAGTTTTCAAGACTCAGTAAGCAATGGTAAAAAGAGTTTCTAAAAACATTGAAATAATCCATGAATACCTCTTGGAGATTATAATTATTATCTAAAAATATATTTACCATTCACTTAAGAAATTTACCATGAGAATTAAATATTCTTAATGGAATTAACCTATAATAAATGGTTCTGATGGGATATATAAATGCAGGCATATCTTTGTGATCTAGAGTAATGGGCACTTGGTAGTAACCTAAGAATCCATCTAATAAGTAATAATGAGTTCTATCTAAAAATATATCTAACTTATGGTAATAAAAGGAATGGAGAAGTGATATTTCCATGTGACATGATTTAGCTTGCTATTGTCTATTCATACTCTCTAACCATTTTAAATTCTCAAAGGCATTGTTTCATTCTTTTCATTCCTCATAATGTTAAAGATTGATTTCTTTGGAACGTAATTATTGTGGAAAACACACTCGTATTCTAAAAAGGGGTAGATTATCCATTCTTATAATAAATTTTTTATCTCCTTTTTTCTACCTCCATAATGTTTGGATTTATCCTCCTATGGGCTGTATAACAAGCTTAACATCTTTCTCTAGTAGAATTTTATATGAGAGTTTTTTTTCTCATATTCTTTGGATTTCATCTAAAGTACCATTTTTTTACATGTAAATTTCTTCTAGAAATCTCAATCAGATTTTTTATTTGTCTTTAGACAGATTATTAGTAATTATATAAATTAATTTTCCTTCTTACATGAGGTACACATAATTTGATTCAGTTGAAAGTGGTTTTAATTCCATATTAGGGGAGTTCTTGAAGAGATAAAATTAAAGTGTGGTTTCCTACTTCTAAAGTGTGAATTTAATACCCACAAGTTAATATATTATATTATTATTTATTAAATAAATTATTAGATTCATGATAAAATTCAGATATTTTCACTTCTTCCATACTAGAAATGAAATTTCTAGAATTCTATACAGGCTCATTGTTCATGTGATTTTCAATAAAAAAATATTATACTAGGAATAAAAAATCATGAAACATACGTAAATATTCAAAAATTATATCCACTTGAAGATAAGAGAGTGTATAATGTGAAAGATTATCTGAAGGATGCCTCATATAGTCAAAAATACTAAAGTGTGCCATGTTATCTCCAAACTTTATTGGTATTATTACTTCATGGACATTGATGATGATCTTGGATATATTTAAAAAGGGTGTCCCCAATATTATGGGTGAGTTTACTAATTCTATATCCTACTCCATTTTTAGTATAGAGTAATCAATTTGGGAAAAAAATATCTTAGACTTTGAGAAGGATATATTCCAACACTCCTATTAGGAATATATAGGATTTATTTTCAAGTTGTACCACCAATATTATGGGAAAAAATATCATATATTAAAATATTTAAATATAGTATGAGTCATAATATATATTGAGGAACCATGTTCACACAAATAATTATATAATTTTACAGATCCAATGTTACAGGTAACATAAAATGTATATGGATCTTGATATCTTGTTGAAAAATATGGTGCAATCAAGGATGATAGAATTTTTCCTAATATGATCATATCATTACCTTGAATTCTCATACTCATGGTAAAAAAATATCCTTGAGAAACTTAGATTACCTTATAGTATTTAAGATGGATTTAAGAATGGTAATGTTAATTTCCACTTTCTAAACAGTGTCAATATTTTCTTTTTGAAGTACTTCTTCTAAAATATTATTTTATTTTATTATTCTTAATAGGAATGGTGAGGTACATATTTATTATCCTTTTATTATATATAAATTTTTTTCCCCACATTAGTCCATAAATCTCTTCTACTTCTTACCTTTATTATTCTTGGGGAATTTTTTCTAACATCTTCTTACAATCTTCAGAACTTCCAACTTTATTCCCATCTAGTTTGGGTTGTCTTGGTTCAAGACTAGGTATGATTTGTGGTGGGATCTATTTTCCACTATTTTTTATGATTATATTCACATAATCATTCTGTATAGGGATTGTTTATTCAATAATTTTTCTAAGTTATTAGGATAAAATATCCACTAAACATCCAATATGGATCTTTAACTCCCCCACTTCAATCCTCAAATTTCCAACATCGACTTCATATAGATGCACTAAATGTTTTTCAAAAGTAGATGGTTTATAATAGGAAATATTTGGATAAAAAGAGTTCTTTTATATTTTTTTGGGTTATATGGATGTTATTGAATCTTTTAGAATGGTGTTGGACCCTATTTTAGATGCTTGAAGGGCGATGAGTGTGGGAACTATCGGTTTTTTTATTTTCATAGGGGGGTTGGTTTGAGTACTAATTTTTATAGGGTGTTCTAGCATGGTACACAAAATTTACAAGACCACACTAGACATGGTTTGTGTAACTACCCCAACTTTTATCAATGTAATTTTTAATTCTTATAATTATGTCGTAAAACTAATGAATAACATAGAGAACCCAATAACAACATTATTCTCATAAGTGAAGAATTAAAAAATAGGTATTTATCAAAATTAAGGAACCTGTATTGATGGAATAATAACATTACCATTTTAATATTAATATCACCATTAATAATAGTAATCCATATAATATAATAGTAACCTCTCCTATGAAACTATAAATAAAATTTACATATCTTATAAATGAAAATATGATGTATTTATATCATGGTACAAGTAAATAAATGTTTTAAAAATGATAAATTATGTGTTGGTATTTTTGTAAAACATAAATGTTTATTTCTAATTTTATAATTAATATGATGGGTTAAAAAAACTATTTTCATAAAATATATCCATAAATTAATATTTTTTTGAATTATAATTATAATATAGTTTTATGAGACCTTAATTAAATGTTCAAAGTGTCATAAAATCAGTTATAATATTAAAATAGATATTTTTTTAATTAATGATGATTTTAATTAAATATAAAATTTATAATATTTAGAAAATTATTTCAATAAAATGGAATCCATTTTTTAAATCTACGCATTGAAAAAACATTAGGGTGATTTTTTGGGATTTTTCTAAAATAGTTAAATTTTTGGAGAATAGTGATATATAGAAATTTATGATATAAGCTACATAAAAGAATTTTTAAGTATTGGATAATGTATGGATGATGTAAAGACCATTATATAGAACTATAATTACCTATTTTCTATATTTATTCATGTTAAATGAATCTTTTTATAGTCTTGATCCAAAATAATAAACAAATGAATAAAATATTCGGAAAAAACCTCTCTCCTCCCCAATAAATATCAACCCTATCCATCTCTTCTCATAACACTTTATAAGCCTTTTAATTTATCTAAATTCTACCCAATTCCCTTACCAATCCACTTACACATGTAAAAGATCTTATTATTCAACAAAATTACAAACCCAAGTGCCTTAAGGAGGTTTTCAAGGAGACAAAATTCAAGAGGTAAATCCTTAATTCTTCTCTTTTAATTTATTTTATTTTCTTATCTTATCCTCACATACCCAATAAAAAATCTCATTATAAATCCATTATCATATATATACTTTAATTTTATTATGTTAATTTAATATCCACCATCATATCTCTCCTCTTCACCATTTATTCAAAAAATGAAAACATCGTTTGTGATGTATCGATTCACCACCTTCATGGACGATGAGTTTTTAGTTCCCATTACCACCTTAATGGATGATCATAAAACCAATATTATGGTTAAATAATATCTTAATATAAATATTATAACTTTAATCTTATACTAGAACCAATATATAAACATGAAATTAAATAAACTGATACTAGTTTTTGATGGTCATAAAAACCACCAAAATAAATTAAAAAAATATCATAGTGTTATATCATGAAACATCCTCATATCAAAAAACAAAATAATATATGGAACCAAATAAAATTATAGAATTATATTAATACCATTTTATTACACTTTAATAGATTTTATTCCATATGACAAAGAACTCTCATATTTATACTTAGATGAATCGACTATAAACCCTAAAATAGACACTTATAGAGAGAAAAAATTGAACTATATAACTCATAAAAATGTCCATAAATGAACATAATAAAATTATAATAAATAAAATACATGTATAATCGGTTATTAATTATGTAATTAATTAATATAATTTTATTATCTAGGATATTAAGAGAAATTAAAAAACATATTCAGACATAAGGTAAGAGAATTATTGAACCTAACTCCCTTTATTTGTCTTATATGTCTTTCCTACCAAATTTTAGTTTGGATATTCCATTAATGTTCCTTAAAAAAATTCATTTTATTACCTCTTCTTTTTTAGGATATACATGTTTCTAACTTGGTATATGAAAAATATAAATATTTTCCAAATGAACTCTTCTTTCCAAAACAAATCTAAACTCCTCTTGAGATTGTTTCTTCTTCACTCAAGATTGATGATTCTTATACCAAGTATGATTTTTTACATTTTTTATTTTGTAACCCCAAATTTTATTCTTTATTTTATGATTTATGAAATTCTTATGAAACCAATTCCTTTTCATTGTTTATTTCATCACTATGATTGTTATAAATTCTATATGGAATGCATGATTATTTAAATGTTACTATGTGATGGGTGGGCCCAAAATTATATATCCCTCTAATTCATAGGTCAATGTGGAGTATCTCACGAGATAATGTATATTATTTTTTAACATGATGCTAGATTTTTTCACAATGACGATGTTATGATTATGAGTATATTTTATGTGTGAATAATATGCTAGATTTGTTCACAATGATCATGTGTTATTAGACCACTATGACATGATGCTTCATTTTTATTAACTTCTACATTTGATGACTTTTACAATGTTTCCCTAATGATTTTGATTATGATTATAAGAATATGATATTATGATTCTGATTATGTTCACCCTTGTTATATTGATTCATGTCCCTTATTCATTCTCTTTATGATATTTAGCTCACCCTTTTCTTTGATGTATATCCTCATGTGATTACATGTACTAAGGAAAACACATGCTTTATAAGGAAAAAAGGAGAATGGTTTAAATATTTTTTTATGTTTTATTATGTAAAAGTTGTGTATGAGATTAATTTTTTCAAGTTATTAAACCTTTTGACCCCATATTTGTATCTATTTTATATTATTTATCTTAAAAATTATGTAATAGCTCTATAAGAAAAATTAGGGTCATAATAGTTGGTATTAGAGAATAGTTTAGTTAATTTGGGAATTAGGATTAGAGAATTTTTGTGAAACCCCTTAGGATAAGACTATATAAAGGAATATTTATTTAGAAAAATGATTAACATTGGGCTCCCATAAGATATGCCTTTAGTTTCAATTGAATATAAAGATAAATTATTCATGATTTATTAACTTACTCTATTGTTCAAACATTCTCTATTTTATAAAATGGGGGGAAATAGGATAAACCAGGCCAATAACCCATGTGAGGAACAATTCAACAATTTTCAAAATTACATCCCCAATGCCATAGGAGGTGGAGTTAAAACCTTTATGGTGATTCTTATACTATTGTATCAGTCTATGAACAATAATCTGAACAATATTGAACGTCCACCTTCACTTAATATGGGGAAACTGGATATAGAATCTTTTATGTAGAAACAACCACTAACATTTATTGGATCCTCTGATCTACTTAGTGAGGAATAGTGGGTTTACTCAATGGAGAATATCTTTTATGTGCTCTACTATTCTGAGAAGGATAATTTGACTCTAGCCATCTATTATTTAGATAGAGAGGCTGATAAATGGTTTTCATTGATTAAGAAGATCATGTTTGTCACGAACCAGCCCGGGTCGACCCTGAACCGGTCACCCAAGCCGGTCCGCGGCAAGTCCCGAGGGGCGTTCCCGATCCCCCCGGGATGGCAACAAGTGTCGGGCATTAAAATTTCAATCGTTGGGAACTATTTTAGCCCAAACTAAAAACAGGATCAAAAGAACGAACATAAACTAAACAAACAAACAAACACTAAAGACACAAACAAAACTACACCACGACATACCTCCACGTGACCTCGCGGGTCACCACCCAACTACAACCAACGTCGCTCCCACACTGAGCGACTCAAGCCAGGAAAATCTGAACACAAGGAACCTGCAACTGAAAAGGTAAAAGATAGGCGTGAGCACAAAAGTACTCAGTAGGTGAGCCCCACAACAAAACCCAATGCACTGCCAGTAAATAAAGAATCTACCTATTCCAGGTTTGAACTACAATGTATAAAAGTATGCTTTTATAATGTTTCACTTGAAAAACTAAACACGAGCCATTACCCTTATTCCTTTTCAAAAGTTGAAATTCTTTTCGTTGATTCTAAATTCGTTCTGAACGATAAAGAAGTGTTACATTTTCAGTTTTACCACACAAGAGAAAAACACATTTTTATTTGAAAGCCACTTCCGCAAGGCAACCAGTACAAGTTGTAAAGAAGAACTGAATGTAACAAGAAGGAAAGAAAACAAGTGCAAGTAAAAGTAAACAGGCATGGAAAAACCAAGTGCAAGTAAAAATAAACCAGAAGTTATCCGCAATAACCATGGGCACACACACACACTCACACACTCCCACACACACACACATACTCACACACGCACACACTCACACCCAAGTGGTCCCCCGTATGCCGACGGAAGGCACCACGCCAGAGATGGTAGAGCACTATGGGTAAATCCCCTAAGGTTCATCTAGCTCGCGTGGGACCCTAGAACCTCGTGTCTCGGTGAAACGTGGCTTAGAAGGCCACGACCCTCAGAAAACGTGGCTTAGAAGGCCACGACCCTCAGAACACGTGGCTTAGAAGGCCACGACCCTCAGATATCATATGTTTAGTTAGTGTTGCAATCGTCAATCCAGCTAAGTGAAACAGGGACGACACCCATCCGGCTCACTAGCGCACTAGTTCTAGTCCGCCCACCTAGATACCCAGGGTTTCCCCGTGTGCTCAAACAAGCTTCACATTCACATAGTATATTTCTTCCTCATATCGCAGGCCAAACAAGATATCGCACACAAAAGTCACCATTTCCACACCCAAACAATATTTCAAAACTCACGCACGTCAAAAATACCTTTCTAGAAATATAAATGTCATTACCTAATCATTTCGCAAAAACCACTTTTTGGAGACACTCAAACAAGAATATAAACAACTTTCACAACCTAGAAAGCATTATTTTTTTAATAACACAACAAGGGAAAACATCTTTCGTCAACCAAGAACCACACGTAAAGTTTCCAAAAACAATTTCAAAGGGTCACACGACGTTTTCTCTAATCAAGGTTATAAGAAAACACCATTTTCCATAAACAGTATATTTACTAATTTACACACGCCAAAACATTTCAAAACCCAATTCAATATGTCTTTCATTATTCAGGAAGAACCATCTAACAACACTACCATGGAAGCACCAATTAAATCCAAGAAAACGCTTTTAATGAAACGCTGGAATTAAAACAACTTTTATCATCAGTAGATCACCAAACTATAGATAACTACTTAATAATACTTTTGAATTTACTGAAACTTAATAAAAAGTCAAGGAATAAATAAATTCTAAATTTAAAGGCGAGTGCAAAGGGAGACCTACCTCAGGACGCAGCTCGGATATGACGACACAGTATACCTCGCACTGGCGCACAAGCACGCGCAAGCCGATGTTCGCGGTGTCATAGGGTTACCTCGCCAACACGCTGAAACAAACACATGGTAACTAAGAACACGAAGCCACTGACTCAGAACAAAACAAACGAACAACCAATGCAAAGGAACCAGCTTGATATATTTTTTTTCAAAACACATCCCGCGAAAGAATAAGGATTTATCCAAATTAAATAAAAACACCGATGTTGAATAAAGAGAAAATTAAATAAACAATAAGACATAAATACAATAATAAATAAATAATCAAAAGAATAAAATAATGAACAAATAATTAAATAAATAGATAATTTATTAATCAATTAATTAATAAACAAATAAGTAAATAACTAAATAATTGATTAATTAACAAATACTTAAAAGAGTAAATAAAAAGACAATTAATTAATTAATCAATTAATAAATAATAATAATAGTATAATAATCATAATTATAATATTAACGTAATCATAATAACAATAATAATATAATGTTAATAATTAAAATAATAATAAATATAATAATAATAATAATAATGACAATAATAATATAGTATTAATAATAATAACATAATAGTAATTTTTAATAATGATATAATAATATTAATGATAAAATTAACATAATAATACCAATAATAATAGTAATATAATAATAATAAAAATAATAATAATAATATAATAATAATAATAATAATAACAAATAAAATAATAACACATTATAATAATACCAATAATAATAATAATAGAAAAATATTAACATAATAATAATAATAATACAATAATAGTAATGACATAATAATAATAAAGTAATTATAATATTATCAATATGATAAAAATAGTTAATGTTATCAAAATAAGATTAATATAAAAAGAAAAAAGAAAAAAGAAAACTCATACCTGAGGGAAGGGGGTGCGCCGGACAGGGGGAAAGGGGGCCGGGACAGCGGCGAGAGGGGCGCGGCGGTCGGGGTCGGCGCAAGGCGAGAGGGCGGAGCGGGCTGGGAGCAGCAGAGGGGGGCCGGAAACAGGGAGGCCGGCTCGACGGGAGGCGGAGGCGGGAGCCGGGACGGCTGGGATGGAGAACGGGGACGGCGCGGCTGGGTGCGGCCTCGGGACAGGGAGAGGGAGCAGGGAGGGCAGCGCCGGAGGGGGTGTGTGCGGGTCGGCCGAACCAGGATGGGCTCGGGACAGGGAGAGGGAGCAGGGAGGGGCAATGGGGAGACACCGGAGGAAAGGTGCAGGGGAGAGGGCGGCCGGGCGCGGCGGCGGTGCGCAGGGGACTGTTCGGGCAAAGCAGGGGGTGCCGGAGGGAGCCGCAGCAGCCGGAAGGGGAGGAGGCCGGCGGTCAGGCTGGCGAAGGAGGGTGCGAGGCCGGTGGGGGTCGCCGGAGAGGGTGGGAGGTTGCGCAGGGCGAGGCCGGAGGAGGTGCAAAACCAGCGTGGCGCTGGTGGCTGGGACTGGTTGCAGGCCACGGTGAGGTCGGGGGAGGATGGAGAGA
Source organism: Viscum album (assembly GCA_963277665.1). Lineage (NCBI taxonomy): Eukaryota > Viridiplantae > Streptophyta > Magnoliopsida > Santalales > Viscaceae > Viscum > Viscum album. Next base: position 476,307,028 of record OY728164.1, on the reverse strand, counting down.
GAGAGAGAGGTGAGGGGGGGTGGCGGCTACGGGGAGGTAGTATTAGGGTTAGGTTTATAATATATATATATATATATATATGCTAATACCAATAATAATAATAATATATAAATAATGAAAAAGTAAATAATAATAATACTAATAATATGATAAATTAATTAAATAAATAAAATCAAATCTTAATAATAATAATAAGACATTATAAAAATAGTAAAACTTTATAATAAAAATAATTATTATTATAACCAAAATATTTTAAATAATAAAACCACTTTAAAAAAAAAGCTAACACACAAGTATATACATATATACACATATATATCTATATAGATCCATAGATATATATATATACATATATATAACTATATACAAACACATCGACATAGACACGATAACCATATATCTATATACTTATATAGACACATGTATATATATACATACATATAAAAATGTATAAACATATATACAATAAAAATAACTACAATAATAATAACATAACTCAAATAGTAATAATAATAAAAAGTCAACATAAAAACTTTAATATTTAAAACGTCGGGTGAACACATGGTCACCTGGGCCGAATGCACGATCACCGCTAGCGATGCGATGACCGCGCACCGGTGCGAAACCGCCAATGCAAATAATCTCCGAAAAATTTAAATCGGGACCAGAAAGAAGAACAATTACGGACATCCGCGGTCGGGGTGTGACAATTCTCCCCACCACAAACACTTTCTGTCCCCAGAAAGTCACCAGGCCAAAAGTCGGTCAAGATTTAAGTCCATGCCCCAACGGAACTAAAGGAAACAGAGAGAACTGAGAATCTCAGGGATGACCTTACTCTGCACAGGTCGAACCCGACCGATTCAAGAGAAAACTGGGGTCCGAGATTGAGGGGAGAACACGAAGGGGTTCTCCCCACCACAAGAACTTAACTAGTGCAGAAAATAAGACCATTTAAATAGACAACCCTAGAAAAAGGGGGGGTCAACGCGGGAACTCCAAACCGATTAAAACCAACTCTCATAGCACGATTAAAACAACACCTCCATCGAGACTTTGAACCCACGACTAGAGTCAACAACCTTCAACACCAGGGAAACCCCATAGAAAACATTTAACCAACATCAAATTAGAGACATGATCCACCGAAGTCCACAAAACATAACCACATTTTAAACATAACTAAAACGAGGTCAACCCACACGAGGGTCAAACACACCTTTCAAAAGACACACGATTCAGAAACAACACATCCACATAAACCAGACTACTTGGATTATAATAGAACAAGTCCATGATAACCCCATGGTAAAACAATGAACAAACAATATCGTCAAAACTTAATATCAAAAAAACAAGTACTAAAAGATCTTGATTGTTCCACTACTAACACGGTACACAAAACCTGGACCAAGGCTTCACACCCCTGGGGACTCCTGACTGTGCGCTAGCTTCACCCCGAGACTTGTGGCTGGGGCTCTGATGGCTGAAGCATCTTCTGCCTCACAGTCAGGTACTGACATTCTCCCATCACAGCTTCCTCTTCAAGCGACGCTTCTTGCAAAACTTCTCCAGATGACCCAGACAACCACAGCGATGACACGTCTTCGGAGGGTTGCGACAAGACGACTTTGAATGCCCGAAACGACCACACTGAAAGCATACCATCGAACGATCTGATGAACTGGAAGCTGGGACCAAAGGGGATAACTCATTAGGAACAGGTATCTCTGGCGCCTTTTCTCACCAGAGGGGGAACTCTTACGAACAACAACAGGGGACGCTGAAGTATTAACCACCCGCACACCAGAAACTAACTCAGCCAAGAAAGCTTCCTCCACCAGCTTCTCGAAACAAAGGTTTTTAGAAGGTAGGACTCGCTCCTTGATCTCTGGACGAAGACCCCCAGTGAAAAGAGAGACCTTCATGAGCTCATGCGACGCTACCTCTGGAGAAAAGGGAATCAGTTCCTTGAAATGGTCAACATATGCCTTCACCGTCCGTTGACCTTGTTGAATATGCACAAGCTCTCCCTTTTTCTCCAGCTTCACTTCCTCAGGTACAAACCATTGGATGAAAACGATTCTGAAGACATCCCACGTCATTTCACCTCGCATTGATGATGGGGTAACCCTCTTCCATTGGTCCAGAGCTGGACCCTCAAACAACTCCATAATTGCACGAACCTTAACATTATCGAGAGTTCCCAACATTCTAAAGACACGCTCCACTTCCTCGAGCCATTTCACTGCCTCTAACGGACCCTGATCGCCATGGAGAATAGGCAGAGTCTGAGGAGGACTAAAAACTGGGCATGACATATCCGAATCCTTAGAGACCTTTCTGGGCGGCATTTTCTGAGCGACATATAGAACACAAGGCCAAAACCAACATCAAACCGAAGCAACATCAATAAAAGCGCCTTCATCAAAAACAGTCAACACAAGGACCAAACAAATACAACACAACCCAAAACAAAATCTTCTCTTTAAAATTCCCTTTTCATTTTTGATTTCAAAACCACCCTTTCTCAAGATCACTTTCCAAAAACCAATCCACTTTCAAACCAAAAACTTTCCAAAACCATTTCCCCTTTAAAACCAATTTAGAAAACAAAGTCAAGCGTTAAATTTCAAGTACACACCCAGGTACTCCCATGACCCGTTGCACATGTCTTTATCCACTTTCCATTCATACTCGCACCAAAATACACTTTGAATGCATTCTCACACATGTGCAAACGTTCATGAAGAGGAACCGAGGTTTCACCCCAAATCATTCTTAATCAATTCCAAGCAAACAACAGATTTTCAAATAAAGAGATTTCAGTTTCAAAACCCATTTTATACATTTAAAGTCCTTCAAAAGAAACCAGTCAAATTTTCAAAAACCCTTTTTCATTTCCAACTACGCACTCACATAGACCAAAACGGCAACAACATCCAAATTTGCATCAACCACTGAAGTGAGGGACTAGTAGTCACGCTCGACCTGGCGACGTGGTAGTGAGCCATGTCCCAAGTCAGCGTCGACCACTAGGAGGAATTCAAACCACGTACTCGGACTCCACATGGGTCACTACTCCATGTGAAATCGTGATGTAAAGTCGGCTTGCCTCCATTATCATCTCTCAATCCAAGACAAACCAGAAAAGGCAAGGACACAATTCCCGAACTACCCCTGGTAACTCGAAGATCAGTGCGAGCAAGAGTTCGCGACGCTCTTCCCGTACATACCCCTCGAGTTCCGACAGTCCTAATCTCCTTCTACCGAACAACCCAAATAACAAGAACCACCTCTGATACCATTTTGTCACGAACCAGCCTGGGTCGACCCTGAACCGGTCACCCAAGCCGGTCCGCGGCAAGTCCCGAGGGGCGTTCCCGATCCCCCCGGGATGGCAACAAGTGTCGGGCATTAAAATTTCAATCGTTGGGAACTATTTTAGCCCAAACTAAAAACAGGATCAAAAGAACGAACATAAACTAAACAAACAAACAAACACTAAAGACACAAACAAAACTACACCACGACATACCTCCACGTGACCTCGCGGGTCACCACCCAACTACAACCAACGTCGCTCCCACACTGAGCGACTCAAGCCAGGAAAATCTGAACACAAGGAACCTACAACTGAAAAGGTAAAAGATAGGCGTGAGCACAAAAGTACTCAGTAGGTGAGCCCCACAACAAAACCCAATGCACTGCCAGTAAATAAAGAATCTACCTATTCCAGGTTTGAACTACAATGTATAAAAGTATGCTTTTATAATGTTTCACTTGAAAAACTAAACACGAGCCATTACCCTTATTCCTTTTCAAAAGTTGAAATTCTTTTCGTTGATTCTAAATTCGTTCTGAACGATAAAGAAGTGTTACATTTTCAGTTTTACCACACAAGAGAAAAACGCATTTTTATTTGAAAGCCACTTCCGCAAGGCAACCAGTACAAGTTGTAAAGAAGAACTGAATGTAACAAGCAGGAAAGAAAACAAGTGCAAGTAAAAGTAAACAGGCATGGAAAAACCAAGTGCAAGTAAAAATAAACCAGAAGTTATCCGCAATAACCATGGGCACACACACACACTCACATACTCCCACACACACACACATACTCACACACGCACACACTCACACCCAAGTGGTCCCCCGTATGCCGACGGAAGGCACCACGCCAGAGATGGTAGAGCACTATGGGTAAATCCCCTAAGGTTCATCTAGCTCGCGTGGGACCCTAGAACCTCGTGTCTCGGTGAAACGTGGCTTAGAAGGCCACGACCCTCAGAAAACGTGGCTTAGAAGGCCACGACCCTCAGAACACGTGGCTTAGAAGGCCACGACCCTCAGATATCATATGTTTAGTTAATGTTGCAATCGTCAATCCAGCTAAGTGAAACAGGGACGACACCCATCCGGCTCACTAGCGCACTAGTTCTAGTCCACCCACCTAGATACCCAGGGTTTCCCCGTGTGCTCAAACAAGCTTCACATTCACATAGTATATTTATTCCTCATATCGCAGGCCAAACAAGATATCGCACACAAAAGTCACCATTTCCACACCCAAACAATATTTCAAAACTCACGCACATCAAAAATACCTTTCTAGAAATATAAATGTCATTACCTAATCATTTCGCAAAAACCCCTTTTTGGAGACACTCAAACAAGAATATAAACAACTTTCACAACCTAGAAAGCATTATTTTTTTAATAACACAACAAGGGAAAACATCTTTCGTCAACCAAGAACCACACGTAAAGTTTCCAAAAACAATTTCAAAGGGTCACACGACGTTTTCTCTAATCAAGGTTATAAGAAAACACCATTTTCCATAAACAGTACATTTACTAATTTACACACGCCAAAACATTTCAAAACCCAATTCAATATGTCTTTCATTATTCAGGAAGAACCATCTAACAACACTACCATGGAAGCACCAATTAAATCCAAGAAAACGCTTTTAATGAAACGCTGGAATTAAAACAACTTTTATCATCAGCAGATCACCAAACTATAGATAACTACTTAATAATACTTTTGAATTTACTGAAACTTAATAAAAAGTCAAGGAATAAATAAATTCTAAATTTAAAGGCGAGTGCAAAGGGAGACCTATCTCAGGACGCAGCTCGGATATGACGACACAGTATACCTCGCACTGGCGCACAAGCACGCGCAAGTCGATGTTCGCGGTGTCATAGGGTTACCTCTCCAACACGCTGAAACAAACACATGGTAACTAAGAACACGAAGCCACTGACTCAGAACAAAACAAACGAACAACCAATGCAAAGGAACCAGCTTGATATATTTTTTTTTCAAAACACATCCCGCGAAAGAATAAGGATTTATCCAAATTAAATAAAAACACTGATGTTGAATAAAGAGAAAATTAAATAAACAATAAGATATAAATACAATAATAAATAAATAATCAAAAGAGTAAAATAATGAACAAATAATTAAATAAATAGATAATTTATTAATCAATTAATTAATAAACAAATAAGTAAATAACTAAATAATTGATTAATTAACAAATACTTAAAAGAGTAAATAAATAGACAATTAATTAATTAATCAATTAATAAATAATAATAATAATAGTATAATAAGCATAATTATAATATTAACGTAATCATAATAACAATAATAATATAATGTTAATAATTAAAATAATAATAAATATAATAATAATAATAATAATGATAATAATAATATAGTATTAATAATAATAACATAATAGTAATTTTTAATAATGATATAATAATATTAATGATAAAATTAACATAATAATACCAATAATAATAGTAATATAATAATAATAAAAATAATAATAATAATATAATAATAATAATAATAATAATAACAAATAAAATAATAACACATTATAATAATACCAATAATAATAATAATAGAAAAATATTAACATAATAATAATAATAATACAATAATAGTAATGACATAATAATAATAAAGTAATTATAATATTATCAATATGATAAAAATAGTTAATGTTATCAAAATAAGATTAATATAAAAATAAAAAATAAAAAATAAAACTCATACCTGAGGGAAGGGTGTGCGCCGGACAGGGGGAAAGGGGGCCGGGACAGCGGCGAGAGGGGCGCGGCGGTCGGGGTCGGCGCAAAGCGAGAGGGCGGAGCGGGCTGGGAGCAGCAGAGGGGGGCCGGAAACAGGGAGGCCGGCTTGACGGGAGGCGGAGGCGGGAGCCGGGACGGCTGGGATGGAGAACGGGGACGGCGCGGCTGGGTGCGGCCTCGGGACAGGGAGAGGGAGCAGGGAGGGCGGCGCCGGAGGGGGTGTGTGCGGGTCGGCCGAACCAGGACTGGCTCGGGACAGGGAGAGGGAGCAGGGAGGGGCAACGGGGAGACACCGGAGGAAAGGTGCAGGGGAGAGGGCGGTCGGGCGCGGCGGCGGTGTGCAGGGGACTGGTCGGGCAAAGCAGGGGGTGCCGGAGGGAGCCGCAGCAGCCGGAAGGGGAGGAGGCCGGCGGTCAGGCTGGCGAAGGAGGGTGCGAGGCCAGTGGGGGTCGCCGGAGAGGGCGGGAGTGTTGTACCCCACACTCTTTGATTTTCATGATCACAATCACTTTCATATGTGTTTAACATTGTTTTTAAGTGTTGTGGATGATAGGCAAAAGATTGCCAAAGGATTGGCCCAAGAATGGACAAGAAATGGACTGAAATTCAGTCCACCGGCCAACCGGTGGAACACCAGCGGCCAGCCGGTGGCACCTGCACTCAAAGGGAAGCTACTGCCTCCCCACCGGTCGACCGGTGGCTCTGTCACCGGTCGACCTGTGGCACCCAGCACAAATAGTGAGACCTACTGTCTTTCCACCGGCCAGCCGGTGGCTCCTCCACCGGTCGACCGGTGGGGCCTGGACCAACCTCCTTCTCAACATCCAAGGCACCGGCCAACCGGTGGCCCATCCACCGGTCAGCCGGTGGAGCCAAGTCTCGAAATCTCCCAATTTCCTCAAGCACCGGCCAGCCGGTGGGACTGTACCGGCCAGCCGGTGGAGCCAGTCAAACTAGCCGTTGGGCTGTTGACCAGCCTGCCCACTTGGCTCCCAACGGCTCTTTTAGCCTCTCCAACGGCTCCGAAGCCTCCCCAAGGGTTCCATGCCTATAAATAAAGGCCAAGGAAGCCCCGGACACCTACCGGAACTATACAGAAGCCCACGGACACCTTGTTGATCATTCGGTGTACCTCCGGTGCTTTCCTCCAAAGGAACCCCAAGTGCTCCAACAACTTCCACATCCAAGGAGCTCCTTCAAAGAAGCTTGGAAGCGGCCTTCAACATCTCCAATCAATCAAAGGCGCCCAAGTCTTCCTCCAATACGGTTTTTCTTGTATTTATTATTTTGAGCTTAAAATTGGGTTTGTGCCTACAAACCCCAACCCTTTTCTCATCCCCCTTTCTTTTGGGTTTCACACCACCACTAAGGTGTGAAGAGGTTTCTTCAAGCCTTTCCTTTTAAAAGGCTTGAGTTGTCGGTGAGCTAGCCTTCACCCGTTAAAAAGGCTAGTGGGTTCTTGCTAAACCATTAAAAGCAAGTGGGTTCTTGCTAAACCACTTAAAAGCAAGCTGTAATAGGTCCTAGTGCTACCTCAAAGCCTAGTGGGTTTCTTGCTAAAACCATTGAAAAGCAAGCGGTAGGAATCTCTCAACGGTTGAGTTGGGAGCGGAGACGTAGGCCGGGTTTTGGCCGAACTCCGTTATCAATTTTGTGTGTCTTGCCTCTTTTTTTCCGCTGCACTATACTTTGATTTTTAAATTGTTAATCAATTTTTTAAAAGGCAATTCACCCCCCCTCTTGCCATCTTTTCCCCGTTTTTTCCGCCCAACAATTGGTATCAGAGGGAGAATTTGAATAAATCCTTAACCGGTTTCAAATTAAAGATCCTATTTTTTTGATGGCTTCTACCGCTTCTTCTTCTCAAAACCTCGAAGGTCATTCTTTGGATCGTGCTCCATTCTTTGATGGAGCCGATTATACTTTTTGGAAAACCCGCATGTCAACCTTTTTAAAAAGCATTGGTTATCCAATTTTTAAAATTGTTATGCAAGGATTTTCCCTCTCCTCTCCCGATGAGTCTAAATGGACCCCCGTAGACATTGCAAACTTCGAGCTTGATGGCAAAGCCATGAATGCTCTACATTGTGGGTTAGATCGTTATGTTTTTGATCATATTTCTTCTTGCACATCTTCTCATGATATTTGGAAGCTTTTAGAACTAACCTATGAAGGTACTAGCGAGGCTCCAAAGCAAGAACCCACTCAAAAGCAAGAACCCATTCAAAAGCTAGAACCCGATGCAAAATCCGTGCCCGTTTGCCCACCTCACAAGAAAAGGGCCAAGAAGAAGAAGAAGAAGGCTTCAAAGGCAACATGGAGTGACACCTCATCATCCTCCTCCTCCTCATCCTCGAGCGACAACAGTACGAAATGCCTAATGGCATGTCATGAGGTAACATCTTCCGACTCCTCATCCTCTTGTTCTTCAAATTCAAATTCTTTAAATCATTTATCCTATGAGGAACTCTCACACGCTAGAGACCAATTAGAGAAAGGCTTTCACGAGCTCTCTTCCAAATTTGTTTCTTTGAAAAAGAATTTCAAAAAACTCTCCTCCGAAAAAGAACAACTTCTCAAAGAGAAGGAGGAGTTGACCCTTAAAATCCAAAACCTCCCGGATATTGATTCCATGGAATCAACTATCAAAGACTTAAGGGAAACCTTATCCAAGTTCACCCAAGGTGAACAAAATTTGAACAATCTCCTAGGTTCCCAACGAATATCAAGAACCACCCAAGGGCTAGGATACACCAACCGAGTTTCCTCCTCCCATGCACCCACTGTTTTTGTAAGGGGGAGCTCTAGTTATAAATTTTGTAATTATTGCAAGAAGCGCGGGCACCTAATTTATGAATGCGATTGCAAAAATGCCCGTTATGGTATGCCTAAATCTATTTTTTATTCGGACGAATTTTATAGGAGAAGACCCGCTACAAGGCAAGTGTGGATTGAAAAATCCCTCTTAGCGAGTCTCTCCGGGCCTAAAATGGTCTCTTTTCAAAATCCCTCTCCCCGGTGATTTGTTGTATTTATTTAGGGGGAGTTAGGATCGTTTAAGCCCTTTTGATTTTCAATTTCAAATTTTTTCATTTCAAATCTTTGTTTCAAAACTCTCAATTTCAAATATTTCATTTGGTTTCAAATTTCAAAATTTCAATTGGTTTTTTGATTCAAAACTTTCAATTCAAACTGTTATTCAATTTTCAATTCATTCAATTTGTATTTACAATTTTCGTTTCAATTTCAAAAATTTCAATTGATTTAAAATCTCTTTTTGTTTTTCAAAGTTTCCCTCAATCAAGTTTTATGCCCCATTCTATTTTGATAATCACAAAGGGGGAGAAATTTCTTGATTGATTGGGGGAGAATCTTTTCTCTCATGCTTAGTATCTATTTTCAATTTTTCATTTAAAGCATGCCTTTCATTTAAGTTTTTACTTTGCTTAGATAAGTGATTGTGATCATCAAAATAGGGGGAGATTGTTGTACCCCACACTCTTTGATTTTCATGATCACAATCACTTTCATATGTGTTTAACATTGTTTTTAAGTGTTGTGGATGATAGGCAAAAGATTGCCAAAGGATTGGCCCAAGAATGGACAAGAAATGGACTGAAATTCAGTCCACCGGCCAACCGGTGGAACACCAGCGGCCAGCCGGTGGCACCTGCACTCAAAGGGAAGCTACTGCCTCCCCACCGGTCGACCGGTGGCTCTGTCACCGGTCGACCTGTGGCACCCAGCACAAATAGTGAGACCTACTGTCTTTCCACCGGCCAGCCGGTGGCTCCTCCACCGGTCGACCGGTGGGGCCTGGACCAACCTCCTTCTCAACATCCAAGGCACCGGCCAACCGGTGGCCCATCCACCGGTCAGCCGGTGGAGCCAAGTCTCGAAATCTCCCAATTTCCTCAAGCACCGGCCAGCCGGTGGGACTGTACCGGCCAGCCGGTGGAGCCAGTCAAACTAGCCGTTGGGCTGTTGACCAGCCTTCCCACTTGGCTCCCAACGGCTCTTTTAGCCTCTCCAACGGCTCCGAAGCCTCCCCAAGGGTTCCATGCCTATAAATAAAGGCCAAGGAAGCCCCGGACACCTACCGGAACTATACAGAAGCCCACGGACACCTTGTTGATCATTCGGTGTACCTCCGGTGCTTTCCTCCAAAGGAACCCCAAGTGCTCCAACAACTTCCACATCCAAGGAGCTCCTTCAAAGAAGCTTGGAAGCGGCCTTCAACATCTCCAATCAATCAAAGGCGCCCAAGTCTTCCTCCAATACGGTTTTTCTTGTATTTATTATTTTGAGCTTAAAATTGGGTTTGTGCCTACAAACCCCAACCCTTTTCTCATCCCCCTTTCTTTTGGGTTTCACACCACCACTAAGGTGTGAAGAGGTTTCTTCAAGCCTTTCCTTTTAAAAGGCTTGAGTTGTCGGTGAGCTAGCCTTCACCCGTTAAAAAGGCTAGTGGGTTCTTGCTAAACCATTAAAAGCAAGTGGGTTCTTGCTAAACCACTTAAAAGCAAGCTGTAATAGGTCCTAGTGCTACCTCAAAGCCTAGTGGGTTTCTTGCTAAAACCATTGAAAAGCAAGCGGTAGGAATCTCTCAACGGTTGAGTTGGGAGCGGAGACGTAGGCCGGGTTTTGGCCGAACTCCGTTATCAATTTTGTGTGTCTTGCCTCTTTTTTTCCGCTGCACTATACTTTGATTTTTAAATTGTTAATCAATTTTTTTAAAGGCAATTCACCCCCCCTCTTGCCATCTTTTCCCCATTTTTTCCACCCAACAGGGAGGTTGCGCAGGGCGTGGCCGGAGGAGGTGCAAAACCAGCGGGGCGCTGGTGGCCGGGACTGGTTGCAGGCCGCGGTGAGGTCGGGGGAGGATGGAGAGAGAGAGAGAGGTGAGGGGGGGTGGGGGCTACGGGGAGGTAGTATTAGGGTTAGGTTTATAATATATATATATATATATATATATATATGCTAATACCAATAATAATAATAATATATAAATAATGAAAAAGGAAATAATAATAATACTAATAATATGATAAATTAATTAAATAAATAAAATCAAATCTTAATAATAATAATAATACATTATAAAAATAGTAAAACTTTATAATAAAAATAATTATTATTATTATAACCAAAATATTTTAAATAATAAAACCACTTTAAAAAAAAGCTAACACACAAGTATATACATATATACACATATATATCTATATAGATCCATAGATATATATATATACATATATATACCTATATACAAACACATCGACATAGACACGATAACCATATATCTATATACTTATATAGACACATGTATATATATACATACATATAAAAATGTATAAACATATATAAAATAAAAATAACTACAATAATAATAACATAACTCAAATAGTAATAATAATAAAAAGTCAACGTAAAAACTTTAATATTTAAAATGTCGGGTGAACACATGGTCACCTGGGCCGAACGCACGATCACCGCTAGCGATGCGATGACCGCGCACCGGTGCGAAACCGCCAACGCAAATAATCTCCGAAAAATTTAAATCGGGACCAGAAAGAAGAACAATTACGGACATCCGCGGTCGGGGTGTGACAATGTTGAAGAATAAAATAGAAGATATGGAGTGATAATAATTTTAAAAAATATTTCATAACAATTATTTCTTTTGAACCCTTTGGATAAATAAGGATAGACAATTTATAGAGCTAAAGAAAATGGAAGGTGAATATATCACAGCCTACAAAGAAAACTTCACAGTATTGCAAGGTATGCCTTGGGTTTTGTTATAAAAAATGATATCAAAATAGATGGATTCATTAGTGTTTTAATTCACACCTTCAAAAGGCTCTAGACATTTGAGACATTCAGAGTTATGAATAAGTGGTTCAATGTGCTCTCAATTTATATATAGATATTTTATAATGGTCTCATGGTTATGGATATAAAAAATAAGAATGATGTTTCATGTTGGTGGGTAAAATGAAAAAGGAGGAAATAAGATCCAATCACCCATGTGCTGAAAATGTGGGAAGAAACGTTAGGGGAAATGACTCAAAGGGATGTCTAAATGCTTCAAGTGTAAGATAGAAGGCCATAAATCTATTGAATGTTAGAGAGACATGAATACGTATACCAACATATTATAAAAAAGAAGTAAACATCCTAATTTACCACCTACAGTTAAATTCTTCAACTATAGGGAGAAAGGGAATTATGAAATCCATGGCACTAAACCTCGAGTCCTTTAGGGTAATTAGCATTACCAGCCACCAGAAACAAAGGAGAAAGGGAAAGCCTATTCTGTCACTACTACTAAAGTGGATCAAGAATGAAAATTCATACAAGGTACACTTACTATTCACTCATGAATGGAAATAATTTTATTTGATTATAGTTCTACATATTCTTTTATATCCTAAAAGTTTCCTAGAAATATTGAATCGAATACCTAATACATTGAAGTAGATATATCCATAAAAATAGCTAGTGGTGTCATCATTCCAACCCAAGTGTTGGAATTTTCTCATGTTAATGTATGTGAGAATATTATTCTAGTGAATCTTATAATACTTTCCTTGGTGTAATTTTATTCTATACTGGGTATGGATTAGATATCATTATATAGAGCACACATCAACTTTCGGGAAAAGGAAATCTCTTTTCATTTCTGAATCAATCCATGATCCTTTAAAAATACAAGGAAGATCATGATTCTCCTTTAGAAAATACCTCAATGGTTTGGGTTTTGATATATTTTGAAGAAGCATACCTAGATCAAACAGTTTCATTAAAGGATTGTATCAACTTGGAGTAAATTCCTATTGTGAGGGAATACACTAATTTATTTTCTGATTAGTTACTTGGACATCCTCAAGATCATGAGGTATAGTTATCAATAGTACTTATACCTGGATCCAATCCTATCTCAAAATTCCCATATAGGATGGCCTCGATTGAAATGGAAGAGTAAAATAAGTAGCTACATGAGAATTTGGAAAAATGGTTAATATTCCCTAGTGAATTACCTTGGGATGTTTCAGTGCTCTTCATAAAGAAAATGGATGGATCAGTGTAGTTATATATCAATTATCGAGAGCTCAATAAGATCACTATAAAGAACAAGTATCCTCTTAAAAGTATTGATGACTTTTTTGATAAAATATTAAGATATTAGTACTTCTCATAGGAGGATCTTCATTCTAGATATCATCAATTGAAGGTGGATAAATAAGATATATAGAAGACCACCTTCCGTACAAGTTATGGGTACTATGAATTCATAGTGATTCCATTAGGACTTACTGATTCCCATGAAATCTTAATTAATTGATGAATAGAGTCTTTAGATACTACCCAAAAAAATTGGAAGTGTTTATTGATGATATTATAATTTACACTAAGAGAAAGGATGAACGTGACGAATATATAAAGATCATGTTGGAGACATTAAGGAAGGATAAATTGTACACCAAGTTCAGAAAGTGTGACTTTTAAATGTAGAAAGCCACATCCACGGTACATGAGATCCTATGTGATGGGATTTATGTGGATCCTTCAAAAAAAGGTAATTGAGGAATGGTCCAGACACACTAGCATCATAGAAATCCATAGTTTTCATGGATTAGCAGGGTACTACTAACATTTTTTAAGAAATTTATCATGATTTTCTATCTCACTAACTGTGTTAACATGGAAAGGGGTAATGTATGTCTAGATATAATAATGTGACGAAAGATTTAAGGATATCAAAAGAGGCTAATCACTATACCTATACTCACACTACGAAAAAGTGGATAAGGTTTTTTGATATATAGTGTTTTTTCAAAGAGAGTATTGGGTTTTTTACTAATTCATAATGATAAAGTGATAGCCTATTCCTCATGGTAGTTGATGATCAATGATCATAACTACCCGACACATGATCTGGAGTAGGTACTTGTCTTTTTTTCTTTGAAAATCTAGCATCACTACCTCTATTTTGTTAAGTGTTATATATATCATGATCAAAAGAGCTTGAAGTATATATTCAAACAAAATATTCTCAACATGCATCAAAGGATATGTATAGAGATAATAATGGACTATGATTACTCTATTTAATACCATCTGGGAAAGACAAAAAAGGTATATTATGCTCTTAGAAGAAAATAATTTGCCAATCAATCCATGTTGTAGATTGAGAAAGACCCTATATTTATGAATATGGAAATGATGGATTTGGAAATCATAATGGTAGGGAATGTATCAAAAAATTTCCAACTTATTTCCCAACCATCTATACAAGAGAAGATCAAGGAGGTAGAATGGTATTATCTAGATCTTTAAAAGAAGTTGAAATCAGTAATGTAATGGAAGCTACATGAGTTCCACATCGATGAAGATGGTTTCATATTATTTGAAACCAGGATTTATAATCCTTCATCACCTAATATAAGGAAGGAGCTATAGGATAATGCATATAGAACATATTTAATTATCCATCTTGGAAGTACTAAGATGTATTGTGATCTTTGATAACACTTCTAGTAGGACAACGTGAAGAAGGATATTGTGGAGTATATATAAAGGTTTTTGGTATGTTAAAAAGTCAAAGAAGAGGGGGAAAGTACAAATGCATGATGTAAACATTTACTATACAAACATGGATATGGGAGAATATCATTATGTAATTTGTCACTGGTCTACTAAAATCATCCAAAAGAAACAATTCCATATGGGTAGTAGTGGATCTACTCACCATGACCGCACACTTAATTTCTATTAGGGAAGATATTTCACTTGAAAAACATACTAAGATATATGTGAAGGAAGTTGTAAGGCGGCATGGGGTTCCACTTCTGATCATATCTGATCATGATCCAAGGTTCACATCTAAATTATAGAGAAGTATTCAACATGCTTCAAGTACTGAATTAAATTTTAGCATAACCTACCACCCAAGTAATAAAGTCCAATATTACAGGACTATTCAGACACTCGTGGATATATTGAGAGCCTTCTCAATGGTATCTAAAGGTGTATGGGATCAGCATCTCCCATTGGTTGAGTTCTCATATAATAATGGTTTCTGCTCAAGTATTTAGATGGATCCATGTGAAGCTATGTATGGGAAGAAATGTAGAAATCCAACTTGTTATGATGAAGTTAGATAACGAAAGATACATTGACCTGATCTTTTATAATAGATTACAGAGAAGGTTTAATCCATATAGAAAAATATAAAAGCATTATAGAGTTGGAAAAAGATTCATGATGACAACCATTGAAGTGACATGGAGTTCAGTGTTAGAGACAAAGTTTTCCTTCAAATATCACCAAGGAAGAGATTCATGTAATTTTTAAAGAAAGTGAATCATATCCCAAGGTATATTGGCCCCTATGAGAACCTTGATCTTATAGTAGTAGTGGCCTATCAATGTTAACTTCCACCAAATATGGATAAAGTTTATGATGTGTTGCATGTATCTGTCATAATAATGTACATACCTGACCCCTCACATGTACTAAATCCGGAGGTGGTACAATAGGGGAACGACCTCTTGTATGAGGAGAAGTTGGTGAAGATCTTGGGTTGTATAGATAAATTCATACGCAATAAGAAGACCCACCTTTTCAAAGTGTTGTGGAGGAACCATAAGTATGAATTTTCAATAGGGGAACCAGAGGAAGCAATGAAGGATGAATACCCTTGTCTTTTTTTATCTTAGTATGTAAAATGAAATTTTGAGGAAGAAATTTCAAAAGGAGGGAAGAATGTAATGGCCCAAATATTTATAAATGGAATGTTACCTTCTTATAAGTATGTCATAAACACATTAATAACATAGAGAACCCAATTAAAACATTATTCTCATTATTAAATAATGAAATTAGTGGTATTTATAAAAATTAAAGTACCTATACTGATGGAATAGTAACCATACCATTGGAATAGTAACATGACCATTAAGAATAGTAATCTGACCAATAAAATATTAACACCACCTATGAATTTATAAATAAAATTAACGAATCTTCTAAATGAAAATATGGTATATTTATATCAATATATATGTAGATAATTTTTTTAAAAATGATAAATTAAGTGTTTGTATTTTTATAAAACGTAAATGTTTATTTATAATTTTATAATTAGTATAATTATTTAAAAGAAAATTTATGTTCGTAAAATATATTCATAAGTTAATAATTTTTTTATTATAACTATAAGATAATTTTATGAGACCTTAATTATTTTTTTCAGTCTCACAAAATCGCTTATCATATTAAAATCAATATTTTTTTGAATAAATGATGATTTTAATTAAAAATAAAAATTTTCATATTTAGAAAATTATTTTAATATAATGGATTCCATTTTTTATATCTGAACATTGAAAAATGTCTAGGGATATTTTTTAGGATTTTTCTGAAATAGTTGAATTTTTTGTGAATAGTGAAATATGAAAATTTATGATATAATCTAAATACATGAATTTTTTAGTCATGAATAATGTATTGATGATTTAAAAACCATTATATTGAAATATCCTTCCCAAATTATGGTATTTATTCATGGTAATCAACACTATTGACATTCTTGAGGCAAAATAATAAACAAATGAGTAAAATCATCAAAAAACCCCTCTCCTCCCCTATAAATACCACCCCTCACCACCTCTTATCATCACGCCTTCTAAGCCTTATATATTTTCTGACCAATTCCTTTACTAAGACTATTACCCATTTCCAAGGGCTAATTTCCTCAATAAAATATCAAACCCTAGTTCCCTAAGGAGGTTCTCATGGAGAAAACATTCAAGAGGTAAAATTGTCAATTCTTCTCTTTTAATTTATTTTCTTTTCTTATCCTCTACTAAACTCCCATATAAAAATTGGAATGATAACTAAATTACCATATATATACTATAATTTTATTGTGTTATTTTAATATAAATCACCACATCTCTTCTCTTCTCCTTTTATTCTAAAAATGAAAACATCATCCATGATGTGTCAATTCACCACATTCATGGACGACGAGTTTTATTTTTCCATTATCCCCTTCAAGGTTGGTCATAAAACCATTATTGTGGTTAAATTACATTTTAATACACATATTATAACTTTTATAATGTGTTGTAACCAATATATAATCATGATATTAAATAAATTGATACTAGTTTTTTATGGTCATAAAAACCGCCAAAATATATTAAAACATTTTCATTAATGTGTTATCTTAAAAATAATCCTCATATAAAAAGTAAAATTATATTTGGGACCGTATAAAATTATATAAGTATATTAATACAATTTAATTACACTTATGGAGTCTTTCTTTCAATTGACAAAGAACTCCCATGTTTTTACTTAAGGGAACCAACCATTAACCATGAAATGAACACTTATGGAATGATGAAATTTAAATATATAACTCATAAAATTTAATATAAATAAACTTAATAAAATGATAATAAATAAATTAAATGTATAATAGGTTATTAATTATGTAAATAATGGATCTAATTTGATTATCCAGGACATTCAGTGCAAGTGCAGAACACATTCAGACATAAGGTAAAAGGATTCTCGAACCAAACTCCCTTTCTTTGGGTTAAACTTCTTTCATGATAAATTTTAGTTTGTATATTTCTTTAATTATACTTTAATACAATTTCATTTTTCTTCCCTATTATTTTCTAGAATATACATGTTTTATACTTATTTTATGACAAATATATAGATTTTTCAAAAGAACTCTTGTTTCCAAAACACATCTTAACTCCTCTTGAGATTGTGTCTTCTTCATTGAGGATTGATGATTCTTATACAAAGTATTTTTTCCCCTTTTTAATTTGGGAACCTCAAAGTTTATTCAAGAATGTATGATTTATTTAATTATCATAAAACTCATTCCTTTCAATGGGTTATTTTATGACTATTATTGTTATACATTCTATGTGGAAAGCATGATTACGTTAATGTAATGATGTTATGAGTGGTCCCAGAATTATACATCCCTCCAATGAATTGGGTAATGTGAAGTATCTAATGATATAATGTGTATTATGAGTGAACATGATGCTAGATTTTTTCACAATGAGTATGTAATGATTACGCACATATGTTATGTGTGAACATGATGCTAAATTTATTCACAACTATGTGTGGTATTTAACCACTATGATATGATGTTTCATTTTTATGAATTTCCACATTCCATGACTTTTTCAAATGTTTCCCTTAATTATTTTTATGATTATAATAAATATGTTCACCCACGCTATATTGATTCATGTCTCATATCCATCCTCTTACTGGGCTTTTATCTCACCCATTTCATTGATGCATATCCTCGAGTGATTGGATGTACTAAAGAGAACACAATATTTAGAAGGAAAAATAAGTAAGATTTAAAAAAATTCTTAAGTTTTATTATGTAAAAGTTATGTATGAGACTAATTTTTCTAGGACACTAAACCTTTTGATCATGGATTTGTATCTCTATTATATTTTTTATCTTAAAAATGATGTGATAGTTATGTAAGAAAATGTAGGGTTTCTATAGTTAGGAAATATTTATACCTAGTTTTTTTTAATTTCCTTGGTTGAAATTATTCTTCAATAATATCCATGCTCTATACTCTAACACATTTTTCAGTGAAACAAATTTATGTTGATCATAAACTATATACCTTAGTTAGTGGTGATTGTTCACTAAGTTGATTCAGATCCATCTATATTAGCAAAAAATTTATCACTTTAACTTTAGTTTTATATTGATTTTATTAATTATAAGTTCTTATTTCATTAATTCCTATTTTCCCATTACATATTCTATCAAGATTCTTCTAGATGAGGAATATAAATGGTTTTATCATTTTCAAGAATGAATTTTTAACATATCACTAAGATATTATTATCCTATACTACTTTATTTGGAAATCTAGAACACTTGATCCCCTCCCTGTAATCATAGAGAGTCTCTTAAAATGCATGCCTCATGCCATAAATCTTTTTATCTTATTGAGTTGGGAAATAATTATTGAATTAATTGTCTTTGATTATCATCCCAATCATGGATTTATCCAGGTTATAGGTGCTAAAACAACTCCTTGGATGATCCTCCCAGTTAGAAGGGTAATTAACTCCTTTTTACTTGTTCCTTATCCACTCCTCTAGGATTTAGTATTGAACACAAAAATGTGACTCCCTATATTCTCCGATTGGAATATTCATATGTAAGTCCATGAAACATTGGAAAAAAATATTAATATAGTGTTTAAATAGAAGTAATTTTTCATTTTAGACATAGAACTTTGATTATGGTAGTAATAAAAATGTTGCACAAATAGATATCAAAATGTTTTTTTGGTATTTCTATCCATTTCATCATGATTAGTGGTGAACAATGAGGGTTTCTCTATAGTTTAAAAAAATATCTCAATTTATAATTGTAAATTTATGTTTATTAACATCATAAAGGTTCTTTAAATTTCAATATTAATATATATCATTTGTTGATTAGATGCTCATTTCTTACAAGGTTAAAATTATGGGTTTTGTGGCACTAAATTGCCAAGAATGTTACCAAAAACCTCACAATATCTACTTTACAAATATTTATGGATGTTATACTATACATATAAATATCCATACGGTTATAAAAAATTTGTTCTAATCCTAATCTATAAAAATAACTAAACCCTAATTTGTTACCAACTAAGGTGACTCGAGTATCACTTATATAAATATTATATAAATTTAGATAAATATTCAATACAACTCACAATAATATATTCCTACGAAATATAAAGGTTTATTATATTTATTGAAAAGATATATAATCAACTTATTTCATGAAATATCATCAACATCTCCCATAAAGTTCCTCTCTCTTAGTATCCTTATTAAACATATCCTATTTAAAACTATTCATTATAACTATGGGAAACAGAAACATATGAAATGGTGAACATAGATTCTATGTAAGGGTAAATATGGGAGATGTCAATAAATGATCATAAGTGAGAAAAATAAAATAATAATGGTATAATAACACAATCAAAACATAATAAAACATACCCAACAAGTCATGTATTATAAATCAAAAGTCATGGAATAAAGTTTTTTCATAAAAAAAGACATTAATAATAAGAGTGAAAAATCATCAATCATTAAATGTGTGCCATGATAAAATATCATAAGCCTAAAAAAAATTATGTCATACTAATAAGCATAGAAATTCATTTCCTTAGTCATGGAAACCCTCCATGACCATCATAGTGGACAACGTACAATAATGGATTGGGTTCACTCCCAATTCCTATAAACATAGTGGATAGATTCCCATAGTGGATTGGGTTCACTCTCCATTCCCTTTGATATTATCTCATGAGGTATCAAGCTTCACCCAAGGAATTTGAAGGCTATAAATTTTTCGTCCCACCCATCACATAATGAAAAATATATATATATGTGTGCCATAAGATCATGAGAACATTCATTATTTAATCATAGCTTAATTAACCCATTAGAATGAAATGGGTTTCATAAAAACAACCTCAAAAATAAATATCATAAGCTATGAAAAGAAAAAGTGGATGGTATAATAATAAAATATCTCCAGTAAAGTATAACAACCCTTAAAGGATGTTGACATTGATAAAAAATAATTTTATAAAATAATAACAAATATTATTTGAAAAAATATAAGAAAATAATTTTCTTTATATAACTTTTAAAATATGAAAATATCCATAAAAATGAGAATAGTATTTTTTTGGTAAAACCATGTAAAATGTTAAATGTATCTTAAGGATGAAAAAAATACATAATAGTGGAAAAATATGTCCAATCCATTGACATTAAAAAACATACTTTTCAAAATTTTATAATGAAAATTTAAATGAAAAGTTTATAAAACAACAATAATATTTATTCAAAAAAAAATTGAAGATAATTTCAAATATATTAGAAAATTTTCTTTAATGATATTGAGGAAAATGATTCTTGAAGAACATGGAGAAATATGGTCATCTTTTATTAAAAAAATCTTCCAATATTTTTGAGTAAAAAAGATGAGAAGATGGAAAAAATACTTGAGAAACCTAGAAATTATTACAGAATAAGAAAATATATAGGGATATATAGATAAATAACATTCAATTTACCATAAAATAAATTGAAACTTAAACAAACCATATAAAAAGTGAGATTGCAACATAAACCCTTACTGCCATCGTAACCATTAAAAAACCTCATCAAAGAAATAAACTTATATGGATTTTTTAATCCACATAATATCTAATAAATTAATCATAAAATAAATTCATTACATACACAAAAAAAATAAGGAAGGTGGTGAATAAAGAACATATATTAATGTTGAGTAATTGAGATGAGGAAACTTGTACCTCAAGTCTTGAATTGATTCATACACACTCTAACCTATTTTATATTAAATTTAGAATTATTATAAATATATAAAAAACCATATTCATACTTATCTTACTATATATCATTTTTTTATAATTTCTAATCACCCATTTATTAACATTTTTTATTAAAATCAATATTTGAGTCTTAACTATTCTGTTTTACAAGCATGGTTCAGTTTTATAGTTTGGTATATTCACATTGGTCATGGTTCTATAATATTAATCATTTAATAAATATAATATATATTTATTTTATACACATTTATAACAATACATGTAAGTTAGTGGTTAAAAATGAATTATATCACTTTGTGAAGATGGTAGTTCGCACGTATGCATGAGCAATGATTTCATTTTTCAATGAATGGAAATAAAAGAAGGTAAATAATATTTTATCATTAAATAATCATAATTATGTTATAAATAATTTATATATTCATTAAATAAATCTATATAACTATCCTTGATAGGTGGTGATGAAAAATGAATTACATCGCTCCATGGATGTAGTAAAAAAATTGATTAAATTAAGTATACATATTTAATTACATCAATATGGTTATGTAATATTTGGAGGAGGCTTAAGAATAAACAAACCTGAAATGGTTAGATAAGAGAACATACATCTTCCTTGGATAATATCCTTTAAAAAACCATTAAGTATTCTCAGATTGGTATTTTGGGAATAAAAGAACCTATAGGTCATAGATAATTGTGTATAAAAGGTATATATGAAAATAATATATGATTTAAGGTGCTCAAGAGGTGTGTATAAGTGAGAAGAGAATATTCCCTTTTATAAGTGAGGGGATTTATACCCTTATAAATACCCTTAACATTAATATAATATAAAGTACTTTTCATGTGAAAGTGAAACAAAATGGAAAAAAAATTAATTTTTAGTATACTTTAAGGCCACAATACACTTATAAAATTATATTTAGACATGTTTTGGTTATAATATTATCCTTATATCTTATGTCAACCCCCTTTTAAACCTTTTTTACCCTTTACCATGGTAAAAATATTTATCATTGTAACTTTTTTATATAACAAAAAAAATTAAGATGAACTTATTACTAATATTAATTATTATGATTCCAAATATGGAATCCATTTTAAAAAGATTCAATTTCTATAGTTGGTAAAAAATAATTTTCAAATAAGTATGAGAAACACAAAAAAAGTAGTTTTTTTTAAACATATTTTAAGCAAAAAATGATTTTACACCAAAATCATGCATATAATTGATTTTCTTGGAACTTATTGGTTTGTTAATAAATAAAAAAGATTTATGTGACTTTAAAACCAATCTAAAATGAAATTTAACATAGTAATTACTTAATTAATGAAAAGGATAAAAACATAATTCATTTAAAAGAATAAAACATTGGTTTGATTTTAAAAATGTAAAATATAGATTTATAAATCTAGAATTATTATTTTCAAATGAATTATATAACTTCTAAAATATATATTTTGTATATGAATTTTTTTTATTACACTTTTATGTCATTATTATATCATCATAATGTCATAAAACTGATAGTATTTTTAAAATTGAAATTTTTTACTATTCTCCCTACAATAAACCAGTTTAAGAAAATAAAAATTTCAATATAAGATAATTTCAACATTAATAATTATAAAATTAAGTTTATTTCATCAAATTAAAATTGTAAAATTTTGTATTTTCTTTTAGTTAAAAATATTAAATATAAGGAAAAAATTATTTTAAAGAAAAATTACTTTTTTAAACTTCAAGCATTCTAAATCTTATTGAATATAAATTTATAATAAATAAAGAGTTAATTTATTAGTTCATACATTTATATATTTGAAAAGTGATCAATTTTTAAAAACAGAAAACACTTGAAAAATAATTCTTTGAAGAATACCCCTTTTATGTAATGAAGATTTAAATCATATCACATTAACTATTTATTTTATAATGATTAAATTTATTTTATTTAAAAAATAATACAATTTTATTATCATAATTGATTAATAATTTGTATTTATTAAATTTTTAATATCAAATATTGCTACTCATTTTAGTTCAGTGTATCATATGGATCAAACTATTAGATAAATTATTTAATTAAATTAAAAAATATATACTAAAATATTGGGGTTTCACAATGTCCATTGATAAAGAAATAAAGAGTGTGTATAAAACAATATTATAGAGTCTTATATTAGCCTAATTTACTTGAAATTGTTTTGATCATACATCATGTTCTCATTTATACTTTATTCATGATTACAAATGTAATCTTAATGTGTCATATATTATATCAGGGGAACTAATTGTATGTTATATAAATAGGACTACATGTTTATATTTTATGTATGATAAGAAACAGTCATTTAATCTTTATGACTATTATAATATGGATCATGTTGGATATTTTGGTGATCAAATTTTTACTTTTGTAGGTGTATTATTTATTGAAGGAAGATGCACTTCTTGGTACTCTAAGAAGGAGGATTCCATCACATTCAATATGATGTATGTTGATTAAATTTTTCAATCACAATGAAGAAAAAATTATGTGGATTAATTAACAACTTGAAAAGATGAGGTAGAATGTTTTATACCCATTGGATGTTGGATTTGACAATAAATATAAAATCAACTTGTTAATGAATCTAATGAAACATCCGAGATCAAAGCATATTGATATAAATTACCACCTCATTAAGGAAAGGGTGAGTGGTATAATATTTCAATAAAGTACATTTCAATAAAGTATAAATTTGTAGATATATTAATATATCCCATAATAAAGGATGTTTTATATCACTTGAGAGTGTTGTTCAGAAAGAATTTTCTCTAAAAATACTTGTAACTATTTATGTTTATTTTGTCATTTTAATTACTTTGAATTTGATTATAAAGGGATAGAATATAAAGGATACCGTCTAGAAATATAATAAAAATGATTTTTTATTTTTTAGGTATTTTTTAAGGGAGAGTTTTTGAGAAGAGAAAATAGGTTTTTTTTAGGGGAGGCCTGAGGAGTTGGGAAATAAAGTTTGGAGAAGAGATCGTGTGCTAATTCATATGTTACTGACAAATACAAAGGGGGTGATTAATGATAACTTGATTATTGGGGAGTTGATTATAATTAAAGATTTAATAATTCCCCGATGAATGGAATTGATAAAGCTATATATTAGAGTTTATCTATATTGAGATATGGTAAAAAAATACTAGTGGCATTTACACTGAGTGGTTGGAGAACTATTAAAAGTATCATTCTATTCAGTTGTGTACTATTTAGATAACTTCAAAATTTGAGGAATACTATGAATTTATTCTTAATGTAAATAATTTAGTATTTTGATTATATATTCATGATGTATTAATTAAAAATATGCTCATGTATATGTTGGTTACTCATTGGATATGAGTAAAGTTATAATGGAATAAAGATCTAATGAGGAAGATAAAACCATAGAGTGAAGGGTTGTGATAATAATTAAAAAGGTTGAGTCTAAAGTAATAATATAATCTAACATAGGTACCTCATTCCATTATCAAATTGGATATTTTTTTAAGTATATATGGTTGAGGAGTATGTTACTCTTATGTAGAAGATCCATTCTTTAAAAAAAAGAGTTGTTCCATTATGTTCTTTATAAGGAATTTTTAGGATCTGATTTCACACAAATATATTGTCCATGAATAATTGGTGAAGTAATAGTATAAAATTATAATATAGGAACACTATAATATTATGATACATTCCATAAATGAGAGTTCCATGCAATAATAACCATGGTTTTAAAGATTTAGCGAGGTCCCATTTCCCATTTTTCTGAAGTTATTATGCCATGATTCACTAGCTATGCCATGGTATTTAAAGCTACTGAAATTTGATGGTTTAATAGTTTTAATGATTATATAGCCATCATTACACAATATACTAAATCACTTAACAATTATATTCAAAGGTAATATAATATTTTTGGGATTTCATTTCCATATCTCTTGAATCTGGATGCCATGAAATGGTGAATGTTGTCATGATTCAATAATATGATGTTTATAAAAATTAGGATCCCTTTCTAGAAAAATGGGTCCAAAAAAGTGTTGAATATATAACATAACTTTACAAATATTTCTATACTCTTTTGGATTTGAATAAGGATAATAAAAAGGTTGAACACATGGTATAAATTGTAACGACCTAAACTTTTATAAATAAAATTCCACTTATGATTAAATTAAATGCCCTATTATGTAATATGGTAATAGAAAAAACATGAACTTCCATGGTAATATTATATATGATTTAAAAAAACACTAATCCTAAAAAAATTAATAATATATCCCTTGAATAGTGATCATATTAATATCATATATTTAGGGTTATGATAAATCCAATTGACACGGATAAAGGAAGTGATGGATTTGACTAGTAGAATAGTACCCTATAAATCCCATTTAAAAAATATTATAATGGAGATATAATCCCTATTATTTTCCATTTTAAAAGAATAAGACATGATCCAATAACTAAATCATGAGTGAAACTGTTTATGGTATAATTCTAAGCTCATAGAGACCACAACCCAAACAATGTTCGCTGAAACACATTAAGAAAATATCAATGTCACATACCTTACCCTCAACGTATTCTCTAGTTTAATATAGGGATATGTATCTCAAGCATAATAGTAAGAACATTTTATTTTATTTTCAATAAAAAAATTATTATATTTATTCCTTAAATATTTTACTTTTTAAATGATTAAATAAATGATTTTGATAAAATTATACTTTGATATGATAAAACACAATTTGTATTCTTGGGTAATATAAAATTTCAATTAAGATATTCCTTTTAATGAATTAAATAATGTTTCAAATAAATTATACTTTATTAAAATATTATTATAAAATATTATATATTAAATAAAAATGATAATATAATTCTATGAAGTGAAAAATTAATTTTTAGAAGGGTTAGAAAACTGTTATTGTCAAAAAATAAATATTTTTCAATAAATGGGGATTTAAATTTTAAATTTTAATTTCTCATATTTATATAATTATTTTGATAAAATAAATATTATTTTCATAATCAAAACATTGAAATTATCCAATATTGAACTTTTCACAATTTTCTGAGATAATCGAATTTCCAGGTAAAAATTAAATATAATATAAATAGAAGACATATATTATGACATCATAATGACCTAAAAGTAATGTAATATGTTCCATAAAAGGTATCCATGACCAAATATATTTTTAAAATTTAAAATAATGTGTTTTTGAGGTTGTTTTATTAATTTTACAAACCCTTCATGAATCCTCCAAAACCAATATTATGTTTTATGGTATTAAAATCAATTCATTGAAAACATGACTCACTTACACATCACCAAGGGTATTATTTTAATGTTATCAGTGCATGGAAAATAAAATAATTAAAACCACTAATATTTTTATGAAACCATGGTATGGTTTATGGTTTTTATTACTTTAGTGTATAGAGTCTAAATACTAAATATGGAAAATAATAAAGAACTTCCCTATACTTTCCTATATAATCCCAACCAAGATCCCATTTATCTTAACTCAAAAACCTTATATCTTGAAATTAATATTCCATTTTCTATATAGATCCCATTTATGTTTAATTTTGTTCCCACTTTTCTATATTTCCCTTATGTTATCATCGTATATCATGATTTGATATTCATGTTTATGATTCTCACCCCTTTAATGTCCCATTGAAATTCCTATTGACTAAAATGAAATGATTTCATCATGTTATCCTTTCTTCATTCACTTACTGGGATTTATAGCTCACCCCTTTCTTATGTATGTCCCCAGGTTATCCCATGTATTTTTAAAAGCTAAGGAATATTAGAAGAATATTAAGGATGTCTTCAATGTTGTTATTGTACCCATGTATCAAGTTGATGTGCTATGTAACTAATTACTAAATACACTAGGTTTCACAATACTATGGGATTGTTCTATTTGTATCTTTATTTATTAAATAATGAAATGAAATGTATTTAAGATAGGGGTTTTTATAGTTTATATCAAAGGAAATATCTTTTATTTTTTGGATTAGGATTCAAAAAATAGAGTGAAAGTTTTAATGATAGTACTAAACATAATAAAACGTCACTAAATTTTGGTAAAGTATAGTTTATGTGGTTTCCAATAAAATAAATACATATCTGCATACAAAAATTGGATGTGGATATGACACAGATGTTTCTATAGGTAATATCCTCGAAAACGCCATATTGAGATAGACATGATTAGGAAATAGTGCATGAAAATGGGCCCTTCTGCACACATGGTTTGACACTCTTAGGGGATATGATTTGGAAAATTACCAAGATCATTACAAATACTTATTATAGGAAAACAAATTCCCATAATATTTTTTGTTAGGAAATATATCATGGATAACTCAGATTGAATCCTTCAAATTCATGGGTTAAGAAATATGTGTTATTTATAAACTATCCCTTCAATATTCATAGGTTCCCTTTTATATTCGTAATAGTTTAAAAAATCTCATCCCTAAATCTATGAATTAAATAATTAAAAATAGAATAAAATAGTGAAATTTAGTCTTATCGTCTCTGGTTCTACACATTCTTTTGTATCTATAAAGTTTATTATAACTATTTAAACATGACTATAAATCATAGAAGTATAATTGTTGATGAAAACAGAAAATGTGGAAATTATGGAATCTCAAGTATATAACTCACCACCTATCAAAATGTGTGGTCTGAACTTCCCAGTGAACCTTATCATACTTCATTTATCAAAATTAAATGAAATTATAGGTATATATTGGATTTCATTATATAGAGCCAACATAAATTTCTGATATAAGGAAATAACCCTCTATATCATGAGTCACCCACTAATTCTATATAATTTCAAGGAAGAGGATGGATCTAATTTAGTACCAAAAGCACATGTATGGATATTATTTCATTTTATGAAATTGTATCTTTCTCTAATCTGTGAGACAAAGGAAAATATCATCCTTGAAGACATTCCAATTGTGATGGAATATGTTGATGTGTTTACCAATAAATTTTATGGTCTTCCTCCTACACAAGAGGTTGAATTCATAATCAATATTACACTTTTAGATTTTCTAATATCCAAAACTCCCTATTTAATAGTTGTTTTTAAACATAAGGAGATGATGAAAAAATTATAGGAAAATATGGATAAAGGGTTTATATTCCAAAGTGCTTCACTGTGGGGTTCAATAGTCCTCTTTATCGAGAATAAGGATTATTCAATGTACCTATACATTTATTATCATGATCTCAAAAATATCAATATAAATAAAAGATGTCCTATAACATAGATTGATGACTTATTCGATCAGCTTCATAGATCCCAGTATTTCTCTAAGATAGATCTTCAGTTGGGATATTATCAAGTAAAGTTAAAGAAGGAGGACATCCCAAATACTATGTTTTCCACTAGGTATAAGCACTATGAGTTCATAGTTATTCCATTCAAATCCACTGATGCTCTAGAAATTTTCATGTATTTGATGAATAGTCTTTATAGATTACCTTAACAAATTTCTGGTAGTATTTATTGATTATATTATTATCTACTCTAAAGGAAAGGAGGAATATGAGGAGTATTTGAATACTGTACAGATGACCTTAATGAAAAAAATATTTATGAAAAGTTTAGTAAATGTGAGTTCTCATTAGATCAAGTAACATTATTGGGGAATTTAATCATCAAAAAATGTTATTTGTGAATCCTTCAAAAATGGAGTTAATTGAAGGATTCCATTGACCAACCATTGTGATAAAAATTCATAGTTTCCTTATATTAGATAGATATTATAATTTATTTATGAGAAATTTATCAGGATTATCAAGCCCCTTAACCAAAATAACTTGTAAAGGAGTCATGTTTTTCTTGAAAGATGAATATAAACAAATTTTTTAGGATACAAAGAAGAGGCCAATCACTATACTTGTACTCACATTACCCACTAATGGGGAATTATTTATGATCTATAATTATGAATCCACAAAAGGATTGTGTTTCTATACTAATGAAAGATGAAAAATTTCCACCAGGTAAATATCTATGAGAAAAAAACCCAACTCGTGAACTATAATTGGTTATAGTGTTCTTCTCATTAAATATTTGGGTACATTATCTCTATGGAGAGAAGTGTGAAATATAAACATATTATAAAATAATAAAGTATATATTGACACAAAATGAGCTTAATATGCACAAACTAAGGTGGTTAGAGCTTATCAAATGTTATAATTTGTCAATCCATTACCCTCCTAAGATAGAAAACAAAGTGGGAGATACCATGAGTATAAAGGGTCCCGCAACACTATCCATGATGAGGATTGTAAGGGATATTGTATTTATTCCCTTTCAAAGGATGGGTATGGGGATAATAAAAGGTTATTAATCATAAAATTCCTAAATAATTTCTCAAACATCCATTTTTGATAGGATCAAGGAGGCTCAGATAGACTATGAGTTTCTACTAAAGAAGGTAGAAAATATATTGGAGTTTAAATTTTCTTGGGATGGAGTTATAAGTTTTGGAACCTAGATTTGTGTCCAATCAAAACTAGAACTAAGGAGGGAAATTATGGATGATACACATATCATATCCTTCTCTATTCATCCAAATGCACTAATATGTGTAGATATTTGAGACAAAATTTATTATGGTATAACATGAAGAGAGAGATTTCAAGGTTTATATATTGATGCATGGTATCTCAACAAGTCAAAGAAGAATGATATAAGTCTATGTGTATGAAGCATCCATTTCTTATACTAGTATATAAATGGGAAATATAACCATGGATTTTACTATAGGACTCTCTAGGAAACCTAAAGGTAATATAAACATATGGATGGTAGTTAATCACCTTACCAAGTTAACACATTTCATTTCTATCAAGGAATTTTTTTTTTCTTCACCAACCCACCAAGATATATATAATAGAAGTTTTAATACTACATATAGTTCCAATATCTATTTTATATAATCAAGATCCAAACTTTTCCTCAAGTTTTTTGAGAAGTATTTAGAAATAATTTAATATAGAATTGAGATTAATCACTACTTATCACCCTAAAATAGATGGTCTATCTGAAAAAACCATTCAAACTATAGAATATATACTGAGATCATGTTCAATATATTTCCAAGGATATTTTGAGTGTCTCCTTACCCTAGTGGAGTTATAATATAAAAAAATAATTATATAATTAAAATGGCACCTTCTAATGATCTATACAAAAAAATGTGTCAAACTCTACCATGTTGGGATGAAGTTGGAGGGTGGGTGATGGTGGGAACTTATCCCATGAGCTGATAAAAAGTTTCAAACCATTCATCATCATATGAAATTGACACAAATTTGAGAAAAAATAAATCCATACAATTTTCAATAAGACCTAATTTTTGAGGTTGGTGATAAATTGTTTCTTTATAAATATCCATGGAAAAAATTCATGAGTTTTGGGAAGTAGGTAAAGTTTATTCCTAAATACATTAGTCCATTTGAGTTCCTTGAACACATTGGAGCAGTATCCTATCAACTACCACTCTCACCTGACATATCTAAAACACATGATGTGTTCCATGTATCCCTCATGATAAAGTATATAATAGACCCCTCACATGTATTGAATATATAATTAGTATAATTGGAAAATGATATTTCACATATGGAGAAACCAGTGATGATCTTAAACTGTAGAGACAAAGTTCTATGTATCAAGACAACTCACCTGGTCAAAGTGTTGTGGTGGAACCATAGGTTTGAGTAAGATACATGGGAACCAGGATAGGTGATTAAATAGAATTAACCTCATATATTCTAGTGTATTAAATGAAAATTTTGATGGTGAAATTTATAATGGGGGAATAATGTAATGACTGAAACTTTTATAAATAAAATTCACTTTGTGATTGAATTAAATTACCTGCTATGTAATATGGTTATAGGAAACACATACACTTTCTTGGTTATATCCCATTATATTTAAAATATTTTTAATCACTATGACGGTTTATAATATATTCATTTAATAGTGATCATATGATTAGTATATATTAAGCATTATGATAAATCAAATTGACACAGATGAAAAATGTGATAGCCTCAACCAGTATGATCATACCCTATGAAGCTCATTTATGAAATCATATAATGGAGACCATCATTGATATTTTACCTTGAGAAAACCCAATTAATGATCTGAAAACTATAGAATAATAAAAGGTATTATTTAATAATTCCAATTTTATATATATCATAACCCAATCTATGTTCATCGAACCACCCCCAATAAAATATCAGTGTCACACAGATTACCCTTAGAGTATTCAATCTGTAATAAATGGATATCTATATCAAACATAATAGTAATAATATATATATTTTAATTTCAATAAAATAATTATTATATTTATTCCTTATTATTTTTACATTATAAATTATTAAATAAATTTTTTGGATAAAAATTATATTTTGATATTATAAAAAAACCAATTGTATTTTTTGGTAATATTTAATTTCAAAAAAGATATTCCTTTGTATAAATTCATGTGTTTTTGAAATAAATTATTTTTTATTAAAATATTATATATGAAATAAAAATGATAATATAATTTTATGATGTAAAATCGTAGTTTTTATAAGGGTCGAAAAACTGTTCTTGGAAAAAAACATAATTTTTTTCAATAAACAAGGATTTTAATTTAAAATTATAACTTCTAAAATTTATAGAATTATTTTCATAAAATAAATATTATTTTCATAAAATAAATATTATTTTTAAAATCATTATTTCAAAATAATACAATGGTTAACTTTTCATAATTTTCATAGATAGTCAAATTTTTCGGTAAAAATTAAACATGGTATAAATATATGGTATGTATTATGAAATCGTAATGTCCCAAAATTGATGTAAAATATTCCATAAAATGTATCCACAAACTAACCTATATTCCAAATTTAATATAATTTTTTTTGAGTTTATTTGATTAAATTTATAAACCCTTAATGAATCCTTCAAACCCTATATTTTATTTTAATGATTTAAAATCAATTCTTTGTAAACATGACTCACTTCCACATAAAAAAGGGTACTATTTTAATATTCTTGGTTAATTTACTTATAAAATAATTAAAACCAATACTATTTTGAAAAAAATATAGTCAAAACCCATGGTAATATATGTGGTTTTGATTACTTTATGGTATAGAGTCCAAAACCTAAATTTGGAAAATAATAAAGAACTCCCCTCTCTTTTCTTGTATAAATCTAACCGAAATCACATTTACCTTAACTAGAAAACCTTGGATCATAATATTACTCTTTATTTTCCTCTATCAATCCCTCCCAAGGTTCCTCCAAGCTCTCAACAAGCTCTTCCTATGATTTTGGAAACACCCTCTCAAGGTAAGGGATCCTCTTATTCTCTTATTTATCCAAGCACATTCTTTATATAATGCCTTTTCTATTATAATTACTATTTATGGGATATGATTTTTCATATCCCAATTTCTTAACATATGGTTTCCAATATATTAGATACCCATTATACTCTCATTAATCCCTCCCATGATTCATTATGTACTCATTATGTACCCTTGTTATGTTGTTGAAATTATCCTATGATTTTTCCATGATAAACTATTATTCTATCTCCCTTTTTCTCTTATGCATTTTAATTCTCAATTTTTCATGTAGAATTATGTTAATACATATGTATTATAATTCCATTATTATATAAAAGTGATGTGATACCCCTTTTACTCTCATGAATCCCTCCCATGATTCATTATGTATCCCCATTATGCCAGTGAAATTATCCTGTGAATTTTCCATGAAAAAACATTGATTTGTGAATACCATCACCATTTCCATTTAAGGGTATTCACCTAGAAATGTGTATCATTTATTTATTAGAAAATTTCATGTATGTATTCTACATTACTTAATAATTGGATTAATTTTGATGAAATATGATCCTATGTTGAATGATTTATGTGGCACACTTATACATGTACATGATATCAAAGTGATGGGTGTGCCCGAAATTATATAGAGCTCCAATGCATTGGGAAATGATTTAGTCACATTAGACATCGTGTATGGGATTATAGAGTAAACATTATCAATTATGGTACTTTTTCCACTATGATATGATGTCTTCATGGTTATCATTGACCTATGTTTATGATGTTATGTTTAATGTTGTTTCCAAATTCCCATGTTGCTTTTATGTTATCATCGTATATCATGCTTCGATATTATTACTTATGATTCTAATCCCTTTTATGTGACATTTAAATTCATATTGATTAACATGTAATTCTTTCATCATGTTATTATTTTTTTATTACCTTATCGGGATGTATATCTCAACCCTTTCTTATGTAAGTCCCTAGGTTATCTCGTGTAGTTTTAAAACCTATAAAAAATTAGAACTATGTTCACAATTATTTAAATATTTTCATTTTATCCATATATCAGGTTGATGTGATATGTACCTAATTTCCAAAGAAACTAGGCTTCATGATCTTTTGGGAATGTTTTATGTGTATCTTTATGTATTAAATCATGAAATAATGGGTATTGAAGACAAGGGTTATCGTATAATCTCTAGAGGCACTTGAGGTAATGAGAAATGAATATTTATCATCTATATAGAAGTATTTTTTCTTTCTTATAATTTGAAATAAAGAAAACCTTGTAGATCCTTTCCTTGTTATTATTGATAATAAAATATAAATGTGCATAATAAAATATTTATAGTTGTTTACCAAATATTATAATCTTGGTGAAAATAGATTTTGAACCATGTGTTCACCCTTATGTTGTGTGCATTCTTTCTTGTAACAATCATGACTCTATTCATCTTTATTTAGTGGAACATTGTTATACTGGTATCTTTTTTAATCAATATTTTAGTAATTCTAGGTGACTAGATACATAATTGATCATTAAATTACATTAGAACATAAACTCCATCATACAAAAAAATAAAATATATTATCCATTTCTTTATTATGCTTAAATAATATGTGAAATTCTATATTATTTCCTATGTAAATAAAAAAAGTAAAGGTTTGAGAATAGAATCTTAGTAAGGGTTACCATATAGTGGATGTTTGCATGACATAAATAATATGGTCGGAATAAATAGTCAAAGGATTCCATAAAAGTAATGAAAAACGAGTAAAAATATTCATAGATGAGATATCTAAGGAAATAAAATAATCACATGGATAAGAATAATAATTCTTATAATGATGGATTGTGTAACACTAGACACCATAACCATTCCATTAAAGCATCACATAAAAACATCATACATAGATGGGAAATAACACACTAAATACCAAAACAAAATTGTCTCATAAGACTAAAAATAAATAATGGTAAGTGATAAAATAATGGGAATATGTGTTGAAAATATTTGTCCAATAAAATGATTTGTATAAATTTTTATGTAAATACCCTTAAAATTGAATTGTGAGATATTGATTATTCATACCATATCGATTAAATGGTATATGATTAAGTCCATGTAATTGGTTTGGAAGATATTAAATACATATTCAATATAAATAATATAGACATGGAGGGAAAAAATAATGTCAAGGGAGAGATAAAGAGTGATAGATAATATGGCCATGAAGAATAAAAATCATCAAAGAGTACACTTACGAACAATGTATGGTATGAAGTATAAACCAAAAATAAAAATAAATATAAACTTAATAAATAAAAAATAAAAGAAAAAAAGTTATATTTTTAATACTTTATTGATAATACATAGAATAGAAGACTAATAATAGAGAAAAAAATTACATTTATAGAATGGATATTTAGAGGAGAAACACTTACCTTCATTCCTATATCATTTCAGATGCTCGTATAACCTCATGGGTAAAAAATTGTATTTAATAATAAATTTATTCATAACCCTTTTCATGTTTATTTCATTATTATTATTATTATAAATTAATTTAGTGTCATGTATAATTCATTTAGAGGAATAATTTTTCTTCTATTAGTTGTTTTTATCTTTTTTGGTTCATAGTTTCAAAGTCTATTGATGTAATGGTAATAGTAAAATATCACAATTAAATGGTTCCATAAGCAGCATAATTTTCAAATTATAGTTTTCATATCATCCTATAAATTATTGATTTCAATAGATCAATTTGTTGTAAAAAATTAGAGAATATTCCTTGGTAATCATTTTTTAGGTGGTTAAAATGACTATGGTTGATTACATTCAATATCATTTATAACATAGTTATTTTATCATTAAAGAATCATAAAAATGAAATTAATTAATTATTAATGTTATATTTAATCATTAAATCCAACTTTATGAACGTCCATTAATGGAATAGGTGAAATTTAAAACATCATCATTCACTTAGGTAGTGTAAAATAACTATAGGTGAATGATGTTTTTTAAAAAAAATAAAAGGGAAAACTAATAAATTATTATGTTTTAAAACAAAATATAATAAATAAACTATAATTTCATAGTTAATTTTAATTAATATATATATATATATTATAGAGGGGGTAATAGGATAATTCTAATAAAAGGCATGGATTTTGAAACTTATACTTCAATATAGTAACAACTTATGAAAAAGGGTTTGATGAAGAGGACTCATAAATATCTTATATATAAAGGGATAAAATAAAATTAATACCGTTGAAATATTTTTATGGAAGAAAATAAATATGGGTTTTAACAGATTATTATGATTAAATAATGTCAAAAAAATATGTGAAAGAGTGATTTGGGAACTCTCAGCTAGCTGTTTTCGTCACCACCTTTTGATTGAGTCTAAAGAATTTGGAAGGGAATAAATTGTCTATAATAGAGCCTTAGGGAAATTGATAGGAATTTTTATAGACATATTTTAGAAGATATTTTATAAATTAATGTATTTTTTATGTTAGGATAAAGATGTGGTTCATGGGTGTTTATATACCCAAGAGGTAAGGATATTTTATATTTAAGTATTTATTATTTTATTATTTAGGAAAAAATTTGAAAATGGTTGATTCTGTTGAATTTTATTATTCTATGATTAAAAGAGGGATTTTTTTCATGGAATTTTAACAAAGAAACAAAATTTATCTTGAAAATATTATAATCAATGTAAAGAATCAAAAATATATTTTTATTAGATTTAAATAAAACATAGGTTTTAAAAATTAACTTATATGTCTGTAAATTAATTATATTATTTTTAAATACATTTTATTAATCTAAAAATACATTTTAGGTCACAAAAATGATTTTATAAAATTTTATTTCATATTTATATCATTATAACATCATAAAACTTACGGTATTAATAAAAATTTTATTGTTCACATTTCTTTAAAAAATTGTTCATAAAAATCACCTAATATAATTTCAATGTAAAGATTTAAAAAAATGACATCAATTTTATAAAATAAAATTTAGTATTTATAAATTTAATTTTTAAATTAAATATTATAACACAATGGAGGATAATTTTATTGAGAAAAAATATTATTTATTTTCCTTTGAGTGATTGCATTTGTATTTATTATAATTTATTAATTATAAAATACATGATATGTGATATTTTTTATATTCTAAATATAATATTTCAAATAAAAATTATATCCTTAATTTTCAACATATTTATTACCTATAATAATACATTATAATGCAAACATATTTTCAATAATTATATTCCTACCATTTGGTCTCCATATGAGAATTAGCTGGAAGGGTGGAGCTCAATATCATTCCATGAGGAACAAAACATCCCTTACCTATCAACATGATCTTACATTCATTGGATTATTTAGGCTTAGGGGTTTCCCCCATGACATTTTCTTTTTTCATTTTTGGTTTCACTTCCCTCTCACAATCTCACCTCGGCTCTGGCTTCCTTTTTTTAGTAACCATCACTATTCATTTTCCTTCCTTTTCATTATATCACTGGACATGATTTCCAATCATGAACCTATGGTTTCATTTCTATTAAATTTATTTCAACTACACAGACACCAACCTAGAGTGTATTTTTTGATTCAAATCAACCCATATCCTATCAATAGTGATACCATTTAGTCATTTTGGTAAAAATTCTAGACCCAAGTGGCACTATTTTCCCTTATGTGACCCTATCACGTATGGTTAATGGGTGTATTATCCTTGGAAATTCTGTTAGATTTGGTTTCCTAGAACCAACTTTTTGTACTTTTATTACATTAATATTTGATGTATTAAATATTAAATTAAACATCTTATTATATATTGTTCATTTTTATGCATGACTTTAATGTAATAATATCCTAGATTATTTTTCATATTGATAAGGTTATAGTAGTTCCCTACTATGATGAGAACCTTGAAGTGATATGAAAATATTCTTAATATAGTTCCATGGTTGGATAACATAATATGATGGGACACATATTATATAGATCTTTATGTGCGAGTACTCATAAGAAGATGAGATTTATTCTTATTAAGTACGCACTTGGTAATCTCCAAGATGATAGATTATAAGAAAAGACCCGCCAGTATAAATTATGTATATTTTGGTGTCATATAATATTTCCATATGGGATCATGTGTGATGGTTTTTAGACCTTATGATTATCATTAATTCATGTTACAACTCGCTCACTTATATTTTCTGATGAAAATCATTACATCGTATGTTGGTGGGAAGTAGGGTATGTTGGGTGTGTTAATAATGACATGTTTTTAATAGATAAGTCAAGGAAGGATTTTTCCCATCCATTTTTATAGAAGTTGATATCTCGAACCCTTTATTGAAATAGAACCTTATCCCTAAATTACATAGTTATGGTGTAATTATGTGTTTATTTCAGATAGTCAAAGAATGATGTAACTAGCATATAGGTTGATCACACCGTCATACAATCCACTTGATGAGATATTATGATAAAGGGATTAAATTACACAGTGAGAGTTCGTATGTGGTTTCCATTGTTGAAACTTTAAGTTCTTTCTCATTGGTTCCCTAACCCATTACTAGACAGTAATCTTGGACTTTAGGCAAGACCACTTAATGCTAATGAGAAAGAATCCTAGAGGGTCGCACACTAATTATTTCTATTGGTCTTGATTGAATTCTATTTGAATTTAATTAATGAAATAAATATTATTCTCAAGAATGAGAAATAATTTTAATTTAATTTATATTTATCACAAAATTAAATAAATATTTATTCACTGGATTGTGAATAAATATTTATTTAATTATTATATTGAATATTTAAAAAATATTTATTTACTAGGTTGTGAATAAAATATTTATTTAAGAGAATAAAATATTTATTTTGGTGTTCAATAAATTTAAGAGGAGTTTTAATGAATGAAGACCATGTCTGGGGATAAAATAATTATTTACAAGATGGTAAATATTATTTATCCATTTTTACGCAAGTTAGCACACAAAAAAATAATAATACTATTATTATTACATGGCATTGAATTTCATTAATGGTTATAATTATATTTAATGGTTGTTATGAAATAAATTTTTTTTACTGATATTCCAACTATATAAATATAAATTTGTGTATATTGTGTAAAACATTCGAAACAAATTCCATGTTTAGGATTAGAGAATTGTTGTGCACAATGAATTCTCTATCAACTCATCATCCTCTATCCCTCTCAATAAAAAGAAACCCAAGAGAGAATTTCTTTAAGACTGTAGGATTTTGTGATCAAGAATGAACAATGCAAGACATTAAATTCACCATGCTATCACCCAGAGAACAAGTGGAATTTCTTGGAGACCGTTGGAGCACGTGTTAATCACCGCTAGTGGGATTCTACCCTTAGATCCTCACAAGTGAAATGAAGGAAATCTGGAAGGGCCTTTTTGGATGATCAATAATCATCAACAAAGAAATTTCTTATATCTAGGTATTTATTTATTAAGATATTAAATAAAATAATTATAAATTTGACGTGCAAGATCATCACCCTTGGTTTCAGGTAATGATTATTAAAAGAAATTTTAATATATCTCCCTCCATCACAATGCTTCTGTTGTGCCTGGAACTAACAATTGGTATCAGAGTAGGTAAGTTTAAATTTATAATTATTTATTTTATTGTTGATCTATGCGCAATTGTAGTCAAATTTTCATTTCATGTTATTTTTTCTTTTATTTTATTTTAATTAAAATGTTATTGACATATTAATCATGTTCATTCAGTGTTTAATTTTCATAGAGATTTAAGAAACAATGAAGAACAACTAAATATTCCATCAATAAGTTCCATAACTTTGGCCGATAAAGTTGGGTTACACGACGTGCGGTCGGAGCACACGTTGTATACCCATGTGCATTGTATCTAGATACGTCTGGAAAATTTAAAACACACAGTTTTTTTATTTCACAACACGTATTGATCAGACCAACTTGGCATGCGGAAAGTGGATACAGGGTGAGTAGTTGGCATGTACACACCATGTAGTCTAGCTGTGTTAACACTCCAAACCCCAAGCATGTGACTCAAATATAAGGAAACTGAGGTACATGGATTTTAGATAGATATACACGCCATGTAGTCTCCCATTAATGGAAAAAAATTAAAATTATAATAAATTTGAAAAATTACAGCACTAAAACCCTTATTTTATTGATTGGAACACCATTGTATGTTTGAAAATTTAATGATGGTTTTTTAGAATTTGAAATGCCAAAATAATTTACTATAATAAATATTTCATTAATGGTTTTGCTTTTTATTTTCCATGAATGTCGAATCGATGGGTATCTCCAATTAATTTTGGATTATAATTAAGAAGAAAGGGAATTAATTAATTTATTAATTAATTAATACAATCACGTTAATCTTAATAACGATGAACGATTAAATAAAAGAATGATATTCGTTTACGTTTTTTTGTATTTGTTGCATGTATGACCAATTATGAGCTTGACCAAGACCTATGTATGTGTTGAAATTTATTTAATTAAATTTATTTCATGGTTTTAAAATTATTTAATATTAAATTAAAATATGGTTTTCAAGTCATCCCTCACTAATTATTATGTAGGACCTACATATCCAAGGATATTTACGTAATTCCCTTTAACTAATCTTTTGGTTCCCCTTAACTACGTGTGATTAATAAATATTTTTAATTAATGGAGAATCATAAGGCTCATGTAGACGGTTCCACACAAAACTATAAGGAAACCAACTCAATGATACATAGGTGAATATGTGGAATATTGTAGCACATACCAAGTCTGGCATAAGGAGTTATTTCCCCTAGGGCATAGGTTGATTTATTGTTCTCTCATTAAATAAACCATTATATAAGATCATGATCGGGTCATTTAATTAATTATTTATTATGTATCAAATTTATTAAAATTATATTTATTGATTAAAGACTGAGATCACATAAAATAATATATATGAAAAGATGGAATTTAAATAAAAATGATTATGTGTAAATGTTTTAGCCAACATGGATGATTAATAAAGTAAACATCCACCTAAATATTAACAATAAATATAAAGGATAAAACAAGATAAAAATTTATGCATAATAAAATAAAATCCCTCAATCTAATATTAAGTCAGACTAATCCTTATGTTACTTGATTAGGAACAAAACTCAATAGAACTATGTGTTTGACCACCCCATTTTGGGACACTTACTTTTATAAGTGGAGTTCTTATGAAGGTTTTAGGATGAATTAACCTTTTTACATCAAGAGGAGTATCCCTTTCTAGACTTGATGTAATTTGGAGGCATGTTTTGAGGGGAAAAAAAGTTATGATTTTTGGATTTGGGAGTCCACTCAACAGATCAAAGAGATGCAAATCTTCAGTTGGCAAAGACTTTCCTGCCTAAATACCTTCAATAATAGATTGATCAACCCCTGTTGGGGTTATGCATAGGGTAATATGGATCATTTCACTAGAATGTACTAGAAACTAGACATTCCATGTTCAACAGTGAGGTCTATTGGGACATGATATAATAGTGGGAGATTTAATAAAATAAATTAATTTATTATATCTCAAAATATTTGTAGTCAATAAAAGTAATAACAATATTCTCATTTAATTTTAGAATAAAATGAAAAGATATTCATCCACACTATCCCTACAATCCATATTGGATAAAGGTCACCTTGAAAATATCAATGGATGTATATAGCATGCTTGATCACCTCCATGGTCTTTACTGTGAGTGAGATATGCATGAACGGTTTGAGGTTTACAAGGAACTCTTTCATATTAAGATTGGAGAGGGTTCCCCAACTGGGCCTCACGTAGTGAATTTCATTGGCTACACTGAGCGCATAGGTAATCTAGGGTTCAAACTCCTGAAAGAATTGGGCACTGATCTCATTCTAGCATCACTTCCTCAAAGCTTCTTATCACACCCTGACCGACACATCCTTGTAATTTAACTATTTTGGATCTCTTTTTTTGGGGTTGTAGATTTAGCTGGTTTTTTTTAGAGATTTGGTTTCATACACGGGTGTGTGACCGTGCGTAGTGCCCAAATTAAATAACAAAACGTTTAATTATTAAATTAATTATTACATAGGCATGCAAATAGGCGTGCGACCATGCACGCGCCCACGCAGGTGACTGCACAGGCGACCGTGCACGTGACCGCACAGGTGACCGTGCGCGGTGTCCAACCTAAATTAATAATGATGTTATTATTTTCGTTGGTTTTATTATTTTAGTATTATTATTAGTATTATTATTATTATCATTATTTTTTATATATATTTATTATTAACCTAGATTGGTTTTACATTTTTTTAATTCCTTTATTCCGTTATTTTCTTTTTTTTTTCCTCTTCTTATTTCTCCCTCTCTCTGCGCTTCTCCCCTCCCCACATAGATTCCCTTTCCCCCTTCTGCAAACCCTAGCGCACTGCC
Source organism: Viscum album (assembly GCA_963277665.1). Lineage (NCBI taxonomy): Eukaryota > Viridiplantae > Streptophyta > Magnoliopsida > Santalales > Viscaceae > Viscum > Viscum album. Next base: position 476,264,461 of record OY728164.1, on the reverse strand, counting down.
GAACCTCCTCCCGCTCGGCCGCCCTTCTTTCCCGGCCTCCACCGCTGCGACCCCCTCTTTCCCGGCCTCATCCCACGTGACCCCCTCTTTCTCGGCCTCATCCCATGCGGCCTCTTCCAGTTCATCCATCTCCGGCATGGCCTCCACCGGTGCGGCCTCCTCTGACAACCCCTCTCCTTTCACCGCCAGTGGAAATCTCCCCAGTAAGTCTCCTCCGTTAAGGTATTGGTTTTTCCGGGTTAGGATTTTGGGATTTCCTTGTTTCGATTTTGATTATAAATGGTTTAATGATTTAATTTTAGGGTTTATTTGAGTGGTTTTAAGTGCGATTGAGGTGCGGTGGACTTTTCACACCAAATTGGTGAAGTTGGCCTACATCGAGGTTGGAGGTCCCTCATAAAATTATTGTTGATAAATTGATTCTTGAATTTAATTAATTTATCATGTTTATTAACTTTTTTGTTTCATGCGAATTCAATTTTACAAGAGGTTTAGTATATTTTTTTGATGTGTTTATGAGTTTAGTGGTATTTTTAGATGATATGAGTATTTGTTGCTATGAAAACCCATGTTGAACTGTTTAATAGTGCTTTATAAATTGTGTAGTTAATTTGTTAGTATGTGCAAAGGGTGTAGTTGATGTTTTATTGTAGCGTATGTGTGCGTGTAGTAATAAAATAATTTTTGATTAAGCCTTTTTCATTTTGAGTCATTCAATGCATTTTGAAAACTTTTTAATAAATTTCCCAGCGGTTTGTTTAATCAAGAAAATGGTCGTTTTAATTATGTAGTTGGTTATTTTAATTGTGTGGGTGATGCAGATGGAGTTTTTAATGGTTTTTATTGTTCTTTATTTTTCAAAATGGAATTGGGGTTTGTGTGTGTCTTTTTTTGCATTCCTCAATATGTATTGTAAATTATTTTAAATTATGTAAGGTATGTTTTAATGTCTATTTTTTTAAATTTGGTTTCAATGTGGCTTCCCAACTTGAAGTTGAGTGTGTCATTGGCGTGAGCCCTTGATTTGTTATTTTGAAATGTTTTATAGATTTTTTATGTGTTTGAATTGTTTTATTAAATTATATGTGTGGTGTGTTGGACTTCGCTGTGATGGTTTTGGGTCGCGGGTATTGAGGATCCCTGCATGTACATGCATATGGTAAGGCATGTATATAAATATTCTCTCATTGTGCATATTCCCTCATGGAGTAGGAAAAATGTGCAATGCATCTAGGGGTGTATATATATATGTATACATGCATGTGCGTGTATGTGCCAAGGATCGGTTCGGGTGGTCATCGACAAACAATGACATTTTTGAGGTAGGTCTTCTATGCCTATGCCTTTAGTTTGAATTTCATAATTTATTTCTTTCTTTGAAAATATGTTATATATATATATATATATATGTTATGTTTACATGCTATGAAATCTGGGTGCATTCGCTAATAATGGTTATGCATTTGTTTTGAAAGAAAAATGTAATGTATTACTAATTCCCATTTGGACTCTCATAAATTAATTGCATCATTTTAAGAAATATTTCATGATTGTTTTTTTATATGTAACATGTAGATTGTTTAATTGGTATTTTAAAAGGTTTTCCAAAGAGTTTAGATGATTATATGTTCAAAAATGAAAATTGTTATTTGTAGAATAATAAAGCATGTTTGGCCCCTTGAAATGGTTTGTAAAATTGGAAAACCCCTCTTAAGGAAAACCCCCTTGGTTTTAGAAAATGACTTATATGTTGAGTGTATTAATATGTGCCTAATGTTTAGGCTTATGTATTATGTAATGTAAAATAGGGGAATGCACTTAAGAAGGGAGAATGGTGGTGAGCGGTTTAGTGAGTTTTTAGGATAAAGAAAGTGTGATGTTAATTTATTTTATCTTGATAAAAACTCTCCACCTTTTTGGAATAGAGCACATGGGAAACCCTGGGTATCTAGGTGGGCGGACTAGGACTAGTACGCTAGATGACACGGCAGGGTTTCATCCTGGTTCAGTCTAGTAGGATTGACGCAACAACACTAACTAAACATGTGATTATGTTGGGTATCACTAGGTTATGGATGTTTTGCCCTGTATAGTGGCTCGTACACGAGAACAGATAATTTTTATGGTTACGTTTCACCAAGGTACGAGGTATCTAGGGTCCCACTTCTCCTAGTTACCTTTAGGGACTGCCCATGGTGCTCATTTGTGACATGTTACTTGTGGTGTAATTTACATTTTAATTTTTTCATATCTAATGATTCATTTGTGAAAAACCACATTTTATTATAAACTTCTCTCTTTTCATTTCAAAAGGTTAATGCATGCTTGATTCCATTTTTTTCCATTATATTGGAAATGAAATGTTTTCCTTAAAAGTAAAACCTGTTACTTAAATTTTTAATGGAGTGGAAAAATTATTTTAATAGGCCTTATTTTCAAACTTACATGATTGGGTTTCTTATTAAAGGTAGGGGCATGAGATGTTGTTGAATTTTTTTTTCTGGCTTTCCTACTGAGCACCTCGGTGCTCATGCTTACTTTACTTTCAGTTTCAGGTTTTAGACTTGGGTTTCTTTCGACCAAGTGTGGTTCAATGTCGGTGGTGACCCATGGGGTAACTTTGAGTTATGTCTAGTTGATTGTCTCTAATTTTATTTTCCATTGTAATTGTTTACCTGTCTTATTGTGTTCATTTCTGTTTATTTGTATTTTATTTTTTATGGGCTAAATCGTTCCCAACTGCTTGTTTTGATGCCCGGTACTGGTTGCCATCCTGTGGGGATCGGGAACACCCTTTGTGTCATGCCGCGGACCGATTCGGGCACTGGGTTGGATGGAGACCCAGCTTGGTTCATGACAAAATGGTATTAGAGGAGGTTTTGTTCTTATTATTTGGGGTGTCAGGTTGATCGGAGATAGTATTTTCGGTACCCGAGTGGTAGGTGCGGGGTGAGCGTCTCGAACTCTTACTCGTTCCGACCCTCGAGTAACCAGGGGTAGTTTGGGATTTAAGTTCTTGACTTTGGTCTGTGTGGATGGGGGATGGCAGTAGGAGTAAACTGGTACTATGTGCGGTCTCACATGGAGTAGCGACCCATGTGATGCCCGAGAGTACGGTTCGATACTCCTAGTGGTTGGCACTTTCCTAGGGCACGGTCTGCTAAACCATGTAGCTGGGTTAGACACGACCACTAGTCCTCCGCCCAAGTTCTTTAATGTTTGTGATGTCTTCAGTTTTGGGATTGGTGCGAAATTGTTTTCCTTTTAAAAGGGAAGAGGACTTTGGTGCTTCTCTTATTTTATTTTGGTGTGTAGTTGGCATGATATTTGGGGTGCATTTCTCTTGGACCTTGTTTTTGGAAATTTGGCATTTGATTTGTCGAAGTCGAATTTCTAAAAGAACATCTTGGGTTATCTGAAATTGAAGTGGGTTGTTTTAGAAATGGAAAGCATTTTGAAAATTTGTCTTGAATATTTAAAATGATTTTTTAAAAAAAAAGAGTATTTTTGGAATATTGAGAATGTTTTATTTTTGAAAGCGGAAGAACCTTGCTTTGTCCAGTGGTATTCCTATGTATGCTAGTGTTTTCACGTGGAAGTGATTAATTCATAATTTTTGGATTGTGTGGATGGGTGCCTGGGTGGCACGGAAATGAAAATCTACAAGGCATCCAGGAATATCAGTACTGAGTGACTGATTTTAAAAGTTGCATCTTGTTTCCAGAAAAGTGGTTTTTACTCAAAAAGGGGTTTTTGTGCTTAAATGGTTTTGGAATTGGAAAATGGTTTTGATTCCGAAGTGAAAGTGATGGGTTCAAAAGAGTTGTTGGGTTTTATTGTATTGTGCTTTATTTTTCAAGCGGGTATTTTTATTTAAGGATGAATTGATGTTTTAAATTGAAATTGTTTGATTTGTGTCTGATGTATGGATGTTTGATTTGTAATGTGTTTGGTTTTTTGGAAGGTTGTTATGTGTTTCTTGTTTGGGATATGCCTCCTAGAAATGTCTCATGGGTTTCCAGCAAGTCTTTTAGTTCTTGGCTTATCCTTGACTCCCAGTGGAGTGGCGGAGTTGGGTTCTGCTCGGTGGTGTCGATTGTTCGTAGACATTGAGGTTAGTTTGATATCGTTGAATGCTTTGGGGAAGTTGTAAGTTTACAGTTTTTGAGGAACTCCAAAAGTCACATGGGTGTATGTTGTCTCGTGTACGTCTGGAGGAGCAGGACTAAATCAGTGAATGGTGATCGTTCTGTTTTTGTTGCGAAAGGGGATGTACTGAGTGATCCTCGAGACTAGCCTCATTCTTCAGTTGTACCTAAGGAAGTGAAGGTGAAGGAAAGTGGTCGATCTCATAGGTGCTTGACCAGTCAACAGAGGGTGAAAGAGGTGTGTTGAATTTTCTAATGATCTAGTTTCTTATTCCCCAGAGGTTGTGTGGAATGATCAGTTTAAAGCTCGTAATAGTTGTTTGTACTGTTCATACGGTGGTAATTGAATGTTCCTCATCCAATGAAAAGTGTGAAATAAGAGGACTTGTTCTTGGAGTGCTCCTTCTGCCAGTTTTCATAGCGCGTTTGACAGACCACTCAATATCCTACCTCTAGTGTGGTCAGTCAGACACCCGAAGTCGTTCGCTGCAATTATTAGTTGGTATGTTGACGGAGTGTCCGCTTGGAGGATGAGGAGTAGTATGCATGTTGTTTTTCCATCAGAGGAAGTTCCAGTCAGAGGTATTCGGCTTATGACTACGTGGTGGTAGACGCTTCAGACATTAGGGCCCCAGCCATAGGTCTCAGGGTGAAGCTTGCATGCAGTCAAAACTCATCGGATGTGGGATGAGCTTGGTCCGACTTAAGTCTATAGTGTCGGGATGGGAATAATTTAAATTCCCTTATTACGGTATCGCCTCTGAAGGATTATTTTTTTTGTTCTGATGGGTATGAAGGCCATGTATCCATGTTGCAGTCTTAGTTGTGGGAGTTCCTTATGGGCCTTAAAGAGGTTCAGAAAATCCATATTCTTGTAAATCCGACGAGCATGCTTTGTGAACACTCTTATGGTCGGTTATGGATCAGAATTGTACTCATTTTGGGGATGCTCTCATCTTGTAAAATTGATGTGCGCCTCTCCAGTTTTCCGCTAAGTTTAGGAGTTTTTGCTATCAACACCATCTTATGTGGTTGAGTGTGGTCCACTATGGGAATTTTCTTTGAACGTCAAACTGTGTTGGTGGGTTCGCGTTGAAGGGTTCAATCAGTATTGCTTAAAATAAACTGGGAATTCCCGAACAGGTTTCGTGCTGTTAGGAAATTTTAAAATGGTGGGGAGACCCTGTGCAGGTCTCGCTGATGTCCCCTCTTGTATTGGTTAAACATAGGGGAATTTGAGGGTCAATCTAGTGTTAAAGGTTGTATGAGTTGTGAGTTGTCTTGGTTTGGAGAACCAATGTTTGACAAGAATCCTAATATGGTGGGGAGACCACAATATGAAGAACTTGTGGAAAAAAAGACTTTGTTTCCTAAGTGCGCTTGGCGGAGCAACCCCTTACTTATGCTCCGCCCGACCTCGACCATGATAATTTGTTAGCTCAGATAGTGGGTTGTTAGACATTTGTTCTTGGAGATCTTAAGCTTCCATGGTAATCCCTAAGTTAGGGGTCAGGGTGTTCCATGTTGTAGTTGTGTTTCGAGGTGAATCCCTTATTGTTGGTCTTTTTCTTGGCGATTCTGGTTTTGAGATATTTGGAGTTTTAGGACATGGGTGTTTTGAATGCCCGATCTTCACGTGATTGAGTTTCTTTTCAGGTATCTTCGCAGTCTTGCTTGGAATCTTGGCTTGGTCAAGTATTTTGGTCCTTTCTGAGGGCATAAAGTTTCATGGTGGGGAGAATTGCCACACCCTGACCGACACATCCTTGTAATTTAACTATTTTAGATCTCTTTTTTTGGAATGTAGATTTAGCTGGTTTTTTTAGAGATTTGGGCTCATAGAGGGGTGCGTGACCGTGTGTAGTGCCCAAATTAAATAACAAAACGTTTTTTATTAAATTAATTATTACATAGGCGTGTAACTAGGCACGTGACCGCACACGCGCCCGCGCAGGCGACTGCACAGGCAACCGTTCACGCGACCGAACACGCGACCGTGCGCGGTGTCTAACCTAAATTAATAATGATGTTATTATTTTTGTTGGTTTTATTATTTTAGTATTATTATTAGTATTATTATTATTATCTTTTTTATATATATATTTATTATTAACCCAGATTGGTTTTACATTTTTTTAATTCCTTTATTCCATTATTTTCCATTTTTTTCACTTGTTTTTTTTCCTCTTCTTATTTCTCCCTCTCTAAGCTTCTCCCCTCCCCGCACGGATTCCCTTTCCCCCTTCTCCAAACCCTAGCGCACTGCCGGACCACCTCCCACTCGGCCGTCCTTCTTGCCCGGCCTCTACCGGTGTGACCCCCTCTTTCTCGGCCTCATCCCGCATGACCCCCACTTTCCCGACCTTATCCTGCGCAGCCTCCTCCCGTTCATCCTTCTCCGACACGGCCTCCACCGGTGCAGCCTCCTCCGACAACCCCTCTCCTTTCACTGCCGATGTAAATCACCCTGGTAAGTCTCCTCCGTTAGGATATTGGTTTTTCCAGGTTAGGGTTTTGGGATTTCCTTATTTCGATTTTGATTATAAACTGTATAATGAATTAATTTTAGGGTTTATTTGAGTGGTTTTAATTGAGAGACTTTGCGCACCAAATTGGTGAATTTGGCCTATATCGAGGTTGGCGGTCCCTCATAAAATTAGTGTTGATAAATTGATTTGTGAATTTAATTAATTTAGCATGTTTATTAACTTTTTTGTTTGATGCAAATTCAATTTTACTTGAGTTTTAGTATATTTTTTTGATGTGTTTATGAGTTTAGTGGTGTGTTTAGATGATATGAGTATTTGTTACTATGAAAACCCATGTTGAACTGTTTAATAGTGCTTTATAAATTGTGCAGTTAATTTTTTAGTATGTGCAAAGGGTGCAGTTGATGTTTTAGTTTAGATTATATGTTCGTGTAGTCATAAAATAATTTTTGATGAAGCCTTTTTCATTTTGAGTCATTCGATGCATTTTGAAAACTATTTAATAAATTTACCAGTGGTTTGTTTAATCAAGAAAATGGTCATTTTAATTATGAAGTTGGTTATTTTAATTATGTGGGTGATGTATATGGGGTTTTCAAAGGTTTTTATTGTGCATCATTTTTCAAAATGGAATTGGGGTTTGTGTGTGTCTTGTTGTGTATTCCTCAATATGTATTGTAAATTATTTTAAATTATGTAGGGTATGTATTAATGTCTATTTATTGTAAATTTGGTTTCAAAGTGGCTTCCCTAATTGAATTTAAGTGTGTCATTGGCGCGAGCCCTTGATGTGTTATTTTGAAATGTTTTATAGATTTTTTTAAGTGTTTGAATTGTTTTATTAAATTATATGTGTAGTGTGTTGGAATTCACTGCGATGGTTTTGGTTTGCGGGTATTGAGGATCCCTACATGTATATGCATATGGTAAGGCATGTATATAGATATTCTCTCATTGTGCATATTCCCTCATGGCGCAGGGAATATGTGAAATGCATCTAGGGCTGTATATATATATGTATACATGCATGTGCGTGTATGTGCCAAGGATCGGTTCAGGTGGTCGTTGACAAACAACAGCATGTTTGAGGTAGGTCTCCTATGCCTATGCCTTTAGTTTGAATTTCATAATTGATTTCTTTCTTTGAAAATATGTTTTATTTATATATATTCTATGTTTTCATGCTATGAAATCTGGGTGCATTCGCTAATAATGGTTATGCATTTGTTCTGAAAAAAAAATGTAATGTATTACTAATTCCCATTTGGACTCTCATAAATGAATTGCATAATTTTAGGAAAGAGTTCATGATTTTTTTTATGTAACATGTAGATTGTTTAATTGGTAATTTAAAATTTTTTCAATTATTTTAGATGATTATATGTTCAAAAATGAAAACTGTTATTTTTAAAACAATAAATCATGTTTGGCCCCTTGAAATGGTTTGTAAAATTGGAAAACCCCTCTTAAGGCAAACCCCCTTGGTTTTAGAAAATGACTTGTATATTGAGTGTATGAATATGTTCCTAATTTTGAGGCTTATGCATTATGTAATGTGAAAGAGGGGAATGTGCTTAAGGAGGGAGAACGGTGGTGAGAGGTTTAGTGAGTTTTTAAGATAAAGAAAGTGTGATGTTCATTTCTTTTCTTTTGATAAAAACTCTCCACCTTTTTGGAATAGAGCACATGGGAAACCCCAGGTATCTAGGTGGGTGGACTAGGACTAGTACTCTAGATGACACGGCAGTGTTTTGTCCCAGTTTATTCTAGCAAGATTTACGCAACAACACTAACTAAACATGTGATGATGTTGGGTACCACTAGGTTATGGATGTGTTTCCCTGTCTAGTGGCTCGTGCACGAGAACGAATAATTTTTCTGGTTATGTTTCACTGAGGTACGAGGTCTCTAGGGTCCCACTTCTGCTAGTTACCTTTAGGTACTGCCCATGGTGCTTGTTTGTGACATGTTACTTATGGTGTGATTCCCTTTTTAATTGTTTCATATCTAATGCATCATTTGTGAAAACCCACATTTTATTAAAAACTGCTCTCTTTTCATTTCAAAAGGTTAATGCATTCTTGATTCCATTTTTTCCATTATATTGGAAATGAAATGTTTTCCTTAAAAGTGAAACATGTTACTTAAATTTTTAATGGAGTGGAAAACATTATTTTAATAGGTCTTGTTTTCAAACTTGCATGATTGGATTTCTTATTAAAGGCAGGGGCATGAGACGTTGTTGAATTTTTTTTCTGGCTTTCCTACTGAGCACCTCGGTGCTCACGCCTACTTTACTTTCAATTTCAGGTTTTAGACTTGGGTTGCTTTCGGACAAGCATGGTTCTATGTCAGTGGTGACCCATGGGGTCACTTGGAGGTATGTCTAGTTGATTATCTCTAATTTTATTTTCCACCGCAATTGTTTACCAGTCTTATTGTGTTCATTCCTATTTATCTGTATTTTATTTTTTATGGGATAAACTATTCCCAACTACTTGTTTTGATGCACGGTACTGGTTTCCAGCCCGTGGGGATCGGGAACGCCCTTCGGGTCATGCTGCGGACTGATTCGGGCACTCGGTCGGATGGCGACCCGACTTGGTTCATGACACTTCTCCAGTTTTTTCTAAATTTTAATTTGAACAACATTGAGAAGTATCTGACAGATCTTATTATCCTCCTTCACCATCCATCCAATGGCCCGAAGTCCTTAAATGTTTTTTTTATTATAGATAAATCCCTTTTAAGGGAGTAAGGTGGAACCCATAAATCAAGACATAAGACAAAAACACAACCTGAAGGTCAAAGAGATAAAAACTAGAAAAACTACATGGATCAGCCCCACCCAAGAAAATGATCGTGATGAAACTCTTCACCTTTGCATGGCAGTTCAGTAGACAAGTGTCCTATGTCAAAACACAGGCCTGATACGATGGCTGACGCCATACCCTCTCAAACAATCCAAATCCAAAAATCTCTTTAAAGGTGAACCGCCAGCTCTAAAACTTCCTCACAGGTTGTTCCATGTAGTCAAGACTAGTTGAATCACCAACTCATATGCACGGAGATCTGAAAGAAGCTGGCAAGCAACCCCCACACCAGAACACCCAATCTCTTCTTCACAAACATCCTCCAGTTCCTTCAAATCCAAAAGCAAACCATCCACTGCCTTTAATTGCAAATTAAAATCATCCACTTTCAACGAATTCAAATGAAAACTAGAAGCCTTCCATTCCATAATCAGAACCCTCACAAACTCAAATAGCAAGCCATCAACAGCACAATGTCCAAGCACCAGAGTCAAATTTGACATCACCCCACCGCAACCATGATCATCTTCTAGCTGCATCCACAGCAACCCAAAGAATAATATGATCTAGGGAGAAAGAATTCGGGTCAACATCACCCAGGACTGGAAGAACCGGCATCACCTCGAGGGAAAGTCATCATTGAGGGGATCCGAGCATATCAAAGCCTACGATGCCTCTCTGGGCTGGAGTCATACAAATCGCTACCATAGAAGAACCCTCCATGGATTCATAAATGAATGAGCCATGGAAAGCAAGAAGAGCCGGTGATGAAGAAGGGAACACTGAAGAGACACCAACGTGTGAACTCGAACAAAGAAACACACAAAGAAAAACTTGAAAAAACCTGAAAAATAAAAATCATCAAAGCCCCTCCCCCCTCCGCACCATACCAGGGCTGACGTCGAGCTGTTCAGGACCGAAGTCATCACCTACATCCACCAATCCCTAATCCACCACCAAGATGCCTCCGCTCTCCAGACCGAAGCCTTATCCCGCCGAAACAAGACGACGATGACAACTGAGCCACCGAGGATCGCCGGGGAAGGGGAAGATTTAGGTGTATTTTTTATCAAGTGTGATTTATATATTTTTAAAAATCGGGTATTAGATATAGATTGTGGTGCTCACATATGTATTCAAATAGAGTAACCAAGTATATTCATAAAAATTTACCGAGGGGCGGTAGATCTTTGAGCAGCCAACAGAGATAAACTTGCTATTGTAGTTATCAGGCACTACCACCTCACATTGCCGACCAGAATGATATTGGTTTTAAAGGGTTGTTATTATTTTTTTCAGTTACCAAAAACATCATTTATGTATCCATACTATATAAAAATGTATTCATTTTCAAATATATAAATAAATGTTGCTTATTCTATATGGATAACATTTTTTATCATAAGGAACATTTACATAACGATCATTTCATGTTGGAATACATTAACCAAGTAATGGAAATTGATAGCAAACTTACTTCACATGATTCATAGAACACCCAACTTTGGAATCACTATCAAGGTCATGTGAATAAAAAATGCTTGAAAAAATTACATCAAGATGGATATTTATATTTTTTTCGAACTAAAACCACTTAGTGTATGTCACACATGTTTACAAGGAAAAATAACCAAAGCCCCATTTAGTGTGAAAGGTAAAAGGGATAAAGAGCTTCTTTAATTAGTTCATACCAATGTGTGTGGACCATTTTATATTGAATAAATGGGTGGGTACTCATACTTTATAAAATTTACTAATTATTTTAGTAGATGTTGATATATTTACTTAATGTGGTATAAGTTGTATTCTTTTGATAAATTCAAGGAATACAAGAATGAAGTTGAGAACCATCTTGGTAGGAAGATTAAGAAACTCCAATTAGATCATGATAGAGAATATCTTTAACAATACTTATTTGATTACTTACAAGAGTTTTTGATCCTATCCCAACTAACCCCACCTTACACGCCACACTGGAATGGTATAAGTGAAAGTAGTAACTACACCTTGTTGGACATGGTGAGATCAATGATGTGTCATGCGATTATTCCATTATCCTTTTGGGGATATGCATTAAAAATAGTGGAACACATACTAAACCTAGTACTAACTAAATATAGAAATTATATTCCACACAAATTGTTGAGTTGAATAAAACCCATGTTATTGAATTTACATGTGTTTGGAAGTGAATTATTTGTTAAGGCCTCTTCATGTAACAAACTTGTACCCGAGGCACAAAGTGTACCTTTATAGGATACCCCAAGGAAACAATTGGATATTACCTATACGACCCCTAGATAAAAATTTTATAGTGTAAATACTAACTATATTCTTTGGGAGGGAACACATCTCCAAAAGCAATAGTGGGAGAGAGATAAACTTCGATAAAGTCATGGCTCAAGGTAGATGAAAGTTGGTACAGTATCAAATTCCACAAAGCCTCGTGTAATAAGAAATTCTTCTAGATACACAAGAACTACATATGAGTATAATAGAGTTTATATAACCATAATGGTGTGGTTTTCTAGTTTCTGAGGATGGTGACTCGTTATTAGTTGATAATAATGATCCTCTAACCTACAAATAAGTAGTAAGTGGAACAAATGTTTCCAAGTGGAAAGAAGGCATGGATTTTAAAATGGATTCCATGTACCAAAACCAAGTGTGGATTTTGGTAGATCCTCTAGTTGATGTAAATATCATTGTTTGAAAATGGGTATTCAAGATGAAATTGAACATGAAAGGACATGTGAGTACCTATAAAGCGTGACTGATTGCAAAAGGGTTTAAACAGTATCAAGGAATTGACTATGATGAAACCTTTTCACCATTTGAAATGATAAAATCCATCAAAATTCTACATTCCATTGTGTCTTACCATGACTATGATATTTGGAAAATGGATCTCAAAATAGTCTACCTTAATGGAAACCTTTAAGAAGATGTCTACATGACACAACCGGAAGGGTTTATGACTCCAAAGGATTCTAATAAGATTTTCAAGATGAAAAAATCCATTTATATATTTAAGAAAGAAAATAGGTCATATAACATTAATTTTGATGAATCCATAATAGAATTTGGTTTTATAAAGAATCAATGTCAGCCTTGTGTCTACAAATGTTTTAGTCAGAGTGGAGTCTTTTTCTTAATAATATATGTAGATAACATATTACTTATTGGAAATGAAATACCAGTCCTGTAGTCTGTAAAGGCATGGTTGAATAAATTATTTTCCATTAATGACTTAGCTGAGTTAGCATATATTCTTGGGATTAATATCCATTGTGATAGATCCAATAGGTTCCTCGGCCTAAGTCAAAGTACATACATTGATAAATAATGAAGATATTTAGTATGAAACAATCAAAGAGGGGATTGTTTCCTGCATCACATAGCATTTATATTTCCAAGAAATTTTATCCTCATACCCATAAGGAAATAAATTTAATGATAAGGACTCCATACACATAATCTATTGGGTTATTCATGTATTCTATTCTATGTACTATGATAGATGTCGCCTATGCATTAATATGGTGAGAAGATATCAAGATGATCCAGGTGATCGCAATTGAATGGTAGTCAAGACTATCGTTATGTATTTGAGGCATACTAAGGATATGTTCCTGGTTTATAGAGGATAAGGGGAACTAGTCATCAGAGGATATGCATATTTTGGTTTCCAAACTGATCCAGATTACAAGAAGTCATAAATGGGATACATCTTCACTTTGAATTGAGGAGTTGTGATATGGAAGATCTCAAAGTAGTTTTTGGTCGAAGATTCTATAGAAGAGTCTGGTTATATTGTGACTTTTGAGGAATCCAAATAAGTAGTTTGGATGTAAAATTTCATCCAAGAGCTTGATGTGGTACCTAGCATTAAAGATCTCATCACACTCTATTGTGATAATATTGCAGTAGTGGCTCTCGAAAAAGATCCAAGGTTGCATCAGTGGATGAATCACATGCTTAAAAAGTATCATCTCTTGAGGGATTTTTCTCAAATATTTGAGGATGTGGTGAGTATTATTTCTAGAAAAGAAAATATGGCATAACCCTTGACTAAAGGCTTGACTCAGTAGAAACCTGATTATTATGTGAGGTCTATCAGACTAAAATCCATATGCAGTTGACTCTAGTATAAGTATGAGTTTTTTAGAGTTGGTGTCCTAGAACCAATTATTTATACATTGATTACATGAATATTTTATGTATTAAATACTAAATTAAAAATCTTATTACATATTTTTCATTGTTCTTCATGACATTAACATAATAATGTCTTAGATTATTTGTCACAATGATAAGGCCATAGTAGTTCCCCGTAATGATGAGAACCTTAAAGTTATATGAAAATATTATTAATATATTTCTATGTCTAGATAACATACTATGATGGGAAACTTAGTATATATACTATTAGGTGAGAGTACTCATAAGCAGATGAGACTTTTTCTCATGAAGATTGCACTCAGTAATCTCCAAGATGGGAGATTATGAAAACAGACCCACCATTAAGAATTCCACATGTTTTGGTGTCATCGGATATTTCTATATGCGAGAATATGTAATGGTCCTTATACATTAACATTATCATTAATGCATGTCACAACTTACACACTTATATTTGCTGATGAAAACTATCACCCCATATGTTGGCAGGAAGTAGGGTACATTTGGTGTATCACAAATAACATTTTATTAATGGATAATTCAAGGATATATTTGTCCCTTCCATCTTAATGGAATTTTATATCTCATACCTTTTATTGAAATAGAACTTTCGCACTAAATTACATGGACATGGTGTAATGATGAGTTTATTTCAGACAGTCAAAGAATGATGTATCGATCATATCGGTTAAGGACACCATCATGAAACATGCTTGATGATATATTGTGATAAATAATTTATATTAAATAGGGATTGTTTGTATTTTTTTTTCATCATTGTAACTTTAAGTTATTTCTCTTGGGTTCCTTGAACTATTTCTAGAAAGTAATCTTGGACTTTAAGCAAGCTTGCATAATTCCAATAAGAAAGAATCTTAGATCGTCACACACTAAGTGTTTCTATTGGTCTCGATTAAATTCTATTTGAATTTAATCAATGGAATAAAATTTATTCTCAAGACTTAAGAATAGTTTTATTCAATTTATATTGACCACATAAATTAAATAAATATTTACTCACCATATTGTGAATAAAATATATTTCTTTATTTTATTGAATATTTAATAAATATTTACTTACTAGTTTTTGCATAAAATATTTATTTATGGGAATAAAATATTTATTAGGATGTTAAATAAATGTAAGAGGAGTTATAATGTACCAAGACCATGTCCAGGGATAAAATAATTATTTACAAGACAGTAAATATTATTTATCCATTTTTCACAAGTTGGCGCACCAAAGAATATTATTATTATTATTATATGGAATGATATTTCATTAATGGTTATAATTATATTTAATCATTTTTATGAAATTAATTTTTTTAACTAAAATCCCAACTCTATAAATAGATGAATATGTTTATTGTGTAAATCATTTGAAACCAATTCCATGTTTGGGAATAGAGAATTATCGTGCACAACGAATTCTATCTCGACTTCTTCTCCTCTCTCACTCTTAATAACAAAAAACCCAAGAGATAATTTCATCAAGACTTAAGAATGAAAGATCAAGAACAAAAAAGACAATACATTCAATTCACCATGCTAGCACCCGGATAACGACTGGTGTTGCTCGGAGACCGTTGGAGCATGTGTGGATCACCGCTAAAGGGATTCTACCCTTGGATCGTCATAAGTGGAATGAAGAAAATATATAAGGGACTTTTTGGATGATCAACAATAATCGAAAAAGAATGTTCCTATTCCTAGTTATTTATTTCTTAAGATATTAAATAAATTAATTATTAATTTGATATACAAGATTGTCGCTCTTGGTTTTGGGAAAATATTATTAAAAAAAATTTAATATATCTCCCTCCACTGCAACTCTTACACTACACCCTGAACCAACAACTTCATTGAGATGTAAGATAATCCTTTGAAGGTATTACAATTAAGGGGGGGTTTTATGGGCCTTAGTTTTTTGTTTTTAACCTTTATCTTTTTTATCTTTTTCTGTTTCTTTTTTTGTTCTTCTTTCTAGTTATGGTATTGTTCATTGGTGTTGGTTTTTATCATCAGGTTCCTTTAGTATTTCTTTTTTTGTCTTGTTAGTGAATGTTTCCCTTAAAATATATATATATGATGAATTTTTCCTTAGTCTCAACCATTTTTTACTCAAGTATTCTTCATTAGTAACTTTCATGTATTTCTAGAGACATGCATTTAACTCGTTTATTTAAATGATTCTAATTCAAAAAAAAATAAAAAATGAAAAGTGGTTAGGGTGAGTAATTATATTTTATAAAAAAAATAATATTAACTATTATTATGAATTTTAAAAATTCATACTGTTATTTTTTAATATATGGAACCTTAAGATCTCATTTTTATGCTTTTATTTTATCCTTGGTATTTTATCTTTTACATTTCAAAAATAATTGATTATATGACTTCCTCACACATTGTAATCCATTTGTCTCAATTGAAAATTATTACATTTTACTTTTAAATCAAATCTATCCCAATAGTTATATCAAATACATTCATTAGTATGACTAATTTTTTTACAACTAAATTACTACCCTGCATTAAAATATAAACAACATGATATTTTTTTGTTAAAATAAGATTTCCATTATGTGTTTTAACATAAAAATCATCCTTAAATACATTAAAGGATGATTCAATGTTCTTATAAATCATAATGGATATAAAAAAGTGTATAAATCCATTATCAAACAATGTATTAAAAAATTTTGAATTTATAATCAATGTACCTTCTATAAAAACATTTCAAACATCAATAACTAACATATTAATTATATAATCTTTCCCTTACTCTATAAAATTTATCTAAGGTCGATTCCTTTAATGTTTGGGTTATTGAATGGAATAGTGAAACATATCCTTACAATTTAATCATTATAAATTTATAGTGTCTCACTTTCCATGGAACTCATTAGTTTTTTGGCCACTATATCTACACTTAAAAGTAACTCCCAATACCTTCTAACATGACATAGTGTGTTTATTTACATAGTAATTACAAGTTGGAAATTTTACCATTCATTTCATATTCTTCTACAATGTTCTTTTTAAATTGTGATCATATGTCCTCTTATTCTCCTAATTTCCTTTTCTAATATAAAATATAGATGACTTATTCTTAGACTTTATGGAACTTTTTCACTATCTCCTCACATGATGAAGATATTCAAGAGACTAATTCCCATTAAAGAATTTTCTTTTACTACTACTGATCAGTAAAAATCAAAATCTAACATTTTTTAGTCATATAAAAATTGGTTAATAAAGTTGGGGCTATATATAAAAAAAGAGATGATAAATTCCACTTTTACAGTGCTAGAAAAAAATAACTAATAATGGGGGTACTTTATTAGTGTTAACACAAAATTCATGATAAAGGCCCACCATTATCATCGTTTTTTATTAGCATTGAAAAAATGGGTCTCAATCAGTGCTAAAAATGTGCTGATAAAATGAATATTTCATAAAGAATTATATATCATTACAAATCATATATTAATATACCAATATATTTATATTGATGTAAATGTAATATATTTTATTAAATATGATTTAGTAAAGGTTAAATAAGAATTTACACTTAATATATAAGATATTTAGTGAAAATGGGTTATAAATAAATTAAAAAATAATATTTTCAATAATTTGTTAATTATTATTGATTAATTTTTATTCAATAAAAATTGGATGATATGAAAAAATAATAAATGAATAAATCATCTAAGATAAGTTTACAGCATGACATGAACTTCAAATGACCATAATTGTTGATAGAGGTGTCTATTTGATCTCTACCACACATCAAATCAATATGAAGAGATCCATGCTATATTTACTTGGGGGAACTTGGTCACTATTTTCATGAGGTCAAAAAAGGCCATGAAGGCCTCCAAAAATGAGTTTTTAGTTTGGATACCCTAGTTTTTTTCATATTTGATGGGATTTCAACTTTTTTTTAAGAGGGTATTCTTCTCCTTTTTCAGTGGATACTGGATTTATTCATAAGTGTTACAATTATATAGATATTGTGGTTTTGAAATCTTGTTTTCTTTCATATTTTACTTTTATTTATAATTAATTACATGTAATTCGCTTAAACCAAAGGGTGAAATTCTCTTATATTTACATATAATAGATCAATTGTATAAATACACATTTAAATATATTTTCATAAAATTGTGTCTATAAATATATAAATCATATCGAAATAAATATTTATTTTTCATTTTATTTAAAATAAAAAATTAACTATTTTATTTACCTTATAAAAATAAATTAATATATATATATATATACTTGAATAATGTTTATATATAAACATGTGTGTGTCACTAAATTTTTTTTATGTTTATATTCGAATATATGTAAATAAAAAAATGTTATAAATATTTTTTCATGCATGTGAGAAATATAAATGTGTTCATGTGTGTTTAAATATTTGTGTACGTATTGTGTATATCCATCAATCCTTTAAAGGTTTGGGATAAGTAAAAAAGTCCCAATACCTTTTATTAACTCAGGATTCTCTAAGAAGACTAATAAAATCCAATTTGTAGGCAGTGATGATCCATCCCTTTAGATGCATATCACAATTACAAGTCTTGTCTCATCTTATGTTTCTTGAGGAAATGGTTATTTTTCTTAATGGAAGCTCAAAATCCATCTGAGGCATCAATAAAATCCTTGATTAATACTATAAATATAGCAAACATATTATAAATCCTGATAAGAGTAATCTATATATCTCGAGGAGTTTCTCAAAGAGGTGTGAACATAGAATTCAATCTGACACTAGAATTCACAAATGAATCCTCCTAATGGACAACTTAGGTTCTCCAATCATGGATGAGAGGCCTCATATAAGGAATCTTGATAAGGCGGTGGGGAAGATATCTTCTCAGATTAATAACTATAGTAATAATTTCCTCTCCTTAAGAGGAAGAATTGTGCTCGTGAACAGTGTACTAACCTATATTCCCATGTAAGTACTCTCAAATCTTAATGTTCCAAAGATAGTGATAAGGAATATTGAAAATATCTTAACTTAATTTATTTGGGATTCTCATTCGGAATGTAGGTTCCATTGGGAATCCTAGTCGAGAATGGATCTACCTATAGATTAGGGTGGTATAGGGTTGTGAAGTGTATCTGATATGATGCACTACCCTTGTGAAAGGTTGGCTTGGGAGGTGGATGAAAGGTGAACTCTTTGGGAAAATATTGTCACGTAAAAATATGGGGGAAATATAAGAACATTGAAAAGAAACACCTAAAATTTATGGAAAATAATATAAATCCATATTCCTCGTATTCAATGTCATGCATTCTAGATAATCATCCAGGGTGAAATTAGATTTTGGAATGACAATTTTTTAGGTTGAACACTTGGATTCCCTAGTTTCTTGATCTCAGATATCATGATTCATCAATCCTATTATTTTCCCTCTTTCACCTAGGTTGTGATAAATAATGACCAGTATGAATTTTTCCATCTTATTACTCTCTAAGACGAGCATGATATGTGCATTATCAAGGATTCAACTAGAGGATATTTCTCAATCAAGGCCTATAGATTAGTTATCTAAGATTCCCACATTAGGGATGCATGGGGACAAATCCTATGGTGAAAATAAATGTCATTGAAGTACAATTTTATTCTATGGAATGGGTGGAACCATATGATTTCCACTAATGAAGAGGTGATCCAGATAGGGATTAATATAGATCCAAGATGACTTTTTTGCCAGCATCCTAGCATTGAGTCGACAACATACTTATTCTTTTATAGTGAATGGGAATGCCTAGTGTGTCTTTTCATTAATTAGTTTACAGTCTTGTCTTCTTAAGATCTTAAAGATGAAAACTTCCTCCAAAGGTGGTTCCAAAGGGTGGGATGGAATAGTTCAAAGAATAAGGAAAGAGTCAAAATTATGTCTTCCAGATTCTGGTAAATTTGGAAGGGAAATAACAAAGATTATCTTTAGGGTATCTCATTTTATTGGATGGATCTAGTCACCAAAATATGATGGCTGATCTCCATCCTGGGAGTCCTAATAAAAAATCGGAAGAGGATCCCTCGTTGAGACACATGTTGAAATATAACAACCAACCACCTGTTGGACAATGTGTTATCTCTGAGGGGAGGTGGATTTTTTGGAACCCTCCCATCAATGATCTAAAACTCAACACTGATGGTTCATGTATCTTGGGAATAATGGGGGGTTTTGAGACCTAAAATGATGTGTGGTTTCTACTTTAAGTGAAAACTTTAGAAGTAGGGACTCCCTAAAGGCATCAGATCCAGATTTACTTCAATAAATCTAGTTCTACATGTCTATAAATATTAATCTCACGGATATTGAAATAGATTCCAAAATTATATTCAACTCTCTCAAAAACCTTAGTACCACCCCATTATTTATCTCTTACCATGTATAGAGATGTAGATCTGTCATTGACAACTGGACTTGTTTACATCACACTTAAGGAGTGGGGAAAATGTCGAATAATTTATTGTGTCTAGGTACACTAACAATGATGATTTTATTTCATTTGTCTGCATGTTATCCCATCCCCCATAGTGTGTAAATATTGTTAGAGTAGACTCTCTCAGACTTTACTAATTTATACCTCCCCACCCCCAATTTTTTGTCTTGGTCTCATTCTTATAGGGTTTATCCTTTCTCTTACTTTTTATGTTGTTTTTCACCCTTTAATATAAATAAATGAGTTTTTTCTTTTTAAATAAAAAATAAATAAAAAACGTAGAGGGTGAAAATCATGGAATGATAGCCCATATCAAAAAAAATACCAAAAGAGTCACCAAAATTCAGTAAAATCAACATCATTAGTATGGATCGGACCCCTCCAACCCCACTTATGAGGGTGTATTCCCTGTAAATTTCATCCTCACTTACAGGTTTTTTTCACTTCCACGGTTATTTTTATTCACCTAAAGATGACACCCTAGTTTTTGTTGTATGGACATCATGATGATCAAATCTAAGATTCATAGTTCATCTAGAGTTTTTACATCCTTCACTAGAAGCATCTTCCACCACTTGAGAAAATTTAATTGTTTCTAAAGGCACATCCTTAGTCAATTCAAGCACCCCATTGGTATTTTAGATGGGGACCATAGCATATTTTAGGATTGAATCCTATATAAAGGTAAATATTTTTCATATATAAGATCCAACATTCTTGGGTAGACCGTACACATCACCAACATAGGTATCATATGATTTATCATTACTTTGAAATCCCCTTTGACATGTAGGGGGGATGGATAGCATTGGGAAATGGGATCATTAGGAATGAGAAAGGGGTGGTTTGTGAAAAAAAATAATTTTTTTATAATTTAAATAGAGTTAGAAAAAATGCCTAAAATGGAACCCATTATCAACACTTTTTTAGTACTGATAAAATCAACCATTATCAGTACTAAAAAATGCTAATAAAGGATTGATTTTAAAATCTCTTAGGTTATCACCAATTTTTTAGTGATGATAAATCCATTTTTATCACATTTTGTAGCGTAATCTATTGTAGTGTTTAATATATCAAATAATCAATCAGTATTAATTTGTGGATCGCATGCTTAATCAGAAGCATGTCCCACTAATCTTATATAATTAGCCTCAAATTTAGAAACAATCTCCATCTCCTTTTATCATAAATTTAGGAATTTCCTTTCTATATAAGTTATTTTCAATAGTTGAAAATATTTATAATGAAATATGTAATGACCCGACCCATCGGGGCCCGCCTGGAAGGCAGAAGGCTGATCTATCACAACCTTAATCCCACCTCTAATAAGTCAGGGGCTGGTGACTAGTGCTGAAAAGGCATAAATAAAATGGGAGGCATTTGGATAATATACTTATATGTACACACTGATGAAATCTCCATGAAACAGTTCAGAGGATTGATAAACTAAAATACAACTAGAGTATAATCATGCATACAAAAAACTCTAGGGAATACATTAGAGTTCTATAGTATATCCAATGTAAAGAGGAAAAAATACACACCCAACAAGAATATTGGTCCTAACCTGAAAAAACTGGAAAAAAAAAAGAAATCTAAGAGTGTTGGGATACTGATCTCTAATCCTGATCACTGAATGTGGTCAATGCACCCAGGTATCACTGTGCTTAACCAAAGTCGCCATTGATCTATCCAACGTCTTCATAAGATATGACACATGCAGGAAAATCCATACAGGGGTGGGTATATATATACTAAATAGGATGCCCTGGAAACTAAATAGAGAGTTATAGAGAGATACAATAAAGTAGTCAACTCAATCCAATGAAAAATTGAAAAAAACCCAATACATATATATTCTTATAAAGAAACCTATATGATAGAGAAAGAATATCTTCATCACATAGCCCAACCAAAGTCAATGAGTTATCCCACATCTCCAAAATTCTATAATTGATGCCCAACATATAACGCAACCTCACTAGAAATCTATGTGGAGGTAACGTTCCTCACAATTATGCTCTATTACCAAGGGATCCATAACACTCATGCAAGACCTACTTGATGCTAGAGTTCAGATATGGGGAGTACCAATATATAGAAAGAGGACACACACCCAGTGTAGGGGAGTACCATCTCTATCTGTATAAAGATTATGGGGAACCTGTATCCTAGTGCGAGGGAAGACTACTAACCCTGATAAATTTCTGATGATATTTCCCTAATCATTGTCATCATCAAGCATTACCTAAAGAGGAATTATGATCAGAAAATCTATTGTCTGGTCTCATAATCCACAATGAAGGCCACAATCACATTCTCTGAAAACAAAAACCTAGGATAGGCTACAGATGATCTAAAATCCAAGTTCAAATAAAGGAGATATGAGAGGAAGAAGTTCTGGTGGGAAGTACATGATGTTTAAGGGGTCCACACAGTGTCTATCCCCATAACATTTCATGGACGTGTTCTCCTTTGGACATGGAATAGATTCTATGTCATAGTAAATAGCATGTATGAATCATACATGACATGTCTCATCCACTCAGGGCCAGCCTGTTTGATCCTAGTCAGGACTATGTATGTTAGGCCATGCCTGTTTACCAAGCCATGCTTGGGTACTAACACATGCCCATGTACTCCTAGAGTACATGGATTGTTGTCCCGCATGGGGTCCTGGTTGTTTGTAGTTGTCATGTGGCTTGGATTCTCTGGTAGGGTTACACGGTGTGTGGGTTCACCTACATAGTGTGTGATCCCTAACTTCTTTTGAAACCCCAGCACTGCAGCTAGGGGGGCTACACACCATGTGTTCTTCCAAGATATAGGGTGTGTAGTTAGGTTTTTTACGGAATCCACTAATTCCACATTTCGTTTCCAGATCCACATCTGTTTCCATGAATCTCACTGGTTGACCACCCAAGGTTGAATGAAATTTCATTTGGTCATTGTTTCTCAGCCTCTGGTTGCTAAAAAAATGGAATCCAATTATCTACATGAAGTCCACAACACTGACCATCATGTCTCCTGTTGCCCGCCACCCGATACCATCATTGCTCCAGATCGTGGATCCATGAATCATCATCCACAACTCATGATCCATATTGTTCCATCTGTCAAACATTGATCTGTTTTTCTTGAACACAACCATCACGAATTTGGGGTTTTATCATGCTTGAACCCACCCCGACAGTGTTGAATCGTGAACTCTTGGTCCAACGATAAATAATGTAAAGAATGGGTTGGGGAAGAGAACAAAACAAAGGTTGATGCACATGGAATTTACTATCATTTTAATAATTCTCTAACTTTGTTTTAATTAATTTTTCTAACATTTTTTGTGTTTTAGGATCTTTTGTAGTTATTTAGTATTTTAGTTATTTTTATAGTTAGTAGTTATTTATATATTATTTTTTGTAATTTTTTATTTTTATTAGTTTATATTATTTTTATATATGATATTTAAAAATATATTATAATTAGTAATTTCAAAAATATTAGTTTTTATTAGTATTAATATTTATTAGTATATATATTAATGTTCTATATTATGTTTATATATTTGCATCATATATTATTTAACATATTATATTATTTAAAGTATTAGTGTTATTATTTTTATTAGTTTTTATTATTATTAAATTATATTAACATTTAATAACAATATTTTTTTAGTATAGATTATAATTTTATCTAATTACTACTTATATTATATTAATATTCCTTATTATTTTGATATGTATTTGTTTTTGTAGGTTTCCTTCAAGACGGAGGGAGGGGGTTCATGGAACCCTAGCTGGGAGCTCCTCTCCATCCACAGGGTTTTTTTATAAATGGGTTTTTTTTTTTAAAATTATTAAAAAGGTGTAGGGTCACAAATATTTATAAAAATGGGTCTCAAGATGTGTGAACTCCGTTCACGCATCTTAGGCATGGAGAGATGCGTGAACAGGGTTCACGCATCTTGCGCAGTCGTGATAAAAGATGTGTGAACCTCGTTCACGCATCTACCCAAACCAGGAAGCGTAAACGGGGTTCACGTATCCTTTTTAAACATTATGAAGGATGTGTGAACCCTGTTCACGCATCCTACAGAAAGTTTTAATTTTTATTTTATTTTTTTGTATTTTTAACATTTTTATTTTTATTTTTATTTTGTTTTGTTTTGGTTTGTTTTGTTTATATATATATATATATAACAAAAAAATTCAGTAGAACTTATCTGCTATTTAATATCCAGCAGTACTGCCATTACAGCAGTCTGAATTCTGACAGACACCCTCACCCATGGCTCTCTTTTATAAGAGGGCTTTCCCTAGAAATCATTTTGTATTTTTTATGTGGGATTTAGGTTCTCTCTTTCCTATGCAGAACATTCTGCATTTCCGATGTGGGATTTTGTTTCAAGTACGTGACTTTGAAAGACTATAAAATACAAACTATAAGACCAATATAAATAAAATTTTAAACATGGATTAATCATATAAGAAATTGTTGAAAATAAAAAGAATTTTGAAAAAAATGTTGATGAATAATAATTTATAATCTTTCAAAGCCACCAACTTGAAACTTAAATTTTTTTCAAATATGTGTCTTTGAAAGACTATAAAATAAAAACTATAAGACCAATATGAATGAAACTTAAAACATGGATTAAATATATAAGAAATAGTTGAAAATAAAAATAATTTCATAAAAAATGTTGATGAAAAATAATTTATAAGCTTTCAAAACCACTAACATGAAACTTAAAAACGTTTCAAGTACGTGGCTTAGAAAACCTATAAAATAAAATATATAAGACCAGCATAAATGAAAATTAAAACATGGATTAAACATATAAGAAATAGTTAATAATTAATTAGTAAATTAGTAATATAATTATTAATTGGTTAATAATTAATATAATTTTTAATTATTAATTATCAATAATTATTTACTAATATACAATAATTAATTAGTTAATAAGTAATATAATTATATAATAATTAATTAGTTAATTAGTAATATAATTATTATTTGATAATTAATTAGTTAATTACTAATATAATTATAAATTATAATTATTCATTATAATTATTAATTATTAATTATATAATAATTAATTAGTTAATTAGTAATATAATTATTAATTGTAATTATTTATTATTTATTATATAATAATTAATTAGTTATTTTTTAATATAATTATTAATTATAAAATAATTAATTAATTAATTTGTAATATAATTAGTAATTGTAATTATTTATTATAATTATTCATTATAATTATTAGTTATTAATTATTAATTACTAATTATTCATTATATAATAATTAATTAGTTAATTATTAATATAATTATTAATTATATAATAATTAATTAGTTTAGTAGTAATATTATTATTAACTATAATTAGTAATAAAATTATATAATAATTAATTAGTTAATTAGTAATATAAGTATTAATTATACAATAATTAATTAATAATATAATTATTAATTATAATTTTTTATTATAATTATTAATTATTAATTATTTACTAATTAATTAGTTAATTAGTAATATAATTATTAATTGTAATTAGTAATATAATTACTAATTATAATTTTTATTTATTAATTATATAATAATTAATTAGTTAATTAGTAATATAATTATTCATTATAATTTTTAATTTTTAATTATATAATAATTAATTAGTTAATTAGTAATATAATTATTAATTATAGAATAAATAATTAGTTAATTAGTAATATAATTATTAATTATAATTAGTAATATAGTTGTGAATTATAATTAGTAATATAATTATTAATTATAATTAGTAATATAATTATTAATTATAATTAGTAATTAATAATTATATAATAATAAATTATTTAATTACCAAAATAATGATTAATTATTAAAAATTAATTATATAATAATTAATTAGTTAATTATTATATAATTAATAATCATATTACTAATTAACTAATTAATTATTATATACTTAATTATTAATAATTAATAACTAATAATTATAATGAATAATTGTAATTATTTATTATATTACTAATTTAATAATTAACTAATGAATTATTATATAATTAATAATTATATTACTAACTAAATACTTAAATATTATATAATTAATAATTATATTACCGATTAACTAAATAATTATTATGTAATTAATAATTATATTACAAATGAACTAATTAATTATTATATAATTAACAATGATATTACTAATTAAATAATTATTAACTAATTAATAATTATATTACTAATTATCTAATTAATTATTAACTATTTCTTATATGTTTAATTAATGTTTTAATTTTTATTTATATTGGTCTTATAGATTTTATTTTATAGGTTTTCTAAGCCACGTACTTGAAACATTTTTAAGTTTCAAGTTGGTGGTTTTCAAAGCTTATAAATTATTTTTCATCAACATTTTTTACGAAATTCATTTTATTTTCAACTATTTTTATATGTTTAATCCATGATTTAAGTTTCATTCATATTGGTCTTATAGTTTTTATTTTATAGTCTTTCAAAGACACATATTTGAAACATTTTTAAGTATCAAGTTGGTGGATTTGAAAGCTTATAAATTAGTATTCATCAACATTTTTACAAAATTCTTTTTATTTTCAATAATTTCTTATATGTTTAATCCATGTTTTAAGTTTCATTTATATTGGTCTTATAGTTTGTATTTTATATTCTTTCAAACTCATGTACTTGAAATAGAATCCCACATCAGAAATGCAGAATGTTCTACGCAGGAAAGGGAGAACCTGAATCCCACCTTGGAAATGCAGGATGATTTCCAGGGCAAACCCTCTTATAAAAGAGAGCTCTAGGTGATGGTGTCTGTCAGAATCCAGACTACTGTAATGGCAGTACTGTTGGATATTAAATAGCAGATAAATTCTACTGAAAAATTTTGTTATATATATATATATAAACAAAACAAAAATAAAATTAAAAAATAAAAAAAATTAAAAAAATTAAAAGTTTCTATATGATGCGTGAACGGGGTTCATGCATCCTTCTTAAAGTTTAGTAAGGATGTGTGAACCCTATTCATGCTTCCTGGTGAGGGTAGATGCGTGAACGGGGTTCACGCATCTTTAATCACGACTGTGTAGGATGCGTGAACCCCATTCACGCATCTCTCCGCGCCTAAGATGCGTGAACGGGGTTCATGCATCTTGAGACCCATTTTTATAAATATTTGTAACCCTACCCTTTTTATATTATTTTTTAAAAAAATTATTTATTTATAAAACAAAATCCACATCACGCTGCCTCTAATCCCTCTCACCAGCAACGCCTCCTTCCAGTTTTCACAAACCACCAGTGAACCTCCTCGACCCCATGCCAAACCAAGCCACTCATCGGCCCTGCCTCATTTACATCAACCGTGGGAGATGGCTCCACCTTATATGTGCACCACCAGTCGGTAGATGTCTCCTTCACACATCACATACACCCACAAGCTACCTCTACTGCACACTCATGGCCTTCAGTCTGCTCTCCTCATCCAACCCACACAGCCACGCCTCTCCTTGCCGCACCCCAGCACTACACAACCACATTTATACCAGGCCGACCTCCTCCCGGCTAGATCACCACGCTCACCCACCCCCTAGTTTTTCGTATATCATGCCTCACGTATTCCTCCATTCTACACACTAGACCTGCATCCCTGGCGTCATACCCAGTATAGTCATTACATGACCAACAACATCCACTGCTTGCAACATACACTCACTTTCATTCTCCAACTATTTAGGGTGTACAACGAGGGTTAAATCCATTCTTGTATGATGGATTTAGGTTCATTGGAGATTAATGATGATCAATCACATGAACAATGCACGCTTTGGTTTGGTTCAATATTGTGGCGATAGGCAAAGCGAAATTTTTTATTTTTTGATTTTTGGTGACAACTTTCAGTGAAAACATCAACAAAACTAACATGGTGATATCATTTTTATTATTTTATGTGTCATGTTATTATGATGTCAGGCTAATTCTTTGGTGTCAGTGTTGTTGACGAACATAATGCTAATTTCATGCAATTATTTTTTAACCATGTTTGATTTCCTTTTGATTTTTTTAAATTGGGTTTTTATTTATTTAATTATATGTACATTACAATTAATTGTCATTTGAAGTCTCCACATATTCTTGGGTTCTCATTCATTTGATACTTAATAAGTAATCATGAGCAAGATATCATTCGAGAACTTATTTGTTTGGAACTCAATCGTTCACATGAGAGAATCATAAACCACACAAGATTGAATTCCAAATGAATAAATAGGGTCGAGCCGGGCAATGTGATTGTCCCATACTGGTCTCAAAAATGTTGCCTTTTAATGTAAACAAATAGACCCTGATAATTTTAAATCTAGTGTACTATGTATACATGATACTTTGAAAATTGAATCTTTGCTTAGTTTATTTCCATCGGGAAAATGGATATTATACAATCTTCATCACAAGAGTCTCAGAAATCAAGAACAGGTGGTTGTTCCTCTTCAACAAGGGTGATATCCTTAATAGGGAACTTTACAGGAATCTAGGTAATCAAGAAACAAGCTGGTAAACAATGGTGATTCTATGGGCAACGATTCCCCATCAACAGCAGCAATTCTCTTTAAACGGAGGTGACAACCTCAACATGCGGTGGCAGTGAAATCTACAACCGAATACGATCTCCATTAGAAGTGGAATCCACATGAGAAATTCAATCGTGGCTATCCCCATATAATATTTTGTGGCTTCGTTTTCAATTAGGTTCTTCAGCCAAAAAACCTAAAAAAATACTAAAAATTTAAATATGCTAATTTGGGATCGACTTTGGTAGGGCATAGTAGGGGAGGTACTCGAAGGCTGTGGGGGAGAAACCTATGATTAATCATGTGAGGAAATGGAGGGGAGTGTTGATGAATGTGAATTGGACAACGAATATAGTATTGAGGCAAAAGTGAGGTAGGGACCGAACATGCTGCAGGCGGTTCCCTAGGTGAATAGTGTATTGCTCACAGATTAACGATGTCTATGGAGATGAGGTTGAGTTCATCGGGGATTATTGATAGGAGGGGTGGTGCGGTGAAGGTTGATATGAACTATGAAATGATTGACGAGAAATTTGTGGCCGGTTGCCTCCCACCAACTTGTTGCCCTAGCCCGAGGGCTCACGAGGCTTGCCCTTGGGTTGGGCCTGTGAATAAATATATTAATTGAAAAAATAATATTTTAGGTGTGTTTCCCTTTAATATTACATGAGTGATACCTAATAAGTGATCTCACATGGAAAACCTCACATAGATAGATATATCGACTTTCTGAGAAATGACTTCTTGCATTTCACCAAGTGATTCAACGCCAAACTGAAGTGAAAATTATTCATCAAATTAGAGAATGAAATGATGGATGATTTTTTAGAAATTTAGAATACTTTAAAACATCAGAGAATGAGACCGAATAGTATTTTTATTAAATTTTGAATCGATGATAATTGAATGGATAAATATTCAAATGTGAAAATTAAATAATTGGCATTTCATGCACCTAAACAGACATTGTAACAACCCGGGTTTTTGTAACGGTTCAAAATCCCCACCCAATTTTAATTTTTCAATTAGTGGTTATTCTACTTTTTTTTCGTTGATCAGAACTCAATTACAAGAGTTTTTGGCCCTAAATGGTGTTTTTTGGTTGGTTTGGAGGTTAGGAAAGTGCATCGGGTATTCGTAATAGTTTTGGGAGCGTTAGAGACCTGAAGGTCTGGTTTTTGGGAAGCAGGCACAAGCGCACAGTTTAGGTAAACCATGCAACTAGAGGCTCATAGCTGTGTGGTGTAATTGTACATACTGGTATCCCTAGTCAGTGGCTTCCACACGGTTGTCTCATGATTTGGAAAACTGTGCGGATAAATCATGTGGCATGTGCTGGGTAATTTTCTAAATTTTTCTTTTTCTTTTATTCTTTATTTTTCTCTCCTCTCTCCCTCTTTATTCTTCCTTGGTTGTGCACAGTATGGAAGAGCTTCCCCTTTTTCTCCTTCAGTGGATTTTGATCCCATCTCTCTATCTGACCTCCGTTATTCAATCCATCTGAAGCTATAGGATCGCATCGGTAAGACTAACCTCACACATACCTCTTCTTCTTTGATCATTTGTCTTACGAACTGTTATTTCCGTCCAATCCAATTTCAAGGTTAAAGATGGAAACTCATATCTATGTTGATCAGCTTAAAATTGGACTTCTATATCAGATGTGACTACATCTACAAGTCTAAGGTAGGTGGTGTATACCTTGTTTTTAGTTTTCACTAACTCTTGGGGGTTGTGTCTTTTTAGTGCAATGGAAGGTTTTGAGTGGAACCCTGTTATAGCATATCAACTTGACTATTAGACCATGAGGGATGTTGTGGGCATGCCCTATACCTGTTACACTTGAGAGAGGTCGGGCGAGAGGTTGTTTCTCCTTGAGATATTTTGGCCAAGGGTGCCAAAATGGTTTTAATTGAATTATTTTGATTTGAACTGGTGTGTTTAATTTGTTAAATCTTGATTAAGCTAATTTGAGGCATTCAAGGCCTCTATAATAATGTGTTAGAGCTGGTAGTTTGTGAAATTCAATCTATATAAATTGAATTGCTGATTAAAGTGTTTTAAATGTGATTATTATATATTTAATGTTTGAGATTACATATGTTGAGACCCATGGGGTTGTGACGGGCTTGGACCAATATTGGGATGACATGGCCATTATAATTGAGTGATGTTGATCACTGTTTGGGCTTGGACTAGATACTTGAGTGGTTTTACCACAAGATTGGGCATCATGGACGTCGGTTTGAGGCAGTGTGACTGTTAGGTTGGGCCTGGCCTGGGATACTTTGATGGTAAGACCATCAGATTTGAGAGACACAGTCATAAGGGAATGAGGTGTCAGAGATGGTGTGTCTTAGGTTCTTATTTGGTGATTGTTTCTCACCCGTGATGGCCAAAGTTCCAATTGAGTCATGTGTACATAGGTTGAATCCATTATGAGGTGGTTTTGACCACTCATGTGGGTAGAGGCCTCAGATTGTTGTGGCTTAGGTATTTATGGTTTGGGGGTGCTTACCGTAGAAAGTAGCGTGGAAGGTGAGGAGCCTTTGTTGATAGCGATGAGGCTATCAGGTTGGGGGATGAGGCTATTCATTTTTGAGGCCATGTGCCTTGATATTTATTTGAGGACAGACATCAATGTTCCTCCGGTTTTCATTCCATGGGCTGACATGAGCTTTCGAGCGGGGGTATGTGGGACCAAGATACTATTGCTTGGGTGTGCCTTCGGGACATTGGTACCTTGAGACATGAGGTATCAAGAGGCACGTGGTGCCAAGTTATGGGATTGAGGTGGAACCTGAGGGTTCACTGGGACTTTGCGATTACAAGGGTACCTTGGGCCATGGTCCAGGGACTCTCTTTGCTTTTGAGATTTTGGTGTTGGCCGAAACAGGTGATACTCCCTGGTGTCTACTGAGCTCCATTGGAGGTTGTGTTTATTACCGCATTGTACTATTTACTTTTATTAGAGATTATTATCTGCTTAAACACATATACTAGGTACACACCATTAGGTGGTATCCTACTGAGATTTGTCTCACACCCTGCACGGGCCCTTTGGGACGCATGTAGACTTTATGGATTTACATATAGGTAATGGATCAGCTTCAGGAGCTGGATTGTATTACTGTTTGTCATGTAGATTGCACTGGACCTTGAGGTCATGCCTAGATGGAGCTTTAATTTTGTGTAGTTTCCTTTTTAGTTTTAGCATGATTATATATGTAGCTACTATGGTCTGCCATCGGCAGCACCTTAGATATTGTATTGTACGACCTGACATGGAATGCATGTTTGCTTGCTTGTTTTGAGTGGCTACAATTGATTTGATGAAATTTTGTTCTATTTACTTTCTTCTGTTGTAGTTGTCTCTATATTGCTTTCTCTATTTATTGATTTTGGATTTTTTTTCCACTCTACAGGTCTGGTTTGAGTCTGTTGAGTCATTTATTTCTATTACATGTTATCTTATTATGCTTGGACCAATATATTATATATTTCTAGAGGGTATATCCTCCCCACTATACCTGTTTACACCCTTGCTACAATTTGGAAGCCTTTGGTATTCGGGGAGGTGCACCTAAGTCCAGTGGAACCCAGCCAGTTAGCACTATTCAGGTGTCTGTTCAGGTCGGGGAAGCTACAAGTGATGTCAAAGGAGTTTCTTTTACCTCTTTTCTTGATATTACTATTTGGGATTATGATAGACTGGAGATAGGTTGTCTTAGGAACTAAATTTAGAACTCGTTATTAGGTGCCTGCAGCCCCATGTACGAGGGATAGATTTAGTTACCTTGGGTGGGTTATATTGTTTTTATTTTTCTCATATTACAGTTTATATGATTTATACCTTGGTGGCTCACCTAGTGTGTGATAATGATTGGTTGTGATATGTTATCCTTGACCCGTTGTGGTAAGGTAGAATTGGACCTTGGCCTGGTAAGTCAAGGCATGGTTGTTTGGCTTTTGATAGGCACATTTTTTAGAGTATTTCAATTTCATATATGCACGTATGCTTTGTGAAGTGATAATACCATGTGAATAATATCAAATGCTATACAAAAATGTGAAATGTCATGCTTTAAATGATTTTGAAATGTAAACTGTGATATTTCATGCTTTACATATATATGTGAAATTTCATGTGGCATGAGGATTGGGTATGGATCTTATAGTAGTAGGTAGGTATTATGGATAAGGTGATTTTGATCACCAGGATTGGGCGACTAGGTCGTCAATTTGAGGCAATGTGGTTGTTAGGACAGGCATGGCCCAGGGATATTGTGATACTTGGCTCTATTGAGGGCGGGTAAGGAGGTAATGAGGCCAGAATGTTGTGGGCATGGTTGTAGTGGGGGAGAGTAAGGGTAGTTGTTATACGCTTCCTTTTTACTACTTTATTTATCTGTGTTATATATTCTTATATATATATATGGGATGTATGACCATCTTATGGTATTTAGTGGGTTCCTCCTAGACTTCTCGGATGGAGCATCAGGTGGGTGATGTTACAGGGCCATAGGAGCATGATTAGGTTCATACCCCTAAGAGGTAGGCAGAACATGAGCCACAACTATAGGCTTAGGGACAAGATCAGGTTCAGAATCCAGTGCAGGTAGGACAGTTACTAGGCTTGATAGTGTTCGGGCCATGGCTTGACGAGAATCTTTGGTCTATTTTGGTACATGTTTTGTAGGGGATTGACAAAGGTTCTTAGGGAACGGAGCCCTCTATAGCCTATCTTACTCGGGATTTCCAATCGCAACTCCCGCCACTTTTTCAGGGTGAGGGTGGTCTACAGACGGATGAGAACTGGATAGATAGTATGCATATGATTTTTGAGCAGATCAAGACACCTCTAGGGCATAGGGACAAGCTGGATATGTATATGATCATAAGACTAGCTAATCACTGGTGGGATGTGTAGGTTCAGGCTCGCAGACATGAGGGGCTGGCCTTGAAGGACTTTGAGGACAGGTTCTTTGAGCACTTTTTCCCTAAGACACTGGGGGTATAAAGAGCTCAAGAGTTATTAATCTTTCAGTAGGGTGACATGTCCATCATAGACTATGCATCTACTTTCACTGAGTTATCTCACTTTTCACCAGGTATGGTAAATGATGACACCTAGAGGGTTAGTCACTTCAAAGATGGCTTACGACCCTCCATACAAGTGCATGTAAACATCTTTAGGTTGGTCTAATTCTCATAGGCAGTGAATCGGGAATTCATATATGAGGGTAACCTAATGGACATGTCCCGTTTGACCCATGTGGTGGCTTCAGGTGATGTTTCAGATGGCAGTAAATGAGGTCTTGATGAGTTCTAGTAGGGCGGTCAGGCCAGGGACCCAACTAAACCACCTCGTGGTAGCTCAGTAGTGGTTTGCTTTCAATGTGGGAAACCATAGCATATCTGGACTCAGTGTGAGTGGCCACCAAAGGAGTGTCAGGCATGTGTCCTGGTTGGTCATCTTGAGAGGTTCTCTAGGCAGACTTCTCATACAGCTAGAAAATAGGGACCAAGGTAGGCGTAGGCTTTAGAGATCTATTTAGGATCAGTACCAGGTGAGGGTATACGAGGATTAGATACACATGGAGGTCGTGGAAGAGATAGTGGTACCCAATCCTAGAGTTAATTTCCAGTGACTAGTGCAGCACTATAGTGAGCCCAAGATTCATGTAGCCGTGTGTCAGGCCAGGTGCACGTCGTGGAGCTGCCAGGGGCGGAGCAGGCTGGAGAGCTGATGACAGTCAAAGTTATGTTGCGGACATGGTTGTAATTGTTTTGTTTTGTTTTGGCATGACATGTTTACGCATGTCCATTTTGAGTTCATGAGGTGCACAGGATGTATATGGACTGACCAGGCATTGGTCAGTGGGTTGGAACCATCTCGGGTGCGTGAATATATATATATATGAGGTGCTTGAAATCAGGAGCATTGTTGGATGCATGTTTTGAGGTGCTTAGGAATTAGGGAATCTGAGGGAAGCAGGTTACTAGAGGTTCCTTGGGAATCGGGGCATCGAGGATGCAGGATTACAGTTGAGTTGAAAGGAACTAGGTTGTTTTGAGAATCCATGGGATGTGGGGCCTCATTGTTCCATTGGTGTCATGGGCTTGAGGTGGGCACCGATCGATGTGGTGCAGGATGTGATTGGGTGTCAGGAGAAACACAGGAGCACCTAATGAGGTTTAGGGGTGATGATGCATCATGAGAGGACCATGGGTCCAAAAACAGGTTGTTGGAAATTGATTTATTTGAGATTTGGGTTGGGATTTACCAGGTGATGCACCCAATTTTTGTATTCATTTTTATAAACTTTATTAACAATAAAAATAATGTTTTCAACAAATACCTACTTCTTAGAGGAAAAATACTTTGATTTTGGTGACCTTCTCTATTTTCATGAGTTTTATATTCAAATACACAAATCAAGGGAAATATGTGAAAATTTTGCAACTACACGGCGTGTACTTTTATACACGTCGTGTACATTTAGATAGGGACACAGATCAAAGGGGGGAGTACATGCCCAAGTCACCATCCAGACACTACACGCCATGTGGGGTGGAGTTACACGTCGTGCACGACATTCTAGAAGGAGTTGGTGGCCAAATTTTGATACTACACAACGTGTATGGCGGCGCTACATGTCGTGTACACTCACCTACCAAGCAGCGCCATGTTCAAAGTCAAAGACGGCATGTTAGGCTACCTACCAGTGGAGAAAAGGAAGTCAAAAGCGTGTTGACGAAAGTACATGGCATGTACTTTCTATACATGTCGTGTACTTATTTTTCCTATAAAAAGAGGCCTTGGCCTCCAGACCAAAGTGTGGAGAAGTGGATATTGAGGTGTGGTGTGGAGAACAAGGGACGAAGTTCTGAATGAGAGATGCTCTACCATCGTAATACCGTTGTTCTTCTACCGAATAATCATTTCTACCTCAAAATTACAAGAATGATTTCATCAGGTATTAATAATTTTGTGTTTGTCATTTTCAATATGTGTAACTAAACACCCAGTGTGTTGGGGTTGTGGAGACTGATGAGTTGTAATTTGAGTTAAGTTGCTGTGAATGTGTTTGTTTTAATAATCTCTTCATATTCTTCTTGAATCACTTCATATTATCACTGAAAATTTTGTACCGGACCAAGGGCAGAATCTTCAGGGATTCAAAATAAGAATAACAACGAATAATTTCATGACAATTGAAAGGATTAATCAATTCAAAATGGACAAAGTCAAATAAATATCTGTTAAAAATTAACTTCCAAACCAAGGAGTTGGTTACTTCAGCTCTTAATATTAAGTGATCCGGACCAAGGAAACTTAATTACAAATTGTAATCCAGAGTGTTGGATTATCATGAACAACACAACCTCATAAGCAAGTTAATTTAATAATCCACTTATCAAAAATCCATAACCCCAACGCATTCTTATTCTTATTTGCATCAAAACCAATTTTCTCATCTTTTCTTTCATTCTAGAAATTACGTTTTTAAAATAAACTTAAAAACCAATTGTTCTTTTTGTACCTGAAAACAACCAAACAAAATTGACTCTAAAATTCAGCAGCCTTCACTAAAAGAAATATACAAACAAAGTCGAAACAAGATAAGAGTAACCTCTTAAAGTTCCCTATGGATCGACCCCTACTGGTGCTATACTTGTTAGGGTAATTATAATTTTATACACCGATAACATAACTTCGGTGGAACGACTCGTCAAATTTTGGTGTCGTTTCCGGGGACTTCTAAATTTATTCTTGTTTTAACTCAATTTGTATTACATTTTAGTGAAAATAAAAATCAGAAATTCACAAAAATCTCTTTTCTAATCATATTTCTTTTTATCCTTTTTTTTCTTCCTTGTTTAAGCTTGGTAGTTTGTTTTGTTTTGTGCAGGTTCGTAAGTGTACGAGCGACCATGTAACACCCCGAGATTTTATGAAAAATATTCTTTTTAATTTCATTAATGTCTTGTATTGTACGCTACACCAAAAGGATCTTGCTCAACACGCATCCTTGACTTGCCTTGTATTACACGCAATCGCGACCTTCCTCGATAGCGTGTGTAGTATGCAATACCGAGTTTCACTAAACAACGATATGCTATTAAAATATTATTAAAACTAGCCATTATGAATAGTAATAACCACTTTTTGAAATTTTATAAATTTTATTTTTCAAAATGGACTTCATTTTTGGATTCAGAATATCGAAATTAGCCTAGGGTGAAATTTTGGTATTTTTCTGAAAACTTTCAATTTTTGATGAATAGTGAAACCACTAAGTGGTAGTTAAAAAACTGAATTTTTCATAAAACTTAATTTTACCGCTTCTGTGAATGGAATTTTGAAAATCCGAGAGACACGGTTAATATCAAGGACTAAAATGTGGTTCAATGAGATGAAAATAATTTTTGGTGAATAGTAACTTTTTACTTTTTTTTACCGCGGTTAATAGTAAATAGGGTAACTAAGGGTAAATATGATATTACTATTACCCTAACACATGTCCTAATTCTATTGGATAAGTGTAATTCGTACAAAAACAACCTTATGAATATAATATGACCATTTAGGTCCACTTGGATTAGATTATGACATTTAATATTATTTTATTTAATGAATAGTTAAAATAGTTAAAATCAAAGTTTAATAACTAAAACATTTTTAATATGGGTTTATACATAAGATAAATTCGATTATAAATATTCATTAGAAAGATAAAAAGATTTCATACATAATGATATTTTATTTATAATTTTTAGACTTTAAATAAATTAATTTATTTATGACACAACGATGATGCAGTAATTACCCTTTTAAGGAAATGTTAACATAATTGATGTTATAAATACCCAAATAAATGTAATTTGATACTTTTTATGAATTAAACTAATTTTATAGGTTAGTATGATATATTAGTGTTGATTTAATCAACTTGGTTCGAACATATAATTCTGTTATGACTTTCACAAAAATCATATATCAAATAGTGTCAAAATTGACACAAAATAGTTTTTAAATCAAATATTATATTATTAATTGTTATTTTATTCCTAAAAATCTAAGGTTCGGCCAAATGACTTAGATAAGGATATATATATTAATAATAAACAATTTGGGGTTCGTTTTTCATGTTATAGTAAGTGTATTAACCATATAGTGTAAGAAAACAAAAAGACACGGTAAAAGTTAAATTATTTAACTTAGAGTTAAATCTAATTGATAAGGTTAAAATAATAACCTAAACTTGTCTAAATCCTATTTGTTGATAGTATTTCGACCCATCCCCACCTTAGCCTCTAAATAAATCAATTTGGAGCTATTTAAAACCGAACTTGACTTTATAATAAAATAATATTTTGAGATATTCCTAAGGTGCCCCTCTCCTCCCTTATAAAAGGCCACCTCCTCCCTCTCCTCCTCACACCAATTTGAGCATTCAAGCTCGGCCAAACCCTGCCAAAATCTCTTCTCCACTTCCCCAGTATCATCCTAGAGGTCCTGGTCTTCTTCAAATACCATCCATATTTCTTTAAGTGGAGGTTAAGTGAAGGCGCGTCAAAAAGAGGAGGTTCGGACACTTACGAAGCAAATCGGACCTAAGGTAAGGGAAATATCACAATCTCATTTTTATCCGATATTTTTTATACGTAAGTATTTACTGGGGTGTATTTTATCATCCACATCCATGTTTCCTCAATATGTAATATTATTTCCATTCACCTACAATTGTTTAAATCCTATTTTACCCTTAGGTGAGTTTTTAGTAAAAGATATGAAAGGAATCTTTTGTCGTTTTTCATACGAGGTACTTTTTTGACTTTTCCAACAAAAGTACGAGAAGAATGTTTTTTTTAACTTATACGGAATGAATGGATTTTTAAAACATTATTTCCAAGAAGCTTCCTTTACAAGTTTTCAAGTTTATTTTTAATCAAATTCTTTTAGTTTAAAATTGTATGACATGTTAAGAAAGGAAAAGTGTTTTTGAAGTAGAAAGGATATTTTCCTCAAGAATGAAGTTCAAGTGTTTTATCAAAATTATTTTCCATCTAAGATAATAAAGGGTTATGTTTTTATCCCTATTATTACATTGATTTGATTATGATATTTTTATGAATTCCTTTATCGTATATGAATTGTTTTATGATGTCATGATGTTAAAGATTCCCATTTTTATTACATGGGTTATGTAATGATGTATGATTTATGATTTTGTGGCACACATAAGAATGGTATCATTATGAGATGGGTGGGACCTATATCTCCCTCCAATGCATTGGGTAAATATTTTATATCTCATGAGATAGACATGGCTAGAATGGTAGGTTATACCGGTTCAGTGAAACAGGACTGAAACGAGGGTTACTCGATTCAGAAAGGGACTTTGTTCACTAAGATAGTCTTGGAAATGAGTCTTGACTAACAAGAAATGATTCTCTATGATTATGTGTGTATTCCACAAAGTTTCATGTTTTAAGTTATGATTATTGTGATTACATTTCACTTCCATGATTTATCCCATGTTATGAAATTATAATCTCTTTTGCAGGTTAAGATTTCCAAAAGTTATGTGCTTGTGTATACGATGAGATTTATATTTCTTTTGTTTACCCTTACTGAGCATTTGAGCTCACCCTTTTATGTTTTCTTTTCCCCAGGATATAAAGAAAGGTTTTAGGTAAAAAAAAAGGGAAGATCTTTATGGGAGATATTGGAGATCTTTCACCACGATTAGAAGATTATGTTCCGAGTTTCCAAAGACACTAAACTATTACGATCCTTGTGTGTGTATTTTTGTTATGTACTAAGTATTCCGCAAAAGTAATGTAATGTTCATGTACGTTAGGCTTCGGTTCTCTATAGACCACCTCACACGTTCTAAGAGCACTGAGTCATCAGGGTTATTCCTAACTAACCTGGAGATCGAATGGATGTTATTGAGGCGCCAACGAAAACTCATGGCTGAACAAAATCAAAACAACCCCATGACACAGAATCAGGAAGGAAATCTAGTTGTTGTCCAAGGAGTTGGACAAAATTTAGGTCCGGATGACAACTGAAACCAGCAAACTCCTCTTGCACCACCATATGGACCTCCGCAGCTCCAACAATTCCAACCAGAGCGAATGCCATATTTTAACCAAGGTCAGGGGCCATACTACGCCCCTCAGGACCAACAGTACCTGTCGATTCTCCCTCCTCAGCTGCCACCTCCACGTCATACTATCATGGAGTACGGCTTGCCATCAATCCACAGAGCTGATACGGGCATCGTTTGTCTTCTGGTTCTGGCCCAGCACTTTGAAATCAAGCCTTCTATCATGCAGCTGATCTAGAACACGGTACAATTTGGCGGCCTACCCAGTGAAGACCAGAATGCCCATCTCTCTAATTTTTTGGAGATCTGCGATACGTTCAGGTACCACGGAGTTTCTAAGGACGTCATCCATCTTAACCTGTTCCCTTTCTCTCTACAGGACAAGGTGAAAGACTGGATCAAAGGGATGCCACAAAGATCTATCCTCACCTGGGAGGAGCTAGCTCAGGCTTTCTTGTCCAAATACTTCCCACCATCAAAGACGGTAACGTTGCGGAACGAGATCCACAACTTTCAGCAGCATGACTCAGAGTCATTGTACGAATCATGGGAACATTTCAAGTAAATGTTACGTAAATGCCCACACCATGGACTTCCACTTTGGATGCAAGTCCAAACCTTCTATGGCGGGTTGACAACTAATACCAAGTCTGTGGTGGATGCTTCTGCTGGAGGAACGGTAATGCAAAAGTCCCCCGAAAAACTTTTCGAACTACTGGAAGATATGTTAGCCAACATCTTCCAGTGGCATTCCGAGCGGGGAACCCAAAAACAAGGTATGCTTAGTATTGATGTTACTACCATTCTTGCTGCCTAGTTGGATGTAGTATCCAAAAAGATCGATGCACTGAATCTCAAGGGAACATCTCAAGTTCATGCGGCGAACCATCCAGCATGCAGTGATTGTGGTAACAACCATATCCTGGGAGAATGCCCGGGACCTTCAGTTGACCCTTCAATGAGCGAAGTGAGCTATGTTGTTCAAAACAGGGGGTCGAACCAATATCAACAATACCAGAACCCGGCATGGCGAGATAACCAGAACATAGGCTAGGGCCAACAGCAGCAGAATCCTCCGCCTCAGCGACCGCCGGGCTACAGTCAGCCACCATATCAGAACCAGTACCAGCGGAAGCAATAGCCCCAACAGGGACCTTACTAGAAGCAAGGGTATCAAAACCCTCACCCATAGTTGCCAAGGCAGCAACCACCTCCACCAGCTGCACAGCCAACTCAACAAGAGAATACCTCTAGTTTAGAGGATCTTCTGACGAAATTCATCTCTACTATTGAGACCCAATTTCAGAACCAGGAGGATTCTATTCTAGGCCTCGAGAACCAAATCGGCCAATTAGCAAACCATCTATCATGGAGGCAGCCTGGTACACTACCAGGAAACACCAAGAAGATCCCAAGGGAGGAGGCCCATGCCATCACATTGCGAAGTGGAAAGAACCTTCATCAGACGGAACCATCACATTCAACTGCACCTATATTCCCAGTTGACAACAAAGGTACAGTTTCAGATCCCTCTTCATCCGAAAATCCATCACCAGAGGCCCAACTAGGCAAAGGGAAGGAGTTCATCAAACCATTCGAGCCTGTATTACCTTTTCTAGAGAGAATGAAGCAAAGGAAGATGGATCACCAGTTTGGAAAATTCATGTAATTATTCAAAAAGCTACACATCAACATCCCATTTGCAGATGCCCTGACTCAAATTCCCACATATGCTAAATTCATGAAGGAATTCCTCTCGAATAAAAGAAAGATGGAGGATTTGGGCACGATAGCACTGACAAAGGAGTGCTCCGTAGTTGTACAACATTCCATTCCTCCGAAACTCTAGGATCCAGGTAGCTTTACTATCCCTTGTACAATTGGACCATGTGAATTTGGAAAAGCTTTATGCGACTTAGGAGCCAGTGTCAACCTCATGCCATTCGGAGTTTTCCAAAAGCTCGGACTCCACGATCTGAAGCCTACTCGAGTCGCCCTTCAACTTGTTGATAGATCCATTAAATATCCAAAAGGGCTACTGGAGGATGTGCTCATGAAGGTGGGACGATTGATCCTCCCAGAAAATTTTATTATCCTAGACATGGAGGAGGATTAGGATGCACCTATTATATTAGGGAGACCTTTCCTGGCCAAAGGTAAAGTCTTGATTGACGTGCACCAAGGGGAATTGATTTTACAAGTGGGGGACGAAAGAGTCTCCTACAATGTTCTAAAGGCCGTCAAACAATAATAGTTATCCAAACATGAGGGCTGCTACAAAGTGACTACCATGGATGAACAACTGAGTAGACAAGAAGATGATCTGGTATGTTCTTCAATTTTAGATGATATGATTTTTCTAGAAATACCCACTAATGAGGTGCCAGAGGACCTGAAATTCATCGAAGGCCAGGGCAGACACTACCGGCAACGATCTGTCATTCCTGACATCCTAGATAGGGCAGAAGTACAACCACTGGTACCTTCAGTTCTCAAGGCACCTGAACTAGATTTGAAGCCTCTCCCACCTTCCTTAAAGTACGGGTATTTGGGGAATCATCATACTTTTCCTATTATACTTAGTGCAACACTATCACAAGACCAGGAGGATGCACTTCTTCAAGTTTTGAAGCGGATAAAGTAGGCAATTGGATGGACTGTTGCAGATTTGAAGGGTATTAGTCCAACCATTTGCACCCACAAGGTGCTACTCGAAGAAGGAGCAAAGCCATCGAGACAACCCCAGCAGCGTTTGAACCCTCCCATGAAGGAAGTCGTAAAGAAGGAGGTAATCAAGCTTTTAGATGCAGGCATCATTTACCCTATATCAGATAGCCCGTGGGTGAGTCCCTTTCAAGTGGTCCCTAAGAAGGGAGGCATCACTGTGGTATCAAACGACAAGAACGAGCTCATCACCACTCACACAGTCATGGGCTGGAGAGTATGTGTAGATTACAGGAAGCTGAACGACACCACAAGGAAAGATCATTTTCCCCTGCCCTTCATGGATCAGATGCTAGAAAGGCTAGCAGGGAATGAATATTACTGCTTCCTCGATGGCTACTCTGGCTATAATCAGATCTCTATTTCCACAGAAGATCAAGAGAAGAGAACTTTCACTTGCCCATACGGAACATTTTCCTACCGCAGGATGTCTTTCGGTATGTGCAATGCCCCCACCACATTCTAGTGATGCATGCTGGCTATTTTCCACGACATGGCGGAACAAATCCTGGAGTTCTTCATGGATGATTTTTCCATTTATGGTAAGTCATTTACCACCTGTTTGTAGCACCTGGATCTAGTACTGAAGCGATGCGAAAACACTAACCTAGTTTTGAACTGGGAAAAGTGTCATTTTATGGTAAAAAGTGGCATATTCCTTGGCCATAGAATTTTAGAAAAGGGGATAGAGGTGGATCCAGTAAAAATAGAAGTCATTTCACGACTTCCCATTCCAAATTCTGTTAGATCCATCCACAGCTTCCTGGGCCATGTGGGTTTTTACAGGCGGTTTGTCCGCGATTTCTCGAAGATAGCCCAGCCCCTCACCAATATCCTGACTAAGGATGCCATTTTCGAATTCACTGAGGCATGCACCTCAGATTTGGAGCATCTAAAGCAATGCCTGGTGGAAGCTCCAGTCATGATTACCCCCAACTGGGAGGCACAATTTAAAGTGATGTGTGATGCCAGCGACTATGCAGTGGGAGTTGTCCTGGGTCAGCGGCTAGACCAAATCTTCCGACCCATCTATTATGCCAGCAGGACACTCAATGAGGCCCAACTGAACTACACTACTATAGAGAAGGAGATGTTGGCAGTATTATTCACCTTTGACGGTTTTTGTTCTTACCTTGTTCTGTCTAAAGTTATTGTTTATACTGACCATGCATCATTTAATTACCTGTTAAATAAGAAGGATGCTAATCCCCGATTGATCTGATGGGTCCTCCTCTTACAAGAATTTTATTTAGAGATCCGTGATAAGAAGGGGAGTGAGAACATGGTTTCTGATCATCTATCCCATCTGGAGCTGCCGCACTTGGAGAAATAATATGATCGAGAGATAAGGGAGGATTTTCCTGATGATCATATCTTTTCTATTATTGAATCCCCTAGGCCCTGGTTTGCTGATATTGCTAACTATTTATTTACAGGTTCCATCCATCCTAACCTCTCCTTCTAGCAGGAGAAAAGGTTCCTCTTTGATGTTAAACGATACTTCTGGGAAGACCCCCACCTATTTCGATCCTATGGAGACGGGGTGATTCAACGGTGCATCCCAGAGACAGAGGTTTAAGGGGTCCTAGAATTTTTTCATACCTCACTCGTTGGAGGACATCATGGACCGGATCGTACCATAGTGAAGATTCTGAAATCTGGGTTTTTATGGCCCACCATGCATAAAGATGCCCAAGCCTTCATTTCCCATTGTGATCCATGCCAATGTATAGGTAATATGGGATGAAGGGCCGAGACGCCTCAGCACCCCATCCTGGAGGTCGAGATTTTTGACGTCTGGGGCATCGACTTCATGGGACCATTCCCCCCTTCTTTCAGACATACTTACATCCTCATCTTCATTGATTACGTCTCCAAATGGGTGGAAGCCACTGCGACGGCCCATGACACAACTAGGGTAGTCGTGACCTTTTAAAAGAAACACATTTTCAGCAGGTTCGACG
Source organism: Viscum album (assembly GCA_963277665.1). NCBI lineage: Eukaryota > Viridiplantae > Streptophyta > Magnoliopsida > Santalales > Viscaceae > Viscum > Viscum album. The sequence continues at coordinate 476,219,929 of OY728164.1, read as the reverse complement.
TTCCTCGTGTACTGGTCAGCGACAGAGGGACTCACTTTGACAATGCGTTAATGAAAAGAGTGTTGTCGAAATATGGGGTGAAACATCACATGGGTACACTATACCATCCCCAATCAAGTGGACAGGTGGAGCTCTCCAACCGTGATCTCAAACAAATTTTGGAGAAAACAGTGAATACCTCACGGAAGGACTGGTCCAAAAAGCTTGACGACGCTTTGTGGGCCAATCACACCACTTTTAAGACACCACTAGGAATGTCACCATTTCATCTCGTCTATGGAAAACCATCCCATCTGCCTGTGGAGTTGGAACACAAAGCATATTGGGCCGTCAAAGCCCTAAATTTTGATCTGAAGGCAGCCGTAGAGAGACGTAAGTTCTAGCTATCGGAACTCGATGAAATCAAAAGGGAGGCGTATGAGAACGCTAAATTGTACAAAGAGAGGACAAAATCCATTCATGACCGAATGATTTCTTGAAAAACATTTAAACTCGATGATCAGGTACTCCTCTTCAACTCTCGTCTTCATCTATTCCCAAGAAAGCTCAAATCAAGGTGGTCGGGACCGTTCCATATCATACGAGTATTCCCTCATGGAGCGGTGGAAATTGCTAAGGAGGATAGTCAACCGTTCAAGGTGAACAGCCAACACCTAAAGATTTACCATCCCATGGAAGATATAGTGGGAGCGATCTCCACCACACCTCTTAGGTAAGTCAAGGTAAGAAGGTCGAGCCAACGACCTAAAACAAAGGCGCTTCCTGGGAGGCAACCCAAAGGTTACACGTCGTGTCCTACTTATATACACGGCATGTACTTATCTTTTTAATTTAATCTTAATAAGTATAAATCTATAGAATACCTAATAAATGACCAGGGATGATGCTGGTGCCGATGGTAAAGTCACTAGAGTTTATCTGAGCCATCCCTGGTTCAAATCCTCCCAACCTACCTTCGGCACGGGGTTCCTCCTTTTCTTACACGGCGTGTGTAGTAATTTATATAGATTTATATTTTTGCTTATAAGAAAACCCATGGTGGGGATGGATCAGTTGTCCACGATCGTAACCAGGTTCTAAAAGACCCGGGTTCGAATCCTGGAAACCGCCCCATTTCTATCATTTACTCTTTTAATAAAACCACACGATGTGTCTTTCGATATACGACGTGTGTGCCATAATTTTTCTTACTAATTTAAAAACATTTTTTATAAAATAAATTCATGCAGATGAAGTTGGCAGATTGGTTAAGTCTCGGCCTTGGATCCCAAAGATCCAGGTTCAAACATGGCTAATCTCCCCGCTTCATCCTCTTCTTTTATAATTAAAAACCACACGCCGTGCATATTCTTTCTTCCCATGTGTATAGGCCGTATAGAATAAATGTATATAAATAATAAATATGGGCAGCAGTATAACCTTCACTCCAGTGGTTGAGGGATTCCGTTCGGAACGGCCGATCATTGGTTCGAACCTCGCCCCGAGCACCGGACCAAAGGTTATACTTCTATTTTTACAATTTTTAAACACACGGCATGTATTTTCCCACTACATTACGTGTATAGTTTTATTTTATTTTTATTTTTGTATATACATAAATATACCTATTTTTACTTTTATTTTAATTAATTAATATTAATTATTATATAGTATATTTTATTCTTCTTTAAAAAAATTGGACTACACGGCATGTATTCCAGACATACACGCCGTGTACTGCGGCTATATAAATCGTGGACCACTCGGCTTGAGCTCGTGTCACGCGGCTCCCCATTTCTTCCCCTTTCTTCCCGTTTCTTCTCCTGGACGAAACCCGAACCCCCATTTTCCAAATCCATCATTTGGATCGTTTCAAGCTCTGATTTCTGTTGCATTGAGATCCTTGGTCAAGGTACGTCATTCTACACCCTCTATTTCCATTTTTTAGACTCATTTAGGGTGATTTTCGGATCTGTCGATCGTTCTCCTTCCGCGATACACGACCACAACATGACGAACACATGTCGTGTAGTTCTGTACATGGCCAAAAATAAAATGCTTCGAAATTTGAAGTACATGGTGTGTCTGTTTGGTACACACCGTGTACTTTTCCACATCGTGCCCGAGTACCCCTTTGCACACGGCCTCACACACCATTTGCACGTACACGGCATGTGTATTTGGTACACGCCGTGTGTATCATTTCTTTTGGCCCCTCCGTGTGTAGTACATAACACGGCGTCTCACCCTATATTCCCGTACACGGCGTGTCTGTTCGGTACATACCGTGTAGTTTATTTCTTTCGGTCAGCCCGTGTCTCGCCCCTACACGACCATGTTCCTCGAGTAAAGAATGCGTCGTGTGTTTCCGTTACACGGCATGTCCTTTCTCCTTCAAACTGATAAAAAAACAGGGTTGTGTCATTTATAATACATGACCACCTACACTTTGTGTGAACACGGCATGTATGTTTGGTACAAGCTGTATACCTTTACATGGTCTATCTTCTTCTCCCTCGGCATGTATATCTAGAAAAAACGGGATGCTCTACATTTTCACTACATGCCTTGTACTATGGATGTACACGCCGTGTACTTTTATTTTCCTATTTTCTCACATTTTATTTATTTTCTTTTCTTTTCTTTTTCTTTTCTTTTCTTTTTCTTTCTATTCCAGTATATGGCAGATCGCGATACTTCCCAGGGGAAGTGGCCGGCCTATACCACTGAGGGCGAGAGGCCCATTTTTCGGTGGATTCGGCTCCAACCTCTGATGCATCCAGACCCAGACACACCGGTCTACGAGCTCCCTCCATTGGTCATTCTTCCACAACCGACTGCCCCAGTAGAGGACGGGCCTAGTACGGTTGTACCTCCGCTTACCAGCACAGCACTTCCGAGCACCTCCATTTCTACTCCACCAGTTGCCACTCTACCTGCGTCATATTCATCAGCAGCTGGTCCCACATCTACTGCTTCACCTACCGGCTGATCCACCCACCGAGCCAGCTCCTGCTGCTGCACCTGCACCTGGACCGGGACCTGCAGGTGTTTCTTACCCATGCATGGTCTTCCCGGTCACTGATCTGGCACATGACAGGGTCTGATGCTTCTCTCGTCGGCCGATACCATTGAGTGGATGATACCTCGACAGCAGCATTCCGTAACATCTCGGTATTTGGGAGGACTTGGAGGATCTCCTTGGACACACTCCACTGCTTGTTGTTTTCCATGTTATCACTCCTATCTTTCGTGATTTATTTTTGGAGTTCGCAACCTCTTTCGAGTTTGATGGAGCTGAGTACCAGGAGACACTTGGTCATGCGGTGCCCGTGGTTCGATTTTGGTTGGGCAGCCGACGATTCTCCCTCACCATGACCAAGTTTAGCCTAGGGTTCGGCTTCTACCCCCATCCTATCACCCCCCTCGTTTCTACCTTTACCCGACCCGAGCGCTCCGATCTCTTTACCATGTGTCGGGAGATCATTGGGCCTGACCACCGGTATTCCCCCACCTCCCATAAGAGCACCCTTATCACTGACCCCATCCTTCACTTCACCCACTGGTGTTTCAGTGCCATCCTCTTCCCCTGCCATGAGGATATGGGGGTTGTGACCGGCCGTGAAATTGATCTCCTTACCTGTGTCATCCGGCACGACTACCCGGACCTCCCTTATCTAGCTGCCTCCTATTTCCACTCTATGTTTACTGGTCATCAGGGCAACCTGAACGACGGGTTTAACGCCACTCGTCTCTCCCACCACCTTGGGGTTTTCAAGCCTTCTTTACCCCATGACTTGTTAGTTTCTTCCCAATGGATGGACTATCTCATGATTATTCGCATGGGATTGGTCCGGAAGCAGGGGGTGCCTACATCCTTGTCCAGGCTCATCCCCAGCCACCTGTTGACCCTCCTACCCCGGCTGATGCCCCTGCTCCTCCTTCCCCACCCCTCTATCTTCTCCACCTCACCCACCTCTTACTGACCCCACTTCTTCTGGCCTTCCTTCTTTTTTCCCACCACCAGCCCCACCTACCACCGCACCCTCGGCTGATCTCGCTTTTTCCATCCGCCTAGCCGCGATGGAGCAGCAGTTGGTACCTCTTGCCGGCCGCCAGGACAATATTGGGGAGAATTTGGTTCATATAGACAGTCGCTAGGACTTCATGGAGCAGTTGTTGTGCCTTATTGTTCAGCATTTGGGTATTCCTTTTCCCCCACTGCCTGTCTCAGTCCTTGGACCTTCTGCTGCTGCTCCACCGCCATTCACAGCACTGGCCATGGATTCCGTTCTTCTATCTACTATGGGCCCTGCTGCTACTTATCCTGCTATCACCACTTCTGCTAATCCAAGGGGGATGCAGATCTTCCCTTACCGAGTCTGGTTCCTGCTGCTCCTGCATCTCCAACTTCTCATCCCGCTGCCGAGTCTGTGCCTCCAGCTTCCATGGCTCCTGAGCCGTCTCTTCCGGCCGATTCTGTACTAGATGATGCCTCTTCTGAGGTGACCCCATGACTGGTTTTGGGACATTCTGCTTTTCATTGTATATATTTTTTTTGATTTTTCATCCTTGTGTATGCTTTTTATGCTTGCCCTGTTTTCTTTCTCCCACCCTCACAGGTACCTTGACATGTTTTGGGATGCTCTTTTCCCCCACCTACTGTTTCTCTTCGCCTAGACACGAGGGGAGTATTCTTTTTCCATTATTTTCTTTTCTTTCTTGATATTACTACTTTCATTACTTCCCCTCTGTCTGGTCCACTATTGTGTCCCCACCTTACCTTGTTTCTCTTTTTGGGAACTTGGTGGACCATGTGCACTCTTAAGTATGGGGGGCATATCTCTTGACCGCTTAATTCTTCGCCTTTATCATCAATCTAGGAGACATCATTGTTAGAATATATATTTTTAAAATGTGAAGATATTGTGGTTAATTATATTTTTAAATAATAGAATTGAAAGTGAAAAAATTTCAAAAATTTGCATGCTTATTTTGATTCTTAAGTGTTTTAAAATGATTACTGATATAATTTAAATTACAACTTGTAATCTGTGGATAATTATATCGATTAGACTAATAAATTATTTGCAAGTCATGACCTGATTGTCTCTTATTTATTACCACTCCCGAGAGTTATTCTAAACCCTTTTGTCGTATTATTTCTAATACCCTCTTTCTTGAGAGATTAATAGAATATACATAACTACTAGAATTTGCAAGTTTTCTTTTCAAAACATGAATAATTTTTGAATTACATTAAAATGATTGAGGCATAAGATTGTTAACCCCTTTATCTTGATCCTACCCTACATCTGATCTTCATAAAGCCCATAGAAGCCATGAATAGCCTTAATAGGAAGCCATATTAAAAGCTTATTTCCCTTCCTACCCTAATTATTTTATGATTTTTCATGATTATTCATTTGAGATTAAAATAAGGGATTGGAAACACATGGAATATATTTGTGAATTTTCAAGAAATTAAGTATGGGGGAGTTCCTCTTGATCATTTGGGGAGAAAAGAAAAGAGTTCCAAACCTCTATTCTGGAAATTCAGAAGGGTTCCCTTCGTTAAAAAAAGGGTACAAACAAAGGGACCTTATACACACTTGCTGGTTTGTGACTCTTACTCAACTAAAGGAGATGTTGGTGATGATATCATTTGATTAAGCTTGTTGAGGACATTTTTACATTGAGTTTAATTTTGAATATCATGCATTGTTATTTAAGAATTTATCCTCCTTTTTCAAGCCTCAGAATTATTTTCCACATATTTACCTACCAACATTTAGCCACGGAAACATCTGATCCTATTCGGAAATCCCTCATGATTTTTGTAAGTTAAATTTTCTAAAGTGGAGAACTAAGAATTCTTGCAAACCTATGGATAGAGTGTATATTTCTTTGATTGAGAAAAACTTTTTATTTAAAAATTCTCAAGTGTTGAGTTATTTATTGGTGAGGTAGATCATCAAGTGGATTGCTTGTTTTTGAAAGGTTGAAACATGTGTTAGAAGAGGATGACAATAGTTAATTGAATTATATATGAGGCATGATTAGAATATCTTCAGAATTTAAAACTGTTGTGTATTCTTTTTGGAATTTTCTCCCATAACATATTATTTACAATTATTATTAACTGAAGTCCTTCCTTTTAAATTATAGACTCTGATAATTAGATGTTGATATTTTCTTGAGGGAAAGCAAAGGCCTAAGTATGGGGGAGTTTGATGCACCCAATTTTTGTATGCATTTTTATACACTTTATTAACAATAAAAACAGATTTTTCACCAAATACCTACTTCTTAGAGGAAAAATACTTTGATTTTGGTGACCTTCTCTATTTTCAGGAGTTTTATATTCAAATACACAAATCAAGGGAAATCTGTGAAAATTTTGCAACTACATGGCATGTAATTTTATACATTCCATGTACATTTAGATAGGGACACGGATCAAAGGGGGGAGTACACGCCCAAGTCACCAGCTAGACACTAAAGGCCGTGTGGTGCGGAGTTACACACTGTGTACAACATTCTAGAAGGGTTTGGTGGCCAAATTTTGATACTACAATGTGTGTATGGCGGCTCTACATGCCTTGTACACTCACCTACCAGAAAATGTTGTGTTCAATGTCAAAGACGGTGTGTTAGGCCGCCTACCAGCAGAGAAAAGGAAGCCAAAAGCGCATTGACGAAAGTACATGGCATGTACTTTCTATACACGTTGTGTACTTATTTTTTCTATAAAAAGAGGACTTGGCCTACGGACCAAAGTGTGTAGAATTGGAGATTGAGGTGTGGTGTGGAGAACAAGGGACGAAGTTCCGAAGGATAGATTCTCTACCGTCGTAATATTTTCGTTCTTCTACTGAAGAATCATTTCTACCTCAAAATTATAAGCATGATTTCATCAGGTATTAATAATTTTGTGTTTGTCATTTTCAATATGTGTAACTAAACACCCAGGGTGTTGGGGTTGTGGAGACTAATGAGTTGTAATTTGAATTAAGTTGATTTGAATGTGTTTGTTTTAATAATATCTTCATATTCTTCTTAAATCACTTCATATTATCACTAAAAATTTTGTACCGGGTCAAGGGAAAAATCTTCAGGGATTCAAAAGAATAATAACGACGAATAATTTCATGAACATTGAAAGGATTCGTCGGCTCAAAATGGACTAAGCCAAATAAATATTTGTTAAAACCTAACTTCCAGACCAAGGAGTTGGTTACTTCAGCTCTTAATATTAATTGATCCAAACCAAGGAAACTTAATTACAAATTGTAATCCAGAGTGTTGGATTATCATGAACAACACAACCTCATAAGAAATTTAATTTAATAATCAACTTATCACAAATCCATAACCCCAATGCATTCTTATTATTATTTGCATCAAAACCAATTTTCCCATATTTTCTTTCATTCTATCAATTACTTTGTTAAAAGAAACTTAAAAACCAATTGTTCTTTTTGTACCTAAAAACAACCAAACAAAATCGACTCTAAAATTCAACAGCCTTCACTAAAAGAAATATACAAAAAAAAATCGAAACAAGATAAGAGTAACCTCTTAAAGTTCCTTGTAGATCGAACCCTACTAGTGCTATACTTGTTGGGGTAATTATAATTTGAGACACCGATAACATAACTTCGGTGGAATGACTCGTCACCGGGTTAGACAATTCCTAAGGTGGGGATCCCCCTTTTAGGAAGTTGGCATATACCCTTGAGACAGGGTTAGTCCAAGTTGCTAGGATGGGATGGGTATGTTTTATACCATCTCTATTTTTTGTTTTATAGCTCTAGGATGAGCTATGTTAAGGTGGAGATATTATAATGATCCAGGTTTTTGGAACAGGTCAAAATCCCCACTCGGTTTGAATTTTTCAATTAGTAGCTATTCTACTTTTTGTTTTGTTGATCAGAACTCAATTCCAAGAGTTTTTTACCCTAAATGGTTTTTTTGGGTTATTTTGGAGGCTAGGAGAGTTCCTCAGGTGTTGATAATGGTTTTGGGAGTGTCAAAGACCTGAAGGCCTGGTTTTTGGGAAGCAAGTGTAGGCACACGGTTTAGGGAAACCAAGCAACTGGAGGCACACAGCCATGCGAGCTCATCTAAAAAAGTTTCAGAGACCTACGCACAGTTTATGCATGGTTTTTCAAACCGTGGGGGTAGCTTTATGGACCTGAATCTCTAGATAGTAGCTTCCTCATGGTTGACGCATGGTTTGGAAAACTGTGCAGCCAGTGTTGGGTAATTTTTCTAAATTTTTATTTTTCTTTTATTCTTTATTTTTCTCTCCTCTCTCCCTATTTCTTCTTCCTTGGTTGAACATAGTAGGGAAGAGTTGCCCCTTTTTCTCCTTCAGTGGATTTTGATCTCGTCTCTCTATTTGAACTCTGTTCTTCGATCTGTCAGAAGCTATAGAATCACCTTGATAAGGCTAACCCCATGCATACATCTTCTTCTTTGATCTTTCATCTTACGGACTACCATTTCCATCCGAACCAATTTCAAGGTTAAATATGGAAACATATATCTACGTCGATTAGCTTCAGATTGGAATTTGATATTATACACACCTATTCCTATGAGACTAAGGTAGGTGGTGCATACCTTGTTTTGAGTTTTTATGGACTATTGGGGGTTGTGGATTTTTAGCGCAATAATGGGTTTTGAGTGGAACCATATTATAGCATATCAACTTGACTATTATACCATGAGGGATGTCATGGGAATGCCCTGAACTTGTTATTCTTGAGTGAGGCTGGGTGAGAGGTCATTGCTCTTTGGGATATTTTGGATGAGGGTGATAAAATGGTTTTAATTTAATTATTTTAATTTAAACTGGTATGTTTAATTTGTTAGAGCTTGATTAAGCTAATTTGAGGCATTCAAGACCTTCATACTAATTTGTTAGAGATGATAGCTTGCACAATTCAATATGTATAAATTTAATTGTTGATTAAAGTGTTCTGAATGTTATTATGATATATATAATGCTTGAGATTACATATGCTGAGACCCATAGGGTTGTGATGAGCTTGGCCCGAGACTGGGATGGCATGGCCATCGGGATTGAGTGTTGTTGATCACTGGTTGGGCTTGGCCTAGATAATTGAGTGGTTTGACCATAGGATTAGGCATCATAGATGTTGTTTTGAGCAGTATAACTATCAGGTTGGGCATGGCCCAGGATACTTGGATTTCAAGGCCATCATATTTGAACAACATGGTCATAGGGGCATGAGGTATCAGAGATGGTGTGGCTTAGGTTTTTATTTGGTGATTGTCGCTCACCCATGATGGCCAAAGTGCTGATTGAGTCATGTGAATATAGGTTAACTCTGTGATGAGGTGGTTTTGACCACTCATGTGGGTATAGGCCCCCAATAGTTGCAACTTAGGTATTTATGGTTTGGGGGTGCTTGCTGTAGAAAGTCATATGGAAGGTGAGGAGCCTTAGGTTGATAGTGATGAGGATATCAGGTTGTGGAATGAGGCTCTCCATGTTTTATTCCATGGGATTGGATATTTATTTGAGGACAGACATCATTGTTCCTCCATTTGTCATGCCATGGGTCAGTGTGAGCTATCAAGCAGGGTTTTGTGGGACCGAGGTACTATTGATTGGGCGTGCCTTTGAGATGTCGGTACCTTGAGACATGAGGTGTTAGGAGTCACATGGTGCTGTGTTACGAGATTAAGGTGGAACCTAAGGGTTCACCAGGACTTTGTGACTATAGGGGTACCTTGGGCCATGGGCCAAGGACTCTCTTTGCTTCTGAGATTCTAGCATTGGCCAAAGTAGGTGATACTCCCCAGTGGATACTGAGCACTAGTAGAGGTTATGTTTATTACTACATAATACTATTTACTTTTATTAGAGATTATTATCTTCTTAAAAAATATACTAGGTACACACCATTGGATGGTATCCTACTGAGATTTATATCACACTCTACATGGGCCCTTCAGGATGTGAGTAGACTTTATAGATTTACGTACATGTGATAGATCAGCTTCAAGAGCTAGATCATAGTACTGTTTGGCATGGATAGTGGCATGGACCTTGAGGTCATGTCTAGATGGAGCTTTAATTTTGTGTAGTTTCATTTTTAGTTTTTGTATGCTTATATAAATATCTACTATAGTATTTCATGGGAAGCACCTTGGATATTGTATTATATGACTTGACCTAGAATGTATGCTTGATTACTTTGTTTTGAGTGGCTAAAAGTGATTTTCTAGCATTTAATTCTGTTTACTTTCTACTGCAATAGTTGTTTCTATATTTCTTCCACTATGTATTGATTTTGGATGTGTTTCCACTCTATGGGTCTGGTTTGAGTTTGTCGAGTCATTTATTTCTACTGCATGTTATCTTATTATGCTCAGACCAGTATATTATCTATTCCTAGAGGGTATATCTTCCCCCACTATACCTGTTTACACCGTCACTACTAGTCAGTAGCCTTTTGTGTTTCATGAGGTGTGTGATCGCACCGCGATTCACTGTTTCATTTTCACCCTTACACCACTGTTTTAAACTGAATTTGTATTGTAAATTCCAAATATAATAACAAATTTCACCTCATGTTAGATTAAGTTATTTTTTGTTTATAACTGTTAAAAAGGGAAATGTTACTTGTTTTAATAATTTCATTGAAGGTGGAGGTTATTTGGAGGGTCCATGATGGAGTTCAAGAAAAATAGGTCAAGCTACGTAGGATCCAAGAAAATCAGTTTACTAAACCAAACACTGATACTGTACCGTGCAATAAAATGGTCTAAAATTTTGTGGTCTGGTCAAAAATTAATTGGTATACATTTCATTTGAAGGAATATAAGACTCATTCAGTCATCTGATAGCCCAACTGACCTGATCTTTCCAGCACACTGAATCTGCACGAAGTCAAAAGTGGTGTTCTATAATCTGTCCATATATCAGGCTCTAGTTTTCCAAATGGTACCAAAATTTCGGTGTAGATATTAAAGATGTTGGGAAACATGTTTCTAGTTTTTTCCAAAGTGATATTCGACTTTAAAGTGGTTGAAAACTATGGGATAAGTGTTTTTATACGATCTGTGTGCCCAAAACCATCTTTCACTTTGCCTATAAAATGAAAGCTTGGGATCCTCATTTGGAAGTTTGGCCAGGAGGCAAAGCTCTACCATTTTAGAGTCCTAGAGGATTATACTATTCATCCTAGAAGTTATAGATGCCCCTATCATCATAGGGGGTCTATCATGAAGAAGGAGTTCCACCCAAGATTTCTCCTCCTCCAGATGTCGAGCTAAACAGTGGGCGTTCGTTGTGAGGGAACTACACACGTGTCAATGGAGTTTTGACACATATATTAGCTACTATTTTGGAGTTATCTTGGTGTTAAAACATTTCTTTACATGTATCTTAAATTATTTCTTATTTGAATACTTTTTTTGATGCATGTGATTGATTTTCTATTAATTTATAACCGATCGGTGTGAGGTTTTGAGTGTGTGACTTGTGTTGTTCCAATTGGACAACACAAGGATACTTTTCTTACCCACTTTCTTGATATTCAAATCTTTTTTTAAGCTCTTATTCCATGCATAAGTTCTGGAACTTGACAATACAATTATTATGTCAATGTTTGGTTCTTCAAGAAATGAAATAAAGGCTTAGGAATTAATCGGGATTCCAATTAATTTCAACCAAATAATTAATTCAACCCTAAATGAATCTCTAAGAAAAATGAACTTGAAATGTGTGTAGTGAAATAAAAATGACCCCTTTCTCTCATAATTCTTAAATCATAACCTTTATCTATCAACTATTAATCTCTTTAAATCAAGTTATTTTCTTAAAAAAAATTCAAAATCACCCCTATTTTTAGTACTTTTTATTAAAAATGCATACTCTAAACCTATCAAATCTCCTTGAGAGATGACCTAGGGTCTTCCCTAGACTATAAATCAACCTTAAAAACATAATCAATTTGAAGTTTCATGATGACACAGTCAAATTTTGGCGCCGTTTTCGGGGAGCGCTTTGGTTTTTAGAGTGTGTTTTTTATAAGATATTTGTAAATTTTGTGAATATTTATTTATTTTATCTTATACCTTTACCTATATTTTTGTGTTCTGATTTATTTCTTATGTAGGTTTTGTGCATGATGCGTTCTAATTTGGGAGATTTACCACCTTTCAAACCCGAACCAGAGAGGATATTATGTCAGCGACCCCGAAACGCATAAGAGAACCCATCGAAGGAGGACACACAAAACATTGACACTCTTCTTGATCCTTCCTCTTCTTCTTCTAGAACCAATATAAAAATTGAAATAAACTTGCATAATATGGATGAAAATAACTAAACATTAAAATAACTAACCTCACCTGACATTGATATCCAGCCCACCTATATTCAAATTCAAGGTGAGGCACCCAATTTTGAACTGAAATCTGGTTCAATTCATTTATTACCAAGATCTCATGGAATCGCAGGAGAAGATCCACATAAGCACTTAAAAGAATTTCATATTATGTGTTCTACTTTAAAACCTGCTAATGTGGATGAAGAACAAGTAAAGGTTAGGGCATTTCCATTTTCATTAGAAGACACTGCAAAAGACTGGATTTATTATGTTAATTCACCAATAAGAGACTGGGTGGACATGAAACACTTTTTCTTGAAAAATATTTCCCAGCCTCTCGAACTACAATAATAAGGAAAGAAATTTGTGAAATAATACAATCTCAAGGGGAAATACTTCATGAATATTGGGAAAGATTAAAAGATTATGTTCAAGTTTTCCACACCACCAAATAAGTGATCAAATTTTAATACAGTATTTTTATGAGGTTTTAATTCCAATTGATAATAACATGATTGATGCTGCTGCAGGTGGTGCACTAGTAGATAAAACCCCAATCGCTGTAAGAACCCTTATTGATAACATGGCGAAAAACACTCAACAATTTGGTTCAAGGTCTAGTGTACCCATTCGAGGTGTCCATGAGGTGCAAAGTACCAAATTTGAGAAGAAGGTGGACAAAACGTTTGAAGAGGTAAGTACCCTTTTATGAAAACTAGCTCTCTCCCAAGAGAAATCTCAATCTCCTCCTCCCATCCATTATGGAATTTTCTCTTCTGACACCCATTATTCTAACCAATGTCCCCAATTGAGAGAAAATTCTGATAGTTGTGAGGAAATCTTCCCAAGATTCCCCTATAACCAACCCTTTAGGAAAGAACCATACTATCCATACAACTCTGGGTGGAAAGAAAACCAATCTTATAGGCAAGGGGTATTCAAACCAGCCTCATCAGCCATTGAACCAACAAGGTCAGAGTAGTCATCCACCATGACCCAAAAATCCTCAACCACCCCAAAGGCCTTTCCAACTGCCCCCTCCCAAACCCGAGCCAAGCCTAGAAGATATGATGAAACAAATGGATTCCAACAATCTCCAATTCTAACAAACCACCCAGGATTCCATACAAGATCTAAAAACCCAATTAGGCCAACTAGCTAACTCGGTGGGGGAAATTCAAATTCATGGGTAAGGTAAACTGCCCTCTCAACTAGTAGTTAACCCTGGGGATAAGGGAATTGTTAGTTACATCACCATTAAGAGTGGGAAACAACTTAAAACCCAAATGAACCCTCCATTAGATTCATCCACTCCTAAGGAAACCACCATCCCAGCTGCTGAAAATGGTCCAAGAGAAGAAAATCATTATCCTAAGAGAAGCCCCTCCAAAAGAAATAGTGTGTATGTCGATGAGTCTCATATACCAACCATTCCTCTTCAATTTCCCCAAAGTTCCACCCAACCAAGAAAACATAAGGAAATTTAACTTGATAAGGAAATATTGGAAACTTTTAAAAAAGTGCAGGTTAATATTCCTTTGATTGATGTCGTGAAGAAAATTCCAAGATATGCCAAGTCTCTGAAGGAGATGTGTACACACCAAAGGTGACTTTGTAGAGATGAAAAGGTGAGATTGGGGAGGAACATATCAGCATTAATAGATCCATGACTTTCCACCAAGTGTAATGATCCTAGGACATTCTCGATCCCATGAACCATAGGAGAGTATTCATTTTCCAATGATATGCTTGATTTAGGTTCTTCTATAAATGTAATGCCTCACTCCATTTACTCTTCGTTGTAGGCCGAGGAACTAAAGCCTACTAGAATTTTTGTTCAACTAGCCAACCAGAGTACCGCACACCCCTCTGGTGTGTTAGAGGATGTTCTTGTGAGGGTGAAAATTTTAATTTTTCCTACTGACTTTTATGTGCTTAAAATGGAAGATGATACGATGAATGAATATGCCCCGATTATATTGGGGAGACCCTTATTGAAAACCGGAAAAAAAAAACCATAATTAATGTCCATAATGGTACATTATCTATGGAATTTGGTGGCAACATAGTCCATTTCAACATCCTTGATTCCATGAAGCACCCCTCATAAGAACATTCCTCTCTCTCTGTAAATTCAATTGATGTAATCCCTTCCTCTGAGGACACTTCTTTTCATTCCCCCAATCCCCTTTCTGATTTTTCATCCTTGATTGCATTTCTTGGTAATGAATCATGCATTTATTGTTGTAGTGGTCTAGAAAAGTGTCATGTATGTTTATTAATTGATAATTTATTGAACACTGAGGATCCAATGACCATCGATGATACTGATAAGCTTGTAAAAGCTCATTCCTCATCTGAGGATGATACCATTGAGCAGTTAGATGAGATTAGTGACCTCTCACTTTCACAAACACTCCCATCAATCCAAAATCCACCCAAATTGTAACTAAAACAACTGCCTCAAGATTTAAAATATTCATATCTTGATAATGGAAACAAGTTTCCCATCATAATTTCTAGTTCACTTCCTCCTGAGCATGAATTGAGACTGCTTGAACTTTTGAGGGAGTATAAACAAGCATTGGGATGGACACTTGCAGATATTCCTGGTATTATCCCATCAATTTTCACACATTATATTTTATTAAATGATGAGGCTAAACCAATGAGGCAGGAACAACATCAACTGAACCCAAACCTCCTAGAAGTTGTGAAAAATAATGTAACAAAATTATTGGTTGCTGGAATCATTTACCCCATAACTGACATCCAATGGGTCAGTCCTGTTCAAGTAGTTCCTAAAAACTAGCCTTACAGTAATCAAAAATGAAAACAATGAATTGGTTCCAACTCATATGAAAAATAGTTGGTGTGTCTGTATAGATTATCACTGATAAAACCAACACACTAGGAAGAACCATTTCCCTTTTCCATTCATTGACCAAATGCTAGAGAGGATAGTGGGTAAGTCACACTACTATTTCCTTGATGGGTATTCCGGATAATTTTAGATCCATATTTCTCCTGAGGACTAGGAAAAGATGACCTTTACTTGCCCCTTTGGCACATTTTTATATAGAAGGATGTCATTTGGTCTGTGCAATGCTTCAAGTACTTTCCAGCGATGCATGGTTAGTATTTTTTCAGATTACCTGGAGAATTACATGAAAGTATTCATGAATGATTTCACTATTTATGGATCCTCTTTTGATGAATGTTTGAGTAGTCTTGTTTCAGTCCTACGTCATTGTATTGAAAAGAATCTCATATTAAATTATGATAAATGTCATTTCATTGTGCGAAAAGGTATATTTTTGGGAAATGTAATTTTTGATGATGGTATCCAATTAGATAAATCAAAATTGGATGTCATTTCTTCCATAAAATTCCCCAAAAATGTACGGGATGTGCAGTCTTTCCTAGGTCATGCTGGATTTTACCATCATTCCATTCGTGACTTTAGTAAAATTTCACTCTCCCTCTCCTGATTACTCCAAAAAGAAAAAGAATTTGTTTTTGATAAATAATGTGAGGAAGATTTTAATAAGTTAAAATGGAGTCTCACATCACCCCCAGTAATCCAACCACCTTGGTGGGATTTACCATTTGAGCTCATTTATGACGCCTCTAACTATGCAGTTGGGGAAGTATTATCACAAAGGGTTGATCGAGCTCCACATTCCATTGCCTATGCCTCACGTACATTGGACCCTACCCAAGAAAACTACACTACAAATGAAAAAAAAATCTTTCCATTGTGTTTGCTTTGGATAAATTCAGGTCATATCTTTTAGGATCCAAAGTCATTTTTTTCTCAGACCATGTAGCCCTATGGTATCTCCTTAATAAACCTGAAGCCAAACCATATCTCATTCGTTGGATGCTCCTCCTTTAAGAATTCTATTTAGAAATTAAGGATAAAAAAGGAGTATAGAATGTGGTGGCTGACCATATTAGTAGGATTCACCCATCCTAGGACATTGACTCATCCCCCTATATTCCCATAAATGACATGTTTCCTTATGATAAACTATATCGAGTGCAAGATGGTATTCCTTAGTATGCTAAAATTGTAAATTATTTGGTATAATCTTGCATTCCTATTGATTTCAATAAAAACCAGGCCGACCATCTAAAACATGAGTCCTGTTGGTACATTTGGGATGATCCCTACCTTTGGAACACCTATAGTGATCAAGTCCTCGGGCTTTGTGTTCCCGATAGCAAGTTTCAGTATGTCCTTAGATTTTTCCACACTCTTGCTTGTGGGGGCCACTTTGGTCCCCAATGGACTTCTCATAAGGTCCTTGATTATGGTCTCTTTTGGCCAACACTTTTTTGATATTTCCATGAATTTTTTAAATCTTGTCCTCATTGTCAAAGAATGGGCAATGTCTCTAAAAAATTAAATGCCACAACAACTGTTGCTCTTTCATAACATTTTTTATGTTTGGGGTATTGAATTTATGGGACCATTCCCTAATTCATTTGGTAACTTGTATATTCTATTGGCAGTGTATTATGTTTCAAAATGGATAAAGGAACAATCTACAAGGACTGATGATTCTAAGGCAGTTGTGGAATTTTTTAGAACCCAAAATTTCTATAGGTTTGGATTACCTAGGTTTATCATCAGTGACCAGGGTTCTCATTTCTACAACTGAAAAATGCAATATTTTTTACATTGGTATGGGGTTGGTCATCAAGTTTCTACTGCATATCACCCACATGCTAATGGTTAAGTTGAGGTGTCAAATACAGAGTTAAAACAAATTCTTGAAAAAATGGTTCAACCCAACATAAAAGATTGGAGTCTTAGACTCAATGATTCATTATGGGCTTACTGTACTGCCTTTAAAACTCCCATTAGAATGTCACTATATCGGCTAGTGTTTGGAAAGAGTTGTCACCTACCTGTTGAGATTGATCATCGGGCCTAATGGGCCATCAAACAATGCACTTCTAATCTTTCTGGTGTAGGTGCTCAAAGGAAGTTGTAGATTCAAGAGATAGAGTAAATGAGAAGAGATGCATATGAAAACTTCAGGATTTATAATGAGTGAACCAAGGCTACCCATGACCATCTTATCCTTCATCGTCAGTTCCATATTGGGAAGAAGGTCCTTCTTTACAATGCAAGGCTTAAGTTGCATCTAGGTAAGATTTTTTCTCGCTAGTTTGGCCCATACACTGTTACTAATGTATCCCTATTTGGTGTTGTTCAGGTTCAAAATGAAGAAACCAAGAAAACATTCACTGTCAATGGACAGTGGCTGAAGCACTTCCACAAAGTCCTTCCGGAGTTCCCATTGGAGGAACTCCATGTTCAAGAAGCAATCTATGAATGACACTCACCAGGTTTTATCCTTCCTTCCCACATTCTATTTTATTATAGTGAGGAAACTGCACACTTTAGGTGTGTGGGGGGATGGGTATATTCCTGGGTTAGTTAGGAATTTTTATCATCTTTCTTTTTTTCTTTTTTTAGATTAATGAATTGTATTTTTACTTTCCCCCCTTTCCTCTCACTCACCTTTGTGCCGAAATATTTTTTTATGACCAATTTATAATGGAAAATGATGCCCGTTTAATCATGGAAGTTATTGAAAATGCATGTGAAATATATGTATTTTGTTTTGTTTTTAACATTCAAAAAAATTTCTGATTAAATGTGAATTTTAGAAATAATTCAATACTGTGGTGTGACTTTATTTTAAAATTTGGTTCTTTATCGATGATATAAATGGTTGTATCATTTTGAAACCTTTGAGAAGAATGGTTCCCTTTTTGTGAATAGTTTAAAGGAAAATTGTGTCATTAATATCTCCACACATTTTTGCACCAAACCACAAATTGTGAATATTTATTACTTAATATAAGGTAAATATATGTTAGATTAATATTTTTCAGCTTAAAATGATATTTAAATACATTCTTTCCTTATCCAGTTTGTTTCATTACTATACCAGATTGACCTATGCATGTGTACCTGATATATGACTATTGTATGCCCTCAAAAAAAATAAAAAAAAAATTGGGTTGTGTCTTGGGAAGGTCAAAACCCACTCTTTATCAACCTTTTATCTTGTTATAACTATTACAATTAGTGTCGTGAGAAGATCAAACAAGGGTTGAGAGATAAGTGTGAGATTTGTTCCAAATGAAACTTCTAAAAAACAAAAATAATAAATGAGGGGAGTGATGAAATGTGAAAAATCTAGGTATATTTAGTTTGGGAGATTATGGTTTGACTTATATAAATACTTAAGTGAGTGGGTCTTGAAATATAATTCTAAAGGATGTAGGGTAGGTTCGGTGGACAAAATCATTTAAGCTGAAAAATGTTAAAATAACCTATATTTATTGGATAGAGAGTGGAAAGAATAGCATGGAATGGTTTTCACACACACACATAGAGAATTAGTGACATGATTAACTTTGGAATTATTATTTTTGATTGTTATCATGTATCTCTTGGAATTTCATTTGAATACAATTTTTGAGACTTCTTTTTCAATGATCATTGAGAATAACTTCTCGGTGTGATTTTTTATTCGATCACTTTTCTATTAGGAATTAAATTTTCATTTAATGTTAAATATTTATGATGTTGAAAATATCTACATGCATAATTTTTGGAAATATTAATTTTCCTAGGAGTGAAAATGTTTAGGTGTGGGGGTGTGATCGCACTATGATTCACTGTTTCATTTTCACCCTTACACCACTGTTTTAAACAGAATTTGTATTGTAAATTACAAATATAATAAAAAATTTCACTTCATGTTAGATTTAATTATTTTGTTTTTATCACTGTTAAAAAGGGAAATGTTACTTGTTTTAATAATTTCATTGAAGGTGGAGGTGATTTGGAGGGCCCATGATGGAGTTCAAGAAAAATGGGCCAAGCTACACAAGATACAAGAAAACTAGTTTACTAAAACGAACACTGCTACTAGACCTTGAATTAAAATTGGATGAATTTTTTTTTCTATTCCAAAATTCATTGGGATACATTTAATCTGAAGGAACCCAAGACTCATTAGGCCATCTGGTGTCCCAACCTACCTGATCTATCCAGCACACCGAATCTGCATGAAGTCAAAAGTGGTGTGTTGTGATATGTCCATATCTAGATCTATATTTGTCCAAATAGTTCCAAAATTTCGGTGGAGATAGTAAATATGTGGGGAAGAATGTTTCTAGTTTTTTTCAAATTGATATTCGACTTTATATTGGTCTAAAACCATGGTCCAAGTGGTTTTACACAATCTGTGTGCCCAAAACCACCTTTCACTACCTATAAAATGGAAGATTGGGCTCCTCATTTGCAAGTTCGGCCAGGAGGAAAAGCTCTTCCATTTTGGAGTCCTATAGGAGTATCCTCTTCATCCAATAATTTCTGGGGTCCCCTATAATCATAGGGGTCTCAAGCATGAATAAGGAGTTCCACCCGAGCTTTCTCCTCCTCCCGATGTTGAGCTAAACGGTGGGTGTTTGTTGTGAGGGAACTACACACATGTCAAGGGTGTTCTGAAACATATATTAGCTACTGGTTTGGAGTTATTTGGGTGTTAAAATAATTCTTTACATGTATATTAAATTATTTCTTATTTGAATACTTATTTTGATGCATGTGATTGATTTGCTCTTAATTTCTAACCGATTAGTGTGAGGTTTTGAGTGCATGACTTGTGTTGTTCCGATTAGAAAACACAAGAATCATTTTCTTACCCACATACTTTATATTTAAATCTGATTTGGAATCTCTTATTCTATGCATAATTTCTATACTTTGATAGTACAATTGTTATGTCAAGGTTTGGTTCTTCAAGCAATGAAATAAAGGCTTAGGAATTAATCGGGATTCAAATTAATTTCTACCAAAGAATTACTCCAAAACTAAAAAATATCTAAAAAAATGAACTTGAAATGTGTGTAGTGAAATCATAATAACCCCTTTCTATCATAATTCTTAAATCATCACCTTTATATATCAACTGTTAAGCTCTTTAAATCAAGTTATTTTCTTAAAATTATTTTCAAAATCACCCCCATTTTTAGTAATTTTTATTAAAAATGCATAATCTAAACATATCAATACCCTTGAGATATGACCTATGGTATTCCCTAGACTATAAATCAACCTTAAAAACATAATCAATTTAACGTGTCACGACAATGCAGTCAGTGCGCCTAAGGCCAGTAGCACCCAACCCGTTAGCACTGTTTGGGTGGTTGTTCAGGTCGGTGATGTTACAGACGTCACAACTTTGAAAATTCCATATCTATCTATTTCATCCATAGAATAATTTTTTCCTCTTATATATTTTTGGTTAATTTAATTATTTTTTTTAATAATTTTATTTTTTTTTATGATTTATTTTTTAAGCACATTTAAAACTTATCTTCCTGAATATTCCACCCATAAGATATTCCTAGTGTCTATGCACATTTTTTTGTGGTTTGTCACTTATCACTGCTTCTATATTAGTTTTTAGGTTAATAAAGTAGAAAATTTTACATGTCATGATACATATACTAAATTTCTAGTGTCATTTCCTGGGAGAATAATAGAATTGGGAAGTCATCAAAGAGATTTATTTATGTTCAAAATAAAAAATAACACAAAAAACAGTTTACTACTATGGAAATTTTTCATTTCATGGAATTTCAATATGCCTAGAAGTTATGAATTTCATGGTCCACACCATATAGCTACAATAAACACCCTCTATACATTTACACAACTCATGATATGAATTATAATTATTCTTCAATCATGATATCACCAGGTAACTCTTTTTATTATAATGATTTTTATTTATGTCCATGTTATAATACATATTATAATGCTTCACCATGTTATAATACAATCATTATACATATTTTAATAATTTTCAAAGTCAAATAACTCTTAAAAATTTATAAATCCGTAATTCATGTGAAAAAAAATGATTTAATAATTAGGCACATGTTGTTTTCTACTATCACTGAGACACGTCAGTTGTTTGAACTTCAAGATGAACAAAATGTGAAGATTATTTCCTCAACCAAAAAACATGAAAATAAATTGAAGATTTTAGTGAATCAACTGAATCATATTGTCCAACTATCATCCTCACTACCACTTGATTGTCTAATTCATAACAATTCTATTGAATAATGTTGAGTAGAGGTTTCATTTGAACAACATCCATTTCCTGATTCTGATAATGAGACTACTTTGATTGATATGACTTATTATCATACCATTAATGAATCCTCTCCATCACAATTCAATTATTCCAATATAATCACATTTCATGAATATGATAGCTTAGTCTTCCACTTTGTTTAATATAATCCCCCCCCCAAATGTGATTACATGTCCTTATTCTGTGAGTTCACAACCCATCCATCCCAATGTGTAAAAGGAAACATTCAATGTCTATCATATTACACCATTTGAGGATAAATAGGACATTTAACCATTACCCTTCTTTACTATGATATAGTCATAATTGAACCAAGACACTACGGGTTTCCATATGCAAGATAACATCACTCCAAATGAAATTGAATAACCACTTTCTTAAAATATTTGTGAGTTTGAAAATTTTTCCAATATGGAGACATCAAAAATATTTCTAGAATCATAAAATTAATTAGTGATGGTGGTGGATAACACTCATAATTTTCTAGAAACAATGGAATAATTGGATTTTATAAATTATCATGAGTGTATGGTGCCTTATGTGCCGATAGAGAAATATAAAGAGGGAAGTATAGATTTTTTTTTGAAAAAGATGTCATTATAGACATAATGGATTAATATGCTCCAATTGAGACCACCCCACCTTCTCCATACATCGAGTTTAAAAATTATTCACTTAAAATTACCACATATTCTATAAATACTCTTGATCGTGATATAATTAATGAAACTATCGAGCATGGATTGATTTGGAAACTAGTGGATTTCTCAGTGCCAATAGTTGGTGGTGAAAAATTATTGGGACACATCATCAACCCAGATACTGCATTCAAGGATATTATGAATATAATCCAAACACTGAAAGATTCTGGTAAGTTCATTTCTTCTCTTTTTAAAATTCCAAAAGGTAATATTCTTGATCATTATAAAAAATCACTTTATACAAAATTAAATTATTTAGTAAATTTTTATTTAGATGAGTCATATTAATTACCTTATGAGTTTTTCTATTTTTATGGAATTCCACACATCCATTTTACTAACAAGTTTCTATTAATACATTATGTAGCTTGTAGGATAATTTCATTTTCAATGAATGTATTCCAAACTTATACAAAAAATGAAGTATATGAATGGTATACATTCTCATTTCATCCATATAGAGTTTCATCAATGTCTGGATGAAGTAAAAGTAAACTATATTTTGTTTCAATTAATTTATTTTTTATATAATAAAGTGGAATTAATTTACCATAATATATTTTATCTTGGAACAATAGTGGAGTTGAATCCATCATATACATTTTTACCATCAAAATATTAATTTTATTTTGGTGTTATATCTTTGATATGATGTGGGTATGTGTTTTCAATGTGTACATTTTATAGGTTACATCATTTCTGGAGCTTCATCAAATACAAGCAGCCTTTCCCCATATATCTTCACTTACTCAAGGAAGTATTTTATTTTCTATCATATTTAATTATACCAAAATGACCAAGTAAACTAAAAAAATAACATTATTTTCATCATTGAACCCACATGAAAACCACTACATTTTTGTAGTAACATGGTAATAGGTATATCACTTGTATCCCAGGGAGGTTTGATCATATGATTCCTATTTAGAATGAATTGAATATTAATCTCATGGCTTAGATGATTGATGATATTATCACATTATTTGAAAATGTTTTTTTTAAAACTTGTATATTTTTTAGAAACTTATTTGAACTGATGCTAAACTATCTTTTCTAACATTATATTCCCATACTTGTGAGGATTCTGACCCATTTTTTCATCATCAACTATTTCACTTTTTCTTAATGGAATCTAAAACATATTATGTCTTTTAGAACATTCCATGTTTTTTCATCAAAGTGATGGTAATTTTTAAAGTTTCATTAAAACAAATGAGTCATTTTTCTAATTTATATAGCCTTATTGACCCAATGAGTCACCCTTGAATTTTCTCCATCGTGTATCCCTTAGAATCTATGAATAATACATTTTAGGATGATCCCATTACTGATAACATTCAACACCCATTTATTGAATATTTTCATGATGTTTTTTAATCTAAGTGTGGGGAGAGATTTAGTCATAGCGAGGGTTGTTTGAGGGGTAGTGAGTCATTTTATACACGTGTATCAACATTATCTCATCATGAATTTATGTGTTATATTTTACAGTAGCCACATGCATTACATGTATTTTGATATGTGAATATATATTATTTTTGGTTCCAATAATGAGTACATTTGTGGTCATTACACAGTAACCCTTACCTTTAGGGATACCTATAAAAGTGTTGACTCATTACTCCAAAAGCTAGATATTTTTCTATATGACCTACTTTCACTAAGATTCTACTAAGTATAATCTACTTGTGTACCTTTTCTTAGGATATTTTATTATATATATTTCATGGGGTTTGAGAGCTGATACTCACCTATTTACATATCCATTATGTTTGTGCGAGTTGTGTCCTTAGAGAAAATAATAAGAAAAGAAATTGATTGAAAAAAAGCATGAAATTTGGATTTTAATATGCTTGAGGAAAAGAAATATTTTAAGTGCATGAGAGAGATATTTTGAGGGTGAAATTTTGTTCGACAATTATCATGAATTTATTTCAAGATTCAACCCTCATTTTTTCACAAATTGTCAATTTATTTTATGAATCATCATCCCGTATCCTCGGAGATATTTGAGCCTAATGTGTAGTCCTTGAAATTGATGCATTATTTTGATTTACACTAGTAGAGATATAAAATTCATGGTAAGCCTGTGGTAAGGATGTATGTATATGAGAATTGAGAAAAAAAATTTGTCAATGAATTGTTTTAAGTGATGAGAGTGATGGTGCGGTAGGGCATATTGATGCATGAGTGTAGTTATTTGTTTTTGAAATAATGTGAGTGGGAGAGAAATTGTCTTCAAAAAGTAGAATTTTAAATGAAGTAAGATATTTTATGGTTAAAAGGGATACAAAAATTATAAACTTTTAATTTTTATGTTTTGATTTCTTTGTGGGTCCAGTTGTGTATTCTTTCATATTGTTTTTCCCATGAGTGAAAAAATTTAAGCGTGGGGGATTTAATGTACATGGAATTTACTAACATTTTAATAATTTTCTAACTCATTTTAAATTAATTTCTTTAACCTTTTTTATGTTTTTAGGCCCTTTTTGTAGTTTTTTAGTATTTCAGTTATTTTTATTGTTTATAGTTAATTATATATTATTTTTAGTAATTTAGTATTTTTATTAATTTATATTATTTTTATATATTGTATTTAAAACTATATTATTATTAGTATTTTCATTAACATTAGTTTTTATTAGTATTAATATTTTGTAGTATATATATTAATGTTCTATATTCACTACTACAAAATAGGGTTTATCACCGCTAAAAAAATGTCTTTATCAGCACTAAAAAAGCGATGATAATTGAGGCGCTGTTAAAAGGGGGTCCCTTTTATCAGTGCTAAAAACTGATAAAAGGGTCTTTTATCAATGTTTTTTTATCACTGATAAAAGTTAAAAAAAATAAAAAAAAAATCTGCAAATTGGAAGGGGGTTTTAAGAGCGCTTGACCCCCTTCAACAACGATATTGAATCACCCCACTCGCATGCCCTATCACCCCTACACACCCCATCCCCACCCCTAACCCTTTAACAGTGCTAGAACCCCCTTCACCAACCTGCATGTGCGCCCCTACCTCCCCCTGAATTCAAGCTCGAGACCTCTCCCCTATGCGCCTGGACCCATTACCACTCTTCTATGTTGCTTTGCTCTCCATTTAATGATATATCTATTTATTTATATATCTTTATATTTTGTTATATTTATTCATATATTAATATATATTTATATTAACATATATATAGTTATATTAATATATATATTTATTCTTATATTAATATATATATATATATATATAGTTATATATATATTTATATATTTATATATTTATTTGTATATTAATATATATTTATATCTATTTATTTATATATATTTAGTTATATTTTTTTATATGTATATTTATTCATATATTAATATATATTTATAAGATCAGTTTTAAATACATTTATAAAACATGTTTTTTGTGTGTATTTATAAATAAATAAATACATACATACACACATATATATATTGTATATGTGTATCTGTAAGTATAATTAGACATATTTATATATATTTACAAATATTCTATATTAATATGTATATACATATGTTTATAATATATAAATAATATATATCATTTTATTAATACATACACAACAAATACACACACACACACATATTAGTATTATATATTTTCATAATATGTTATTTAACATTGTGTGTTATTTAATGTATTATTATTATTACTTTTATTAGTTTTTATTATTATTAAATTAGATTAACATATAATAATAATAATAATAATAGGATAGATTATAATTTTATTTAATTACTAGTTATATTATATTAATATACCTAATTATATATACACACACACATATATATATATATGTAATAGTTTTTTATATTTATTATTATTACTATTATTATTTTTATTATTATCTAAATATAACAATTTTCTTGATATATTTTTATTTGTATAGGTTTTATTCTCCATGAAGGGATGGGGTTTGTGGAACCCTAGTAAGGAGATCCTCTCCATCCACACCATGCCTCCTCAAATCCCTCTCACAAATAGTGCCTCGTCCTAGTTTTCACAAACCACCAGCACACCTCCTCAACCCCATGCCAAACCAAGCCATTCGCCATCCCTCCCTCATACCCAACAACAGAGGGCGACACCTCCACCTCCTCTGTGCACCACCATCCATCGTACACCTCCTCTATGCAGTATATACACCCACAAGCCACCTCCATCGCAAACTCATAACTGTCAGTCTTCTCTCCTCGTCCAGCCCACCCAAACATGACTCTCCCCAAAACACCCCAACACTGCACTTCCACATCCCTACTTACCCAAAATAATCCCTATTGCATCATCAGGCCAACCTATCCCCCTAGTTCCCTCATAGAATGCATCACGCCTTCCTTAATGTTGCACACTGGAACCGCATCCTTTGCATGATACCTAGCAAAGTACTTGCATGACCAGCAGCTGCCACAACTTTCATCATACACTAACTTTCATTCTCCACCTATTTCAAGTGTGAAAAGATGGTTGAAACCATTATTTCATGATAGTTTCTAGTACATTAGTGATTTATGGTGATCATGTGCATCAATGAAGTGCGTGATGGTTTGGTTCGATATTGCTATGATAGGTGGAGTGATGGTTTTTATTTTGCAATCATTGATGACAGCTTGTGGTGAAAATAGTGATGACACAAACATGATGTTATCCTCTTTTTTTATTTGATGTTTCATGTTGTGGTGACTTCAGGACAATTCTTTGGTGTCGGATTTGTTGATAAACATGATGGTAATTGGATGCCATTATTTTTTAACCATGTTTTATTGCCTTTTGAATTATTATTTTTTAATTGGATTATTATTTATTTAATTATATATTCATTTGAATTAATTTTCATTTGAATTATAAAAAAAATGATTGGGTTCCTATTTGCGTGATAAATAATAAGTAATCATAGTCGGGATATCATCCACGAATTTATTTGTTTGGAACCCGGTCACACATGTGTGAGAATCGTAAACCACTCATGATTAAAATATGAATGAATATATATATTAATTGAAAAATTAATATTTTTTGTGTGTTCTCATTCAAACTTGAATGAGTGATACCTAATACATGATATCTAATGAGAAAACCCTGTACATATAGATACTTTGACTTTGTGAGAAACATGTCATTACATTTCACCAAGTGATTTGATGCCAAAACGAATCATAGATTATTTAAGAAATTAGAGATCAAAATGATAGATGATTTTTGTGAAAATTAGAATATTGTACAATATCAAAGAAATGATACCTGATATTATTTTTATTAAATTTGGAATTGGTTATAATTGAATAAATAAATATTCAAATGTGAAAATTAAATAATTGGCATTTCATGCACCTGAATGCATGTCACAAATAAAAGAATTTCATCTCTATTTTTTTCTTCCATTGATTAATTTAGTTCACTTAGACAGTTTAATTAATTTAATTATTAATTTTTAAATAAATTTTTGGTTTTTTTTAATTTTTAATGGTTATGTACATTTAAAATTTATCTACCTAAACATTCCACCAATAAGATATTCCTAGTGTCTATGCACATTCATTTTATGGTTCAACCCTACTTGACACTTTTATAGTAGTTAGTAGATTAATAAATATACAAATTTTACATGTCACGACTCACATACCAATTGTACAATCATCATTGGACAAGAATTATTGAGAAAAAAATCATAAATCAGGGATATCTGGGGGTGAAATCATGGAAAATCAAGAATAAATTGAATGAAAAAATTTAATTTATATATCGGGATCATGTGAAGGAACATATAATTGCAGATCGAAAGAAGATAAAATATCCAATATCAATATTCTAATCAAAATGGAAAAATAAACAATTGTCATTCCATACCTCAATTGGGATCCATCATTGGTTAAGAACATGTTCTCTAGTGAAGGAGAAGTCTTTCTACATTCACTGTCTCTCAATACACCTCAATCTGATCACCCTTCATCCTTCTATATGACATGCCAATAAAGAATGGTGTTTCTCCTCCTCTCTAATCTCATAGGGTTATGTGGCTAAACCTGGAGAATTTCCATAAGAGGGTATTTATAGAGGTTTTAGATTAGTTTATTTAAAATAGATAAATAAATTTAATTATTTATTTTATTTAAATGCACTGCCAATGGCTGCCTCAATCGTACGTCTGGCACAGAAAAACCTTAGGTCTCACCTAGGATAAACCCCATGTTTCAAAATAAACTTTGGTCTTATATTTCCAATCTGAGACTCTTTTGGTAGTTACTTCTCTTTTTCAGCAAAACTACGTGCATGTGATATTAATATATTTAATATTTTTAAAATATCAATTTTGGGATCACTAAGGCTCATAATCTCACACCATCTTAGCACCTGGAACTGAAAATATTCTTTAAGAAATTTTAAACATATACAAGGAAAAAATAGATTTGCTACAGAACAGGACCTTAAAATATATGTATAGGATAACCTTGAATCAATAACCACCTTAGTACTTTGAATCAATAACCACATTTGATAATCATCTCCCTTTATAAAATATATGTCCATGATAACCTTATCCCTTTCACTATATCCAAATGTAATTAAAATATTATTTAGATATATAATCTATTTCCCTACCAAGAATTGATTTGTGGTTCCATTGACTGATAGAGGAATATGACTCATGAAACAATACAATTTTGTTACACTTTATAAAGGGGAAATAGGTTAATCTATATGGGAAGTGTTATATTTCGTAACCTAAGATAACTATCCCAATATAGATATAATTTTCTCATGTATAACACCAACTTTATTGGATTTTTTAGTAGGGTAATATTTAACTATTGGTTTTGAAATGATTTCCATTCCTTCCATTAAAAGGAAATTTTAAATAATGACATATACTAATTAGTTCTTGAATAACACTATGAATTATACATCATAGTATATAAATAATAAAAATTTATTGTCAATTAATATAAAATATTATATCTATTCTTGAAAACTTTACACAATAACCCATGTGTATAATGTTTTGTTCCCATGAAATGTTCTTATAAATCAAGTTATTAATGTTTATACTAAATTTAAACTAATATAAACTATAAAAATCATGAATCCATCTAACTAGAGTTAGTATTAATTTATTATATTTTAAGATTCCAGTATCAAAATTACAGTAGTGTCAGGGGTCTAAATACTTATTTTATCATTGCATTATGTTATATCATAAATTACATCATAAAAACATAAAAAACATTATTATTCCCTAAATTCCTATCCTTAGATAATAAATATAATTCTTTATTATCTCTTAGGTAAATAAAGAAACAAAATAATGAGGTGAGATAAGATGCTCAATCAAGGGTAATGTAAAATGGAATATAACATTACATAAATAATATTGTAGGAATAAATAATTAAATTATGCTATAAAATAAATAAAATGAGTATAAAATATACATGGATTAGATAACTAAAAAATAAAATAATCACATGGATAACAATAATATTCTCATAATGAGGGAATGAATAGTATTTATCATCATAACCACCCCTTCAAAGCCTCATATTAAGACATCATACATAAATGAGAAGATATACACCCAATACCCAAGCTAGTTTTTCTCATGAGACCTAAGGGGCTATATAATTACTAACCCCACCCATCACTTACTAATTCCAATGCATTGATCATATGAAAAACAATACAATGCATAATTTTATATAATAAATAGCTTACATAAATATGGATATGTTGTAAATAATTATACATAATATAATAATTATAATATGGATTGTTAATATTTACCTAGTTAAATGATTGGTGTATCTTTCTAGGTAAACACACTTTAAACTGAATTTTAAAATATATAGTGTTCACATTGTATAGAGTAAATCTTATTCAGTCAATTAAATAAAAAAAAATAAGAATATATTAAAAACATCCATGAGATAAAGAATATTTAAAAGTAATAAAATTAATTCATGAAAAATATAAATAATTAAAAGGAACATGACTAAAAAGAAGAAAAAAATTAGAGATCCCCATTATGAGCAATATAAGGTATAAACTATAGACTAATAACGATGGTAAATACATAAGTAATACCTAAAAAATCCACAAGGGTATCCTTTTAATACTTCATAGATAAGATATAAATATGATGATTGATAATAGATAAATAATGCAATGATAGAATAAGGATTTAGAATAGAAACCATTTCTTTGAGTCCCGACTCATTTCAGATGCTCCTCTAACATCTTGAGTAATAATATTTTATTTATTAATTACTTGATTCAAAAGATTTTTAATGTTTCTTCATTATTATTATTCCATTTAATTTATTAATTGTCCTTTATTATTGATTTAATGGATTACTTTTTCTTCTGTCGGTCAATTTGATGTTGATTGGCTCATAGTTCCAAAATCACTTTGATGTAATATTAATGAATTAAGGTCACTATCCAATGGTTTCATAAGCTCCAAAAATTTCAAGTTATAATATTCATATAATTCCAGACGTGTTGGATTTAAATAATTTAATTGATAATTACAATTTTGATAATCTTCCTAGGTATGTTTATTTTTTACAGTTAAAATAACTATAATTGTTTTTATTCAATATCAATAATACCATGGAAATATTATCATTTCAGAATAATAAAAATTAAATTAATTTATTATTAATGTTATATTCAACCACGAAATCTAATTTTCAGAATATTCATTAAATTAATGAGTGGAAAGTAAAACATCATCATTTACTTAGGTGTCATAAAGTTACCGTGAGTAGATGATGTTTTGATGAAAGAGTTCAAAATAAGGAAAAAAATAATAAATATTTTAGTTTTATAAAAAAAATATATTATAAATAAACAATTGTTTTATAGTTACCTATAGTTATCACTTATATTAAAATTGGGGCAAGAGGATAATTGAAATAGAAAGACATGGATTTTGAAACTCGTATTTCAACATAGTAATGGCTTATGAAAAAAGGTTTGGTGAGAGGGAATGGGTAATATCTCATTGATAAAGGGATAATGAAAAGTTAATACTATTAAATATAATCATGGATAAAAAATAAAAGGATGTATAAAATATTTTTATGATAAAATATTCTCAAATAAGAAAGGAAAGATAGATTTGAGAACCTTACCTTGATCTTTAAGTTACCTCCTATAGATTGAGTCTAAGGCCTTTTCAAGGAAGACTCTTGGAAAAACCAAAGACTTAGTAAAGTGGATAGATAATTTTGGGAGGTATTTGAGAGAATATTTGAAAAAATAATTTTTTTTGTATGTAAGGAGAAAGGGGTGGATGAGGGGTGTTTAAATAGCCAAGGAGTATGGGTATTTTTGATTAAAGTACATATTATTTTATTATTCAGGCGAAGATCCATGAATAATGATGATTCCTATGACCTTTATCAATATATTATTACAAAATATTGGTTAATTTGATGTATTTACATAACCAAATAGGAATGAATCGTGTAAATATTTTATACAAGGAAAGGAATCAAGAATAATTGTTTATTTAAATAAAATAAAAACATAGTTTTTGAAAAATCATTTATAGGATTTGAAATTAAGAATATTATTTTTCAATGAATTATTTTACTCGTTAAATACATTTTATTTTAAAAAAAATTATTTAATTTTAATACATATTTTATCATGATGAGGTCATAAAATATATGGTATTTATAAAAACTATATTTTCACTATTCATTAAAAAATCAACTTTTTCATAAAATTGAAAAAATTTCATGACAAGATAATTTAGATGTATTTATTCCAAAAATGAATTCCATTTTATCAAATTCAAATTTTATAAACTTAACTTTTATGAAAAATCACATAATACATAGAAAAAAAATTATCTAGAATTAATACTATTTATTTTTATATGAGTGATTACATTTATGTTTGTTACTATTTTATAATTCATATATTATTAATAATTAAAAAAATTTGTTCTAAAAATAATATTTCAAATGTAAAATATATCATTAAATTTCTATATATTTAATACATATAAAAATATATGTAATAAAAATTGTTTTACAATTATTATACAATGAAATTCACATTGAAGGATTTCCTTATTTTAAGATTTGTATAACTAATCATATAAAACTTTCTTAAATATATATATATATTCCCATTAAACTAAAATCATAATTATTAAATAATATATATATTCCAATATTACATGTATACTTCGTGACCCATAATTTCGATTCAATATATAAAGATAATAAATTTAAATGTACACCTGTATTCCTAAAAATTATCATGGTTAAAATATTATTCTAATATTATATAATGAGGTTATAATTATGTTTTTATGTTTTTATTATATCATTAGTACTTTATTTCAAAATAAAACATAAAATTATTTCTGATATATTTATTTGCAATACACATATTTATTTTAATACATGATAAATAGCAAAAAATAATAGTTATATGTTGAATAATAATTTTAGAAGGAAATAAATTAAAGGAATAAAAATATATGACACTAATAAGTGGATATTCTTAGAATTTTTTTTGGGGATTCTATATTTATTTCTCAATATCTCATCATCCCATTTTCATCATCAAGATCTAATCACATAAACTAGTTATAGGAATAACATTGATCAAGATTTGGTGTTTTGGTAACCACTTACTTACACCCCTCTCAGTGGTGTTATACTCTCTTTGGGGTGTATCACTGTATGAACAAAGATACATTTACAATTCTATAATGTATACCCTATGGATAAAATCATTAAACAAAAGTAAGTGGTCCTAATTATTAAATCTAAACGCCCAACCTGCCTCCTAACTAGGTATTTCTGAAAGATGTTGATTCCCTCTAGTAGCCTATAAACCGAGCTCCTCATGAGAAATAAAAATATTCTGGGGTTATTAGCTGACACTCACAAAAATAGTACCTATTATAATTGTAAATACTTTTCCAAGATTTTTTAGATAATCTTACTAGAAGTTCATGATTCAGTTCATCAAAAGGTGACAATGGAAAGTTGGTGAGTAGGAAGTTAGACTAATGGAAGTTATGGATGTCACGTTACCAAAAGATCAAACAGAGGTATCACCTATAAGATAAAAATGTCTAAATTTGAATCATAATTAAGTTAGAGATACTGGGAAAAGGGTTAGTCATATGAACATTTTTAAATTTACAATTATAGTTTATAAAACTATGAAACACTATAAGAGATCAACAATTTTACAATACATAAGATGGTTGATTGAAAATATAGAAAGTCAGTGTAACAAATTGACCAGGTAGGATCCTCTACATAAATTGTGTGGGACCACTTTTCTAAGATGTAAGATTATTTAGTGAACATTTTACTTTACATGATCAGTGTGGATAAAAATTCAAAAATTATAATATTTTAATTTATAGTGAAATAATTTTTTTACAATTTTCTCCTGTGGACTTTGGATGAAAAACTGAAACTTTTAGTACTGGATTTATTTATTTGGACTTTTTCTCCCTTCGATTATGTGATTTTTTGTGTAATTTGGATTCAATTTTTTGATTTTGGTGTAGTAATAAATCCATGTTCTGATTCACTAAAATTCTAGTGAAACAATAGTGGTGATCTATTTTGGATTTTTAATCTACTGATTGATGGAATTTTTGTTCTTAGAGTTATGGAGACATTGTAATAGTATAAACTATTCTAAAAATTATATTTAGTGGCAGTATAAACTACCACTAAATGGTTTGTTGACATTTTTTAAAAACTATGATGTAATGAGGTGTTGCGAATCAGTTTGAAGAACTTTTAAAAAACTATCATTAAATTATTTCAAAGTAGTTTTAACAGCCACCACTAAACATTTACTAGTGCTATTTTTAAATTTATTATTTATTATTTATTTATTATATATTATTGATAATGATTGATTTGGGGTTGGATGAGGGATGATGAGAGCTATTATAATGGATATTTGATGGGAGATTGAGTTTCTTAATCATCTTATATGGAATTTCCATGAGCTTTTGAGGTTTATATTGATCAGATTCTTGCCAATATTGATGGTAAGAAGCAAGAAATAAAGCATGTATCATCATTGTAATTTATTTATTTTATGGTTTGGGATTTATAAATGAATATGATTAATGTGAATTGATCTTATTCCTTTTAATACTTTAGGGATTAGACTATTGAAAGAATCATCAAACTAGGTTCGATGGTGCTTGAAAAAGAATATCTAAATGTTATTTTAGAGAGACTAACTTAGTGTAAGAATTCAATATTTTCTAGTATTGTTCTTCTCTGAGGGAAAAAAGACTTG
Source organism: Viscum album (assembly GCA_963277665.1). Taxonomy (NCBI): domain Eukaryota; kingdom Viridiplantae; phylum Streptophyta; class Magnoliopsida; order Santalales; family Viscaceae; genus Viscum; species Viscum album. The sequence continues at coordinate 476,185,361 of OY728164.1, read as the reverse complement.
GAATTTCAATGATTGTTTTAGTTGGGTGTCTATAATTTAGGTAATACCAAATTAGAAATGTTTATCACTCAAGAGTGTCTTCATCCAATGTGTTTTCAATTTGGAGGATTTCTTGTATCTATCTTGGAGCTTTGGTTATTTGTATTTGAAACTTGGTTTATTTTGAATTCATGAGTGGACTTATGATCTTTATTTTTTTAATGATAACAATTCTTCTTCATAGGATTGGATCAAAATTCATTATCTTAATTGGGTATTTTAGCATCCAAAAATTCTACATGATATTTTTGCGTCAGTGGGGGTACCAATTTTACTGGATAAGGAAATTGAATTTGAGAGGTTTAGACTTTTTTCTAGGATCCTGGTGGAAGCTAATCTCAGTGATACTCTCATTAATTAGGTAATAATTTCCGCATATAATGATAATATGAATCTTCCCATTTAGTATAAAAATTTGTGACATTTTTTTGATGATTGCAACTCTGTTGGGCATCTGAAGAATAATTTTCATAGAACTGTGCCATGTATTAATTGTTATGTGGGGTCACATTGACTGTGAATTTCATATGAGGGAATAATTACAAAGAGTTTTGATTCTAAGGATACAGTTTTTGGATATGTGTCTCCTGGAGTTTAATCTAGTATTAGGTTTAAGGGAAAAGTGTTTCATTATATAATAATTCTATCTCTAGGCCCTTGAATTTGGCTAGAAATACCTCTTGGATGAGGGGTGAGTTTATACATGTGTAGCAGTGGATAGATATAGGATTTATAACTTCTATTAAAGTTAGGATGTTGGTAGATATGTGAAAATATCATTTTGATCTTTTAATTGGTAGGTATCTTCTTGATTATCATATTCATGGACCTACTATGTCTCATGGGAAATAGATTTGACACTTTGGGAATGTTGTTCAAAAGAAATATAAATTGTAAGATAGGACATATAAGTGGATTTTCAAGTAATCCTATCACAAATTTTTTACAACATGGGAAAGTTATGTCTTATGATGAAGGTATTACTAGGTAGTGTTTGAATCTATTAGTTAATTATGTTTTAGTTAAGGTACAAGATCACTTCTTATGAATTGTTGAATGTGGTATCCTTGGTGTTAATGTAGGAAAGAATGTTATTCATTCCAAAAATCCTAAATATGTGTTCAATGTGAAAAAGGTGGCTGTGATTGATGGTCTCAAGCAAGAAATCTCTAAAGATATCAATGACATGCTAGAGGATAGATCGTCTTCTTAGGCTCAAGAAGTTAGGGAACGTGAGGGATCCATTTTGTAGATCAGTTTTATCAATTATTATCCTACTAGGGTGGACTTTAGTGTCATTTCATTCTTAGAAATGTAGTTCATATGAAAAATCCAAATCATACAGAATCATGAGAAATGGGATTCTTGCATTCATTAGGCAATTCATGAGGCTAAAATCTCTTCAGGAGTCATTGGAATGTGGGGAGACATATCTAAACTTTATGAGGATGATAAGTCTTATAAAGAAAAAAAATTATTATAGAGATGAAGTTTCTAATGGAAAGAAGAAAGATGATAAGTGAAACTCAACCATACCTTTGAGGAAAAAGTTATAGGAAGTATTACTCAAAGTTAAGGAAAACTATGATTACAAGGTCAATTCCCTTAGTTTAAAGGAGTATTTCTCAATCTAATATGTTCATCTATATGAGATATGATTCTTATTGGTATGATGAATATGATAATGATCCTGATTATGATGTTTAACTATACAACTTCTTGTTTATATGGTTCTTTATACCATGAGGAATCAAAGGTCTATTTCATTTGGACTTGACTTTTGGGGTTATCTTTTAATTATATTTGTATGAGGGTAGGTTTACATTGTCTGACTCCATCTCATCCTTTTTTCTTTAGTTATTTTCCTTTTTTAATAACTTGAGTCTTTGATTCTGATTGTTTCTGATTATTTATTATTTATTATTTATTATTCACACCATTCCCTAGCCCACCTAGACCCACCCTATAAAATCAAACATATATATATGTGGTGATATTTGAACCTATGACCTCTTGATTATTCTATAAAGTATTTACCACTCCACCAATATTAGAAATTTATTTGAGCAAGCTATATTAACATAGGGGGATACATGGCCTAGTCATGGGATCACCCATACTTACCTACAATCACTATAATGAAGGGTGTTGTGTGCCTATTGAAAAACCTATAAATATGGAACTACATCAACTAAGAACTATTCGATGTGTATCAAGTACCAAAAATGTGAGGGCTAAGACCCAAGGCCATTTTCCAAGGCATACAATTAGAGTCCATGGAGCGCATACATAGAAAACTTAGTGTAATATTGGACTACATGGGCTAGGTACAAAGGCCATTGAACAAGGAGTCCTCCTTGATTACATGGAGCACATCTATAGAAGATTCAGAATAATATATTCTTATATAGGCCATGAATCTGATCCATTGACCAAGGTATCCTCCTTGAGTACACATAACACATCCATTTAAAACTATTTATAATATAGTTCTATATAGGATAGGACCTAGGGAATTTGTCCAAGACATCATCATCGAGTGCACATAGTGAATCCTTAGAAAACTCAGTAAACAGTTCCATACCATCATGCATTATTGGTGTTATACCAAAATTCCCATTCTTAATGTCATACATTGATTCCAATAATTCCTTAGGTAGGACCAACAATTAGGTCCCAAGAAGTACCTCTGGGCATCCATGTCATGCACCATATCGCATCAGTCTCATCTTCCAAATACTAGGATATACCTCTAGTAATCATAGTTGCCTCAATAATAATCATGTGAATGAATAAACAGAAGAGTTATGGTGGGAAAATTCCTAAACCCAACACTAATTCCACAACCTCATAAACTTACAAGTTTGGTACAGATTCTAAGATGACACTCACCACCATCTCTACCCAAAACCACATTGCACTAGCTTAGGGTCGGTCAAACACTGTGGAACCTACAGGTTCCCTTAAGTTATAACATTAGGGATTCATCCTACTCAGGATCCTCTAGAGGATGAAAATTAAGTATATTAACCCTTCTTAGGATACTAAAAAAGAGTAAGAGTTAATAGATACATCCTACATGGGATCCTCAAGGTTTAAATATAAGTGATGGGATCCCACTTGGGATCCTACTGGTCAGCACATAGTAAGAGGTTCCCTACATGGGACCCTCAGATTCTGTATACATAGGTAGAGGAATCCTACACAATATCCATTAAATGAGTAAACAAGAAGAGGTATCCTGTGAGGGATTATCTAGGTTATCATGTAAGTGAAGGCATCCCACAGGGGACCCTCAGTAAAAGTATTAAGTTAGAGGCATCCTAAAAGGGATCCTCTAGGTCAAAAGATGAGAAGAACTATTGGAATAAAAGGAAATGTCCATGAATACAATTCTAGAGAGATGGATTATGGACCACCTCATATCAGGGGTCTCACTCTTAGAAGATATCTGGATTCAATTACTAGAGGAAGAACCTATCTATCTAGTAAAAATCCTGAAACGCCTCCTAGGATTCCTCAAATCGCCTCAAGGGTTTCACCATCACAATCTACATGGAAAGACACTAAAAATAGGCTACTCAGGCATCCAATTATGACTCCTTGGTATAAAATAGGTAAAACCATAAGAAGGGTAGCAAGGGAGGAGTACACGATGTGTATACCATGGTACACAACATGTACCCTCAATGCCTCACCCATACGTGTACTTTGGCTGGAGATGGCATGTAAAGCCCATTTACATGGTGTGTATACCATGTGCATGGATTTTATCCTAAATGAGGTACCTTACCATATACCTCATGTCCTGGACATGTATTTTTATTGGCTTTGTGATTATACATGATTTGTGACTCACACAAGATCTAGTCGTGTACTCTACATGGTTGTTCGCCCCCATACGGGCTATCTGGACATGTACTCAGCTACACAGTTGAGTTCCAGTACACAACATATATACCCTATAAATGGTGTGTACATATAGAAATGTCATCTTACCTGAATGAGAATAACATAAGGCATGTTTTTATGAACTACACACCATGTGATCAAGATTTTCGAATGGGAAACCCCTCAAATTGGCCCGAAACACCATTTTTCTCCCCAAACAATATAGATCAACCCTCAAGGGGTCCTAAGTAGTGATAATAGGGATTTAAAACTAGAAAATGTTAAATATATGGTAATTTACAGCAAAACATAAAAATTCCCTACCTTTGGGTGGAATCCGTTGAAGCTTCACTTATTTCCATGATCTGCAGCTGCCGCACAAGGATTTGAATCCTTTAAAGCTCTACAGCATCACCTCTCTCCCTCTCTCTACATCTTCATATCCATATCCTATCTCAATAACATTCATGGAAACTCATAGGAGGCATGTGTGATAATCCAAGGTATAAAAGAAAATAAAAATGGAAAAAGGAAATAAGAAAATGAAAAGAAAAAGAAAATGGGACTCATGCTCAAACTTGATGCTCAACATGAGTTTAGGAATCCCCTAGGAAACCCCCCCACTCTCAGACTCAAAAGCATAGATAAATCTAAATTTTACACTCCATTAAAAAGGTATAGATGAAAAAAAATGTGTGTATAAATTAATATTTAATTAAATATATATTAAATATTAATTAATCCACATAAATCTGAACGGTTCAAAATTATTCCAAACTCCTCTAATCAAGTAAAAACCCTATTACAAGACTGAAGGAAGGGTCAAAAAAAGTATCAAAGATTAAATGATAGTGAAAATGATCATTTTAACCATTACAATCATCTAAAACAAAAATATATATAATTTCTGCTCAAATTTCTAGTCCTGAAAAACATAGGTCATTTCAACCTCCCCATTATGAACCTTATTATCCTCAAGAATCCTTAGTGGTCAACAAAATCCATTCTCTCATTCTGATCATTTTCACAACTATGCTATCTTGAGAATCCAATTATTGGTCTCTGAATTTTAACAACTATTCCATCAAGGGAGATGTTTAACCATGACCAATATGGTACTCCCCACTATAGGAATAATCTTATCATTACCTCACTACTAATCTCTGAGCTCAATGGTCCACACTCTATACATCACTGAACATTGTGACTAGAATAGCCAAACCCCTCATACTAGAGCACCAATGTAGAATCATTAAAATGTTTCCTATTCCTACTTATAGAGAACGCTTTCCTTGGAAAACATCAATTTTCAACTAAAAACAAGGGTCACCACCCTCAAACAGCCAATGGTGTATGTCCCACCATATGGATTACCTTATACCACTCCATGAGAATAACCTTAACAGGTTCCTTCATCAAACTAGTAAATACATTTAAAATAAAATAATATCAGTGTATAGATAATGCTCTCTCATCATAATTAAGATGATGTTAAGATATAGAGCATGATCATCTCTAAACTATGAGTATATAAAGATTTTTTTGATAGGTGTGTATAGATCTCATGAATCCATGCTCCCATCAAATAGGCTACACTTTCCTTTGACCAACTCCTGACACCATGTTTTCTGAAAATGTGTGTTTAGGTTCGAACATGGTTCAAACGCCTCATGGCACATGATTTAACCTCGACGTATCCTCTACCATGGAGGGACAATTACCCTTTTATCAAAAAAATAGGAAACCATGGACAAATAATTTATTTAAAACCATTAGTCATTAGCTCTCTCATTTCCAAAAAATGATTAATGATTTAAATGGTACCAAATGTAACAAACTCATACCATCTTCACTTGACTCACACTCCTACAATCTATCCACCACAAGGACAAGCTAACCATGCTACATAGTAAATCTGTCTCATTGATCTAGAAGATCCCTTGTATCTCCTCTTAAAAATCAAGAACCTCACCTGTGTCATGATATATTTCAATATTTCCTATCAAATTATTTTTTTTAGTAAAGAGAATCTACCATCACTCTTACTATTTTTTTAATAGTGAAAACATTGGTCAACCAGGTCAGGCACCCAAATAGTCCTACCCATCCAAGACAGACTAGATATTAAAGCACCCTAGGTGTTTTGTAAAAATACAAAGACATCAAAATTCATATAATGAAAAAAATGATCACCTGTAGTGTATCGGTCTCTACTCAAGCGTATAACCTAGCTCACTCCCTAAAAAAAGAATCCATAAATATGGGCCAACCTCCCTCATTAGATACCCTTAGTTAAATTGAATTTTAATCTACAAGGTTCTGAGTCACATTTAAGGGTCTCTAGGCCTTCCACCTAGCCATACTGATCAAGTCTCATAACTAGGTCACAAGGTCCTACCACTTAGCCCAAAAGTCAAACCTCTCAACAATGTCACATTTCATGGGGCATAATCTACACACCCATATCGACATAAGTCATCGAATGTGAATGTAAACTCTATCTATCTAGAAGAGCTAAAGAAAACATCGACCTACAAGGGTAAAAACTATCATGAATTGGCCTACTATGGGAATAATCCTCACCAAGAATCCTTATAAGGGAATTCCCCAAGTTTATCATTATATAATGTAGGAAGAATGATGAGATGACACACTTCATGCATTCGTATATGATAATAACCCCTTGAGGTTAAGTTCAAAATAAACATTTATTGTCTATCATCATCATACAAAGATACCTGACTAGATCACCTAAAAGGAAAGGATTCAACTATAAAGGGTCTACTAGAAAAGAATCAGCTGATGATATCAACATACATGGGTCAGTACCATAATCACATGGTTTGGTTAAGTAGAATGTCATTCTAAGATATAAATAAAAAAATAGTATAGTTTGTTGCTGACACTTTAAATAACTAAAACTAAGTAAAAACATCCTAAAAGGGGACCAACACGTGGGAATCATGTACTCTATCAACCTACTAAATTCACTTCACCTCCTATACATGAGGACTGAGTCATCAACCTCACCATAGAACATATCATTGTTGACCCACATAACCTTCCATCATATAGAAATATATATGTAATAGGACTAATTGAGTAGAATTACTCCAAGAACCTATTTGGGAAAACACCATTTAGGTTGTTACTTACAATTTAAACAATTGTCCTCTATCTTCAATAAAATCACACACTAGAAGGACTATATCATAAGGACCCTAATTGCTAAACATGATGAATGAGATACCTCTTTCCTTTGCTATCCAAGAGTATAAATCAGTCACTAGACTCTTTACAATGGTTCAAGATCCATAAATCTATAATAAATAATAACATCCACACAATATGTGCATCACTCAAAGTGAAAATCATATAAAACTGTAACATCTTAGATTAGAAAAACAATCCCATAACCATGGAAAACTATACATCTTACCAGAATGAGTGTTCTAGATGCACTCGTCCAATAACCATCATAAATTCCAACACATTACTAATTATCAAATCTACTATATACTAAATAATAAAACAAAAATGAAAGAAATGGCTCTAATACCAATTGATAACATCCCATACTAGGTGCCATGAAACTAGTGCCCTGAGATGGTATGCCATAAGGCTTCAAGCATACCTCTCTATATACTAGAGGCATCCAACTTTTAGTTAGGGACTAGGGTGTGGTAGTGTGGAGAATATTTCTTTATATTAGAGTGTGTCATAGTAGTATATAATAATAGTAAACAATATAAGTAACTAAACATCATTCATATATTTAATAAACAGATCACAGAAACAGTAAATAAACCAAAATTCTATAAAATTACAAACAACCATATCATATTTACAAAACTAGTCACCCACTAGGCCAACCATTCATGAAGGAGTACATAAAGGAAACTGAAATAAAAGTACAGGGCTCTCCTACTAACTATAATCTAGATAAGATACTCAGTCTATGAGACAACTATAATCTACTCCATCCCAATAAAAATAATCCACATGATAAACTTTTCTCAATCATGCGACCCTAGGCCTCATCCATATCCATCATGCATATGTGCTCAACCTGAAAAGAAGATATAAGGTCTGTACACACACCGAGGTGTATGTACGAGGGTGATAAATTTTCTCAGTAGGACACCACAATGATGAACCTATAAATCCTCTATCACAATTTCATTCTCATGAAATATGCTCAGCCTAGCTGAGACACAACCAAAAATTATAAATAAAATAAATAAAGTGAAACCACAGTCAATCCCTAGGTCTCTGATCCCAATCAACTAGACAATGTGTCATCACACACACATAGACACACACACACATAGACACACACACACATAGACACACACACACATAGACACACACACACACACACATGTGTGTGTGTGTGTGTATTAACATAAATATATATATATATATATACACATGAGTAAGGTGAAAAGGGAACTGATCTGGATATCATACCACTCAAGCCGTATATAATTAAGTCAATCCATAAGTGTATAATCCCGATCAATAATACCTACTATGGTCAGCACCAAAAAACGTCTCTGAGAAAGATATTTCACCACAGAGGGATACATGCCCATACCTGAGATCACCCGTACTCAACTCTTATCATTATAATGAAGGATGTTGTATATTGATAGACAATCTAGTAAATATGTCACTACATAAACAATGACCTACGCCATGTGATTATAAAATAAAAACATATATTATAATTACATTTTAATGGTATTAAATGTTCATTTTTGATCTTATGGGCCTGAGTTAGTGCATTTTCATTATGAACATCCATTCTCATCATTTGTGCACTTCATGCCTGATATACACCAATTTAGGCTCAATGATTCATCTGATTCTAAGGAATGTAATTATCAATATTTTAATTTGATATTTTGGGAACTATATATAAACTTAAATGTGAACATTTTTCATTTAGGGATCAATGGATGATTCATAAACAATGATGGGGATATTTGGAGATGAATGGAAGCAATTCTAGAGAAGTCAGATTGGACACCAGACCACTTATGAGACTGTGGGACCCACATTACAGGCCCAATGAATCCCAAATTTCTTGGGATTCTAGAAGACATGTATATTAACAAACCACTCTTCAAAATCTAATGCTAATTCTGCATCCATGGTGTCCATTTAGGCGGCCCAAGTTAGAGATAAAATTCTGAGCCAGATTCTGTGGCCCAGAAAAACATCCCACTAATTTGATCATATCTCGGAATAAACAACTCCAAATGGTCCCAACTTTTACGGGAGGTTAGAATACATACGTAGATCCATTTTCTTATTCTATGTCCCACTCTGATTCGGCCATCTAGAAGGCCTTACAAGTGCGTCTGTTCGATAAAAGAAAGATGGATGCCACCTCGTGTCAAGGGTGGAAAAATCAACTCACCCTTACTTTCCACCCACCTATGGCCTACCACAATTAATTGAGAAGACTTGGAATTTTGGAGGCTCAACCAAAGGGCTAAAAAATTCCTATTTAAGGTATTGGTGTTGGAGGATTGAAATATCTTGGATGTTTTGTTCAATTGTAATGTTATGGTGCAATTTTGTTGTCTCAAATTTGTCTTTCACATGTAAGTTGTTCAATTCACTTTAGTTTCTTAATAAAAGTTCTTCTTATACTATTATTCTGTTGTTCTTTATATAACTTTGATACCGTTGGATTAAGGTGTGAATTTATTCACACCAAACCTTGTGAAATTATTCACACAACGGTGGAGTGATCATTTTATTTTCGTTGTTTTCTTTACTTCTCCATTTCCTCCCTCATGAGTCTACTTTCTGCTTCCATTGAAACCATGGGATCAATGGAGGGATAACCCACTTATGGGTTTATCCAAGGGAGTATAAAGGGGCTGGATTGGATGTTATTTATCACCTCATTAATGTATAATCACTTCTTTAATTGAGATTTTTATTTGATGATTTTTAAACTCCATCGTCCTTGTTGAATTTAAGGCCACACACTTCAAGTGCTAATACGAACCTTTACCTTGAAGTGCTCAAAATTTTGATCCTTAAAGTGTATAGGTGATTAGTATTAAAGGGTGTAGGAATTAAACCAGTAAGTTATGTTGTTGTTTTATCTCCTTAAATGAACCCATCTCAAATATAAGAAATTGAAATCATTAAAAAGGAAATACGTCCAATCCACCTCGAGCGATAACCTAGGATCAACTCATTCTTTTAAATTGAATTCACTTAAGTATCTTATATTTCATTTAAACCCATCTAAAATCAACCCAAGTTGTCCACTTCATAGCCAAAAATAGTCCTTAGAATGTGCATGTCTATAGGTTACTTCTTAGGTCTCTGTGGATTCGACAACCCAAGTTAGACTACAAGGACCGTTCTACCTTCATATCTTGGGTAAATTTGAGCGAGAATCACCATTTATATCAAATATGAGACCTACGAGGGCCAGAAACCAGGGATATTGGCCAAACCATCCTATTAGAGTTCATGGAGCACATCCATTGGAAACTCAATAAAATATAGGATTACATGGGCCAGTACATAAGGCCATTGACCAAGGCGTCCTCCTTAAGTCCACAGAGTACATCTATAGAAAACTTTGTATAATATAGTCCCAAATGAACTAGGACCCATGGAAATTTACCAAGGAATCCTCCTTGAGTCCACATAGCACATCAATATAAAAATCATTATAATATAGTCCTACAAGAACTAGGACCTAGGGACATTGACAAAGGTGTCCTCCTTGAGTCCACTTAGCACATCTATAGTATACTCGGTAAATAGTGATATACTATCACGCATTTTTTATGTCATAATACAATTCCCATAATTAGTTCCATACCATAATTCCCATAATCCATTAGGTAGGCTAAATATTTGTGTGTCGGGAAGTATTTTTGGGTATCCCTTTCATGTATTGCATCAAGTCAGGATCATCAGCCAAATTCCAGGAAGTACCTCTGGTAATCATAGCTGCATCAATAATAATCACGTGAATGAAAAAAAGTGTGAGGGTGGTTTAACCCCTAAACCCACCACTGATTATATATCCAAATAGGCTTATAAGTTCAGTATGGGTTTAAAGGTGACACATAATACCATCTCTACCCAAACCCACATCACACTAACTCAGGGTAGGTAAAACATTGGGGAACCTACTAGGTACCCTAAGTCATAAAACTGGAGAGGCATCCTATTTTTGATCCTCTGGATGAGAAAAAGTAAGTAGAGGAAACCTTCTTGGTATCCTTGAAAAGAGTAAGATTTAATAGAGGCATCCTATGCAGGATCCTTGATGTCTACGTATAAGTGAAGGGGTCCCTTTTGGGGTCCTACTAGTCAGCACATAAGAAGAGGTTCCCTACATGGGACCCTCATAAATAGTATACATAGGAAGAGGCATCCTACACAAGATCATCGGAAGGAGTAAACAAGTAGAGGGATCCAACAAGGGATTCCCTAAGTTAGCATGTGAGTGAAGGAATCCCATAGGGGACCCATGATAACAATATTAAGGTACACGCAACCTACACGGGATCCTCTAGGTCAAAATATAAGATAACCTATTGGTATAAAAGGAAAATTCCTTGAATACCAGTCTAAAGAGATGAATCATGGACCACCTCATATCATGGGTCTCACTCTCAGGTTATAACTAGATTTGATTACTATAGGAAAAACCTATCTATATAGTAAAAAGACCAAAACTCTTCATAGTAGTCCTCAAATCACCTCAAGGGTTTCACCATCACTATCTACATGGAAATACTCTCAAAATGGAATAATCATGAGTCCAATTATACTCTGGGGTGTAAAATAGTAAAAATACTAAAAATTGTAGCGAGTGAGGAGTACACGACGTGTGTACCCTCATACATGCCTTGTACCCTCAGAGTCTCACATGGGCATGTAGTTCAGCTAGACATGACATGTAAATCCCATATACACTATGTGTATAACATTTACACGAAATTTATCCTAGATGAGGTACCTTCCCATGTACCTTACATGGAATGGCCATGTATTTTTCCTATTCATGTGATTATACATGGCATATGACCCACACAGGGTTTGGCTGTGTACTCTACATGGTCATGTGCCCCCACACGGGTTGTTTGGCAATGTACTTGGTTACATAGATGAATACTGGTAAAAAAAGTGTATACCCTATACATGAAATGTACTTATAAAAATGGAATATTCACCAAATAGTAATAACACACAATGTGTGTTCATGAACTGAATGTCGTGTGATTGATATCCCCAAATGGGAAACCCCTCAAATCAACCTAAAACCCTATTTTTCTCCATAAAATCTATAGATTGACCCTCAAGGAGTCCTAATTAGTGATAATAGTTATCTAAAATAATAAATTGTAAAATATAGGGGTATTTGTGGAAAAAAAATAAAAAAAGATTACCTTTGGGTGGAATCCACCGAAGCATCACCTATTTCCACGATCTGTTGTTGTCGTATGACGATCTGGATCCTCCCGAACTCTGTAAAAACACCTCTCTTCCTCTACTTATTTCTCTTTATCTCTCTCTGTATCTTTCTCATATATTAGTTATAGTAAAGTAAATACATAGGGGATGTGTGTGAGAAGCCAAGGGAGAATGAAAAGAAAAAGTAAAAAAGAAAAGAAGAAAAGGAAAAGAAAAAGAAAAATGGGCCCAAGGCCCGACCCCGATGCCCGACATGATTTTATGCCTTTCCTAGGAATAACCCTCCATTCATGACTCAATAGTGGAGATAGAATCTCAATACGATACTCCATTAAAAATATATAGCTGAATAGTCACGTGCGAATAAATTAATATTTAATTGAATATATATTAAATATTAATTATAACATATAAATTCAAATGGTTCATAATTCTACCAAAATCCAATACTAAGGTATAAACCTATTTTGGGACCAACAAAGTGGTCAGAAAAATTATCTAAGATCATCCTCGAGGGGAAAACGATCATTTCTCTCCTTAAAATCATCTAAAAGAAAAAAAAATCAAATTTATACTCAAATTTTCAGTCTTAAAAGACATGGGTCGTTACATCGGGCCCTCAAATCATGTATTGGGTCCTGTGCCTCTGGTATTTTGGGTCATGTACTAAGCCTTGTGCCTCTGAGATTATGGGTTATTAAGGTTTCCCTCTTAACCTAGTTAAAAAAGGTATTATCCAAAAATTAAATAGAAAATATAAGGCCTCCAGACCATTCAACTATATAATTATCTATAAATATATATAATTATAAATAAATATACATATATATAATTATATATATACATATAACAATAGATATAAAGATACATAAACACACACACACACACATATATATATATACACCCACATACATATTATTATTATAGTTAAAGGGAATTACACATAACAAAACAACACACATAATATATATTTAAATAATTAAATAATTATTTGTACAATTAAATTTATATTTTGTAAATATATACAAATATGTATAAATATGTATATTTTTAGTTATACATAATACTACAATATGAAAAAAAAAATTGAACACCATAATATCCATATAAAAGTAAGATTAGGGAATAAATTTAGTCTCCATTGAAAAAAATAAAATGAAAATCTTAAAAGAAACTGAAATTCCATCGAATATTAAAAAATGATGGTATCTCAACAAAAAATTCAGTTTTTGAGGATATCCAAGTCATTTTTAGTGAGATAAGGTAGGTACCGAGATTTATTAGTCTAAACATCATAGATCTCTTCAAATGCTTTTATTTTATAGCTCGTAGAGTCCAAACAGACAACCAAATCAAATGTTATTATTGTTTAAATATCAAGTCATGTTTCCAACTTATATTAAGATTTTAGTTAGATTATCAATTTTTTCTATCACCTAATTTTTATTAAATTTTTATTACTCAATACTAATTAGTAGTTTTTTAATTAATATTAATTTATAATTATTTAATACATCATTTTTCACTAAATATTGTATTTATTAAGTGTAAATACAAATTTAGTATTATATAAATCATATTTAGTAAAATATATTATATTTATATCAATATAAATATATTTATATTATATAATATGATGAATAATAATATATAAAGTTTTTTTTATGAAGTATACCTTTTATCAGCATTAAATATATATAAATATAAAGATATTAACATAAATAAATATGTATACATACATGTACATATACATATATACATACATGTATATATACATATATACATATATACAACAAAAAAATATAAAATAATATATATATATATATGTGTGTGTGTGCATGTATTTTTATATAAGTATATAAAAATAATTAATTAACAACTAATAATTTTTAATTTGTAAATAACTAATAAATAACAATTAATTATAAAAAATTAAAAATTATTAAAAAAAAATTAAATAATAAATAATTTCAAAAATAAATTAACAATTATTGATTAAAATTTTATTATTATTTATTAATTATCAACAAGTATTTTAACTTTTAATTAATAAATATTTATTATTAATTTTGTATATATTTTTTAAAACCACTGCTATAATTTTAAAAAATAAATATAAAAACTTTTAAATTCAGCAGTGGTTTAAACTATCATTATTTCACAATGATTTTTTTAATATTCTTCAATGAATTAGGGGAAGTTTTCAAAAACTATAGCTAAATACCATTTCTCTTATAATGTTCCCTGTGAGAATATATAAAGGTGACCAAACCAACCACACTGACAACATTTCTTAGCCTTAATGCTAAAATCATGACTAATATAATTTGGATGATTGTAATATAAGTACAGAATTTATGATCTCCTAAAGATAGAATAAACAACATTACTAATTCCTCAAATAACCATATAGATCCAACTCTTCTCATTCCTTCCCTATTACACATTGACCCACTAGATGATACTCCACCTGTGATCCAATAAGAAATAAATAAGCATACTCCTTGAGTCCCCAATGAACTCAACTCATCTAATACTTCTTTCTTTAACACATTTGAGAATGTAGAGAACATAGATAGCAAAGATTGAGTCTCTAGAGGCTATTTCACCACTATTGTGAGGTGTATAACCTTTAAATCCCCACAACCACTAAATTATGGTGTGGAACTAAGAAGATAAATAGTCCTAGAAATAAACTCTGTCACTATTATCTCCCCCTACTTGAGTTTTGAGAACTCCTGATATTTATCTTGGTGGAGCATATACAGATAGAGTTACTCCAAGAAAATCCCATAAAAACCCTTAAAATTTAATCCTTGTACTTTTATATCATCAATCATAAAATCTAACACTCCTAAGTCATACATATTGATCAAAAAAGTTTCCAGTGGAACACAGTGTTACTTAGAGGCCTTGATTCTCTTAAAGATGAGGTAAATATACCCAATAAATCCCTCTACTTTCTAAAGAGAGACATCACCTTGAAAAGAAGAAGGATGAAAATTAAATGTTCTTATCACGGTACTCCCTATCCCGTAGGATGAAGAAATTGGAAAGGCCCTTCTAGGACATTAATAATAACTCTAGGCCCAATGAAAGGATCATTCTTATCTATCCCTTCATGCGTAGTTTTATATAGACGTCAAGGTGGCATATTTTATACTAAATTAATTAATCACACAAGATTATTCTACCACAAAAAACTCCAATATCAAATTTATGGAAAATGTATTAATGTTCTCGCTAAGAACCCATCCTCTTCCTTTTTTATTTCATTTATTGTGAATTTATAAGATTTTAGACACAATTCTAAAAGGTTTTTAGAAAATAGTTACTCATCATAAGAGTAAATATCTGCATAGGATTAATAATAAAATAAATCAATTTATTATTTATATTAATATAGTTTTCATCAATATATAAAAATTAATATACCATTTATTTATTATTAAGTTTTAGTTAATATAAAGCATCAAATATTTTTTTGTAATATATTAAGAAAATATATAAAATAATAAAACATATCATGTTTCACTACATTTTTATAACTATAAAGACAATTAATGATGCATGAGCCAAAAAAGGATATATTTCTATGTCATAAAGAAACAAAATTAAACCTAGTCTACCCTTGGTAACAAAAAAATCCACAATAATTATGCTAATGTGGAATATTTTTGGCATACATATTGAGTACCATAAATGTTATCTACTAGTTATCCCTAAAGAAACATCCCAAGACTGGCTCTTAAAGAGCCAATTTTGGTAGATGTAATACTGGGAAGGTGTGATGAATGAATGTTACAATTTTTATAATTTATTTTTGAAATTAAATGATGTGCCTTTTTAATGTCTTGATCCACTCACTTTCAATCTCACCCTTAATCATGTTAAATAAATATTAAAAAGAACATAAGATACATAAGTTTCTTTAAGGTTTGGTTCTAATTATAGTACCTAATTCTTATAATCTTCAACTTGTTATTGAGAAAAAAATTTGATCATTATTTAACTTATAGTGATTAAAAGTGAATGTGAGGGTATTATGCACTCTAATAGGAAAAAGGGTTAGGATGGTATTATACCCATCCCATTGTGATGTGGGGAGGTATCATCCACTTCCTGGAATCTATCTCCTGAGAGACCCTGAGCCACCCAGATGGTTTATATATTATTACATTGGATCACTCCAATATTCAACAATAATTATTCTAATATTATTTGAAAAAATATATTTAGTGAATATCTAGATTACTCTACATTAGAATATAGGATCTTCCTCCTTGATTTTTAAGTCATTAATTACTATAATAATATCAATATAATAGTACGCACACTGACCTTATTTCATAGAATTTCATAATGATAAGTGTGTGGATAAGAGAATGAAAGAATACATCACCCTTCTTCATTCTCAATAGTAAGCCTACAGATAATCAATAATAGATTATATTACCTTGACCTAGATTATCAAAGTAGTTACACATCCTTTTCATTCTCTTTCTATTTTTCTTTCAATACAAAAAAATTAGCAAAAATCAATAGTATCATCCTCACACCTTTTTCTTTTTAACAATATATCAGTATTAGTTATTTACAAAAATAATTTATATATATTGAATATTAAAACCTCCATGAATTATTTCCATATTAAATTCATTATTATTCTTCATTTATAAACTGATTGAATGCTCCCTGAAAAAAACTCAAGCATTAATCATAATAAACAATTTAGGTCAAATTCATAGAAATATCATACCATGGACCTCTAGTTTAATTCCCACATTTCATGAGTATAATAACATGTTATTAAAAAACTTATGATGTATATAATTATAATGTCCCACATAGCATCATCACACTTAGATTTCACTAGAAAGTTTCTAACTGGTGACCCTTATGAATTATCAAAGAGTATATAGATGGATCTTTGAGAGCATGTAGATGACACTTATACTTCTCAATAAAATCTTTCCATTTCCAATTGTTCATCTAAGTATTACCTCTTTTATACGAGTTATTTATTATTTTTTCATCTAAATGGAATTTAAGGACTTTACTAATTTTATCTTACCCAATCTATAACTGAATCAAAGAAATTGTATTCTATCCAACACTTTTTTTAGATTTTCACATGAGAACCAGAATGTTCCCTATGCATCTACTAAATTACTTATAGGTTTTTTACTTTTCAATTTTCTACACAAACCCAAAATTCTAAAACTTTAAAAGCTCAACTTAAAACCACTTAAATTTTTCCATTTAATTCTCTATCCACTGTTTAATCTCAAAAAAAATCATAATACTTCAAAGACAAAAATAGTAGATTCTGATGCTTCTCCCTTATGGTTGAAAAAAATACAGTATCTATTCAATAATTACATGGGTTCTTTAATCTCCCACACTATTTTTTTTATTTACTCCAACAAATAACAATAGAAAATATAAAATCAATTCATTTATTGAGGATAAATATCCTAACACCACACTATTAGAAAACAAAATGTTTTTGAGATAATTCCACCCCTAAGTGAAAATCATTTTTTCTAAGTGACTTAGATTTTCTCCCCATGAATCCATACTCCTAATTCTCCCCAATTTAACAAGAATACAAATTTTTATAAAAAATACATAGTATTCTATATAGTTTTTATCCCTTTGAAAATATAATCTAAAGGATTTTTTCATCTTCAAAAATTCCTCTTATGAGAGAGAAGGGATGAACTTGCATGTTTATCCTAAAATTATAAAATATATCTTTGGAAATGGATTTGGTAATGATATCAGTAAGTTAATACCTTATTTCTATAAATTACAACATTATATCACCATTTTCAACCATCTCTTTGATGAATTGAAAATCTGAAGTTAATGTGTTTAAATATAAATTTCTTCATCATATTTTTAGAGATATTAATGGAACTTTATTTTTAACATGCAATTATTAGTGGTTAATAAATCTTTAACTTTAATTACTCATTTTTTCTTTTATATATATCATCTGGTTATAGGCAGAAGGTACATACTCTATCCTTTTGGTGTTTAATGTGACTATATTCTTCTTCTTTCAATGACTCCTAAAACAACATCCCTCTAAAAGAAATATTCAACCTAAAGTTAATTTCTTGTCATCACAATCACCATTATAGTTATAATTAGTAAATCTAGTTAGATTTTGGTTTTCTTCTCTTCTTCACATTAGAAAAAAATTCATGGTTCCCTTGATGTACATGACAACTCTTTTAGAAACCATAAAATGTGATTATTTAGGATCAATTTAATACTTTTCACACAAGGTCACTAGAAAGAAAATATTAGGTCTTGATGTTTTGAGATAAATTAAGCAACCAATTAGTATTCTAAATAACTTATAATTCACACTCTATCCTATACGATTTTTCTGATATTGACTTTAACTTTTATGGGTGTGGAAACTTCATTATAATCATACATGCAGATCTTCATCGATAATTATATGGCATAATTTTCATAGTAAAGAAAAAAACATTCTTTTCCTTATATAAATTTCAATCCAAGAAAATTTATCATCTCTCCTAGAATGGAAATATCAAAATATTTCTTCATTTTCTTGGAAAATTTTTCACAAACACTCCATTTTCACCAACAAAAATGACTTCATCAATATAGACTATTACAATGAGATTACCTATGACCATTTACTTCATATAAATTTTGTCTTACACTTTTTATTTTATCAAATTAATTTCTTTCAGGTAGCCATATAATATAGAATAAGAGGTTCTATGGGCCTTTTTTATTACATAAAGAGCCTTTTTCATATTTCATACCATTGTTATATCACTATAAATTATAAAATATTAATAATACTTAATATAAATTTTTTCTTCTAGTTATCCATTAAAAAAATGAATACTTAAAAACTATTTGGTAAATTATATGTTGAGTATGAACCAAAAAAACCAGGTCATTATTATGGATCCATGTCTTATAATAGGAGCAAAGGTCTCTTAAAAATCAACTCCTTTAACCTATGAATAACCTTTGCATATAAAGAAGTATTTATTCCTTATGAGTTATTCTTTATCATTTAACTTGCTTTTGAGTACCCACTTGGTCCTAATTATATTTTTCTCTTTTGGTCAAGGTACAAATTCCTAAGTGTAATTAATTTCAATATGATCCATTGCATCATTCATAGAAACTTCCCATTATTTATGTTTAATATACTCAATGAATCAATGTGGCTCAATTTGAGTGATAAGAGTAGTTTGGTTGTTATGTATCATCCTCATTTTGGTAAAAACTACTAAATTATATATACCAATTATATTTTCCAGTATCAAATGTTTCCTTAGCTTCTAATATTTAATTTATTCAACTTTAATAGAATCTTCATCATTATTGGTCTAGTCAGACTCAAAATCAGTAATGTGTGGATCATTTATATCTTATTCCTCGATAATTTTCTAAAAATCCTACTCACATTATTTATCATAGTCTTTAAAATATTATTCATATTGAATATTAATATTGGGTTTATTTTCAGTAACCTTTACATCATAATATTCAATAATCTTGTTATGACTATTTTTTCATTACCTATAGGATTTTCTATTGTATATAAGTATCCATGAAAGATTCCTTCCTCAACTTTCTCATAAAAATTTCCTAGAATTAATTTTTTAATCTTCATCAAACATGGAATTCCAAATAATTTTAAGTTGTTAAAATTTAGTTTCTTTTTATATCACATAACATAAACATTCATGTTTGAATTTGGTCTTAATAAACACCTATTTTGATTATCATAGCTATATAGACAACTGCTTTCCATAAAAACATTAATAGACTGGTTTTAGTAAAAATTATTTTCCCAATTTCAACCAAAATTATATTCATTATTTAAGATGAAACATTATAATAGTGGGTTAAAGGGGAATAGTATTGATGTTTAATCCCATGTTTATCTATAAAATATCTAAAACAATTCATAATAAACTCCCTTTGATTATCAATTCTTAATTTTTTGATACAGACCTTAAACTCTCTTTCAGCTTGACTTATGAAAATCATAAACTTCCCCACTACATCGGATTTGTTATTGATAAACATCACATTAGTCATTATTGTAAATTAATCATTGAATGTGATAAATTATAGTTCACTTATATTGGATTATTATCTCATTGGAACATAGAAACATAAGTGGATTTATTAAAATGGAATGATAGATTGGATTTCCAATCTTTTATGTTTTCCTAATACTATGTTAAAAAAATTTAAAGCATCACAAAAAAACATCCATATCCACTTAATTAGGGTAAATCAATCACAAGACATTCTCATTGGGTTTTACTCAAACTTTTATGAACTAGATATCCAAGTCTTTCATGCCAAAAATTAATTTCTTCTATTGTACTAAGGTAATATGAATTACTTGGATAAAAAATTTGAAAAATATTAACACTTATTATTTCACCTATGAGGACGATTCTTCCATATTCTATTCTCTTGATGAATAAAATTTCATTCAATCCCATAAAAAAAATAAGACAACTTCAGTTTTCAAATTTTGGTATTCAATATCTGCTAAAAATTTTCCTTTGATTTTTCAAGGATAATTTATTCCCAAAATTGGCATCACTGTCATTATGATCTTCAAATTTAATTAATTGTTTTCATCTCTAGTCATATGTGTTTATGATACACTATCAAGAATCAATTTTTATCTCCTCTTTATAGATTAAAGGTCCACTTCAACAAGAATTTACTTTTACATTTTGTTTCTTCTGTGAGTTTTATAATTTCCAAAAGCCTATTAAGTTAGTCCTAGAGGTATGGTCTTGTATTTCATATAAAATGACTTTACTGGTCACACATTCCACATATTTCCTCTAACCAATAAAATGTGTTTTGAATTTATAACCTTGTTGGATTTCTATTTATAGATTGATTCTTTTATGATTTTCTTTATTTAATTATTAGGTAGATCCCCCTAAATTCTTACCTTCTCTGTCACTTAGGGGAGGACATGTTACACCAGAAATCAATGTAATTTTTTACAATGACTATATAACACCATAAATATACTTTAAATAGAGTTTTTTAATGATACTTTTGAGTATTTCTATGAAATTCATCTTACAAACATGGTACATTTCTATTCTCATTTTTCTTTAACAATAGGGAACCTTTGTTTCTCAAGATGTAATCAGTTTTCTTTGATGTATGTGTTAACTTCTAAAAGTTTTTCTCAACCCAAGATTTATTATATTGGATTTTATAACTTAAACCATTATAAAAAATATATTTAACACTTTTCTGAATCACAAGGGATTTTTTACATGAGATTATATATAGAATATAATTAAAAGTTGTGATGAATCTACCCTTATTTACATAACAATATGTTAGTCATCTCATATTTTTCTTTAGTTATTCTCATATGTAAGTCAATTTTAAATTTTCATGTTTAGTTCATCTTCCTTAGAAATAATATTCTTCCAAAAATCATCCAACATCATTTCTTGTTCAATAATTTTAATTTTGGGATGATTGATTTTCTCAACATAGTCATTCTCTTTGTTATTAGAATAATTTTTTTCTTTATTTAACATCTCAACATCTTTATTTAGAGATTTTATTTCCATAATATGATTATTGTTTCATTAAATACACAAATAAATCACATCTTTCAACATGTGTTACATGTATATCTCTTCTCCTTCTTCACTCCTTGAACTTTCTTCATCTTTTACAACATGATCCATAAATTTAAATAATTTTCCCACACAGTATTCATTATAATGGATACATGAGGTAGAGTAATCAAGTTCTTTTTTTTGTAACAAGATTATCATTTTTATCATTTTAACCTTTTCTTTATTCTCATTGTAATTCTTGGAATCTTTATACCTAATTCTCAGTCACTTTATTTAATTCCTTTTTTCACCATTCTCATCTTCATACTCACAACTTTTATTTCTTGGGAAATCCAAAATAAAATATCAAATTACACCACATTTGAATCAATTTAGTGAGATTTTTCATTTATAGTTTCCATTTTATTTTTATTTTTCTTGATATAAGAGCCATTATTCTATCATATTCTCCATCTTCCTTAGGTTTAATAAAGTATTCAATTCCCCTCATTTATTTTGAGTCTTATCATGGAATTGAATTCCATTTCATAATTGTATTTTTTTTTCATAAACACATTAGATTTCATCATCTCATAATTGATTAGTGTGTTACGCAACTAATCAAGGGATAAGTATTCCTTTTCTTCCAAGATAGATATCATTAGATCCAATCTATCTAGAAAATTCCTCATTAATATCATGATAATGGTTGAGCCTTATAAATTTTCACTACAACCCCTGATGTGACTACCCATTTATTTGACTCTTGTGAAGTATTTATCAATTGTTTCATCATTATCCATTCTAATATATTTAATATTTACTCTCTAGAAATGCAGTTTAGCTTTATTAACTTTAATATTTCTTCCATACATGTTCAAAACCATATCCTATATATCCATAGTTATATTCATTTATATAACATAAGTAAATACTTATAAATAAAGGATGAAAGAATTAAATTTCAATCTTTTCCATATATTTTAAAATTTATCTTATATTTAAATGTTAATGGTCTATGTCTCTTAAGTAGTGTAAAACCCGCTATCATAACATCACTAACTCATAGTAATTTTGAAAGAAGATATGGTACCATCCTATTCATACATACATTAATATTATTTACATCAATTAAGGTAACTAATCTATGATTGAAATAATTCATATTCTCCACACATCACCTTTTATTATGATAGGATCTCATAGGAAACCAAGATTCCTTTAATATCACTTCAAAATCACATGTTAGTTGATGTGCCACTAGGAATGGGGGATGTATTAGTAGTAAATTTTAGGTATTTTATTTTCAAAAGTAATATCTATGAAATTTTAAGGTCCCAATACACATCCTTTAAATCTCACCCTTACTCTTATGAAAATGAAATAAAAAACACACAAGGAATAATAGTTTTTATAAGGTTCAGTCCCAATATTGTTACTTACTCATTGATGTGTTCGACTTGTTAATGGGACACATATTTGATAACTATTTAATTTAATGTTTTTAAAAATTAATTTGAAGGTATAATTCACTATAAAACACACACAATGGTTGGAAAGGTTTCTTACACTTCCTATAGTGATGTGGGGAGCCAATGAGCTCGTACCTGAGTGGTAAGGGCTCCTTCTTGGCATCCAAGAGACCCAGGTTCGAAACCGGGTGAAGGAAAATTTCTGGGGGGGATACTGTAGTAGTATTGTAGCAGGTACTGTAGTAGTACTATAGTAGCCAGAACTATTCACCCGATTTGGGCCTTCATGCCATTGGTTTGGGCCTATGGGTCTCAGGGCCCTTGGGTCATCAAAAAGGCCTTTAGGCCTTAGGGACTTCAGGCCACAAAGACCATGGAGTAGCCTAGTTCACACAATGAAGGCCCTAGAAGAGAATCAGAGCAAGAGTAGCAGTCAACAAATACAGAGCTAACCAGATTGGAAGAATGAGAGGGTATGGCAATTGCCATCCGGACCAGGCACCATGTAGCTTTGTACGGGGCAATACTAGTTGATCAATAATGGAAGGTGGGGAGCTAGGAGATCAATGATGTAGAAGTTGGGGAGGGGAAGCTCTAGTGGGTTGGGCCTACGGGTCATGTAATGGGCGTAGTATGCCTCTAGGCCTTCGGGTCATGTATTGGCCTTCAGGTCATGTCGGGTCTTATGCCTTGGGCCTACGGGTCATGTAAGGGTTCCCCTTAAACCCTTAAAAGGGGGATTATCCATAATAAAATAAAAAATAAGGACTTTGGGCCATTCAGGCTATAATGATGTGGGGAGGTATCATCCCTTGTGCGACTCTTACCTCCTAACATCCCTTCAACCTCCTGATTGGTTCAAATATTATTATACTTGATCACTCTAGTCATCAAAAGCACTTATTATACTCTTATATGAACATGATATTAAATAAATATCTTCATGAATATTAATCATAAAAACATATCTCCTACCTCGATATTCAGGTTTTCAACTACTAGAATAATATCAATAGAACAACATGCACACCAACATTCCTCCTCAGAATTTCAAAATGATCATAGGGTGGATGAGAGGATGAAATAACATGCCAATATCTATACTTATAAATATAAGTCCTGTATATGATCAACAATATATTCTATTTCCTTGACATAGATCATCAAATAAGTTTCACACCCTTTTTATTCTCATTATCTTTCTTAACCTTTGATAGAGAAGATCAAAAATAAAACACCAATATTAGCCTCAATCCTTCTTCTTTATATAAAAAATCTTTAGTACCAGTTCATTAAAACCCCATTTATATATTTTAAATATATAAACCTTTTTAAATTTTGGCCAAATAATCTTACCCATTATTATTTATTTATAAAATGGTTAATAGATACCAAATAAAAACTCCTATATTGATCATAATAAATTATTTCAAATATTTCCATTTTAAATTTTTAGAAATGTCATACCATCATAATCTAACTTTATTACTAAAAATATTGGATAAAATCATGGATTATTTAATATATTTTGATATTTGGAAATATGAAGTCATACACATCATCACCACACACATATGTCATCAGAAATTTCTAATTTGTGAACCTTATGAATCATCAAGGAGTCCCCATATGACTCTTATAGAGCACATAGCTGACCGTTATGTTTCTTTGTAAAATCCAATAATTTCCAAATTTTTAACTAATTATTAACTCTTATATAGGACATGTTTATACTTACACATCCAAATAATTAATCATATGTCATTTCCTCTTCCATTTTTAGAAGAAACCCAAAATTCCATAATTTTAACAAATCACTTAAAAACATATTCAATTATTCCTTGAACTACTCCAAAAACTCTACCTCAACTAAAAATCATTCATAACACTTAAAATATAACATTAAAATCTTGAAACAATTATCCCTCATGTTTGAAAACATATATAATATCCATTAAACAATTATATGGGTCCTTTACCTATGAAAATATTTTTTATTGGCCTAATATTGATCATCCATTTACCAAAACCAAACCACAATGAGATGTCATCCATGATTAAAAATTTATAGAGGAAAATGTTTATGATAATGGATAATTAAGGTATGATCAGAAATCATTTTACCCCTTTGGTAATAAATAAAATTTTATTTATATTTTTTTGAAAAATTCTATGAATCATGTGTATATAGTTCATTTCAAAACTGAAAACCATTTTATTGATGTAAAAAAATATATACATTATAGATTACATGTCCAACCTATATGATAATACTAGATAATTTATATTTGTAACTTTTGGAACAAAAAAATGAAAGTAAATAATGTGTATTAGTGATACATGACCAAAATATTACCCTATATATGGAGAGATTATATAACAATTAGAAAGAAAGGGGACCAACATTAAACATTAGTTTAATTATTCCCAAAACATAGTATCAAAATTAGTAAGTTGAAGCAACTAAATACCATATATGTATAATAAAATCATAATCTACTCTAAAATTTCAAGACTCCAAGTTTTTTTATATGTTAAACATCATGTGTAGATGAATTTCCATTTTCATGATCACATACATAAAGTTTAACATGAATTTTAAAGGAGAAAATAAATGGTGTATATACCTTATACCCAAAATTAGGTTACCAACCAAACTCGACTTATCTACCATAATACAATGTACGTGTAAAAAAATATATCATAAGTAAGATATAATGTGAATAGTTAAGATTATATCAAATAAGTTTTGGATAATGTAAACTAATCTTTCTTTGGTAACTTTCCCTTAAATCCATAAAGGAAATAAACTAAACTATTTTTATCCATGCTCAAAACCCATTTTGTTAAGTCTAAACACACACACACACACACATATATCTATCCCTATATAAGAGGCCTCTCTTATCATGGAATGGAACATGTGTGTGTCTGTCAATTAAAATATAGGTATCCATCCTCACATAATAGGACAATTTTATAATTTTGAGTCACAAAATTATATATACGTATATTCATACATGTAAATTGTGTAAATGTATCAATCCCAAACCTCTATTATCAAATCATTAAACACCTATGTATGAAATATACAATAATACCAAGGCTCTACATATCCAATTTGATATATGAAAAACATCTAATCATGTAATAAATGATGATAAATACATATTATAACATATAAAATGGATCACATATCAAGAACTAACATGAAGATATTCATGGAAACATATGAATATAAAAATAATCAAAATGGAATGGAATAATAATAATTTATAAAATTTCAGTTTAAATAGAAAATACTTTTGAAAAGAGTTTTTAGATGAAAATAATTTTTAGATTATCCCATTCTCTAACCCTATAAAAATATAAGAGAATAGGATGATCCATCTACCAAATTATTTATTGATCCCAAAATTAGAAGCCAGATAAATAGAATATTCGACTGATTAATAAACCTAGGAATCCCATGTATGATTAAATATAGGTATTTATGTAATTTATATAATAAAAGAATAAATCATGAGAAGTAAAGGATATATTGATTTCATTCTGATTTCCAAATGAAAGCTCTTACTACCACTTAAAGAATGAATAACCAAAGGAGATGGAAAATTTCAAAACATAGATAAAATAAAATTTAAGGATTCAATCCTTTTCTATGGAAATATAACAAAACTCATTGAAAGACTGATATCAATACCTTATCATTGTAAAAATATATAACATGAAGAACCATATGGATTAACTCAAATGATATAAGGGCTTAGAATTATAAAGAGGTGGATAAGAATAGATTAGATCTCCCAAGGAAAGATACAAAGGATAAAATAAGGTAAATCTCTAAGAAATGAATTATTAAGGGTTAAATTTCTAAGATAAAATGAGTAATTTATCTCACTCTTAAAAAATCCCCTTCAGGTTTCAATTGTGTATCTGATATAATTCCCCCATATACTTAATGGAAACACTAGTAGACATTGAATCTGCACTTGATATCATCATATACCTAGTAACTTTATATAGGGTAACTGGTGCAACCTCGACAAAAATCTCCCATTTTTTCATTATTCTTCCCATACTTTTGTTTCCCATACTTATTAAGCTCAAATGTTAAACAATTTAATAGATAAAACACTAAATATTAAAGGAATTACTTTTATAGACTGATGTGAGTCATTATATAATCTATGAAGAGTAAATATTTATTGAATATAAATATTTACAAACTCATCAAGCATTTTATTCTCTCTTATAAAAAGAAACAACATTTAATATTCAATAACCTATCACCTTGACTATATATATCCCTCTAGATTATCATGGAAAACTCTTTACAAAATCCATTATGATTTCATCCCACTTATATTACTAAATGATAAGTGATTAAAATATATATGCTAGCCTATGATATTATTCCATTTCCTACTGATAGGAAATGTATCACAACATAAACCCAACCTTATCCTACTTTATCCCTCGAAACAAAAAGTATTATTGAACACAATGGTACATCACTGTTAGGAAAGGATAAACTTCCCATTGAGAAATTTAAAAATAACCACTTCCCAAATATACAATTGGACCCTAAAACATCTATGCATATAAATGAGTGAACTAGTTTCCAATTTACACACATGTATCCTATCCCTCATAAATTATTTCACTAAAAGGCTAGAGCTCAGTGCCTAAATCATGACCCTATTTCTCTAACTATATCAATGAGTAAGTGATATCTAAAGGTTTAAAAATTATATGAACCTAGTCCTTAGATAAATCCAACTATATCTTTATGAAAATTGAAATTAGAAATAACTTATCCATTTATTCATAAACCATATCAATTTAAGACTTCCCACTCAATTAATTACTAACAGAATATCCCTTCCCAAGAGTATATATCATCTCAAAGTTAAAATATTATAGATATTCTACCCATCAACTCTATTTGGTTCAAATAACACCAATATAAAATATAATTTTGGAATTATGTTTGTTATATCTAAAAAATCATACCATGCAGATAATTTTTCTAACTCTTAATTAAATGAACTACTGCTTCTAGCTTAAGATAATTAGTGGGATAATTATTCTTATGTAAACCATGTTATCAAGAACAATAAATTAAAACCTAGATTTTTGACATCAACATGCATCCCAAGTCTATACTAGATGCATCATAAAAAAACACATATTACTTACCTGAATTATGTAATATAATAATAGAACCAAAGGTCAATGTTTAATTAAATTATAAAAAAAATAGATATAATAATGATCATACCACTTAAATCTCACACCCTTCTTAGTAAAATCAATTATCTTTGTTGATAGTTTGTAAAAATCCAGAATAAATTAGTGATAATATCTAGAATAATCATAAAAGATCATAATCTCAAATAAATTATAGGTAACTCCCCAATATATCAATTCTATCACTTTCTCAATGAGATATAAAACCCCAAACTCAAAAACCACATGTCAATGAAAACTCACTTCTTTGATATATAAAATCTATTTTGATACAATATTATAAAGAATTAATGTCTTCAATATATCTAAGATAATAACTAAATATGCCCCATTGTCCCTATATGATCATGAATAAATTCATATATTATTAACGAACACAATCAAAACTAATTATAAGTAAATAATAAAGTCTTGATTTTTCAAAGAAAAAAATCATGGAAGAAGTGTTAGTAACCCCAAATAATATAACTACAAATTAAAAATGAACATATCAATTCCTAAATTCCATATATGGTAAATTATCATCCAACACCATGAGCTGATGATATCCTAACTAATATCAATCTTAAATAACCATTTCACCCCATAAAATATTCAAAAAAATCATATATCTATGAAAATATATATTGATTACTAATAGTTACATGATTTAACCCTCCAATAATCAATACATAATCCCAATATTCCATTAGATATTTTGGTAAAAAAAACACTAGATCATCATAAGGTGATATAAATTGCCTAATGAACCCTTTCAATTAATGTTTTTCCAACTAGATATTTATCTCCCATTGTTAAAATGAATCTATTTTGTATGGAGGAATAGAAATAGGACTAGTACCAATCATTAATTATATCATGAAATCTACCTCCTTATCTAATAGAAATCAATTAAAATCTTCTAAAATGGTATCTTGAAATCAATCAACTATGGGAGAAAAAACTATAAAAAACCACCCTTAGTGAAGTCAAGGACTACCCCCATAATATGATATGTAATCATCCACAACTAACCTAAATCAAAATTTTATCAAATTGAATGATAAATTAATTCATACTAAAAAAATTATGACACATTAGTTGATGGATGGAAATCCAATAATCTCTAATAGTAGTGAATGTGATCCTAGAAACATGATTGTTAACTCATTTCAAGAATCGTGTCAAAACTTGACATCTTTGAAACATAGAAATCACATAGGAGAACATATCAACTAATGATAATGGAACCAAGTGGAAATATCTTGATAGGCTCCACTATACTACCCAATGGAGTATCCACATTCAATAAACCAAGAATAAAATCAACATATAAGAAAAAATTAAAAAAATGGGAATAAAAAATGAATGGGATACTCTGGTATCAAACTGAGCACTAGCCAAGGTGGAGGTGACCTGTATAGTAATTATAGTAGTTAAATCATGGAGACCCACATTGAACATTACTTTATTTTTTATATTTTATATGATATAAACATTAAATTTCATAAATGATAATATCTAAGGAACAAAAGGTTCAGTGTATTTGAAAACTAGCTACATAATCATCTTATTTTATAGTACTTGAGGTAAATTCTCCTTAAAGGTATCATAATAGAACATATTCTCGATATCTTATTAGTAAGACTCATCCTTATAACATAGGGAATGAAATTATAAGAAAGGGTTGAGATCAAATGATTAGTAAGGGGTAAATAAAAATTTCTTCAAGGATGAGTTAATAATAATATTTAAAATCATAAGCATAAAAGAAATTTCATCACAAAATGAGAGATAAATATAAAACATACATGTGATTCAAAGTACAAGGCATAAAAACATAAACCCATAAAATTTCAATACAGATACATAATAGATATAACATGGATTAAAATAATTTAACATAAAACTAGAATGATGGGAGTATAAGATCATAATGAATAATATCCTTTAACTATGGAACAAACATTAGAACAGGGAAACATTACTTTTATGAGCCAAAATATCCATGCCCATGCTTATGAGCAACTAAAATGTACTCTCTAATACCTACCCCATGGGATATAAACACTTAACAAATGCCTTTAGGGATATAACTCACCCAACCATATTAGGTTTATAATGCAACCACCCATACTTAGTTTATAATAGAACCACCCATCCTTGGTTTATAATGGAACCACCCATCATTTTTTTATAATTTAACCACGCATCACTCATCCACACATATGTGTGCCACTTAAAAACCATTCACTTTTCACATCATAATGAAATCATGGAAATAAAATGGACTTCATAAAACAAAACAAAAAATATAAATCATTTAATTATCATACAGTTTCCATTAAAATAAATTTGTTTTCATAAAACATTAATATAGAAATCATTCACATTTTATAAAGACCCCATGGAAATAAAATGGGTTTCATAATTGTATAAAATATCATCATGAACAAAAGAAAATTGATATAAAAAACTTGATCACCCAAAACAATCACATAATTAAAGAAAATATAGAGTGAAACATGAAACATAATCCCATTGGAGATAGATCATAATTATAACAAAATAATTAATAGTTATTTTTCAAAAATAATTTGTATTCGTCATTGTAAAATTCATAGTTACATGTCTTTTATAGAAAAGTATCCTTTCTTTTTAAGAAAATTAAAAGAAAAATTTTCATGAAAATGGAATTGGTTTAAAACTCTTTTTCCCTTGAAATAAAAAGAGAAAATAATTTAAAGTGTAATATCTTGGAAAAACAAAGTTCAAATAAGAAATTGTGTAACTCAATGAAAGGAGTTTGATTTTCTAAGTCCCTTACTTTTACCCTTGATTTCCATGGAAATGATTTAACCACCAATATCATAAATATAAAAATCTCAATTAACTATTTCATAACCTTTTTCATATTAATTTACAATTTTACTCTTAATTAATAACAATTATCACCATGTATTATATTTTTTTAATCTCTTTTCAACATTAGGTGTTAATAATCTTTTCCATTTGAAACCAGGTTTATAAAAGTGGCGCCAATGTTCCATTTTATCCAAAAGTTACCCATTTAAAAAACATTATAGTTATTGGAATAAATTTTTTAAGAAGTATTATAATTTCAAAATTCCATCACATTGGATTTTTAGACATGTTTCGTAAAAATGAATATGACGATGAACTAGTTTTGGGTTATTTACCAATATTGATTGTTTATTTTATAATGATTTTTACTTTTTGTGTTATCAAAAAAGAACCAAATTAATTATATATATTAACTATATAAATTATATATACCCATAAAATATAAACTAAAACTATCCATATTTGTAAGTGAAGGAAAAGGAAACATGTTTATTCATGGTTGTGGTAGTCCGCACAACACATTGTTCACATTTTCGTTTTTTCTAATGAAAAAATGGAAGGGTGGTTAATGATTATACCATAATTATAATAAAATACCTATATAATAATGAAAATTATGTTATAATTTTAATATTATGAAATGAAAATTCAGGATGAAGAAAATTACATAAAGAAATATAATTAAAAGGAGAGGTTATGAACTTATACCACAATTATTGAATTATATTATTTGTGAAGGGGATTAAACCTTTGAGAGATGGTATTATTGAAGAAAATAAACTTATTAATGTATCTATGAGTATGGAAGATAATTTTTCATATATTTTGGGCTGAGATTATGAGGTTTTTGTATGAGGGGAAGTAAGGAGAGAAGCACCCCTTTTTAAGTTAAAATGAGTGACATTTTTGTAAATACTCAAAACATTTCAATAATGTGAATTCACTATCAAGGGAACTCTATCCAAAAATGATAAATAATGGATTTTAGAGGAAATTATTTTGAGTCACACCTCAACCATTCAAATTGAAATATGTTTTAAAAATGTTGGGCCCTTTAACTCTAAGGTTACTCATTTTTACCATTTTAGATTTCACCATGGTAACTAGTTTTTACCTATGTAATTTATCCTTTAAGCAAAAAAATAAAATGGAACTTATAATATAATTTGGACCTAATAATTAAAATTTTGAAATCTATTTTCTTTTATTCATTTTTTTGAAGTTATAAAAAACAATTTTAAAATACTAAATGTATAATGTATTAAAAAACAATTTTTTGAACAAATATAACTTGAGTTATAAAATGTCAAATATGGGTTTATAATTCAAAACATTTTTTTAAATTTTTAATTCTATTATAAAATAAATATTTGGTCTTATAAAAAGGTTTTATAAATTTTAAATTCATACTTATATGTTGATAATGTCATAAAGTCATGTTATTTGAAAAAAAAGGTATTTTTGCACTATTCGCCTAAAAATCAATCTTTTTAGAAAAATATTAAAAAATAGTCTTAAGATAGCATGGAAATGATAAATCTAAAAATGATGTTAATTTTTTTCAAATTGAAATCCTAATATTTATAAATTTATGTTTAGAATAAAATCATAAAATATCTTGAAAAATAGTTTTTTATGGGAAATAAATTTTGGTATATTGATTATTCTTATAAAATTAGTGTTAATCGTAAATATATCAATACTAAAATATATATATTTTATAAAATAAATTTTAAGCAAAAAAAATATTTTTTATTAGATTCATAGTTGTATTAATTGAGTTGATGTTAAAAACAAATTTTATTTTTCTTTGTTCTCATATATATATATATATATACATACATTTCATAATTATATTTCCATTATTAATGTCTGATAATTATACGTCTTACTTACACCAATCTATATTACTTTGGTTTTGGTGTTTCATGTGGAGCAATCCATTTAACAAAATATTTTTTAAGGAGTAAAAGCTCGGGTTGTTGCACAAAGTTCCCTTACTTATATCTTATAGTGATTGACCAATGAAATAAAAGTATCTTGAATAGACTCTTGAACTATGTAATCATATTGTATAACTCCTTAGAGACGTATTACCCCTCTGAGTTGGCCCTTGTGACTCTTGTAATAGTATAGTTTTCTTTTACATAGAATGTGGATCAGGTTTTAGTTTCACAGAACTTATTTTCACTCATTTTAGTTAAATGAGTTCTTCATGTAATTTAGTAAAATACTATAAACTATTTTAATAGAAAATAATAAATTTTAGTTAAAAAATAATAAAATAATAATTCTCTTCTAAACAAAGAATTTGAATGAAAAATGGACTTCATTATTATGTCTCGAATGGAATGTTTCATATAGAATGATATTTCTGTATTTTTCTATTGATGTCTTGAATTAATAGTGTTGGTGGAGAGAATTTTATGTTAAATAATATTTATTAGATGCAATATTTTATCATAGAAACCTCTATATATTCAACCTTTTAATGTATTGATAGGGATCATAGGGTTAGAGGATGCTCTCATTATAGAGTTCATCACTGGAGTTGGAGGAATGTTACTAGAGAATAAGGTATCAATTTACTATGGTATGGTTATTTTATTTCAACACACCCATTTTATTAATATATAGAATTCAAATATATCATCATGATATTCCTCTTAATGAAAAACTATTGATATAAAATTGATGTATATTATTCTGATAATCATTTAAATGATAATAGAATAAGATTTTTCAAAATTTGATGAGCAGTTTTTTATTAAAAATAATGAGAATTTTTAAACACCAAAATTTATGTTTTGAATGAATAGAAATCAAATTCATGAAAAAATATTTATTTATAACAATCCTTATTTCATGATGGTTATAATGATATAAATTTCATTTAAAACCAAGTTATATTTTGAGTGATAATATAAAGAGAGGATTTGATCCCATTTTTGATAATGTTATTATTTATTTAAAACCATGGAAAATCATGATGTAAATGATATATTGTTGAAAATATAGTTAAGAAAAAAATTACATGATGCTAATAATTATACAACATGACTTATGGATCAAAAGTTACTTAAGTTATAATGTTCCCTCATTTTCATGTTCTCTCAAAGTTTAGTGTTATTAATGTTTGTTTCATGAATCCAAAAATATATCTCATGAATCCTTGAAATAATATGAATAATAAATGAAATTCTTTAATAATTACAACACTTTATTTCTCTCATTTCCCACTATTTGTAGTGTTTGATGATAGTGGTTGTGGGTTGTGAAACAATGATTTGATTAAGATCCACTAATGATGGTATCCATTCGATATTTGATCAGAAAATGGTCTTCATTCCCTGTAAACACATAAATTATCATGGGTGAAATATCATACAAAGTATCAAAAAGAATCTTCTGGGAAAATCATAATGAAGATAATATAATTAGTTGGTAAAAATTAGTAATATTTTTTATTAAACCTAGAGATAAGTTTGAAACACCAAAATTGATCTCTAATTTTTGAAGGCTTAAAACTCAAATTCACAAAGAATTATTTATTTATATTTATCCTTATTATATTATAGTATTAATGAAATTAATTTGGTGGAAATGAAGTTGAATTTTTTGTGATATTCCAGATAAAATATGTTTTCCCATTTTTAATAATTTTAAGTTTTATGTAAAATAGTGAAAAATATTGACTCAAATGGTATATAATTGTAAATATTATAAATTCAAAAATAATA
Source organism: Viscum album (assembly GCA_963277665.1). Classification (NCBI taxonomy): domain Eukaryota; kingdom Viridiplantae; phylum Streptophyta; class Magnoliopsida; order Santalales; family Viscaceae; genus Viscum; species Viscum album. Next base: position 476,150,036 of record OY728164.1, on the reverse strand, counting down.
TGGTATTATGAAAATGATAATCTAAATTACTATAAATATATCATAGACATAATTTTCTCTCATTTTAACATTTAATCTAACTTTGGGTGGTCTTAACAATTGATTAATGGTTCAAAACTTTTTTTCTAAAGTCCTTGGGATGTGGAATACACTCAGTGAGATTTTGGTATCATTTTGAAACATTGTGTTTCTAAGTTTTATTTGTTCGGGATAAAGATGAAACAAAATGTGACAAAGTGATAATCGGTATTTAGTGAAGATGAAAACCATCTATTCATCAATAGAATGGAACTTTATGTATCACATAGGCATTATTAGGGGTGGGGGTATGTGATTATATGAATAATTATGAATAAATGTCTTTTTTTATCAATTTATCAAAATTCCATGATAGTTCCATATATATAGTACTAAAGTAATGGGGATAAATAGTCTATGTAATATGATCCATTATTGGATGGCTAAGTGAAACTGATATAGGGAATAATGTAGAGGTTTTTAGAGTGCATATCAAGGAATGTAGGGCACCATGTAGGACCCTTGGTTGGAAGATAAGCGAAACCAAATATTGGGGTGCATGGATAGATTGTTTCATATGTCATTATTGAACTCCTCCCAACACCTCAAACCTAATGGAACATTATTTTAGTGACTTTATTGTTTTTTTAATGAAGTATTTGAGCTCAATATGACAAAGTGAAATACATAAAAGGAGATTTTATGTTTCTTTGATATAATTATGTAAAATATTATTATTATTAATTGATAATAGTATTGCATAATGAGATTACATGGGATGTTAAAATTAATAATTCAATGAGATAATTTGAGAAATAATTATGGATCATAGGCTAATTACAATGAGGAATTTTTTACTCAAGGAAAAATGTGAATTAATTTATATTGTTGATTTAGAGATTATGACTAGTTGATTAAAGATTATTGATAATAATGTTTTTAAATAATTAAAACTATAATTGATTTTTTCTATTGATATTTTAATAATTTTAAAGGATTTTATAAAAAACACTGTGACTAAATGTGCTTTTGGTGATAACTCTAAATAAATGAATGGGATATGAATAATGAGTTGAAACTCAAAGATAATATGTCATACAACTTATTTAAATACAAGTGTTATATTATTTATTAAATAGTTAATAAATGATATATGTTAATTACTTAAGTGAAATAATTATTAATAAAAACCATAGGATTAGTAATTATGTTGACAAGATTGGATCCCTGTATAGTTAATTAATATATTTTAATTTATATCACTTAATAAAGTGGACTAACATGCTTTAATATTATGGGTTACTTAATGTTGGATTTAAATGATATTAATGGGAATTATGATCATTAAAGGATAATGATCTTACTAGTGATTAAATAAATATCCTAAAAATGATATGATTTTTCTTTATGAATATATAGGTATATGATGTTTGATATAAGAATCTATTCGAAATAAAAAATGATGGTTTACATAAACCATGAACAATTAAAGTGGTAGAATCATTCTAATAATGATTTAGATAAGCTACAAGAATGTTAATAAATATAGTGGTAGTATCTTTGGTCTCTTTAGGTTACATGAATCTAAGTCATAATTTAGATATTGAAATTGAAAAAGAAATGACATTGTTAACTAAATAAATCAATAACTAACATTTAACTATAATTAAATTATTATTATTATTATTATTATTATTATCATTTGGGGGTATAGTAATATGGAACCTTCTTAGAATGATACAATAACATTTAATTATTGTATGGGATGCCTTGGTGACTACTAAATAGGATCATTATTTAAGTGAAGCAATTACTTTTCTTACTCATCTACATGGCATGTGTTGTAGTCCAGTGACTTTATGATATTTATGGTTATATAATACTACTTTTACTTCCATCGCACTCATCCAATGACTTAGGTTATAGTGCAATGTCAAAATTTATCATTCTTACCCATAGTTATAGCTAGAGATTGGATGATGATCTACACATGCATTTATTCCTTTTCACCCATAGTATTGGGTTAACAGTTTTTAATGACACATGAGATTATGATAAAAAATAATCCAATTGAGCATTTAAACACTTACTCTCTTATATATCAAGGATAAATGTTTAAAAGGATACACGTAATATTTATTCCACCCACAACACTCAGTTTAAGGTTGACCTAATATTCAGTTGGATATTGATATAGACATGTATTATTTTTGAATATATTGTATGATATGGGTGGGAAAGTGTATTCTTATAGTTTATTATAATGGTTTATCTAGTTGAATAATTAGGTTTTAAAATCAAATAAGTATTAAAAGAGAATAATATTATTTTTTATGATATTGTTTTTGTTTCATGATTGTTATCCATATGTTGGGTGGATGAGATAAATTTTATTTGGATATAGTAGAAGTGGATGGATAGCGTTATATATAAGGACTCACATGTAATGATAGGGGTTCTAGATTAAGTTATAAGAACCCATGTATAATCTAGTAAGACACAGTATATAGAGTACCTTTCTAATTCATATATAAGTTCATATATTTTATAATTACAAAAGTGAACTTTTTTTATTTGGTGAGCGTGATGGGGTGAGATATGGGTAAATTAAAATGGATTTGTCATTAATAGTTATATAATTGATGATAAATTATATTAGAGCTCGTTTTTTGTACATATTATTTATTGACGACACACATAAACACTAGTTGTTTATGGGGTTGGCTCCCTTCTATTGATGGATATACTGAGTATTATTTATCTCCTTTACATGCATCCCCTTGCGTTGTTCACTCTTATTTCCATGTAGATTATTAGATGATGAGGGAGAATGAGATTGGAGTGTTGTGGTGTATTTTTGATGAGGTTTATGATATTGTGGAGTTCTCATTATGATGACCTCCTTTGTTGAATCTATACTCAAACTTAGATATATTTGTGATGTGCTACATGTTTTAGTGCCGCTATTATTTTCCCCACATTGTATTATGGTTATATTTGTTATATATGAACATGTTATATTATAATATGATTCATTTATATTATATTGAATTATGTTTCATGATATAAATTTATAGGTTTTATCTATAAGTAATGGATCACGTTTTTTGGGTCGATGTCTCATCACTGATCATCAGTCGATGGATTATTTAATGTAGGATTTAAGAGTTCACTTATCGATATGTCAGGATATGAAAATCTCTACAATGTAAACCTAGGTAATGTTAAGAATAAATCTATTTTATAACTTATTAACATGGGTGATTAGATTTTATGGATACAAATTCACTATAATAATTTCAATTAATTTTTCAATTGAAAAAGAAATATTTTTATTTTAACTAAATTATTTTCCATGAATTATATGATTTTATTTAAAAGTTAAATTTATTATTTATATAATTTTAATTTTATTAAATTTAATTAATTTTTTATCATCATTTCAAATTTAAATTAGGGTGTTTTTGGTTGTTTTAGAAAGAGTATATTTTTAGGTGAATAGTGAAAAAATCATATTCTCAAATACTATAAATTCTCATTTGAGTAAGTTTTTAAAAGGAAAAATTAAATTTTGATTTGGTTTTCAAGGAAAATAATATTTAAATTTTTAGTCATAAATCAATTAATTTCTTGGGGATCAATTATATATATGATTTTTGTGTAAATTCATTTTTTGCTAAAAAGGCATATTTCCAAATACTTTTTTCCATTTCATTACATGTACTTATATTAAAGTTTCATTCTACCATGCATGGAAATTGAATATTTTAAAATATATCAATATATATAATCATACTATTCATATTATTTATTATAATACATTTTATATTTAGTCATAAAATTAAGTTAACAAAGTAAAAGTTACTCAGCACGGTAAGGGTTAAAACGGTTAACGAGGGGGTTAAACTAATGGATAAGGATTAAAATATCTCTAAAACATGTTTTAATTTTATTTTATGGTTAAATTATGACCCCAAATTATTACATAGTCGAAAATATTTCCATTTTTTGAAGCTTTCCCTTGAGATATACATTTATATGATTTTAAAGTTAAGAGTATTTACAAGAGTGTCACACCCCTCACATACAAAAGAACCTCTCCTCTACTCAATTATCCGCACACATTGAGCCCTTTATATTAACTAATACCTACTAAAATAGCATACCAAAATCATTATACACATCATATAGATTCTATTCTTCCAAAAAGACCAATCTATGAATCCTTAAGGTGTTTTTCAATGGATATTATCTAAGGGGGATGTATATGTTATAACCAGGCTCTTCCAAGTTTCTTCCTTCTTTAACCTTCTAAAAATATTAAATAATTGTATTATCATAGTTTAATTTTTATCATTACTGTACTAATACTTTATTAAGTTTATGTAACAACCATTATCTACTTTATTTCAACCAATAGAAAAATGAAAACACTGTACACATGTATGTGCTGAGTATTACCTCTACAGACAACGTATATCATTTTTTATCACTAACCCACATGGATAGTCATAAAGATGTATTTAATGAATAATTAAGATATTTGTAACATAATTATAAATCAATAAAGATAAACTATTATCATCTTTATTTCCCTCTCCTCCATTTGAAAATGGAAACATCGCTTGTGTGTATGTGCAAACTACCGCCTCCATGAAACATCATATTTTATTTTTCAAGACTTCCTTACATGGATTGTTATAAAAGTTTATTTAATGAATAAATATTATGTTAATTAAATTATTAAGATTTTTTAATGATGATGGAACCATTTTATTACCCATTTTACCCTAATCAAAACATGAAAGTTGTTTTGTTTGGATGGTCCCAAAATATCATATGTGAAATTAACTATTTTAGTAACTAAATAAAACATGATGCTAATTGAAATAATATGAATAATGATAATCAACTGAACATAAAAATGGTTCTTATTAAAATAAGTAACTAATATAAGTTTATTATCTTGGAAATAAAAAGACGTACATGGTGAGTCGAGACTCAAGGAAAGGGATTTATATTTAAAACCTTGTTTTAAATTTTTTAAACTCTTTCTCTTCCATATCCATGAAATTTTAAATGTTTAAATAATGTTATTATTTATACATAAAATATTTCTAGAGGTAATTTTCAAATAATTCCTTATTTCTTTAAAAAGGTTTAAAATGAATCCTTTTTTACATTATCTGTATGGATCCTTTTTTACTTTCATTAAAAAATTAAAAAGAATGTTTTTTATCATTTACTGCATGACTTCATTTTCCCACCTTATTAGTTTTTATTCATTATCAAGCTTCATAAACAAGTTTTTATAGTTTTTAAAATAATATCATATTCCCATTATTCCTAAAATTCTTATTTTTTAAAATTCTTTCAAAATAAAAGGCTATTTCTTCTCATTTTTATGAGTTAACTAAAATTAATTTTTCTTATAGGATCAAATGATAATTTCTATGATTTTTATGATGGGAATTAAAGACTTTATGTGTTTTAAAATGTTATAGTACTTGGAAATTATATAAGTTTATGGGTGGGTCTGATATATCCCTCTAATGCATTGCTAATGGTATTCTCTCTATAGGTGACATGTTGGAATTAATAGGGTAAGTTATTCTATTATAAGGGTTTTTATAAGGGTTAATATAAGGATAATGTCCCAATTTGCCTAAAAATATTTTCTATTATTGGTATAATTTTTAATATAAATATTTTTATTTAATGAGGTAAGAAAATAAGTTTATGAATAATGGAATGGATTTGACCTTTTAAAGGCGAAAGGTTTGTTTTTAAAGGAAATGATTTCATAAGTTCTCATGCTTTTTCAAGTTACTAAAATGATTTTTATTTTTCATTAATTATTTATAAAATAATTTATGAGAATCATTGGGTAATGAGGTCAACTTAAGGATTTAGTAAATTATTATTTGAGATAAAATTTTATTATGTAGGAAAGGAAAACTTCCTTATGAATTTTCATGTTTTTTAAAATGGAATAATGATTTTCTATTATTTTTATATCATTTATTGAGATTTGTTTTTCTCATCCCTCATTTTAATTTTTTTCATAGGGATAAAGAATGTGTAAAAATTATATCAAGAAAAATGGTGACATTCCTTATATGAATAAAAAGTGTCATAAATGAAACAACAGTGTAAACATAAGAGCATGTTTTTGTTGAAAAACTGCAAATATTATGGAAATGTTAAAATTGTTTTGTAATGGATTTCATAATTATATAAAACACTACATCTAAAAGATCCTAGAATTTTATTAAATTATTATTATAGCTATTAAATTCATAATTATTGGTTGATTGTGATATGGGTTTTTATAGTTATTATTAAAGAAAAGGTTTAAATAACATTAGAGGTTAATATGTTTTGAGGAAAAGACACTATACAGATACTATTATATGGTTATATTATCATGAAAGTAGTTGATAGTTTCTATTTTTATTTATCTAAACCTATTTAGATTTTACCATGGTTTTCCATAGAGGAAACATGGATAATTAAGTTTGAAGGAAGTAAGAGGATAATAACCTTCTGAACTAGAAACACAAAATGGTTATAATTGGGACTGATTATTTTTTTAGTTGTGTTAAAATAATTAATAAAAATTATTAATAGTGGTAACCATGCAAGGGATTGGATGAATTTCCCATATAGGAACATGTCTATAATGGATAATTTCATGAAAAAACACCCTCTAAACTTTTGTGTAACCTTAGACCCAATGATATTTGAATGATGTATTAATGCAATGGCCTAAAATTTCTATGTATTAATAAAAGAATTTTTGTTTCTCAAAAATAATTTTATTTTTTTACAATAAAATCACATATTTATACCATTACATTTATTTTCACATTATGTAATAATATGTAATAAATAACTATGAATATTACTGGGAAAAAAGCATTGAAGAATAGTGCAATCACTAAGTGGAACTCTATAGGATTGAATTATCCCATGAAGATCATTTATACCATTTTTTAAGTAAAAATAAATAGATTTGTTAGGAATATGATAGAAATTATCAATGGATGTGTAAGAACCTTTGTGAGTTATGTAGTGAATGATGAAGTGTGAGATTAGTGGTGCACATATAAGGCAATTTGACCGTTAGGCATTATGACCATTATAGACATTGGGAATTATGAACGTTGGTCAATATGATTGTTGGGTATTATATCCATTGGTCAATATAACCATTTGGAATTATTATAATTTTTTATGTATCCATTAAAAGGTGATTTTTGGTATTTTTTATAATTTATAAGGAATAAACCATGGCCTTTACTAGTAAGAACATCCCCTGTGAGGTTAACTTGTTAGAGATGAGGAGATAGGTTGCATCAATGTGCTTTTCCCTTAACCAAACCAAAGTTAAAATTTAAAAATGAGACATGGGAGGGATCATTTATAAGAGAATTTCAAGCTAGTAGAGGTCACCACCTGAGTACTATTGGTTGAACCTCCCTAAAAGACTACCGCCACCACACATTTTCCTCTTAGGGAATATGTCAATGTTATAAGGGATTATGTATCTAGACCTTAAGTAGTATTAAGTTCTATTTATTTAGAAATCAAATATTGGTCACTCTAATAGAATTTCATTATTCCTTATTTTATTTTATTCTAATTTATATGAAAGACAAAATTCACTTGAATGTCAAATGAATATGATAAGATAGATTATTAGTACAAAGAAACTAAAACCGTTTTTTTGAAAATATATTTAAATTAAATTTTATGATAATTTTAGGAATTTGAAATATTTTTTTCCATGAAATAGTATTATAAAATTAATTTTATTTAATTATAAATGATAATATAATTCAATGAAGTCCCATATAATATATATAACAATCATAAATTTGATTATATCATAAAAACTATTAATTTTTAGTAAATAATGATTTCTATTTAAAATATAAAATTATCATATTTAGATAATTATTTTGATAAAATGAATATTTTTTTGGTCTCATCACATAAAAATTATCTTATGGTGAATATTTTTGAATTTTCTAATATTTTTTATATTTTGGTGAAAAATCAGAAATCATTATTTTACAAGTACCTTGATTTTTATAATATCATTATGATTTGAGCATGATTCCAAAATTTAGGAAACATTTTATTAAATAAAATTTTAATTTAAGGAGAATAATAATTGATTTAAAAATATTAATTTTCATTTATAAATTTGTACTTAAAATTTTTTAACCATGATTTTATTTTTTTCCTTTATATATTTTTTGGATTCTATGAAGTAAGTAGGGGTAGTTGGGAGGTTTTCTCCTATTTTTTCTTGATTTAAAGGTTACAATAGTCACCTTAGATAATCAATTAGACATAAAATACATTTTAATTGATTTCACCCACAAGTGGATGGCTTGAATAATAAAATAACTGGTTTTTTAACCCTTAAAATCACCCCTCATCAAGTATAAATATCCATCCATTAATCCCTCACTTCCCACTCTAAAGCCTTTTCTAATGAATACCCTCTCATTTCTCCTCTTAAGATTCTCTCTAAAGTGGTTATAAGGTTTTAAATAGATATTTTCTTGCTTTATGAAGCCAGTTTGTAGGGAAAGAGATTCTCTTCCACTCTCCCTTTATTCAAGTATTTTATTTGTATTACGACTTTTTGATTTTTTTTAATTGATTATTTTTTCCTGATTATATAATCCTTCCTCTATAATTCAAATGATGCCTTGTTAATGAAAGGCTACCTTTTCCTTTAATTATTATCATTCTATAAATGATAAAGTGAACTCATTATGTTGTCAAAGTTATTATTTGAATTCCAGGACATACCATTATGTTATGAATACCCAAACCTACTTTCATTCAATGGTATTCATATATACATGCCTATAAATCTATGATTGGGAACTTATGTGTATAAAACCCACATTTTCTACCTGTGGGTTTAGAATTATGAAATATTTTCTTATAATTTGTGATCTATGTGGAATAAATAAAGTTATACAAAAAAAGGGTGCACCCTAATAGTTCCCCAATGCATTGGGTAAAAAATTAATCTCAAGAGATGACATAATTATGATACCTTTTTAGTACACCTAGGTAATGTTTTATGATATATTGGTGAACAAATTTGGTAATATGTCTTACAAAACCTTATTGATATAAATGTATCATGTTTATATTGTAGCCACATATCCATGTTGTTCCTCATGTTATTATATTCATATACTTATGATATGACCCATGTTCTTATGTTCATATTTTTATGTTATGGATTTTGTTTCACCCATGATGTTCATTATTGATCCATTTTCATTGTTTATCCCTGACTGAGATTTATGATCACCCCTTTTATTTGATAAATATCCACAAGAAATCCTATATATAGAGGTGTTCTAGGATGGGGTAATAAAGAATCCTAACAAGAGAGTTGAAAATTAGTTTATGTTTTCTTTTATATACCATGTTTGTCTTATATTATGTACCTAGTTTTCAAGACACAAAACCTCAAAAGGTTATCTTTTAATAAAACAACCCTTTAGGTATTTTTGAGGACCAAATAGGAGGAAAATAGAAAGAATAATTGAAAACCACATGTAAAATAAATATTTTCCCACAATGAAAATTGAAACATAAATAATACTGATAAAAGTGAAATTATAACATAAACCCTTAAAAACTTTGGTAATACTTGAATTGAAACCTTATGAAATAAATAAACATAGATAGATTTGTAAATATTCATAATTTTCATGAAAATAATTATAAAATAAATCCATGGGTAGTATATAAAGCACAAAAAATAAGGAATCTAGGGATATAAAACATATCTCAATGAAGGGAAATTGAGTTTTGGAAACCCTTACCTCAAGTATCAACTTACTTCTTACGCACTCTAACATAACATGTAATAAATTTATAATTATTATAAATCTATAACAGAAAAATATTCATAATTATATTATTATATATTATTCCCTTATAATTTTAAATCTCCAAATTATTTAATCCAAAGACATTTTCTTTAGTATATTCAAATAACTAACTTTTTGGTTGAGTGATAAACTTAAAAATTCACCCAATGAATCAAAAACATCCCAAATTAAACAAGTTCAAAAATCCATACTGATTCCAATTCCTAAGAAAAATTTTCCCACAAATTGATCCAAAAAGTAGATCGAAACACATTTTCAAATTTCAAAAAATTGAATACAAAAAGTGTGAAAAAATGTGATAGCTTATTCACCCTCAAGCCGAGCACTGACCTCGATACTGCACCCCTAAAACTTCAACAACCATTAACATTGAACCAGTGCCATGAACCTGCTATAGAAAATGGATAGCCACCAGAAACTAAAACATCGACGCCCCTTTTCATGAATAACCTAACCAGATGAAAAATACCTCAGCAAACAAAAAATCATCAGATGAAAATCACCAAAAACCTCTAACAAACACCAAGAGATATCTTCCAAAATTCCTTTCATTGAGAGATGAAAAAAAACCATCAGAAACATAAATGGAATGGGTAATCCCACGCTAGTCAAGCCTCTCAGAACACTATTTCTTCTTGAATAACACATCCCAAATACCCCAGGAGAACAACCACACCAGAACACACTGTAGGTGAGTAATGGACCCTGAATTCAGAGTAGAGATAGAAGAAAACCATGCATCAAAAACTAGCCATGACCATACAGGACCATCAACCCCTGCCTTCAGGCCTGAAAACCTTGACATAAACTAGTGGAACAATATACAAAAAATATTTGATGAATAATGTTCAAGGAAAACCATCAACCTTTCACACCTCAGAACCCAAAAACCTCTTCGAAGGACACCACACATATCTGACTAGGATAAGAGCGAAGGATTGTAAGGATAGAGTAGAGAGCATGTGTTTTATGGCCTCCCCAGTAAACTGCTCCATTCACTAGGACACCAAATGGAGCACTAAAATCAATAGATTTTCAGTAGTGATGAGGATGATGAAACACCAGAGGCTGCCTTCACTAGATAAAGACTCAAAGTCGGATGTGTAGAAATGGAGCCACTAAATCTGAAACATGAGATATGGAAATCCAAATGAGTAGAATAAAAAAGGTGCATATAAAAACATAAATCATAAGGTATATTTGGGGGAGATAATATATAAAGTTAAGAGTGGGGATAGGGGTAAAGAACGAGGGAGAAGAAGGGGGAGGCACTACCACAAACCAAGCTCCCCCTTCCAAAACACTAATCTAATGAAACCAAGCATGAGATAGAATGAAGATTGAAGCCAATCAGAGGATTGGGATAGGTGATAAGAGTATATAAGTAGATATAAAATCCCTTGTATCAGCAACGAAACCCAAAAATGCTATCCCAAAGAGAGAAAACCTAGATAATCAAGGTTTGAGAAGGAAGAAGAAACCGCCAAAGGGACAGAGGGGAATAATATAGTCTAAAGTATGTGAGAGTTAGAGACCATTAATAGAGTAATCAGAGAGAAAATAAATAACTCCATATATGGTGAGGAATAATATGGAATCTAGGTAGTAAACTCATCAACCATTTATTAACAATTCTTCATTAAATTCAATATTCTGGTGTTAACTATTTTATTTTCCATGCATGTTTTTTTAATGGTTCTGGTCCTTTCACCTTGGTCATGGTTTTTGAAAATTAATCATGTTATAAATATAATATCTATTTATTATATAAAAATTTAGAATAATCTATATAAGGTGGCGATGATAAATGAATTGCATCACTTTGTGGAGGAGATTTTCTACATGCACACATGAGTGATGGTTTCATTTTTCGATGAATCAAATGAATGAAAGGAAATAAATAATTTAAATTTATATAACCATAATTATGTTATAAATATCATATATATTCATTAAATACTACTATATAACCATCTTTTATAAGTACTGATGAAAAATTAATTGCGTCGCTTTATAGAGGTGGTAGTCTGCACATATGCGTGAGCGACACTTTCATTTTCCATTAGAAGAAAAAGAGATATAAAATTGTTGTACCATTAAAAAAATTATACTAAATATATTTATTTCATTATGTTATGATGGTTATTGATTATTTTTAATATGTTTAATAATAATGAAACTTGAAAAGGTTCGATAAGTATATATACCTGTTCCCTGGATAACCTCATTTAGAAAACACCTTAGGGTTTGTTGGATGGGATTTTTTGGAAGACTGGGACCTATAGATCATGGATAAGAGTTTTTTGAAGGTATTTGTGTATATTTTCATTTACTTAATGTGATTAGATGGTGTGGGAAGTGAGGACATGAGGTTCCATTTTATAAGTAAGGGGAGTTACACCATCATAAATATTTAAAACTTTTAAATATTATAAATGAATTTCTAGTGTAAAGTGGTTCAAATTTAGACCAATTTGTAATATATGGTGAGGGGAGGTTGAATTAAATTTAATTAATTAGATATATATAAGGTTTTGTAAAATTAGAAGACTTATCCCTTAGTTTATCTAATTTTAACCTTTATCATGATTACATAACTCTTTACCCTTGTAACTTGTTTTTATGATCAAAAATGCAATTTGATTGTAATTTTTTTTTGAAAATAATGATTCAAAAAATGGAATAAATTTTATTAGATTCAATTTATAATGGTATAAGAAATTAATTTTATTATAGTTATGCCAAATGAAATAAAAACACTTTTTAGAAAAATTCCTTTTTAATCATAAAAATGAATTTACAAAAAAAAATTATAAAATTGATCTATGTGACATTTATTGGATTATGGATAAAAATATAATTGTTTTATGGCTATAAAATTATACCAAAATAGAATTTACCATTATTAATACTTAATGAAAGAAAAGGGACACAAATAGTTTTTTACTATAATGAAATATAACTTATGTTCCAAAAAAGTCAAGCATGGATTTCCAAATTCAATGTAATAATTTTAAATGATTTATTTTACTCCTTAAACACATATTTGGTCTAGATAAAGGATTTAATTTTTTTATGTTATTCTTATATAATAATGATTTCATAAAAGTTGTGACCTTTGTAAAGTCAATATTTTTCACTATTTTTTTAAAAAATAAAATATTTCATAAAAATATGAAAAATTATCCTTAAGATAATTCTAATATACTGAACCCAAAAAGGAAGTTCATATTTTAAAAATTAAAATTCTAAAATGTATATATTTAGCTATCAATGAAAATATACTGAAAAGGTCGAGACAGAAGCAGAATCCTCTGACCATTTATTAAAAATAAAAGAAAAGGTAACAAAAAGGAAAGATGGAGGATGAATTCAAACAACAAGATAAACCCTAGTCCAAACAAAAAAAATAAGAAACAAAAGGATCATCCTCATGTCCATAATCAGATATATCACCCTCATCATCTGATTCCCATTTAGACTGTGGATTTTTTTGATTAAGAAGCGCATAATACATCTTCTTAAGTCTTTCCTGCTCTAGTGTGTGATGATACCTAGAAGACCTGGTGGATACATCATGCTCTAGTGCTGAAGTGCATTCATCATGTCCATGTCCCCATATAAGATCTTTTGGATGCCTTTCCCATCATCAGGTTTTCTATTTCCAACCTCCTTCAAGTTCAATTCCCTCTGTAAGAGATTTGGAAATAGCTTCCTGGTCATCTTCTGTCAAGTCATAACCGTAATGAACATTTTTCTCAATTGATTTGGTTTTTTAAGGAGGGACCATTTAAAACCCCTCATCATCCAGGAGAATTTTCTTACTTTTTTAGGGTTGAGAAGTAACATATTTTTTATTTCCCTTTCTATTACCTAAATCAATATCCTACTCAATCATAAATTGTTGATCAGACACTCTTTGAGAATCATCTTCATTCACTTGCTCAACCACTTCTTGATTTTGAGAGTCAGCAGACAATCATTTGACATTGTCACTACCATCAAAAGTATTTACCTCATTAGTAAAGATTGAATACCAAGTCTTCCTCTTATCCTCATTGACCTGCTTGACACATGAATCTTTCATATCAGTCCCATCATCACAAGCATGGGATTCCAGCACAGTCAAGTCTTTGACAGGAGAGTCCTCCCCTGCTTTCCCACTAGGTTATTTTTTTATGCAAATAGCATCATCACCCTGTGTAATAGCTCTCGCCTATGCCTTACTATCAGACTGTCCATCTGAATGAGTAATAGTAAAACCCACACTAACATCAATCGGAATACAATTCTTCCCAAAACTTATATCCTCGTCATCCTTACTTCAATTCACTACAGCGGTCGGATGTCCGGCCATGAGCTGCCCTTGATTTGTATTTTTGAAACACATCTTTTCCTCATGTCTATGATTTTGATAGAAAGCACATATAATCGATCTCCTATAGTTTGAAACATCATGACCAATGGTTTTGTAAATCAAGAAGAAATGGGGAACATTTTCATACTGAATTTTAGGATTCAAACCCTCATCCTCTGTTGAGAGAACAGTCATCTCAGCCAAAGAGGAGTAGAGGTAAACTTTATCTAGAAATCATGCAAAATATCCAAATATGTTCATTTCAGTCTGTTGATCCATTTTTATGGGAATTCCAATGGACATCGCAATATAATGAAGTATTTTAGGGTGCTAGAGAATCCAGTTTAAACCAAAAACTTTCACCCATAACTGCACATAATTTTTTTCTACCTCCAGTGGGTTAAAGGATTTATCACATTCACATATGTGAAGCAAACCAGGATTGAGGGAGACTGATTCGAAACCCTAATCTTTCATCTTCCTTTATTTAGAGAAGAAAATAATGTGATAGAAACCACAACCCAATGATATAAATTTCCAATAGAAGAAGCCCCATGTTTTAGAGAGACGTTTTTCAAGCTCCCCAATCTTCCATGGCTTCAAAACTCATGTTAAAATTAAACAAGTGATAATGGAAAACTCACCTGATTTCAAAAAATCTGAAATAAAAACTAGATATTACCTTAAGTGAACCACATGATCTCTTCTACAAAATCAGTAGGCATCAGACCCCTTGAAGAGAGAAAGGGATAGACCACGTGCATTCTCATCAGAAGTCAGAGCATGAACTAAACCATGAGAAAATATCGTAGTAGAACCTTTTTCATCAAGGAACTTGTGTGAATCGGACCTTCTTGATCAAGGAAGGAGGCTGCTATATATCATCGGATGCGCTCATTAGTGATGATGCTCGAAGCCTCAACTCTAGATTAGAATAACATATTCAACTCCGGATTTGCAGCACTGTCACGACCCGCCTTCAAACCATAGGTGGCCAAACTAGAAGCTTCAGCATATGCCATCTACCAAGCATACAAGGTGAGGTCAGCTTGGGTCGATCATTGAGATCATGAAATCCCGAAATGACTCCATAGATGAAGAAAAAGTGGACAAAAAGACATGCAGTGAAGAGATCCCGTAGCGAGCTCTAGATGACGGTGACAAGATTCCATAGTGAATCAACAATGGCATGGTGATCTCTCGCAGTAAGCGAAGCCAGTCGACTTGAAATATATTTCATTTTGTATTATAATAAATAATTATTCATTTAAGTTCATTTTTACATATAGTATAATCTATTAAACACATAAAATTTATTTAAGAGAAAATATATTCTAAAATATTGGGGTGTTAAAAATGGTTTGGGTAAAATAAGGATAGAATAATGAGTTTGAAATCAGTTATAAAAGATAGTGGTGTAAATTTGTATATCCACCCCACTGGTCACTTAAATTATCATTCTCATTAGTTCTCTTACTCCCTACCACTAACCTGATGAACCTCCCTAATTACTCTCCCCTATATGTTTCATCTTGAATAGGGAGATGCAATAGTCATTGTATCCTCTACTCTCACCTAGCCTAATTATAGGATATATCCAATCACTCTTGACTTATCCCACTACTAACCATTCTATTCAAGGAATAATTACTAGGTAGACTGTGTGTGTAAACTAGTGATGAATGGTAGAAGATTTTAAATGAAAATAGAATAGAAATTTCCTATTATCTAAAGTAATAAAGAATATCTAGATAAAATGAGTAGAATATATTTAACATTTAAGAGTCATATTCATTACAGGGTAATATAGATATTCTCATAGACTCAACCACTAAGGGTATAATGGTCCATCACTTGAGAAATTACATCAAATGAATAGAAGAATGAAAATAAAAAGAAACTCAGATTGAATCAATCAATTAGTGGTCATTCCTATTTTTTTCAACAGTGAACAGTCAACCCGTTAAATAGATGCTCAAGATCTTCATGCACACCTCAATAGCTCCACCCTCTACATCAGTATAATTGAATCCTTCTTCCCCAATCTAGTTTCATGCTTCCATAATCTTCTTGGTTTTTAGTGCATAGATCACACTATATTAGATGACTTCAAAGTGTTCAATTTGAAGGGTGATGATGTCTTCCACCAACTTCATCTCAGATATTCTAGCCAATCGAAATTCCATGCATGATTTATATATTCTTCTTCTACATGATGACCTCCACATGGATTATTTGTTTGAGAACTCTCTGATTTGAGTAGGCCATATAAATAATTTTCTATTCTAGGTCATTCCCTTTAACATTTAGAGAGTTTTTGATTTTTTGTTCCAGTTACCTAGAAATGGAAAAAGAAATAGTTGGATAAGGGTGGTGAAAAATTCATAATTGTTGATCCTAGAAAATGCCTTATATCATAGATTAAATATCATATAGGCCTCTAGGTGGTTGATTAATTTATCATATAGGAAATGGAAATTTCATGCATGGAGGAAAATATCCCATGGGAAAACATTAAATGTCACACAGGCCTTGAAATATCCTTTGTTTGGAGAAAGTTCTTATGAGCAGTGAAATTTCATATGATGTTCCATTCTAAGAAATTTAATCTATCTAGAAATATCATACATGGGGAGAAATATCATACATGTTCGACTATAATTTTTATAAATATAAAATGTCATATGCATGCCTAAAATTCCTATACATGGGTTGTATATATCACACGATCTTTGAAAATTCATACACATCTATGAGTGGATAAGGAAAATATCATACAAGGAGTACAAAAAGTCATACATGATCTTAAAATATCCCTCATGTGGAGAAATCTCACATGATCCATGAATTTTTTTATGAAATGTTTCTACCTTTTTCATTTTTAGACCTACAACCCCTGAAATCACAATAATAAATTATGAGGTTTATTATCAATGAGAAAATAGTAAACAATTCAGTAAATATTGTCTCTCATCACACCCCCACACATACATTATTTCACTTCTAGGAAGTATAATGATTTAAATCATACAAAAAGATTACCCTACCCAGGTTAAAACATGCATACTATAAATGAATAAAAATAATACTTCATTCATCATTGAAAGTATCATGTCGCCTCTATGAATTTAGTGCACGTCCTTCACTTCAATTTAAGAAAAATTCCTAGTTTTGGGTTTGTAAATATAATATATCTTAGTGTAATAAACATTTTAACAAGGGAAACCTTCCTAAACCCCCTCTCATATGTTTCCTTTTCCAAAGATAATTTTCAAAATTTATTGATACTTTCTAAATGAAATTTAGATATATAAATTTCCCTATCTTTACACATGTTTATAATTCCCCAAATATTTTCACCCCCTTTTTCAATTATCACTTATTGAATTTTTCCAAGCCATGATTTATGGAAATCAATTATTAGATAAGTGAAATTAATCTTATAACTAAATCATCCAAATATATAAGGTATCCCCCAAAACTAATTGTAATAGTAAATACATAGAATCAAAACGTGGAAAACTATATATCAGGCTTATCTAACACTTATTTAATGGCTAACAGACACATACATATACTTATGTTGAAAAAGGAAGACTTCTAGATTAGTTCCCATCTTCTTATTTTACTCCAGTTCATATGAGCTATCCAAATATCTACAAAGAAGGCTCCCTGATGTGCTAATCAATCGTAATGGGTAGGTCACCTAAGTATAAAATCAAAAGTATAGTTTCCTCATGCCATTATTTTTCACACCATGATCTTTTTCATTGAAAAAACTTTCCCTATGTTATAGAATAAAAATATCCATGAAAATGGTGAAACATAATAAAAAATCCTATAACTTCAATAATTTCAAAATCAATGGTTCTTTCAAACATAACATGCATTATTTCACTAGGTAGGAAAATGTTAACTTTCAATTTCCCTAAACAAAAAACAATCTAAAAAACTAAAAACAAAATCAAAGAGCGTGAACAATTTTTTAAAGACTTTGGAAATAGATTTTTCAATAATATAATTTTCTTTATTTCAATGCAAAAAATAAAAAAAGGGAAAAATGACATCTCAAAAATATTTACATCCTAAGCTCTCTTATCCTCTCCCCACACTTATCCTAGACACAAATTCAATTAATTCTATCATGTATTGAACAAGAAATAAAAATATTAAAAAGAGATATATAAATTAGTGTGAATAAAAGAGACAGTCTGGTAGTCCTTAATCATAAGTAACATGGTGGAGTTCAGAGTTATAGTGACCCAAGCCTTTTGCATATAACATTACACGATTTTAAGCATAATTATACATCAGAGTACAAGCTAAGGATCGTTAAGTCTAGTGTCTTGGAAGACTAGGTACATAAAACATAAAACATGGAGATAAAAAAACATTTCTTTATTTAATATCCATAAAGAGATCCTAACTTCCTTTGATCCCTTACATCTACATAGGGTACCCTGGTGAACACATGAACAAAGAGATGAGTTGAAAAGCCCAGTAAGGGAATGAACATAAGGATACATCTTAAGCACATGAGTTAGGAGGCATGACATAATGATATCCAAAGCATGGAACATATGAAATCATATCATATAAGAATTGGATTATATAAATATGGAATCATGTAAATGTGGAAGAATCATAAAACATTTCCTTAGTACATGTCAAGACTAACCGCCAATCTCGTTTCTCATTTTAGTACGAGTCAAGGCTAACCGCTAATCTCGTTTCACATCGCATCTCATGAGACTTAACTTTACCCAATGTATTGGAGCACTATCTGAGCACACCCATCTCAAAATTTTCATGAATATTATTTCCACATAAATAATTATACATAATCAACCATACATAAACATAAGGGTACCCAAGGAAAGAATTGGGTACCATAATCATGACATAAAGCATAACCAATGGGCGTATCATGAAAGTGTCTATGAAAAAAAGGCTTTAGAACATACATAGACATTCATAAGGTGAAATAGTAATATAACATGGTAGGTGGTGTCAAACAGAAGTGACAACATATAAGAAATGTATTTGAGAAACATTAGCATTAAAACATTTTTGTACGGTTTTAAGGAAAATACTATAGAGATTTTAAAATAGAGAAGAGGGAAATCTTTTATATAAAACCATAATCGAACCAAGAAGGATTT
The DNA here is from genome assembly GCA_963277665.1 of Viscum album. Lineage (NCBI taxonomy): Eukaryota > Viridiplantae > Streptophyta > Magnoliopsida > Santalales > Viscaceae > Viscum > Viscum album. The sequence goes on along the minus strand of OY728164.1, from coordinate 476,130,564 downwards.
CATAATAAAAATACTAATTTCATAAAGACAATGGTGGATTAAAACATATGATAGAGTGCACTTGAAATTGGGTAAAAATTCGGGAAGTTCCTTTAAAACAGGTTTGCTTATCGGAAAATTCTAAGGAGGGAATCTTTTAAAAAAACATGTATATCCCCGAAAGAGAGTGATAAAAGCATCTTCATAGGTGAATTTTGTAAAACTAAACAGCATTTATAATATTTACATAAATAGATAAAATAAATCCATTTTGATATAAAGAAAGATAAGGCAACCCAAAAGAACAAAGAAGGTTTGGATAGAATTCGTTACGGTTTATCGGCATGGTATTGGGTGTACCTAAGAGGGATTGATGAGAGATAAAAGGAGTTTCTCGTCACTTATACATCATGAAGGTAGTATGGGGGAGGTGTGTAAACATACCCCATAATTAGGGATTACACATAAAATGGAATAGCATAGATGACATCTTGATTAAGAGTGAAATGAAGAGGATCTCTTACCTTAAATCTGTTGGTGTTCTCCACTTGTTATTAAAGATCTGAATAAACAAATTAGGTTTATTAATAAATAATTCTAGAACCTCTTCTATATGTAATTGGTTAAGTATAATCATTTTAAGTTCATTTATAACCGTTTCGATTGGTTATGAGGTTCAATTTCATTGTTTGGGCTTGTTTGTTTACTTGGTTTTAATGATCGGTTCGCTTATATTCATGTTTGGATAAACATATAAGATGAAAGTGGTTGTCTAGAATCGAAGTTATATGCTATTAGTGAACATCCAGGAGATTACATGGATTTAAATTTAATTTGGTTACTTAGAGTAAAGTCAAATTATTATATAAAACCATAGTGACAACCGTTTTTGTTAATCGGTGAGTTTGATTACAAAGAACATGTTTTTCTTTATAACTCAGTACCATTTGTACAAAAGGATTACAGAACAAAAAATAGGATATATTACATATATAATAATCTGGTTCAACCATAACACAAATGGTTTCATGACCAGAATTAAAGATGATAATAGAAATTGATAAACGGTTGTCCTTGAATGTGCTAAATTAGCACATCTCAAACGGTGTTTTCATTTCTTTCAAATAAAAGGTAGGGAAAGGAGAGAAGATAATGAAATATCTCATTAGCATAAAAACATTCCAGTACATGTATGTTACTAGAGTTATCATACTATTTGGGTGAAGGGAGGTGAGGAAAGAAACAAAAAGAAAAGAACTTAAAAGAAATGAAGGAATTTGAAAGAGGGATTTATCTCTTGAGACTTCCTCCTTTGAGAACCTCTTAAGGGGAGAGGTTTTGGTATTTTGAAGAGGCTAGGGGCTTTTAGACATGGGGGGGAAGCTTGGGAAAAGATTTGGGCAGAATATTGGCAAGACACAAGGCTTGAGAGTAGTGAAGAGAAGAGGGAGTGAGGGGGGGTTATAGCGGAGGAGAGGAATTTCATAATATTATAATCATTATATTTAAAGGTCACTTAGCACTTAGTAGTTCATTATGCTGTGTTTTCATGTGATTTTATGACATATTTATAAGAAGAGAATTTTCATTGAAAAACATTGGGTCGTTACAGGACTCCTCCATTAGTTCCTTCTGAAAATCATCATGAATTTACTTCAGCTATCTTGCATTCACTTTGAATGGTCACTGTGATTCAACTCCTTTGATTTTAACTACACCAAATGGTAAGACATTTGTCACTATAAAAGTTCTAGAATACTTGGACCAAATATTAATCGGCATGAGCTTCATCTTTTAGGATAATAGAATTACATTGTCTCCCACTTGAATGTTTTTTTTTCTAGATGACTCTCTCATGGAAAGATCTGTATTTCTTAATGTATAGTAGGGAATTATTATAATCTCCCATTTTTAGCTCCTCTAATTCCATATTTTGGATCTTCCTTTTCTACGTAGTCTTATTGAACTCCAGGTTTACTCTCTTCACAACATTGTAGGCTTTGTGTTGCAGCTTAACAATAAGTGAATATCATCTCTACAAAACATTATATAAGGGGACATGCCAAGGGGGTTTTGAAGGTAGTCCTATATTCTCAAGTGTGTCTTCAATTTTTTTTCTTAAGTCTTTTTTGTTGGGTTGAACTCTAATTTCCAAAACCCCCCTTGATCTCTCTTTTTCAAACCTCAATTTTCCCATTTTTTATGGGTTATAGGAAATAGTGGTCTGGTGGTTCACTCCAAATCTCTTCACGAGGGATTCCATGATGTTTTTACAAAAATGTGTCTCGTGACCACTAATTATGGCACAAGGCACTCAAAACCTCCAAAAAGATCATAGAAGCTAAATAACAACTTTTTCATCGTTATTTTGGGTTAATTGTTCTTCAATTCATATAGAAACATAATCTACTACTAGAAGAACATAGGAAAACCCAAATGAAATAGGAAATGAACCTATAAAATCTAATTCACATACGTAAAATATTTCACAAAAAAAAAATGTTATTGGGGAATTTCATGTTTTTTAGAAATTCTTTCAATAAATTGGAAGTTTTAATGTGTTTTGACAAAATCACATGACGGAAAGATGGATTCTCCCTAGGCTCCTGCGAACGGCTCCTGACAACCCTCGATCCTGCCCTTTACGGCTCCAGATCCACCACCACCTCTGGCCCCTGATCTGTCGCCCCCTCCGTATGAGCTTCCATCGACGCCATGTTGGGGCGCCTCCTGCCATCCACATGTTCCGTGGGCATCTTCATCAGGTACTCCTGGGGGGTTGGGATCACATTCGTTCAAGGAAGCGACGGCTAGGTCGTCTTGCTTCTTCAAGGGCAATCCCCCTTCCATCCTGACCACCCCCCTTGCCCCTCGATGTGCGGGTAGGGTGGATGGTTTTCCAGCGGTGGATATTTCAGAGAAGGAGATAGAAGATGATGCGTCTTTCTATCATCTAACTTTGGTGTCCAGGTTTGGTCATGAGAAACCCCCTCTTCCTTCTTTAGGTCGTTCGTGGACTCTTGGGGTCTGGAAAACCCGGCTGTGGTCTCGGTCCTGTCTCGTTCCGCCTTCTGCATCCACCTGCATTCAAGAGGGGACTTTGTCAAGGGGTGGTCGAGGGAATCCCGTTGATGCAGAAAATTGCGTTTCTCACTTTCAAGATTGACCGGGGATGTTCACTTCGGTAGAGAAGCTAGCAGAACAGCAGTTTGGGTTCGGCTTCCAGGGCTATCTCTACCGTTCTGAAATCCTTTTATTCTTCATTCGGTGGGAAATTATTTGGGTTTCTTCCTATTCTATGATGACAGCACAAGATGTTTTCAAGAGGCATCGGTGTCCCAGAATCTCTTTCGAGCTGGATCTAGCAAAGGAGCTCCCCTCTCGTCTTCTTTTAAGGTATGGGGATGGTTTCACTTGGTGGCAGCGTATCTAATTCCAAGATTTACCCAGGTTCTGTGAGGGTTGTAGTATTCAAGGGCACTCAGAGGACTACTGCAGACGCCGACGGCGGGCTGCCCAAAAGCCTTCTTCTATGGTTGGCTCCTTCCCTGCCGCTGACACCCTCACACTCTCATCGGGTGCTTCGCAAGTTTTGGGTCCATCGGAGCCGGTGGGGTTGAGCCATGAAGACCCTGCTCTCTAGTCCGGTTCTTCGTGCACAAAGGTGGGATGCTCAAATTTGGTTCGTGCAACTCATGTGCCAGTTTCAAATTTTGAACGGAGGATTGTTTGTTTTATAGCTACACCGGTTCTCTTGTCTAGCACGAGCCGACAATGCGCTGTAAAGCCTGAAGCGTCACTAATTGCGGTGGTGAACATTCTTTCGAGGTTAGGAAGTCCGTCCATTTATGTGCTCCGGCCCCAGCTGCTTTTGGTCGAGTTCCTTCAGGCTTTCTTTTCTTGAGAGATCGAGGCGATGGCCCCTATGCCAGTCTCAGGGGTGGACTTTTCTTGCCAATCTGTCCCGGACAATAGCCGGTTGGTTCAAAGTTGCAGGTTATCGGAGGTGGGTGAGGACGTGTATGTGCCTCTCTCTTCTCCTGTGAGGACTCCGTCTTCTCATCGGTGCAAGGCGAAGGGAAATGAAGTAGCCCTTTCTCCCCTGGACTTCCACTAATTGATTTGCAGCACTAGGCGACCTGCTGGTCTTGCTGGAGGAGATGACCCCTCCGTCTTCCGGGGTTGGGAAGGGATCGCAAAAGGGGTTAACGGCTTCAGGGATCAGGTGTGTTACTCAAGCTCGGGTTCGAGGTTCTTCTGTCATCGACACGTCTACAGGTACTTCCTCTGGCCGCAATACCCTAAAAAAATGTTTATTCAATGATTTCTGTTCTAATATGGAATGTGCGAGGTTTGGGTGCGCGGGCTAAGCATGCGTTTGTTCAGAGCGAATTGAATAGGCTTCATACCTCTTTATTCATTTCTTTGGAACACAAACAGCCGGTGGCATGTTTTCCATATACAGCCAATGAGATGGGTTACAGTGAGTGCATGCATGGTGGTCCATGCAATGGACATGTAAGGATCTTCTTGAAAAAGGAAGTCTCTGTGGAGTTCGTTGAAGTTTCTCAACATCATATAAATACAAAACCATGCGTGCGTGGATCTGAGATATTTTTCTATTTTGTTTACGCAAAGTGTGAAGTTGTAGTACCCCCGGTTTCTGGTAAGTAACCATTGTTTTATGCTTTTTAAGTACATGAAGCATAGGGGAAATGGTTGGGAAAGTTTGGAGACTTTTAAAGGGTCAAAGGGCAAAAAGGTGGTGACGCACGGGCTTCGCACGGGTTGCCCAAACCGTGTGGAAGCCGTGCAGGTGGTGTCACCTTGGACAGAGGAGACCGCACGGTGTGCGCACGGTTTGGGCAAACCGTGCGAGGAGGCCGTGCGGAGCGCCCCTTCCAAGCAGTGACTACCGCACGGTTAGCGCACGATTTGACTAACCGTGCGCGAAGTCAACTTAGATCCTATTTTTAAGGATCTAATCCGTTTTATCTTTAAACCCACTCGTTTTTGCTTCTAGACGGCCCTAACTCGGGATTTCTCTCTGGTGAAGGTGGGAGAACACTTACCAGGCGTTTTGGAAGCGATCCAGAGGTTTGCCTTGGTGTTTAGAGGTCGGTTGACCAAGGTAAGTCTCGTTTCCTTGAGTTTTCTTAGATCTCATTATTCTCTCTTAATGGTTCCTTAGATCTACGCCCAAGGTGGGTAGATCTAAGATAGTGGACGACTTTTAAGTCGGGTTTTGGTCTTGTTGGTGATAGGGGAAGGAATCTAAGGAGGTTTCGTGGTGTTTCGACCTGGTTCTTGGTTGGTTTCGCCTAATTTGTTGAGGTAGGTGGCTTCACTCTTGACTCCTCTTGTTAGAATTGATTGGCTTAGTTTCAAATTGGGTTATTTGAATGGAATTGATTGTGAAAAACATGGAATAAATCTTCTTTAGTGATGATTTATGGTTTTGATGGAATTGTGAAATCTTGGTGAATTGTTGTGTAAAGTGATTTGGCTTTTTGAATTTAAAATGTCGATTTTAAATTATGGATTTGTTGGAATGGGAAATGGTTTGATGAAAGATGAGTTTTCAATAAATGGTGTTTTATTGAAAGGATGGTTTTGGCATGATTGTTGTGAATGTGTGGTGTGTGTTCATGTTGCATATACGAGCCTTAGTTGAAATAGGACCTTGTGCTCGGTGCCAAACGTTTAATGACACATGAGACTTTTAAGTACGAGGCTTGGTTGAAATATGACCTTGTGCTCGGTGCCAAAGGTGTAATGGCACATGGGAAACAATTACCTTGTGACGACTCGGTAGATCGACGAGAAACCGCTCATGAGTATGAAACTGTCATAACGAAGCATGCATGATTGATTTCACGGGTTTGTGAAATGGTTGGGTTGCCAAAAGGGATATTGTGATATGGTTTGAAAGCTTGTTTGGTTATTTTTCTGGAAAAAATAACTTGTTGGAAATTAGTTTCAAATGCACTTGGATGTTTTTGGATATGATTGGTTGTGGAAGCTTGTTTATATTTTGTTATAAACTGTTTTGAGAAATTGTTTTATATAAACTGTTTTATATAAATGTTGGTTAATTCTTCTATCCTAGTGGCGTGAGTAGGGAAGTCATCGGGGAAAACCTACTGAGTTTTATACTCACCCCTGCTTTGGCACTTTGGTGCTTTTGCAGATGTCATCTTTCGGTACACAGGTAAAGGAAAAACATCTTATTGATAGTGGTTCGTGGTGATGCTTGGGAGTTGTGTTGGTGCTTGGTGCATGGAGCTCGGTGTGGTGCCGTGGAGAGTGTCTCGGCTTGTTTTGGGTCTTTTGTTTAGTCTTCCGCTTGATACTCTGATTTTGTGTTGGTTTGTTTTTGTGGCGGAACAATGTAGTTCTTTTTTGGTAATGCATGAGTTGGTTGTTGGATTAACGTGCATCATATAGTGGTTGTTAGTGATGGTTTGGTTGGTTTATTTCTCAAAGGGTAAATCGTCCCCCACTTGCATTGAAACCCTTCGGCATTTATTGCTAGCCTTTTGCGTCTTGGGGATGTCGCTTAAGGCCAAGTAATGACTTATTGTATTCTCAAGCCAATGAGGATAAGCGGGTCATTACAGAAGTGGAGGGAAGTACGGAGCTTTGGCAGTTGTTAACTAGATTCCAACCAGGAAGAAGTTCTTGGTTAATTAGGGGGGATTTCAACACGATTGAGGAAGCTCATGAGAAGAGGGGAGGGGAAGCCTCTTCTTACGGTGCAATGCAGGATTTCAAGGATTTCATAGTAGACAAGGGTCTTCTTGATTTGAAATATACGGGGAGCAATTTCACTAGGTGCAACAACAAAAAGGGCAGTGGGAGAATTTGAAGCAGATTACACAGGTGTCTATCTAACCTTCAGAGGATTGATTCCTTTGCCAAAACTAATGCTATCCACCTTACAAGAACTCTGTCTGGCGGTGGAACTGAAGAATGTTGAAAAGAGAGAATCCCGATTCTACAATTTCAGGAGATGGGCTCGACAGGAGGGGTTCTTGCAAATGGTCAAGGATTCCTGGGACAAAGAGGAGGCTCACGCTTCATGGGCAGGGGTAATGCATCGTCTGCAATGTTTAAAGAATGACATTCGAGACTGGTTGGGAAGAAAATCTCAGAGAGAAGACAGTCTGGAGGAGATTAAAGCTGATATTGAGTGCTTAGAAGAGAAACTTCAAGACAACTGGGACAATGAGACATATGTTATCTTGATGGATAAACAAAACATTCTTGCTGAAAAAATTCTCGAAGTGGAAAGGGCCTGGAGGAAAAAATCCAGTGCCTTGTGGCTTAAGGAGGGAGACAGGAACCCTGCCTTTTTTCAGGCTTGTCTTAAGGAAAAGAAGGCAGTCAGGAAGCTCAACTTGAAGATGGAGGATGGAACATTTACAACTAATATCAATGTGGTTGGGAACATGGCCCTAAACCACTTCAAGAGTCTACTGGCAGGTGACAACACTCCAAGTTTCAGCAGAGATATAAGAGACGGTAGAGAAGAAGTGTTCTTGAATAGTATTCCAAGGCTGGTGGATGAGGCTGATAATAATATGTTAGAGGTAGTACCAGATGAGGGTGAGATCAAGGAAGCGATGTGCAGCCTGAATCCGGAGAGTGCTCCTGGCCCGAATGGCTTCCATGGATCCTTCTTTGTGGACACATGGGATATCACCAAATCTCACGTTAGGGATGCAGCACATGATTAATTCAGAGGAGGCTGTCTTCCTAGAGCAGTTTGCACTTCAAGAGTTTTGCTGGTTCTGAAAACCAAAGACCCCTTATCCATCAATCATTATAGGCTAATATGTCTTTGTAATTTTATTTACAAAATTTTATCTTGCATTATTAATAGAAGACTCAGCAGACTCATTTCAAACCTGGTTTTAGAGGAGCAACACAGTTTCGTTAAAGGGCGGAGCATACAAGGGACTATTGGGATAGCCAAGGAGATGGTGAATGACATTCCCAAAAAAGCACTTGGTTCGAATATTATAGCCAAAGTTGACATGGATAAGGCATTTGACCGACTTGAATGGAGTTTTATCATTAGAGTCATGAGGGTGTTTGGCTTCAAGGAGTGGGCCAACTCTCCATATCTATGATGGGAAAGTGCTTTGGATTCTTGAAGAGTGTTAGGGGTCTCAGGCAAGGGGATCTATTGTCTCCAAATTTATTCATCTTGGCGCATGAAGCTCTCGCAAGGAACATTAATCGCGAGGAAGGAAATATAAGTCCTTACAAAACCAGGAGTGGGAATAGTTTGGTCTCTCATCCCCTTTTCGCAGATAACATGGTTTTCTTTATGAATGGCTGACAAAAATCAATAAATGGGTTCATTGAAATAATGGATGTGTATGGGAGGAGTGGTCAAATGATCAATACAAGAAAAGCAGTGTCGATATATCTAACAAGTGCTCAAGAGGGCAGAGTAGAGCCATCCAACATAAGCTCGACTTGCAAAGTCATGAACTACCAATGGTATGTTTAGATGCCCCCATTTCCACTGGAAGAATCAAGAAAGCATTGTATACCGACACCATCAATCAGATAACTGGGAAAATCTTCAATTGGAAGAACCGTTTCATTTCGTTTTGTGGGCGTATTACTCTGGTCAACAACACTCCCATATCCATTCCCATGCATTTTCTGTCTACTCTCAAGGCCCTGAAGGGAACCATGAAAAGGATAGAGAAAATCCTGAAGGCCTTTATTTGGGATGCGAATTAATACTGGAAATGTCACTGTGCATCACGGGGAAGAATGGCCAAACCGATTGGTGTGGGCGGTTTAATTTTGCTTAGTGTTACTGAAACCGTGCACGCCATGAAAGCAAGGATGGATTGGGAGATCATGGAGGGCCAATTATTGTGGGCGAAGGTGCTGAAGGATAGGTATGGACAAAAGTGGAACCAATGGGAGGATGTTCCAGGGAGATTGTCGAGTCTAGCCAGAAGCATGATTAGTCATTTGGAGGAACTGGAAAATGAAACCAGATGGGTGGTGGGATATGGGAATATAAATCACTGGGATGACAATTGGGCTGGTGAGAAGCTGTTCTTTCCAAGGTGTCCAGATCCAAGCACTTCTTTCAGAGAAGGCAGCAGCTACCCAGATTTTATCAATGCTACCCTCAACCATCAACAGAAGATGCTTTTTGATGGTATAAGCATGAATGGTGAGCCAGATTGAGGTGTTTTTTCAGGGTATACGACCGGTACTTTTAGCATTCAGGACTTACTGAAAATGCGGCATGCAAATAATGAGCTTGACTCATGGGCTTCCAAATTATGGTGCAAGCATATCCCCATGAAGATATATTTTCTTGTGTGGCACCTGTGGAACCTTGCATTACCCATGGAGGAGAACGTGTAAAGAAGAGGGGTAGCACTTGCTTCACGATGTAGGTGCTACTCTAAGCGGCCCAACTTCAAAAATTCATGGCATCTGTACTTCCAGAGCGAATAGGCGGCTAAACTGTGGCACTTCATTGACCAGAAGATGGGGTACGCCGACGGAGGGGATAACATCAATCAATTTCTGATGGCCTGGTTTCAGGGGACGAATCAATAGTGGGTGGATATCTCGATTCGTAGTCTGATTTTCAATGTGGTGTGTTGGGTCATTTGGGAGGCGATTAAGAGATGAAGGGAAGGTAAATTCCTATCCCCCATTTTCTGTAAGAACCACATAATGATAAGTATTGCGGAACTAGGATAGCTCATTCATGGCGTGGGCTCCTCCGTGCGTCTCAGAAATCTTCTTCCAAGATCCTTCACGAATTCAGGGGAAAGAGAGCGTAGTGGTATAGGGAGATGTATCAAATGAAAGTGTTGAGTCAATAAGGTTTTCCTTATGACTTTTCCATTCCTTCTTGTTTTGAAAATCACAAACACCTTATACTTAAGCAAATATTATTTTTACCCCCATAAGGAAAATTTAGTTCTTTAAGGAAATTTACCTTAACCTAGATTTTCTTATACATAGCAATATTATTCTTAAATTCAAAAACCGGATTCATAACCAAATTTCCGGAGCCATATAATGGAAAGATTTGAAGCATTCTGTTTTTAGGATCCGAATTCTGGATGTGATCTGTAATGGAGTTTTAATCCGAATTCTGGACTCCGAACTCTTAAGTAGTTCGACTCCGAACTCTGAAGTAGTTCGACTCGGAACTCTGAAGAAGTTCGACTCCGAACTTTTAAGCAGTTCGACTCCGACCTCTTAAGAAATTCGACTCCGAACTTTTAAGCATTTCGACTCCGAACTCTTAAGAAGTTCGACTCCGAACTTTTAAGTAGTTCGACTCCGAACTCTACAGGTTCGAATCCGATCTCTGGTGAAACCAGACTCCGAATTCCTATAAAACAGAATTCGAACATTTTTAACAGACTCCGAACTTCATTTTGGTTAGACTCCGAACTTTTGACTTGCTTACACTCCGAAATATTGATTAGCTTTTACTTACATATGCTTCATTTCAAAACGATGTCGTACATTCAGTTATACATAGTTTGTTATAAAACGATGTCGTCTATTCTGTTTCTAATTAACCGTTGGTTGAGTTACACGTGTACAGGTCCCTCCGAATTTCATGGAAAATATGACCGTTGGAAGAGGGAGCCGACCGTTGGGAATTTGCCTATAAATAGGAGCTTATTTGAAAGAGCTCGATATAGAAATAAAGAAGTTGATCGATCTAGGTAACACACGCTGTTAAGGTGATTTCTAGAGAGAGAAGCTTTTCATGCCTTGTGCGTACTGAACCGCTCGTTCAGATTTCTTTGTGCGACTCCGGATGTTGGTGATTACATTCGAGGACTTCCGGGGATAGGAAGACAGAGGTGCCGACTACCTTGAAGTTCGAGGGCTTCCTTGCTGAGGAAGACAGAGATTCCAACTACCTTGAAGTTGAGGGCTTGCGGGGATAGCAAGACAGAGATTCCGATCTTCGTATCGAGGGCTTACCCTGGTGTGGGTAAGACAAACTTGTTTAAAAGTATAAATCAAGGGACCTTTATCCAAGGTTGTTGGATACCTTTCTCTTTGGGTTAAAAGATTCATATCTTGTTACTTGTAGTTCTATTACTTGTTTTTCCGCTGCATATTATATTGTAAGGAAAGTATAACCTTCTTGTATTCTCTTACACTTGTACTCTGATTAGTTTAAGATTCTATACGCTTTAAGGTAGAATCTTATATTGTAAACCTCGGTTCCAATACTCCAGTTGGTGATTATAGGTGTTGTGAATTTGCTTAGTTTAACTTTGTTAAACCTAGATTTTCCTTGTCTATGGAAAACATAGTTATCCATAACTAACTTTAAAGGTTCCAAAGGAATTTTTAAAGTGTACAATTCACCCCCCCTCTTATATATTGAGCATCTACATCGTTATTTCGATCCTACAATTGGTATCAGAGGATGTCTCTGAAATACTCGTACTCACGTATAAGTTTTTCTTGCTCTTTTTTGTCATTTTGAACTTTGTCATTCCGAACTTTGTCATTCCGAACTTTGTGGATACGAACTTTTTCTACTAACTAGTTTGGTTGCCTAAGTTGTTTTAGTATGACAGGAATCAATGTTGGCTCTATAGACAATCTAAATCTTACAAGACCACCGATCTTTGATGGTAATGACTATGAATACTGGAGAGATCGAATGAAGACTTTTGTTATCAACACTGGAGTGGACAATTTTGTTATGCTTACTGGTGATTATAAAATTCCTGATAAGGAAGTTAGAACTTTTACTAACCAGGAAAAGCTAGAGTATCAACTCAATTATAAGGTACACAATACTTTACTATGTTTAATGACTAGAAATATATATAGCCAAATTTCTTCTTGTGAAGCAGCTAATTGTATCTGGAAGAAGTTAGAAGTTACACAATTTGACACTTCTAAAGTAATTGAAACTAGGAGAGCTATGCTTAGAGCTGAATACCATGGATTCAATTTTCCGTATGGTGAACCAATCTGCAAAGTTCAACAGATGTTTATGACTATAGTCAATAGCTTACAGTCTATGGGAGAAAAAGGGTTAGATGATGAAGCCCTTGTAGATAAGATAATTGATATCATGCCCAATGAGTGAGAATCAAAGAGAACATCCATAGATGAGAACAGGAAGGTCACTCAAATTTCTCTTGATGAGCTATTCAGAACTCTTCTCCAACACGAAACCAGAATGAAGAGATATGCTGACAACATCAAAAAGAAGAATGAGAATGGTACGGTTGCTTTTACAACTACATCAAATCATATGAAAGCTAAGACTCCCGAGAGAGTAACCAGATCCAAGACTAAGAAGGTGGTTGTTCAGTCAGATTCTAGTGAAAGTGAAATCTCAGAAAATGAGTTAGAAAATCTTGCTTGAAGGATGAATAAGATAGCCGGCCAGAGAAACTTTCAATCCAAGTATATGAAAAAGGAAAGGAAAGAAAGGAAGGATGGAGAAGTTACTTGTTACGAATGCAAGAGAGCTGGATATATTAGACCAGATTGCCCTCTACTCAAAAAGAAAGAAAGGAAAGAAAGACATTCTGAAAGGAGCAGGAAGAAGTATTACAAAACCAAAGCTAAGAAGGTTCTAAAAGCAAATGACACCTGGAGTGCCAGTGGTGGTGACTCTTCAGATGAATCTTCTGATTATAAATCTTCAGGAAAGAAGAATCTTGGTCTTATAGTCAGATTACCTATTGACAATCATTGTTTTATGGCTAAGGTACGAAATGCTGAATCATTGACCAATGTATCTTTAAATCCTAATGATAGTAAGTATTATAATTCCTCAGATGAAGAATCCTCTTCTGATGAAGAAAATACTTCACCTACCTATGAAGAAGTTTCTAGGTTTGCTGAACTTCTTGAGATTGAGAATTCTAAACTCAATAAGAAACTTGATAAGGCAAACTCTAGGAATTCTATTCTTACAAAAGAGATATCAGATCTTTCTAAAGATCTTGATAAGAAAAATGCTGATTTTATAAGTATTTCAAAAAATCTTGAGGAAGATATGAGAGGAACAAACTTTCTAAAGAGTTAGAAAAAGTAATTTCTAAGAAAAGTGTTTTTGAGCCTAGCTCTAGTTCTAAATCTAATGATTTTGAAGATAAAAACTTGGTTATAAAACTCAAGTCCGAAATCTTTTCCTTAAAGAAGTGTTTATCAAACTTTACCCATGGTAAGGAAAATTTTGATAAAATGTATTCTCAAATACGACCTTTAAGAAACATATCCGGATTTGGTTATACCCATGCAAAACCAATTTTTAGTAACAACTACTTTGTTCCACAAAGTGCCCCATTTTGTACCAAGTGTCAATGTGGTGGTCACTGGGCAAAGAATTGTTCTTTAAATAAAACTCAATCTCTAGGTTTTCATAAAGCCTATTTTTCTAAGAAAATGTGGGTTCCTAAAATTTTGTTGTCTGGAAATTACGGATCCAAGCAAGTTTGGATTTTGAAAGTCTAATTCTTTACTTGTTTTCAGGAAGATAGAGGAAGTACCAACAACAATACATGGTACATGGATAATAGATGTTCCCGACACATGACTGGTAACAAAAGCTATTTTGAAAAGATTATCAAAACGAAAGGAGAAAAGGTAACTTTTGGAGATAATGCACAGGGAGAAATTGTTGGTATTGGTAATATTGTTCTTCTAGGTAAAACTTTGATTTCAAATGTTTTATTTGTTAAGGGTCTTAAGCACAACCTCATTAGCATAAGTCAGTTATGTGATGAAGGGTACCTTGTGAATTTTAGGAATGATAAGTGCTTAGTACACAATTCCAAGGAAGAATTTATTCTCTCAGCCAATAGACAAGAGAATGTTTATACTTTGAACTTAGAAGACCTAAGGAGCCAAGATTTACCTTTCCTAAGTGCAATGGAAGATCATTCCTGGCTGTGGCATAGAAGACTAAGACACTGTAACCTTAGAAACTTATGTAAACTCTCTAAGAAGAAACTAGTTAAGGATCTACCGGAGCTTAGATTTGATTCTTCTAAAGTTTGTGATCCTTGTCAATATGACAAGCAACATAAATCTAGTTTTAAATCAATTGGTGAAGTCTCAACGACTGATGCATTACAGTTAGTGCATATGGATCTTTTCGGTCCAACACAAACTGGAAGTATTGGAGGCAAATACTATGTGTTTGTTTTAGTTGATGATTACACTAGATTTACTTGGGTCTATTTTCTAGCAATAAAGTCTGAAGCTTTTTCTTATTTCAAAAGTTTTAGAGCACAAGTTAAAAATGAGAAAAATCTTCCACTAAAAACTATTCATAGTGATCATGGAGAAGAATTTCAAAATTCTGATTTTGAAACTTTTTGTAGTAGGAAAGGTATTACTCACAATTTTTCAGCACCGAGAACTCTCTAACAAAATGGTGTAGTTGAGAGAAGAAATAGAATTCTTCAAGAGATAACTAGAATTATGTTGAGTGAATATTCTATAGCTAGACATTTCTGGGCTGAGCTGTAAGTACTGCTTGTTATACTATAAATCGAGTTTTGATTAGACCTTTTCTTAATAAAACTCCTTATGAGCTATGGAATGGTAGAAAACCAAGACTATCCTACTTCAAGGTTTTTGGTTGCAAAATATTCATTCTAAATACTAAAGATAACTTACATAAATTCGCACCAAAATCTGATGAAGGAATTTTCTTAGGTTATTCCACAACTTCTAAGGCTTATAGAGTTTTTAATAAAAACACTTGTACTATTGAAGAAACAGTGCATGTAAAATTTGATGAGTCTGGTCCTTTTGTTTTTAAACTATCCCAACCTACATCCTCGGATGTGTTTTCAAAAACTGATTGTCAACCCCTGATAGAAGATCCTTCTGATAAGGAAAATATTCAAGAAGATACTTCTGAAATATTCACCCCAGAAGACTTTCTACCCTATGTTGATGAATAGGTTTTACAAAACCCAAATCAGGTGTTTCTTAAGAATCATCCTAGTGATAGTATCATTGGTGATGTAAATCAACCTGTAAGGACTAGAAATTCCTTAATAAATGAAGTAGAACATCTAGCATTTCTTTCCCAATTAGAACCAAAAAGCACTGATGAAGCTTTAAGTGATGATGATTGGATCAAAGCCATGCAAGATGAACTAAATTAATTTGAGAGGAATAAAGTCTGGACCTTAGTTGAAAGACCTAAGGAAACTTCTGTTATTGAAGTAAAATGGGTTTTCAGAAACAAATGTGATGAAAATGGAGTCATAGTAAAAAATAAAGCTAGACTCGTTGCTAAAGGCTATAATCAGCAAGAGGGAATAGACTTTGAAGAAACCTATGCTCCAGTAGCTAGACTTGAATTTATTCGCATTCTACTTGCCTTTGCAGCATTCTTTAATTTTAAACTTTTTCAAATGGATGTGAAATGTGCTTTTCTTAACGGTTATGTTCAAGAGGAAGTTTTTGTTGAACAAGCTCCTGGTTTTGAAGATACAAAACATCCTGATCATGTTTTTAGACTTACCAAAGCTTTGTATGGTCTTAAACAAGCCCCACGAGCATGGTATGATACTCACAAGATTTTTGCTTCAAAATAACTATGTTAAGGGAAATGCAGATCCAACCCTTTTTGTAAAGAAAGATAAGAAAAATGTTTTGATTGTTCAAATTTATGTTGATGACATCATATTTGGTTCAACTCAGCAATCTTTAACTGATTCTTTTGCAAGTCTAATGAAGTCTGAGTTTGAAATGAGTATGATGAGTGAGTTAACTTTTTTCCTTGGTTTTCAAATTTCTCAAAAACCAGAAGGAACTTATATATCTCAACATAAGTATATTAAAGATCTTCTCAAAAAGTATGGTTATGACAACACTAAGAGTATAAGTACTCCTATTGGTACCTCAAACTCTTTAGATCTTGATGAAGCTGAGAAACCAGTAGATCAAACATCTTTTAGAGATATGATAGGAAGTCTACTTTACTTAACAGCTAGTCGACTAGACTTAATGTTTTCAGTGTGCTTATGTGCAAGATATCAATCCAATCCTAAGGAATCTCACTTAAAGGCGGTAAAAAGAATTTTTCGCTACCTAAAAGGAACCATGGATCTAGAATTATTTTATACTTCTGGAAATGATTTTGTTCTAAAAAACTTTTCTGATGCTGACTTTGGTGGATGTAGAATAGATAGGATAAGTACATCCGGAACTTGTCATTTCTTAGGAGATTCATTAGTTTCTTGGTCCTGCAAAAAGCAACATTCTGTAGCACTTTCCACTGCTGAAGCCGAATATGTAGCAGCTGGAAGTTGTTGTGCTCAAGTGTTGTGGATGCAACACACACTCACAGACTATAGCCTGAGTTTTACTAAGACTCAAATATTGTGTGACAACACAAGTGCCATTGCCCTAAGTAAGAACCCTGCACATCACTCTCGTGCAAAGCACATAGATATTAGGCATCACTTTCTTAGGGATCACACATTTAAAGGAGATATCATTCTTCAGTTTATCGGAACGCAAGATCAACTTGCTGATATTTTCACAAAATCATTACCCTCTGATAGATTTGAATATATTAAACAAAAGTTAGAAATGATAACTGTAAGTTAATTATTCTTCATTAACTTCTTGTTGAACAATTCTCTTAACAGTAATAAACTCCTCTTTATAGGGGGAGTACATTTGATTGTTAGTGTAACTAATTTAAAAAAAAAAACATTTCGGAACTGAACTTCCGGAATGGAAATTTCTGAAACGAAACTTTCCGGAATGAGAATTACCGGAACTGAAATTTTCAGAACTGAAATTCTCGGAATGAAAACTTCTGGAATGGAAGTTTTCGTACTGAAAACTTCCGGAATGGAATTTTCGTACTAATAATTTTCAGAATGGAGATTTTCGGAATGGGGTTTTCGTAACGAGGTTTTCGTACTGTAGTTTTCGTAATGAAGTTTTTTTTCCTTCAAGAAGAATATTACCAATTTCGAATAATATTTCTTGTTAATCCGTAAGTTATGATTTTCTTACTTATAGTTTTGTAATCAAATTTTGCTTACTGGTATTTTTCTTGTTTTTAAGAGTTCGGATTCTAGTTTTTCCTCAAATCCGAATGTTTTCTTTAAAAACCTCAAAAGATTCGAGTCAAATTTTTCCTTGCAGAATTATTCTCAACCGTCAGATCTGATCAAAGTGTTTTCAACCGCTAGATGGCTTTTGGAAGACCAACGGTCAAATTCTTTGCCTATTAAAGGGGACCCCGAGACTCGTCCCACATCGGTGTTTCAAGCTTTTGCGTCTCGAAGCTCTGCTGCTCCTCTTAAGGCCGGTTCTGAACCTTGTGAAGCCGATCCGAATCTTACAGTTTACTTCACTCCGAATGTCTGTTGAAGCAACTTCTCAAGATATGTCAACTGTGAAACCTATCTCAAAGTGGTTAGTTTTCAGGGAAATGTTAGTTCACCCGGATTTTTATAAGCTTGATTCTCTTATTTCATGAGTCTGTTTCCTTCATGGTGGAAGATGACAGAGAGAAGTTTTCTTTCAAGTCTTATGGGAAGACTTATAAACTTTCTTACACTAAGGCAGCGAGCCTGACTGATCTATCATATGAAGGAGAGGCTGAATTCTGCTCTCACAAACTTCCGGATGTGCAAGGGAGTTTCAATAAGGAGAAGGCACTGAAGTGTCTTGGGCTTAAGGATGATTCAACAATTAAGATTGCTCGCCTCACTCCGAACAATAGAATTCTTCAACTATGGGTGCAAAGTTTTCTGGTTCCGAGAAGAGGAGATAAAGACAATCTGAAGAAGAGTGATATTTATGTCTTAGATTTTTTGGTAAATCTAAGAAAGATAAATCTGATGAGCCATGTCTTGGTTACGATCAAGAATATTAAAGAAGGGAATTTGAGAGCTCAGATTATCATGTTTCCTGCCTTATTATCTAAGTTGATTGTTCGATGCTTAAAATCCTTCAAAGTTGCCTGCAAATCAAAGATCCGGAATTGCAAGCTCATGCTAGTCAGTAATGATACTCTTAAGAGGATGAAGATGAGATTTTTCAGTGAGTCCGGAGAATTTTACCCCCTATCTGTGGAAGAGTTTGAAGAAGCTCAAAAAGAAACACAATCTCCGGAACCATCAAAAAAGTAAAGGAAGAAGAGAAAGGCTAAGAAAGTGGTTGCTGATGAAGATATTCCTCAGGCTAAGGAAACTCAATCTGCTCCCCCCAAGCCGAAGAAGCAGAAAACATATACGGATGAAGTAGCAGCCAAGTGGAGGGAAGATAAAGAAATGAGGAAGGAAGGAGATCCTCAATTCGGACCGGACCCTGCTGAGGCTAAAACATTAAAGGAAAAAGCTGCTGAGGAGCTAGAGAGACAAGCGAAGGAAAAGAAATTGAGAAATAAGATGTCTGAAGCTGAACTAGTGCGATCTTATGATACAGAGTTGGCTTCCGAAAGGCTTCCAGTTCCAGAAACTTTCGGTGTTGAACCTTCTTTACCAGAAACTCCAGCGAAAAATTATGTCACTCCGGAAAAGAACAAGGGTAAAGAACTAGTAGTAGAAGCTGAGAAGGAAGTTGCTGAAGCTGTATAGGAAGAAGAAGAAGAAGAAGAGGAGAGTGAAGATCTGGATACCTTGATCAAGCAAGTACAAAACTACAAAGATAAGGCTGAATCCGCAAAGATAGTTACCTCAGGCAAGGGAGATGAGGAAGCTAGCAAGCAACATCAAGAAGAAGAAGAAGAAAATGTGCTGTATGATGAAGAAGAATCCTATGAGAGGAATTTTCTTGGGGAAGGTCAAGAAAGATAGAAACCAGATGAAGATCAGATCGTTCAAGTTTATGAATCCGAGGAAGTATCCCTTAATAAGGAAACTATTCCGAGAGCTGATAAAGGGAAGCAAACTCTCATGGAGACACCTATTAAAGATGTCATCAGAAGGAAAGAGGTTGGTGGTACCTCTAGAAGGAAGTTGGCGCCAGTTGAAGAACAAGAATCTCAAAAAGAAGTTTCTGATTCGGAATCATCATCCCACGAGCATGATTTTGTGGTTCAATCTCTGAGAAAGTTGGTGGACACAATTCCGATTCTTCGAACAATAGATTCTAGATGCCAGTTGCTGCAACAATCTATGAATCAGAAATCAGATTCTTTATCCATGGTAATGGATAAGTTTGTGAAGTTGGAAGCTGAACAGAAAAGTTTTCTGATCGATTATGACGTGCATAGGAAGTCCTGCAGTAAAGTAACCAAGTGGTCTAAGAGAGTTGATGAAGATTTAGTTCACTTTGAGAATTTTCAGGCTGAAGTTCAAAATGCTTTTGAAATGGAGGATAAAAAGGTTAATGAGATTTCTGAGAAGTTGACCCAGGAGCAAAATTTCCAGAATCAACAGGTCAGGGATATGAATGGGAAGCTTAACTCAGTATCTCAAAATTGGAAAACTGAAAGAGATTTCCGGATTGAGTTTCAGCAGAAGATGGAAAAGCAAGATGAGTTGTTGAAGTTGCAGAAAGAAGCCTTGGAGGCTCAGACAGAGGCTTTAAAAGCTCAAGAAGAAAAGGTAAAAGCCTTGGAGAGGCAACAAGAGGATGATCAAAGAGACTTGAAGAAACTCAAAGCCTTGTTGAAGCAGCTCATTCCGAAGGAAAAGGAAGACAAATGAACCCACTCCGATCTTTTGTTGTAATTGTCTTTCCTTGTAAATTTTTTTCCAACTCTAATGAAATGGTTATCTGGTTGGTTGTATCTTGTTATATACTAATGCTTCAGGTACCTTACTTTGTTTTCCATTCCCTTAAATTCTTTTTGAAAATCACAAAGGGGGAGAAGGAAAAAGAACTATTCCTAAGGAGGAGAAATGAAAAATTTCTAAGAGAAATATCCTTAAAGAAAGGGGGAGTTTCCCACTACGAAGTTTTTTTTTTCATTCTTACAATAATGAAAACTCTACTTCGGAAACCCAGAATACAATCCTTAGAGTTTCAATGCCTATGGGGGAGTTAGTTGTATTCACTTCTATCTATGAACAAAGGGAGATAAGTTTTAATTTTCAAAGTCTAATGAAAATTTTCAAAATCCTTATATGCTTTTTCGAAAGGATGTTTGTGATTTCCAAAAAGGGGGAGATTGTTGAGTCAATAAGGTTTTCCTTATGACTTTTCCATTCCTTCTTGTTTTGAAAATCACAAACACCTTATACTTAAGAAAATATTATTTTTACCCCCATAATGAAAATTTACTTCTTTAAGGAAATTTACCTTAACCTAGATTTTCTTATACATAGCAATATTATTCTTAAATTCAAAAACCGGATTCATAACCAAATTTCTGGAGCCATATAATGGAAAGATTTGGAGCATTCTGTTTTTAGGATCCGAATTCTGGATGTGATCTGTAATGGAGTTTTAATCCGAATTCTGGACTCCGAACTCTAGTTTGACTCCGAATTCTGAAGAAGTTCGACTCCGAACTCTTAAGAAGTTCGACTCTGAACTTTTAAGCAGTTCGACTCCGAACTCTTAAGAAGTTCGATTCCGAACTTTTAAGCAGTTCGACTCCGAACTCTTAAGAAGTTCGACTCCGAACTTTTAAGTAGTTCGACTCCGAACTCTACAGGTTCAGAATCCGATCTCTGGTGAAACCAGACTCCGAATTCCTATAAAACAGAATTCGAACATTTCTTAACATAGACTCCGAACTTCATTTTGGTTAGATTCCAAACTTTTGACTTGCTTACACTCCGAAATATTGATTAGCTTTTACTTACATATGCTTCATTTCAAAACGATGTCGTACATTCAGTTATACATAGTTTGTTATAAAACGATGTCGTCTATTCTGTTTCTAATTAACCGTTGGCTGAGTTACACGTGTACAGGTTCCTCCGAATTTCATGGAAAATGTGACCGTTGGAAGAGGGAGCCGACCGTTGGGAATTTGCCTATAAATAGGAGCTCATTTGAAAGAGCTCGATATAGAAATGAAGAAGTTGATCGATTTAGAGAACACACGCTGTTAAGGTGATTTCTAGAGAGAAGCTTTTCATGCCTTGTGCGTACTGAACCGCTCGTTCAGATTGCTTTGTGCGACTCCGAATGTTGGTGATTACATTCGAGGACTTCCGGGGATAGGAAGACATAGGTGCCGACTACCTTGAAGTTCGAGGGCTTCCTTGCTGAGGAAGACAGAGGTTCCAACTACCTTGAAGTTGAGGGCTTGCGGGGATAGCAAGACAGAGATTCCGATCTTCGTATCGAGGGCTTACCCTGGTGTGGGTAAGACAGACTTGCTTGAAAGTATAAATCAAGGGACCTTTATCCAAGGTTGTTGGATACCCTTCTCTTTGGGTTAAAAGATTCATATCTTGTTACTTGTAGTTTTACTACTTGTTTTTCCACTGCATATTGTATTGTAAGGAAAGTATAACCTTCTTGTATTTCCTTACACTTGTACTCTGATTAGTTTAAGATTCTATACACTTTAAGATTGAATCTTATATTGTAAACCTCGGTTCCAATACTCCAGTTGGTGATTAGAGGTGTTGTGAATTTGCTTAGTTTAACTTTGTTAAACCTAGATTTTCCTTGACTAAGGAAAACATAGTTATCCATAAATAACTTTAAAGGTTCCAAAAGAATTTTTAAAGTGTACAATTCACCCCCCCTCTTGTATATTGAGCATCTACATCGTTATTTCGATCCTACAGAAAGCCTCTTGGTATAGGTCTGAAACTGAACATCGACGGATCGTGTGCAGCTGGAGACATGAAAGGAGGTTGTATTGTGAGGGATCACAACAGATCGTTCATTATGTGTTACATCTCTTTTTTGGTGCAGGCAATTCGCTAGAGGCAGGGATCAATGCAATGGCCGCTGGCCTCTTTCTATGTAAGCTTTACAGTATCAGCATAACAAAGGTGGAGTCGGACTCCAACATGTTGGTTGATCTTCTCCATAGAAAGGGAGGTTGTCCATGGGATTTGGTTTACCTGATTAGAAATTGAAAAGCCCTCATTCATCATAGTATAACTGTCGGTCACACTTGGAGGGAAGGGAATTTTTCTGCTGACATGCTGGAAAGAAAAGGTGATCCTAGTGCCAGTATCATTGTTTACTTTCGTACTGGTTCTCTTCCAAACGACTGCTCTCTCATTGTAAAGGATGACACGTTGGGTCTCCACATTTGACCCCCCTAGTTGTTTTCTTTCTTGGCCTCTTGGCTTTGTAGTTGGGCTTTGTAGTTGGCTCTCTTCAATGATAATAAAAATGGAATTATGATGTAGTTGGGCTTTGTAGTTGGCTCTATTCAATAATAATAACAATGGAATTATGAGTGACAAAATCACGTGACTATTAAAAATTTATGGACAAAACAAACTAGCACTAACACCTTCATAACTATTATTTGAGGTCCAAAACGGCCTCCACATGCAAGTGTATGACAAAATGAAAGCATATACCTTACCTCCTCCTTAGGTAAACATCTCTTAATCACACGGTCACCACAAATCATCCATTAAAAGTGTCCTCCCAAACATAATATTTGGATTTAGATTTCAGTTTAAGAGTCTGATTCTTAATAAAGAAAGTGGGTAACCTTTATGCGACCAAATAGTTCAACATATCAACATACTAAGGAACTTGGGTGACTTCATACAACTGATCACTATGGTGAGAATCACCTTGAGATGTCTCAGTTGGTTTTCTACCTCATTAGTGTGGTGTAACCTTCTCATGTGGTATGTGACCAAATTATCACAGTATTTATTGTCCTTGATCTCCAAGAAAAATTATTGTAGTAGAAATATCTGTCACTAAACTTTTATTCTCATCTGTTATCTTGATCAAATACCCATGTGCTACATGATCATAAAAAATGGTTACCTTGCTTCTTAGAAAATATGATCAAAATTTATCCGAAGAAACAAAAATCGACCAAAAATCCTCCTATGTTTTTGTATAGTTGTTTTGGGATGTGTCCAAAGACTTTAATGTGTAATCTATCTCATGTGAGTGACCATTAATATTTTGGGACAACACAACTCCCATAGCCTTGTTTTAATCACCAAACAACATCTCAAAGGATAGTTCCTAGGCTGGTGGACAGATTATTGTTAGGAAAGTATGGAGTATGATATTCTACTCTATACCAATATTAGGATCGCAATAGTGCTGAAAAACACAATATACAAGAGGAGGAGTGAATTGTATACTTTAAAATTTCTTAAGGAAATTTTATATAAACAAAATTCACAACACCTCTAATAAGAAATCACCTTCTTAGAGAATATAAAGTTCTTAAGTCTAAAGCTTAAGAAGCGTTTCTTACAAAGAAATTCTACCACAAGGCGTATAGAATTTCTTACAAATACAAGTTATAAAGTTTATACAAAAAAGAAAACTTCCTAACTCTTACAAAGCAGCAGAAATTTACAATCTTCTTTTAACCCAAAGAGAAGGGTATCCAACAAGCTTGGATAAAGGTCCCTTGTTTTATACTTACAAGAAAGTCTGTCTTACCCAAACCCGGGTAAGTCCTCCATCCGAAGATTGATATCTGTCTTGCTATCCCCGCAAGTCCTCAATTTGTATGGAAATCGGCACCTCTAACTTCACAACCCGAAGTCCCTGATTTTAAGGAAATCGAACCTCTGCACGAAGCAATGTTTGAACAAGCCGTTCAAACTTTCTGCACGAAGCCTGAGAGTTTATAAGAGCCTCTCACTCTAGAGCAATTCACTTTTAGAGAGATGAACTCCAAAATGCAAGCGTGTGAACTTGTGAATTCGTGAACTTCCTTCTGGATCTCATTATTTGAGGTCCTATTTATAGCTTTCAAAATTCTACCAGTCGGTTCCACTCCAACGGTCATTTTTCCTTAATTTTCGGAGGGACCTGGACACGTGGCAAACATACAACGGTTAGTTTATAACAGAAACAACGACATCGTTTTATATAACTAACCATGAATATAAAGATCTTACACCTTGTGTAAGGAATTTGGAATCTGATAAATTTGGAATGATATGAAAAAAATATAAGATTCATAATTCTAAGGAATTAAAGCTCTGAATAATAAATTCCGGAATTGTAAATTTTGGAATGGATTTTCATAAAATCGATACAAGGTATAAGAAAATATTTTATGAAAACTCGGTTTTTACAGATTTTGGTATCGGTATCATGATTTGCGGCATGACAGAGTGTAACCAGTATCAGATTATAGAAGACAATGCGTAAGAAAATTCTCGGTACCAGTTTCTTATTCTCCGGAATCGGTATCATAAGAAACGGTATCTCTGTCTCTACCATAAACAGTGTTAAGAAGATATTCTTTAGAAATGCGTAATGGAAAATTTCCGGTATAAAAATCTCAGCTTTGAAAACGTCGGTATTGAAAGATGTATGAAAATAAAATTTCCGGTATAGAATATCTCAGTATAAGAAATTCGGTATAGAAATTTTTCGTTATGGCATAAAATAAAACTGTATGACAAATCTGTCTTGAGGAATTTCAGTACTGATAACCATGAAGTCGGAGTTTAAGACTTCTAGAATATCGAAATACTGGAAATCTAATAATAAGGAAAATATGATACCGGATTTCATTCTGGATGGAAATCGGTATCGCAGTGAAAACAAAGAACGGGAAAACAGTGTCTTAAGAAATTCCGGTATGGTATAACAATGAACCAAAAATCGGAACCTTAAGAACATTTCCGGTATGGGAAAACATATTACTAGAAACCTTAATAAAATTAAATTTAACTCAAAAGTCTAAGGATATTTTGGTTATAAGGAAATTTATGAAAGTGTAAGGAAATACATGAAAGAGTAAGGAAAATATATTTACGAAGAAGGTGTTTGTGATTTTCAAAATAAAAGCCTAAGGAATGGAGAGGTCCCATAGACCTAACAATTATAGGGATTGTGGTTAGTCTTTCCATGAGCTTTTCAAAAGATGTCGTACATGAATCATAATAAAAGTCAGTTTCCTTCTTGAGTAGGTTATTTAGAGATAACAATTTTCTTTTAAATTCCATAGTTAAACTTTCTATAAAATCAAACATAACCTAAAAAAGATCTTTTATGTCTCACAATGGTGGGATAAGTTGGTTTAGAAATTATTTCATCCTTGGCCTTGTGTACTTTAATTCCTTAGAAATTATGTGGCCCAACACATTTCCTTTTTCCACCATGAAGTTACATTTTTTGAAGTTTAAAATGAATTTATTCTCAATGAATTTCTTTAAAAATTATCAATATTTTCCAGAAAGGTTTCAAAACATGTTCTATAAATAGTACAATCATCAAGGAATTCCTCCAAGAAGCTCTCAATGAGTTTTGAAAAGACACTTACTATGAATCATGGAAAAGTACCTAGGGAATTACATAAACTAGAGGATTTCATTTGGAACAAAAACACACCTAATGGACATGTGAATATCATTTTGTCTTTGTTTTCTAGAGCTAAGGGAACCTTAAAACACAGAGAATGTATCAATAAAATAATAATGACCCTTCCCAGCCATATCTATAACATTTGGTTTATAAAAGGGTTGGGAAAGTAGTCTTTATTGGTAACAATATTCAATATTTTATGATCACTACAAACTCTCCATCTATGCTGAATCCTAGAGGGAATTGACTAATTATTTTTATTTTGTACAATGATGAAACCAGTCTTTTTAGGGACAATCTGAATTGGAATCACCCATATGGAGTCTGATATGGGGTATATGATTCTAGATCCTAACAATTATTCAATTTCATTTTTTACAACTTCCATTAATGATGGGTTAATATTCCTGTGGGGACTGATGGGTTAATATTCCTGTGGGGACGTCATATTCTTGAAGAATTCAGTGTACACAAGTTGTTTGATTGATTCTAGGGATGTCTCTTAATGACCTATCAATTACCCTAGAATTTGGTTTCATAGTGTTCAGTACTTGGTGTTTCCAGATTGGGTATTAATTGGTTTCAGTTTTTTATTTTCCTATAGAAAATAATAATTAAGATTGGAGGGTAGGAGATTTAGTTCCAGTTTAGTTGGGTGTTCTAGTAATGATTTCAACTGGATATTCTCCATGTTTTCAACCTTCACATTTAAGGAAGAAGTGTTGATGGTATCTTTGAGTAAATCATTAAAATAAATTTCACCTAGTTACTCAAAACTTTTATGCACAAAAAATGGATTCTATATTTAACTTGTTTCCGAAAAGTATATGCATGAAAAAAAAAATTAAAGGATTATAAAGATTCTCCTCTATGTATTATTTTATAAAAATTTTCCATTTCCCCCTTATAAAAACATGGAATTTATTAACATTTCATTTTAAAAATGGATTACTCATCATGGGGGTATTTCAATGAATCTATAATTCTAAAGTTTGCTATCCCTACCCCAAAATACATTGAAAGTGTTCCTTCATGAATATTTATTATTATTTTTGTAGTTTTAAGAAATTCCCTTACTTGAATGATAGGGGAAAGATTTTTACCACTTTATTCTTCCATGTTTAGAATAGAAAATTCGGTAGGAAATAATTTTCCTTTCACTCATACCAAGGCTTCCTCTAAAACTGCAACTAGGTAGGTCATCGTTCAGTTGGCCAGCTGAACAACCACTTAGGTTGACATCAGTTGTCCTATTTATAGGGAAGAGTTAATTGAGCAAGGCATGACATTAATTGATTATTCTAAATCACACAATGAATTTATGGAAGTAATATCTCCTATGGAGAAAGGGAGAGAGTAAGGGTACTATTCAGTTGTTCAAAATTGTTCTCCATATTTTATCTTCATAAGGTGGATCATGTAGAGGAAGAGGGGGAAGATGGGGAATCTATCAATGGGGCTGTAACAAACTTCCTTTTCCCCTAGCTCAGTAATCCTTAGATTTCAAATTTTTTCCAGTATAGTTATTTCAAACTTTGGATAAAAAATAATGAGGACATTTGAACTATACCTAGTCACGTATCAAATTAATTTTAAATAGAAGCAAATCAAAAGAAGAAACACAACACTGACCTACCTCCCCAGCAATAGCGTTGGTTTGATGAGGAGCTTGTCACGACATTTTTATCAAACAATATTTTGAACCCAAGTAATGTAATAAATAATGGGACTCGGGTTGTCTCAGGATATGAGGGTATTTTTAGTTTTTTTTCTCCCTAATCGCGTAGGTCCAGTAGGTTCAATAAAATAATAGTATGTGTGAAATAAGAAGAGAAAAAACTATTTTTAAATATGCTTTAAAAGCTAGTGGTCTATCCTCTGATATCCATCCCACTGAATTTTTATATCATTATTCTTATTAATTCTACTACTCTCCCTCTAACTAGATGTAACCTCACTGGTTAGCCTCCACTAGCAGTTTTGGCTTGAATAGGGAGATGTGATGATCACTGCACCCATTACTCTTACCCAGCCTAAAGATAGGGTATCTATAATCACTCATGAGTCATTGCACTGCTAACCAGAGTAGACAGTGAAGAATTCCCCAGTGGATTGTGTGTGTAAACCAGTGAAGGGATAAAGATTTTAAATCCAAATACAATTGAATTTTCATACTGTCGTAAGTAATTAAGAACTTCCAGAGAAATTGAGTAGAATAGATTTAACATTTAAGATTAGAATACTTTATATGGAAATTTGGAGACTCGTTGGATTGACCACTTATGGTATAATGTTCCATCACTCGACATTATACATGGTAGTTCCGGGGTGGAGATATAAAGGAAATAAAGCTGCAGATGCGGAGGTTCGAAACTAAGATTTTCTCAACTCACCGCCACAGGTACAACATGGGAGTAACCAATGAACTACGCCCCATGGGGTATCACTGGAGACATTATAACCAATAAATGAAATAAAGAAAGAAAATCAGCAGTAACATAGCTTCAAGATCAATGGTAGGTAATTTTTTTTAAAAGTGAACAGTTGACCTCTTGAATTGATCCTTGAGATCATCTTTCCCGATTCAGCAGCTCCGCCCCCCCATGTGAGTCGTGTCAGTATCAAAGACTCCTTATTCCCTGATCGAAAGTAGTTCTTCAGAAATACTCTTGTATTTTAGTGCCCAGCTAACACTCACTCAGATGACTTCCATGTGTTCAACTTGAAAGGTGTTAATGTCTTTTGCTAACTTAATCTTGAATCATCCTGCTGCATGAAATTCCTCCCATGATTTACATATTCTTCTCTAGGTTGATTATCACCATGTATATTGATTGTTCAAGCACTACTCGATTCGAACTGTCTGGGGGAAATTATTTTGGATTTCTGGGCATTCCCTTTTCTATTTCAGGAGTTCAATTTTTCCAGTTTCTGTAACGTAGAAATGGAAATGGTAATAGCTATACTGGGGTTGTGGAAATTTCATATGGGACGACCCTTGGAAATATTTCAAGGTGTTGATAAAATCAGTCATCCTATTCCATAATTTTTCTTATGATATTTATCATATATCAAACCTGTTGTATTCTTTCTATAGTTTTCATCGACAGTATAATTTTCATGGGAGATCACGTTGATGGATTTTTTTAATCTTGTTGTATTTTTATTTACATGTGGTAATATTCCCTTTATAATTTTCCTAATTCTATTTAATTTGAAAATCATGTAATGTATCAATGCTTATTTGATTATAATTTTCTCACATAATGGAATACAATATTATTCATTTTTGTTAGATGTTGCATGTATCACAAGCAATTAGGATGTATTTAATGAAAATTTCTTACTAATTATTTTGGTGTTACAATAACACCACAATCCCCACCATTAATCTTCACCAAACTATATATGATAGTGAGGATGGGAAAATGGAAGACATGCTAACATTAGGTCAATCTAAGGTAATTAAAAAAAATCTAACCACATATTTTTTATTTTTTTAAAATTTTCTTTCTTTTATTTTTAATTTTTTTAACTAATATATTCATGTATAAGTAAAAACTTAAGTCGTTTCACTAATATACAAAATATTATATTTATTACAATGGTTAGGGGAGGGGTAGAAATACAAGAAAATCCATACAGTACTGAAAAAGAAGAAAAATTTAAAATTTTCATCATTTATCAAAGTTCAATTTGAGAATTTTTTTTAAAAATTTCAATAAAATAATTACACATTTTTATAGTTGTAAATTAATCAATCAAAAAAGTATATTTTATTAATTATCACTAAATGTTTTATAATATTTTTTTATTTAATTGGTTGGGGCTGAAACCCCTTTTCTTAGAAAAAAAAATCCACTTTTAAAAAAGGTTGATAAGAAACCCCTACATAACTTAGAGGTCTAGAGCCACATGGACCCAAAGCGAGATAGCCTGAAGGCCAGTACATAATCCGAAAGCCAATACATGGTCTAAATGCCTAGAGTGAATAGATTGCAACTTGAAATGTCACCAATCAAACAAATATTGTCCCCTGCTAGTAGACATCACCACAAGATTCCAGTCCAAGAAAGCATTGCTCCTATTGCCATGATACATTGCATCATGCTGGACTGATGCAATGAGGTAGGGAACCCCCTATCGACGAAGTGGGAGGAGGGCTGGTGATGGATGCTAGCATACCCACGTGGCCTCTTCTGCATCACAAGTGAGAATGTCACATGACAAGATACCCCTCCATCCCACAAAGTGGATCTAGATGATGAGAGTCCACAAACCCATCCCTCAAATAGAGGCTTTCCTCCCAGAAGTGTCACTACACAACCATCTTGAATATGCCAAATCATTCATTTGATGTGCCAAAGGACCCGATTTAAACAAACATGACTTGAAGACCCAAATCCAAGAACTACAAAACCCCAGGCATCACACAAACCTTGTCATCGCCAATGATGAAACTATTTGCCTTGACCGTCGCCACCATGAAGTATCATCTGCCTTTATCGTCGCCACCATGATGCCCTGATGATAACACTTCCGCCGCTGATGATGCCACCACCTACCTCGTCCACTTCCACCACAAATCCCCAACGACATCACTGCCGTCACTGTGGACGCCACCTCTAACCTCGTCTGTCCACCACTACCAATCACAAATGCTGTTGTCAAGGATCCCCATACCCAAGCCTTTACCACATAACCGCACAAACATTACTCACTGAAAGCACCCACGCTGGTCTCTGCATCGCTAGGGAGATGAGATCTGCTTGCCGTATCGACACCCCAAATAAGGACATAAATATTCAATTGAACTGAGACCAAAATCTCGCCAACCACCGCAGCTCCTCGACACCATAATCTTTATCCCAACACTAGAACAGGTCTGCAGGAGCAAAGGAGGTAGAAGACACTCGGGACCATTGGGAAGGAGGAAGGCGATGACCACAAGGAGCACGATCCAACTCCAGACTTCCTAGATCTAGCAATGGAGGTCAAGACCAAATTTACCAATAATAAGCAGCAAGAATGCTCAGAAAAACTAGAACACGACGCTAAATGAAGACAACAGGGGAAAACCCCATATGAGGCACCCCCGAGAGGGAAGCTCTTCAGGGCACCCCTCGTTAACTATTGTATAATAAAATTTATCCTCTAGATCATTGTGAATTTTCCATAACATAATAATATTTTTAAGAAATTATTTCTCTTAAGAAAATAATTTCAAGGAAAAATAAAGTGCTAAATCTATTGGATACCCCCACCACATATAAAATAAATAATTGTACATAATGTTTGAATTAATTAAAGGAGATAATATAATAAATATTTCAACAAAAAAAAACATTAATGAAAGGAAAATTCAAAAATATTAAAGGAATTTCCCTTAAGAAATCTTCCTCTTTTTTTCCCCTCAATAAATTTGTGTTTTCATATTTTTAAAAACACAATTCCCTTGTTGAATCATATAGTATTTGAAAAATAATGGCATAAATTAATTAATTTCAAAATTATGAATCAATTTATATCAAGATTAATAGAATATGATTTAGAAACCATCCATATAGTTATTTCATTCAAGCTCTAAAAATGATCATATAATACGTTCTTGAAAATTTTATGAAAATAAAAATGATTCCAAAATATTGAAAACTAAAACAAAAAAATCTAAACTGGTCATATAACACGTTCTTGAAAATTTTATGAAAATAAAAATGATCCCAAAATATTGAAAACTAAAACCAAAAAACTCTAAAATTTATTTTGGACCGACAAATAGGTTATCGTTATTCTTCTCCTCTCCCTTATATTCTAGTGTAGTCAGAGGATTTTTACTTGAAATTATTTCTGTAGACACTTAAAAAACTTATATAGATTTTTGTACAACACTAATATTCAGAGTGATTTTTATACCAAGGAGTGGTATAATTTTTAACGGGCATTAAAGTGGTGAATATGGGAAGTAAGATACCCATTAGGCTTCCAAAGGTATAAATAGCTAGGAAACTACTGGATCATATGTATCAAACATTCAATAGTCTACTGTCACCTTAACCTACTACACATGATTGATAACCACATCATCTTTTTAGGGTTTCCCTTACATTTCAATTTTCTCTTTACCTTTCCATCCCCATTTTATTCCTTCTCATATTCCCTTGATTAATTTTTTTACTAAATCTAACTTCTTTTACTTCTCCATATTTGACTGGGCCTTAGAAAATATGTCCCTTACTATTTATGTTTCCTTATTATGTGGATTATTAGTAGGATTAGGTGGTGTAATTGTGGTCTTTGGGGAAATATAACTCAAAAATAAGTGTTTCTTAAGTAGTTCCATCTATCTTAGGACGTTTCATGTAAAGCAAGTCTACTAAATTAATAATATAATTTCTTATCTCAAGCCGTGGAATATCATCCATTTGTAATTGAGTGATTTGGGTCATAGTTATAGTATAATATCCATATTCTCCACTATGAGTCTCATTATATCTAGTGTATGATCATTTATATCCATTCTATAATAAACCGTGTCTATAAGTTTACCAAATATAGAGAATATGATGTCTCAAGAGTTATCCTTGAAAATGGGGTAATGTATCTTCTCAAAGATGGGCTATAATTATTATATGTGGTCTATTAAAATTTAGGTGGTTGGTTGTGCTGAGCTCTTATAACTGTATGTAAAAAAACACTCTTCCATATATTTATAATCATGCACATATTCAATAGCACCTAAAAATTGATCAAATTGTTTTCTAACAATGTAATGGGTAGTTCCCTCAGAAACATTTAAAATCTTTGCCTATATTTTTTTTAATGAAATTCCCCCATTATCATACTTTTTTACTTGTAAGTTTTACAATGATTGTGGAACATCAATAATCTAACCCGGTTTGTTGGCAGTCCTTACTAAATTGATTATAAAATATACCGATCAAGATAATTTAAAATGCTTTGGATATCCCCTTTGGGTATCCAAATTGTCTTAATGGCTCTATGAATTATACACAATGTTTGATCCTTTAGCAGTAAACTCTTAGACCAATTAGGATAATGGTTATATCAAGAATCATTTTATATCTGCTTCAAATAACTCGAATTTCTTATACACTTCTCATAAAACAAACCATTTTGAGTAAATTCCCTTTAAAATAGAAAATTTAGAAAAGATTACTTTCAATGGGAAACCATATAAACGAGATTAAATCATATGGTGTTTGTAACTTGCCATATCAAAAAAAAATATAGTTTCAACTCCCGGTATGCATCATCATAAAATGGTTTAATATTATATAAATATATCTTATTTAAGCCTTTTCACATTTCATTGTAAAATCTAATAATAATAAAATATAGATATAT
The DNA here is from genome assembly GCA_963277665.1 of Viscum album. NCBI lineage: Eukaryota > Viridiplantae > Streptophyta > Magnoliopsida > Santalales > Viscaceae > Viscum > Viscum album. The sequence goes on along the minus strand of OY728164.1, from coordinate 476,097,792 downwards.
CTAGAATTTTCAAGTACCCTACCTTGCAGGCAGTTAACACAACTAATTCATTTTTCTCTTCAAGGTTTTTGAATATTATGCATGTGTGGGAAAAATAATAGCTTAAATCCAGATGATTCATATATGAACATAACATGGGTATTGGGTGATAGATGTTTTGGGAGTGACTTTGGGTGTTTCATTTATATTTAAGGATGATTATGGTGTTGGTTCTGGGTGTAGTGGAAGCGTGCAGTGGTGTGCAATATATTAAAATTTATTTTAATATATAGTTTCCTGAAACCCCAATAGAGGATACTGAACTTCAAATTTATAGTTAATTTATTGAATATTAGAATAAAAAAAATACCAGATCTAAGGATTCTTTCTTCGACGTAGATGTCAATCATCCGAAAAGACCCTATTGGTTTGCCTTCGTTGCGCTATGAGGATCCAAGAATAAAATCCCTCTAGCGAATATCTACACGTGCTCATTTGATCTCTGAGTAATTCCAATTGATCTTCAGGTGCTAGCGTGGTGAAGAAATTATATTTCTTTATTCATTTTGATTGCTCATCCTTCAGTCTTGATGAAATCTCTCTTACATTTCTCATTCTTAAGAGGGAGAGAGGAGTCGAGAGAGAATTCGTTCTGTGCAACAATTCTCTATTTTTATTTTTTGGATGCAATACACAATAGATATAACCTTCTATTTATAGAGCTAGGGTTTAGGTTAAAATATTATATAATTTCATGTCGGCCCTTACATAATATTTTAATCTTTAAAAAACCCCATTCCACATAATAATAATATTATTATTTTGTGGTGTGTGTCCTCTTGCATAATCAAAAATATTATTTTATCAGCTTATTAATTAATATTCTTCACCAGACATGGTCTTCATCCATTTTAATTATTGTAGAATTTATTGAACACCTGAATAAATATTTCATTCATCAATAAATATTTGTGATCGATAAATCATGAATAAAATTACCCCTCAGTGTTGAGAATAATATTTATTTAATTGATTTAATTCAAATAAAATTTAATTGATATCATTGGAAACACTTAGTGTGTGACCTTCAAGGATTCCTTCTCATTGGAATTTGATGGGCTTGCCTAAAGTCTAAGATTACTGTCTAGCAATGAGTCAAGACACCCAAGAGAAAAAACTTATTATCACAATGATGATAGCCATGTATGACTGCTCACTGTATAATATAATCCTTTTACCACAATATCAAGAAGGTTTCACATATGTGTCCCCAATCTATATGATCAATACACCTTTATTTGACTACCTAAAATAAACACATCATTACACCATAACCATGATATTTAGGGTGACAATTATTTTCCAATCAAAGGGGTGAGATATCAGCTTTCGTAAAGATGGAAGGGACAAACCAGTCCTCAACTTATCCATTAATGACATTTTAATCGTGACACACCCAATATATCCTACCTCACAGCAAACATATGACATCAAAGTTTTCATCAGTAAATCTATGTGTGCAATTCATGACATGAATTAATGACAATCTTAATGTCTTTGGACCATTACACACACTCACAGATAATAATATTCGATGAACAAAAACATGAGAAAGTCCTACTGGCGGGTCTGTTCTCATAATACCCCATATTGGAGATTACCAAGTGTGAACTTCATAAGAAGAATCTTCATCCACTTACGAGTACTCACACTAGACAGTCTATGTACTATGTGTCCCATCATAGTATGTTATCCAACCACAGAACATTATATAATAATATCGTCATAACACTTCAAGGTTCTCATCATAGTCGGGAACTGCTATGACCTTATCAATGAGATGTATACTCTAAGAAATTATTACATTAGAATCATATAGAACAATGAACAATATGCAATAATATTTTATATTGATATCTAATATATTGAATATACATGTAATCAAAGTACAAATAGTGGTCCTAGAACACCAACTCCAACACTTGAGAGGATAAAGGATGAAAAAATTATCAAGATTTTTTATTAGAGGGGTTAATTTATTACGCTTGGAAATATAGGAGTATTTTTTAGAAATTATCGAACCTTAGGATAAGGTTGTGTTTAGGTGATGGCATGCATTAGGTAATAAAACATTAGTTTAAGAGGGTTCTAAATAGTAGTCCAACAGAATTATTGCTAGAGTCGATACCCTAGAACCAACTTCTAAAAAAATTATGAATACTTGTATTCATGTATTTGGATATTAATAAATGTTCTTATCATATCATGATTGTTATTCTATATGACATAGTATGTGATAAAGTACAATGGGCACTTGACACACTGAAAGGTCATAACAATCCCCCGCTATGATGAGAATCTAGAAGCACCACACTAGTATTCTTAAATATAATATCTATAGCTAAATGATATCATTAGACATGCAAAAAATGATACAAGATATTGGGGGTGGAGACTCATAGTACTTATAGACACTTTATCATGGTATACTCTATTGTAAATCATCAGTACAAGAGATTATGATAATATATCCCATTAATAAGAAATCCAAATTTATATGTGTCATTGGAATTTCCTATCCATGGATGTATGAAATGATCCTTAATCTTTAAGATTATTATGATCACATGTCATGAGTCACATACATTATTATATTGATGAAAACCATGAAGACATATTCTCACAGAGAAGTAGGATACATTGGGTGCATTACGTTTGACATTGTGCTAATGAATAATGTGAGAACAATTTTTTCCCTTTTATTCTTTAATGGAAGTTAATATCTAAAGTACTTTGATGGGAATAGAACCACTTAATTAAGTCAATTTCTATGGCATTCTATTTTTAGTTTTATTTTCATAAGGTCAAAGAAAGATACATCAATCATATAGGTTAATGACACTAGTATGAAACCTGCATGATTGGAGATATTGAGATAAAGAGATTATATTACATAGTGTATGTTCGTAGGAGGTTACATGTCATTACAAAATTAACTTCCTTGTCTATTGGATCATTGGCGTGTTCATAGATTCTAACCATGTGCTATATGTAGTGTAGCCAAATTCCACTAAGAAATGGGTCTAGAGGGCCACACATCAAGTGTTTTCGGAACGTCAATTAAATTCTATATGAATTTAAGATGTTGGATAAATATTATTCTCATATGTGGTTAATAATTATTCATGTTAGTTTGATCACATATATTAAATCACCATTTATTTGAGATAATATATATGTAATTTGAATATTTAATAAATATGTCTTCACCAAATAATTATTTATTTAATTACATGAATTTGTAATATTTATTTATTCTTGTTCATTCCCAAGGTAACAAAATATTTATTTATTTAGTTTCATGAATATTTAACAAATATTCATTCACTAATTTGGTGAATATAATACTTATGTGTTTATTGGAACATAATACAATGATATTTAATTAATTAAATAAATAACCATTATTCAAGGGTTGATAAATATTGAGGATTGTCATACCAAGTATGATTATCCAATGAGAAATTTCATATTAAATATTATTTTATGAATTAATAATATACATATTAAAAAAATATTTTTTATACATGAGTTGAGCACATATCAGGTAGATCATAAACCCTTAGGGTAAAGCTCAGTGATAGCTGCCCCTGTGGGTCTCGGTGAGGACTCGAGTTTGAGTCTCTCAAATTAATTCTCTTCATTTGTGTGTTGCATTATTTTCTTTATAATGTTTTCATTTCCCCTAAAATTGATGTATATATAGGTAAATCATAATAAATCTATAATTATCTAGACATGAGGTTCTTTGGGAATTAAGAAAACAATAATGGCCCTTGTGAAATTATTATTTTCCAACCCTATCACTATTTAAACTTGGTTATGACATTTTCCTAATTTTTAGCCACATTCTTTCATTGTGAAAAATGAATTATATAGAGGATTCTATCAATCCCCAAGGAACCCTTCCCTATAATTATTAGAAAAACATTGATCTTTTCTCTTCCTTCACAAGACAAAATCCCTTCTCTTTTTATGGATTCAATTTTGATTGACATCGATCACCACAAGTGTTAGAGCCATCAATGCTTGCACCCATAGGATTCTATAGCGAGGATCAGAGGTTCACAAAGCACGTGTGGATCACCTATAGAGGGAATATTCTCTTTATTCCTCTGATGAAGTAATTGTATGAAATTTTTTCTTCATCTAATCACTGATAACGTATAAATAATACAACAAAAGGTAATTTTTTAATTAGAAAAATTAATTATAAATTATATGCAAAAGAACCTCTCTTCTTGGTTTCAGGTTATTATCAATTAATATTTTTATTAATTCTATTTTTCATGATAATTCTTCATTATGTGCATCACTAATTATTCATTTATTATGAAAAAATACAAGTTATTAATGGCCAATGTGGTGCTTCTACTATGCATGGAACCTTCAAGTTATATCAAAGGGATCACATGATAACTTATAATTAGTGATTATTTATTGATCAATTGTATGTAATAGTTTCCATTTTTTTCTTCTATTTTATTCATTTTTTAAATTTGGAAGATTAATTAACATGTTTTCCACAAATTAATTCTATTCATCCAAGTTCCTCATCCCCTTAAATAAATTAAGAACATATACAGAATGATCAGAGATTCTATCAAGAGGTGATGACGATTATGGAAGGTTGGTAGGGATACATGGAATACAAATGGAATTACATGTCATGTACCCAAGTTCACTTCACCTAAAAGTGTTGCAGGATACATAACACACCAAGTAGTAATAACATGCAATATATTTAATGCACACTACTTGTTGACCAGACCATCCTGGCATGCGGTCTGTCGAACCACAAGACGTGTAGCTGGTGTATGTGATGTGTCATCAAAATTGTTTAAAAACCATATTTACACTATGTGGTCAAATTTACATCATATTCTATGTGACATTGATAGGATATATCATTAATGAGATACACGACATGCATCTAGTGTATATACAGTGTGAATCATTATTTTCTGTATTTGAAAAACACGCTAAGTCTAAGAGTGGGTTACTCAAACACATGACACACAAAAGACACATTGTGCATATCATTGGTACACACTGTATAACTCATCCAAGATACATGATGAGTACTTAGTTTTTATCTAGGATACATAGAAAACGAAAAACAAAGTGTGTATCCTATTAGAGCATTCAATGTAGTCACCTAGTAAATAACATAATTGAATTACATAAATAATAATTAATTTCAGAATTAAAAACCTAATTATACTAATGGAATCTATTTTATTGACTATGTAATAAGTTTTGAAGAATTAATAAATTCTCAATTAATTCCACGCAATTATTTATAAATATTTATCAAGTCATTTATTTTCTATGTTGCATTTATGATTGATATCTCCAAGAGACTACAAATGGTCATTAAGATAAAGAGAATTAATTAATTTATTAATTGAATTAATTTAAGTATGTTTATCTTAATAATAAATAATGAATTGAAGTGAATTCTAGAAAGTGAACAATTTTCATCTTAATTTCATGCTATATGGATGGCCATGAACTTATTCATGACCGTGTATGTAATTGTTTTATTTAATTTATTAAATCATGGATTTTGTAATAATTTATTAAATTAAATAATGGTTGGAGATTCATTCTTATCCCCTAATTATGTAATGGCATGTGTTCCAATGGTTTCTTTTATGTAAACCCCTATAACAAATCCTTTGGTTCCCCTCACCAATATGTGGTTAAAATTATGTAATAGATGAAGATCCCAGGCGAGTGGATGTGGTTCATGTTTGAAGCCGAGGTGAAAGCAATCTAGGAGGTACATGGGAGCATAGGTAGAGTTTTGTACCTCAAACTAGGCATGGTTTTAGGATTTTATTACCTAGGGTCAAGGGTTGGTTTGTCATCTTCTAGATAAACCCACCATTAGAAAAAGATCATGGTACATGGGAGCATAGGTAGAATTTTGTACCTCAAACTAGGCATGGTTTTAGGATTTTATTACCTAGGGTCAAGGGTTGGTTTGTCATCTTCTAGATAAACCCACCATTAGAAAAAGATCATGGTCATACCACTTTATTTATTTTATTTCTTTCACTTACATGGTTAATTATTTATGTATGTTTAAATAATTTAATATATTAATTAATAAGAATTCATGATAAAATTAAAATAAATTTTATATTATTTGTAAATTTTTTCTAGACATGGTTAATAACTTAAGTAAAATCCAATTAATATTAACATTCATATAATAAGATAAAATGAGAAGATTACACAAAAGATAAAAATCCTTTAAATAAAATATTAAGTTCTTATAGTCTTCCACTACTTGGGTAGAAACTATGATATGTTGATAATTTAGTTTAAATGAATAATATGCTGGATAGATTTCTTAACACAAAACACCAAGCTTTAAGCAGTTTGAGATATAATATAAAAATATTATTATATAATGTGACTTAGCCATTGAATTGGAGGGTATGAATATGAGTAACCATATTATAAAATATATTTATAATGGTCTTACTCAATTAAAATTTATTGATTAATTCTTAGAAAATAAGCACTAAATTTTTAGTAAAGTTGTTTTATTCATTAAAAATATGTTTTCTTCAAAAATGATTTTATTTCTTTTTAAAAGAAAATATTATAATTAATTTATGGATATTTTAGAAATTTTATGTTATGAAAATAATATCATTTTTAAGTAATTATATAAAATATATATTATGATGTAATTTTGAGATTTTTCTGAAAAGATTGATTTTTTAGTGAATAGTTAAAAATACATATTTTTGTATAACTGTCATTTCTTTTAATTGAAAAAGATCTAAAATATTTTGAATTTGATTCTAAATTAATATAAGTCTAATTTAGTTATAAAAAATCCAATTAATTACATAGTAATCAACATTATACTTGATATTGTTATAAAAATACTTTTAAACTTAAAAAGGAATATATTATTTTCTTTAGAAAATTGTTTTTAATCACACTTTTCAGAATTATTATAATATAATTTTTTCCCACTTATAGAGATTTAATTTAGTAAAATGGATTCCATATTTTTAATAATCATAATTAATATTTTTTAATAAGGTAAACTTATTTCCTGGTGACAATGAATAGTAAAAATATTTAACATTTGTCAACATGGTAAAATGATAGACTGTGATATCCTAGGTTAAAAATAAATGATAAGGCCACCATTTTTTATATTAATTATTATTGGATGAAATTATTTAGATAATTATCACCTTAGGATCATGACTTTATTATGGGATACTTGTCTGTGAAAATGATCTATATAATAATTTAAGTAAAGGATAAAGTCAAAAATGTCACTCTTGCTTTTAAAATTTATAATATTTTGTGACATGGATGAAAACACTTATGACTGGTTATAAATGTTTATTTTAACTATAAATTATTTTTTTTATCATTGTGATTTTATTTTTATTTTTTAGTGATGATATAATTACCTTAAATGATTATGCAACGTCGTCACAGTGCTTGTGCAAGAAGTAGAAAATCATGTTAATAATTTTGAAAACATTACAACATATGTTTTTGAGTTTAATTATGATTCGAAAGAATTTTATAGTTAATAATAATTCATTCTTAATGTTTAAAATTATTATATTCAAATTCCATCTTTTTCTTGATGTATTTAAAGTCAAATTAAATGAATAGTGTCAAAAATGATAATAATGATATCTTACATTAAATAATAATTTATTAAATGATTGAAAAATAAAAAAAAATTAAAGAGGATAAGTAGGATAATAATTGGACTAAAAGTTCATAAATTTTCCATTTATGAGAAAATTTTTACCTTATATGTAAAATTATAACCCTTTAAGATTAGGAAAAGTCGTTACTGCGGTTACGATTTAAATTGATTAACGAAGGGGTTAAACCAAAATATACGGTTTAAAATAGAACTTAAACATATTAAAATTTTATTGGTTTAATGGATATTAACCATATTCTATCCATATTCTAAATTATGTTCACATGGTTCCACTTTCACATGAAAATGACTTTATTATATTTAAATCTTTTTATTAATTTCATCAGTGTTGCTTCATTCACTATAAAAAAGAAAACACTAATCCTATTTTCCATACACAACCTAGATCCAATTAAATTGAACAAAACTAGAAAAAAAATATTTTAAAAATCCTTATACAATTTATGGAGGCGCTGGTCTTCCCAACTATCAACCCTTGGTCCATTAAGAGGAGATCTAAAAGAGCTATTTCAACGAATAGGTAATCACCTTTATAAACTCTTTCAGATTTCTTTCTTATTTTAATTCCTCTAAACATGTTTTAACTATCCTAAGGTAATAAATAATATATCATAAATATACTAATATTTTATTATGATTATGGTACAACCATTTTAAACATCTTTCTATCCCACATAAAGTGAAAACATCGCGTGTGCATACATATGACTTACCATCTCCACATAATGGTGTAATACATCTTTCATCACATTTTTAATTTAATGGTTATAAAGATTTAAATAGAGTATATATTATATTTATGAAATATTTAATATTTTTTAAATATAATATATCATTTACTTTCTTACCTTTCAATCTTTTGGAAAACAACATCGTCGATTGTGCGTACGTGTGGACTAGCATCTCCACAAAACGATGTGATTCGTTTTTATTTATGATTTACATGGATGGAAATAAAGAGATAATTTATGGATATATATGAAATATATTATATAATAATCAATTTTAAAGGTCAATCATTATTTACCTTTCTTCTGTTCCATCCGTCGAAAATTTAAAACAACTTTCATGCATACGTACAACCTATCATCTCCCTGAATAGTTTAATTCATTTTTCTATCTCCACCTTTAAAGAATAATTATAAAAATGTATCTAATGAATAATATAATATTTATAACATTAATACCATTATGTATATTATGAAACTATAACAAATTCACAAGAAATAGAACATCTATGATGAAACATATATGACAAAACTAAGCAGTTAACGCTAGAAACAATGATAATAATGAAACATGGTTAAATAACGAGTGATAAGATGTTATAAGTGGATAATATATGATATTATAAATATGAATATGGTTCTATTATGAATTAATTACATTTTTAAAACCATAAAAATTAGGTTAAATCATGTTAAAAAAAGTGGATGCGTGCAGTAAGATATTTCATCTCAATTTCCCTTCATTGAAGCATATTTTAAAGTTGTAAACCCAATTTATTTTATATGGTGTATATAATTCCATTTTACATATTATATCATTAATCCTTCATACTTCATGATATTTTAAGTTATAATTCATGTCAATTCATTCAAGGGGATTTGATTGGGAAGTCACCAAAGCTGTATGGGGTTTCTTAACTCAATTTTCATTCATTGGGTTATACTTATACTTCATTGACTATGTTATACCATGATTATATTTTAAATGACCTATGATTTTATTATATTGTATTTATAAATTTTTTATTTACTTTTTTTACACATAATCACTTAATTTACTATTTCTCATTTCAATGATATGATCTTTCTAAGAAATTTCATAACTCAATTTCTTTTTCATTGGGTTATATTACCTATTCATTGTATTTGATATGATAAGATTATGTGTGTGATGGACTTATATTATTTTATGCTATATTTACAATTATTTTATATGGATTTTAATTTGATAAACATAATCACTTAATTGATTAATCCTCACTTCAATGTTATTATCATTTTAAGGGTTTTCTTAACACAATTTCCATTTATTGGATTATAATTCTACATCACTGATTATGTTATTCCATGATTATATATGAAATAATCTATTATTTTATCATTTTTTATTCTCACTTATTTAGGGTGGATTTACATTTTTTACACACAACCATTTCATTGATTTATTATCACTTCAATGATTCAATCTTTGTAAGGTTTTATTTCACAATCTCATCATTATTCAGTGTTGTTTATGTTTAAGTCTCCATTAGGGGAATTATATGATATTTATAAATTAAAACCAATCTATTTTATTAGTCTATATATATTTCTAAAAATCACAAGTTTTCTTTTTCGTTTTCCTCTTTTAATTACTCAATATATCGAAAGAATAATTTTAAGGTGAACCGTTTTTTCCTATTCGGTCTATAATGTTTTTATTCCATGAAAACATTTTCATTAAAAAAAATTCCAAGAATATTTTTAATAGAATAAAATTATTATTTAATGTCATTTTTACTCTTTTTTACTTTCTATAAAAAAATTTCAAAGTAACCTTCTTATCATTTTCTGAACAAGCCACTTTTTGAATTTTTATTGAAAAAATGAAATAAATATTTGTTTAAATGTACTTGACATGAACATAATTTCCCACCATTATAACCACTCAATGTATAGAATATTCTTTAATAATTATCCATGGTTATTTTCAAAGAAAATATGTTTCCTAATATTCTGGGAATTTTTAGATTTAAAAGTAATTTTCAAAGTGGAAAGCATACTTTCCTCAAGATTGTTTTTAATGATCCTTTTATAGTATATCTATTCATCAATGTTAACAACCATTTATTATGATTATGCTCTACTAGAGATATGTTTTAATGATACCATCCTTATTTTTTCTCTGGATGATTTATGATCAGTTGACAAGGGAAAGAAATGACATTCGGTATGCTAGTTCTTCTTATACAGACAATTTGTTATTATCAATGCATATTGATTAAGTTGTATTATTTATTCATATAATTAATGCCTTGTAATTATTAAGTGATGTGTGGGGGATGTAATTACATATCCCCTCGATGCATTGGTATGTCCCGTGATACAAACACATTTGGGTATTTGGAATATTATTTACCTATTTATATATATTGTCTTGGAACAAGTCATTGATGGTAGGATTATGATGTCCAACATTATGCATTCCATTATCATGATTTTTTTATTGATTTACATGTGATTATTTGAATAGTTATGATATTGTTGGATAAGTTTCATGTTTAAGTGATTATTTATATGGTATTATTTTATCATTATTTATTCTTTCTATGTTATTCTTTGTGCTTATGTTATTGAATAAATGACATGTGTTTTCAGTTGTTTACCTTTTCATATTGATCATGCCTTATTTTCCCGAATGGACCGAAGGCCTTATTTTTTATTGATTTTTGATAACCCCCTTTCAAGGGATAATAGGGAACCCTTATAAGGGTTGTAGGCTTAAGTGGATTACATGACCCGGAGGACTTAGAGGAATTCATCCTAGACATGAATACATAGAAATGCTCCTCCCCAGCATCTAGATCGAGAAGCCAACTTCCAACCTTCGCATTGCTTGTTCAGCTAGAAATAATCCTAGACATGACTACATAGAAATGCTCCTCCCCAACATCTAGATCGAGAAGACAACTTCCAACCTTCGCATTGCTTGTTCAGCTAGAAATACCTGTTCAAAGGTGCACATGCCTGATCCCAATGGAAATATCCATACCCTCTCATTCTTCCATATCTGTATAGCTTTGTTCTGGTGAAATCACCTGCTTTGAGTCTTCATCTAGAACTAATTCCTTTGGTCAGTCTGGTTGCATCCGCACTGTATGATCTGAATGAGGTGACCTAAAGGCCTTGAGGTGGCCCAAAATCCTTAACTAGTCTGAAGGCCTTGTGTGGCCCAAAGGCCTTAAGGACTCCAAGCCCAAGGGACGAAAGTGTTAGTATATTTTGGGAATATACTTTTATCATACTTAAAACCAAGGGATTGAAAAGTAATTTTGTAACTAAATGATTTTTTTTATTTTTGAATAAGTACACTATATTTGGAATATTATATTATTAAGGTAAATATAATTTGAGGAATAAAGATTGAGTTACTTTATTGAATAATATATGATTTTATTATGGATTTATGGCGATTCAAGATATTTATAGAAACAATTAGCATATTTTTGGGAGTATATGATTATGGTATTTACATTTTTAGTATATAACCTTATGACCAATTGATATTATTTGGAGATAATAGTTAGGTTGATTTAAAAAAATATGTGGCCAATTTTTTTGATTTTTTGGGCTTTGAATTTGGCCAGACATATTTTGGAGGTGTCTTAAGGTTAAATATTTATGTATTGGATTAAGTTGAACTTATGGGGTAATTGTTGAGGTTTTAGAGACTAATGTATTATATTAGATAACTAGTGATAACCATTTTTTGTTTTTCTATACATTTAGAGAAATAAGGAATGAATTTTCACTATTTTATGGGTCTTATGATCCATTAAAAGGTAATTATAATGCTTTAGGAATGAAAAATCCATCTCAAATATTCATTTATTGGAGTGAGTGGTGAAGTGAAAATTGATCGAAGAACAACCAAATGATGAAATGATTATGAAATGGAAATAAATAAAGTATGTATAATTTTTGGTGTTCTATATATTTATAGTAAAATAATACATCATCTTTATGAAAAGGATCTTAAAATAAAAAATATATCCTTTTACCTTCATTTCCAATGAATTGATGGTCTTTTTATCACTCACTCATTTATGGTTTTGTGATCGTTAACTTTCTTGTGAATATATTCTCTATCAACCTATATTAGTACATGGACATTAGTTTTCTCCTCCATGTCTATATTTTAACATCCCACCAATCTTCTACTTATATGGGAGCCTAAATAGGTCATATTTCAGGTAAAATATTTTGTTTCCCACTTTCTATTTTCAAAAGAAGTTTTATTATCCCTTGGTATGTTGTGGGTTTTCAGAAAAGTTTGAACCTTTGATAACCAAGATAAAATTGTGAGGGTGTAAATTATTTAGGGGGTGGGGGAGAATGCAACACTCTGAGAATTTACTTTAAAAGAATAATAATCTAGATTTCTTTCTTAACAAACAATAACAATCTTTAAGAGAATTGAGATATAATAAAAAATATATAATTATTTAAATGGTATCTAGCCATTGAATTGGAAGGTATAAATATGATTAACCACATTATAAAATATATTTATAATGGTCATACTTAATAAAAATGCATTGATTAATTCTTAGGAAATAATCACCCATTTTTTTAGTAAATTAATTTTATTCATAAAAAACACATCTTCTTCAAAAATGATTTTTATTTATTTTTATAAGAAAATATTATAAATATTTTATAGAACTTTTAGTAATTGTATTTGATAAAATTAATATCATTTTTTAAATCAAATTATCAAAAATATCTTAGGGTAATTTTTTTTATGTTTTTCTGAATATATTGATTTTTCAATGAATATGGAAAAATACTGATTTTTGTAAAATTTTCATTTCATTTAATTGAAAAATCCCCATAATGTTTTGAAATTGATCCTAAATTAATATAATTCTCCTTTAATAGGAATGGTGTGAAACAAGGATTACAACCTTTGTTACTAAAAAATTATATAGGAATCAAAATTATAGTTGATCTTGGTATAAAAATACTTTTAGACTTAAAAAGGATTTTTTTGTTTTGAAAACCATTTTTGGTAATTATTTTCTAAATTATTATAAAATAAATTTCTACCATTTATAGAGATTGAATTTGGTAAAATAGATTCCATATTTGGAAGAAAAATAAATAATATTTTTTAATACGGTCAACTTAAATTTTGGTCATAATGAATTATAAAAACAGTAAAACAATTTCACCATAGTAAAAAGGTAAATCAGGTTAACCTCGGTGAAAACTAAGTGATAAAGACACCATTTTTCATCTTAATTTTTATTGTATAAATTTTTTCAACCCGTGCCACCTTAGGCTTCATATTTTTTTGTTTATGAGACAGTTCTCCTTGAAAATGACATATATAATAATTTAAGTAAAGGATAAAGTAAAACATGTCATTTTCTTGATTTTAATATATATATTATTTTTAATGGATAAAAACAAATTATGTCTAGTTATAAATGATTATTTTAAATAAGATTTATTTTTTAATCACGATAATTTTATTAATGTTTAGCGATGAAATAACTACCCTAAATTCTTATGTAACTCCAACACAGTGCTTATGTAAGTATTAGAAAAATCATGTTAAATAATTTTGAAAACATTAATACTTCTATTTTTGTAATTAATTATGGTTCCACATGAATTTTATAGTTACTAATAATGTATTATTAATGGTTAAAAATATTATATTTTATTTCCATATTTTTATTGATAATATTAATATCAAATTAAATGAATAGTGTCAAAAATGATAATAATGATATTTTACTTTAAATAATATTTTATAAAAAAATTTAAAATCATAAAAAATTAAAGAGGATAAGTAGTATTATAATTGGTCTAAAATTTCATAATTTTTTCATTTATGTGAAAATATTTACCTTATATATAAAATTATAGCCCTTTAAGAATGAAAAATTCATCACTGTGGTTAAGGTTAAAATTGTTTAATGAAGGGGTTAAACCAAAAGATAAGGTTTAAAATATGAATTAAACCTATAAAAATTTTATTTAATGAATGAATTTTAATAATATACTATCCTTTCTTTATAATTATGTTCACATGGTTCCAACTGCACATGAAGATAAATTAATTATATTTAAATATTTTTATTAATACCACATGTGTCACTTCTTTCACTATAAAAGGCACCAAATATCCTATCTTCTATAGACCGGCTAGAGCTACTCCTCTCAACCAATACCTGAAAAATAACTCTTCTAAAAAACATTAGGAAATTTCTAGAGGTTCTTTTCTTCCCAAAGACCAACCCTAGGTTCTTTAAGAGGAGATCTAAAGGATCTATTTCAAAGAATAGGTAATCATATTTATTGACTTTTCAAATTTCTTTCTTATTATAATTCTACTAAATATATTGTAACTATAACACCCCATAACCATCACTCCCAGATCCTATTCTAAAATCCATAACTTTACATTTCTAGCTTTGATGTCAATAATTGTGACCCAAAATTTTCATCTAAACCTTACAAAATCAAAAGGAAAAAATGGATCACTTACATAATGGATGACCTTTTAGGTTTATAGTTTCAGAGAATTAGAAAAAACTCCTACATAAATAATTAAAAATACTTTAAATGAGAATTTCCCCAACTTTACCCAACTTTTATTTTTCACATTAATACATCATCATCATCCATATAAAATCTCTTCTAGAAATAACTCCTTCAACACCATTATTTAAAACCTAGGGAAAATGAAACATAATAAGGGTGAGATTAGATTCTCATTAAGTGTAAACATAAGGATTAACAATTGAATGTCATATGTGAGAATAATATTTCATAAGGGTATGATGACATAATCAAAGTGTATGAGTGGATCATAAAATAAATTATACCCATAAATACCCGAATCATAAAATATGGAAACATGGAAAAGACAAGTTTCATTAGAATAAATAATCATGACCCATGTCATATCAATCTGGATCATTAGAAACACTATAAACCCAAATAAATAATAAAGAAAACATATACGTACTTGGGAAATCATATCAATTTCACTCCTATAATCACTCTTAAAAAATGGAATAACCATACAGTTTACTTCCATAAAGAATGCATTAGAGGTATATCACAGACCCTCCCATATTTGGTTTATCATGGAACCACCCATCACTGGTCTATCACATGACCACCCTTCATTGGTTTATAACATAACCTCCCCTAAAATGTCCAAGTACCATTACAAATTCATAACACATAAAATCTTTCATTTCATCAAAAAATCAGAGGAACATCCATTATCCCTTTCATAACTTTATTAACCCATGGAAAATAAACGGGTTCTATAAAAATCTCTTTAAAACATGATTAACCCATAGAAAAGAAATGAGTACCATAAAAATATCTTTAGAACATAGTTAAACCATAGAAAATAAATGGGTCTAATAAAAATATCTTCAAAAAAATTATTAAACCATGGAAAATAATGGATTCCAAAACAATACCTTTAGAACATGATTAAACCATGAAAAATAAATGGGTTCAATAACAATCTATTTGAAACAAGATTAACCTGTTGAAAAGAAATGGGTTCCCTAACAATATATTTGAATAAAATCATAATCCATCTAAAGAAATAATGAGGATTATATAAATAAAAAATATCCCTAGGGAATGATAAGTAAAAACAAGGTTTTTTGATGTTTATCAATGAAAATTACCTTAAAATAGCATTAAAAACATTCATGAGGAAAATAATTTTTATATATTCCAAAGTGTCTCATACCACCTTAAAACATTTGAATCATAATCCCAATGAAGGAATAAAATTAAATGAAACATATAATATCATAAGGATAATTATATTCATGATATATCATGTTAAAGTATAAGTATACACACCTCATAAAATAATATAGGTGTATAATATAACAACTGTCTCAAAGAAATAAAATTCTGACAAAAATCCATTACCACATTAATAACATTGAAACCATAAACCCCATGAAAGAGATATCATTAAATGGATATGTAAATCCACATAAATTCATGTATAAGAATCATATAATACATTAATGGGTATTATATACAAAAAAAATAAGTGATGAATATGGAATAAGTCTCACAAAAATAAAAGTGAGACTAGAAATCCCCTTACTACTTGAGTAACTTTTGAATCATGAGATCTGTGAAAGAATAATATAAATTGAAACTTTAAATATTATCAAATGAATTAAATTAATGAAATAACATGTCATAGGTAAGTATATAGACAATAAAGTAATTAGGTGCATAATAACAAATAAGTCTCAAATGAATGTAAATTGAGACGAAACCCCTTACAATCATGGTAACATCTGAATTAGAAACCACAAACGTAATAATTATCAAATGAAACATTTAAATATGATGAATATAAAACAATTCATGATAAAATATAACAAAATATTCAGTATATATACCACACAATAAAATTAATTGGTGAATATGACATTTATCTCATAGATGTAAAAAGTGAGATGAAAATCCCTTACCTTGAGTCTGATTTGTCATGATTGTCCTCTATCTTCTTGAATAATAAACTTATGTCAATTATTTAATTTCTTCATAACCTTTTCCAAGTTTATCATTAATTTTATTTCACTTATAAAAAAATTACATACAATTACTTAATAAATAATTCTTAAGTCGGATATTTTGACCATATTCAACTTATGTGTCAAAACCGACTTTGATTGGTCGACTATGGTAAAAAAAGTCATTATTTAAATATCTACAAAATATTAACCATAAAATAATTATCACATTTTTAAATCAATTATAATTTTAAAATAATATAGGAAATATGGTTATGAAAAATGAACCAATATTATGATCATGAAGATGGTAATTCGTACGTACACATGAGTAATGATCCCATTTTTCAATGATCATTATGGAAAGAAGGTAAGTAATTTTTATATTTAAAGAATTACCATTATATCATAGATAACATATTATTTAATTATATATAATTATATATTTTATTTTTGATAAGATGATGAAAAAGGAATAATCACATCACTTCAAGGAGGCGGTAGTCCACACGTCCATGAATGATGTTATCACTTTTTCAGTGTGTGAAATAGAAAGAAGAAAAAGACATGATATATGTTCAGATATATAATTATATCATGAATATAACAAATATTTAATTTATATAATATATATATTTTTGAATAAATCCTTAATACATTCCATGTAAAGTTTGAGCGTATCACATCGATTTGAGGAGGCGGTAGTCCACACATCTACAAACAACGTTATCATATTCCCACAAAATAGAAAGCATGAAGGTATGAATTATATAATAATTAAATAAGCATCAAGAAAATATAAATATCATATATATCATAAAGCCCGAATGGCCCGAAGGCCTTCTTTTTTTATTTTTATTATAGATAATCCCCCTTTTAAGGGTTGAAGGGGAACCCGTACATGACCCGTAGGCCTAAGGCCCAAGGCCCGACATGACCCGTAATACATGACCTGAAGGCCCAGTGGCATACCATGCCCATTACATGACCCGTAGGCCCATCCCACTAGAACTGCCCCTCCCCAGCATCTTGAATCATGATCTCCTTAGCTCTCCACCTTGCATTGCTGATCGACTAGCATTGCCCCGTACAAAGCTGCACGGTGCCTGGTCCTGATGGCGACTGCCATACCCTCTCATTCTTCCAATCCGATTAGCTCTGCATCTGGTGGCTGCTACTCCTATTGATCTGATCCTCTTCTGGGGCCTGTTCTGTGTGAACTGGGCTACTCCATGGTCTACGTGACCCGAAGGCCCTATGGCCCGAAGGCCTTTGTTGACCCAAAGGCCCTGGAGACCCGTAGGCCCAAACCGGTGGCCCGAAGGCCCAAATCGGGTGAATAGTTCCGGCTGCTACAATACTGAACAGTAAATGCTACAGTGACTGCTACAGTGTTGCTACAGTGGCAACTACAGTACTGCTACAGTACCCAAATATTCGCCTCCACCCGGTTTTGAACCCGGGTCTCTTGGATGCCAAGCAGGAGCCCTTAACACTCAGGTACGGGCTTGTTGGCTCATATATATCATATAAAAATAGTATTTCCATCATAATTCTCAACCATGATAGGTGGTAAAGAAACAACTAATGACATCATTTCGTAAGATGGTAGTTCTTCGTACACGTGAACAATGATTTAATTACCCATTTGATGGAAGTGTGTGTAGGTGTAGGTCATAAAATTAAAATAATAAAATATAAATATATTTATAACACTTATATTATTATATAATCATTTAATAATAATAATTTAATTGGTAGAGAAAAAAATAAAATGAAAGATCTCATTGAAGAATGTTACATCTTCTTTGGACAACTCCTTTTAGTTTGTACCAAAGGACTTCATTTGTTTTCTTTATGACCAAAGTGAGGATTCTAGGATTAGATGAGGTATTTTTTTTATTTTAATTGGGTAGTTTTGGGATGAGCCAAAATTCTTGATAGGTTTTAAGAATGGGGGATAATGAATTTCTTTTTATAGTGGAGGAGGAGTGACATTCTTGAAAATATAAAAAGGTAAACACTATTGGGAGGTATCCATTACATAATGTGCCTCTAATAATGATAAAAATTATATAAAATAGTGTATATTGTCTAATTATGTCCATAAAATGTGTTTTTATAAGTTTATAGGTCATTTGTCCCCTTAAGATTAAAGTTTAACTACTAAGTAAACTCATTTTTACCTTAATCGATGCAATTAATTTTAAAAAGTTCACTAATATTTTATATAAAAAACTAATTTTAACACTATAAAAATTATAAATTATTATTATTCTAAATATGGAATCAATTTTTACAAATTCTAATCACAGAAGTGGCAGAAAATAATTTAAAATTAATCCTGTAGGCGGGATGAGACAACAGGGTTTTAAAGAGAAAATTTCTAAAGTTTGAAATATTTTTATATGAAATTTCAATGTAAAATTGATTCCAATGACCTAAATTAAATTTATTGATGTATATTTTAAATTATTTTAATTTAAAAACAATTTAAAATATAATTTAACTATATAAAAAAATTAGATGAAAATGTAGTTCTCAATTAAAATTCAGTGTCATTCACTATTCATCAAAATATGAACGTTCTTTGAAAAATACAAAAAATTCACCAAAAGTAATTTTTTTATATTAATAAAAATAATAATATTTTTTTAGAATAAAATTTATTAAATTGTCAAAATTTTGTTTTAAAACAAGCCTTCCATCAAAAGGTGGCAACACTGTCTTTTAGAAAAATATAGTTTTTATGCTTAAAATTGGATTTGTTCTTATTTTATGCCTATAAAACACATTGGATAAATTTAAAAATATTTGATTGAACATATAACATATAAATTTTATTAATATATTTCAATAATAGTGATTAATTTAATTTATTAATATAAAACACCATTCTAGTCATAAAAATAGATTTCATAAAAACACATCCTTTATATTTAATTGGTATTTATTATCATTCATAATTAATTGGTAACCAATGAATTAATTTTATAAAAATTTGAAAATTATAATTTCCTAACTTAGTTAATCTCATTCATTCTCTCCATTCCAATGACTATGTGATAACTATCAAAATAAAATTAATAGTATATTATTGTCCGGTAAGACTCAGGCTTGTGTATAACATAAGTCATCAAAGGAAATAGATATTGCGTGAAACTAAAGATAAAAATGGTGTTGTGTGTGTTGAAAAATAAACTATATATTTCATGTAACATAATCTATTAAAGAAATTAGATTAATTTGAAAAAATATATTTCAAAATATTTTGGGATGTTACATCCTACCCCCATTAAAATGAATTTCTCCCTTATAATAAATATTGTTTATCAAAGGATTAATATTTTAATAATTAATTTATTGAAACACACATCATACAAAAGGTTAACAAAACATCCTCTTAAAAAGTGAAAGTGGGAAATATAAAGGTCAGCAGAAGTTATGCATAACTAGGTTTCCTCATAGGGAGAGCATATATGGGAATATAGGAAAATCGCAAATAATTATAGAGAGTGATTGAGGTCATTGATCACAAACATGTGCATGATCAATGAAAAGTTAAGGGACTAAAAAACATAAATATGAGATGATTTAAAAGGACATCAGATCATCATAATTGAAGGAACTAGGATAATAATTTTGTTTCAAGATCCATTTCCAAGAGTTAAATAATTATCCTACCATATAGACCAATAAAAAAAAGAAATATACTTACATGATGATTATAATTTCATCATTTATTCAATTTACAACAAAATATCATCTTTTCCCCCAAATTATGAGTATTCAAGATTTTTTTTAATTCTTATATCTTTAAAATAAACTTTTAAAGACCAAATAACTATAAAAGGGATAGTCAAGCTATTCCACCTATCTTTAGGCATTAACCAGAATCAAAATTTTTATCACATGGTAAGATAATTAAAAAAATGAGTAAACCTTAATATAATAAATTAATATTAAAAAGTAATACCCAATGTTCAAACAAAAAAAGTCCATAAATGACTATCCTTAAAATTATTAATACATTTCCCGACTATGCTCAAAACCCAAAGATTAGAAATATTTTATCATATATTCTTCCAAGATAAATCAATAGTTATTACTCTAGTAAAATCTCATAGGTTTATATAATAACCACAATCTTTACCTGTAAAAAAAATTTCATGTTAAATAAGACAGTGTGTAGGCTAGTGGTAGTGTTAGAAACCCTTTTCATCCTTCAGTCATGGGTTCAATCCCCACTTCCTAGCTGGATGTGACGGGTTGTCACCCAACATATGGGTTTTCCCCTTTTTTAATTTAATAATGAAAAATAAATCCTCCCTAAAAACACTTCATAATGAACCTAGGGGTTACAAATACTTCATTCCAAAAAAAATCTCAAAAAACTTCATTGGTAACCTCAAAATTTTTACATCTTAAAAACCTAAAATGGGGTGTATTAAGAATTTTAACTTATGATAAAACATATGATTAAAGTCTTATTATTGTATAATAACTCTTAAGATAACCTCATATGAAAATATCCTAATTTACAAAGTTATCTAAACCAACCTTTGATACTAACTATAATAGCCCAGAACCCACACTCCCAGATCCTATGATGAAATCCATAACTTTACATTTTTATCTTTGATATAGATAATTCTAATGCAAATTTTTCATCTAAACCTTACATAGTCAAAAGTAAAACATGTACCAATTAAATTCTAGAAGAACTTTTAGGTTGAGTGTTTTAGAGAATTAGGACAAACTCCTACACAAACAATTAAAAAGACTTTAAATGATCATTTCTCCCACTTGAATCAGATTTTCTTTTTTCACATTAATAAATCATCATTATCCCTATGAAATACCTTATAGACATAAATCATTCAATATAATTCATTAAAACCTTGTGAAAAATAAATATAATAAGGGTGAGCTCAGATGCTCAGTAAGGGTACACATAAGCATTGAAAATTGAATGTCATTAGTGAGCACAAAAATTACATAAGGTTATGATGAAATAATCAAAGTGAATGAGAAAATAATAAAATAAATCATAACCATAAATACCTAGATCATAAAATTTTAAAACATGGAAAATTAAAGAGTCACTATAATCAATAATTATGAGTCATCTGATATCAATCTCGATCATTAGAAACATTATAAACCCATAAAAATCATAAATAAAACATGTATGCACGTGGGACATCATTTTAATTCCACTATTACAATTACTATTACAAATAGAATAACCATACAATCATATTCCATACCCAATGAATTCGAGGGCTATCATGAACCCACCTGTCCATGGGTTATCACAGAACTACCCATTATTGGTTTATCACATCACCACCTATCATCAGTTTATAACGTAACCACCCATCAAATATCTGAGTAACATTGCAAAGTCATAACACATAAAAGATTTAATTTCATAAAAAAATCATAGGAAAAAAAATTACCCCTTTCATAACTTGATTAACCCATGGAAAAGAAATGGGTTCTATAAAAATCTCTTTGAAATATGATTAACCCATGGAAAAGAAATGGGTACCATAAAAATCTCTTTATAACATGATTAACCCATGGAAAATAATTGGGTTCAATAAAAATCTCTTTGAATAATGATTAACACATGTAAATGAAATGAGTTCCATAACAATATCTTTATAACATGAATAACTCATGGAAAATAAATGGGTTCAATAATAATATCTTTGAAATAAGGTTAACCCATGAAAAAAAATGGGTTCCATAATAATCTTTTCAAAAAATCATAATACATACAAATAAATAATGAGGATGGTATTAATAAAAAATATCTCCATTAGAGGATAAGTAACAATAAGGGATCTTCATATTTATTAATTGAAATGTCCATAAAATATCATAAAAACATTCATGAGGAAAATAAACTTTAAACGTTCCAAAGTGTCCCACAACACCTTGAAATATTTGAATCATAAGACTAATGAAGGAATTAAATTAAATGAAACTTATAATATCATGAGAATAAGTAGATTCATGATATATAATGTCAAATTAGAAGAATAAACACCTTATAAAATAATATAGTTTTATAACATAACAAACGTCTCAAAGAAAACAAATTGTGACAAAAATCCATTACTGCTTTGGTAACATTTAAACTATAAGTACCATGAAAGAGATATCATTAAATATATATATAAATCTTCATAAATCCAAGTATTATAAACATAAAATAAATTCATGGTAAGTATATAAACCATACAATAAAAAAAATTTTTGAATATGGAATAAGTCTCGTAGAAATAAAAGTGATACTAGAAACCCCCTTACTACTCGAGTAACTTTTGAATCATGAGATCCATGAAAGAATAAAATTAATTGAGACTTTAAATATCATTAAATTAATTATATAACATTTCATAGGGAATTATATACAACATATAAAAGTAATTAGGTTAATAATAACAAATAAGTCTCCAAGGAATGTAAATTGAGATGAAACCCCTTACAACTATGGTAACATCTGAATTGGAATCCCAAAAATTAATAATCATAAAATGAAAATTTTAAATACCAAGAATATAAAATAATTAATGATATAATATATCAAAATAGGAAGTATATACACCACACAAAATAAGTATGCGTGGAATATGAAATTTATCTCACAGATGTAAAAAGTGAGATCAAAATCCCTTAACTTGAGTCCGATTTGTCACGATTTTCCTCTATCTTCCTAATAATAAACTTATGTTAATCATTTAATTTATCAAAAACCTTTAAAATGTTTATTATTAATTTTATTTCACTTATAAACAAGTTATATACAATTAAATAATGAATAATGTTTAATTCATATGTTTTGACCATATTCGTCTTATATATCAAAACTGACTTTGATAGATCGACTATGGTCAATAAGGTCATTATTTAAAAATATCCAAAATAATAACCATGAAATAATTATAAAATATTAAATCAATTATACATTTAAAATCATATATTAAATATGTTTATGATAAATGAACCAATGTTATGATCATGGAGACGGTAGACCGTACGTGCACATGAGTAACATTCCCATTTTTTAATGATCATTATAGAAAGAAGGTAAGAAATGTTTATCTTTACAGAATGAATATTATAACATAAATAAAATATTATGTATTTATATATACTTATATATATCATTCTTTTTATGTGGTTATTAAAAGGTAAGATCCACATCGCTTCGAGGAGGTGGTAGTCCACAAGTCTATGAATGTCGTTATCACTTTCTCAGTGTGTGAAATAGAAAGAAGAAAAGGATATGTAATATGTAAATATATATAATTATGTCATGAATATAAAAATATTTTATTTATATTATATATATATTTTTAAAACCATCCTTATTACATTCCATGTAAAGTGTTAAGGAATCACATCGCTTTGAGAAGTTGGTAGTCCACACGTCCACAAACGATGTTATCATATTCCCAAAAAATGAAAATCATGAAGGTATGTGTTATATAATAATTAAATAAGTATAAAGAAATTATAAATATCATATATGTCATATAAAAATAGTATGTACATCCTAATTTCTAACCATGAGAGGTGGTAAAGGAAAAACGAACGACATCGTTTCGTGAGGCGGTAGTTCGCTATACACACGAACGGTGATTTCATTACCCATTTGATGGAAGTGTGTGTATGTGTAGGTAAAAACCATAAATTAAAACATCTAAGTATATTAATAATACTAATATTATTATATAATTATGTAATAAGAATAATTTATGGGGTGAAGAATGAAATAAAACAAAAGATCCCGTTGAAGAATGTTACCTCTTGTTTGGGTAACTTTTTTAGGATTGCACCAAAGAAATTTATTGGGTTTGCTTTCTATCCAAAGTGATTATTCTAATATTATAGGAGATATTTTTATAATTGATTCGGGCAACATTTTTATGAGACGAAAGGCTTGAGAGATGTGAATAATGAGGGAGAGATGATGCTTTTTATAGTGGAGGAGGAGTGACATTCTTGTAAATATAAAAAGGTAAAAACTATTGGGAGGTCTATCATACACCATGTACCTATAATAATGATCCAAATTTGAAAAAAATGAGATATGGTTGAATTGTGTCTAGAAAATGGGTGTTAGACTAGTTTCTAAGTTATTTGGCCCCTTAATATTAAAACTTAACCACTCAGTGAACTCATTTTTACATTAATCATTGTAATTAATTTTAATTACTTTCACTATTTATTTTGGAAATATTTTTTTTACCTTAATATATATTATAAAATATATGGATTATAAATATAGAATCCATTTTTCTAAATTTAAATAATATAATTTCCAGAAAATAATTTAAAATTAATCCTGCAGACGGGACAAGATAATGGGTTTTTACAGAGAAAAGTTCAAAACGTGTTTATATAAAATTTCAATTTGAAATTTATTAAAAAGTAATAAATTTGACTTATTGATTTATAATTGAAATAATTATAATTTAAAACCAATTCAAAATATAATTTAACTATCTAAATAAATCAGATGAAAATGCAGTTTCAATGAAAATTTGGTGTTATTCACTGTTCATCAAAATGTGAAAGTTCTCAAAAAAATATCATAAATTCACTCAAAGTAAATCAAGGTATTAAAATTTTAAAAAGGAATTTTATTTTTCAAATAAAATTTATAAAATTGTAAAAATTTAGTTTTAAAATAAGTCTTCCATCAAAAGTTGGGAAATTGTTTTTTAGAAAAATACAGCCTTTATAATTAAAATTAGATTTATTCTTAATTTATTCCTATAAAACTTATTTTATGAATTTAAAAATATTTTATTAAATATGTAACATATAAATTTTATTAATATATCTCACTAATAGTGATTAATTTTATTTATTACGATAAAAAACATCCTGGTCATAAAAATAGTTTTTCATAAAAACACATCCTTTATATTCAATCTGTCTTTATTTTCATTTTTAGTTAATTTGTAACCAATTAATTCATTTTATAAACATTTTTAAATTAAAATTTCATAATTTAGTTAATCTCATTCATTCCTATCATTCCAATTTCTAGGTGATAACTATCATAATAAAATTAATAGTATATTATTGTCGGGTAGGACTCAGGCTTGTTTGTAACATAAGTCATCAAAGGAAATCAATTTTATGTGCAATGAAACATAAAATTCATGTTGAATGAGATGAAATCTAAACTATGTATTGTTTTCAACACTATCGTTAAATAATTTAAATTAATTTAAAATAATATATTTCATAAAATTTCAAGATATTACAGTACCCATCCTAAAATAATAAATCTAGTAAAATAAATATAATTATATATTATTATGATTATTGGAAAACCATTTTAAACCTATTTTATATCTTATGGAAAGAAAATGCATCACTCGTTCATGCATACAACTTACCATCTCCACATGGTAGTGTAATATATTTTTCATTACCATTTTAATTTGATGGTTTAAAAGATGGAACTAATGATAATATATTATATTTATGAAATAATTATGGTTCTAAAAATATAATATATAATTTACCTTATTATCTTTACACCCATTATAAAATGATAACATCACTCGTATAGGCATGTGGACCACCACCTATACGTAGTAATGTGATTATTTTTTTCATTTACTCTTTATATGGATGGTAGTTAGGATAGATTTAATGAATATATATGATATATATGATATAATAATGAATTTGTAAAGGTCAAATATAATTTACCTTTCTTCCATTCCATATGTAGAAAAGTGAAAACAACATTCATGCGTATGTATGGCCTATGGTCTCTATGAACAATGTAATTCCATTTTCTATCGCCAACTTTCAAGAATAATTCAAAAAAATTATCTAATGAATAAATATGATATTTATAACATCAATATAATTCTATATATGATGAAATAATTGCCTATTTATAAGAATCTGAACATCCACAATGAATCATATATGAGGAAAATAACCAGTTAACACTCTAAACTATGATAATAATGAATGATTGTTGAAGAATAGGTAATAATATGATATAAGTGGAAAATATATGATATTATAAATTTTAATATGGGTTTGGTATATTTTAATAACAATTTTAAAACCGTTATACATGAGGTTAAATCATGTTCAATAAAGCGGATGTGTGCGGTTAGGGATTTCATCTCAATTTTGCTTCATCAAGGAACATTATAATGTTGTATAATTAATTTATCTTATATGGTGTATATAATTCCCTTTTACATGTTATATCATGTATAATTCATAGTTTATAGTAATTTAAGTTACAATTAATGTTACTTCATCCAAGGGGTTTTGATTAGGATGTTACCAAAGCGGTAAGGGGTTTTTAAAATCAATTTCAATTTATTGGGTTATAATTATACTTAATTAATTATGTTGTGCCATTATTATGTGTGAAATGATATCTAATTGTATTATGTTATATTTCCACTTGTTTTTTGTGGATCTAATTTTTTTACACATAATCACTTCATTGAAAAATTCTCATTTCAATGATATGTTCTTTGTAAGGGATTTCATAACTCAATTTATTTTCATTGGGCTATATTCCCTCTTCATTTTCCCTGATGTGATAAGATTATGTGTGTAATTACCTTTGATTATTTTATGTTTTATTTCCAATTATTTTATGTGGATTTTTATTTTATACACATAATCACTTCATTGATTAATTTTCACTTCAACGTTATGATCATTATAAGGGTTTTCTTAACTCAATTTCCATTCATTAGGTTATAATTCTACATCATTGACTATGTTATTCCATGATTATGTGAGAAATGACATAAGATTGTATTATATTATATTTAAACCTATTTTGTTTGGATATACATTTTTCATACATAATCACTTCAATGATCTATTCCCACTTCAATTATTTGATCTTTGTACGGGTTTATTTAAAAATATCATCATTATTTGGGGTTGTTTATGTTTAAGTATACATTGGGATAATTATATGATATTTCTATATTAAAACCAATCTATTTTTTTCTCTTATATTTATTTCTAAAAAATGTATGTTTTCCTTTCTTTTTTCTCTTTTAATTACTCAAGAGACCGAAAGATTATTTTTAAAGAAAACCAACTTTTTTATTCAGTCGTGAATATTTTTTTATATGTTCAAATTTTAATTAAATTACTTTTCTATAATTATTTTAATATTATAATATGATTTTTTAATTTCATATTTATCCTTATTTTTTTATAAAAATATTTTAAAGGAATCTTATAGTCATTTTCTGAATGAATTACTTTTTAACTTTTTACTAAAAATTTGAAAGTATTTTTTGTTTTAATGTACTCAAAATGTACGAAAATTCTTGTCTTTATGACCACTAAATGATTTTAAGCTTATATAAAAATTTTACATGTCTTTTCAAAGAAAATTTGTTTCCTTATACTCTAGGAATTTTTAGTTTTAAAATTAATTTTAAAGTGAGAAGGGTATTTCCCTCAAGAATTATTTTAATTATATTTTTATTATAGTTATATTAATCAATGAAAAAAACAATTTATTTTAATTATATTACACTAGGGATATGTTGTAATTATACTATACTTATTATTTCTATGGATGGTTTATTATCTATTTAACTGGGGAAAGTATTAATATTCTGTATCTTAGTTTTTCTTATATGAACAATTTTTATTATTATTAAGGCATTTTGATCAAGTTGTATTGATTTTTCATATGATAAATTCATTTTACTTATTAAGTTATGGGTGGGGAGAATAATTACATAACCCATTGATGCATTGGAAGGTCTAATGAGAAAAACTATTTTGGGTATTTGGAATACACTTTACCTATTTATGTATGTTTTCTTGGAATAAGGACTTGACAATAAGAATATGATGTATGAAATTATTAATTTCATCATCATGAAATTAGTTATTTATTTCCATGTGATTATTTGAATAGTTATGATATCCATGGATAAGTTTCAATATCATGTGATTATTTACATGATATTATTTGATCATAATTTATTTCTGGCATGTGATTCTTCATGCTCAAGTTATTGATTAAATGGTTTGTGTTTTCAATTATTTACCTTGATATATTTATTATTTATTCTTTACTCGTGATATATTACACTATATATAACCCTTAATTATCATTTAATCTCACCCATTTCTTATGTTTTACCATTTACTAGGATCCCATGATGTTTACTATGATTTATATACATGTATATGCTTAAGGGAATAATAATATTCTAAAAGAAAATATTGTGTTTTATTTTATGTTTTCAAATATAATGTTAGATTCAAGTATGCATCTAGTTTACCAAGACAACTAGACTATTTAGTTATTTGGGATGTTATTTATTTTATCTAGTTCCAATGTAATAAAGTAACCACAAAATTCATGCTATTAAGGTTGAGAAATTTATAGAAATTGAACTATAGTTCAAAGTGCGCGAACAACCTCCATCAGGGTGCTTTTAATTATTAAGGAATGTCTATCTTATGTTTTTGGTCAAAATAACCGAGATTTTATTAAGGGTTGATCACCTTCATGATACTTATTTCAAGTAACATGCAAAGTGTTGAGGAAATCCATATTTGGGATTTTAGGATCGGGGAATCCATTCAATAGATCAAGGAGCTACGAGTTAATGTAGTTGTCATGTTATGCCTAACTAAATACCATAAAGTAGATTGTCAGACCTCCATATTGGTTATGATAGGGGGAATATGGATCCTTTCTATAATAGTATCCATGTGACTATATATTTTGAAACTAATAGTAAGTGATATAAAGTTTTTATAGAATCGTGGGATATTAATAAATTTAATTTATTATCAAATTTTGTGATCCAAATAAAGTAAAAAAATTATTATCTTTCTTAATGTATAAATAAAAACCCACATGACTTCAACTATATCACTATTATCACCATTTAATAAGGGAAACCTTCTCACAAAATCAAATTTCTAGGAATAGTATAGGCTCTTATGCATTATACTACGCCATGAACAAAAATTAATTACGCTAGAAAACCCCCTTCTAAAAAGACCTGATAAAAAGTCCAATGAGGAAGAGTTTTCTATCTATATGAAACATTTAGATGATTCTATATATCACTATGATAAAAATTCCATTTAGTGATGGGTTTTTTGGTATTTATTAGCATTTTTCCAAACCCGCTGTGAAATGTTTCAATGGTGGTTTTTTATTTTTATTTTTTATTTTTTTTTATTTTCTAAAAATTTATCATTTAAGATGAATTAATTAACAATTATTATATATGATATATTATTTATAATTTATTTATAATTTAATTATTTAATTAGTTACCAATTTAATTCTTTAATTATTATATATTTATTATAACCTGTATAAATAAAGAACATATATATAAAAACTAGGATTTAAACCACTTAACTATTGGTTATTATATAAATCCTTCATGTCTATGACAATCTATTCATGTTGTGACTAAACAACCATTAATATATATACATATACTGAAAAATATATGTAAAAACATATTCATACATATATTTATTTATTATTTATTATTTATTATGTATTATGTATTATTATTATTATTATTACTATTATTTATGATTTATTATTATTTTAAAGAGAGAAAGGTGAGGCCTTTCCCAGGTGGAAAAAACTCTTTTATTAAAAACAAAGAAAAGTTACAAGAGTTTAAAGTAGACAATTTTGCAACGATCCCTATAAAATAGAGAATAAAGATCATATGGTATCTCATTAGACCAAATGATATCACAATAGTTGAAACCATTGTTAGCTAGGAGACCTTTCAAAATATTGGCCTCCCTATAGGCAAGAGTGACAATGAAGTCAATAGATGATGGTAGATCTAAGAATTTGATCCATCACGTTATCAGCTTCTAAGAGTGGTGACTAAGGCCATTCATGATGTATTGAATAATGTAAGTGGAGTAAAAATATATCCAAATGTTATTCTACCTCCACTAATTTGAATGATCAATCATGTTAATAATGATAATCATCTCATCTTTAAGCGAGGAAGCAATTCTTCAAGGTTCGTAGAGGCATCTTGTGAAATCTCCATGATGATATTTAAAGATAGATCCATATCCCAATGGCCCAAAATTTTCTCTTTGATAATAATACATGTTTATTTTAATCCATAATATAAAAGGATACTAACATAATAATTCACATGTTCCATAAGTAGGTTATAAATTAACCTTAATTCCAATTCATTTGAGAATGGAGAAGTCATGGATTAAGCTGTGGAAACGAACCCTTTAGAGGGGACATGAATCTTTAACAATAACTAACATTTGTGAAAATGTATCTTGGGGAATAAAAGAATCATGGTCACAGATACATTTATTTTGTTCTTTCTAGATAATTAGAATTATTTTTTCAGTAGTCACCTGAAGTAAATTAATAAGATGAGAGGGGAGAGGGAGATCTGAGAATTCTTTTAGAGGCTCCTTTATAGAAGCATCCTGGGGCATCTAAATCTCAAATATTTAAAAGTGGGATTTCTACATAGCCTATATAGTGTGAAAAATTAATAATAGGTTATCAATATATTCTTTGTGTTGGTGACATCGAACACAAATGTAATATAAGGGGATTCTATAGGTTATGAGATATTAATTACTTGAAAGTCTTCCGTACACCAGCCTATAGAAAAGCAGTAGTTGGGATGGCTAGATCTAATTTTTATTCATACAAATGTTCCATATATCCCCCCCAAATTATACCCTATAGTGTTTCAGTAGAATATATTGGAAGTAAGAACCCCATTCTTGGAAGGTTCTCAGACAATGAGGTCATATCAAGAGATAAAGCAGTAGTTTCTCACCCTGGACTTAATCGCATTAGGCATGTCATCAAGGGGTATTTCTATTTGATATATAAGTAAGGAATTTAGATCCATGTATAGTATTATATTCTAAAGTATTTCCTGTAGTGGGACACATTTCTAGTTGTTAGACCAAAATTTTAGGGATGAATCTATGAAAACCAACCATCTTGATTGAGAAACAAAACTAAAAAAAGAGACCTTGATGGAAGGAAACATAGAAGAGTCTAGGTAATTATAGTTTTTATAATTTATTTTACTCAAAAATTTATTTTAGATAAATCCAAGGGCCTCCTAATTTTCATTAATGAGTATCTACATAAATTGAGCTTGAAAATATCGATTATAAATCCAAATATTTTTGATTCTTAAGACCACGACATCATAGGGGATTGTATATTTTTTCCATGTGATAATGGTCAAACTCATTTAAAGAATACTTATAAAATAGATGAATTTTTATAGGAACATTGATATAATTGATTAGGGTAGTAGGCCATTCATATACCATGAAAGATCAATTTTTTTTGTAAATGATGATAGATTTCACCAAGAAGATTCTGATATCCATGGATAAATATTTTACTTTCTAGGATACATGTTTTCTTCTAATTTGACTAAAAATTCTTATAAATTTTGAGGGTATGGGTATCTTATATGACATAGGTACACCTAGATAGATAAAGAGAAATACTTATCTAATTCCCAGCTCACTGATGATGTCAATTTTATTGGAATCCAAGATGTTCTTTCCAAAAAGGATTTATTCTAACTAATCTATTGACCTAAAAGATTTTCATAATGAAATAGGGATTTCTTAAGGACCCTAATGTTTTTATTTTCCCCTTGGGTGAAGAAGATGATATCATCAACATATAGAATATGGGATGGAGATGAGATCCCCTTGTCTATTCTTCTAGTCTTTATCTTTCCATTATCAACCATGTTAGAAAGAATACTACTAAGATTGTCCTCATTAATAGAGAATATAATTGAAGATAAAGGTAAACCTTTCATGAAACATCTTGATCATGTAAAATACCATTCAAGGAAGTCATTAATAAGTATAAAGACTTGATAAGAACTTAAGAAAATTATCACACAATTACTGAATGTACCTTCAAAACCAAATATGGTTAAAACTTTGAAAATAAATTTCCAATTAATCATGTCAAAGGTATTTCTCATATCTAGTTTCAAATCAACATTGCCTCTTATGGTGGTCATCTCAAGAAGGTTAACACAATCACAGGTTACAATGAGACCATCCTAAATGGTCCTTCCTTTTATGAATCTAAACTAATTTAGGGATACAATCTTATTGGAGACATATGATAACCTATTGGACAAAATTTTACCAATAATTTTGTATAGGTGTTGATAAGATAAACCATCCTAAAGAGTTCAATTTCATTAGAATTATTAACTTTTTAGATAAAGGAAAGAAATAAGGCATTAACCCCAAGGGGAATTGGTCCACCTTTAATGAATTGAAGGAAAATCCTACAAATAGAAGATTGGATAACTTCCTAGTATGTTTGGAAGAAGAAGTTGGTGAAGTCATCCAAGCGAAGAGAATGTTCAGAATTGATACCAAATATATCCTACATAATCTCTAGACCCAAGGGAACTAAAGTGAGCCTAAAGTTATCCTAATGGATAAAAATAGTGGTAATGATTCCATCTATCATTTCAGAGTTGGTAGGGGGGAATTAAAGATTTTATTCTAGTAGGAAACCACATGATTTGAGAGGACCTTTCCATTGTCCATAATCTGGTCACTATCTTTGAATAAGGAAAAATGTTTGGAGACCTTCCTTTCTCTTTAAAGGTAATTAAAGAACTTAAATTCCTCATCACCATATTTAGTCCACTTGTCATTGAAATATTCCCTTTGAATACCATATTTAAGATTTAAGAGGTTTTTAAGTTTGAAGGAAACCTCAACTTCATTCTCAATACCACTCATGAAGTCATTACAAGTACTATCTTCTTGAATTGGTTTATGGGAGGTTTCAAGAGAGGAACAATATTTGTAAAGTGGGCTAAAAAAATCCTTTCTCCATGTTTTTAATTACATCCCCTATGTAATTAAGCTTAAGGATGAAGGCAAAGACATCGTTTTTGTAGTCAACCAAGCACTAGACATAATGGACAAACCTACTAGTAAATAAGTAAATAATAACTAACAATAACAATGATGATTAATAGACAATAAGTAATAAATAAATAATAAATAATAAATAATTATTTAAAAATTTAAAATAAATAAATGATAAATAAATCAATAATAAATAAATAAATAATAAATAATAAAAAATTATTTGATTAATAATAATTAAATAAATAATAATAATTAATTAATAAAAAATAAATCAATAATCTATAAATAATAACTAATAAATAAGAAATAATAAATACCAAAATACCAAAATACCAAAATAATAAATAAATATTTAATATTTAATATCAAATATTACATACTAAATAGTAAATAATAAATAATAATAAATAATAATAAATAATAAATAATAAATAAATAATAAATAATAAATAATAAATAATAAATAATAAATAATAAATAATAAATAATAAATAATAAATAATAAATAATAAATAATAAATAATAAATAATAAATAATAAATAATAAATAATAAATAATAAATAATAAATAATAAATAATAAATAATAAATAATAAATAATAAATAATAAATAATAAATAATAAATAATAAATAATAAATAATAAATAATAAATAATAAACAATAAATATATATATAAATATAAATATATATAAATATTCATAAATATAAAAGAATAGATATAAATATCTATAAATATATAATTATAGATAAATATATCTAAATAAAAATAAATATACAAAAATATATATACACACACACACACACACATATATATAATATAAAATAAATAATAAATCACTAAAATAGGGATGAACACTACCGTTATAACACAACAATATTGATAGGAATGAAAACTTATGGAATATAATCATAGACCACCCAACAAGCATGAGAAGATTGTCTATAATGAAGTGGAAATTCTATAGAATGTTCAACGATTAGGGTATCCCAAATAAAAATTGAGTTTCACAGTTTTATGGGCCTTTATTAATTGATAAAAAATAGAGACCTAGGTTCCTTTGGGTCCAGAAAATGTAGAGCTCATTGTAAGCTTAGATTTATAGGTCACAAAGCCCAAACAGACACCAAATCAAAAGTAATAGCTATTTGAATTTTATGTTTTATTTTCAACATCTCTTAGAATAGTAATACAATTATTATTATTAATTATTACTAAATTACTATCTATTTTATATGTATATAACTTTGTAATCATCAATTTGATATGCCATGGAGCATAAAAAGGCATCTGAATCAAAAGTTATAGTCATTTGATTATGAAGTTCGGTTGTCAAATTCTCTAAGTACTATATCAATTTAGTGGTTCTTTATGAAAAACCACTATGAAATAGTGGTGGTATATCAAAAAACCCCCACTAAAAAAAGAAAATTAAAATAATTTAGCGATGGTTTTGAAAACTACTACTAAATACTTTTTTCCTTGTAGTGGATGTCCATTGTTTCATACAGGGGTCCATGAATAGTGAGCTATTAAAGCACACGAGGATATGGATTCATATAGCATTATATCTCACCATCACTGTCTTCATCATCATAATGTGATACAAGAGATATATGAGATCTCCAATGCACTGTTCACATGAGATCTTAGAGACTCAGAACCATCTGGGCTTCATGTAGTCAAGATGGTTGCCTATATTGAGTGCTTAAACGTATTGAGATTTATGATCCCTGATAAGAAACCCACATATATCATTCATCCTCACTTCCTAAGAGTTTCTCAATTTTTATTATAAATTATAATATGAGAAATAATAAGAATACTCTTTTAGAACTCCTTAATCATATTTGTAAATCTGATAAATCCATAGGGTGTGAAAAGCCTATAGACTTTATAGTGAATTAGAAAATAATGAACAAGGAAAAGGGAGCCAAGCCATATTCCAAGTCTAAGGATCCTGAGCACCATCCTTCCAAGAAATGGAAGATCTAAATATATTAAAATAAAAATTACATAGTATGATTTGCATATGGAAATCTAGGAAAATGGAAGAAGAACTGCACCCAGTTAAAGAAGAAAAATGAATATTCTAGTATGCTTGTTATTGAGTACAATATTTCTATTTATAAACATTGGGAATTAGATAAAACTTGTTCTTCTCACATCTATATTAAAATGTAGGAAATAAGTATATTTCAAATTATTTATATAGGAGAGGTGGATTTTAAAGATACTAATAGTGCAATGTTGGCTAATCTAGCCTTTGGAGACCACCACCTTCCATTTTTAACTGGGATGGTCATTGTTTTAAAAGATTTTTATTATGTTCCAACTATGACTAAGAATATAATTTCTATATCCTTCCTAGATATAGATTGTTTTATTTTCTTGTTTAGAAATAAAATATTCTTATTTTATAAATAAAACATATGTTTTAGTGTGTAACATTTAAATGACATTATTTATGTATTAAATTTTGAAAACCAATCATTATAAATCGATAAAAAATCACGTTCACATGAATAATTTCACTTTCAATTATGGCATCACCATATTTTTCATGTAAAGGAGATTTTTTTTATAATTCTCTATCAATATGACCACTTAGACTCTTTTGAGATAAAAATACCTAACAAATGTCATGTTTTTTTATAAATGGAAAATGACCAAGCTACCATTTAGTGTACAAGGTGGGAATGATGAAGATATTATATAATTATGACACATTGATGTGTGTAAAACTTTTCCATTAGAATCTAGATGTGGGTATTATTACTTAATTAATTTTACTGGATACTTAAGTAGATATGGATATGTCTAGTTGATGAGTTATATGTTTGAATCCTGTGAGTGAAGTTTCCCAGTCAGGATTAAAGCATCACTAAGAGGGGGTGAATCAGTGATATCTTTTTCTTTTATGTTTTCTTACTTATGAAACAACCTTTGTTTCCTGTTAGAAATTTCTTTCCCTATTGAACATAATTCAAAAACACATCCACATGAACACAAAAATTTATAAGGTTCACTACTCAACAAGAGTGGCTACATCCTTGGTATGGTTTGGAAACAATCCAATACCAAACAATCCACAAGAAAATAATCATTTTATGTGGAATATAGTGAGTAGGATATTCCCTTACACTCATATAGAACTATTAAAACAATCCAATAGTGTGTGTGCTAATTCTAGAACAAAATTATGCAATATAATGTTACGGTGCTTCTTATTCAACTTTCAAAAATATGATATTTCAAAAAAAAAAATTCACTTTCTTACATAGAATCTTATAATAACTTCCTAAAATTTGTAATGATATGAAATCCGATACCCTAGTCTGATTTACAAGTTTTCATAGAACTAATTTTATGCTCTTTGAAATCTCTGTTCACTTAAATCAGATATCCAAAACTAATGTTTGTGAATCTCCCTCAAGAAGCTCACAACCTTCACAAAGCAAACTTCATTTGTGGTACAAACAGCCTTCACAATGCTCACTGAGTCAATGTGAAATATCCCATCATCATTAATCACATATTACTTAGAATCATTGTCATTAGTAAATACTTTAGAATTATTT
The DNA here is from genome assembly GCA_963277665.1 of Viscum album. Lineage (NCBI taxonomy): Eukaryota > Viridiplantae > Streptophyta > Magnoliopsida > Santalales > Viscaceae > Viscum > Viscum album. Next base: position 476,060,192 of record OY728164.1, on the reverse strand, counting down.
TCATTATTCTCAATCTCACATAGAAATCTTGATTCATGGAGCTCCTCTACCTCCACAAAATTAGAGAAATTCCAAATTTTCCCTATTATGTCCATCTCTAATGAAGTGGGGGTCACCTCATATTTATAGTCTCACCCATTAAAGATGCTTTAATACCTCCAGTGCATTTTTCAGATTACTCAAAAATATCTTTGTGACACTCCTCCATTCACGATGCTCCTTTGATACTTGTCATTGTCACGAAGATCACTATTAAACCATCACGTGCTCATGATGCTCCACTTCTCATAATCACAGAGATTACTGTCACCATTCACGATGATCCAAATATTCTCAAATATCATCCTAGACTTAAAAAAACCTATTCTTGTACCATTTTTATGAAGATTCATTCCTAGAAAAAAACCTTTCACGATGCTAGCCTCTTACCTCGTATTTTTGACCCCAAAAATTTGGAAAACACTGGGAAACGATACCACCTTAAAAATCTTTTTCAGCAACACCAATGATACTGATTAACAGTCATATGGATTTTTTTAAAAATAAATTGATACATCATTAAAGATTCATCCATATTCTTATCAAAATTAAATTCATTCCAAAATCACTTGATTGATTTCATCACAAACCCCATCTGTCGTGATATTTAAACTTTTATTATTCACCTTTAACATTGTCAGAATTACCAAGGAAAGTATTGTAACTTCCCTATCTTTTAGAAACATCTTTACTTCCAAATCAGATGAAATTTCTTAAGAATTATGAATCTTATTTCCTAAATATAATGGTCAGTATGATCTTCCACTTATATAAAGTGAGGTGATTTATTTTATTCTCAAACTTCCTTGACAACAAAAGACAATACCTCAAAATGACACTCTTCCTTATCAACTTGGTCCTAACAATCTCTGACTTTGGATTTTGTTTTCAACCAAGATTCAGAAATCACTAAAATTTTTAACCTTAAGAAATGGATTACTCATAAAAAATTATAAGCCTACGTGAGCTAAATCTTTATAAAAAACAAGAATTATTGAAAGTAAAAACCATGATGTCCAAAATAAGTGACTCATTTCTTCCTCAGATTTATCCACAACCTTATTCTTAAAAATTCTTTCTCATATTTCATTACTTATTTAACTTTCTTAGAATACATTTTTTTTATTACAACCACTCCAAAAAACTATTAGAATAGTTCACACACTTACATGCTGGATTCAAAGCTTACCCACAACTCCCCCTTTACGCATGCTTCCATAAGGATAGATTTATAAAATAGTTCTCCCCCTTGAAAATACTATCCAAAGGTAAGATGAGAGAGGGGATAGAAACACATATATTAACCTTGATGATACATAGGTTGGATTCCCATGTTCAACCTCAATTTATAAAATGGTTCCTTTGGTAACGGTTTTGTGAATATGTTAGTAACTTGTTCTGATGTAGGAATATACTTCATCTTCAATTCATTCTTCTCCATAATATCTTTAATGAATTGGTACTTCTATGTTAACATATTTTTAACAAGAATGTTGTACCATATTACTTTTAATATTTATTGCACTTTGATGATCACATAATAAGAGAAATGATAACTTTACTTCAACAAGTAAGTCTTCCAACTGAGTTTTCATCCATATAAGTTGGGAAAAAACTTGAGTGGTAGAAACATACTCAGATTCATCCATTATAAAAGTTACTAAATTATATTTCTTTTTATTAAAAATAACACAAATTTACCCTAAAAATAAAACTCTACCATATGTGGATACCCTATCATCAACATTTCATACCCAATCAACATCTAAATACCCAAAAATTCAATAATTTCCGAGATATCATACATGATTCAAATTTTTTTGTGCCTTTTATATATCTGAGAATTATTTTTCTAGAAATTAAATTTGATTCATTAGGACCACTCTGAAATCTTGAACATAACTTAATAACAATGTTAGGTCATGAGGTAGTTAAATATTACAAATTTCCAATCAGCTCTCAAAACTCTTTTTGATCAACTTATTTTTCTTCACCATCTTTAGATAACTTGGTTCCCACTAAAATTGGTGTGGAAACTAGTTTCGAATTTTTTATGCCAATATTTTTAAGAAGTTCCTTAGCATAATTTTCTTGATAAAGAAAAATGTGTTTCTTCTTTTTTAAAATTTTTAACCCAAGAAAGTATTTCATTTTTCCTAGAATGGACATATCAAACAACCTTTTCATCTCTTTATAAAATCCTTCAGAAGATATTTCATCATTTCTAGTAAAGATAATGTCATAAATATAAATAATTACAATGAGAGAAAACCCCTTACTTTCTTTGATATAAAGATTGATATAAACTATTACTTTATTAAAACCCATCTTCATTAAGAAAGTATCCAATTTGGAGTATCATGACCTCATAGCTTGTTTTATCCCACAAAAGTCTTTCTTCAACCTGTACACATGAATTTCATATTTCCCAACAAAAAATCCACATGGTTGTTCAATGTAAAATTCCTCATCAAGATCCCCATTCATAAATGGGAACTTTACATCCATTTGATTTTTTTAACTTCATTGTTCATAAATAGTAAGAAATATTCTGATTGTTTCTAACCTTTCCACCGAAGAAAAAGTCACATCAAAATAGACACCTTCAATTTGTGATTAACCTTTGCAAACTAATCTTTTCCTTGTTCCTTATAACTTAGCCTTCTTCATTCATCTTGTTTTGAAAACCCATTTAGTACCAATAAAAGTTTTTTTATCTCGCTTGGGTATAAGTTCCCAAGTATAATTCTTTTATATCTGATCAAGTTCTTCATTCATAGTCTGAACCCATTCTAGATGCTAAAAATCTTCATTCAAATCATTCATCTTGACTTTTGAATAAAAATAAGTTTGTGTAACATCTTTTGAAATTATTCTTGTTTTACCCTTTTGATGTTGATCACTAATAATGTTCAGAGCCCCCAATTGCTTCCTCATCCTAGGATGAATTATTTGATTTTCCTCCTCATCAATTGAGATAGCTGAGTCTGATTATTCTTCTTGAGTAGGATTATCATTATTAGAAGCATTATCAAAATTTTTAACAAAACTTTCCTTATCTTACCCAACTTCCACATCAGTATAAGTCTAATTTTCCTCCTCATTCTTTTCAACGAATTTCACATCAGCATAATAAAAAATTATTCATTTATATTTTTTGAAACATATATATACTCTTCCTTATGGATCATATCCAAGAAAAATTCCATCTTCACCTCTATGATCAAACTTTACAAGGTTTCCACCTTTCATCTTTATAATGTATGGACTCCCAAAAACTCTTAAGTGTTTCAAACTTGGAGTTTTTTCATAAAAAATTTCATATGGAGTCATATCTAAACTTGGTCTATAGAAACATTAGTTTTGAATATACAAATAAATACTCATGTCTTTCCTCCAATAGTAATGAGAAAGACCGTGTTTAAGTAACATAGTTCTCCCCATTTTCACCAGACTTCTATTCTTTATTTCAGCAACCTCATTTTTTTGAGGTGTGTATGGTGAACTAAACTCATTCCAAATTCCAAGATTCTAAATATAATTTTAAAATTATTAATTATTATAATCACTACCATTATTAGTTCTTAACTTCTTTACTAAATACTCACATTCCTTCCCTCCTTTACTCCTAAAACTCTAATTTTTTTAGAGCATCTGACTTATCTTTTATATACATAACACAATTAATGCGAGTAATTTAATCAATTAAATTGATGAATTAATTATCTACACTTATTTATTGTTTAATCATTGGCCCAAAAATATCATAATGAATAAGTTCTTGGGGTCGTTTTGAATAAATTTCAAATTTTTTATGCACAAAATCTGTAATCTGTAATTTTTTAAAAAATTTGCTACAAAAATATATTATTATTGACATATCAAGAATATCTCAGACAATGTATTGCTTTGTTAACTTAATCATGTTTTCCTAGAACATGTTTCCCTTCCTTTTATGACACAATTTATTTTCTTCCACCATACCTAAGTAACAAGAGTTTTCTTTTCACCATCTTGGAACAAATTTCCCTTTGTACATTGGATGCTTGTAACTATCTTTCCATATTATTCAATTTTCACAAAAAACCCATATTTTCTAAAGATAAATTTTTTAACCTCATCACAAATTTATGTAACACTCAGTAGGTTGTGTTTTAGCCCATCAACATATAAAGTTTTCTTAGTTTTCATCTCTTCTTTCCCAATGATGTCTGATCCAACACCTTTGATTCTTAGAGATTCATCATTGCCAAACTGTTCATTCTATGAAGTCTTTCACATTCTTCAAAAAATTTAAGTCTCCTGTCACATGAGATTAAAATCCACTATCATGAATCCAAGGTCTTTCTCCTTTTATAGATTTCAATGCAGTTTCAATAATGAGATATTTTTCTTTTTTCCTTTTCGTTATTCACCTCCATCTTATGAGAATTATTAAGAAAATTTTGTTATGCTGGTAACAAAACAAGACAACCCTTAGCAAGATGTCTAGGTTGTTCACATATTTCACTAATAGTTTCTAGTGGTTGGACCCTATTCTCAAATTTCACACCAACCTTCTCATATTTCTTCTAGACTTCCTTCTTAGAATTTTTCTTTTGAAAGTATTGACTCCTCCAAAATCCTTACCTTCCATAACATGTGGAATAGTTTTAATATTTTTGGTTTAACCAATATATATTTTTTGCATGTCTGAATCCACCACAATACCAGAAATATCCATAAAAAGAGTATTTTAATTTGAAAATTTCAGATCAACCATTGTTGTGAGCATGTTTCTCAGCAATCTTCTTAGTAGAACTTTGTTTACCAAAAAAGTTTCTTTTTTCAAACAAAACTTTCTTCTGCAAATCTGATTTATTTCAAAACTTATCATAGCTAAAAGTAATTGAAAATTTTCTTGACTCGGGATTTTTAGAAACTTCTGATTTTTCAACATTGTTAACTTTTCCCACATACATAACTTTCCCATATTTCTTATTATCAGAAACAATTATAGATTTCTTCTTAACCTTTGAAGGTAAATTTTTTTATCCTTCTTAGGGTCATCCTTACTAGAATTTTCCACAACTTCTCAGATAGAGTTTTTGAAACTTTTACCTCTCTATTTAGCTTTAAATTTTTTTTGTTGGACAAGTTCTATATATTCTTATTTTTTTCTTTATATTAACTTCTAGATGTTCATTATGATTATTTTCTTTCTCAATAGAGTTATTTAAATCATAAATTTCTTTTATCAACTTTAATTTCTCATTAGGAAAACCTTCTTGATTATTTAATGAGGAATTTTCATTTATCAACTTTCAATTTTCCTTCTCAAGACTTCTAATCTTTCTCAGGCATTCTTTAAACTCTTATTTTAGATGATATTCAAGTTGAGTTTCTTCTTATTTAGAACTAATGCTCCCAAAATCTTCATTATTAACTATTATAATAAAAGTATTCTCTCTATATTTCTCAGCAAACTATTTTTCTGATTCAAATTCAATATCTTCTTCTTATTCATCTTTAGAAAAAAATATTCTTCTTTTATATTTGAAGAACTTTTTATCCCTCACTATGTAAAAATATTTATCTTTATCACCATATTTATTCCATGCCTTTCTTGGCCTTATTTTTTCTTAATCATTATCTTCTTATTTCTTTCTTTGAGGAAAATTAGCCACAAAATTCCCAACAGATCCACATTCAAAATATTTCAAGGTAATATTCCCTTTATATTTACCCCTACCTCTTCTCACATTTTTAGAAAATAGGTATAAAATTTCATCAATAAATTAACATAACTTATTTTTAGAGTCAGAGTCAGCAAAATCATATTCATCAAGACACTTCTTTGACTTTTATTTCTTGGTGAATTTGAAAGACATTTATCTACCAACTTTTGTATTTATATTCATAATATTATCCCTTATCATTTCATAAGTGATGAGATTACTATTAAAATCATCTAGAGATAATGTTTTAGGGTCTCTGTCTTTTAATGAATAAAATTTAGCATAAAAAATTTTCAGGAATAATTCTTAAGATCTTTTCAACAACTGTAGAATCCTCCAACATTTCACCAAGACATACAATAGTTCTAACAATGTCATTTACCATGGTAAAGAAGTACCCAACATATTCATATTCACCCATTTTCAAATCATCATACTTCAGCCTCCAGATTTTTATTTTTTCCTTATTCACTTTTGTATTTCCTTAATATATGTTTTTCAGATTATCCTAGATACCTTTAGCTATGGAAACACATTTCAATATTAAAAATTCACTTTTAGAAAGTGATGATTGCAATTAATTTTTATCTCTTCCATCATTCTCAATATTCTTCTTATCTACAGGTGTAAGAGGATCCTTATAATCAATAAGAGGAAATCCATCTATGGTAGCTTCAAAAACTTCATACCCAAGAGACATAAGATAAGGCATCATTATGTATTTCTAGAAATGATAATTATTTCCATCAAATATTAGAATCCCCTTACTGTTCACACAATTCAGATTCTCCACCACAACTTCTCTTCAAAACTTCCACAAATAATAAGATAAGGGAACCTTCTCTTGACACCAATTGAAGTTTCTTAGTCAAGATTCAAGTATCACTAAGAGGGGGAGGGGGTGAATTAGTTATATATTTTTCTTTTTTTTATTTACTTATGAAACAACATTTGCCTCCTATTATAGATTTCTTTCCTTGCTGAACATAATTCAAACACACATCCATAGGAACATAATAATTTAAAAGGTTCACTACTCAACAAGATTAGCTACGTCCTTGGTATGGTTTAAAAATAATCCAATACCACACAACCCCCTAGAAAACAAATCATTTGGTGTGGAATATAGTGATTAGGATATTCCCTTACAATCATGTAGAACTATTAAAACAATCCAATAGTGCATGTTCTTCTTCTAGAACAAAATGATGTAATATAATGTTACAATTCTTATGTTTTAACTTTTACAAATCTGATATTTCAAAAATATTCTTCACTTTATTACCCATAATCTTGTAAAAACTTCCTGAACTTATTAATGATACTCATTTCGATACCCCAGTATGATTTACAAGTTTTCATAGACCAGATTTGATGATCTTTGAAAGCTCTGTTCACTTAAATCAGATATAAAAAACTGATGTTCATGAATCTCTGTCACAAAGCTCACAACCTTCATGAAGAAAACTGGATTCACGGTACAAATGGCCTTCGTAATTCTCACTGAATCAACATGATATATCCCATAATCATGATGCACCTATTAATTTGAAGCATTATCATCAGTCAATACTTTAGAAGTCTTTTCATGATTCTCATGGTTGCATATAATTCTAGCTTCATAGAGCTCCTATAACTCCATGAAATCAGAGAAATTCCAAATTTTCTTTATTATGTATGTCTCTAATGAAGTGGGGGTTGCCTCATATTAATAGGATTTCCTATTCATGATGCTCCACCACCTCCAAAACATTTTTTGGATACCACAAAAAATATCTTTGTAGCACTCCTCAATTTGCGATGCTCCTTTGATATTTGTTGCTGTCATGGAGATCACCATCAAACCATCATGTGATCATGATGCTCCACTTCTTCTAATTATGAAGATTATCATCACCATTTGTGATGATCCACATCTTCACGAATCTCATACAAACCTTCTTGAAACCCATGCCTTTACCATTTTTATAAATATTCATTCTTAGAAAAAAAAACTTTCACGATGCTAGCCTCTTCCTCCAGATATTTAACCCCCAAAATTTGGAAAACATTGGGAAATAATGCCACCATAAAAATCTACTTTAGAAACACCGACCATACCGATTTGTGATCATCTGGCTATGTTAAAACAAAATTAATACATCGTTAAATATTTATCCATATTATTACCGAAATTCACTTCATTCCAATATCACTTGATTGATTTCATCACAAACCCCATCTATCATGATATTTAAACTTTGATCAATCACCTTTATCATCATCATAATTACCAAATAAAGTATTATAACATCATTGTCTTATAGAAAATTCTTTCCTTCACAATCAAATGAACTTTCTTAATAATTATGAATATGATTTTATGAATATAATTGTTAGTCAGATCATCCACTTATAAAAAGTTAGATGATTTCTTTTCTTCTCAAAATTTATTAAAAAAAAAAAATACCCAAAAATGATACTCTTCCTTATCAGCTTGGTATTAACAATGAGAAATTAAAATATTTCAAGAATGAAGTAGAGAATCAACATTATAATAAGATAAAATATATTCGATCAGATCAAGGTGGTGAGTATATTAACTAAGAATTCACCATCTTTCTATAGGAGTGTGAGATTCTATCATAACTCAATCCTCCCAATGCACTATAGTGAAGTGGTATCAATAAAATAAGGAACCATACTTTTTTTGATATAGGTTGATGATCATCCATTAAAATCTTCCATTTTCTTTTTGGATATATACATTATATACTATAACACACATTCTAAATTGAGTACCAATTAAGGTGGTAGACGAGATACCATATGGGGCAATGTATGGACGGAAATCCATATTGTCACATACTCTTGCATGGGGTTTCAAGGAATTTTTTAAGGCTTACTCTAGAAACAAATAACACCTTGAGGTAAGAAGTGGATCATTATAGGGAATCCCAAGGAAACAAAGGGACCCTATCTATACAACATTTCATATAAAAAGATGACTATCATAAGAAAATTTATTTTTATTGAGTGGGTGAACATCCTTAATAATATTAATGGGAAAAATATTGGATTTGATTAAATTGATGCACAAGATACCCACGAGTCAGTGTAGGAACAGATTCTATAAGTCCCCATGGAATATATTGTCCCCAAAACTCTAGTACTATATAGGATCACCAAAGAGGTTATAGAACTAGAAAGATACGGTTTTCTAGTCACCAAATATTGTGACTCATTATTGGTTGAAGGTAATGACTCCCTTTACCATAAGGAGGTAGTATAGATCTAATAAGATGTAAGATATAAAGAATACATGAATTATGATATGGATTCCATGTATCAAAACCAATCTTGGATTCTGGACGATCTTCTAGTTGTTGTAAATATCATTAATTGAAAATGGGTATTCAAGAGAAAACTAGACTTTTATTGTGTAATAAGTACATATAATTCATGGCTAGTAGATATAGGTTTGAAACAGTGTCAAGGAATTTAATATGAAGAATCATTTTCTCTAGTTTCCATGTTTAGATCCATGAGAATTATACTTTCTATAATATCTTTCCATGAAAATGATATTTTTATGATGGATGTTAATTTTTTTTCCATAATTATAATCTTCAAGAAGTTGTCTATATGAAACAACAAAAGGGGTTTTGACTCTAGGAAATGAAAAGAAGATATGAAAGTTATAAAGATCAATTTATGGATTAAAGAAAGCATCTTGGTAATGGAATATTTTTTTTGATAAATCCATAAGTGAATTTGGTTTTATAGAGAATTAATGTGAGCCATTAGTTTATAATTAGTTTAGTGGTAGTGTGGTAGTATTCATAATAGTTTATATTGATGACATGTTACTTATAGAAAATGATGTAATGGTATTACAGTCAGTTAAGTACCAGTTAAGAAAGTTCTTCTCTATAAAGGACTTAGGTGAAGTTGAATATATCCTTGGAATCAAGATCATACATGACACATCCAAAATGTAGCATCGATTATCTCAAATTACATATATCGGAAAGATACTAAAGTGATTTAGTGTAGAATAATATAAGAGGAGGATGGTTCTAGTGTCATATGGTATATATCTCTCCATGAAAAGGTGTCCTTAGAAACAACATGATAGGGAGGGAGGTAGGGAGGGAGAGAGAGACAAAGTGGAATTTCATATGAATCTATGATATAATCTATCATGGATTCCATGTTATGTACTAGGATTGTTGTTTACCACACTATAATCATGGTATCTAGATATCAAGTTGATCCATGATAACATCATTGTTCTATTATTAATGTTATCCTTATGTATCTTAATAATAGTAAGGATATTTTCCTAGTATATAGACGAGATTAGGAACTATTTATTAGAGGATATACTGATGCTAGTTTCTAAATAGATCAGAATGTTTTGAAGTCATTTTCAGGATATGTCTTCAGTCTTAATGGAGGAGCCATGATCTGGAAGAGTTCAAAATAGCCAGTTATTTCTGATTCTATGACATATTCTGATTATATAGAAACTTCTCATAAAAACAAAGAAGCAATTTTGATTTGGATCTTCATCCATGATCTTGATATGGTGCCTAGTAGTATATATCTTATTATATTGTATTATGATAATACCACAGTGGTGGATCCCGTAAAGGATCCAAGGTCATATTAATATATGAAGAACATACTATACAAATATCACCTCTTGAAGGATTTTTCTCAAATGTTTGAAGTATTTGTGTGAATTATTTTGGTGAATTAAAACATGGAATGAACATTGAATATAGATTTATCCTAGAATAAGCATGAATATCATTTAGAGTTTTAAGACTAAATGTTACTAGCAGTTGGATTTAGTGAAAGTGGGATTCTGTTGGAGTTGGTGTGCTAGAACCAACTTCTATATAATTTATTATTACTTTTATTCATGTATTTGGATACAAATATAAGTTTTTATCACAAAATGTTTGTTATTTAGTGTGACATACTATGTGATAATGTCTTAAGGGTACTTATCACACTGAAAGGTCAAAGTAGTCCACTATTATGATGAGAACCTAGAAGTACCACGAAAATATTCTTCAATATAAGTTATATACTAAAATGATATCATTTGAAATAACAAAAATGATATGGTATTTTAGGGGTGGAGACTCATAGGACATTGAAACACTTTATCATGGTGTACACCCTTGGTAATATTTAGTACAAGAGATTATGATAACATGGACCAAAAATAGGAAATCTAAATTTATATGTGTCGTTGGATATTCCCATATTAAGAAATGTGTAATGATACTTGGGAATTAATATTATTACTAATAAATTTCACAATTCAAACACTTTTATGTATTGATGAAAAGTGTGATGATATATGCTTATGGAGATATAAGGTATGTTTTGTATGTCACAATGTTGTGATAATGAATAATACAATAAAAGATTTTTCACATATGTTCATTAATGAAAGTTGATATTTAAGTCCCTTTGAGAGGAATGTAACAACATAATTAAGTCCATGACCATGGTGTTTTATCTGTGAGTTCATTTCTATAAAGTAAAAAAAAGAGACATCGGGCATATAATTTGATGATGTCAGTATGTAACCTAACTGATTGGAAATTTTGAGATAAAGTGATTATATTATTTAGTTTATGCTTGTAGGAGGATACATGTCATTGTGACACAAAATTCTTTCTATATGAGAGCCTTATCATGTTTGTATACACTAACCTTGGAATTTAGGAAGTGTAGCCTAATGCCACTATGGAATAGGATTATAGGGTCACACAATAAGTGTATTTAGTTCCTTAGTTAAAATCCATATGAATTTAACATGTTGGAAAATATTATTCCAACATGTGGTTTAATAATCATTCTTGTTATTTTAATCACAAATATTTAATCACCAGTTATTCGAGGGAATATATACATGTGAGTTGAATATTTAATAAATATTTTTTCACCATGTAATTATTTATTTAATTATGTAAATATACAATATTTATTTATTGTTCATTATTCACAAGGTAAAAAATGTTTATTTATTTAGTTATGTGAATAATTAATAAATACTTATTCACTAATTTAATGAATATAATATTTATATATTTATTGGTGAATAATTTAGTTATATTTATTAAATTAAATTAATAGTAATTATTTAAGGGCCAATAATATTGAAGAGGATTGGTGGATCGAATTTGATGGTCTGATGAGAAATGTCATATTAAATATTATTTGAATAAATATTAATTTATTTATTCAATAAAAGTAATATTTATTTTTATCCATGATTTTAGTGCATGTTAAGTAAATAATAATAATTCTATTATTATTTTGACATGGGGTTCATCAGGAATTAAGAAAATAATAAGGACCCTTGCAAAATTATTATTATCTAACCTTATAACTATTTAAACCTAGTTATGTAATTTCCCAAATTGCTAGCCACATTATTTTGTTGTGTAAAATGAATTCAAGATATGATTCTCTCAATACCTATAGAGATCCCCCAAGAAGGCTGTGAAGAACATAGATATTTTTGATTCCTTTATCAAAGATAATCCCTTCTGCCTTGAAGGATTAAACTATGATTAACATTTATCACTGAAATCAATAGAACCATCCACAAAACTACACAAAGGATTTTACGGTGATGATTAGAGGTTTGAGAAGCACATATGGATCACCACTATAGGTAATATACCCTTGATTACTTTGACAAAATGACAACATGAAAAGAAGTGTTTGTTTTATTATATTTGATGCATAAGGAATTCAAAAAAGTGTAATTATTTAATTAGATAAATTAATTATAAATTTTATGTGAAAATATCCTATATTCTTGGTTCTGGGTTCTGGTCAATTTATCTTCATATTAATTATTTTGGTCATGAAAATTATTAATCATGTACATTATGTATTATTCATGGATTATGACAAAATGATGAGTTTGTAATGGCCCTCCCAGCACTTTCGCTGCACCTAGAACATTAAATTATTTGGTATTTAGTTTTTTTATGAAGAAGAGGGTTTATAAAGTTAATTAATGGCATAGTAAGGGAAAGGTAGGGGAATGAGATGGGGATTTGTGTCATTGGTTGTTGAATATAAAAAATTTTAAGAGTGAAGCTAACAAGTCACAAGGAGAGATCCGTAAAAATAATAATGGGTTATTTGATGTCTAGTTTGACATTTATAAAATAACAAAAACCATGTTGGGGTTATCTTAGAAACAATGGGGATTGGATTTGGATCTAATTAGGAATTTTATATTTTATGAACTAATAGGATAAATTAGGTTGTTTTATTATCCTTTATAGTATAGTAATAGCTAGGTTTTGGGTTTTTTTAGAAAAAGTGAAACAACATGGTTTTAAAATATATCATGATTTTGGTATTCTTATAAAAATTGAAAATATAACTGAACCATGTGAATAATTTAATCAATGGACATTATATAAATTTCTAATGCCCCTAGACACCTCATATAGGGTAATTACTATCATTTTTATGGTTATTGTTTGGGAAGGCTTTGTTGAAAAGAGAGTGAAGGCCCTATAACATGACTTCCAATAGAGATTGTATTCTTATTTTGGAAAACCATTAGTTTATAATGATAAATAAAAATAAATTTTTACATAGGGTTTTTCTAATATTTAGTAAAATATTGGATAATGTGTTAATTGTAGTATATTTTTCATCATAGTTTTAGAGGTATTTTTTTCCTAAAATCTCTGGTGGCTATATTTTGGTATAACCACAACATGGGTTTTGATTTACTAGATATTATGTAGGTTAAGGATTTAAAATGGTTAATAAAATGGTTAGGTCTAGTTGTTTGTGGTTTTTAGTCTGTGGTATTGGACACATGGATTGAAAAATGTGGGGTGGGGGGGGTGGGGGTTTAAGTTGTGGTAAAAGTTGAGTTATGTATTTCTCGAGTTTAAATTAGGGATAATAGCAGAAACTATATGGTTTTAACACATGGTTTAGTATAGATAGGTAAAATGAGGAAATTGGTAGGGTTTTGGGGCTTTTAGATATATATACGGGTTGAGTAAAAACAACTATCAAGGATAATGTTTGTTATATAATAGTTTATTTAGAATCTATTTATTTTATTTTTAATCATCTATAAATTAATTTTATTATAAGACATATATAATTTATTCTCACACTAATATTGAGGTTTGAGAGTGGTTTTTGGGTTTCTATAGATTTTCTTGTATAAATTCTAAAAAGTTGATCTATTTTAAGAAAGTAGTAAAAATTTTATCATGCTTTTAAAAATTAAATTTTTTGGAGTTTTATGAATATACCTCAGTTACCTCTTAGTATTCACTATATTTAGAGTATAAATTGTTATATACCTTTATGATTTTAGTTGAACTTGAGTGCTTGAATTTTTACATATAATGAATTCTCTATGTATATATTTAATCAATGTATATTTACTTTAAATGAGAGGTTCATACTCCCACTATATTTCAATTTATCTATGAAGGTGTACTTTGATAACCATGAATTTAAATACACAACATAAATTCAATTTACCTAGAAATAATTTCAAATATGAGTTAAATAAAGATATCATTTTTATGGGTTTTCATTATCTTACTCCTATCTATCAGTCATACTAATTCTTTGTCTTCTCTTTATAGATCATAGATTAATCATTAACATATCTCCTTATTTCCTCATAATGAATTGAACCAGGATGACCCAACACATCACCTGATCCAGCCTATAACTAGGCCTAAAGATTGTTCTCGATTCACATGGTCTAGAAACTAATGCCTGGGTATCAAGAACATACATTTCATAATAATTTTACCCTCAACAAATAATATAAATCATTAGAGGAAAATTTTGAGAATCTAGCATGACCAAACCATACAGTGGTTATCCCCTCATAATAAATAAACAAATAAAAAATAATACAATAATAAAAACAAGGCATAACAGAAATAAACAAAAAAATCTACTCAAAATAAATATATCATATAAAGCATACATAAAAGTCATAAATAAATAAATCCAAGATTAAACATAATGGTTATAAAAAATGGGCAATACATCCTCAACCTAGAAAAAAACCACCCGTACTATCACTTGAACATCTCCACATAACCCATGGTCACCCACATCACCACATGTCCACCAATGATGTAACTCCCTGATATTTTAAAAATAAAACCATGCTTTATAGTGTATAAGAGATGTAACACAAATCCTAAATATACCATAAAATATTATTATTTAAGCATGACCATTATAACCTAGCCATTAAATTGGTGGTTATGAATAATATTAAATAATTTATTAAATATATAAAAAGTTTCAAAAAAATATAAATATATTGATAAATTCATAGTAAATAAGTACTCAATTTTTAATAGACATTTTATTCTTCATAAAATATGTTTTTTTTTTCAAAAAATGATTTTTATTTATTTTTGTGAGAAAATATTACAATTAATTTCATAAACTCTTAGAAATTTTATTTTATAAAACTAACATTATTTATGAAATCATCATATAAAAATTTATATAGGGTGAAATTTCAATATTTTTTTAATTGATTAATTTTTCAATGGATAGTGAAAATTACCAATATAGGAAGGTTTTAGGTATAATCCTAAAGGGTGGTCCAAGGAAGAGATATCATTCCTAATCAAGTGTTTTTGTTTTGTTTATTCTTCCACATCCTTAAAATATTATTAAACCAAGATGATATAATAAAATTAGTGTCTAAAACATACTTATATTTTATTATGTTAATGGATTAACCTATATCCATATACTCTTCCATTAAATGGGAAATGAAACAATTGTTCATGTTTTTGGAATACTACCACCTTGTGAACTGATGTAATTAGTTTTCTATCATCGCCTATCATGGAATTTTATAATGATGGATTTAATATATATATATATATATATATAATGTTCTTTACATATTTATCATTATTTAAAAGTAATATATCATATAATTTCTTACCTTAACATCCATTGAAAAATGACAACATTGTTCGTGTGTATGGCGAACTACAACCTCGTTAATATTAGGAACCAATTTATTTTTTATGGTGTATATTCTACCCCTTTTACATGTAATATATTGAATTATTCATAATTAATTTTATTTTAAGTTTCAATTTTAATTATTTCATCTAATGAGATTTTACTTGAATGTTACCAAGTGGTAAGGAATTTTACAACTCAATTTCTTTTCATTGGGTTAAATTACTTTTTCATTTTAATTGATGTTATAATATTATGTTTGTAATGAAATTTTATTATTTTATGATTTATTTTAACCTTTTTATGTGGGATTATATTTGACACACAAAATAACTTCATTGATTAATTCTCACTACAATGATTCAATCTTTCGTCTCAATTTTTATAAGGCCCCAACCTTAAACCTTACATAATCTTGAGTTATCACAAGATTACACATTGAGGATCTTTTCAGGTTTAGAGTTTTAGAGAATTAGATCATAAAACTTGTATTACATTCCACATATAAACAAAGTGGTTACATAAAGATAGTATTCTTCATTCCCATTAATGGAAACATATTTAAAATAAACATGGATTCTTTCTTGACACTTCCTTGACACTATCATCATATCATGTACCTTTCCCTTGACCTGTGAAAAACATTTCAAAAAAACTTGGGATGAGCATAAAAAGCTCAGTAAGGGATATAAAGATATGGAAAGGAAACATGGGTACATATATACATAAGGATGAGATCATACTTTACCCATAAAACATAAGCACTTTAACATACCTCATCAAATCATGAATAAATCATAGAAATCATAAGACATAAAGGTAACTTGAGGCATTCATAACATTCTTACGTAGGGAGTAACCCTCTTGGTTACGTTTGGAATACCCATCACAGTATATTCCCTAAAATCTCTTCGGAGAAACCTTAACGTTTCACTCCTTCGCGTTACCCAATGCATTGGAGAGCTATATCGGGCTCACCAGCCCTTAGTCTATCACGGAACCACCCATCTTCATAATAATGCCCAAGAACCTCAACATAATCATATCACATAAAACATGCATAAAGGAAACATAACATTTACACCTTTCAATCACAATATATCAATACAACACATTGATATAAACACATTATGAAAACAATTTTCAATACCAAAATAAAATAAAAGTAAAACATGGTATTTATTTTTCTTTAAAAAAAAAGGTATGGCTTGTAGAGGAAGCCGAAACTCAAATAATGGTCACGGCGGCGGAGAAGTAGTTGTCGCCGCATACGTACGAAGAAAAACTTCCCTTTTGTCATTTAGTAAACGCTTCATATAAAAAATATTCCTTTTGAATAAACATAAAAGTCAAAGGGGTTTGTACACCGTATAAAAGAAGGTTGTGTATAAAATATGCCTCAATGAAAGGAGATTGAGACGAAGTCCCATAAAAAGATCATTTTTTTAAATAAAATAGATCTATTATTTGTATTCACTATAATTACACATAAAGAAATTACAAATACAAGATAAGACATAATAATATCATGACGTAATTTTAAAGTAGGAGATTAACCCAAAGAATGGAAATTGGGTTAAGAAGTTCCCTTACCTCATATCCGACTTGACCCGACCGTTCTTTAATCTCCTGAATAATAAACTTGAGTTAATATATACTTTCTTAAGAACCTTTTTCAAGTTCATTATTCCTTTTATACCATGTTATGAACATCATGTAATCATTTAAGTTAATACTGTTCATTTTGTCGGTATTTGGTTCTTAAGTCAAAAATAGACTTCTTACACTTACATGTTGTTAATTTGGTCAAATGTTTGTTATATCCAGAATGATATTAATGATTTGGATAACATATATATCATATATATTCATCATATACATGTATTTATAATATTACATCACATTTAGAGGTAAGAAATGAAATGCACCGTTCATGGAGACGGTAAGCCGTACGTACGCATGAACGCTACTTCCATTTCTATTTCGTATTTTCTGGAATGGAATCATAATGATATAAGAGTATATTATAATTCCAGTATAATAACATATATAATATCATTAACTTTATCCTTTACACATCCCACATATGGTATTAACGAATCAAATCACTTTTAGGGGGCGGTAGTCTGCACTTCCTAAAATGAAGATATCGCGTTTACCCATAATGGAAACAATAATGGTATGCCATAAATGAAAAATCCAGAAGATTAAGGAAATAATAAACATATTATAAATCATATATAAAAATAGTGACATCATAATGGCCACCTTTGAAGGTGTTAAATGAGTATTGAACAATCATCGTTTCGGGAGGCAGAATTTCGCCATCCACGGAAACCGTATGTTCTTTAACCATTTGATGTAGTTGTGTGAGAGTGTAGCTCGAATAAATCTTATAACAAAATCCTATTATATTTAAGATACTGTTGTTGTTACAAAAGAAGTAAATAAAAATATTTTAGGGGGTTGGAGAAGCAAAATAAAACAAATGAACATGAGAGAATGAATTACCTTTAAAAGTGTAACTCCTTTTGATTTGAGCCTAAAGGCTTCCTTTGAAAGGATTCTGCCCAAAGGGAATCCTCTAGGATGAGGAGAGGGATGTGGAGAGAGTAAATGGGCAGGGTTTGGCCGAGCCAAAGGCTTGAGGAGTGTGTGAAATGAGGTAGAGGTGGGGGCCTTTTATAAGAGGAGAGGAGGGGCACTTTTGGAAATCATGAAACTATTATTTTATTTTCAAAAGTGTTTCGAATTTCTAAGGTCCCACATTGATATATTTCTAAGATAATATGATAAGGCTTAGAAATATTCCCATACAATAGTTTTTGGACAATTTTAGGTCTTAGATATTACATTATCTTTCCATTTTATTTTAATCGTTAAATAATGAGGTTATCGCTGCATCATCATGATGTCATAAATAATTTAATTTATTTAATGTCTAAAAATTATAAAAAAAATAATATGATGTAGGAAATCTTTTTATATTTCTAATGAATATTTATAGCCAAAAATATGATTAGTATAACCCATTCTAAAAATTGTTTTAGTAAAACAATTTATGTTAGTGTCATTTTCACCTTTATTTAAAAAAAGGCATTAAAGTAATTATCTCACCCAAGTGGCTCCATAGGGTATCCTAAATCGACCCATGGGTTGTCTTGGTCGGCCATGACTCATCCAATAGGGGTAGGACAAGTGTCATGGTGTTTTCACATTTTTATAATATCATTTTTACCTTAAATTACAGTAATTACCTCTAATCGCGATTAATGAAAAAAAAGTTACTATTCACCAAAAAATTATTTTCATCCCATTGAACCACATTTTACATACTAATGACAACCATGTATGTAGGATTTTCAAAATTCAATACACATTAGTGGTAAACTTTCATTTAACTGAAAAATCAGTTTGCTTGATTACCACTTAGTGGTTTCACTATTCATCAAAAATTGGAGTTTTTCAGAAAAATACCAAAACTTCACCCTAAGCTATATTTGATATTATGAATTCAAAAATGAAGTCTATTTTACAAAATTCAAAACATATAAGTCACATTAATTAATTTAATAATTAATTCCCGCTGTCAGAGCAAATAGCGTGTTTTTATGAAACAATAAGTATCGAAAGATTGACACCAGTTTAAGTCCAATTTCAAAGTGAAATTGATTCCAATGACCACCATTGGATTAAATGGTAAAAATATATTCTAATTTCACTTCAAAACCAATTCAAAAGATAATATAATCATATAAATAAATTAGATTAAAAAGCAGTTTTGATGTAAAATGCAGTATTTTTCACTATTCATTAAAAAATGAACATTGTCAGAAAAATACCAAAAATTCACACAAAGTAAATTTTGATGTTCCAATCATAAAGAATAAGTTTATTTTGACAAACATAGTTTATAAAATTGTTAAAAGATAGATTTAAAAAGGGTTTTCCATCATATGATAGTAAAACAATCTTTTAAGAATATTAGTGTATTCCATGCTTAAGATTGGATTTATTTTCATTTTAAGCCTCTAAAACACTATCTAATTCATTAATAGACATAGATAAAAATATCTATTATTCATCACTTACTTGGGATGTTACATCCTTCCCCCCTTTAGAAAATTGCGTCCCCGCAATTTATTTACTTATTGAATAAATGGGGGTACTTATCCCTCATTGCATTTTCAGATTCCCATGTTGCCTCTTCCATCATGTGGTTTTTACACAAAACCTTTACCTGCTTAATCAACTTATTCTGTAACACTTGCTCCCTGTGGTCAAGAATCTGGACCGGTTGTTCCTCATAAGATAGGTTCTCTTCCAGCTGAACTACCTCTGGACTCAAAACATGAGATGGATCTGGCATATACTTTCTCAACATCGAAACGTGAAAAACATTGTGTACCTGAGATAAACTCGGAGGTAAAGCCACTCGGTATGAAACTGATCCAACTCTCTCCAGAATTTCATATGGTCCAACAAACCTTGGACTCAGCTTTCCTTTCTTACCAAATCGCATCACACTCTTCCATGGTGAAACTTTGAGAAAAACATGATCACCTACCTCAAAAGAGAGATCCTTCCTCCTGTTGTCTGCATAACTCTTCTGCCTGCTTTGAGCTGTTCTCATGTGTTTCTGAATCAGCTGAACTTTTTCTACCATCTCTTCTACCAATTCTGGTCCCATCAACTTCCTTTCACCCACTTCATCGCAGAAAGCTGGAGTTCGACACCGCTTCCCATATAATGCCTGAAATGGTGCCATCTGTATACTAGAATGAAAACTGTTATTATATGAAAATTCAACCAAAGAAAGATGTTGGTCCCAACTTCCTTGATAATCCATAGAACAAGCTCGTAGCATATCCTACAATGTTTGAATTGTTCGTTCTGACTGCCCATCTGATTGAGGATGAAAAGCTGTACTAAGATTTAATTCAGTACCCAACGACTTCTGAAGGCCTTTCTAAAAGTTAGAAGTGAACCTAGGATCACGATCGGATACAATGGATAGAGGAACTCCATGTAACCTGACTATCTCTTTAAGATACAAACGGGAAAGTTGATCTAGGGAAATAGTATCTCGTATAGCAAGGAAATGAGCAGATTTGGTCAAGCGATCAACAATAACCCAGATTGCATTATTACCTAGAGATGTCTTCAGTAATCCCACAACAAAGTCCATGGATATATTCTCCCATTTCCACTCTGGCACTGGTAAAGGCTGAAGCATCCCTTTCGGTAACTGCCGCTCTGCTTTAACCTGCTGAGAAGTCAAACACTTCACAGTAAAATCAGCAATATCTCTTTTCATTCCATCCCACCAGTAATACTCCCACAGATCTCTGTACATTTTAGTACTTCCAGGATGAACTGAAAACGGAGAACTATGAGCTTCACATAACAACTCTCTCTTCAACTGTGAATCACAAGGCACACACAATCTCTTCCCAAATCTCAAAACGCAATCATTATCAATGTTGAATTCAGGCAACTTACCTTTCTGAACCAGCTCTACCTTTTTCTACAACTCACTGTCTTGCTTCTGTGCTTTCTTGATTCTATCTGATAGAGATGATCTCACTGATACCTGAAAAAATAGAATAACATCCTGCACCCACAACTTCTATGCCAAAGTTCATCAAATCCTTAACCAAAGGATCACGTTCCAAACGCAACATTGCTAATGAAGCATTACTTTTTTGACTCAAAGCATCAGCCACTTTATTAGCTTTTCCCGGATGGTAATGAATTGTACAATCATAATCCTTGATTAATTCTAGACATATCCTTTGTCTCATTTCAATTCTTTCTGAGTGAATATATACTTTAAACTTTTGTGATCGGTATATATTTCACACTTTACTCCATACAAATGATGCCTGCAAATTTTTAAAGCAAAAACAACAATAGCTAATTCCAAATCATGTGTATGGTAATTTACCTCACGTGTTTTCAATTGTCGTGAAGCATAAGCAATTACCTGATCATTCTGCATTAGGACGCAACCAAGTCCTTTCAATGAAGCATCACTGTAGATAACAAACTCACCATTCCTGGAAGGTAGTGCCACAACTAGAGCATTCACCAATCTTCTTTTTAATTCCTGAAAACAATCATCCCATTCTTTTGTCCAGATAAACTTAACACCCTTCCGAGTTAGCTTAGTCATTGAACCAGATAACTGTGAAAAATTTCTAACAAACCTTCGGTAATAGCCTGCCAAACCAAGAAAACTACAAATCTCGGTTACATTTGTGGGTCTTGTCCATTCTTCAACAACCTTTGTTTTTGCAGGATCAACGATTATCCCATCTTTAGAAACAATGTGACCAAGGAAAGAAATTTGTTGCAACCAAAACTCACAATTGCTAAATTTTCCATATAGTTTATTTTCTTTTAAGGTTTGCAAAACAACCCTTAAATTACTTTCATGCTCCTCTTTACTTTTAGAAAACACCAAAATATCATCAATAAAAACCACCACAAACTTATCCAAGAACTCATGGAAAATTCTATTCATTAAGTCCATGAATACAGCAGGTGCATTGGTTAGCCCAAAAGGCATTACTACAAATTCATAGTGGCCATATCTCGTACGGAATGCGGTCTTCGGAACATCTTCTTCCTTTACCTTCAGCTGATGGTACCCCAATCTCAAGTCAATCTTTGAAAAATACTGAGCTCCCTGGAGCTGATCAAACAAATCATCGATATGAGGCAAAGGATATTTGTTCTTAATAGTGATATTATTCAAGGCCCTATAATCAATGCAAAGTCTCATAGAACCATCTTTCTTTTTAACAAACAAGACAGGAGCACCCCATGGTGATGTTCTAGGTCGAATGAAACCTTTCTCTAATAAATCTTGCAATTGCTCCTTCAACTCTAAAAGTTCAATTTGAGACATTCGATAAGGGGGTTTTGAAATTGGCTTAGCATCAGGAACTAAGTCAACAGTAAACTCAACTTCCCGATCTAGTATTATTCCAGGCAACTCATCAGGAAAAACATCAGGATACTCATTTACCACTGGCACATCATTAATCTGAACAGTTCCTTTATTTTCAACGATGTGTGAAAGGTAACATTCATTTCCATCTTTTACAAGTTTCTCGGCCTCTTGATAAGTTATCAACAGTAAGGGTTCATTCTTGTACACAAACTGAAATTCTTTCTGAAAAGAAACTTCTTTAGCTCTACAGTCAATATTAGTATGGTAAATTGAGAGCCAATCCATACCCAGGATAACATCAAACTCTACTAGAGGTAAAACAATAAGGTTTGCAAGTAGGTTCTTTCCACAGATAAGGATAGGAAGATTCTTATAAATTCTTTTTGCCTCAACATTTCCCCCAGGTGTTTTTACCACAAGTTAAGGAGTCATTTCTTGAGATGGTATTCCCATTTTATTAGAAAAGGTTTCAGAGATGAAAGAATGTGTAGACCCCGAATCAAACAACACACTGGCATAATCTGAAAAAACAAACAAAGTACCTGATACAACTTCATTTGATGGCCCGACATCTGCTGAAGTAGTTGCAAAGGATTTCACCACCCCTTTCTGCTTGTAGTCTAACTGCTTCCCATCACTCAAGCTCTTTGTCGGACACTCATTTGCATAGTGACCCATCTCATTGCACTTAAAACATTTCACTAACTGTAAATCAAATTTGGTCTTACCTTCACCTTGATACTTTTCAGTGCAATCACGAGCCTTATGTCCCATCTTACCACATCAGTAGCACTTTCCAGAATTCAGAAGACATTCCCCAGCATGCCTTTTGCCACATTTATCACAAACTGGAAACTTAGTTTTCTTACCATCAGACTTTTTGAAGAATTCTTACCTTTCTCCTGCCACCTCAGTCTCTTCTTCTGTTGGTTGTTATAGAACACTTGATCATCAGCAAACTCCATTTCCACCTTCTCATCACATCGAACAAGCTTTTCATAACTTTTAAACTCACGAGAAGCTAATGACCTTAGATATTTTGGCTTTAATCCTGAGTAAAAATGATTGATTTTACTATCAAGGTCTCAGATAAAATTTGGAGCATACCTTGCCAATCGAGTGAACATTTCTTCATAGGTAGCCACTAAGTCTTCCTATTGCCTCAATTCCAAGAATTGCTTTTCCTTCCTAAGTCGAACAGCCTTAGGAAAATACTTCTCAAGAAACATACCTTTGAATTCATCCCAGTCAAGAGCATCAATCTCATCAGCGTCCCTGATATTTTTAACCATAGACCACCACTGATCTGCCTCACCCTCCAAACGGTAAATAGAAAGACTAACCTTTTTATTGTCTGAACACCCCATGACATCAAAAATCTTCTCCAGTGCTTTAATCCACCCTTCAGCTAACACAGGGTCAGATGATCCTCTGAATTATGGGGGATGTTGCCTCATGAAATATTCCACCACTGACATGTTCCTCTGCGGTTGATCTGGCTGATCTCGTGCATGGATACCACCACCATTTATAGCCTGAGTCAACTGCGCCATTACTGCAACAAACTGTTCAGTTCCAATTCCGACCATCTCAGGATGCTGATTCGGAAGGTTATTTCCTTCTGTATGCCTTCCTAGCACTGCTTCCCTGTTTCCTCTACGGAAAACCATTCTGAACAAACATGTCTTAGATGAAGCAACATGGTAATCTTTAAATGCTATATCATTTCAAAAAAAAATATTTTTGGATAATCTTTTAATAGAATTATAACTCCTAAAGTTATCTAAACCGACCTTTGATACCAACTATAAGGCCCTAGCCTTAAACCTTACATAATCTTGAGTTATCACAAGATTACATGTTGAGGATCTTTTCAGGTTTAGAGTTTTAGAGAATTAGATCATAAAACTTTCATTACATTCCACATATAAACAAAGTGGTTACATAAAGATAGTATTCTTCATTCCCATCAATGGAAACATATTTAAAATAAACATGGATTCTTTCTTGACACTTCCTTGACACTATCATCATATCATGTACCTTTCCCTTGACCTGTGAAAAACATTTCAAAAAAACTTTGGATGAGAATAAAAAGCTTAGTAAGGGATATAAAGATATGTAAAGGAAACATGGGTACATATATACATAAGGATGAGATCATACTTTACCCATAAAACATAAGCACTTTAACATACCTCATCAAATCATGAATAAATCATAGAAATCATAAGACATAAAGTTAACTTGAGGCATTCATAACATTCTTACATAGGGAGTAACCCTCTTGGTTACGTTTGGAATACCCATCACAGTATATTCCCTAAAATATCTTCGGAGAAACCTTAACGTTTCACTCCTTCGCGTTACCCAATGCATTGGAGAGCTATATCGGGCTCACCCACCCTTAGTCTATCACAGAACCACCCGTCTTCATAATAATGCCCAAGAACCTCAACATAATCGTATCACGTAAAACATGCATAAAGGAAACATAACATTTCCACCTTTCAATCACAATATATCAATACAACACATTGATATAAAAACATTATGAAAACAATTTTCAATACCAAAATAAAAGAAAAGTAAAACATGGTATTTATTTTTCTTTTAAAAAAAGGTATAGCTTGTAGAGGAAGCCGAAACTCAAATAACAGTCATAGCGGCGGAGAAGTCGTTGTCGCCGCATACGTATGACAAAAACATTACCTTTTGTCTTTTAGTAAACGCTTTGTATAAAAAATATTCCTTTTGAATAAACGTAAAAGTCAAAGGGGTTTATACACCATATAAAAGAAGGTTGTGTATAAAATATGCCTCAATGAAAGGAGATTGAGACGAAGTCCCATACAAAGATCATTTTTTTAAATAAAATAGATCTATTATTTGTATTCACTATAATTACACATAAAGAAAGTACAAATACAAGATAGGACATAATAATATCATGACGTAATTTTAAAGTAGGAGATTAACCCAAAGAATGGAAATTGGGTTAAGAAGTTCCCTTACCTCGTATCCGAATTGACCCGACCGTTCTTTAATCTACTGAATAATAAACTTGAGTTAATCTCTACTTGCTTAAGAAACTTTTTCAAGTTCATTATTCCTTTTATACCATGTTATTAACATCATGTAATCATTTAAGTTAATAATGTTCATTTTGTCGGTATTTGGTTCTTAAGTCAAAAATTGACTTCTTACACTTACATGTTGTTAATTTGGTCAAAGGTTCGTTATATCCAGAATGATATTAATGATTTGGATAACATATATATCATATATATTCATCATATACATGTATTTATAATATTACATCACATTTAGAGGTAAGAAATGAAATGCACCGTTCATGGAGATGGTAAGCCGTACGTACGCATGAACGCTACTTCCATTTCTATTTCGTATTTTCTGGAATGGAATCATAATGATATAAGAGTATATTATAATTACAGTATAATAAAATATATAATATCATTAACTTTATCCTTTACACATCCCACATATGGTATTAACGAATCAAATCACTTTCAGGGGGCGGTAGTCCGCACTTCCTAAAATGAAGATATCGTGTTTACCCATAATGGAAACAATAATGGTATGCCATAAATGAAAAATACAGAAGCTTAAGGAAAGAATAAACATATTATAAATCATATATAAAAATAGTGACATCATAATGGCCACCTTTGAAGGTGTTAAATGAGTATTGAACAATCATCGTTTCGGGAGGCAGAATTTTGCCATCCACGGAAACCGTATGTTCTTTAACCATTTGATGTAGTTGTGTGAGAGTGTAGCTCGAATAAATCTTATAACAAAATCCTAGTATATTGAAGATACTGGTGTTGTTACAAAATAAGTAAATAAAAAGATTTTAGGGTGTTGGAGAAGCAAAATAAAACAAATGAACATGAGAGAATGAATTAACTTTAAAAGTGTAACTCCTTTTGATTTGAGCCTAAAGGCTTCCTTTGAAAGGATTCTGCCCAAAGGGAATTCTCTAGGATGAGTAGAGGGATGTGGAGAGAGTAAATGGGCATGGGTTGGACGATCCAAAGGCTTGAGGAGTGTGTGAAATGAGGTAGAGGTGGGGGCCTTTTATAAGAGGAGAGGAGGGGCACTTTTGGAAATCATGAAACTATTATTTTATTTTCAAAAGTTTTTCGAATTTTTAAGGTCCCACATTGATATATTTCTAATATAAGATGATAAGGCTTATAAATATTTCCATCCAATAGTTTTTTTACAAGTGTAGGTCTTAGATATTACATTATCTTTCCATTTTATTTTAATCGTTAAATAATGAGGTCATCGCTGCATCATCATGATGTCATAAATAATTTAATTTATTTAATGTCTAAAAATTATAAAAAAAATAATATGATGTAGGAAATCTTTTTATATTTCTAATGAATATTTATAGACAAAAATATGATTAGTATAACCCCTTCTAAATTTTTTTTAGTAAAACAATTTATGTTAGTGTCATTTTCACCTTTATTTTAAAAAAAGGCATTAAAGTCATTATCTCACCCAAGTGGCTCCATAGGGTCCCCTAAATCGACCCATGGGTTGTATTGGTCGGCCATGACTCATCCAATAGGGGTAGGACAAGTGTCATGGTGTTTTCACATTTTTATAATATCATTTTTACCTTAAATTACACTAATTACCTCTAATCGCGATTAATGAAAAAAAAAAGTTACTATTCACCAAAAAATTATTTTCATCCCATTGAACCACATTTTACATACTAATGACAACCATGTATGTTGGATTTTCAAAATTCAATACACATTAGTGGTAAACTTTCATTTAACTGAAAAATCAGTTTGCTTGATTACCACTTAGTGATTTCACTATTCATCAAAAATTGGAGTTTTTCAGAAAAATACCAAAACTTCACCCTAAGCTATATTTGATATTCTGAATTCAAAAATGAAGTCTATTTTACAAAATTCAAAACATATAAGTCACATTAATTAATTTAATAATTAATTCCCGCTGTCAGAGCAAATAGCGTGTTTTTATGAAACAATAAGTATCAAAAGATTGACACCAGTTTAAGTCCAATTTCAAAGTGAAATTGATTCCAATGACCACCATTGGATTAAATGGTAAAAATATATTCTAATTTCACTTCAAAACCAATTCAAAAGATAATCTAATAATATAAATAAATTAGATTAAAAAGCAGTTTTGATGTAAAATGCAGTATTTTTCACTATTCATTAAAAAATGAACATTGTCAGAAAAATACCAAAAATTCACACAAAGTAAATTTTGATGTCCCAATCATAAAGAATAAGTTTATTTTGACAAACATAGTTTATAAAATTGTCAAAAGATAGATTTAAAAAGGGTTTTCCATCATAAGGCAGTAAAACAATCTTTTAAGAATATTAGTGTATTCCATGCTTAAGATTAGATTTATTTTCATTTTAAGCCTCTAAAACACTATCTAATTCATTAATAGACATAGATAAAAATATCTATTATTCATTACTTACTTGGGATGTTACAATTTTCCTTCATTGAGGAATATTTTGCTTTTATAAAACTAATATATTTTATATAGTGAATATAATTCCATTTATACATTTTATATCATTAATATTTTTATATTAATGTTATTTAATGCTTCATTTTATGTTATTTATTTCACAGGGATTATGATTCAAAATTTACCAAATCGGTAATGGTTTATTTCAAAATCTCATTTTAATCAGGATTGTTTATGATTGAATTAAAATTAAAGGAAATTATTTAGTCATTATATAATAAAAATATTTAATTTTATTATTCTTAGGTTATTCATTATATTTTCTTGTAATAGTACCATTTTCCTCTCTTTGGTATGCAGAATGATTGAGATTGTTTTAAGAAAAGTTGACTTTATTACTTTATTTGACCAGAAATAATTTGTCTTCCATATCTAAATTTTCTAAAAATGTTTTTGATAATGTTTTTAATATTATACTATATTTTTAAATATATTTTTACCCATGATTTTTTTACAAAATGGTTTAAAATGAATATTTCAATCATTTTTTGAACAAGATACTTTTTTTGGAAGGAATGTTTTCTTTTAACTTGTAAGGTATGTACGAAATCTCTAACCGTCACAACCATTAATTTTTTTAAGATTCCATTACAAGTTTCCATGGTTATTTCAAAAAAAATTTATATAATATTTTGTAAATTTTTAGATTTGAAATAAGTTATTTCAAACTAATAATGGAAATTTTCTAAATAAATATTCCATGTAATCTTTAAATACATTTTCATCAATGACTACAATTTTGAATATTATGGATTTCTTCTAAATTTTGTACATAAGTCTCTCATATATATAATTATACCTTAATTTTATGGGGGTAATCCATTCCTTATGTTCATCCCTCAAATTACTTCATTATGAAGTTAAATTTGATTATGATACGAGGTATGATTATGAAAACCATTTTCTTTCCATGGGTAATTATTATTTTTATTCCTTATGATTGATTTCCTTTTTTGGAACACATAATCTTGAACATGATATAATGAGTGTTCCCAGATATATATCCAATGAACTGGGTAAATATTTATTCTCATGAGGCATTATGTATGGGATTGGGGAGTAAACCGAATCCATTATGGGACTTTTCTACCATGTGATATTATCTAGGTAGTCATCCTTGACTCATTTTTATATCATATTATATGTTTTATCCACATTTCCTATGTTACCATGTTCTTATTATACCATGTTCTTTATATTATGCTTCTATGTAATTACTCACGAGTTTTATCTTTTATGATATCATGTTGTACCTTGACTTACATATTATGTATCCTTATCATGTTTATTCCCTTACAGGGATTTTAGCTCACCCATTTATTTTATGTATTCCATATATTATCCTAAGAAGTTTTAGGAGCATAAATGGATTTGGGATCTCATTATGAAGAATAAAATAAGGATGTCATGTTTTTTTTCATTCTGATATATTATGAACCTATTATTCTAAAGACACCAGGGTTAATGATATTTGGGCTGAAATTATTGGATGTTTATGTTAAAAAATCATGTAATAATATGCATAAAATTATTGGGCATGATATTTTTTATTAAATAATGGTATATTTATCTTTTGGGTTTAGAACTAGAATAATTTAGTGAGAACCCCTAGTATAATTATAAGTATTATATAATTTTATGTAATTTTGGTGAAGGATATAGTGATTGGTTTCAAGAAATTTCATCCCTCTCTAGATACTACAAGTTGATGTGGATTTGGAATTTTTTTCCCAATGGGTAATAACTCTGAGAATGACACATTGGTATTTGACTCGATTGTCACGTAGTGCATGAAAATGGGCATCGCTACACAAATAGTTTGACACTTCTAGGGTAAATTCTTTGTAAATTTAAAAACTCTTTATAAAAAATCTTCAAGTATTTGAATAGGTGATAATATTTGATGTCCTAATTTAATACTAAGGTTTCATATATTTAAAATAGGGTTTCATGATTTATAAATCCTATAAATTATTTTTCATGATTATGATTATTGTTTCTCACACTATTATTTTTGGTTTTATTCAATGGATGGATCTAGGAGAAATGATGTTAATACTAAATTTGATAGAAAATGTAGTGATTTTGAGCAAATAAATGGGATGAAAATTTATGGTAAAGATTTTGTGATTATTTCTAATCAATTTTCATGATATGTGATTAAAAACCTATACATTAAAAAACTCTCAAACTCACCAATGAAGAGAAGGATGAGTTTCACTAAGATCTCAGGAAGATGAGACCATGGAGGAAAGAAGGCTCAATAAATTTCATGTAAGAAATGTGGGAAGAGACACCTAAGATAACATCTTAAAGGAAAAATAAAATGTTTTAAGTGAATAAAATAAGGTCATAAAAATATTGTTGAAGAAAAATAAGGAGTTCAATAGAGAGAAATAAATTTCATCTTAGAGATCAATTTATAGTTCATTGTCTTAAGTGTGGGGAAACTACTAATTCTCCTAGTTAATTATATATTATAAAGGTTAACTTATAGACCAAGTAAGGACCAATTTTATACCAATCACTAAGTTGAAATTATTTACATATGGGGATTTTAGAATTATATTATAGAAGTTTTTTTTATCAATGGCGATTTGGTTATTAGAATTATGATATAAGTATTGTGTTAATTTTTAGAAGAATATATTATTTTATTATAGAATTATGTAGATTAAAGTTATTTATAAAAATTATTATTATATATTATTATGGAATATTCATTTTTGTATGAGAATTTAAGAGTGATTCATTTTATTTAGATATAAATGTTAAAATTATCTTGGATTAATATGTGATAAAAACATTCCAATATTTGGGTTTCAACCTTAGTTAAGAATATTTTGAATAATTTTAAGGTTATTTTAAAAATGATCTATGTTGAAATTTGGGTTTTATTTTTGAGGATTTAAATAATAATGTTGCATTTAATTATATAAATGTTTATTCATTTTGGAAATTATCTTACCTTGTGCTAACCATTTTGGTTTTGGATAATTTCTAAAGATAGGAGGAATAACTTATTATCCTTATGTGGAATTATGTGATCTATTATAAGTTTATTCTTTTACATCAAGAATAAAAAATTATTATTGGAAATTCATTACTTGGGGTAAGAGCAGATGTAATATCTCATGCCCGCATGAGTTGAAAATTTCTAAAGGATATTAAAGTTTCATTTATTGGATAAGAAATTTTTTGAATTAAGACTATGAATAGAAATTTGATTGTTGGAATTCATAAATGTGTTTTTTTGAGACAAGGAATGAGTATCCATAGGTATATTTTTTGGTTAGATGAGTATCATAGGCTTTAGGTTAAGTTTCTGGTATTTTAGAGTTTTTTGGAAATGTTGCACGGTTTGGTGTACATGATTTTGGAGGAACCGTGTGACACGTTGATGCTTAGGATGTTTTCAGTTAATTTTGAGCTAATAACTATTGTGTTTCACGGTTTCCACATAGTTAAGGAAAAACTGTGTGGGGTTCATGGGTAAACCATGTGAGGGTGAGGTGGGTCTAGGATATGGTGCATGACCAATATACAGTTTCAGAAAATCTATGTGCCACGTTACAGAAGGGAGGGAGTGATGAAAACATGGTTGGAACATGGATTATTTAACCATGCGACCTAAAATTACAAAGAATGGGTGTTGGATAGTAGTGGGCACACAATTGGTGAACAATTTGAAAAACCATGTTGCCAAATCGTATGACTTCCCATATATCATTCAAAAGGGGGAAATGAACAAAATACCCCCTCAGGGTTTTTAGCCACTCCACCCTCTTCCAACTCCATTTGGTGTGCATAAATCAGGGGGTTACTAGACGCATTCCTCTTTTATCCACCCTTTGATTTGGGGTGTATTCATGCGTTTTTGTCAATGTTTAAGGTGAGATATCTCTTCCTCCTCCTTCCCTTTCCCCTTTTCCATAGTTATACCTAATTTTAGATGTGTTGGTTTAGGGATTTGATTCTGATTCCATTGAAGCTTTGTGAAATCAGCCAAGGATAATGTGGATTTTAGTTGGATTGCATAGAGGGGATACTAAGATGGATTCTACATGACATTGTGTGGATTTTCATTAAGGTATGTGTTTGTTGTGAATTCTTATATGTTTTTCCTTGAGTATTAACTTATTTAACTGTTGAAATGGTATCAAATATTAGGTATTTTCTTAGAAATGATTTCGGGAGTCTGTTATAGACTATCTGTGTAGGTTTCATGGAGTTTCAATAATTTATGTGTGCCTGGTGAGTTTTATGGCATTATGATGAGTTCAATTTTGATGTGTTAATTAATTATAATTATTATAATTAATGAAATGTTGATAATTTTATTGAGGTTTGGGACTGAATAGTTATTTCAAGATTTATTTTATGTTGAGGAGGTTGTACAAGACTTAGATGATCCTTGGATAGGCCGTCAAACATTTGAAATTTCATGGAAAATATCGTTAATGAGGTAGGTGGTCTAAGATTTTTATCTACAGTCTTTATAATTGTTCTATATGTGTGTGTTGTATGTGACTTACAACCCTTTTTGGAGGAATTCCCCCTTTGGTTTATGTTTATGGCCTTTTTTACTTCATTTTTTACCTTATACCTTCCATGTATCCTATTGGATATAGGGTATTGTGAGTCCGAAACTATGATGTGCCCACCCATGATAAATAGAATGTTTTAGGTGATGAGTTTTATAAAAATACTATGAGGCATTTTAAAATATTTAAATGACGATCTTTGGATTTTTATTCAGTTGTTTTTTCCAATGTGTGAAAACTATGTTTGAGAATGGATGTTGTTTTGAAATGGGGTGTTGACCTCAAGGTGGTTTTAGAGGGGGTTTAAAGGGATTTCAAATGTTGATTGAAAGATCTATCATTTCTTATGAAGAAAATGGTTTAATGGTTCTTTTAAATGGCCTGCGTAGAAAATTAATGTCTTGGACATTGTTTTGTTCTTTAAAGAGAAAGACCCATGTTTTAAAGGGTGGTTTCAAAATGTGTAACGACGATGTTTGATTTTGGTATTTTTATGCCATGTGTGAAGGTGTTAGGATTTGTTGAAGCATGTTTTGGTTTTGTAGGAATTTTGGGACATTGATATTGATGAAATCATAAAGGGTAATGAATTTTGATAAATGAATGTTGGTTTTCCATTGATGTTTATACTTTAAAATGATCAAGCATGTTGAAACTTTAATAATGGAAATGAATAATTATGTAATGGATTAGGATGTTGGACGCAATGTTCCTCATCCAAGATATAGGTGTTATAATGATTCATGACTCACTACAAGTGTTACATATGGATTAAAACATTGAAAATCATATTCCTTATCCATGTATTTAGGTGGTCTGGACTGATCCTCTAGGTACCCAATACACCGTAGTTTTCAAAGGATAGACTGGTGCTCTTGACTCAAAGGGAATGAATGTGGAATTCTATATCGGTGATTAAGATGTTGGACATGGAGTTCTTCATCCGTGTTATAGGTGCTAGATGGATGCTCTAGGCCCCACTAGTATTATATATGATTGGTTTGGTCAGACACATTGTTCTGAATTCCTAGTTGAGTACCTAGACTAATGCTCCAAGGTATACTAGATTAATGTAATTGATAAATGAATTCCCCTTGCGACTTATTGATTTTGACCCCTATGGTGTATGGTTTGGAATCTTGGAATTTTTGGAGTAGACTTGGTTGATTAGCTGACATGGTATAACCGAAATGATTAAAAGGAAAATGATAAATGTTTAATGGTGAAACATGTTTATTTTATTATCTTATTTATTTACCATACCTGAAGATTTATATATACATTATTATAATGACTGGAATTGATTTGGATACTATTGGTGGTGGCCTACTAAGTTGTACTCATACCCTGATCGTGCTTCCATTTCACTTTTATACCTGATGAGATTTCACATGATATTTTTGTAACATGTCTGGGATATGGCCCATGTTGAGTTTTTCATGGTTAGGTGGGATAGATCAGACAGTATCAAGTGAGTAGATGGGTTTCAGCTCAATTTTGTTATAGGGAATTGTGTATTTATTTTTAGTCATTTATTTTTCATTTTAGGTCAGACTAGTGGGTGATTAGTGTTGCGTGTATGACATGGTGGTTTATAATTTCCAACATTTAATTTTATATTATTTCATGACCAGATTTAATTGATTTATTCTTTTTGCATACTCTAATGTGCACAATGTTTTATTATTTATATATGGTTGTACACTATGATATAGGGGTATATTATCCTCACAGTTCCAGCTTATCCCCCCTCTACTAGTTGGAATAATATAGAATATGAGGAAGCACACTTGAGGTCTTATGGTGAACTGGATTGGGGCACACGTTTAGTGGAATCCGAGTTGGTACATTACAAAGTTGTATTAGAGAGGTTAATTTCATATGATTTTATTATTTGGGGTTTGGTAGAATGGAGATATAGGAATGTGTCAGTGCTTGTGATGGATATTGGGATGGTTCATCATAAACACCCATTCTGACAGGAATTCCAAGTTACCAGGGTCCAGGACTGATATTCAATATTTTCGATGTTACGATTGTATATGATTTTTTCTTTGAGTTATGCACATGCTGTTTGGATTTAATAACTTATGATGGATTTATATATCTTAGACCATTTCCAATAATATGATGGTTTGATTTTTACTCTTGGACTACATATGAAAGATGGGTCTCCTTTATCATGATAGGCATGTTGTATCCATATGTTATAGGCCATTTAGTGTGTGATTTTATGGATTTACTTTTGATGGTTGGTTCTGCAGATCTATGATGAGGTTCTCTTCATTGATGATGCTGGTGCAGTCCATATGTATGGTTGGTGGAGTTCCCATGGTGGGTCATAATGGTATATGTATAGGATTTTTAGACCCCTTATGGGTGATTTTTTTTGGGTTTAGTTTCATGTTTTCATCCTACAGGGAGTGGTCTGATGTGTAAATATTTAGAGAGGAAGGGGTCCCTAATAGAGAGTAGTTGATTGGAATATGATGACTTTATGGTGTGATACTATAGAGGATGGTATTTTAAATTGCTAATGTTATGAGATAATATGGGCATATGTTTTATTCCCTATGATTTTTGGCCTTCTAT
Source organism: Viscum album (assembly GCA_963277665.1). Taxonomy (NCBI): domain Eukaryota; kingdom Viridiplantae; phylum Streptophyta; class Magnoliopsida; order Santalales; family Viscaceae; genus Viscum; species Viscum album. The sequence continues at coordinate 476,024,762 of OY728164.1, read as the reverse complement.
GTGATGGGATATAAATTGGGTAGTTGGACCTAGTGACATTTCAATGTGATTCTAGTTTTACTAGTGATTTTCTGTGGATTTTAGGGTGATCCACGAGAGAGGTCAGATGAGTTATGTGTTCTTTTGGGTGTGTGAGTTAAATATGGATGTTTTAGAATTTTTAAAGTAGTGTATGAAGAGTATATCTTAGTATGGGGTCCTAGAACATAAAATGACTTTATTTTTGAGAAATAGAGCTTCAGTTCTCGTGTTTCATCCTTATGGTTGGTTTCTATAGGACCAGGTTCATTTATGTGCCTAACCTTGTTAATAGATGTGTATATGGGTGTGCTTAGTGGTTATGAGTTAAATTGGGAGCAGAATAAGTTATTGAGGGTATTTGGTTCCATGTGTAAATTTTTTCTTTTGGTGATGACTATATAGGTAAGGTATACCTAGTGTGTTCGCAGTGAGAGGAAATGGATATGCATGTTTTCTTAGTGATGAAAATCAGTTAGAGTATTGATGATTCAATGTAATATGTGGTTTCTTGGGTCATGACCAGTTAGTTTTATGACATGTTTATCTCTGGATGCATATCCAAGAACATGGTGAGAGCGTACAATAACTTAGTTGAACACTCGAACGATGCTCGGGACTTGATTTGTCACGAAAGTGGTTTTTAATATGTGAATAGAATTTGGTTTAGGGATTCACCAAGGGTGATATATGTTGGGTGAGATTGGAATTTGGGGTAGGCATGGCTAGTTGATAGGGATTTTGACCCAAGATTTCATGAGACGCAACTCGATATAGTCAGGGGTGTGTTTTATTCTTGGGTTACGTAAGAGCGTGTAACGAGTAAGTGTTAGTGGGATCTTGGAGGCATGAGAATATGGTGATGTGTTGTGTTTTTTTGTGTGGATATGATCTTGTGGGATCATACACCCAAGCTGCTTGGGTTGGGCAGGCAACCATGAGCAGGCTGAGAAATTATGTGGGTGTGATGATATGCTTTCAAGTAGATAGGTGTTAGCACCAAAATTTGGGACAAAAGTGGCCCCATGATGGCCCCATGGACTGCCTCGCGAAGACACTTCGTAGATTCCCCCCAATATCATGGTTTTCGCGAAGTAGAGGAGGCAGGATGCTCCATGACCGAATTTGACTTTCGCAAACCCGCCACGAAGTGGAGGAGGTGGGAGGCTCCACGAACGGATTTGATGTTCGTGAACCCACCACAAAGCCTAGGAGGTGGGATGCTCCGCGAACCAATTTGACATTCGTGAGCCCACCTCAAAGCTATATAACCCCTCTTCACACCGTGTGAGCTCCCCTCTACGGTGCCTCTTGCCTATAAATACCTGGCTCCCCCTGAGCTCTCCGGACGGACAATCTGACCTTTCAGCTTCTCATCTCCCAAATCATGAAGCATTCTTCCGCTCGGTAAACCATGAGCTGTGCGAGGTACTTCTACTTCATCAAGTGCCACCCCATTGTCTTGTTTTGATCCCCTCTTCTGAGAGGGATGCCTTTCATGAAGCCTAAGGGCTTTTGCGAAGGAAGGGGATCCCCAAGGGGACCCGGGTCGTCGCAGAGCGTTTATGCTTCGAAAAACACCCTTCATGTACACATGATCCATATGCTAAGGTAGGGTCACTGTACTTCGCGAAGCACATTGATTTCCGATACCTTGCTCCGTGAGGCACCTTTGCTCCGTGAGTTTGTTCTCCACGAATGCCCTTCCACTTCGCGAAGCACCTCCCACTTTCACCTTCACCCCATGCTAAGGCTAAGGAACCCCACTTTGTGAAGCACACTCCTTCACAAGTTCCCTCCTCCATGCGGAGCAACAGAGCTCCACAAAGCCCTTTTCTATGGACCCCTATACTTGGAAAATCCTTTTCATGTGTGAATCTCCAGGTTTTCATGTTGTTACTTCAAAGTCCCATGGACGATACCGCCCGTAGCGTTGCTGCGCCTAATGCTTATTCTCATAGGAACGCTAATGGATATTGATTCTTCGCATATCCATGCTAACGTGGACACCTCAATGGTTTTCTCCGCGACACCCCCTCAGTACGGTGTTGCCGGTGCCTTCCCTCCCACAAGGAGCAGGGGGGACCGATTATGTAAGGCATAGGGGTGCAGAGAAACCCACCTCGTACGAGCTGCAGGACATTAAACTACCAAGCATCATCATCCTCAGAACATGGCATTAAACTGTGGCCTCACCCCGTGCCTCGCACGCCGGCCCCCCCACCTTGGACATTCTCCACGCCCCCTGGTCTTCACAGGGGATGATATCTTCCTTATGGGAGTGGCGTTTGTACGAGGGGGGAAGGGAAGCCACCTTGGTGTAATCCCCTATCTTTTCTGGAAGGAGGCACCACCTCTGCTCCTCCTCACTTCCTCGATGCCAAGGCCAGTGGAGGGAATGATAGGGAACAAGGATACTCCTTTCTTTGGTCCCAAGTCCCTCTCCCATTGCGTTTTGTCACCCACGGGCCTCCATCTTGGAGTAACCCCTGACCCTCACAGGCCTCCATCCTGGAGTAAGCCTCGACCCTCACGGGCCTCCATCCTGAAGTAAGCCCCGACCCTCACGGGACTCCATCCTAGAGTAAGCCCCGACCCTCACGGGCCTCCATCCTGGAGTAAGCCCCGACCCTCACGGGCCTCCATCCTGGAGTAAGCCCCGAACCTCACAGGCCTCCATCTTGTAGTAAGCCCCGACCCTCATGGACCTCCATCCTAGAGTAAGCCCCGACCCTCACAGGCCTCCATCCTGGAGTAAGCCTCAGCACCTTGGGCCACCTCAGAGAATAAGCCCCACTCCTCTTCAATTCCCATAGACGCATCTTTCGTGACGTGGTCATCTGACCTTTGCTGCCTCTTGTTTCTCACACCGAGCATGACTCATGTGGGCTGAGAGTAAGAATCGACCATGACACCATCCCCGTCCCTCATGACGTTAAACTGCATTCCAATCCAGTGGTAATCCATTGTGACACCATCCGAACTACGGGGACTTTGATCCATGTCATGGCATGGTACGTAGGAAGCCTCTATGAGGTTCAAGAACAGAATCCAGTTGTTCCGACACCCCTTCATGTCGGTTCAACAGCCCCTACCACCCGAACTATAGGGAATTTGATCTATGTCAAGGCATGGTACGTAAAAAGCTTCCCTGATGTTCAAGACCACCACCCATTGGACCCCAGGTCCTCATTCACGTCGGTTCACCGACCCCCCTGAACTATGTGCTCTTTGATCCATGTTAAGACATGGTACGTAGGAAGCCTCCCCGAGGTTCAAGCCCACCACCCACCTGGACCAAGGTCCTCATTCACGTTGGTTCACCAACACCATCCCCATCCCACATGATGTTAAACTGTACACCCAAACTACGAGGACTTTGATCCATGTCAAGGCATGGTACCTAGGAAGCCTCCACGAGGTTCAATACCACTACCCATCAGACCCTCAGTCCATCTTCACATCGGTTCATCGACACAACACAACCCTGAACTACGTGGTATTTGATCCATATCAAGGCATGGTACGTAGGAAGCCTACCTGAGGTTCAAGCCCACCACCCGTTGGTTGTTCCTACCCCCTTTACGTCAGTTCACCTCCACCTTGGGTATCCTCAGAGTGTAAGCCCCAAATTCCCCCATCTTGCATGATGTTAAACTGCATCCACCCATCCTGAACTACATGGTCTTTGATCCATTTAAAGGCATGGTACGTAGGAAGCCTCCCTGAGGTTCAATCCTAACAACCACTGGACCCCAGGTCCACCCTCGGTGGTAAGCCGTTGTCACCTCATCCAGTGGTATGCCGTTGAAATCCTTATCCAGCGTTAAGCCGTTGTGACCCCATTCAGTGGTAAGCCTTTTTCAACCTCATTCGGTGGTAAGCTGTCATCAGATGAACTATATGGACTTTGATTCCCTGCCACAGGGATACGTAGGAAGTCTCTTCAAGGATCAAGCCCAAAACCATCATCCATCCTGATTCTTACCTGGGCATCCACATCTTGGTGAGATCATACCACCCAATTCCCCTCCGAAACATTCGGGAAGCTTTCCACATGCTGGCCCCAATATCGACATTCCCTCAAGGGGGTTTCTCAATCTGATCCACTCTAATCAGTGTTCTGATTAGTCTGATCTGTCTCCACTGGACGTTAAACTTGCGGTATACCCTTTGTTAAACATGGGAAGCTGAGGAAAACCTCAGATACATGCCTATGGAATATGTTTCCCAGTGTTTGATGTGGGATGCCTCAGGCTTCTGCGCCCTCGAGAAGCCCTATAATAAGGAAGAAAAGACAAACACACTAATCCCCCAGCATCTAGACATGCTAGTGATGCCCCAACGTGACTACTCTTCTAACTGAAGGTTGCTGCCCTGACCGGACCCCTTGGAATTTCCTGACAGAAGCAGCATAATTAACTAGTGTCCATGAAGATATGGCGCTGGGAAGAGTTTCACGAACAACGTATTAAATCTATGAGGGAGACCCAGACTAGGTGACGAGCTTCGAGGAGGAATCCACGGAAGGAATAACCGACATCCCATCATCCCGTTTCGATCAAGGAGTAGACGTCCTTGAATAAGGAATAGATGTCGCCCGCATTTGGAAAGTGGGAATTCGGGGTAACCAAAATCCGCATCCTTCGTCCTCGAACGAGACAGATGCACACGCCCCGATGAAAGTGTCAGAAACAGAAATGGTGAACCCGACAGGAAAATATTCTCCTCAATATGGAGATTAGTAACGCTCTAGGCATCCATAGATTGACGTGTCACCGGATCCAGACATCTGGAACTGGGTCCCACCAAGAAAATAGCAGGCCTAGCATGAAACTCACCAGAAGTTGGGGTAGTAGAACGTTGGGTTTCCCGTTCTGTGACATTGTCAGTGTGGATCCCTCTTACCAGCCACAGAAATGGAATGGCGCTGGGGCACTGGTGGTCAATTTGTTTTCCAAGTAGTGTTAATGAGTTAATCTCCCTGCTTCTAGGAATCAGGTTACTGCCACAGGAATGCGATCACCGCCCACCCACCTACACAGGGGTAGGGGCAACGCCAGCACAACCGCTCTGCGTGGCTTCACCGCTTCCGCAATGAAGTCCGCATCGATGACTGTGGGGCACCCATGCCCCATCTCCCCATCGAAAATTATCCAGTGAAGGGTAATTAATGACCTTGTACATAGGTACAAGGAGGAGGGGATCATACCCACTTGAGATATGTCCCACCTAGACCTAGAAGTCTCCATGCCCCACTATCAACGCCGCCCCAAGGGCTGCGCAGGGCGCCTCTACTCCCCACCCCAACATTCAATCACTTCAGGATCCTGTCCCCGAAGCACTTTGACCACTCCCTACCTTACGCTGATGAGGTGAGTGACGTCCGGCCCAGCCCGGTCAGAGTCCCAATCTAGGGGCTCCCAGCAAGGGCTCCCACCCAGTAGTGTCTGCGTCACCATCTGGCTTTGCCAGAGGAGCAGGCAATCCATGCACTTGCACCGCCATCCCCAGCTCGTCTGACCCGACACCAGCGTTGGGAACATGCTGAGGAGAACGCCCACCGAGGGGCGTCAACGTCAACGGCTACTATGACCCAAGCCACCACCGATGTGTATCATCAAGTCCCTGCACACACTGATCAGGGGCGCTTATACACCCAACCGGGATTGAGGCCCCAACCGCCCCATGGGCAGGCTGGGTCAACTCTCCTGGTCACAGGCATGAGCAGTGGTCGCCGCGAACCAACCCGCGGTGATGCCACCCCGTACAGTGGTCCTCCCCGTACCACCACCACATAGAGTGTGGGCCTTCCCTGTTCCGAGGCTCGGCATGGAGGTTTTCCCCACGCTACCCTCAATCCGAATAAAGGTCTGCCCTACGGCAGTGATACTCAGTACAGAAGCCTCTCCCGTGCCCATCACACTGGGAATGGATTCCTTCCTCCTACCCCTGACCGTCGATATGGAGATATTGCCCATACGGTCCCTATCCAATGTGGGGATCCTCCCTATGTTCTATCCGTAGTGGGAAAAGGTCCTCCTCGCCCCGAAAACCAGAGGGGTGAAGGCCAACCTCACTCCACCCTCACCAAACATAGAGGTCCTCCCCATGCTCCTATTGGTTCCAGTGGAGGTTTTTTATGCTCTAGTGCAGTTCATGGAGGTCCTCCCCATGTCCCCTTCGACATCTGTCCTAGTGCTCCTCACACCTCGGCTTTTTTAGGTGTAAACCCTCTCCGCCCTGGCACCAATGCGGCCAAAGGACCACATGTACGAAATTGGCCCTATCCCGAGGAGCCACCCAAGGACAGGAGGGCAGGTCATCGCTGCCACAAGAAGAATGCTGGGAAATTCTGGACAGAGATCAAACTAGTCCACTTATCAGACTCTGAAGTAGAGTGCAACTCAGCTCAGAAACCCTCCCCTCACTTATCCGAGTCAAGGGTCAGGGCATGGACGAGGCACATCCTCATGATGCTCCTAGAATGCGAGGTCCACAGGATTCCTACTACCCTCCGTAGGTTTATCCAAGAGGATAAAATTCTAGCGACCTCACAGGTTACGGTCGTTCAGTCACCACCACCATCACCGAAAGTGCTCTCTACCTCCACAAGAGATCATGGAGAGCTATTCTGGGGATCAATGGTAGGAAAACAGCAGTGCGACCCATCACCATTAGCCCCGGCCCCTGAGCCAAGAACGGTGGCCGTCAGCCCCTCCTATCGTGACGTAGCGGCTAGGTCGCTCCACTCTCTGGAAAACAGCCCAAGAACCGACGACCAGTCAGCCCGTTCGTTGTATTCTCCACTGGCCAACCTGCCATCCCAGTGGTCTGCCTCAGTACCGGTGCCAGTTCCCCAACCACCCCTAGTTAGCGAGTGGGGAAATCAAGGTCCAGACCCTGAATTTGAGTCGAGGAGCTTTTGGAGCATTCTTACAGCAGACCACTTCCCCGAGGAGTTCTGGCCCGTGGCAGTGCAGGATTTCTGTATACCTGAGTCTCTCACCCTCGATGAAGTTGAGTGCTTCTACTACAACCTCTGGGAAACACATTTTAGTCTCCATCATCAGTACATGGTTTATCCAAGGATACAAGAACATTTCAAAGATGTCAGTGAGTAGTGCCGTCTAGTCGATCTAGCCGCACTTCCCGTGGCCCAGCACCCTGAGTCACCAGGTCAATGTGAGGCTCTCCAGCAGCAATGAATTCAGAGTATCAAGGTAATAAACAGAATTATCAGGGAGGATACCCCCATCATGCAAGTCTGTGGCTAGGGACAGTATGCCGCCCTCTTCTTTAGTCATATCCGACGGCAGCCCGACTCGCTATGCGATATTGAGGACATACCCCCAAGAAGGGTCACGGTCTACATGGCTGACGTAGTGGAAAAGGAGGATGAGATGGAGTTTCTCGATGGAGACTTACCCCCTGAAGGTGTACCACCACTATTGGACCCATCAGGGAGGATTACCCATCAGCAGAAGAACCTCCTAGGTCTCCCTGCGCCCACCGAGTCATTGGTACTTAGCCGGAACGTCAGTAAGGGAAAAAAAGCATGTCGGGGCTATCAAGAACTCTAACCCATCCAACTCAGTGTAGAAGACGAAGGAGGACCCCGATAAGGCCTCATTTCACCATAAACTTGCTGAGAAAAAGAGGTTGGTCGACGAACTCTTGTTTGAACACGCTGTAGAGCAATGACCCGACTATGGTGATCCTAGGACGGGGCAGCAGGGGAAGGAACAACTTCCCCCTGGCGAGATACCTCCGGGTAACCCTGATCATACCACTCCTGCGGACAGGGTTGAAGCCGGAACTCACGGAAAGAGGGCATAGTATGTCTCACCGAACCCTCCTAAACGGTGCGTCAATCTAAGGAATCCTTTCCGGGTTCCCCCAGCTACCTTGCAGGCCGCCCCACCAGCCACTCCACGATCCGCTGAGCCTGTCTACCATGTTGAAGAACCCAGAAATGCACTCATGGTTAGGGATCCTTGTCAAGACAGGGACCCCCGCCCGGAGGATCCTATGGAGGCGCTCATCGCCCGCCTCGAGGCTTTGAAAACGCGATAGGTGGCTATCCCACCTGATGGAAAGTTGTACCCTACATGGGTGGATGATATGTCAGGAACTCTGGGTTTCGGAAATCTCACCTTCTCCCCACTTTAACGGGATGGGGGACCCACCGCAGCATCTGGACCACTTCAACTCAAGGTGTGGGACCATGTTGGGTAATCGAGTATAGCAGGAGGCCACTAAGCTCTGCTGTTTTGTTCAGACACTGGAAGAGCCGACATTATTATGGTACAGCCAACTCCCCGTCAGATTCGTGACTAGTTGGGAGGACCTTCATAGGCAGTTCCTCTACCAGTTCAGCTCTACCACCCATAAAACAAGCATCACATACCTCTTCAAGTGCAATAAAAGGCCTGATGAGCGAGTCGTATACTTTATCTCCCGGTGGAAGGGGCTCACATACTCCCTTGACATTCCACTGAATCAGGAGCAATTACTGAAAATGTGCATGGGGAATGTCAAGATGTAACTGGTTCCCTCCATGATCACTCAGAACTATCCTGGAGGGTTCCGAGACTTCTCTGACAAGGTCCAGCGCCTTGAGGAAGCCCTATAAAAGGCCAGGCAGGCACGTCCATTGCCCCTGCAATTCCATCAAGGAGGGCTTCCAGAACCAATCCCACCGTAGTGGCCCATATAGAGGCCCCCATGTAGCTATAATTTCTACCACTAGAACTATACCTACAACCTCGCAGATGTCCTCCACCTTAGGCACAGCTTCCGGCTCTGCAGCGTCCTCAGAATCGGCAGGTGCCTCCGTATAATGCGCCGCCACCACCAAGGCGGGAAAATCAAGGTCTGACTCCTCGACAGGCCCCTACAGCTCCTCATCAAGGCCAGGATCAAAGGGATCTCTGTCTGGAAAAAAGAAACCAGTCTTTCTTATTCAGCAAGAATCAGGTCCTCGGTTACTTTCGTAGTGCCCTAGAGCAGGGGATTGTGCGTTTACTTGAGTGCAGAAGGCCGGAAGAGGCAAATCTCACTGATCTCCCCAACTACTTCCCTTATCATCAGATTCTGAGGCACACCCTCAAGCAGTGATATGTGTTTAAAGACTAGCTCTAAGACCAGGTCTATAACAACATATTCAGGTTGGGCCCGACCCTGACACAAGTGGTGGGATTCTTTGTAGGATCATGTAGCGGTAGCAACAGCGAAGGCGAGTAGCAGCAAGTTCCCAGCCATGGATCCCAAAAGTATGATGAATGGATGGATCATAATATGGTTTCTCATACCCATGACATCATTTGGGTAGGCCTGAATCAGTCAGAGCCTTTAGAAGATATGGCCAACACTTCTGTGTCATCATCTCAGCCGACCTCTTCCCAGAAGAGCAAGCATCAACGACACAAGAAGAAGCAACGTGCTCCGCCAATGCCATCGTCATCGTGCACTATCGGCGACTTCATGACCCCCAATATGGAGATTCCTCCCAGAATCCGCCCAGTGGTGGATGACTCTTCTAGCAACAGTCAAGGGTACACTTCGATTAACACCGTCGAGTTGGTAAACTCCTATATGACTCCCGACGAGGGGGAGCGCCAGGCGAATCTCCCCAATTTCCCCATCCGATGCCAACGTCGGCGGAGCCGTGAATATATGGGTCGTCTAGGATCATCAGTTGGCACATCCAACCAGGTCGTGCATGCCGCTAAGACCAAATAGAATGCCCAGTACAGAGCTCAGCGTGCACTGCCTCTTCATCCAGTATCGTCAAGACTGCCTCTACCGCTGTTTGTGCTACCGGATCAGGCAGAACCACTTCGTCCGTACTGCGACCAGCTTCACCCCACTATAGGCCGATCTCAATTGTCCGAACCACACCCGATAACTACTCTTCAGGCTTTGACTAGTGGGCAATGGGATATTCCCAACATCAATCAGTCACCGGTCCAGCCGGCAGGGCCCACCATGCCTCCAATCGTAGAGCAGCTTCCTGTAAGCAGAAATTTGTGCCTGGCATAGAAGTATGATGTCCTCAAGCACCTTTCCGGCATCCCAGCAAGGCCTTCCATCCTTGAATCCCTCCTCCTATCATTAGATATGCACGAGGACCTCATTGAGGCTTTAAGAAGCCCCCTCCAATTCGAGACAGAGGTAGCAGCTGTATAATCCTTTCATGCTGAAACAGTTGAGGATGCTGAATGTCAGCCATCATCTCGTTCTCGGGAGAAGACGAAGGCTCTCCCATATAGAGGCACATCCTCCCACTGTACATCACCGACCAATTCAACGGTGTGGAGGTTCACTGCTGTATCGTTGACACCGACTCCAGGATCAACCTTATCCCGACACAGAAACTACAGAAGCTAGGGTTATCTGAAGATGACCTGACTCCATCTGATTTAAGGATCCAAGGATATGGTAGGACATAACAGACTCTGGTCGTCAAGAACCGTTTGAAGACCCAGTTCAGTGGCCTAGTTTCTAGTACTGAATTTATGGTCATCTACCAGGACACCGCGTACAATGCATTGATGGGTAGGCCATGACTCCACATGCACGCGGCAGTTCCCTCATCATATCACCAGTGCCTCTAGTACTCCATTAATGCCCGAGTAGGCATAATCCAAGGTGATGCATCTCCTTTAAACTCTTGTAAATCCTATTATATGGAAGCTGACTATTACAAGAGCAAGGATAAGCAGATTCTGGCAAGTGAGGTTGAGCCCGCCCTGGTCACATGTGACCCCTGGGCAGGTCTGGATGACGCCTACATCTTCCCAATCCATCAGTTGGAGGCCACGACCCCGACATGGGGTAGTTATTTTTCCTTTAAAGTACAAGAGGAAGGCATATTCCCAAGTCCAAGAGATAGCAGAAAATCACCTCGTACTCCTACACAAACCAGGATCGGGTGATCCCGGAACCTCCTACCCCCATACAGTATCGGGACGTCTAGCTCATGGAAACAGCAGTACGTCATACATGTCTATTCAGTCGGGATGGAATTAACTGTCTCAAGCCGACGCACCACTACTACTTTGATGTTATCAAGTGTGGACCCATGGGCCAGAGACCAAATGAGATTGGATCGACTTCCTTCATTACTATGGTCTTAGTGGCGCATGAATCTCCTGATATGATGACCACTGCCGCTCAAGCTTGAACCAGCCTCCCATCGGGTTCTGGTGGCTCATAAGCAACTTCCCCATGGAAGATCCCTCCATAAGTGGAGAAGAGGATCTAGAGGATTCTCCCCTGCCTTTGAAGAAGGCATCTCCACCACGGTCGACAAATTGGTACAAGTGAACCTTGGTAGCGAGGCAAATCCGAGACCCACGTTGTTCAGTGACACTATGTACCTCGAGGAGAAGCATCAGTACATGGACTTCCTTAAACAACACCATGATGTATTTTCCTAGAGTTACGATGAGATTCTAGGACTATATCCTCAGGTATCCGTCCACCACCTCGGTCTCCTGACAAACCATCGCGGGTTCAAGTAGCCTCCTAGAAAGATGCAACCTTCTCATGGTGCCATAGTTGAGGCCGAAGTTGACAAGATCATCAGAGACAAATTCATCAAGGAGGTCTAGTATCCCATGTGGTTAGCCAACATCATGCTATTCAGGAATAAGAACAAATAGATCAGGGTCTGCATCGACTTTCGGGATCTCAACCGCCACTTTCCGAAGGATGATTTTCCCCTTCTAGTGACAGAATTGTTGATTGACGCTATGATGGGGTTCCAAGACCACTCCTTCATGAATGGATACTATGGATATAATCAGATTTGGATGTCCCATGAGGATAAAGAGTCCACGGCTTTCAGGGCACCCCAAAGTACTTTCTGTTACCAGGTTTCCACCTATCAGTGGTCCATACATCGCATATTCAATCCAATCCTTGGGAAATTGGTGGAGTGCTATGTGGATGATATGGAGGTCAAATATCACCAGCACCAGGACCATCTCAAGGACCTTGAGAAAGTGTTCATCTTCCTCTATTCCCGCCACTTGAAGATGAACCCATTGAAGTGTGCCTTTGGGGTCACCTCCGGGGAGTTTCTTGGCTTTGTTTTCAGGTACTGAGGCATCGAGATCGACCCAGAGAAGATCCAAGCCATCATCCAGATTCCTCCCCCGAGAAATATTCAGGAGCTTCGAGGTTTTCAAGGTCAGTTAGCCTACATACGCCGATTCATCACGAATTTGGCTGGAAAGTGTAAGACATTTTCTTGGCTCATGAAGAAGGGAACCACCTACGAGTGGGACAAGGAGTGCCAGACCACCTTTGAGGAAATCAAGCAATATATTCTCCAGCCTCTGGTCTTGATGCCACCCATCTCCGGGAATCCTCTAATCCTATACGTGACCGCCCTGAAACGGTCCCTCGGCACACTTCTCACCCAGAAGAATAATGAGGGGATGGAGAATAGCCTCTACTAGCTCATCCGCATGCTTCTCGATACAGAGACCCGGTACTCCCCCATTGAGAAAAGATACCTTGTTCTCATGTTTTCCATGCAGAAGTTGCGTCATTACCTGCAGAACCATGAGGTACAGTCGGTCTCTTGGGTAGACCCGTTGAATTATATTCCGAACCACCCTAAGTTGACTGAACGACTAGCACGGTGGGCGGTGATCCTCCAGCAATTCGACATCAGGTTCATGACCCAAAAGGAGATCAATGGGTAGGCATTGGAAAAATTCTAGATTCCCATCCAACCTCCACGGATCAGTTCATATACCTAAATTTTCCCGATGAGGTGATCCTCTCAGTTGACCATGCCATCCCATATTGGAAAATGCACTTCGAAGGTGCCTCCTGAAGCCCCACCGATAGGAGGTTCAGCGATCCTAAGCTCAAAAAGTGGGTCTAGGTACCGTCTTCATCACCCCGGTGCAATCCGTTCTGCCGTACTCATTCCTGTCGTCAGAAGGCTACACCAAAAATGAGGTAGAGTATCAGGCCCTCATCACTAGCCTTGAGCTAACCATTGAGATCGATGTGCCCCATTTACATGTGAAATGGGATCCTGAGCTAGTCATCAAGCAAGTCAATGGTGACTATGTTGTCAAGAAGCTAGAGTTCATGCCATTGTTGGAGTGAACCCTCCATCTAATGGCTCAGTTCCCTTCTCGAACAGAGGTTACCCATGTCCCTCGGTCACAGAATGGTCAAGAGGATGATTTAGTCGGATTAGCTGCATCACTTGCCGAGCCCGAGCATGATGATATGATTATCCATGTGGCGCACCGGAGAGTCATTGCGTCTGTTACCCCAGAGGATGACGGTGACCCACGGATAAGCCATCTTACCACTGGAGCTTTCGCATTAGGAGTCCCAGGTTCTTCAGATACAGTGGTTTAAATGACTCCCAACTGGATAGCCCCTTTTGTCGAGTATCTCCAAAATGGTTTCCTCCTGGATGATCGGGCCGAGCATGAGCTAATCTGACGATGCGTGCTGCAGTTTACCCTCCAGAGTGGTCTCAGTCTTGAGCAGATCCTCTATAAGCACAGTTTCGATGGTGTTATCCTCCGTTGTATCCAAGGAGTCGAGATTTATCAGGTCATGCAAGAGGTTCATGCCGGCTCCTGCGGTGCCCTCCAGGCCGAGCCAAAACTGTCCCATTAGATCCGGAGACTGGGATACTTCTGGTCCTCTATGATCCACAATTGTATCAAGTTCACCAAGAGATGTCACGCATGCCAAGTTCATGCTAACTTCCTGCATCGGCTGCCAAAACCCCACCACTCCACCAAGTACTCTTGGCCATTTTCAGTGTGGGGACTTGATGTCATGGGACCATAACCACTAGCGACAGCTCGCCAGTGCAGGTTCATCCTGACCGCCACAAATTTCTTTTCCAAGTGGGCAGAGGAAATTCCACTCAGGGAGGTCAAGGCCTGTTTCATCGTTGACTTCGTGAGCTCCAACATCATCCACCAGTTTGGAGTTCCTCATGCTGTCTTCACCGATAACGACACCAACTTCCGAGTAGCCGAGCTGAAGAAATTGTACGCCAAGTACAATATCTGTTCGAACCATACCTCTCGCTATCACGCACAGGAAAATGGACAGATCGAGGCATTTAACAAAACCCCCTCTAACATTTTACAGAAAATGGTTGTCCAAAACAAGAATATTTGTCCAAACAATCTCCCCAACACCCTCTGGGATTATCTGACGACGACTTGCAATTCCACCCAGGTGACCCCATATTCCCTGGTGTACGGGGCAGAGGCCATCCTGTCCATTGAGATCCAACTTCCATAGTTACGCACTATGGTCTACGACCAGTAGGTTCCAGATAAGGTGGCCGAAATCCATCTAGCTAAATTGGAAGCAATGGACGAGAATAGGCTCCGTGGCCTGCACAATCTGGAAAGGCATCAGAATATGATAGCTAGAGATTTCAACAAGAAGGTTCACCTCTGCTCTTTTCTACAAGGCGACCTGGTATTGTCCCTTCGAGTGACAATGATCCCTGGAAAGAAACCACCCAAGTTGGATCCCAAGTGGGAAGGATCTTACATAGTCCGCATGGTTTACCCCAATGGAGCATACTCCTTGGTGACCATAGATGGTGAGCGCATAACTCCTCCCACCAATGCTAAGTTCCTCAAGAAATAATTTACCTGATCCTCATGGTCCTACATGACCTTAAACTGGATGGTCCTAGATGACCTTAAACTAGATGGTCGTGCATGGCCTTAAACTGGATGATCCTGCATGACCTTAAACTGGATGGTCCCGCACGACCTTAAACTGGATGGTCCTGCATGACCTTAAAATGGATGGTCCTGTATGAATTTAAAATGCGTATCATCCTGCATGTTGTTAAAATGCATTTTGATAACTACGTGGGACTTGATTCCCATCCACATGGGATACGTAGGAATGCTCAGACGCATCATCTTGATCCCATCCCCAAACTCTTCTCTTTGACTATTCTCCTTGGGTATAGATTCCTCGGAGGATCCTTGAATGATATGGAGTAGACTTCCTTATCCCCACTCATACGAGGATTATAATGGTTGTACTATGTGCCCACTCCTGTTCTTCTATCCTCCCACTCCTCACCGCATGACGTTAAACTGCATGGCCTTCAAGAACTACGTATGGATTGATTCTCATCCGCATGGGATATGTAGGAATGCCCAGAAATTTTGTCCGTTGGCCCAGCCCAAGTTCCAGAATCTTCCCCTCGGGTCAATACATATGGTAGGGTTCATAATTTTTCTCCAATTCACATCGAGCTAGCCTCGATCTGGCCATACGTTCTGCTCCCTGGATATGTTTGACTCTTTCATATATGGGTGCAGCTATGCTTTACCCACTCCTTGACTGGGATTCCACCACCTTCCCCATCCAGAAGGCCCCCTGAATGGTATGAATGCTAGGACTAAGGGCTATCTTACCACTTTATCCCAATTCCCTCGAGGGTGTCGAGAAACAAATTGATACAAGTCTTGTGTTGTGCATATGGTCAGTGGTCGATGCACATTTGTTTCTCCCATTTCAGGTCACTATAGGGATGCTGTGTTTCGAACATGGTCAACAGTTTTCTTGAATCATTAGGACCACCCCAAGATGTACCAAACATCAAGTGTAGTGGTTCATTATTCCCCATTGTATCTAAGAGACATATTCCCTTCTGGCGATGTCACCTATCAGGCCCCGTTTGACGTAAATAGCCAAGACAGGCTCCTTGTTTCCCACACTGATCACCGCTCACGTGGGATTAGGAGCTGTGATGAGGCAGTAACTATACAAGAAGAAGTATGAACTACCATCCGGACCGATTTATCTCTTATAGGATTGTACAGTGTGGTGTGGGATTATGTCCTCATTCACTTCAGGTTTCTCACCATGCCGTACACATCCCCGGATGAGACCTTCCCTAGCCCTCGTCCTCACTGCAGGACGTTAAACTATAGACTGGTCAGGCCTTCCTGACCGAGGCCCAGCCTCAGGCCCCTTGGCCTTCTTGGGTCCCTGGACCTTATCCTCACTACAAGACGTTAAACTACCGACTGGTCAGGCCTTCCTGACTGAGGCCCAGCCTTAGGCCTTTTGGCCTACTCGGGTCCCTGGCCCTCGTCCTCACTACAAGACATTAAACTACAGACTGGTCAGGCCTTCCTGACCGAGGCCTAACCTTAGGCCCCTTGGCCTTCTCAGGTCCCTATCCCTTGTCCTCACTGCAAGACGTTAAAATATAGACTAGTCAGGCCTTCCTGACTGAGGCCCAGCCTCAGGCCCCTTGGCCTTCTTAGGTCCTTGGCCCTCATCCTCAATGCAAGACGTTAAACTATAGACTGGTCAGGCCTTCCTAACCGAGGCCCAGCCTCAAGGCCCTTGGCCTTCTTGGGTCCCTGGCCCTCATCCTCACTACAAGACGTTAAACTATAGACTGGTCAAGCCTTCCCGACCGAGGCCCAGCCTCAGGCCCCTTGGCCTTCTTGGAAACCAGCCCAAGTTCTTCTCAGAGTATACGGTGTGGTGCGGGATTATATCTTCATTCACATTGGATTGTTCACCATGTCATACACCCCCATTTTGATAGGGTATCTTACCCCCGTGTGGATTCAAGAACTACATGTGTCTTGATTCCCATCCTTATGGGATACGTAGGACCGCCTGAACATTTAGATTTCGAGTCCAGCTCCATTTCTTAGAGATCTTCCAATATCCTAGTCACCTAGGCCCCTTGGCCTATCCCTCTCCACGGGGGAGTGGGGGGGATATATAGGTGTGGTATAGGTCTATACCCTCCTTCACGTTGGGTTTTTGGAACCATGCCTCCATTATCCCAGGAACCCGCCATCTCTTGGCCGCCCTCAAGTTGAGTCCCTCGACCCCTTACAGTGGTCTGCCAACGTGTTAAGAGTACTCTGGTCTAGGACCAGGAGTGTCAGATTCAACTTAGGAAAGTTCCTTCCACTTTTCAATCTTTGTGTTCCCCTTCATTCGGGCCATCGTTATCTTTCACACCCGAAGGGACCCCCCAAAAAAATGGCATGAATACCACGCCTAAGGGATCTACTACCGTCACGGGCCAACTCCCTCAAGGGTTTCAGACAACAAATTGATACAAATCCCACATTGCAAATATGGTTAGCAGTCGATGATCATTTGTTTGTTCCCATTTCAGGCTAATGAGACAGGATGTTGTGTTGCGAACATAGTCAATAGTAATCCTCCATTGTCACGCCATCCCCTTCAGGACTTGAATGTTGGTTGCATGATTCACATTATGTTCCACCCCATTATTTCCAGGTATAATCTCAACACTCATGGCACTATCCCTCAGTGCACCTCTGCACGTTAGGGGGACAAAGCTACAATACGGTGTCCTTCGGGGCTCCCACGGTCCGAGCTCTAAGACCATAAACTAAGATCCCCATTAAGGGCTATGTGTGGCTCGATCCTCATCCCTATGGGATACATGGACTCACCCGGACATTGTGATTCTGGTTCCAGCTCAGTTGGGAGCTAGTTCCTCCCACCCCTTTCCCTCTTACCTCTATTTTTGCCCCTTGGCATGATGTTCCCCTCTCAGAATTGAGTACGGTGTGATATGGGATAATGTCCCCATTCATGTTGGGTATGTTTTATTTCACCGTACACATTACCCTCCTAGCATCGTCTCCACTACGTCTGTTCTTCATGACGTTAAAATTCATGTTTGGTCCCATCACATGACCCTAAACTGTGATATTATCATCCTGGCCGCACGATGAAAAACAACACTGCATCATGATGTCCTCACCCAAGGGGACATCATGTTTGGTATTGGTCACGCGCCATACCATTTGTCAATTCCTACTATGGCTTGATTCTTGTGGTAACGCCAGGGCCTGCTACCCTAGGCCTGTCGCTTCACAAAAAAAACCACTCACCTTAAAGGACAAACAAGATTTATCAAATACCGCTTCTTTTGGTGCGAGGGCCACTCCCGCACACCCCTTTTATCCATGGAACTAGTACCTCACCGTGCCCCCCCTCAAGAACTACATGTAGCTTGATCCCCATCCTCATGGGGTATATAGAAACACCTTTTCACTTTGCCTCAAGCCCATCTCAACTCTCGTTTTTGGTACCTTGACCTAAAACCTCTCTAAGGAACACGTGGTGGTCGGAACCCCCGGTTCCCATTCGCGTTGGGTTTTTGTAATTACTCACCATGAGTCTCCCATGTTTCCTACCACCTATGTTCTGAGTTATATGACCCTAAACTAAGATCTCCTTATTTGAAGGGACTCGACTCCCTCTATCTAATACGTCTTGTTGTCGTATTCAGATGTGTTTTGACAGAGAGCCTGAAGTGTGGGATTTTCATGGGGACATTCCCCTCGTTCCATGTCCAAGATTTTTGAACTTTCTATTTGGATACTCATCCCCTTCCATATCCAAAAGGACCCTCAGATGACATGGATGATAGGACTAAGGGCTCTCCATGGATGCTAGGCCTAAGGGCTCTCCTACTGTTTTGGGCCAACGTCCCTAAGGATCACTGATGACATTTGCGACAGGTCCCGTGTTTCGAACATGGTCAACGGTCGACCCTCATTTATCTGTCCCCATTACAAGCTAACACAATGTGGATGCTTCATTTCCACTATGGTCAATAGTTATCCTCCATCACCATGCCACCATCATTGTGATCTAGATTTCGAGCATCATGATTCACACATTTCCACTTCCTCATGTTCAAGTAGAATTCCGAAATAATCGACTCTACCTCTTCGCGCATCTAGGTGCGCTACATGGACGTGTTAGAATCATTGGGATAGCATTCACTGAGCATCCCTCCTCCCTAACATTCCCCTTCCTGTGTTGGGAAAGTCCCCCATTACTTCTTGTTTCCCACATCGAGCATGACTCACGTGGGCTTAGTAGTTTTGGTGGGATGTGTACCGGCGCAACCAGGCTTCTCTTCATCCCTCATGACGTTAAACTATACCTCTAGAACTATGTACGACTTGATTCCCATCCTCATGGGATACATAGAGACACCCCGGTATTTCACCTAGGGTCCATCCATAGGAATCATAAATCCTGTTCCTCCCCATTTCCGGCCCATGTCCCGACCCCTCATGAGGAACCACATAACTACAACTGTACCCTGAACAAGTTCGGGATGCCCCAAAATGACATTGGAAAGCAGCAGCCCCCTCTCCAGAGAGGCCCTGTCTAAAAGAAGGAATGATCAATGATCAGACCGACACACCCATATAGTGTGCTCCCACCATGGTGGCGTAATTTCAAGAGTGTTGGATTTTGTTCGAACAAACGCTCACTCCACATCCCATGCTTTGCATGCCCCTTATTCAGACCCTCATCCTCTTTAACGTCTGGAGGAACCCTATAACAGTATGGATGCTCAACCGTTTTCGTTCCTACTATCATGGGATAACGTTTCATAAGACCAATGGATGACATTTGTGACAGGTCCCATGTTTCGAACATAGTCAACGGTCGACCCTCATTTGTCTGTTCCCATTCCAGGATAATGCAATAAGAATAATCTATTCAGAATGCGGTCAATAGCCATTATTTATTGTCACGCCACCCCCACAATGTCCTGAATCCTAGGTATCATGATCCACACTTCCCATTCCCATCTATTCAGATCGATTTTATCACCCTTGGTGTTACCCCATTCGTGCCCAAGAGCGTGCTAGGAAAACGGTAATTTGGCTATTCTGAGAGCTTCATTATCCAGTCAGGTCTCTCCCATTTCCTCCCAAAAATCCGGACCGGTTGTTCAAACCCTGGATGACTGAAGCTTGGTTTTCACTCCTACGTTTGAATGGGGTGATGAGGTGGCCATCCCTTGTTTCTCACATCGGGCTTGATCCACGCGAGCTTAGGGAATGGTCGCTGGATGCCCCACAAACATTATAAGGATTCAATAAACCAATGCAAACAATGGAACTCATGAGTGCTATGGAATTCAAACAATCAAAGAATGAAAGTACATTTAAGGGTTTGTAACCATTATAGTACTTGGGGGTCAACTCCCCCCATGGACGGATTGACCTCGTCAAAGGAACATTGCAGCTCCGCCACCCTCTGGCTGGTGGCATCCAGGAGTTGCTGCCGCTTGTTTACCTCCCGCTCCTCCTCGACAACAAGAGGTCGCAAGTCATTGGCCGCAATATTGGCCCACTCCACATCGGCCCGGATAGAGATCACCTCCACAGAAGCCCACTTCAATCCCTCTTCGGCTTCCGCCAGCTGAGCTTTTAGCCGCGAGACGAGCTCTGATTGTGCATCGAGAGAAGAGGAATGCTCATCTGCTCAGGCCTACAACCGTTCAACCTCATTTTCAGTCTCCTGGAGCCTCTTGATGTTCACCGCCTTCCTCCCCTGCCATCCCACACCAAGGCCATGTTCATACTCTCAAATCTTCTCCGCCATGAGATCTCAGATGAGCACGTGAGGGAACTGGGCATCCACTCCCCCAGCACACTGTTCACGCAGTCGCGAGCGAAGTCTGTCCATATCATCCAACCATAGTGCTTGGGGGGTGTCATTTATGAAGTGTGTGATCAACTTCCATGATTGGCGGAAGACTATTTTTTTTCCTCCCCGTCAGAGGCCGTCTCGTCCTAGTCAGCGCTATTGGAAGGTTCGTATGTAGGGAATGCCCCCAGGAACTCCTCGGCCAGGTCCACATCTGGAATTGGATCAGGCGTGGCAGGGACTGAATCGGCTGGTTGATCCTCATCATCGGATCCCACCTCGATAATCTCGGGTGCAGTCCCACTGACATCCCCGCGAGTGATCGGGAGTGTTGTAGTTCGGTTAGGCTGGATGTCCACCTCCACGAACATTGGAATGCCCCAAGGAAAGGCGCTACCAGAAGCCCCGAACAACTTCTCCACAGTAGCCCAGGCCAATTGAAGGACTGTACACACCAAGAAGGGGACGTGAATGTTAGTAACATGGTCAAGGGATGACAGTTGTGAATTCAGTGGAGGAGACTTACAGAGGTCAAATCCCTGGTCTCGCTCTTGGGTTGATGTCGTCGGAAACCCGAGATGCGGCCCCCCGTATATGGTTGGGAAATCCGGAGACTCTGGGGGAGCTTCCTTGGTTGTCCCAGCCTCACTAGATATGGAAGTTGATGCATCCATAGATGTGGATCCTGAAGGTCCCACGTCAGCACCCGCTGAGGGGCGAGAATGAGGTCTATGCACAAGGACCTCCTGCACAGTGAAAACGCTGGTAAGGAATCCAGAGTAACCTAAGGGAAGAATCTGAAGAAGGAACTTAGGATTTCACCTTGAGGGCCTCCATGAAATCTTCAAGATCCAAGGATTGGTCTCCGACTTCACCCTCCTCTGGTGGACTCTCTTTACCAGCCTCATCTCCCCAGGAGGACTCATCCGATTCTTCCGGCAGGGGGAATCGCTCACTCAAGTCAGTGGCTGACAGCTGCAGAGGGACCGTACGACCCAACATCACCTTGAACCAGTCTTTCATCAGGTTTAGGGTGCCCCGGGAGTGGATGAAGTCTTCCAGCTGGGCTATGTATTGCTCCGCCTCTGCCTACGATAATGCAAAACCGGCCCTAATGGGACCAATTCCAGGCAAGTCCATTCCAAGGCGGTTGAGGTGCTACCATAACTCGGATGGGATGAGGAATTTCCGATTGACTTCCCAGATGTCCCAGGCCTTCGGAAAGACAAAATTCTCTGGAATGTCGATGTGGCGCAGCTGTTTCCTTGGGGCCTAAGTAGAAATCCTATGGAATACCCTCGGTGGCCGCCCCTTTGGATGACTTTGTTCTCCTGGGACCACCGACTCTGCTACCGCTTCCAGATCCGCTACCGCAGCTTCCCCCTAAACTGGTGTGGGCACCACCGCTACAATAGCCCCACCACTACGGGATTCCCTTTTTGCCTTTCATCCTTGGCCCTGAGATTGAGAAAGCTCTCCCTCACCGACCAAGACAGTTGGCCGCTTCAGCATCTCCCCTGGATAGGCCACCTCCTAACTCTGGGAGTATTCTTTTATCAGCCCAAGGACAGCGGTCGATGGAGGTAGTTCATTCTGCATCTTTCCATACTCCCGTGTAAACATGAGCCACATCTGACTCATCACACATGGGTTTTCCTCATAGAACACCCCCAGGTAAACCTGCGAGGTCAGCCGCTACAGGCACCAGAATTATCGGGCGAAACGGTGTGGGGTGTACGGCTCGTAGAGGCGCTCACGATCCACCTTGGCCACCAGGACTCCACCTAAAAAAGGCCAAGAGGTAGGACCTATGCTCTTCTATCCCTCGACCATCATCAGTGAAGGCCCCTGTCGGTGATGGGAATGGGTGGAAATTGAATTCCTCCACCCTCCACACCCGGTTGAGAACCGACGGTGTTGTCGGCTTAGTTAGAAATCTCCCCGCCGCGTTCGAGATCGAGGAATGGAAGTACGACCCTAGTGTTAAGACGGAGTTCAGATAATCATAAATCCCCCTGATGTGCACTGCCATCCACCTGTACAGGAGGTGGAACAGCTTGCATACCCTCTGTGATCTTTTCCCATCGCTGATGTGCCATAGCATTTTGTACAACTTAGCGAGCATAGGGATCCCCAGGTTGACCCATACTCCTGTCTCCAAGGTGAATTCCATGATGAAAGTGCGTGGCCAAACTCCCATGTTTGTATCCCTCACTGGCAGGATCCAACCGTAGATGAGAGATACGATGAATGCCGCCAGCCTGACTATTGGTCATTGTTCAGTGCTGACACTGAACCCCCAGGTCTTCCACTGGCTATCCTTCAACGGTCGCCAGTATGAGTTTTCCTTACTCTGGGAACCCTTTGGGAAAGTTTGAGGCCTCTCTTTGAACTTCCTGTTTTTTGGAAAGTTCAGAAACATATTTAACCACTTCTTAAAGTGGACATCCCTCACTGCCTCCTTGTCATCCCCAGGCACGAGCTCCATTAATGCCATCGACAAAAGTGGAATCTGCTCCAGATCCTCCCACACGCCCATATCCGGGAGGAATTTTTCATACATCACCCCCAGTATCGGGACCCTCGAGATATGATGCACGTCCCATAGGCTGATGCCAACCTCCCCATGGTGCAGATGGAAGGTATTGGTCCCCGGTGATAACCGGTTCAACAACTCTGGTATTAATTGCTTCGGCTGGTAGATATGGAACTGGGAAGCCCAAGTTGCCTCATATAATCCCACTCTCCTCAGCTCTTCCCCGAACTCCTCACACGAGGCGCCTACCCAGTAGGCCTAAGCCCAATCATCCGTAAAGTTGCCGCCCTGGTGCAGGTCCCATTCCTCAGATCACCCCTTCTTCAGGTTCCAAAGCGCTGCCTTAAGGATGGTTTGATACAGGGGAGGGGACGTCTCTGGCTGCAATTCCCTCCCGTCAACATTGTTCAGATGATTTTATAGGCAGTCGGCGATGACAGGCATGAAATCCTCCCGAGCATGAACATCGGGCGCCCTAAACCATCGATGCTGACATGGTGTGCTCCGGAACCAGTAAGCGGGCTCATAACTACCTACTGTAGGGATGAAGACGTCATCCCTGAGCCCAAATCCATACAAAGGCAACCTTCTGCACAACGGGTAGTTCTTCTGGCTCTCTGATAGTAGCTTCACCAAAGAACTATGGTCCGAGTGGCTCTAGACTAGCTCCCCCAGCCCCAGACTATTTTCCATTTCATTCCTCCAGGAGGCATCCGCAAGGACCCCCTATGCAGCTTCTTGGTTGGACATTAGGTTCTAGAACTTGGATGTTTGGTTGGATGGTTCACAGAGATCGTTCAAAAAATGCGTTTGCAAAGCCTGCTCGCGAAGACTGTTCGCAGGGCGCTGCCTTAGCGTTCAAAGAAAGATCGTGGAGCGCAAAGACAGAGTCAAGGACTCACTGTGCGCCACGAAGAAATGATTTGCAGAGATCACTCACTGAGTATGCATAGCTTCAAAAATAAAGAGCATAAGAAGACAAGATCATGAATAAGGGAAAAGACAAAAGAGATGGCCGACCCCCTATTTATAGGCAGCAGCCGGTGGAGCTTCGTGGCACGCTCAGCCCGCGTGTCCCCTATCCACCTCATGAGAACTCTTCATGAGTAAACACCGCGAACGACTGAGGATTTGGGAAATTTCCCTCAGACTTCGACCCTTGATCTCTCTGCGGCTCCAAGTTAGAGGGGGCATTTGTTGGCTCCAAAATTTGGGATGAAGAAGCGGCCCCCAGACAGCCCCACATACTGCCTCACGTAGCCACTTCGTGGAGTCCCCCCAATACCGTGGCCACCGCAAAGCAGAGGAGGCAGGATGCTCCGCCAACGGATTTGACATTCGTGAACCCACCGTGAAGTGGAGGAGACGAGAGGCTCCGCGAACAGATTTGACGTTCGCAAACCTGCCGCAAAAGCCCAGGAGGTGGGATACTCTGTGAACCCATTTGACATTCGCGAGCCCTCTGTGAAGATACATAACCCCTCTTCGTGCCGCGTGATCTCCACTCCACAGCGCCTCATGCCTATAAATACCGAGCTCCCCTTGAGCTCTTCGGATGGACAATCTAACCTTTCAGCTTCTCATCTATCAAATCATGAAGCATTCTTCTGCTCGGTGAACCATGAGTTGCGCGAGGTACTTCTACTTCGCGAAGTGCCTCCCCATTGTCTCGTTTTGATCCCCTCTTCCGAGAGGGATGACTTTCGCGAAGCCTAAGGGATTTTGCGAAGGAAGGGGATCCCCAAGGGGACCCAAGTCATCTCGGAGCATTTATGCTTCGAGAAACACCATTCATGTACACATGATCCATATGCTAAGGAAGGACCACTGTACTTCGCGAAGAACATTGCTTCCCGATACCTTGCTTCGCGAGGAACCTTTACTTCATGAGGCTATGATCCGCGACTGACTTTCCACTTCGCGAAGCACCTCCCATTTGAACCTTCACCCCATGCTAAGGCTAAGTCACCCCACTTCGTGAAGCACACTCCTTCGCAAGTGCCCTCCTCCATGCAGAGAAATAGAGCTCCACAAGGCCCTTGTCTATGGACCCCTCTTCTTGGAAAATACTTTTCCCATGTGACCCTACAGGTTTGCACGATGTGACTTCAAAGTCCCCTAGACGATACTGCCCGTAGCATTGCTATGCCTAATGTTTCTTCACATAGGCACGCTAATGGATATTGATTCTTCACATAGCTACGCTAACATGGAACCCTTGATGGTTCGCTCCGCGACACCCCCTCAGTACGACATTTTTGGTGCCTTCCCTCCCACAAGAAGTAGGGGGGGGGGGATGGTTATGTAAGGCCTAGGGGTGTGGATAAAACCCACCTCGTCTGAGCTGCAGGACATTAAACTGCCAAAAACCATCGTTCTCAGCACATGACGTTAAACTGTGGCCTCGCCCCATGCCTCGCACGCCGGCCCCCCCACCTTGGACATTCTCTATGCCCCCTGGTTTCCACAGGGGATGATATCTTCTTTATGGGTGTGGCGTTTGTACATGGGAGGAAGGGAAACCACCTTTGTGTAAGCCCCTATATTTTCTTGTAGGAGACACCACCCCTGATCCTCCTCACTTCCTCAGTGCCAAGGCCAACAGAGGGCGTGATAGGGAACAAGGCTCCTCCTTTCTTCGGTCCCAAGTCCCTCTCCCATCGTGCTTTGTCTCTCATGGGCCTCCATCCTAGAGTAAGCCCTGACCCTCACGGGCCTACATCCTAGAGTAAGCCCCAACCCTCATGGGCCTCCATCCTAAAGTAAGCCCCGAACCTCATGGGCCTCCATCCTGGAGTAAGCCCCAACCCTCACGGGCCTCCATCCAGGAGTAAGCCCTGACCCTCACAGGCCTCCATCCTGGAGTAAGCCCTGACCCTCATGGGCCTCCATCCTGGAGTAATCCCCAACCCTCACGAGCTTCCATCCTAGAGTAAGACCCGAACCTCACGGGCCTCCATCCTGGAGTAAGTCCCGACACCTTGGGCTGCCTCAAAGCGTAAGCCCCACTCCTCTTCACTTCCCATAGATGCATCTTTCGTGACATGGTCGTCAGGCCTTTGCTGCCTCTTGTTTCTCACATCGAGCACGACTCACGTGGGTTTAGAGTAAGCATCGACCATGACACCATCCCCATCCTGCATGACATTAAACTGCATTTCAATCCAGCGATAAGCCATTGTGACACCATCCGAACTATGAGGACTTTTATCCATGTCAAGGCATGGTACTTAGGAAGCCTCCACGAGGTTCAAGCCCACAGTCCAGTTGTTCCGACACCCCTTCATGTCATTTCAATAGCCCCTACCACCCAAACTAAGGGGACTTTGATCCATGTCAAGGCATAGTATGTAGGAAGCCTCCCCGAGGTTCAAGCCTACCACCCATTGGACCCCAAGTCCTCTTTCACGTCAGTTCACCTACCCCCCTAAACTATGTGGTCCTTGATCCATGTCAAGGCATGGTACGTAGGAAGCCTCCCCGAGGTTCAAACCCACCACCCACCTGGACCAAGGTCCCCATTCACGTCAGTTCACCGACACTATCCCCATCCCGCATGACGTTAAACTGTACACCCGAACTACGGGGACTTTGATCCATGTCAAGGCATGGTACGTAGGAAGCCTCCCCGAGGTTCAAGCCCACTACCCATTGGACCACTGGTCCATCTTCACATTGGTTTTCTAACACAACACAACCCTAAAATATGTGGTATTTGATCCATGTAAAGGCATGGTATATAGGAATCCTCCCCGAGGTTCAATCCCACCACCCTTTGGTCGTTTCGATCCCTTTCACATCGATTCACCTCCACCTTGGGTCACCTCAGAGTGTAAGCCCCAAATGCCCCCATCCTGCATGAATTTAAACTATATCCACCCATCCTGAACTACATGGTCTTTGATCCATATCAAGGCATGGTACGTAGGAATCCTCCCTAAGGTTCAAGCATAACAACCACTGGACCCCAGGTCCACCCTCGGCGGTAATCCGTTGTCACCTCATCCAACGGTAAGCTGTTGACATCCTTATCCAGTGGTAAGCCATTGTTACCCCATTCAGCAGTAATCCATTTTCAACCTCATTCGGTGGTAAGCCGTCATCAGATGAACTACATGGACTTTGATTCCCTGCCACGAGGATACGTAGGAAGTATCTTCAAGGCTCAAGCCCAAAACCATCATCCATCATGATGCTTACCCGGGCCGCCACATACCGGTGAGATCATGCCACCCCATTCCCCTCTACAGTATTCAGGAAGCCACACACATGCTGGCCCCAATATCGGCATTCCCTCAAGGGGGTTCCTCAATCTAATCGACTCTAATCAGTGTTATGATCAGTCCGATCTGTCTCCGCTGGATGTTAAAATTGATGCATACCATGTGTTAAACATGGGAAGTTGGGGAAAACCTTAGATACATTCCTATGACATATGTCTCCCTGCGTTCGATGTGGGATGCCTCGAACTTACACGCCCTCAATAATCCCTATAACAAGGGACATAAGACAAACACACCAATCCCCCAGCATCTAGACATTCCAGTAATGCCCCAATATTACTACTCTCCTAACCAAAGTCTCCTGACCTAACCGGACCCCTTTGAATGTTCTAACAGAAGCAGTGTAATTAACTGGTGTCCATGAAGATATGGTGTCAGGAAGAGTTTCACGAACAACGTATTAAATCTATGAGGGAGACCCGACTAGGTGACGAGCTCTGAGGAGGAATCCATGGAAGGAAGAACTGACACCCCATCATCCCGTTTTGATCAAGGAGCAGACATACTTGAATAATGAACAAATGCTACACACCTTTGAAAGCTGGAATGCGGGGTAAAAAAAAGCTGTGTCCTTCGTCCTAGAACGAGACGAATTCGCGCGCCCCGACGAAAGCATCGGAAAAAAGAGGCTTGGGGATTTTGGATGGGTTTGAAATGTCCCTATAGATATAGGCGAAATTGAAAATGGATGGAAGATGGTGGTGTTATTTTATGACATCATGGTGTACTATTAGCTTAGAGACATTCATTCTTATATCTTGACATCATACTGGATACACTGATAGAGATTTGGATTTATTCCTAGCTACCTAAATGACATTTTGGTTTTATGAAGTTCCTATAAAAAGGTTGTTCTCATGGAGTGGTGTAAGTGATTTAGTATAGTCATAAGTGCACCATTATCCATCTATGAGTAAGTCCTTGTGGCAATTTGTATGTTATTAATTACCATGAGTACCATTCTTAGGAGCTAAAGAAGGGTGATAGTTGATGTTTTTTGTTGCTCTAGTGAGATAAAGATGACCAAATCCAATTCTTGGGTTGACAGTGAATGTTTCATGGGCCATAGTTATTAGAGTATCATGATCGAGGTGATGAGGATGAAAATACTATGGTGGGGAGTGATGTGTTGGTAATAGAGGTGTGACCCTCATGCTGGATGAGTAAAAAGTTCATGGAATAATCCATGGACTGGTCGTAGTGACATTTTAATTCCAGAGAAAAACCAATGAGTCGAGTGGTTAAATTCCCTAAGGAATAAAAATGGGAAATCAGTTGTGGAATATTATCAAGCTAAGCATTGGTTTCAGGCTTGAGGTGGTTTTGGAAAGTATCTCTATGTGCTTATATCGGAGGTGTTTCAGTGGTTTCAGTAGGGAGAAACTACATTTTTGAGCTAGTAGAGGATCTAACGATTGAATCTAAATGGGGTCTAGGTCTCGACTCTAGTGGTCATGTTTGGGTGGTTGTGGAATGACTTTGGGTGTGAGGGAATCATGATCAGGTGAGATGGAAATGGATTGGTAGTTGGATCTAGAAATTTTTAGGATGAGTTGGCTAAGGATAGTCTAAATGGGGTTAGCACAAAATGTGGGTGTGGTAGATTGAAAGCTACATCCGGTGTATCATTTTGGGAATGGTAGGTGTATTTTGGGTTTGATTTAGGATTTTGAGGAAAAGTTGGAATGTTCTTAGTTTGTGAATAGACGATGGGTATGTGTCCTCTTTGGTTGGTTTTTGATGATGAGGATATTTTTTGATGTTGATTGGTATTAATGGTAATGTTATGTTATAGTAATTTGGAACTATTTCAGGTGCATTGTGTAGTGTAAGTTCAAGGTTATTTTGGGATTTTCAATTAGAGGAGGATATAAGTGTGGGATGTTGTTAGTGATAAGTTGGGCCTTAAGGTGGGGAGAACCACATCGATGATAAGTGATCAGGTAATAAAAAAAATGTATGTTCAATTAAATATACTTAGGAAAGATCCATATTTTCATTTTGGTTTGGATAATGGGAATTGGCATGGGTTTTGTCCAGTAGAGTGCCTTGAGTTGGAAATTGTACCTTGGCCATGCATCAAGCATTCAAAAATGGAATGAGGTCTTTGGCAATAACTAGTGACTAACGTTGGTCAGGTGATGTATATGGATGAAAAATTATAAATCTAGGGGTTGAGAAGTATTATGGTGGGGAGGTTTTAAGATCCTGTGTCTGGACATGCTGAATTTTTTTGAAGGATTTTGAATTTTTTTACTAGATGGGTCAAATTTTGAATTGAGACTTGGAATAGAAATTTAAGAGTTTTAATGCCTCAAAGTGTTTTTTAGATGAGAAATTATAATATAGAGGTTTTTAGGGTGTTTTGATGAGTGTTATAATCTTCAGGTTATGTTTTGGGAATTTTGGAGTTTTTTTAGAAAGAGTGTAAGGTTTGGCATGTGCATTTTAGGAGGAATCGTTAGACACCATGATGCTTAGGAGGTTTTCCAATCATTATGAACTGAGAATAGGTTTATTTCATGGTTACTTGATGGTTAATGAATAACTGTGTGGGGGATTAAGGGGAAATCACGTAAGGATGAGGAGGTTATAATACATGGTGCATGACATTTGCACGAATTCAGACAAACCGTACACCATGCCAAAGAAGAGAGGATGTGATGATAACATAGATAGTGAACGGTTTATTTAATAGCGTGTCCTAGTCATGTGAGGCATGATTATTGAATAAAAGGTCTGCAAGTTTGGTGTATAATTTTGAAAACTATGTAGCCAAACTGTGTGGGTAACCAAATTTCATTAAAATGTGGGAATGAACAAAATAATCCCTAGAGATTCATAGCCACTCCACCCTCTTCCTTCCCCATTCAGTGTGCATGAACTAGGAGGTTTCCAACCCCCTTCCTTCTACTTTAACCCTTTTATTTAGGGTGTGTTAATGGTGTTTCTTTAGCATTTATGGTGATACATCTCTTTATCCTCCTTCAATTTCCCCAATTCCATAGTTCTTCCTAATTTTGGATGTGTGGGTTTAAGTATTTAATTTTAATTCCACCAGAACATGATGTAATTGGCCATGGATGATGGGGATTTTGGGTGGATTTCATATAGGAGATCCCAAGATGGATCTCACATGACGTTGTGTAGAATTTCATTAAGGCATGTGTTAATAGTGAATATTTATAGGTTTTTTATAATGTATTAATTAAATTAAGTGTTGAAATTGTATCACCTCTTAGGTATTTCCCTATAAATGGTGTTAATAACCCATTATGGATGGCCCATAGTGGTTTCATGGTGTTTCTATATGTGATGAGCATCCGATGAGTTTTTCAGCACTATAATGAGTTTGATTTCGATAAATTAATAAATTATATTTTTTATAACTAAGGAATTGTTGATGCTTGGCATAAGGATAGGGCCTGAGTGGTTGTGGATAGATTGATTGGATGCCGAAGAGGTTGGATAATAATTGGACGAGCCTTGGTAAGGCTGTTGAACTTTGAAAATGTTATGGAAAGCTTTAATAATGGGGTATATGGTCTATAAGTTTTACCCATAGTCTTGATTATTGTTTTTCAAGTGTGTGCGATATATGAATTAAAGACATTATGTGGAGGGGTTTCACACTTGGTTTATGATGATAGACTTATGCCTTCATTTATTTCCTTAGACATTCCATTGACCTCATTGGATCCAAGGTGTTTTAAGACCAGAACTACGACCACCCATGGGGTATGCTCGTTTTTGAAAAATGGAATGTTTTAGGTGTTATGTATTTAAAAAATACTATTAGGACTTTAAAATGATTAAATGGTGAGATTTTTATTTTGATTAAGTTTTTCTTTCCAATGTGGGATAACTATATTTGAAAATAGATGTTGTTTTGAAATGGGGTGTTGACCTCAAGGTTATTTTAGTGGGGTTTTAAAGGGATTTAAATTATTTATTGAAATGAGGTGTGGTTTCTTATGAAGAAAATGGTTTAATGGATCTTTTAAATCAATTAGGTGGAAAATTAAGGTCTTAGATCTTTATTTTTTTTCATTAAAGGGAAATAACCATGTTTTAAAGGGTGGTTTCAAAATGTGTAATAAAGATGTTTTGTTTTGGTATTTCTATGACATGTGAAAATGGGTTGGGATTTTTTAAAGCATGTTTTTCTTTTGAAGACCCATTGGTACCTTTTTATTGATTAAATGATAAAGGGTAATTAATATTGAAAAATTAATGGCGGTTTACCATGGAGTTAATATTTTAAAAAGGTTAACCATGTTGAACCTTGAACAATGGAAATTACTAATTATTTAGTGGATTATGATGTTGAAAATATAATTCCTCCCCAATGGTATTGTTAATAAACTGATGCTCAAGGAATCACATTTTTTATATATGTATTAGTATGTTTGAAATAGAATTCCTCATCCATAGATTTGGGTGGGCCAGAATGATGCTCTAGGTGCCTCGATGCACTATAGTTTTTAGAAGATGGTCTGAGGCTCTTGAATCCAAGGGTATGGACATCGTGTTCTATATCGGTGATTAATATATTGTACATGGATTTCCTCATCCATGGTATACATTCTATACTGATGCTTGAGGCACCAATAGTGTTATATATGATTGGGATGGTCATACACGGATTTCCAAATATTGGGTTGAGTACGTGGACTGATGTTCCAAGGAACAATAGATTAAAGTAATTGATAAATAAATTCCCCATTATAAATTTTAAGATTGTTAACTCTATTATATAGGGCTTGGACTTTTAGTATGTCTAGAGTAGGCTTGGTTGATTGGGTGACCAGGTATAACCCAAATTATTAAAAAGGCTAATGATAAATGTTTAATTTTATAACATGTTAATTTTACTATCTTATTTTTTTAGTGAACTTATAGTTATTTGGATACACTATTGTATTGATTGGTATTTCTGTATACATAATTGGTTATGGCATTAAGAGTTGTAATCACACCCTACTTGGGATACCATTTCACTTGGGTACCCAATCATCTCTCACATGCTAATGAAGATACAGGTTTGGGTTGAGGCCCATGTTGAGTTTTTTATGGTCAGATGGGAAAATCGAACAATATCAAGTGGCTGGATGGTTTTCAGCTCAATGTTAATGTAGGTCATTATGTATTTATTTTTAGTCATTTATATTGTATGTGATATCATCCCAGTGGGATACCAGTGTTTTACGCATGACATAGCTATTTGGGTCTTCCAAAATTTCATTTTATATCATTTCATAGTCATCTACTATTGATTTAATCCTTTTTTGCACTCTGTTGTGCATAATGTTTGGTTATTTACTTCTTATCATAAACTATAATATGGGGGTATAGTCTAATAATGGTTCCACATTAGACCCCCTTTGGTAGTTTGAAAACTTTGGTATATGCAAAGGTGTTCTTGAGGTCTTGTGGCAAACTGTCTTGGGGCACTGATTTAGTGAAATCCATGCCGGACCGTTATAAATGAAGTGGAAATTTATTGAATCACAACCAAAACATGAAATTGAGCTTATAAAATAGAAAGATATTAAGTATGTATACAACCTAATGTTTGTAGTCTATATGGTAAAGTAATTCCTGAAATCTAATAAAATGATCTTGAAACAAAAATGTTGTCCTATTATAGCCATTTATGATGAATTTATAGTCTTTTAACCCAACACAAATTTATCCAATTATAATCACTTTCTTGCGATCAATGATCTCTGTCACTCTCCATAATTATTTAGGAATCATGATTTTCTTCAATGTCCATATTTTGAATTCCCACCAATGTTTACCTACTTGGGAATATAGTTATGTGTTATTCATGTTGACCTTCATAGTTTACTTTCTCTCTTATGAAGAGTAAGTTTTATTAAACCTTTTTATGATGTGAGATTTCAACAAAGGTATTTTCAGATGGTAAAGCTTTGACTTACCAAGACCAAGTTCAAATTATGAATACATAATTTATTAAAGGGGGATGAATGTAACAACCTGAGATTTTAAAAATAAAATTATGTTTGATTACGTATATAATAAGAAATATTAATCCTAAAATAATCATGAAATATTATTATTTAAACAAAACCATTATAAAATTGGAATTAAATTGAAGGGTATGAATAATATTAACTAATTTATGAAATGAATATAAAAATTATAATTTATATAAATGTATTGATAAATGTATATAAGATAAGTACTCAATTTTTAATGAATACATTTTATTCTTAAAAATATAAGTTTTCTTCAAAAATGATTTTTTATTTTCATCAGAAAATATTACAATTAATTTCTTGAAATTTGAGAAATTTTATTTTCTAAAATAATTTTTTTTAAAATAATAATATCAAAATTTACATTGTTTGAAACTTTGGTATTTTTTTGAAATGGTTGATTTTTCAGTGAATAGTGAAAATACAAAATTTTCAAATAATGTCATTTATTTTCATTAAATAAAGTAATTTAAATGTTACATTAAACTTTTTATTTAGTATTGAAGTTACATATAAATCATTTTAATTATAATAATATAATTAATTTCTTTTGAATAATCAATTTTCATGATTTTGGTATATGTTTATTTTTAGGCTTTATAAAGCAGTTTTCTGAAAACTATATTTAAGTGGATAAAGTTTATACATTTTAATTAATTAAAATAACCCCTAAGAAAGATATTTTTAAATGAAATGAATATATTATACATCTATTTATATTAATTTAAATTCATATAATGATTATTTCTAGTCATAGAGTTAATATAAGATCATCTATTTCTTGGAAAATTTATTTCTTGAAAAACTATTTTTCAAAAGGTTTTATAGGTTGAATATTAAATTGAATGTTACCAATTATATGAATTGATTTTGATAAAATTTATTAAATATTTTTAATTATAATAATTAATATTAGGTAAAAATTTAAAATTAATTTTTGGTTATAATTAATAGTAAAAATAGAAATTTTTTTTTTGTCATGGTGAATTTTTTTTTTGTAAAAGTGAGTAACTATAAAGATAAATGTAATAACATGTTTATGTTTTAATAGTGTACATGTGACTCAAAAATATCACCCATAAACTAAATTATTTATCAATTTTGGAGGCACTTGTCTTGAGATTTAATTCTCATTATTGAATAGTTTTGGGTATTTACTAAAATGCCACTCCCTCTCTCTTATAAAAGGAAACCTCCCCTTCTCTCCATTATATACATAAAAGACTTTTCTTGGCCAATACTTGCCCAAATACCTTAACTAATTTTATCCCCATGTACTAAAGGCATTTTTTGACTATAAAGTCAATCTAGGAAGGCTTTAGGTATAATCCTAAATAGGCGGTATGAGGAGGAGGTATCATTCCTAACTGAGCTTTTTTGTTTTGTTTCTTCTTACATATCATTAAAAAATTATTAAAAAATTATTATATAATGATATATATTCATACCATATAATAATATGTTAATATGTTAATGTATTAACTTAAATCTATCTCCTCCTCTACTAAATGGGAAACAAAACTATTGTTCATGTGTATGAAGAACTACCACCTTGCGAACTGATGTAATTCATTTTCCATCATTGCCTATCAAAAAAATTTATGATGATTAATTTAATGTATTTATATGATATTAAGGACGTATTTAATATTATTTTAAATTAATATAACATATAATTTCTTACATTACCATCTATTGAAAAATGATAACATCATTCATGCATAGGGCAGACTACTGCCTTGCGAAGCGATGTCATTTGTTTTCCACCACCACATCACCTGGATAGTATATATAAGTGAATCTAAATAAAATTTTACTATATTTATGATATAATTATAATTAAATAAATATAAAAAACACTTAAATTATTTCTATAATGACTATTGAAAAATGGAAACGTTTCTCATGCGTTCGTATGTCCTACTGTCGCCATGATTGTATTGCAGTTCATTTTTTATGACCATATTTTATGGTTGGCATTAAAATTAAAAATGATGTATAAAAATAATAATTATATCATAATTATTATTATTTATATGATGGAAACCCTTTTACTATGTTCAATATACCAATTTCATTTTGAAATTATGAATTGACCATCCTTAAAGCACCCAACATGGACATAACTGATTAGGTAATTAAATATGTCATTAAATTTATTAAAGTAAATGGTTTAATTATATGGGATTAAAACTGAAAATATTTATTAATAAAAAAATAATTGATATAATTTTATCATATATGAGATAAAGGTCATACACGACAAGTCTGGACTTGACGTCACACAACTTCTTTCTTCGAGACACATGTTCTTTTATGAATCAAATTTATTTTAAAAGGTGTATATTATAAAAATTGAATATCTAACATTTTTTATTAATGGTATTATAACTTTAAATTCAACATCTCTCTCTATTTAAATTGATTTTTATTAAGAGGTTTCTTAAACCGTAAGGGGCGCCATCTCAATTTCCTTTCATTGATTCATATTTTAATACTATGCACAAATTTATTTTATATGGTGAATTTACCACCAATTTTACATTTAATATCACGACTCCTTCATAATTAATGTTATTTTAATATTAAATTTGAATTATTTCATCCAAGTTAATTTTACTTGAAAGTTACCAAGTGGTATGGAATTTTATAACTCAATTTCTTTTCATTGGTTTAAATTACTTATTCATTGTCTTTGATATACTAAGATTATGCATGTAATGAGATTTGATTATTTTATGTTGTATTTCCACTTGTTTTATGTGGGATAACATTTTACACTCATAGTATCTTCAATGATTAATTCTCACTTCAATGATAAAATCTATGTAAGGGATTTCATGTTAATTTTTTTTCATTGGGGAATATTTTATTGTTTTGTAACTAATATTTTCTATATGGTGTATATAATACCATTTAGGAATGATATATCATTAATATATTAATATTAATGGTATTTAATGTTTCATTTAAAGTTATTTTTTTCATAGGGCATACGATTCCAAAGTTACCAAAGTTGTAAGGGTTTATTTCAGAATCTCATTTTAATCAGGACTATTTATTCTTAAATTTACAGTGAAGGAAATTATTAAGTAATTGTCTAATAAAACCCTTTTATTTTCTTATACTCTATTTATTCAATATATTTTCATATAATAGTACAATTTTACTCTCTTTTTTACTTTATATGGATGATAAAATGTTTTTTTTAAATCCGAATTTCTTTCTTTCTTTGGATATAAATCCCTTTTCTTTCATATCCATGTTTAATAAATATGTTTTAATTTTTTTTTAATATTATACAAATTTATTAAATAAATTTGTAACCATTTTTTAATATCTATAAAATGTTTTAAAAGGAATGTTTCCATCATTTTCTGATCAAGGCACTTTTCTTTATGAAAGGAATGTTTTCTTTTAACTTATATGGAATACATGTAATTTACCATCATTATGAACACTAAATTAATTTAAACTTCCTATATATGTTTCCATGGATCATTCAATTAAAATATTTTCCATAATAGTTTGGAATTTTTTAGATTTTAAAAATTTATTTCAATGTGAATAGGGAAATTTTCTCATGAAATATTCCATGTAATATTTAAATAATTTTTTCTCAATGAAGAAAACCTTTGATGTTATGGGTTTCTTTTAAATAATAAATACATGTTCCTAACATATATACCTATATTATTATCCATTAAATTTATGGGGTAATACATTCCTTATGTTCATCCCTTAAATAAATTCATCATGAAATTTTCTTTGATTATAATATAACAAAATATTATGCAACTCATTTTCTTTCCATGGGTAATTATTATATTTATAAATTATAATTGATTTAAAATTGGGGCACATATAATCATGGCCATGTGATTATGGGTGCATGTAAATCAAGATACAATGTATTTGGTAAAGCTTTAGTCTGATGAGAAATTATGTATGGGATTAGGGTGTAAACCTAATCCATTAGGGTAATTTTCCCACCATGTGATATTATCTAGATACTTATCCTTGAATAATGTTTATGTCATGTTATATATTTCTTCCACATTTTCTATGTTACTGTGATCTTATGATACCATTATCATCATGTTATTCTTCCACGTGATTACTCACGATCCTTATCTTTTATGATATCATGCTGTTCCTTGACTCACATGTTATGTTTCCTTATCATGTTAATTCCCTTACATGGATTTTTATATCACCCTTTTTTTTATGTATTCCACAGGTGGCTATGAAATTTTAGGAGATAAAATGTATTTAGGAGCTCATTATAGTGAATAAAATAAGGATATCATGTTTCAGTTTCCTTTCGATATATCATGAACCTAGTCTTCCAAAGACACTAGACCTCATGATCTTTGGTTTTCAATTATTATATTATTATGTTAAAAAAACATGTAGTAATTTGTGTAAAATTCCCGAGTCACTATAAATAAACCTTATGAATGATAAAAAATTTGAAATCAAATTATAGACACCTAGGATAAAAAAAATGAAGCTATAAACACACCCATACATTAGTGTATATATAGAGTGTGAGATGAATATGTCTAGTAAAATCTCACCAATGAGTCTATAAAATTCCATTTATAATATAGTTAAAAAAATATAGTTTTAACATTACATAAAGATATGTTTTCACTTCCAATTAAACTGGTACAAAGTAAAAATAATAATATACTCAATCATTTTTATTCAAAAAACATATAATCAAATCATTTTTATAAAAATTAGGCACATAAAGTTTAAAATAATTATGTTTAAAAACCAATAAATAAAAAATATTTACTTTATAATTTAATTTAAACCATGAAAAAGGACTTTTTAATTCATAACTAAAATTAATTATTTACTTCCTCATTTAATAAAACTATTTAAACATTTACATTTATAAAAAAATCCATTCACATTAAAAATTATATTTTCAAACCATTTCAAGAACCCATTTTTAAGAAAATAAAAACATAAAATAAACCAAATACAATACCACATACACCTAGATATCAATGGGGGATAATAACAATGAAACAATAAACCACTAGTGCCTTATGATAAAATCAAAAGTAAGGGATACTAACAAGTCATGAAACAGAATCCCTTAAACAATACCCAATAGGAACTAAGAATCATGGGAAAATAACTAGGATCTAATATGAATGGTATAGGAATTGGATCATTGGATTACTCACTGAACCTCTACGTTAAACCAAAATATCCCATCCAACAATATTTTAGGTCACTAAGTACAATAAGAACAACCCCCGGAGGGATCAACTTTTCTAGGGAAGTAACCAGTGTGTATGCACCAAGATAAAAAAGCACACATCCAAAAATTTGATGTAGCTACTTAGGATATGATGATATCAATAAACTCATTTGATAAATAAATAAATAATGAGGCTATAACATGAATCAATAATAATAATTTTTTTTGAAAAAATCCTTATCTCATATCCGACACCCTCATTAAGAAAAAACCCCATTCATCTAATCCACTATAAAGAATCAGATAATAATCAAACTATATGAAAGTTCTCCCCATGGGAGAACAATATATATCATAACATAAAATAAGGGGATCTAATGTTGGTATCACAATCACGAAATAACTCATTTATAAAATTCTAAATAGTCCTTCCAAAACAAGATTGGGATTCCAAGACAATTTCCATTATTTAAAATATCATTTAAAAACATCCCTTGAAACCTAATTATTAAAAAAAACTTTGAAATCCATTTATAATACAACCCTTTTCATAGAAATTACTTTCAAACCACCATAAGACTATGGAGACTTAAAAACATTTAAAATGGTCCACACACACCCCTCTTTATCAAACACCCCTTTAAAAATATAAAACATTTATTTTAAAACACATTAGTTCCAAACACCTATTTAAAATACCAAATCAGTTAAAATAACCCCTTTAAAATTATCGAATAAATTTTAAAAATCCACTCAAGTTTTTTTAGTAAACACTTGACACAGTCAACCATTATATTTAAAACCATAGTTATAATACCATCAAATCCTCTTTTCTCACAAGTGTGAGGACAAAAAACAATCATTTAAAATCCCACATAATATATTTATTATTCATAAGGAGGTAATTAAAACACTCAATCATATTATTCCATGAATTATAAAAAATTCACATTGAAACACCTACCTCAATCAAGAGGAAAAAAATCGCAACGCATCACCTTTTAATGTGAAGAAAAAACTAAGAAAGGAGACAACCTCACAAATAAATAAACACCAAAAATACCATTATTATACTAATATGATTCCATTAATCACCTCCATTTGAATTATGATTTTTATTATAAGAAAATTATATTGGAAATTATAGGAGGAGGAGATAGGGGGAAGGAAACTTCTACCATACAAATACGATTGAAATAGATGAATAATGAATTGTAATTAGAGGAGAATATTGAGGATACTATGAATTTAACTCCATGAGATGGATGATATGAGTGGGGAATGTGAAGGTATAAAAAAATATAACAAAAATAAGATAAAAAATGGAAACCATAAAATTTTATACGATTGGATTGGGAACCATGGTATGAACCACACATTGGTTCTCCTCTAAAAATACCTTAAGGAAACCTTAAATTCAAAAAAACAATTTAAAGGCCACACATAACTATTTTATTCATCACTAAGCACATATTGATTTATCATGTGGTGTTTCCACCCATTTACCATATGGAAACCCCTCAACCGAAACGCTTGATAAAATGCCCAACCTGGGAATTTTTTCCTTCTCCATTTTTTATAGGGAAATGATACTAGAAAAACACCCATAAAAACACCCAATCATAGGGATACATTGTTGGGGATGTCCTCCTCACCTCAAAACTTCAAAAAAACATATAAAAAAAGAAAAAATCCTCAAAAACTTAATATTACCCATAATTTAATAATATTAAAAACCACAGTGACATGGGGGTGTCACAAGTCTCCCCACCACGCCATGTTATTAATATAACAACCAACTTAAATTTAATATAAATCATTTTAATGTGTTTTCAATATTAATTAATTACATTTTATAGAGGTATATACATTATAATAATATTTTTTAATTTTTTAATCAAAAGGAAAAAACCATTATTTATAACCAAATTGGATTTTCATACATTATATAGTTTTTATAAAGATATATTTCCAAATTATAGAATTATAATTTGAAAACATGAACTTAATTTTTTAATTCATCATGTAAAAATTATCTTAGGATGAATTTTAGATAATTTTAAAAAAATGTTTGATTTTTTAATGAACAGTGAGAAATACTAATTTTTATTAAAAACCATCTTTTCATTTAAATAATTTACAAAGTTATATTTTGTTTTAAAATGATTTCAAAGTAAAATTGGTTCATTTATATTATTAATAATCTAATTAAGGTCATTTTAATCAAAATTATGCATAATTTTTGTAAAAAATCATTTTTATTCTTAAAAGGCATTTCTTTGAAAAACTATTTTTATCACTTCTCACAGGTTAAATTTTAAATTAAATTCAACCAATTTTTTTAATTGGATATGATAAAATTTATTAAATATTTTTAATAATCATAATTAATATTAATTAATAATCTAAACTTAATTTTTGGTTATAATTAATAGTAAAAACAAAAAAAATCTATTACCACAGTTAAGGTTAAAATAGGTTTACTGAGAGTTAAACTAAGAGATAAAGGTTAAAATGACCTAAAAACTTGTATAAATTCTATTTTATAGATTTAGTTCCAACATATCTCATCTAATATTTAAAAATAGTCCATTTTGGAGCCATTTTTATTATGTAAGAAAATAATATATTTTAATCTTTTTAAAAAATATCAAGTGTGTCCTCTCCCCCAACTTATAAAAGGACACCCCTCATATCTCATCTCTACAATTCAAGATCATTTTGGTTTGGTCAATAACTACAAAAACCATTCCTTAAATCAATCCCCAGGTCCTATAGACCATTTTTTGATCATAAAACCACCCTATTAAGGATTTTAGTATAAACCTAAAGAGATTATATGAAAAATAAGAAGATAAAGAACATACATGATGAGTCAGAATCAAGGTAAAGGACACTTTAACTTTAAACCTCATTTTTAAATTATTTAAATATTTATTTTATAAATATTTTCTTCCATGTAAATATTCTTGAAATTATTCTATGGATGTATTTCTATGTACATAGAATAATTATAAAGGACATTTTATTTCTCTTTTGATGTTCCTTCAAAGGTTTTCAAAAGGAATATTTTCACTTATTTTATATGTAATGTTTTGAATTTTTTTATAAACATAAAAATTAATTATCTATTTTAATGTATATGTAATCAATGGATTTTTACATTTCCATAAGTGTTATTTTATGTTTTTCTTCATTTAAAAATTTCCATGTTTTCTTCAAAGAAAAATATTTCTTCCCTTTATTCTGGGTATTTTAGTTTTGAAAATTGGGTTTTAAAAAAGAAATAGTATTTTGACATCTGAATGTATATTAAATAATGGTTAAAAATAGTTTTTATAGTTTTATAATGAAAAGGTAAAATAATAAAATGTTTTATCCATGATATGGTACTTGATCATTATAGTTGATAATATGTGAGCCCAATACAAGTTTTACAATGTGAAGGTTCCGGGCGCAGCAGAAGCTCGTGGATGGATGTGCCCACTTGGATTTTTTTCATTAGTAATGATCAATATGGGATCAATATGATGATGAATGAAAGTCTCCACGAATCTATTCATAGAAATAGACAAAGAAGAAGAAAGGTCTCAGAACCAAAAAAGTGGATCATCACATGTTGATTATAATTAATTTAATTAATTGACAAGAAGTACCTTTTGGGTGCTCTTTCTTATTTGATATTCTTGATCACGTTCTGATATGATTCTTCGTTGCGTCGCAGAATCCAAGTGTAGACTTCCTCTAACAGTGATCCACACATGCACCTCGTATCTCTGGACGTCGCCAAAGGAGTCTCCGAGTTCTAGCTTGGAGAAACCTTTGCTTGCATTGTCCGCATTATATCATCTTGATCCGATGGAAGAGGATCTCTCTTGGTCTTGAGAGCATTATTGGAGGAAGAGGTTCTTTTGACCTTGAAATAATTCTCTAGAATTGTTGTGCACAACAATTCTCTTGATAGGAAAAGAGTTGGGGTTGTGAGGATATTTATAATCGGGTTTGAGGTTGTAGAGTTATGACAATAAATAAACGCGTTACGCATTTTATTTATTTCATTGACTCTTATTGAAAACCCTCATGTCGAATAATTAGTTCCTTTACATGCGCCCATGATGATTATAATAAATATCATTTAATAAAATGATATTTCCTCAAAATATAGATTGAAAAAACTACATGGTGTGTAATCATAAATACAAGACATGTACTTGTTTTCAAAATAAAAACAACATGGCGTGTAATCATTAATACTCGGCGTGTACTTGTTTTCATTGTATTCTTCCTCCAACATTAAAATGATTTAGGATTCCTTGAATAATTATTAAACCACGTATAGAGATAATCTTTATTCTACTTGAGATACTTGGATATACTTAGTGTGTGACCCTCTAGGCCTTTTTCTTATTGGCATTAGGCGGGCCTGCCTAAAGTATAAGATTACTATCTAGAAACGGTTCAAGGCACCCAAGAGAAAGAAGTTAATGATGCATTGATGTGTCACCTCATATGAACACTTACTGTGTAATTTAATCCCTTTGTCTCAATATCTCATTAAGCAGGTTTCATGGTAGTTTCATAAACCTATATACTTGATCTGTCATTCTTTGACTTCTAGAAATAAACTCGCCATGACACCATGTCCATGGAATTTGTGTGATAGTTCTATTTAAATCAAAGGGCCCGATATATCTACTTCCATAAATATGGAAGGGACAAATCATTCCTTGACTTATCCGTTAACAACATGTCATTCATGACGCACCCAACGTACCCTACTTCCCGCCAACTCTCTTTATGACGGTTTTCATCAGCAAATC
Organism: Viscum album; assembly: GCA_963277665.1. Taxonomy (NCBI): domain Eukaryota; kingdom Viridiplantae; phylum Streptophyta; class Magnoliopsida; order Santalales; family Viscaceae; genus Viscum; species Viscum album. The sequence goes on along the minus strand of OY728164.1, from coordinate 475,981,377 downwards.
GAAGTGCGCGAGTCATGACATGAGTTAATGATAATATTCCAGTCTAAGGACCATTACACATGCTCGTAGATAACAATGTCCAATGACACCAAGACATGCGGAATTGCTACTGGTGTGTCTGTTCTTATAATCTCCCATCTTGGAGATTACCAAGTGCGAACTCCAGGAGAGAGAGTCTCGTCTTCTTACGAGTACTTGCACATGATGGTTTGTATACTATGTGTCCTATCATAGTATATCATCCAACCATAGAACTTTATTTAAGAATATTTTTTATAGCATTTCAAGGTTTTCATCATAGCGGGGATCTGCCATGACCTTATTAATGCAACAAATATTCCAGGACATTATTATATTATAGTCATGCAGAACAATGAACAATATATAATAAGTTAACATTCATGTAATCAAAGTACAAAACAGTTGGTTCTTAGGACACCAACCCTAAAAAACTCCCACTTGGACTAGAGCCAACTGCCTACGACTTTTAGTCCTCTATACCTCACATGATGATCATATTTCTACTGATTCAAGGCTTTAGTCAAGGGGTCCACTGTGTTGTCTTCCATGGAAATACTGCTCACTGCAACTTCACCTCTCTAAGAAAAATCCCTCAAGAGATGATACATCCGAAGTATGTACTTTGTCCGCTGATGTGACCTTGGCTCTTTTGCAAGTGCCAACACTGCAGTATTATCTCAATAGAGTGTGATAGGATATTTACTGCTAGGTACTACATCCAGTTCTTGGATGAAACTTTGCATCCATACTGCTTATTAAGCTATCTCAGAAGCTGCAATATACTCGGACTCCGCTATATAATCTACCACCACACTTTTCTTTGAGCTCTTCCAGCTCACTGCACCTCCATTCAAACTGAAGATGTAACCAGTCTGCAACTTCATGTCATCTTGATCAGTCTGGAAACTAGAATCTATATGTCCTCAGATGACTAGTTCCTCATCTCCTCCATAAACCAGGAACATATCCTTAGTATGCCTCAAATACTTAAGGATAGTCTTGACTGCCATCCAATGGTGGTCTCCTGGATCATCTTGATATCTTCCCATTGCACTTAATGCGTAAGCAACATCTAGCCTTGTACATAACATAACATACATGACTGACCCAATCGCGGATGCGTAAGGGATCCTTTCCATTTTATTTCTTCCCTAATGTATCTGAGGACACATTTTCTTGGATAGATGAATGCCATGTGACGTTGGAAATAATCCCCTCTTGCATTGTTCCATACTGAATCTCTTTAGTATCTTGTCAATGTATGTACTTTGACTCAGGTCCAACATTCTCTTGGATCTATCACGATGGATCTTGATCCCAAGAATATATGTTGCCTCGCCCAAGTCTTTCATAGAGAAGCATTTATCCAACAATGCCTTAACTGGCTGTAAGATAAGTACATCATTTCCAATTAGTAATATGTCATCAACAAATACTATTTGGAAAACAACTACACTTCCACTAAACATTTTGTAGGCATAAGGATCACATTCGTTCTTAACAAAGCCAAATTCCATTACAGCTTCATCAAAATGAATATTCCATGACCTTGATTCTTTCTTTAATCTATAAATGGATTTATGCAACTTGCATACCTTGTTGGCATCCTTTTGAGTCACAAAACCTTCAGGTTGTGTCATGTAGACATCTTCCTGGCGGTTCCCATCAAGGAATGCTGTTTTGACATCCATTTTACAAATTTCATAGTCATGGTAAGCGATAATGGCCAATAAGATTCTGATAGATTTTAGCATCGCAACCGATGAAAAGGTTTCATCATAGTCAATTCCTTGAAGCTATCTAAAACCTTTAGCAACCAGTCGTGCCTTATAGGTGATAAATTTCCCCTCCATGTCCAGTTTCTTCTTGAATACCCATTTATTACCAATAGGCTTTATATCAAATGGAGGATCTACCAAAATCCAGACTCGGTTTTGGTACATGGAATCAATTTCAGAATTCATGGCTTCTTGACACTTGGAAACGTCTGTGCCTTAAATTGCTTCCTTGTAGGTAAGAGGATCATAATTGTCAACCAATAATGAGTCACCATCCTCGGTGACAAGAAAACCATATCATTCTGGTTCTCTCACCTCTCTCATGATCCTACACAGTTCTTGTGTCTTTGGAATAGATTGTTCTTCCATGGGGCTTTGTGGAATCTGTTCTTGTACTAACTCCTATGTATCTTGAGCCTTGAATTCATCGAAGTCTATCTCGCTCCCACTATCTCTTTTGGAGATGTGCTCCATCTCAAAAAATATGTCCTGTATTTCCACTGTAACCTTTTTGTATGAGGGGTTGTACATGTAATATCCCCTTGTTTCCTTAGGATATCCTATAAAGATACACTTTGTGCCTTGGGGTGAAAGTTTTTTACCTGAAGAGGACTTAAAAAATACTTTGCTACCCCACACATGTAAATTAGATAACATGGCTTTGTGTCCACTCCATAAATTGTATGGAATTCCATTTATCGATTTAGTTGGTAATTGGTTTAGTATGTGTGATGTTGTTTGTAATTCATATCCCCAAAAGGATAATGGAAGACTCGCATGACTCATCATTGATCTCACCATGTCCAACAGGGTGCGGTTCCTCCTTTCACTTACACCATTCCACTGAGGTGTGTAAGGAGGAATGAGTTGAGATAGAATCCCAAACTCCCGTAAGAAATCAATGAAGTCATGATTAAGATATTCTCCTCCTCTATCTGAGTGGAGTTTCTTAATCTTCTTACCAAGATGGTTCTCAACTTAATTCTTGTATTCTTTTAACCGATCAAAAGAATCTGACTTATACCTCATTATGTAAATATATCCATATATACTAAAATCATCAGTAAAAGTTATGAAGTATGATAACCCACCCCTTTCTTCAACTGCAAATGGTCCACACACATCTGTGTGAACTAATTCTAGAAGCACTTTATCCCTTTCACCTTTCCCACTAAATGGGGCTTTGGTCATTTTTCCTTGTAGACATGCATGACACACACCAAGTGGTTTTAGTTCGAAAGAATCTAAATACCCATCTTGATGTAATTTTGTCAAATGTTTCTCATTGACATGACCTAGCCAGTGATGAAAAAGTTGGGTGTGGTATGATTCATGTGAATTATCTTTGTCATCGATTTCCATTACTTGGTTTGTGTAGTCTAACACATAAAGGCTGTTATATAAATGTTCCCTACCAAAAAAAATGATATCTTTATAAAAGTTGCAACATTAATTTCCAAACATGAAGATGAATCCATCAGTATCTAATATGGATACTGAAATAATGTTTTTAGAAAAAGAAGGCACATAATAACAACCCTTTAACACCAAGACCACCCCAGTAGTAAATGTGAGGTGGTAGTCTCCGACAACTACAAAAACGAGTCTGGCTCCGTTGGCTACTCGTAGATCCACCTCACCTCGGTCAATATTTCTGAATCTACTTTGTTCCTATATTTGGATAGAGATGTGAGAACCACAAATAGTATCTAATACCCAATTGGTATAAATAGATAGATTTTATTTGATAACAAATGCACTTGAAGCTTCCCCTTGCTTCCTTGGCTGGGTGTAATTTTTCTTCCAGTGGCCCTTCTTGCCACATATGAAATAAACATCCTCCTGTTCTCTTGCCTCTCCTTTGATCTTCCTTTTCTTGGAAGGCCTTGAAGAAGATTTGACCTTAAATCTCTTTACCTTCCCTTTCCTTTTATTCACCATGATGAAAGAAAGATTTTCACACTTCATGTCATTGTCCACTTGGTGAATAAGGATAAGAAGATTAGATAGAGAATTCTCAATGTTGTTCATGTTGAAGTTCACAAAAAAGTTTGAGAAGCTCTAGGGGAGTGATGTAAGAATGAGATCAGTACCTAGTTCTTCAGGGAGTTTAAACCCTAGAACCTCTAAGTGCTCAATGTAGCCAATGAGCTTGACTACATGAGGCCCGGCTGGGGCACCCTCTCCAAACTTGCTCTGAAATAGAGCCTTGGAGATCTCAAACCTTTCCTGTCTTTCTCTCTCTTGGTATAGACCATGGAGGTTCTCGATCATGCTATAGGAATCCATGTCTTCATGAGACTTCATGAGCTCACTAGACATTGATGACAACATCAAAAATTGAACTTCGAGTGCATCGCTCAAATGTTGATCATAGACCAGGAAATCTTCATCACTCGCCCTTGGGGTAGTAGAATCAGGAAGTGAGGACTCTAGCATGTAAAACTTTCATTCATGGAGTAGGATAACCCGAAGGCACCTAAACCATTCCTAAAAGTTACTACCGATGAAGATATTGTATTTATCCAGAATTGATTTTAGAGAAAAGGTAGTTGACGAGTTTTTCATATTGATTCTACAAATTAGAAGAGTAGATTTATCAGTACTTTCTTGATTAAATTTTATGAGAAATAATGAATTTATTAATTCTCCCACTATTTTATCAAGTCCCAATGGTCCTCACCATTGAACCCGAAATGTCTAGTTACTTTGAAATTCTAGTGGAATGGATCCATATTCCCCTTCGCATAACCCCAACAAGGTTTGGTCAAGCTATTTGAAGGTATTTAGGTAGGAAGGTCTTTTCCAACTGTGAGCTTACAGTTCCTTGATCTTTTGAGTGGACTCCCCAATCCTGAAATCCTGACTTGGATTTCCTCAACTCTTGACTCCAATATTACATCAAGTTTATCAAGGGATACTCCTCTTGATGTAATATGGTTAAGTCAACCCAAAACCTTTCATAAGGAATTCCTTTATAAAAGTAAGTGTCCCAAAAAGGGTTGTTTAAAAATATAGTTTTATTGAGTCTTTCCCTTAATCGGGTAATGGAAGGCTTGGTCTGACTTAATATGGTATTGAGAGATTATAATTATTTATGCATAGTTTCTCATTATCACATGCTTGTTAATATGAAGTGATGCTTGCTTAAGTGATTAAAAATGTTACGATAATGTTTACACATAGTCTGGTTTTTATTTTATTCCATATTTTCATACTTGTTCATTTTATTGACTATGTGATTGTGAAAACACATACATAATAAATAAACCATGAAATCAGAAAGAAATAAAATAAGATGGCGTGATCATGAGCTTTTATTGGTTAGATTTTCTAGCGGTTTTCTAAGATAACCCTAACCTAGGGAAAAAAACTTTGAACCGATGGTTCGTGTTTTTTAGCTCCCACTTGTCCACCTTTTTATCTTCTTGGGTTGGTTTCACCTCAACTTTTGGGTTCTAACCATCTCCGCTGGCTTAGGAGATCCTCCATTACATGGGGTTTACCTTAAAGAAACCATGGGAACACAGGCCCTAAATTTTTTGGGAAGAAGGATCACAGGCCAACGAATTTAAATTAAACAAATTTAAATGAAACCATAAACACATACAAAGGGTCTTTGGTCTAGATCATGATTATCCATAACATGCAATGACATTTATGCATATTTATAATTCAAATTATTTTAATCGTTATATTATTTAAGATAAGTCACTCTTGAATTCAATTAATTATGATCTTATAATTAATCAATTATTTATATTAAATTCCTTTATGAATTTCCTTGAGATTCTTCTCATCCATATTCCTTGTATAAGTCTTTGTAATTTTGGAGGAAACCTCGTGAAATTCCATTTCTAGAAAGTACACGACATGTAGTTTATATTTACATGGTGTGTATTTCTTTTCACCCTTTATCCAAAGTACACACCGGGGGCTTTGGCGTGTTTTCTGTACTTTGGAAATTTTGGTGTACATGGCGTGTAGATTAATCTGATATGACGTGTACTTGTTATATAGTTACCGGCCTGGAAATCCCGTGTACACAGAACACGGATTCTCCTTGTACACGGTTTCACCTGGACCAGATCAGACTACAAGGTGTGTTGATTCAAGATACACGCCGTGTATTCCTGTTCCCACACAATTTACACGGTGTGGTTTGGCGGACCAGTACCGATTCATTGAACCTAAGTACATGACATGTAGTTTTTAATACACGTCGTGTATTCTTGTGTTGTACAGACAAAAATAGCGGATCCTCCATATGAGATGCTCGTTTTTAATTTAATAAAAATTAAAATAAAAAGTTCGTTTCTGTGATGTGAATCGAGAAATGAAGGAGGAAGGACATATCTCGTTCATTCAGTTTTATAGAAAAATTTATCTTGAATTGAATCAAATATAGATGTGTAAATTTTCAACAAAAATTAAATAACTATAATCAACGTTGTAACCTCGCTCTTATACCAATTGAAGGTTCCGGGTGCAGCAGAAGCTCATTGGTGGATGTTCCCACTTGGCCTTTTGTCATTAGCAATGATCAATTCGGGATCAATACAACGATGAACGCTAGTATCCACGGATCGATTCACAGAAATAGACAAAGAAGAAGAAAGATCCTGAAACCAAAAAAGTGGATTGTCATAGGCTTATTATAATTAATTTAATTAATTGAAAAGAAGTACCTTTTGGGTGTTATTTCTTCATTGATATTCTTGATCACATTCTGATGTGATTCATCATTGCGTCGCAGAAGCCAAGTGTAGACTTCCTCTAACGGTGATCCACACATGCACCTCATATATCTGGACATCTCCAAAGGAGTCTCTAGGTTCTATCTTGGAGAAACCTTTTCTTGCGTTGTTGTCCTTAGATCATCTTGATCCAATGGAAGAGGATCTATCTCAGTCTTGAGAGCGTTCTTAGAGGAAGAGGTTCTTTCGGCCTTGAAAGAATTCTCCAGAATTATTGTGCACAACAATTCTCTTGTTAAGAAAAGAGTTGGGATTGTGAGGATATTTATAATTGGGTTTGAGGTTGTAGAGTTATGACAATAAAGAAACACATTACGTATTTTATTTATTTCATTGACTCTTATTGAAAACCCCCATATCGAATAATTAATTCCTTGACATGCGCCCACACTGATTATAATAAATATCATTTAATAAAAAAATATTTCCTCAAAATCCCGACTGGAAAAACTACACAGCATGTAATAATAAATACACGACATGTACTTGTTTTTCATTAAAAACTACACAGCGTGTAATCATTAATACACGGAGTGTACTTGTTTTCAAAATAAAAACAACACGACGTGTAATCATTAATACACAGTGTTTACTTGTTTTCATTTTATTATTCCTCCAACATTAAAATGATTTAGGCTTCCTTGAATAATTATTAAACCACATATGGTAATAATATTTATTCTACTTTAGATACTTAGATACACTTAGTGTGTGACCCTCTAGGATTCTTTATCGTTGGCATTATGTGGGCTTGCCTAAAGTCCAAGATTAATGTCTAGAAATGGGTCAAGGCACTCAAGAGAAAGAAGTTGACTCCATATTGACAAGTCACATCATACGAACGCTTACTGTTTAATTTAATCCCTTTGTCTCAATAGCTCAACAAGCAGGTTTCATGGCAGTGTCATAATCCTATATTCTTGATCTGTCATTCTTTGAATTCTAGAAATAAACTCGTCGTGACACCATGGCCATGGAATTTGTGTGATAGTTCTATTTCAATAAAAGGGCCCGAGATATCTACTTCCATAAATATGGAAGGGAAAATTCCTTCCCCAACTTATCTATTAACAACATGTCATTCGTGACACACTCAACATGCCCTACTTCCCGCCAACTCTCTTTGTGACAGTTTTCGTCAGCAAATCTAAGTGCGTGAGTCATGACATGAGTTAATGATAATATTCTAGTTTAAGGACCATTACACACGCTCATAGATAGAAATGTTCGATGACACCATGACATGCATAATTGCTACTGGAAGGTCTATTCTCATAATCTCCCATCTTGGAGATTACCAAGTGCGAACTCCATGAGAGAGAGTATTGTCTTCTTACGAGTACTCGCACATGACAGTCTGTATACTATGTGTCCTATCATAGTATGCCATCGAACCATATAAATTTATTTTAGAATATTCGTTATAGCATTTCAAGGTTCTCATCATAGAGGATATCTTCCATGACCTTATTAATGCAACAAATATTCCAGGACATTATTATATTATAGTCATGCAGAACAATGAACAATATATAATAAGTAAACATTCATGTAGTCAAAGTACAAAACAGTTGGTTCTCAGGACACCAACCCTAACACAATGGGTGGGCCTGATACAACTTATATATAAAGGTGAGATAGATATAGAATATATGATGGTAGATCTTGATATATCCCTCCAATGCATTGGGTAATTTTTATTGTCTTCAAATGAAATATGGAGGGAGTTAACCAGGGATGGTTCTCCTAGGGATTTAATTGGGCTCTAGTTATTTCTAAAACACTTTATGAATATAATTATCTCAGGTTACTAAAAGGGTTTATATTTGTGTGTTATAGTTTTAAAGGTTTTATTTGAGAAATATGTGTGTGTTTTTCATGTTTTTATGATTTATTTCATATTCTCAAAGTATACTGTGATAATGGTAAAAAATTTATGGGGTTTCTTTTTTTTCATTGGGATAACATATCTCATACTTTTATATACCTTACTGAGATTTTTGTGCTTATCCAATGTTTTTAAATACTTTTCATAGGGTTTAAGAATGATTAATAATAAATAATAAGTCATGTTTAAAGTCATAGCGATTTTTCATGAAATGAAAACATGTTTAATTTTAAAAGCTTCATATCATCCAAAAAATTAATATTGAGTAAAAGTGTCCACATTGTAATATTTTGGAATTTTATGTAATATTTATAACCTAATTATCCAAAAATATTAACTTAAAATATCTCTAGGAATGAAAGAAAGTGAATTTTAGTCCAAATATAATTGATTATAAAACTTTTAAGGCTAAGTCCTTATAGTTTGTATCATAGAAAATGTTTAGATAACTTTAGAGGTTAGGAGAAAATTGTTAAAATATTCTCAATAGATTATAGTTTATGGTCATCATGATACAATATTTAAAGATTACCATGTTTCTTAGTTGAATCTATATTTTTTCAGAATGGGTTTCCATATAGAAAATAGAAAATTTGATGTAGGAAGGTATCAAGAAGATAATGCCCTTTAAATCAACATCTTGGTATGTTTACAATTGGTTCTAAGAAATTTTTTATAGTGATGGATCAGTTGACATAGGATATAAATAGTAGTGGCATCCATGTTAGAGAGAAACCATAATTACCATAGAGGAACATGTCAATGGTTAAAAATCTTATTAAATGACACCATCCACATATCAATGTAAATTCATACACAATGGTAGCCAAAGTATGGATAAATTCATTGGAAACTTAATTAAAATTCATGGGATGTTCATAATTTAAAAAGTTAAATCTTTCAATTTATCATTTTGAAGGTGAAACTGATTAATGGTGGTAAATGGTTAAGAGTACTTGAGAGATATAATAAAATGATTACATGGAATAGAATTCAATTTAGATTATTTTTAAAGAGAAATATTTCTTTAATGTTTTTCCACTCAATACAAAGAAACAATACTTATAATTGAGGTAATATGAAGATTCAGTATCCCTGTATGAAGAAAAATTTATAAGATTTTCTAGGCATACAATGAATTTTATTTGGGACTATGATAGTAATATTAATATATTTTACATAGTATTGAAACCAAATTTATTAATATCATTGGAATAATGAGAATTTAGAATTTATGATAGTGATATTGATTGTGAAAATAAATTTAAGACATAGTTGTCTAACATGAATGTTCCTCGAGATGAAAACTATAAGAAGCGGTTAATTAGGAACACAATAAAGAATCAATTAGAAAATAAATCTGGAGGTAATCCACCATAATGATCCAAGTGTGGTAAAAAAACACTTTAGGTAATGTATTACAGGATATGGAAATTGTTATCAATGTGGTAAGTTTAGTGATAGAGCTCATGAATACAAATAAGAGTCCCAAACATTCCACTAATGGGGGTAACATATAAGCAGGTAGTGGGAAGATGTTTTAATTACAATGAGTTGTGAGTTTATTTTAATGTGTGTACAAAATTACTTACTTAGGGTGTAAACCATAAATATCAAAAGAAAAAGGTGTGTCAAAATCATTTGTTACTATTATGGATAATGTTGGGCTACTAATGAAGTGGTGATAGGTATGTTACTTGTTTTGAATTATACCAATTCCCTATTTGAATTTTCATCTTATCATTACTTAATTTATTTAAAATTTTAAAGTAAAATGGGAATATCACCACATGAAATGAATATATAAATTTTGGTGAAAACATTAGGTGGAAGTATTAAATAACCAATATTGATAAGAATTTTCCTATGGTGATCATTAGGATGGTATTTCTTGTAAATCTTGTTGAACTTCCCATAACAGAGTTTGGTATTATTTAGGTAATGTATTGGATTTAATTTTATCATTATGAGAAAGATTTTAAAGATAATAATGTAATATTAAATTATTCCATACCATTGATAACATATCAAGATGCTGAGAAGTTGATTAGAGATGGCAATGAAAGTTACCTAGATCATGCTACTGAAAAGAAAGAAATTTTTTAGATTAGTGATGTTCCATTAGTGAATGAATATATGGTTGTATTTCATGATGATTTTTTTGGTGTTATTCTAGATCATGTGGTTCATTTTACTATTTTATGAGATCTTTATGCTAAGAAAATTTTAAAAATCAATTATTGAATGGATCAAGAAGAATTTTTAGAATTGAAAAAGCAGTTTTAGGAGTTTCTAGATTAAGATTTCATTCATCTGATTAGTTCACTATGGGCTGCTCTTATTTTATTTGTTAAAAAATAATAAGGTTCAATGGGACCTTGAATTGATTATAGATCGTTGAATAACATAATTGTTAAGAAAAATTATTATTTTCCTCATATCAATGATTTTTCTGATCAACTCTAGTGAGAATAATATTTTTTAAAGGTTGATCTTAGATTAGGATAACATTAGTTGAATTTGAAAGAGGAACATGTTCCGAAGATATAATTTTAGACTAGATATGGGCATTATGAGTTTTTTTTATGACCTTTGGGTTGTCTAATGAACCAATTTTATTTATGGATCTTATAAATATAGTTTTTCATGACTATTTAGGTAATTTTTTAGTTGTGTTTATTGATGATATATGATATATTCTAAAATTCATGGGGATCATGAAAGAAACCTAAGGACTATTTTTTAAACCTTGAAAAAAAATTTATATGGAAAATTTAGTAAGTGTGAATTTTGGTTGCTATAAATTTCCTTCTATAGGCATATTGTTTCTAATGATGACATAAATGTTGACCCTAAAAAACTAATGTTATTAAAGATTAAAAAATATGAAAAATGACACATAGATTCATATCTTTTTTAGAGTAGTGTGTTAATACCATTGTTTTTAAAATTTTCTCAGTTATCTATCTCATGAACTAAATTTACTCAAAAAGGAGTTAAATTCATCTAGATGAAAAGTGTGACTATGGTTCTCAATAAATGAAAATAATACCATTGAATGATCCAGTTTTGGAACAACACTCTAGATATGGTGAATATTTCATTTAAAATTATGCTTCATTGAGGGGACTTGGTTTTGTTATGATTAAGAATTATTAGGTAATTTCTCATGCTTCACATTAACTAAAACCTCATAGGATAAATTATCCTACAAATAATCTGAAATTACCTGTTGTGTTTTTTTATTTAAAAATTTGGTGGATTGATTTATATGGAGTAGAGTGCGAAATGTATACTGATAATAAAAGTTTTAACTATATATTAACTTATAAAGAGTTAAATATAAGGTAGATCAGATACCTAAAACTGATTAAGGACTATAACTGCATGATTTATTACTATCCTAGAAAAGAAAACAAAAAATCTGATGCTTTTAGTCAGAAATATAATATTACATTAACCATGTTACATTTTGAATATAACCCTTTGGTTTTGAAAATTTTCATGTATGAACTTACTCTATATTGTTTCAGGTGTTAGTACATTCAACATTGTCTAATAGAATTAATCAAGCCTATAAGGAAGACCATGATTTTCAAGGAATGGTGGGACTAGTAATAAAAGTTAAGTTACCTAAATTTAACAATGAGAGGGAAGTTTTTTTTTGAGATTTTGGAAAAGTTTGTTTGTTCCATCTATCTCATAGTTGAAAAAAGAATTTTCAAGAAATGATTATAGGTCCCCCTTTTCTATTCATACTGGCAGTACTAAAATTCATAGATATTTTCAAGTGAATTAATCCTAGGATAGAATGATGGAAGATATTGTAGAGTTTACCATGGAATGTTTGACTTGTCCGTAGGTTAAATATTAATGAAAATTACTGAAAGGTATGGGAAATACTTTTCTATCACCTAAGTGGAAGTGAAAAAATATATCCATGGATTTCATGGTGGGATTACCAAAGAAATCATGAGGTAATAATTTTATTTTTGTTATTTTTGATTGAGTAACTAAATCTGAACATTTTATTCCCATTAAAAATACTATTTCATTTGACCATATTTCTTGACCATACCTTAAAGATTTATACATTTTACATGGTTTTCATCTCTCCATTGTATATGACCATGATCCCAAGTTTACTTCTAATATTTGGAAGGCCTTCAAAATTTATTTGGTAATAAATTAAATTTTAGTACAACTTTTGATACTTAATATAATGGATAGTCTAAGTGAATTAATATGACCTTGGAAGATGAACTTACTTATTTTTCAATGGATTTATAGAGAATTCAAGATTAAAAACATTTATTAGTTGAGTTTTCTTATAATAATAGTTTTCATTTTAGTATAAAGATGGAACCCTTTGAGGCATTATAAAAAAAAGAGATGTTGGACATCATATTTTTGGGATAGAGTAAGTGAAAGGAAGTGGTTGGGATCATATTTGGTATTAGAAATAGTTGAGAATTTTAAAATGATTTAGTAATATAAGAGGATGGATCAATGTAGGCATACAACTTATGTGGGTAACTAGAAGAAATATCTTTATTTTGTGGTAGGTGATCATTATTTCCTTAAAGTATATCTATAAGAAATTTTTATGTGTTTTGATGTAAATGGGTAGATGAGTTCATGTTTATATATACTATATAAAAAACTATAGAAAGGTTTATCATTTTTCTATCCAGTGGAATTTACTTTGAGGTTATCTAAGGTGCATAATGTATTTCATGTTTTGTTGTTAAGAAAATATGTGCAGGATTGATCTCATGTTTTGAGCCAGGAAATAGTTTAGTTTGAAGAAAAATTTTATTATGATGAAAAAACTATTAAGATTATTGAGATTAGAGAGAATTTTTTTTGGAATAAGGTAATTCATCAAGTTAAGGTTTTGTAAAAAAACTGGATGGTAGAAGAAGCAACATGAGAACAAAAAAATGATATGAAGGAAAAATATCCACACTTGTTTAAGTAATGAATAAAATTACACTGATGTAACTTCCAAAAGTGGGGATGAATTTAAAAAACTATGTAATATTAAGATAAATAATTTTCATGTCTTATTAATATTCATTAATTAGATTTTGTAGATCTGTATTCATTATAGGAATATTAGGTAGTTTTTCAGTCAAACGAAAAAGCCTTATTTCTAACCAAATTGGCTTTTCATGAATTATATGTTTTTATTTAATTTTAAAAAATGAACTTCACTTTATAACTAATCATGTAAAAATTATCTTAGGATGAAATTTTTGGAATTTTCAAAAAAGTATGACTTTTCAATGAATAATGAAAAATATAGATTTTAATTAAAAAATATTTTTTCACTTTAAGCATTTAAAGAGTTCCATTTTAATTTAATTTTTTTTAAAAGTAAAATTAGTTCATTTATATTATTAATAATATAATTAATTTAATTAAAATCAACTTTATACTTCTTTTTGTTATAAAAACATTTTTATACTTAAAAGGCAGTTTTATGAAAAACCATTTTTCATTGCGTTTTACAGGTTTTATTTTAAATTTTTTTTGACATATCTATAATTTTAGTTTGATAGAATGGATTACATATTTTGAATTATAATAATTAATATTATTTTATAAGTTTAAAATAATTTTTTTACATAATTAATAGTTAAACTAGTAAAAAAAAATGTTACCACTATTATGGTTAAAATTGGTTTACTTGGGGTTAAACTAAAGAGTCAAGGGTTCAAATAACCTAAAAAATTGGTTAAATTGTATTTTATGGCCATATATCAACCATATATGACATAATATTCACAAATTGTCCATTTTAGATCCATATTTATTGATTAATAAATTAATATATTTAATCTATTTAAAAATTTTAAGTGTTTCCTCTCCCTCACTTACAAAAGGACAACCCCTATCCTCTCTAATCCACATTTCAAGAGCCTTTTATTTCATACAATCCCTACCCAAATCCATTCCATACACCCCTACCCACGCCTTAGAGTCCCTTTTTGATCCAATAACCATCATAGTGAGGATTTATATATAAACAAAAAGAGGTTTTCCAAAGAAGAGGAAGATAAAAAACATACATGATGAGTCAGACTTGAGGTAAGGGACACCATAACATAAAAAACAATTTAAAAATGATTTAAATATTTATTTTATAAATAATTTTATTCCATTTACATTTTCTTAAAATTATTTTATAGATTTATTTATATGGTTATAAAATAATTATGAAGGAAATTTTATTTCACTTTTGAATTTCTTTCAAAGGGTTTCAAAAAGAATGTTTTTACTTATTTTATATGGATTTTTTAATTTATCTAAAAAGGAATAATTAATTGTTCTATTTTAATATATATAGAGTCCATGGATTTTCCTTATACTACAAGAATTATTTTATGGTTTTCTTCCTTTTCAACTTTATATTTTTTCTTCAATAAAAAAACTTTCCTACTATTGTTATGGGTTTTTAGTTTTGAAAATGGATTTTTCAAAAGGAAGGGGTATTTTTAAATTCAAATGTGTTTTGATTATTAGTGAAAAATAGTTTATTAGGGTTTTTTTGATGAAAGGTTTCAAGCATAAAATGTTTTATTCATGACATTAACTTGAGCATTAGAGATGACGATGGATGAGCCTGATACAACTTATATCATAGGGGAGCCTAATACATCTTATATAAATGGGTGAGCCAGATATAGCTTATATGACGTGTGAGCCTGATATATCTCTCTAATGTATTGGGTAATGTTTCTTTTCTTTAAAGTAAATAATGACGAAGTTAACTGAGGAGGTTTCTCTGATGGATTTAATTGGGCTCCATTTATTTTTAACAGGGGTTATGAATATCATTCTCTAAGGTTACTAAAAGGGGTTATATTTTTTTGTTATGGGTTTTAGAGATTCTATTTGAAAAAAAGTTTGTGTTTTTAATGTGTCCATTATTTATTTCACATTATAAAAGAATATTGTGATAAAGGTAAACATTTTATGAGTTTTTATATTTTTAACTGGACTAATAGATTTTTGATTTTTATGTCCTTTACTAATCTTATTGTAATCATTCCATGATTTAAATTCTTTTCATGGGGTTTAAGGTTGTGGAAGAAAAGATAATAAGTAAAGTCGAAATTCAATAAGTTTTTTCATGAAAAGTAAAAATGTTTCTTTTTAAATGTTTTATATTATGGAAAAAATGGATACTGAGTAGAAGTTCCCACTTTGTAATATTTTGGATTATTATATAAGAGTTATAACCTAATTAATTTAAAATCTAAAACTAAGTACTCTTTGTGAATTAAATAAAGTAAATTATAGTATAAGGATAATATATTATGTAATATTTAAGGCTAGGTCCATATAATTCCCCAAAAAAGTCACAGGTTAAAGAATACATCAATGGAAATATGATCCTTAAGAAAACTCCTCAAAATGAATCCTCAAAACAACAGTATGAATTCCTTAAAAAGTATAAATAAAAAGTAAAAAAAATAGTATTAAATGAAGATCTATAAATAAAATGACATATTATAGGTCTCCCCACTATTTTGAATTAATCTAAATCTATGATGTGAAAGAAAACCTATTCCATAAAATTGAATTACCCCCAATCAAAAAAAAATTCCCCAAATCCTCAAAGGGAACCACAATACTCTACCAACCATAATAAAACTCTAGGAAAATAGATCAAATTTCAATAAAGTAATCACAACCCAAATAAACATCTAAAAGTATACAAAAACCAAGTCATTGAATCTATCACATCCCAAAATATCTAAACTACATAGCATCTAAGAACATTACACAATATGGAACATCATTGTTCTAACCTTAGGTCTTGAAACAACATTAGTGGGTAAAATGGTCCAATATCATGAAATAAATAATCATAAAAATACTGATATAAAATCTCGACCTCAGACCACCCTTGGTCTAACTGAAAAAAACCACACATCCTCGTTTCCCATGCACATAACCCAAACATTCCCATGTTCAATATATCAAACCAAAACTCATTCATTACACTCACCATAAGGATAAAATAAAAAAACAACCACAAAATTTAGAACAAATAAATGAGGTATTAACATACAAAGGAATCCACTACTCACATTTGAGATATTGAAAGGAACACACCAAACAAAAGAAACCTCAAAGGCAAAAATTCTCTAAACTCATCTACCTAAATCCCTTAAACATATAATCAATCCAATTCATTAAATTCACCTAAAACTACAAGAATATCGATCATCACTAAATCAACCATCCATATAAGGATAGATAAACTCGTCTACCAAAACCAACCTTCATGATTCCAAAATAAACCTACTAATAAAACACTATTTAGAATAATTACAAGAAATTATACTAAACCATAGTGAGTAGAAAAAAACATTTACCACTGCACCCAGAGTTCAAGAAGAATGAAAAATAATAAAGAGATCAACCTTGAAATAAACACCTAAAATTTACTCAAGGACTTTATATAAGGATTACTTTAAACAAAACAATACTAGAACCCAACCTATTAATGTTCCAAAAATCACACCAAATGACCTTAACATAAACTAAGGAAAATATACCAACACACAATCCACCCAAATAAGAAATTTAATGTCAGAAACCATTGTTTTTATCCTATGACACCTTAATAAGGACTCCCCAATCCTAATTTTCAAATACTAACACATATTTAAAAAAAAATCAAATAAAATCCACTTTTGATCCAAAAAAATTAATATGTTTAAAAAATTTACAACCCAATGACTGTTTAATATCATACCAAGGGTCAGAAACTAAATAAATAAAAAAAAAGTTTTGAAACCCACTAACCTTACTTTAAAAATAAATAACCCACTTGAACTCTTTAAGTTGTTGTTTATTTCAAAACACCTTCCATTTTTAAATTTTAAAATCAACCCCTCTTGAAAATACACTCAAAGAGAGTCAAAATCCTTTATAAATAATTTTTCAACCAGTTTAAATTTGATTTATATATTTCATAATAGAATCAAACACTTAAACAATATTTATTAAAACCAATTATATTTTATAACTAATACCCAAGGATTCATTTCAATTGAAAATATATTCCATGAAATCTTCTATTTGAAAATAAAAATATATTCAAAAAAATTAAATAAGTGAAATACCCCCACAATTCAAACCAAAATCCATCCAAAAATATCAACACATCATGAGAACCACATTGATTATATTTTTAATACCAAGAATTACTTAGGATCCATCTAATAAAAAGTGGGTATAAATTATATAACCAAATGGGATACTGAACAATGATTGACTTGGACACACAATTTCATGATCTATTTACCTATCATGTAATGATTTTTGAAACATTTTCAAAATCATGTTCTTGTTCACTATATAGTATTTTAGTCCATTCATAAAAACCTTATGAATCAGATTCATTTTTTTTATCTTCCAAAATCCAACAAACCCCCCATAAAAAATCATACAATTCCAATAAACCACAATATAAGAGAAATAATAAAAACCAAAATAAAAAATTGACTGCCCTTGGTAACTCAAGGGTCAAGGTGAGAAATAGAAAGCCAAAATCTCCCCACACCCACCAATTGAGTCTTAAAAATCCTATATATAAACTACTAGACTCCCCAAATAATAAGAGAGAAACTATAGAACCTAGGTACTTATTTATAAAATAAGGATTTGATAGAATTGTAATGAATAATCCTAGGTTGACTTGACACATCACCCACCCAACTTGTTACTGAGCTCGAAGAGTATTCCTAATCCCCACATACTAAAAACTAGTACCTGGGTATCAATAATAGACACTTGGGAACTATTTCACCCTCAAAAAATAATATTATTCATCAGTGTAAAATAATTAAAATTTTGAATGAAAGATTAGTATATTTTATGACCTTGAATAATAAATAAAAAAAATAAAAAATGATACAAAAATATAAACATGGAACAAAATAAATAGATAACTATTTCAACTAAAAATAAGTATATTGTCCCAAACATAAAAACATGGTTATAAATAAATAAATCCAAGAATAAATAAAATGGTTGGAAAATATGGATGATATATCCTCAGACTAGAAAAAAATAAACTATTTTTTTACTCAAACATATCCAGATGACCAATATTCACTCACCATCACCACACATCCATCAACAAACCCTAAAAATGATAAAAAATCCAGAATCAAACTCTGAGAACCTGGGAGGAATTAAAGAAACTACATATACACCCATACATTGATGTATATATAGCGTGTGATATTAACATAAGAAATAGGATATAACCAATGATTATATATAATTCCCTTTATAATATAGTTCATAAATGTTAGTTTAAACATAACATTTAAGATACGTTTTTACTTTCATGTAAATATACATAAAGGAAATAAGTAATATAGTCTATCATTTTAATTCTAAAAACTATAAGGTAAATACATTTTATAAAAAAGAGGCACATTTTGTCTTAAATAATTAATTTTCATACCTATGAATTAAAATATATTTATTTTAGAATTTATTTCAAACCATGGAAAGTAGAAATTTAAATTCATAACCAAAACCAAACCCTTTTCTTTTTATTTTTCTAAAACCATTTCACAAATTCTGTTTATAAAATAACACCATTAAATTTTAAATTTAATCTTTCAAACCATTTATGAAACTAATTTAAATAAAAATGAAAATAAAATCTAATCTAAATAAAATCACCATAAAAATATATATATCATTTAGCCATAATAAAAGTGCAACAACCAACCCCTATTTCCATATGATCAAATAAGATCTATGGAATTATGAAGTAGAATCCCGTAAAAATACCAATGGTAACTAAGAATCAATGGAAACTCACTAGGATTTAACATGAACTATATATTAATTGACTCATATAATCACTCACTAAACACTTACATGAAACTATAACATCTCATTCAACACCCTTTTCAGTCCCCAAGATCTGTAAGAATAATCCCTCGGAGGGCGAAACATTACAAGGGAACTAGATAGTTTGTGAAAACCAATCTATCCCAGAATGTATGCAAAACTCATACTTATAATCCTAGGATCCCACGATATAAATCAATAGAGGTGATAAAAAACAAGGCATGAGACCATCACATGGATCAACAATAATAAAATATTTTGAAATAAACCTCATCACACCTCCACCAAACTAAGAAGAAACATAAAATTTCAATTTCACCTATGAAAAATAATTACATAAAAGTAAAAAATATAATGATCAACCCTAGGGGACTTCATATACACCATAAAAACAAATTTAGGGATCAAATTAGGGTCTCAAAATCACAAAATAATTCATTTATGAAATGAAAAATGGGCCTATCAAAACAAGATTGGGATTCCATGACAATTCCACTTATTTGAAATCTCATTTCAGAAAATACCTTAAAAACCAATTACTAAAACACACTTCAAAACCCATTTTGAAGTAAACCATTTTCATAAAAATAAATTTTAAACCACTACATGACTCTTAGTTCTTAAAACCATTTAACATAGGCCGCACACACCCCACTGTATCAAACACCCCTTTAAAAAGAAAAAAATATTTCTTTAAAAAATGGCACTAATAAAATATTTAAAATCACTAAATAATGTAAAACACAATGTTAAAATCCTTGAATATATTTTTAAGATCCACTTGGGATTTTGGAAAACACTTGGCACACACAACCACTATATTTAACATCATAATCAAAAAACCAACAAAATAACCTTTTTTATAAAAAATATAACAACTATATAAAATAATTTCCAATATTATTAGTGATTCCAAATATATTTATAATTCATAAGGAAAAAATTAAAATAATTATGAATTTCATGACCTAAAAAATAATAGAATTAAAATAGAAACACCTACCTCAATCAAGCAGAAACAAATAAAAACACATTACCTTCAATAGTGAAGTGAAAACAAGAAGAGGAATGACCTAAAAAATCCCTTCACATTAATATAACCATGGATAGATTCATCTAAAATACTAAAATTTTCTCCCATTGGCATTAGGGTTTTCGAGAGAAGAGAAACCAAGAGGAAAATAAAGGATAAAGAGAGATGGGGGAGCTGACTCTACCATCCACATCAGTTTGAAACCAAAGATCAATGGATTTTAATTTATGGATAAGGAGAAGACTCCAAATATCTCTCCATGAATTGTACAATATGAGTGAGGTGAGATATGGGGTCTAAAACACATAAAAATCAAAGATAGGGAAAAATAGATATAATGAAACTATTAAATGGCTATACAAGGAACCACATAATGTACTAGGACATGCACTATGCCTTGGTTCTCCTCCAGGAATCCCCTAAGGACCCCCAATGTGATCGAATACCAAGGTGAGGTCCCAATTTTTTCACTGTTTCAACACCCATCATGGATTACACCATAAAGTGGTGTTGCATTCTATTTCTAGTAGGTAACCCTTAATAAAAATGATTAGTGAAACACTAAACTTGATAATTTTTCATATCCTAATTTACCATAGAGAAATGATCCTATAAAATTACCCACTAAAAAACCAAAACCCAAGGTTCCGTGGTGTGGTGAGGTTCTCCTCACCTCAAAAATCCACCCAAAAAAATTCTAAAAAACATGAAATAACTAAATATTAAATATTATTTAATTCCTCAGTGACATGAGGGTGTCACATTCCTCATGTTTAATAGGATATAAAAATATTCATATATTTTTTTTAAATCCATATTGACTTTTATTATATCCTAATAAATCTTGTACTTGTGATCAATATGTAATTTACATGCTTTCCTATTTACCAACCAGAATAAGGATATACCTATTACTATTTTGAAGGCTATTTGGTATGACTAAATTTAATCATCATAATCTTTCCACTGATCATTCTTTAATTATCACTATATTCTCTATTTGTTTCATGATTTACTGATTTGATAATTATATTTTCCCACATTCATGGGGATAACATGTTATCCAGTGCAGTATATTACTTAATATACCTCTAGTAATCTTCTTATAAAGTGATTATTGAGTGTTGTTATCAATCACTAATGAGTAAATTAGTAATTATAAATTTATAAAATATATTTCTCTTTTATAATTTGATCATGAAACATGTGTTATTATTCAATTTTACCTCATCTTCCATGCATTTTGAAACATAATATACACACAAAAGGGAATATGTGATACTAAAAGAGTATGGAAAGGGGACCTTATATTAAATTACCCATACATCAAACAATTTTACTACTTAGTTGTAGTATTGAATCATTTTATTCCACTTCCAAAAATTTCCATCTCATTGAAAATGATCAAATTATTTTATTTTATACCTTACAACCTTGTAGAATGTTTTACTAAAGAATAAAGTATATTAAATCTTATTCATTGTGTGATTGGATCCTTGGTGTCCCCAAGTATGTGAATAATGATAAAAATCAAGAATAAATTTTACCTCAATTTTATATGTAAACTGAAAAATAGTTTCATCTCAATACACTTTAAGATGAAAAGTGTTATCCCAGTAATATTGATTTTTTCCTAGAAATAACCGCATTATTTTTGGAAGGTGATGTGAGTATAAATATCTAATTTTATCATATAAATTTCAATGTCTATAAACCATTTACGAGATTTAATATCAATATAAAAGTGATTCTCAATCATGAAATCCTCATGTATTTATCATTCTATTTCCTCTAAAATATCATTTAATGTAATATTTTATATGTAGTTTTCTATCAATTTCTTCAATTAATTTTTATCACTATCATAATTTCAAACTCTTATAAATAGATATTCCACCAAATAAAATTTGGTTTCACATCATTCTTATTCAAAAATTATCCAAATATTTCATGCTATTTAAAAATACCCAACTTAAAGAGAATTTGGAAAAGTATAAATCAATCAAAAATAATGATAACCAATAAAATATTTCTCTTTGATAGTGTAGATAATGTGGGTATCTCTTAGAGTTTCACTATCATTGTTTATTGGTCAAAAAATATGGTTGAAACACTTACTAAAGGATATAACCATAGTATAGTCACTTATAACACACATAAATCAAATATGTAAAACCCATGCAGTTGGGTTCTCATTATACTAGGAGAAACTAGTTTCTAGTGAAGTGGAATATGTGAAAATTTAGGATTTTAAAATTGGATTGATATGGGAGTTTCTTTACTATCTTCTAGGTGGTTAATCGATAGTGATGAAAATATTGGAATTAGGGAAATTCTATGAGAGAAAAGATTCATCTCAAAATGGGAGGATAAGGTTCTATACGATATATAATATTCAAAAAAAACCTTGGTTATATCCCTTTAGGAGTATGATAGATTGGGTAGATGGAAAAAACCACTTCCCAAGTATCCTTGAAACTGGTAATAGACTACCATGATCCAGGTGGAATATTATGCATACAGTGTGGGTCAATTAGTATTCTTATGTAACTCCTTATCCCCCACTTAAATTTGAATCCTTTTGTTCATTTTAGGTGATATTTTAACCAACATGGCTTTTGTGGTCCAATCAGTCAAATGAAAATGGGATCTATCCCTTTCTCCCTTCTCTTTTACTCATTTCTTCAATTAAGATCCATGGTGCACTATAGTGTTTTCCTCATCATTTATTATAAGTATTCCTTAATTAAATATCCCCTTACTCTTTTTATTTGATTTAATTCATTTAATTTTTCTTATATAAGTATTTAGGAAGTTATTTATTAGGTTATTTGTGAAATCACATAGTAACAATGATATTGTCAGCATGAAATGACTAGACGGATACCAAGAGTGAGGAACAAACACCATTACTCCCAATTTTAATAAACATGAACTTAATAAATGATTATCTTGTGTATTTAAAAAAGTTAATTTAAATTTTATAATAAATTGTCATGGGATTTTGGAGATTTTATTCAAGGACAGGCTGGTAAAATTTCATGTATAATAGGCATGAAAATAGTTGTGGGTTTAGTATATTGACACCACCCTGTATGATTTAATTATTTTTATAGATAATGTTTTACTAATATAATTAATTATAAATTATTAATAATTATTTAAATTTATTTCATTGATGAGATAGAGGATTATAGGGTTTAAGGGTAGTGGAAGCGAGTGTGTGTTTATTATAGAGTGTCTTGGAGGCATGCAGTCTATAAAATTTCCCTTGATTTATATATAATTTTTTATTCCATGTGAAATGAATGTTGTTTTATGCTAGATTGATATACCGATTTAAAAATTATTGAATTTATATGAGTATAATGGAATATGTGTGACCTTTTTTGAGCATGGAAAATACCCTACACATGAACACCTAAAATTAGAGTCACTATGAAACCGCATTGATATTATATACCCAGGTAGGGACAGAACTCATGAGATATTATAAAACCACTGAGAGTTGTGGGTGAATCATTGTTTTTTAAAACACAAACTCCTAAACATTTTACCCATCATGGGTTAGTTTATAATATAATTATTTAAACAAAGTGATGAAATGAGATAGAGAGAGATAAAATACATATGAAATAAGGGTTTTTACAAGGTTCCCACACTATTATTATTGAGTATCTAATCATTAGAGTCCAACTATTATGTTACCTCTATGCACATTATTATCTTATTATCAAAAAGAACATAGAATAGGAGTAGGAATAAAATCCTTAACATCATATATAAGAATGATCTAGATGATCATTAACAAGTTGGACATCCTTTACTTCACTGACATTCCTATATATTTGGATCACATTTTTACCCTTACTGTTCTATATAATTCAATCCAAATCCTCTATATAATTCTCTCTATAATATATAAACAACTATATCAATATTATATCATGTTTTTACTAGACAAGTCATCCCTTCTTAATGAACCCATATGTATAACAGTGTGAAACCATTCATTTTAGTGTGATTATAACACCATGATATTTTGATATGAATTACAATTTAGATAAATATTTTTTTAATATCTTATAATAAATTCACCAATAAAATTAAATAAACCATGATATATTTTTTCAAGAAGTATTGAATTCATCAAAGTCAAGTTATTGTTCTTATTCATCTTTTTTCAATTATCATCCTATCTCCACTATTTATAACTATGAATATACACTCTAACAATTTTATATTAACATCATTATGATTCTAAGAAAATGATGCTACTATAATATAAATATGAAATATCATTCATTCTCTAGTATAACTTGTTCTTGTTTAGGTCCATTAAACAACCTACAAGAATGATTCTATAGAAACATAAAAATTTTAATCACGAATAAGTATCAATACATTTATTTTGGTAATATATGAAATTAAGTTGTAATTTATGTCATGAATATCATTATGGATGCATGGAAAAAAATCAATGTTCCTTATTAAGTATATTATTATTATCAGTAAATTTTCTAAAATATAGTTGTCACAGATTACGAACCATAATCATAATTTTCATAAAATAAACATGGAGATAAATAAATAATTGGAACATAATGATTGCAATACCATTAATAATTTGGTATTGATGAATTTGTTTCCAAAAAATTAGGATCGATTGACCATCACTTATCTTATACAAAACAATCAAAATTACAGACATCTGATAATGAAAATAAACAATAAAAAACTAACATATTTATAATAAATGAGTATAATTAAAGAGTATAAAAGTAAATATATATTCGTAATTCTCTAAAATAATAATAATTATTTTGTTTTTTTATTATTAATAAGGTTCAAGAACCCTCTTATATGCCAAGAGTAAATTTAATGGTTTCATTTTTAATCTCACATTTAAATTGATATTGATAGTGTTAAAATTTATATTTGGGAAAATTTTATTTTAATTCTCTCTAAAACCCTATCAAATTTATTATCCTATAGTTATTTTTGAGGTTTACATTTTATATTATATTTTCAATTCTCTTTGGTTTTTAATTCTATTGAAAGGATGACTACAAGTAGAACCGACCTTTTCTTTTATTTTGGTGGGGAATATTTCTCCCCCATGCCCATATTCATTATATTTGTATGGATTTATTTATCTATTATTCTAGTATTACATAAGGTTTTTTTTTTCTATTTTATTAACTTTTTTCAAAAGTAATATTCATTTAACAATTTTTATGACCATTTTCTCCCAAATTTGACATTCTTTATAGAAGTGTGAAAAAAATAATATTTTCAATTTTTTACACATAATCATGTTATACCATCATCATGTTTAGTTTTATTTATAGAACTTACTATCTATGTGTTCTTTGTTTACAAAAAAAAATTCTATACCAATTTTTATAAATAATTTACTTTTAAAATAAAATTTAAAAAATTTTAAAGGATATTTCTTCTTATTTGTCAATGAAATTTTTTAAAACTATTATAAAGTCATTTTTTCAATTATTTTAATAGAATTTAATATTTATTACACTTGAATGAGGATATTATCTAATAATACCATCCGATTTCTTTCTTTGGATGACTTATGATTATGCTTTATGGAAATCTTAATGAAACCTGTTTCTTTTTATGGGTCAATTATGCAATGATATAATTAAGATTATTTTCATGTCCAAGTTATACACATTCATATGGTCTTTCATTATATGATGGGTGGGACTAGAATTATATATCTTCAAATACAATTTTTAAAGATTTATATCTCATGAGAATATATATAAGGGGATGAGGATTGAACATAATCCACCATGGGATGCTTTTCACTATGTTTATAAGAATGGGGAGTGGACCCAATAAACTACGGGTCTCTATACACTATGTGATGATGGTTTTAAGGGATATCCTCAATATATAAAATGATTTTATATTCTTATTCATGTGCCGAATTCTATTCATATATTATTCTTTCATGGATCATGTTTATTAAATCATGTTTCCACACTCTAATTTCTCATGTATTATGTTATACCAAAATCTTTATTACATAAAAAATGATTTATGATCTATTTTTTTATTGTGTATTGTTCTATTATATACTATCCAATGACCTCAATTATATTATCATACCCACATGATAATCTTATTCTCACTTATGATCTTCAATTTTTTCTCACATGTTTACCCTTACTGAGTATCTAATCTCAAAAATATCTCATGTTTTCATTCCCAAAGTTATGAAGAATAATATTAAGTATGATATGACTAATGCGTAACATGTGAGAATAAAATTTGTGGGAGATGTTAAATATTCTTTTAAAATAAGTTGGTTATGTACATAATTATCAAAGGACCAAAATCTATAGGTTTTATGGTGTGATTTATTATGATATGTAATGAATAATCATATAAAATGATATGTTATATATATTTAAGATATGTTCAAGTTTTCTTAGTGATTCTATAATCCAAGTCTTCTAGTCAATTTATCACAACTTTAATTTCAAAATAATCAAGGAAATATAAAAATATTTCACCAAACATAAAATTTTTGAGGTATTACACATTATGTTGTGGTGTTAGATATATATCTATTACAATCCACCTACATAAGAATATTTCATTGTCCTAGAGCAATTATAGCATGGTAAATTATAATTCCAAGTGATATATAACTTATGTTATGATGTTATTCAACAATTATAAATATAATCATAGTGAAAAATCATAGAGCATCATTATAGAAAAGTTTCCTAAAATAAGGGATTTTAGATTCCTTTGAGAAAACACTATATGGTGCAATGAATATTTCATTTAATGAGTTTAGTTATTGAATTATAAAAAAGTAAAAGTTCCAAAAATTTGTTAAAAAGGTTTAAATTTTTCAAAAGGGGAAAAACCATCTGAATGATCAGCTAATCCCACATAATATTCCAGAATGTGCCTATAAACCTTGTCTAAACAATACCCAAACACTTGGTCTTCCTTAGTGTCTCACCACACACCCTACCCATTTAGTGCCTACATTTCATTTAATATTCAAAATAGATGGGTTAACCAAGAGTTTACCACTAGTTATTTGGTTCCTGACTCTCGTTTCCTATAAAATGACCCATAGACCCCCAATTTCAACATAAATTATTACCATGTGTGAAAGAGAATATCTAATAGAACCAAGGAATAATAAATTTATAGTTAATCATTTAAAGCTTACCATTTTGTAATTTTTTTATTTAATTAACATAGAAAAATGAAAGTGAATGGGTATTTATGTCTTTCAATGAATATGACTTTTGAAAGACAACTCACTACCACAAAACTGGGCAAGGCAGATGCCTGCCTTTATCAGCTCTAACAGAAAAGTGATGATAAAGGGGTAGGACTTTATCAGCGCTAAAAAAAGCGTTGATAAATATACCCTTTATCAGCGCTAAAACAAGTGCTGATAAAGGTGTACCCTTTATCAGTGCTTTTTTAGCACTGATAAAGGGTACATTTATCAGCGCTTTAAATATCCCTTTATCATCGCTTTTCTTAGTGCTGATAAAGGTTACATTTATCAGCACTTTTCTTAGTGCTGATAATGTTTATTGTATACATTAAATAAAAAACACATGTTATAACTATATATATATATATATATAATTAAATAATTATAAGATTAATAATAAATATATTTATTAGATTTATAAGATTTATTATATTTATTAAATCATTATATTTATTAGATTTATTAATTAATTATATTTAATATATATATTTATTATATTTGTTTATATTTAATGTATTTGTTTTATTTATAAATATATAATACTTTTTAATATATATGTATAATTAAAATTATTGAATATATATGTGTTTTCCAATGAATTGGGGTCAATGAATATATCATGTGTATATGTTATGTGATCATATATGTGCATGAATAATGTTCATTTATAGTTTATAATTACATATCACGTTTATGTGTTATTGATTTATAATTCATTATGGTACCCATATAGTATATATGTTCTAAAAAATGTACACTTATAAATAAAATTACATTATATTTAAAAAATAAAAATATATTTTATTTTATTTTCAATGATATATATATAAATATACCTTTCAAATAATTTTATAAGTATAAATAAAGATATATTTATTTAGAGTTATAATTATTAATATATATATATATATATATTTATCATAAATATAATTTTAAATAAATATATAATAATATAAACAAATTATTAAATTTATAAATTTATCAGCGCTTTTATTAGTGTTGATAAAGTATGGATTTATCAGCGCTACAAAAGCGTTGATAAAGTGGGTCTTTATTAGTGCTAAGATGAAAAGCGCTGATAAAGTCCTACCTTTATCAGCACTAAAAAAGCAATGATAAAGGGGGTCTTTATCAGTGATTTTCATTTTTTGCGCTAATAAAGACCCCCTTTATCAGTGCTTTTTACTATCACTGATAAAGGTACCCGCATGATTTATAAGTGCCACCAGGTCCTCCTCCTCCTCCCCGCACCTTTCAAGCTTTCATGGAAGCCCTACCCTACGCCTTCGCTGCTGCCTCCTCTCCGCCGAGACCTCCTTCTCCTCCTCCTCTATCTCGACCGCCAACTCATTCTCCTCCTCTGACGCCTACTTCTCCTCCTCCTCCTCTTGCTGCGGATCCTCCTCCCTGCACCCTGTCAATCACGGAAGCCCTACCCTGTGCCTCCACTATTGCCTCCTCTCCACCACCGCCTCCTTCTCCTCCTCCTCTTCCATAGCCGCTGCCTCATTCTCCTCCTTCGGCGCCTAATTCTCCTCCTCCTCCTATTACTGCGGATCCTCCTCCTCCTCCTCTGCCGCGGCTCCTCCTCCTCCTCCTCCTCTATAGTGGCTCCTCCTCCTCATCCTCCTCCTCCATCGTGGCCTCCTCATCCTCCTCCTCCACCTATGCCTCCTCCTCCTCCTCCTCCTCCTCCTCCTCTGCCTACTCCACTGCCACCACTGCCTCTGCTGCCTCCGCTGCCTTCGCTGCCTCCGTGCTGGCTCCGCTGCCTCCGCTGTGTCCATTGCCTTTACTGCCTCCACGCTGCCTCCGCTGCCTCCACTGCCTCCTCTGCCTCGGCTGTCGACGCTTCCTCCTCCTCTTCCATCGGGTCCTCCTCCTTAAGGTGAGTAAAATTGAATTTTCATGAATTAATTATGTTTTCATTTATTTTCAATATTGAGATTAATTATGATTTGGCATGATTCTTGTGTGTGATGCTTATGTGTATGACACATGTATATGTGGTTGGTTACTTGTTTGATCTTGATTATCTCTCCCCACTATAGCCTTGTGATAGAATCCTGAATAGAGAGAGTATTTTTTGTGAAAGGTTTTTACACTAGATTAGGATTTCACTCTGTCTAGTGGCCCTTAGTATGGATCTTTTTCTGATTTTGGATACTACCCCATAGTTAGGCCAGGTAGGGTTTGAACCGTCCGTGTTGGTGAATTCATGTCATCAGGTGAGGCATGAAAACAGGATGAGACATATGTTTATTATGTTCTATATTGTACACTATATTGTACAATATTCTCCTTGGGTTTAAAAAAACAAACCTTAATAGGGTTTCTACCAATTCCTGCCCACTACCCACTCTCTCTGGGTTGGGGAATATACCAATTTAAATATCACATCCTTTCTTATAACATAACAGTGCCACCAACCTCTCACATTGGGTGTGATTCACATATCCTATAATTCCATAACATAGTAGCTGCTCCCCTCTCACTTACGGTGGGTCTTACCATCACATCACATAAAAAACAATTTGATGAGGGAATATCTATATACAACCTCTCACAAAACTACTCCAAACCAATATTAAGTGATCCCCATTTCTATATCTCACATCATATTATCATACAAAAAATGATCTAAGGAGGTAATCACAATATCCAACCTCTATCACAAGTCAAAATGCACCATTAATAGGTGGATACCATGGAAGTCACACACCAATCCCCTTTGACCAATGCCTTCTCACTCAAAATAGGGTCCTACCAACACCTTATCACTTAAATAAAGGATATTCATATTTTCTCATGCCACAAAACATATAAATAGTAATCTAAGGAGGGTATCTAGATAGCCAAACCCTCTTACTAGCTAAACCACATCATCAATAGGTGGGCCCCATGGATGATCATACTTCAACTAGGTGAAAGTCATATGAAGTCCCAATCTCTTAGTTGGTCTGACCATAAATGATAAAAGTTACCATCCATATAGCCTTACATAATAATCTCCTTAAAACCATCTTGGTTATACATGAAAATTATTCCCAACCTATCAACATTCTAATTCAGCCTATAAGGTAATATATTGGGTTCTACAAACCTAACCCATCTCTACTCATTGATACCAACACACACTCATCTCTACATGGTAATGTCACAACCCACAGGCTATACTTGATCTAGGCCTTGATAGTCTAGTCTATATCATCTTCTAATTCCCACATTTAAACTCATTAAAACTAAATAATGACCATCCTAAGAAACTCACACTAAGAGCCTTGGATACCCTATACTAAGTCATCTAGACTATTACCATGACCCTCACTTAAGTACCATATCATATCTCCCCTTGGAGATCTCTTAATATAATTATAAGGAGGAAATCCTCTATGTCACACTTCACCAATCCCTATATGGAATATCCTAATCATCACACACACCACGACTCTTATATATCCTTAAGAGGATGTTCCCCATCATACATGAGATATAAAACTATATTATCCATCTTCTTTAGGCCTAAGACTCTAATACCTACTCAAATAGCCTTAGAAAACCTAACTAGGCTATACAAATCTCATACCAAACCCGATCCTCTCATAAACACAACTAGAAACCTCACCTCCATGGAGACATAATCTCTTGATGATCACAAAATCACAAACATTCAATAGAACCCTCACTCTATCTCTTTGTGGATAAAAAAACCCTATTTATTTACCTAGGTTGCTCTTGATTTCTATCCCTTTCACTAGAACACATATTCTCATGCATGAATACACAATCATGCATAAATTGGAACATGGTTTTGTATTATAGGGTCCACCTACCTCAAAAAATGGAGTAACCACCTCACCAAGATCAACTCATCCTCAACCAAGACTATACATGCCTTATCTAATCTTGTACCAATGATTGAGACCCAATCTCAATGCACAATTCCCAAATAATTAATTATAAAAACTTATAATTAATTATTCAACTTAATATAATTAGGAATAATCTTTTAAAAACTCATTGGGAAACACAAAACCACCTAAACCACACAAAACATGGTGCGTTCATCATACGAGGATAACCTCTAGCCAATAAAAACAAAATCTACATCATCTGAATTGATTTGAAGATGATATAGTGAAATCATCAAAAAAATCCTAGTTAAAATCATCCTAAATCATAGAAAAATAAAGGATAATAGTAATTGAGGAAGTATGAGGTAAGAACTCACTAACTCACTATAAAAAACTCCCAAGAACCACCCCTCATCAGGGGGGATTGTAGAGAGTAAGAGAATGGATGAATCCCAAGAACCACCCAATATTTTCTATTAATGAGTACACCCCCACCATTTTTGAAGTATCTAGTTTTTTATCTAAATTATAATCATATTAATTCTCCCCTAACCTATATACCCATCCTTTGGATTTCAAATAGGATGAATATAAATAAAGAATGGATGAATGCCAATCAGTTGACAAAAGAGTATGAAGAAGGCGTGAAAGAGTTTATAAAGTTTGAAAAAGATCATGCATATGACCCTTCTCAAATCCTTGGTCCATGTTTACGCTGTTTTTATTCAAAAAAAATTAGTCCAGAGGAGTTGAAAGAACACTTGATTTGTCACGGAATAGATCAGAGTTATACATGTTGGAATAAACATGGGGAAACAACGAATGTAGGTAGTGGCTGGGATAACACTATGTTTTATGGATCATCTGAAATGATTAAAATCATGAACAATGAAGATGACCATATGGAGGGTGTGATTACAGATGTGAATGATGATAAATATCATATTGAGGAAATTACAAGGACCATCAAATATGAACTTCGTGATTACCCAAAATTGTTTGAGAAGTTAAAAAGTTGTGTAAAGATGCCATTGTATGATGGTTTCAGTAAATATACAGCACTGTCAGCCATACTGAAGCTGTATAATTTGAAAGCAGACAATGGGTGGAGTGACACTAGTTTTACGGAACTACTTTCTTTTATGAATGACATGCTCCTAGAAGATAATGAGCCCCTGATCCGAATATACGACGCCAAAAAAATGCTACGCTCGATGGGTATGATCTCTGAAAGAATACACGCCTGCCTGAATGACTGTATAATGTTTCTCAATGACCACAAATCACTTAGAGAATTTCCGAAGTGTGGTGCTTCTCGATACAAGAAAGATTAATCTAGTCCTACTAAAGTTGTATGGTACTTTCCAATCATTCTAAGGTTTAGGAACCTATATGGAAGTGAGGAGATTGCAGGAAAATTGATATGGCATGTAGATACAAGAATTAAATATGGGATACTACGTCACCCGACAGACTCTCCTCAGTGGAAGAGAATTAATCATGAGTATCCTGATTTTGGAAACGAGTCGAGAAACCTTTGTCTTGAGTTATCTACAGATGGAGTGAATCCTTTTGGTTTTCAAAGCAATAGTCACAGTACATGGCCGGTTATGTTGGTAAATTATAACTTACCACCGTGGTTATACATGAAATGAAAATAAATCATGTTATCTATGCTTATATCAGCACCAAAACAACCGGATAATGATATTGATGTTTATTTATATCCATTGATCGAAGATTTGAAATTATTGCGGGATTCAGGTGTTACATTGTATGATACTTACAAAAAGGAAGATTTCACTTTGAGAGCCATGTTGTATGGGATGATAAATGAATTCCCTGCTTATGGAATATTTTCAGGATATATAATTAAAGGAACTCAAGGGTTTCCCGTTTGCGAACAAGGTACACAATCAATTAGGTTGTAACATTCATCGAAAACCGTGTTTCTAGGACATCACAGATTTCTACCCCGTTGACATAAGTACTGATCTTGGACGACATCATTAAATGGAAGTTCATAAGAACGTACAAAACTGTCTCCACTAATAGGCGATCAACTGTTTGAGAAAGTTAAAAATGTGGACACTACTTTTGGTAAACCAGCTTCGAAAAACCTTACGAAAATCAGTTGGAAAAAGAGATCAGTTTTTTTTTTGAATTACAATACTGGAATTGTTTTTATGTCAGAAATTTTCTTGATGTTTCCATGTAGAAAAAAATGTATTTGATAGTGTCATCGACATGTTGCTAAATACACCTTGCAAAGCAAAAGATGTAATTAAGGCTAAGTTGGATATGTTTGAGATGGGAATACGAGAATAATTGGCACCAGTGAAGGGTGAAAAGTGAACATTTCTTCCTCCTACTTCTTACACTCTTTCCAGGCAAGAGAGATATCAGTTTTTCAACTTCTTGAATGATGTAAAGGTTCCAGAGGGGTATTCATCAAATATCAGGAACCTCGTGTCAATGAGATATTTGAAGTTAAAAGGTCTGAAATCACATGAATGCCATGTTTTGATGCAAGATCTCATTCCTATTTCTTTATGTTGCATTTTTCCCAAGAATGTCCACCATACATTAATGAAACTGTGTTTCTTCTTCAAAGCTATATGCAGAAAAGTTATAGACCCGACGAAATTGCCAACTATGGAAAGAGAAATTTCCGTCATATTATGTGAATTAGAAATGTTCTTCCCGCATTCATTTTTTGATGTGATGGTTCATTTGATGGTCCACTTGGTGAGAGAGATTCAACTATGTCATCCTATACATCATAGATGGATGTACCCCATTGAAAGGTATATGAATATTTTGAAAGGGTATGTCAAAAATCAAAGTCGGCCAGAGGGTTTTATTGCAGAGCGATATATTGTTGAGGAATCTGTTGAATTCTGTACTGAATACCTATTTGGTGTGGAAAGCATTGGCCTACCAAAATCTCATCACACTGGGTGGCTTGAGGGTGAAGGAATTTCTAGATGACAGGTTGTCACAATCAATATTACAGATTGGGATCAGGCCCACCTTTATGTTTTTCATAACAGTTTCAATGTTGACCCATATGTTGAAACCCACAAAGAAATTCTTAGGCATTTTAATCCATCTAGGGATGAAAAATGGATATCAGATACACATAATCGATAGTTTATAGGATGGTTTTGGGACGATATTTTTAAGAAGTCAGATGAAAATAAAGAGTCAATTTCAGAACGACTTTGATGGCTAGCCGGAGGACCAAGTGTGTATGTATTGTCTTACAATGCTTATGTAGTTAATGATTATACATTTTATACTAATGAACATGATGAAGACAGTACCATGCAGAATAGTGGGGTTACACTTGTGGCTGAAGCGATGCATGTTTCTGGTTCTAAGGAAAGAAATCCAATTTATGCGAATATGTCATACTTTGGCATCATCAAACAAATATGGGAGTTGGATTATACAGAATTCCAAGTTCCGATTTTTCAATGAAAGTGGGTTGATAATAGGAGTGCTGTTAAAATAGATGAATTGGGATTCATGAAAGTTGATTTCAGTAAGGAAGGGGAGAAAGACAAACCGTTTATAATGGCATCACTAGTAGTGAAAGTATTTTATGTTGCAGATCCCGTAAACCAAAACTGGTCAATTTTTCTGTTATCGACCAAAAAAACTGAAGGATCAGATGAAAATTCAACGGAGGATGAACCTTTCATTGGGACTTCACAATCATTTCACAGTGGTCCCAATGTATAAAATGTTTTTTATATCAGAGGAGACCATAATGAAGGGATATGAAAAGTCGATAGAGGGGTCAAATACCTTCAGCCTTTAAAAAAAAGAGAGTTCAATAACCAGGTTATTTTTTTATTGTAATATAGATTGTGTTACATTATGTTATTATCTATTCGCTACTGTTTTTATGTGATCTAAATTAAATGTTAAACCAATTTTGTAGATAATGACTTCTGCACCTGCTGATGCACCCAATCTCGAGACACAACAAGTTTCTCAACCTGTTGCAGATGGTCCCACTACTGAGGTACAACAGGTCTCTCAACCTGTTGCAGCTGGACCCACTGCGGAGGTACAATAGGTTTCTCAACCTGTTGCTACTAGTCCCACTACTGAGGTACAACAGTTTTCTCAACCTGTTGTTGCTGGACCCAGTGCCAATGCTAGCACTTCGGAGGAACATAATGATGATGCAAAAACTGAGGAAATGGAAGGCAATGAAACCCCAACGACACAAAAAAAAGGTGCGCCATAGTTTGACAGTTTTAGCCAAAATCTTTAAGGCAAAACAAAAAGGCATCAAATATTTGGTGGGATGGAATAAGCGAGGCCAACATGTAATCCCCAACAAATTCATGTTTAGTAGCTATATTGGAATTGTCACTCGGCAATGCGTGCCAATTGATGTAGATTCGTCACACCATTTTGTCAGCGGGCTGAAAACATTAACGTGGGAAGAGATTATAGTAACATTATGAGATCATTTATTTAATTTATTAAAATAAAATAAAATAAAATACTAAAATATTGACTAACTCTTCATCATCTATTGCAGAGTGCATTTATAGTAGATGTATCGCACAAATAATATGTATTAAGACTGTAAGGAAGGGTTCATATATGCTTTCACACCATTTTAACGAAATTTCATCTGAAAGATACTGAAGGGAAAATCAAGCCGCACCCACCTCCTCTTTATGCACACTTGATATCCCAAGGAGCGTAGGATGCGTTTTGCAACTGTCATGCAGAGAAGAATTTTTAGGTACATTGTGTTTGGTAACACATTGTTTAACATTTCTTGTATTCATCACTTTGATTGACAGTTTTTTATTTATGAAATAGCAACTGAGTGATGAAAATAAGGAATGGGTAGCAAAACCAGCATACCCCTACCGTAAAACAAGGCTGGGGTACACTTCAATTGAAAAACAATAAGTATGTATTTTAAAAGTACTATAATACTTTTATTTGACATAAAAGAACACTGTAACCATGTTTCTCTATTTATATGAAGATTGATAAATCAATATCCAAATTCACTTCCATCCCACTCCATGTGCTATGGAAGGAGGCTCATGTTAATAAAGAGGAGAAACTGGTAGATGAAAACACACAAAAAGTGTGGAAAACATGTGTAAGTATGACATAATATAAATTTGTTTTTCTTTAAATCACTATTACATAACGATGATTACTTATTTTACCATATTTTCTATTTGACATAGTAACAGGAATCAACAACACCCACACTGGATGTGGACATACTTTCAGCGGCCTTGAAATAGCTAGAACAGTATGACTGCGTCAGAGGTGTGGGTTTTGGGGTGACACCCCAGAAATATTTTCAAAAAAAAAAACAAGAGGATGAAAAAACTAAAGAAATGAAAATGATGAGATATAGAGTAGCTAACCTTGAATAAAAATTCCAAAGTCAGGGAGAGTTTCTAGAAACTTTGATGGGGGAGAGGTGAAGAGAAGAAACAACTCAAGAACAATACGTGTGAAAAGATCCCATCCCACCCCCACCAGCTTTGAGGTGAGACATTCCCCTCAAAAACCTGTCTTAACCAAGGTAATCAATGTTCTAATATTTGTGTCTGTGAAATGTGAATCACATAGAAACTGATAGCTTTATTATAATGATATTCTACAGGGTGAAAATGACTGTGATTTATATCTGTCAACTCCCACCCATCGCCTTGTAGTGAGGGCTACGGTGTTCAATATGCAGAATGACACGCTACACTCAAGACCACTTACAACCGATCATGTCAAAGTGTCAATTAACATAACTCATGATCTGAGCATCAAGATACCCGTTCCAAATAACGATGATGACATTCATACAGTGGAAAATGATTTTGGAACATTCGTTGCATGGCTGTCGAATCTTGAAAAAAAACATGTCGACCAGGAGGTATTCATTTCCAATTAATTTTTTAAGAATAACCTTTAACATTTAATTAGAAAAGGGCTAAACCGATGAATGTTATTAAAGAAGGACAAAAGTAAGGAGCTAAAATGAAAGAGCGGCTCAAAAGGATCAACCAACTGATAAAAATGATATACTGAGAGCACCTTCACCCCGCCCGTTCTATATCTACATTTAATATCATTTAAAGCTCATGTGGATATGAAAATTAAAGGCGTTAATAATCACACAATTGTTTGTGAAAAAGATATGTATATAGAGGAAACATTAGATTTAGTTAGTGCTGACGCTGTAGATGAAATCATCATATACGACTGGTGAGGTGCCTCAATTATAAATGTATTCATGAGGTATGTTTTCATGATTTGATTTTACAGAAGCTGATATACTATGATAATTATGACTAAATACATTTCATATTTTACGCAGGCGTATATATGAAAAAAAATTCAAGGGATTTTCCCATGAACACAAATTTGTACTCGTTAGTCCTCACACCATGTCTACACAACAAAAAGAAATAGATTCCGATTTTCAGGATGAATTAATGTGAAACCTTCTCAGAACGTTTCAATGAAAAATTATGACTGACAGGATCTTTTTAATACCAACGTTGCAGGGGTAAAAATATACATTTTAATCATATCAATTATATTTTCATTTCTATCATTACATATTCCTTTTTGTGTTTTAGGCAGCATTGGATGCTCATTGCAGTCAATTTGGATACTCCAAAGATTTATTTTCTAGATTCACTACATGGATATCCAACAAACTGACCACACATGATGGCGATTGTCAAATTGTAATACAATAGATCCAATATTTTGAGAACTAAATATCTAGTTATATAATTTATATTATCTTTTAATGAGGATTATATTATGATAGGGTGGTTTATGAATATTGTCTAAAGGCTGGAATGAATCCAGGGCCTAAGGATGACAAGGCACACAATATCTAAAAATGGAGAAGTGTCAGGGTATATATAATTATATTGCACGATCCAAATACATATCAAAATATATTACTTATTTTTCTGGATGTTTCTATAGTGTCTGAAACAAACAAACTGAAAGGACTGCGGTTATTATGTCTGTAAATTTATGAAATAGATTATATTTCATGAACAAACTAGCATCCCTGAAGAGGTATTTTTAAAAATAATTACTAGTTCATTTAAAATAATTATTAATCCTTTGTGTATTTATATTTTATTAGTACTACTATGACTGTCACAAAAACTCCTATTCACAAGATGATAAAGATGTGTTTAGAAATGAATGGGCAGTGTACCTAATGGAAGAATGTAAACAAATAGGACAATGAAGGTGAATTCATACTACTTATGTTATCTTTATATGATCATTGATATCTCCCTTTTTTACACTTATTGAGCATCTATGATCACCCTTTCTTATGTTTCATATCCTTAGATTATGAAGAATGGTTTTAGAAATGATTTGATTTTTTAGTAAAGAATAACTTAAAGAGAGACTCTTATGAAATACTAAAATACGGAATACCAAGAAAACACATTCAAATTCTTTTAATACTTTAGGAAAATGATCTATGAGTCATTTGTGACGTGTAAAAATCAACCACACCTCAATCCGACACATGGTGTGACCGATATGGCTAAAAGTCTCTGATATCAGTTTGAAATTGATATTAACTTTAGAAAACAAGACAAGTGACATACATCAAACCAAGAAAAAGAATTCAGATTGTTTTGATACTTTATTAAAACAATTTATGAGTCATTTGTGACATGTAAAAATTGACCGTAATTCAATCTGATGCGCGGTGTGACTAGTATGGATAAAAGTGTCTGATATCAGTTTGAAATTGACATTAACTTTAGAAAACAACACAAGTGACATACGACAAACTGAGAAAACACATTCATATTGTTTTGATACTTTAGGAAAACGATCCATGAGTCATTTTTGACATGTAAGACTTGACCTCACCTCAATCTGATGCACGGTGTGACCGGTATGGCTAAAAGTTTCTGATATCAGTTTGAAATTGACATTAACTTTAGAAAACAACACAAGTGATATACGTAAAACTAGGAAAATGTGTTCATATTGTTTTGATACTTTAGGAAAATGATCCATGAGTCATTTGTGATGTGTATGAATCAACCGCATCTCAATCCAATGCATGGTGTGACCGGTATGGATAAAAGTGTCTGATATCAGTTTGAAATTGACATTAACTTTAGAAAACAACACAAGTGACAAATGGAAAACTAATCAAACACATTCAGATTGTTTTGATACTTTATTAAATTGATTCATGAGTCATTTTTGACGTGTACAAATTAACCACACCTCAATCCGATGCACAGTGTGATCGGTATGGATAAAAGTGACTGATATCAATTTCAAATTGACATAAACTTTAGAAAACAACACTACTGACATACGGAATACCGAGAAAATGCATTCGGATTATTTTGATACTTTCGAAAGACGATCCATGAGTCATTTTTTATGTTTACGAATCAACCGCACCTCAATCTGACACACGGTGTGACCGATATAGCTAAAAGTGTCTGATATCAGTTTGAAATTGACATTTACTTTAGAAAAAAACACAAGTGATATACAAAAAACTGAGAAAATGCATTATGATTGTTTTTATACTTTAGGAAAACGATCTATGACTCATTTTTTACGTTTATAGATTGACCACACCTCAATCTGACGCACAGTGTGACCGGTATGGTTAAAAGTGTCTGATATCAGTTTGAAATTGACATTAACTTTAGAAAACAACATAAGTGACATACGGAAAACTGAGAAAATGTGTTCGGATAGTTTTGATAATTTAGGAAAACAATCCATGAGTCATTTGTGATGTGTATAAATTGACCGCACCTCAATCCAACGCATGGTGTGACTGGTATGGCTAAAAGTGTCTGATATCAGTTTGAAATTGACATTAACTTTAGAAAACAACACAAGTAACATACAAAAAACCAAGAAAAAACATTAAAATTGTTTTGATACTTTAGTAAAATGATCCATGTGTCATTTGTGACGTGTAAAAATCAACCACACCTAAATCTAATGCACGGTGTGACCGTTATGGCTAAAAGTTCCTGATATCAGTTTGAAATTGGCATTAACTTTATAAAATAACACAAGTGACATACATAAAACCAATAAAATGCATTCAGATTGTTTTGATACTTTAGGAAAACAATCTATGAGTCATTTGTGAGGTGTAAAAATCAACTGCACCTCAATCCGGTGCACGGTGTGACCGGTATGGCTAAAAGTGTCTGATATCAGTTTGAAATTGACATTAACTTTAGAAAACAACAGAATTGACATATGGAAAACTGAGAAAATGAATTCACATTGTTTTGATACTTTAGGAAAATGATCCATGAGTCATTTTTGATGTTTATTAATCAACCACACCTAAATCTGATGCACGGTGTGACCGGTATGGCTAAAAGTGTCTGATATAAGTTAAATTGACATTAACTTTAGAAAACAACACAAGTGACATACAGAAAACTGAGGAAATGTGTTCGGATTGTTATGAAACTTTAGAAAAAATATCCATTAGTAATTTTTAACATGTAAAAATCAACCTCACCTAAATCCGATGCACGGTGTGACCGTTATGGCTAAAAGTGTCTGATATCGGTTTTAAATTGACATAAACTTTGGAAAACAACACTACTAACATATGGAATACCGAGCAAACACGTTTGGATTGTTTTGATACTTTAGGAAAACATTCCATGAGTCATTTTTGTCATGTAATAATCAACTGCATCTCAATCCGATGCACGGTGTGACCGGTATGGCTAAAAGTGTCTGATATCAGTTTGAAATTGATATTAACTTTAGAAAACAACACAAGTGACATACGAAAAACTGAGCAAACATGTTCAGATTGTTTTGATACTTTAGGATAACGATCCATGAGTCATTTGTGACTTGTAAAAATCAACCACACCTCAATACAATGAACAGTGTGGCCGGTATGGATAAAAGTGTCTGATATTAGTTTCAAATTGACATTAACTTTAGAAAACAACAGAAGTGACATACGACAAATGGAGAAAACGCATTCAAATTGTTTTGATAATTTATGAAAACGATCCATGAGTCATTTGTGACTTGTAAGAATAAAACGTACCTCAATCCGACGCATGATGTGACTGGTATAGCTAAAAGTGTCTAATATCAGTTTCAAATTGACATTAACTTTAGAAAACAACCCAAGTAACATATGGCAAACCAAGAAAACGCATTTGGATTGTTTTGATACTTTAGGAAAATGATCCATGAGTCATTTGTGATGTGTAAGAATCAACTGCACCTTAATCAGATACACTGTGTGACCGGTATGACTAAAAGTGTCTCATATCAGTTTCAAATTGACATTAACTTTAGAAAACAACACAAGTGACATTCAACAAACCAAGAAAACACATTCTCATTGTTTTTATACTTTAGGACAATGATCCATGAGTCATTTGTGATGTTTATGAATCAACCGCACCTCAATCCAATGCCCGTATGACTGGTGAAGATTTTTATTATATAAAGAATCAGTAGTTATTAACTGAGATAAATCATCCAAAAACATATTGGTTTTACATTATTCCCTTTCATTGTTATCATAATGAAAACATTTGAGTTTATCATTTCCATATTTTAGTTTCACATTTCCATATTAATGTATTATTTCATATTAATGTTTTAATTTATTTCATTATTGTGTTACTAACATAATATTTTTTTTCTTATATAGGTGAATTTTTTTCCTTGAGTTCGAATGCTTTGTTTGGCAACAAATACCATGGATGAAAATTTTTGAGAGAGGATCACAAATATCAAAGAATGAAACATTAATGTTTATAACTATTTTTTGATAATTGTAATTGTAACAATGTAAAACATTATTTGAAATGTATATAGCAGTGTCTTGTTTTGTATTCATGATGTTAAGTAAATGTATATAAAATTGTTTGTCAAAATATTGTGTGTGCTTTGTCATCCTTCAGTTCTTGGTTCGTGTGCAGGTGTTATTTTGTGTAGGTGTGCAGGTGTGCAGGTGCTGGCTGTGCAGGTGCAGGGGAAGATGCCTTTATTAGCGATTTTTTGAGCACTGATAAAGCACTCCTTTAACAGTGCTAAAAGAGCGTTGATAAAGGGCCTTATTATCAGCGCTCAAGATAACACTGATAAAGGCACCCCTTTATCATCACTAGAAAAGTGTTGTTAATGCCAGCATAGATAAGGGGGGGGGGGGTCCCCTTTATCAGCGCTTTTCGGAGTGCTGATAAAGGGGACCCCCCTTTATCTACGCCAGCATTAACAACACTTTTCTAGCACTTTTAATGTAGGTTTTTAGCGTCGATAAAATGCCATGTTGTAGTAGTGACTTATCCCAGGTTATCACCAAGACCAGGGTGAAGGAACCACTTGAAGAGGTGCACCTAAGAGACCTGGACACACCATCTAAGAGAATTTTCTATGCAAAAGGTGGTATCCCAACTTATTATAAAAGGAATACTTAGCTTTCAAGGATACTAAACTGAGTGAACATTAACTCAGGTATCTAATTCTTAATGGTGTTAAACCTTTGATATCCCATTCACATAGCATATAGTTATTCCCAAGAGTATCCGTATATAGGTCTTATCCAAGGGGCTGTACCCAAGTCATATAACTGGGTACCCCATTTTTCCATGTCATATAATTAGTCTCCCATTTTACCCAATCCACCTACCTGGGAGCCTATTCACACAGGTCTCCAATATGGGAAACCCATTCACCATGGTCACCTATATGGGAAACCACTCACCCACGATTCCTCCATAATCATCTAGGACACTTTTCTGGGTTGTGTTCTTCTACATGATCTATATCATCGATGTAATCTTTTGGTAATAGGGATTAAGAATCCCATGTGCGGCCTTCGAAGGTTTTTTAATTAATAACTGATAAAACCCTTCTGAATTTTAATAACCATGTATTTCCTTGATAACAAGGTTTCTTATTGTTAGGTGATCACTGAAAACTCCTCTGGA
Organism: Viscum album; assembly: GCA_963277665.1. NCBI lineage: Eukaryota > Viridiplantae > Streptophyta > Magnoliopsida > Santalales > Viscaceae > Viscum > Viscum album. The sequence goes on along the minus strand of OY728164.1, from coordinate 475,937,869 downwards.
TCAGGATGCTCATCATGACTCAAAATACTCATCTTGGGTACCTCAAACTGGTTTTCATATCTTCCAAACACCATTAAAGTTTTAATATGATAGGGATGCATCATGATCCTATAATATAGTGTAATTAGAAAAAAGTATTTCATTGGTCCACATCACCAATGAGTCCAACCATCCTTCCTTTCCATGTCATCAGCATATAGGAGGTAGAATCTCACATATCAACCTCCAACTAGGTATAATCCTGGGAAATTTCCTCATTGATGATTCAATTCGTGTTCCCCATTAATTATCCATAAATACCATGGGCCTCATGCAAGATATAATCCCCAACCATACCATTTTTTATTTAGTTACCAATAGACAAGATAAACTAAGAAGGGATTCTCTTATGTAAGTCCTACATAGACCATTTCTAGATTACTTTCCCTCATAGTCCTAGATATATAACATTAAAAAATATAGAATATAGTCTATTCTAAATGATATTAAACTACTTGTAATTGTACATAACTACATGACCTTAAACTATAAGAAATCATGGTCCTAGTTATAGGACCTTAAAAGGAACCTCATAGATCTTGGAAGCATGTACTCAAAAGGTGCATCATTGGCCATTGATTCATGACCATGAAAAAACCAAAATGGTTGTTGTCACACAATTGCAGAAGGTGTGACTTGTACTATTAAGGGATAATAAACTACATGGGATATGATTACCTTCATAAGGATAAGTAGGAGGCCACTCTCATGGGCCCAATCCCAAATCCAAAAAATGTACCACCTCCCTAGATGGTGATAAATTCAAGATTCCTAGCTGTGAGACTTTAAATCATAATGTATCCATATATTAAAGGAAAACATAAAAAACCATTGATATATAAATATGTTCAAATTGATGTGTAGTAATGATCAATCACTCTCATGACCAAGGTAACCATTATTGTTACTGGGAAGGATTTCAAAAAATCTTCTAAAATCTATAATAGAGCCCTAGACTGAGAAATTTGAACCTATAATGGATGAGTATACCTCCCATACTCTTCACCAACATTCAATACAAAGTTCCCTTAGTATTTCATAGTGACCACATTCCTTTGAAAATATTTTCTATAGATGACACAAAATATGTGTGTACAAATCATTTAGGAGAATAAAAATAGTGAACCTACTGTGAAATCCTTTACCCTTGATAGAGAATGATTAACTACACATTTTTTAGACATAGTACACTAATAGGATCCTTGTTTGTGGTTTCTTCCTCTCTAGGACCTCCCATCAAACTCAAATTGCATCACTGAATATATAATAGTATTTTAACCCCCTAAAAAAGATGACAGAAACTATAGGACACCTCATCCACTAACACACAATTACTTGATTCACTATAAATACACCTTGTCTATGATGAAGGTTATGGGACAAAATATAAGATGCATTTTATCACAAAACTAGAACCTCAAGAACTTTTTTGTGAGCATGATGGTATGTGAATATTAACTCAATGGATCCATTATAACTTTATAGGTGGATCATAAAATATTTATGAAGATAAATCCCTACAGATCATCCTACTAATGATGATCCAAAAAGAAGAAGGTGGAACCATTTTCCATATCCAAACACTTTGGGAGTCTATCCTCATAGCACAAAAATACATATCTCTATTACCTTAGGATGATGGAGGTGGAAATTGATTACATACCTATTTCTATCAGGGAGTTTTATAAGAGTTATTTGGATAGTCATAATTATTGACATCATCGTACTATTGTATCCCTTAATGAGTATATTGAGAAAGTCACCTTAGAGATTTAGGTCCCATTTTCCCAAAATAAGACACCAAATAAAAGGGATCATTGTGGATGACTGGATATTGAATATTATAATCATGTGAATATATTTTTTCTTGTTCTAACATAATAACCCCATGAGTATAATCTAAAAAAATTGAGGTTCCACTTAATGGGAATTATACTCATGAAGGTCACTATCCACTCCACATTAAGGTAATTATAATTGATGTTTCGGCCTCATTCACTAATCAAATAACATCCATAAGGATTCTTCTCTAAGGGAAATATATAATCCAAGATTAGGTATCTACCCTTGTGAACAATGATATCCCTGAGGATTATCAGCATAGTCTAATAGTGAATCGAGGATCCACCAACTCTTCATAAACAAGAGAATGAAAATATGGCCAAGAAGGTCCTCCTAGTAGTTTCATAATTAGAAAGAGTTACCCCCTATAGAATTCGTTGTGAAGGTCCACCCCCCTGTACTATAAATACACAACTTGGGAGTTCCTTCTTGTAACTCCTTGGTCAACAACTCTATAGGTCATCCCCAGAGTACCCATACTAGAGGTCCTCCCCACTACACCATACATATCATCCATGGAATGTCCTACCCATGGTAACCTATAGATATTAATCATTTTTATAGGTCACCCCTATGTTCATGTGGAACCATAAATCTCTCAAGGACCTCCCTAGAGAACCCACGATAGAGGTCCTCCCCGCAATGGTATAAAAATAAATAATGATAGTTATCCTCATGAAACAAGATTTGGAGGTTCTCCCATTGAAAAATAATTAGAAATAAATAACTAATTAGATCCTACATGTGGAATCTAGGATAAGAACTCTAGAGGTACTCCCTAGAGAGACAAATATAGAGGTAAAACCTATATTAATGTAAAGATAGACCATGATGGTCCTCATCTTGAAGCCAATTTAATAAGTCCTTCATACAATAGATAGATTGACTAGTGAGGAGTTACTACCCTTCACATCTCACCAATAGCCAATAGTCATAGAGTTCATCCCCATATAAAATAAGTTAACAATTTTGGAGGTCCTCCCTTGAACATATGTTACATATGTCCCCTCTACGAAAAATTAAAAGACCAAAAATAAGGTATTAAATATTAAGTAAACAAACAAATTTATAAAAAATGAGGGAGTACCCATGAAAAAAATGATAACAAACCTAGAGCCCCTCACCTAATTTTTAGTTTCAATGGTCCTCCCTATAATAAATCATTGAGACATAATAGAGGTCATCCCTATGACGGTGAATCGAAAATATACTATGGAGGTCTTTCTAAGGGTTCTTACTATGAATTTAATCATCACAATGACCTATCTTCTTAGATTAAAGGTCCTCCTCATGTAAAATTTTCTCTAATATTGTCCTCATATTGAGAAGAACTTGATAAATTTAGGATAACTACATTACTAACTAATTCATTAATTAAATAATTCTCACCCTGATCACTAGGTAATCTAAGGAGATGATCATAATACATGCCTCCCCCATACTATTTACTCTTTAATGAAATTGAGGATATTATGAATTATATTACTCTTCAAGACAAAGTAATAGAGAGGTAACCTTTATGGTTGGATCAGGTTGAATAACCCCTTACTAAGGATAGTGAGAACACAATGCTCATGTGAAAATAGTTTTCCAAGGATAGAATACCAACCATGTTATATCCCATGTACACCCCCCAGCATCACATTAAAAATTCATTGATAGAGGAATTCATACCCTATTTTCATCCTAAATTTTGGAAAACTCTCTATTTTCTTAAGATTAGATACATCTCATATAGAAAGTAATTTAACCTTCAGAAGATGATAAATATGATTTATTTCCACATCAACCTAGCCAATTTTTAAATGTCTTAAAACCCCACGTTAGGGAAATAATATGAGTTTCTCTAGAATACCTAGCTAAGTATTATGAAGGAGATCTTCTAGATAGACATTAAAACTACACATAATGTGTATATCAAAGAGTGGTATGAATACAAAGATCTATATTTTACTCTTCTTACTATCCAAGAAGGTTCATCAGGGAGTGGATCTTTCAATATCATTAATTCAAGAAAATTTTTAGGTTCTTAGTATATATTTTCTAGTTAGTCCCCCCAATAATGTACCAATTTTTCTAAATCCTAAAAATGGATTACTCTGTGAGAGAGGTACATTGTCAACATCCTATATAAAGAAATTAAGAAGGTAAAGCACCCCTCCCTTTTAAGGAAAATAAAACCTTAAATCACTAAAAAACAATAAACAGTGAGAAGTTATTTCCATAAGAGGGTGTTTCATCTAGAATATACTAGGATAAAGTTTCAATATTCCAAGAATATAGTGGAAACATTCCCCATGATAGTATTAGAGATACCCCAGTTTATAGGGCTAGTGAGTTTTTGTCACTATATCCACCACTAGAATCATCAAATATTTAGTAGGTAAAGGCCATGATAGTGATGTCGATTAATAAACCCCAACCCAAAAGGATATATGAATTATTTCCCACCCACATATATGGAAGTTTTTATTTTTTGGATTGGAAGAAGATTCACCAGAAGAACCCTCATGATTTCTTTAACTTTGTGATTTATCTTCCTCATCAAGAACAAGTTTAATGAGAGATTTTAGGGACTCCCTCAAGAATATATTCCAAAAACCACTTCCATCGTATCATAAATAAGATAAAGAAAAACCTCAAAAGGGACACAAGTCAAAATTAAATACTAATAAAAAATATTTTAGGTAGGATTAAAATATCTATCTCGATAGATATTTAGAGTATAAGGTCCCAGCCTTAAACATTACATAATATTGAATTAAGTTAATAATTCACCTTGAGTATCTTTCCAGGTTTATAGTTTTAGAGAATTAGGTCATAAATATCACATTACATTTCAAAAATTACAAAGTAGACACTTCTAATATATCCATTTTTTTACAAAATAAAAACTATTTAAAAAAGAAATATGTCTAGTTCTATGTTTTATACAATATGACATTTCCTTGATCCCATCCTTGATCCTATTCATCTTTAATTCCTGTAGAAAACATTTAAAAACTTGGGATGGGTATAAAAAGATCAGTAAGGGATATAAAATAAGGAAAGAAAACATTAGTCTATGAATATCTACAAATAAAAGAAATAAAACTTTTCAATCTTAAAACATATTCTTTTTAACATACCTCACAAAATCATAAGATTTATGAATAACACATAGATATCATAAATAATAAAGGTAACTTGTGGAATCCATAACATACTTACATTGTATCTTTCACTACTACATAGGGAGTCACACTTGGAATACCCATCAAAGTATATTCCCTAAATCTATCAGGAGAAACATTGACGTTTACCTCAATCACATTACCCAATGCATTGGAGAACTATCTTGGGCTCACCCGCCCTAGGTTTATCACAGAAACAACCGTATACATAAACAATGACCAGTAACCATAGCATATTCATAACACATAAAACAAACATAAAGGAAAGATACCATTTCCAAATTGTAATCAAAATATATCATTTCAAGATATTGACATAATCAATGCATTATTAAAACATTTAAAACATTTAATAAGGAGATTTTTGAATAAAAGTGTCCCATACCACTTTGAATCTTTTGAAAGAAATTTTAATTTCAAAACATTAATGTACACATAAATAAATCCTTAAAACCATTTTTAAAACATGGAAATTATTGATAAATATTTAGAAGAATAAATCTTTAAAACATTTAAAATGATATTTTAGTTAAAGAGTTCCTAACCAAATGAGAGATGGTTGAATACAAAAAATTGAGGAATAACATTAATAAAATCTTATAATATCACGAGAATAAGGATATTCATGATATAATATGTCAAAGGGAAGTATATAAACCAAATAAAAGTGAATTTGTGTATAACAACAAATAAGTCTCAATGGAATGTAAATTGAGAAAAAGTCCCTTGCAAAGATCATATCCTTAGATTAAGGACAAATCAATGAAATAATTATGTGTGAAAAATAATAATACACCCAATATAAGTGTATATTATGTTTAGAAAAATCACAGGTCATTAACACATATTCATATAATGAAATAATCAATAAGTATAAGTTTAACCAAAAGAATTGAAATTGGGTTAAGAAGTTCTCTTATAGAAATTTGACAGCCAAATGGTGTCGCTTTAAAATTCAGAAAATGAATTGATGAGAGAGAAATGGGTATATTATCACATGGAAATAAAATTTAAATAAATAAGGATATATAATAATATATTCCAACATAAGAAAAATGAAATTAAAATACATTACATAAAATAAGTCTTTGACTAAAAGAGTATGGTGAAAGGTTCCCTTACCAATTTGGTAACTTACGAAACATACACACCATGAAAGAAGAATCATAAAATGAAGATTTAAATACCCATAAATTAAATTATATTACACAAAGAATACAATAATGTGAAATAAATACACCACACAAAAGTAAATAGTGGCAAATATAGCATGAATCTCACAGGAATAAAAAGCGAGATAAAAACCTCTTACCTCAAGTCCGACTTGTATTGCATGTTCTTTGTTCTTCCTGAATAATAAAATTAAGTTAATTTAAACATGCTTAAGAAAATATTTCAAGTTTATTATTCCTTTTATATCACTTATTACCTTTCTATAACAATTAGTTAATTATTTGAGTTCATATCGGACATTTTGTCGATGTTCAGAACTTATGGAAAAAATGAACATGTTATAATTACGAATTGTCCATGGGATAGAAAGTACATTATCTACAGAAGGATATTAATGATTTAAATATAATATATATAACATATATCCATTATATATATGTATTTATAAGAGTACATAACATTTGGATATAGGAAATGAAATGCATCATTCATGGAGACGGTAAACCGTACTTACACATGAACACTACTTTCATTTCTATTTAATATTTAATGGAAAGAAAAATTAATGATACATAGGTATACTATAATTAAAGTATAATATCATATATAATTTCATTAACACCATCCTTTATACATTCTACATATGGCATGAATGAGTCATATCACTTTGAGGGGGCAGTAGTCTGCACTTCCTCAAATGAAATTATCGCGTTTACCCATTATGGAAACCATAAAGGTATGATATAAATGAAAAATAAAGAAGTATAGAGATAATATAAATATAATATATATCACATATAAATATAGTTCCATATTAATGGCCACCATAAGAGGCAGTATGATATAATTGAACAATCATCGTTTCGTGAGGCAGTAGTTCACCGTCCACAGAAACAATATGTTTGTATCCATTAAATGAAGGTGTGCGGATTTTTAGTTATAATAATAATCATAAAAACGACCTTGTATATTGAAGATACTGGTTTTTTATAAAATAATTGAATAAATAGTGTTTAGGGTGTTGTATAAAGAAAAAAAAAGAACTTGAGAGAATACATTACCTTTAAATCAGGTAACTCCCTTTGGTTTGAACCAAAAGGTTTTCTTGAAGTTCCTTATGCCTAAGGTAAGGATTTTATAAAGAATAGAGGGATGTTGGGAGATTCTTGGAGTATATTTTATATGATTCAATGGGCTTGATAGGTGTGAGTAATGGTTAGAGGTGGTGGATTTTTATAAGAGGGAGAAGGGGCTCTTTAGGAATGTTTGAAAATATTATTTTATTATAAACTGAATTAGGATTTAAAAAGGTACCCAACTCATTTAATTCAAATATAAGGTAAATATATGTCAAAATAAAATCATCCAATAATAATTGGATAGGTTTTGGATATTTTTTTAATCCTTATCTTTTTTATTTTACCCTTTGTTAACTTATTTAACTTTTACCATGTCCTCTTATATATTCATACTATATGGTTAATATATTTACTATAAAATGCCAAGAAACCAAAAATGGATCATAAATGACATTATTAAAATCATATATTTCATTTGGCCGAATGTTAGATTTTAAGGAATTTTTTTTTTAATTTAATAAAATATTGATTGATTTAAAAACTCTTTTATGTTAATTTTAATACTATTCATATCATGAATTTTTTAAAAAATCCAAACCAAATTGATTCTTTTGAAAACCATTCATTAATTAAATGATAAAAAGTAATACTAATCTATAAAATTAGTGGATATCATTAAAAGTTTCAAAATAAATTTATTTTAATATTATAATATCACTTATTTGAATCCTTTATTAATGAAGCAATTACTACATCACCATTGTGTCATAATTAAATTTATTTATTTAATGTCTAAAAATTCTAAATAAAATACCATGATTTTGGAAATATTTTAATTTTTAAAATTAATATTTATAGCCAAATATATCACTTATATAGCCCCATATACAATTTTTTTACTAAAATATATATGTTTATGATATTTTTGTCCTTACTTTAAATTAATTAATATAAAGTGTCATTTTCACTTACAAGTGGCTCCATGGGGTTCCAAAAATCGACCCAAGGATTACCATGGTCGAAAATGTATCACTAAATATTATTATGATAAATTTTATAATGATTTAATATTATTATAATATTATTTGTTACCCTTATTTACCAGATTTACCATTTAACCATGGTGAAAAAAATATTTACTGAAGTAAATATTCATAATGTATAAAAATAAAAGTTACATATTTAAATAATTTGGACCTCCTGATTAAAAATATAGAATCCATTTTTTCAAATTTAAAACACAAAAGTGGAATAAATTAATTTAAAATTAATTCTCGTTTTCAAAACAAAAGAATGTTTTTAAGAAATAATAACTATCAAAATATTTACCTTTGTTTATGTCCAATTTAAGAGTGAAATTACTTCCAATGACCAAAATTGGATTAAATTGTAAAAATATAACCCAATTAAACTTTAAAACCAATTAAAAGAATAATATATATATATAAATAAATTATATTAAAAGGTAGTTTTGAATTAAAATGCGGTATTTTTCACTATTCATTAAAAAATGAACGTTATCAGAAAAATACCAAAATTTCATCCAAAGTAAATTATGATGTACCGATTCTGAATAAGAATATTATTTTGTAAAATAGAACATATATAATTGACAAAAACTAGATTCAAAAAGTGTTCTCCATCAAAAGACGGTAAAACTACCTAATAAAAATATTAGATTATTTATACTTAAAATTGGATTCATTATCATTTTAAGACTCTAAATTTTATTGGATAAATGTAAAAAAATTTAACAAACATGTATAATAATATTTTAGTTAGTTCTATTCATTCCCACCAATACAATTGCTTGGATTTAACTACCATTTAAAATAATATTATATTATTATTTTTCTGTATGACTCAGCCTTTTATGCAACAAGTGATTTTAGAGAAACCCATTATTGCATGTCGGGTATGCCATTGAACATAGAATCCCCTTTAAAGTAAAATTAATATTTAATTCAAAAATATTAATAAATATGAAAATTTTATATTCTTTATTTACATGGGATGTTACATCCTTCTGCCCTTTTGGAAATTATGTCCTCGCAATTTTAAAATTGGGCTCAGAAACTTCATTGAAATCCACACATCAGAAAAAGTGTCAATAAAACTATAACTTTAAAAGAATGAAAGAGAAGTACAAAGGTCACCCGAGATAAACCATACAATTATTCCATGAAAACATAGATATGGAGGAGAAACTAAGTGTCAAGTTCTAATGGAGAGTGATAAAAAACATGATCAGGAGAAAATTAACCACTAGAAAAACACAAACTTGGGATAAGTTAAACGGTCTTTGATTCCCCAATAGGCCAATAAATTTTTTTCATTTTCAAAAGCCGGTTTATGGGTTCTCGGTACCCCACTACATGATTCCAATAAAACCACTTTCACCATTACACAAAAACATCATAAACCAATGGAAAATTCCAAGAAACCACAAACCATGGCACAAGAACATTAGAAATGCTGGAAAAACCTTAGAAAGGGTTACGTTGAGCGTCCCCCGATGCGACCATCGACACCAGCCGAAAACCTCCCATCGGAAAATTCCAGAAGAATTCACCTAGCCTTCAAGCGAAATGAAATGAACCACCAGGAAGAATCCATCCACAAAGGCTGTTAAAGAAACCAAAATGAAGATGACCAGATCCTGACGCCTCTAGCACCCTGATCCGTAGACAACTTAGAAGTTCCACCTTGCCCTTACACCATAATTCCTCCTTCACCATCATCACAAAACCATACCCAATAGGAAAAGTAAAGGGACAACGTTTTTGTTTAATTTACCTTTCATAAAGTTGATTATTTTTTTATGATATTGACTAAAAACATAAGTAAATATACTTACTTTTCAAGTAGAGTTTCATCCTTTAATAAGTTTCTACCAAAAACTCATATTTTCTCCAAACAATGAGTATTTAAGATGACTTGGTCACACCTCAAGCACTAGAATCAACTTCTATAGAATCACATAATCCACTAAAGATAAAATATATATTTCCCCTATCTTTAGAAATTAATCAAAACCAAAATGGTAAGAACGAGATCATATAATTCCCAAAAGGACAAACATTTACAAAAAGAAATACTACTCTTAATCTCCAAAATTCAACAAACAATACCCAAAATTCAATAAAGAACATTTAATAAACAACTTTCCTTAAAATTATTTAAAGTAACCCAAACTAAGATTGAAACAAAAAACTTAGAATGATTTAATCACACAATCTTCCACAGTAAATATTAACATTTATCTTCAAATAACATTGGGTACTCTTAAAGTCTCATATTGAAAATTAATTAACCTAATCACATATTCTCTATGATAGGTTAATCATTTCCATAAGTAACCCAAGTTGTTATATATCCATAATAGAAAACATAGATCCTTCCAAAATAAAATTCTACCAATACCCCTCAAATGAAATCTCATAGTATTCTATTTTCCTTAGTCATATATTATTCCCAAAAGAGTAAACGTCTTCCAAAGTAACATTTATCACTTAATCACCAAATCATTTTCCTATACTAAGGATATCCATTTGATAAAATAGAAGTTCCAAAAATCATCTTAATATTTATCAATAAAATAATATATCTAAAAATAATAAGTCATACCAACTAGGGACTTCACGTAGGCCAGTGGTAAGCGATAAATCCCAATCTCACATTGGTTGTGGGTTTGATTCCCGCAGCTTTGTCCGACATGATGGGTTATCAAAATGTCTATGTGTTGTCCTTTTTCAAAAACTATACAATTTTATAACATTCCAAAAAATGAGAGAAATCCCTCAAAAATAACCATAAAATAATTTAACCACAAAAGTTATCATTTCAGCTCCCATTTCATTTGGTTTCTCGTTAAGAAAACCACCACAATTTTCCTTCACATCTATTGTTACGTTGGTTACTGCTAGATCCATCCATTTACTAAAACCAAATAGGTTAGTGTGAGTATATCAGTAAAATCAACATATAATATCTTATGATAAGGGTAAAAACTAAGATATACTTATTCATGTTATCTTAAACCCATTGAATTTATCTAAAATAAATACGACTCTTTCTAATATTCTAACCATTATTGTTATGTCACTTATTCTTAAATAAAACCCCAATCTCTAAAGTTATCTAAACCAACCTTTGATACCAACTATAAGGCCCATCCTTAAACATTACATAATATTAAATTAAGTTAATAATTCCCATTGGGGATCTTTTTATGTTTAGAGTTTTAGAGAATTAAGTCATAACTATTACATTACATTTCAAAAATTACAAAGTAGACACTTCTACTCTATCCATTTTTTTTCAAAAAATAAAAACTCTTAAAAAAATAAACATGGATAGTACTATGTTTTAGACAAAATGGATTTTCCTTGATCCCATCCTTGACCCTATTCATCCTTAAGTCCTGTGGAAAATATTTAAAAACATGGGATGAACATAAAAACCTCAGTAAGGGATATAAAATAAGGAAAGAAAGCAATAGTCCATGAATATATACTAGTCAAAGAAATCAAACTTTTCAACATTAAAACATAATCTCTTTAACATACTTAAAAAAATCATAAGATCTATAAATAACACACATTTATCATAAATTATAAAGGTAACTTGTGGAATCCATAATATACTTACATTGTAACTTTCACAGCTACATAGAGAGTTACAATTAGAATACCCATCACAGTATATTCCCTAAATATCTCAGGAGAAACATTAACGCTTACCTCCATCACATTACCCAATGTATTGGAGAGCTATCTTGGGCTCACCCGCCCTAGGTTTATCACGGAACCACCCGTATACATAAACAATGCCTAGTAACCATAACATATTCATAACACATAAAACAAGCATAAAAGAAAGATAACATTTCCACATTGCCATCACAATATATCATTTCAAGATATTTACATAATCAATGCTTTATTAAACCATTTTCAAAACCATATAAAACATTTAATAAAGATATTTTTGAATCAAAGTGTCCCATACCACTTTTAATATTTTGAAAGAAATTTTAATTTGAAAAAATTCATGTTAATACAAATAAATAATTAAAACCATTTTTAAAACATGGAAATTAATGAGAAAGATTAAGAAGAATAAATCTTTAAAACATTTAAAATGATATTTTAGTTAAAGCGTTCCTAACCAAATTAGAGACGCTTAAATACAAATAATTGAGGAATAACATTAATCAAATCTTATAATATCATGATAATAAGGAGATTCATGATATAATATGTCAAAGGTAAGTATCAATACTAGAATACCAGCCTTTAGAGACCGCCAAAAGCAGCCGCTAAAACCTTTTAGTGAACGTCTTGTGACCGCTTTTGGTGGTCATAGTTTCTTCGTCTGTAAAGATCAATAGAGTCCGCCTAAGGAGGCCCCTAAAAGTGTCGCATGGAAACACCTACATTGGGGTTCTATTTGACGTTTTACGACTCAATGAGACATGAGGGGTCACAGGGAAGAACTGAAAAGATTTTTTGCCGTCCATGGAAGATGCGCGATGGCCAGAGGTAAGCTGGTTCACCGACACACATCAAGGGGTGGTGGGGGAATGGAGTGATAATGATTGAGGACAGCCCAGAGTTGTTTGGGGGTGTCCGGTTGTGATCTGTAGAAGTATAGGGTGATCTTGGGGGCCATGGTAGTGAAAACATAACTACATAATTGACCCTAATCCATGTTAAAACTGGTGTGTCTGGGAAGAAGACCTAAGGAGGGAGAAATCCCGCCAAATTTTATTTCGGCATTAGAGAACACCATTAGAGGTCTCTATTGATCTCTTTAGAGACCTCCAATGGAAGTCACACACTCTGATAATGTAAAAACTAAAATTTTTAGTAGTGTATATACACCATATAAAAGTGAATTTGTGTATAACAACAAATAAGTCTCAATGGAATGTAAATTGAGACAAAGTCCCTTGCAAAGATCATATCATTATATTAGGGAAAATCAATGACATAATAATGTGTGAGAAATAATAATACACCCAATATAAGTGAATATTAAGTGTGAAACAATCATTGGTCATTCACACATATTCATAGCCCAACATAATCAATAAGTATAAGTTTAACCCAAAGAATTGAAATTGGGTTAAGAAGTTCTCTTATAGAAATTCGGCAGCCTAATGGTGTCGCTTTAAAATTGAAAAAATGAATTGATGAGAGAGAAAAGGGTATATAATAACATGGACATAAAATTTACATCAATAAGGATATATAATAACTTATCCCAATATAAGAAAAAGGAAATTAAAAGATATTACATAAAATAAGTCTTTGACTAAAAGAGTACGATGAAATTTCCCTTACTGATTTGGTAACTTACGAAACATACACCCCATGAAGGAAGGATAATAAAATTAAGATGTAAATACCCATAAATTAAATTATATTACAAAAATAATACAATCATGGGAATTACATACACTACACAAAAAAAAATAGTGTAAAATATAGCTTGAATCTCACGGGAATAAAAAGTAAGATGAAAACCCCTTACCTGAAGTCCGACTTGTCTTTTATGTTCCTTGTTCTTCTTGGATAATAAAATTAAGTTAATTTATAATTTCTTAAGAACCTTTTTCAAGTTTATTATTACTTTTATATCACTTATTACCTTTATATAACAATTAGTTACTTATTTGAGTTCATATCAGACATTTTTTCGATGTTCGGAACTTGCATAAAAAATGAATATGTTATAATTAAAAATGGTCCATGGGGTAAAAATTAAATTCTCTAGAATGATATTAATGATTTATATATCATATATATCATATATATCCAGTATATATATGTATTTATAATAGTACATAATATTTGGATATAGGAAATGAAATGCACCGTTCATGGAGACGGTAAGCCGTACATACGCATGAACACTACTTTCATTTCTATTTCATATTTAATGGAATGAAAAATTAATGATACAAAGGTATAATATAATTCCATTATATTATCATATATAATTTCATTAACTCCATCCTTTATACATTTCACATATGGCATGGATGGGTCATATCACTTTGAGGGGGAAGTAGTCTGCACTTCCTCAAATGAAATTATCGCGTTTACCCATTATGGAAACCATAAAGGTATGATATAAATGAAAAATACAGAAGTATATAAATAATATAAATATAATATATATCACATATAAATACATTTATATATTAATGTCCACCATAATATGTGGTAGGATATAATTGAACAATCATTGTTTTGTGAGGCAGTAGTACACCGTCCACAGAAACAGTATGTTCGTATCCATTAGATGGAGGTGTGTGGATGTGTAGTTAGAATACTCATCATAAAAACAACATATTATATTGAAGATACTATTTTTGTTATAAAATAATGGAATAAAGAGAGTTTAGGGGTTTGGAGAAAGAAAAAAAAAAGAAAAGAACTTGAGAGAATACATTACCTTTAAATCCAATAACTCCCTTTTGTTTGAACCAAAATGCTTTCTTGAAGTGCCTTCTGCCTAAGGTAAGGATTATAGTAGGAATAGAGGGAAGTTGGGATATTCTTTTAGCAAAGCTTTAATGAGACAAGGGGATTTATAGGTGTGATTAATGAGTTTGAGGTGGTGGATTTTTATAAGAGGGAGGAGGGGCTCTTTTGGAATGTTTGAAAATATTATTTTATTATAAACTAAATTTCAATTTAAAAAGGTCCCCAACTTATTTAATTATAATATAAGGTAAATATAAGTCAAAATAAAATAAACCAATAATAATTGGATAGGTTTTGAATATTTTTTTAATCCTTATCTTTTTTATTTAACCATTTGTTTACTTATTTATCTTTTACCATGTCCTCTTTTATATTCATACTATATGGTTAATATATTTACTATAAAATGAAAAGAAACCCAAAATGGATCGTAAATGAAAATTTTAAAATCATATATGTAATTTGGATGAATATTATATTTTTAGGAATATTTTATCATTTAATAAAATACTGATTGATTTAAAAACTCTTTTATGTCAATTTTAATACTATTCATATCATGAATTTAAAAAAAAATCCAAACCAACTTGATTATTCCAAAAAAAACTTCTTTAATTAAAAGATAACAAGTCATAATAATATATAAAATTAGTGGATGGAATAAAAAGGTTCAAAATATATTTATTTTAATATTTATAATATCACTTATTTGAATCCTTTATTAATGAAGCAATTACTGCATCACTATTGTGTCATAATTAAATTTGTTTATTTAATGTCTAAAAATTATAAATAAAATACCAAGATGTAGGAAATATTTTTATATTTAAAATTAATATTTATAGTCTAATATATCACTTATATAACCCCATATACAATTGTTTTACTAAAAGATATGTGTTTATGTTATTTTTGTCCTTACTTTAAATTAATTAATACAATGTGTCATTTTCACTTACAAGTGGCTCCATGGGGTCCCAAAAATAGACCCAAGGATGAAAATGGTCATAAATGTATCATACAATAGGATTAGGACACATTTTAGGGTAATTTAATATTATTATAATATTATTTGTTTACCCTTATTTATCAGATTTACCCTTTAACCATGATAAAAAAATATTTACTGAAGTAAATATTCATAATGATAAAAATAAAATTTACCTATTTATAAAATTTGGACTTCCTGATTCCAAATATTTAATCCATTTTTACAAATTCAAAACACAAAATTGGCATAAATTAATTTAAAATTAATTCCCGTTGTCAAAACAAAAATAATGTTTTTAAAAAATAATAACTATCAAAAGATTTACCTTTGTTTATGACCAATTTAAAAATGAAATTACTTAAAATGAAAAAAATTGTATTAAATTTTATAAATATAATCCAATTACACTTTAAAACCAATTAAAATAACAATCCATCTATACAAATAAATTAGATTAAAATGCAGTTTTGAATTAAAATGCAGTATTTTTCACTATTCATTAAAAAAATGAACATTTTTGAGAAAAATACAAAAATTTCATCCAAAGTAAATTTTGATGTCCTGATTCTAAATAAGAATATTATTTTGTCAAATAGAACATATAAAAGTTACAAAAACCAGATTAAAAAAGGGTTCTCCAACAAAAGGCAGTAAAACTACCTTTTAAAAATATTAGAGTATTTATACTTAAAATTGGATTAATTATCATTTTAAGCCTCTAAATTTCATTGGATAAATGTAAAACCATTTAACAAACATTTATAATAAAATTGTAGTTATTTATATTCATTCCCACCAATACAACGACTTGGAGTTAACTATCATTTAAAATAATATTATATTATTATTTTTTAGTATGACTGAGCCTTTTATACAACATGAGATTTAAGAGAATCCCATTGTTGCGTGTCGGGTTTTCCATTGAACATTGCATGAAAATTAAAGTAAAATTAATATTTAATTCACAAATATTAATAAATATTAAAATTTCATATTCTTTATTTACCTGAGATGTTACATAGAGAATGATGATTTTCCTTATTACACCGATATAAATCAAGACTTGATTCTTAGAACATGATTCACATTGATTAATGTTATCATTGTAATCCATAAAGATAAAATTGAGAATGGTTCTAACATATAGGGACATTATATCCATTCAAAACACATTACACATTGAAATTCATGAAGAATGAGTGTGCACTTGACAATAGAGGCATGTTCATGATTTGGGATCTCCTCCCAATATTCAGCTACCTCAAACTCAACAAGATTTGACTATAGATAAAAGGAAATGTGTGTCTATATCCAATGCCTACCCCCACATGAATAAGTTGATACTCATTATACCTAGGAAAAAATTTCTCAATAGAAGGACTAATTAGAGAAGCTAAGATAAATAATACAGAATTTCTTTGTGTAGATATACCAAATGAATACAACTCTACAGTTGAGACCAATATCTAACCTTTGGAGAGTATCGTTAAATAAGTAGGAATTTAGTAACATGTTAGAGTGGAGAATAGTTATTCAACCAAATCATTTCTCAGATAACATATTTACCTAATTGAAAAGACCATGTAATTCTATTAATTCCCTTTATGGAAAAAAACTGCTGCAATTTCAAGAAAACTAAGAAAGGCTTACTTAATCTAGTTATCAATAGTAGGAATAGTTGAGATAACCTTATTAGGTTCTTCATAATTCCTACACACAAGCATTATCCTAGAAGATATTATTAAGATAACTCCCTTACTCTATTGATTACCTTTCTGATCGAATGTAATCTATATAGGAAACCTAGACAATTAAAGAGGAATCCATATCAAGAGTAGAGAGGATTGAATCCCCATCCACCCATCATTGATAATCCCACATTATTATTATTAAATTCTATTGGATATTTGGATCATAATCTCATGCATTTTTCATCTTGATGTGCTCCCATGATGGGATCACAAAGCAAACATGAGGAAGAAAAGATCATGTGTTTTGTACAAACCTAGAAAGGACCTGTATCTATCTGATACAATAACTTACTATCTAAGTCTATAACTACATCTTTTATATATTTATCATTATCAATTTATCTCTATATTTATGAATAATATATTCCTTATCCTATTCCAAAGAAAAAAAAATGATTTTTTGACATTATTTCTAGGTGAATGGTTTAACCTATTCACTAAATATATAGAATTATCAATATTATAAGTTATAAATATTCCTATAAAATCTTAGAATTGAGTTATTAAAATACACCATTCCCTTAAAGTACCCTGTTGTTTTATAAGAGTTTTAATCTATGGCATAATGCTCGAATGATTCCATTAGGAATTTTAATGAAAAATCTCAATAGATTCCATTGAAGTATGGTAAAAAAATATGGTAATGTGAAGAATAAAAATTTCAATGATAAAATATTACTAATTTTTGATTTAAAAATTAATATAATTCAATATCATGTGGTTTATATCACTGAACACCAATTGTAGTGATAATACCCTAAGTAGGAGGGGAAGAAGTAGAAAAATCTCTCAAAATTAGAACATCATAAGAACATTTTTTATTCATTTTAAAAAGATTAGGTTCTAGGATTTTAAATTATGGGCCTAGAGAAGAACTTGATTAAATAAAAAAAAGATCATAAAACATAATGAATTAAGTCTAAAGAACAACCATTATAACTGTCACTTCCACTAGATACTGGGGTATAATATCCAAGGTTGTTTCTTCATCAAAGATATACTTCATAAGATGATTAAATCTTGGCACATTAAATTGGGAAATCCCATAGAACATGTGACATGTTTTTTTTTCTACTATAAAAATAATATGAAGAGTGTAATGATGCAACAAACATGCCTTCATATAAACTGGATGACAAAATAACTAGAAAATCAGTCAGTATGAAGTATGAAATCATCAATGCATTACTAAATCAACCAACCATGATCAAAATTCTCTATGTGATACTAGAGCAGAATCTTAATCAAAATATCCTTCCAATAGTCTATGTACTGTTCATGGGTGAAATGATGCATATAAGGAAGAGCTCCTACCACTATCCAATATAGTATAGACTCTTCTGGATTTCTTATCACCATCACTTAGAGGATAGTAACCATCCCACCAAATGGAATATTTATCTACCAAAGAGTCATAATACAAATCCATAAATGTTATCCACCTGATATATCCATTATCTAATGAGGATTCATGTAAACTCTATCTCTCTATCCGTGATGGTGGAAGAGTCCATAGAGTTTGGTGAGGATGAAACTCCACTGGACCTTAATGTCCAGGAATTATTTCCATTAAATAAATATATACATCCAAAACATAGATACATACACTCCAATGAGATCTATAGAAACATTAATCTAATCCCAAATATTTCTGGTCTCATTTTTACCTAATTATACTATAATAATGACTCTGAGATAGATAATTTTCTAGTCGATATTGAAACATGGGGAGGCTGTTATAGCTCGAACCACATATAGAGAGAATGTAACCAAATTCCATTAAAGGTAAGGAGTTTATAGAAAAATCATCATCATATATTAAGTACCAATATAGAGAGATACATCCTGGTTGGAAGCATAGGCCTTTGGTCTAAAATCATAAGATTTTCAAGCATACCATTGTTGTCCTGACCATTCTCTTATTCTTGGATTCCCTTAAAATTTAAAGAAAAACTCAGGGAACTACTTATTGGGTATCTTTGAATACCTCAAAAGTTTGATACTAATTTTTCTACAATTGAGACTTATGATATAGAGATTAGCACCACTAAATTAAATATGATAATTTCTTTGAAAAAACAAGACCAAGAAAATTCCATAAATGGGAATATTAGGACCTTTTATATATTGGAGAATCTTGAATATAACAATGTACATCAAACCCTAGTTAATAATGGTTTAAGAATAAAGTGTACCCTGATCCAAACCCTTTAAAGTATTGACTATGGTGAGACTGACTTGTCTCTATCTTACCTAACAATTCATGGGTATGAAAAAAGAGAACAATGACCCCTAGGTAGGGTCAAACTGAGAACCCAATTTAGAATTTTTATTTATGACTCTAAATTCATGATAGTGCACTATAAAATGGATATTAGAATATTAAAAGGAAGACCATGACCCTATATTCATGCATCATTTCTATCATCATATCACCAATGCATAAAATACTCTATTAATGGGGATGTTAGGGTATTATATAGTGATATATCCCCTTTTTATTCTTTTTAATCCCAATACATAGATGTATAGTATCAAAAAATGGTGGGAAAGTAGTTGATGGTATAAAAAGATACATAGATTTTATCCCCTAATGATTTGGAAATTTCCCTAGTCAATCTATTGAGAAATATTAGTGAATAATTTATATTGGACATTATTTAAATTAAGGGAAAAACCAAAGACCTTGGAGACTACCGGGTCATATTGGCCAATTAAATGAACCCGAATCATTTTATTCTCAAATTATGGCCAAGAATGTGATTCCTTTAAACACCCACCAAAAATATAGGAGAAGTCCAAAACCCAGTTCATGAATACCAATACATACTCTAAACATCTTTACTTGAGTGAATAATTGAGAGATATTAATAAGAAATGGTTTAGGATATTTGATCAAATGGACATGAATCATAGAATAAGAGTACATGTTTTAGACACATTCACTACCATTTAGTTGTTATAATCTCCCAAAGATAAACAAAACCATTTTGAAGAATTATGTGATCCCGAAGGAAGAAAAAATGCCCCCACATCATATCCCAAATATCAAAATTCTAGTTCATCTTCCACACCCAAACCTCTCCCTCAAAATTTGAAGATAGAATAATTATTATCATTAATAAACATAAATAAGTGAATCTAAGTATTGATGAATATTTGTGGCCTATACCAATTGGTGTCACTATGAATCCCAAAGAGAAAGAGATATACAACACTTTTTCTTAAATAGTATCAAGATATATTTGAATGGAGAAAATACCAGGATTGGATCCCTAGGTGTACCCCATCATTTGGGTCTATAGAATAACTAACATGGATATAAATAGGTAGAAAGGATAAATGCATCTAACCGATACCACCAAAAATCACATGGTAAGTTTAATTTAAAAATTGACTCAAAAACATCATCCCCATTAATAAAAATGGGTAAGTCATGTATATAATGATTTTTGGGATCTCAAACACCACAACCCGAAGGAAGACTTCTTATTCCTAATATGGAACTATTGATTAATGTAAGACTGGTTTCTAGGCCTCTATTTTATTGATGGGTATTCTAGATGTAACCATAAATAAATTTTTGCTGAAGATGAGGAGACCACTACCTTTAGGGATCTACATATAATATAATATTATCATGTGATTCAATTTTTATTCATAAAAACTAGTGCTACATATTGATATTCCATGAACCAAGTTCTCAGTTTCTTTTCTAGGGAAAATGAGGAGTTATATGTGAAAGATAAGCTATTAAAATCTCAACAATGTTTTTATTATCTTACCAATAATGGGGTAGTATTTAAAAGATGTGGAAACAAAAATTAAATATTAACCCCATAGAATGAAATTTTGGGGAACATCGGGGAGATTCTTATACTTCATGGTTTGAAATAACTACACCATATTCAACCCTAAAAATACTAAATGATACTCAATACATATCCTCCTAGAATACTCAAGAAATTGAGAGGAAACCAAGGATGTCTCACATACATCAGTTTCTTCAAATTAAATATCTCTAAAAAGTGGTTTCCCATAATTTTTTTTATGAAAATAGGGTTCTCATATAATTGGGATAAAGAATATTAGAAGGACTTTGATGATATTAAATAGTGTCTTCCACACTCAATGGTATTAATGTCACTAATTGAGGGAAAACCTATCATACTATATGTGGAAACCCATGAATGATATCTTAGAACTATCCATACTCAAAAAAATAATGAGGGAAAAGAGAATAGTCTTAATTTTATTATCAAAACAATCTTGGATACTAATATTACATTTTACAATATTTAATATAAATGAATTGTATTTATGTTGACAATGAAAAAGCTAAGACATTATTTGAAATATCATGACGTCAACCTCATCTCTCATATCCATATAATAAAATATATATTTAATCATATAATTCTAACCAATAATATAACATTATGGGCACATGAGCTTCATCCCAGTTGGTGAGGTCTCTCTAAGTGCATCCACGAGACCCAGGTTCAAAACCAAGAGGAGGCATAATTCCGAGTACTACAGTAGTACTGTTTCAGTACTGTAGTAGGTACTGTTTGGTACTATAGCAGCCGAAAATTTTCTCCTTGGGCCACTAGTTTGGGCATAGAGTCCTTAAGGCCTTTGGACCACCTAGGCCTTCAGGTCAGTAAGGCTTTCGGGCCACATTCAAGGTCTTCAGGACACCTTAAGGCCTTCGGGCCACCTAATGGCCTTCAGGGACACCTAATTTGCAGATGTAAAAATAGATTCTATAAAGAACTAGCTCCAGACGAGGATTCAAGAGGAAGACAAATTCACCAGAGTAGGGATACCATATTTTGAATAATGAGAGGGCATGAAATTTCCATCGGTACTGGGGCTGTGCATCTCTGCACATGACAGCTTGCCGGACATCCATGCAAAGGTGGAGAGCTAATCATGATGTGGATGCTAGGGAGGGGCATTTTCAAGTAGTCATAGTATGTATGATTTTTATAATACCTATGGGTCCTGTAATTTCTCCAAGACTACGGGAAATATAATCTCTATGACTAAGGGCCTTGTAAGGGTCCCCCCTTATCCCTTGAAAGAGGGATTATAAAAAATAAATAAAAAATAAGGCCTTCGGGCAATTCAGGTAGAAAAAATCTAACACGATGAGAAGTCAGTTTGAAATAGTTTTACATTCAATTGGTATCTTAGAATGAAATAAAAAGGGAAAGTGTTAAAATATTTTCTCATTGGAAACATTATCTTAGAAAAGTCAATGTTTGATATGGAACTCCAAGGTAAAGAAATATTCTTCTGTAAAATTAAATTATCTTGTTTCAAGAATCTTTTTTAAGGGAAAGTGGGAAACCAACAAAAATAATGAAACCAAAATAACATGAACCACATATGAGATAACCAGACTATTCTTGAAAAATTTAAAAGAGTTGGATGGAAAATCCAAATCTTAATAGGGTTGGACTTAGGATTAAATTCATCCCTCCACAAAAATCCATTCTTTATTACTCCTTCCTACTATAAGAGGGATGAAAAAAATGAGTCATAATACCAAGACCTAACAAAATCAAGAAATAATCCCTATAAATACCAATGGTGGGATTAAATATCAGATATTATTTAGATTTTGTGATAAAGAAAATCAATGGTGAATATACTATCAAGAATGAAGTGTTGATTCCTATTCATAATTATGTACAAGGCTTGAGGGATGGATTCCTTTAAAAGTTGAAAATATCTACTATATGATGTTCATAGAATTTCTATGAGGATGAACTAGATAATGCAGATACAACCTTGGAAAATATAAATCTAGATAAGATAGTTGTATACATCACACATCATAGGGTTGTCTCTCTATTTATCAAAAATGAAATGGAATAAAAAATGAGGTTAACTCCACTAGAAATCAAGGAAATACTTGAACTTATCCTATTGATTATATAATTTCATAGATATACCAATTAGTACAATACCTTCAAAATAGAGTCTTTATATAGTATTTAGCACAAAAAAAATAGATCCATTGGTAGGTAATAAATTCTATCATTTACAATGGATTGAATTCTTGGAAGATCCTCTACAAAATATGCATTGATAAGGTCCTCCATAGGATCATTAAAAGAGGAGTGACCCTATCAATTATTCCAGTGGTATATGATATCTCATGTGGAACCCATTGTTCAGAAACCAATCTCTTCAATCAAATCAATAGAATTTTATACTTTTGTCCATCAATGATGTAGGATTGCATGTAATTCACAAAAAATGACTTTCTTCTTAGATACACGCCCATTTCACCCATGAACTAGAAAATTATTAGACATAATCAAATAATCTTAAACATTTTCTAAATGGGTGATATATTTCATGGGTCTATACCCTTTGAACATAGACATGAAATTCAATTTAATACTTATTACCACTAATTTATTCTCTAAATAGGGTGAAGTAGTTCCCCTCAAAGAACTAAAAATGAATGTTAACATCAATTTATTACTGTATAATATCATTTCTAAATTTTGTATCCCACCACTAATACAAAACTAGCCTTTAACCACACTAGAAAAGAGCACTAATAATGGTGGCCTTTATGAGCGCTAAAAACTAGCAGTGATAAATGGTACCTTTTATTAGTTCTTTTTTAGAACTGATAAAAGTTACCCTTTATCAATGATTTTTTAGCACTGATAAAGGTTACCCATTATCAATGCTTTATTTTTATCATCCATAATGGGATCCTTTATCTGTGATTTTTAGTGATGATAAAGGTCTGCAAAAATGAAATAATGAAAAAAATAAAAAATAAAAAATAGTATTAAAAAAAACATTAAATTTTTTATTAATTAAATATTTAATGATAAAAATGAATAACTTGATTATAATATATATAAATTATAAATAATAATAAATAATATATATTAAATATATAGATATATGTAAAATTAAAATTAAAAAATTAAAAATTAGTAAATTAGTAGATTAAGAAAAATATTAAACATTTTATTAATTAAATAATCAATGATAATGTTAATAAATATTATATACTAAATATATAGATATATATATATATATATGAATGTATATAAATATTATTTATATAATACAAAATATTTATTCTTTACATTAAATAGTAATATATTTAGTGAATAATGGTTTATAATTAAAAATTAATATTAATTAATAATATCGACTAATTACATCGAGTAATTGAAATAATTTAATGTTAATTGATTTTTCAATTTATCATAGATAAAATGTGTGTTATATTGATTTCTCATACATATATGTAATTAATTCATTTTTATAAATATATACACACAAATATTTATTCAATTAATGAAATCTTATATAGAAACACACACACCTAATATTTATGTAATTTATTCAAATTTAAAATATTCATTTTAGAATTTCATTATAACATGATACATTTAATATATTATGTTTTGAATTGGTAAATTTTATTTATTTATTGTTAATATTATTAAAGTTGGGTATTATTTATTCATTTTTAATATGTTTTATTTTTTATTATTATTTATTTTTTTGGGAATTTAATCAATTTATATTATATATATATATATATATATTTATTATATTTTATTATTTTTAATATGAATTGATTTTTAATTCAATATATATCCATATTTTTTAATAATTTATATTTAATTAATAAAACTTATCCATTTTTTCAATATTGTTAAAGTGTACTCATTTTTAATTATTCAATTTCACTCATTTTTAACATGAATGTACTTAAGATTAAATATTCATTAATAAAGTTAAAAAAATATTTGTAGAAACGAATTTTTAAATAAATATATTTATAAATGTATATTTACTATATTTATACATTTATAATTATAAATAAAAAAATCTTATATTTTAAAATGTATTTATATATTTATAAATAAATAATTATATATATTTAAATAATTATAAAATTATAATAAATTTATTTAAATAATGAATACATTTACTATAATTATATATATATATATGTTTGTTAAATATATATATATATATATATAGTTATATAAATATATATAATTATATAAATATTATTTTTTTGATAAGTATTTATATAATTATAAATAACCAATTATATATTTAAATAAATATAAAATTATAATAAATATATTTAAATTAATAATATAATTACTATATATATATATTTATTTATTATATATATATAATTATATAAATACATTTACAAAATTATTTATTAATAATTATAATTAGAAACCCTTTATCACCTCTTATGTAATAATCACTAATGAAAGGAATCTTTATCAGTTCTAAAAAATCATTGATAAAATCAATATTTATTAGTGCCTTTTAACTTAGCACTGATAAAAGGGATATTTGTCATCACCTTTTTTTGGAAGCAATGATAAAAGTGTCCCAATCTATTTTAAGAACCCTAACCATCGTGAAAAAGTTTGCGATATCCAAAGATCTCTATAGAATCCACATACTTCTAACACTCCTCATTGTCGAATACAAGCTCAAATCTATGCTAGAATCATGGCTCCAACTATTCCAAGTCTCAAATCCAATGCTCGAAAGATTCTAGGGTTGAATGAAACCAAGGCTCAAAGAGAATCTAAGATTTTTGATATCTTTACATTCCATCAGTTATCCAATGAACCTTCCCAACCCACATTTGTGTATCCCAACAACTTCAGTTGTAGTATCCTATAATAAAACTTCCAAAAATTCACTTTTTTTAGATATATTGAAGTATCTTCTTTCCCGACAGCATGTGGCTCTCCTTAGGACAACATTAGTATTGTGAGGCTTAAAATATATCAAACCCAATGTTGGGTCTTGTTGTTGTTAGGTATAATAGTCTCCCAATACCATTATTCCATGATATCTACCTCTTTAAAATCATCAACTTTTGAAAAATTCATCCATATAGCGGTCAATGTTGTCATTGGTTTGAAATATTCCACTGGAAACCAATCAGGAACAACTTTTCTATATTTTGACTGAGAAATTAATGTGTTATGATTTCATTGATTCACCTATAAACCAAGGAAAATGTTTAACTCACCAATAAAAGACATCTAGATATTATACCTCATATAATCCACAAACAAATTACATTGTTCTTTGTCCAATCCTCAAATATTATGTATTCAACATATATGAGTACCAAAATATTTTGATCATTCTCGTTATTGATTCAGAGTCCATGAAAAATCTTTCTTAGCTATTTATCCAACCTTAAATACCATGTCCTCAATGATTTCTTTATCATATACAAAGAATTATTTAACTGTAAAACCTTTCTCTCATTTTCATCCATAATAAACACATCCAATTTATCAATGTATACCCTCTTAAGGACTATATTGAGGAACATATATTTGAAATCCATTTGGTATAATTGAACTAAAATATCCAAGAGAATTAAAATAGTTTCCAACCTGTCTATTGGAGTAAATTTATCATAAATATAAATTCCTATGATCTAGGAATTCCCCTTTAAAACTATCCATTCTTTTTTTGAGACACTTTTCCATAGTCAATGATTTTATTATAAAACACTGACTTGGTTCTGATAAAATTTCTATCTTCCATCCCTGGAACAATTTCCCATGTCACATTATTCATATTCGGATCAATCTCCTCATGCATAGTTTTGATCTAATTATCATCCTTGTTAGCCTCACCGAATGATTTAGACTCTACTTATAAAAAATGAGGTTTTTTGTAGAGTATTAGTCTTATGAGTTTGTACTGAAATTTTTTGATCACCAATGACATTTTATTCATTGATTTCATCCTGTATTGTATTTCTTGTAGTACAACTATCATCCTTATCAACTTCATCTTATAAACAGTTATTATTGCAATTTTTTCTTGAGACTCATCCCCCATATCTTCTATGTTTCTTGTACTAATCTAAGAATTAGTCATCCCATGAATGACTACTTCTTATATTATTTCAATAAACATAGGTTCATGTCTACAAGAGATGGAGGATGTGTGTCAAAAAATAGAAGGAAATTATAAATGTATGGTATATGAGTTAATGAGGTTGAAATTTGTCTATAATTTTCACCATTGAATGAATTTAGAGGATAAAACCTACCATAGTGGAGTAATTATTTTCTTAAATTAAATTATCCATTTTCTTCAAAGCATATTGAAATTCTCTAAAACAATCAAATGTTGGGTTTCCCTTATTAGAATTATCTATAATTTTCACATTTGATAATGAATATATTATGTGTATTTATTTATTTATTATACATAATGAATATTTTATGAACCCAATATGTTGGATATGAATCTAAAATTTATGCATGCTAATCATTTAACAAAAGAGTATGAAGATGGAGTTAAAGAGTTCATCAAATTTTCAATAGAGCATGTATACGACCCTTCTAAAATCCTTTGTCTATGTTTTTTGTTTCTGTTATTCAATAAAAATTAGTTCATAAGAGTTAGAAGAAAATTGGATTTATCACAGAATATATGTGATCTATAAATGTTGGACTAAACATGGAAAAAAACTAAATGTGGACATTGATTGGGATGATACTACAGTTTAAGAATCATTTGATATGAATACCATTGTAAATGATGATGGTGATTTCATGGAAGAAATGAAAATAGAAATTAAATATGAATTTTGTGATTGTCCAAAGGTGTTTGAGAAGTTAAATTACTATGCTAAGAGAGAATTGCATATCGATTGTACTAAATACACAACATTGTCATCTATATTGAAGTAATATAATTTGAAAGATTAAAACGGATGGAGTGACACTATATTTACAAAACTACTTGATCTCCTGAATGATATGATACTAGAATAAAATGAACTACTATGTTGAACATATAACACTAAATGAATGTTACGTTCAATATGGATGATATCTAAAAAATACATGCTTGTCCAAAAAATTTCATATTTTGTCACAAGGAACATGTATCACTCATAAAATTACCTAAGTGTGGCATATATTTATACAAGAAAAATTAATCAAGTCCTTTAAAATATGTACGGTACTTTCATATCATTACATATTTTATAAGACTATATGGATTCTAAGAAACCGCAAGACAATTGACATGGAATGTGGATACAAGAATTAAATATGGGAACCTACATAATCCTGTATATTTTCCTCAATGGAAGGAAATTATTTATGAGTATCCTAGATTTGGAAATGATATAAGAAACATTCATCTTATGTTATCTATAGTTTTAATAAATCCTTTTGGTGTACAAAGTATTAATCATAGTAAATGGCCCATCATTTTGGTATATTATAAATTTCCTCCATGATTATGCATGAATCACAAATACATTATGTTGTCTATGATTATATCTAGACCAAAGCAACCCTGTAATGATATCGATGTCTATTTGGATCCATTAATCAAAGATCTAAAATTGATTTTAGATACAAGTATTATAATGTATGATACTCATAGAAGTGAAGAATTCAAGTTGATGGCCATGTTGTATGGGACAATAAATAACTTCCCCACTTATGGAAATTTATCAGGATATAGCGTTAATGGAATGTTGGGGTGTCCAATTTTTGAAAAATGCACGTAGTCAGTTTGGTTGAAACATTCCTCAAAGAATGTGTTTTTAGAAAATCCAAAATTTTTACCTCGATGACATAAATATTGATCTTGGACAAGAACATTCAATGGGAATATAAAATAAGGAACAACACTGTCTCTAATAATGGATGATAAAATGTTCGATAAAGTAAAATATATTGACACTGTTTTTGGTAAACCATATTTGAAAAACCTTAAAAAATCAGGTTAGAAGAAGAGATCAATTTTCTTTGAATTACATCATTGTAATGTTTTATATATCAGACATTTTATTGATGTCATGAATATAGAGAAAAGTGTATTTTATAGTGTTATTAGCACATTACTAAATGTTCATTGAAAAAAATATGGAATAAATGCTAGGTTGGACATGATTAACATGGGGATAAGGGAAGAGTTGGCACCAGTGAAGGGTGAAGGACATAATTTTCTTTATCCAGTAGCTTACACTCTATCCAGAAAGGAAAAATTTCAATTTTGTATTTTTCAATAGTTAAAACGTTACATAGGGGTATTAATCAAATATAAATAATGTTGTATAAATGGATAATTAGAAGTGTCAAGGAATAAAATCACACAATTGTCATGTTTTGGTGAAATATTTTATGTCTATTACTTTTAATTGCATTCTTCCTCAAAATTTACATCATACCTTAACCAAACTCTTATTATTTTTGAAATCCATATATAGTAAAGTTATAAGCCCGATGAAGTTTCTAATCATGAATAGGGAGGTTTCAGTCATATTGTATGAATTAGATTTATCCTTCCCACCATCATTCATTGATATAATAGTCGAGCTAATGTTTCACTTGGTTAGAAAGGTTTAACTATGTGGTTATATCCATTATATATGGATGTATCCCATTGAACGATATATGAAAATTTTTAAAGAGTATATCAAGAATTAAAGTCATCCAGAAGGTTGTATTATAGAATGATATATTATTGAAGAAGTGATTGAATTATGTACCTTTTAACTATCATATGTTTATATCAGTGGTCTCCCAAAGTATCATCACAAAATATTCCTTATGGGCAAAGGAATTTTTGGAAGATATGTTGTTACAATTACCTTGATATAGTGGGAACAAATGGACCTTTACATTTTACATAATAGATTATATTTTAATCCATACAATGAAGCCAAAAAAAATTATTATATATTTCAATCTATAAAGGGATGGAGGATGGATATCAAATACACATAATAAAAAGTTTATAGGGTGGTTCTGAGATCCAATTTATAAGGATTTATCTGAAAATCCAAATTCAATTGTCGAACGACTTCAATGGATAGCCAAGGGACCGAATGAAAATGTTATATCTTAAATTGTTTTTGTAATAAATGGTTATACATTCCATACAAAATAACATGAAGAATGCAGTACGATGAAAAATAGTAGTGTTACACATGTGGTGGAAGTGATACACATATCTAGTTACAAGGATAGAAATCTAATTTATGAAAATATTTCATATTTTGGCCTTATAGAACACATAAATGAGTAGGATTATAAAACATTTCAAGTGCAATTTTTCCATTGTAAATGGGTTAAAAATATGAGTGCATTGAAATTTGATGAAATGGGATTCATGAAGGTGAATTTAGGTATATAATGGTAAAAAGATGATCCATTCATAACGGAATCACATACAGTACAAGTATTTTATATCTCAAATCTAGAAAATAATAATTGGTGGATTTTCCCACCGACGACTAACAAAAATGTATAGTCAGATGAAAATTTAATTAAGGATTACCCTTTAATTGGAAGATCACAATCATTTCATGATGGTCCCAATGTGGAAAATTTATTGTACGTTAGAGGGGACCATAAAGAGGGTATTTGGATTATCGATAGAGGAACCAAATCCATAAAATATTAAAAAAAGAGAGTTCAATGAGAAGGTAAAAGTGTTTTTTAATACACTATGTTTTACCTCATAATATTATACATTCTCCACTAAATTAACATAATATAAATTAAATGTTTTACTACTCATGAAGACAATGTATTATTCACATGATGATGTTAAAAATCTCTTATAAGGACAAATTACAATGAAGGTAAACCTTTGGGAAGATGTAAAGGTAATGTTATGATATAATTTCTCTATTTTACTGAAAAATTACATAATGAAACATTTATTTAATTTTTATTAATCCTTGTAGATTTCATTTATTTTAAAAGGTTTATATACATATTCCATTCCAATCTTCACAAAAACTTCCAAAAACTTCTTCTCCCTCAAAAACTTTTCACCCCTACAGTGTTATCATTTATCACTTTCCTTCAAGTTCCCTCGATTACCATTGTAGTAAGAGAAATGATGCTTCCTATTCTCAATTATAGAGTTAATATTGATGATTTTATAGTAAAATAATTATCCATAGAATTAATGTATTGTTTTATATTTATGTTCAATCTATTTTTTTTTAGTATTACTCACATAATATTTTTTTTCTTATATAGGTGGATTATTTTTTTCAAGTTGTGGTGGTATGTCTATATTTCATGTCTTTTTGCACCAAAACACACACATAATTCTTCTCCTTAAAAACCTTTTCACCCCTATAGTGTTATAATTTATCACTTTCCTTCAAGTTCCCTCCACTACTCAATCATAGACGTCATCTTGATGTTTCCATAATAAAATAATTGTTTATAGAATTAATGTATTATTTTATATTTATGTTTAATTTATTTATTTTTCATATTACTCAAATAATATTTTTTTTATATACATGTGGATTATTTGGTTTGAGTAGGGGTGGTTTGTTCAAAGTTTCTCATGCTCACGAGAGACTGGACTTCGAGCCTACAATTAAGATAATGAAAACAAGTAAATACATCAAGAATGCATACAACCTTCATGAAAAGGTGAATTACTACAAATTACTTAATTTTTTTTATCACTTTATCTACTATTTGTAAGTTTATTTCCTTATTATTTTGATATTATACATATTTATTTTTTTCACAGATCTTTTCAAAAGTCATTTTTTTCTTTCAACTATCTGTAATAATCTACAAAAGAGATAAAATGTTTCTTTTTTCCAATGTTACCATGCATTCCATTACCTTTATTTGTTGACCTATCAACACTACATATTGAGTCGATGTTCCTAGCTGAAAAAACATTCTCATTGAAATCCAAAAGATTGGAGGAAGCTCATGTTCCCATTATGCTAACTTCTCATGATATAATGGGAACATGAGTTTACTCAAATCTTATAGATTTCAATAATGATAAAGGTAATTATTCTAAGAACATAAAGTAAATATTAAGTGTTTGAAGTTTAAAAAATAAAGTCAATGGAAATAAAGGTAAAATTGATAGTTAGGATTCTTTTGAGACTTTGGGATGTGTAAGAATCAGTCACACCTCAATCTGACACACAATGTGATCGGTATGACTCTAAGTTCTTATTTCTATTTAAAATTGATATTAACTTTAGTAAAAAAGAAAAATGACATAATCAAAACTGAGAAAATATATTCATATTGATTTTATACTTTAATAAAATGACCATAAGTCATTTTTTATGTGTTGGAATCATCCACACCTCAATCTGATACATGATGTTCCTAGTATGATTCAATGTGTTTGTTATCAATTTAAAATTGACATTTCACTTAAAAAATATTCACTCACTAAAAACAAAGAAAAAAACTCGTATTTTCTCGATAATTTAGAACATAAATTCATAAATCATTTTTGACATGTATGAATTAGTCTCACATCAAACCGATACACAATGTGAATGGTATGAGTTAAAGTGTGTGTTTCAAGTTCAAAATGGAATTTTATTAAAAAAGAAATTTAAAGTACTCAAAACCCAAAAAACACAATAAGATTGTTTTGATACTTTAGTAAAATGATCCTTAATTCATTTGGGATGCGTAGGAATCATCCAAATCTCAATCCGATGCACAGTGTGATCGGTATGACTCTAAGTGCGTCTTTATTTAAAATTGAAATCATTTTTAGTAAAAAGGAAAACTAACCTACTCAAAACCCAGAAAACACATTTGGATTTTTTTATAATTAAGGAAAATTATCCTTAAGTAATTTTATATGTGTAAGAATTAGCCACACCTCAATATGATGCACAGTGTGACCGGTATGAGTCCAAGTGCATCTTTTTATTTAAAATTGACATCAATTTTAGTAAAAAAGACAACTGACATACTAAAAATAAAGAAAATGAATTAATATTATTTATATTTTTTAGAAAAATAATCCATAATTATTTTTTGACATGGAGGAATAATCCTCACCTCAATCTAATACATGATGTGCTTGGTATGACTCAATGTGTCCATTATCTATTTAAAATCAACATTTTACATCAAAAAGTTTCACTCACTGAAATCTATGAAAACACACTCTAATTTTATTGATAATTTAGTAAATAGATTTATAAATCATTTTTTATGTGTTAGAATCAATCTCACACCAAACTGATACCCAATATGATCAGTATGAGTTAAAATGCATGTTTCTAGTTTTAAATTAAATTTTAGTAAAAAAGCTAATTAACGTACAAAAAACTAAGAAAATACATTCATATTGTTTTTATACTTTTGTAAAATGATCCATATTTCATTTTAGACATATAGGAATTAGCCACACCTCAATCTAATGCATGATGTGAACATTATAACTCAAAGTGAATCTTTATATTTTAAATTGGAATCGATTTTAGTAAAAAAGACAATTAACCTATTCAAAACTGATAAAACACTTTTTGATTGTTTAAATTATTTAAGAATATAATCCATAATTCATCTATGACATGTAGAAATCATCCTCACCTCACTCTGATACATGATGTGCCCAGTATGACTCAATGTGTCCGTTATAAGTTTAAAATTGACATTTTAGTTCAAAAAGTGTCACTCATTGAAAACCAATAAAATATGCTTGAATTTTATTAATAATTTATTATAATGATTTATATGTTATTTCTGATATGTAGGAATCAGTATCATGTCAAACTGACACATTTTGTGATTGATATGAGTCAAAATGTGTGTTTTTAGTTTAAAATGAAATGTTAGTAAAAAAGAAAATTGATATACTCAAAACCTAGAAAACACATTCATATTGTTTTGATACTTTAGGAAAACTCTCCATAAGTCATTTGAGACATGTAAAAATCAACCACACATCAATCTAACACACAATGTGACCAATATGACTACAAGTGCATCTTTTTATTTAAAATTGACATAAATTTTAGTAAAAAGGACAACTAACTTACTCAAAATCAAGAAAAAACATTTATATTGTTTAGATACTTTAGGACAATAATTCATAAGTAATTTGTGAAATATAAGAGTCATCCAAAACTCAATATGATACACTATGTTCTTGGTATGACTCAATGTTTATTTTAAAATTAATTAACAACTTCTGTTTATTTATTTATTTATATTATTACTAAAATAAGAATTGTTTTCTTATATGGGTGAATTCTTTTGCTCGAGTAGGGGTGGTTTTTTCAATAATATCATGAGTTAGTGTTAGGATCAAAATAAAAAGGAACATTGCTGTTTTTTAATGTATTTAATAATTTTTACTTATGTAATTGTATAAACTAATGTTTGAATTGTCTATAATATAGTGTTTTTCTTGTATTTTTGTTGTAAATTAGATTTAATTTAAATTATTTATTGGACCTTGATTTCATTGATATCTGGTGGTGTTTTTGGTGTTGCTATGTGCTATTATAGAACATTACACTGGTGCTGTAGTGTGTTATTACAATACAGTACAATATGAACCTTTATCAGTGCTTTTAAAAGTGATGATAAAGGGGTCTTTTATCTGCACTTTTACAAATGATGATAAAGGTACCCTTTATCATCACTTTTAAAAGAACCGATAAAGGTATCATTTATTGACACTAAATAAAATCATTGATAAATGTTTCCATTATCATCTCTTTTAAAATCACTGATAAGAGACCCCTTTATTAGTGTTTTTAGCACCGATAAAATACTAGGGATTTTAATCTCACTCCAACAGTTAGTGCTATTCTAGCGCTAATAAAGGCCATTTCTAGCGCTGTTAAAGGACTATTTTTTAGGAGTTCACACACAATATGGATAGGAAATGGAACCAATTTATGTTATTCTAAACATAATAGGATGTATCTAGAGTAAAATATCCATTCCAATAATTTATCTCACTATCATTTAATGAAAAATAAATAGATAGAGGTATTCAATAGAAATCTACCTACTATCCATTAGAATATAGTGGACAATGGAAAGAATTATTTGATATATAAAATCCTACATTATTTTTCTGGTTATCACACCATAACCTGTACTTCCACTCTGTTGACCTCATTGCCACTCATATACCAAATTAAAGGATATTCTTCCCATTAAATTTTCTTTTTTCTCAATTTTCACTTATGTATATGATCAACAGTCTAAATAAGGGGAGTATAAGATATCACATTATGGATTAGAGTAACTCAAGGGGAAAAGGTTTTATAGACTTCAAAACCTTTATATTTATCAAAATTGAGTCACATGAATGTTCAATAATGAAGTACATAGATTAGTTGATGTATTATTGAGGGGGGGGGAGTGAGAATCAATGATGCTATTTTTTATAATTTCATAATGATAAATTAAACTTTTTGGTTGGTAAGAGCCTCTATCTAAAATTACTTAATTCATTACTTTAGTCATATGGTATTACATGAATGAATAATAAAGGACATCAAGATTTCTCTATGGTTTACCACCAATATGAGTGCCTACTCCTTTGTATATTTAGGTTGAGTTTTAAGATCAACATTTTCACTCTAATTTTTAAGTGAAAATAAGATAATGGAAGAAATATTACTTGACTATTTAAATTATATCTAAGAATTTATTTGATAAGGGAAGTATTCATCCTCGAGTATTTATAAAGTGATTGTAACTAGTTGAGATATTATACTAAAACATCACACTTGTTCTTTAGATATTCTTCTTCCTCTCATCTCTGAACAAGATCATGATGGTATTCCATAATGTATATTCATTAGAGCATAAAATCTTCCTTCTCTATTATGATATATTTGACTAAAAGGATAGTATCAATGAAATTTTATGCATATGGGCCTTCAACATTAAAATTTCAAAATAATCTGCATGTTCATGAGAGTTTGAAAATGAATACAGATCATCTTTAATATCTATAACATGAATATAGATGATCAGGAATATATTACACTTTCCCTAACTGAGATGAATAACAAAACTTATAGTAACTTGTCTATTTCTATCAATTTCTATTTCTTTGATACAAAAGATCAATAACATCAAACAACATCGAAACAACCACCTTCTCCTTCTCGTATTTATAGTGTTAAATCCTCATAATTACCCAAAGAATGGATTCCTTTTTAATTTCATAAAAATAATTTTCATAAAATTCTATCTATATCAATCCCTAAAATATCTTTTAATTTTATTGAAGAATCAATTTTTAAAACTAACATAATATTTAAAAATATTGTAACCTCTTCTTCTCAAGGAAATTCATGAATATTTTAATCATTCACATCTTCATTGCATCATGATGTGGATTTTGAGTTGTGGAATCATCCCGTACAATGTGAGTTTTCCCTACAGTATTTAATTTATTACAAACAATATAATGTAATTATCTTTTATTATTGGATATTTTCCATGGCATGTTATTTTCTATGTCATTCTTGTATCTCTATTATCAAAACACAGCTAGAATCATAATTCTATTGAAGAAATTGTAGTGTTGTTTCATCAAGGATTTTTTTTGTATATTTTTATAATTTTTTTTATGCGTTAAAAACATTTTTTTGTAATAATTATTCAAGATGTTGATGAAATTCAAGAATTAAGTTACTCAAGAAATAGAGTTGGCATAGAATCAGTATTATGGGAAATAAGTATATTAAATATTCAAGGTGAAAATTTCTGAAGGTTGAAGTGCATAGATACAAAAAGACACCTTGATAACTATATATATCATTGGATTTTATTTGTAAGATTAAGATTGTGGTGGAATGTTAAATCTAGACTTAATTTATGTTTGATAATGTTTAATCTACATAATGAATCAAACATTTTCTTTGTAATGATTTAGAGATTAAATGTTCTTATCTAGAGATGAATGAAATCATTTTGGTAAAGAAATCCATTCACCACACCATGGTTAGTCACAATAGTTATTCCAAAAAATTTGTAGTGAATTTGAAAATGACTATATTGATGATATTGTGGGTTTTTTCTACACTATTATAATTGAAATCACATCAATTTTGATATGAACTTATTGTCTAAACCATGGTAGACTGCATTTCAATTGAAAATTTTACCTATGGGAAATGTAAATACTTGTAGAAAAAGTGTTAAATGGATTCTCAATAGAGTTAAAACATTGAATGTGATGAAACTTCTAGGAATTGGGAAATGGACAACAATCCATTTCACTTGTTATTTTGTAGATCAAGGTATATGAAGATTAGTTTGAAATGTGTAGGTGATAGAGGCCACAAAAAAGCATGGGTTTTTCTAGATTAAAAAATCCCTATATAACATGGGGTTACCCAACATGGGAATTTTTAAGGATATAATGAACTATAATTAAGAGTTGTCATAACGAGAACTTGAAGATAACCTTATCATTGCGGAGATCATTTTCAATGTCACATTTTCTGGTTTTGAAGAAAATATGAAGGTATACATTTTCAAGGCATTTTTAATGGTGTTTATGTTTAGAGAATAACCATTCTATGGTAGTTGAATTACAAAAATGTGATTGGTTATTTTTAGAGACTAACATGGACATTTTGAGAAGATATTATGTCATGGAGATTGATAGATTTAGGTTACATCTAGTTTTAGTGATTTGGAACTTCCTAAACCATTTGGTAATTATGGATTCAACCTAAAAAACAAAAATATATTTAAATGGTATATATATTTTTTAAATAAGAATGAATGGTTGGGTTAAAGGAAGATAAATCTGGAATTTTATTTTAGATTTAAATTTTGAATTTTAAAATCAAAATTCCATAGTAATATTATAATCAACTGTATAAAAAGAGGACAATAGTGATTAGATAAGATATAAAAGAAATAGGGTAATTGTGTATTTTGATATGAAAAAAATAAGTATATGTAACATGAGGTTTATTTAATATTTTAATTAGGGAGGTTGTTTTTTATAGAAAAATATTATACTGAAGATCCATTTGGAATAGAAAGAATGTTTTTCACATCACTCTTTATTGGGTTTAATTATAAAGAGTTTTCATGTTTATTGTTGAAATTTTTGAATTAAATAATTCATATACAAGAATTATTATTTGAATTATTTATATTTTTTGAATCTCGATAGAATATTAAAGATTCAAATGATATAACAAAGAGTTTATTATATTTGTATCTTGATGTTTTGAGTAGCACATTGATATTTGTATTCATTGAAGCATCATATTAGGAAACAATGATACATATCGCACCTACTGATTTTGGGGTGACCATCATGTTAATAAATTGAGAATAAGATCTATAATTATATCAAATTATATATACTAGAAAAATATGTGAAGGGGAAGAATATAGTTTTCCTTGGGAAGAAGTGAGATATCCCTAAACCAATAAATTGGAAATTCACCTTGGGTGGTAGTTAGAATATCCATAACCTTTTATAGGAAGTGTGTCTTGGTGATGTAATGAATCTATTTTTTTATATGCATTAATTTAGAATATTATATGGATTATTTTCAGATATAGGTGCTAAGACATCATGATATTTGAATCCCCAGTGAGCCCAAAATTAATTTCTGGAATATATTAAATAGAAAACATGCAGATTTTTCCTAAAAAGTGAAATAACATCTAAAAGAGGATGAAATAAAATATCTAAGGACACCATTTAATTCAGAGTGTTGGTTTTATCATAGGTGTGACTTAACCTTAGAGTGTCTTAGACATTTAGGTTGAGCATAATTGTAGGTAGATTATTAAATGAATAAAATAAATTATTTATTTAATTTAATTAATTCTACATGAATTAGAATGGTATATAAATATTTTATTATGACCAATTTTTAGGGTTATCCACATATCCCTTAAAATTGAGAGAGAGAATTGGAGGAAATATTTATTTGTAGATGATATCAGATCTGATTGGGATCCAGGAACATTTTGAAATAAAAATTCAAGGATCTCACTAATGAAAATGACACAAATTCATTTTTTATCAATTATTGATTAGTCTCAAGGTAGGACATTGTTTTATGTAGATTTATCTTCATTTAATTACTCCTTTTGTGAATGTGAACCAATCAACTAATGAATTGATTTACAGATTATTCTTATTATAGGTACATGTTACATTTATCT
Organism: Viscum album; assembly: GCA_963277665.1. Taxonomy (NCBI): domain Eukaryota; kingdom Viridiplantae; phylum Streptophyta; class Magnoliopsida; order Santalales; family Viscaceae; genus Viscum; species Viscum album. The sequence continues at coordinate 475,898,321 of OY728164.1, read as the reverse complement.
ATATTTGAGGGATTTTTATTTATTTATTATTTTATATATCCATGTTTATCATTATGATGAAAACAAATCAAGGGAAACAAAAACATTGGATGAGGTCTATTCCACTTGTTTGTGTTTTTTTTATTTCATCCACAATTTTTTGTTCATCACATTAAATTCCTTTGGTCCACAATTCAATGAATACCTAGAAATTAATTTTTGCACTCCCATTTCATGGCACAAAGGATTGATACCCCAGATCTAGGTTCAGATTAATGATTAAATCGATCTATAGTAATGAATGATCGATTGGGGATGGATTTAGGGATACCTATTCTTCTCATCTTTTGGTTTGTGATGATGGTGCAACTTAACTGATGATTTTCAAGCAGATCAAGACATGATATCTAGTGAGTAGGTGATTAAGAGGCTCATTTAGACAAGATCTATGATCTTTAGGTGAGTTTGGTGGTGTAATTGGATGTGAAAGAGGTATATGGATATGTATAGGAACAATCCATGGGTTCTGTGAAATTATAGATTACACGGTGTGTAACCAGGAATTACACATTGTGTGGGACCCCCTGTGTGGCACTAGGGTTCCCCTAAGAAGAAAAATATCACACAGCGTGTGACAACTATCAAACTGAATGTGACCCTTACCTAGAGGATCAACATGTACCTCAGAGGGTACATGAACATGACTAGAAGTACATGGGATTGGAAATTCTATGCACTCAAACATGAATACATACTGGGTTACATGGGCTCAGACATGCCATGTACTTATATAAAAACATGGGAACATGCCATGTTACACTGGTAGGACCTGGTGCCAAAGGTACATTTCATCTAGTCATAGTACACACCCTTTACTTCTTAAAATAAGGCTCAGATCCCTTATCTTATTAATCTTAGAAACGTTTTGTTAGGGTATGTTCCCTTGATCCTTTTTTTGAGGGTGTATTATGGAATCACATCATGTGCATAGTGTGGTGATTCTCTTCAAGAAACTTCAAGTTTGGATAGAGTTGTTGGAATCCCTTCGAGAGTCTTGGAGTGAAATCCTATATCATCATCATTTCCCTAGGCGGGTTTATTGGTATCATTATGACTAACAATATGTGAGCATTGATCCTTTACTTAGCGGGTTAATCTAGATTAGGTTATTTTTGTTCCCCATGGTCTTGGGTGTGATCCCAATCTGTGTGCCAATCCCTTTGGAAAATCTATGTGTACTTATTATGGCCATACCTGACGAGCATGGAATCTCATATAGATGACATCAGTAATATTTGACTCATGAAGTGTGTTCTCCCCGATGAGTGTTATATAGAATCTATGAGAAGGAATCATAGGACAGATTTATGGTTATTATTTATCCTTGATATTGTGTGTCTACTATGAGAATATCTTGATATTCTTATTATGTATACTATTGAAATATCCATATGACTAGTTGACTACTATTATGGATTCTCTATTATTAGTTAATTCTAGGTGTCCTATTGGGTATTGTTATACACACCCATATATGGGATTTACCTGAATGTGTCTTGTCTTATGTATATTACTAACCTTTTGATAGAGTTATTGAGGGACTAGGACCATGTGGAGCTTGCTAAGCCAGATACACTGAGGTGTGTTCCATTTGTTTCATTTACAACTGTACTCTAATACTTCATAGGTTAGGATTGTTTTAGTTTCTTTTAAGGGGATTTTATTTTGACCTTTTGTTCCAGTACTTTTTTATCATACTATATTGGTGGGATTTTATATTTATGCATGAATGTTATTTTGTTTTTTATATTTTACCATTGTATAGGATTGGATATGTGTGAACATGTACATGTACATTAGGATAATTCCTCCCATTTGTGTGATATGCCTACTCGATGTTGGTCTCCAGCCCTTGGATTATTGAAGGTAGGATTGGGGTAGTCACAGTTTAGGCCTTGTTGGGCCAGGTCATGATAGAGTGGTATTAAAGGAGTCAGTTCAACCTTAAGACCAGAGTCAATGAGATTGGTTTGTGTTTTATGGAAACAGTGTTAAGTGTTTTGAGTCATAATCTCAGGCCAAGGACTCCAGTGTTGGTGTGACATTTGACATATCCATTCACCATGACTCTGTTCAAATTCATTTTGGTATGGTACATGTAAACATTGGTTGTAGAGAGAAACATTGGTACATGCACCATATAAGAATGGGTTATGGTTTCCATGTTCTTATTAAGTTATCTCTCTATATATACTCATTATCCATGGTACATATTGTCTATTTTAGGATGCCTCCACATAATTTTACAACTAGGATTTGGTAGCAGGATCCTGAGGATGATCTCCTTAGTGACAAGGCTTTGACACATTGACCTGTTCATGAGGTATGAATTCTATATGGTGCACCAATATTACCACCACCTATTGAACATCAGATGGTACCGACCATACATGCGAATGAGGTGTGCGGGATGATAATGCTTCATGAGTTTCATTGTCAATGACCCCTCAAGTTTAGGGGTGATCCAAACCCATAGGAATATGATGATTGTCTTGAGGTAGTGATGTGCGTCTTCTATTTTTTCAAGAAACTTGCAGACCAGATGATGGTCTTAGAAGTGATCTTTCCTTATGGGTCTACTAGAAGATGGTGGGGATTAGTGACCTAGTCTTATGATGAGGAAACTATTGTATGAACAGAGTTAGAGTTCCTTTTTAGAGAAGAGTTTTCTACAGATATGTTGAGGGTTTTTCATATTTAGGAGCTTCTATGGCTTCTGTATGGTATTGTGACTGTGCCTATTTATTCTTTGAGGTTCACTATCCTATCTCAACACTTAATGAATATAGTGCATGATTAGTTATTTTGGGATATATCCTTATAGAGAGGACTACATAGAGACATTTGAGACAATGTGACACCTCTATGAATTCTTACCATTGTTGGGGTGGTATAGAATTATTCAGTAGTTGGGAGTTTCTTGGATGAGTAGATGCAGACAGTTGGTGATTGAAGTGGGCACATTGAAGTTGATAATTCAACGATAGGGAGTTGATGACAAACACATGTACCTATATGTGGAATATTTTTTAGGATATGATCCTTTGATTAATGTTCTATGTTACAAGGATCACATGATGGATCTAGTCATCCTAAGGATAGGTGATGCTACTTTGGTGATGGAAGGGGACACCTTACATGGGATTATTTGACAGACCATACAACTGATAGAGATATAGTGGATGAGAAGCCTATGTAGAGGAAGAGGTATATGATTAGGTAGTTCCACAGGGTGGAATAGGTGTAATAGGAGCCAGGAGAGTAGTTGGAGGAGGTAGAAATTATTATTTGTTAGCGCCACCACCCCCAGATGGTTTGCGACAAGTTTAGGGGGCTAGGGAAAAAGGGTGAGAGTAGTTGTAGGTGGTTAAGGCGTATGTCCTGGAGGTTCTAGGGATAATACAAGGTAAAATGTTTTTCCTCTATACATTTTCTTAAGTACTGATAGAAAAAGTAGTGAGATACTTCTTTCTTAGAACTACCATGGTTAGGGACTTACAGATTCTGGTTGAGCTCTTGACTCGGCCCATGATCTTGGAGACACCTACAAGTGAAGAATAAGTGATTACACCCTACTGCTAATGGTACGGACTAGATATTAATGGAGATAGTTTATTTTGGGACCTCTTTGTAGTGTATATGAGGCCTTACAATTTCATCTTAGGTATTGGTTGGTTATCCACAGTTCATTCCCAGACAAACTATTTCAAGTGGAGGATGTGATGTGTCTGTGGTGATGGGATGTCGTTTTCATTCACGGATGAGAAGGAACCCATGACGTATTAGGACTGTCTTGGGTAAAGGAGAGTGTAGTTTATTAATCATCATTTGGATAGCATGACTCTTGGATCAACATATGCTATGAGTATTTAGTTTCCTACAGTACTAGAAGGGTACAAGGATGTCTTTCCTAAGGACGTTCTAGGCCTACCTCCCCACTAAGAGATATAATTCTGCATTAATGTATGCCCACTACTAAAAATTTGGTTTTATCCAGTTCTAGGCTTAATCATCACCAACTAAAAGTGATGATAAATCCAACCTTTATCAACTTTGGTAAAATTGCTGATATAGGGTGGCCTTTCTCAGTGCTAAAAAAGCACTGATAAAGTGGGTGTCTTTATCAATGGTAAAAAAGTGAAGATAAATGGGTCCCTATATCAATACTAATAAAAAAATTGATAAAGGGGGTCCTTTATCAATTCTAGTAAAAATCACATATAAAGGGTGAGCCTTTATAAGTGATAGTAGAAAAACACTGATAAAGGGGGGCCTTTATCCATGTTAGTAAAAAAGTGCTGATTATGGGGGGCCTTTATTAGTGTAAGTAAAAAAACACTAATAAGGGGGGAAATTTATCAATATTTTTTTACTACCATTGATAAAGGGAATATTCCAAAAAATTATATTTCATTAAAAATAATTTATTAATACATTAATATATTTATATTGATATAATTTTTTTTTTAAATATGATTTATATAAGGAAAAATACGCATTAACATTTAATATATATGATATTTAGTAAAGAATTAATTATAAGATAATAAAAAATAATATTAATTAATAATGTTCAAATTTTAATTTTGTAATATTCATTTAATAATAATTGGATGACATAAAATTTAAATTAATTTATGAACAGTCTAAGATAGGATAAAAACATTGACTTAAACTTCAAAAAAACCCTATCTTTTGATCAGGGTGTCCGTTTGGGCTCTACCACTTATCAAATAGATGCATGTGAAGAGATATGTTCCATGTTGACTTGGAAAACCTTGGTTTCTATTTTTTCAAGGTCCTAAAAGGTTCAAATGTCCTTCAAGATTGAGTTTTTACTTATGATAACCTAATTTTTTAATATTTGTTAGTATTTTAGCTTCATTTAAAAGAGTCTTCTTGTCCTTCTTAGTGGATACTAAATTTATTCCTAAGTATTACATTCATACTGACATTAAGGTCTTGAGATTTTATCATTTATTATATTTTAGTTTCATTTATAATTAAATATAAGAACATTTTATTATATTTACATATAATAAATCAACATGCATAAATATGTATTTATATAAAAATTTATTTTTAAATATATAAACTATATGTAAATAAATATCTATAATTTATTTAATTTAAAATAAAAAATTATCCATTTTATATACCTTATAAAAATTCAATAGTATGTATATATATACCTATATAATTAATGTTTATATGTGAACATGTATGTATTAATAAAAAATATATATTTATGTGTATATACTAATATATGTAAATAAATACATATATATGTAATTATGTGTGTGTGTATGTGAGGAATATGAATGTGTACTTGTGTGTGTAAATATGTGTGTATGTGTTTATTTATCAATATTGTGTGTATACAACATATATAAATGTATTTTTATATAAATATATCATTATCCTTAAATATAGTATATAAATAAATTTATAGAAAAACTATATGAATATATATACCAATATATATAATGTTTTTATATATATTCCTTTGTATTGATAAACATATATATCTATATATATATATATATTTATATTCTAATATATGTAAATGGATATTAATATATAATATATTAAAATAAATTTTAGTTTATATATATATCATACACACATGCACACTCAAAAAAACATATATTTTATAAAAATATTTAATATATATATAAAAATAATAAATATTTATGTTAATATATATAAATAAATAGAAATATCAAAATATACAATAAATCATGGTAGGGTAGTGATAAAGAGGATCACTTTTCTCATGGAGGTCGTGGGATCAAATCTAGTCACCTATGGGTGGTTGGGAAACTGTCTACCGCTAAAGATGGGGGGTCTCAAGCACTGAAGATGGGGGTGGGTGTGGGGAATTCATTTGGAGTGTTGATAAATTGGGTCTCAAGCATTGAGAAGGGTTATAAATATATTTTTTTTTCATTTTTTATCAGCGATAGAAAAAAAGAATTGATAAAGGCACTCTTTATCAGTGTAAGAAAAAAACACCAATAAAGGGTTCCTTTATCAATGATTTTTTAGTGCTGATAAAGAACCCATTTATGATTTCTTGAAATCACTAATAAAGGGGAAATTTATCAGCACTATGTAAAAGGGATTATAAAGGCACCCTTTATCAGCTCTTTTTTCCAGTGCTGATAATGTTTGGCTTTTAACCCCACTTTTTTGGATATTTCTTTTTTAGCACTGATAATGACTATTACTAAAAATGTTAAATGAGTGTTCTATAGTAATTACCCTAGGACAAACTTGATATCGTCACTAGTTTTACATGACCCCCCAGAGAGATTCACAAGCTAAGGACACAGTTGAAGGACTTAAAGAGGAAGGGTTTTGTCAGACCTAGTGTTTCACCTTGGGTAGCCCTAATATTGTTTGCCAAGAAAGAATACTAGAGCTTGAGGTTGTGTGTGGGTTATCATATCCTAAAATAGGTTACCATGAAGAAAAATTATCCAATTACAAGGATCGATAACCTCTTATATCAGTTGAAAGGTGCACGGTGGTCTTGAAGATTGACCTCAAATCTAGCTGCCACCAGCAGTGAGTATGGACTGAGGATATACCAAAGATGATATTACGATTTTTTCATGGTCACTATGAGTACATGGTGATGTTTTTTGGCATGAATAACACCATATAAACATTCATGAGACTCATGAACCATATCTTTTATCCTTTCTTAGATCAGTTTTTGGTAGACTTCATCAACGATATCCTAGTGTACATGGCATCTGAGGAGGAGAAAGAGAGACACTTGAGGATAGTTTTGGATGTGCTCTGAGCACACCAAATTTATGGGAAGATATCAAAGTTAAAATTTTGGATTCAAGAGGTCCACTTTCTAGGAAACATCATCTCAATAGACAGTGTAGCAGTGGACCTAATGAATGTTGAGGTTGTGTTAGTTTGGGATCTACCCAAGAGCATGACAAGGTTATAAATATTTCATGGGTTGGAAGGATACTATCAAAGATTCATACCCATTTTATATGGGATATAATATCCGTTTATAGATTTTACCTAAAAGGGGTAACCTTTCATGTGGACAGAGAGGTGCCAATAGGCTTTCTTGGAGTTGAAGTAGATATTGACGTGTGCTACCATATTATGATTTATAGAGGAGGGTGTTGAGTATGTAGAGTTTTGCAATGCATCGGGTATTAGGCATGGTTGTGTTATGATGAAAAGGTGGGTAGTGATTGCCTATGGTTCAACTCAGTTGAGACCACATGATCAGAATTAGACAACCCATGATCCTGAGTTATCAATTGTAGTATTCACACTGAATATGTGGAGACACTACTAAATGGGAGAGCACTTTATCATCTATTCTAACCACAAGAGACTCAATTATATCTTATCTCAGAAGGATATTAGCTTGATAAATTGGTGATGGATAGAGTTCATCCAGGAGTATGCCTTTGATATTATCTATACTCCTAGAAAGGGTAACCAATTAGTAGATGCTATCAGTAGAAGATATTGATTGTAGTTACTAAGAGAGGTTTCAGATCAGTTGTAATCGTTAAAGTCTTCCTTTTTGGATGGCTATATAATAACTTACCTCTAATCAATGGGTTTTACCCCTATTATTTTCAATGATTTAGGGAGGAACATCTTGAGTATATGAACTATGATACCCAATGTACTTAGATATCAACTAGAAATTATATTATTAGATTCTAAAATAGTTGTGATCATGTCGTTTTATTCAAAGGATGGATGATGGTAGCAGTTATGTTGAGAGAGGAGGTGATGAGGGAGCTACATACTTCACCCTTAGTAGTACATCCATGTGTGAAAAATATGTACAAAGACCTTCAGTGGCAGTTCTGGTGTCTATGGATGATGTGTTGTGTTGTAGAGTTTGTATCTAGATAATTTACATTTCAATAAGTGAATACTGAGCACCAGGTTCTAGCGAGTTTAGCTCAAACCCTTGAAATTATAGTGAGGAATTGTTATGGGATATATATGGAATTTGTGAAGGGGTTACCACATATGTCCAAGTGAAATGATTCCATCTGGGTAATCGTAGACCAAATGACCAATTTTCCCACTTCCTAGCTCTCCAAGAGAAGAGTTAGTAGTGATTTTGGGACGCTTTTATGTACAAGTAACTATCTAGATCCATGGAGTTCCATTGATGATCATTTTTATTGTGATTATGACTTCACATATCGGTTATAAAAGGGGTTTCATGAGGACTTTGGGACTCATTTGCATTTGAACACAATGTTTCACCCACAAACTGATGACCAAACGTATCAAACCATTTATGTTTAGAAAGACATGTTACAGTATTACATATTGGACTTTGTTTGTAGTTGGGAGGATCACCTACCATTAGTAGAGTTTTCATACAACAATATATACCATTACACTACTAGTAAAGAATTATTTGAGGCCTTGTATGGGAAATCCTACAGGTCACCGCTATGTTGGACCAACCCAGGAGAGTAAGCACATAGGGTCTGAGAGTTGGTATGAGATACTAAAGAGAAGGTTTAGATCATCCAGGAGTGGATTTGGACTATACATATTCATTAAAAGATCTATTAGAATCAAAGAAAGAGTCTTTTGGAGTTCAAGGAGGGATATAATGTGTTCCTGGGGGTCTCACCTCGATATGGGTTATTTAGATTTAGAAGGGACATAAAGCTAACTATAAGATTCATTGAACCTTTTCAGGTAATGCATTAAGTTGGAGAGGTGTCTTACTACTTATATCTACCCTCGTAGTTAGAACGAGTACACAATATCTTCCATGTGTCACAATTTAGTAGGTACAAGAATGACCGACCCATCACATTTTATCGACTTGGGTGATCTTGACATTGAGGCTGGAACTATGTTTATAGAGTACTGGTATAGATTGAGAATCAGTAAGAGAGTATCCTATATGGAATAATGATTCCTTTAGTACATGTTTGGTGGTATCATGAGAACCTTCAGAAGATAACTTGTGAGTGGGAGATCTAGATGCGTGATATATACCAATACTCTTTGTGTAGCCTTTTTTATTTTGGATTTCTAGTATGTAAATACCCAAGGCGGGGAGAATGTAATGACTTTTATTTTTCAATGAATTACTTTAGAATAATATATATATTATTTTTAGATCTAGGAGATGAGATGAAATGAGATTATAAGGCTCAATGAGTAAGAAATTAATTTTTAAAATATATTAAATATCAAAGGTGCACAATTTTCTTAAAAAAGTGAAATAAATTTAAAATGGTAGCTCAGATCATAAATTTGAATATTTATTTGAATTCAGAGCATGGGTTTTACCCTAGGTGTTACTTAACCTTAGAGAACATCACATTTTTAGGTTTAATGCGACTACAAGAGGTTTATTAATTGAATAAAATAAATTATTTATTTTATTTCATTTATTCTCCAAGACCTAGAATGGTCTATAAATATACTATTATGACCAATTTTTAGGGCTGTCCTCATAACCATACAAGTTGAGAGATAGCGTTGGAGGTGAGAGTTCTTGGAGTATGATATCAGATCAGATCAAAATCAAATATTGTTGTGCTAGGAATTCAAGGATCTCACAAAAAATAATGACGCATTTTCATTTTTTATTAGTGATTGATCCATATTTAGGTATGACATTTTTAGGTGTATTTATTCATATTTTATTATTCCTATAATGAAAATTAATCAATCAACTAAAAAATTGATTCACAGATCATGTGTATTACTAGTACGGGTTATATTTATCCATATTTGGGTGTCTTCTTTATTTTTTGTCTTATATATCTTCATTTGAATTTATAACAGCAACAAATAAAGTCCAACACAAACATTTTATAAGTTTCACTCCTCATGTTTGTGTTTTTTACATTTCTTCCCCTATTCTTTGTTCATATCAGTCAATTACTTTGGATCATAGTTCAATTAATACCGAGAAATCAATCGTTGGGATCGTAATTATTGGTGTAGTGAATTGATACACAAAATATGGGGTTGTATTGAGTATGATATAGAGCTATGATGAAAGAATATTGATAGGAGAAAAATTTAGGGATTTCCATTATTTATATATTTTTCATGAGAAAACAGTGAAGCTCAATAGACGGTTTATAAACAGATTGAGGCACGATCTCTGATGAGAAGGTGATGATAAGGCTTAATAGGACTTATTTTTTAATCTCCAAGTGAGATCATAAGTAGAACCAGAGGTGATGAAAGTATGGGAATATGCAGAGGAAGAACTCACTGGTCATGTGAAATTTAGATTTACATGACATGTAATTTGAGACTAAACACTGTGTGGGACCCCCAGTGAGGGTATAGGGTTTCTGTGAGAAGAATAATATCACATGACATGTGATAGATATCACATTCCAAGCCTCCAAGTAAGGTTCACAGGTTATGTTTGTTTTAGTTTCTTTTGGTGGGGTTGTATTTGTCCCTTTCTTTCTAGTAATTTATTGTTATACTCTAATGGTGTGATTTTATATGTATACATGTATAGTCATCAGTTTTTTGAGATTTTAGCATTTTATGAGATTGGAGGTGTGTGTATGTGTACAAATAAATTAGGCTAAGGCCTCCAACATTTGTGATATGCCTACTCAACATTGGCTTCTATCCCCTAGTATATTGGAGGAAATATTGGGGTAGTATTGTTTCATGCTTCATTGGGATAGGTTGTGACAAGTGAGGAGTGAGATCACCTAAACATTCTATCCACAAAAAAAAAGAGTTATAATGGATTTTGGTAGACCATTTGAATGTTATGTTTATGATCCATAGATGTAGACCAGTGCCAGTGAACCATGTAAAATGTTTTCATCACTGCATACTTTACATTCTATACATATCCATTATATCTTATATGGATGATTTTGACAGAGGAAAGTAAATAAAGTTTGAATAGAATTCATTCTAATAAGGTAAAATGATATTATGGAAAGAAAAGTGGAAAAAATATAAATCTAAAAACACTTATCTTTATCACCCCACATAGCGTGTCCTAAGTTACTACAAGTTGTATCAGAGCTAATATGTTTGGCTAGGGATTAAATCTAAAATTTCTTATAGAAAATATTTTATATATTTGCCTTAATATTTTGTCTTTTTTATGAAGTTCAATCATTAATATCTATTATCACCATATCATTATATATATATATCAATACATGAGTGAAATAGAGGTATTTATTAATCATTAACTAGATCTTGTGGGTTCTCTTGAAGTATTAGATATTCAAATAAAGAAGAATTAAAATACTGGTGGATTATTGAAAGATTCTTGTGATTTTATTGATCAAATTGATGCTGAATTGACCCAACTTGAATAGGTACTAAATATATAGGTGAAATTCATGAGAATAAAAATATATACTGATTTTAATAAAAAGGAAAAAATAAAAATCCAAGGTAATTGAACATCTCAATTCTTTTATTGAAGAATGATATTTGAGAAATGAGTCTCTTGAGAAATTAGTTGATATATCTAAAAAGAGTATTTCTAAGGATCCTTCAGATGAATATTTATTCAAAAGTGAATATTTTAATGGTTTCAAATATTATTAAAAAAATTATATGTATGATTAGAGTACCAATAAAAAATAGATGGTAAATGTTTTAATTAAGGTCAATGAGAAAAGTCTTTAGTAAAATATTGAATATTTGGATAAACCATTGGGAAAATATAATAATAAAATAAAATGTATTTCTAATGATATCATTTAGAAATTAGTATAAGGAATATTTTTCCTTCATCAATAATGGTTGTTAAAAAATGTTCAATAATAATGCTCAATCAGTACGAAAGAAAAAAAAATAATTCATGGGAAGGAATTTTAAAACTAGGAATGACATGCAAGAATTCATAGTTAGATATAAAGGAAAAATAGACTAAAAAACTTGAAATTTATTTGTTATATTTACAAGAATGAAATGAAAACCAATTGAATATTCTAAAAAGTAAATATAAAGATAAAGTAAAATCTCTATTAGAATAAAGATATCAGCTCAAATTAAAGTGATTTTGTATAGAGTTGATGTTGAGAAATAATGAACACTCAGTTATAGAAAATAAAAACACTAACTGTATATTTATTTAGTCATAAAGAATTATAAAGGGAAAATTGATTAAAGAATACATTATATTTTAAGAAAAAAACGCTTTTAGGGATGAGACATCATTAAGAAAATAAAACAAGATTACTACTATAAATTTTCAAAAAGGTAAGTTGATTTTATTGTCACGACCCGACCCTACCTGGGCTCGAGCTGCAACTACCCCAAGCTCGCCTCTATAGGCCAGGGGCTGGCGACCAGTGCCGAAGGCACAATAACTCAGGGAGGCCTTTACCTAAGCACCTGTTCACACACACGTAGCAAACTCAATGCAAAAGCGCAGAGTAAAATAAATAACAAGCAGAGTAAAAAGAACAACTGCTATATATATAAACCACATATGTGCATCGACCTCTAAACAGTACAGGTATAGAGTCTTTAGAAACTGGGAAACATAAACAACTGGTTCATAAAGCATCTACTTTTCCTCCCATTTATTTCATCATATCTAGAGTCCCTTTTTTGGCATATCCTACTTAATAACCTTCTTCCTGACCTGGTTAAATAAAACATACAAAAGGGTGAGCTCAAATTCTCAGTAAGGGTAAACAAAAGAAATATCAATCATAACTTTTGGAAATCTTAACCTGCAAAAGAAATCATAATTTCATAACATGGGATAAATCATAGTAGTGAAATGTAATCCCAATAATCGTAACTTAAAACATGGAACTTTGTGTCATACACACATAATCATAGAGAATCATTTCTTGTTAGTCAAGACTCATTTCCAAGACTATCTTAGTGGACAAAGTCCATTTCTGAACCGAGTTCACTCCTCGTTTCAGTCATGTTTCACTGAACCGGTTTAAACTGCCATTCCAGCCATGTCTATCTCATGAGATATAAAATCTTTACCCAATGCATTGGAGGGAGATATAGGTCCCACCCATCTCATAATGATACCATTCTTATGTGTGCCACAAAATCAGAAACCATACATCATAGCATAACCCATGTAATAAAAATGGGAATCTTAAACATCGGGACATCATAAAACAATTCATATAAGATAAAAATATAATTCCATCACAACATAATCAAATCAATGTAATAATAGGGATAGAAACATAACCCTTTATTATATTATATGGAAAATAATTTTGATAAAAAACTTGAACTCCATTCCTGAGGAAAAATATCCTTTCTGCTTCAAAAACACTTTTCCTTTCTTAACATGTAGTACAATTCTAAACTAAAATAAGTTGATTAAAAATAAACTTGAAAACTTGTAAAGGAAGCTTCTTGGAAATAATGTTTTAAAAATCCATTCATGCCGTATAAGTTAAAAAAAATTCTTCATACTTTTGTCGGAAAAGTCAAAAAGTACCTCGTACGAAAAATGACAAAAGATTCCTTTCGTATCCTTTACTAAAAACTCAACAAAGGGTAAAATTGGATTTAAACAATTGTAGGTGGATGGAAATAATATTACCTATTTAGGAAACATGGATGTGGATGATAAAATACATCCCAGTAAATACTAAAGTATAAACAATCTCGGATAAAAATGAGATTGTGATATTTCCCTTACCTTAGGTCTGATTTTCCTCGTAAGTGTCCGAACCTCCTGTATAATGATTTAAATAATGTTATTGACTTATTAAATAATCATAATTATTGTTATGATATCATATATGGTCATATTCTTAGCTTATTAGTAGTAATATTTCATTGCTACTTGTTATTCGGGTGTTTATAACTTTTTGTTCTTATGCGTGTTTTGTCGAATAATTTTTTATTCTTCTCTTTAGGTTATAGATAAATCATTTCCAGAATGGTATTAATGTACTATATATCATATTTATTCATTCAATTCATTTATATAATCATTATGCAATGAAGATCATGTAGAACGAATCGCATCACATCGTGGAGACGGTATTCCGTACGTACGCACGAGCGATGATATCGTTCCCATGATCATGGAATTGTATTGGAGTGTATGTATACTATTTGAGAATCAATATCACTTTACAATAATCATATATAGTAATTATTTACACCATTATACCCATCCAAGTAAGGTGGTGGGGGAAAATAGATTACACCACGGCGTGGAGACGGTATTCCGTACGTACGCACGCGCGGTGATTTCGTTTTCCATAGGATGGATAGATGTTGAAATAGGGTTGTTTCATACCTATAATAACATATCAGTATATGAGTGATACTGATGTTATTACTTCATAATGAAACAACTAAATAAGAAGATGTTGAAGAAGAAAGAATTTGGAAAGGATCGGTAATGGATATTACCTCTTTTTGATGCGCCTCTTCTTAACCTCCTCTTAGGGCACTAGGGTTGGTCTTTGAAGAAGACCAGAACCTCTAGAATGATTCTAGGGAAGAGGGGAAGTGAAATGGGCAGGGTTTGGCCGAGCTTGAAGTCTCAAATTGGTGTGAGGAGGAGAGGGAGGAGGTGCCCTTTTATAAGGGAGGAGAGGGGCACCTTTGGAAATATAAGAAATATTAGTTTATATTAAATCCCAACCCCACTTAAAAACTTCTAAAATGACTCATATCCAAATATTATATGATATAGTGTTGTAATCTCATCAACCAATAAAATTTATACATGTTAGGAATTAATTTAAACATTATCAACTTGATTTATCCTTATTTATCAATTTAATTTTATTTGTGGTAATAATATTCTAAATTTTAAATTAATAATAATAATTACACATGTGTTGTGAATTTTCCATAATTTTACACTTTATGACATTATAGACCATATAAATTTTAATTTATAATTTTTAAATATATTTTTGATTTTTAAACAATTTTATAATATGTTATTTTTATAAAATAACAAGTGTCAATTTTGACACTATTCATTTATTTGAATTTAAATAAAATATATACAGAGGATATGTTCAAAATAAAAGCTTTAATAGATTAATAAAATGTCATATGTGTCTATAAAATTAGTGGATCACATTAAATAGTGCATATAATAATTATTTTAATATTTTAAAACCATTTATTTGATATTTTAATTAATAAAATAATTTCAACATCACTATTGTGTCATAATTAATGATAATTATTTAATCCCTAAAAATTCTAAATAAATTCCTATGATGTAGATAATTGTATTAGCTTTCTGGATATTATTCATGTTCAAAGTTTCATTAAGTATATCACCAAATTTAAATTATTATACTTATAATATTTAAGAAAGTGACATGTTGTCACATTCTTTGGTTTTAATAATAATTAAATTATTTTCATGGAAAAAGTCTATTAAATGAATCTAATCCGACCCTTAGGTGATATGGGTCGACTTTTATTCATCCAATAGGATTTTGGCAGGTGTTAGGGTAATTTTATAATCTTAAATTTACCCTTAATTACCTAATTTACCTTTAACTATGGTAAATAAAATTTACCGTAGTTACTATTCATAATGCCCAAAAATAAAAAGTAGCCTATTAAAATAATTTGGACCCAATGATTCTGAATATGGAATCCATTTTTCAAAATTCAAAACATATAAGTTGCAGTAATTAATTTAAAATAAATCCCGTTGTTAAGAAAACGGGTTTTAGAAGTTAAAACATTGCCAAAGATTGAAATGTTTTTACCTATGAATTCAATGTGAAATTAATGCTAATGACATTCATTATATTAAATGGTAAAAATATATTCTATCTATACTTTAAAACCATTCAATATTATAATTTTACCATATAAATTATCTCAATGAAAAAAGTTGTTTTTAATTAAAAATTAGCGTATTTTTACTATTCATCAAAATATGAAAGTTATCAGAAAAATATCAAAAATTTATCCAAAGTAAATTTTTATATCCTGATTCAAAAGAATAATTTTATTTTTTCAAATTGAACTTATAAATCTGTCAAAAACTAGATTTAATGTGGGTGCGCCATCAAAAGGCGGCAAAACTGCATTTTTTGATAAATACTTATTTTACCCAAAAAAATTATTTTGTTCTCTTACCATGTTCTAGAAAATGTGTAAGATGAATAATAATGTTGTAAAATTTAAAATTCAGTTAATACTATTCATAATGGCTAGTTTATAATATTATAATAATATATCGTTGTTTAGTGGAACTCGGTATTGCGTACTACACACGCTATCGAGGAAGGTCGCGATTGCGTGCAGCGAAAGATTCCTTTGATGATTTATATAACATAAAAACAAAATATTTCCCATAAAAGTCTAAGGTGTTACATTCTACCCCCCTTAAAATGAATTTCTACCTCGAAATTCGTCACTTTGTAACAAACAGATGAGGAAACCTCTCCCTCGACATATCCTCAAGCTCCCATGTAGCTTCTTCTAATTGGTGGTTCCTTCATAAAACTTTCACCAAGAGAGTGGTCTTGTTTCATAGGACTTTTTCACTACGATCCAGAATCTCTATCGATTTTTCTTCATAAGAAAGATCTTGCTCCAGCGGTACAACTTCTGAGCTGAGTACATGTGAAGGATCAGGTATGTACTTTCTCAGGAGAGATACATGGAACACATCGTGAAATTGAGAGAGATTCGGTGGAAGTGCCAATCGGTAAGCTACCTTCCCAACATGATCCAGTATTTCGAAAGGACCGATATATCTAGGGCTCAACTTCCCCTTATTTCCAAATCTCATGACCCTCTTCTAGGGAGATATTCGTAAGAACACTTTATCACCCACTTCAAACTCTAGGTCTTTTCTTCGGTTGTCGGCATAACTTTTCTGTCGACTCTGAGCTGCTCTTATGTATTGTTGAATAGATCAGACCTTTTCTACCATCTCATCAAAAATATCAGGTCCTAATAGCTTTTTTTCCCCAACTTCATCCCAGAAAGTTGGAGTCCTGCATTTCTTTCCATAGAGAGCTTCATAAGGAGCCATCTAAATACTGGAGTGAAAGCTATTCTTATAAGAAAATTCCACCAAAGGTAGGTGTTGATCCCAACCACCTTTGAAATACATAGAGCAAGCTCTCAACATATCTTCTAGAGTTTGAATTTTTCTCTCAGACTGACCGTCTGTCTGAGGATGATAAGCAGTGCTGAAACTCAACTTTGTATCCAGAGTATGCTGAAGACTTCGCCAGAACTTTGAGGTAAACCTCGGATCCCGATCAGATATAATAGAAAGTGGTACTCCATGAAATCTTACCACTTCCTTCACATATATCCTGGCAAGCTGATCTAGAGAGAAATCCTCTCTAATAGCGATGAAGTGTGCAGACTTTGTAAGACGATCAACTATGACCCAGATAGAATTATTGCCTTTGGATGTTTTAGGAAGTCCTGTGACAAAGTCCATAGTGATGTTTTCCCATTTCCATTCGGGTATGGGTAATGGTTGTAACATCCCCTTAGACTTCTGTCTCTCAGCTTTAACTTGCTGACAAATCAAGCATCGAGAGACATATTTAGCAACATCTCTTTTCATGCCATCCCACCAGAAGTACTCTTTCAGGTCCCTATACATCTTCGTGCTTCTAGGATGAATAGAGAATGAAGAACTATGAGCCTCATCCAGAAGCTCCTTCATTAATTCGAGGATGGGAGGAAAACAAACCCGATTCCTGAACTTTATTATCCCATCACAATCAAGGTTGAATTCAGGAACATTTCTCACCTTCTTTTGTAACTTGACATCTTCTTTCTGTGCCTCTTTAATCTTCACATGTATAGATGGTTGAACATTCATTTAAGAAAGATACGATTTTACCCTTTCATTATAATTCCAAGATCCATACTTTGTAAATCCATAAATATTGGATCTTTTGTGATCCTCATCATGGATAAACTGGCATGGTCTTGTCGACTTAATGCATCTTCCACCTTGTTTGCTTTCCCAGGGTGGTAATGAATTGAGCAGTCGTAATCCTTAATCAGCTCCAACCATCTTCTTTGGCACATATTCAGCTCCTTTTTTGTGAAAATATACTTTAAACTTTTATGATCAGTATAAATATCACACCTTTCACCATAATGGTAATGCCTCCAAATCTTTAATGCAAAGATTACTGCAGCTAACTCCAAATCATGAGTTGGGTAATTTTGCTCATGTATTTTCAACTGTCGTGAGGCATAAGCTATCACTATATCATTTTGCATAAGAACACACCCCAAACCCTTCTTGGATTCATCACTGTAGATCACAAACCTTTCTCCACTACAAGGCAGTGTGAGCACAGGTGCACTGGATAACCTTCTTTTCAACTCCTTGAAATTCTCTTCACATTCCTCCATCCAAACAAACTTAACTCCTTTATGAGTCAACTTGGTGAGTGGATTAGATAATCGTGAAAAATATTTCACAAAACGTTGATAATATCCATCCAAACCAAGAAAACTTCGGATCTCAGTTACTGTTGTTGGTCTTGACCATCTTTCGATAACCTCTGTTTTTGCTGGATCCACAGATATCCCCTCTTTTGAGATTATGTGACCCAAAAATGAAACTCTTTGAAGCCAAAATTCACACTTGGTAAATTTGAAATAAAGCTTATCCTTTCTCAGGGTCTTCAATATAATTCTCAAGTGATCTTCATGTTCTTCCTTTCTCTTTGAATATACAAGAATATCGTCTATAAAGACTACCACAAACTAATCAAGATAGTCTCTAAAGACTCTATTCATTAGATCCATGAAGATAATAGGGGCATTAGTAAGACTAAATGGCATCACTATAAATTCATAGTGTCCATACCTTGTACTGAAAGCCGTCTTTGGTATATCCTCCCTTTTGATCCTTAATTGGTGATACCCTGAACGAAGATCAATCTTTGAAAAGTATTGAGCTCCTCGTAGTTGGTCAAATAAGTCATCAATTCATGGGAGAGGATATTTGTTCTTGATAGTGATCTTGTTAAGTTCTCGATAATCAATGCAGAGTCTCATTGATCCATCTTTATTCTTAATAAATAGAACAAGTGCTCCCCAAGGTGACGCACTAGGGCGTATGAACCCCTTATCAAGATTCTCTTGGAGTTGCTTCTTCAATTCCCGCAACTCAATTGGGGCCATTCTATAAGGTGTCTTTGAAATAGGCAAAGCACCTGGTACGAGTTCTATTGAAGACTCAACTTCATGATTTGGTGGAAGACCCGGTAATTCCTCTGGAAAGACATCATCAAATTCCCGTACAATGGGAATATTCTTAGTCATGAGTTTCTCACCAACCATTTGAGATAAATAACCTTCATTTAGTGGAATCAATACCCATAAAATGGAAGAAACTTCCACTGGAAGGTTATGTTCATCCTTGCATCGATAGACGATCATAGATTGATCTGGAATATGAAATGTGACTTCCCTTCTTTGGAAATTGATATGAGCTCCATGTAGAGAAAGCCAATACATGACAAGAATTACATCAAATTCTACTATAGGAAGGATCACAAGATTTACAGGAAGCACTTTCCCACAAACTTCAATCGGAGAAGAATTATAAACTTTTGATGCGACTGTTGTGCCATTAGGGGTTGTCACAGCTAACTCAATATCTAACTATTGAGGTAATATGGTGATATCCTTAGAAAATTCTTCAGAAATAAAGGAGTGGGTGGATCCAGAATCAAAAAAAACATTTGCTACTTTAGAGTGGATGGTAAGTGTACCTTTCACCACATCGTTATCGTACTCCACATCGCTAATAGAAATTACATGTGACTTTCCTTTTTCTTTAGCCTTAAGAGTTTGTTGACGTCGACCATCATCATCAACCCTTGGATTTGGGCATTGATTGGAATAATGCCCCATCTCCTTGCACTTGAAACATTGAAGTATAGTAGGTTCATTCTGTGTGTCCCTTCCTTTGTTTTCATCATTAGACATCTTCTTCCCATCATTGCGACATTCAAATTCCCGATGACCTTCCTTTCTACATTTGAAACATTTACTTGTCCCTTTAAGACAACTCCCTCCATGTTTCTTTCCACACTTTGAGCATAATGGAAAGCTCATCTTCTTTTCAGTGTGCTCTTTATATTTTCCTTTGAATTCCATTTTCCTCTTCTTATCAAACCCATATGACTGATGGGTTACTCTAATCTCCATCTCGACTTTGAGAGCACATCGAACGATTTCCTCGAAGCTATTGAAGTCCCTTATGGATAACGCCCTTCGAAGACTTGGTTTTAATCCACTAAATAATCGATCGATCTTACTCTTAGGTTGGATAATAATACCAGAAGCGTACCTTTCAAGTCTTGTAAAATTTGCTTCATAAGTACCAACAGATTCATCATCCTTTTGCTTCAGTTCAAGAAACACTTTCTCCATCTTTGTTCGGAGAATACGAGGGAAGTACTTATTGAAAAATAAGTTCTTGAACTCGTCCCATTCCATGGACTCAATTTCATCCCTTTTCCTCGTATTCTTAATAATATTCCACCATTGATCAGCATCTCCTTCCAAACGATACACTGCTAGGATGACTTTATCATGTTTAGAACATTGAAGAACTGAAAATATCTTTTCAGTAGTACTAATCCATTGTTCAACAACTAATGGATTAGTAGACCCACTGAAAGAAGGTGGACGCTGCCTCATGAAGGATTCAACAGAATGTTTCTCCTTCCTTTGCTCGTTTGGAATTCCTGCATGATTCATTGCTTGAGAAAGTTGTGTGAGCATGGCTACAAGATTTTTCATTCCATCTCCCATAATGTTTGGTTGCTCAGGGGGACAATCATTGCATTGCCCGTCGCATTCTGCATTAACACGGTTCCTTCGGGTTCTAGCCATTGACTAAAACCAAGAAGAATAGTGTGAGCAACACTAATTATAATAGGAAAACCACATAATCAAGAATAAAATTTCACACTTAAGGTCTTATCATAGGTTGTTCATGGCCATTTCTAAAACACTAATATTGTGTTCTATTCTTAGACTTATCCTTAGGATTCTTACTAAGGCTTTCACATCCTAGTTTCCAAAGGTTGACTATAACTTTCCTCTGATACCAACTATAACGACCCATACTTTACATACATTGTCATTACTTCAGAATTTAAGCACACTTATTATAACATATAACAAAACCAGGAAAGGACCGTATAGGTATAGAGTCTTTAGAAACTGGGAAACATAAACAACTAATTCATAAAGCATCTACTTTGCCTCCTATTTATTTCATCATATCTAGAGTCCCTTTTTTGGCATATACTACTTAATAACCTTATTCCTGACCTGGGGAAATAAAACATACAAAAGGGTGAGCTCAAATTCTCAGTAAGGGTAAAAAAAGAAATATCAATGATAACTTTTGGAAATCTTAACCTGCAAAAGAAATCATAATTTCATAACATGGGATAAATCATAGTAGTGAAATGTAATCCCAATAATCGTAACTTAAAACATGAAACTTTGTGGCATACACACATAATCTTAGAGAATCATTTCTTGTTAGTCAAGACTCATTTCCAAGACTATCTTAGTGGACAAAGTCCATTTCTGAACCGAGTTCACTCCTCATTTCAGTCCAGTTTCACTGAACCGGTTTAACCTGCTGTTCGAGCCATGTCTATCTCATGAGATATAAAATCTTTACCCAATGCATTAGAGGGATATATAGGTCCCACCCATCTCATAATGATACCATTCTTATGTGTGCCACAAAATCAGAGACCATACATTATAGCATAACCCATGTAATAAAAATGGGAATCTTAAACATCGTGACATCATAAAACAATTCATATAAGATAAAAATATAATTACATCACAAAATAATCAAATCAATGTAATAATAGGGATAGAAACAGAACCCTTTATTATCATATATGGAAAATATTTTTGATAAAACACTTGAACTCCATTCTTGAGGAAAATATCCTTTCTGCTTCAAAAACACTTTTCCTTTCTTAACATGTCATACAATTCTAAACTAAAAGAAGTTGAGTAAAAATAACCTTGAAAAATTTTAAAGGAATCTTTTTGGAAATAATGTTTTAATAATCCATTCATGCTGTATAGGTTAAAAAAACCTTCTTCTTACTTTTGTCAGAAAAGTCAAAAAGTACCTCGTACGAAAAATGACAAAAGATTCCTTTTGTATCCTTTACTAAAAACTCACGGAAGGGTAAAATTGGATTTAAACAATTTTATGTGGATGGAAATAATATTACATATTGAACAAACATGGATGTGGATGATAAAATACACCCCATTAAATACTAAAGTATAAACAATCTCGGATAAAAATGAGATTGTGATATTTCCCTTACCTTAGGTCCGATTTGCCTCGTAAGTGTCCGAAACTCCTGTATAATGATTTTAATAATGTAATTGACTTATTCCAGAATCATAATTATTGTTATGATATCATATATGGTCATATTATTAGCTTCTTAGTAGTAATATTTCATTGCTACTTGTTATTCGGGTGTTTATAACTTTTTGTTCTTATGCGTGTTTTGTCGAATAATTTTTTATTCTTCTCTTTAGGTTATAGATACATCATTTCCATAATGGTATTAATGTACTATATATCATATTTATTCATTCAATTCATTTATATAATCATTATGAAATGAAGATCATGTAGAACGAATCGCATCACATCGTGGAGACGGTATTCCGTACGTACACACGAGAGATGATATCGTTCCCATGATCATGGAATTGTATTGGAGTGTATGTATACTATTTCAGAATAAATATCACTTTACAATAATCATATATAGTAATTATTTACACCATTATACCCATCCAAGTAAGGTGGTGGGGGAAAATAGATTACACCACGGCGTGGAGACGGTATTCCGTACGTACGCACGTGCAGTGATTTCGTTTTCCATAGGATGAATAGATGTTGAAATAGGGTTGTTTCATACCTATAATAAAATATCAGTATATGAGTGATACTGATGTTATTACTTCATAATGAAACAACTAAATAATAAGATGTTGAAGAAGAAAGAATTTGGAAAGGATCGGTAATGGATATTACCTCTTTTTGACACGCCTCTTCTTAACCTCCTCTTAGGGCACTAGGGCTGGTCTTTGAAGAAGACCAGAACCTCTAGAATGATTCTAGGGAAGAGGGGAAGTGAAATGGGCAGGGTTTGGCCGAGCTTTAAGGCTCAAATTGGTGTGAGGAGGAGAGGGAGGAGGTGCCCTTTTATAAGGGAGGAGAGGGGCACCTTTGGAAGTATAAGAAATATTAGTTTATATTAAATCCCAACCCCACTTAAAAACTTCCAAAATGACTCATATCCGAATATTATATGATATAGGGTTGTAATATCATCAACCAATAAAATTTAGACATGTTAGGAATTAATTTAAACATTACCAACTTGATTTATCCTTATTTATCAATATAATTTTATTTGTGGTAATAATATTCTAAATTTTAAATTATTAATAATAATTACATATGTGTTGTGAATTTTCCATAATTTGACACTTTATGACATTTTAGACCATATAAATTTTAATTTATAAATTTTAAATATTTTTGTGATTTTTAAAAAATTTTATAATATGTTATTTTTATAAAATAACAATAGTGTCAATTTTGACACTATTCATTTATTTGAATTTAAATAAAATATATACAGAGGATATGTTCGAACAAAAAGCTTTAATAGATTAATAAAATGTCATATGTATCTAGAAAATTAGTGGAGCACATTAAATAGTGCATATAATAATTATTTTAATAATTTAAAACCATTTATTTGATATTTTAACTAATAAAATAATTTCAACATCACTATTGTGTCATAATTAATGATAATTATTTAATCACTAAAAATTCTAAATAAATTTCTATGATGTAGATAATTTTATTATCTTTCTGGATATTATTCATGTTCTAAGTTTCAAAATGTATATCACCAAATTAAAATTATTATACTTATAATATTTAAGAAAGTGACATGTTGTCACATTCTTTGGTTTTAATAATAATTAAATTATTTTCATGGAAAAAAGTATATTAAATGAATCTAATCCAACCCTTAGGTGATATGGGTCGACTTGTATTCATCCAATAAGATTTTTTCAGGTGTTAGGGTAATTTTATAATCTTAAATTTACCCTTAATTACCCGATTTACCTTTAACTATGGTAAATAAAATTTACCGTAGTTACTATTCATAATGCCCAAAAATAAAAAGTAGCCTATTAACATAATTTGGACCCAATTATTCTGAATATGGAATCCATTTTTCAAAATTCAAAACATATAAGTTGCATTAATTAATTTAAAATAAATCCCGTTGTTAAGAAAACGAGTTTTAGAAGTTAAAACATTGCCAAAGATTGAAATGTTTTTACCTATGAATTCAATGTGAAATTAATGCTAATGAAATACATTATATTAAATGGTAAAAATATATTCTATCTATACTTTAAAACCATTAAATATTATAATTTAACCATATAAATTATCTCAATGAAAAAAGTTGTTTTTAATTAAAAATTTGCATATTTTTACTATTCATCAAAATATGAAAGTTATCAGAAAAATATCAAAAATTTATCCAAAGTAAATTTTTATATCCTAATTCAAAAGAATAATTTTATTTTGTCAAATTGAACTTATAAATGTGTCAAAAACTAGATTTAATGTGGGTGCGCCATCAAAAGGCGGCAAAACTGCATTTTTTGATAAATACTTATTTTACCCAAAAAAATTATTTTGTTCTCTTACCATGTTCTAGAAAATGTGTAAGATGAATAATAATGTTGTAAAATTTAAAATTCAGTTAATACAATTCATAATGGCTAGTTTATAATACTATAATAATATATCGTTGTTTAGTGGAACTCGGTATTGCGTACTACACACGCTATAGAGGAAGGTCACGATTGCATGCAGCAAAAGATTACTTTGATAATTTATATAACATAAAAAAAATATTTCTCATAAAAGTATCAGGTGTTACATGACGGGTCTCCCACCTGGAACCCAGCCACGACCACCGCATGCGGTCCAAGCTCCTACGCTTCTACGCTCCACTGAAGCCACGCTCCACCTGTCCGTCGTCTGTAAGGGCACACCAAGTGTGGGAAAAGCCCAAGCAGGGGTGAGTATAAAAATACTCAGTAGGATACCCCGAAGGCTCGAGGGAGCAACAAAAGGAGGTACCGAAGGGTGAGCAGTAGAGCGAATAGGGGAAAGCAAAGAGAGTACAACAGAGAGTGCAGTAAAGAGTCCAGCTCAACCCAACAAGAGAAAGGAGGTAGACTCATCCAGACACAAGGAGCTGGAAACGGTGAGAAGATGAACTTCCCATCGAGTCTTCACAACCTATAGTAGGAGAGTAGACTTGTCCAACCACGAGAAGCACGTGGCATACCCCGTGCATCTTCGCCTCTCCTGGAAGGAGATTAACCAAACCCAAGCAGTGGGTACCGGAACATGGTATATACATATCCCTTTTCTCAATCAAGAAGCCCGAACATCGTCGTAAGGGGATCTCCGTCCCTTATCTCATCCCAAGAAAAGAGTAACCAACAATCCCAGAAGCAAACACCATCGATGCCCAGCATCCCGTACGTCTGCCCTGAACCGCAAGCCAAGGGGCTCAATCACCGCACCTTGACACTATCCGCTTTGGGCGGCACTGACTCGCCCACACGGTTTTAGATCGCGTCACAAGAACGCGTCTCGGTGGGGAAAGTGCCCCTCGAACTTGAGAGTTCAAAGGAAAGTCAAACCACACCTCGTCACTGCCCTGCAGTCGAGAGGTATCCTCAAAGTCAAGTCATCACAACACTGACCCGTATAACCAAGGGTCCCGCTCCAGTAATCACGGAGGAAAGACTCAGACTAGCCTAGAAGAAAGGACTGAGCCTGGAATGCCAATAGGTGTCCCCCTGCCCAGCCCTGCTGGAGGGTAATTCGTAACCAGATATCGGGTGACCCACTGCCCATCCCTGCTGGAGGGTAAACCAAAATATATCGTCAGGCGACCCACTGCCCAGCCCCACTGGAGGGTAGACCTTGAATAAGTCGACAGGCGACCCACTGCCCAACCTTACTGGAGGGTAGACCTGGAACTAGACGACGAGTGACCCACCGCCCATCCTTTCTGGAGGGTAAACCATAAGGTCGTCAGGCAACCCACTGCCCAGTCTCTGCTGGAGGGTAGACCCTAAGAGCGTCGGGTGACCCACTGCCCAGTCTCCGCTAGAGGGTAAACCATAATTGCGTTGGGCGACCCACTGCCCAGTCTCTGCTGGAGGGTAGACCCTAAGAGCGTCGGGTGACCCACTGCCTAGTCTCCGCTGGAGGGTAAACCCTAGAAGTCAGTGAGCAACCCATTTCCCAGCCCTGCTGCAGGGTAAACCCGAAGTAGTCGATGAGTAACCCACTGCCCAGCCCCACTGGAGGGTAAAACTCAGAACTGCTCTGGCGATCTCTACTGGAGGGTATAACACTGGCCAACCAAACACGGAGTGGGTATCACGCAACCACCCCACTCTAGAACAACTCTCCCAAAAGAGGTTTAGTGCCTGTTCCATCACCAGGTGACACTCGCCCCGCTACCGGCCAATCCATCGAGAACGAAACCCAGGGGAGACCACTCAACCCTGCTGGTCAAACAAACGAGTACTGAGCCAGGGGAAAAACTCCACCCTGTTAGTCAAACAAACACACAGAGGGACCCTCTACGTCGCGAGAGGTCAAAGTACGCAAAGCAGATCATGGAACGCACGTGGGGCCCACACGACGTGTGGCCCCATCTTATCCCCAACCAAGCGCACAAACATTCTTAGGTACAAACAACCAGACATACCTCCAAGCGCTCCCGTATACTCCCAGAGTATACCTCGTTCCAACCCATAGGCTATCGTGCACATGACACCCAACGTCAACGCGAAGGCGTGATGTAACAACTCCAACCTACCACCTCATCGGTTGAGGCACAACCAACCACATCTCATGAACCATTTATATCACTCTCCCAAGAGTGTGTGATCACACGCCAAGGGTCCTATACACACAAAGTAGAGCGAACCACCACTGGAGCACCTTCCATGCTTCCACATTTAACAAGATCGCGCAAGAGGCTCCGTACAGCCAAACTGATCACACCGTTGTAATCCTTGCGCAAAAACAAGCGAGTTAGACTACTCACTCGCCCGAAATGGTCAACAGGTGAAAAAGGTACTATTCACCGTAGCCAGGTCGGGTGGGTCCCACACCACGTCCCCGAAAAAGGTCGGGCGGACTGCGCCATCGCAAAGCTCTCGAAAAAGCACGCCAAATTGACTGATTACTTACGTGGTATGGGTACTCATAGAAAAAGATGCGTTCCGGCACAACGCACACGAGCGACGCCACGTGGAACCCGCACACCGGTCCCAAAAATCAACGAATGGATCGCACCGTTGCGATCCTCTCAAAAAATTACACAAGATGGACTATTCACTTGTCCAAAACGGTCGTCCGGTGATTAAGATAGAAAAATCACCTTCGACGCCGAAACGACCCTCGTGGGCCCCGCACCATCGTGCCGAATTTGAGCGGGCGGATTGCACCATTGCAATCCCCTCGGAAAAACATCCAGAAACGACTGCTCACACGCCCCGAACGGACGTCCGATGGAAAAGTCGTGAAACGCTGCACGCAGCTCAAGAGACGGCCCGTGGGACCCACGCCTCAACTCTAGCTTCAACGCCCAAAACCGCCCAGGAAACCCCCGCCTCAGTGGTAGGGCCCCAATGCCGCTGACGGCGCTCAAAACGGATGTCGGACGCGTCTGCGCCGTCCAAAACAAGAATCTCGGGAAAAACGATCGTCCACTTAAGGACGCGTCGGGCCTCCGCGGCCCCTCGTTTCGGGAATTAAAAATTTCCAAAACCATCTCAAGAACATCGTCTCAACGCCAGGAAGGCTCTGCCGTAGACGGCATTCAAAACGGACAGCCATAGCGGAAAATACGGGTGTCCGAACACCGGGGGGGCAAGGCCCCTGGGGCTGGACCGGCCTGGACCGGCCGGCGGTGGACCCGGTCCACCGCCCGGCCGACCGGCTGCGGCCGGTCGCCGCGCGACGACCCGCAAGACACGGGTCGTGCTTCCTCCGCGGGGTCGCGCGCCGCGACCCCGGTTCCCCGTCGCGCTCCGGTGAGAGCTGCCCCGCGCCGACGCCCAGCAACCGGCCAGCGCCGCACGCCCTGCCTCACTTGGACACTCCGCCAGAGCCCCGAACTCGCTTGAAAGCTCCACCAGACACCCGTGAACGCCCCCGACGCCAAGCGCCCCGCTGCCGCGCCGTCCTCCCTAGCCGCGCCGCCGCTCGAACCCGCCGGAAACCAAAAACCCGCCAACTTCGGAGGGCGATTGCGAATGCCTCCGAACTCCGATTTCGATTCCGTAAACGGCGATAGAAAGATCATAAATTATAATATGAATCCATTGGTTTTGTTCGAAAAAATCCAACAGCAGTTCGATGTATGTTTATGGGTTCAAAGGATGTGCGGGAATTAAAAACGAAATACGCACGATCCTACCTCTTGGGATTCGCCCGAAGCTTCGCCGCACGATCCGCCGCCTTGCCGGAGCTGCCTCGCCGGAGCCGCCTCACCGGAGGTGGAGGAGGAGAGGGAGAGGAGGGGCTGCTAGGGGGTTCAAGGGAGAAGGGGAGGGGTGTTTAAATAAAATTAATTAACAAATTAATTAATTTAAAACCCCCGAAAAGACCCGCATCTGAAACTCCTGACGGGGTCAAGGATAAGCCTCCCCTGGGGTAAACACCAACACCCGAGCACAATGGCGGTCTCGGAATTTTAATCTGAGGCCCCGTTCAAAAGTTATTAAACATAGCGCCCGAGGTGGCCAAATTACGAAAATGCCCCTGGGGCCATTTTTCACAGACGGCCTGCGCCTGCAAAACTTACACCCCTCCTAGGGTAAACGACACGCTCCTAACTCAACTGTGCCCTCGTTCTTCCAATCCGAGCCACCTTTTAAGAGATACCTGCGTTTTAACATTAAACGAATAAATTAATTAATTAATTTATCCATTTAATCTTCCGAAAGCGAGTGAGGGGTCCAAACATCCCGCACCGACAAGTTTTATGTCGTTCCTAGGGTAAACACCCCATTCCAGACCCATCCGTACACTCTGATCTCTGATATGAAGCTCTGTTTAGGAGTTATTCCATTTATTTTGCATTTCCAGTGTGAACGCACTAAAAATTTAATTCCAGCCACTCCGGGTCTCGGAATCGCACGCCGTCTGAAGGCGCTGCTCTAGAATATCATCAAGAATATTCCAAAGTATTTCACAGAAAAAACCGGGTTCTTACATCATTCCCTACTTCAAGCTTTTCTTCCTCGAAAAGCAAAACTAGGGAGCAACACAGGGTACTAAGCCCACTCCTGGCTTTCCCATACCCAGAAGAACCCACACACAGCTCTGCGTCACCGCACACAGACCAAAGGATTGATCTGTTCATGCTAGGTCGACCCTTGCCGACGTCGTGCACCCACTCCAGACTTTGGGGTTAGGGCAAGGCTGTAGGGAACCTCGCCAGCCCTTTGCACAGTTTCAAACGGCCCGAAGGCTCTCGGGGGTAGCTCACCTCCCCGGTCAAACCTCTACATCGCACGCCGCGACTGGAATCACCGCCCACACCTGGAACAAGGCCTGATGATTCCCTCCTTCATAATATCCATATGGTGAAACACCCAAGGATATCTGGTCATGCAAGACTCCACAACCGAGGCTCTCTTACATGCTCAGAAGCGAAGGAGCCAACACCATCGACTAAAGGAAAAGGTCTCACCCATTTTTCCTTACCAACATAGGGTTACACCCGACGCCCTGCGTCACCTAGGTAACATCTCCAAAAAGGAGCGGGGAGAAAATCCTTTCACACGTAGAGCCTAAAAATTATACTGCAAAAATTAGAAGAGTTTCAAGGGGTACCTCTCACCATCCCATGCTATGAAGGATCGTAGACATCCAAAGCTCGCGGCTATCCGTGGTCCCAACCGTCAGCTGCCGGAGCCTGACGTGGACCACCTAGTGGTGATGGGGAGATCTTGTAAAGTCGTCCCCCACTACCAAATCATCCCACTCCTCTGCTAGCACCACCTCTCTGGGTACTACTCCGATCACGGCGCTGCCTCTGCCGTGGTGGTGCGCCTGCTGCCTGCCCGAGGCTCTCAGCAACTCGGGGCGGGCAGTCTCGTGCCAAGTGACCTCGCCCGTCACAAGCATAACACCGACTCCCTCTGGGTTGCACTGGTGCCCTCCGGAACCACTGTGGTGTATGACCACGCCCCTGAGTCCGGTTTTTAGGAATCCACCTGTGTCGAGGTCTTGCTTGCCGACGCCCGCTAGCTGCGACAGACGTCACGGCTCCAACGTGTCTGTTGCCACCACCAAATCCGAAACGTGACATGAAGCTCTTTGTCACAAGCGCCTGCTCTAGAACCCACAACATATGTGGAAACGCCGAAGGGTACTAGGACAGCATGAATCTCTCGGCGGAGACCCTGCCCAGACTTCCGCGCTCGGAGGTTGTCGTCACGGACCAAGTCCGGGTAAAAGTGTGCATGGTCTGCAAAACTAGCCGCGTACTCGGCCACCGTCATCCCTCCCTGCTGAAACTGCAGAAGCTCCTGAATCCGAACGGAGCGCAAGAAGGGGGGGCAAAACTCTTCACGGAGCAACAACTGAAATTCGCCCCACGAAAGATACGACTCGTCAAGAAGCCGAGTCACCAGACTCCACCAACGCCAAGCCGATCCACGAAAAAGGCTGGATGCTAAATCCACTCTCTGATCTATCGGCGTCTGCACAAGCCTGAAAAGGCAAACCACTGCCTCAAGCCAAACCTCTGCTGCCTGAGGGTCTGGATCACCACTGAACCTCAGCGGTCTCTGCCGCTGGAACTCACGGAGCATGCTCAACCTGCTCTCAAGCTCAGCCTGCTCTGCTGAAACTACCTGCTGCTCAACAGGTGGGGGTGCTGCTACGGGCCCACCCAGAGAAAAAGGGATCGCATGATGAGTCCTGGACTATGGCCTCGTAGCTCACAAGGTCTTCATCACGCACCAAAGCTGATATCTGGGCTGACTGTCTTCGCGGAGACATCCTGAATATTATCAAGGAGTGTCGCGGTCAGATGAGCATATATGTATATACTGATAATAACGACGATGGGGAGCTGACTCAAGAAGGACAGTCAGAATCAATCCTATGTGATGCACAAACAAATTCTTCCCTACAACGAGTGTCTCAACATGCCGAGTCGACAAGCGGGTTATCAGGGTCCTGGTCAATGGATACGTCGGCCGTCGCACCATCACTGGACTCCCTGGCCTGAGAGCCGCTCTCAAGACACGTTAACACTGTTGCCCTAAATCCCAACCAGTTCCTTTTATTTTAGGGACGTCCGAACAACGTACCAAGGAACGAACCACCTCTGATACCACTTTGTCACAACCCGACCTTACCCAGGCTTGAGCTGAAACTACCCCAAGCCCGCCTCCATAGGCCAGGGGCTGGCGACCTGTGCCGAAGGCACAATAAATTGGGGAGGCCTTTGCCTAATCACCTGTACACACACACGCAGCAAACTCAATGCAAAAGCGCAGAGTAAAAGAAGGAACAAGCAGAGTAAAAAGAAAAATTACTATATATATAAACCAAAGATGTGCATCGAACTCTAAACAGTAAAAAGTACAATCTGAAAAGAAAAGGGGAAAAACACACGCCCAACCAAAAAGTGCCACAACCCGACAACAGGTAAACAAAAAGAAACAGCTGACAGGTCTCCCACCTAGAACCCAACCACAACCACCGCATGCGGTCCAAGCTCCCAAGCTCCTATGCTCCTATGCTCCACTGAAGCCACGCTCCA
Source organism: Viscum album (assembly GCA_963277665.1). Lineage (NCBI taxonomy): Eukaryota > Viridiplantae > Streptophyta > Magnoliopsida > Santalales > Viscaceae > Viscum > Viscum album. The sequence goes on along the minus strand of OY728164.1, from coordinate 475,866,333 downwards.
CCTGTCCATCTTCTGCAAGGGCACAACAAGTGCGGGCAAAGCCCAAGCAGGGGTGAGTATAAAAATACTCAGAAGGATACCCCGAAGGCTCAAGGGAGAAACAAAAGGAGGTACAGAAGGGTGAGCAGTAGAGCGAACAGGGGAAAGCAAAGAGAGTACAACAGAGAGTGCAGTAAAGAGTCCAGCTCAACCCAACAAGATAAAGGAGGTAGACTCATCCAAACACAAGGAGCTGGAAACAGTGAGAAGATGAACTTCCCGTCGAGTCTTCGCTACCTATAGCAGGAGAGTAGACTCTTCTAACCACGAGAAGCTAGAAACGGAAAGCACGTGGCATACCCCGCACGTCTTCACCTCTCCTGGAAGGAGAGTAACCAAACCCAAGCAGTGGGTACCAGAACATGGTATATACATATCCCTTTCCTCAATAAAGAAGCCCGAACATCGTCGTAAGTGGATCTCCCTCCCGTAGCTCAGCCCAAGAAAAGAGTAACCAATAGTCCCAGAATCAAACACCATCGATGCCCAACATCCCTCAAGTTTGCCCTGAACCGCAAGCCAAGGGGCTCAATCACCGCACCTTGACACTATCCACTTTGGGCGGCACTGACTCACCCACACGGTTTTAGATCGCGTCACAAGAACGCGTCTCGGTGGGGTAAAGTGCCCCTCGAACTTGAGAGTTCTAGGGAAAGTCAAACCACACCTCGTCACTGCCTTGCAGTCGAGATGTCTCCTCAAAGTCAAGCCGTCACAACACTGACCCGTATAACCAAGGGTCCCGCTCCGGTAATCATGGAGGAAAGCCTCAGACTAGCCTAGAAGAAAGGACTGAGCCTGGAAGGCCAACAGGTGTCCCACTGCCCAGCCCTGCTAGAGGGTAATTCGTAACCAGATATCGGGTGACCCACTGCCCAGCCCTGCTGGAGGGTAAAAAATAATATATCGTCAGACGACCCACTGCCTAGCCCCACTGGAGGGTAGACCTGGAATAAGTCGACAGGCGACCCACTGCCCAACCTTGCTGGAGGGTAGACCTGTAACTAGACGATGGGAGACCCACTGCCCAGTCTTTCTGGAGGGTAAACCATAAGTGCGTTGAGTGACCCACTGCCCAGTCTCTGCTGGAGGGTAGACCCTAAGAGCGTCCGGTGACCCACTGCCCAGTCTCCGCTGGAGGGTAAACCATAAGTGCATCGGGCGACCCACTGCCCAGTCTCTGCTGGAGGGTAGACCCTAAGAGCGTCGGGTGACCCACTGCCCAGTCTCCGCTGGAGGGTAAACCCTAGAAGTTAGCGAGAAACCCACTGCCCAGCCCTGCTGCAGGGTAAACCCGAAGTAGTCGATGAGTAACCCACTACCCAACCTCGCTAGAGGGTAAAACTCAGAACTACTCTGGCTATCTCTACTGGAGGGTATAACACTGGCCAATCGAACACGGAGTGGGTATCACGCAACCACCCCACTCTAGAACAACTCTCTCAAAAGAGGTTCAGTGCCTGTTCCATCACTGGGTGACACTAGCCCCACTACCGGCCAATCCATCGAGAATGAAACCAGGGGGAGACCACTCAACCCTGATAGTCAAACAAACGAGTACAGAGCCAGGGGAAAAACTCCACCTTGTTAGTCAAACAAACACACAGAGGGACCCTCTACATCGCGAGAGGTCAAAGTATGCAAAGCAGACCATGACACGCACGTGGGGCCCACACGACGTGTGTCCCCATATCATCCCCAACCAAGCGTACAAACATTCTTAGGTACAAACAACCACATGTACCTCCAAGCGCTCCCGTATACTCCCAGAGTATACCTCGTTCCAGCCCATAGGCTATCGTGCACATGACACCCAACGTCAACACGAAGGTGTGACGTAACAACTCCAACCTGCCACCTCATCAGTTGAGGCATAACCAACCACATCTCATGAACCATTTATATCACTCTCCCAAGAGTGCACGATCACATGCCGAGGGTCCGCTACAAACAAAGTAGAGCGAACCACCACTAGAGCACCTTCCATGCTTCCACATTTAACAAGATCGTGCAAGAGGTTCCGTACAGCCAAACTGATCACACCGTTGTAATTATTGCGAAAAAACACGTGAGTTAGACTACTCACTCGCCCGAAACGGTCAACAGGTGAAAAAGGTACTATTCACCATAGCCAGGTCAGGTGGGTCCCACACCACGTCCTCGAAAAAGGTCGGGCGGACTGCGCCATCGCAAATCTCTCGGAAAAGTACGTCAAATTGACTGCTTACTTGTGTGGAACAGGTACTCGGAGAAAAAGATGCGTTCCGGCACACTGCACACGAGCGGCGCCACGTGGGACCTGCATCCTGGTCCTGAAACTCAACGAACGGATCACACCGTTGCAATCCTCTCAAAAAAGTACATAAGATGGACTATTCACTTGTCCAAAACGGTCACCCGGTGATTAAGATAGAAAAATCACCGTCGACGCCGAAACAGCCCTCGTGGGCCCCGCACCATCGTGCCGAATTTGAGCGGGCGGATTGCACCATTGCAATTCTCTCTGAAAAACATCCAGAAACAACTGCTCGCACGCCCCGAACGGACGTCCGATGGAAAAGTCGTGAAACGCTGCACGCAGCTCAAGAGATGGACCGTGGGGCCCGTGCCTCAACTCCGGCTTCAACGCCCGAAACTGCCCTGGAAACCTCTGCCTCAGTGCCAGGGCCCCAACACCGCTAACGGCGCTCAAAACGGACGTCGGACGCGTCCGCGCAGTCCAAAACAAGAATCTCGGGAAAAATGCTCGTCCACTTTAGAACGCGTCGCGCCTCCGAGGCCCCTCGTTTCGGGAATTAAAAATTCCCAAAACCATCTCACGAACATCGCCTCGACGCCAGGAAGGCTCTGCCGTAGACGACATTCAAAACGGACACCCGTAGCGGAAAATACGGGTGTCCGAACACCAAGGGGGCAAGGCCCCTGGGGCTGGACCGGCCGGTCCGCCCGGCCCGGGCCAGCCCGCGACTTGGCCGCGCGGGCCAGCGGTGTACCCGGTCCACCGCCCGGCCGACCGGCTGCGGCGGGTCGCCGCGCGAGGACCCGCACGACGCGGGTCGTGCTTCCTCCGCGGGGTCGCGTGCCACGACCCCGGTTCCCCGTCGCGCTCCGGTGAGAGCTGCCCCGCGCCGGCGCCCAGCAACCGGCCAGCGCCGCACGCCCTGCCTCACCTGGACGCTCCGCTAGAGCCCCGGACTCGCCTGGAAGCTCCACCAGACACCCGCGGATTCCCCCGACGCCAAGCGCCCCGCTGCCGCGCCGTCCGCCCTAGCCGCGCCGCCGCTCGAACCCACCGGAAACCGAAAACCCGCCAACTTCGGCGGGCGATTGCGAACACCTCCGAACTCCGATTTTGATTCCTTAAATGGTAATAGAAAGCTCATAAATTATAATACGCATCCATGGGTTTTGTTTGAAAAAATCCAACATCAGTTCGACGTATGTTTATGGGTTCAAAGGATGTGCGGGAATTAAAAACAAAATACGCACGATCCTACCTCTTGGGCTTCGCCCGAAGCTTCACCGCATGATCCGCCGCCTTGCTGGAGCTGCCTCGCCGGAGCCGCCTCGCTAGAGGTGGAGGAGGAGATGGAGAGGATGGGCTTCCAGGGGGTTCAAGGGATAAGGGGAGGGGTGTTTAAATAAAATTAATTAACAATGTAATTAATTTAAAACCCCCAAAAAGACCCGCATCCGAAACTCCTGACGGGGTCGAGGTTAAGCCTCCCCTAGGGTAAACACCACCACTCGAGCACAACGGTGGTCTCAGAAATTTAATCCTAGGCCCTGTTCAAAAGTTATTAAACTTAGCGCCCGAGGCCGCCAAATTACGAAAACACCCCTGGGGCCATTTTTCACAGACGGCCCGCGCCCGCAAAACTTACACCCCTCCTAGGGTAAACGGCACACTCCGAACTCAACAGTTCCATTAGTTTTCGAATCCGAGCCACCGTTTAAGAGATACCTGCGTTTCAACATTAAACGAATTAATTAATTAATTAATTTGTCTGTTTAATCTTCCAAAACTGAGCGAGGGGTCTAAACATCCCGTGCCGACAAGTTTTATGTCGTTCCAAGGGTAAACACCCCATTCCGCACCCATCCGTACACTCAGATATCTGATCTGAAACTCTGTTTAGGATTTAACCCATTTATTTGGCATTTCCAGTGTGAACGCACTGAAAATTTAATTCTGGCCACTCTGGGGCTCGAAATCGCACGCAGTCTGAAGGCGCTGCTCCGGAATATCATCAAGAATATTCCAAAGTCTTTCACAACAAAAACTGAGTTCTTACATTTATAAAGTTAAATCAAGATATTCTAGAAAGTGAAGGAATTGTTTGAATCAAATAACTAAATTCAATGAGAAAAGTAATTTTTTTATTTACATTATATGATTCTTGGTCATATAGTTCTCTTTTGTGAAGATGTTATTTGGAGAATTTCAGGTTTTGAATGGAAGATATGATCAAAATACATTATACCACAAAAAATAATGTACTATTTATAATCACATTATTTTTTATTTTTCTAATTATGGTATAAGTGGGTTGAGAAAAAAAATAAAAATATAGTAGAAAGGTTATAAACAGTCAAAGAAATATAAATTACACCTTTATAACTGATTTTTTTTGTTCTCAAAAGGAAGGCCACATGATGAATAAGATTAGAGATGAATTTATGGGCTATAATACATGGATAAGAAATGAAGTAGTGATCATTATTGTAGAAAATGTTATGAATCTTGATAAAAATGAAACCTTTCAAGGTAATGTAGTTTAAGAAGAAGACAATGTATGATAAGGGAGACTATTCTTATGGTGATCAGAAGAAATCAAGCTAGTATAGAATTTAAATCTATTAAATTCAATAATTAATTCATGTTCTTAAGGAATTATGAGAAAACATGTCAATGAGATTTGTGTTAGACATCAAAGGTATTTTTTATATAGAAAACCTCATGGAAGGAAATGAATAAATTATGGTAATCTAAGAAGAAAGAGGAATATTTACTCATGGATATAAAAAAATATGTAAAGATAAATACACCAATTTAGAATGTGATAAATTAATGAAATAAATAAACTTTTAGCAATAGTAGAGGATGTCCTATTAATAAAAGGAAGGAATCTTGAACATTTAGAAAAACAAAAAATATTTACATATAAGGAATGTAAATGGTATCAAAGGAGAAGAAGAGTAAGAAAATAGAGACTGATTAGGAACAATGAATTAGTGGTACTATTGAATGAAATTACTCTAATAATTAAATTAATAAGGATGTAAGCAATAATTGTGGTATAATAAAGGACGAAAAATGAATAAGTGGTATTTTTTACACTTTTTAAAAGTGAAAAAATCTAAAAAAAATAAAAATATTTAGAATAAAATAATCAAAAATTAAGAATTTAGTAGTAGTCTTATCTAGTGAAAATCATGGAAGAAAATATTAATTGAAGTGTTCGTTTAGAATGTCCGAACACATTCCTCAACTTTTGGAGATTTGATATACCCTTGTACCGATGCTCTTAATTTCTATATTTAATGATTGGAGTGATACAAGATTAAGGAGGAAACATGATCCATGTGGTATATACATTCAAATAAGATGAATTCATAGTAAGAGGACATATGATTTTAGAATGGTAGATTACATTGAGGATAAATAATACTTCAAAAATTACCTTTATAAGTATCCACTATGGATGTAAATGCGAAAATATATTCCAAAAAGTTATATAATCAGTAAAAAAATATTCTCCAAACCATATCAAAGTTTCTAAAATGGTATCATATCAATTTCAGAATTCAAAACATTGAATCAGGTCTTTATCTAGTGGCATCTTATAACGACCGATACATTACATACATTGTTATTACTTCAAAATTTAAGCACACTTATTACAACAAATAAAAAAACCATGAAAGGACCGTATAGTTATAGTGTCTTTAGAAACCAGGAAACATAAACAACTGGTTCATAAATCATTTACACTGTCTCCCTTTTATTTTATCATATCTAGAGTCCCTTTTGGAATATCTTACTTAATACCCTTCTTCCTGACCTGGGGAAAAGAAAACATACAAAAGGGTGAGCTCAAATGCTCATTAAGGGTAAACAAAGGAAATATCAATCATATTATATTCATAAGAACATAACATTTTAAAAATCTTAACCTGCAAAAGAGGTCATAATATCATAACATGGGATAAATCATGGTAGTGAAATGTAATTCCAATAATCATAACATAAAACATGAAACTTTGTGGCATACACACAGAATAATAGAAAATAATTTCTTATTAGTCAAGACTCATTTCCAAGACTATAATAGCCGACAAAGTCCATTTCTGATCCGAGTTCACTCCTCATTCCATTTTTGTATCACTGAACCAGATTAACTTGCCGTTCCAACCATGTATATCTTAGGAGATATAAATCTTTACCCAATGCATTGGAGGAATATATAGGTCTCACCCATCTTATAATGAAACCATTCTTATGTGTGCCACAAAACCATAAATCATATATCATATCATAATCCATGTAATAAAAATGGGATTCTAAAACATCATGCCATCATAACATAATCCATATAAGATAAAAGGAAATCATAAAAATAATTCCATCATAACATAATCAAATCAATTTAAAAATACGGATAGAAACAGAACCCTATATTATCTTATATGGAAAATAATTTTGATAAAATTTTTAACTCCATTATTGAGGAAAATATCCTTTCTACTTCAAATTTTTTTTTCCTTTCTTAACATGTCAAAAAATTTTAAACTAAATCAAGTTGAATAAAAATAAACTTGAAAACTTGTAAAGGAAGCTTCATGGAAATAATTTTTTATGAAATCATAAAAATCCATTCATTCCGTATAAGTTAAAAAAAATATTTTTCTCATACTTTGGCTGGAAAAATCAAAAAGTACCTCACACTAAAACCGACAAAAGATTCATTTCATATCTTTTACTAAAAACTCACCAATGAGTAAAATTGGATTTAAACAATTATATTAGGATAGAAATAATATTACATATTTAGGAAACATGGATGTAGATGATAAATATTCCCCAGTAAATACTGAAGTATAAACAATCTCGGATAAAAATTGAGATTTTGATATTTTCCCTTACCTTAGGTCCGATATGATTCGTACGTATCCGAACCTCCTGTATAATGACTTAAATAATTTCATTGACTTATTACAAAATAATATTCATTGTTATGATATCATATATGGTCATATTCTTATCTTCTTATTAGTAATACTTCATTGCTACTTGTTATTCAGGTGTTCATCGCTTTATGTTCTTATGCGTGTTTTGTCGAATAAATTCTTATTATCATTTTTAGGTTATAGATAAATCATTTACATAATGGTATTAGTATAATATATATCATATTTATTCATTCAATTCATTTATATAATCATTATTTAATGAAGATCATGTAGAACGAGTCGCATCACATCGTGGAGACGATAGGCCATACGTACGCACGAGCGATGATATCATTTCCATGTTTGTGGAATTTTATTGAAGTGAATGATAGAATATCTCAGAATTAGTATCATGTCATAATAACCATATATATTTATTCTTTACACCATTATACCTATCCATGTAATGTGGTGTTGGAAAAACAGATTACACCACAGTGTGGAGATAGTATTCCATACGTACACACGCGCGGTGATTTTGTTTTTCGTAGGATGGATAGAAGGTGAAATAGGGTTGTTTAATATTTATAATAACCTATAAGTATATTATTGATACTGATGTTATTACATTATTATGAAACAAAAAAATAATAATAAGTAGAAGAAGAAATGAATTTGAAAGAATTGGTAAAGGATATTACCTCTTCTTTGACGCGCCACTTCTAAACCTCCTCTTAGGGCACTAAAGTTGGACTTTGAAGAAGACCAGAACATCTATTATGTTTCTAGGGATGTTGATAAGGGTAATGGGCAGGGGTTGGCCGAGCTTGAAGGCTCGAAATTGTGTAAATAGGAGAGGGAGGAGGTGCCCTTTTATAAGGGAGGAGAGGGGCACCTTAGAAAAAATTTAAAATATTATTTTATAATAAAGTCATATTAGGTTTATAATAGATAAAAATTGATTTATTTAGATTATAAAGTGGGGATGGGTAGAAATAGTCTCAACCAATAGGTTATAGACAAGTTTAGGTTACTATTTTAACCTTATCATTTAGATTTGACTCTAAGTTAAATAATTTAACTTTTACCATGTCTTCTTGTTTTCTTATACTATATGGTTAATAAACTTACTATAACAATCCAAAAGAACCCCAAGTGGTTAATTATTAATATATATAACCTTATATATGTCATTTGGCCGAAAATTATATTTTTAGGAATAAAATAACAATTAATAATATAATATTTGTTTTAAAACTATTTTATGTCAATTTTGACACTATCTGGTAATTAATTTTTGTGAAAATCATAACAACATGATTAGTTAAAAAAAGTTAATTATATCAATACTAATATGTCATATTAACATATAAAATTATTTTAATTCATAAAAAGTCTCAAATTAAAGTTATTTGGGTATTTATAATTTTAATTATGTTAATATTTCATTAATAAGGTAATTACTGCATCATCATTGTGTCATATATAAATTAACTTATTTAATTTATAAAAAATATAAATAAAATACCATTATGTAGGAAATGTTTTTATATTTATAATGAATATTTATAGTCGAATTTATCTTATGTATAACCCTATATTTAAAATGTTTTAGTTATTAAACTTTGATTTTTACTCTTTTAACTCTTCTTTAAATAAAATAATAATAAGTGTCCTAATCTAATACAAGTGTACCTAAAGGGTAATATTTTATTACTAAGGTTGTTTTTGGTCAAATTAAACTTATAAAATAGAATTAGGACATGTGTTAGGGTAATAATAATATCATTTTTACTCTTAATTACCCTATTTACTTTTAACCGTGGTAAATAGAAGTAAAAATTTACTATTTACCAAAAATTATTTTTATCTTATTAAAACAAATTTAACTCCTTGATATTAACCATGACTCTCATATTTTCAAAATTTAACTCACAGAAGTGGTAAAATTATGTTTTATGTACAATTGCAAATGCTCCTAGGAGGTGGGTAAAAGACGATAAAAAGTTCAATAAAATTTTTATGTATCTATATTATTATAAAATGACTCCAATGAATTACATTAAACTTATATTGTTATTATGTATATATATTGACCTAAAATAAATTTAAATAAAATAAATGATTATTAAAATAAAAAATCGTTTTTAAAATAGTAACCCAGTTTTTTCACTATTCATCAAAAATTGAAAGTTTTCAAAAAATACCAAAAATTCACCCTAGGATAATTTCGATATTAGGAATCCAAAAATGAAGTCCATTTTGAAAGATAAAATTTATAAAATTTCAAAAAGTGGTTATTACTATTCATAACGGCTAGTTTATATAATATTTTAATAACATATCGTTGTTTAGAGAAACTCGGTATTGCGTACAACGCAAGCTATCGAGGAAGTTTTATCTTGCGTATAATGCAAGACAAGATAATTTTGTGTGTAGTGAAAGATTCCTTTAGTGATTCAAATAACATAATACATAAAAACAAAATATTTCTCATAAAATCTTGAGTGTTACATTCTACCCCCCTTAAAATGAATTTCGCCCTCGAAATTCATCACTTTGTAACAAACAGATGAGGATAACTCTCCCTCATAATATCCTCAAGTTCCCATGTAGATTCTTCTAATTGGTGGTTCCTCCATAAAAATTTCACCAAGCGAGTGGTCTTGTTTCGTAGGACTTTTTCGCTACGATCCATAATCTCTATCGACTGTTCTTCATAAGAAAGATCTTGCTGCAGCGGTACAACTTCTGAGCTGAGTACATGTGAAGGATTGGGTATGTACTTTCTCAGGAGAGATACTTGGAAAACATCATGAACTTGAGGGAGATTTTGTGGAAGCTCCAATCGGTAAGCTACCTTCCCAACACGATCCAGTATTTCAAAAAGACCAATATACATAGGGCTAAGCTTGCCCTTCTTTCCAAATATAATTACTCTCTTCCAGGGAGATATTCGTAAGAAAACTTTATCAGCCACTTAAAACTCTAGGTCTTTCTTCGGTTATCGGCATAACTTTTTTGTCGACTCTGTGCTTCTCTTATGTGTTGTTGAATATATCTGACCTTTTCTGCCATCTCATCAACAAGATCAGGTCCTAATATCTTTCTTTCTCCAACTTCATTCTAGCAAGTTGGAGTTCTGCATTTCTTTACATAGAGAGCTTCATAAGAAGCCTTCTAAATACTAGAGTGAAATCTATTATTATAAGAAAATTCCACCAAAGGTAGGTGTTGATCCCAACCACATTTTAAATCCATAGAGAAATCTCTCAACATGTCTTCTAGAGTTTGAATTTTCCTCTCAGACTGACCATCTGTCTGAGGATGATAAGCAATGCTGAAACTCAAATCTGTATCTAGAGTATGCTGAAGACTTTGACAAAACTTCGTGGTAAACCTCGGATCCCGATCAGATATAATGGAATGTGGTGCTCCATGCAATCTTACCACTTCCTTTACATATATCCTGGAAAGCTGATCAAGAGAAAAATGTTCTCTAATAGAAATGAAGTGTGCTGACTTCGTAAGATGATAAACTATAACCCAAATATCATTATTGCCTTTGAATGTTTTAGGAAGTCCAGTGACAAAGTCCATAGTGATGTTTTCCAATTTCCATTTTGGTATGGGTAATGGTTGTAACATCCCCTTAGACTTCTGTCTCTCAGCTTTAACCTGTTGAAAAACCAAGCATCGAGAGACATATTCAGCAACATCTCTTTTCATGCCATCTCACCAGAAGTACCCTTTCATGTCCCTATACATCTTCGTGCTTTCAGGGTGAACAGAGAATGAAGAACTATGAGCTTCATCCAATATTTCCTTCTTAAATTCTGGGGTGGGAGGAACACAAACCATATTCCTGAACCTTATTATTTCATCACAATCAATGTGGAATTCAAGAAAATTTCTCACCTTCTTTTGTAACTCTACATCTTCTTTCTGTGACTCTTTAATCTCCACATGTATAGATGGTTGAACATTCATTTGAGAAAGATAATATTTTTCCCCTTCCATTATAATTCCAAGATCCATCCTTTGTAAATCCATAAATATTGGATCTTTTGTGATCCTCATCATGGATAAGCTAGCATGGTCTTGTCGACTTAATGCATCTTCCACATTTTTTGCTTTCCTAGGGTGGTAATGAATTGAGCAGTCATAATCCTTAATCAGCTCCAACTATCTTCTTTTGGCGCATATTCATCTCCTTTTGTGTGAAAATATACTTCAAAATTTTATGATCAATATAAATATCACACCTTTCACCATAAAGATAATTCCTATAAATCTTTAATGCAAAGATTACCTCAACTAACTCAAAATAATGAGTTGGGTAATTTTTCTCATGTATTTTCAATTGTCGGGAGGCCTAAGATATCACCATATTGTTTTGCATGAGAAAACACCCCAATCCCTTCTTGGATGAATCACTATAGATCACAAACCTTTCTCCACTACAAGGCAGTGTGAGCACATGTGCACTGGATAATCTTATTTTTAACTCCTTGGAATTATCTTCACACTCCTCTGTCCAATCGAACTTAACTCCTTTTCGAGTAAAAATGGTGAGTGGATTAGATAATCATGAAAAATCTTTCACAAAACATAGATAATATCTATCCAAATTAAGAAAACTTCGGATCTCAGTTACTGTTGTTGGTCTCGACCATCTTTCAATAACCTCTGTTTTTTATGGATCCATGGATATCCCCTCTTTTGAGATTATGTGACCCAGAAATGAAACCTTTTGAATCCAAAACTCACACTTGGTAAATTTGGAATAAGCATATCCTTTCTTAGGGTATTTTATACAATTCTCAAGTGATATTCATGTTCTTACTTTATCTTTTAATAGACAAGAATATCGTCTATAAAGACTACCACAAAATGATCAAGATAGTCTCTAAAGACTGTATTCATTAGATCCGTGAAGATAGCCAGGGCATTAGTAAGGCCAAATGGCATCACTATAAATTAATAGTGTCCATACCTTATATGGAAAGTCGTCTTTGGTATATCCTCCCTTTTGACCCTTAATTGATGATACCCAGAATGAAGATCAATCTTGTAAAAGTATTGAGCTCCACGTAGTTGGTCAAATAAGTCATCAATGCGTGGGAGAGGATATTTTTTCTTGATAGTGATCTTGTTAAGTTCTCAATAATCAATGCAGAGTCTCATTGATCCATATTTATTCTTAACGAACATAACATGTGCTCCCCAAGGTGATGCACTAGGGCATATGAATCCCTTATCAAGATTCTATTGGAGTTGATACTTCAATTCCTGCAACTCAATTGGGGCCATTCTATTAGGTGTATTTGAAATGGGAATAGCACCCGGTATGAGTTCTATTGAAAAATCAACATCATGATTTGGTGGAAGACCTGAAAATTCCTCTGGAAAGACATCATAAAACTCCCATACAATGGGTGTATTCTTAATCATGAGTTTCTCTCGAACCATTTGAGATAAATAACCTTTATTTATTGGAATCATGAACCATAATATTGAAGAAATTTCAACTGGAAGGTTATATTTATCCTCGCATCGATAGATGATCGTTGATTGATTAGGAATATGAAATGTGACTTCCCTTATTTGGAAATTGATATGAGATCCATATAAATAAAGCCAATCCATTACAAGGATCACATCAAATTCCACTATAGGAAGGATCACAAGATTTGCAGGAATCACTTTACCACAAACTTTAATCGGAGAAGAATTGTAAACTTTTGACGCGACTGTTGTGCCATTAGGGGTGGTCACAGCTAACTCAACATCTAATTGTTGAGGTAATATGATGATAACCTCATAAAATTCTTCAGAAATAAAAGAGTGTGTGGATCTAGAATCAAATAAAACATTTGATACTTTAGAGTGGATGGAAAGTGTACCTTTCACCACTTCGTTATCATACTCCACATCGTTGATAGAAATTGCATGTTACATTCATTTCTCTTTGGCCTTAAGTATTTGTTGATGTCTATCATCATCAAAAACCCTTGGATTAGGGCATTGATTATCATAATGCCCCATTTCCTTGCACTTTTAACATTGAAGTGTAGGAGGTGCATTCTGTGTAGCCTTTTATTTGTTTCATCACTAGACATCTTTTTTCTATCATTGAGATATTCAAAAGCCCGATGAACTTCTTTTCCACATTTGAAACATTTACTTTTCCCTTTAAGACAATTCCCTCCATGTTTCTTTACACACTTTGAGCATAAGGGAAAACTCATCTTCTTTTCAGTGTGGTCTTTATATTTCCCTTTGAATTCCATTTTCCTCTTTTTATCAAACCCATATGACTGATGGGTTACTCCAATCTCCATCTCAACCTTGAGAGCACATTGAACAATTTCATCATAGATATTGAAGTCCCTTATGGCTAATTCCCTTAAAAGATTTGGTTTTAAGCCACTAATAAATTGATCAATATTACTCTCAGGTTGGATAATAATTCCGGAAGTGTACCTTGAAAGTCTTGTAAAATTTTCTTCGTAGGTACCAACAGATTCATCATCCTTTTGCTTTAGTTCAAGAAACTCCTTCTCCATCTTTGTTAGAAGAATACGAGGGAAATAATTATTGAAAAACAAGTTCTTGAACACATCCCATTCCATGGATTAAAATTCATCTTGGGGCCTTGTATTCTTGATAAGATTCCACCATTGATCAGCTTCACCTTCCAAATGATATACTGGTAAGATGACTTTATCATGTTCAGAACACTGTAGAACTGAAAATATCTTTTTAGTGGTGTTAATCCATTGTTCATACACTAATGTATCAGTAGACCCACTGAATGAGGGTAGACGTTTCCTCATAAAGGATTCAACTTAATGATTCTCCTTTTCTCATTTGGAAGTCCTACATGATTCATAGCTTGAGAAAGTTGTTTGACCATGGCTACAAGATTTTTCATTCTAGCTCCCATAATATTTGGTTTCTCAGGGGGACAATAATTTCATTGCCCATCGCATTCCGTATTAACACGATTCCTTCAGGTTCAGCCATTGACTAAAACCAAGAAGAATAGTGTGAGAAACACTAATTATAATAGAAAAAAAACACAATCAGTAATAAAATTTCACACTTCAGGTCTTATCATAGGTTACTCATGACCATTTATAAAACACTAATATTGTGTTCTATGCTTAAACATATCCTTAGGGTTCTTACTAAGGCTTTCACATCCTAGTATCCAAAGATTGACTATACCTTTCCTCTGATACCAACTATAACGACCAATAAATTACATACATTGTTATTACTTAAAAATTTAAGCACACTTATTACAACATATAACAAAACCATGAAAGGACCATATAGGTATAGTTTCTTTATAAACTGGGAAACATAAACAACTTGTTCATAAATCATCTACACTGTCTCCCTTTTATTTTATCATATCTAGAGTCCCTTTTGGAATATCGTACTTAATACACTTCTTCCTGACCTAGGGAAAGGAAAAAATACAAAAGGGTGAGCTCAAATGCTCAGTAAGGGTAAAAAAAAGGAAATATCAATTATATCATATTCATAAGAACATAACATTTTGAAAATCTTAACCTGCAAAAGAGGTCATAATATCATAACACGGTATAAATCATGGTAGTGAAATTTAATCCCAATAATCATAACATAAAATATGAAACTTTTTGGCATACAAACATAATCATAGAAAATCATTTCTTATTAGTCAATACTCATTTCCAAGACTATCATAGCGGACAAAGTCCATTTCTGAGCCGAGTTCACTCCTTGTTCCAGTCCTGTATCACTGAACCGAATTAACTTGTCATTCTAGCCATGTCTATATCATGAGATATAAATCTTTACCCAATGAATTGGAGGGAGATATAGGTCCCACCCATTTCATAATGAAACCATTCCTATGTGTGCTACAAAACCATAAAGCATATATCATAGCATAATCCATGTAATAAAAATGGGATTCTTAAACATCATGCCATCATAACATAATCCATCTAAGATAAAAGGACATCATAAAAATAATTCCATCATAACATAATCAAATAAATATAAAAATAGGGATAGAAACAGAACCCTATATTATGTTAAATGGAAAATAATTTTGATAAAATTCATGAACTCTATTCTTGAGGAAAATATCCTTTCTACTTCAAAAACATTTTTCCTTTATTAACATGTCATACAATTTTAAACTAAAAGAAGTTGATTAAAAATAAACTTGAAAACTTGTAAAGGAAGCTTCATGGAAATAATGTTCTATGAAATCTTGAAAATCCATTCATGCCGTATAAGTTAAAAAAACATTTTTCTCGTACTTTGGCCGAAAAAGTGAAAAAGTGCCTCGTACTAAAAATGACAAAAGATTCATTTCATATATTTTACTATTAACTCACCAATGAGTAAAATTTGATTTAAAAAATTTTAGGAGGATAGAAATAATATTACATATTTAGGAAACATAGATGTGGATGATAAATATGCCCTAGTAAATACCGAAGTATAAACAATCTCAGATTAAAATTGAGATTTCAAGATTTTCCCTTACCTTAAGTCTGATATGGTTCGTACATATCCAAACATACTGTATAATGATTTAAATAATGTCATTAACTTATTACAGAATCATATTCATTGTTATGATATCATATATGGTCATATTCTTATATTCTTATTAGTGATATTTCATTGCTACTTGTTATTCGGGTGTTCATCACTTTATGTTCTTATGCGTGTTTTGTCGAATAAATTCTTATTATTATTTTAAGGTTATAGATACATAATTTACAGAATGTTATTAGTATGATATATATCATATTAATTCATTCAATTCATTTATATAATCATTATTCATTGAAGATTATGTAGAGCGAGTCGCATCACATCGTGGAGACGGTAGACCATACGTACGCACGAGCGATGATATCATTCCCATGTTTGTGGAATTGTATTGAAGTGAATTATAGAATATCTCAGAATTATTATAATGTAATAATAACAATATATATTTATTCTTTACACCATTATACCCATCCATTTAAGGTGGTTTTGGAAAAACAGATTACACCACAGCGTGGAGATGATATTCCGTACGTACGCACACGCGGTGATTTTGTTTTTCATAGGATGGATAGAAGGTGAAATCAGGTTGTTTCATATTTATAATAACATATCAGTATATTATTGATACTGATGTTATTACTTTATTATGAAACAACAAAAGATGAAGAAGTAGAAGAAGAAATGAATTTGAAATAATTGGTAAAGGATATTACCTCATCTTTGACACGCCTCTTCTAAACCTCCTATTAGGGCACTAAAGTTGGTCTTTAAAGAAGACTAGAACCTCTATTATGTTTCTATAGATGTTTATAAGGGTAATGGTCAGGGTTTGGCGGAGCTTGAAGGCTCCAAATTTTGTAAAGAGGAGAGGGAGGAGGTTCCCTTTTATAAGGGAGGAGAGGGGCACCTTAAGAAAAACTTAAAATATTATTTTATAATAAAGTCATATTTGGTTTATAATAGCTCAAAATTGATTTATTTAGAAGATAAAGTTGGTATGGGTCGAAATACTCTCAACTAATAGGTTTTAGGCAAGTTTAGGTTACTATTTTAACCTTATCATTTAGATTTAAGTCTAAGTTAAATAATTTAACTTTTACCATGTCTTCTTGTTTTCTTACACTATATGGTTAATAAACTTACTATAACAAGAAAAAAGAACCCCAAGTGGTTAATTATTAATATATATAATGTTATATAAGTTATTTTCAAGAACATTATATTTTTATGAATAAAATAACAATTAATAATATAATATTTGTTTTAAAAACTATTTTATGTCCATTTTGACACTATTTGGTAATTGATTTTTGTGAAAATAATAACAGAATTATTAGTTCTAAAGAAGTTAATTATATAAATAATAACATGTCATATTAACCTATAAAATTAGTTTAATTCATAAAAAGTCTAAAATTTCATTTATTTGGGTATTTATAATATCAATTATGTTAATATTTCATTAATAACGTAATTAATACATCATCATTGTGTCATAAATAAATTAAATTATTTAATGTCTAAAAATTATAAATAAAATACCATTATGTAGGAAATTTTTTTATCTTTATAATTAATTTTTATAGTCGAATTTATTATATGTATAACCCTATATTAAAAATGTTTTATTTATTAAACTTTGATTTTTACTCTTTTAACTCTTCTTTAAATAATATAATAACAAGTGTCCTAATCTAATCCAAGTGGACCTAAAGGGTAATATTTTATTCCTAAGGTTGTTTTTGGTCAAATTACACTTATCCAATAGAATTAGGACTTGTGTTAGGGTAATAATAATATCATTTTTACCCTTAATTACCCTATTTACTTTTAACCGTGGTAAATAAAAGTAAAAAGTTACTATTTAAAAAAAATTATTTTTCTCTTATTGAAACACATTTTACTCCTTGATATTAACCGTGTCTCTATGATTTTTGAAATTATAATCACAGAAGTGGTAAAATTAAGTTTTATGTACAATTGCAAATGCTCCTAGGAGGTGTGTAAAAGACGTTAAAAAGTTGAATAAAATTTTTATGTATCTATATTATTATAAAATGACTCCAATGAATTACATTGAACTTATATAGGTATTATGTATCTATTTTGATCTAAAATAAATTGAAATAAAATATATGATTATTTAAATAAAAAGTCGGTTTTAAAATAGTAACCTAGTGTTTTCACTATTCATCAAAAAATAAAAGTTTTCAGAAAATACCAAAAATTCACCCTAGGATAATTTCGATATTCTAAATCCAAAAATGAAGTCCATTTTGAAAGATAAAATTTATAAAATTTCAAAAAGTGGGAATTAATATTCATAACGGCTAGTTTATATAATATTTTAATAACATATCTTTGTTTAGAAAAACTCAGTATTGCGTACAGCGCAAGCTATCGAGGAAGGTTTCTCTTGCATATAATGCAAGACAAGAAAGTGTTGTGTGTAGTGAAATATTTATTTGGTGATGCATATCACATAATACAAAAAAACAAAATATTTCTCATAAAATCTCGGGTGTTACATAGCTGACATGAAAGAGGAAGATAAACATATTTTTGGTGTAACAAAAACATCCAAGGAGGAAAACATGTTCTATTTATTTATGAATTAACAATGTGGAAACAACTAGTTTCTTTCCAATAAACTAAAATATACGGTGTCAGAAAGTTTAATTATCAATAAATGGTTTCCCCATATCAAAGATTATAATTTTATTAGTGTAAAGATATGATGAAATAAAGGGGGAGTTGGTGAAAGATATTTTTGAGATGATTATCCTTATATGAGAATATATAAATCCCATTAAGAAATAGAGATCATGGATATAATGTGGTATCACTTATTTATCATAAAATTTTGTCTCAATTGATTCAACATGTGGTGTACCCCACACTCTTGTTCTCTAGTTATTATACAGTGATTGATTACTATAAATGTGATCAAGATCACATGATGTTTGTTACTGAATGAATTAATTTTCTCAAGATAAAATATTTATGTAAATTATTGAGTGAAATGAAAATCATTGAATTTACTAACTTAGAATCTTTTTTTAAATGATTTATAAATTCGTAGGCTATGTGGATTTTTTGATAACTCATTACCAAGGGGTAAATTTAATCTATTTAATTTAAAGGGAGGAATATATTCATAATTGAAAGTTAATGTAAGTTGAAGTTGTGATACAATAGAGGATTTTTAGGAAGTGAATCAAAGGTTCTGATGATATTCAATCAGTGGTTGAAGGAGCCTTATGATTTTGGAGGTAATATCTAAGTTGTAAAGTTAATATTTAGTGAGAGCATAATATATAAAAATATGGTGCTTCATGGAGGTATGAATAGCTAAAAAACAATCCTGAAAGTCTGTTGTAAGAATATTATTTACCAAGGAGGAGTATAGTCCATGAAGAGGAATTTCAGCATCTATATAATGTTTTTATAGAAAAAAAGGAGTAGCGATGAGAAAATATATCTATTAATTATAGTTATAAAGGGGGAGAGAGTGTAAATAAAAATATAGTAGTGATAAGACACATTGTATTTTATTAAAAAAGGATGAGACAGAGAGGAATACATGTGCATAGAGATAGACAAGAAATTTTTCATAGGGATATAAATCATAATAGATGCACATGTAAAAGTAATAATATTTGACCATAATATTTTTCAGATTATTTTCAATATAATCATAAGGGTAATAATATTTTAACTAGGGGGTTGTTCGTTGGATTTGTTTACAATGAATTTTGGATGTGCCAAAACAATATTTCAAACATCTATTCGATATATTGATTGAAATTCATGGAATTAAGATGATTAGTAAATAGAGTTGGTATGAATGTACAATTATTAGAAATAAGTACATTAGATATTCATTAATTCAATCACTAAATTTTGTTTTTGAGTATAACCATTCAAATTTATCTAATTTTTATAATTAAAAAAAATACATTTTATTTGATTATATTTTGATACTTATAAAATTCTCATCTTATTCCCTCTAACCAAAATTTTTAAAACTTTACTACTTATATAATAACATAAATTTTTTTTGTTTATTATTTATTTATAATTTATTCATGATCATTATGTGTCTTATGTATGTATTTCAAATAAAAATATATCTCTGTATGAGTTAGGTTATAAATAAATTATAAATTTTTGTATAAATGCATATCACTCATAATCATTGGAATACGAATCATATTAAAATATATTTCACTCATTAAAAAAGGAATATGACTCATATAAAAAGGTATATTACTCATACAAAAGTTTCAAAAAGACTCTTATGATAGAAACATTGACTGTTATATAGATAATTTTTTTTTTCACAAAGTATAAAATGAATCATATACACCTTAGTAAAGGTATATTTTTAAGCTTACAAAAATGACCCAAAATAATTTTATAAAATGTATCATACTCAAAATAGACTGAATCATACACACATTAATATGTTTTTTTTCGAAAAATTAAATTATTATATGGTTTTATTTTATATTTTTATATTTTGATTTAATGTATATTTTTCTACTTGTTTTCTTTTTTCATATTGTTTTGTAAGTAAATATTGATTTTTTATTATTTGAAAATAAATTTGAAACCATTTTATGTATAATTAAATTAAAAAACACATTGGACAAAGAATGTTAATGCTGTATTTTTTGAATTTTTGAGATTTAAATTTGAATTATTTGAAATATGAAGAGAATACATCAAATGATTATGAAAATTTTCCAAGAACATTACTATTGTATTGAATTATTTTTATTAATTTTTAAATGTGTTTATTTTTAATATTGATTTCTAGTTTAATATATTATCAAATGTGATTCTAGATTTATAGTAGATCATTATATTTGTGAATGAAATGTGTGTCTAAATGGGAGAAGATAAACTATAATGACTATGAATTTGATTATATTTTTAAAAGTTTGATAATCATGAAGGAACTATATAAATTGAGTTCATCCAAACTAGTGAATTGATGGAAAGTTTAGGATATTTTAACTATTATTAGTGACATTTTTTTAATCACATACTAGTTGATTTTGGTGTAGATAGCTACATCATACTAAACCTGTACTGAAAAAGTGATCACTGCTACCTCAACATTCAATATATTTCTATATATATGGTTTATATTGTGCTACAATTATTTATATTATTTCAATCTGAGTTCTTTTTTATTTTTACTATTTCCTTTAAAAAACCAGACCTTGGTTTTGGGTTATAATAACCTAATAAAAGGTATTTATAGCTGTGAATTTGTTTGGTAAAAGTCATGGGTTTTATTTTATCCTTGTTATAAACAAAAGAAAGGTTTTTCTTCCTCCACTTTGAATGGAAGGTTCGTGGTTATTCTTATAGGTGATAAAATGGCATGATAGGGGATACACCTCTTATTGTGAAAAGGAAGTGTAATTTGGGTGTGTGTCAAGGTGTAAAAAAGTCATGTTACAAGGGTTTTAACGCACCATAAAAATTTAGGTCACCTATATAGTGGGAGTCACACTATGATGTTGATAATGTAGAGAGTATACATAGGATCACTTTGATATGAACTAATATAAAAAAACTTAATTTCTTATTTTATTTACTACTAAAAACGAGTTTAACACTAATTAGTATTTATGATTTTTAATGAGGTTAATCCACCCCCTTTGAGGCAATGATTTTATAACTAAATTTTACCAATAAGTGATCCTTAGTGCAGTGTGACTTCACCTAAACATTGTATCCATATAAATAGATAGTTATAATGGATTTTGGTACACCAGTAAAAGAATGAGTGTACAATCCTTGTATATAGCCTCATGAAGGTGAATAAATTAAAATACATGATTCAATACATGCATAAAATTCTTCACATATGGATAATATCTTATGTGGATGAATTTGGTAAAGATAAAAGTAATTAAAGTTTGAATATTTTTCCTTCTAACATTAGAATAAGACCTAGAGGAAAGAGTAGTAGATAAATTTTTTTAAATATTCTTACACCTTGATTCATACCCTCTGAGGTTTTCCTAGGTTATAACATATATTTATTTCATAAACAAATATGTTAGGAATATTTTGTTACAAATTATATAAATAACTTCAATAAAATAATAATTTTTCTCACAATTATACTAAGTATTCATCATATAATCTTACATAGTGTGTAAGATTTTTTCCTTTCCAAGTAATTTATGAGCTCTTAATAATATGTTACCTACACCTTCACTTTGTAGTATTTTAGGATGATCTTGAAGAAAAAATTATAAAACATATAGAATATATTATGGATCATCGCAACAATAAAAAGTTTTATATAACACCCTATGGTCATGCCCATTTATGGATTCACTTATCTAGAAAATATATTCCATATGAATTAAAAAATCATATTTACTACATAAGACCCATTATTTTTATAATTATCAATGTGTTTTTAAAAAAAATATATTATATTTGAAAAATATCACATTCATTCCTTTCCTTATAATTTTTTTAACATAAAACTCTATAGAATATAATACTTATAAAGTGAGATCCTAGATATTGTAATATTCTTTAAATATAAGAAAAATGTTATATATTCAATTCCCTTGAATAGATACCCAAAAACTATAACTTTTAGAATTTCAATCTAGATTTATTGACTCAACTCTTTCCCTCTTGAACTATATTCAAGCACTTTACAAGGGAAGTAACGAACATTCATACTTAGAATCAAACTCTCAAATACATCCTTAGACAAGGTTTCAGTAAATATATTAGTAAGTTAAACCCTTTTAAGAATGGATTTTGGCCTTGTATCCCCATTGGAAACCTTCTCTTTGATAAAGTGAAATCTAATATAATTTTTCTTACATATAGTGTGTTGAAAAATACTTTTAAAGAGATAAATATAACTATGATTATTGTATAATATTCTTAGTTGCTTATCAATATTTAAACTCAAGTCATTAAATTATTCTTTTATAAAATCTATCTAGGCAAACACATTTATAGAATCAATATAATCTTTCTCTATGGTTATTAATATAAAAAAGTTTTACTTATTATAAATCTACCTCTCAAATATCCTCCCAAAATAAATATTCCACCTGAATTTGATTTCTTATCTTCATAATCACATACCTATTCAATATTAGTATATTCTGATAGTTTCTTATACTCACAAGTTCTATATATCATTAAAAATTTGAAGGTTATTTTGATATACATATGAAACGTCTTAAAAGAAAATATCAGGTCTTAATATAGTTAGATATTACAATATACAAATAAGACTTATAAATTTTTCATGATTAAAATTTCGACCTTCAACATAAATTCCCAGTTTTATATGAACCTCTATGAGTGTGTATAGTTTGTTGGAGTCTTCTATACCAATTTTCTTCAAAAATTAATGTACATTCTATTCTTGGAAAAGAAATATAAATTCTTATTTTATAGAATGAAATACCAAAAAGTATATATTCTGTTCTATCACAGACATCACAAAATAATTATTCAATTGTTTATAAAATTTCTCACATGCACTCTATTATTCATATGATAAATTGATGTCATCAACATAGATAATAATAATAAGGTAACTTTTTAGATTTCTTTCACATATGGATTGTTATACACTTTTCTAATATCAAACTT
Organism: Viscum album; assembly: GCA_963277665.1. NCBI lineage: Eukaryota > Viridiplantae > Streptophyta > Magnoliopsida > Santalales > Viscaceae > Viscum > Viscum album. The sequence goes on along the minus strand of OY728164.1, from coordinate 475,842,897 downwards.
AATTTCTATTATCAAACCATCTATCATATAATTATAATATATAGGGCCCTATTTTAGCTCATATAATTCCTTATTTAGTCTAAAAAATATATTTTCATATATATATAGAAAAAATCCTTAAATTTGTTCAATAAAAATTCCCTCTACTATTTATCCATTCAAAAGGGCCAACTTCACATCCACTTTGTGAATTTTATTCTTTCTATGCGCTCTAAAATCCAAAAACATTATTATATCTACATGCGTTAAAACATGATAAAATGTCTTGTAAAATTAAACAACTTTAACCTATTATTATCCTTTTCATACCTATCTAGACTTGTTTCTAGAGGCTTCCTATTTATCATTTATCTTATTTATGGATACCCAAATGGTCCCAATCACTTTCCACCCCCATGGTATAGGATAATTTTCCAATGTTTAATTCTATTCAATCGAATCCAACTCGTCATTCAAGTAATTCATCAATTATTTATGTTTGATTAAAAAAAATTAATTTGGGGTAATTTGAGAGATAAGAGTTGTATGTTTATCAAAACTCACATTTATTTTAGTCATAAAAAAATCAAATTGGTAACCAAATCTCAATCTTCTACTTATCTAAACTGGTACATCCCAATTTCCTATTATATTTTCTAATTATACATGTTTTTCAGCTTCTATGATTTATATTTCTCATCTTTAATAGAACATTTTTATCAATTTTTTTCATAATCATTATAAAAAATATATGGACGGTTTATAACTTATTCTTCACTAATCTTCTCAAAAATATAATTTTTATCTTCATATGAATCATTAAGATCAAATTTTTTTGATTATTATTATTATTGAGTTTATTATCAATGATTATCACAAAATAAAAATCCACTAAATTTTTACGTATTTTATTATAACCCTAACAACCTCTTTCATTAGATAGTCAACCCATGAAGGATACCTCCTCTACCTTCTCATTAAACTTTCCTAGATTTGAATTCATTATATTCATCAAAAATGGACTTAAAAACTATAAATTAGTTCATAGTGGCCTTATACCTATAGAACATATTAAATTAATCCATATCAAATTTTGGCCTTAGAAATAAAATATTTAGAATATGAAAAACTATTCTTATAAAATTTCCCTAGAAGAACATTGAGATTTCGAATTCTTCAAGCATGGTTCTCCCCATCTCAACCAGGCTTATATTCATTCTTTTGGTTACTCCATTTTTATTGAAGTGTATAAGGAGAACTATAATAATGTTGGATTAAATTATTTTAATGGTTAAATTCAAATAATTTGATCATTAAATATGTTCCATTATCTAATCTATGTTTCTTGATAGAAGACCCTAATTCATTCTCAAGTCCTCTCTTGAAAATTTTAAAATCTATACTATTCATGATTTGTGCCACATGACCATTACATTAGTTATCCTTATAAAACCATTATTTAATGTGATGAATTAAAGATAAAACTTAGTGTATTGATGCCTAATTGGGCCAAAAAATAAAAATTTATAAATTTATGTGACCAATTAGATTGAACTCCCACCCTTTTTAACATCCTTGTGCCATTTTTCCTTTTTGGAAAGTTTCATAGATGTATTCCCTTTAACATTTTAAATGAGGAAATTATCTTACCACATATCCCTTGGAAATATTACTTAAGATTCTTTGAATATGTTGTACAAATATTCTATGACTTATTTTTTTCTTATCTTTTAAGTTAATAGATCAAAAAATACCGGAGACTCTAATTTTTAAAAGGTTAAAACTAGTTCTTCCACCCCATGTGATAATTATTATATAATTTTTCATCACCATGAGAAAAGTGTTAATTTTTTAAATAAAATAATCACCTTCATAAAAATGATAACTCAAATTTAACAACATGTCTTTTAGTCCATCAATAATTAAGAAGTATTTATATTTTTTCTTTTAATCATCAATCTAAAATATACCAATTTTTTAATTTTCAAGGAGATTTTATTCCTAAATGTAATTGTATAAATAAATTATTTTTCAATATTATTCAAAACCACAGTATCAATAGTAAAATATGATGATTACATAAAATGAAGAATCTATGTATTCATCCTTTTATTAGTTATAAGAGCCACCTCAATAAGAAGTGACTTTTTAAGTTTGTTTATTTTTAGAGTTTTCTTTTCTCTAATAAACTGTTATGTTTTTCATGAAAAATTTATCATAAAATTCTCTACATATTTACCTTTCTAGGAATTCCATCCATATATTTCTTCTAAAAAAATAAAATATATCTTGAATAAATAATCATTGTGGTTTTCCATCTACAAGTTGCTTCATTTTATATTTTTTCATCTTATTTATTAGGCCCCCCCTCAATTCATGCCTTTCATAACTACATGAAAGAGACATTTTGTACTTAATAAAATATGATTTATTAAAAAATATTATACAACAAAAATTATATCATTTAATTATATTTATTCTAAGAAATTTTATAATATATCACTAAATTTATACTCACTATATTCATACAATCTTATCCATTTTTTTAATATTGGGAAAACATTCCTTCTTAAGATATCTCCACATTTCCTTGATATAGAAGTGATATTATCAGGGTTTTTCACAACCCAATATTTCACTAAGTTTCATTTAGAACATAAAATATTAGGAAAAAAATTAATATTCTTTTGAATTTCATGTGTAGATTTTACCATATATTTTATACAATAGTATCTAATAACTCATATTTTATTTGAACAACATTAACATAGACATGTATCATTTTGTTTTGGATTTAATTAGCTCAAAGGATAATTTATTGTTTCATGTTCAATTAATATACATCTTTATTAACCTTTTTTTCAACACCCTTCAACATTTTGTCTTGTTTAGTAAGTTTAATTTAGAGAAGTTTTTTTTGAACATAAACATTCTCCTTATTGTGAAAAACATATTTTTCATTATTTATCTTTGCAACCAACTTATTTAGTGATTTAATTTCCCTATTGTGTTTGATATTAATGATAATGAAAAATTTAAGAGTGGTCTTAAACATGTTCGTAGTTTATGTTTCTTATCCTTCTCCATCACTGCTTGTCCTTTGTTCATGTATTCCAACATGATCCATTAAATTAATAATCCTTTAATAATTGTCGTATTATGTTGATAACATGAGATATATTAGCTATACTCATCCTTTATTATAATTATTTTTTTCTTATTTCAATAGTCTCATTTTTCCCACAAATTTTTTATGATTCCATTGATTTTATCCAAAATTTATTCCTCCAATGGATTTACTCATGTTTATCTTTTTAATACTCTATACTTTTATTCCTTGTAAAATCATCTATATAATATCAAGATCCAGCAAAATTTAAGCACTTTAATGTAAGTTTTACATTATATTTTAAATTCACATTTTTTTTATAAATAAGATCCATAATACTCTTATACTCTTCACCTTGATATTTACCATCTTCTCATTCACTATAGGATTCAACTTCTATCCCCATGATCATGATATTATTTATATCTTTGAATTCCATTTATTTTTGAACATAAAATAATTTATCATCCAATATTTAATTAGTTTGTTATGTCACTAATAAAGAAATATTTCATTATTTTATTCTTAATTTGAAATCATTAGTTTAAATATGTTTTGAAAATTTATTACAATATTTTGGATAATGGTTGAATATTTTAGAGTGTCTCCAAATACCCAATGTGACTAGATATATCCTTTACTCTTGTAAGGTAGTTATAAACCATCTCATTATCATTCATTATGATATCTTTAAACTTTTTTTATCCAAATATATACTTTTTCTTCTATAATCTTAGAATTTCCATCATACAGTTTATCAAGATAATCCCATATCTTTTTGTATGTATTTATTACACTTAAATGTTTATACTCATTTTTAGAAAATGACATATAAATATAATTTTGAGCTTTTCCATTTACTTCAAGACTTATCTTATTACTAAATATCATGGGTGAATCTCTCCAATGTGGTGTCAAGCCCAATTTAATAAAATCAAAAAAATATAGTCCTCGTGAAAGAAAAGAGGGAACCATAAAATTATCTTATCCATTAAATTTTGAATATAAATTATTGAAACACCTCTATTGGTAATGGAATTCATGATACCCATTTATCACCTTTACTTGGGATTTAATAATAGAGAGAACCTATTTTGGATGGATACCATATCAAGTGTTCACATTAGTTGATGTATCCCCAAAGGGGGGGGGGTGGTGAATCAACAATACTAATCTTTACAATTTCTTAATTAGAAATTAATCACTGTAATTAGATAAATCCTAAAAAAACTCATTTTAATTTTCACCCATAATAATATAAAATAAATTTAATAAATGAGTACATTAATAATATTATAAGGGTTACCCAATTTTTTTTTGTGATTTATCCTTATTGAAGTTAGGTTGAGTTCTGAAATCCTAATTTTAACTATATATTTTTAGTGAATAAATGATAAGGGAAATGTTCTTACTTAACTCTAAAAAGGAAGTCTATACATTTATACGATAAGTGAAATATTCATCCACTAGTATTTTTAAAGTTATAATAGCTGGTAGAGATATTATTATACCAGATAACTCTAGTTATTTAGATATTTTTCATCTTCTCCTCTATAAACAAGATATTTAAGGCTTTATTGGATTTATTTTCATAAAAGTGTAATATATTATTATAATATTATGATATATTTCACTACACGTACAATATTAGTGGTGTTGTATGTAAATCAACCTTCCCCCTAAAAATTTCAAAATGAACTGTCTATTAATGAGATCATGAAGGTTCCAATATGTCATATTCCTTCTCAATATCTTTATTCCAAATGATAAGAAATAATTTTTTATTTTCTCAACATATATGAATGATTATTTTTGTAAGAACATATTAATTTATCACAATGATTCTTTCATTGATACAATGGTTCAACAGATGTAACCCCATTCTCCTTAATATACTTCTATTTTAAAATATTTGTTATTTCTCGAGAACATTTCTATGTTTTTAATTATTTTACAATTATGGTTTTTAAATATCATTTAAGTTAGTCTATAAGATATTTTTTAACTCTTCTAAAGAATGAGTTTGTAAAAATTATGTGGAATCCAAAAATATCATGTCCTATTATTATTATTAATGATCTATAAAAATTTAATCCTCTATGTGTACATGGAATAATACAGTAAATCTTTATTGTGTGCATTTTTTTATGGAGTGAGACTTTCCTATAACATTTTTCTCATCTCATAATATAGTATGGAATTATTTATTATTATCATGTGGCTTCTAGGTCATGTTATTCACCTATAAAACATAGATTTATCTCCATTATCAAAACCCATCTTGAATCACAATTATATTTTAGTAATTGTTATGCTTATTTCAGGAATACATAAATAATGAATCCTCAAGGATAAATTCAAGGAATTAATTCTGAAAAATCTCAAATCTTCCCACAATTATGCTATATATTCATTAAAATGTCTTAAATGTTACATAAGATAATTTACATTTCCATATATCTTGTGAAATCCAATAAATATGTTACATATTCCTTTACGTCGTGGTATTTCATGTTAATATTCTAAAAAATCTTTCACAATATATAAATATAAAATGAATCACCTTAATAATAAAATTTTTTATATATCACCATGTGCCTTACTTCTTTTACTAATTATTCATTTCTCTTTATAATATATTATGCATGAATTAAAATATATTATATATCATGTAAGATTATATCCTTTGATTATTTTACATGTATTCTTCAATAAACATCCCTGACATGTAAAACATCATATAAATTCCTTTCCATAAAATATATTTTAGCTTCAAACTTCAGATAATAACATATGTATATAATGTTATCCTATAATAACATTTTCTTCAAATCTAAATCAAATATTATGTATCCCTGGACTCTAACAAATTCTACTAATAATTAAAACTTCATGTGTAACGACCCAGGTATTTATAGAATAATAATTTTTCATATATATTAATATATATGAATAAGATATTAATTTTATATTAAATAGAACAATTTGTTCGATAGCGTACTCAATACATAATAACATGTTTCTTTTAAATATTATATTGCTCACAACTTTGAGTTATACCGAAAAATAATACAATAATAATATTATTTTAAATGGTAGTTAACGCATATCCATTGGGGGTATGGAAACCACCATCGGGACCAGGCACCGTGCAACTTTGTATGGGGCAATGCTAGCCGATCAGCAATGCAGGCGGGGAGCTAAAGGTAGTCAATGATGCAGAAGCTGGGGATGGGCAGTTCTAGTGGGCTGGGCCTACGGGTCATGTATTGGGCATGGTATGCCTCTGGGCCTTCAGTTCATGTATTACGGTTCATGTCGGGCCTTGTGCCTTGGGCCTATGGGTCATGTACGGGTTCCCCTTCAACCCTTAAAAGGGGGATTATCTATAATAAAATAAAAAAGAAGTCCTTCAGGACATTTGGACTAGGAATGAACATAACTAACTAAATTATTATTTCACATGTTTATTAAATGTCATTAAATTTATCTAATAAATTTGAGAGGCTTAAAATCAGAATAAATCTGATTTTAAGCATGAAATACTCTAATATTTTTTAAAAGGTTGATTTACCACCTTTTGATGGTGAACCATTTTAAATATAGTTTTTGAAACTTTTATATGTTCCATTTGAAAAAATAAACTTCTTATATATAAGTGGGACATAAAAATTTACTTTAGTTAAATTTTTTGTATTTTTCCAATAAAGTTCATTTTTTAATGAATAGTGAAAAATACTGTATTTTAAGTCAAAACTGTCTTTTCATCTAATTTATTTATATAATTATATTTTAATTTTAATTGATTTTAAAGTGTAATTAAATTATATTTTTATCATTTAATCCAATTTTTGTCAGTGGAAATAATTTCACTTTGAAATTGGACACAAGCACTTGTCAATATTTTGGTAGTTTTTACTTCTTAAAAGCACGTTTTTTGGTTTTCAAAATGGGAAGTAATTTTAAATTAATTTTTTTAACTTCTGTGTTTTTAATTTGAAAAAATGGACTCTATATTTGTAACACCCAAGATTTTTATGAGTAATATTTTGTTTTTATATCATCAAATGAATCTTTCACTACACACTTGCTTGGCTTACTTTACACGCAATCACGACCTTCCTCGATAGCTTGCGTCGTACGCAATACCGAGTTTCACTAAACAACGATATGCTATTAAAATATTATTAGAACTAGCCGTTATGAATAGTAATAACCACTTTTTGAAATTTTATAAATTTTATTTTTCAAAATGGACTTCATTTTTGGATTCGGAATATCGAAATTAGCCTAGGGTGAAATTTTGGTATTTTTCTGAAAACTTTCAATTTTTGATGAATAGTGAAACCACTAAGTGGTAGGTTAAAAACTGAATTTTGCATAAAACATAATTTTACCACTTCTGTGAATGGAATTTCAAAAATCTGACAGACACGGTTGATATCAGTAAGTAAAATGTGGTTCAATGAGATAAAAATAATTTTTTTGGTGAATAGTAACTTTTTACTATTTTTACCGCGGTTAATAGTAAATAGGGTAACTAAGGGTAAATATGATATTAATATTACCCTAAAACATGTCCTAATTCTATTGTACAAGTGTAATTTGACCAAAAACAAACTTAGGAATAAAATATGACCATTTAGGCCCACTTGGATTAGATTAGGACATTTATTATTAATTTATTTAAAGAAGGGTTAAAATAGTTAAAATCAAAGTTTAATAAGTAAATTATTTTTAATATGGGGTTATACATAAGATAAATTCGACTATAAATATTCATTAGAAAGATAAAAAGATTTCCTACATAATGGTATTTTATTTTTAATTTTTAGACATTAAATAATTTAATTTATTTATGACACAATGATGATGCAATAATTATCTTATTTATGAAATATTGACATAATTGATGTTATAAACACCAAAATAAATATAATTTGAGACTTTTTATGAATTAAAAAACTTTTATAGGTTACTATGATATATTAGTGTTGATTTAATCAACTTTTTTTGAACATATAATTCTGTTATGACTTTCAGAAAAATCATATATCAAATAGTGTCAAAATTGACACAAAATAGTTTTTAAATCAAATATTATATTATTAATTGTTATTTTATTCCTAAAAATCTAAGGTTCGTCCAAATGACTTAGATAAGGATATATATATTAATAATAAACAATTTGGGGTTCGTTTGGCATGTTATAGTAAGTGTATTAACCATATAGTGAAAGAAAACAAAAAGACACGGTAAAAGTTAAATTATTTAACTTAGAGTTAAATCTAATTGATAAGGTTAAAATAATATCCTAAACTTGTCTAAATCCTATTGGTTGATACAATTTCGACCCTTCCCCACTTTAGCTTCGAAATAAGACCCTTTGGAACCATTATAAACCGATTTTGACTTTAATATAAAATAATATTTTGAGATATTCCTAAGGTGCCCCTCTCCTCCCTTATAAAAGGGAACCTCCTCCCCCTCCTCCTCACACCAAATTGAGCACTCAAGCTCGGCCAACCCCTGCCATTTTCTCCTCTCCACTTCCCTAGAATAATCCTAGAGGTCCTGGTCTTCTTAAAAGACCAATATTAGTTCCCTAAGTGAAGGATTCAAAGAAGCGTTCCAAAGAAGAGGTAATATCCATTACCGATCTTTTCAATTTCTTTCTTATTCAACTTCTTCTTCTTTAGTTGTTTCATGATAAAGTAATAACATCAGTATTACTTACATACTGATATGTTATTATAAATATGAAACAAACCTAATTCACCTTCTATCCATCCTACGGAAAAATGAAATCACCGCGCGTGCGTACGTACGGAATACCGTCTCCACGCCGTGGTGTAATATATTTTCCACCATCACTTTACAAGGATGGGTATAATGGTGTAATGAGTAACTATTTATGATTATTATAAAGTAATATTGATACTGAAATAACATATATATACTCCAATACAGTTCCACGATCATAGGAACGATATCATCACTCGTGCGTACGTACGGAATACCGTCTCCACGATGTGATGCGACTCGTTCTACATGATCATCATTACATAGTAATTATATAAATGAGTTGAATGAATAAATATGATATATATTACACTAATACCATTCTGGATATAAGGTATCTAAAACCTTAAAAGAAGAATAATAATGTATTCGGCAAAACATGCATAAGAACAAAAGGCAATAAAGACCCGAGTAACAAGTAACAATGAAATATTACTATCAAGAAGCTAAGAATATGACCATATATGATATCATATCAATATTTATGATTCTGGAATAAGTCAATAACATTATTTAAACCATTATACAGGAGCTTCGGACACGTACAAAGCAAATTGGACCTAAGGTAAGGGAAATATCACAATCTCATTTTATCCGAGATTGTTTATTCGTAAGTATTTACTGGGGTGTATTTTATCATCCACATCCATGTTTCAACAAAATGTAATATTATTTTCATCCACCTACAATTGTTTAAATCCATTTTTATCCTTCGGTGAGTTTTTAGTAATATGTATGAAAGGAATCTTTTTTCGTACGAGGTACTTTTCCGACAAAAGTACGAAGAATGTTTTTTTTAACTTATATGGCATGAATGGATTTTTAAAACATTATTTCCAAGAAGCTTCCTTTACAAGTTTTCAAGTTTATTTTTAATCAACTTCTTTTAGTTTATAATTGTATGACATGTTAAGAAAAGAAAAGTGTTTTTGAAGAAGAAAGGATATTTTCCTCAAGAATGGAGTTCAAGTGTTTTATCAAAATTATTTTCCATCTAAGATAATAAAGGGTTCTGTTTTTATCCCTTTAATTACATTGATTTGATTATGTTGTGAGGGAATTATTTTTATGAAGTCATTTGCCTTATATGATTTGTTTTATGATGTCATGATGTTTCAAGAATCCCATTTTTGTTACATGTGTTATGCGATGATGTATGATTTATGATTATGTGGCACACATAAGAAAGGATTCATTATAATATGGGTGGGACCTATATCTCCCTCCAATGCATTGGGTAAAGGTTTTATATCTCATGAGATAGACATGGCTGGAACAGTAGGTTATACCGGTTCAGTAAAACAGGACTGGAACGAGGGTGACTCGGTTCAGAAAGGGACTTTTTCCACTAAGATAGTCTTGGAAATGAGTCATGACTAACAAGAAATGATTTTCCATGATTATGTGTGCATGCCACAAAGTTTCAAGTTTTATGTTATGATTACGGGGATCTCATTTTCACTTCTATGATTTATTCCATGTTAAGATATTATGATCTCTTTTGCAGGTTTTGATTTTCAAAAAGATATGATATGATTTTTATTTCCTTTATTTGCCCTTGCTGAGAATTTGAGCTCACCCTTTTATGTTTTCTTTTCCCCAGGTCAGGAAGATGGTTATTAAGTAGAATATGCTAAAAGGGACCCTAGATATGATGAAATAAACGGGAGACACTGTAGAAGATTTATGAACCAGTTGTTTATGTTTCCCAGTTTCTAAAGACACTATACCTATACGGTCCTTTGTGGTTTTGTCATATGTTGTAATAATTGTGCTTAAATTTTGAAGTATTAACAATGTATGTAAAGTATGGGTCGTTATAGTTGGTATAAGAGGAAAGGTATAGTCAACCTTTGGAAACTAGGATGTGAAAGCCTTAGTAAGAAGCCTAAGGATAAGTCTAAGCATAGAACACAATATTAGTGTTTTAGAAATGGCCATGAATACCCTAGGATAAGACCTTAAGCATGAAAATTTTATTCTTGAATTATGTGGTTTTCCTATTATAATTAGTGTTGCTCACACTATTCTTCTTGGTTTTAGTCAATGGATGGAACCCGAAGGAACCGTGTTAATGCGGAATGCGATGGGAAATGCAATGATTGTCCCCCTGAGAAACCAAACGATATGGGAGATGGAATGAAAAATCTTGTAGCCATGCTCACACAACTTTCTCAAGCTATGAATCATGCAGGACTTCCAAACGAGCAAAGGAAGGAGCAACATTCTGTTGAATCCTTCATGAGGCAGCGTCCACCGTCTTTCAGCGGGTCTACTGATCCATTAGTTGCTGAACAATGGATTAGTACTACTGAAAAGATATTTTCATTTCTTCAATGTTCTGAACATGATAAAGTCATCCTAGCAGTGTATCATTTGGAAGGAGATGCTGATCAATGGTGGAATCTTATTAAGAATATGAGGCAAAGGGATGAAATTGAGTCTATGGAATGGGACGAGTTCAAGAACTTATTTTTCAATAAGTAATTCCCTCGTATTCTCCGAACAAAGATGGAGAAAGAGTTTCTTGAACTGAAGCAAAGGGATGATGAATCTTTTGGTACCTATGAAGCAAATTTTACAAGACTTGCAAGGTACGCTTCTGGTATTATTATCCAACCTAAGAGTAAGATCGATCGATTCTTTAGTGGCTTAAAACCAAGTATTCTAAGGGCGTTAGCCATAAGGGACTTCAATAGCTACGAGGAAATCGTTCGATGTGCTCTCAAAGTCGAGATGGAGATTGGAGTAACCCATCAGTCACATGGGTTTGATAAGAAGAGGAAGATGGAATTCAAAGGAAAATCTAAAGAGCACACTTAAAAGAAGATGAGCTTTCCATTATGCTCAAAGTGTGGAAAGAAACATGGAGGGAGTTGTCTTAAAGGGACAAGTAAATGTTTTAAATGTGGAAAGGAAGGTCATCGGGCATTTGAATGCCGTGATAATGGGAAGAAGATGTCTAATGACGCAAACAAAGGAAGGGATACACAGAATGAACCTACTACACTTCAATGTTTCAAGTGCAAGGAGATGGGGCATTATGCCAATCAATGCCCAAATCCAAGGGTTGATGATGATGGTCGACGTCAACAAAATCTTAAGGCTAAAGACAAAGGAAAGTCACATGCAATTTCTATCAGTGATGTGGAGTATGATAACGAAGTGGTGAAAGGTACACTTACCATCCACTCTAAAGTAGAAAATGTTTTATTTGATTCTAGATCCACCCACTCTTTTATTTCTAAAGAATTTTCTAAGGGTATCACCGTATTACCTCAACAATTAGATGTTGAGTTAGCTGTGACAACACCTAATGGCACAATAGTCGCATCAAAAGTTTATAATTCTTCTCCGATCGAAGTTTGTGGGAAAGTGCTTCCTGCAAATCTTGTGATCCTTCCTTTAGTGGAATTTGATGTGATTCTTGGCATGGATTGGCTTTCTCTACATGGAGCTCATATCAATTTCCAAAGAAGGGAAGTCACATTTCATATTCCAGATCAATCTACGATCGTATATCAATGCAAGGATGAACATAACCTTCCAGTGGAAATTTCTTCCATCTTATGGGTATTTATTCCACTAAATGAAGGTTATTTATCTCAAATGGTTGGTGAGAAACTCATGATTAAGAATATGCCCATTGTACAAGAGTTTGATGATGTCTTTCCGGAGGAATTACCGGGTCTTCCACCAAATCGTGAAGTTGAGTTTTCAATAGAACTCGTACCGGGTGCTTTGCCTATTTCAAAGACACCATATAGAATGGCCCCAACTGAGTTGCAGGAATTGAAGAAGCAACTCCAAGAGAATCTTGATAAGGGATTCATACGCCCTAATGCGTCACCTTGGGGAGCACCTGTTCTATTTGTTAAGAAGAAAGATGGATCAATGAGACTCCGCATTGATTATTGAGAACTTAACAAGATCACTATCAAGAACAAATATCCTCTCCCACGCATTGATGACTTATTTGACCAACTACGCGGAGCTCAATACTTTTCCAAGATTGATCTTCATTCAGGGTATCATCAATTAAGGGTCAAAAGGGAGGATATACCAAATACGGATTTCCGTACAAGGTATGGACACTATGAATTTATAGTGATTCCATTTGGTCTTACTAATGCCCTTGCTATCTTCATGGATCTAATGAATAGAGTCTTTAGAGACTATCTTGATCAATTTGTGGTAGTCTTTATAGACGATATTCTTGTCTATTCAAAGAGCAAGGAAGAGCATGAAGATCACTTGAGAATTATATTGAAGACCCTGAGAAAGGAGAAGCTTTATGCCAAATTTACCAAGTGTGAATTTTGGCTTCAAAAAGTTGCATTTTTGGGTCACATAATCTCAAAAGAGGGGATATCTGTGGATCCAGCAAAAACAGAGGTTATCGAAAGATGGTCGAGACCAACAACAGTAACTGAGATTCGAAGTTTTCTTAGTTTGGCTGGATATTATCGAATTTTTGTAAAAGATTTTTCACGATTATCTAATCCACTCACCAAGTTGACTCAGAAAGGAGTTAAGTTTGTCTGGACAGAGGAATGTGAAGAGAATTTCAAGGAGTTGAAAAGAAGGTTATCCAGTGCACCTGTGCTCACACTGCCTTGTAGTGGAGAAAGGTTTGTGATCTACAGTGATGCATCCAAGAAAGGATTGGGGTGTGTTCTTATGCAAAATGATATGGTGATAGCTTATGCCTCACGACAGTTGAAAATCCATGATCAAAATTACCCAACACATGATTTGGAGTTGGCTGCGGTAATCTTTGCATTAAAGATTTGGAGGCATTACCTTTATGGTGAAAGGTGTGATATTTATACTGATCATAAAAGTTTAAAGTATATTTTCACACAAAAGGAGCTGAATATGCACCAAAGAAGATGGTTGGAGCTGATTAAGGATTATGACTGCTCAATCCATTACCACCCTGGGAAAGCAAACAAGGTGGCAGATGAATTAAGTCGACAAGACCATGCTAGTTTATCCATGATGAGGATCACAAAAGATCCAATATTTATGGATTTACAAAGGATGGATCTTGGAATTATAATGGAAGGGGAAAAATCTTATCTTTCTCAAATGAATGTTCAACCATCTATACATGTGAAGATTAAAGAGGCACAGAAAGAAGATGTCGAGTTACAAAAGAAGGTGAGAAATGTTCCTGAATTCAACCTTGATTGTGATGGGATAATAAAGATCAAGAATCGGGTTTGTGTTCCTTCCATCCCCGAATTAAAGAAGGAGCTTCTGGATGAGGCTCATAGTTCTTCATTCTCTATTCATCCTGGAAGCACGAAGATATATAGGGACCTGAAAGAGTACTTCTGGTGGGATGGCATGAAAAGAGATGTTGCTGAATATGTCTCTCGATGCTTGGTTTGTCAACAAGTTAAAGATGAGAGACAGAAGTCTAAGGGGATGTTACAACCATTACCCATACCCGAATGGAAATGGGAAAACATCACTATGGACTTTGTCACAGGACTTCCTAAAACATCCAAAGGCAATAACGCTATCTGGGTCATAGTTGATCGTCTTACAAAGTCTGCACACTTCATTCCTATTAGAGAGGATTTCTCTCTAGATTAGCTTTCCAGGATATATGTAAAGGAAGTGGTAAGATTGCATGGAGTACCACTTTCTATTATATCTGACCGGGATCCGAGATTTACCTCGAAGTTCTGGCGAAGTCTTCAGCATACTCTGGATACAGAGTTGAGTTTCAGCACTGCTTATCATCCCCAGACAGACGGTCAGTCTGAGAGAACAATTCAAACCCTAGAAGATATGTTAAGATCTTGCTTTATGGATTTCAAAGGAGGTTGGGATCAACACATACCTTTGGTGGAATTTTCTTATAATAATAGCTTTCACTCCAGTATTCAGATGGCTCCTTATGAAGCTCTCTATGGAAAGAAATGCAGGACTCCAACTTGCTGGGATGAAGTTGGGGAAAGAAAGCTATTAGGACCTGATCTCGTTGATGAAATGGTAGAAAAGGTCAGATCTATTCAACAACACATAAGAGCAGCTCAGAGTCGACAGAAAAGTTATGCCGACAACCGAAGAAAAGACCTAGAGTTTGAAGTGGGTGATAAAGTGTTCTTAAGAATATCTCCCTGGAAGAGGGTTATGAGATTTGGAAAGAAGGGGAAGTTGAGCCCTAGATATATCGGTCCTTTCGAAATACTGGATCGTGTTGGGAAGGTAGCTTACCGATTGGCGCTTCTACCGAATCTCTCTCAAGTTCACGATGTGTTCCATGTATCTCTCCTGAGAAAGTACATACCAGATCCTTCACATGTACTCAGCTCAGAAGTTGTACCGCTGGAGAAAGATCTTTCTTATGAAGAACAGCCGATAGAGATTCTGGATCGTAGCGAAAAAGTCCTACGAAACAAGACCACTAGATTGGTGAAAGTTTTATGGAGGAACCACCAACTTGAAGAAGCTACATGGGAGCTTGAGGATATGATTAGGGAGAATTATCCTCATCTGTTTGTTACAAAGTGACGAATTTTGAGGGCGAAATTCTTTTTAAGGGGGGTAGAATGTAACACCCGAGATTTTTATGAGTAATATTTTGTTTTTATATCATCAAAGGAATCTTTCACTACACACTTGATTGGCTTACTTTACACGCAATCACGACCTTCCTCGATAGCTTGCGTCGTACGCAATACCGAGTTTCACTAAACAACGATATGCTATTAAAATATTATTAGAACTAGCCGTTATGAATAGTAATAACCACTTTTTGAAATTTTATAAATTTTATTTTTCAAAATGGACTTCATTTTTGGATTCGGAATATCGAAATTAGCCTAGGGTGAAATTTTGGTATTTTTCTGAAAACTTTCAATTTTTGATGAATAGTGAAACCACTAAGTGGTAGGTTAAAAACTGAATTTTGCATAAAACTTAATTTTACCACTTCTGTGAATGGAATTTCAAAAATCCGACAGACACGGTTGATATCAGTAAGTAAAATGTGGTTCAATGAGATAAAAATAATTTTTTGGTGAATAGTAACTTTTTACTATTTTTACCGCGGTTAATAGTAAATAGGGTAACTAAGGGTAAATATGATATTAATATTACCCTAACACATGTCCTAATTCTATTGGACAAGTGTAATTCGACCAAAAACAAACTTAGGAATAAAATATGACCATTTAGGCCCACTTGGATTAGATTAGGACATTTATTATTAATTTATTTAAAGAAGGGTTAAAATAGTTAAAATCAAAGTTTAATAAGTAAATCATTTATAATATGGGGTTATACATAAGATAAATTCGACTATAAATATTCATTAGAAATCTAAAAATATTTCCTACATAATGGTATTTTATTTGTAATTTTTAGACATTAAATAATTTAATTTATTTATGACACAATGATGATGCAGTAATTATCTTATTTATGAAATATTGACATAATTGATGTTATAAACACCAAAATAAATGTAATTTGAGACTTTTTATGAATTACAAAAATTTTCTAGGTTACTATGATATATTAGTGTTGATTTAATCAACTTGTTTCGAACATATAATTCTGTTATGACTTTCAGAAAAATCATATATCAAATAGTGTCAAAATTGACACAAAATAGTTTTTAAATCAAATATTATATTATTAATTGTTATTTTATTTCTAAAAATCTAAGGTTCGGCCAAATGACTTAGATAAGGATATATATATTAATAATAAACAATTTGGGGTTCGTTTGGCATGTTATAGTAAGTGTATTAACCATATAGTGAAAGAAAACAAAAAGACATGGTAAAAGTTAAATTATTTAACTTAGAGTTAAATCTAATTGATAAGGTTAAAATAATATCCTAAACTTGTCTAAATCCTATTGGTTGATAGTATTTCTACCCTTCCCCACTTTAGCTTCGAAATAAGACCCTTTGGAACCATTATAAACCGATTTTGACTTTAATATAAAATAATATTTTGAGATATTCCTAAGGTGCCCCTCTCCTCCCTTATAAAAGGGCACCTCCTCCCCCTCCTCCTCACACCAAATTGAGCACTCAATCTCGGCCAAACCCTGAAATTTTCTCCTCTACACTTCCCTAGAATAATCCTAGAGGTCCTGGTCTTCTTAAAAGACCAATATTAGTTCCCTAAGTGAAGGATTCAAAGAAGCGTTCCAAAGAAGAGGTAATATCCATTACCGATCTTTTCAATTTCTTTCTTCTTCAACTTCTTCTTCTTTAGTTGTTTCATGATAAAGTAATAACATCAGTATTACTTACATACTGATATGTTATTATAAATATGAAACAACCCTAATTCACCTTCTATCCATCCTACGGAAAAATGAAATCACCGCTCGTGCGTACGTACGGAATACCGTCTCCACGCCGTGGTGTAATCTATTTTCCACCATCACTTTAGAAGGATGGGTATAATGGTGTAATGAGTAACTATTTATGATTATTATAAAGTAATATGGATACTGAAATAACATATATATACTCCAATACAGTTCCACGATCATAGGAATGATATCATCACTCGTGCGTACGTACGGAATACCGTCTCCACGATGTGATGCGACTCGTTCTACATGATCATCATTACATAGTAATTATATAAATGAGTTGAATGAATAAATATGATATATGTTACACTAATACCATTCTGGATATAAGGTATCTATAACCTTAAAAGAAGAATAAGAATGTATTCGGCAAAACATGCATAAGAACAAAAGGCAATAAAGACCCGAGTAACAAGTAACAATGAAATATTACTATCAAGAAGCTAAGAATATGACCATATATGATATCATATCAATATGTATGATTCTGGAATAAGTAAATAACATTATTTAAACCATTATACAGGAGCTTCGGACACGTACAAAGCAAATTGGACCTAAGGTAAGGGAAATATCACAATCTCATTTTATCCGAGATTGTTTATTCATAAGTATTTACTGGGGTGTATTTTATCATCCACATCCATGTTTCAACAAAATTTAATATTATTTTCATCCACCTACAATTGTTTAAATCCATTTTTACCCTTCGGTGAGTTTTTAGTAATATGTATGAAAGGAATCTTTTTTCGTACGAGGTACTTTTTGACTTTTCCGACAAAAGTACGAAGAATGTTTTTTTTAACTTATACGGCATGAATGGATTTTTAAAACATTATTTCCAAGAAGCTTAATTTACAAGTTTTCAAGTTTATTTTTAATCAACTTCTTTTAGTTTATAATTGTATGACATGTTAAGAAAAGAAAAGTGTTTTTGAAGAAGAAAGGATATTTTCCTCAAGAATGGAGTTCAAGTGTTTTATCAAAATTATTTTCCATCTAAGATAATAAAAGGTTCTGTTTTTATCCCTTTAATTACATTGATTTGATTATGTTTTGAGGGAATTATTTTTATGAAGTCATTTTCCTTATATTATTTGTTTTATGATGTCATGATGTTTCAAGAATCCCATTTTTGTTACATGTGTTATGCGATGATGTATGATTTATGATTATGTGGCACACATAAGAAAGGATTCATTATAATATGGGTGGGACCTATATCTCCCTCCAATGCATTGGGTAAAGGTTTTATATCTCATGAGATAGACATGGCTGGAACGGTAGGTTATACCGGTTCAGTAAAACAGGACTGGAACGAGGGTGACTCGGTTCAGAAAGGGACTTTGTCCACTAAGATAGTCTTGGCAATGAGTCATGACTAACAAGAAATGATTTTCCATGATTATGTGTGCATGCCACAAAGTTTCAAGTTTTATGTTATGATTATGGGGATCTCATTTTCACTTCTATGATTTATTCCATGTTAAGATATTATGATCTCTTTTGCAGGTTTTGATTTTCAAAAAGATATGATATGATTTTTATTTCCTTTATTTTCCCTTGCTGAGAATTTGAGCTCACCCTTTTATGTTTTCTTTTCCCCAGGTCAGGAAGATGGTTATTAAGTAGAATATGCTAAAAGGGACCCTAGATATGATGAAATAAATGGGAGACACTGTAGAAGATTTATGAACCAGTTGTTTATGTTTCCCAGTTTCTAAAGACACTATACCTATATGGTCCTTTGTGGTTTTGTCATATGTTGTAATAAGTGTGCTTAAATTTTGAAGTATTAACAATGTATGTAAAGTATGGGTCGTTATAATATTTGTAATCATGAGGTCCAATTTGTGTAAATAGGTAAATTTTATTTTTATAGATTATGAATAGCAACTTTAGTAAATATTTTATTTACCATGGTTAAAGGGAAAATCTGATAAATAAGGGTAAAAAAATAATATTATAATAATATTAAACCACCCTAACACATGTAATAACCCTATTGGATGAGACATTTCAGACCATGGTCATCCTTGGGTCGATTTTAGGACCCCATGGAGCCACTTGTGTGTGAAAATGACATTTAATTACTTTTAATTTAAAGTTTAGGAAAATATAACCTAAATATGTATCTTTTACTAAAACAATTTTAATTTGGGATTATATAAGTGATATATTAAAATATAAATATTTATTATAAAGATAAAAATATTTCCAAAATCATCGTATTTTATTTATAATTTTTATACTTCAAATAAATAAATTTATTTATGACACAATAGTGATGTAGTGAATACCTTATTAATGAAATATTTAAATAAATAAGATTATAAATATTAAAATAAATTTATTTTAAAACTTTTTATACCATAAAAAAATTTTATGGATGATTATGACTTGTTATATTTTAATTAATGAAGTTTTTTTGAAGTAATCAAGTTGTTATGGATTTTTAAAAAAGTCATGATATGAATAGTGTCAAAATTTACATAATTCAAATTTTAAAATATAAAATATTTTATTAAATATTATTAAATTATAAAAAATATAAGATTCATCCAAAAAGTTATAATAAGTCTAAATTTTTTTATTGACTCTTTTATTGGATATTTTTCATGTTTTGGTAACTATTTTGATTCTCAAAGTGTTAAATGCTTGATAAAATGGTTAGAGTAAAAAAGGGTTAAATAAAAAAGATAAGGGTTAAAAAATATGAAAAACCTGTCTAATTATTATTGGATGATTTTATTTAGACTTATATTAATATTATATTCTATTTAAATTAATTTTGACTCATTTATAATAGAAATATAATTTATAATAAAATAATATTTCAAGATATTCCTTAAGTGCCCCTCCTCCCTCTTATAAAAGGCCACCACCTCTAACCCTTACTCACACCTCTCAATCCCCCTTGGATCATCCAAAATCTACCCAAATAAGCTCCAAAAATACCTATCTTCCTCCTAGAATCATTAACTTGAGAAAAATCCCATTCAAGAAGTCCTTTTAGCTTAAATCAAAAGGAGTTATCTGATTTAAGGAAGAACAAGGAACATACGAGACAAGTTGGACTTGAGGTAAGAGAAACTTTCACCCTACTCTTTTAATAAAAGACTTATTTTATGTTATGTATTTTAATTACAATTTTTTCATTTTGGGATATGTTCTTCTATATCCTTAATTTTTTCAATGTTATGTCCAAGTGATGAGAGACCCTTTTCTCTCCCATCAACTTATTTTCTGAATTTTAAAGTGATGCCATTAGGCTACCAAATTTTTGTAAGGGACTTTGTCTCAATCTCCTTTATTTGAGGCATATTTTGATTTATAAATTAATTTATTTTATAACATGTATAAATCTATTTAAATTTTAATTTCATTCAAAGGGAATCTTTTTCTACATAGCATTTTACTAAGCAAAAAAGGGAATGTTTCTTTTTAATGTACGCAGTGACAAAGACATTTCCACCACTGTGAGTATTATTTTATATTTGTATTCCTTAACAAGACATGATATTTTTAAATGTAAAATAAATAAAATATACTATTTTTACATATTTTGGAATTGAAAATGGTTTTTAAAGTGGATTTACTATTTCAATATCTTGAAATTATTTCCTGTGATTACAAATGAAATTTATGTTTGAAATGTTGATATTTGAATTTTTTTTGTGTGATGATTATATAATGGTACTTGTAAATTTTATGGGTGGTTACATGATAAACAAAATTATGGATGGTTTCATAATAAACCAAGGATGGGTGGTTACGTTATAACATCTATTGCATTTGTTATGGAAGTTGACCATATAGCTATTCCATTTAGTGATATGTGTGGAAGTCGACCGTATAGTTATTACATTTAAGTATTTTAATGTCCCAAGATATTTTTATATGTTATATGTTTCATTATATTATATTTTGGTAATATTTTGGTTACAAAAAGGGTAATCAATGAGATTATATTCAGTAAAGTGTTTTTGCTACTTATTTAAGGTTAAAAGTATTACATTATGATAAAGTATTCATGGTTTACATGTTGTTTTGAAAAATTTACAGTTTTACTTATTTATGTATCCCTTAATGAGATTTTTATGATCATCCCAAGTTTTGAATTTTTTTTCATAGGACTTAAAGATGAATAGGGTCAAGGATGGGATCACGGAAAAACCACACTATCTAAAACATAGAACTCGACATGTTTCTTTTTTAAGAGTTTTTTGATTTATGAAAAAAATGGACAGTGAGTAGAAGTGTATACTTAAAATATTCAAGTTTTTATGTATAATTTAGGACATAATTATATAAAGCTATAAACCTGAAAAGATTCTCCATGTGAATTATTAACTTAATTCAAAATTATTTAATGTTTAAGGATGGGGCCTTACAGTTGGTATCATAGGTAAGTTTAGATAACTTTAGAGATTAGGGTGTTATTTAAGCATAAGTTATAGAACTATAATGGTTAGAATATTATAAATATTAATAGTTATTTTAGATAAATGTAACTAGTTTAATATGACATGAATATGTATATATTAGTGTTTACCCTTCTCATAAGATAATATATGATGATTTTACTAATATACTCACACAGAACTTTTTGATTTTTGTAAATGGATGGATCTAGTAGGAACCAAAGTAACAATGGATGTGAAATAAAATATGGTGGTTTTGTGAATGAGAAAATTAATGAAATGGGAGCTAAAATGATAACCCTTTTGGTTATTCTTAAACAACTATCTGGAGTCATGATTGACCACTTAAACCTTAGTGTTTTTTCTAAGGCATCATATATGCGAGAAATGAATCCCAATGGAAGTTCAAGTAATAATAATAATGGTAAGTATATTCAAAAATCTATGTGTCAAGATTTGGAAAGAAACACCTAGAAAAATTATTCAAAGGGATGGGAAGATGTTTCAGATGTGGTAATGAAGGTCATAAAACAATAACCCGCCTTGTAAAAAGGAAGCATCCATTTGACTCTAGGAAAGGGAAATAAGTTCTTTACAAAAGACCAATTGAATGTTTTAAATGTGGTATGCATGGACATTATACAAATATATGTCCTATGGAGAAGGTTCAGGAGTGGGATCAACAGGATCATACAAATATATATTTACTAATTCCTAATGCCATTCCAATTGAATATAGGGAAACTAAAAACGACATATGAAAGGTATAAACTATTTCTTAGCTCATGTTTTGACATTACATAAATCTTAGGAAATTATGCATGATTTTGTTTTTAGGAAATAATTATATAAGAATAAGATGGAAAAACTTGGATAAGGGATCATGAAGAATATTCTAGGATTAAGATGTCTAGGAATTGAAGATTTATGTTGTATCTATAGATGATAATATGTTTAAATGTATTAATGATATAATTACTTTGGAATAATTTTTCTAATATGTGTAACCCTGAAGTTTTATATGTGAGAATTTTATTCAAGGAACAATTATCTTTTCTTGTGTATACATAATGGATAACCTTAGGGGTTCATGTAATCTTTTGTTTTTGAGATAATTATGGGTTATTAGTTTTTGGGATGCAAAATGTGAGGTATGAAATAACCTTTGAGGTTAAAACATGTTATGGATATATTTAATGATTTTATCTCATTTTTTAATGTTATTATAATTATACAGTTTTTGAAAATAGACAACACCCATACTGTGTGGCAACCCATCACGTCGGACAATGCTGCAGGAATAGAACCCAAAACCAAAGTGCGACTTAGATTTATCACCTACCACTGGACTATGTGAAGTCTCTAGTTAGTATGACTAATTATTTTTAGTAAACTGATTTTATTGATCAATAATAAGTTTATTTTGGGAACTTATGTTTTATAAAGTTGATATCATTAGTATAGTAAAATGATTTTGTGATTAAGTGATAAAGGTTATTTTGGAAGACATTCTCTCTTTTAGGGAACACTATATGCCTAAGGAAAATAGAATAATATGGGATTTAATTTGTGGAGTAATGATTGAAATTTTATTATTTAAGAATCTATGTTCTTATTATAGACATATATATATTTGGGTTATTTATGGAAATGATTAACCTATCATAGAGAATATGTGATTAGGTTAATTACACTTCAGTATGAGACTTTAAGAGTAGTCAATTTTATTTGGATATAAATGTTAGGATTTACTATGGAAGACTATGTGATTAAATTATTTTGAGTTTTGAGTTTCAATCTTAGTTTGGATTATATTGAAGAATTTTAAGGACAATTGTGTATTGAATGGTCTTTTTTGAATTTTGGGTACTTTTTGTTGAATTTTTGAGATTAAGAGTAGTATTTATTTTTATAAAGGATTATCCTTTTGTGGATTATTTGATCTCATAATAATTATTTTGGTTTTGATTAATATATAGTTCATATTTTTAGATTATGTGATTCTCTAGAAGTTGATTATAGCACTTTTGATGTGACCAAGTCAGCTTGAATACTCATCCTTTGGAGAAAAGATGAGTTTGTGGTATAAATTTAGTAAAGGATGAAAGTATACATGAAAATTAAGTAAGTTCCCTTATGTTCTTAGTAAATATCATAAATATATTCCTCAAATTTATGAAAATAAACCTAAAACAAAAACTTTGTCCGTTTACTTTTTCTACTAGGTAATCAAAGACTATTTAACCTATCACAAGTTTGTGATTTTCTGGTGGTTAACTTTCTCCTAATCATGTTTTATATCACTCTCCATCATAACTTGATGGTTAGTTTCTCTTATATATACATGTTTTCCTACATGGAATCCTAGTATGGGTTATCTTGTGTGAACTTTTTACCTCCCTTTATTTCTTTTAAAGTTACAATTTTATTAACTCTTTTTCCAATGTGGGAATTTTAATGAAGTTTCCAAACCCAATTTTAAAATTGTGAGGACATAATTTCTGAAGGGGGGAAGGATGTAATGAACCATGTATTTATAGAATAATATGTTTTCATATCTATTAATATTTACAAATAAGATATTAAATTTATGTTAAAGAGGACACTTTGTTCAATAGCGTACTCAACAAGCAACAACGAGTTTCTTTGAAATCTTATATTGTACACAACTTTGAGTTATATCAAAAAATAATATAATAATAATATTATTTTAAATAGTAGTTAACACATAGACATTATATTTTTGGGAATGAAAATAACTAACTACATTATGATTAAACATGTTTCTTAAATGTATTTACATTTACCCAATAAATTTTATTGGCTTAAAATAAGAATGAATCCGATTTTAAGCATGAAATACTCTAATATTCTTTAAAAGGTCTATTTACCACCTTTTAATGGAAAAACCTTCTTAAATATGGTATTTGTCACTTTTATATGTTCCATTTTTCAAAATAAACTTATTCTTTAGAAGAGGGACATTAAAACTTACTTTGGGTAAATTTTTGGTATTTTTCTGATAAAGTTCATTTTTAGCGAATAGTGAAAAATACTGCATTTTAAGTCAAAATTTTTTTAATCTAATTTATTTATATTATTAGATTATCCTTTTAATTGGTTTTAAAGTGTAATTATATTAAATTTTTATCATTTAATTCAATTTTGGTTAGTGGAAGTAATTTCACTTTGAAATTGGACATAAACACATGTCAATCTTTTGGTAGTTTTTACTTCTTAAAAGCACGCTTTTTAGTTTTCACAATGGGAATTAATTTCAAATTAATTTATGAAACATATGTGTTCTGAATTTGGAAAAATGGATTCCATATTTGGAATCAGGAGGTCCAAATTGTGTAAATTGGTAACTATTATTTTTAGAGATTATGAATAGTAACTTCAGTAAATATTTTATTTACCATGGTTAAAGGGTAAATCTGGTAAATAAGGGTAAATAAAATAATATTAAAATAATAATAAATTATCCTAATAGATGTCCTAAACCTATTGGATGAGATATTTCTGACCATGGTCATCCTTGGGTCTATTTTAAGACCCCGTGGAGCCAATTGTGTGTGAAAATAAAATTTAATTACTTTTAATTTAAAGTTAAGGAAAAAATAACCAAAAAATGTATCTTTTATTAATAATTTTTTATTTTTTATTATATAAGTGATATCTTTGACTATAAATATTAATTATAAATATAAAATTATTTCCTACATCATGGTATTTTATTTATATTTTTTATACATCAAATAAATAAATTTATTTATGACACAATGGTGATGTTGTGATTACCTTATTAACGAAAGATTTAAATAAATGAGATTATAAATATTAAAATAAATTTATTTTGAAACTTTTTATGCCATAATTTTTTTTTGGACTATTATGACTTTTTATATTTGAATTAATGATATTTTTTTAAGTAATCATGTTTTTATGGTTTTTAAAAAAAGTCATGATATGAATAGTGTCAAAATTGACATAATTCATATTTTAAAATATAAAATATTTTATTAAATATTATAAAATTTAAAAAATATAATATTTGGCAAAAATGTTATCATAAGTGTAAAATTTTATTATTGACTCTTTAATTCGATATTTTTCATGTTTTGGTAACTATTTTGATTCTCAAAGTGTTAAATGATTGATAAAACCGTAGGAATAAAAAAGGGTTAAATAAAAAAATAAGGATTAAAAAATATCCAAAACCTGTTTAATTATTATTGGATGATTTTATTTCGACTTATATTAATCTTCTCTTTGAAATAAATTTATTTTTACTCATTTATAATTGAAATATAATTTACAATAAAATAATATTTCAAGATATTCCTTAAGTTCCCCTCCTCCCTCTTATAAAAGGCCACCACCTCTAACCCTTACTCACACAACTAAAGCCCCATTGGCTTGTACGAACTCTTCCCAAATAAGATCCTGACATACCTCTCCTATTCCCAGATTCCTTACCTCAGGAAGAAAGCAATTCAATAAGTCCTTTTTAGCTTAAATCAAAAGGAGTTACCTGATTTAAGGAAGAACAAGGAATATACGAGACAAGTTGGACTCGAGGTAAGGGACCCTTTCACCCTATTATTTTATTCAAATACTTATTTTATGTTATTTATTTTAATTTCCATTTTATTATGTTGGGATATGTTCTTCTATATCCTTATTTATGTCCATGTTTTGTCCAAGTGATGAGAGACCCTTTTCCCTCCCATCAACTCATTTTTTGAATTTTAAAGTGATGTCGTTAGGATGCCGAATTTTCGTAAGGTACATTGTCTCAATATCATTTATTTGAGGTAGATTTTTATTTATACACAAATTTATTTCATATGGGGTATAAAATCCTTTTAATTTTAATTTCTTTAAAAGGGAATCTTTTTCTATATAGCGTTTTACTAAATGACAAAGGGAATGTTTCTTTTTAACATACGCAGTGACAATGACCTTTATGCCGTCGTGAGCATTATTTTATATTTGTATTCCTTAAAAATACATGATGTTTTAAATATAAAATAAATACCATATAGCATTTTTACATATTTTGGCATTGAAAATGGTTTTGAAAGTGGATTTACTATTTCAATATCTTGAAAAAAATTCTTGTAATTACAAATAAAATTTATGTTTGAAATGTTGATATTTGAAATATTTTAAATGTGATGATTATATAATGGTACTTAGAAATTTTATGGGTGGTTACATGATAAACCAAATGATGGGTGGTTTCGTGATAAAACAAGGATGGGTGGTTACATTATAACCTCCAATGCATTGGGTATGGAAGTCGGCTATATGGCTATTCCATTTAGTGATATGTGTGGAAGTTGACCATATGGTTATTCCATTTATGTATATTTATGTCCCAAGATAACTTCATATGTTATATTTTGCATTATATGGGATTTAGTAATCTTTTGGTTCTAAAAAGGGTAATCAATGAGGTTATATTCCATAAAGTGTTTTTGGTACTTCTTTAAGGTGAAAAGCATTACTTTATGATAAAGTATTCATTATTTACATGTTGTTTTGAAAAAGTAACAGTTTTACTTTTTTATGTATCCCTTAATAATATTTTTATGTTCATCCCAAGTTTTAAAATGTTTTTCACAGGACTTAAAAATGAATAGGGTCAAGGATGTGATCAAGGAAAAATCATGCTGTCTAAAACATGGTACTCGACATTTTTCTTTTTTTAAGAGTTTTTTTATGAAAAAAATGGATAGTGAGTAGAAGTGTCTACTTAAAATATTCAAGTTGTTATGTATAATTTATGACCTAATTCTTTAAATCTCTAAACCTGAAAAGATCCCCAATGTAAATTATTAATTTAATTCAAGATTATGTAATGTTTAAGGTTGAGGCCTTATATAATGAATTTCAATTCAAAGTTCTAAACTCAATTATTTCATTATTAGACCATATTTAAACACCATAAATAATCTTAAATATTCAAAAATTATTTCTAAAAAATTCCTAATGATCTTCAAAGAAAGTATAAAAAAATAAAACACATTGATAATTACAATAGGTTCATCTAATAAAAATGCTCATATCTGCTCATACATCCAAGTTAAATTCGCGTTTCTCTAAGAACTCCCATGATGCTTGGGATGAAATCCTTGGATTTTGAATCAAAATAGAAAGAAAATTATATAATAAATATGTTCTACTATATCAGAGATTGATTCTTAATTAATTTAGATAGGGAGTGCATCATGTCAGCAACAATTGAAATTATTCTCATTAAATACTTTTTGTAGCTTCATGATTGTAATATACATGTCCAATAAACATGGATCTAAATTAGTCAAATATGGTCTTCATAATTTGGCCTCTAACTAAATGAAATCTAATCCTTTATATAACACCTTATATAGATTCAAGTGGCCTATCTTATGTCACATGATTCCCTTACTTATGATCAAGGGTTCTTAGTGTATATATTTTCCAGTTTACATTTAGTAATCACCAATATCTCTATATTTGGAGAAATACATTTTAAATTTCTAAAAACAAGAGCCCAATCAATGTAGAGACCACTATAAGAACTACATGTGGCATTAGACCTGTTATTTTAGGATATATACTAATTCCCAAAATTCTTATTCTAGGAACAAACCTTAATTTCACTAGATTTGATCTTATTTATCAAGATTTTATTTATTTACATCAGTCTTAAAACCAAATTATGGAACTATAATGAAATAATTTAATATTTTTCTCTATATATGAGTTAGATATATTCAAAAATATTTTAGGAGAACTAAGTGTGGCTTGATTCCCATAATCATGGGATATGTCGTGGAGTCATAATTTCCCATCTCAGATTCAGAATAAATTTCCATCATTCTCAAAATTCCACTTCATCATAGAATCCAAGGATTCACTAGTTTATGATGGGTCTTCACCACTAATTCAGTAATAAGAAAAATTAATTTCATTTTGTGCACAAGAAAGATTTATCCAATACTCTCTGCATAAAGTTTCTCATCAAATGAACATAAATTTCATTACATTCCAGTCCTTGTCTCATGATTTTAAAGTAAATGAAATATAGTTCACCCTGTATGTCCCTCAAATTGCTTATAGTGGTCAATTTTTCATGACCTAATTTACTTACATGAGATCCCAATTTATGTAAGATCCATAAATGCATGTTTCCTTTTGTATAAACCAACAATTGGATAATATTCTCTTTTATAACATGAAATGTATACATGTGTGTGGGAATTTTCTATTATACATTAGTTTCTATACTTTTTCTAGATATTGTGACACAATATGATGAAACTCAGATCTCCTATCTTAGGTACAAGTATTGGGATCACTTTTGTTCCTATCCTCCTTATAGGAAAATTAAAATTTAAAGAACTATATATGGTTTAAATCACCTTACCAATAGAAATATAGTAAACACTGAGATCTCTCATTTTAGTATCATCTATATATTCACTGCCTAATTTTTCCTAGTGATGACATTATTACTAATTCACTCAGTTGGGAACCTATATATTTATCTATCCCCTCTTGCACATGATCTAGATCTGTAAAGAGATCCTTTACTATAATTATGTATGTATTGATTCCTATTATAAAATGACACATAGTGATACCCAAATATGTTATCTTAGGCATATCTATAAGATTCCACTACTATATATTCTTCACTCTATTCAATTTAATGAATTATCCTAATTCAGATTGGGTCTTCTCTGAAGGCCTTGTACTATAATAAAACAAATTTATTTTCCCTTTTACGAGTCACTATTGGCATAAATACCCTTATAAGAATGATGTGTGACATGATTAATATTATTAAAATATAATAAATTTTTATATTATCTATCTAGGGACCATCCATATATTTAATCAATTTTAAACCCATAGACTATTGTATGGTCACCACATTCATGGATGATATTTCAATATTAGACTTTATATTGAGATGAAATATATTTGATCATAAATTCTTGTGGAATGAATCATTTAATTTTTGGATATGTAGTGACATCAAAAATTTCTATTTTAGACCCAGAAAAAAAAATCAAAATCCACTTATACTCCCTCTCAACATTCGACAATTTCCCAATCATGGTTAATTTTAGACTGGATATTTTAATTACATTTTGAATAGAATTTACCAATATACCACATTGTGTACCTTCAGTGTTTTCATCAATATAAATATTAATGGTTTTTAGTAATGAGTTTATCTATGTCAAAAAATGGAACCTCTTCTTATTAATGATATCAATGCTATATATCCAGCTAGTAAACCAGAGGCAGGTATTCATCTAGATGATAAGGTCCTCTAACCCTGTGTTCCCTTGAAATCCTTACTATGGAATCCATTGTTCAAATTTTTCTAGTGGTCATTTTGAAAATGATTATTCCATTTCTTAATTTCCCAACTCAAATACCTCTTGTTTCAATTTATGTCATGTTCATTCCTTTTTTTAAAGGAGTTAGTGTACTTATATCTCCTGATCTCCATATGGGTTTTCATATCAATCCATTTATCAATGGTTTATGAACAATAAACATAAAAATTACACACTAATTTATTCCCAATTTTTATTTTATTAGAGTTGATACCTCTTTCTCATCATGTCAATTATATCATTAACACAAGGCATGTATGCTTATATTTGGTCAATGATATATAACCTAACCATTAGGTTTACCAGTTTGAGCACTATAACCATAAATAAGTACACCCCTCAATGAATTAATCTATTCAAATATGTTCCCCTATTCATTCACACCGAGTTATCACCTTTCCCTTATCGCCAAATAAATTTCCTCTCCATTTTTGGTCTAATCATTAATACATTCAACTACTTGAACCCATCCATGAAATTTTATATACTATCATTTTCTTCTAAATACACATTGTTTTTTTTCTATTTATATATAGAATATATCACCCTTTTGGAAAATATATATTACCTTAATATTTAGCCTCGTCTTAGTCAAATATTTCTAAACTTAATTTTCAACTTCATTAGACAAGCTTGTATAACCTTAAACAACCAAAGTGAAGAGACATGAAACTCTCTAGGATGAAAGATGAAAAAGTTATTCCAATAAAAAATTTGGTTCTCTACTCACTATTCTTGCACCTAACATGTCCTAGAAAGAATATTTATGTGTGAAAAAATAGGAAATGAAAAAAAAATTTAAGTTTAAAATTAAAAAAGGCAATCCTCGTGAGAAGTTGAGTTCCTTCCCACAAAGCCCCTCCCCTCTCATGGCTTAAGAAAAAGTAAAGGTGAAAATAAAATACATAATAGTTATTGGGACTAGTATGTTACCCTTTAAAAATATAATCTACACTATTTAGGTCTATAAACCTCAGAAGATGTTATAAAACCCTTCTATTTCACACATATATTAGTTCATCAAATTTTTTTGAAATAAATAAAGGTTTAATTTTATGGAAATTTATCCATTTTGAGCATTAAAATCCTTATTCAAAACACCTTTATGATTTTAATTATGAGAATTCATTAAAATCTCTAATTAATAAATTTTCTAAATTTATCTTATGTTGATGGTAAATATGAAACATATTCGGCCAACCTATATACATATAACTGTGTAAGTTCATGGGGAGGTCAAATGAATGGACTATCCTGTATATGTCTATGAGTACAAGTTTATAAGGAAATAAAATTGTGCAATCCTTTGTATCACAGACTTAACCTATCTTATAATGATGGTATATATTTTTTTTCTAGGTCACCTATATATTTATAATGGAACATGTTTAAAACACAATGTATTGATTCATACATATCATCATTGACTCAAGTGTTTTGATGTTATGGTTTACCTGATCCATTCCCATGAAATATTCATGTTGAATTAGTTATCATAGTATTACTCTTTGTGGGTTTCATTTATAATCATGAATTAATAATAAATAAATTTAAAAAAATATAATACATAATATTTGGTCATTCATTAAACAATGAGTGAGATATATCCAAAAACTTAGGGCCTCTTATTAATGGGTTACAAAATTATAGGAGGAAAATATATTTACTTATGACTGCAATAGTAATTCAACAAAATTTCATTGTTATATCATTGATTTCTTTGATTCATCAATAACATAATGAAGTCAAGATAACATTGAAATATCTACCTCCTCCTATGATAGTAGCTCATAGGCCATAGTAGTTGTATTTATAACCACTTTATCATACTCCTTAAAGAGATGATCATGATAATTTATCAACTCTTTGACATTATATAGATGCTAAATAATGTGGTTTCCCAATGATAACCCTTCTATAAAATCTTTTCATTATTTATCCACCATCACAACATGTCAATGTGGCTCAAAAAGTTCTCTTTTTCCATGAATTTTTGGGTGAGTAACATCCTCAACCCTTTCATCCTCTTGCTAGATTCTCATGGATTTCTCCAAATCATAAAAAAAATTATTTAAAATATCATAGATAATTCTATATTATGAACTTAAATAACCTAGAGTTATTAACATGAATTCATGTTTGGGTAGTTGATGGAGTAATTCTTCACTATGCGTCTCATGAATCAAAAACTAGATATCCTACCACACTAGCTGTCTCATGGATCACTGAAACACACAAGACTTTGGACATAAACTAGATCCCATTGGAGAGAAAGTAATTTAAATGGTAATTGATTCACATAGTGAGAACACAAGATCAGTATTTTTGTGCTCTCTAATACCTTTTATGACTATAAAACCAGGGTCATAAACTTTTCTTCTTAGTGCTCCATGGTTCGAGGTGATATTTTTATAGATTATGAAATGAAACATATTTATTAAACACATACATGTAAATTAAAGATAATTTTTGTTGATGTTTACCTCCACTATGAGGAGTGTTAATATCTTACATAATTACTAATCTACTAGAATGATCCATAGGATTACCTTTTCTAAACACTTCCATGTTGGTTTTCAATAGGTAAATGGTATTTTTACTTGCTGAAAATTCATCAACTAGGTCATATGGCATGTATTCTATTAATGGAAACCTTTGGTACCGTTACCTATGAACTAGGGGATCCTAATGGGTTAACCCAAGGCCCTGAATCATTTATAGTAGAGAGATCAGATTACAGGGATATATAATTATCCTAGATATCCATATCAATGGTCACCCTAACACCTTTTTCGATTTCAATGAGCCTCATAAATTATTTAGGAATATTTGTTAGAATAAGGTCTATTTCATCCCAATGTGTCACTGATAAATCTAAATGACATAATGAAATTTTATAATTATTTATCTATAGAGTTTATGGATGATGCCAACCTCTATGTTACCTGTACTATAACTAGAGGCTCCAAGAGAGTCTTGAGAACCATCGTTTTCAAGATATAATTTTTGATGAAACAAACATTAGTATGAGAAACTGGGGCCTCATCAGTAGTAGCGAGGTATTCTAACAGGGACATCATGATTTAGCTCTTACAATAAAGGCCTCTACATCAACACCTGGAAGTTTTGTAATGACCTAAATCTCACCATATTCATTTCTCAATGTATAGGTAATTGAAATTAAAAAAATAGTATTTGTATCTTAATAATAAATATTTCATGGGATCTGATTTGGAATTAGGATATAGTTTACAAGGTAGGGGTTTATTATATATAAAACTCATCCTTTTATAACCTCATCCAAGATTTCTTTATAAGGAACCATTTATGTGAAGAGAGATTATAGAAATAGATAAATTTAAAATCAATTCCTAAATAAAATTAGGTAGGAACATAACTTGAAAACTAACTACTTACTCCAGAGAAGATATGAGCTTCCAATATAGAAAAACTACATCAATGATTAAACAATGATGAAGATATATATAGTTTCACCTATATGAAAAAAAGTCCAATAATTAAGAAGGTATAAATTAGGTCTCTCCTCTCCAAATTTAGCACTGTCCTTTGTCCTGTTGAATGTTTCCCATATTTTTGGTTGTCTGACCTTGTAATGTTTCCCATATGAGTGTTATCTTCACCATACTAAGGAGTTTCTACCAGTTCTTATTCCTATTACATCAGCTTAAAGAAGAAAAAAATTTAAAATTTCAAGATAATTTTCAAAATTTAAGAAAATATTCTTAGAGGGACTTTATTA
Source organism: Viscum album (assembly GCA_963277665.1). Lineage (NCBI taxonomy): Eukaryota > Viridiplantae > Streptophyta > Magnoliopsida > Santalales > Viscaceae > Viscum > Viscum album. The sequence continues at coordinate 475,809,068 of OY728164.1, read as the reverse complement.
TACATCTTCTAGGCTAATGATATATTCTAATTTTAATTATCTAATCAGTTGATCACCCATTTTATGGTTTAATTATCTAACATTTCTCAGACATATATTATGAGGGGGAACTTGTCATTAGTGTTCTTCACTAGTGTATCCATCTACCCAATATATAGTCCAACTTATGAGGGATTATTTTCAACACTAATGTCTATGGTAACTTTCTGGTTATATATCTTTTATATTAGTAAGAAACATTAGAGTTTATTCCACTGGTACTCAGCTTTCTCAATAATATGAAAAAAATATAAAAATAAAAGTCCTCAATATATCAGTGAATTAGTGGGGGGAGGGGGGTTCTAATGCATAGAAAGGGTTTCATCCCCCTTTATCTTAAATTTATTTCTTAATCTATAACATTTAGTCAATACATTATCTCACCAATTTCGTCTTGATTTCCTCAATTTGGGTTCTCACTGTGTTGTCTCTTCGATTCTAAGCCATTTTTAAGTATATGGGTATATAATCCTAGGATCCTCAAAAAATCCAACCATAGTGTTCTTCTTTATAGACATCATAGTTCATTATTTTTATTTACTACAGCCAGATCATCACACACTATAGGTAAGTTCTAAATTAGCATATCACTATGATACAAATACATCCAGGTTTTTTCATATCTCGATTCTAGTATGACTAAATCATTTTAATAGGGTGATTTGATCTTGAAATTGGTAGTTTATAAAGTCATTATAAATCATATTTTTATGCTACAATCAGGTGTTTCTCCATTATTACATATATGGTTAGTGTTGATACTCATTTATGTAGGCTTTATAATTGATCTAAAAGTAAATATGTTGCATATTATTTAAAAAATTACACCACATTCTACCCATATTTACCGAAATCTATATCTTAAAGCCAGTATGTATGACCTCTTGTCATATACAATGTGAATTTCATCCATGATAGTTCCCACTAGTACTTCCCTATAGGGAAATAAATTAAACTATGAATAAATCATTGAATCCTTGATTGCATTTTCATTATTAATTATATGGGGTTGAATGATTGCTACTACTTGGATAAATGGTTAGAAACTACACCTTGGAATCTATAAATGACTTTTTATTTCATTTAACATAAGCATTATAGTTCCCAAGCCACACAATACCTATAATAGACCCATGATATTGAATAATGAATTACCATTATATATTTTCAGTAGGTATTGGTAGATCCTAGCCAACATCAACATGACCAAGCCAATGGGACTTCATTATGATAATATGGATTTTATAAAAAATTTACTTGGTCTTATCCCAATATACGAATCATTGACCAAATTCATATATTTGATGTTCCACATCATAAGGAAGAAGATGAGGTGTGTTTTTGTGTCTATATCCATGTATACATGATAGTCGTGTCCTTTATTATGGCCTTGTTCTAGTTTTATTCTATAAGATCATGGAATTTTTTGGTTTTAATAATAGGGAATACCATGAGACACTAGGGGTTTAGCCCTTAATCATTCTTGAATAAGTAAATGTTCATCCATTTATTAAATCTGATATGTTTCTAGATATGGGGATTATTACCCTATAGAATTTATGGCTTCCCTCAATTATTCTTGGTAAAATAGAAGAATTAACTTAAAATATCCCTAGGAATTCTTCAAGAAGGAAATATTTAATATATATCCCTAAGGATCAGTGACCCAGAGACCTTATATATGTCCCATATGGTTATTCCCACATCTTAATTAGATTAAAAAAGTCATTTAATGAGGAAAAATTAAAAAAAACTCAAGAATAAGATATGTATTTATATATGCATATATTTATGATATCTATAAAGACTCATATATAGTGACATATGTTATCCGAATTTAATATTTGATCTAGTTCTATTGAGTTCAATATAACCACATCCATTCAATCTTGAACCGACTTCTAGGGTGCATATCCTAGAAATTATTCCATCTAAGGGATGAATCGTTGATTTCAAACACATAGATAGATATATAGTAGTTCATTTGTGTCACTATATTATATTGATCGTTTTTTAGAGTTTATTTATAATTCCATAGGAGATAATATGAATTAGTGGTATCCTCTCTAATACACAAACCCTCATAGATATGTTCTCTACCTCCAAATTTCTGTAATATGGGAGCTCAGATTCTAGAATATTATCATATGGCTTTGGGATATCAATATCCATATGTATCCCATGACTGTATAATGAAAATAAATCTAATATAAAGAACCAATAATGATAAAATCTCATAACTTGTACAAGATCCATTAAATGTGGTCTATATTTTTATCTTTTCCTTACTCAATATCTTAGATAGACTAATTGATGAAATATGTAACATATATATTAAAAATGGTGTTTGAAGTTCCAACCATTTCTTATAAAATAATTTGATGAATTCTAATCTATTATTACATGGAAAAGACTATATAAAGACTTGTGAGGACATGATAAAAAATAAATCTAGATAGATAACTTTGTTAAAATTTCACTAAGTATGAATTTTTCCTAACTTCTCACACTCAAATAAAGGTGACCAGGTCATAGTTCCTAGTTTCTCATGCTTATAAGCATCTATTTTCCCATTTTCCAATCTCAGTTTTCTTATAATGATAGTGTGTACCTAGACAATCCTTCCCTACTATATATGTATTTCTCTGGGAATTTTTTACTCATTCCCTACACTGAAAGGAATATATACTAAGGAATGAACAAACATAACATAAATATTGAGAAAAAAAGAGAGTAAAATATTCAAAAATTTGATAGAAAATTGATAGAAAATGATAAATGTGTTCCAATAATATTTATATGTGGTGACCAAATCCCACATCAAATGGATCACACTGAACAATGCATGAATTCACATACTAGAATAAGTGTATATCATAACCCCACATGAGTGTATGCCTTCTCCCTCCACCTGAGAACATATGAAAAAACCATTTCACACATAAATCATATATTTACCATATAATTTAATCTTATTCTTTCTAATTAGATCTAATCTATAGGGGGATCATTGGATGTCACTCAAATTTTGGAAAAGTAATAATTCCACCAAATATTTGAGAAGATTGATAATTTCTAAAGGTAGGAGAAAAAAAAGAGAGCCCAAATCATCACATTCATAGTTTAGTAAGAAACCTAAGAACCTTATCCATGTGGAACCTATATTCCCTATCTTTCATAACATTATGTCATGACACATGCCTGACCACATCCATACCTATGTTGCTTGTACTCTTCAAAAGTGCTAGGAGGCCTGAGTAGTTACCACCATATATTTGGGAACCGAACTCCAATTTCCTATATAAAGACCCCATTACCCCGATATGAACACAAATTTATACCAAGTGAGAAAAAGTGTGAACTGAGTGTGAATGAGAATCCCCAACATCACATGAGTTTAATAAACCTACTCTTATCACTTGAAATATTCCCTTTATGTGTTTTTGAATTCTATCTATGTTGGAAATATTGTAAGTGAAGGGGTATTTATTTCATTTAATAAATGGAACATTCAAATGTCACTTCTATTAGGTTATCATAATGACACGGGTGAAGGGACCTCCTCATAAGGTGTACCCAAGAGACTAGAACATACTCTCTAGGAACCTTTTATATCCTAAATGGTGTGCACCCAACATGTTCTTAAAGGAAATAACCCATATACTAGAGGATACACATTTGAGTACCCATTCACTTAGGTATATAATTATAAATAGTGTTAAAAATCTATTCTATCCTTCACATGGTACATAGGACTTACCAATAAGAACTGTTCCTAGGTATTCCCTATGGGGTGGTACCCAATTCACATAACTTTGGTCAATATCCTCATCAATCATATAATGGGAAACCCTTTTTCCTAGGTCATATACCTGGGTTCCCATTCTCTCAAGACAACAATTTGGGTTCCCTATTTCCATATTTCACCTACTCAGGTGTTTATCAACTCAGACCTCATTCATAGCCTCATGAGATACACAACTAGGTTGTATAAGAAAACGTGTTTCCATTTGATCATGTATTCTTTTTATAATGGTTATTGGTAATTACTTAAGATAAATTTCTTATGTTTACTCCCTAACTGATAGGACCCTAAATATTTAAAACTTCATTTATTTCATTAATAACAAGGGTTTTTATCATTAAATGATTGATGAGACTTCCCCTAGATCAAGATAAGTATCCTGGATCAAAATGATAATCCTTACTCCCAAGAATTATTTTCCATAGTTTCTTGCAATATAATCATATTTAATGATCTAGAGAAACATCATGGGATTAAAAATTGGTGTACATCATAGACCTTCCTCATTGGGTCACATTATTCATGAGTATTTACTTCCTTCTTCTCCAATTAATTAAATGAGAAGAGGTAGATGTGTCCATTCCTTCCTCCTATTAGGTGTAAGCCCTAACCGAGATGTCATTGATGATGTGACCCATGTTCCCCATAAATGATCCAATGATACCAAATTCCTACTACTAGGTGTAATATACAATTCTACCCTATCAATTTTAGTTACCAACAAACACAATGTACTAGAAAGGGTCACTCATTTCTAAATCACACTCCATCCATTACTGGGTTTCTTTCAATTTATAGTAATAGCTGTATGAATTTAGAATAAATTTCATAAAGTATATTCCAAATTATGTTAAAGTTATTAGAATATATCCTATCTGTGTGACCATAAATTACATGATACCATGTTCTTTGTTTCATGACCCAAAAACGAGCCTCATCGGTTCTAAACACACAACCTTAAAAGGCACATCATTGGTCAAGGTTTCATGATATTAAAAGGAACCACAATTTTAAGAACCTGGTTTTTGATGATAAAGACTTTAAAATATTCTTGATGATATTCCAGAGCAGCGCCTTCAGACGGCGTGCGATTCTGGGCCCCGGAGTGGCCGGAATTAAATTTCCAGTGCGTTCACATTGGAAACGCTAAATAAATGGGATAACTCCTAAACGGAGTTCTGGATCAGAGATCCGAGTGTACGGATGGGTCCGGAATGGGGTGTTTACCCTAGGAACGACATAAAAATGGTCGGCGCGGGATGTTTGGACCCCTCGCCCGCTTCTGGAACGTTAAACGTGTTAATTAAATAATTAATTAATTCGTTTAATGTCGAAACGCTAGTATCTCTTAAACGGTGGCTCGGAATAGAAAACCGAGGGCACCTTTGAGTTCGGAGCGTTCCGTTTACCCTAGGAGGGGTATAAGTTTTGCGGGCGTGGGCCATTTGTGAAAAATGACCCCAGGGGCGTTTTCGTAATTTGGCGGCCTCGGGCGCTAAGTTTAGTAACTTTTGAACGGGGTCTCGGATTAAAATTCCGAGACCACAGTTGTGCTCGGGAGGTCGTTTTTACCCCAGGGATGCCCTCCTTTTTGTCTGCTTCGAGAGCAGGGTCGGGGGTGTGCCGAGTGGGGGTGTTTAAGCGTTATTACTTAAACGCACCCCTCCCCCTTCTGCCCCTTCTTCTTCCTCACAACCTCCCCCCTTCCCTCCTCCATTCCGGCGAGCTCCGGCGAGGCGAGCTCTGGCGAGGCGAGCTCCGGCGAGGCAACGGCGCGGGGCGGATCGCGCGGGAAGCGTCGGGCGAAGCCCCACGAGGTAGGGTTTTGTTTTGGAGTTTTAATTCCCGAACCCCATTTTAACCCCGATTTTAGCATCGATTTTCTATTTTCTCTTTGATCAAATCCCATGAATGCGTAGTAGAGTAAATTCCCTATCCAACGCATCTTTCGGATTCAAATTCCGAGCTCCGTAGCATCCGCAATGATCCGCCGAACTTTGCAGGTTTTCGGGTTCTGGCGAGTTCGAGCGGCGGCGCGGCTCGGCGGAGGAGGCGGCGCAGGGCGGCGCGGGGCGGAGCGAGGCGGAGCAGGGCAGTCGGTGGGCCTTCAAAGGCGGCGGCGGCCTTCGGCGGTGGCTTCGGAAGCCGGCCGCAGCGCCGACCGCGGGCGCCGGCAAGCGGAGGAGAACGGGGGGCCGCAAAGCGCGACCCCCGTGCACGACTGCGACCCGCGTTTTGCGGGTCGCTGTGCGGAATCAACCGGCCGCGAGGCGGCCGGTCGGCTGGAGCAAGGCGCGGCCAGCTGGCCGCGGCGGGGTGAACCGGACCCGCGGCAAAGCCGCGGGCCGACCGGCGCGGGCCGGCCCAAGCAGGGCGGACCGGCCGGTCCGGCCCAAGGGGCTTTGCCCCTCAGCCTTCGGACGCCCGTAATTCGGGCTAGGGGCGTCCGTTTGGCGCGCCGTCTGCGGCAGCGCGAAGCTTGCATCGAGCCAAAGCTTTTGAGATGGTTTCGGGAATTTTAAATTCCCGAAACGAGGGGTCGCTGAGGCGCGACGCGTCCTTAAGGGGACGAGCGCTTTTCCCGGGATTCTTGTTTTGGACGGCGCGGACGCGTCCGACGTCCGATTCAAGCGCCGTCAGTGGCGTTGGAACCCTGGCGTCGAGGCGGAGGTTTTCAGGGTGGTTCTGGGCATTGAGGCTGGAGTTGAGGCGCGGGCCCCAAGGCCCGTCTTTTGAGCTGCCTGCAGCTTTTAGCGACTTTTTCCTCAGACATCCGTTCGGGGCGTGCGAGCAGTTGATGTTGGGTGTTTTTCCGAGGGGATTGCAATGGTGCAATCCGCCCGCCCTAATTTGGCACGATGGTGCGGGGCCCATGAGGGCCGTTTTGGGAGTTGACAGTGATTTCCAGTTTTATCACCGAGCGACCGTTTTGGACGAATGAGTAGTCCATCTTGTGTGCTTTTTCGAGACGATCGCGATGGTGTGATCCGTTCGTGGAGTTTCGGGACCGGGATGCGGGTCTCACGTGGCACCGCTCGTCTGCGGTGCGCCGCAACGCATTTTTTTCTCCGGATACCCGTTCTACTCAAGCGAGTAGTGCTTTCGACGTGTTTTTCCGAGAGCATCGCGATGGCGCAGTCCGCCCGACCTTTTTCGGAGATGTGGTGTGGGTCCCACCCGACCGTGCTACGGTGAATAGTAACTTTTTCACCGGGTGGCCGTTTTGGGTGATTGAGTAGTCAATCACGTGTGTTTTTCTGAGGGGATCGCAGTGGCGTGATCCGTTGGTTCAGTTTCGGGATTCTAGGGTGGGCCCCACATGGGTTTGGTCACGGTGAATAGTACCTTTTTCACCAGTTGACCGTTTCAGGTGAGTGAGTAGTCTAACTCGCGTGTTTTTACGCAAGGATTACAACGGTATGATCCGTTTGGCTGTACGGAGCCTCTTGCGCGATCTTGAGAAATGTGGAAGCACGGAAGGTGCTCCAGTGGTGGTTCGCCCTACTTTGCTTGTAGCGGACCTTTGGCGAGTGATTGTGTGCACTCCTGTGTGAGTGATGTAAATGCTTGAAGTGATGTGGTTGGCCGTGCCTGGGCCTTTGGGGTGGAATTGTTACGTCACGCCTTCACGTTGACGTTGTGTGCCGTGTGCACGGTAGCCCTTGGGCTGGAGACGTAGTATACTCTGGGAGTATACGAGAGTTCTTGGAGGTACATGTGGTTGTTCGTACCTGAGAACGTTGGTGCGTTCAGTTGGGGTTGAGATGGGGCCACACGTTGTGTGGGCCCCACGTGCGTGCCGGGTTTTGCTTTGCGTACTTGGACCTCTCGCGGCGTAGAGGGTCCCTCCGTGTGTTTGTTTGACCAACAGGGTGGAGTTCTCCCCTAGCTCGGTGCTCGTTTGTTGACCAGCAGGGTAGAGTGGTCTCCCCTGGTTTTCGTTCTCGTTGAATCGGCCAGTAGCGGTGCTAGTGGCACCCCGTGAAGGAGCAGGCGCTGAAACTCTTTTGGGAGAGTTGTTCTGGAGTTGGGTGGCTGCGAGATACCCACTCCGTGTTCGATTGGCCAGTGTTGCACCCTTCTGTAGAGATGGCCAGAGCAGTTCTGAGTTTTACCCTCCAGCGGGGCTGGGCAGTGGGTTACTCATCGACTTCTAGGGTTTACCCTCCAGTAGAGACTGGGCAGTGGGTCACCCGATGCTATTAGGGTCTACCCTCCAGCAGAGACTGGGCAGTGGGTCACCCGACGCTACTAGGGTCTACCCTCCAGCAGAGACTGGGCAGTGGGTCACCCGACGACCTCTCAGGGTCTACCCTCCAGCGGGGCTGGGCAGTGGGTCGCCTGTCGTCTAGTTCCAGGTCTACCCTCCAGCAAGGCTGGGTAGTGGGTCGCCTGTCGAATTATTCCAGGTCTACCCTCCAGCGGGGCTGGGCAGTGGGTCGCCTGATGATGTAATTTGGTTTACCCTCCAGCAGGGCTGGGCAGTGGGTCACTGGATGATGTGCTAGGGTTTACCCTCCAGCAGGGCTGGGCAGTGGGTCACCCGATATCTGGTTATGAATTACCCTCCAGCGGGGCTGGGCAGTGGGTCGCCGGAGGATGTGTTAAGGTTTACCCTCCAGAAGGGCTGGGTAGTGGGTCGCCTGACGATGTGTTAAGGTTTACCCTCCAGCAGGGCTGGGCAGTGGGTCACCTGACTTTTGGTTATGAATTACCCTCCAGCAGGGCTGGGCAGGGGGACACCTGTTGGCATTCCAGACTCAGTCCTTTCGACTAGGCTAGTCTGTGGCTTTCCTCCGTGATTACCGAAGCGAGACCCTTGGTTGTACGGGTCGGTGATGGATCAGCTTGACTTTGAGGAGACCTCTCGACTGCGGGGCAGTGACGAGTTGTGGTTTGACGTTGCCCCAAAACTCTCAAGTACGAGGGGCACTTTCCCCACCGAGACGCGTTCTTGTGATGCGATCTAAAACCGTGTGGGTGATTCAGTGCCGCCCAAAGAGGATAGTATCGAGGTGCGGTGATTGAGCCCCTTGGCTTGCGGTTCAGGGCAGACGTGCGGGATGTGGGGCATCGATGATGGTGTTACCTCTAGGACTGTTGGCGACTCATTTTCTTGGGCTGAGATACGGGACGGAGATCCCCTTACGACGTTGTTCGGGCTTCTTGGCAGAGAATATATATGTATATACCATGATTTGAGTACCCACTCCTTGGGTTTTGGCTACTCTCCTTCAGAAGAGGCGAAGACACGTGAGGTATGCCATGTGCTTTTCGCGTCCAGCTTCTTGTGGTAGGACGAGTCTTCCTTTCTTTTGTTGGGTTGAGCTGGACTCTTACTGCACTTTCAGTTTCACTCCTCTACTTTTCTGTTCTCTCTACCGCTCACCCTTCGGTACCTCCTTTGTTGCTCCCTCAAGCCTTCGGGGTATCCTACTGAGTATTTTTATACTCACCCCTACTTGGGATTTGCCTGCACTTTGTGTGCCCTTGCAGACGACGGACAGGTGGAGCGTGACTTCGGTGGAGCATAGGAGCTTGGGAGCTTGGACCGCATGCGGTGGTCATGGTCGGGTTCCAGGTGGCAGACCCGCCGGCTGTTTCTTTTCTTTTACCTGTTGCCGGGTTGTGGCACTTTTTGGTTGGTCGCGTGTTTTTCCCCTTTTTCCTTTCAGCTTGTACCTTGTACTGTTTAGATGTCGATGCACACTGTGGTTTATTTATAGCAGTTTCCCTTTGATTTTCCTTTTTACTCTGCACTTTTTCATGGAGTGTGTTGTGTGTGTGTGTTCACAGGTACTTAGGCAAAGGCCTCCCCGAGTTGTTGTGCCTTCGGTGCTAGTCGCCAGCCCCTGGCCTATGGAGGCGGGCTTGGGGTAGTCGCGGCTCGAGCCCGGGTAGGGTCGGGTCGTGACAAAGTGGTATCAGAGGTGGTTTGTTCCTTGGGACGCTGTTCGGACGTCCCTAAAAATAGAAGGAACTGGTTGGGATTTAGGGCAACAATGTTAACGTGTCTCGAGAGCGGCTCTCAGGCCAGGGAGTCCAATGATGGTGCGACGGCTGACGTATCCATTCACCAGGACCTTGATAACCTGCTTGTTGACTCGACATGCTGAGACACTTGTTGCAGGGAAATTTGTTTGTGCATCACATAGGACCGAGTCTTTGACTGTCCTTCTTGAGTCAGCTCCCCATCATTGTTGTTGTTGGTATATACATATATGGTCATCTGACCGCGACACTCCTTGATAATATTCAGGATGTCTCCGCGAGGACAGCCAGCCCAGATACCAGCTTTGGTGTGTGACGACGACCCTATGAGCTACGAGGCCTCAGTCCAGGACCCATCATGCGAGCCCCTTTCTCTGGGTGGGCTGGTAGCAGCACCCCCACCCGTTGAGCAGCATGCAGTTTTAACAGAGCAGGCTGAGTTTGAGCGCAGGTTGAGCGCACTTCGTGAGTTCCAGTGGCAGGGCCCGCTGAGGTTCAGTGGTGAGCCATACCCTCAGGCAGCAGAGGGTTTGCTAGAGGCAGTGGTTAGCCTTTTCAGGCTTGTGTAGACACCAAAAGATCAGAGAGTGGCTTTGGAAGCCACCCCTTTTCGTGGAGCAGCTTGGCGTTGGTGGAGTCTGGTGACTCAGTTCCTGATGAGTCGTCGTTTTTGTTGGACGACTTTCAGTTGTTGCTCCGTGAGGAGTTTTGCCCCTCCTGCTTGCACTCCATTTGGATTCAGGAGCTCCTGCAGTTTCAGTAGGGAGGGATGACGGTGGCCGAGTACACGACTAGTTTTGCAGACCGTGCACGCTTTTACCCGGACTTGGTCCATGACGACAACTTTCGAGCGCGGAAGTTTGAGCAGGGTCTCCGCCGAGAGATTCGTGCTTTCTTAGTACCCTTGGGCATTTCCACATATGCCGGGGTGCTAGAGCAGGCGCTGGTGACAGAGGGCTTCCTTTCATGTTTTGCGGTTGGTAGTGGCAGTGGGCGCAATGGAGCCGGGACGTCTGCCGTAGCTAGCAGGCGCCAGAGGACAGGACCTCGATGTAGGAGGCCTTCCCACTGCCGGTTTCGGAGATGTGATCGTATACCACTGTGGCGAAAAGGCGCAGTGCCTCAGTCGAGGATGCCCTTCCGTGAGTGGATCACGGGCCGTGGTCTTACACCACAGTGGCGCCGGAGGGTGCCCGGGGCAGCCCAGAGAGCGCCGGTGCTATGCTTGTGACGGGTGAGGTCACTTGACACAAGACTTCCTGACCCGAGTTGCTGGGAGCATCAGGCAGGCAGTAGGCACACCATCACGGTAGAGAGGCAGCACCGTGATCGGAGTAGCGCCCAGCGAGGTGGTGCTAGCAGAGGAGCAGGAGGAGATGGTAGTGGGGGACGACGTTACGAGATCTCCCCATCACCACTAGGCAGTCCATGTCAGGCTCCGGGAGCTGACGGTTGGGACCACGGACAACCGCGAGCTTTGGATGTCTATGATCCTATAGAGCACGGGATGGTGAGAGGTACCCCTTGCGACTTCTACTTCTTGTAGTAGAATTGTTAGGCTCTGCGTGTGAAAGGCGTTTCTCCCTACTCCTTGTTTGAGGTGTTACCAGGGTGACGCAGGGCGTCGGGTGTAACCCTGTGGTGGTAAGGAGAAAGGCGTGAGACCTTTTCCTTTAGTCGATGGTGTTGACTCTTTCGCCTTTTGAGCGTGTAATAGAGCATCAACTGTGGGGCCTCTAGCGTGACCAGATATCCTTGAGTGTTTCACCATATGGATATTTTGAAGGAGGGAATCACCGGGCCTTGTTTCAGGTGCGTGCGGTGATTCGAGTCACGGCGTGCGACGTAGAGGTTCGTTCGGGGAGGTGAGCTACCCCCGAGGGCCTTCGGGCCGTTTGAGACCGTGCAAAGGGATGGCGAGGTACCCTACCGCCTTGCCCTAACCCCAAATTCTGGAGTGGGTGCACGACATCGACAAGGGCCGAAATCGCGTGAATAGATCAATCCTTTGGTCTGAGTGCGGTGGCACAGAGATGTGCGTGGGTTCTTCTGGGTATGGGAAAGCCAGTTGTGGGCTTAGTACCGTGTGTCCTTCCTTGGTTTTGCTTTTCGAGGATGAAAAGATTGAAGGAGGGAATGATTTAAGAACCCAGTTTTTGCTGAGAAAGACTTTGGAATATTTTTGGTGATATTCCAGAGCAGCGCCTTCAGACGGCGTGCGATTCCGGGCCCCGGAGTGGCCGGAATTAAATTTCCAGTGCGTTCACATTGGAAACGCTAAATAAATGGGATAACTCCTAAATGGAGTTCCGGATCAGAGATCCAAGTGTACGGATGGGTCCGGAATGGGGTGTTTACCCTAGTAACGACATAAAACTGGTCGGCGCGGGATGTTTGGACCCCTCGCCCGCTTCTGGAACGTTAAACGGGTTAATTAATTAATTAATTAATTCGTTTAATGACGAAACGCTAGTATCTCTAAAATGGTGGCTCGGAATGGAAAACCGAGGGCATCTTTGAGTTCGGAGCGTTCCGTTTACCCTAGGAGGGGTATAAGTTTTGCGGGTGCGGGCCGTTTGTGAAAAATGACCCTAGGGGCGTTTTCGTACTTTGGTAGCCTCGGGCGCTAAGTTTAATAACTTTTGAACGGAGTCTCGGATTAAAATTCCGAGACCACCGTTGTGATCAGGAGGTCGTTTTTACCCCAGAGACGCCCTCCTTTTTGTCTGCTTCGAGAGCGGGGTCGGGGGCGTGCCGGGCGGGGGTGTTTAAGCGTTATTACTTAAACGCACCCCTCCCCCTTCTTCCCCTTCTTCTTCCTCACAACCTCCCCCCTTCCCTCCTCCATTCCGGAGAGCTCTAGCGAGGCGAGCTCCGGCGAGGCAACGGCGCGGGGCAGATCGCGCGGGAAGCGTCGGGCGAAGCCCCACGAGGTAGGGTTTTGTTTTGGAGTTTTAATTCCCGAACCCCCCTTTGAACCCCGATTTTAGCATCGATTTTCTGTTTTCTCTTCGATCTAAGCCCATGAATGCGTAGTAGAGTAAATTCCCTATCCAACGCATCTTTCAGATTCAAATTCCGAGCTCCGTAGCATCCGCAATGATCCACCGAACTTTGCGGGTTTTCGGGTTCTGGCGAGTTCGAGCGGCGGCGCGGCTCGGCGGAGGAGGCGGCGCAGGGCGGCGCGGGGCGGAGCGAGGCGGAGTAGGGCGGTCGGCGGGCCTTCGAAGGCGGCGGCGGCGCTTGCCGGGAGGCGGCGGCGGCCTTCGGCGACGGCTTCAGAAGCCGGCCGCGGGCGCCGGCAGGCGGAGGAGAACGGGGGGCCGCGAAGCGCGACCCCCGTGCACGACCGCGACCCGCGTTTTGCGGGTCGCTGTGCGGAATCAACCGGCCGCGAGGCGGCCGCGAGGCTGGAGCAAGCCGCGGCCAGATGGCCACGGCGGGGTGAACCGGACCCGCGGCTAAGCCGCGGGCCGGCTGTGCGGACCGGGCCGGCCGGCGCGGGCCGGCCCAAGCAGGGCGGACCGGCCGGTCCGGGCCGGTCCGGCCCAAGTGGCTTTGCCCCTCAGCCTTTGGACGCCCGTAATTCGGGCTACGGGCGTCCGTTTTGCGCGCCGTCCACGGCAGCGCGGAGCTTGCATCGAGGCGAAGCTTTTGAGATAGTTTTGGGAATTTTAAATTCCCGAAACGAGGGGTCCCTGAGGCGCGACGCGTCCTTAAGTGGACGAGCGCTTTTCCCGGGATTCTTGTTTTGGACGGCGCGGACGCGTCCGACGTCCGATTCAAGCGCCGTCGGTGGCGTTGGAACCCTGGCGTCGAGGCAGAGGTTTCCAGGGTAGTTCCGGGCGTTGAGGCTAGAGTTGAGGCGCGGGCCCCACGGCCCATCTTTTGAGCTGCGTGCAACTTTTAGCGACTTTTTCCTCGGACATCCGTTCGGGGCGTGCGAGTAGTCGATGTTCGGTGTTTTTCCGAGGGGATTGCAATGGTGCAATCCGCCCGCCCTAATTCGGCACGATGGTGCGGGGCCCACGAGGGCCGTTTCAGGAGTTGACGGTGATTTCCAGTTTTATCACCGAGCGACCGTTTTGGACGAATGAGTAGTCCATCTTGTGTGCTTTTTTGAGAGGATTGCAACGGTGCGATCCGTTCGCGGAGTTTCAGGACCGGGATGCGGGTCTCACGTGGCACCGCTCATGTGCGGTGCGCCGCAACACATCTTTTTCTCCGGATACCCGTTCTACTCAAGCGAGTAGTGCTTTCGACGTGTTTTTCCGAGAGCATCGCAATGGCGCAGTCCGCCGGACCTTTTTCGGAGATGTGGTGTGGGTCCCACCTGACCGGGCTACGGTGAATAGTACCTTTTTCACCGGGTGGCCGTTTTGGGTGATTGAGTAGTCAATCCCGTGTGTTTTTCCGAGGGGATCGTAGTGGCGTGATCCGTTGGTTTAGTTTCGGGATTCTGGGGTGGGCCCCACACGGGTTTGGTCACGGTGAATAGTACATTTTTCACCTGTTGACCGTTTCGGGCGAGTGAGTAGTCTAACTCGCGTGTTTTTACGCAAGGATTACAACGGTATGATCCGTTTGGCTGTACGGAGCCTGTTGCGCGATCTTGAGAAATGTGGAAGCACGGAAGGTGCTCCAGTGGTGGTTTGCCCTACTTTTCTTGCAGCGGACCTTTGGCGAGTGATTGCGTGCACTCCCGTGTGAGTGATGTAAATGCTTGAAGTGATGTGGTTGGTCGTGCCTGGGCCTTTGGGGTGGAATTGTTACGTCACACCTTCACGTTGACGTTGGGTGTCGTGTGCACGGTAGCCCTTGGGATGGAGACGTAGTATACTCTAGGAGTATATGAGAGTGCTTGGAGGTACATGTGGTTGTTCGTACCTGAGAACGTTGGTGCGTTCAGTTGGGGTTGAGATGGGGCCACACGTTGTGTGGGCCCCACGTGCGTGCTGGGTTCTGTTTTGCATACTTGGACCTCTTGCGGCGTAGAGGGTCCCTCTATGTGTTTGTTTGACCAGCAGGGTGGAGTTTTCCCCTAGCTCGGTGCTCGTTTGTTGACCAGCAGGGTTGAGTGGTCTCCCCTGGTTTTCGTTTTGGTTTAATCGGCCAGTAGCGGTGCTAGTGGCACCCCGTGAAGGAGCAGGCGCTGAAACTCTTTTGAGAGAGTTGTTCTGGAGTTGGGTGGCTACGCGATACCCACTCCGTGTTCGATTGGCCAGTGTTGCACCCTTCTGTAGAGATGGCCAGAGCAGTTCTGAGTTTTACCCTCCAGCGGGGCTGGGCAGTGGGTTACTCATCGACTTCTAGGGTTTACCCTCCAGCAGAGACTGGGCAGTGGGTCACCCGATGCTATTAGGGTCTACCCTCCAGCAGAGACTGGGAAGTGGGTCACCCGACGCTACTAGGGTCTACCCTCCAGCAGAGACTGGGCAGTGGGTCACCCGACGACCTCTCAGGGTCTACCCTCCAGCGGGGCTGGGCAGTGGGTCTCCTGTCGTCTAATTCCAGGTCTACCCTCCAGCACGGTTGGACAGTGGGTCGCCTGTCGACTTATTCCAGGTCTACCCTCCAGTGGGGCTGGGCAGTGGGTCGCCTGATGATGTAATTTGGTTTACCCTCCAGCAGGGCTGGGCAGTGGGTCGCCGGATGATGTGCTAGGTTTTACCCTCCAGCAGGGCTGGGCAGTGGGTCACCCGATATCTGGTTATGAATTACCCTCCAGCGGGGCTGGGCAGTGGGTCGCCGGATGATGTGTTAAGGTTTACCCTCCAACAGGGCTGGGTAGTGGGTCGCCTAACGATGTGTTAAGGTTTACCCTCCAGCAGGGCTGGGCAGTGGGTCACCCGACTTTTGGTTATGAATTACCCTCCAGCAGGGCTGGGCAGGGGGGCACCTGTTGGCATTCCAGAATCAGTCCTTTCGACTAGGCTAGTCTGTGGCTTTCCTCCGTGATTACCGGAACGAGACCCTTGGTTGTACGGGTCGGTGATGGATCGACTTGACTTTGAGGAGACCTCTCGACTGTGGGGGCAGTGACGAGTTGTGGTTTGACGTTCCCCCAGAACTCTCAAGTACGAGGGGCACTTTACCCACTGAGACGTGTTCTTGTGACGCGATCTAAAACCATGAAGGTGAGTCAGTGCCGCCCAAAGCGGATAGTATCGAGGTGCGGTTATTGAGCCCCTTGGCTTGCGGTTGAGGGAAGACATGTGGGATGTGGGGCATCGATGATGGTGTTACCTCTGGGACTGTTGGCGACTCATTTTCTTGGGCTGAGCTACGGGACGGAGATCCCCTTACGACGTTGTTCGGGCTTCTTGGCAGAGCATATATATGTATATACCATGATTTGAGTACCCACTCCTTGGGTTTTGGCTACTCACCTTCAGAAGAGGCGAAGACGCGTGGGGTATGCCACGTGCTTTCCGCGTCCAGCTTCTTGTGGTAGGACGAGTCTTCCTTTCTTTTGTTGGGTTGAGCTGGACTCTTACTGCACTTTTAGTTGCACTCCTCTACTTTTCTATTCGCTCTACCGCTCACCCTTCGGTACCTCCTTTGTTTCTCCCTCGAGCCTTCGAGGTATCCTACTGAGTATTTTTATACTCACCCCTGCTTGGGCTTTGCCCTCACTTGGTGTGCCCTTGCAGACGACGGACAGGTTGAGCGTGACTTCGGTGGAGCGTAGGAGCTTGGGATCTTGGACTACGTGCGGTGGTCATGGCTGGTTTCCAGGTCGCAGACCCGTCAGCTGTTTCTTTTCATTTACATATTGCCGGGTTGTGGCACTTTTTGGTTAGGCGCGTGTTTTTCCCCTTTTTCCTTTTAGCTTGTACCTTGTACTGTTTAGATGTCGATGCACACTGTGGTTTATTTATAGCAGTTTCCCTTTTATTTTCCTTTTTTACTCTGCACTTTTTCATGGAGTGTGCTGCGTGTGTGTGTTCACAGGTACTTAGGCAAAGGCCTCCCCGAGTTGTTGTGCCTTCGGCGCTAGTCGCCAGCCCCTGGCCTATGGAGGTGGGCTTGGGGTAGTCACGGCTCGATCCCGGGTAGGGTCGGGTCGTGACAACAATGGTCATTGTCATAGAAACATAAAAGGTATGATGTTTCCAATTATGTATCATTGAACTACATGGGTTTTGATTCTATCCACAGGGATATATATGAATCTCCTATTATGGTACTGATCCAAACTCCATGAAACCTACCACCTCCCAAGATGGACATAAATTCTTGAGTTCACAGTTTTTTTGGGATTAAATCATAATATAACAAGATTATAAAATGAATGATATATAATCTCTAATAGATAAAAATGATAACATTAGTCTATAATAACAAAAAAATATTATGAAGACCAATATAAACAATATTACTACTAGGAAGGATTTTTCAAATATGTCACAAACCTATAAGGGAGTTTTTCACAAGGAAATAATACACCTTAAAGGATGATCATACCTCTCATCCTCTCAAAAAATATGCAATTAAAAGTCTTATTGGTATATCCCAGTGACTTACTTCCTTTGTAAAGAAAGTCCATAGCTAACTAAAAACACATGGTCATAGAGTTATCAAGGAAATAATTTGATTCATGTGTAAGATTAAAATACTGCTCATATTTCAACCAAACACTTCATAATAGGAAATTATTTAACAATTTTCTCTCATTAGTTCAATAAATATTTATTCCTTTATAATCCACTTAGCTCTAATTATCTTCAAAATCACTCATGAGAATGTTGTAAAAAATATATCATGAATATAATTTTAAAAACCATGAATGAACTCTATCGAGAAAAAATTAATATAATTATTCAAATATGTAATATATCTAATCACAAAACCATTGGATTAATTTATTTTTTGGGAGTCTTCCAACCCTTGGTGTAAATATGAAAACTATATTGATAATGAATCAATTGAGATCAAGTTATATATCCAAAATTATAAATATAATTTATGAAGGATCATTAAATCCAATAATAATAAACTTGTCCAATCATTAATATATCTTAAAACATCCCTTATTTATTTATTAGAAACCTGAAATAAATAACATGAGTTATTCTATAAGATTTAGCTACCAAAACATCATACCCCCCTTTAAAAAACAAATTCTTATATTATCCCCCAACATAATAACCCATAAAAATAAATAGAGTATACCCCTTTGAAATTATATCTCTTTTTTTATTCTACCCCTTTTAAAATATAATGGAATGAAATAGGGAATAGAAATCTAAAAATAGATATGGGTTTTGGGAGAGTATTCACTTCTAATTAGACTCTCAAGTCCTAGAAGGAATAATTTGTTAAGGGATTCATCAAGACTACCAAAAATTTATTATTATTTAAAAAATATTTCAATGAAATATCCCCATGTTATAAATTCCCTTTGGTGAATGGTTACTTCATATAAATATTCATTTACATATAATGTTGTATTAGATTCTTTGAAAAGTTGATTGTACATTGATTATCCAACCCAATCATTAAAGGTATGACACATCCAAACCCATATCTTCAATATATGATTTTTTCCTCATCATTCATGTCATGTCTTGTGATGTTATAATATACTGTGTTTTTTTTGGGGATTAAGGTGACTGAATTTTTCTTTTTGGAGTTCCACGAAACACATCTTCTACCAGTAAAGAATGATCCTCAAAAAGTTGAATTTTAATAATAAATTTCACCAACCTAATCCACATTGAAATATATATAAATAAAAGAAATAAAAAACCATTTTAATAAATTATGAAATAATTAATATTATATTTTATTTAGTGAAAGATCTATTTCACTGCTACACATGTAACTTCTTCAAATTTCTTTGGAATTGTCAACATAGAGAAACAAAAAACATGATGTATTTTTCGGATGCTATTATATAAATTATTCTTTCAATAATCCTTTTTAATGTCCATTTATCCATAAATTTTCCTCCATTATCAATTTAACACATAGTCCCTTGGGATATAATTGTAACAACCCAAGTACTTATAAAATATTTTTTTTGGAATTAAATAGTTAAAATTCATTATAAATGGATAATGAAAAAGTGGTATTTATTTAAATTAATAAATCTATACTAATAGAATAGTAACCTAATATATGAGAGTATAAATCAAATTTTTGTATCTAATAAGTGAAATTTTGATATATTTATATCATGGAAGAGTAAAATAAATGTTTTGAAAATGATAAATTAAGTGTTGGTATTTTTGTGACACGTAATTTTTTTTACAATTTTATAATTAATATAATGATTTAAAAGAAAATATATCTTCATAAAATATATTAATAAATTAATATTTTTTTCTTATGATTATAAGATAATTTTACAAGACCTTTATTAATTTTTCAAAGTATTATAAAATCAGTTATAATTTTAAAATTGGTATTTTTCAAATAAATGATAATTTGAATTAAAAATTAAATCTCTCAAATATAGAAAAATATTTTCATAAAATGGAGTTCATATTTAAATTATAAACATAAAAAAATGGTAATAGTTGTTTTTATGTTTTTCTAAAATAGTTAAATTTTCAGTGAATAGTAAAATATGATAATTTACGATATAAGCTAAATACATGAATTATTCAGTCATAGATGATGTATGGATTATGTAAGCCCATAATATCAAACTATAATGAATTATTTTAATATATACAGTGATAATTCTCAAAATATTCACAATCTTGAGCCTAAATAATAAACTAATGACTAAAATAATAAAAAAACACCCCTATCCTCCACTAAAAATACCACCCCTCACAACCTCTTTTCCTCACATATAAAGCCTTGTATCTTGTTTAATTTATACCCAATTATATTTCCAAGACTCTTAAACACTTCCAAGACCTTATGGTCACACCAAAAGTCCAAAACCAAGTGCCTTAAAAAGAATGTAAAAGAGAAGAAGTTCAAGAGGTAAAATCCTATTTTATTTTCTTTTAAATATATTTTCAATTTCTTTTCTTTTCTTGTATTATTCTATCCTAACATACCCTCATCCAAGTAAAATGATAAATCCAGTATATTACATATAATTTTAATGTTAATGTATTAATTTAATATCCATCATCAAACTTCTCCCCTTCTTATCTTATTCTAACAAATGAAAATATCATCTGTGATGTGTTGATTTACCATCATCACTGACAATGTGTTTTCATTTTCTATTTTCACCTTCAAGTATAGTCATAAAAACATTATTATGGTTAAATAATATTATATTATACATATTATAAGTTTTATAATGTTCTGGAACAAATATATAAATATTATATTAAATTAAATTATATAAGTTCGTGATGGTCATAAAAACTTCCAAAATAAATTAAATCCCTTTCATTAATGTTTTATCTAATGAATAATCCTAATATTAGAAAATATGATATATGGTATAATTTAAAATTATAGAAACATTTTAATACTATTTCTTACCACTTCTAGGGTTTTTCTTAAATCAGATAAGAAAATCCATAATGAACCAACCAGGGAAACCATGAAATAAATGCATCCGAAACAATAAAGATAATAAAATATTATCAATAAATGGGTGTAAATATGTTATAATAAGATCATATAAGGAATTATAAATACTAATATAGTTATTTAATAAATTAATAACACTCTTTAAACCATTATACAGGAGGTTTGAACATGTTTGAAGTAAGATGAACCTGAGGTAAGGGCCTTTTCTTTAAAAATCATATTTAAATTTCTATTTTTACTAAATCCAAAAGGAATATTTTTAAGATGCAAGTATTCTTGTCTTATAATTTTTTTTGGTTCATGATAACCATTTAGGATTAATGGTGAGACCTATATCTCCCTCCAATTCATTGGGTATGTTTATGTTCGAAGTTGACCATAATGGTTATTCTAAGTGAAATTGCAATGGTTACACCATAAGGTAGCCATAAGGGTTACATTGTAAGGTAGATTTGAGGGTTAAAAATTTTATGGTATCAATAATTATTAAAAATTAAGTAATTAATACCTTAAGTTACCTATATGGTTTAATTTTTGTTTTCTATGGTTTATGGAAATATCTTGTTTGCACAAAGTAAGTATTTGATGCTTTATGGGTGAAACATATTTCTTTATGAAAATGAATTCTTATATTTATAAGTATTCATGGAATAATAGTTATTTTATGTTTTATAACCCTTAATAATATTTTCTTTCTCATCCCAAGTTTTTAATTTTTTTTCATAGGGTTTAAGGATTGGTAAGATAAAAGAGGAAGCCAAGATGAGCATCGTGAAAAATATTCATTTTAAGAACTCATGTTTATTTAAAAACTTTTGTATTATGGAAGAAATAGATACTATTTTAGTAGTATCCACTTTGTATTATCATGAGTTTATATGTATGAATTACATCCAAATTATCTAAAACTATAAACTAAAAAGTTCTTTTGGAATGTAAGAAAGTGAATTCTAGTTTAATTAACTAGGTTATGTAATGTTTAAGGCAGAGTCCTTATAATAGGTATCAGATAATGATTTAGATAAAATTAGGGGTTAGGATGATGTTAATAGAATACCATAAATGATTTTTACCTTATGTATATGTTTAAATGATATATAATTTAAATATTACCATGTTTATTGATCTAAAATATGTCTTTTCAGAATGGTTTTCCACAGATGACACTATTCGGCACTGTAGCAGACACTGTTCGGTTTTGTAGCAGCTGAAATTATTCATCCATCTGGTCCTTCGGGCTACCAGTTTGGTACTTGGGTCCTGAAAGGCTTTCAGGCCACCCAAGGCCTTTGGGCTAGTTGATTCTCAAGGCCTTCAGGCCACCTTAGGGCCTTAGAACCACCCCAAGGCCTTCGGGCCACATGAATGCAGGCACCAAACACACTACAAAAAAGAAGCATCCCCAGATGGGGATTCAGAGCAGGTGCACTCACCATAGCAGAGCCAAATGGATTGTTAGAATGAAAGGGTATGGATATGCCATTGGTACCAGCCAGTGATTTCACGGGAAGCCTAGCTAGACGGTCATGCAAAGGTGGAGAGCTACTATCAAGATGCAGATACTGGTGATGGGCAGTTCCTTATAGATAGTCTAGTTGAATTCCCTAAGACCTTCGGGTCATGTAATCTCCTATGCCTACAGGCCATGTAATCTATGAGCCTACGGGACTTGTAAGGGTTCCCCCTCATCCCTTGAAAGGGGGTTATCAAAAATCAATAAAAATTAAGGCCTTCGGGCCATTCAGGTCATAGAAGAAACATGGAAGATAATGTAGGAAGACACCAAGAGAATGATATATTTCTAAATTTGAAACCTAGAATAGTGGTAATTAGAACTGAGAAGTTTTTTGATATTAATGGATAAGTTCATTCTAGCCATAAATGGTGATGGAATCCATGGAAAAAAACTTCCAAAGCTACCATAAATGAACATGATGATAGTGAAGCATTTTATGAGGAAACACCCTCCTACATCCTATGGATATTCTGACCCAGTGGTGGTTAAATGGTGGATTAAAGCCCTAGAAAATAAATTCAATGTCATGGGGTGTTCAGATAATAAAAATTTTAGTCTTTATATTTATCATTTTGAAGGTGATGTTGACTAGTGGTAGTCCATGTTCAAGAATATCATGGATTTTGAGGAGATTTATGCCTTGAAATGTGATGAATTTAAAAATATGTTCCTTGAAAAATATTTTCCAAAGGTGGTTCGACATAGGATGGAAAATAAATTCTTGGAATTGAATCAAAAGGATGAATATTTAGTGTACATGTATGGAGAAAATTTTACCTGATTAGAAAGTTATGCTCCAAATCATATTCAAGATCTTGATAGTAAATGAAATAATTTCTACTCAGGATTGAAGCCAATATATCAAAGGGAATTGAATTCTCATTAATTAAAAATTTATGAGATATTTGTTTGATTTGATGAGAGGGTATAAATGGAGTTTTCTGATGATCATGTGTACTTTGAAAACAAGTAGTAGAAAATGTACATATGATAAGAAATGGGTAAAATTCAATCAAATAAATATGAAGGTAAGAAAGTAAAGTTTCCAGTTTGTGGGATGTGTGGTAAAAAGAACCTTGTGGAATTCCTTAACAAATCCTGGAAGTTTTTTCAATGTGGTAATTTTATACATATGACCCTATATTGAAATAAAAATAATGTTATTGTTGGTATGATTAATCATGATAAGAAAACTGTAAAGTGTTTTAAATGCGGTGAGATGGGGAATTATGGAAATACTTTTCAAAATAAAAATCTAAATGATTTAAAGAAGCTAAATTATAATAAGAAAGGTTCAATGATATCATTTGTGTCTACTTCATCAGATGTTGGGCCATCTAATGAAGAGATATCAAGTACTTTTTTTGTTTACTCAGATTTTTCCAATGTCTTGCTTGATACAGGGACTACACATTCCTTTATTTTTGAGAAATTTTATTTTAAATTTGAATTTTCACCTCAGGAAATGAAATACAAACTTATGGTAAAAACACCAGGGGAAATATTAAGGAAAAATGGAATTATAATAATCCTCATGTTATTGTTTGTGGACATAAATTACCTAAAAACCTTGTCCTTTTGACCTTAGTAGAGTTTGATGTTATTATAGGTATGAAATGAATTTATTTTTATCATTATAAGATTGATTGTAGAGTTAAAGAAGTTATTTTTTTAGAAAGAGTTTCAATTTGTATACAATAATGATACCAAACCATTGATAACATATTAGGAAGTTGAGAAATTTTTAAGAGATGGAAATGAAAGTAATCATGCACATATTTTTTAAAAAAGGGAACTGTTCAAATTTATGATGTGTCACTGGTAAATGAATACCTAAATGTTTTTTCAAATGATTTTACCTTTTTTATACCTGATCAGGAAGTTAAATTTACTATTGAATTAGTTCTTGATGCTAATTTAATTTCAAAACCCCCTTATCGAATGGATCAAGTGGAACTCTTAGAATTGAAAAATTAGTTGCATGAGTTTTTTGATAAAGGATTCATTCATCCTAGAACTTCACCATTGGGTTATCATATTTTTTTCATTAAAAAAAATATGGTTCCATGGGAATTCACATTTATTATATAGCTTTTAATAACATTACTATTAAGAATAAGTATCCATTTTCTCATATCAATGATTTTTTGATCAGCTCCAGGGAGCTCAGTTTTTTTAAAAGATTGACTTGAGATCTATGTACCATCAACTAAAGGAGAAGGAGGATGACATTTCAAAAATAGTGTTTCTAACAAGATATGGTCATTATGAGTTTGTATTTATGACCTTTGGTTTCAAAAATTCCCATACTATATTTATAGATATTATGAATATAATATTATGTGAATATTTAGATAAGTTTGTTGTTTTTTTATTGATGATATTTTAGTGTTTTAAAAAATGTATGAAGTTCATGAAAACATTAAATTATTTTCCTACAAACTCTCAAAGAAAATACATTATATGGAAAATTTAGTAAATGTGATTTTCTTTTGCAATAGATTTTTTTTGGAACATTGTAAATAGGCATGGAATAGAAATTGATCCTTAAAAAAGTGGTTGATGAATGGAGAATACATAAAAATGTTACTAAGATTCATAGTTTTCTTGGATTACAAGGCATTATTGATGATTTTTTACGTTAACTAAGTTAAGAGGAAAAGGGGTTAAATTTATTTTGATAGAAGGCTATGATGTTTGTTTTTAGGAACTCAAAATAATATTGGTTAATTCTCTAGTTTTGGGCCTACCTTTTAGAAATGGTTATTTTTTTCATTAACATTGATGCTTAATTGAAGGGATGTGGTTGTGTTCTAATACAAAGTGTTAATGTAATTTCTTATGATTTAAGACAATAGAAACCTCATTTGTTAAAATATTCCACACATGATTTTGAATTAGTAGTTGTGTTTTTTGTTTAAACAATTTTGTGGCATTATTTATATGGATCTAAATGTGAAATATATACTAACCATATAAGTTTTAAGTATATATTTACTTAGAAGGGATTGAACATGAGGATGAGAAGATAGATGAAACTGATAAAGGATTATGATTTCACGATCAATTACCATCCTGGAAAAGATAACAAAGTTGTGCATGCCTTGTGTTGAAAACATATTGATACATTAACTATGTTATGTTTGGATCATGATCCCTTGATTAATGAATTGATGTATTTTGGATTGAAATTTTTTGGTGCAAGAATTTCCTATATTTTGTTTCAAGTGTTAGTGCATTCGTCTCACTAAGACAGAATTAAGCAAGTACAGAAAGAAGACCGCGAGCTATAGAAAAAGGTAGAAATGGTTAATAAAGGTAAATTTCATGAATGTAATATTGATAAATATTGTTTCTTGAGATTTTTAAAGATATTATGTGTTCCTTTTGATTCCTAGCTGAAGAAATAATTTTTAAGTGAAGCTCAAAGTTCTCCATTTTCAATTCATACTGGCAGCACTAAGATGCAGAGAGACCATTGGGAGTATTACATGCGGGATGGAATTAAAATTGATATTGTTGATTTTACCTTGAAATGTTTGAATTTTCAATAGGTCAAACCATGAAAACAAATACCAAAGGGGATGATTTAGCCTTTTCCAGTGCCAAAGTAGAAATAGAAAAATATATCCACAAACTTCATGGTGGGACCACCAAAGACTTCTCAGGGTAAAAATGAGATTTTTGGTTATTATTGATCGACTTACTGAATCTGCACATTTTATTCTTATTCAATATATTATGTCTTTATATCATCTTTCTCGAATTTACATCAAAGATATAGACAGGTTATATGGAGTTACTATATCCATTGTATTTGACCCTGATCCCAGGTTCACTTCTAACTTTTGGAGAGGAATTTAGAAGTTTTTAGGAACTGAATTGAATTTCATTACAACCTTTATCAACAATATGATGGATAGTCAGAGTGAACTATTCAGAAATTGGAGTTTATGATTTGAGTTTTTTCAATGGATTACCAGGGATGTTGGGATCAACGTCTTTATTTAGTTGAGTTTTCATATAATAATAGTTTTCATTCCAGTATACAGATGGAACCTTTTTAAGAATTATATGGAAATTAGTGTTAGAATTTGGAATTTTGGGATGAAGTTATGTAAATAAATTTTATAAGACAAAAATTAGTTGAGGAAGTAGCTAAGAAAGTGAAGATGATCCAATAACACATAAGGATATCTTAGAGAATGCAAAAACGTTATGCATATAACAGGATGAAAGAGTTTTCTTTTGAGGTAGGTGATCATGTTTTCTTTAAAATAATTCCATGGAAAAATTTTATCTGTTTTGTTATGAAACGAAAGATCAGTCCATGGTTCATTGGACCTTTTTAAATCTTGTAAAAAGTTGGACCAATTTACTACCGAGTAGTTTGCCTCCAATTTTATCACAGGTACATAATTTTTTTTTTCATTTTTTGATTTTAAGAATGTATGTTCTAGATTAATCCCATGTTTTGATCCTGAAAGTAGTTTAGATGGAAGATAATTTTTCTAATAAAGAGAAACTAGTTCAAATTCTTGATTGTAGAGAGCATGTATTATGGAATAAGGTAATTCATGAGGTTAAGGTTTTATAGAGAAACCACATGGTTGAAGAAGCAACATGTGAATCTGAAAATTATACGAGGGAAATTTATCCTCAATTATTTAATAAGTTAATGAAAATAGTGAGGACATAATTTCTAGGGGTGGGGGAATGTAACAACCTGGATACTTATAAAATAATTTTTTTCTTGAATTAAATAGTTAAAGTTCATTATAAATATGTAATGAAAAAATTTGTATTGATTGAAATTAAGGTATCTATACTATTATAATATTAACCACATATATGAGAGTAAAAATAAAATTTTTGTATCTTATAAATGGAAATATGATATATTTATATCATGGAATAAGTAAATAAATGTTTTAAAAATGATAAATTAAGTGTTGGTATTTTTTGACTCATAAAATTTTATTTACAAATTTATAATAAATATAATGAATTAAAAGAAACTTTTTCATCATGAAATATAATAATAAATTAATAATTTTTTTCATATGATTATAAGATAATTTTTTGAGACCTCATTTAATATTTCAAAGTGTTATAAAATCAATTATAATTTTAAAATTGGTATTTTTTGAATAAATGATTATTATAATTAAAAAGAAAATTTCTCATATTTAGAAAATTATTTTCATAAAATTGAGTTTATTATTTAATTCTAACCATAAAAAAATAATTAGGGTGATTTTTTTGGGTTTTTATGAAATAGTTTCATTTTTGGAGAACAGTGAAATATGATAATTTATGATATAAGATAAATACATGATTTATCAAGTCATAGATGATGTATGGATGATTTAAGACCATAATGATGAACTATAATTCATTAGTTAAATATATTTAGTAATAATTATCAATTTATTCATATTATTGAGCCAAAATATAAACTAATGAATACAATAACAAAAAACACCCCTTTCTTCCACTATAAATACCGCCCTCACCACCTCTTCTCCTCACACCTCAAAGACTTGTATATTGTTTAATTTATTCCCAATTCCCTTCCCATCCCTATTCCCCAAATCCAGGACCTACTTATCTCACCCAAATTACAAAACCAAGTCCTCAATGAGGTTCTCAAAGATAATAAGTTCAATAGGTAAAATCCTATTTTGTTTTCTTTTAAATTTCTTTTAAATTTATTTTCTTTTTTTTTCTTATTCCTGACCACCCCTAATCCAAGTGACATTATAAATTCAGTATCTTACATTATATATAATTTTATTATGTTAATGTAATATCCATAATCAAACCTCTCCTCTACTCCTCTTATTCTAAAAAATAAAAACTTCATCTGTGATGTGCCGATTTACCATCATTGTGGATGATGTGTTTTCATTTTTCTTTTACACCTTCATGGATGGTCATAAAACCACTATTATGGTTAAATAATATTTTATTATACATATTATAAGTTATATAATATTATATAATCAATATATATACATGATATTAAATAAAATGATATAAGTTCATGATGGTCATAAAAAATTCTAAAATAAATTAAATAATTTTCATGAATGTTTTATCTAATTAATCATCCTTATATAAAAAATGATATATGGTATCATTTAAAATTATGGAAACCTATTTATACCATTTCATTCCACTTCTATATTTTTTCTTCCATTTGACAATGAAATCCATAATGAACAAACCATGGAAACAATGAAATAAATGCACCAAAAATAATGAAAATAAAAAAATATTATTAATAAATGGGAGAAAGATGTTATAAGAAGATCATACAATGAAATATATGTAATGCCTATAATATTTACATGTATTATTTTTATAAACCATATGGAATAATTTCAAGACCAGGCTCTGATACAATGTGTGATTCTGAGGCCCGGTTTTCCCAAAACAATTGTTTAAAAAATATTAAACTTTTAATAGCACATGTGCACAGTTTTACAAAAAAAGTGGAATAAATATTAAATGGGTGCCCGAGTCATATATATAAGGGAATATTTTAGTTAAAAAAAGTGTATTTACATAGGGTGTGATATAAATTTTTTCGGCGTGGGTTGTTTGTAGAAAAATTCCCAGAGGATGAAACCGTAAATAAAATAAATTTTATAAAATGAATTATTTGATATAGCAACTTCCCTTTTTATTAATCCTTTTCTAGGATTTCAGGGTTATTACCATAACCATAAAATTACTCTGAGACATGGAGAAACAACTCTCTCAAATAAATAGTGATGGATTATGGATCAACGATTAATGTGAAACTGATTCGAAGGAACCTCACCAATGACAATGACAAAATGATCATCCTTTGTCAGAAACTAATCTGAATCAAGGTAGGGAATTTGTTTCTCTGTGTTTCCTTGCTCATGTTTTTTATAATGAACATAGGTTAATTCAAAAATATATTGATCCGTAGTTTGATCGTTTCTAGATGATTTATTATTGTGGGGATTATTTCAGGAGTTTTCCTTATTCTTGTTCATTCTTTGTTATAATGAGAACGAATTGAGGCCAACATGAAAAATGCCGAGGCTTGTTCCATAGGGTGTTCTTTGGGATTTATTTTCCCCATTCTTCACGTTATTCACCATTGGACCCTCGTGGTTACAATTTTACTTATTGGGTGGATTTGAAAGTGATCAGACCCCAAATTGGAGGAAAAATGACAACATAGGCTGATTCTACGTAGATTGGGACCCGAGAAGCTCGAATATATGACCATTTAAAATTTTGGGCATCGAAGGTGGCTTAGTGGCCTACGGAAGGAACCAATGGAATGATTTTAACATGAAGGTCTTTGGAGGTGAGGTGGAGGTGTCAGCAGCCCAAGGTGGTAGTGATCGGCAGTGGTGCGACGACTAGAGACAGTGCATGTGATGACATTCATGTGAGAAGGCGACAATGACTGTAGGTCACAAGATGCAATGGTCGACTGCGTGAGGAGTAGGTGAGTTGCGAGATGTGGTGGTTGGTTACGTGTGAAGGTGGTAGTCACGGTGGGTGACCACGTGGAGTAGAGCGGGCCAGACCTAACCGGGATAAACAAACATGGCCAGGCCAGGCTGGATGAACATGGTTGGGCAGAGCATGCTGGGCTGGATGAATAGGGCTGTGCTAGAGTTGGGCCATAGTTGACCACAACAGTCGACCGTGAGCCACAATCGCTCCACCTACTGCGTGACTATGAAAGTTGGGCGGTGAAGCCAACCAGGACAGTCGACTACAACAGTCATGGGGCGGACGGTCTAGCCGGTCAACCACCATGTTTGGTGGACCGATCATGCGGTCGGTCCACGGGCCCAGTGACCCCCCTTTTAAAATTTTAAACGACCATAACTTTCAAGAGGTATATCCGTTTAATGATACATCTATGACATTGGTACCCTGATGTTGAGAAAATACTTTTGTGATAATGTGCTGAGTTTGTATGTTGGACCATTATATGTTGATAGAGTTTCCTTGGACCTTTCCTCTAGGGTTTAGTATGGAATTAAATCCTCATTATTGGATTTTAGTCCCCTCTAGAGACTGAGTCCCATATAGAGTTATCGAATCACTACATGGGACTAGAGAAATCCTATATCACCCTTATTGGAGTTTTATGGAATCCACATAACCTATGAGAGAATGGTTTTGGTCCTCTATCTAGTAGGGCACATCAGTAGGCTTAGTGGTATTCCCCAGTGTCTCTGGGTTGGATCCCATATGTTACAGGTTGATCCAGATCAATTTTGTGGTATTCCATAGTGTTTTGAGAAGGATCCAATCTCTATGTATCATAATATTCCTTGACCAATGCATTATATTCGGGTGGGGACCAAATGATCTAGACCTCTTCATGAGTGTCCCTGATGATATCATGGCTCAAGGAGTGAGTTCTCCCTGAAGGAGTGTGCTTCGAGCAGAATCATGTGGCTGGTAATTGGTTGTGGCTTACCTCTTGACCATGTTTCCTAGATTGATTATATTTGGATATTATTGATACATGTTTGGTAGACATATAAATGTGTAGAGCTGACTGTGCTTTCCTTTTTGGTATTAACTTTATGATATTTCTATTATGGTATGTCCATTTGTGGTATTTCCTTTTGATATTTCCTATGCAGTATTTAATTTATGGTACATCCTTTTTGGTAATTTGTGGTATTTATTTTGTGGTATTTCATTTGTGGTTTTCAGGGCATCGTACTAGGTATTTCTATACTCACCCCTACACTGGATTTGTCCGCATGTGTCATGTCTTGTGCAGACAACCACCCCTTTCATGAAGTATTAAGTGGACTAAGACCAGGTGGTGCTTAGTGAGGCCATATAGACAAGGTGTGTTCATGTGGTCCAGATAGTTGTCCTAGTACCTCTTTTATTATAGGTTGGAATTGTGGTAACATATTCTTTTTAGTGGCACTGTATTATGGACCTGTTTACTTTCCAGTACTTTTATTATCGTACTCTTTTGTGAGATCTCAGTGGTATGGATTCATTGTTTACTTAGTGTTTTTACATTTCATAAATTTATGTATTGGAGATGTGTGCATGTGTAAAGGTACTTAGGATAATTCCTCCCATTTTTGGGATTTTCCTACTTGGTGCTAGTCACCAACAAATGGCCTATTTGAGGTGTTCATAGGGTAGTCACTGCATAGGACCCTCTGGGATAGGTCATGATAGAGTGGTATCTCATTTCTACTTTAGGATTGGGAGTCTGTGAGGTTGGTTTTGGGAAATAGTGTTAAGTGTTTCAAGTCCATCTTTTAGGCCAGGGATTCCAATGTTGGTGTGGTGGCTGGTGTATCCATACGCCAGAACTCTAACTACATTTTTTTGACTTGATACATGAAAATATTGGTTTTGTAAAAAAACAATGGTACATGCATCATATAGGAATGACTGTGTTTTCTATGTACTTCTTGAGTTAGCTCTCCAAATATACTATATTGACCATGGTACATCTTGTTTTATTTTAAGATGCCTCCACATAGAGAGACAACCAGGATTCCATTGAGTGATCATGAGGATGATCCAACTAGTGATAAGGCATCGATACAAGGTCCTATACCAAAGATAGCACCTTCAGGTGTTTTACCAGTTATACCACCTCCTGTAGAGAAGTAGTTACTACCAACACTACCAATTGAGGATAAATTATGGCTGAGTGATTTTCACAAGTTTCAGAGGCAGTGAATTCCTAGGTTTCATAGTGAGATAGACCCCCAATTGGACGGGGATTGGCTAGAAGTAGTCAATCATGTTTTCCTCCTTATGAGGACACCTATCAACCGGATGAAATTCCTCACTGTGAGTCTTATACGGGGCTCTACAGGGTAGTGGTGGAGATTAGTGATTCAGACACATGGTGAGAAAACTCTATCCTAGACATAATTTGGGAATCTCTTCAGAGAGGAGTTCTATCTAGCCATGTTGTGGTTGGTACACATATAAGATCTACTGCATCTGCAGCACGACAGTATGATTATGTTAGATTATTCAGTGAGGTTTACTGATCTTTCTCACTACTCTATGGAAATGTTGTGAGACCCTTTCTTCAGGGATCATACCTTCTAGAAGGGTTTACGCCAGGACATCATGGAGTTTATGGTTTCATTTATTATTCCTACCTATACTGGGTTAATTGAGTGAGCCCTGATAGTGGAGAGTTTTCTATAAGAGCAGACACCGATAATGGGAGCTAGTAGTGGGTACCATGTAGCTGAGACCTCAATAGATGGTAGCTGATGGCAGTCACAGGGACCCAAGATATCCAGACACTTTTGAAGATGACCCCAAGACTTAGGGTCAAAAGTGTAGAGATCTTAGGGTGTCTCAAATCAGCCTAGGGATAGACAGTGTTACAAATGTGGTGGTTAGGGACATCTGAAATGAGATTGCCTGAATCATTGTACAACTGATAGAGGGATGGTCAAGATACTACCGAGGAAGAGGAAGAGATAGGAGTAGGGTGGTCCACAGGCCATAGGATGTGTCATATGATCTAGTAGGGAAGAAAGAGGTGGTTATAGGTTTGGACTATTACCACCAGCACCCCCACATGGTCCATGCCAAGCTCAAGGAGTTGGTGGATAGGGATAAGGCTAGTTGCTGGAAGTGGAGGCTTATGACCCCAGAACTCTAGGGATGATATGAGGTATAATTTGTGTCTTTTCCAGCTTAACTTTAGTTTTTATAGGCAGAGGTACAAGTCATTCCTTTCTTTTCACTAACCTTTTTCGATACTCAAAGATTCTGGTTGAACCGTTGATTCAACCCTTACACTTGAAAACTCATACCGAAGAAGATTCAATGATCACACACTGGTGCTGATAGTGTGCCCAACTCTCGGAGGTGAGAGTTTTGGTTGGGATCTCTTGGTAGCAGTGTTGAGGCCTTACAAAATCATTCTTGGTATGGACTGGTTATCCATAATTCATTCTTATATTGAATGTTTTAGTCACAAAGTATGGTGTGTCTACAGTGATGGAACTTGGTTTTCATTTTTTGGTGAAAATGAAACACATATCGTGTAATTTGGACTCACACATATGAGGGTGAAACCAATTACACATTAGTTGTATAGACTCACCCTTGGTGTAGTGGATGATATGAGCCCTTAGTTTCCTGCAGTGGTGGAGGAGTATGAGGACGTCTTTACTAAATATGTTCTAGGTTTACCTCCCGCCCGGGATCTTGAATTCTACATTGATCTACACCCCAATACCACATAGATATCTACACCTACATATTTTATGGATCTTGTTGAACTTTATGAGATGAGGGTGCAGTTAGAGGACTTATAGAGGAAGGGATTTGTGAGACCCAGTGTTTCACCTTGGGTAGCCCAAGTTTTTTTTCTACGAAGGAAGGTAGAATATTGAGGTTATGTGTGGATTACCCATTCCTGAATCAGGAGAATGTGATGAAAAAATATCAACTACTGAGGATTGATGACTTCTTTGATGAGTTTAAAGGGGCATGATGCCTCTCGATGATCGACCTCAGATTAAGCTATAATGAGTTGCAAGTATAGGATGAGGATATACTAAAGTAGTCTTTAAGATATCATTATAGTCACTATGATCATTTGGTGATGCCGTTTGGTGTGAATAACACCGTAAAATTTTTCATGGGACTCATGAACTAGATCTTTTATCCTTACATAGATCAGTTTTTGGGGTCTTCATTGATGAAATCCTAGTGTACTTAGCATCTAAGGAGGATCATGAGAGACACATTAGGATGGTCCAGGACATACTCTAAGACCACAAAATTTATGGGAATCTCTCAAAGTGTCAGTTCTATATTTGAGAGGTCTATTTTCTAGGACACTTCATTTCAGAGGCTGGAGTTGAAGTGGATCCAATGAAGGTTGAGGCGGTGCTTTCATGGGAGCCACCCAAGAGTGTTAATGAGGTATGAAGTCTCCTTGGATTGGAAAGGTACTATCAGAGGTTTGTGCCCAAATTATCCAGAGTGATAACACCATTGATGGATTTAACATGGAAGGGGAATCATTTATTGTGGACAAAGAAGTGACAACAATGCTTTCATGAGCTGAGGTAGAGGTTGACGAGTGCTCCCATCTTGAGATTTATAGAGGAGGGAATCGAGCATGTGGTGTTCTATGATGCATTAGGTATCTATCCTGGTTATGTCCTAATGCAGGGAAAAGTGGTGATTGACTATGGTTCAAATTAGTTGAGACCACATGAGAAGAATTGTGTGACCCATGATCTTGAGCTAGTAGTAGCAGTCTCCACATTGAAGATGTGGTGACACTACCTGATGGGTGACTGATTTATCATCTACTCTAACCACAAGAGTCTCAAGTACATCTTATTTCAAAAGGATATGAACTTGAGACAAAGGTGATGACTAGAGTTCCTCCAAGACCATTACTTTGAGATTTTCTATAATCTTGGGAAGGGGAACGTGGTAGAAGATGATCTTTACTGGAGATCTAGTTTACAGTTTCTGAACGTGGTGTCAGAGAAGTTGGCCTCATTATAGATATCATTTGTGGATGGAGATGGGGAATCTTACATATAGTAGATGGTTTTCACCCCTATACTCTTACATAGAGTTAGGGAGGCACAACTTGGGGATGCTGACTGTGGTACCCTATGTGCTCAGTTATCCGTAGGGCATTTTCCTAATAGATATTCGAAAGGTGGGGAGCACATTTTTCTTTTCAGAGGGTGCATAGTTTTATGAAAGACATTATGGGAGGAGGTTCTGAGGGAGTTCCACACATCCCATTTAGCGGTATATTTAGGTTTGGAACATATGTACCAGGACCTCCAATGTTAGTTTTGAGGGCCTGGTTTGAAGAAGGGAGTTGTAGAGTTCATCTCTCGATCCCTCACTTGTCAGCAAGTTATAGCTGAGCACCAGGTTCCAATAGGTATAGTTCAACACCTTAAGGTCTAGAATGGAAGTGGTATGGGATATCAATGGACTTCGTGATGGTTTTACAATGTACTTATAGGGGACATGATACTATCTAGGTGATCACTGACCAAATCACCAAGTCGTCCCACTTCCTAGCTATCCAAGAGAAGAGTTCAGTAGAGAGTGTGAGACACCTCTACGTGTAGGAGATAGTTCTATTCCATAAAGTTCTATCGATGATAGTTTTAGTTCATGATGATCACTTTATTTCCCTATTATGGAAGGGATTGTAGGAGGTGTTTAGGACCCAATTACACTTGAGCATAGTGTTTCACCAATAGAATAATGACTAGTCTAAGACAACCATTTAGGTTTTGGATGACATTTTTTGGGCATGCATGTTAGATTTTGGACATAGTTGGGAGGATCACCTACCACTGGTGGAGTTTTCATACAATAATATCTATCACTCCACCATTGGTATGGTACCATTCATAGACTTGTATGAGTGACCATGCAGGTAAACACTTTGTTGGACTGACCCAAGACAGTCAGTACTCATGGGCTCCAAGTTGGTGTGAGCTACTATAGAGAAAGTGAAGATCATTCAGGAGTTTATTAAGACTAAAAAGAGCCATAAAAAATCTTATGCTGATAGTATACAGAGTCCTTTGGAGTTTGGGGAAGGAGACCATGTGTTCCTTCAGGTTTCACCTCGATAGGGATCACAAAGATTTGTCCAGGGTGGAAAACTATCTCTAAGGTTCATCAGCCCTTTCCATATACCGGGTAGAGTTGGCAAGGTGGAATACCACTTGACTCTACCACCGTAGTTAGATCAGGTACACAATGTCTTCCATGCGTCATAACTGATGAGGTAGGTGCATGAACCATCACATTCCATCGACTAGGGTGATCTAGAAATTCAAGATGTAGTGACTTTTTCTGAGTACCTGATAGAGATTGAGAATTAGTAGGAGAAAATGCTTCATGGGTGGTTGATTCCTTTGGTGCATCTCTAGTAGAAACAAAAGAATATTTAAGAGGTCACATGGGAGAGGGAGACTCAGATTCGTACTTAGTACTCTCATATGTTTGAGTACCTTTTTTTGGATTTTAGGGATGTAAGTCCCCATACTAGGGAGAATGTAACGTCTTGGATTTTCCCATGTATTATTTTTATAAATTGTATGGAATTATTTTGAGACCAAGAACTATGATGACATGTGATTATCTAACCCGATTTTCCTAGAACAATTGTTTAAAAAATATTAAACTTTTAATAGAAAGAACGCATAGTTTTCCTCAAAAAGTGGAATAACTTTTAAATGGGTTCCTAGATTAGAAATACAAGGGCACTATTGATTTTAGAGAAGTGGATTTAAAATAGGCGTGACATAACTTTTTTCATCATGAGTCATCTATAGAAAAAGTATCGAAGGAAGAAACCACAAATAAAACAATTTTTATAAAAAAATTATTTTATGTAGTGGATTCCATTTTTATTAATCTATTTAGGAATTTAGGGTTATTACCATAACCCTATAATTTATCTGATATGCAGAGAAATAAATCTCTCAAACAAATGGTGATGGATTGTAGATCGACGATCAACACACAATTGGTTCGAAGGAACCTCACCAACGACGACAAAACAATAGTAATACTTCATCAGTGAATGATCCAAATCGAGGAAGGGTAGTTGTTTGTTTTTGTTTCCCTATTATTGATTTCCATGACAAATGTAGTCAATCCATGAACTGATTGATCCATGGTTCAATCATTGTAGGATGTTTTATGATTGTATGGATTATTTTATAAGTTTTCCTTATTCTTACTCATTCTTCATTACAATGAGAATGGATTGAGGGAGAACAAATGATGAGGTTTGTTCCTCAAGGTGTTATTTGTGCTTCGATTTCCCCCGTTCTATGCGTTCTTCACCGTTGGACCCCTGTGGTTATAGTTAGAATTAACAGGTGGATCTGAATGCTATTGGACCCCTGAATTTGATGAAAACCAACAAAAGTGGATGGGTCTATATAGATCATGACTTGAGGAGCACGAATCTATGAACGTTTTGAATTCCAAGAATTAGAGGTGGCTTGGTGGACCATGGAAGAGACCACCAGGTCAGGTCCAACGCAGTGGTCTGGCGAGGTGAGGTAGTGACATTAGTATCCTAGGAAAATAGTGATAGATAACGGTGCAGCGACCAAAGGTGGCAACCACAGTCGATGGAGGAAACGATAGTAGGTTGCGGAACGTGATGGGTGGCACTGTGTAGAGGTGGAGGGCTGTGGGGCATGGTGTTCAGCTATGTGGAGTGGAGTAGGTTGGGCCGAGATGGGCTGAAAAAATAGGGATAGGATGAACATGTTGGGCTATATGAATAGTTCCAGACTGAGTATGCCATGCTGAATGAATAGGGTAGGGATAGGCAATCAAGTCAGGTCTAGCGGGTGGGTTCATGTTAGGCTCAGCAGGTCGGGACAAAGGTGATTGGGCTAGATTCTGGCCATGGTCGACCGTGGGGGTAGACTGTGAACCATGATCACTCTAGATTCTATATAGCCATGGAAGCTTGGGGGAGCGGTCGACTGTGATGGTCAACCATGGCAATTGCGGGGCATCTGGTTTGGGTGGTCAACCATGGCGGTTGGCCCCCATGATCGCTCCATGGTCCCAGTAACCCCCTTTTAAAATATAAAATGGTCATAAATTTCAAATGGTATGTCTATTTGATGAGACATATACGGAATTGGAACCCTGAAATTAAGACGATCCTTTTGAGATAATGTGATGAGTTTTTACCTTAGACTAATACAGGTTTAGATCTTTCCATTGATCCTTTCCTCGAGGGTTTAGTACGACATTGCATCCACATTACTGGATTGTAGTTTCCTCTAGAAGATGAGTCCCAGATAGAGTTATGGTATCTTTCTATGGGACTAGGAAGATCCTCTATCACCTATAGCGGAGTTTTGTGGAATCGATGCAACCTCTGAGAGTTGGGTGTTGTTCCTCCATCTAGTGGCTTGTATTAGTTGTGTTAGTGGTATTCCCCAGTTTCTCTCGGTAGGATCCCCTACATTGTGGGTTGATCCAAATTGGGTCCATGTTATTCCTCAGTGAGTTGGGAAGGATCCCCTATTTGTGTATCATAATCTTACTTGACCAATACGTTCTCTTTGGGTAGGTTCCAAATGAGATAGACCTCTTCCTGAGTGTCTCCGAGGATATCATGGATCGAGGAGTGAGTTCTCCCAGAATAAACATTCTTAGAGAAGAATACTATGGTTGGTAATTGGTGGTGGCTTACCTCTAGACTATGTGTCTTTTATTGAGTATATTTGAATATTCTTTCTATATGTGTTGTAGACATATACATGTGTGGAGCTGACTATACTTTCTTTTTTGGTATTCCCTTTCTGGTATTTTCTTTTTGGTAATTCCCTTTGAGATGTTTCTTTTGTGATATTTCCTTTTTGGTATTTCCTTTATGGTACTTCCTTTTTGGTACTTCCTTTTGGGAATTTCCTTTATGGTATTTCCTTTCTGGTTTTTTCGGTCTCCTACAATATATTATTACAATCACCCATGCACGGGATTTGCCTGCACGTGTCGTGTCTTGTGCTGATGATCACCCCTTTGACATAGTCCTAGGTGGAATAAGATCAAGATGTGATTAGAGATACTAGATAGACGAGGTGTGTTCCTAAAATCCATAAAATAGTCATGATACCTCTTTTTGTACTGGTTGGACTTGTGGTTATAGACTCTTTTTGGTGGGTGTGTATTTTAACCCTGTTTAATTTCTTGTAATTTTACTGTCATACTCTATTGTGAGATATTAGTGGTATGAATGCATTGTTTACTTAGTGTTTTTATATTTCAGAAATTGGGGCTTAGAGTTGTGTGTCTGTGTACATGTATTTAGGCTAATGCATCCCATTTATGGGATATTCCTACTCGGCGATAGTCACAAGTCCCTAGACTATTGGAGGCGGGCTTGGGGTAGTCACATCACATGCCCCTCTAGGATGGGTCATGACATTATAAATATAAATATAGTTATATACTAACTCAATAACACACTTTAAACCAATATACATGAGGTTTGAATATGTTTGAAGTAAGATGAACCAGAGGTAAGAGACTTTTCTTTAAAAATACTTTTAAATTTCTATTTTTAGAAAATTTAAAAGGAATATTTTTAAGATGCAAGTATTCTTATTTTATAATTATTTTCTAGTTATTGTGATTTTTTATGATTAAGGGTGGGTCCTATATCTCCCTAAAATGAATTGGGAATTTTTATGTTGGAAGTTGACTGTAATGGTTATTCCAAGTGTAACTGTGATGGTTACACCATATGGTAACCGTGAGGGTTACATTGTAAGTTAGTCGTGAGGGATACAATGTTAAGTAAATAATTTCCCATGTTACATATATGGTTTTATTTATGTTTTCTATGTTTTATTGAAATATATTGTTTTCAAAAAGTATATTATGATTTATGGATGAGAAGTATGTCTTTGTGAAAATGATTTCATATGTTTATAAGTATTTATAGACTAATAGTTCTTTTCTATTTTATGACCCTCACTAATTATTTTGGGATCATCCCATATTTTTAAATGTTTTTAATAGGATTTAGGTATTTATAAGATAAACTAAAAATCTAGGCTGATCATTGTGAAAACCTTTCATGAAAAGAGCTCATGTTTATTTAAAAACGTTTATATTATAGAAGAAATGGGTACTGTTTTAGTATTATACAATTTTTATGTTTATGGGATGATATGTATTAATTATGTTTTAATTATATAAAACATGAAACTTAAAATATATTTGGGAATTTAATAATTTAAATTATAATTGAATTAACTAGATTATGTAATGATTAATCTTAGGTCCTTATAATAATATTGGACACCTCTCTCAATTTGTTCACTCAAAACATGCTCAAAAACTAATGTGAATAATTTTTATCATTAGATAAAGGTAAACTTTTTTGTTCTTATGAGCATCAATATCATAAATAATATCATCTAATAAATCACTGACATATTAAAAAGTTTCTATATTTGATAATAAAATTCCCCACAAGTATCATTCTTGTATTTTTTAAAAATAATGTCATCAACTGACACAATCAAAATGAATTATCACATATTTATAAGAGTTTATAATTTTACAAAGCACTTATTTCCAGAAATATTTAGATTATATCTATCCTTATGTCTAGAGAAAATTTCCCATAAAAATAATAACATTTAATTTCAGAGAAATAAAATTATAAAATTGAAGACTTATTCTACGTTACTTATACCTTATTATTAAGATTATTAATGAAACATAATTTTTTCATAATCACATTCTTTCATTTGGGATATGAAACTGACTTTCAAGTGTGATTATTCTCAATATTATCCATATCTTTGTATATTATTTCTATAAAATCCTCAAGTTTCAATACTTTATCAATACACTTTTTATCAACTTCTAAAATATTTCTATTGTTATTGGTATTCCTTAGAATTATTTAGGTTTTAGTATACTTGTTGATGTCTCTAAGGATGTTTTTATGCTCACTTTTTCTCTTTGTATTTGGTACATAAAACCTTTATTTCCTAAACCCTTTTTATCATATAAAATTTCATAATGAATTATAGAAGTTTTAAAATCTACTACCATGACTCCATTCATCTCATGATATCTAACACTTTCTTATCATGACCATTTAATAACATCACCAATATGTATTTATGTTTCAAATGGTTGTTTATTTTACAAAATAATAGATATCTGTGATTTTACTTATATTCTTGTTATAAAAAAAGTAACTCCTCCCACCATGTGTATATCCAAGAAATATTTTATCATCAGATCACTTATACAAATTTCCCACATATATATATATATATTTTACCTTGATATAGAAATGAATACCAATTAAATTTATGATTTAATTACTTTAATTATTTCTATAAAACATACCATAAGGTGTATTTAGTGAATTTGATTGAGGTAGGCACCAATTCATGATATATAGATGGTGTAGTGTCTTTTCACCCAAAACATTTCGAAGTGCCATACTCAAATAACATAGTCATCTTTATGTTTAAAATATTTAATTATTACACTTAGTTATTCCATTTTAATATTCCATGTATGGAGTACTATATTCATTTTTATTCCCTACTTATCTAAATATGCCTTAAATGAACCATTATTGTATTTTAATCCATTATTGAAATAAAACCTTGTGATAACTCATCTAACATGATTTTCAGAACACCTTCAAAAGTGTTTAAAAATCTCAATAAATATTTATTTACTATTTATAAAATAAATATAAGTCATATGAGTCAAATAATTAACAAAATTAATTAATAATTATATTTATTTATTGATTTTAGGCACATTGGACTGCACATATCTGAGTGTATCTGCTCATGAGGTTTCTTAGTATATATCTCTATATTCTTATGACTCTTATTCACGATGTTTCCATTATGAAATATTTTAATGTATTTATTATTTTATAATTCACCTTTATTAGATTCCTCATAGCTTCATAATTGATTATCTTAGAACAATTATTTTGACCTTAATGGAAAAAACTTCTTATCCAAAGCTCATTCACCTCTATTATACTCATACATAAACTATTATATTCATTGAAAATCTAAAATAAGTCACCAATTGATTGTTTCCACTTCTTGATGATTATTTCATTCTTAATTAACCTTATAGAACATCTATTAATATAGAATATCACCTCCTTCCCATTTTCATGATGTGTTTTACACCAAATATCTTGTACCATATCCCATAAACAGTGATAAAATACTGAGATTCATGTTCTTCTCCAATTTTGGTGCTTCTAAATACATTAAAATTGAGTTATACATTTTTTTAGAAAGTAATATCTTCTTCATATTACCTTTGGAAATAATTTAATAGTTTTTTATTTTTGGTCATGTATGAAGAGATACCACCATCAAGTATCCAAATATATCAACTTTTCAATTTTTTTAGGATATATATAAATCTAATTATATTTATTAATTAATCTACCACTTAATTGGTTTATAGTTTAAAATACTATTTAATTATATTGATAGTATTATGAGTCTCTATATTGTGGTGTTTCTTGGTTCATAACACTTACTAAAAGTTTCCTTAATTGAATCGAACGGTTTTTAAAATTTTACCTTTTATTCTGGATGTTGCCTTAAATAAATTCTATGATACTTAGATTTTTCTCCCACATAATTCATGAAATATATTTGATTTAGTGAGTTTTAGATTATATGATCACATAAACTATTTATGTTTATAAAATACAAAATATTAAAATATTCCATTAAAATGGAATCTTATTAGTTGAAAATATTTCCATTTAAATTATTCTCATTACACATTATTTGGAATTGAACTCCATTTTGTAACTTTATCTTTTTTAGGTTTTTAATGAATCCTAATTTATATTTGATATTATATTAGGATTATCCTTAACATTGTTCTTGTTTGACACTCCATTAGATTTTGAACTTTTAGCAGCACCACTATGATTTAATATGGCTTAATTATCCTTATTTGATGAAGTAATTACTCATTTAACTATTTTTTTACCATATAAACCTTTGTTATTACAAAATTAGGTGTGCAACACTATAGTTCATGGGATAATAAGAAAATCATAAAGTATAATGGTTGCATCAAGAAATTACTTGGACAATTTTGAATAGTCTTCAACTTATTTGTTATATTTTTTGAACTCACCTTGTTATAATTATTTAATGAAATTTTAAACATCACACAACTTTTATTCAAGTCCCTTAAATTACTCATTCTTAGGAATTGTATTTTCCATTGTAGTCTAAAAAATCTTTCCTACTGATTATAGAATTTCATTATGGTTACCTATCATTCTAGGAATTCAATTTCTATAATTGAAATCTTATTAGTGTCTTATTCATTAATAGATTTTTTATTAATCATGTTCAAACTTTAAGGATTTATTTTTATCTCCCAAGAAGCATGTTTTACTTAAAAAACACCAAGTGACCCTTCCTTAATTGAAACTTCATAGGTATCTCATTATCACCCATTTATTATTATCTATCACACTTTTATTTAATAGTGGTATCATTGGAATATTTTAATCTAGTTATAAAAAATTCAGTTCATTTATTCTATGAGTACTCCATATCTATGTAAATTTCCTCAAGAAAATATGTTTAATTTTAATTTAATAAGAACATTATTTCCCCTAATATATTAGAATCTAACTCTACATTAAATGAAATTACTTCATCATAAAAACTTTTGATATTGTTTATATTATATGACTTTTAAGTTGATCATATTCTCTATATTATTCTTGTTTTATAGTGAAACTAGTTGAAAAGTTTCAATCATTGCCTCTATTAAAAAACTAAAAAGTAATTTTACCATTATATTTTCTTTTTTCATATTTTATTTTTATAGAAATTAATGAAATAAGATCAATGGATTTTATATAATTATCTTTAAAATTAGTTTCCTTCTCATGATACCTCTTTGGTTAATACTATTTAAAATTTTTTAAGGTTTTCCATACAACCTAATTTTAATATTTTTTATTTCCCATTAAGTAAGGACCTCCCCACACATCATACGATATCAAGAAATTATTTAGTTGATCAATTGTCCACTCATACTTGTATTAATAATCTAGGGTGTAAATAATTATTTAAAACTTATCTTGAGGGACTTTAATCAACTTATTAACTATGTAAGAATTCCTAAGAACATCCAAAAAACATCAAATCATGCTTATAATTTTGTTCATACGCATGAGGAAGGCATCCACTGGTTCAACATACCTTATTTAAATATCTTAAAATTGATCATTACATATTTGTAATCATGGAACATTAGTCTTCATATAAATATCATGGATATCATTGAGTATTATCTAAATTTAATTCATAATTTGTTTCCTATAAATCAGGTTAACTATTTATCTAAGAGGGATGTGATTAATGAATTTGTGTCATATTTAATGTTATTATTGTCAATAAAAGTATAGGTATTCCCAAAAAAATTATATAAATAACATTTTAAATGATATCAGTAAGGACCTAGACAATGAATAAAATATATAGAAGTATCATATCCTTAAAAATATGGAATCACTTATCATCAAACATGGGAACTCTCTTTTTATTAACAAATATTGACGATTTCATATATCTTATTGATAAAAAATGTTAGTAATAAAAAAATATAATACATAGGAAAACCTAGATATTAAACTCTTGATGAAAGACTCTTAAAAATACCAATTGATGAATCAAGAATAATAAATCTAATAATAAAAATCTATAATACTAGATGAGAATCAATGGTTATAAAAAAACAACTCTATAAAAAATTCCCTTCACTATTTAGTACATAGGATCATGAATTATAGAATTTGATGACATCATATAGAGATAGAATACAAATAAAGTAATATTTTTTATAATTTCACATAATCATGTTATTTAGTGTATAATCCATGATTTCTAATGTTAGTGATCCAATTGTATACCTTTTTTATCATATTATATGAAATAATAAGGAAAAGAAGACTAAATATGGCCCTGAACACTATGTATGAGGAATATTTAACTATTCATTAATAGTTTTATCAATCTTCACATTCCACCTAGAGTGCCTAAAAAATTTGGATTAAGAGCGAACCTTTGTTTTTATAATCAACCATATAAAAATACTC
The DNA here is from genome assembly GCA_963277665.1 of Viscum album. Lineage (NCBI taxonomy): Eukaryota > Viridiplantae > Streptophyta > Magnoliopsida > Santalales > Viscaceae > Viscum > Viscum album. Next base: position 475,764,503 of record OY728164.1, on the reverse strand, counting down.
CCTAAAATGTTCTCTAGAAATTAAATCCAACTATATAAATATTTTATCATTATTTATTCTATATAAGTAACTTATTTTTATAAAACTCACATAAGTTTTTTATGGATCCCTTTATCATGATGTTTTATTAAAATATAATATTATTGTTCAATATCTCATATCATGATTTCTAAATTCTCAAGGATATGTAAAAAGGTCTCACTAAATAAAGATAATTTTTGCATGATGATTTATATTTTGGTGTGTCCTATATATAACTTCCACTCTAACAGTGCATGGATATTTTGTGGCTTGGACTCATTGTCAAGTGGTATCCTATACTATAGCATGATATATCACTTGTTTCAAGAAATTATTCATCATTTTAGGAAACCACTCTCCAATTTATCTTTTCGCATCATCATGGTAAAATATCCTTAATAAAGAAATCCTTTATTCCTAAAAAAATATCTTAATGGTGAAAAACATATAGATTGAGGTGTGGTTCTATGTAATAGTAAAATAATCATATTTGAAATAATCACATATTAATAAGTAATTATTCAATAATTGTTTTTTATTTTAATAAATATTCATTCCTTTTAAATTATTTTATCTCCAATCAACATTCATCTCATCCATGGTATTTTTCTTAATAAATACAATAGATAACAACTTTTAAATCTCATAAATTAATTATATTATGAAAAAATAATAACCTAATACTTATATGAAAATTTTATAAAAACTACACCAGAGAATAAAATGATGTTTTTTGAGTTCTCCAACCCTCGGGGTAGATATAAATACTATATTCTCTATATATTAATTGATATTGTCTCATATCCTCATGTAAATTCACTTCATAAGTTCTCTTCTACTATAAGAATAATCAATATCCCTAATCATCAAGGTTAAATCAAGTATAACTAATAATGGAACCCTTAGAGTTTATAAACTATTGAAAGTTGATTCAAGTAAACTATGATTAATTTTATATAAATGTATTTTTATATATGAATAAGGGTTAGCTATGTGTGAGATAAGAGATAGGTTTTCTATTGAAACCACATAGTAATTTAGCTTACCAAAAAATGGTGACCCATAAAATCGGGCATAAATTATTTATAAAGGCCTTATAATGCCTAAAATGTTCAAAAAGAAAATTAAACTAAGGTTAGAATTGTCATTTTACCACATAGTGATTGATTTACCTTATAAGATTATGTATGAAATGAAGTAGTGATAATACTTATTGGACAATCCACTAATTTCAAGGTGACTTGTGAAATGATTATATATTATTTATATAATTTAAGTAAAGTATTGTAATACAGTTAGAGAAGTACAATTGAGGGTTTGGGAATGGGCTTACAATCATGATATTGATCTATCTCATGACATTAACATGTGATATTTATAGGTAATTGCTTAGGGGCTCAAGTTATCTAATACGTGTAAATTTAGGGTTATGAGATCCATATAGAATGTATAATATTTTACTCAAGTGTACTGGGATTCATAAAACATGTGAGGTGACAGTTTATTTTTTCTGAGGGATAGATGATCAATAAACAATAATATGTGATGCACTTTGTATGATGTTTTATTATTTATTGGATAAGGTTGGGTAGGGTGTTTCCATTTTATTGTTATCATTATACAAAACTTTATAATATTTTGTGATACATTATTCACTACCAGGAGGGTGAATAAATTTATATTACCACTATCTTGAAGTTGTTTTCAAATGACATAAGGTTGTACATCAGCTTGTTAATATTTTTTAGATGGGAGGTCTCTTTGTTTACCGAATATATTGAGACTATACACAACTATTTTATGATCTAGTCTGTATGTGTGGATTTTGTGATAACTTAATATCACGGTGATATAAATAATGATATTATATTTTTTTAGGATGGCTAAAGTCTATACAGAACTAGTATCTTGAGTCTATAACTGTACTTATTATGTTTTTTTTAGATGGATTATCTTTATTTTGACCAAGTATTATATGGTTATATGTAAGCCTATAATGATCTAGTTTGGATGAGAATGCATTGTGCAAACCTTTTATCCCCACTCTATACTAGAGATTATCATATAGACCATATATTGTTAAAAGAATAAAATAAGATTGATTCTTCTAACAATGAGTTCTAGATATTTTATGACAATGAGAGTTTTAGTAAAAAGTGATTAAATTTGAATGAAATTTAAACACTGATTCAACCCCTCCTCCTTGGGGTTCTCTCACTAAAGAACCATGTGGTCTCAATTATTATTATCAAAATATAGTTCATTTTGGTATGATTTATATTTATTCATAATTTATTTGATTGTTTCAAAGAGATAGGTTTTATTTTTCCCTTACAATATTTTGGTGACATTGAAATGGGAAAGAATATGTAAAATAAGTATAGCACCATGTGAATTCCATATAATAGATATGTTCTCTGTGATTTCGAGATTTAGATAAAGGATTATATTAAATTTATAAAGGGGTATATAAATGTGTATATTTATAGATCTATTATTTCATTTAGTGATTCTAACATTTTAGATAAGGATTTGGATATCCCATGTAAATATGGATCTACTAATAATCTGTAGATACCAAAAAAATCTAAATATTGATATTTTAAACTTATCATAAGAGTAGGATCTGAAACCTTAAGAAGAAGTCTTAAAGTTATGAAATGAGAAAAAGTCTCAATAGATTCTAATTAATGTAATAAATATAGAGTTCAAAAAATTGATAGTCTAGAATATATTTTTTTCAAATAGATACTAATTTAAGGGAGAATAATTATTCTATAGTTGTGTAATTGAATGAGATTTATTCCAAAGTATAGAAATATATAGACAGTTATAAGGATAATGTTTGTAAATCATAATAAGTTCAAAATTTTAAGGATAATAATAATGAAGATATTATATGCATAAAAATATTATTAATGGAAATTAAAGATATATGAAATTAGAGGTGGCCCTAAATTGAGACATTATGATGATGATTAATATGATGAAGGTAAAAAGTGATCTACTTGGAGATCATTCACATCACATTGGATAAAAAATATAGAGAGGAAAATAATTGAGATAAATAATTATCATTTGAAAATAGATCTTTAAGAGGGGATAATTCTAGAAAAAAATTTGGATCAAGGTAGAATGAAATGGCTTCCCAAGTGACGGAGAAAGACTTTATGATCAAGGATCATGAAATGAGCCTGGAAAACTCAAATGAAAAAAATAAAATTCCTCCCATGAGAAAATAAAAAAGTATATTTCACAAAGTGTTGAATTTATAATCATTTAATAAGTAGAGAACTCATAAAAAATCAATAATTAAAGGTTTTTAAAGGAATGAAACTAAAAAGTTAAACTATTGTGAAAGAATAGGACACACCATGAATGTGTCTCAAGAACAAAAAGTGATCTCTAATAAAAGATACACCACTACACTAGTATTTTAATTAGTTAATGATTACATAGGTTTTGAATTTTATAGAGAGATATCTTGTTTATGTTAACCATGGATATATGGATAAAAGTTTCATTAAGAGAGGGACTATAAGCATCATAAGGAAATCCTTTATTCATTTGATAAATGGGAGAAATGTTTTCTCTTAAATAAATTTTTTGTATTGGAAAATAGGGTTAATACATTAGAGGAATATAATAAAGGAGTTTAACAAAATGTGAAAAAACACAAATAATGATATACTCATAGTATACCTTTTATAGAGAATGAAAATAAATTTTGAAGAAATTTAAGAAAAATAATCACGATAGGAGAAATATGATTGAGAATATGAAGAAATATCTATAAAAGGTATAATGAGACTCTCATAGATATAACAAAGGAATTAATTTATGTATTCTCAGTATTTTCACACAATTTACCACATGTAAAGTGATTTAGATAGATATTGGTGCTTAGGGAATAGGTTTAAACCACCTGGGTATCACTGTGGAGTGATTGGTCAAACCAAAGTCCTATTATCCATAATGCTTGTGAAATGTGACTAACTACCCTCCCATGACGTTTCTAGTAACAAATTTTCAACCTTTATAGGCCTCAATATGATGCCAAGTCCATAGTCACACATGGAGTGTGTGGTGGGATTTCATGTAAAGAAGAACATCAGATGGTATCCAAACCTACAATAGGTCTTTTACAGTGACAGGAAGTGATTTTTAGGGGAAAAAAGATGTTAGGTAGCATTATAAAGTATAAAATAAATTATTTTATGGTTATTCATGTAGCCTTCCTATGGAAGAGTAATCATAAGGAAGGATACATCAATAATGAATCAAATTAATACACTTGTACATTTAGTATTAGTATTATAAATGAGCTATATCCCATTCCAAGAAAGAATATATATAAGGAAAACATATGGAGTAATGTTTTTTTCAAGTGTAATCAATCATGGGAAACTGCTATAATGTGTTAGTAGTGATTTGGAAGTGATGTGTTGGTTTAATATATAAAAACACATTCCTTTACATGAGGATGTTTTAGATTTTTTCATCTCCCCATGTATTTAATTTTTATAATTATTATTGAAGTGTTGAATGTTTTTAGGGAGATAAGATCCTTAGAGTGATTGTATTAAAATATATTAATGGTATGGAGGAATGATTTAGAGTTCCAATTTGTGTTAGATAAGTAAAAGTGTGTCTTACTGTATCTATAATTACTAGAACATGAGCGAAAAAAGTGGTGTAAGTGTATTAAAAATTAGTATCAGGGTTTAATGGAATTTTTTGTATCAAGGAAAAATATTAATCAATTGGTATTGGACCTTGAAGATTGAAGATGTACTTTGATAATGAGGTAGAAAAAAAGGATGTGCATGATTTCTATGGTTTTATTTACCATGTGATAGAATCTATTTTTTCTCAAAATATTAGAAACTACTATTGATGGATGAATCTTATGCTGAATATCAATTCAATAATTAGATATTGAGAGGAGAAATTGCGGTGTAGTTTTGATATGAAGGTCCTAAATGTGATATCTCTATAAATCAAGGAAAGTCACCCAGTGGAGGAATGATGAAATTTTTGTTACAAAATTGGTTTCTAGAGATAACCATTTAAATAATAATAATAATATTAATCACACACTTTGTGATTCATGGATTATTCATTAATATTTTTATAGAAGTATTATTAGGAACACTATGGGAGTTCCTTGATAGAATCTAATTTTATTTTATTTATTGAAATGTATAAGAATTATTTTATTAACAAAAAATATTATTTCTCATACCATGTTCTGAGTTATAATGATTTTAGGGTTTTAAGGGATTATTGATATGTAATAAGCTCACCCATTGAAAACAATTGAGAATATAGCTATAATTGAAAGGGTTTTTTGGAGAAAGAATGATAAATCTGGAATTATGGTGAATGAGTGAATATAAAGAAAGAAACAAAATAATCCTTGGATTTTATTTTAGGTGGGGGATCCAAGTCTTTCCAAATTTGATGTAAGTAAAATTTTGATAACAAGGGAGATGGTTTATTGAAAATAAACCAATGTTATTCAGAGATAAAGAAGGCAATTTCCATGAATGTACTATTATCAAACATTTTTGGACACTTCTGAAATCATAAAAATGATGTATTAATGGTTTGAATCATGTTTTGTTTAACATCACTTTATAGAGGGAGTGATATAATGAAGTTTAATATTAAATAATTGTCTCCTATGTTAACTGTTTTATCAATGATTCAAGATTATTTATTTTTATTGAGGTTTTTTAATTAGATTTGATGTGAAAGGGGGAGTATGAATAATTATGAAATTGAAAATCTTATAATATCATGAATGGGGTGATGGTGATGAAAAGGAAACTTCAAAAGTATCTCATTAGATATAAACTATGGGTAGAAGTATGGTGATTGGATTCCTGATAGTGTTTCTAAAAAAATCCAACTGGGGATATTATTATAATATAATATTAGAATTTTTGATATTGTGTGTCATATTTATTATCAACCATGATATGGTGAATTAGTGTATGTTTTATTTTTTGTTCTCTATGTCTATAGTATATTGATGTGTTGTATTCCCCTTAGAGGATTTGAAGATAGAATAAAATGATACATTTTATTAAGAATGGTGCATCATACATGGATCCTGAAATGTATATATTGATAAATTTATATATAACATAAGTAAATATATTTGAGGGAGTTTTGGAGGTATTTCAATAGTAAGTGTTATACTATGTGGAAATTCATGTCTACTTCATCACCTGATAACTTTTCCAATGTATAAAAACATCAATAAATATTTGAAATTTAACAAGTTTGTGATTTAGTTTAGGAATATCAAAGGTTTTTAATGTATTTATTTCCTATAGGTTTTTTAAGGTGTTCAAGATTTTTTTTCTAAAATCAAATAATAGGAATTATTTTGACACAAATAAGTGAGTAGGCTTAAGAAAATTTTAGAGTATTCTGAATCATTAAATGTTAGAAAAATAAAGGTGTGTACAAAGTGTTTGACTAGTGTAAGATGTTGAAATGATCCAGGGTTGGGGTGAATAGACCATAAAATTTAAATAGATTAAAATAATAGTGTTCAATATTAGAGTTTATCAGTACATAGATAAATAAAAACTAGTGTAATAATTGTAAAAGAGTAATATAATGTTGATATGCATCAAAACTATAAAAAAATGGACATAATATTTTTATATTAGTTCAGATCCCAATAATCAAATATCCACTCTTCACTCCCATCTAACTCAGTGAGAGGAATAATACTCACAAAAAAACTACTTTTTTAAAGGTGTGATAATCTTTTATAACCATTGAATTTTTCTCACCTAGATTCATAACCCATCATGTATATCCTACCTTTATAAGAACTAAAACACAACTAAGAAGCACTAAATTTTATAATAGAGTAAAAACCCAAGGAAAGACCTTTTTTATGAGGTGTAACTAAAATTAGAATTTATTTGGTTTGGAAATAAATAAAATGACAATTAATCACAAGAAATAAATAAAGATAAAACAATGAAAAATAAAAAGAAAATAACAAATGATAAGAATATCAAACATGATGCTATTTGATATAGCCTCAATCACTTAAATAGTAATGAATCAACCATTTAATCTCAATTATGATCACATTTTAAATGGAATTCATTGAAGAAAAATATCATCAATTTTAAATTATGTTCATGTAACCCATATGTCCTAAGAGTTTCCTTGATTATAAGTTGTATACTCCTTCTTCAACAAAAAATTCCTTTTTCATAAACTCCATGATCTTTATGATTACAAGTGTATTTCTTGAAAATCAACTAGAGTTTTCCATAGTTTGAAATAATATAAACATGGAATAATTTTTTTACCTATATGTGGGAATATCATGCATAGTTTGAAAAATATTCACACATTAACCCATCATTAAATAATTAAAAAAACTTCACATGGAATCATTATCATATATATAAATATATATTAAAAACTAATAAAAAATGTAGCCATATAGATTTTATGTAATTAAAAATATTAAAACTATAAGAAAACATAGTATCAAAATTAACTTAAATATATAAAGTAGTTTCTACATAATAATCACACATGTTTTACACATAAACATCATTCTAGTGTAAACATGTATATCTCTTAATCATGATATTCTGGAAGCACCCATAAGGATCATTTCACCCATAAAAATGAGAATCGTAAGCATGAAAATATATAAGAATAGTTTCTCCATAATAATGAAATATGTATGCATAAATTCAAACACAAGGGACATTTCAACCATAATGATGATTCCTATAAGCATCATTTGAATGTAAAATAGAATTTTCTATTCATAGACATCATTTTTACTTAATATACATTAGTCGTTTTCAAATAGTAATAATTCATAAAAACTTTCTCATGAATTTTCATAAATATATTATTACTTCAAATAAAAATATATGAATTTAAAAATTATAAGAGTTTTTTAATATTTTGGGAATAAAACACTGAATATACAAAACTATAGAACTCAAAAAATACATTTATTTCATAATGCTAAAATGAAAACTCATATATTACAGGTTATATAATTCACTATAACTTCATAATTTTGACACAATGTGGTTATAATATTTCTACATACATGTATTAGGGTTGAGAAAACCCTATCATAAGGTTGAGAAACGAATTCAAAAAAATGATGTTTTAATGTTTTAAGGTTAAAAAAATTAGATCATATTAGTTACATAATCCATTTTTGAAAACATTATAAACACTAATCACTTAAAAAAATCAATAGAATTTGTTTTAATAATTTTTTTGAAAAGTCATAATTATCCAAATTAAACATGTGAGGTATCTATAAACAATTTGAGGTATTTTTAATATTAAAAAAATAAATAATAGAAATCAGTATATTAATCAAACTTAGAACTAAGAATATACACCTTTTGGAAATTAAAAACTGATATATATTTTATAGAAATTACTAAAATTTTCTCCATTTTAAAATTTATCAAAAATATTAAAAAAAATGATAATTAATTCAAATTATTTTTCATAAATAAATGTATTAACGTACTAAAATAAGTAAACAATTAATATATTTAAAAAATTTATAAAAAATCATTCACATTTTCATTAATAAAATACTCAAGCTACTATAAACATAAAATCATTTAATATCCCCCTTAATAAATTCCTAAAAATAGTTTAAAATTTAGTAATGAAGATTCCAAAAAACATTAAACAATTCAATATATTATTGAAGATATATTACTTAGTAAAATACATAATATTCGGAAGTAATAATATAATTAAACTTTAAAATTAAAAACCCTCATTATGATATGTATAACAGCTACACTAGCTTACTAATTTAGTATAAAACAATGTAATAAAATGCAATAAATTAAAGATAATACTAAAAAAATATCTATACAAATATGTATAATAGATATGTTAGAACCAATAATAATTAATAAAAATATACAATTCAAACAATTAAAATTAAATTTATATCATACAAAGTTCAAATTTTATTTTCTCAAACTCTATTATATCAAGTGATTTGTGAAATATATATGAAAATGGTTTTAGGTTGATATATTTTCCAGAATATTTTCTTCTATATTAACATGATCTCTTAGAAGATGATATCTAACTTTAATATGTTTGGTACTTAAATTTATAATGTAATTTAAGATACTTAAATTAGGGATTTATTATCAAAATATATTAAAAATTCATCAAAAAAAACATTGAATTTAGATAATATTTTTTATCTAAGGATATTGAGTATAATAATTAGCATTGATTATATACTAAGCCTCATATATGAATAAATCAATTGATGATTTATTCTTAAATATCAATAAAATTATACTTTTCCTATGTAAATAACATACACTAATTTTATTTTTCTATCAAGTATAAAACACCTAAAATTATAATCAAAGTAAGATATAAAATCAAAAAAATTAAAGATTAGAGTAAAATAAACTAGTATTTAAAATTCTATTAACATATCTAATTATTATTTTAACATTATTTAAATGAATTTCATTAGTATTAGATTAAATACTAGAATATAAAAAACAACAGACATAATATCAGGTCTAGATGATTTCAAATAGTGTATGCTTCTAATAATTACTCTAAATAGATTATTGTCTATAAGTTTTCCAAATTTATCTACATCCAATTTATAATTAGCACACTTTGGAGTTTTAAAAGGTTTACTAGAGTCATGATTAAATATTTTAAATATATAATTAAAATATTTTGATTTATTTAAAATGATACCATTAGGTCTTTGAAAAAATGTCCATCCAAGAAAGAATTTCAACTAACCCATTAAAATCATATAAAATTCACTAGTCATTAACTTTGAAAATTAATTAGATAACAATTAACTTGAGGTACCCAAAATAATTTCATCAAAATATATTTTCACAATTAAAATATCACTTAAATATTCCTTAATAAATAAAATTGTATTCACATTAAATTTATCAAAAATATTATTTAGAAAAAATAATGAATGTATATCAAACTAAGATCTACTATCTTAATTTAAAACATATAAATAGTTTTTTAGTTATAAAAATTATTTTGAAAATTGTCATGTAATATATGAGTTTTATAAACATATACTTCTTTAGAAATAAATCCATTTTAAAAATCAATTTTAATAATTCATTTGAAATAATTTAAAACCTCGAAATGGTAAAAAATCCAATGAAATACTAATAGTTTAAATCATATAAATAAGTGCCAAGGAATATTCAAAATAAACACCATATTCATAAAAATATATTTTTGAATCTAATATAGGTTTATTTTTAACTATATTACAATATTCATCATTTTTATTCTGAAAAATCCACTCGGTTTCTATAATGTGTTTATCATTTGGTAGTTTAACTGAATTCCAAACATTATTTATATAAGATTAAATAAGTTAATCATGCCTATAAATAAACCAAATTGAATATTAAAATATTCATCATCATTATTAGGAATAATGTTTTAACACAATCAAAATTAGAAATAATTTAAAATTAATTTTATAGCTTGACTTCAAGATTCAATAGTTCCAATTACTTTATAAAGAGGATGATATTTATGTTTTTTTAATTTTTAAGATCATATTGACAAGATATATTCTCTCGCTCAACAGATACATTATCATTTAAAGGATCATCTTCACTAAAGGTAAAAAATCTAATTTTTTATCAATATTATATAAATATATATTATGATTTACATTATTCTTATCAAAATTAACTTGTACTAATTATTCAATAAATACTATTCTATTATTAAAAATTATATATTCATTAATAAATTTAGAATATCATAGAAATATTCCTTCATCATATTTTTAATCAAAATTATCTAGATTATCTATTGTATTTTCATTAAATTTGTATTCAAACACCCTAAAATATCTAACATTATTTTTTATTCCTCTAAAAAAATTCTTTAGAGGTCTTATTTAAAATTTTTCAAATTAAAACTTTTTTTAAAACATGTAAATCTTTATTAATCACTTTATCGCAAAAAATATTTAGACAATATATATTCATTGAGTATTGTTCTAGATATTTAATGAAAATATTTATTTTTCCTTTCTACAATGCCATTTTGTTTTAGTGTTTTCAGATTATAAAATTTTGAAAATATTCATTATATTTATAGAATTTATCAAAATATAGATTATAAAAATCACATCCTCTATCACTCCAACTATATATAATCAAATAACCACAAAGTTTTTAAAGTATATTGAAAAAAATAATATAAAGCTTCACTATTAAGAGTTAAGAAATAAGTCCAATGTAATGTATTGTAATCATCAATAATTACATGTAAATAATTATTTTCACCTAAACAAGTATCTTTAATAGGGAAAAATAAATCAATATGTGGTAATTCAAGAGGCCAAGAAATTGTAATATCATTAATATACTTAAAAATTTCCTTATGTTTTTTGCCTTTTATATATGGAAAAAATAAAAAAATATTACTTAAATTTAATTTATGAAAATATTGAACCTATAAATGATTTGAAAATTTATATAACCGCTGATAGTTATCATGTCCAAGAATCTTATAAAATAATATTTCATCTGTTTTCACATCATTTAAATAGTGGAAATTATAATTGGTTGGTTTAGAAAAATAAATATTGTAAATGTTGATTTTTTTATTTGTAAAAAATAAAATGGTTTGATTATTTAAAACTATACACCTCTTATTTTAAAATTGGAGATTGATTCCCTCATAACTGATATGTGATATACTAAGTATTTTTTTAATATTGTAACTATTTTTTTGAGATTATTACAATTTTATAAAAATATACTTCACCATGTCCTTTAATATTACATTTAGAATTGTCTCAAAAAGTAATAGAGCCTCATTCACATGAATTAAATGTTAAAAATATGGAAAGATAATCAATTATATGATTTTAAGAGACATTTCCCACATTCCCTGAATATTATAGACTTTTAAAACAGATTTCCTTAGAACATATAGCCATCAAAATAAAGTTACCAATGTGTTTTTTATTTTCAAATTAACTTCTTGGATTTGAAATCTCAATGTAGGTCCTCCCTCAAAAATGGGATTGCTTCTACTTTTTTCTTTTTTTCATTTATTTTTATTGATTAATTTAGTTTTTCAATTTTTTTCTTAATATGTCCTTTCTCTCCAGACTCATAAATTTTTTTATTTGGAACAACATTATTTTTACCATGTTACTATTATTATATTGTTATAAATTATTATTTATAAACCAATTCTTGAATCCATTATAATTTTTCATGAAGTTATGAAATCCATTGTTAAAGTCAGTTATCTCTTCCTCCAAACCTCCATATGACTCTGATTCATAAGATTTAAAAGAAAAATTTATATTATATTTACATAAAATTTATTTTTTATTTGAGGAATCCCCATCCAAAATTATTATTTAATCCAAGATCATACTATAGTAGTTCCCCAATGAGTTCATATAAAGTTTATTTCCTTGAATTTCTTACTCTCATCAATTTCAACCTTATAAGAATGACGCTTTTTAACTAGTGTCTAAAAAAATATTTCAACGAAAAATATATTTATCAACACCTATAAAATATAAATCATTCTATTGATGATAATTTTGAATCTATGAACCATTTGTTATATGGATTCATCTTCAACCATTATAAAGTCTTGGTACTCCACATATAGCATTCCATTTTTTTCTTTCAAATGTTTCTGAGTCGTAGTGTGTAACATGATGTTTTCTCCAAATATCATGAGTCTTCCTACATGATGAGACATGGATAAAATAAATAAATGAATGCAACAATATAATATATTTATTACTTTTTCAATTAAAAACACAATTTACGGGCATCGTTACCTAAAAATGTATCTTAATTATCCTTACGTAACTTTCATGGTTAAAATGTGATCATCTAATTTTCAAAGATTAAATGATTTAGGTATTACTATATTAAATACTATAGATAATTATAATAATTACCAATTAAATATGGTGTTTTTTGGTATTTAACAATTATTTTAATTCATTACATCAATTATACAAAAATACATTCTATAGAAAATTTGGATTTGGAGATAATTTTCACAGATAAAATAACAAAACAATAATATGGACCAACTAATCAGAATTTTCTTTCTCTGATACTAATTTTTGGCCATTTTTAATATTTTTATATGGAATAAAAGTAGGTTAACATACCTTCATAAAATTTAAATATATTAAAAATACTAATAAATATCATAATTTAATATTATATGAAAAAATGATAATTGATGAAGCAACAATAAAAGAATAATGAAATGAACATATGTAGTGGAAACATTAAAAAATTGAAAACATTTTTTTAAATTATTTCATATCCTAATGATCCTATATGTAATATTTACTCCCCACTATCTCAGTGAGAGGAAAAGTAATCACAAAAAAACCCACACTTTTAAAATTTATGATAACATTTTGTAGGCACTTATTTTTGCTAACATGGAGGAACAACCCAAAAAATATATTCATCATTTCTATAGTTTAATTAATAATAAAGAAACACTAACTCTTTTTTAGGATTAAAAATCTAGGAATAAAACTTTTTTGAGGTATAACTAAAACTATACTTTCTTTTGGTATAGAAAATCACAAATCGATGATTTAACATAAAAAAAGATACAATAATAAAAACCAGAGAGAATATAAATAACATGAAGAATATAAATGATGAGGTAGTTTGATATAGATTTGATCACTTTAATTAAAATGGATTAAAATCCAAGCTCTAATATAATCTTAGTATAAATGAAATTCGTATTAGGAAAATCTCAATACTTCAAAATTAAATTCATGTCACTCATTTGTACCGAGAGTTCCCTTCATTAGATTTCCCTTCATTAGAATTTATAAAATGTTAATGATAAATCTTTAGTTTAATTTGGTGGTTTTTCCGATCATCAAGAACTAGTTTCGTTTTATTTAATATTATGTCTATATATTAGTTCCATAACATTAAATAGGTTATAATATACATATTAAAATATGATTTAACCAGAATAATACTTTTATAACCATCCTTCAAGGTAGTAATTAAAAAAAAACATTATCCACGGAGATGATTTGCTACCATAATTTTGACAATGGTTTCATTTATTCGAATAAGATGAGGTAAATGGGATGGATATAATATACTACATTAGAAACTTAAAATTATATTATATACATGAAAATAGAGTTATTAATATTTCATTAATTAATTAGGTAATGATAAAGTATAAGAAAAGAAATTAAGAGAGGTGGTTTGAGAAAATTACCTCATGAATATCACATCCTTGAAAGATATCTTAAAGTATTTGGAATCAGTATTTGGGTGAGAAAAGCAGAAATTAGATGTCGGGAGAGTAGAGAGAAGACTTTCTCATAGATATTTGATGATATTCAAGAATTCTGAGGAGAAAGGGGGTGTTTAGGGTTGGTATTTATACTTTAGGTGGGGTGATTTTAAGTGATTAAATAATGATTATTTTATATTTATATCCAACGAAATTTGGGTGGAAATAATTAAAAATAATAATATTTATAATTAATTTCATAAAGGATTTTTATGTTCAATAAAAATACCAAATTCCCATTTAGTTTTTTAGTTTTTATGTATTTTAAAGTTTTACCTTTTAATTAACTTTTTTTCACTATTTTACCTATATCGTGGTAAATATTATTTTTTACCACGATAATGTTTTTTTGAATAAAAATTATAATTGTCCTAATAACTAATTTTTACCATAGTATTCCAAATATTTAGTCTATTTTTACTAATTAAATTCACATAATTTGAAAATTTTATAACAAAACCTATAGACGTAAAGGAAAAACAGGTTTTTAATAAGAGTATTTTTCAAGAAAAAGATGATTTGAAATTAACTCAATGACTAATACTAATCATTAAATAAAAATAAATTAATATTTAATGATATATAAAATGTAAATTTCATTCCAAAAATTTCCAATTAGGTATTATTTTAATTAATTAAAATTAATAAACATTATGTAATTTAAAATAGTTTTAAGAAAATTCTTATTTTAAACCCCCAAAAAAACTTATTCTAAAATATGATATAATATTGATTAAAAATAATTTCAGTCTATGAAATAAAACTAAATGATAATTTTTTACTTGAAATAAAATTAAAAATGTAATAAGAATTTTTAATTGTTCAACTTATCAAAAATAAATGACGTTTTTATAAAAATCAGTATTTTCACTATTCACTAAAAACCCAATATTTTTCAAAAAATCCCAAACTTTTATACCAAGTAAAATGTTATATTCTTATTTAAAAATGATGTTAATTTTATGAAATTCATTTTTTTAAACTTTCTAAAAATTAATTATTATAATCACTCATAAAATTCATGAAATCCATTTTTTAATAAGATTATATTTTTGAAGAATAAAATGAATTTACTAAAACTTTTAGTGATTATTTAAAAATAATTAATTAATAATTCATAAATTAGTATGAACATAATATATTTCATAATTTAATTAATACCATTCATTATTGATATTTTAATGTATAGGTTATAATAATAATATTTTGAAGTTCGTTTAAGCTCAATGTTCTGTACAACATAATGTATTGAATAGATTAAATTTATTTTAAAAAATGATACATAGTATAAAATGTTGGCAAGATATATTCTACCCCCTTAAAATTAATTTATCCATTTAAATTAATTACTCATATACAATTAGATGAGGATACCTCTATAGAATCACAACCTCAAGTTTCCACATAGCTTTCTAAAATAGGTTGTTTTCCTCCAAGACTTTTCCAAGTAAGTGGTCTTGTTTTGTTGAATTTTATCTCTATGATATATAATCTTTACCGGTTTCTCTTCATAAGAATGATATTTTTTCCAGTGATATAACATTTTATTTTATTACATGTGAAGGATCAGACAAGTACCTTTTCAAGATAGGTGCATGAAACACATCATGAACATGAGAGAGATTTGGTGGAAGCGTTAATCAATAAGTTACCATCCTGATATAATCAAGAATTTAAATAAAGTTTCATCCTCACAATTTGAAATTTTAATTGAAAAATATAAGTTAGATATTTGGAAATTCCTTTATGGGAAACCCACATCATAAAATGGTTCAATAAAAATTCCTCTTAAAAAGAGGGAATGTAAAAGGCAGAGATCCCCACAAAATAAGATTCTGATTAAGAGAATATTTATGTAATGTAAAATTATAGACACGGAAGATAATTACAAATATCATGTTCCTATTGGGATTTATAAGGTTAATGACTAAAAAACCACATACCAATTAGCTTTTTAAAAGGTAATTTATATAAAAAAATGATGATAATAAGATAACATTTTATTTCAAAGTCTTTTGAGATGATATACTTAATTGATTTCATCTCATAATTATAATATGACTCTTTGGTTATTACATGATCAATTTATGCTTCATTTATTACTCCATGTAATGAAGTTGGAATTTTAATTATTATAGAACTAGTGGATCATATGATCTATAATGTGATAAGAATTCATTCCCTATATATCTTGTTAACATAAACAAAATGGTTAGAACATGTTATCCAATTAAAATAAATATTCACATGGTTAATTAATACATTATTCTCTAAAAACTCATCCAAATTTCAACACAAAAAATTTCATAAATGGTTACCATTATGAACCTTCCAAAAAATTAAAATCTAAAACTTTTTAAAGAAGTACACCAAATTTTTAAAATCAACATTTTTTAATCCCCCAAAAAAACTTTATGTAACTCTTAATTTTTATACACAAAACATGTAGATATCATTATCATGTATTATATTGAAACATGGTAATATAAAGAAAATACTTAGTGAAAGCTTACTTTATTTAAAAAATTAACTCTTTTCTTATACCATAAATCAAACAATTCTATAAAATCAATCCATAAACCATCTTTCCCTCATATTACTAATCATTTCCAAGGTCATAAATAATATCCAATTTATTTTATCACAAAAAAAATATATTTAATATCATTATTATCCCAACTTCATTCTTATTTTATGGGTTTTATTTCCCTTAATCAAATGTTATCCTAGAATATCACAACACCACCTCAATAACTTTTCATTGTTACTAGTACAATTCAAAAAATACTTTCAAATAATTGATGAAATACTATAGTGGAACAATCCTTATATGTGTCATTATTCAAGAACTCATATAGAGGGATATAATAAAATTAAATTTCACTAAAGGATAAACAATAGTATTTTCATATGTATCACTCATACACAATTAGACCTGAAATTACCAACTAAGGAGGGGAGGATAAATGTTCCCTAATTAACATGATTTACTTTATCCATTTTGATTGTATAATATTTCCCTTTATCCTTTTACTTCAATGTTTTTTTATTATCATCTATATTATCCCATGGATTAGAAAATTTATTCTCATAATTCCAAAACTTCTTTCATTTGAATACCTAAAGTGTGGGTGGTGAATTCCATACAGCTTTATCTCTATTCACATAATTATCTATCTTATACCCATCACTTTGGAAACCAATTTACTTATGACCTTTACTAAAACATTTACTAGTTCCATTAAGAAAATTTACTACATGTTTCTTACCCCATTTTGAGAATAAAAGAAATATAATCTTATTCTCTCTTTGGTTTTAATAATTTCCTTTGAATTCCATTTTTATTTTCTTATCAAAACCATGAGATTGATGGGTAACTTTGGTCTCCATATATACCTTGATAGAACATCAAAAAATTTATTTATATATACTAAATCATCTTATAGCTGATGAACTTGGAATAATTAATTAATTTTACTTATTGAACTGATAATTAAACCATAGGCATACCTTTTAAGCCTTGTAAAATATTCCTCATATGAACTGATGGATTTATCATCCTTTTTATTCAAAAAATAATTTTTTATACATATTTTTACATAGAATAAGAGGGAATAACTTACTGAGTAATATACCATTAAACCCTCCCATCCCATTGATTAAATTTTTTCTTCTTACCATGTATTCTTGATAGTATTTCACTATTGATCTGCTTTGCCTTCAAGATGATAAACAATCACGAAATTTTTTTCATTCCCTAAGCATTAAATAAAATAAAATATCTTCTCAATGGTATTGATCTATTTCTCATACAATAGTGGATCATATTATCCATTGAAAGAGGGTGGACATTTCCTCATGAAGGAATCAATGGAATTTTTCCCTCATTTGCTCATTTGGAAGCCCAGTATGATTCATATCATGTGTGAGTATAACAATAATATTTTTCATTCCAGCTCCCCTAACATTCAATTGCTCAAGAGGAAAATCGTTGCATTGCCCCATCATATTCAGTATTAACATGGTTCCTTTGGGTACTAGCCATTGACTAAATCTTCTTAGTGATGATTCTAATGTAACTACTGAACATGGATTTTTTGGGGTTAACATGACAACTACATGAATGACATCCGACCTCACATTTAATGCCTTTATTTTTATCCTTAATGATTTTTTCAAACACCGTCAAACTATGATGATATTTTTTTCTACACCATCTATCCTTAATAACCTACCATTTCCTCATATTCAACATTTTCAATATGTTGTTCCTCTAGATAGGTAGTATCAACATGTGAAGAAGGTCATTTTACCTCAATACTGAGAGTAGAAACAGGTTGAGAAACCTGTTGTTCCTTGGGATTGAGAGAACCATCATGTGTAGAGAAGGTTGTTGTTCCTTTGCACTATGAGTAATAGTATGTTGAGAGACCCATTTTTCCTTTGTATTGGGAGAACCAACATATATAAAAGTCATTATCTGCATAAGTGGTTTAACATTTAATTTGGATTACATAAATGCAGAAACAAACATATAATAACATGAGCTAACACAATGTATATTACAAAAATAGTCTAACCTTATTATTGAACATTCTTTTTTTAAAGGCTAAAGGGTTTTGACCCCTCTATTGAATATCAAAATCTATTAATTGTGGTCTCCTATGAAATACAAAATACCATCTATATTGGGACTACTGTGAAATGATTATTAAGTCCCAATAAAAGGTTCATCCTCAATTTAATTTTCTTATAACCCTTTAGTGATTTTGGTCAATAACAGAACAATTGACCACTTTTAGTTTGCAAGATCTAGAACATAAACTACTTATACTTCCTATGATTCCATTATAAATGGTTCATCTTTATACCATTCCTTATAGAAATCCACTTTCATGAATCCCAATTTTTATATTTTAATAACACTTTTATTATCAGCCCACTAGAATTGAAAAATCGGCCCATGAAATGTTTTATAATCCAAATCTCATATTTTTTAGATGATTCCAAAGTCTTACATATTCATGTAAATTGAATTTATGTCCTTAGTACCAGAAACATGCATCGCATTGGCCACAAGTGTAACTCCACTATTTTTCATGATAATATATTCATCATGTTCAATTTTATAGAACATAAAACCATAAATTACGCAACCATTGTAAGATAATACAAACACACTTGGTACACTAGCTATCCATTAAAGTCATTCTAAAATTGAATCTGGATTTTCATCTAACTCCTTAAAAATATGGTCTTAAAACCATCCTATAAACTATTTATTATGTTTATTTGATATCCATATTTCATCCCTTGATGGATTCAAATTCCTAATAATTTCTTTGTGGGTTTCAACATATGGGTAAACCTAAAAACTATTATAAAAAAGGTAAAGGTGAGTCTTCTCCCGATCTGTAATATTGATTGTGACAATATCTCTTACATAAATTCCTTCACCCACAAGCTACCCAGTGTGACAAGATTTGGATAGATCAATGATTTCCACACAAGATAGGTAGTCGATATAAAATTCAATGGCTTCCTCAAAAATATATCTCTCTCTACAATAAAATACTCTTTCTAACTTTGATTTTTGATATACCCTTTTAAAATATTCATATACCATTCAATGGGGTACATCCATATAAAGTGTACATGACCAATAGCCGAATCTCTATCACCAAGTGAACTATCAAGTGAACCATCATTTCAATGATTTTTTGTGGGATAAAAATTTCCAATTCACATAATATGAAATAAATATCTCTTTTTATAGTTTGTAATTTCACAGGGTTTATAAATTTTCTATATATATCTGTTGGCACCAGAAAACACGTCCCCAAAATTTTTCAAATGCTTCCTTGCATGATCCAAGTTCGTAGCCCATTTCTCAAGCTTCGATTTGGTTGGTCGTAGAGGCTGAACAAAGTTACGGATTAGGAGTTATGTACATTTGATGTTGGGCTGGAAAAATGATTTGCGAAGCCCGCTCGCGAAGCCCCCTCTGCGATCGCGGAGCACCGCCGCGAAGCAAGGAGGCGGGATGCTCCCTGAACCCGTTTGACGTTCGCGACGCACTAAAGAGCACCACCAAGAAGCAAAGAGGCGGGACTCTCTGCAGACCTGTTTGACATTCACGACGCGCCGCGAAGACCCACCGCGAACCAAGGAGGCAGGATGCTCCGCGAACCCCTTTGACGTTTGCGAACCCGCCGCGGAGCAAGCTATGTCTTCGCACTGAGCGTGCTCTGCTTCGTGGCGCCCCTTGTCTATAAATACCTAGCTCACCCCCTTCTCTTGGGGGCCACTCCACCCCTTGGATGACCGATCTACCAGTTCATGGAGCTCCGGTTTCCTTCATGAAGCGGCTCAGTGAGCCCCTGCTCCGCGAGCAGCTTCCTTCGTGTTGTTGCTCCGCGAGACCATGCTCCATGAGTAGCTTCCTTCATGTTGCTACTCTATGAGATCGTGATCCGCGAGCCCATGCTCTATGAGCCCATGCTCTGTGATACCATGCTCCGAGAGCCCATGCTCCATGAGTCCTTTCTTTGCGAGACCCCATGCTCCCCGAGCCCCTTTTCTCCATGAAGCTACTTCGTGAAGACCTATCCTTTGCGAGGCTCCTACCTTCACGCCCACAGGTCCATATCACGGGGGTTGCGCCCCCGCACCCCCGCTCAGGGTCAGTGTCGAGCTGCGGTCCCAGCCCTCTAGTCCAGTCCCTTTGCAACCGCCACTGACCCCTATGAAAAATGGAGAGTCACACCGCAAACTTTTCTGGACGGGATGTCGGGATTTTACATTTCACCCTTATACGCTCCCACCTTCCACCTATGGAATACCATGATTTGAGATACTCCTCCACACACTATGAAAACACCTTGATTCGACATATTCCTCTAGGTTCATTTACCATGTCGTGAGTTGATATTATCCTCATCAATTCCCCGAGTACCTTGAGTCTAACCATTCCTCAAGCAACTTGTCCAACCCCTATCACTTGGCTCTTATGCCCGTTTGAACCAGAAAGGGCCTCCCTCGTGTAAGACCCAACACCATCCATTTATAGGCTTCTTATTCCAATAGTCCTATCTACATGACTTTAAACTGTAGCATTCCCTATCATTCAATAATAGGATGCCTCTTTCTCCAAACAACAGATGACTTATGCACCTAGCATAAGATGACAAGAATCCTTTCTACATGACTCTAAACTGTAGTACTCCTTATGTTCCACCCCTAGTATGTCTCTTTTTTCTAACAAGAGATGAATTATGCTCCAACCATGAGATTCCAATAGTCCTCTCTACATGACTATAAACTATAGTGATCCCTATATAACAAATATAGGATGCCTCTTACTCCAAACAAGAGATACCTCATGCTCCAAGCATGAGATGCCAACATTCCTATCTACATGACTTTAAAATGTAGTTCTCTCTATGTTCCAAAAATTGGATGCCTCTTACTCAATATGAGAGATTCCTCATGATCCAAGAATGAGATGCCAATAGTCCTATATACATGACTATAAACTATAATACACCCTGTGTTCCAAACATAGGATGGCTCTTCCTCCAAATAAGAGATGCCTCATGCTCCAAGCATGAGATGCCAACAGTCCTATCTACAAGACTATAAACTGTAGTACTCTCTATGTTCCAATTATAAGATGCCTCTTGATCCAAACAATAGATGCCTTGTGCGCCAATCATAATATGCCTAATGCCATGATTACAGTGGCGTAATTTCAAGAGCGTTGGAATCCGTTCAAACATTCCATCACTCCACCTCACGCTTTGCATGTCCTTCATTCGGATCCTCATCCACTTCCATGTCTGGAGGGACCCCCTAACGGCCTGGTCCCATGCCGCATCGTCTCACCAACCATCCTAGGTCAACACCGCAGAAGAATTTGGACAACATTTGCGATAGGTCCTGTGTTTTGAACATGGTCAGCATTCGACCATCATTTGTCTGTCCCCATTTCTAGATAACGTGATGTGGATGCTGCGTTTCCGCCACGGTCAATAGCTATCCTCTATCGCCACGCCACCCTCATTTCGTTCCAAATGTCAGGCATGTAATTCACACTCTCCATCTCCCTTTGTTCAGACTGATTCCAATGCCCTTGGAATCATCCTTCTTGTGTGCTAGCACATAGGTGAAGGCCTCAACCCACCAGTGAGTTGGGATACCCCCATGACCAGGAATGGGGAAGACATTATGGGAAGCTTCCTTTCATAAGCCCTATCCATGATTGCCACTCAATAGAGGCACCCGGGAAACATCCTTACGTATTCCCCATCCACGATTTCCACTCCATAGCGGCACCCTGGAAACATCCTTGTGTAAGCCCCATCCACGATTGCTACTCCATAGCAGCACCCGGGCAGCTTCCTTGTGTAAGCCCCATCCACGATTGCCTCTCCATAGCGGCACTTGGTCAGCTTCCTTGCGTAAGCCCCATCCACGATTTCTGCTCCATAGCAACACCTGAGCATCGTCCTTGCATAAGCCCCATCCACGATTGCCGCTTCGTAGCGGCACCCAGGAAATATCCTTGCATAAGCCCCATCCACGATTACCACTCTATAGCGGAACCTAGGAAGCTTCCTTGCATAAGTACCATCCACTATTGCTGCCCCATAGCGGCACCCAGGCAGCATCTTTGCGTAAGCCCCATCCATGATAGCCGCTCCATAGCGGCACCCGGGCAGCTTCTCTGCGTAAGCCCCATCCACGATTTCCACTCTATAGCGGCACCCGAACATCATCCTTGCGTAAGCCAAATCCATGATTGCTACTCCATAGTGGCACTCGGGAAGCTTCCTTGCGTAATCCCCATCCATGATTGGCGCTCCATAGCGGCACCTGGGAATCATCCTTGCGTAATCCCCATTCACCATTGCCGCTTCATATCAGTACACATGCAACTTCCTTGCATAAGCCCCATTCACTATTGTCGTTCCATGGAGGCACACGGGCCTCCATCCTGGAGTAAGCCCGGACCCTCCCAGGCCTCTATCCTGGAGTAAGTCCCGACACCCTGGTCCACTCAACGATTAAGCCCCTCTTCACTTCCCACTGATGCAACCTTCACGACGTGGTCGTCAGGACTTTTCTGCCTCTTGTTTATCACACCGAGCATGACTCACGTGGGCTTAGAGTAAGCATATACCATGACATCGCTCCACCCCACATGACGTTAAACTGTACAACTGAACTACGTGGTCTTTCATCCATGTCAAGGCATGGTATGTAGGAAGACTCCCAGAGGTTCAATACCACCACCTGTTGGTTGCTCCGACCCCCTTCACGCCGATTCACCAACACTTGGGCAACCTAGAGTGTAAGCCCCACAACATCTGAACTACATGGTCTTTGATCCATGTCAAGGCATGGTACGTAGGAAGCCTCACGAGGTTCAAGCCCCCCACTCATTGGTCATTCCATCCCCATTCATGTCAGTTCACCAACACCTTGGGAATACTAGAGTGTAAGCCCCACACTATCCTGAACTATGTGGTCTTTGATCAATTTCAAGGCATGGTACGTAGGAAGCCTCCCTGAGGTTCAAGCCCACTATCCACCTGGACCAAGGTCCTTCTTCACGCCGGTTCTTCGACACACCATCTTGAACTATGGGGACTTTGATCCATGTCAAGGCATGGTATGTAGGAAGCCTCATGAGGTTCAAGCCCACCACTCATTGGTCATTCCGACCCTATTCACGTCAGTTCACCAACACATTGGGAAACCTAGAGTGTAAGCCCAACACCATCCTGAACTACGGGGTCTTTGATCCATGTCAAGGCATGGTATGTAGGAATCCTCCCTGAGGTTAAAGCCCACCATCCACCTGGACCAAGGTCCTTCTTCACGTCGGTTCTCCGATACACCTTTTTGAACTATGTGGTCTTTGATCCATGACAAGACATGGTACGTGGGAAGCCTCCATTAGGTTCAATCCCACCACCCATTGGTCACTCCGGACCCCTTTACATCGGTTCACCAACACATTGGGCATCCTAGAGTGTAATCCCCACACCATCCCAAACTACAAGGATTTTGATCCATGTCAAGTCATGGTATGTAGGAAGCCTCCCTGAGGTTCAAGCCCACCATCCTATCGTTCCGACCTCATTCACGTCGGTTTGACCCCATCCAGTGGTAAGACGTTGTGATCCTATCCAGTGGTAATCCGTTGTGACCTCAATTAGTGGTAAGCCATTGTCATCCCATCCAACGGTAATCTGTCACTACCTCATTCAGCAGTAAGCCGTTGTCAACCTCATTTGGCAGTAATCCGTCATCAGGTGAAATATGTGGACTTTGATTCCCTTCCATGGGGATACGTAGGAATCCTCCATGAGGCTCAAGACCAGCACCCATGTCTCATCCTGATCTATCCCTCGAACCCCTGTGTTTCGGGAAGATCATGCCCCAACCCAGAGGTTCCACTTCCTTTGGGTCCCATCCATGCATCCATTCTCACGGGCTGCCTCCTCAGGTGTCCCATCGTCCCACTAAACTACGTGGACTTTGATTCTCTGCCACAGGGATATGTAGGAGGTCTCTTCGAGGATCAATCCTATCACTATTGTCACCTTCACAACGATCCCATTTCCTTCACCCTCCACTCCATGCAATTCTCCATCATCCATACTTATTCTTACCTGGGCTTCCATATCCCGGTGGGACCATGTCATCAACCCTCCTCACTACTCCTAACAGTACTTGGGCCGCTATCCACACATAAGCCCCAGTATGTCTCCGGGTCGTTGTCCTCTCTATACACCCCGATTCATCACCCCTTCAAACTACGTGAGTTTTGATCCCTCTCCTCTACAAAAGGTACATAGAAAACCTCTATGAGGTTCAATCCTAGCCAATGGTAAACCTTGATGTCCCCTATTCTAGGGTGCACTCTCCCTAATCCTCCCTCAGTGGTGTTCCAATCAGCCATTACGATGTGACATATCCCCTCCATGGGGAGCACCACCCCAGATCCATCCTCATTGGGCATTTTGATCCATCCACTTGGTAAAACTCCCAGGTTTTCCCTCCTACGGATGTACCAATATGATCTGTCTCTATGGGATGTTTTGATCACTCTCACTCCGTCTTCACAAGAGGTTAAACTCGCGGCCTACCTCGTGATAAGCATGAGATGCCTGAGGAAAACCTCGGGTGAAATTCTTTTGGAGTAACCATTTTAGAAAGACATTAAAATGTAACACACCCTCTGTTAAACATTGGAAGGTGAGGGAAACCTCAGATACATGTCTATGGCATGTGATTCCCCACATTCGACGTGGGATGCCTTGGGTTCTGCACCCTTCAGATGACCTATTATGAGGAAGAATACAGGTTCCCCAATGTCCACGCACCCGGAGATGCCCCGACATGCCTAATGTTGTCATCTACTCTGACCAAAGGTTTCTACCATGTCAAGACCCCATGGAATGTCCTGACGGAAGTAGTGTAATTAACCGGCATCCATGAAGATATGGCACCGAGAACGAGATTTACGAACCAAAAATTAATCTATGAGGGAGACCCAGACTAGGTAACATGTTCTGAGGAAGAACCCACAGAAGGAAGAACCGACATCCCATCATCCCATTTTGATCAAGGAGCAAACATCCTTGAACAAGGAACGGATGCTGCCCGCCTTTGGAAAGCGGGAATACGGGGTAACAAATCCGCGCATGTCGTACTCAAGCATACAAACGCGTGTGCCCTGGAGAAAGTGTCAGAAACAATATCTTTGAAAAAGAAACAAATATTTGTTAGTGTGTGATGGAAATTATTAGGAAAAATGAAACATAAAGATATAGGAATTAGAGCTTACATCAAAACATGGCAGTCATGTGATTTCAAACCCTTTAACTTCAAATATGTCATTGACACAATATTATTTATATTTGATAAATAACCCTCTGGAACCTTTATATAATTCAAAAAGTTGAAAAACTGATATCTTTCCTACCTAGAAAGAGTGTAAGTAGATAGAGGAATAATAATTCATTTTTCACCCTTCACTGGCACCAACTCTTCCCATATTCTCATGTCAACAATGTCCAAAAAATCCTTAATTCCATCCATTTTTGGGTGCATTTAGTAATGTTCCAATTACACTATCAAATACATATTTTTTTAAAAATTAATAACATAAAAAAAATTCTGATGTATAGACAATTCTAGTATGATAATTCAAAAAATGATATACTTTTCTAAATATTTTTTTAAGGTCTTTCGAAAATGGTTTACCAAAAGCAGTGTCCACATATTTTTCTTTCTCTAATAGTTTATCACCTATTAGTGGAGATGGTGTTGTAAATTCTTCTAAACTTTCATAGAATTATTTCATCCAAGATCGGTACTTATTCCATTGGGGTAGAAATATTTGATATCCTAGAAACACAATATTTGATGAATGATTCAACCTAATTGACTGTGTACCTTGTTCTAAAATGTAACACCCTTGAGTTCCTTTAATGTTATATCCTGAAAATTTTTCATAAATAGGAAATTCATTTATTCCTGTACAACATGGCTCCCAATGCGAAATTTTCATTCCTAAAAACATAATACAACACAACACCTAAATCCCATAATAATTTCAAATACTTGATCAATGAATCCAAATAAACATCAATATCATTACCAAGTTGTTTTGGTCTTGATATAAGCATATATAACATGAAGTATTTTCATTTCATGCATAAAAATGGTATAAAATTACAATTTACCAACATAACCAGACATGTACTATGAGTTCTTATTCGAAAACAAAAAGGATTCACTCCATTAATAGATAATGCAAGATGAAGGTTTCTCGGCTAGTTTCCAATTTTTGGATAATCATGATCAATTTTCTTCCACTGAGGATAGTATGTTGGGTGATGAAGTTTCCCATATCTATTTCTTATATCTGTATGACAAATAAACTTTTCTATAGTATCCACACTTCTATATAGGTTCCTAAACCTCAGAATGATTGGAAAGTACACATAACTTTCATAGGACCTGAGTCAGCTTTCTTATATCAAGAAGCACCACAATTTTTATAAAAAACATGATATTTATTTCACATTTATACATAATTTTTTATATAAAATTAAAATCAATAAAACCTAGAATATAAAGAGGTCCATTGTCTTTGTTAAATCAGGTACATTACATAATAACTTAAAACATGAAAAAAAATCTTTATTGAAATCTTATTTAACAAGATCAAAACGTTCCTTCACACTTAACACTACATGGAATAAACAGAGTGAATACATAAGAAAGGGGTGAGATATAATGATCATTAAGGGAATAAAAAAGGCATAAAAGGAATAATTTGATACATGTTATAAAGTTGTTATACCAATGGACCATAATATGAACATGAATAATAAGTCATGATATAACATGATAATCATAACATGGGAAATAAAGCACCAACTTAAAACACTGCATCATAAACATAGGTCAATGATAAACCCACCAACACATCATAGTGGAAAAATTAGAATAAAGGAATAAGGTAAACCCCCTATACCAATGTGAGGGATCATGATAATAACTATCACCCTAATGCATTGGAGCGTTATATGATTCCTGGTGCACCCGTCACTTTCATTTCATTCTCATGCTTAAGTGTGCCACATAGATCAAACAAAATGGATTCATTCATCATCATAATTTATTCCAAAATCAAGGAGTTTGTAATAAATACATTTATGTACCCAATAAAATAAGTATATGTTTATAAAGGTGAATAAAAATGATATAAAATGGGCATGGTATTCAATACACAATTGTTTTGGAATGGAAAATCATGGTGCAATTTCAGCAGCATAAAGACATCACATAAAAATTCATAAAATTGGTTTATGAGATAGAAAGGGGTATATAATCATTTAGATATGAAACTTACATCAATATATAAATGTAAGGACATGTCCCAACTCAATGAATTGAAAAATAAGGGGTAATATAACAAAGAAACTTGAAGAAAGAGGAGAAAGGAAAGAACCCTAACTTGAATGTGTGACTCTAATGGCTTGGTAGGGGATTATTGAAATCTTGGGGGTGCATTGGGAGGACTCTATGGAGTGTATGTTAGAGTTTTGACGTGGTCCAAGGAGTTCGAGTGAAGAGAAATGGGGTATTTGATGGTTTTATATACGAACAGATGGTGATTTCATTATTATTTTGGTTTTGGATTCTACATAATAAAATATCCAAACCCACAAACCATCCCATATTTTTCCCCATGGTTTCTGGGAAATGGAATTCGTTTTTATTATTTTAGAAGTCCAAGGGATGATTATATACAAATATTATCCCCGGTGATGTGGATGCGAGTCACACTCTTAAAGAAATGATTTTAAAATCATAAAATATATTATAACTTTTAGAGGATTCATAATGGATTAAAAAAAATAAATAAAATAGACTTAAAATAATATTATTTTATAGGTAAAACATATATTTGGTCATATTTACTATTTATATTACATATTATATCACTTTTGAGTCATTGTGATGTCATAAAACACAAATTATATTTATACGGTATTTAATTTTTACCTGAAAATTAGACTATCTCAAAAAAATTTGAAAAATTAATTGTTGGATAATTTATACATCCTTATTCCAAAAAAATATTCACTTTATCTACATAATTTTATAAATATGTGAATTTTCACTTTCAAAATTAAAACCGAAATTTATCGAAAATGACAGGTGTTTGACAATAACATTTTTTTGAACCGTGATAAAAAATTACATTTGAATTCATAAAAATTATATGATAATTTATATTTGAAAAAAATTATATAATAATAATATTTTATTAAAATATTATTTATTTCAAAAATACAATAATTCATAAATTCATTAATTTAATTTAAATATTAACCAAAAACACAATTAGTACTTTAAAAATGATTTACAAATTAACAATAATAGGATTAAATTATATTCATTATTTTATACAAAAATAATGTACATATTCTTAGTTCTAGGGTCTTGATACATATTACTTTAATACACTAGCATATGCCCTAAGAGTGAGGTGCACAATGGTGGGATTTTCATGGGGTTGTTCAATGAATTTGGTTTGGGTCATGATCTTGATGAGCATGAAATTTTCCCATAAATGGTTTCACTCATGATTATGTTTTTGGATATCAGCCTAATATTAGTCAAGGGAAAATCCTTAAAATGATATCTCCCACAAATTATCTGATAAATGGGCTTCATAGGGTACAATCCTACTGGTTGAGGCCATCACTTCCTTTGTCTATGTCAAAAGAATTTGTTAAAAACTCTATATTTATACTAGCAATGTGATAACTATTCAATGACTATATTATCAATTGTAATGATACCTAATATCCATATAAATCCAATTGGATATAATAAAACAAAAGAATTGCATGTGTTTTATATAACTATAATAAATTTAATTAAATCAAAAATAGAAATTTTATTTAAAATAGTGTGGTTCGTTACACTTTGGGCATTCTTTAAGTGATTTTTAGTCCTTAAAAAATAATATAAAGTCATTTCAGCAGGCATGTATTCATTCATAGATCATACCCAACAAACATAGCATTCCTTTAGCATCGTATGTTCAGTTAGGGATTTCATTATATTTTGGGAGCATATCATTCAATAGAGAAAGCAGTTCAATAAAACCATCATCACTCCATTTGTAAAGACATGTAAAATTCAAGAGAATTTTTTTTTCTAAATTTTCTTTGGAATTTTACTAGAACGCAGTTTCTGACAGCACCTGATTACGAGGCCCGGTGTGCCCGGAATTAATTTCTGAAGTTTAGCTCGGGTACGTTCAGTGAACGAACAAGCGGGTTTTTCTAACTTTTGAACTGTTGCTCGAAATCAAATTCTGAGGGCACCGATGGAACCGAAGCGCCGGTAATTTCTTAGAAACACTTTTTTCAGAGTTGTGTTTGCTCGGGTGTGGTTTTTATTTTTTTGGGGTTAAGTTAAGAAATAAAATAAAAGTGGTGCGACACTTTATTTTATTTCACTTAAAGACATTTAAGCTAAGTTAAGAAGATGATGTGGAACCCAAAATACCCTACCCACTTGGTAGGATATTTGTGAGGTGGGGCCCGCACAAGCCCCACCGTTTCTTTTCTTCTTAAGTAACGCACCCGCACCCCCCTATTAAAAGAAGTCAACTCTTGCGTTTAAACTTTTTAATAAACACCTCTATTAATTGGTCGGTTTTAAACTCCTCAATTAATTGATTATTTATTTTTGAATTTCAAAGGTTGACTTGTGCGTTAATAAAATATTATTGTTCTTATTTTATTTCTGTTGGAACTTGTTGCGTGGAGAGGATTTGGAGGAAAGTGTTCTTCTTCGGCGAAGAATGCGAAGAACGCACCGATCTCCAACGAAGAACGCCAAATCCTTGGAAATCAACGACGCTTCTTCCGCGACGCTCCTTCCGCGACGCGACGATCCCCCTTCCGCGATGTCTTCTTCCGCGACGCCCCTTTCCACGACAAACTCTCATTCGACGACAACGCTTGAGGTAGGGAATTATGTTTGAGAATGATTTTATTTCCTTGATTTCTTTATTTCTAAAGAAAACATTGAACACGGATCAACTTATTACCTTATTGATCCGCGAACGTTTTCCTTGCGGGTTGGGAATAATCTGTTGCGGGGAAAAACTGTTTGGGTTGTTTCTCTTTTGTTCGTGAAAATTCCTTGTTGATCGTGATCTCATCTGTCACCTTTCTTGGTTTCATTTGGCCCGCCCGTTATCATACTAACGAGAGGAGGTCGGACCGCACGAACACGGCCGACCCTCCTCCCCTCCTTTTTTGTTTGAATTTGTTGCGGCACGTGAAAGGCAGCGCGGTGCCGTTGCACCGCGCGGAAACGAGAAAGAACGCGACGAAGAAGCGCGGCGACGTCGCGCCGCGCCGTTGTGACCGAACGAAACCGCGGGCGGAGTCGGGGCTGAGGAGGTGATTTGAAGACCCCGCTTTTTGTTGTCAAAGTGCGGATCGACAGACAATGGTGAGGCCGGCCGCGAAGGCGTTTGAAGGCTTTGTAGTGAAGGTCGGGTCCCAGTATGATCACTGGCAAAGAACGCAGGCGAATCGGACCACCGGAGCGCGTCCAGTGGTCCGCAGAAGCCCCCGCCGGCGCGCCTCGCAGGAACGGCGGCGCCGACGGTCGGGGGCGGTGGCGCCCGACGCGCCGCCAGAAGAATCCGCCGCGGCGGCGACCGAGGGTCCCGCGGCCGCGCGGGACCGGGGAACGCGGGACGCGGCTGCACGCCACGTCCGGTGACACGAAGCGGCCCCCGCGCAGGGGGGGGGGGGGGGCTCCTTGGGCGCGACCGCTCGGCCAGCGCCGAGACGCCCAGGCCGGCCGGGCCGGGCCGGGCCGTGCACAGCCGGGTCGGACCCGGACCTGGTTCGGGCCGACCCAGGGGGGGGGGGGGGGGGGGGGTTGGGCCGGGTCGGTCCAGGCCCAGACCCCCCGTTTTCGGACCCCTCACGGTCTTTTGTCCATATCTTGAGCTGTAGACCTCCGATTGACGCAACGTCAGCGGCGATGCGACCCTTTGATCGAGTCGGTCGTTTCGGTATATTATACTCAAGGTTTCGGAGAACTTTGGGTTCGTCGGGGTTGGTTCGGTTACGAAACCAACCGGGCCCTCGGAGCGGAAACGCTTATATCTTGAGCTCCGGATGTCCGATTGACGTGCCGTCGACTTCGTTGAATTCCTCTTGATGAGACGGAACTTTTGGCTTACTCCGCTCGAGGTTTGGATGCCATAGGAGTGCGGTCGGGTTGGTTCGCTCACGAAACCAACCGGGCCCCAGGAACAGAAAAACCAATAACTCACAGACCGGGCGTCCGATTGACGCGCCGTCTATCTTGTTGATTTCCTTTTGATGAGATGGAACTTTTGGAATACTTATCCTGAGTTTTGGTTTCTGTTGGATAGTGGCTGGGTTGGATTGTACCCGAAATCCAACCGGGCCCTTGGAACGGAAAAGCTGATATCTTTCAGATCGGACGTCCGTTTGATGAACCGTTAGCGGTGTTGGTGATCTTGTTAAGAAACGGTCCCTATGAGTATACCCTATGAGAGTTCGGGGTATAGTTGAGATACGGCCGGGTTGGTTCGCACATGAAACCAACCGGGCCCCTGGGACGAAAAGGTTAATAACTCACAGACCGGGCGTCCGATTGATGCGCCGTCTGTTGCGTTGAGACCCCTATGACGAGGCGGTCCTTTGAGATACTTCTTCGTGGGACTTTGAGATACTTATAGTATCGACCTGTAGCTTGTGGAGCAGACCCTCTTGGAGACGAGCGTTCGGAGTACGGAGACCGTGTAGCCGATTGAGACCTGACGACTGCTTGACCGACTCGACTTGGAGTGAGTCGACTAGCCCAGTGGACGGAGAACTACTTTGTTTGGGTGCAGACCCATGGAGAATAGATAACTACTTGTGTGATAGTGCAGACCCGCGATTCTCATCCGGAGAGTACCTCTGCAGGCTATTAGGGGGTGTGCACTACTGTGTTTGGGTGGCATACCCCGACGGGAAGCACTACTGTGTTTGGGTGGCTGGCCCACAGTACTCGACAGGATGAGTAACTCAGCAGTCTTAGGTTATTGAGCAGTACCTCGGAGTTGTGACATGACCACTGTACACTTCAGAGATGGGGCTCTTCAGCAGTTACAGTTTTGATAATGAAAATCCTGGTTTGAACTGAGTCTTTGACCTTTGTGTTTACCTCATGATTGAGATGGGTCACTTGATAACTTAGGTATATGTATGGGCATATACTTGGGTAGTGGTTATCCATTGATTTCATAATCTTTGTGTTACCTCATGATTGAGATGAGTCACTTGATTACTTAGGTATATGTATGGGCATATACCTGGGTAGTGGTTATCCATTGATTTCATAATCTTTATGTCACCTCATGATTGAGATGAGTTACTTGATAACTTAGTTATACTCATGGGAATGTACATAAGTATAGGTTATCTGTTGAGATATTTTTTGTGGTTATCCATGTTGGTTTTAGTGAGACCTTGTGGGTCTCGGGGTCCCTACTGAGTATCGTTATACTCACCCCTGCATGGGCTATGCCTGAACCTTGTTGTGTTGGTTGCAGACGACGGGCAGCGCTGACGGAGGCCGAGTGTTTGAGGACTGGACGGTACCTGGAGGTGGACCACACGACGAGTCAGTATCTGGAGGTATACTTCATGACAAGACGACACATGGAGGAGGTTGACGGGCGAGAGCGTTGTGGAGGCTATCTGTACCTACCCTTCAGGTAGGATCCGTGGTGGACAATCCAGAAGCTGCGCTGTCTGTACCTACCCTTCAGGTAGGATCTGAGGACGACGACCTAGGAGCTTATTCCTTTCTTCCAGCTGTTGTCTTTTTCTTTTGTACTTTGTTCAGTTGTAGCTGTACTTCAGTTGGGTTTGTATTCTAGCCCATTTACTTTTCAGCAGTTTTTTTTGTACTTAGTGTTTTACTTCCGCTTGTACTCTGTGGTGTTTGTTTGGTTTTATAAAGGCAATGCCTTCCCAGTTATCGGGATTTACGCTTTTGGTGCTAGTCGCCAGCCCCTGTCCTATGGAAGGCGGGCTTGGGGTAGTCACAACACGGACCTCGAGGACAGGTCATGAAAAATTGGTATCAGAGGAGTCGATTCTACCACAGAACTTATAACTCTGATATTTTTCTTTCTGTGAAGCAATAGTGTTAAGGGTACCGAGTGTGGTCTTCAGTTCAGGTAGTCCAGTGTTGGTGCGGGCGGCTGACGTATCCATACACCAGGACCCTGACAACTGATTTCCGACTTTGTGCACAAAAACACTGATTGCATGTGTGTTTTCAAAGGTTTTCCCTTAAAACAACTCAAACCAGGTCATCTCACTAGGTATAAATCGTTTGACCGTGTCATGTATGTTTCTTTCAGGATGCCTTTTCACGGATGACCAGCTAGAGCCCAGAGGGATGTGCGTACTGATAGCCTGCCGAGTGACGATGCTTCGGTACATGGCCCTCTTGCAGTTGAGGCACCAGTGGAGGCACCAGCGGAGGCACCAGCGGTACTACCATACGTTGGGCCACCGATGCCACCAGCCCCAGAAGGAGGCGATGCACGCCACTTGAGCGTACTGCACGAGTGACAGCGCTAGAGACCACCCAGGTTCCGGGGAGAGACGGACCCGCATGCGGCTGAGGATTGGATGGAGGCAGTGGTGAGAGTCTTCAGGCTAGTGGGGATGCCTGCAGACTTCATGGTTATCTTTGCTGCCATCCTTCTTCAGGCAGCAGCAGGCAGGTGGTGGAGCCACTTGTTCCAGTTTTGCGACGGGATGACCTTCATATGGGAAGACTTCGAGACCTTCTTCAGGGTAGAGTTTGTGCCAGTAGCTTTACACCCCGAGCGTGTTCAGGAGCTGCTGCCTTTGCCGCAGGATTTTCGATCAGTAGCCGAGTCATCTGTGGGTGGTAGACATATGATTCAGAGGTCCAAGAGGACCAGAGCCAGCCGTACGAGGAGCAGGAAGTGTTATGAATGCGGCAGGAAGGGTCACCTGGCACGTGACTGTCCGACCCCCCGCACAGTCGATCCGCAGGCTTTAGAGGAGCCACCGAGGCGGAAGTAGCGACAGGTGCATGAGCAACAGCCGAGCAGTGGACAAGGCAGTAGAGCCCCAGGAGCAGGTGGATAGGAGCGTAACTAGTGGATATGTCCCTTGTACTTCTAGTTCCATGTTGCTGTTGTATTCGTGTCTTTGTACTATGAGCTGCAATAATAAAAAGACACTTATCATTGTGATATTTTCTTTCCTTTCCCTTTGTTTGGTTGATACGGAGTGGTCCCAGTTTAAACTGTTGACTTGACCCTCACTTTTGAGATTTCTACTGGAGGAGACCCAGTGACCTCACACTGATGCCGACTGTGTGACTCGACCCTTGGAGGCGAGAGTGATAGTTGGATCTCTTGGTAGTTACGTCGAGGCCTTACGACGTCATCCATGGCATGAATATATCATTCATATCAGGATTGACTGTATTAGGCAATGGGCATGGTTCATCGAGGGGATGAGACTGAGTTTCTCTTTTCGGCAAAGGAGAAATTTTAGCAGCTCTTCCAGATCATAGGCAAAGAAGGTGCAGATCATCCAGGAGCGGATGAAGACTGCACGGTGCAGTAAGAAATAGGAAACCGACACCAGTCTTAGAGACTTGAGCGTGTTAAATGTTTCTATAAGAGGAATATTAAAGGAGAGATGAGTCTGTGAGTAGCAGACGTGGAGGCAGAGCTAGGAGAGCAGCATGTGGTGGTGTACGTTTTAATATACTACAACCACCCGCCTTAGTTGTCCCCGCCAGGCTCGAGGAGCTGGAGGGAAGGGGAAGAGAGTGTAACAGCCCAAGATTTTATAAAAAATATTCTTTTTAATTTTATTAATGTCTTGTGTTGTACGCTACACCAAAAGGAGCTTTCACAACACGCATCCTTGACTTTCCTTCCATTACACGCAATCGCGACCTTACACGATAGCGTGTGTTGTACGCAACACCAAGTTTCGCTAAACAACGATATGCTATTAAGATATTATTAAAACTAGCCGTTATGAATAGTAATAACCACTTTTTAAAATTTTAGAAATTTTAGCTCTCAAAATGGACTTCATTTTTTGGATTCGGAGTATCGAATTTAGCCTAAGATGAAATTTTGGTACTTTTCGGATAACTTTCATATTCGGATGAATAGTGAAAATTACTAAATTATAATTAAAAAACAACTTTTTTAATCAAAATAATTAATAGTGATAAATTATTAATTTGAGTTGTTTTAAAGTATATTTAGAATATATTTTTACAATTTAATACAATGTTGGTCATTGGATGTAATTTCACATTTAAACCAGACATAATCAGGTGTCAATCTTCTGATATATATTGTTTCTTAAAAACACGCTATTTGTTTTAACAGCGGGATTTAATTATAAAATTAATTAATGCAACTTCTATGTTATGAATTTGGTAAAATAGACTTTATTTTTGAATTCGGAATATAAAATATAGCTTAGGATGAAATTTTGGCATTGTTCTGAAAAACATCAATTTTTGATGAATAGTGAAACTACTAAGTGGTAGGTTAAAAACTGAATTTTGCATAAAACTTAATTTTACCGCTTCTGTGAATGGAATTTCGAAAATCCGAGAGACACGGTTAATATCAAGGACTAAAATGTGGTTCAATGAGATGAAAATAATTTTTTGGTGAATAGTAACTTTTTACTTTTTTTACCGCGGTTAATAGTAAATAGGGTAACTAAGGGTAAATATGATATTACTATTACCCAAACACATGTCCTAATTCTATTGGACAAGTGTAATTCGACCAAAAACAAACTTAGGAATAAAATATGACCATTTAGGCCCACTTGGATTAGATTAGGACATTTATTATTAATTTATTTAAAGAAAGGTTAAAATAGTTAAAATCAAAGTTTAATGAGTAAATAATTTTTAATATGGGGTTATACATAAGATAAATTCGATTGTAAATATTCATTAGAAAACTAAAAAGATTTCCTACATTATGGTATTTTATTTGTAATTTTTAGACATCAAATAATTTAATTTATTTATGACAGAACGATGATGCAGTAATTATCTTATTAATGAAATATTGACATAATTGATGTTATAAACACCAAAATAAATGTAATTTGAGATTTTTTATGAATTCCACTAATTTTCTAGGTTCCTATGATATATTAACGTTGATTTAATCAACTTGGTTCGAACATTTAATTCTGTTATGACTTTCACAAAAATCATATATCAAATAGTGTCAAAATTGACACAAAATAGTTTTTAAATAAAATATTATATTATTAATTGTTATTTTATTCCTAAAAATCTAAGGTTCGGCCAAATGACTTAGATAAGGATATATTTATTAATAATATACAATTTTGGGTTCGTTTGGCATGTTATAGTAAGTGTATTAACCATATAGTGAAAGAAAACAAAAAGACACGGTAAAAGTTAAATTATTTATCTTAGAGTTAAATCTAATTGATAAGGTTAAAATAATATCCTAAACTTGTCTAAATTCTATTGGTTGATAGGATTTCGACCCATCCCCACTTTAGATTCGAAATAAGACCCTTTGGAACCATTATAAACCGATTTTGACTTTAATATAAAATAATATTTTGAGATATTCCTAAGGTGCCCCTCTCCTCCCTTATAAAAGGACACCTCCTCCCCCTCCTCCTCACACCAATTTGAGCATTCAAGCTCGGCCAACCCCTGCCAAAATCTCTTCTCCACTTCCCTAGCAACATCCTAGAGGTTCTGGTATTCCTCAAAGACCAATTTTAGAGCCCTAAGAGGAGGTCTCAAAGAGGCACTTCAAAGAAGAGGTAATTACCGTTACCAATTCTTTCATCTTTATTTCTTCTTCCACTTCTTCTTCTTAGGTTGTTTCATTATAAAGTAATAACATCAGTATCACTCATATACTGATATGTTATTATAAGTATGAAACAACCCTATTTCACCATCTATCCATCCTACGGAAAAAGAAATCACCGCGCGTGCGTACGTACGGAATACCGTCTCCACGCCGTGGTGTAATCTATTTTCCACCACCACCTTACATGGATGTGTATAATGGTGTAAAGAATAACTATACATAGTTATTACAACATCATATTGATTCTGATATATTGTATAATCCACTCCAATTCAATTCAATATTTATAGAAATGATATCATCGCTCGTGCGTACGTACGGACTACCGTCTCCACGACGCGATGAGATTCATTCTCCATGTTAACCATTTAAAGAATGATTATAAAGTATATATAAGAAATAATAATGAAATATATGACATTATAAAGTTACTGGATTTATGTATATATATATATATGTATGTCATCTACTTACTTCCATTTCAAGACAATAAGGAAAGTAAAACAGCGTTCATGCGTACGTACGGACTACCGTCTCCATGAACGGTGTTTTTCATCTATCTATTATATATATATATATATACTGAATATATATGATATATAAATCATATTTTATATTCTGGAAGTAAGTAAATCATGATATAAGTAATAGTGATGTCAAGAACAACAAGTCAAAACACCTAAGATAAATGAAACGATTTTACCCAAAACGCTTCTTTAACATGGAATTTACAAAAGAACGGGTAATATAATGTCATAAGTGAACCATATATGATATCATAACAATGAATATGATTCTGTAATAAGTCAATAACATGATTTAAATCATTATACAGGAGGTTCGGACACTTACAAAGCAAGTCGGACCTAAGGTAAGGGAAATATCACAATCTCATTTTTATCCGAGATTGTTTATTCGTAAGTATTTACTGGGGTGTATTTTATCATCCACATCCATGTTTCATCAATATGTAATATTATTTCCATCCACCTACAATTGTTTAAATCCATTTTTACCCTTCGGTGAGTTTTTAGTAATATGTATGAAAGGAATATTTTGTCGTACGAGGTACTTTTTGACTTTTCCGACAAAAGTACGAAGAATGTTTTTTTTAACTTATACGGCACGAACGGATTTCTACTGTTTTATAAAGCCTTATTTTAATGTAGCTTCCTCTAAAAGATTTCATGACTATTTTCAATAAAATCTCTTTCTTTTAAAATTGCGTGATGTTTTGTGAAAAGAAATTGATTTTGAAGAAGAAAGGATATTTTCCTCAAGAATTCAATTCAAGTGTTTTATCAAAATTATTTTCCATCTAAGATAATAAAGGGTTCTGTTTCTATCCATATTTTTACATTGATTTGACTATGTTGTGATGGAATTATGTTTATGAATTCCTTTATCTTATATGAATTGATTTATGATGTCATGATGTTTCAAGAATCCCATTTTTGTTACATGTGTTATGCGATGATGTATGTTTTATGATTATGTGGCACACATAAGAAAGGATTCATTATAAGATGGGTGGGACCTATATCTCCCTCCAATGCATTGGGTAATGATTTTATATCTCATGAGATAGACATGGCTGGAACGGAAGGTTATTTCGGTTCAGTGATACAGGACTGAAACGAGGAGTGAACTCGGTTCAGAAAGGGACTTTGTCCACTAAGATAGTCTTGGCAATGAGTCATGACTAACAAGAAATGATTTTCCATGATTATGTGTGCATGCCACAAAGTTTCAAGTTTTATGTTATGATTATGGGGATCTCATTTTCACTTCTATGATTTATCCCATGTTATGATATTATGAGCTCTTTTGCAGGTTAAGATTTCTAAAGGCTATGTTCTTATGTATATGATGTGATTGATATTTATTTTGTTTACCCTTACTGAGCATTTGAGCTCACCCTTTTATGTTTTCTTTTCCCCAGGATATAAAGAAAGGTTTTTAGGTAAAAAAAAGGGGAAGATCTTTATGGGAGATATTGAAGATCTTTCACCACGATTAGAAGATTACGTTCCGAGTTTCCAAAGACACTAAACTATTACGATCCTTGTGTGTGTGTTTTTGTTATGTACTAAGTATTCCGCAAAAGTAATGTAAAGTCAATGTACGTCAAGATACGGGTCTCTACAGTTGGTATCAGAGGCAAAGGAGGTAGGAATGTATCCGATCCTTGGGAACTCTCACATGTGAGCGTTGGACGAAGCATGGCTCTCCGCCCAAGGGCTTCATGAGGAAATGGCTGCCACTGGGGATGGTGGTGTGTCCCGCCCAGGGGGTGTAGCCGCCCATGGAGTGCCCTGATAGGTATCAATTGTAGTCCACTGGAAGTAATTCTAGACCGTTATAGTTGGTATCAGAGGCAAAGGAGGTAGGAATGTATCCGATCCTTGGGAACTCTCACATGTGAGCGTTGGACGAAGCATGGCTCTCCGCCCAAGGGCTTCATGAGGAAATGGCTGCCACTGGGGATGGTGGTGTGTCCCGCCCAGGGGGTGTAGCCGCCCATGGAGTGCCCTGATAGGTATCAATTGTAGTCCACTGGAAGTAATTCTAGACCGTTATAGAGAGTGGCTGCTTGTGGTCAGGGAGAGTGACCCAATGGCTCTAAGAATGATTCAAGGGATAGTCTGTGTCCACTACTAGCTTCCATAGTAACAGACGTTGTTATGAATCATTCCTTCATTCCACGAATCTTGTCCTAGACCTAGAGTTTTCGGTAAGCCGTGGAATTGACCCTCACGTCTGGGGATACCTTGGGTGGATACTCGATAAGCACACTTACGCCGATAGTGTGGTTTGACCCATGAGGTGAGAGTTTCGGTTGGAATCTCTTGGTGGTAGCGTCGAGGCCTTACGACGTTAGTTT
Source organism: Viscum album (assembly GCA_963277665.1). Classification (NCBI taxonomy): domain Eukaryota; kingdom Viridiplantae; phylum Streptophyta; class Magnoliopsida; order Santalales; family Viscaceae; genus Viscum; species Viscum album. The sequence goes on along the minus strand of OY728164.1, from coordinate 475,723,653 downwards.
GAGTATGGATTGGGCAATAACTATTCATACTCAAATTGACGGTATTAGGCAAACATCGGGATGGGTTTTCCTTGGTCGGCAAAAAGGAAACCCCAAGTAGCATAGGATAAACTCATTCACAGGAGGGTGCGACCGATCACTCTTGAGTCGGACAACCTTACCCTCATGGCAGTAGTCATTTTGAGTTTTAGTTCTGTCAGGAATTGGAGACCTCTAGAGTTCGAGGATGACGATCACACCCTTATACAGGTCTCACCTCGACGAGGTTTACGGAGATGTGGCCAAGGTAGAAAGTTATCTCTGAGGTTCAGCGGACCTTCTTAGGTCCTTAGCTGGGTAGGCGTGGTGGTTTACCGCTTGACCCATCCACCTCAGTTGCACCTGGTGCATGACGATTTCCACGTATCTCAAATGAGGAGATACGTTCATGATCTTTCACACATCATCAACCTCAGGAGGTTGGACGTCGATGAAAGGGAGACTTACACTGAGATTCTAGTGGGGATCGAGGATCGACAAGGGTGGTCATATGAGGACGGTTGATTCCTCTTGTGCACTTTATTTGGCAGCACAGGAACCTCCAGGTAAGCACATGGGAGCAGAAGGCTCAGATGCGTGCTCAGTACCTCTTTTGTATCCTTAGTCTGTGTTAAAGCTTTACGACGACGTAAAGACCTGAGGTGTGAGTAATGTAAAGTCCCATAAAATTCAGGGGAATTTTTTGTTTCTAAATTATCTTTGGAATTTTACAAGAATGTAGTTTCTGACAGCACCTGATTCTGAGGCCCGGTGTGCCCAGAATTAATTTCCGAAGTTTAGCTTGGGTACGTTCAGTGAATGAATAAGCGGGGTTTTCTAACTTTTGAACCAGTGCTCGGAATCAAATTCTGAGGGCACCGATGGAACCGTAGCGCCAGTAATTTCTTAGAAACACTTTTTATGGAGTTGCATTTGCTCAGGTGTGGTTTTTATTTTTTTGGGGTTAAGTTAAGAAATAAAATAAAAGTGGTGCGACACTTTATTTTAATTCACTTAAAGACACTTAAGCTAAGTTAAGAGGATGAGGTGGAACCCACAATATCCTACCCACTTACTAGGATATTTGTGAGGTGGGGCCCGCACGGGCCCCACCGTTTCTTTTCTTCTTAAGTAACACACCCGCACCCCCTATTAAATGAAGTCAACTCTTGCGTTTAAACTTTTTAATAAACACCTCTATTAATTGGGCAGTTTTAAACTTCTTAATTAATTGATTGTTTCTTTTTAAATTTCAAAGGTTGACTTGTGCGTTAATAAAATAAGACTATTCTTATTTTATTTCTGTTGGAACTTGTTGCGTGGAGAGGATTTGGAGGAAAGCGTTTTTCTTCGGTGAAGAACGCGAAGAACGAGAAGAATGCACCGATCTCCGACGAAGAATTCCAAATCCTTGGAAATCAATGATGCTTCATCCGTGACGCTCCTTCCGCGACGCAACGATCCCCCTTCCGCGACGTCTTCTTCCACGACGTCCCTTTCCGCAACGAACTCTCGTTCGACGACAACGCTTGAGGTAGGGAATTATGTTTGAGAATGATTTTATTTCCTTGATTTCTTTCTTTCTAAAGAAAACAGTGAACATGGATCAACTTATTACCTTGTTGATTCGCGAACGTTTTCCTTGCAGGTTGGGAATAATCTGTTGTGGGGAAAAACTGTTTGGGTTGTTTCTCTTTTGTTCGTGAAAATTCCTTGTTGATCGTGATCTCATCTGTTGCCTTTCTTGGTTTCATTTGGGCCGCCTGTTATCATACTAATGGGAGGAGGTCAGACCGCACGAAAACGGCTGACCTTTCTCCCCCCTTGTTTGTTTGAGTTTGTTGCGGCAAGTGAAAGGCAGCGTGGTGCCGTTGCACCGTGCGGAAATGAGAAAGAACGCGGCGAAGAAGCATGGCGCCGTCGCGCCGCGCCGTTGGGGCCGAACGAAACCGCGGGCGGAGTCGGGGATGAGGAGGCGATTTGAAGACCCCGCTTTTTGTTGTAGAAGTTCGGATCAACGGACGATGGTGAGGTGGGCCGCGAAGGAATTTGAAGGCTTTGCAGCGAAGGTTGGGTCCCAGGACAATCACTGGCGAAGAACGCAGGCGAATCGAACCACCGGAGCACGTCCGGTGGTCCGCGGAAGCCCCCGCCGGTGCACCACGCCGGCACGGCGGCGCCGAAAGTCGGGGGCGGCGGCGCCCGACGTGCCGCCGGAAGAATCCACCGCGGCGGCGACTGAGGGTCCCGCAGTCGCGCGGGACCGGGGAACGCGGGACGCGGCAGCGCGCCGCGTCCGGTGACACGAAGCGGCCCCCGCGAAGGGGGGGGGGGGGGCTCCTTGGGCGCGACCGCATGGCACGCGCCGAGCCGCCCAGGCCGACCGGGCCACGCATAGCCGAGTCAGACCCAGACCCGGTTCAGGCCGACCCAGGGGGGGGGGGGGGGGTTGGGCCGGGTCGGTCCGGGCCCAGACCCCCTGTTTTCGGACCCCTCACGGTCTTTCGCCTATATCTTGATCTTTAGACCTCCGATAGATGCACCTTCAGCGGTGATGTGACCCTTGGATCGAGACGGTCGTTTCGGTATATTACACTCAAGGTTTCGGAGAACTTTGGGTTCGGCCGGGTTGGTTCGGTTACGAAACCAACCGGGCCCTCGGAGCGGAAACACTTATATCTTGAGATCCGGACGTCCAATTGACGTGCCGTCGACTTTTTTGAATTACTCTTGATGAGACGGAACTTTTGGCTTACTCCGCTCGAGTTTTGGACGCCGTCGGAGTGCGGTCGGGTTGGTTCGCTCACGAAACCAACCGGGCCCCTGGAACGGAAAAACCAATAACTCACAGACCGGGCGTCCGATTGACCTGTCGTCTGTCTTGTTGATTTCCTCTTGATGAGAAAGAACTTTTGGAATACTTCTCTTGAGTTTTGGTTGCTGTTGGATAGTGGCCGGGTTGGATTGTACCAGAAATACAATCGGGCCCTTGGAACAGAAAAGCTGATATCTTTCAGACCGGACGTCCGTTTGATGAACCGTTAGCGGAGTTGGTGATCTTGTTGAGAAATGGTCCCTATGAGTATACCCTATTATAGTTCGGGGTACAGTTTAGATACGGCCGGGTTGGTTCGCACACGAAACCAATCGGGCCCCTGGGACAAAAAGGTTAATAACTCACAGATCGGGCGTCCGATTGACGCGCCGTCCGTTGCGTTGAGACCCCTATGACGAGGCAGTCCTTTGAGATACTTCTTCATGGGACTTTGAGATAATTGGAGTATAGACCTTTAGCTCGTGGAGCGGACCCTCCCGGAGACGAGCATTCGGAGTACGGAGACCGTGAAGCCGACTGAGACCAGACGACTGGTTGACCGACTCGACTTGGAGTGAGTCGACTAGCCCAGTGGACGGAGCACTAATTTGTTTGGGTGAAGACCCATGGCAGACGAAGCACTACCTGTGTGACAGTGAAGACCCGCCGTACTCGTCCGGAGAGTACCTCTGCAGGCTATTAGGGGGTGTGCACTACTGTGTTTGGGTGGCATACCCCGGTGGGAAGCACTACTGTGTTTGGGTGGCTGGCCCGTGGTACTCGACAGGAGGAGTACCTCAGCAGTCTTAGGTTAGTGAGCAGTACCTCAGAGTTGTGACAGGACCACTGTACACTCCAGAGACGGGGCTCTTCAGCAGTTACGGTTTCGATAATGAAAATCCTGATTTGAGATGAGTCTTTGACCTTTGTGTTTACCTCATGATTGAGATGGGTCACTTGATAACTTAGGTATATGTATGGGCATATACCTGGGTAGTGGTTATCCGTTGATTTCATAATCTTTATGTTACCTCATGATTGAGATGAGTCACTTGATAACTTTGGTATATGTATGGGCATATACCTGGGTAGTGGTTATCCGTTGATTTCATAATCTTTGTGTTACCTCATGATTGAGATGGGTTACTTGATAACTTAGTTATATGCATGGGCATGTACCTAAGTAGAGGTTATCTGTTGAGATCTTCTTTTTGGTTATCCATGTTGGTTTTAGTGAGACCTTGAGGGTCTCGGGGTCCCTACTGAGTATCGTTATACTCACCCCTACACGGGCTAGGCCCGCACCTCGTTGTGTTGGTTGCAGACGACGGGCAACGCTGACGGAGGCCGAGTGTTTGAGGACTGGATGGTACCCGGAGGTGGACCAAACGAAGAGTCAGTATCCAGAGGTGGACTTCACGACGAGATGACACACAGAGGAGGTTGACGGGCGAGAGCGTTGTGGAGGCTATCTGTACCTACCCCTCAGGTAGGATCCGTGGTGGACAATCCAGGAGCTGCGCTGTCTGTACCTACCCTTCAGGTAGGATCTGAGGATGACGACCCAGGGCTGCTTCCTTTCTTCCAGCTGTTTTTTTTCTGTTGTACTTTGTTCAATTTTAGCTGTACTTCAGTTGGGTTTGTATTCTGGCCCATTTACTTTTCAGCACTTTTTTTTGTACTTAGAGTTTTACTTCCGCTTGTACTCTGTGGTGTTTGTTTGCTTTTATAAAGGCAATGCCTTCTCAGTTATCGGGATTTACACCTTTGGTGCTAGTCGCCAGCCCATGGCCTATGGAAGGCGGGCTTGGGGTAGTCACGACACGGGCCCCGAGGAAGGGTTGTGACACCATCCGTTACATGATTCCAAATTATACAGCTTCAGTATGCCTAACAATGCTGTATATTTAGTGCAACCAACATACAATGGTATCTTTGCACAACTCTTTAACTTCTGAAACAGTTTTGAACAATCACAAAATTAATCTTCAACTATCTGTATCATTTCCTCAATATGATCTCCATCATCATTCACACTTGTAATCAAAACCTCGATACAGTCTAGTTCATTTTCCACACTTGTAATCAAATCAGATGATCCATAAACACAGTGCTATCATAGTTACTAGCTACATTCTCTTTCCCCGTGTTTATTCCAACATTTATAACTTGAATAAATCCCATGATAGACCGGGTGTTCTTCAAACTCCTGTGGACTAATTAGTCTTGAATAACAATAGTGTAAACATAGAAAAAGGATTTGAGAAGAGCCATATGCATGATCTTGTTCAAAAATGATGAAAACTTTCACTCTATATTCATACTCTTTTATCATATGATTGGAATCCATCCATTATTTATTCATATCCATCCTATTTGATTTTTTAATTTTAATATTTTAAAAAATAAATACACAAATGATGTTCAAATAGGGTCACCATCGAACCATATATCCATCTCAAAATATCAAAAGGAAGCAAAACAAGCCAGAACAAACCCAGACCCATATATTATAGGCGTGATCTAAAAGTACATTAAGTTACCAAAAACTACCAAATTTAAGAGAACAATTTATCATTACATAATAAAAAATCTAGTTTGAAATACATTAGAAAAATAAATATATTCTATAATGTTTTAACAAATAATTAGTAACACATAAAATTGTGTGAGAAATCCTTTTCTTAGATTTTCATTAAATAAAAACAATCACTTGGAATTTTTTCCCTTGGACAATACCTCTTGAAAAAATCATATATATAAAATATAACTTCAAAATATTTCATAAACACCCATTTTTGAAATACACATTTTGAAACTCAAATAGGTTTCCAAATATCATGAAATTTTCAAAAACATGTTTAAAAACTAACCATTTACATAAAACTAATCATGATGGCCTAAAACCCCATTTTCAAAACTCACACATTCTTAGTGATTCAAATAAAAACCATTATAAATTATTTCATTTGAGAAAACTTTTAAAACTCATTTTTAAAACAGTTTGAAAACACTTAAAAATCATGCTTTCATTTTTTCCTACTTTAAAAACCTTTCAAAATCCCTTTTCAAAAAATCTGAAAAGAAAACCAAACAAAGAAGAAAGAAAGAACAAGGTAAATTGCCAGTATGTGAAGTCGCAAAACATGGGGAAAATGAGAAGGAAATATATGAAAATAAATAATATAAATATAAATGGAGACAATTGAAGAATAAAGATAAAACCCTTAAATGATCTTAAAAAGGATTTTAGTGTTATGGGCATCGTCACTAGGAAATATTAATAAAAGGACTTGAACTGCACATAAAGAAACTATGTCTTCACTACTAAACCTATCCAAACACCCTAGAAGTACCGTAAATCTATTTAAGCAATAATAAACATCCTTATATGGGATCACAAGCTAAAATGGTCATAAAGGAATCAAAGGGGATTAATATGGTATCACACCTTTTATGAAAACTCATTTTTTAAAAAAATTTCAAATGAGACTTCTCTTTTCAAAAAATTCTTTGAATGGCAAGACATTTTAACATTTATAAAAGTAATCCAAGTGTACTATTTATACCAATTTTATCAAAACACATTTGAAACTAAAATTAGAATTCATAGTACACTATAAATAGACATCAGAAAACATTCAAATACAAAATAAGTTTCAAATTCCAATCCACATGGGAAAGAAAACCCTTATGAAATAATACATATCATTTTGAAATATTGAAAGCTTTAAATACCCCAAAAAGTTGATAAAAAATAACCAAGTCAAAAAAGTTGTTTTAAATATAGATCATAAGGGTTAACTCACCACTTTAAAAATAAAACAACACTTTCCCATGTTTTTAACACTTTCAAATCACCCAAAGTCTTGGTTTTAAATACAATTAACATAAAAATAATCTTTAAAACATCAATTTTGTGATTACCATTGATTTTAAAACCAAAATCATTATTTAAAAAAAATCCTTTTAGGAATTTTCCAAAATACTTTCCCTCAAATATAATTCTATAAAAAGGGATGAGTACACTTGGAAAACACCATTTATACCTCACAGGTACTCATATATGCATAAGTATAACAAATAAAACACTTTCAAAACAACAATAATTTAAAGGAATGTAATATTAAGTGACCACAAAGAAACACCACTAGCCCTATATATAACCTTTCACAAATCAATAGAGAATGGTCCATAAATTCAAATATAGGATGAATAGAGCTCAAAATTATTGGTCATAAATTCAAATATAAGATGAACATAGATCAAAATTATGGTTAGTAAATTAAATTATCCATGGTGATTATTCGTAATAAATAATATTTAACCACAAAAATATTCTATAGAAATTCAGGCATGACCCATGATATACCTAAAGGGAGTCCTCGATCCACCTGTGTATGTGTGTTCATAGGAATCACCAAGGAGACTAACAAGTAATAATAATTCAATTCTTTTGTTGAAATAATGGATTCAATAAATAAAACCCATTGAAAACCATATTAAATAAGAAACCAGACTAAGAAACACTTTAAGACCATAACACAACCCCATGGAAGTATTATAAATTTAACACATTAATTGGACAATCAAAATATTCTTGAAAAAACGTTATGCAATTTTATCAAACATATGACATACATCGATTCTATTTAAAAGTAAAGAATAAAATTACTCCACTTGGTAATTGATTTGGTATCCAACACTAAACCATTATGGAATTCATTATTTTATAGGATAAACATTCAGGAAGATCATTCAGATATAGTTTGTGAATAAAAAATAAAGGCATAGAACCACCTACATAAAAACATACGAGGTTGGAATGAATCATTTTTAAATGGGTAAAACAAGACCCTAGACAAGATCTGCAAACCTTAACCTCAATAACTGAAGGAAAAAAAAATCATAAATCCCCTATCTTAGGGATATTATAAGATGGGAATAAGACAATGTAAATAAATATAACAAAAAATTATGGAAGGGGAGTGAAATAAAGGGGCTTACCTTTCAAGGAGAAACTTTTATAGGGAGCGAAAATGACAGGGAGAGATGATAGTAGGGAGAAACAATGGTAGGGAGAAATGCCGACAGGGAGAGACAACTACAGTGCATGGAGCGAAAGTGGTGGAAGAGACGACAATAGGGTAGGTAGCGATGGTGATAGCGAAGGTGAAGAAGAAGGTAAGAAGCAATGATGGTGGGGCAAGGAGCGACGATGGCCGCATCAATAATACAGATCTATGAAAGCTTTGAAGAAATAATGGAATGAAACTGTTAGGGTTATTTTTATAACATCAGAGGAAGAATTTTATCAGCACTTTTAAAAAAATATTGATAAAGTTATGTTTTATGAGCATTAAAATAGAAAACATTGATAAAGATATACCTTTATCAATGCTTAAAAAGTGATGGTAAATGGTTTCTTTATTAGCGATAAAATTATAGAACTAGTAAAGACATAGTTTATCGATAGTTTTTATCACTAATAAAGGTTTATCTTTATCAACACTAAAAAAGCACTAATAAAGATATAATGTTAATACTTTATTTATATTAGTATATATATTTATAAAACTTTATATATAATTAATATATATATTTATTTATTTATAATTATAACTATAAATAAATAAGTATTTATTTTTATATATAAAGATATTACATTTCTTATTTTGAGAAAAATCATAAATGTATTATTTTTTAAAAAAATTATATATTTAAATACTACATGTAAATATTTCATTGAGAAAATATAAATTAAATTATTCTATAAATAATAATTTTCATAATAATTATTTTATTCTTCATTTTATATATCATTTGAAATATTAAATTACTGCAATATTATTTAACTATTTTATTAATATTGTATTCATTTGAATAATTATTATTTATCTTAATGATCCTATTCAACGTGTTTCTAAGTTATTTCATGTATAATTAAAAGAGGCTGAAGAATCTCTATGTATGATCATGAAAATTCAAATTATAGGTAATAGATATATTTTCAATGTTTATTACTTTATAACATGAATTTATGGGAGTAGATATTGAGAGACTCTAAGATACTAGAGTTAATGACATGAAATTATCCATTTCAATGCAAATCAAATAATGAGATAATATAAACTTGACAGTGTTTATTAAAAATGATTGATGACGATGATTGATAAGATTATAATGAGAGAAAAATACAAAATTCATATGATCATAGTAGTGTATTTGGTTTCTTCTATAATTGGCACTCCATTTTTGTGATCATAAAGGAATTTATTCTTTTGGTCATCCATTACTGAAGTGATCAAAGTTACTGAGTCTCATCGATATTCAACATCATTTTCTTAACTGCCAATCTTAATTTCTTTCTATTTTCTATGGTTGTATTTCTTCTATCTATTTGTGTTTCTAGATTATATTTATGATTTTAACATCCAAAATCTATTTAACAAGGTTATATCTCCTATCTAACAAGAAGTGTGAGTTGTGAATCCTATAAAAAATTCAAGCGATTTAAGGATTCTATAAAATTCAGTTGGGGTTATAACACCAAGTGAGTAAAATGTATGTAAATCTATAAATTGGGTTATGAATAACTATAAAAAGTAAGGAACTAGTAAATAATAGTATTTTTATTTATTAGCGAAAATTTAATTTTAGGCTAATATCATGGTGACCTGAACAACTACAAAAAACATAGTATTCTTTGTTATATTTTTTTCATAATAATTAATACTGTTAATTACACTCGTAATTATATTTATTTAATTAAATTTTTAAAAGCACTATTCAACCATCTATCCATTATGTTACATCCCCAACCTAAGATCCACTAAATCAGTTCTTTGAGACAAGTCATCACATGACCTCAAGCGCGCCTTCCTATATGCCAGAGGTTTCGGATTAGCTTCAAGGTTCTAACAAGTCACGTGGGTAGACTACACCCTCATTACCAGAGTAAGCCATAGAAGAAAACAATATAAATAGAGGAAACAATACGAAAAACCAACAAAAATTTATAACCAAATGTTTCCCTAACAATGAAAAACACAAACAAATACAACAATGCCATGTCGTACTAGTAGTGGAAAGTGAAAGAAACCCAAATGAAACAAATGACAAAAAACTCCAGATGGGTCCCGATACTAAGTTTGGGTTCTTATCCATGTACATCCTAAGCGCAAATCAATACCTTAGTGTAAGACCTTCACCCTTGTCTTATAACTACCCATACTTTACATACATTGTTATTACTTCAAAATCGAAGCACACTTATTACAACATATAACAAAACCATGAAAGGACCATATAGTTATAGTGTCTTTAGAAACTGGGAAACATAAACAAATGGTTAATAAATCATCTACATTGTCTCCCTTTTATTTTATCATATCTAGAGTCCCTTTTGGAATATCTTACTTAATATCCTTCTTCCTGACCTGGGGAAAAGAAAACATATAAAAGGATGATCTCAAATGCTTAGTAAGGGTAAACAAAAGATATATCAATCACATCATATTCATAAGAACATATCATTTTGGAAATCTTAACCTGCAAAAGAGATCATAATTTCATAACATGGGATAAATCATAGTAGTGAAATGTAATCCCAATAATCATATCTTAAAACATGAAACTTTGTGTAATACACTCATAATAATAGAGAACCATTTCTTAGTAGTCAAGACTCATTTCCAAGACATTCTTAGCAGACAAAGTCCATTTCTGAATCGAGTTCACTCCTCATTTCAGTCCTGTATCACTGAACTGGATTAACCTACCGTTCCAGCCATGTCTATCTCATGAGATATAAATCTTTACCCAATGCATTGGAGGGAGATATAGGTCCCACCCATCTCATAATTATACCATTCTTATGTGTTCCGCAAAATCATAAATCATATATCATAGCATAACCCATGTAACAAAAATGGGATTTTTAAACATCATGCCATCATAACATAATCCATATAAGATAAAAGGAAATAATAAAAATAATTCCATCATAACATAATCAAATAAATGTAAAAATATGGATAGAAACAGAACCCTATATTATCTTAGATGGAAAATAATTTTGATAAAACACTTGAACTCCATTCTTGAGGAAAATATCATTTATACTTCAATTTTTTTTTTCATTTCTTAACATGTCATACAATTTTTAACTAAAAGAAGTTTATTAAAAATAAACTTGAAAACTTGTAAAGGAATATTCAATGAAATAATGTTCTATAAATCCATTCATGTTGTATAAGTTAAAAAAATATTCTTCTCGTACTTTCACCAGAAAAGTCAAAAAGTACCTCGTACTAAAAACAACAAAAGATTCCTTTCATATATTTTAATAACAACTCACCTAAGGGTAAAATTGGATTTAAAATTTTTTAGGAGGATATAAATAATATTACATATTTAGGAAACATGGATGTGGATGATAAATATTCCCCAGTAAATTCTGAAATATAAACAATCTCGGATAAAAATGAGATTACAAGATTTTACCTTACCTTAGGTCCGATTTGCTTCGTACGTGTCCGAACCTCCTGTATAATGATTTAAATAATGTTATTTACTTATTAAAGAATCATATTCATTGTTATGATATCATATATGGTCATATTCTTTACATCTTATTAGTAATATTTCATTGTTACTTGTCATTCAGGTGTTTATTGCTTTTTGTTCTTATGCGTGTTTAATCGAATAAATTCTTATTCATATTTTAGGTTATAGATAACTCATTTCCAGAGTGGTATTAGTGTAATATATATCATATTTATTCATTCAATTCACTTATATAATCATTATGCATTGAAGATCATGTAGAACGAGTCGCATCACATCGTGGAGACGGTAGGCCGTACGTACGCACGAGCGATGATATCGTTCCCATGATCGTGTAATTGTATTGAAGTGTATGTATAATATTTAAGAATCAATATAACTTTACATTAATCATATATGGTTATTATTTACACCATTATACCCATCCATGTAAGGTGGTGGTGGAAAATAGATTACACCACGACGTGGAGACGGTATTCCGTACGTACGCACGCGCGATGATTTCGTTTTCTGTGGGATGGATAAAAGGTGAAATAGGGTTGTTTCATACTTATAAAAAAATATCATTATATGAGTGATACTGATGTTATTACTTCATAATGAAACAACTAAATAAGAATAAGTAGAAGAAGAAATAAATTTGAAAGAATCGGTAAAGGACATTACCTCTTCTTTGAAGCGCCTCTTCTTAAACTCCTCTTAGGGCACTAAACTTGGTCTTTGGGGAATACCAGTACCTCTAGGATGTTTCTAGGGAAGTTTATAAGTGAAATGAGAAGGGGTTGGCCGAGTTTGAAGGCTCAAAGTGGTGTGAGGAGGAGAGGGAGGAGGTTCCCTTTTATAAGGGAGGAGAGAGGCACTTTAGGAAAAAATTAAAATATTATTTTATAATAAAGTCATATTTGGTTTTTAATTGATCCAAATTGATTTATTTATAAGATAAGGGGTTATGGGTCTAAATACCCTCAAAAAATAGATTTTAGACACGTTTAGGTTACTATTTTAACCTTATCATTTATATTTAACTCTAAGTTAAATAATTTAACTTTTACCATGTGTTCTTGTTTTCTTACACTATAAGGTTAATAAACTTACTATAAAAATCCAAAAGAACCTCAAGTTGTTAATTATTAATATATATAACCTTATCTAAGTCATTTGTCCAAACCTTAGATTTTTAGAAATAAAATAACAATTAACAATATAAAATTTTTTTTAAAAACTATTTTATGTCAATTTTGACACTATTTGGTAATTGGTTGTTGTGAATATCAAAACCGAATGATTATTTCAAAAAAAGTTAATTAAATAAACACTATCATGTCATAGTAACTTAGAAAATTAGTGGAATTCATAAAAAAGTCTAAAATTACATTTATTTTGGTATTTATAACATAAATTATGTTAATATTTCATTAATAAGGTAATTACTGCATCATCATTGTGTCATAAATAAATTAAATTATTTAAAGTATAAAAATTATAAATAAAATACCATTATGTATAAAATATATTTAGCTTTATAATGAATATTTATAGTCAAATTTATCTTATTTATAACCCAGTATTAAAAATGTTTTAGTTATTAAACTTTGATTTTAACTATTTTAACTCTTCTTTAAATTAAATAATATTAAATGTCCTGATATAATCCAAGTGGACCTAAATGGTCATATTTTATTCCTAAAGTTTTTTTTGGTCGAATTAAACTTATCCAACAGAATTAGGACATGTGTTAGGGTAATAATAATACCATTTTTACCCTTAATTACCCTGTTTACTTTTAACCGTGGTAGAAAAAAGTAGAAAGTTACTATTCACAAAAATTATTTTTATCTTATTGAACCACATTTTACTCCTTTATGTTAAACGTGTCTCTCGTATTTTCGAAATTCCACTCACAAAAGCGGTAAAATTAGGTTTTATGTAAATTTGCAAATTCTCCTAGGAGGTGGGTAAAAGACGGTGAAAAGTTCAATAAAATTTTTATATATCTAAAATTATTATAAAATGACTTCAATAAATTACATTGAACTTATATAGCTATTATGTGTCATTTTTTACATAAAATAAATTTAAATAAAATAAATAATTATTTAAATAAAAAGTCGGTTTTTAAATAGTAACCTAGTGTTTTCACTATTCATCAAAAAGTAAAAGTTATCAGAAAAATACCAAAATTTCACTGTAGACTAATTTTGATATTTCGAAGCAAAAAATGAAGTCCATTTTGAAAGATAAAATTTATAAAATTTCAAAAAGTAGGTATTACTATTCATAACGACTAGTTTTAATAATATTTTAATAGCATATCGTTGTTTAGTGAAACTTGGTTTTGCGTACAACATACGCTATCGAGGAAGGTCGCAATTGCGTGTAAAGAAAGCCAAGCTAGTGTTGTGTGTAGTGAAAGATTCCTTTGATGATGTATATAACATAAAAAGAAAATATTTCTCATAAAAATCTCGGGTGTTACATTCTACCCCCCTTAAAATGAATTTCACCCTCGAAATTCGTCACTTTGTAACAAACAGATGAGGATACCTCTCCCCCATAATATCCTCAAGCTTCCATGTAGCTTCTTCTAATTAGTGGTTCCTCTATAAAACTTTCACCAAGCGGGTGGTCTTGTTCCGTAGGACTTTTTTGCTATGATCCAGAATCTCTATCGGCTATTATTCATAAGAAAGATCTTGCTCCAGCGGTACAACTTCTGAGCTAAGTACATGTGAAAGATCGGGTATGTAATTTCTCAGGAGAGATACATGGAACATATCATGAACGTGAGAGAGATTCGGTGGAAGCACCAATCTGTAAGATACCTTCCCAACACGATCAAGTATTTCGAAAGGACCAATATACCTGGGGCTCAGCTTTCCCTTCTTTCCAAATCTCATTACTCTCTTCCAAGGAGATATTCGTAAGAACACTTTATCACCCACTTCAAACTCTAGGTCTTTTCTTCAGTTATCAGCATAAATTTTTTTCGACTCTGAGCTGCTCTTATGTGTTGTTGAATAGATTAGACCTTTTCTGCCATCTCATCAACAAGATTAGGTCCAAATAGATTTCTTTCCCCAACTTCATCCCAGGAAGTTGGAGTTCTGCATTTCATTCCATAGAGAGCTTCATAAGGAGCCATCTGAATACTAGAGTGAAAGCTATTATTATAAGAAAATTCCACCAAAGGTAGGTGTTGATCCCAACCACCTTTGAAATCCATAGAGCAAGATCTTAACATGTCTTCTAGAGTTTGAATTGTCTTACCAGACTGACCGTCTATCTAAGGATGATAAGTAGTGCTGAAACTCAACTCTGTATCCAGAGTATGCTGAAGACTTCACCAAAACTTTGAGGTAAACCTCGAATCCCGATCAGATATAATGGAAAGTGGTACTCCATGTAATCTTACCACTTCCTTTACATATATCTTGGCAAGATGATCCAGAGAGAAATCATCTCTATTAGAAATAAAGTATGCTGACTTCGTAAGATGATCAACTATGACCCAGATAGCATTATTGCCTTTGGATGTTTTAGGAAGTATGGTGACAAAGTCCATTATGATGTTTTCCCATTTCCATTCGGGTATGGGTAATGGTTGTAACATCCCCATAGACTTCTGTCTCTCAGCTTTAACTTTCTGACAAACCAAGCATCGAGAGACATATTCAGCAACATCTCGTTTCATTCCATCTCACTAAAAGTACTATTTTAGGTCCTTATACATCTTCGTGCTCCCAGGATGAATAGAGAATGAAGAACTATAAACCTTATCCAGCAACTCCTTCTTTAATTCTGGTATGGGAGGAACACAAACCCAATTCCTGAACTTTATTATCCCATCACAATCAAGGTTGAATTCAGGAACATTTCTCACCTTCTTTTGTAACTCTACATATTCTTTCTATGCCTCTTTAATCTTCACATGTATAGATGGTTGAAAATTCATTTTAGAAAGATAATATTTTCCCATTCCATTATAATTCCAAGATCCATCCTTTGTAAATCCATAAATATTGGATCTTTTGTGATCCTTATCATGGATAAGCTAGCATGGTCTTGACGACTTAATGCATCTTCCACCTTGTTTGCTTTCCCAGGGTGGTAATGAATTGAGCAGTCGCAATCCTTAATCAGCTCCAACCATCTTCTTTGGCGCATATTCATCTCCTTTTGTGTGAAAATATACTTTAAACTTTTATGATCTGTATAAATATCACCCCTTTCTCCATAAAGATAATTCCTTCAAATCATTAATGCAAAGACTACCACAGCTAACTCCAAATCATGAGTTGGATAAATTTTCTCATGAATTTTCAACTGTCGTGAGGCATAAGCTATCAGCATATCATTTTGCATGAGAACACACCCCAACCCCTTCTTGGATGCATCACTGTAGATCACAAACCTTTCTCCACTATAAGGCAGTGTGAGCACAGGTGCACTGGATAACCTTCTTTTTAACTCCTTGAAATTCTCTTCACATTCCTCCGTCCACACGAACATAACTCCTTTTCAAGTCAACCTGGTTAGCGGATTAGATAATTGTGAAAAATCTTTCACAAAACGTCGATAATATCCATCCAAACCAAGAAAAATTCGGATCTCATTTGCTGTTGTTGGTCTCGACTATCTTTCGATAACCTCTGTTTTTTCTAGATCCACCGATATCCCCTCTTTTGAGATTATGAGACCCAAAAATGAATCTTTTTGAAGACAAAATTCACACTTGGTAAATTTGGAATAAAGCTTCTCCTTTCTTAGGGTCTTTAATACAATTATCAAGTGATCTTCATGTTCTTCCTTTCTCTTTAAATAGACAAGAATATCATCTATAAAGACTACCAAAAACTGATCAAGATAATCTTTAAAGACTCTATTCATTAGATCCATGAAGATAGAAGGGGAATTAGTAAGACCAAATGGCATCACTATAAATTCATAATGTCCATACCTTGTACGGAAAGCCGTATTTGGTATATTTTCCCTTTTGAACCTTAATTGATGATACCCTGAACAAAGATCAATCTTGGAAAAGTATTGAGCTCCGCGTAGTTGGTCAAATAAGTCATCAATGCATGGGAGAGGTTATTTTTTCTTGATAGTGATCTTTTTAAGTTCTCGATAATCAATGCAGAGTCTCATTAATCCATACTTTTTCTTAACAAATAGAAAAGGTGCTCCCCAAGGTGATGTAGTAGGGCATATGAATCCATTATCAAGATTCTTTTGGAGTTTCTTCTTCAATTCCTGCAACTCAATTGGGTCCATTCTATAATGTGTCTTTGAAATCGGAAAAGTACCCATTACAAGTTCTATTGAAAACTCAACTTCACAATTTGGTGGAAGACCTGAGAATTCCTCTGTAAAGACATCATCAAACTCCCGTACAATGGGAATATTATTAATAGTGAGTTTCTCTACAACCATTTGAGATAAATAACCTTCATTTAGTGGAATCAAGACCCATAAAATGGTGAAATTTCCACTAGAAAGTTATGTTCATCCTTGCATCGATAGACGATCATAGATTGATCATGAATATGAAATGTGACTTCCCTTATTTGGAAATTGATATGAGATCCATATAAAGAAAGCCAATACATGCCAAGAATCACATAAAATTTTACTCTAGTAAGGATCACAAGATTTGCAGAAATCACTTTCCCACAAACTTCAATCGGAGAAGAATTGTGAACTGTTGATGTGACTGTTGTGCCATTAGGGGTTGTCACAGCTAACAAAATATCTAACTATTGAGGTAATACGGAGATACCCTTAGAAAATTCTTCATAAATAAAAGAGTGGGTGGATCCAAAATCAAATAAAACATTTGCTACTTTAGAGTGGATGGTAAGTGTACCTTTCACCACATCATTATTGTACTCCACATCGCTGATAGAAATTGCATGTGACTTTCCTTTGTCTTTGTCCTTAAGAGTTTGTTGACATCGATAATCATAAAAAACTCTTGGATTAGGGAATTGATTGGCATAATTACCCATTACCTTGCACTTATAACATTGAAGTGTAGGAGGTGCACTCAGTGTAGCCTTTTCTTTGTTCACATCACTAGACATCTTCTTCCCAGCATTGCGACATTCAAATACCAGATGACCTTATTTTACACATTTGAAATATTTACTTTTCCCTTTAAGACAACTCCCTCAATGTTTCTTTCCACACTTTTAGCATAAGGGAAAACTCATCTTCTTTTTAGTGTGCTCTTTAAATTTTCCTTTGAATTCCATTTTCCTCTTCTTATCAAACCCATATGACTGATGGGTTACTCCAATATCCATCTCAACCTTGAGGGCACATCGAACGATTTCATCGTATCTATTGAAGTTTCTTATGGATAACGCCCTTCGAAGAGTTGGTTTTAAGCCACTAAATAATCGATCGATCTTACACTCAGGTTGGATAAGAATCCAAGAAGCGTACCTTTCAAGTCTTGTAAAATTTTCTTCGTAGGTACCAACAGATTCATCATCCTTTTTCTTCAGTTCAAGACACTCCTTCTCCATCTTTGTTCGAAGAATGGGAGGGAAGTACTTATTAAAAAATAAGTTCTTGAACTCGTCCCATTCCATGGATTCAATTTTAGCCCTTTGCCTCATATTCTTGATAAGATTCCACCATTGATCAGCTTCACCCTCCAAACGATATACTTCTAAGATGACTTTATCATGTTTAGAACATTGAAGAACTGAAAATATCTTTTCAGTGGTACCGATCCACCGTACATCCACTAATGGATCAGTAGACCCGCTGAATGAGGGTGGACACTGCCTCATGAAGGATTCAAAAGAAATTTTCTCCTTCCTTTGCTCGTTTAGAAGTCCTGCATGATTCATATCTTGAGAAAGTTTTGTGATCATGGATAAAAGATTTTGCATTCCAGCTCCCATAACGTTTGGTTGCTCAGGGGGACAATCATTGCCTTTCCCGTCGCATTCCGCATTAACATGGTTCCTTCGAGTTCCGTCCCTTGACTAAAACCAAGAAGAATAGTGTGAGAAACACTAATTACAATATGAGAACCACATAATCAAGAATAAAATTTCACACTTAAGGTCTTATCATAGGTTGTTCATGGCCATTTCTAAATCACTAAGATTGTGTTCTATGCTTAGACTTATCCTTAGGGTTCTTACTAAGGCTTTCACATCATAGTTTCAAAAGGATGACTATACCTTGCCTCTGATACCAACAATAATGACCCATACTTTACATACATTGTTATTACTTCAAAATTGAAGCACACTTATTACAACATATAAAAAAACCATGAATGGAGCGTATAGGTATAGTTTCTTTAGAAACTGGGAAACATAAACAACTGGTTCATAAATCATCTACACTGTCTAACTTTTATTTTATCATATCTAGAGTCCTTTTTGGCATATCTTACTTAATATCCTTCTTCCTGACCTGGGTAAAAGAAAACATACAAAAGGGTGATCTCAAATGCTCAGTAAGCGTAAACAAAAGATATATCAATCACATCATATTCATAAGAACATATCATTTTGGAAATCTTAACCTGCAAAAGAGATCATAATTTCATAACATTGGATAAATCATAGTAGTGAAATGTAATACCAATAATCATATCTTAAAACATGAAACTTGGTGGCATACACACATAATCATAGAGAATAATTTCTTATTAGTCAAGAATCATTTCCAAGACTATCTTAGCAGACAAAGTCCATTTCTAAACCGAGTTCACTCCTAGTTTAAGTCCTGTATCACGGAACCGAATTAACCTGCCATTCCATCCATATATATCTCATGAGATATAAATCTTTACCCAATTCATTGGAGGGATATATAGGTCCCACCAATCTCATAATGATACCATTCTTATGTGTTCCACAAAATCATAAATCATATATCATAGCATAACCCATGTAATAAAAATGGGATTCTTAAACATCATGTCACCATAACATAATCCATATAAGATAAAAGGACATCATAAAAATAATTCCATCATAACATAATCAAATCAATGTAAAAATAGGCATAGAAACAGAACCCTATATTATCTTAGATGGAAAATAATTTTGATAAAACACTTGAACTCCATTCTTGAGGAAAATATCCTTTCTACTTCAAAAACATTTTTCATTTATTAACATGTCATAAAATTTTAAACTAAAAGAAGTTGATTAAAAATAAACTTGAAAACTTGTAATGGAAGCTTCATGGAAATAATGTTCTATGAATCCGTTCATGCCGTATAAGTAAAAAAAAACATTCTTCTCGTACTTTGTCCAGAAAAGTCAAAAAGTACCTCGTACTAAAAACGACAAAATATTCCTTTCATATCTTTTACTAAAAACTCACCGAAGGGTAAAATTGGATTTAAACAATTGTAGGAGGATATAAATAATATTACATATTGAGGAAACATGTATGTAGATGATAAATATTTCCCAGTAAATTCTGAAATATAAACAATCTCAGATAAAAATGAGATTGCATGATTTTCCCTTACCTTAGTTCCGATTTGCTTCGTACGTGTCCGAAACTCCTGTATAATTATTTAAATAATGTTATTGACTTATTACAGAATCTTAATCATTGTTATGATATCATATATGGTCATATTCTTAGCTTCTTATAAGTAATATTTCATTGTTACTTGGTATTCGGGTGTTTATTGCTTTTTGTTCTTATGCGTGTTTCATCGAATAAATTCTTATTATTCTTTTAGGTTATAGATACATAATTTCCAGAATTATATTAGTGTAATATATATCATATTTATTCATTCAATTCATTTATATAATCATTATGCATTGAAGATCATGTAGAACGAGTCACATCACATCGTGGAGACGGTAGGCCGTACGTATGCACGAGCGCTGATATCATTCCCATGATCGTGTAATTGTATTTAGGTGTATGTATAATATTTCAGAATCAATATCACTTTAAATTAATCATATATGGTTATTATTTACACCATTATACCCATCCATGTAAGGTGGTGGTGGAAAATAGATTACACCATGGCGTGGAGACGGTATTCCGTACGCACGCACGCGCGGTGATTTCATTTTCCGTAGGATGGATAGAAGGTGAAATAGGGTTGTTTCATACTTATAATAATATATCAGTATATGAGTGATACTGATGTTATTACTTCATAATGAAACAACTAAAGAAGAAGAATTAGAAGAAGAAATAAATTTAAAAGAATCGGTAATGGACATTACCTCTTCTTTGAAGCGCCTCTTCTTAACCTCTTCTTAGGGCACTAAAATTGGTCTTTGGAGAATACCAGTACCTCTAGGATGTTTCTAGGGAAGTTTAGAAGTGAAATGGTAAGGGTTTTTCTGAACTTGAAGGCCCAAAGTGGTGTGAGGAGGAGAGGGAGGAGGTTCCCTTTTACAAGGGAGGAGAGGGGCACTTTAGAAAAAACTTAAAATATTATTTTATAATAAAGTCATATTTGGTTTTTAATAGCTCCAATTTTATTTATTTAGAAGCTAAGGTGGGTATGGGTCGAAATCATCTCAACCAATAGATTTTATACAAGTTTAGGTTACTATTTTAACCTTATCATTTATATTTAACTCTAAGTTAATTTCACTTTTACCGTGTCTTCTTGTTTTCTTACACTATAAGGTTAATAAACTTACTATAACAATCCAAACGAACCCCAAGTTGTTAATTATTAATATATATAACCTTATCTAAGTCATTTGGGGGACCCTATATTTTTAAGAATAAAATAACAATTAATAATATAATATTTGTTTTAAAAACTATTTTATGTCAATTTTGACACTATTTGGTAATTGATTTTTGTGAAAATAATAACATAATTATTAGTTCGAAAAAAGTTAATTAAATAAATAATAACATGTCATAGTAACCTATAAAATTAGTGTAATTCATAAAACGTCTAAAATTACATTTATTTGGGTATTTATAACATCAATTATGTTAACATTTCATTAATAAGATAATTACTGCATCATCATTGTGTCAAAAATAAATTAAATTATTTAATATCTAAAAATTATAAATAAAATACCATTATGTAGGAAATATTTTTATCTTTCTAATGAATATTTAAAGTCGAATTTATCTTATTTATAACCCAATATTAAAAATGTTTTAGTTATTAAGCTTTGATTTTAACTATTTTAACTCTTCTTTAAATAAAATAATATTAAATGTCCTAATCTAATCCAAGTGGACCTAAATGGTCATAATTTTATTCCTAAGGTTGTTTTTGGTCGAATTAAACTTATCCAATAGAATTAGGACATGTGTTAGGGTTATAATAATACCATTTTTACCCTTAATTACCCTATTTACTTTTAACCGTGGTAAAAAAAGTAAAAAGTTACTATTCACCAAAAAATTATTTTTATCTTATTGAACCACATTTTACTCTTTTATGTTAACCGTGTCTCTCGGATTTTTGAAATTCCCCTCACAGAAGCGGTAAAATTATGTTTTATGTAAATTTGCAAATATTCCTAGGAGGTGGGTAAAAGACGGTGAAAAGTTCAATAACATTTTTATATATCCAAAATTATTATAAAATGACTCCAATGAATTACATTGAACTTATATAAGTATTGTGTATCAATTTTTACATAAAATAAATATAAATAAAATAAAGAATTATTTAAATAAAAAGTCGTTTTTTAAATAGTAACCCAGTGTTTTTACTATTCATCAAAAATTGAAAGTTTTCAGAAAAATACCAAAATTTCATCCTAGGCTAATCTTGAAATTATGAATCCAAAAATGAAGTCCATTTTGAAAGATAAAATTTATAAAAGTTCAAAAAGTAGGTGTTACTATTCATAACGGCTAGTTTTAATAATATTTTAACAGCATATCGTTGTTTAGTGGAACTCGATATTGCGTACAACATACACTATCGAGGAAGGTCGCGATTGCATGTAAATAAAGACAAGCTAGTGTTGTGTTTAGTGAAATATTCCGTTGATGATGTATATAACATAGAAAGAAAATATTTCTCATAAAAATCTCAGGTGTTACATGTCTTGACCTGCAACTAAGAAATCTGCTCGGGTACCCAACGATAGCCCGAGCAGGGTGTGAGTACAATACTCAATAGGGCACCACCAATGATGTGTTAAAAATATCCAGTCTAATAGATAGTTCATATAATTACAAAATAATTGGTAATTAAAAAAATGATTGTACAAGTTCCATTAGTTAACAAGGTTTATTTAATTCATGACTAGCATTTATCCCAATTCCATTTCTTATAACATCTTCACTACATAAGAAATTTTGGTCACATGTTCCATGGGTTGGGAAAAATTATTATCTACACAAGGGTATAAGGAAATCAATCACAATTCATATGGGAATCAAATCAAGTCCCTATCTCACTAGGGATTCACATATCACATCAAGACATTATCCTCACCTCGAAGCCTCAGTCCTGATGGAATGCAACAATTAGGGGGATTGAGCCTCTGCCCTCTTCCCTAACATGTGTATTTTGGTATGGAGTTTAGAACCTAAGCGTAAATCGACCCATGGGCATATAAACTCAAGTCAATACCCCACTCTACCAATACATGTGCACATGCTTATTTATCAGGTCACCAGAACCATACCATTACACAACCAAGCATATTCAATGCCATTAGACATCACTATTCATAACAACTACATGGGAATTAATACTATGACACAACCCCTTAAAATATTTCCCATTTTTAATTCAAATTAATTTATCCAAATTCCCATTCTCATGACTTAATCCATTAAGTGTATTCAAAAACCCCTATTCCTTATCCAAATTCATCAATTAACTATTCATTAACCCATTTATCCCATTTATCATTTCACATGCATTTACCCACTTATGCACTTCAAGTACAATTCTCATATCACACAACACAATCCATTCATTACATTAAATCATTTAGGTGTACCACCTAATTATCATGTATTAACCAATTCCAAAAGTTTATCCGGTCCTGTATTACATCCTATTAACACATTCTCCAATTCCGATTCCATTACCAAATTACAAGTTCAACATTTAACATGATCCAATCCCCTTAGGAATTTTTAACCTAAAACTCATGGAACAATCGAAATAATTCTGCTTGACCAAATTTTCTAATTTTCATGTCATGCCGAATAACTCCTTATGACTCTATCACCCTAGGAATATTCATCACCATTCCATTTAAAACTTAATCAATCACTAAGACATATTCTACATGGTTTCCACATTTTTAATTGGCAACCCTTCACTTAACCCTACCACACTCTAGGTCTGGGTTGCTGGTGCACCCCATGGCTGGCCCTAAAATGGCCATGTCCTCCTATACGCATCCCACGAGGATTGTGAGGGTTTAAATTGGTCACTTATACACCCCTTTTATCAAACACTCCATTGAAACCAAGAAAACATTTAGGGAAAAATAAGAACACAAGTTTATATGCAAAAATATAAAATAAAACTATGGGATAATACTTGTAAACCACCTACCTAGAATCCATTAATGAACACACTCTTTATCGTAGAATTGGATTCGAATTCAAACATACCTTGAAGCCTCAACCTAAATCTCACATAAAAAAGAGGTTTCTAGAGTTTCTAAAGGAGATGGTAGAAAGATGAAAACCCTAATCGGAAAGGGGAAGCAAGGTGGATATTATACTTACTTGGGCTTTGATCCTAAACCAACGATGCTCTAAATGGCCAATAATTGAAGGAGAAATACCCTTGGAAACATTGGTTTGTCCAATCTCATCACTACGGTTACATGGGGTGGAATGTAGGAAAATCCCAAGTTGGGGTTTAAAATCCCAATATGGAATTTTTGTAAACTTTCTAATTTTACTAGTCTGCACAGTTTACCCACACAGTTTTCCAAACCATGAAGAAGCTACTGCCCGAAAATCACCCCCTTCGCACAGTTTCCTAGAAATTCCGCATGGTTTTATAAACTGTGAAAAAACTATGCATAAGCCTCTATCCAAGGCTGCATGGCTACCTAGGATGCTCCACACGGTTTTCACTAACTGTGTGAAAACCATGCGTAAGCCATGAAACATACCCAGAAATTCCATTTTCTTCCCCTTTCCTGTTCCGAACCCTAAGAACACCCCCGAGCCTTCACCTAAACATGGGGAAACACATATCTAGCCAAAAAGGAAGAGGCCCAAACAAAAACTTAAACAAAAACATACCTTAAGAAAAACTAGGACCTTACAACCTCCCCACATTATAATGGATCATCCTTGAGCCACTCTTCCAAGCATCACGAAACTCCCAAAACTAGAGGTCATTCCACTAGTCCTGCCTATTCATTCCCATACTCCATGTTTCTAGATGTACATCAAAAATACTTTCAAACATGAAACAAGGGCACAAACATTTCCCACAATCCTTCCTAACTACAACTATAACACAAATAGAAAACTCTTCATGGAAGCATCCACTTCAGACATTCCCACCACGAGAACTTCATGGGGGAAACTTAGGTGACAAAAACTAACTCAAAAACACAAGGAACTTAACACACATAATCACATCATCATGGAATAACTAATCAATAATTCATTGGCCTGATCCTCTGAACAACTCATGACCCAAATCAGTTGGCATCACTTTCCTTTATTTTCTAAACTCTAACAGGGACCAAACCTGATATCACCTGAAGGAAAAAACACGATCCTTCCAACCATATTTTCTAAAGTTCTATTCCACAAATATACATCCAAATAAAACCCAAAATCTCGAATACTCAACCAAAAAAACCCATCCCAAACTCTCTACCAGGGCCAACTCTCCTGAGCAGTGACTACTTGAGTCCTTTCAACTCAAAAATCTGGTCACGTCCTCAACCAACCATTTATCCGGTATGGTTATCTCCACCATTTTTAGTTACTTGGAACACCCTCTAAAAAGGACCACTAGAACTCAGCCTAATTTCCCCAAGGTGATTACTAACTTGGGGCCTATCATTATCATCCCCCACACCCACTACGGTCATTACCTGAATTCTAGTAGAATTCCATTATACCGACATTACTTCCCTCCAGACTGTCATTGGGCTTCCCCCTTGGAATGAAACAACATCACATGGCTGGGTTTCACCCAAATTCACGATGTTTAAGAATGAAACAAGGGAAAATTACCTGATTCTTACCCCAATCTTCATTAGAGTTATAGGACCCCAACTTCTCTTTATACAACCTATTGTCATGTCCACCCACACCCTCTTACGACTAAGCACAAACATCACAAGACTCCCTTGGAACCAAACTAAGCTCAATCCAACACTTGGATCATTATTCACCACCTCTAAGTCCCACATTTCCTCCTCGTGGGACCTAACATACACCTTAAAAGTACATCATTAGCATTCTGGTTCCACCACATCAGCTCGATGTTCTCCTCTTCACATCTAGGACTGACTCATCACTCCCCACCTTAAGAGTGTTGTCACCACTACTCTCAAGAGGTATTTTAACAATAGTTTCTTACACTCAATCACAAGACCATCACTAATAAATAGACATTTCTTTCTATCTTTTTCTAAAAACTAGAAAATGAACGTCACCCAGTACCTGTTCTCAGATTCTATGAATGAATCCCGTGACTTGTGTCGAAATTCAGTCCATCCAGAGGACCTCACCCCAATAAATATATGTTGTACATCTCCTCATCAAGATCCCCTATCTTAGGGATATTCTAAGATGGGAATAAGAAAATGGAAATAAATATAATAAAAAAATATAGAAGGGGAGTGAAATAAAGGGGCTTACCTTTCAAAAAGAAACATTGATAGGGAGTGAAAACGATAAGGAGAGATGACAGTAGGGAGCAACAATGGTAGGGAGCAATGCCGACAGGGAGAGACAACTACAGTGCATGGAGCGACAGTGGTGGAAGAGACGACAATAGGGTAGGTAGTGATGGTGATAGTGAAGGTGAAGAAGAATTTAAGGAGGAATGGTGGTGGGGCAAGGAGCGACGATGGCCGCATCAATAATACAGATCTATGAAATCTTTGAAGATATAATGGAATGAAACTATTAGGGTTATTTTTATAACATCAGAGGAAGAATTTTATCAGCACTTTTTTAAAAAATATTGATAAAGTTATGTTTTATGAGCATTAAAATAGAAAACATTGATAAAGATATACCTTTATCAACGCTTAAAAAGCGATGGTAAATGGTTTCTTTATTAGCGCTAAAATTATAGAACTAGTAAAGACATAGTTTATCAATAGTTTTTAGCACTAATAAAGGTTTATCTTTATCAACACTAAAAAAACACTAATAAATATATAATGTTAATAATTTATTTATATTAGTATATATATTTATAAAACATTATATATAATTAATATATATATATATATATTTATATTTATAACTATAAATAAATAAGTATTTATTTTTATATATAATGATATTACATTTCTTATTTTGAGAAAAATCATTTTTTCCAAAATACTTTGTTTTTACTTTATTTTTATATTTTTAATTATTACAAGTTTAATAAACTTATTTTAAATATTTTATTATTTTTTTAAAAATTTATATATTTAAATACTACATGAAAATATTTCATTGAGAAAATATAAAGTAAATTATTCTATAAATAATAATTTTCATAATAATTATTTTATTCTTCGTTTTATATATCTTTAGAAATATTAAATTACTGCAAGATTATTTAACAATTTTATTAATATTGTATTCATTTGAATAATTATCATTTATCTTAATGATCCTATTCAACGTGTTTCTAAGTTATTTCATGTATAATTAAAAGAGGATGAAGACTCTCTATGTATGAACATGATAATTCAAATTAAAGGTAATAGATATATTTTTAAAGTTTATTACTTTATAACATGGATTTATGTGAGTAAATATTGAGAGACTCTAAGATACTAGAGTTAATGACATGAAATTATCCATTTCAATGCAAATCAAAGAATGAGATAATATAAATTTGATAGTGTTTATTAAAAATGATTGATGATGATGATTGATATGATTATAATGAGAGAAAAATACAACATTCATATGATCATTGAAGTGTATTTAGTTTCTTCTATAATTGCCACTCCATTATTGTGATCATAATGGAATTCATTATTTTGGTCATCCATTACTAAAGTGATCAAAGTTCCTGAGTCTCATCGATATTCAACATCAGTTTCTTAACTGCCAATCTTAATTTATTTCTATTTTCTATTGTTGTATTTCTTCTATCTATTTGTGCTTCTAGATTATATTTATGATTTTAACAGCCAAAATCTATTTAACTAGGTTATATCTCTTATCTAACAAGAAGCGTGAGTTGTGAATCCTATAAAAAATTCAAGTGATTTAAGGATTCTATAAAATTCAGTTGGGGTTATAACACCAAGTGAGTAGAATGTATGTAAATCTATAAATTGGGTTATCAATAACTATCAAAAGTGAGGAACTAGTAAATAATAGTATTCTTATTTAGTAGAGAAAATTTAATTTTAGGCTAATATCTTGGTGACCCGAACAACTACAAAAAACAAAGTATTCTTTGTTATATTTTTTTCATAATAATTAATATTGTTAATTACACTCGTAATTATATTTAATTAATTAATTTTTTAAAAGCACTATTCAACCATTTAGTCATTCTGTTACATCCCCAACCCAAGATCCACTAAATCGGTGCTTTGATCCGAGTCATCACATGACCTCAAGCACGCCTTCCGGTATTCCAGAGGTTTCAGATTAGCTGCAAGGTTCTAACAAGTCACGTGGGTAGACTATACCCTCATTACCAGAGTAAGCCATAGAAGAAAACAATATAAATAGAGGAAAAAATACGAAAAACCAACAAAAATTTATAACCAAACGTTTCCCTAACAATGAAAACCACAAACAAATACAACAATGCCATGTCATATTAGTAGTGAAAATTGAAAGAAACCCAAATGAAACAAATGGAAAAAAACTCCAGATGGGTCCCGATACTAAGTTTGGGTCCTTATTCATGTACATCCTAAGCCGAACTCAATACCTTAGTGTAGAACCATCACCATTGTCTTATAACGACCCATAATTTACATACATTGTTATTACTTCAAAATTGAATCACACTTATTACAACATATAACAAAACCATGAAAGGACCATATAGGTATAGTGTCTTTAGAAACTGGGAAACATAAACAACTGGTTCATAAATCATCTACACTGTCTCCCTTTTATTTTATCATATCTAGAGTCCCTTTTGGCATATCTTACTTAATATCCTTCTTCCTGACCTGGTGAAAAGGAAACATATAAAAGGGTGATCTCAAATGCTCATTAAGGGTAAACAAAAGATATATCAATCACATCATATTCATAAGAACATATCATTTTGGAAATATTAACCTGAAAAAGAGATCATAATTTCATAACATGGGATAAATCAAAGTAGTGAAATGTAATCCCAATAATCATATCTTAAAAAATGAAACTTTGTGGAATACACACATAATCATAGAGAATCATTTCTCAGTAGTCAAGACTCATTTACAAGACTACCTTAGCAGACAAAGTCCATTTCTGAACCGAGTTCACTCCTCGTTTCAGTCCTGTATCACTGAACCGGGTTAACCTGCCGTTCCAGCCATGTCTATATCATGAGATATAAATCTTTACCCAATGCATTGGAGGGTGATATAGGTCCCACCCATCTCATAATGATACCATTATTATGTGTGCCACAAAATCATAAATCATTTATCATAGCATAAACCATGTAATAAAAATGGGATTCTTAAACATCATGCCATCATAACATAATCCATATAAGATAAAAGGACATCATAAAAATAATTCCATCATAACATAATAAAATCAATGTAAAAATAGGGATAGAAACATAACCCTATATTATCTTATATGGAAAATAATTTTGATAAAACACTTGAACTCCATTCTTGAGGAAAATATCATTTCTACTTCAAAAACATTTTTCATTTATTAACATGTCATACAATTTTAAACTAAAAGAAGTTGGTTAAAAATAAAATTGAAAACTTGTAAAGTAAGCTTCATGTAAATAATGTTCTATGAATCCATTCATGTCGTATAAGTTAAAAAAACATTCTTCTCGTACATTCGCCAGAAAAGTCAAAAAGTTACTCATACTAAAAACAACAAAATATTCCTTTCATATATTTTACTATAAACTCACTGAAGGGTAAAATTGGATTTAAACAATTGTATGAGGATATAAATAATATTACATATTGATGAAACATGGATATAGATGATAAATATTCCCCAGTAAATTCTGAAATATAAACAATCTCAGATAAAAATGAGATTGCAAGATTTTCCCATACCTTAGGACCGATTTGCTTCGTACATGTCCGAAACTCCTGTATAATGAATTAAATAATGTTATTGACTTATTCCAGAATCATACTCATTGTTATGATATCATATATGGTCATATTCTTCACTTCTTATTAGTGATATTTCATTGTTACTTGTTATTCGGGTGTTTATTGCTTTTTGTTCTTATGCGTGTTTCATCGAATAAATTCTTATTCATATTTTAGTCTATAGATTCCTCATTTCCAGAATGGTATTAGTGTAATATATATCATATTTATTCATTCAATTCACTTATATAATCATTATGCATTGAAGATCATGTAGAACGAGTCGCATCACATCGTAGAGACGACAGGCCGTACGTACGCACGAGCGATGATATCGTTCCCATGATCATGTAATTGTATTGAAGTGTATTTATAATATTTCAGAATAAATATCAATTTACATTAATCATATATGGTTATTATTTACACCATTATACCCATCCATGTAAGGTGGTGGTGGAAAATAGATTACACCACGACGTGGAGACGATATTCCATACGTACGCACGCGCGGTGATTTCGTTTTCTGTAGGATGGATAAAAGGTGAAATAGGGTTGTTTCATACTTATAATGAAATATAAGTATATTAGTGACACTGATTTTATTACTTCATAATGAAACAACTAAATAAGAATAAGTAGAAGAAGAAATAAATTTGAAAGAATCAGTAACGAACATTACCTCTACTTTGAAGCGCCTCTTCTTAACCTCCTCTTAGGGAACTAAAATTGGTATTTGTAGAATACCAGTACCTCTAGGATGTTTCTAGGGAAGTTTAGAAGTAAAATGAGAAGGGTTTGGACGAGATTGAAGGCTCAAAGTGGTGTGAGGAGGAGAGGGAGGAGGTGCCCTTTTATAAGGGAGGAGAGGGGCACTTTAGAAAAAACTTAAAATATTATTTTATAATAAAGTCATATTCGGTTTTTAATAGCTCAAAATTGATTTATTTCTAAGATAAGGGGGGTATGGTTCTAAATCCTCTCAACCAATAGATTTTAGATACGTTTAGGTTACTATTTTAACCTTATCATTTAGATTTAACTCTAAGTTAAATAATTTAACTTTTACCGTGTCTTCTTCTTTTCTTACACTATAAGGTTAATAAACTTACTATAACAATCCAAACGAACCCCAAGTTGTTAATTATTAATATATATGACCTTATATAAGTCATTTGGCCGAAACATAGATTTTCAGAAATAAAATAACAATTAATAATATAATATTTTTTTTAAAAACTATTTTATGTCAATTTTGACACTATTTGGTAATGGATTTTTGTGAAAATCATAACAGAATGATTAGTTCAAAAAAAGTTAATTAAATAAATAATAACATGTCATATTAACTTAGAAAATTAGTGGAATTCATAAAAAGTCTAAAATTACATTTATTTGGGTATTTATAACATCAATTTTGTTAATATTTCATTAATAAGGAAATTACTGCATCATCATTGTGTCATAAATAAATTAAATTATTTAAAGTCTAAATTTTTTAAATAAAATACCATTATGTAGGAAATATTTTTAGATTTATAATGAATACTTATAGTCTAATTTATCTTATTTATAACCCAGTATTAAAAATGTTCTAGTTATTAAACTTTGATTTTAACTATTTTAACTCTTCTTTAAATAAAATAATATTAAATGTCCTGATCTAATACAAGTGGACCTAAATGGTCATATTTTATTCCTAAAGTTTTTTTTGGTCGAATTAATCTTATCCAATAGAATTAGGACATGTGTTAGGGTAATAATAATACCATTTTTACCCTTAATTACCCGATTTACTTTTAACCGTGGTAAAAAACTAAAAAGTTACTATTCACCAAATATTATTTTTATCTTATTGAACCAAATTTTACTCCTTGATGTTAACTGTGTCTCTCGTGTTTTTAAAATTCCACTCACAGAAGCGGTGAAATTAAGTTTTATGTAAATTTTCAAATTTTCCTAGGAGGTGGGTAAAAGACGGCGAAAAGTTCAATAACTTTTTTATATATCTAAAATTATTATAAAATGACTCCAATAAATTACATTGAACTTATATATGTATTGTGTATCAATTTTGACCTAAAATAGATTTAAATAAAATAAATAATTATTTAAATAAAAAGTCGGGTTTTAAATAGTAACCCAGTGTTTTCACTATTCCTCAAAAATTGAATGTTTTCAGAAAAATACCAAAATTTCACCCTATGCTAATTTTGATATTTCGAATCAAAAAATGAAGTCCATTTTGAAAGATAAAATTTATAAAATTTCAAAAATTAGGTATTACTATTCATAACGGCTAGTTTTAATAATATTTTAATAGCATATCATTGTTTAGTGAAACTAGGTATTGCGTACAACATACGCTATCGAGGAAGGTCGCGATTGCGTGTAAAGAAAGCCAAGATAGTGTTGTGTGTAGTGAAATATTCCTTTGATTATGTATATAACATAAAAACAAAATATTTCTCATAAAAATCTCAGGTGTTACATTCTACCCCCCTTAAAATGAATTTCGCCCTCGAAATTCATCACTTTGTAACAAACAGACGAGGATACATCTCCCTCATCATATCCTCAAGCTCCCATGTAGCTTCTTCTAATTGGTGTTTCCTCTATAAAACTTTCACGAAGCGGGTGGTCTTGTTCCGTAGGACTTTCTCACTACGATCCAGAATCTCTATCGGCTGTTCTTCATAAGAAAGATCTTGCTCCAGCAGTACAACTTCTGAGCTGAGTACATGTGAAGGATCGGGTATGTAATTTCTCAAGAGAGATACATGGAACACATCATGAACTTGAGAGAGATTCGGTGGAAGCATCAATCGGTAAGCTACCTTCCCAATATGATCAAGTATTTAGAAAGGACCGATATACCTAGGGCTCAACTTTCCCTTATTTCCAAATCTCATTACTCTCTTCCAAGGAGATATTCGTAAGAACACTTTATCACCCACTTCAAACTATAGGTCTTTTCTTCAGTTATCGACATAAAGTTTTGTCGACTCTGAGATTCTCTTATGTGTTGTTGAATAGATCATACCTTTTCTGCCATCTCATCAATAAGATCAGGTCCAAATAGCTTTCTTTCCCCAACTTCATCCCAGAAAGTTGGAGTTCTGCATTTCTTTCCATAGAGAGCTTCATAAAGAGCCATCTGAATACTGGAGTGAAAGCTATTATGATAAGAAAATTACACCAAAGGTAGGTTTTGATCCAAACCACCTTTGAAATCTATAGAGAAAGCTCTTAAAATGTCTTCTAGAGTTTGAATTGTCCTCTCAGACTGACCGTCTATCTGAGGATGATAAGTAGTGCTGAAACTAAACTATGTATCAAGAGTATGCTGAAGACTTCACCAAAACATTGAGGTAAACCTCAGATCCCGATCAGATATAATGGAAATTGGTACTCCATGTAATCTTACCATTTCCTTTACATATATCCTAGAAAGCTGATCCAGAGAGAAATCCTCTCTAATAGAAATGAAGTGTGCCGACTTCGTAAGACGATCAACTATGACCCAAATAACATTATTGCCTTTGGATGTTTTAGGAAGTATGGTGACAAAGTCCATAGTGATGTTTTCCCATTTCCATTCGGGTATGGGTAATGGTTGTAACATCCCCATAGACTTCTGTCTCTCAGCTTTAAATTGCTGACAAACCAAGCATCAAGAGACATATTCAGCAACATCTCTTTTCATGCCATCCCACCAGAAGTACTATTTCAGGTCCCTATACATCTTCATGCTCCCAGGATTAGTAGAGAATGAAGAACTATAAGCCTTATCCAGCATCTCCTTCTTTAATTCTGGGATGGGAGTAACACAAACCCAATTCCTGAACTTTATTATCCCATCACAATCAATGTTGAATTCAGGAACATTTCTCACCTTTTTTTGTAACTCTACATCTTGATTCTATACCTCTTTAATCTTCGCATGTATAGATGGTTGAACATTCATTTGAGAAAGATAAGATTTTCCCCTTCCATTATAATTCCAAGATCCATCCTTTGTAAATCCATAAATATTGGATCTTTTTTGATCCTCATCATGGATAAGCTAGCATGGTCTTGAAGACTTAATGCATCTTCCACCTTGTTTGCTTTCCCAGGGTGGTAATGAATTGAGCAGTCATAATCCTTAATCAGCTCCAACCATCTTCTTTGGCGCATATTCAGCTCCTTTTGTGTGAAAATATACTTTAAACTTTTATGATCAGTATAAATATCACCCCTTTCTCCATAAAGATAATTCCTCCAAATCTTTAATGCAAAGATTACCGCAGCTAACTCCAAATCATGAGTTGGATAATTTTACTCATGAATTTTCAACTGTCGTGAGGCATAAGCTATCACCATATCATTTTGCATGAGAACACACCCCAGCCCCTTCTTGAATGCATCACTATAGATCACAAACCTTTATCCACTATAAGGCAGTGTTAGTACAGGTTCACTGGATAACCTTCTTTTTAACTCCTTGAAATTCTCTTCACATTCCTCCGTCCACACGAACTTTACTCCTTTTCGAGTCAACCTGGTGAGTGGATTAGATAATCGTGAAAAATCTTTCACAAAACGTCGATAATATCCATCCAAACCAAGAAAAATTCGGATCTCAGTTACTGTTTTTGGTCTTGACCATCTTTTGATAACCTCTATTTTTGCTGGATCCACAGATATCCCCTCTTTTGAGATTATGTGACCCAAAAATGAAACTTTTTGAATCCAAAATTCACACTTTGTAATTTTGGAATAAAGCTTCTCCTTTCTCAGGGTCTTTAATACAATTATCAAGTGATATTCATGTTCTTCCTTGCTCTTTGAATAGACAAGAATATCATCTATAAAGACTACCACAAACTTATCAATATAGTCTCTAAAGACTCTATTCATTAGATCCATGAAGATAGCAGCGGAATTAGTAAGACCAAATGGCATCACTATAAATTCATAATGTCCCTACCTTGTACGGAAATACTTCTTTGGTATATCCACCCTTTTGACCCTTAATTGATGATACCCAGAAAAAAGATAAATCTTGGAAACGTATTGAGCTTCGCGTAGTTGGTCAAATAAGTCATCAATGCGTGGGAGAGGATATTTGTTCTTGATAGTGATCTTGTTAAGTTCTCGATAATCAATGCAGAGTCTCATTAATCCATATTTCTTCTTAACATATAGAACAGGTACTCCCCAAGGTGATGCACTAGGGCGTATGATCCTTTATCAAGATTCTCTTGGATTTGCTTCTTCAATTCCTGCAACTCAATTGGGGCCATTCTATAAGGTGTCTTTGAAATAAGAAAAGAACCCGGTATGAGTTCTTTTGAAAACTCAACTTCACGATTTGGTGGAAGACCCGACAATTCCTATGGAAAGACATCATCAAACTCCCGTACAATGGGCATATTATTAATCGTGAGTTTCTCTCCAACCATTTGAGATAAATAACCTTCATTTAGTGGAATCAAGACCCATAAGATGGATGAAATTTCCACTAGAAATTTATGTTCATCCTTGCATCGATAGACGATCATAGATTGATCTGGAATATGAAATGTGACTTCCCTTCTTTGGAAATTGATATGAGCTCTATATAAAGAAAGCCAATCCATGCCATGAATCCCATTAAATTTTACTATAGTAAGGATCACAATATTTACTGAAATCACTTTCCCACAAACTTCAATTGGAGAAGAATTTTGAACTTTTGATGTGACTGTTGTGCCATTAGGGGTTGTCACAGCGAACTCAATAACTAACTGCTGAGGTAATACGGCGATACCCTTAGAAAATTATTCATAAATAAAAGATTGTGTGGATCCATAATCAAATAAAACATTTTCTACTTTAGAGTGGATGGTAAGTGTATCTTTCACCACTTCGTTATCGTACTCCAAATCGATGATAGAAATTGCATGTGACTTTCCTTTGTCTTTGGCCTTAAGAGTTTGTTAACGTAAATCATCATAAAAAACACTTGGATTAGGGTATTGATTGGAATAATGCCCCATTTTTTTGCACTTATAACATTGAAGTGTAGGGGGTGCACTCAGTGTATCCTTTTATTTTTTCGCATCACTAGAAATCTTCTTCCCATCATTGCGGCACTCAAATACCCGATGAACTTTTTTTCCACATTTGAAACATTTACTTGTCCCTTTAAGACAACTACCTCAATGTTTCTTTCCACACTTTGAGCATAAGGGAAAACTCATCTTCTTTTTAGTGTGCTCTTTAAATTTTCCTTTGAATTCCATTTTCCTCTTCTTATGAAACCCATATGACTGATGGGTTACTCCAATATCCATCTTAACCTTGAGAGAACATCAAATTATTTCCTCGTAGCTATTGAAGTCCCTTATGGATAACGCCCTTCGAAGACTTGGTTTTAAGCCACTAAAGAATCGATCGATCTTACACTCAGGTTGGATAATAATCCCAGAAGCATACCTTGAAAGTCTGGTAAAATTTTCTTCATAGGTACCAACAGATTCATCATCCTTTTTCTTCAGTTTAAGATACTCCCTCTCCATCTTTGTTCAAAAAATGTGAGGGAAGTACTTATTGAAAAATAAGTTCTTGAACTCGTCCCATTCCATGGATTCAATTTTATCCCTTTGCCTCATATTCTTGATAAGATTCCACCATTGATAAGCTTCACCCTCCAAACGATATAATACTAAGATGACTTTATCATGTTCAGAACATTGAAGAACTGAAAATATCTTTTTAGTGGTACTGATCCACTGTACATCCACTAATGGATCAGTAAACCCGCTGAATGAGGGTGGACGCTGCCTCATGAAGGATTAAACAGAATGTTGCTCCATCCTTTTCTATTTTGGAAGTCCTGCATGATTCATAGCTTGAGAAATTTGTGTGAGCATGGCTACAAGATTTTTCATTCCAGCTCCCATAACGTTTGGTTGCTCAGGGGGACAATCATTGCCTTGCCCGTCGTATTCCGCATTAACACGGTTCCTTCAGGTTCCAGCCCTTGACTAAAACCAAGAAGAATAGTGTGAGAAACACTAATTATAATAGGAAAACCACATAATCAAGAATAAAATTTCACACTTAAGGTCCTATCATAGTTTTTTCAAGGCAATTTCTAAAACACTAAGATTGTGTTCTATGCTTAGACTTATCCTTAGGGTTCTTAATAAGTCTTTCACATACTAGTTTCCAAAGGTTGACTATACCTTTCCTCTGATATCAATTATAATGACCCATACTTTACATACATTGTTATTACTTCAAAATTTAAGCACACTTATTACAACATATAACAAAACCATGAAAGGACCGTATAGGTATAGTGTCTTTAGAAACTGGGAAACATAAACAACTAGTTCATAAATCATTTACACTGTCTAAATTTTATTTTATCATATCTAGAGTCCCTTTTCGAATATCTTACTTAATATCCTTCTTCCTGACCTGTGGAAAAGAAAACATACAAAAGGGTTAGCTCAAATGATCAGTAAGCGTAAACAAAAGATATATCAATCACATCATATTAATAAGAACATATCATTTTGGAAATCTTAACCTGCAAAAGAGACCATAATTTCATAACATGGGATAAATCATAGTAGTGAAATGTAATCCCAATAATCATATCTTAAAACATGAAACTTTTTGGCATACACACATAATCATAGAGAATCATTTCTTAGTAGTCAAGACTCATTTCCTAGACTATCTTAGCAGACAAAGTCCATTTCTGAACCGAGTTCACTCCTAGTTTAAGTCCTGTATCAGGAAACCGAATTAACCTGTCGTTCCAGCCATGTCTATCTCATGAGATATAAATCTTTACCCAATGCATTGGAGGGATATATAGGTCCCACCCATATCATAATGATACCATTATTATGTGTTCCACAAAATCATAAATCATATATCATAGCATAACCCATGTAATAAAAATGGGATTCTTAAACATCATGCCATCATAAAATAATCCATATAAGATAAAAGGAAATCATAAAAATAATTCCATCATAACATAATCAAATCAATGTAAAAATAGGTATAGAAATAAAACCCTATATTACCTTAGATGGAAAATAATTTTGATAAAACACTTGAACTCTATTCTTGAGGAAAATATCCTTTCTACTTCAAAAACAATTTTCATTTCCTAACATGTCATAAACTTTTAAACTAAAAGAAGTTGATTAAAAATAAACTTGAAAACTAGTAAAGGAAGCTTCACAGAAATAATGTTCAATGAATCTGTTCATGCTGAATAAGTTAAAAAAACATTCTTCTCGTACTTTGGTCGGAAAAGTCAAAAAGTACCTCGTACTAAAAATGACCAAATATTCCTTTCATATCTTTTACTAAAAACTCACTGAAGGGTAAAATTGGATTTAAACAATTGTAGGAGGATATAAATAATATTACATATTGAGGAAACATGGATGTGGATGATAAATATTCCCCAGTAAATTCTGAAATATAAACAATCTCGGATAAAAATAAGATTGCAATATTTTCCCTTACCTTAGGTCTGATTGGCTTCGTACGTGTCTGAAACTCCTGTATAATGATTTAAATAGTGTTATTGACTTATTACAGAATCATAATAATTGTTATGATACAATATATGGTCATATTCTTAGCTTCTTATAAGTAATATTTCATTGTTACTTGTTATTCGGGTGTTTATTGCTTTTTGTTCTTATGCGTGTTTCGTCGAATAAATTCTTATTATTATTTTAGGTTATAGATAACTAATTTCCAAAATGGTATTAGTGTAATATATATCATATTTATTCATTCAATTCATTTATATAATCATTATGCATTGAAGATCATGTAGAACGAGTCACATCACATCCTGGAGACGGTAGGCCGTACGTACGCACGAGCGATGATATCATTCCCATGAGCGTGTAATTGTATTGAAGTGTATGTATTATATTTTAGAATCAATATCACTTTACATTAATCATATATGGTTATTCTTTACACCATTATACCCATCCATGTAAGGTGGTGGTGGAAAATAGATTACACCATGGCGTGGAGATGGTATTCCGTACGTACGCACGC
Source organism: Viscum album (assembly GCA_963277665.1). Lineage (NCBI taxonomy): Eukaryota > Viridiplantae > Streptophyta > Magnoliopsida > Santalales > Viscaceae > Viscum > Viscum album. The sequence continues at coordinate 475,684,755 of OY728164.1, read as the reverse complement.
ACGGTGATTTCATTTTCTGTAGGATGGATAGAAGGTGAAATAGGGTTGTTTGATACTTATAATAACATATCAGTATATGAGTGGTACTTATTTTATTACTTCATAATGAAACAACTGAAGAAGAATAAGTAGAAGAAGAAATAAATTTGAAAGAATCGGTAACGGACATTACCTCTTCTTTGAAGCGCCTCTTATTAACCTCCTCTTAGGCCACTAAAATTGATCTTTGTAGAATACCAGGACCTCTAGGATGTTTCTAGGGAAGTTTAGAAGTGAAATGGGAAGGGGTTGTCCTAGCTTGAAGGCACAAAGTGGTGTGAGGAGGATAGGGAGGAGGTGCCCTTTTACAAGGGAGGAGAGGGGAACTTTAGAAAAAACTTAAAATATTATTTTATAATAAAGTAATATTCGGTTTTTAATAGCTACAAATTGATTTATTTAAAATATAAGGTGGGTATGGGTCGAAATACTCTCAACAAATAGATTTTAGACAAGTTTAGGTTACTATTTTGACCTTATCATTTAGATTTAACTCTAAGTTAAATAATTTAACTTTTACCGTGTCTTCTTGTTTTCTTACACTATAAGGTTAATAAACTTACTATAACAATCCAAAAGAACCCCAAGTTGTTAATTATTAATATATATAACCTTATCTAAGTAATTTGGTGGACCAAATTTTTTTAGGAATAAAATAACAATTAATAATATAATATTTGTTTTAAAAACTATTTTATGTCAATTTTGACACTATTTGGTAATTGATTTTTGTGAAAATCATAACATAATGATTAGTTTGAAAAAGTTAACTAAATAAATAATAAAATGTCATAGTAACCTATAAAATTAGGGGAATTCATAAAAATTCTAAAATTACATTTTATTTGGGTATTTATAACATCAATTATGTTAACATTTCATTAATAAGCTAATTACTGCATCATCATTGTGTCAAAAATAAATTAAATTATTTAAAGTATAAAAATTATAAATAAACTACAATTATGTAGGAAATATTTTTATATTTATAATGAATATTTATAGTCTAATTTATCTTATTTATAACCCAGTATTAAAAATGATTAAGTTATTAAACTTTGATTTTAACTATTTTAACTCTTCTTTAAATAAAATAATATTAAATGTCCTCATTTAATCCAAGTGGACCTAAATGGTCATATTTTATTCCAAAGGTTGTTTTTGGTCGAATTAAACTTATCCAATAGAATTAGGACATGTGTTAGGGTAATAATAATACCATTTTTACCCTTAATTACCCTATTTACTTTTAACCGCGGTAAAAAGAAGTAAAAAGTTACTATTCATGAAAAAATTATTTTTATCTTATTGAACCACATTTTACTCTTTGATGTTAATCGTGTCTCTTGGATTTTTGAAATTCCACTCACACAAGCGGTAAAATTAAGTTTTATGTAAATTTGCAAATTCTCCTAGGAGGTGGGTAAAAGACGGTGAAAAGTTCAATAACATTTTTATATATCTAAAATTATTATAAAATGACTCCAATGAAATAAATTGAACATATATAGGTATTATGTATCAATTTTTACATAAAATAAATTTAAATAAAATAAATAATTATTTAAATAAAAAATCGGTTTTTAAATAGTAACCTAGTGTTTTCACTATTCATCAAAAATTGAAAGTTTTCAGAAATATACCAAAATTTCACCCTAGGATAATCTTGATATTCCGAATCCAAAAATGAAGTCCATTTTGAAAGATAAAATTTATAAAATTTCAAAAAAGTAGTTATTACTATTCATAATGGATAGTTTTAATAATATCTTAATAGTATATCGTTGTTTAGTGAAACTTGGTATTGCGTACAACATACACTATCAAGGAAGGTCATGATTGCGTGTAATGAAATTCAAGATAGTGTTGTGTGTAGTGAAAGATTCCTTTGATGATTTATATAACATAAAAACAAAATATTTCTCATAAAAATATCGGGTGTTACATGTCTTGACCTGCAACTAAGAAATATGCTCGGGTACCCAATGATAGCCCGAGCAGGGTGTGAGTACAATACTCAACAGGACACCACCAATGATGTCTAAAAAATATCCTGTCTAATATATAGTACATGTAATTACAAAATAAATGGTAATTAAACAAATGATATTTCAAGTTCCATTAGTTAACAAGGTTTATTTAATTCATGACTAGCATTTATCCCAATTACATTTCTTATAACATCTTCACTACATAAGCCATATTGGACACATGTTCCAATGGTTAGGAAAAATTATTATCTACACAAGGGTATAAGGAAATCAATCACAATTCATATGGGAAACAAATCAAGTCCCTATCTCACTAGGGATTCACATATCACATCAAGACATTATCCTCACCTCGAAGCCTCAGTCCCGATGGAATGAAACAATTAAGGGGATAAAGCCTCTGCCCTCTTCCCTAACATGTGCATTTTGGGATGGAGTTTAGAACCTCAGCCTAAATCGACCCATGGGCGTAGAAACTCAAGTCAATACCCCAATCTACCAATACATGTGCACATGCTTATTTATCGAGTCACCACAACCATACCATTACATAACCAAGCATATTCAATTCCATTAGACATCACTATTCATAACAACTACATGGGAATTAATACTATGAAACAACCCATTAAAATATTTACCATTTTTAATTCATATTAATTTAGCCAAATTCCCATTCTCATGACTTAATCCATTAAGTGTATTCAAAAACCCCTATTCCTTATCCAAATTCATCAATTAACCATTCATTAACCCATTTATTACATTTATCATTTCACAAGCATTTACCCACTTATGCACTTCACGTACAATTCTCATATCACATAACACAATCCATTCATTACATTCAATCATTTAGGTGTACCACCTAATTCTCATGTATGAACCCATTCCAAAAGTTTATCTGTTCTTGTATTACATCCTATTAACACATTCTCCGTTTCCGATTCCATTACCAAATTACAAGTTCGAAATTTAATATGATCCAATCCCCTTATGAATTTTTAACCAAAAACTCATGGAACAATCGAAATAATCCCACTCGACCAAATTTTCTGATTTTCATGTCATGCCCAATAACTCCTTATGACTCTATCACCCTAGGAATATTCATAATCATTCCATTTAAAACTTAATCAACAACTAAGACATATTCTACATGGTTTCCACATTTTTAATTGCTAACCCTTCACTTAACCCTACCACACTCTAGGTCTGGGTTGCTGGTGCACCCCATGGGTGGCCCTAAAATGGCCAAGTCCTCCTACACACATCCCACAAGGATTGTGAGGGTTTCAATTGGTCACTTATACACCCCTTTTGTCAAACACTCCATTGAAACTAGGAACACATTTAGGGAAAAATAAGAACAGAAGTTTCCATGCAAAAATCTAAAATAAAACTATGGGATAATACTTGTAAACCACCTACCTCGAATCCATTAATGAACACACTCTTTATCGTAGACTTGGATTCGAATTCAAACATACCTTGAAGCCTAAACATAAATCTCACATGAAAAAGAGGTTTCTATAGTTTTGAAAGGAGATGGGAGAAAGATGAAAACCCTAATCGGAAAGAGGAAGCAAGGAGGATATTAGACTTACTTGGGCTTTGATCCGAAACCAACGACGCTCTAAATGGCCAATAATTGAAGGAGAAATACCCTTGGAAACATTGGTTTGTCCAATCTCATCACTAGGGTTGCAGGGGGTGGAATGTAGGAAAATCCAAAGTTGGGGTTTAAAATCTAAATATGTCATTTTTGTAAACTTTCTAATTTTACTGGGCTGCACAGTTTACCCACACAGTTTTCCAAATCGCGAAGAAGCTACTGCACGAAAATCACCCCCTTCGCACAGTTTCCTAGAAATTCCGCATGGTTTTCTAAACCGTGCAAAAACTATGCGTAAGCCTCTATACAAGGCTGCATGGCTACCTAGGATGCTCCAAACGGTTCTCACTAACAGTGTGCAAACTGTGCGTAAACCATGAAACATACCCATAAATTCCATTTTCTTCCTCTTTCATGTTACGAACCCCAAGAACACCCCCGAGCCTTCACCTAAACATGGGGAAACACATATCTAGCCAAAAAGGAAGAGGACCAAAAAAAACTTAAACAAAAACATACCTTAAGAAAAACTAGGACCTTACAACCTCCCCACATTATAATGGATCGTCCTTAAGCCACTCTTCCAAGCATCACGAAACTCCCAAAACTAGAGGTCATTCCACTAGCCCTGCCTATTCATTCCCATCCTCCATGTTTCTAGATGCACATCAAAAATACTTTCAAACATGAAACAAGGGCACAAACATTTCCCACAAGCCTTCCTAACTACAAACACAACACAACAAGAAAACTCTTCATGGAAGCATGCACTTCAGCCATTCCCACCACGAGATCTTCATGGGGGAAACTTAGGTGACAAAACCTAACTAAAAAACACAAGGAACTTAACACACATCATCACATCATCATGGAAGAACTAATCAATAACTCATTGGCCCAATCCTCTGTACAACTCATGACCCAAATCAGGTGGCATCACTTTCCTTTATTTTCTAAACTCTAACAGGGACCAAACCTGATATCACCTAAAGGAAAACACACGATCCTTCCAACCACATTTTCTAAAGATTACATTCCACAAATATACATCCAAATAAAACCCAAAATCTCGACTACTCAACCAAAAAACCCATCCCAAACTCTATACTAGGGCCAACTCTCCTGAGCAGTGACTACTCGAGTCATTTTAAATCAAAAATATGGTCACGTCCTCAACTAACCATTTATCCGGTATGGTTATCTCCACAATTTTCAGTTACTCGAAACCCCCTCTAAAAAGGACCACTAGAACTCAGCCTAATTTCCCTAAGGTGCTTACTGACTTAGGGCCTATCATTATCATCCCCCACACACACTAAGGTCATTCCCTGAATTCCTGTAGAATTCCATTATCACAACATTACTTCCCTCCAGACTGTCATTCGGATTCACCCTTGGAATGAAACAAAATCACATGGACGAGTTTCACCCAAATTCACGATGTTTAAGAATGACACAAGGGAAAATTACTTGATTCTAACCCCAATCTTCATTAGAGTTATAGGACCCCAACTTCTCTTTCCACAACCTATTTTCATGTCCACCCACACCCTCTTACGACTAAGCACAAACATCACAAGACTCCCTTGGAACCAACCTAAGCTCAATACAACACTTTTCTCATCATTCACCACCTCCAAGTCCCACATTTCCTCCTTGTGGAACCTAAAATACACCTTAAAAGTACATCATTTTCATTCTGGTTCCACCACATCAGCTCGATGTTCTCCTCTCCACATCTAGGACTGACTCATTACTCCCCACCTTAAGAGTGTTGTCACCACTACTCTCAAGAGGTATTTTAACAATCGTTTCTTTCACTCAATCACAAGACAATCCCTAATACATAGACATTTCTTTCTATCTTTTTCTAAAAACTTGAAAATGAACGTCACCCAGTACCCGTTCTCAGATTCTGTGAACAACTCCCGTGACGTGTGTCGACATTCAGTCCATCTTGAGGACCTCACCCCAATAAATATATGGTGTACATCTCCTCATCAAGATCCACATATACCATTTCCTTGTGCATAAACTTCATAATGTCTCTCATCCAGCTAAACACCTTCATGTCTCTTGGCGTGATCCGGAGATTCTCAATGTACATGGTATGATGTGAAGATGTTGGGCATGCTCATCACTATATGTGGTACACTAAGAAGTTTTCAAAGAACACCACCACCAACTTATCCATTTCTTATGTCAAGCTATGGGACACCATGACCTTCCAAGGATCTCGGGCTTCCCTGCTGAATGTGTCTCATCAACACTTAACCACCACCACTCAGGTGTGATTTCCAACCAAATTCAACAATCTCTCCATAACCAAACCACCAAGAAACCATGAACAAACATTTCATATGGAATTACATCCACCAAACCGGTCAATTTCTTCTAATGTGCCCCTTATAGCTAAAAACTGAAGCACAACAGTCTACCACACCAATCGAACCATCAGTATCTCACAAAACAACCTTCACTTGGGGTATAGCCCATTGCCTGCTTACTTACCTAACCATGTCTCTTGGTTAGTCAGTTTCATCAGCCTTGAGGTGGCCTCTGCATCTTACCCAACAACCAACCCATCCATACTATATAACCCTTAAAAACAATTCTTACCTCCTATCACAAGAAATAGGTTTCTCTTTTGAAGAATCCATGAACAACTATACCATTCACTAAAACATGGGGTACTAAGTATGCATTGACAACATCTCTCAACCATCTCCCATGATTTATATTCTGAGGTACCTACATTGATAGGCTAACCTCCCATGAGGTCACCCTTAATTTCAAAAGATTATCAATTAATAACAATAAATTGAGTGGCACAACCATCCATCAACTTTCCCACTTAGCCCTCAAGGACAAACCTACACCATGGGACACTCTGAGTTCCACTATCAAAGTCCAAAACATCTACATTCATAACACACACCCAAAATCACTAGAATCCCAGACCAACATCTCTCATAGGTATCCTTGAAGGTTAAATGATACCAACTCCCAAGACTAGAGTCACAACCAAGAAAATCCATAGGTTCCCTCTCCAAACCATACTTATCATGACATTAACAAAGAAATGCTCATGAATGGGACTCTCACTCCCATTCTGATGCAAACTATGCCTAGAGTACCAACAGCCATATACTCTATGTTCCACCCTAAAGGTGTACACATTCATCAACACTATGAGAAAAACATCCTCTTTCGGATTCAAACTCACTCACATGGTCTCTACTCACAAGGTCACTAAGACCTAGGCTCCATTATTAGGGTCCATAATGTGCTCCGTATAGTCACAAACCACGAGAGTTTCTTCACTATCATTACCAAATAATTCCTCACAACCCAAAGACCACCACCCCACCAAGGGTTCTCGAAATAAACCACCTAGGCCATATCACAACCGACAAGGATTCAAAATCTAGCCCAAAGTCTCAACTAGGGAAATCTCACTGCCCCAACCCACACATACATGGGTAAAATCGATAAAATAAAGGATAACCACCTTTGAACCAAAAATTCTCAATTTTTTTACTTATCATTCACTCGACATTTAGAAGAATAACTGACAGGATTTAATAGATGATGGAAAAGTTCTCATGATATCAATCTCAAAAAAAAACACTCTTCATACTCTATCCCCAAGGTCATTAGTAGAATTTAAACACTACCCATTACCATAAATACTATGGGTCATGGTCAACATGGGGGTGAAGATTTTAATTAATCTCACATCTTCCATCAACACCCCTCCAAACCAATTCTTCTTTTTTAACATGATCCATTCCTCTTAAGCACACTTCCAATTTTCCAACTTGTTATAATCATTATTTTAACTCACTTACACCTTAAATAGAAAAAAAATCCATTAATAATTTTACCATCATTATGGAACCATTCACTTTTAGATTCCAAAAAAACTTTATAGTTTATTATAACCCAAAAGTGTAACCCAGTCACAACATCTCTTTATAAACAATATTCCTTAACTATTAATTTGAATTATTTTATTTCACCCACTTTTATTACCATTATTAAGAATAATTTTCTTCATATTTATCAAGGAAGTAAAATTAATTCTACTTTTTATGCCCCGCACACCCATCCCGTGTGTGTGCCTATGATGATGCATGCCACCTATATCCTTAGGCGCCTAAAATAATGAATGAATGCACAACCTCATGTCACTCCAACAACGAGAAAAATATCATAAATTAGTTAAATCACACAATATGTGCATCACTCAATGGTGAAATATCATTCAACTATAATAACACACATCAAGAACAATAATTCCCACCCAGGGTGACTTGGGGTTTTCCTTGTACATGGGTTAACTACTCCAAAGAACGAGATCAATTACAAGTCCCAACACATCCTAATATCTTTTCTACCATCCCCAAATGGTAATAAAAAGAAAATAACTCCTATGATACCACTTTGTAACTTCCTTGAACCGAAATCCACTAAACTGGTGCTCTGAGACGAGTTGTCAAATGACCTCAAGCGCGCCTCCCCGTATGCCAGAGGTTGCCGACTAGCAGCGAGGGTCTAACGAGTCACATGGGGAGAATATACCCTATTTATCAAAGAAAGATATAGCATAACACAATATAAATAGAAAAAACAACATGATAAACCAATAAACATGCATAACCAAATGTTTCCCAAATGAGGTACAACCACAATCAAATACATCATTGCCATGTCATACTTGTAGTGAAAAGTGAAAGAAAACCAAAATTATACAAAAAACCAAAAACTCTAGATAGGTCCCAATTCTAAGTGTGGGTACTTCTCTATGTACATCCCGATCCCCACTCAACACCTTAGTGTAGGGCCTTCGCCCTTGTCCTGACCTGCAACCAAGAAATCTACTCAGGTACCCAATAACGGCCCTAGCAGGGTGTGAGTACAATACTCAGTAGGACAACACCAATGATGTCTACAAAATATCCATTCTAATAGATAATTCATCTAAGTACAAAATAAATGAAAGGTAAACAAGAAAAAGTTCAGGTGCCATTAGTTAACAAGGTTCATTTAATTCATGACTAGAATTTATCGCAATTCCATTTCTTATACCATCTTCACTACATAAGCCATTTTTATCACATGTTACATGGGTTAGGAAAAATTATCATCTCCACAAGGGTATAAGGAAATTAATCACAATGCATAGGGGAAAAAAATCAAGTCCCTATCTTACTAGGGATGCACATATAACATCAACACATTATCCTCACCTCGAAGCCTGAGTTCAGGTGGAATGAAATCATTAGGGGGATAGAGCCTCTATCCCCTTCTGTAACCCGTGTATTTTGGGATGGAGTTTAGAGCTTCATTATAACTCGACCCATGGGAATAAACCCTCAAGTAAATACCCCACTCTACCAAGCCATGTTCACATGATTATTTATCAAGTCATCACAACCATACCATAACAAAACCAATAATATTCAATGCCATTAGACATCACAATTCATAAAAAAAAATATGGGAATTAATAATATGCCACAACCCATTAAACAGTATACCATTTTCAATTCATATTCATTTATAAAAATTCCCATTCTCATTCCTTAACCCATTAGGTGTATTCAAAAACCCCTATGCCTTACCCAAATTCATCAATTAACCATTCATTAACCCATTTATCCCACTTATCATTTCACAATCATTTACCCAATTATTCACTTCAAGTACAATTATTATATCACATAACACAATCCATTCATTACAATAAATCATTTAGGTTTACCACCAAATTATCACGTATTAACCCATTCTACAAGTTTATCCATTCTCATATTACATCCCATTAACACAATCTTTGTTTCCTATTCCATTTCCCAATTACATGTTCAAAATTTAATATGCACCAATCCCCTTATACATTTCTAACCCAAAATTCATGGAACAATCATCATAATCCTTCTTGACCCAATTTTCCCATTTTCTGGTGATACCAAATAACTGCTTATGCCTCTATCACCCTAAGCATATTCATCATCATTACTTTTAAAACTTAATCAAACCCTAAGACATATTGTACATGGTTCCCACATTATTAATTATAAAACCTTCACTTAACCCTACCACATTCCTGGTCTGGGTTGCCGGTGCACCCCATGGGTGGCCCTAAAATGGTCAAGTCCCCCTTTACAGGTCCCACATTGATCATGAGGGTTTTAATTGGTCACTTAGACACCCCTTTTATCAAACAATCCAATGGAACTAGGAACACATTTAGGGAAAAATAAGAACACAAGTTTCCATGCAAAAATATAAAATAAAACTATGGGACAATACCTGTAGACCACCTACCCAATATCTGTTAATGAACGAACTCTTTATCATATCCTTCAATCTATATTAAGACATCCCTTGATTCCTCAACCTAAATCTCCCACAAAAAAGAGGGTTTTAGAGTTTCAGAATGAGATGAGGGGAAATATGAAAACCCTAATCAAAAAAGGAAGAAAGGAGAAGATTATACTTACCTTAGGCTTTGATCCGCAACCAACGATGCTCCAAATGTCCAAGAATCGAAGGAGAACCACCCTCGGGAGTCTTGGTTCTTCCAAGTTATTCACTAGGGTTGAAGGGGGTGGAATAGAGGAAAATCCTGAGTTTGGGTTTAAAATCCCAGAATAGCATTTTTGTAAATTTTCTAACTATACTGGGCCGCTCGGTTTGCCTAACCTTGTGGAATCTACTGCACGGAAATCACCCCCTTCACATGGTTTCCTATAAATTCTACATGGTTTTACAAACCATACACTAACTGTGCCTAATCCTCTATCCAAGTATGCATGACTACCTAGGATGCTTCGCACAATTTTCACTAACCATACGCAAACCATGCACAAACTGTGAAACATACCCAGAAACTCCCTTTTCTTCCTCTTTCATGTCCTAAACCCCAAGAAGACCCTCGAGCCTTCACCTAAACATGGGGAAACACCTATCTAGATAAAAAAGAAGTGGTCCAAACCAAAACATTATGAAAAACATTCCTTAAGAAAAACTAGGACCTTACACATTATTTCAATATCACTAAGACATAAAAAATGGTATCATAGTATAATGCCTTTTTAATGGATTGTTTTTTACTATATGGTTATGTTTTTAAACTGACTATCATTTTAGGACTAAAAATTTATGAAATGATTCATCTATTTATTATGGAAATTTAAAATTTTAAGATGTTGAGTCCCATCAGACCACCTCACTTCAATGGAAGATATTATTTTTTACTTTGAAGGATCAGATTGAGGTATTTCTAAAAAAAACATGTCTTGATTTTTTTTTTCTATTTTTTAAAAATCATAAAAAAATCTTGATATAAATTTAGAAACTCTAAATGTAATGATTTTAAAAAATGTGTTCTAAACTATAAATGTATGAATTACATGATTTTTTCTTTAAGTAGAAATATAAACATCCATATTTCTTTATGTAAAAAATGCATCTAAAATTTGGAATACTTTAAAAGTAACTCACAAATGAAAATGTAAGTTGCATATAATGAAGTTGGGAATTCATAGGTAGGAGTTTAAATAATTCCAAATGACTACTCAAGAAATAATCAACAGAATATACAACAAATTTACTATATTTTTAAACATCATTTTTTCACTTGGGGAGGCCATTAGGAATGACGTTATCATTGAAAAAATCCTTCAAGATCTACAAAAAATATGACACTAAAAGTAAGCTATGATTGTTAAAAGTATATAATTCACTAAGTATTCAATATATGAACTTATAGGATCACTTATTCAATATGAGCTAAAAATGAATAATGATAATGGAGAAGAAGATGAAGAAATGAGAGGTACATCATTCAAATGCAATATAAATTTTTATACTAATTCATATTATTTCAGCTGCATTAAAATAACAAATGATAAATATTAAATTTTACTAAAGGATTCTATCAGTATATGAAATGAGAAAAGAGGTTTTAAGAAGATTCCCATAAGGGATCATAATAAGGATGAAAAAAGGGATGTAATAAAGTTAAAAGTAGTAAATAAAATTTATTTTAATTAATATGGTATGAGTACAAGAAAAAGGTACATATAATATTAGACTATACAAATTTGAAATAAGAAGAGAAAGAGAATCAATATAATATAGAGCTAAAATGTGCATATCATGATATATGAAGATTCATAGAGGAGTCACACTCAAGTAGTGATGCTTTTGAGAGTGAAAAGGAATCATCCAATCTATTCTTAATGGAAACAGTAATGATTTAGGTAAACACTTATTATAATTACAATTTGGGTTATGAGTCTGATATTGAAACTGGATATAAATAATTAGTAAAAAATGATAAGTTTAAAAGATATAATTTAAAAATGGTTCAACTTTATCGATAACTTAAAATAGAAAATTAGAATGTTAAGGAATAGAAAATGGTTTTATATTTTGAACTAATTAAGATAAAATATAATAATGAAAGAATAAAATATTTCTTCTCAAAAACTAAAGAATATTAATACAAAATATTGAATTTAGTTTTTGACAATTTGGATAAAATTTTAATGGAATTTAAGAAACTCAAACATCAATATAATAAATTAAAAAATACAAGATCATGGTCAAAGGAGAAAATCTATGATGATCTGGAAGTTATTCAAAACAAATGAAGACCTTAAAAGGGAAATTACTAGAATGAAATAAATCTTATATGTTTTTTTATCATGGTCAATAAAATTTTGATAAGATGATTGATATGAAAAAACCTTATAAAGATAAAACATTATTTGGTTATAATAGACCAATTCCTAATATATACAGAACTATTTTTTTAGTAATAGAAATATATTAATTTCTATATTATTTAGAAGCAATCAGAAAGGAAATAATGATAAAAAATGTTCTTTAACATTTACTCTTTCACTAGAAAAAACAAATAATTTTATTTATAAGAATATATCTTCTAAATCACCCGATAATAAATTTCTTAAATTATTATGGGTGCCTAAGAGTTTTATAACTAATCTGGTTGGAACAAAAATAGATTGGGAATAAAAAAATTATCTTCCTAATATGATTTATAGGAAACCTGCCAAAAGGTTTCTAAAGATACATGATATATGGACAATGGGTACACTAAAAACATCACTAGTGACATCTAGAACTTTTTTATATTTTAATTCATGTAATTGAGGCACTTTCACTTTTGGTGACAACTCTGAAGGCATGGTTAAAGGTTTTGAAGAAGTAAGAATATTAACATCTACTAGAATTTCTAATGTACTCTATATAGAGGGATTACAACATAATTTAATTCAAATCTCAAAACATTATGTTGATGGAATGAGTCTGAATATTGAAGATAAGAAATGTATTGTTTATAAATATAATAATGTTTTATTTTATGCTAATAGAAAAGAAAATATGTACTCTATATATTTTTTATAACTTACACAAAAAAAATAAAGTGATTAAATTCTATATAAATAGACAAAATTATTTGAAATAGAAGATTGGGATATGTTCATATTCAATAATTTTACAGGTTGGAAAAGCATAGATAGGTGATGGAACTTCCAAAATTCAAAGAAAGTATTTTGTGTGTGATTCTTTTATAAAGGAGAAGAATCACAAAGAGTCTTTTAGATCTATTAATAATGCCAATAGAACTAGTTGTTTATAATTTATTTATCTTAATAAATTCAGGTCCATGAGAAATACATGCTTAGTTAGAAAAAAACATACATTTTTAATGGTTAATGATTTTAGTATATTAACATGGACTCATATCTTATCTTATTAAATTGAAACCCTAAATAATTTTATTACTTTATATATATAGGTTCAAAATAAAAATGTTCATTTAATAACATTAATTAGAAGTGATGAAGGTGGGGAATTTTTTAACATTAATTTTGAGAATTTTTTTTAGATACTATATATATTTCCATAAATTTTCTGCCCCTATAACACCAAAATATAATGTTTTAGAGAGTAAAAACGGTACTATTCAAGATATAGAAAGGAATATGCTAAATTAATTCAAATTACCAAATAATTTTATGCCGAATCAGTTAACACTAATTTCTATATCATAAATAAAGTATATATTAGAATCATGTTAAAGAAAACCCCTTATGAACTATTTAATGAAATGAAACCTAGGATTTGTTAATTTAATGTTTTTGGTTATAGAGTTTATATTTTAAATAATAAATATAATCTGAAAAAATTTGTTAATAAAAATAATTATTTTATTTTTCTAGGATATTTAAATAATAGAAAATCTTAATGAGTATAAAATAAGGGAACCATGAAAATTGAAGAATTTGTACATGTAAAGTTTATTGAAACTAATTTAAAACTGAATGGAGATTATGTTGATCCTATTAAAAAATTTAAGGAATTCAAATTTGATGAAGATAAACCTCTAAATAAAAATTCATCAGTTGAGGTGGATCACATCTCTTCTCAATTTGATCCTATGAATTATAAAATAAAATGTGTCCATTAATTTTAAAATGTAATTGGAAATATTTAATCTAGAACAAGAACAAGAAAATATGTTTTGAATTTTTGTGCTAATTCTTCCCTTTTCACTGATTCTTACATATTAAAATTAAAGAATCATTTAAATATTCAAATTAGTTAAATTATATAAATGATTAACTTAATCATTTTGACTAAAATGATGTCTGAAATATAGATGATTTATTGAAATATAAACTATTTATTGGAAACAAAGATAATTTTTTTAAACAAATGTGGTTATCTCTTGTAATGTAGTTATAAATGAGGATAGATTATTTTCCCATGGTTATTTATAATAATTGGGAATCAATTTTAAAGATTCATTTTCCCCAGTTTCAAGAATATAATCCATTTTTATTATATTATCTTTTGTATGTTATCAAAATTTTAAACTCATTCAAATGGATGTAAAAAGTGAATTTTTAAATAGTGTAATTTCTTAATAGGTGTATGTTAATCAACCTCCAAGTTTTCAAAATGTTGAATTTCCAAATTAATTTTTAAACTTTTTCAATATTTATAATAGTCCGGACCTCTCTATTCTATTCCTTTGTGAGAATATGGTGTTTGAGGTGTTCTATGAGATCAAGGTGGCTATTTCCAACACTTTGCAAAATTTCTTGGTTTTCCAAGTTTTCCTATGGTGCCTCCCCAATGGTGTAACCGAGGAGCGGTGTCACCTGGCAGAGGTGTCTTCCTGGTGATGTCACCATGACAATTACTTGATGGTGGTGGCTCACCCTGGAAGTGACTTGATGGTGGTGGCTCGTTGGTGATCACAAGTTAGAGGTGACTTGCTGGCAGTCACTCATCAAGCAGTACCTCGTCCAGTAGTGCCTTGTCCGGTGGTACTTTTTTGGGAAGTGCCTCACTGGAGGTGCCTCATGAACAATGTTTCTAGTTCCAGTTTTCACCCTTTTTGACATATCCTTTGTTGTAAAATGACTTTAATTCCATATTTGAAAGTCTTTGAGGCTGATTCAAAGCCCATAAATTTTATCTTAAATTACTAAATATCTGGGTGATTTTACTTGGTTAAAATACTTTATCAAGACCAGATCCTACATTAATGGAAAATCAAAAACACATCTAAAAAGATGATATGTTTAGATCTCTCTTAGGCCAAGATACCCTTCTCCCATGTTCTTCCTTCTTTTTTTCCCTTGGTGCGGTATGCCCAGAGTTCTTCTTCCTATAGGAGTCCTACGACCGGGTTGTGGATTCTGGATCATGTACTCTTGGGGTTTTCCTACTTCATATGCGTTCCCCTATCTTGGTGTAATTGGGAAGTGTAGATCGCCTCTTCTTCCATGTAGGTTTTCCTTCATCTCTCTTAATTATGTATCATTTTGGGTAGGTTTATGAATGTATTTCCATAGGTAGGATGGTTGAAATACCAATTAATAAAGATAATTGAATCTTATTAGGATTAGTATACATGGGGCTGGGGAACAGTGATGCATGTTCTTTCTGGTCATCATTCCCTTTTGATATTTTGATATTTATGGGATAACTACCCTCTGAAAATCATGTCTATTGGGGTTTTTTTATTTTTTCTCCTGTGATAGATTGTGAATGTTTTTTTTGTTTTCTAATTGAATTAATTTTTATATGAAATTTATTAACCATCTATATTTGGTTAGTTAAATGGATGTACTAGGATCTTGTGGATTCTATGATCAGACCCCCAATTTTAGAAGTGGAATTTGAATAACACACCCCTTGTAAAAACTAAATAAATTGTGTTATGGTTGTGATGTGAGTTTTTCATGGGTTTTGTGTGTGGGGAAGTAGATGGATATGGTTGTGCAGTGGGGCTGTGATGGGTGTAGTGTGGTTGTGCAGTAGGGATACTGAAATGGTTGTAGTGAGATGTGTTACTGGGTTCAGCTCTGAGTTGGGGGTTTTCTATGTAGAGAGGAAGGATTGGGTATGATGACATTGAAGAACGATGATGGTAGTTGTTGGTATGGGTGCTTCTCCATTAATAACATGCATAAGGATTTACCTTGTGTCTCAGGATCAATATATGTTTTATCATGAATGGGTGTTAAATGGATAGGAAATGTGAAGTGGGTTATTCTACCATGGTTCTTCTTCCTTAATGTGACTTTCAACTCTGCTTGTTATGCTCTGTGTTACTTAGTTGCTCAGGTGGTACTGGAATAAATAATGGCTTTATAATATTGAGATGACATGATTTGGTTTAGTTAATGGGATGAATTTTTTCAATGAAAAGTTAAATTATGGGTTTCATGATTAAATATGGTTAAAGATAAATAATGAAAAGAATGGTTGTTAAGAGAAGGAGCTTAGTTAAGCCTATTTCATTTATCAACTTCTGAAGTGACTATTGATGATACCGATAAAAGCATATAGAGTTAGTAGAAAAAGTTGGGTTTTTGTGAGTTGGCTAGTTCTTGTTGTGAATCCCATAGGTGGGAATTGAGTGATTGATAATATATATATATATATATATGTATATATGTATATATACATACACTGTATGTTCTTGTGATTTCTATATTCACCCCACCCTAGTGGAGCACTATGTGCCGAACACCTCCATTTTCACAGGGGAGGGTATATTTCCAAAAAATTATAGGGGGAGGATAGATGGATGGACACCCGCTCTTCCCTGGTCCATCTTATAGGTGATAGCCCAAGTTTCTTTAGGCATGTTGTTTTTTGTGAGGCCTAGGTGTGTGCAGGTGAGTTGTGCTTTCCCAGGTGTCTTCGACATGAGATGTATTGTTATTTTCCAGGTGTCTTTGGGATGAGATGGGGTTTGTATCCCAAGTGTCTATAGGTGGGATGAGATTTGATCTATGGACTAGATGTCTATGAGTGGGATGAGATATGGTTTGTGTCCTAGGGGCGTGTGGGTGGGATGTGATGTGGTTGTGAGGAACAAGTGTGTGTGGACAGGATGTGATGTGGTATGTTCGGAAGAGTTGGGAGCACCAAGACATTTTCTGTTAGGGTGTGAGAGTGGTTAATCAGCGGGAATTTGGTGCATGGTACACTATCATCGATGTGTTTTTTATTATACTACCTGAATTGCATTATTTTATGAGCGTGCGTTAGTGAGGTTGGGTTGGTTAGTATACTTGCTTAGGTGCTATTTGGTTCTTCTATTTCTCTTGTGTGCATTATTATGCCTCCTTCAAATGTTTATGAGAGACTTTGGTTCTCCTACTGAGTATAAATTTATGCGCACACTATGTATATAAATTGTTTTTAGGTTTCTAGGAGGGTTACACGGACTATGTTTGACCCTACTAGCTCGGATCTTGACAGTTTCTGTGTCACTTCTTAACTTTACTTTTGGTACATTACTTTGGAGACTTTTGATATTTTTATTAGTTATATTTTAAACATGCATGTGGGTTGGTTTTGTATTTCTTTATATATATATATATATATATATGTTTTGGAGTTTTTTTGGACGATCCATCATATCTCCCAATCTCATTTCAACAAAAGGGTAATACCTCTCATATTGTGAGACTTGTATATCCTTGGTGCTAGTTGCCAACCCATGGCCTACTAGATGTGTGACTTTAGGGTCATTATCTCCCATTATTCATTATCATCCTAGGAGGGGTATCTTTAGAGGGATGGGGCATGAAAATATTTGTATGGTCTAAAACAAGCTCCAATAGCTTATCATTATATACCAAACATTTTTTTACTGCAAAATGATTTTAAAAAAGAAATAGATTATCTGACCTTAATTATAAATAAAGTTTCACATGATATTTTAATTGTACACATATATATTGATGATATTGTATTTTTATCAAAAAATGATATAGATAGTAATTAATTTTTGAAATTAATGTTAAATGAATTTGATATGAGCATAATGGTTGAATTAAAAGTTTTCATTGGCCTTCAAACATTACAAAGAAAACCTGTAATTTTTATAAATAAAAGAAAAAAATGATAAATATTTGGTAAAAAATTAAATCTTGATTAATATAAAACTATGAAAAACACATTGATTACTAATTTAAACTAGGTTTGGTTGAATTTGGAAGATTTATGAAAGACACAATGTATAGAGGAATGATTGTATGCCAATATTATTTAACTGTACCAAGGCCTAAGATTATGTTTTCAGTCTTGTGTGAAAGATATAAATCTAATTCAAAAGAAAATAATTTAAAATCTATTAAAAGAATAATAATATAAGTTAATTGAACTATTAACACTAGTTTACTTTACATCAATTAGAATAGTTTTTATTTGTTATCATATTTTGAATCTAACATTGGATGCTACAGACTTGATAGAAAAAGCACATCAGGTATATGTGACTTACTGGGTAAATTTTTAAAATTATGTAGTTTCAAAAGTAAATTTTTGATTAAATTATCCATATATAGAGTTGAGTACATTGCTACAACAAATTTTACTTCTCAAATTCACTGGATAAAACAAACTCTATCTGATAAAAGGGTCATTTATCATCATTTTTTAGCACTGTTAAAAGACCCTTTTTGTCAATGGTAAAAAAGAAAAGATAAAGGTAAAAAAATCTACTAATTAGAGGGTGGACCACCCCACTTTTATCAGTGCTCGACCCCCTTTTAATAGCGTTAAGCTTCCTCTCTCCCTTTTATCAGTGCTAGGGACCTTCTCACTCCTGCTCGCACGACCTTTCCTTTGCTGGGTTTCGAACCTAAGACTTCCTCCTCATGAACCTACAACTTTTCCACTCACATATATTATTTTATCTTTCATTTTATGATATATATATATATCATTATATTTTTTATCCACATATATATATATATATATATATTTATTTAAATGCACATATAAAATTTGTTTTCTCTGTGTGTGTTTATAAATACATAAATATATATTTTTATATATATAGATGCATCTATAAATATAATTATAAATATTTATATTTATTTACACATATTATATATTAATATTTATATACTTACATTAGAATATGTAGATAAAAATATATATGTTTTTCAATACACACACAAATATATATATATTTGTATTTTAAATAAATTGGGTATTATTTTTTATTTATATAAGGATAATATACTGAGAAATATATATTATATGTATATATGCCTAATTATTTATTTATAAAATGAAATTTTTATGGGTGAATATATGAAAAATATGTATATAATATTATATATTTGTTTATAAATAACAATACATTGTAAAAAATGATAAAATTTAAAATCCATAATATCAATATGAATTTAATACCTAGAAATAAATTCAGTCTAAAAAAAAGGCAATAATACCCCCTTAAATGAAGCTGAAAATCCATTAAATGTTAACAAATTAGGCTAACCCGACAAAAAAGTCATCTTTAAAGGACTTTTGGGCCTTTTTGGGCCTCGAAAAATGTGAAAGTGGTCTATTTATGTCACTAATGGTGTATAAAGCATCTAATTATTTGATTTGATATGTGGTAGATCTCAAACGTATAGTCGGATCAAAAAAAAATTTCGTTTAAAGTTCGAAATACGTTTTCAACTTATTTTTGATCTTTTATCATTATTTTTTATTTTTTTATATTCAAATTTTTATTAATCGACTATTAATCAATAATAATTAAAAAAATAATAATTAATAAATATTTTTAATTATTTTATAAGTCATTTTCAAAAATTAACTTACATATTAAGTGTAAATATCTATTTAGCTTTATCTAAAACACATTTAAAAAATATATATTATATTTATATCAATGTAAATATAATTATATATTAATATATTATTTTTAATGAAAAATATTATTTTTAAATATAATTTTATCAGTGCTTGTAAAAAATCACTGATAAAGGGGGGTCTTTATCAGCTAAAAAAAAACTTTGATAAAAGGGGCACCTTTATCAGTATTAAAAAAAGCGCTGATAAAGTGGGACTTTTATCATTGCTTTTTTTAGCATTGATAACGATACCTCCTTCATTAGTTCTTTTTTTAATCACTATTGAAGGGTCTCACAACAAAAACCTATTTTTGTAGTGCTAATACCAAACATATAGATGTTATATTTCAATTTTTAATATATCATTTTAATAATTATGATATCATTTTGTAAGACATTACAACTGAAAATCAACTTAGAGACATCTTTACAAAATCATTAGATTCTATGAGGTTTGAATAACTAATTTTTGAATTTGGCTTAATAGAGATTTAATTTTTGAGGGCATTATAATATATATTTTTACTTCTCGTATATCTTTGTTAGTAATGAATGAATTTTCGGGGGGGGGGGGTATCTCTATATTATATTATATATATATAATATTTTTATTAATTTTTTTTTTGTTTTTTTTAAATATCAAAAATGGAGTGAATATATGGTATTTTTTCAAAATAAAAGTCCTTTGTTTGGTTTTTTAATTTAAAAAAAAGGGGGAGATTATTTTCACTGAGAGTATTTATTTTTTGTTTTATTGTCTTGTTAAATTACAATCTCTATATTCAGTTGTTAATATTGATTTGTTTTATTATTTTCATTTATTTTAAACTAAAATATTTAATTTTTAAAATATATGGAATTTGTTTTAATTTTGTTTCCACACTTCTTTATTTTGTTTAAACAGATTCTAATATTATATTATTAAATGATATATTTTATATTTTGTTAATTTCATATTTTAAAATATATATTTTATGTTATTCATTATATTTATATATATAATTTGGGGTGTACTATATATCTTATCCATGTGTACCCTATTCGCTTCATATCCCCTAGAATCAGACTCTCGACACTACATGTCTACCTCAAATCAACATCAACTCTGTGTGAGTTCAACAATAATCTCTTTAACATTTCTATACTTCACACATAAAATGTCTATGGCGACACACCACCCCTACATCCGCAAGATCGAACATCATTAGTTTTATCTTCATATGCATGAGCTTCAGTGATGACTTCAGTTATGACCATCAATACATGGAAGAACACCACATCTAACACCCATGTACATACATGCAATGCGACTCCAGCCAACCTTCCTATATGGGTCTTAATCAATGATCGTTCCTCATTTACTGCACGAATGAATCCATGAACATCAACGAAAACATTTTCATGGTATTCCTACTCTCACATGTAGTGCATTACATCCATCATGACACAACAATCCATTCAAGAAACAACCACACCAACATTTCTCCCTATATGAACCTTCAGTTCATAGCACCAATAAAAACTCCATGGAAGCTCACCTTGGTACCTCTTCAGCTGCTTAGCCAGTTTGACTGAGGAGGGTTTGTAGAGACAATGAATTCATTCACCAAACTACTACGTGATGGTACAAATTAGCTGCGATTATTTTTATACCTTCCCTAAAGAAAAGTTGAAGCTACGGGGAAGTTATTTTCAACGTACCATAAAGCCACTCAAATTAACTGCATGTATTTCAAAGTCACATTAAATATGATTTTTATATTGACCACTTTTATTTTTTTAAGTGACAGCACAAAATAATTTTGTTTGTCTGGCCTGTACACTAACCTGATGGCAAAATTGTTCACACAACTAGCATACTAATTGCACAACTAATTCACGATACAATTTTTATACCACCGTAAGACTAATGTCTCAAAATTAGTATATAAATTTTCTTATTTTATGAAGTCTTATTTTCTCCAAAATACTCTGTTTTAATGTTATTTTGAAAATTTTAATTACAACATGTTTAATAAAATCATTTTAACAATTCAATTACTTTTTAAAAAACGTATATATTATAACAATTACGTAAAAATTATATCATGGATAAAATATCATGTAAATTATTATTGAAGTAATATTTTTAATAATCATAATTTTAGGACCTATTATATATATCATTTTAATAAATAAATTATAGAAAGTTTAATTAACTATTTTTAATGTTGTAGTCTTTTGAATATTTTTCATTTATCTTAAAGATCATATTTGAATTATTTCTAAGTTATTTCATACAAAAATAAATTAGAATGAAGACTCTATATGCAAGAGAATGATAATTTAAATTATAGGTAACACATATATTTTCAATCATTATTATTTTATAATGGGTCTTTATATTATTAAATATTGTGATACTCCATGATCATGGATTCAATGACACACAATTATCCATTTCAATGAGAATAATAAAATTTGATAAAAAAAATTAACAATTTTTTTTCAAAAATATTGACAACGATGATTGATATGATTATAATGGGAAATAATTAAAACATTATATGAGAATTGTGATGTATAGTATTTATTCAATGAATATTTTTCTATTTTAATGATCATAAAGGATTTCACCATTTTGGCAATCCACTACTGAAGTGATCGATGTTTTTAAGCCACATTAACATTCAACATCATTGTTTCCATTATTGATCTTAATTTTAATATGTTTTTCTTTCCCGTATTTCTTTTAACTTATTTTTGGATTTCTAGAGTGGGTTTAAGCTTCTCCCATATAAAATATACTTAAATATGTTATTCCACATATCTAAAATGAAGGGTAGGTTTCAACTCTGAGAAAAAAGATAGGTGGGTAGGGACTCTTGTAAAATTCATTTTGGGTTATAACACCAGGTTAGAAAAAGGTAATAACTTCTATAAACTATGTTGTATTTCCCTATAAAAAATGAGAAACTTGTAAATACCAGTTTTCTTATTTAGTATAGAATATTGAAGAGTTTACTAGGATATTGGTGATCCTACATACTATAAAAAACATCATTTCCTATTTATTTTATATTGTTTTCGAAAATTAACACTTTTAATCACTCTCATAAATATATTTCATTGATGAAATTTTTAAAAGGACTATTCAACTCCATCTCGTAAATATTTTAATATCACTAGGAACTAACAAAACATAGGTATATAAATTAAAAATGTTATTTATAAATTATTTATTTTACTTATTAAATATATATTTGGTATATTAAATAGATTTTAAAATCATTCAACTAATTATTATACTATAATTATTCATTAATATCGATAACATTTATAAAAATGGTTTTCCACTTGTTTGTATCTAGACAAGTATGTTATTTCAAGGAAACCACACACCCTTTACATTACTAAAATTTTAAGATGTTTTCCTATACTCAGAATTATCCCTAGGGGTTTCATTAAGATTTTCCCATCATAATACATTAACAAAAGAGCCCATATCATTTAATATTACCTCAAAATTAAATCACATACTAATCTAATGGTGTATCTAAACCTCAATCATCTATCGTAATCTGATTAATTACCTTCAAATACAGTGACATAAAACCTAACAAGCATATATATGACTTTGAATGTATGATCAAACATAACCTTATTAACACATGATGGTATCCACAACTTATAAATTATTCTTATTGGATAAAAGTTTCACCTATAATGTTATCTAAACACTGATGTTATTCTAACTATAGCACCCCAGACACACACACCCGAATCTTATGAAAATAAAAATATTCATTAGACACTAGATTTGATAACGACTAAACTGGCCCAAATTTAAACTTACAAAATTTAAGTGTTAATAGAAAATATTGAGACACTATACATTCTGAACATCTTTTAGGTTCATAGTTTTATAGAGTTAGGAAAAAATATATAAAATAAAAACTCATATATTTTTTATTAAATTTAAAATTTTACCACATTACTCTGATTTTACAATTCCATAATGAGACTTCAACATCTCTAAAAAAATTCTCCACACATGTTACCATTCTAGATTTATCTCAAATAATATCAATCTTCACAACCTGTAGAGATGGAAACATAAGGAGGGAAGGTTTAGATGAAAAGTAAGGGAAAGAATACAAAGATAACTATCATAGAATACATAAGTCATGAATAATATTAAATGAATAAATGATAATAAAATAATGTCACATAACTAATCAAATGAGCTATAAAATATATCAATGAATAATAATTTAAATAATCACATAGATAATAATAATCTATTTCATAGTGATGGAATACATAATTTCAGATATCATAAACATACCATAATGTACATATTCCAAGACATCATAAATAATTATGTAATGATACACCAAATACACATGCTAGTTTGTATCCTCAAAAATACCAATACATCAATGGGTTATTAAATATCATGCCCCACAATTGACTTTCTAAGTCTGGTGCATTCATTATATTAAATAAAAGAATAATAATACAGTACAAATTCAACATTCCTTTATAATAACCATTCATATGTGAAAAATAGCATATGAAATGTCAATTTTTCCTCTTACATATTCAGCATGTCTTATCAATAAATAATCATCCATATAAAAAAATAATTCCATGGATTTTCAATGATTCAATAGTCAATAAACATGATATCATTCTTGGTAAACACACTAAATATGATTTATATAAAATGGGGCCTTTACACCAGATAGAGTAATTAGTATACATATAATTAAATACCATATATGATGTAGACTTCATCCATGATAATAAAGAACATGAAAATGAGGGAAACCATCAACCAAACTAAAGTGATGTCATTGCAGTAAAGTCATGTCCCTTGGAAAATATATAAGGAAATGGAATTTTAACTAAAAAAAAATAATTCCCTTAATTATTTTATAATATTTTTTCCAAAAAAAATGTTACAAATCATATCCAAAGATCTTTTCATGTGATTTTAAGAGCAGTTTTTAAACATTATTTGTAAAAAAATGTCAATATTATAAAATTGAAAATAAAGTATACATATTTAAGAAAATATGGTATAGAAGATAAAAATATACATAAGTGGAGTTATATCCCTTTTTAAAACTTTTAATAGAATTATAACCTTTTTCATTGAAAACATATTTGAATAATTAGAATAGATATTACTTTATAAAACCATCACTACATGGAAATGAAGCTAAATCATGAAAAATGGTCATGATAGTAGGAAAAATAATTCATTTGGAAAATATTTAATAAGATATTATATTCAAAATTTTGTAAAGAATGTTTGAAATAAATTTCCTGGGAAAAAATAAAAATATTACTTTAAATATTTTGGATTTAAATCAAATGTTATCATAAAATTACCTTGAAAAATTATTTATGTATATAAATAATCATCATTGAAACAAAATGAAAAATATTGATGTGACAACCCAAAACATATCTATACCATAATTTCATTATTTATAAAAAATATTTGGTCTTATACATTCCCATGACCATTTAGGTTTAGAGATTTAGATAATTTAAAAATATAATTAACTGATATATCCAATGTATTTTTCATTAAATAAGTACTTTCCCACTATATTAGGATCTACTAAATCCATAATATGTTTTAAAAAAACCCTTTAAATTCTCCAAATATTCCATTCTTATAGAAATATAATTAATAATACATTTATTATTAACTTGGGGAAATAAAAACATAAGAAGGGTGAGACAAAACACTCAGTAAGGTAAAGTGTATACCAAAAGTTATCATAGAATAATCAAGGCACGAATAATATGGAAAAAATTAAATGATAATAAAATAATGATATATAACTAATCACATGAGCTTGAAATAAATCTGCGTATGAAATAATAATATAAATAAACACATGAATAAAAATAACTAGTTTCTTAGGGATAGAGTTCATAATGATAGTCCTTTCAAGGCCTTGTGATAACTCATTGCATACCATCAAGTCCTTATTACAAGACATCTAATTATTGTGATGACCATGACCATGACATAAAAAATATACAGGTATGATTACACCAAATACCCATGCTAGTTTATCCCATGATATATATTAATACATCGAGGGATATCTCATATCAGGGCCCACCTATCACATTCCAAACCCAATTAATTTACCATATTAAATAAATGAATAACAATACCATGCTTGATCAACTTACCATAATAGTCAGTGAACATAATTAAGGGAAATAACAAACATATGGTTTGTGCATAATTTCCTTAGTAAATAATTAAAATTACATTGTCAAAATACATCTAGATAAATAAGGGGGATGGTTAAACCAAGCATATCTTAATGTTACCTAATAAACCTCATACTTAATCATGCCTAAGTAGTGAATGGTTATCCATATATAAATAATAGATATAAATATTTTCAATATTTACCTATTAAATAAGATTATTTGGCTAAATTAGTCAATATCCAAAAATAATAACATTGAAAATTTAATATAAATACTCTTATCAAAGTAATGATAGCAAGGTAATAGTGAGAAGTGAATTTCTTGTTTAAGGATATCAATAAGAAATGATAATTTAAAAAGGTTCTCACATGGGTAAAATGAAAATCCATAAAAAAATAAGTATAATGAAAGTATAATTTAATCATATGGTATAATTTACCCAACTAATAATAATAACATTCAATATGAATGATCATAACTCATAGCATAGAGATTTAGTTAATTAAACACATACATTTTTAGTAGAACATTGATAAAAAGGGTGATAAGAAGGGATTCATGAAAATAAATATAAACTATATGTAATAAAATTTAATAGAAATCATAAATTCCAAATGGTTATTAGGTATATCTTGTAAAATAATATTACGAGAATAATATGAAAACATGCCTTAATGAAGAGGAATTGTGATGAAAAAACTTACAAATATCACAATCCTTGAAGTAACTGTCCTTCAAAAAGGAATTCATGAGAAATAAATATAAATCCAAAAATATGAATATATAAATATTACATTATAACATCATAGGATAAAATAATTCAAATTTTATGAACGGGGTTTAAGAATTATCATTAGAAATAAAAGAAATTAAAGAGACTTATGAAAAACCCTCACGAACATCATAATTCATGAAGTAGGTAAAAAATAAATAGGATTTTATGTGATAGGAATTTAAATTGCTAGAAAATAAATATGATGTTCAATATAACAAAATAATAAGTTTTAAAATAAAAAACTTATAAGAAAAAAGTTAAAAAAGAATAATCATAACTCAATGAATGGAATTTTTTTTAACAAAAACCATTATTGTTTTTTAACACTTGAATAATAAGTAGATTGAAGAATGAAAATTTATTAGTATTTTTATATCCCATTATTTACATGAGAAATATATTAAAGTAAATATTTGGGTATTAAAACAAAATAACACTATATAAATTGAAACTAGGTTTAAACAATATAACATGTCCCAAAGAGTTAGAATTGACACCAACAAACCCTTATTAATATCATAATATATGATGTGAAAATACTTTGGAAATGTGTTCATGAAAATAAGTTATACATAAAAATAATTGGAAGTAGAAATAAAATTATATAAAATATTTTGATAAAATATAAAAATATTATAATAATGGGGTTCAATAATAATTATTATAACTCAAATAAAGGAAATTATGTTTTTAAAAACCCTTATAGGTTGGTTAATAATTGAATTAAAAGATGAATTAAGAAAATAAATTGTTATAGTTTTGAATATACCATGAAATACATGAAATTATTCTAAAATAAATTGATTGTATTTAAATAAAATGAATACTATATAAATTGAAAAATGGTACATCAAATCTAACATGTAAGAAAGAGCCAGAATAGAGACCAAAAAACCCTTACTTTTAATCCTTAGTTGAAAGTTATAAAAACTTTTGAATAAACATGTAACTACCTTAATCACAAAATTTTGAAACTTATTATGACCTATAAACTTTTATAAACTTCATTTATAATCATTTATTATAAATATATTATTTATTTATAATCTATTTTCATTATCTGATGTTATTATCTTTGATTGTTTGTTTAGTACTAGATTTGTAATGTAGGTGTCAATTCTTATTTTTAGATTCAAAATTCATCATTACAATAAAATAATAGGTAAAATAATATATGTTTAATAATGACTTACATTGTTAAAATTTAATTTTATATGAATTTTAATTATGACCAGGATGATGAAGTTGGTGATAAACTTTTTTCAGTAATTTTTAATGGCCAAAAGGGAAGAACATTAATAATAAGTTCAATAATAATTTAAACTTTTCCATAAAATATAAAAAAATTATTTCCTCATTAACATATAATAAAACTAGTAGTTATATTTACATAGTCATCAATGATAGAAATTTATATCATTGTTTATATAAGTGGTTAAACCTACCTAAACAAGAACACACTATACTATATAGGTGATTATGGTTAACAAAGAGATTATATTAGAATAAAATAATTTTTAAAAAAGAATAGTGATATTATTTATATGTTTTTGTGGTTTTTAATCCAATATTTTGAGTGTTTTATAATAAATAAAATACTAGATGAAAAATGAAATATGTTACTTTCATGGTCTTAGTAGTCCACATGTACCCATGAGCGGCACATTCATTTTCCATAGAAAGAGAGATACATAGTGAATGGTTTGAAATTTAATAATATTAATATGGTTATATATATCATATTAATCTATTAAATACCTCTTTTAAACTAGAAATTCAAGGCAGTGATGAAAAATAAAACTTGTCATTCATGGATGCGATGGTCCGCACATACGCATGATGACTGTTTTGTTCTTCATTATAAAAGGAAAATTGTATTTAATGATTATTCCATAATAATAATAAAATATTAGTTTATTAATAATAATTATTTAATTATATTATAATGTCAAAAACAGATCTTATATTGTCATAAGAAGAAAGAAATTAATGTAAATGGAAAATGGGTAATTAGAAAATTTTCCCTTACTCTATAGAAAACTCTATTATAAAAAGGATTAATACTTTTAAGGGTAGTATTTTGAGAATACTAGAACCATTAGGATGTGTTTATGGATTTTGGGGAAGTATTTGGGTATATTTTTTATCGACATAAGAGGATTTCAATGTGATGAGAAGTGGGGTGGTGAAGACTCATTTTATCAATGGAGGGAGTGACACTTTTCTACTAATATAAAAGAAATTGTCCTTATTCGAAGGTCAAATGGATCCAATAATTGAATAAAATGGGGTGGGTGAAGGTTCAATGTTGATAAATCCTTAAAAATAAATTTTTACACATGAATTCACATGTTTGAAGACTCTTACTCTTATATTTTTAACTTTTACTATGTTGATTTCTATCGTGGTAAAAATTTATACTAGGTAATTTACTTTTAATGCCAATTTTTTTTCCAGTTAAATTATTTAAACCTAATAATTCAAAACATGAAATCTATTTTATAAAATAAAATTTATAATTTTGTTAAAAATCATTTCTATTATTAGTGTACATAACACATAAAAACCCTCTTTTAGAAAAAGAGCATTTTAAGCATAAATGTTATGTTTTTGAAACAATTCTCAATGATATGGATTTTAATGAAATAAATTGGTTTATTATTAATTAAGAGAGTATTTTGACTTAAAAAAAATCCAAAATATAATTTCACCTCAAAAAATTAACTAAAATGGAAATACAAAATAATTTTTATTAGGAAAATATTTCTTAATTTTTAAAATATTGAACATAGTTTTTATAAATTAAAAATAATATTTTAAAATGAGTAATATTACATAATAAGTACATTTTTTTCATGAAAAATATTGTAAATATTTTTATATTTTACTTACTTTTTGATATATTCATAAAACCTATAGTTTTTTTGTAAAAATGTATTTTCACTATTTACCAAAAAATAAATTATTTAAAAAAATACTTGAAATTAATCTTAAGATAATATTCACATGATATATTAAAAATTGAAGTTATTTTGGTCAAATTAAATTCTTAAAATTTTAAAATTTAAATAAAAAAATTAAGAAATATTGAAAGCTAATTTCATAAGAAAATAGATTTTTAAAATATTAACTATTCTTATTATTATTTCCTATTAATTACTAATAAAATTAATGTTAAAATATTATTCATATCAATAATATATTTTATATATGACATATTTAATTTCTTAAAATAAAGGGCATAAAAAACCAATTTTTTGAAATGTTACATTTCAAAGCATAAATTAGTCATATTAGATAGTTAACTATAATAATTTAATTTTATCAATACTAATAATTAATAATGAAATATATTTTTTAATTTCTATATATTTTTTATAATTCAGTTTCCTCTATTTTAATCTTCAAGTTCTATGGAAACATTTTAAAGATTATATAATGTTTAACGGTTCATTTTGGTTCTCTGTTGCATGTGAAGCAAGATATAGAATACATTGGGTTTTAAAAGAAAAGTATATAGTAATATCTTGGGTCAGTATACTGAACCTCAATAAATAAATTTCTCCTTTTAGATTTTTTTACCACTTTCTAATAAAATTGTCAATGGTCTGCATAAGTTAGACATGAATCATGATTTTATTTATAATGAGGTATCAATCTTAGTAACTTGGGTAAGTTTAAGAAACTCATAAATTCAACAATAATATACACAATAAATCCACCAATATAGGGTGATGAATAATTGTACTTAGAACAACTTAATTATCACAATCCACTTTAATAATAATTATTTCGTAGGCTTGTATGTGTCCCCATGGTTTAAAAGGTTATTGTTATCTATTAAAATGTTAATGAGTTAGATTAATCCAACATTTTTCATAGTTCCCAAATTCCTCACATCTAAAACATAAATTTATAGTGGATCTATATGAAGGAAAATATTTTCCTCAATAGTAATAACGAATATATTCTATTTTAATTATTATTATTTTTCTAAATTCCACCTTTACCAAAGATAAATTATGTTTTTGTTCCTTTTAGATATATCTTAGGGTGCTTCTTCCCTCATTTTTGACACAAAGGAAATTGGATTTTAATTATTTCATCATCTTCACCACACGATATTCCTTGATAATACATACTTCTATTATTTGGTGTGTTTTGAAGAATAAATAAGTTTTTTATTAATAATAATTCATTACAGGTGATTAGGAATAACCATAAAGTTTCTCACTCCTGTACTTATCCCACAAGGTTACTTATTAGGAAAATATATGCATTTTATATGACATCCATTATTAAATATATTCCTTAGGGCTTCAACAATTATTAAAATAATGGGTTTAATGTGAGGGATGATAAATTGAAATTATGAGAGAATTATTATAAATAATATCATGAAAAACTAAACCTAAAAATTTATTACTCTTTAGAACCAGTACATTAGATTTCAAATAAAACTAAACACCTCTATGTTCAATATAAGATTATTTTTTATTGGTTCTATCATACCACTTGAACAAAATAATTAATATAATAAATTCTTTATAATGTCATGTAAAGATAATGAAGTTAACCAAATCATAATCCCCAAAAGATTCTAGCTTGGTGTGTAGTCTTAATCCCACTCAGTGTAAACCAAGTGAAGATTGAGTTAATATTCAAGAATAATTTTTTTGGTTCATTACCCCCAGGTGGATCTATGTGATAGATTTATCAAATTTCTAGTTTCTAATTAGTGATTTAATTTCTTGGATACCATACAATCCCAACTTTACTAAAACTTCAGGATGTTATAATAAACATACACTCATCCTTAGGATTTTTAATAATGTTATCCCATCTTATTCCAAAAGACTACAAAAACTATTACTTAATAAAATCTAAGGTGTCATATATTCATTTGAAACCATGACCAACCATAACTTATAAATCCATAATGACATTTATTACTCTAAAACTATCTAATTGATGATATCCTAATATCAAAATAAAATAAACTCTGATCTGATAAAAACTATGGTATCCCAGAACCTAATTATTCCATAATTACATTATTAATAGAAAATATTACATTACATATATTACCTTAAACATTTATGTTTAGAGTCTTAGAGAATTAGGAAAAATCATTAACTTATATAGAACATCTCTTTCTCATTAAATGGATATTTTTACAATTACATTAAGAACTACATAATTGATAGTAATTGTTGAACATCTCCAATAAATTCTCTACACATGATATTCTTCTAGAAATATCAGATGTAAGAGGTTTTTTCATAACCTAGGAAAATGAAAAAATGGAGAAGGGTGAGCTCAAACATTCAGTAAAGGAAATAATATACTTGATGCTATCATAGAATAAAAAAGGCTTGAATAATATAGTATGTAGTAAATGATAATAAAATAATTCAATAGAACTGATCACATGATATTGAAACAAAACCATGGATGAAATAAAAATACAAATAATCTCTATGATCAAAATAATTGGTTTCATAGCTTTAGAATTCATAATGATGGACTTTTCATGGACTTGATGTAACAACCTAACCCATTCCACCATGTCTGATCCAGATTCCACTTGACCTTATGCATGCCTCCCCAAATGCAAGAGGCTTCTGACTAGTAGCGAGGGTCTAAGTCTATCCGTGGGGAGAATATACCCTTAGTATAATTTCCTAGGATCATTAATAAATGATAAACAATATCATATTAATTAGAGTAAACATGCATATATAATCAAATGGCATACATGTTTTATAAATATAAGTGG
The DNA here is from genome assembly GCA_963277665.1 of Viscum album. Taxonomy (NCBI): domain Eukaryota; kingdom Viridiplantae; phylum Streptophyta; class Magnoliopsida; order Santalales; family Viscaceae; genus Viscum; species Viscum album. Next base: position 475,652,105 of record OY728164.1, on the reverse strand, counting down.
TTCCCAATGTGGTGAACTTATCCATTGTATAAAGAAATCAAAGAATAAATAGATAAATATTGGTTATCCAAAATTCCATTCAGTACTTCCATCTTATATGTACTCCTTTACTCAGCTATCCGCCACATGACTATTTCCCTTTTCTAGATACCCAATGAAATCTATAGTTGCACCAAAATTACAGTGTAGTTGGTGAGTATAGGACTCAATAGGACACCACCAATATTTCTTTAACCTAGAGTGATGATGTATAACAACTTTATTCCATAATAATAATAAATCCATAATGAAATAATCATACAATAAAAACTAAAAATTCATTGAATAACAAAGGCACCAAAACCCCCAATTTCACTTTCTTTGGATTAATACTGAATATATAATGAAATATGTTATATGTAACTAAAACAGACATAGTATAGAGTCCTCATCGTGTCATGTGAACATACTATCCAAAATCCTCTAGTTATCAAGTATATCATGATTTTCATCATCCTATAGTCAAAAATAACATTGTAATCACTTCCACTAGGATACCTAAAGGAACATGGTGCTGAAAATCACTTGGATACCTCAATTTCAAACTCAACATGGTCACCATGTCTACCCTGTACCTCCACCCTATACTCAAGTCCCTTGTCTCCTTCATAAAAAAACCAGATCACCCCACCTCAAAGTGATAAATATTTCATAATGAACCACCTACTCTAAGAACTAACAATGATGCCTCTAAGAAAGGTAACACATATACAGGATGAAAAAAACATGGAAATCATATCAACATGATAAAAAGTAGAAACACATAACATCATGAGATCATAATTGAATATGGAAACAAGTTACTCTAGTTTCACTAATGGAATCAAATATAAAAATGAATTTAATGGAACACACACACACACATGATCAAAATCAATAATGGTCATTAGTTTCTACAATAAAAAAATATATCATTGAAAGATGTGTAAATGAGATCCCTAGAGAGAAAGGAACATCCTTCCTCATTTTTTTGACATTCACATCAAGTTATATTAGAGTTATCAATAACTAAACCACATTCAAACCTAAACCAAAACACAACCATTGATCAACGTACCTTAAAATTGTTTCTAATAAAACATGAAAATGTGTCTAGAGTAATGATTGAAGAAACAATTCAAAGTTGGAGAACCAATTTTTATCTTGGTTTGATATTCATCAAGAGAGTTTCTAAGATTGGTTTAAAGAAGGTAAAGGAAATGTATTTAGAAAAATGGGAGGTCCACAGTGTATATAAGGGGATGCAGAATTGAGGTTCATTGGAAACCACCACCACATTGTAGGATTGAAGGGTACAACATGGCTAACATTAAAGGTTAAACTATGTGGTGCATAAGGAGGAACTGTGGCATAGAAATAGTCTAGGGTGTGAACCATATCGAAATAAGTGAGGGGAATACTATGTGGGGAATTATATATAGTCCTTAGAAATTATGAATCCATCAATAAGGGATAGGGAGTTCATTTTTTTAAGGATTGACTAAATAACATTTAGGGTGGAAATATTCCTTTAAGACTTACTAAATTCTCCAAAACAATTTCAAAATTACATCCCCAAATTCATGATTGTATTGAAAATTTAACTTTTGAAGAAAAATTGGATAGACCAATATTTTTAATTGATGCGATGAGAGGGACTTGTGGAATGGAATAAGCCATTATAGTGTGTCCAACATGATCAAACCTCAATGGTGAATACTATAGTGTAACATAATTTCCTCAGCAACCCTACGATATAGACCCTTCCCCCTATGGTTCACCCACCTGACATAGAGGATGTTCCTAAGTACTATGGTGTATCCACCTCTAGTTTGGATATAAACTTACCAAAACACACTCAAATGATTGCTTAAGCATCCAAAGGTGAAAAACCATTTACCAAAACATGTACTGAAACAAAAACAAGGGGGAAATGAAGAGAAACAAGGCTTTCAATTATAAAAATTCATTTCATGGTTTTACATTTCTTCCCCTCTAATGACTTCTCATCCCCAAGAAGCATCTATAAGGTTCCTAATTAAATTTTTTCTAGACACTACACATGAAAGGAATCCACTCACTCCTAGGTATACCCCTAGATCTAGCCATGATTCCATTCGAATATGTAATAGTGGTACAATATTCCTTTGAATGAATTTTTCTCTAATCAATAATTCATATGGGATACTCCTCATAAGACACATTAGGATCCAACTCAATGTCTTCTTAGTTAATAACATTCCTGAGATTATCCATGTACATCTAGAGCTGTGACACATGAAACACATCATGCATACCTAGATAGAGGAAAGGAAGATCTAAATGGTATTCCACTTCCCCTATACACTCGTTGATCTCAAACGGTCAAACAAAATGCGGTGAAATCTTTCCATGCTTCCTTATACATCAATTCCCAAATCCTAGATTCACTATCAAGATTGATAGATCACATGAGAAAACTATAATGGTCTCCTACTATAGTTGGTATAAGATATATATCTACTATAAGTGGTGACCAAACTCTTTAGAATAAGTTTCACTCTCTTATAGGTCACTTGAACCATACTTTGTCCCACAATTACTTCCTCAACCGCCTCATTCTAATAGTTTGAAGAACGAAAAAACCACTGGTAAAGAGAATCATAAGGCTACATATGAATTTAATATTAGTAATTATTTTCACATAAAAAATCAACCAAGTCTAGGATATCATCATAAGCTCCACTGTAGTCTAGGATGCAAGATCATAGAATATCATCCATTATACGTATCATTTTCTCAGATAGTCAATATTTCTGTGGATGATACACTATACTAAACCTCAAATAATTCCCTAGGTCCTTTTGAAAACCCTTTAAAATCCATGAAAAAAACCTAAATCTATTTTTGAATAAATTCTTAAGGGAAATCTGTGTAATCATACAATATCACGAATATAGATCTTTCCCAGCTCCTCTACTAAGTGAGACTCACTGATTAGTAATAAGTGACCAATCTTTGTTATCCAATCAAAAATAATCTAGAATATATCATCACTCATTAGGGCCATGAATAACCATTTCATTAAGTCCATCATGACCTCTTTCTATTTCCACATGGTTATATAAAGTGGATGAAGAAAGACGCCTAGGATATAGTGTTTGAAATTTACCCTCTGACAGGTAAGACATTAGGAGATAAAAATAGAAACATCCATCTTCATCCTTGGACACTAGAACTAAAGTACAAGGTCATGATACATATTTATTGCACCAAGATTTAATACTCTTCTAGATTTAGGGTATATAATAACTAGATCATATTTTATGGAACAAGGGACTATAACACACACATTTACCAAGATCACATCATTGTATTCTATCAACCATCTAGGTATCGAGTCACCACCAACTAGTTGTTCTATCATTATAACATAATATAGGTTTTACTCTTGAATATTCCTCTCTTGATCCACAAGTGAGGATGTTAACACTATGGTTTAAAATTAACAGATCCTTGACACTCAAAATCATCCATCCTCCAGTCATTCAACAAACTCATCAAGTGCCACTGCTGCTTTGAAGGATGCCCACCAACCTCCTGCTTAGCCCGTGTCTTATGACTAATAGAATTCACAATGACATTAAATTTCCTAGGTGTGTATGCTATCTCAAATTTGAACATCTAAAGATACCTAAACCAACACCTTTGTATTAGTTTTAGGTCCTTATGTGAGAAGATATAGTAAAGTTTCTTATGGTTGGTGTGAACAAAAAATTTTTCATTGATAAAATATTTTCACCAACACATCAGATCATTGACTATATATGCCTACTCCAGATCATGAGTAGGGTAGTTCCACTCATCAGGTCATACCTATCATGACCCATAGGCTACTACATACTCTATCTACACCATCACCCTTCCTATACCAATACCTGATGCATCACAGTACACTCTACATAAATCCCAGTCTTAAGGAGTTTCAATACTGAAGCATTTATCAACCTTATCATTAGCTCAAGGAACACCACTTATTACTCATATGTCCACTACAATTTCAATCCCTTCTTCATCAGTGAAGTAATGAGTGTTGATAGTCCAGAAAAATCCTGATAAATTTTGGTTAATACCCTACCAATCCCAGAAAGTGCTCGATCATGAACATGTTCTATGGACATGTTCAGAAAATTAATGCTTAAACTATATTTGGGTCTATAAATATAGACATCCAAAACACCAAATATCTTATAAAGTCCACCAAAAAAATCAAGAAGTTACACTTTGACACCATAGTGTATTACCAATGTGCTCAAATCATACTCAGGACTATCTATAGGATCCTAGTATACTAGTACTGTAGCAGTACTGTAGCAGGCACTGTTCGGTATTGTAGCAGCCGAAACTATTCATCCATCTGGGCCTTCAGGACAATGGTTTGGTTCTCGGGTCCTGCAAGGCTTTCAGGCCACCCAAGGCCTTCAGGCCAGTTGATTCTCAAGGCCTTCGGGCCACTTTAAGGCCTTAGGTCCAACCCAAGGCCTTCGGGACACATGAATGCAGGTCCCAGACACAATACAAAAAAGGAGCAGCCCTAGAAGAGGATTTAGAGAAGGTGCACTCACAAGAGAAGAGCCAAATGGATTGTCAGAATGAGAGGGTATGACTATGCCATCGATACCATCCTGTGCTTGCACGGGAAGCCTTGCCAGACGGTCATGAAAAGGTGGAGAGCTACTATCAATATGCAGATGCTGGGGAGGGGCGGTTCCTTGTAGATAGTCCGGTTGAATTCCCTAAGACCTTCGGGTCATGTAATCTCTTAATCCTATGGGCCATGTAATCTATGAGCCTATGGGCCTTGTAAGGGTTCCCTCTCATCCCTTGAAAGGGGGGTTATCAAAATGAATAAAAAAAATGAAGGACTTCGGGCCATTTAGGCAGTATATGTATGGCCGGAAGATCTAGAATATGAGGCCCAAGAAAACTATCATCAAGTTCGTTAGTCCAAATGGCACCTTCAAGTACTCATACAACCCATACATGCTCTGAAACACCATCTATGGAATGTACTCCCCTCTAACTCACAATAGGTGATAGCTTAATTGATGATTAATAATAGAAAACCACAAAGCTCCCCTCAATTGATAAGAAAGATAATCAATCCTGGGAAATGGATATCAGTTCTTCACTATCACATGGTTGATCTTATGGTAATCAATACAGAGTTGAATAACACCATCCTTCTTCTTGGAGTGGAATATAGTTGAACAAAATAGTGATATACTTAGCTTTATAAATCCCTTCCACTCCAAGTCATCCAACTGAAACTTTAACTCCTTCATATTGGTTAGTGAAATATGATATAAAGGTATTATAATAGGATGTGCACTGAGTATGAGATCTAACTCAAAGTGAAATCCTTTATCAAGATGGATTCTTGTGAATTCATTAGGTAATATGTTCTCATAGAGATCTATGACCGGTGGGATAAATGAGGGGGTCATCACTAATCCTTCCAAAATATCAATGCCCACAATCTATGCTGTGATCACCCTGATATGACTCAAGTCTAGTCTAACTCTACCTTATCCCAATTATCACTCTCCTATCATCATGATCTTCTCTCCCACTGGTAAAGTGAAAGATAAATTACTCTGATTGTAGTCTATGAGATCTTGGAGTATAGTCATCTAATCCATGATGATGATCAAATATAAGGTCATAATCTCTATAATCATGAACTGTATAGATGTACAAAACAAATTAAAACTATTGGATTCTATAAGAATCACTAGATATGGTCTAGTTAGATGAACAATAGGGGATAAAGGGAGATTAATTAAGTGGATAACTTGAATTGTAGGATAATTAAATCAAAAAATTAAGTATATATAAGATAATAAGAATAAATGATATCAAAAAAATAATTATAAAAGTGGATTTCATCAAGAATGTACCTCAAAAAATAGATGACCCCTCTCCACCACATGTTGGAGTCCAATCCACTGCATAAATGAGAAATATATCTACCCTATAACCCTATCTATGAGGTGTATGTTCATTAAAAGTCTACTATCGATATCCTTAGTCAGACCTTCATCTCCCTAGTCATAGTTGTCTCCACCTCTTAGCCAAGGCTGTAGCACAAAACTACTAGAGATGTCTTGTTTGGCTAAATTGTTGGGACTGGATTTGGGGAACTTTTCATAGTCGAATGTAGTTTCTAAACATTCCATATTTTACGAAATGTGGGTAAAGTCTAGAAGAAAAAAACAAAATGAGATATAATACACTTGAATTCCATTATTCTACTATTTTTAACTGGACTTCCTCTTATTACTATTGGAATAAGTACTTATGGTAGTAGTAGGAGGTCCATCCATATGAGTAGAAAAGGGTAGTAAAAGGAAATTTATCCATCCATCCTATAGAACCTTCTCAATTTCCAGTTCATTCCTAAAAACCATTGGGTACAATGAAATGATAAATCCTCATATCTATTGTCTAAGATCGACTCGAAGTCCAATTTCAATCATCCTAGCCTTCTTGGACTCATTATTGACTATAAGTGGTTAAAAATAGAGAATCTTAGTAAATCATGAAGAGTATTATGATACTACCATGAATACATTTTTCAATTCCATTAACTCCTATGATAGGTCAAGATTAAAAATTTTAGGGAATAACTTTTCAAATACAAAATCATTTAAAGTCTTCTAGGTGAGACCCTCACATTGTACAACCTAACCAATTACTTCCCACCAATTCCTAGTAGGTCCTTAAAACATAAACATTGTTATATTCAACTTCATGTATATTGGTGTCTAGACGAGGTTCAATATTCTCTCATATATTCCCTCTTAGTCCTCAGAATTATATGGACCACCAGTTCCCTTAAAGGATAGAGGATCCTGGACCAGAAAATCCTTAGCATAGTCAAACATGAATCCTAGTGGCACTTAATAAGGAACCACTACCTACACCACAAGGACCTGTTCATGAACATGCTCTGGAGCATATTTCTCAATTAGTGGTCCAACTAATTTTCTATAAGTTGTAATTTTAAGAACCATAAAGAACATTAGGAACATAAATAATTCCTAACCAGTTTATTGGATCACACAAGGTTTTTTCTAGGATTCTAACCAAAACCCATGGTATACCCCTCCATGCACTAACCCTAGTATCTGTCCCTACACATTAGTGAAATTAATTATATACGTATAAATACTAACATAACAACCATCTTGGTTCAACTAATTAATTACAACAATAATATGCAATAACAACACAACAATACATATATAACACATAATATAAACACTCCCAAATAGATATCACAACCAAGGAATTTGATTTAAGAACTACTATTAAACACAACAAGAGGTATATATATATATGGAATGTGAACCTATGTTATTTTTACTGATGCATTAAGGGACCCAAAATCTTAATAAAGCACATATAAACACAATTTTAATCACCCAATGTGAATTTAATAAATGGAAAAAATAAAAACTATTTCCCCCACTTTATAGAATCTCTAAGGTATACTATTTATTGATTGTTAGGATCTATAGAGGTTCCCCTTGATGAGTCGCAATCATCATATCTCATATCTACACTATCCCCATATAAAGGTAAAGAGGAGAAATATGTTAGTGGTTCTTGATTCCCTCATACCAGTTTTTAACTTCCTCACTGAACCACTAGGTTCAAACTATATGTCACATAACTTCATGCATGCCACCCTATACAAAAGAGGCCACCGACTTGTAGAAAGTGTCTACATCCATCAGGGGAGATACTATAACCTAAATATTATGTCATATTATTGTTAATGACTGATACTAATATAATAATAATCATATTAAAAATACAAAAACAATTAATTGATAGACATATCATACAAATAAAAGTGGATCCCCTTATGTAAAACTGAACTAGTGTTCAAAGCATTTGAAAGATAAATATATAAATATTGAGTCTCCTAGAGTCCATACCAATCTACCACCTACTTCATACACCTCTGATCAGCTATCCACTATAGGGGGGTCTCCCTTATTCATACCCCTCATGAATTCTACAAGCGCACCGAAATGCATGAGTGTGGTGTGAGTAAAAGACTTAGTAGGACACTACCAATGTGTCCTTAACATAGAGTTATCAAGAATAAAAATTGTATGACATAATAAAAATTAATTAATAATGTCAAAAAACATGAAATTCAAAATAAAGAGGCCATGAGGTAAACAAGATGCCACAAACCCTAAGTTATACATACTTCAGATCTATACCGAAAGGATAACAGAAGATGTATGATGTATCCAAAACAACTATAATATTATGTACTATTGGTTTCATGAGAACATGTTACCCAAAATCCTCTAGTCAGCAAGTATTATATGCTTCCTAGCATCCTCTAGTTGAGAATACCTATTTACTCACACCCACAAGGCTACCTCAAGTAATATGGTACTAAATATCCCTAGGATACATCGAGTGAATCCTCAATACATTCACAATGGATATTTCATACCTCCACCCAATTATTAGGTCCCTTATCACCATCATCTTAAAACAATCACACTTCCCTTATGAGGGATAAAAATGTCATGAAGATACACCTGTTCAGAGATCTATGAATAATTCCTCCAAGAAAGGTACCACATATACAAGGTGGAGACTACATGTAAATAATATCAATACAATAACAAATATCAATTCATAACAACATGTGATCAAAATAAAATATGGAAAAAAGATACTCTAGTATCAATCATGGAATCAAATATCACAACGGGTCTCATGGGTTATATAGACACACACATGCTATCAAAATATATCATGGTAATCATTTATTCAAACATAAAAAATCATATCATGGAAAAATATATAAAAGAGATCCTAATAGAGTAAGGGACATCCTACCTCAATTCATCAACATAAATGTTAAGGTTTTTCAGTGGCACTGAAAAATGAACGATGTTCAAAAACTAACCAGAACATGATCACTTGAAAAGGTATCCTAGATCCAATTTTAATAAAATATGAAAATGGTTCAATAGTAAGGAATTAATAATCAATTAAAAGGGGAAGAACCAATTATTTCCTTGGGTTGATATTTTTTAGGAGAGTTCATATTTTTGGTTGTAAGAGGGGTCAATAAAAATCTCTAGAAAAATGGGAGGACCCATGTTGAAATAATGGATGTTTGAAGTGTCAGTGCGATATAAATCACTACCACAACACAATACTAGAGGCTAAAATGTGAAAAACCACACAGGTAAACCTTCATGATATAAAATGGTGAACTAGGTGCAAAAATTGTATGGGGTGTGTACAATTGTATCATAAGGGAGAGGACTATGACATGAGGTCCTCTCTATAGTCATTCAGAATCATAGATCCTTTGTTGAGGAAGAGGGAGTCTTGGTTACTTTGGAGACTTAATGAATAAAATATTAGGTAGAAATCCTAATTTAAGACACATTGAAATCATATAATCAATTTCAAAATTCCTTCCCAAAATTTAAGACCATAATAAAAATTTAAATTCTGAAGACCAAAGAGTTAGACCAGTGTATCTAAATTATGTGGAGAGAGGGTAATATGGTGTGGTCTTATCCAATATAGTGAAACCACCATGATAAACCCACCCGATAAAGGACTATGGAATAAACTCTGCTGCACATATCCCCGAAAACACATACCATTTTCACTATGGCACAACTGCCTCCCTTGCAGCATGGTTCTAAGTGCTATGGTTAAAAACCACCACTAGTTATGCTAGAAAAATACCAAAACACACTTAATGGCTTCCTTAATCATCCTAAGTCCCAAAAAATTTTACCAAAACATGTCTTAACATGAAAAAAATGAGGAAAATAAGGGAAATAAGGCTTTCAATTGTAAAACAAATTAAGGTTTTAAACTTTTTCCAAGACATTATATACCATCAAGGTCTTGTGAAAAGACATATTCAATATATCAAGAACACATCCAAGGCATATAAATAAATTGGAATAAATATACCAAATAATTTTTATTGTTTTTCTCATTATACCTATAAAATAATCAAAGCATTATCTAATACGGTATCACTCATCACTTACTAAGTCCAATGCATTCACCATATAAAAGAAATAAATCACAAAACCATGTACAATGAACTTTTTTTAGTAATAAATAAAAATTACTAATGGAATTAATTGAAATATATGAGGTAAATACTTTCATCATTCAATAATTGGAACAACATTATTAAAATACATCTATAGAAAGAAGGTGGATGATTAAATAACACACATCTTAATATTCCTAAATAAAACTCATACATAATCATGGGCATGTATTCAATGGTTATCGACATAGAAACTCTAGATATATAGATTATCGTTATTTTCCAACCCAATAGAATAATTGGTATAACTAGTTAAATAATTAAAAATAGTAATATTCAAAATGAAATGTAAAATATCTTTATCAAAGTAATAGTAACAAGGTAGTAGTGAGGTGTATATTCATGAAGCATGAATAATTATTAGAAAATATCCTTTAAAAAGTATATCATGAAGATGATATGAAAATATATAGAAATGTAAGTTTAAGTAATATATAATTCAACCATAATGTATAATGTAATAAACATATAAAAATAATGTTATGAAAGAATAATCATAACTCATATAGTGAAAATTTAGTTACCAAAACACTTACAAATATAGTATCACTTGGATAAAAATAATTGGAAGGTGGGATTCATAAAAAGTATTGTAAATAAAAAGGAAAAAATAATAGAATTAATATAATATAATGGGGTAGTTGGTAGACTATATAAAATAATATTATGAGTATAATTTGAAAACATTCCTCAATAAAGTCAATTTATATGAAAGAAATAATGAATATTATAATCATTGAGGCAAAATCCATTGGAAAGGAACTCATGATAAATAATTGTGTTATAACTCAAATAATGGAAATTGAGTTTTGAAAAAACCTTACAAACCTTATAATTCATGAAGTAGGTAACATTTAAAAATGATTTTTCGTTATAAAAATGTAAATTATGGGAAAATAAAGATTATGTTAAACATAATACAACTGTAGGGAAGAACATATCCAAATTATAAGAAAAATTTAAAAATGAACCTTCATAACTAAATGAATGAAAAAAGAGTTAATAAAAACCATTACGGCTTGGGTAACACTTGAATTGAAAGTCAATTGAAGAAGAAAACTTGATTAGTATTTTTATACCCCATGAATTACATGAGAAATATAGTAAAGGACTTTCATGGGTAGTAAATAAAAATAACCCCATATAATAGTAGACATGGTGCATAGAATAAATCATGTCTCAATGAGTTATAATTTAGAACAAGAAACATTTATGGATGTACTCGTATTTAAGTTTCAATAATTTTAAAATATGTTCATGATAAATAATTTTAAATAAATAAATGAAATTAAAAATAAAATTTTATTAAATAATAGTATAAAATAAATAAATATGAGAAGAATTAGGTTCAAGAAAAGTTAATATAACTGAAATAAGAGAAATTAAGTTATGAAAAAACCCTTAAATATTGGAAAACACTTGAATGAAGAAAAAAAATAAAGAAATGAAATCTATTTTGTTCTTTATATCCCATTAATAAAAGAAAAAATATTTCAGTAGTATTTAATGGTAAGTAAATTAAATGAGAACCGTATACAAGGATAAATAGTGAAAAAAATTAACACGTATCAAAGAGTCATATTTGAGACAAACAAATCATTATCTTTTATCCTACTTAGTCAAAAACAATCTAACCTCTGGTGTAAAAAAAAAACTAAATTAATAATAAATTTTAGAAATTTATTCATGCCAATACTATTTTATAAAATTTGTTCATAATAATATATTCCAAATTTATTATTTAGTTATATTCTATTTTTCAACATCAAATATTATTCTCATTGATTGTTTTTTTAGTACTAGTTTCATAATGGTAGTGTTAGTTATTGTTTATAGACTAAATATTCATCATTATGAGATCATTATAACTACTAAAATAGTTTTTATAATGATTTATAATTTTCTAATTTTATTTCATAACAATTTTAGTTTTGATTGGTGTAAATGATGTTGGTGATGAGATTATTTCATTAATTTTTAATGAATAGAAGGGTGGTTCAATAATAGTAGGTTAAATGATAATATAACATTTCCAAGGCTATAATTTTTTTAATTAATTTCTAGTAAATATAGTATATAAGTTTCTATATTCATCTATGATTTAAATTCATACCATTTTCAAGTTGGTGGTTAAACCGACCAAAACAAGAACAAGCATTAATATATGGGTGTGTACGGATAAGAAAAATATTTTTTCAACATATTATTATTATTATTAAAAAAGAATAATTATATTTTATGTATAAATTTAAATTTTATAATCATATTTTAAAATATTTTTATAAATTATAATATTGTGTATATAAAAAAATATGTTACTTTTGTAGTGGCGGTAGTCCTCACATATGCACGAGTGAAATATTTGTTTTCCATAGAAGTGGAAGAATATAGGGAATAGTTTATAATTTTATAACATTAGTAAGGTAAAAGATATCTTATTAATCTATTAAATACCCCTTTTGACCTATCTTTTCAAGGTGGTAATGAAAAATAAAATATATCATCTATGGCGGTGGTAGTCTGCACGTACGCATAACATAATTGTTTTTCTTAGTAAAAGTTAAAGTTAGTTTATGATTATTCCATCATCATAAAATAATTTCAGTATATTAATAATAAATATGAAATTATATTATAATTAAAAAATAGGTTATGAATGGTTAGAATAATAAATAATAGAATGGAAATGGAAAAGGAGTATTTTGGAATTTTTACCTTACTCATTGAAAACTCCATTGAAAAAATGAATAAACACTTAAAGGGTGGTATTTTGAGAAGATCAGAACTAGCAGGAAGTGTCTCTGAATGATAAAGAGGGATTTAGGTAATGTTTTGGTTAAAACAAGTGGATTTTTTTGTGAGGAGAAGTTGGGTAGTGAAAGCTCTTTTTATAATTAGAGTAAGTTTCACTTTTATAATAAAATCAAAATACAAATCATTTTTAATTGGTCCAATGGATTCATTAATTGAAAATAATATATTTGGGAAAGGTTTATGGTGGATAAAGCATTGTAAATATATTTTAACTCATGCTTTAACATATTTTAAGTGTTTTACTCTTATATTTTTTAATTTTACCATTTTTGGTTTTTACCATAGTGACTAATTTTTACTTAAGTAAATTACTATGAATGATAAAAAATAAAATATTCCTTGTTAAATAATTTACAAATAATTATTAAAAACATGAAATAAATTTTATATAATAAAATTTATATTTGAAGAACAAATATTTTTAACAATGGTTCACATAAAGTGTAAAACCATGCTTTATAAAAAAGTATATTCTAAAAAATAAATGTTTTGGTTAGGGAAATAATTATAGATGATGTTAATTTTATAGAAATTAATTGGATTATTGTTAACAAAAGTAGTGTTCCATGTCCTTAAAATAAATCTGAATCCTAATATCACCTAGAGGAAACATAATTAAAAGAGAAAGACTAAAAAGACGTTTTATTATGAATATATGACTTAATTTTCAAAAATGAGAACATAGGATTTTTAAATTTAAATTTTAATTTTAAATGCATTATTTTTTTCCATAAGTAATTTTTTGTATGTGAACTTTTTTATATTTTTTTAAGTTGTACATACTTTTAGTTATAATCATAAACACTGCTATTTTAGTAAAAATAATATTTTCACTATTCACCTAAATATAAAATATTTAGGAAAACCCCCAAAAATTTAACTTAATCAAATATTTTAATGATAAATCCAAAAAATAAATTTAATTTTTTCAAATTCAATTCGTAAAATTTGAGTAATTAACATTTAAATAAAGACATAAATACTTAATGAAAACAATTTTCATAAGAAAATAACTTTTTAAAATACTAACTATTCTTATTATTATTTTCTATAAATTACTAATCAAATTTGTGTTATTATATAATTCATACCAAAAATAAAGTTTATCTATAATATAATCAATTTCTTAGAACAATGATCCTAAAAGCCAATTTTTTTAATGGTAAAATTTAAAATCTAAATTAATATTTTTAGTTATTTATCTATAGTAATTTAACATTATCATTTAATTTTTATTAATAATTACCTTTACTATCATTTATATATATTTTTTATAATTAAGTTACCTATTTTTTTACTAGCTAATTTTACTTAAAGATTTTAATAGTTATTTAATGTTTCATAGTTTGTTTTGGTTTCGTGTTTCTTATGAAGTAAGCAATCAAACACATTATATTTTATAGAAAAATATATAGTAAAATATTGATGTGTTACAATGGAAATTAAGAGAAATATTCTCATCCAAAATAATAAATAAGGTCAACTTATATTATAATATTTTTATTTTAGTCAACATTTGAAACAAAGAGGGTGGAAATAATTAAAATACATGAAAACCCCATGAATGATCAGAGGAGAAGAAAAAATATGGGATTTATGAAATAAATATTATATAAATCAAACAATAGATTTTGAAACCTAAAGAACTATGAACAAAATGAGTGTTAAAATTAATCCTTTTCAAGAGAGTACCAAGGGAATAAAATATAAGTTAATGAAGATATTTTATGAAATAATTGTACATCCAAAAAAATAAGTGTGAAAATAACATAAATACTCATATTTCATTACACACATAATCTTGGTTTACTGTATACATCAAAGAAATTATATAAACCTATTAAAGGAAGTTGAGTTAAGATTCCCCTTACAAGACTTATTTCTCTTAATTAATAAAACCATCAAAAAAACAACTTGATATGGACTTTTAAATAACATGAATTTAATGATATTATATTGAAAATATTCATATATAATCATATACACCAAAAAATATAAAACAATTACTGAATATATCACATGTATCGAAGAATGAAATGTAATATGAGAAACACTTACCTTAACTCTTAGCTTCCATGGAAGTATTTTAATATCCTGTATAATAAATTTCTTTATCTTTATGTTTTATTTGAGATATTTATTGATATATATTACCTTCTATATTATTATATTTTAATAATTTACTACACATGTATTAGTTATTCAATGTTTATTTTTATCATTGAATGTTCTCAATTTCAATTGATTCATGCATGTTTCCTAAAGTAGAATTCAAATCATATTCTCTGATAAAAATTTCACCACTATAAGAGTATTCAAGGTTATATAATTTAACTTCACTAATTAATTATAATGACCCAATTTCATTCCATGATATTTTTATTTATGATTCATGAAGATGAAATTGGTTATGAGAATGTTTCAGGTAATTTACCGATATTAATAGATTATATTATAATTTATTTCATACATTAATTACCATATTAATGTAATATATTAATAATTAAAATCATATAAAATCATAAAAAATATATTTTTAACCATCCATGTATATTGGTGATGAAAAATAGTATTCATCGATTCGTGGAGGCAGTAGTTCGCACATGATCCCAGGTAATGTTCTCATTTTTCAATGGACAGAAATCATAGAAGGTAAAAAATAATTTATCATTAAAAAATATTAAATATATTATAAATATCATATATATTTTTAAATAAATCTATATATCCATCCATGTGTGGTGTTGATGGTAAATAAAATGTGTCACTTCATGGAGGTGGTATTAGACACGTATGCATGAGCAACTTTTTTATTTTCCATTGTATGGAAGGAAGATATAAAATATTTGTACCATTAACATTTTTTTATAGAAAATATACTTAGTTAATTATTTTAATATATTAATATAATATTTAGAGTGTTTTTATAAATAAATAATCTTGAAATGATTTGGTAAGCACATTAATCTCTGCTTTTGATAATCCCTTTTTCCAAACACTAGAAGGATTCTTAGATGGGTCTTCAGGGAATAACATAACCTATTGGTAAAAGATAAGTATTTTATTATGGTATTTGGGTAGATATTATTCAATATATGGGTAAAAAGTCTTATTAATAAGTGATAATAGGAGGATCTCTTTTATAAGTGATAGGAGTGACACACTTGTAAATATTAAGAACTTTAAAATAATATTAAAGTCATTTTCATGTGAAAGTGTCACTAATTCCAAAAAATTTCATTTTAGAATATTTTATGGAATAAATACACTCAACCCATTATATTTTTTACCTTTTTAGTAATATTTTTGTCCTTATCTCTTAGGTTTACCCCCCTTTAAACCCTTTTACCTGTTACTGAGGTGATAAAATTTCACCTAGGTAAATCAATTTTATGAAAAAATTAGTTAGAATTATTAGATAATATTGAATATGTTTATTAAAAACATGGAAACCATTTCAAAAAATTCAATTTCTATAGGTGTTAAAATTAATTTTAATATAAGTATGATGAAATAAAGAAATATTTGTCTTTTGAAAAATGAGATTTAAGCATAAAGTGAAATTACAGAAAAATGATTTATAGAATTGATTCCTATGAATATAATAACTGTTTTTTAATAATTGAATGACAATTATTTGAAATTAAAATAAATAAAAATGATAATTTATCCTTCTTATTACTTATAAATTAAAAGGGACAAATATACTTATTTTATAAGAATAAAATATCACTTATGTTCTTAAATGGAAAAAATATGTTTTAAAATTAAATATATATTTTATAAATGACCTAATTTACTTATTAAAAAAATATTTGGTGTATGAAGAAGTTTTTACAAACTATTAAGTCAATATTATACTACAATGGTGTCTTAAAAGTGAAAATATTTATAAAAATGTTATTTCTATTATTCACATAAAAATCCAAAATGTTCCCAAAAAGTCACCCTAACATAAATTTGATTTGTTGAATTAAATAATGAAATTCATTTAATGAAATTAATTTCATAAAATTATTTAATTTATATTCTAAATAAATGTATAAAATGTATTCATAGACTATTTTTATAGATAATTGACTTTTATAACATTATGTGTTCTCAAAACCATTTCATATAAATTGTTAATTATTGGGGTGCTGTGAATTATATTAATTTTATTAAAAAAAATTATATAATAATTGGATTTAAATATACCTATTGGATCTATATTTATACATACAATGACTATATTTCCGATGATTATATATATATATATAATAGTAATATTATATTTATATATATAACAATACATGAATCAATAAAATTTTATGTTCTTGTCCATTTACTTATCTCTAAATATGGATATTAATTTTTTAATTATTTATATTGTTTCTATAGTTTCATTCAGTTTATGATCTTCATGTAGAACCATGAAGATAATGATTTTATGTTTTTGGTAATTTTATATATATATGTTCATTCACTCCCCTTGTAATTTTCATAATGTTTTTCATATTTAGAAAATATAATTTATTAGTTTTCATATATCATTGTA
Organism: Viscum album; assembly: GCA_963277665.1. Taxonomy (NCBI): domain Eukaryota; kingdom Viridiplantae; phylum Streptophyta; class Magnoliopsida; order Santalales; family Viscaceae; genus Viscum; species Viscum album. The sequence goes on along the minus strand of OY728164.1, from coordinate 475,634,571 downwards.
ATATTTTACCCCAATAAAATGTTTCATGATTCATTTTCGTTTGATGATACATGTATCAGAAGATATCATATATACCAGTTTAATTTAAAGAATATTACATACTAAAATTCAAGTTGTTACAACCAAACACACATAATATTTAAAAAATGATTCCTTTTCTTCTAAATAGAGTCTCATCTGGGGAAACCATTATTTTCATTGGATTTGAAATATCAAGTGAACCCTTGGATAGATGTTAGTATAATTTTCATTGGGACCCATGAAAATATGCTATCTTGGGTAGATTTAATGAGATTAACTAAATAATTAATGAAATGGTTAATTATTATTTTTGACCAATCACATGAAAAATTCAATCCCATCTATGGAAAGTCTCTATGGTTATCCACACAACCCTAATATATTAGATACAGGTTACCATGGAGAGAGGCTTCAATGGGTGATCAAGGATAATTTTCCAATTGATGAAATAAATCAGAAAGAATCACCAAATACGTTAGAACATATTCCATCTTCCCCATATATATATATTGTAGAGACCCGAAGCTTGACGTACATGGACATTACATTACTTTTGCGGAATACTTAGTACATAACAAAAACACACACACAAGGATCGTAATAGTTTAGTGTCTTTGGAAACTCGGAACGTAATCTTCTAATCCTGGTGAAAGATCTTCAATATCTGCCATAAAGATCTTCCTTTTTTTTCTTACCTAAAACCTTTCTTTATATCCTGGGGAAAAGAAAACATAAAAGGGTGAGCTCAAATGCTCAGTAAGGGTAAACAAAAGAAAAATCAATCACATCATATTCATAAGAACATAACTTTTGGAAATCTTAACCTGCAAAAGAGATCATAATTTCTTAACCTGGGATAACTCATGGTAGTGAAATGTATTCATAATAATCATAACTTAAAACATTAAACTTTGTGGCATACACACATAATCATAGAGAATCATTTCTTGTTAGTCAAGACTCATTGCCAAGACTATCTTAGTGGACAAAGTCCCTTTCTGAATCGAGTGACCCTCGTTTCAGTCCTGTTTCACTGAATCGGTATAACCTACCATTCCATCCATGTCTATCTCATGAGATATAAAATATTTACCCAATGAATTTGAGGGAGATATAGGTCCCACCCATCTTGTAATGAATCCTTTCTTATGTGTGTCACATAATCATAAATCACACATCATCGCATAACACATGTAACAAAAATGGGATTCTTGAAACATCATGACATCATAAAACAAATCATATAAGGTAAATGACTTCATAAAAATAATTTCCTCAAAACATAATCAAATCAATGTAATAATAGGGATAAAAACAGAACCCTATATTATCTTAGATGGAAAATAATTTTGATAAAACATTTTAACTTCATTCTTGAGGAAAATATCCTTTCTACATCAAAAACACTTTTCCTTTCTCAACATGTCATAAAATTTTAAACTAAAAGAAGTTGATTAAAAATAAACTTGAAAACTTTTAAGGGAAGATTCTTGGAAATAATGTTTTAAAAATCCATTCATGCCGTATAAGTTAAAAGAAAACATTCTTCTCGTACTTTTTTCAGAAAAGTCAAAATGTACCTCATACGAAAAAAACGAAAAAAGATTCCTTTCATATCTTTTACTAAAAACTCACCGAAGGGTAAAATTGGATATAAACTATTGTAGAAGGATGGAAATAATATTACATATTTAGGGAACATGGATGTGGATGATAAAATACACCCCAGTAATTACCAAAGTAAAAACAATCTCAGATAAAAGTGAGAATGTGATATTTCCCTTACCTTAGGTCCGACTTGCTTTGTAAGTGTCCGAACCTCCTGTATAATGATTTAAATCATGTTATTGACTTATTACAGAATCATATTAATTGTTATTATATCATATATGGTCCACTTATGACTTTATATTACCCGTTCGTTTGTAAATTCATGTTAAAGTAGCGTTTTGGGTAAAATCGTCTCATTTGTCGTTCGTGTTGTTAACTTGTAATTATTAATATGATTACTTGGATTATGATTACTTATATCCATAATGTAAAACATGATTTATATATAATATATATTCAGAATATATATATATAATATATCGATAAATGGAATGAAATACACCATTCATGGAGACGGTAGTCCGTACGTACGCATGAACGCTGTTTTCGTTTCCTTATTGAAGTGAATGGAATTAAGTAGATGAAATTTACATAAATCCAGTATCATTATTATGTCATATATTTCATTATTACTTATTATATATACTTTATAATCATTCATGAATGGTTAATCATTGAGAATGAATCTCATCGCGTCGTGGAGACGGTAGTCCGTACGTACGCACGAGCGATGATATCGTTCCCATGGTCGTGGAATTGTGTTGAAGTATATGTAAACTATTTCAGAATCGATATCACATTATAATAATCATATATAGTTACTCATTACACCATTATACACATCCTTGTAAGGTGATGGTGGAAAATAGAGTACACCACGGCGTGGAGACGATATTCCGTACGTACGCACGCGCGATGATTTCATTTTTCCGTAGGATGGATAGAAGGTGAATTAGGGTTGTTTAATATTTATAATAACATATCAGTATGTAAATAATACTGATGTTATTACTTTATCCTTAAAAAACTAAAGAAGAAGAAGTTGAAGAAGAAAGAAATTGAAAAGATCGGTAATGGATATTACCTCTTCTTTGAAACGCCTCTTTGAATCCTCCACTTAGGGAACTAAGATTGGTCTTTGAAGAAGACCAGGACCTCTAGGATTATTCTAGGGAAGTGGAGAAGGGATTTTGGCAGGGGTTTTCCGAGCTTGAGTTCTCAAATTGGTGTGAGGCGGAGGAGGAGGAGGTGTCCTTTTATAAGGGAGGAGAGGGGCACCTTAGGAATATCTCAAAATATTATTTTATATTAAAGTCAAAATCGGTTTATAATGGTTCCAAAGGGTCTTATTTCGAAGCTAAAGTGGGGATGGGTCGAAATCCTATCAACCAATAGGATTTAGACAAGTTTAGGTTATTATTTTAACCTTATCAATTAGATTTAACTCTAAGTTAAATAATTTAACTTTTACCATGTCTTTTTTTTCTTACACTATATGGTTAATACACCTACTATAACATTCCAAACGAACCCCAAATTGTTTATTATTAATATATATATCCTTATCTAAGTCATTTGGCCGAACCTTAGATTTTTAGGAATAAAATAACAATTAATAATATAATATTTGATTTAAAAACTATTTTGTGTCAATTTTGACACTATTTGATATATGATTTTTGTGAAAGTCATAACAGAATTATATGTTCTAGAAAAGGTGATTAAATCAACAATACTATAGCATAGTAACCTATAAAATTATTGGAATTCATAAAAAGTCTCAAATTATATTTATTTGGGTATTTATAACATCTATTATGTCAATATTTCATTAATAAGATAATTACTGCATCATCGTTGTGTCATACATAAATTAAATTATTTAATGTCTAAAAATTACAAATAAAATACCCTTATGTAGGAAATATTTTTATCTTTCTAATGAATATTTATAGTCGAATTTATCTTATGTATAACCCCATATTAAAAATGTTTTAGTAAATAAACTTTGATTTTAACTCTTTTAACCCTTCTTTAAATAAATTAATAATAAATGTCCTAATCTAATCCAAGTGGGCCTAAATGGTCATATTTTATTCCTAAGTTTGTTTTTGGTCGAATTACACTTATCCAATAGAATTAGGACATGTTTTAGGGTAATAATAATATCATCTTTACCCTTAATTACCCTATTTACTTTTAACCGTGGTAAAAAAAAAGTAAAAAGTTACTATTCACCAAAAATTATTTTCATCTCATTGAACCACATTTTAGTCCTTGATATTAACCGTGTCTCTCGGATTTTCGAAATTCCATTCAAAGAAGTGGTAAAATTAAGTTTTATGCAAAATTCAGTTTTTAACCTACCACTTAGTGGTTTCACTATTCATCAAAAATTGAAAGTTTTCAGAAAAATACCAAAAATTAGGCCTAAGCTATATTTGATATTATGAACTCAAAAATGATGTCTATTTTACCAAATTCAAAACATATCAGTTGCATTAACTAATTTAAAAATTAATTCCCATCATCAAAACAAATAGCGTGTTTTTAAGAGATAATAACTATCAAAAGATTGAAACTTGTTTATAACTGGTTTAAATGTGAAATTACATCCAATGACCATCATTGTATTAAATTGTAAAAATATATTCTAATTATACTTTAAAACCACTAAAATTAATAATTTATCACTATTAATTATTTTGATTAAAAAATTTTTTTTAATTAAAATTTAGTAATTTTCACTATTCATTAGAATATGAAAGTTATCCGAAAAGTACCAAAATTTCACCCTAAGCTAATTTCGATATTACGAATCCAAAAATGAATTCCATTTTGAAAAATAAAATTTAAAAAATTTCAAAAGGTGGTTATTACTATTCATAACGGCTAGTTTTAATAATATTTTAATAGCATATTGTTGTTTAGTGAAACTCGTTATTGCGTACTATACACGCTATCGAGGAAGGTCGCGATTGCGTGTAATGCAAGTCAAGTCAAGGATGCGTGTCTTATAAGCTCCTTTTGGTGTAGCGTACAACACAAGACATTAATGAAATTAAAAAGAATATTTTTCATAAAATTTCGGGGTGTTACATTCTACCCCCCTTAAAATGAATTTCGCCCTCGAAATTCGTCGGGGTTATAAATGGTTTACTATTCGAAAGTTTCTTTAATCGAAACCCACATCGTAAAAAGGAATACCAAAACCAATCTTTAAAAACAAAAGTATGAAACGTAATGGTTACCCAAATAAACTAATCACTGGGTTTCCCCATAGGTGAAAATATGGATATGGAAGAGAAATCTAACCATCATGTTCTGATGGAGAGTGGTAGAGAACATGGCTATGGAAAAGCCAACAATCACAAATCCATAAATTTTTGACGATCTAAGGTACCATCTGATTAGTCAGATATAAGAGCACTAGGACACCATTTTTGGTTTTCAATATCGTTTCCCTAAAGTTGAATAATTTTAATTAGAATAAATACTTACTTTATTTTGGTACAATCTCACTGTTGTTCGTGCCTTGAACAATTTGCACTTCATCTCTTAAATAAATGAAGTTGAATTTGTTATTCGTGAAGTTTTAGCAGATCATGTGATAGAATGACGGGTCATTCCATCCGTCTCAAACAAAAGGTTAGCAAAAGTTATTAAATATAAGTCATTCTATAGTGAGATTAATCATATATGGTTCCTAAAATGGACTTATACTTCATATATCATACTGCTTAATATAATAAAACTAGTTTCTACTAAACATGGACTTCCTGTAGGCCAGTGGTAGGCGATAAAGGCCAGTCGCACTTTGGTTGTGGGTTCGATTCCCACATCCTTGTCCGACGCGATGGGCTGTCGCCCGTCCTGCAGGTTTTCCTTTTTCTAAAACTACATTACTATAACATCCCATCAATAATATCGAAAATCTTCTATCCTTAAACAATACTAACTTATGTCCAACATAATCCATTCTATTCTTTAGGCTTATCCAGAATACTGCAGTCCACTCTCATAATATAATGAAAATGATTAACAGATATTTAATACCATCGTTGATCCCCATATATCATAAGATATGTCTTGTTGGTCACATTCCAAACATTCAAAGGCCTTAATCAAGTAATTTCTTGAATACCCATTGGACCTTAGTGAAAACATGTATGCAGTTAAAAGTTAACACCTTCCACATACCAAAATCCTCAAAATTCTATATACTCAAACCATGATATCACTTAGTCCTTATATCAATCACGAGCTCATGAATACTGTCAAATATTTCATTTTCTCGTTTTCCATTCATTATGGGAATATCATCTACATTTCAAAAATATCTGAATAACCTTTCATGGATAGTGGTAGCATTAATCATACACTTTCAAAACTCAAGGAAAGACAACAGTGTAACAATCCTTAGATGTCTCTTTATTCCATAGTACCATGAGATTTCTTATACAACATTACACATGATAAACATGTAATCATTCCACTACATTCTTAAACCATTGACCGAGCTTCAAAAATTCTTTCATCTCACATATCATTTGTAGTCTCTTCATCATCATCCACATAAATACTACCCATACGACCATACTGATTCTCTTCATGAGACTTTCCCTTAGGGCATTGGTTTGCATAATGCCCGTACATTCCACATTTAAAACATTTAACCATTGTTTATGTCGTAGCAATACCATTATCCTCATCCATGGTGTTAACTGAAACTTTTCCATTGCACTTACTGGCTTTGTGTCCTTCTTTTCAACACCCAAAGCATCTTCCAGTTCCTTTGAAACATTCTCCTTGATGCCTCTTCCCACATGATTTACATAGGGGAAATTGAACTTTCTTTCCTCTATGATCATCATGAAACTCCATCTTTCTCTTATTAGCTGAGTCAGGAAACTTACAAAATTTTACTTTATTGATCATATAATGAGATTGCTGATTCGGCATAATAATGATGTTTGGACCTCCAAATCCCATTTCATTTGGTTTCTCATGAATAATATCATTCCATTGTCCATCATATCTTCCATTATCATGAATCATCTTGTTTCCAGCCATTTTCTAAAACCCAAAAAGAATAGTGTGAGAGGAAAAAATCATAATAAAGGGGGAGTAACTTCAATATCTAACATCTTTGGTTTAATTCTATGATCGTTAGCGTAATTCTAGTACTATAACCTGTATGTATACTTAACCTTAGCGACATCCCTAGACATACCTTAGAAATATCTCTAGGGATCTCACTACAGTTCTCGCATCCTAGTTTCCAAAGGTTGACTAAACCTTTCCTCTGATACCAACTGTAGAGACCCGAAGCTTGATGTACATGGACATTACATTACTTTTGCGGAATACTTAGTACATAACAAAAACACACACACAAGGATCGTAATAGTTTAGTGTCTTTGGAAACTCGAAACGTAATCTTCTAATCCTGGTGAAAGATCTTCAATATCTCCCATAAAGATCTTCCTTTTTTTTCTTACCTAAAACCTTTCTTTATATCCTGGGGAAAAGAAAACATAAAAGGGTGAGCTCAAATTCTCAGTAAGGGTAAACAAAAGAATCACATCATATTCATAAGAACATAACTTTTGGAAATCTTAACCTGCAAAAGAGATCATAATTTCATAACCTGGGATAACTCATGGTAGTGAAATGTATTCACAATAATCATAACTTAAAACATTAAACTTTGTGTAATACACACATACTCATAGAGAATCATTTATTGTTAGTCAAGACTCATTGCCAAGACTATCTTAGTGGAAAAAGTCCCTTTCTGAATCGAGTGACCCTCGTTTCAGTCCTGTTTCACTGAACCGGTATAACCTACCATTCTAGCCATGTCTATCTCATGAGATATAAAATCTTTACCCAATGCATTGGAGGGAGATATAGGTCCCACCCATCTTATAATGAATCATTTCTTATATGTGTCACATAATCATAAATCACACATCATCGCATAACACATGTAACAAAAATGGGATTCTTGAAACATCATGACATCATAAAACAAATCATATAAGGTAAATGACTTCATAAAAATAATTTCCTCAAAACATAATCAAATAAATGTAATAATAGGGATAAAAACAGAACCCTATATTATCTTAGATGGAAAATAATTTTGATAAAACATTTGAACTCCATTCTTGAGGAAAATATCCTTTCTACTTCAAAAACACTTTTCCTTTCTTAACATGTCATAAAATTTTAAACTAAAAGAAGTTGATTAAAAATAAACTTGAAAAATTTTAAGGGAAGATTCTTGGAAATATTGTTTTAAAAATCCATTCATGCCGTATAAGTTAAAAGAAAACATTCTTCTCATACTTTTTTCGGAAAAGTCAAAATGTACCTCGTATGAAAAAAACGAAAAAAGATTCCTTTCATATCTTTTACTAAAAACTCATTGAAGGGTAAAATTGGATATAAACTATTGTATAAGGATGGAAATAATATTACATATTTAGAGAACATGGATGTGGATGATAAAATACACCCCAGTAATTACCAAAGTAAAAACAATCTCGGATAAAAGTGAGATTGTGATATTTCCCTTACCTTAGGTCCGACTTCCTTTGTAAGTGTCCGAACCTCCTGTATAATGATTTAAATCATGTTATTGACTTATTCCAGAATCATATTCATTGTTATTATATCATATATGGTCCACTTATGACTTTATATTACCCGTTGTTTTGTAAATTCATGTTAAAGTAGCGTTTTGGGTAAAATCGTCTCATTTGTCGTTCGTGTTTTTAACTTGTAATTATTAATATGATTACTTGGATCATGATTACTTATATCCAGAATGTAAAACATGATTTATATATAATATATATTCAGAATATATATATATATAATATATCGATAAATGGAATGAAATACACCGTTCATGGAGACGGTAGTCCGTACGTACGCATGAACGCTGTTTTCGTTTCCTTATTGAAGTGAATGGAATTAAGTAGATGACATTTACATAAATCCAGTATCATTATTATGTCATATATTTCATTAGTACTTATTATATATACTTTATAATCATTCATGAATGGTTAATCATTGAGAATGAATCTCATCGCGTCGTGGAGACGGTAGTCCGTACGTACGCACGAGCGATGATATCGTTCCCATGGTCGTGGACTTGTGTTGAAGTATATGTACACTATTTCAGAATCGATATCAAATTATAATAATCATATATAGTTACTCATTACACCATTATACCCATCCTTGTAAGGTGATGGATGAAAATAGAGTACACCACGGCGTGGAGACGGTATTCCGTACGTACGCACGCGCGGTGATTTCATTTTTCCGTAGGATGGATAGAAGGTGAATTAGGGTTGTTTCATATTTATAATAACATATCAGTATGTAACTAATACTGATGTTATTACTTTATCATGAAAAAACTAAATAAGAAGAAGTTGAAGAAGAAAGAAATTGAAAAGATCGGTAATGGATATTACCTCTTCTTTGAAACGCCTCTTTAAATCCTCCACTTAGGGAACTAAGATTGGTCTTTGAAGAAGACCAGGACCTCTAGGATTATTCTAGGGAAGTGGAGAAGGGATTTTGGAAGGGGTTGGACGAGCTTGAGTGCTCAAATTGGTGTGAGTAGGAGGAGGAGGAGGTGTCCTTTTATAAGGGATGAGAGGGGCACCTTAGGAATATCTCAAAATATTATTTTATATTAAAGTCAAAATCGGTTTATAATGGTTCCAAAGGGTCTTATTTCTAAGATAAAGTGGGGATGGGTCGAAATACTATCAACCAATAGGATTTAGACAAGTTTAGGTTATTATTTTAACCTTATCAATTCGATTTAACTCTAAGTTAAATAATTTAACTTTTACCGTGTATTTTTGTTTTCTTACACTATATGGTTAATACACTTTCTATAACATGCCAAACGAACCCCAAATTGTTTATTATTAATATATATATCCTTATATAAGTCATTTGGCCGAACCTTAGATTTTGAGGAATAAAATAACAATTAATCATATAATATTTGATTTAAAAACTATTTTGTGTCAAGTTTGACACTATTTGATATATGATTTTTGTGAAAGTCATAACAGAATTATATGTTCGAACCAAGTTGATTAAATCAACACTAATATATCATATTAACCTATAAAATTAGTTTAATTCATAAAAAGTCTCAAATTATATTTATTTGGGTATTTATAACATCAATTATGTCAATATTTCATTAATAAGATAATTACTGCATCATCGTTGTGTCATACATAAATTAAATTATTTAATGTCTAAAAATTACAAATAAAATACCATTATGTAGGAAATCTTTTTATATTTCTAATTAATATTTATAGTCGAATTTATCGTATGTATAACCCCATATTAAAAATGTTTTAGTAAATAAACTTTGATTTTAACTCTTTTAACTCTTCTTTAAATAAATTAATAATAAATGTCCTAATCTAATCCAAGTGGGCCTAAATGGTCATATTTTATTCCTAAGTTTGTTTTTGGTCGAATTACACTTATCCAATATAATTAGGACATGTGTTAGGGTAATAATAATATCATCTTTACCCTTAATTACTCTATTTACTTTTAACCGTGGTAAAAAAAAGTAAAAAGTTACTATTCACCAAAAATTATTTTCATCTCATTGAACCAAATTTTAGTCCTTGATATTAACCGTGTCTCTCGGATTTTCTAAATTCCATTCACAGAAGCGGTAAAATTAAGTTTTATGCAAAATTCAGTTTTTAACCTACCACATAGTGGTTTCACTACTCATCAAAAATTGAAAGTTTTCAGAAAAATACCAAAAATTAGGCCTAAGCTATATTTGATATTATGAACTCAAAAATGATGTCTATTTTACCAAATTAAAAACATATCAGTTTCATTAACTAATTTAAAAATTAATTCCCATCATCAAAACAAATAGCGTGTTTTTAAGAGATAATAACTATCAAAAGATTGAAACTTGTTTATAACTGGTTTAAATGTGAAATTACATCCAATGACCATCATTGTATTAAATTGTAAAAATATATTCTAAATATACTTTAAAACCACTAAAATTAATAATTTATCACTATTAATTATTTCTATTAAAAAAGTTTTTTTTAATTAAAATTTAGTAATTTTCACTATTCATTAGAATATGAAAGTTATCCGAAAAGTACCAAAATTTCACCCTAAGCTAATTTCGATATTACGAATCCAAAAATGAATTCCATTTTGAAAAATAATTTTTACAAAATTTCAAAAAGTGGTTATTATTATTCATAACGGCTAGTTTTAATAATATTTTAATAGCATATTGTTGTTTAGTGAAACTCGTTATTGCGTACTATACACGCTATCGAGGAAGGTCGCGATTGCGTGTAATGCAAGGCAAGTCAAGGATGTGTGTTTTGCAAGCTCCTTTTGGTGTAGCGTACAACACAAGACATTAATGAAATTAAAAAGAATATTTTTCATAAAATTTCGGGGAGTTACAGATATGCTGATGAGGTATGGTTTTTTATTTTGGAAATCATTCCCTATTATTTACAACTTCAAGCATGGATTACTTTCCTTCTTAGAATACAGTTTTTGTTTTCATCATTGTATGGACCTATCAAGATATTATTTTTTTATTATCCTAGATATTATTCATTATAATAGACCTTTGTTTTCCATTGAATTTCTAGGTTTGTGAACAATGTATTGATTTGTTAGGCCCAAGTTATTTTTTGGTCGTATTTGTTGTCAATCGATCAATATGATGAAGAATGAAATTATGTTGAGAAATGTGATGTATGGGGATTCAGATTAAAATGGATTGAAAAATGTTTTCAAATTAAGTAATAGTATCTCATATTGAGATATTGATAAAAAGTAAAAAATTATTGTAAAATGAATTACCCATCATAATCATAAAGAAGTTTAATGGGTAATAGGTTTTTCTAGGAAAGAAGAAATGAATAGTAAATCATTTGGTTTTCAGCAAAAAATTCATATTGGTTTCAAAATAATCAGACTGAATGGTTTGAGAAGAATTAGAATCTTATTTTCAAAAGAATCAGACTTACTATGAAAGTCTATATTAAGGAAAAGAAGCTATTCAGAAGAAATGGTTTTGATCAGACTCGACTTAGGTCCGATATGAAAGTGAATAAATATTACTAGAAGTAAATGGTCATCAGCATCACTATAGATCCATTGTGGGAGATGTAATTATTTTGATAAATATTCGGAGTCTATGTGACATCGATAAATTAATTGTAATAACGATTTGAGGATTTTTTATTACATATAAATCATAATTTGATTAAATAATTTATGATGAATGATTTATAGAAGAAAGGGGGAGTGAAAAAGTGGTGTCGATTGAAAAAGTTGTGCCAATTTAAGAGGTTGTTCCAATTGAAGAGGAAATGCTGATTGAAGAGGCATTGCTGATTGAAGAGGAATTGTCAATTGAAGAGGCGATGCTGATTGAAGAGGTGAAACTAATTTAATGTAGCATCCGGTTTTCCATCAAAACTTTTATACATTTTTTTGTAGCTAAAATGATCTTACTCAGACTCAGGAAGAAATTTATCATATCCAAAATGATCATACCTAGATATATCGTATCTGGGATGAAGTGAAGAATAATAGATCATGCTGATTGTTTTTAAAAATGATCATATCTGGGTGGACGAGGAAATAATCCTATCCAAAATGATTATACCCAGTATTATCATATTCTGAATTATCGTACCTAGAAAAGATCATATTATGTAAAATCATACCTAAGACAATCATACTTAGAATGATCGTATCTAGAATGTTCGTATCAAGGATTATCATATCCAGGCCAATCATATTCAGAAAATATCATTCATGGGTTGAGAAGAAAAGAAAGAATTTGGAATGAATGTAAAGTTATGATAATTTCCAATCCATTTCTGATGATGATAAATATTTACTAAAATGAATATAATTTCGTGAATGAAGTCATGATACGAGCATAGTTTTTTGAATGAAGGTAGTTTTTTAAGATGAGACCTGATTTGCTTTAAAATGTATTCAACATGTGGGAAAAGAGTTGAAAAACTTTTTTACTTCTCATGTTAATTTTCAAGTGATTTAAATGAAAGAAATGAAGGACATGATGTTTTTTCAAGGGGGTCAAGAGAAGAGGGGAATATGTAGAAGTGGTTTGAAAGGGGAGATTACTAAAACAAATTTCAAGGGGGAGATTGACCTTCATAAGAATTATTGTATTTTGAATTTCGTGTGGTATCCATTTATTCATATATTCAATTGATATGAAGATTTTTTTTGAAGAAATAAGATTAAAAAAACCATACCTTGAAATTGAAATTGGTCTAGCGTTTCAAATTTAGGGCCGAAGAAGGAGATGATGTTTGAAGAAGACCCGAGAAGCGTCGAGAAGAGTTGATGAAGTCAAAATGCATCTCGAGTTTCTAGGGGAAATTGAAATTTGGGTGAATTTGTGTGAGAGAAAAATATTTTGGGATTCCTGACAAAAATTTATTTGGGTTACCAATAAAAAGCCAAAAGTACACTGTACTTTTTTGATGACGAGGTACTATTGACAATATTAGAGAGAGAAGCTCCATGTTTTCAATGAGAGAAGGAAGTCTTCATATCAATCTTTTGTTGAATATATTTTTACAAAAACAATACATAGGAGAAAATAAAAGATCATAAAATTTCATTGGGATGATCATATTACTTAACATTTGTCATACTCAATAGATCATTGTATTCAGATAGTCAATTGTATTCCACTGATCATCATATCAGGCAGGATTAATCGGCTTCAAAATTTTCATATTGGGTTTCTTGGACTGAGGAAGAATCATACTAGGTTTTCTCATACTCAGGAATTTAAGTGGTGATGATTTATTTCTATTTTGTTATGAAATAATATCAGTCTGAAAGAATCATATTGGGGAAAATCATACTAAGAGGAATCAGACTAGGAAAATATGTCCTAGGAAAATCAGACTAAGTTTTCATAAAAAAGTCTAGGAAGTTTTTAACATTCTTCTAGGTAAGGAATTAAATAATTTTATTTCAATTTAATACATTTTTTGAATTGAAAATAATCACATAAAACATGAATTGTTACAAAAATGTTGTTTTTATCTATTTGTTCTAATAGGGTGCACATAAACTTGTTGATTTTTTTTCAAAGTGCTACATGTTTTAATGGGTATATCCTACCCATTGAATTACAATGATTGTTTTCTAGTAGATTTACTAGTATTGGATTGTCTCAAAACCATACTAAGAACATATTTATTCTTATTTAATAGTAAACCTAGAAAATACTTGTGTTCCATTGGATGTGTGTTTGAATTGTTTTCAGTAAGTAATTGAAATATTTAATAACATGTAAAGGTTGTTTCAATTGAAATGAAATGTAAAATAAAATGTATCACTGATTCACCCACTCCCTCTCTTAGTGATACAATCATCCTGACTGGGAACTTACAAGGGGTATTAGAGGTGAAGGTTCCCTGTGTTTATTATATACTGATGGAGGATTTAAACTGTGTGAACATTAATGGTATTCTGGTATTTTATGGAAAGAGTTTTCATATCTTGAAGGATATAATTATACCTTATATTTTTCCTATTAGTTGTGATGTTCTTCAAGCCGCAACAATTGGGTCTCCACCCATTTAAGATAAATCTACACTTTGACTTGTTGATAAGAATCATCTTGAGAATGATGAATGGGAAAATAATGATATATTTTCATCACTTTATGAAAGTGAATTCTTGATATTAAAAAGATTTTCCACAAGAAAAGGTATATGGGAAAAATTGAAAAATATATATGAAGGTAATACAAAAGTGAAGAAGGAAAAGCTAAAAATCTAATGATTAAAATACGAAGATTTGAAGGTGGGTGAGTATGAATCTGTTGGGAAATTATTTTACAGGATGAATGATATAGTGAGTAATATCATATTTCTTGGTGAAATATTGGATAATTCTACTATGGTTGAAAAAATCTTGAAATTACTACTTAAAAATTCAATGCAAAAGTTTCTTTATTGGAAGGAAGAGATCTAGAAACATTATCTCTATATGATTTTCATAGCACTTTAATTACATATGAAATGATATGGGATAATTCTATGAAAGGAATAACTAAAATTGATAGAGAAATTTCTTTAAAGGCTCCCAATAAAGAAAAGAATATTCCTGAAGAAGAAGATGCTGGAGATTCTAATTCAAAAAACGAGGTATGTAAAAATCTTAATGATATTTTTTCCTTGTTTTCTAAAAATGTAAAAATAGGTATATGAAGGTATAAAGAGAAATTTATCTTAAAATATTTTGGATTTGGAGTTGTTGGGTATTTTTTGGCCAATTTTCCTCAAAGCGGTATTAAAGAAGAAAGTGATAAAAAAGAAAGTGAAGAAGAAGAAAGAAGGCCAAGAAGATCATGGAAGAAAAAATGTAAAATAGACAAATTCTATTCCAAGAGGGAGGATAAGAGGTTCTCCAAATCCAAAAGTGGAATATTTTTTTCTAAGGAAGATTATAGTGATGAGGTTACATATGGTGGTGAAAACAACACGATTATTTCAATAGTTAATGAGGAATGTTTTCCTAGTAGTGAAAGTAGTTGTTCTGAGGAAGAAGAATAAAGTGAAGCTGAATTTGAAAAATCAATTAAGCATGATGGGGAAAAAAATTTATTGTAAAAAATTAATGATGAAAAATATGGAAGTATCAGTTATTATGAAGAAGAACTCAATTTGAAATTCATTTGAAAGTAAAGTTAAAAGAATGCTTGAGAAATATTAGAAGACTTGAAAATAAAAACAAGGAGCTAGAAGATCAATGTTTATCTGCAATTCCAGAAATATTTTGAGAAGAAAAGAGTGAGATGCTGGTAGAGATTGGTGATTTAAATAAATATCTGTAAGAAGAAAATTTTAATAATGGGCATCTGGAAGTGAAGTTAAAAATAAAGGAGGAAGAGTTGAAACTTGTCAAACATAAGTTATCTAAAGATGAATTTAGGAATACAAGTTTCAAAAACTCTTTCACTGAAGTTAGTGAAAGTTCTTGTAATGAGAAACCTAAGAAGGTTTAACAAAATTTAACTTTAGAGGGTGAGAAGAAAGATGGAATTGGTTATGAAAAAAAGAAATCTGGGAAAGTTATGTATGCATCCAAGACCAACAAAGTTTGGAATTCATAAGTCTCAAATTACCCTAAGTCTGATTTTTTTAAAACAATATGAATCTAAAAAGGTTTCTAATACTTATGGTTTTGATGAAATAGAAAAGAAAAGGAAGAATATGATTGATAAAAAAAGGATGGTGTCTCAGAAAAGAAAGATAATAATTTTATTGAGAAACATATTCACAATTCCAATCAATATGGATGTTTTTGAGGAAAATATTCTTTCTATTGAAATTTACGGTATTGTGGGGGATTCAAACAAATGATAAACAGTTGTTAGTTCAACCAATAATATTTCTATTATCCCATTGGTTATGGAAGGAATAATTTGTGGTTATTCAATATCATTAATGAAATAAGTATGAGAATGTTTTTTTGAAGAGACCTGAGAATAGTAGAGTAAATATTGGAAAAAGGTTTCAACCATTAGAAACTATTTTTGAAATATGTGATCAACCAGGACACCTTAAAAAGGATGTATTGTTTTTTTCTAACACAATAAAAGTTTTTAAAAAAATCTTAAAAGTTGGATGTTTTGGAAATTAAGAAAGACATATCCAGTATGTCCGAAAAGAAAGCGCGCTTTGTTTTCTAACCTGAGAAAATTGACTTTTCTAGGAAATTAGAGGAAGAAAAAAAATCAGTTAAAGAAGATCGTAAGAAATTTTTTTATGAAGATATAACAATATTGAAAAAAATGTATCAACAGATTGTGAATATGATAAAGTGAGGCATGATATTAAAAATTGTTCAACTCTCTTTCTAAAAAAAATTAAATCATGGGAAAAATGTTATAAATTTATTGTAATAAAAATGTTTCTAAATATGATGAAAATTCAACATCCTCATCAGAAGATTCTATATATAATAAATAAATTTTTACAAAATCTGAGAAGTATGAATATAAGGAATAAAGAACGTACAATGAAAAATCCAAGAAAAATAAGAAGAATGAAATACTAAGAGTATAATATCAACCTATTTGTTGTTTTTAAGAAACAATAGAGGTTCCTTCTTATTTCCTAAAATCGTTTTATACTTGTGCTAACTTGCAGGGAATTGAAGGAGTGTAAATAAGGAAGCTAGAATTTATGAGACTGATAAAATTGTTAAAAAATAAAATAATGATATTATGAAGAATATGAGGTTTTGAAATTTTTTGTTTTTATAAACCTAAATTTTCTGATGTGTTTGTTCAGATGGGTGCAATATACTTTTATCTTACAAACTTTCTTTCAAGTTTTACTCCCAATCATGAAAATGTTGGATGAAGCATGCAAAAGGTACTACATGAAAAATGTGTTATGGACAACAATGATCACCTTGATTATACACTCATGTTTTCTACACTGGGTCCACCCATGTAGACTTTGAGTTGTCTATTTAAAGGTTCTTTGTTAAGAAAATCATGTGATTCCTATGTTGAAGAAAAGTACCAACCTCTAAAAATTATGTCTATTAATGAATAAGGGAGAAACATATCATGATGTAACCTTTGAATTTAATTTTCCAAAAGTGGGAGAGTTAAGATAATGGGTGATAGATAAAATATATAGGGGTCAAAGAAAGAAATTGAGAGAATAAAAATTAAGAAAATTTCTTTGTGGCTGAAGTGTTTGAAGTGGGTATTGACATCAATTCCAAATGGGGATATTATTTAGCCCAAGATGTGTTTTGGTTGTATTTATTATCAATTGATCAGTATGATGATGAAATAAATTATGTTGAGAAAGATGATGTCTAGGAATTTATATTAAAATGGATTCAATAAAGTTTTCAATTTGATTCATTTTTACCATATCGATATATTGATAAAAAGTTAGAAACTATTGGAAATTTAATTCCCCATCATAATCAGAAATAATTTTTTGTGGGTAATCGGTTTTTCTAGGAAATAATAAATGCATTTTGAATCATTTTTATATTATCAAAAAAATCATATTGGTTTCTAAATAATCAGTCACATTATTTTTTGAAGAATCGAATTCATGTTTTCAAAAGATTTAAACTCACTATGAAAGTACATCGCAAGTAAAAAAAGATGTTTAGAAGAAATGGCTTAGATCAAACTTGACTCAGGTATGATATGAAAGTGAATAAATATTGTTGGAAGTAAATAGTTATCAACATCACTCTGTATCAAATGTGGGAGATGTAATTGTTTTGATGAAGAGTTGAAGTCTCCATGACACCGATAAATTAATTGTGACAATAACTTTCTGATTTTTATTTCATATAAATCATATGTTTATAGAAGAACTTATAATGCAATATTGATAGAAGAAATGGGGAGTGAAAAGTGGGGATGATTGAAAAGGTGGTACCGATTGAAGAGGTTGTTTCGATTGAAGAGGTGATACTAATTGAAGAGGCGGTGTCTATTGAAGAGGTGGTGATGATTGGAGATGTGGTGACGATTTAATGTAGCAATCAGTTTTCCATTAGACATGCCCAAAAAATTTGATACCCAAGATGATCATACTTAGATTCAGGAGGAAATTGATATTATCTAGAAACGATAGTACCATGATTTTTCATATCCAGGTGGTAGAAAAGAGTAAGAGATAGTGTTGATTATTTATGAAAATGATTTTATCTAGGTGGAGGAAGAAATGATCATACCCAGTATGATTTTATTCAAAATGATTATAACTAGAAAAGATCGTATTCTTGAAAATCTTATCTGGGCCAATCGTACCCAGAATGATCGTATCTAGAATGATCATACCCAAGATGATCGTATCCAAACCAATTGTATTAAAAAAAGATTGTACTCAGGTTGAGAGGAAAAGAAAGAATATAAAATGAATGGAAAGTTATGATACATTCCAACCCAAGTCTAATGATTATGAAACTATTCTCAAATGAATTTAAAGTTATCAAATATATCATGATACAAGACCATGTTTGTGAATGAAGGTAGTTGCTAAAGAAGATCCATTATTTGTTTTCAAATGTCTTCGTCAAGTGGTATAATATTTTAATCACTTTGTTTACTTTTCATGTGAATTTTCAAGTGAATCAAAATAAAAAATGAAGGATATGAAATGTTTTTCAAGTGGGTCAAGACAAGATGTGAAGAAGTAGAAGTGGTTTGAAATCAAAGATTTCTGAATAAATTGTCAAGGGGGAGCTTCAATTTCATAATAATGATTACATTCATCATTTATCATGGTATCCATTTCTTCATATATTCAATTGACACAGATCATTGTTCTGAATAAATCATATTCATAAAATTAGACTTGACGATTGAAATCGGTCTGGCGATTCAAATGAAGGGATCAAGAAGGAGATGCAGTTTGAAGAATAATTAATAATCTTCGATAAGAGTTAAAAAAGTAAAAATGAATCCTGAGATTATAGAGGACATTGAAATTTGGGTGAATTTGTGTGAATGGAAAATATTTTAGGATTCCCACCAAAGCTTTATTTGGGTCACTTATAAAAGAAAAAATGTACAATGTACTTTTCTGATGATAAGGTAATGTTCACCATAGTAGTGAGAGAATCTCTGATTTTTTAGTGATAGAAATAAGTCTTCATAATTATCTTTTTTTGAAATAATTTTGACAAAAAGAAGACATAAGAGAATAGAATAGACCGTAACATTACATTCAGCTGATCATTGTAATAAGGATTTACCATACTCAATGGATCATCATATTCAGATTTTAAATTGTATTGGGCTGATCATTATACCTGGTTAGATTAATCAGCTTCCGGATTTCTGTATTGGGTTTCTCAGACTAAGGAAGAATCAAAATGGGTTTTATTATGCTCAGGAATTGAAGTTGGCCTGATTCATTTCTATTATATTCTGAATGAACATCGGACATGAAGAATTGTATTTGGGATAATTGTACTCATAGGAATCAGACTAGGAAAACCAGACCATGGAAAATCAGATTGATTTTTCATAACAAAGTACATTAAGTTCTTACATTTTTTATGGGTAAGGAATTGAATAATTTTATTTCAATTTAATACATTTGTTGAATTTAAAATAAGAATAGGTAACATGCATTGTTACACAATTTTTTTTCCCTATTTGTGTTAAGAGGGTGAACACACACTTTTAGAATTTTTTCAATACGATACATGAGTGAAAGGGTATATCATAATTATTGTAATATATGGATTATTTTCTAGTGGATTGTATGGTATTGGAATTTCTTCAAACCATACCAAGGATATAGCTACTTTTATTGAATAATAAACCTTGTAAATACATGTGTTTTTGATGGATATGTGTTTGAATTGTTTTTAGTAAGGAATTGAAATATTTAAAAGGAGGAGAAAGTTATTTCAATTGAAAAGAAACATAAAAGAAAAAGTATAGCTGATTTAACCCTCCACTTCTTTTTGATACAATCATATTGACTGGGTACTTATAAGATTCATCACAACCCCCAATGATTATCACTTTTTCTATTTTTTGGATTCTTTCATTCATTAATTATGTATTGATAATGAACATAAACCAGGAGTGTGTTTTTACTCATGGTTCAATTTAAATCAAGATCAAACCTCAGATACATGATTATTTTTTAGCATACTACATCATAGGTGACGATTTATAGAGTAACATGAGAGAGATAGAATCATGGAATGTTTTGATGAGGGTCAAAACCTATATCATGGATCATTCAAGATTTATTTCTGATGATGGTTTTAGATTCTAGAAACCAATGGACATGAATTAATGATTGGTAGTGCTTCCTTTCTTATCAGGTACTTTGATGATTATTTGGATGCAACTGATATAGAAGCTTTTAAAAATGGTGAGAATATAGATGATGTATAGATTATAATTTTTAGAAATACATCGATAAGGAATTTATTTTATAAGAAAAAATTTCTTGTAACCTGGATTCTATAGATGATCTAGTTTGGGGTAGTGAATAATTTCAAATGTCATGTATCCTATGCTATATTGTCACTAACTAGACAGCTCGACCTGTATAGAGGGTACACACGCAAGAACATGAGTGGCCTTAAATTCCTTGTTGACTCAAAACGTCTATCGTGTGTCCTTGGTGCAACATAACATTAGTTTTGTGGTGCAAAACATGTGTCACTTCATATTTTACATGCCTTGTAACTCAATGCACAATATATGTATCATATATTAACATGACATGTTGGATGTAAGTACATTTTTGGGGCTTCGACTAAGGAATAAACACTATGTACCATAAATTTCACATGATGTACACTTCCTAGATCTATCCCATAACCGTATCTACTACCTCAAGCATGTATTAGGACCTTAGATTATTATTTTCATATTAGAAATAAATTTGGAATATTATTGTACCATTTTTTTGATATCATGGATGCAAAATTTGATAGTTGAAGTAGGTCCCTCCATTCAGCAACAAATTGGTTAACATTGAGTATTGGCTGTGATCTATGATGCAGAATAAATATTGATATTCCCATTAAATCATGGTTATGTTAGGGAATGGTTCCCCTACTTCCTTGCTACAAAGAGGGTCAGTTTCTTCTCATAATGACCCGTGGTATGGGTCCTCTCACTATATAGTCATTATCCCTTTATCCAAGAGCCTTGAAAGGGTGTGGGTTATCTACTGGGGTTAGTATTACCATGGATATAACATTACATTAGTGATTCACAGGTACCCCATTTTGGGTTTTGAGAGGTTACACTAGGTTTCTGGATTGTGAAAAAACCGATTCATGGACCTGTAGGTAAATTCTCATCTATTTATGGCAGTAGAGATAAAGATCATTCTCTAGGACCTAGATCCTATAATGATCATATCTATCTTGTTTGGTTTATTTTTCTACTTTGTCTTGTAGTTGAGTTGACCATTGTTTTACTATTTACTTTATGGTTTTTGAGGTTTCCTACTAGTTATGTATATACTCTCCCCTACTTGAGCATCATTCTTACATGTGTCATGACTTATGAAGATGAAATATAGTTAGATAGTGACCTTGAAAGACCCGATATTGGTGGATCATAATAGTACATGGTGGTGATGACCGTAGTTGGTGGTCATATTGGATACCATGAGCTGTGTTCCCTCATCATCACATGTTGTTAGGATGTGTTTTCTTTTTATTAATATGAATTTACTTTACCCTCTCATACTTTGGTATTTATTAACACACATTTCATGATTCTGGTAATCATTTCATGTATTTATTATATTCATTAGTTTATTTCAGTTACAACTTGAATTACTGTGGGATGTATGTAGGTGTGAATTAAGTACATGTATTATAGGCTATGGACTCTCACTCGATATTTTTACATACTTAGTAGAAGTTATTATTCCTTATCCTATTGGTGGTGGGGTTTTGGTTGCACACCTGGATTACTTCTGGCCATGGCAGGGCCCTAATGTGTTGGGACATATCAACTCTAAATCTTATTTCCAGTGATAGTGGAGTCATAATAGGGACAATTAATGAAAAATGGTTTTATAGTGAGTGTTATAGGATAGACATTGGATTATAAACTGGTGAATATTTCTTTAGTTGGGAAGGTTATCAAAAAACATGTACCTAGTATATGTAATAGACCATGGAACTATCAAGGGACTAAAAGGGACCCTATTATTCCAAGAATGAAATATGATTATCTATGAATTATTTTTAGGGGTATATTGTGTCTTCAATATGTATTTATAGACTCATAAATTATAACATATTAGTTTATAATGATTTTATAGGATGTGTTTTTGAATTATTTTTATAATTGACCATAAAATCGTTTAATATTAGAAATCCACATTGTCCATGGTATATAATATTTATTTTTATTTAGTTATAATAACTATGTAAAGAAGCCACAAGGTTTAAGAAAAGGGGTCACATAAGTAATAATAGTTGTTTATCAGAGGGTACACCCATCAGTAGTGATAGTATATTGAGTTACTTTATGGGTGTTATAGTGACATAACATACCAAAGAATCATTTTTTTTCTGATAAGGAAACCAAGAAATGCTTAGAGGAGAAGAATATATAATTTAATCTTATTATATAATCTTAGGATTACTAGATAACTTTGGTAGTGAGATTATTTCAAGGATTTTCATGATAGTGGTTGACATAATATATGGGTAAATATTAAGTATATTTCATGAAGTAAATATAGTTTTGTGATTAGATTTAGTATAAATTATTATGGTATACCCTTAATTCTATACAGTATCATGAGATATTATATAATCAATATGAAATTTCAGGAATTCAAGAGTTTTTTATTGAATTAGATGAGTTTTTTGTGACATTTATTCATTTTTTTAGCTAATGAGGAGTATAGATATCTCCATATTAAGAGGGGATATCAAAATTATTTTTAATAGTAGTCTAGTACATTTATTTTTAATAAATGTATCCTTTTTATGAATAAGGAATAGATTAATGAGTTTAATATCATTGAGTAATGGAGTGGTACCTGATGGTTGAAAATAATGTGTGGTGTGTGGTGGAGCTAGATAGAGAAGATCATTAATCATTGGGATGTAGGGCCATCAGTATATAACCCCCATTCATTATTCTTACAGGTCAGTAGTTCACTTCTCATGGATGTGGGTGATGATGTGATTTGATATTTTTTATAGTGGTAGATGACATTACTAATTTATGTGTCCATAATATCATTGAGGTGGGTGTGGCACAGAACATATTTTGATAATGGATGGTCCATAACATTAACCACAACCACCATCTTAACAGCTCTAAGAGTGGAAGATTTGGTGAATTGATTGAACCTTAGTATGGGTTGAAATTTTTTTTGGTTAACCAAAGATTATTTCCCCTCATATAGGATTATGGAATGATTAAATTTGAAGAGGAAATAATAAAATAAGAATAAAAGGTAGATGAAAAGTTCATAGAAAACTTCATATGGTAGAGGTTGATGATTTGGTTTCACTTGAGGTGGTGAAAGGTATGATATGAATCTTATCTACAATTTGCACTGATTTAGTTGATTTTGGTTGATAATTTTTTTATAGAAGTGATAATGATAAAGTTAAATCCATTTATCAAGACACTTAGATAACTATTTTTTTAATATACCGAGGGACTAATAGAATATGGTTGAGGTGATCCATGGGTGTGAATTAGTGATATGTATTATTTATATGCAATTTTAGACTATATTAATTTTTTAAGTGGAGGTTTATTTTCTATATAATGGGTGGATATTATGTGGTTTTCATTGGGTAAATAGATCAAAGTAATTGGATATGTAGTGTTAAAACAAAAAGCATTAACTCTTAGTTTTTAAGTCTAACAATATGTGTTTATGAGTTAGAGGTGAAATATTTTCCTTGATTGGAAGATATTTTTTTGAGTTATACATTATGAATATAATGTGTTTTACAATGTGGAGTGGTGGTAGACTAATATATTCATATAGATATACCTAGGTATTATCCAAATATTAATGGGTCATATCATATAGAATTGACTATCATCATGAATTATAGTTTCAGATCAATCACATATTCCAAATGGGTTTCATCATTCATAGTTTTCTCCATTATGTTCCACAATTCTATTCAATAAGAATTATTACTTAATACTTGTGTTATGTATACAATATGAGTAATTGAATCATGTGAGGGTGAATAATTTATCTCCCTTTTAAACTAATGAAATAAAGAATTACCACTTAAAAGAATATTGTTTTTAAAAAAATATATCTATGATTAGATACCTTAAAATGTGGTTCCAAGTGAATGATATAAAAATAAAACATTATAATTTCATCATTAACATTTTTAGTTAATTATAAAACCATTCAGAGTAACCAATTAACTGGATGTGTTTATGGGACTAATGCAATGGGTGTTCAAGCACTGTCATAATTGGGTTTTCATGGCACTTGTTGATAATATATTGATTTTTTAACAAACCTAGTATTTATAATATTAAATAATTTGATTCCCTATTAATATTCATGCATTATATTTTACAGAGTTATATTCATTATAGAAATATTGGGAAATTTTTCTATTAAATGGAGAAAGTTTTATTTTTAACTAAATTGGGATTTCAAGCATTATATGATTTTATTTAAAAAATATAATTAATAAATTTCAGATTTTTATTTTTTTAAAAAAATATTTCAATTTTTAATTTAAAATATCATTATTAGATTTAGGTTAAAGTATTATAAATTTTGTAAAAGAATTATTTTTCAACGAATAGTAAAAAATACCAATTTTAGTTAAATTATAATTTATTTTAATTAAAGAAAGAAATTTAAAGTCACATTGGATATTAAATTAACTTAATTAAAATTTAACTATAAATAATATAATTTATTATATAGTATTAATTATTAAATTTTATTTTGCTAGAAGTTCATTTTTGGCCTTAAAAACTCATTTTTCTAAGAAAACTGATTTTTATTGCATTTTGTGTGTTTTTATAATATTTATATCATCTAATTATATAAATTGATTATTGAAAAATAGATTCCTTATTTTTTTTGGAGGTCCAAATTGGTAAATAGTTCCCTTTTATTTTTTGGTCAGTATGAATATTAACGGTTATAATTATTTGTTTCATCAGTAAGGGTAAATTCATCAATTAAGATTAAAAATAATATGAAAAATGATTAAAATAATTATAGAACATAACATTAGTGTATTAGATGAGTTTATTTTGACCATAATCATGTATGATTTAAATTTATTGAAAAATTGGTCCATTTTTCTTTGAAAATATCTTTTATATTATTTTAAGCGAAGAAAAATACAAAATATCACTCTCCTAATTCGAAATTTATGTTATATATTCACATAGGGATAAAAATATGTTATTAATTAATACTTAAGGTTATTTTTGTAAAAATTATTTTCTTATGATTTTAATTTTTTTTAATTTTTAGTGATTAAATAATTACCTTAAATTATTACATATAGACAACATAGCGCTTGTGCATGCAGTTGAAAAATCAAGTATATTGTTTTAAAAAGCTATAAAAGTAATTTTTTGGGTGAGTAATAGTGTCCCACAAATTTTATAGATATATATACCATAATATATATCTTTTAGAAGTCTATAATCATATTATATTGTTATATTTATGACTTAAAATCCTAATTAAATGAATAGTTACAAAAATGAAAAAAAGGATATTTGATAGTAAATAATATTTTATTAAATCATTTAAAGTAATAAAAGTACTATAATCAGAAATTTTAATGGTTTATGGTTGAAAATATTAACCATGATCCATTTATGATCCACTTTTACTTTTATAAACACTTTATTGACCCCTAAATATTAAATAACATTGATATCATGGTAATCATCAAGAGTGTTAACAGGGGTTAAAAAATTGACAAGGGAGAATAAATCGCATAAATTTGTCCAAATTTTATTTTATGTGATGATATAGAGTAAAAAAGATCCTATATTTTAAATATATCTATATTTTACCAATTATAATGGAAAATAAATTTATATTAATTTAATAAATTATGTAATTCTAAGAGTACCCCTCCCCTCACTTATAAAAGGCATCCTCTTATCCTGTCTTCCTCACACATTTTGATCACTATAGTTCATATAATACCTACAAAAATACATTAAAAGCATCACTAATAACATCCTTGAGGTCTTATATGGGTATAATACCAACCATCAAGGTATTATAGTATAATGAAAAGGAGGTTGTCCAAAGAAGAGGTATAACTTTTATCGAATAGTTTTAGTTTTATTTTTTCTTATACATACTTAGAAACTCTTATAACTATTATTATATAATAAGATCAATATAGAACATATAATTATATGTTATTATGTTAATTGTTTAACCAATATCCATATAATCTTCCGTCAAATGGGAAATGAAACCACTGTTCATACGAACGATAGACTACCACCCATCAAATCGATGCAATTCATTTTCCACCACTACATATAAAAATGGTTATAAATAAGGATTTAATGTATATAATATATACATGAAATAACTACCTTTTTATAAAGATAAAAAATTATTTATTTTCTTACCTTTCCATACATTAAAAAATGATTTCATTCATACGTACGTGTGGATTACAACCTCCACAATGCGTTCTAATTAATTTTTCTTCACCGCATCACATGACTGGTATATATAATATTATTTAAATATATTATATAATATTTATTATATTGTAACCATTCATGATAAAAAAAACTACACTTATATTATTTCTATCATGCACTTTGAAAATTGAAAACGATACTCACGCATACATAAAATCAACCATTTCTATGATTGTAACATAATTCATTTTCTATCACCATATTTAATTATTGGTTTTAAATGATTATTATGTAATTATTATTATTATTATTTTTATTTAAAAATTAATTTTTTACATTGTGATCATACTGAAGTAGTATTTTAATTATGAACCGAACATCCTCAAAACACCTGAAGTGGATTTAACTAATTATGTAATTAAATACATCATTAAAATAATTGAAATAAACTATTTAATGATAAGGTATTAAACCATTTAAAGGTTATAAAGGAATTAAATAATTTATATAAGTTTATTATATAGTATTTAATGGACTACATAGAAATTCTGTACTCTAGGTAAGGTATTTAAGCTCAAATTTCTTTAATTAAGGCATATTTTAATGTTATGAACCTAATTTAGTTTATATAGTGTATTTTATACCCCTTTTAAATGTTATATTTTTAAAAATTCATAATTTGTGTCATCTTAAGTTTCAATTCAAATTATTTCATCTAAGGGTATTTGACATGATCATTTCCAAGTGGTAAGGGGTTTCTGAACTCAATTTCCTTTCATTGGGTTATACATATATTTAATTGATTTTTTTATACCATTGTTATTTATGAATTTATATCAACTTTTTTATTCAAAATTTCTACTTATTTTTTTTGTATTTAAATATGTTCACATAGTCACTTCATTAATTAATTATCACATCAAAAGTTAGAATCTTTGGAAGGGTTTTATTTACCACAATCTCATTTTCATGAGACATGTTTCATGTCATGCGCCATGAATTAATTGTATAGTTTAATTACTTATAATTAATTAATTTTATAAAACCACTTCATGAAATATATGGTATTTTTAGATCCATAGAATAATCTATTTGTTCAATGATTTCAAATTAAAAAATTACAAAAGTGGTAAAGTCATGATGTTGCAATCTCCACTTTTTTAAGATTGTTTATGTGAAATGTTACTTTGGGGGAATAATATGCTCTTAATTTATTAAACCACATCTATTTTATTTCTCACTCGATATAAAATTCATTTACCTATTTAGATTCCATTTTCACCATTATTTATTAATGAAACATGACGAATGTTGTCTGTAAGTGATAATGATCTTGTATTTTCATTTTTATGGGAAATATTTCTCATACAAATCCATTTTTTCTAAAATTATTCTATGAATATATTTTTTTTAAAATAAATTATCTCTGAATTTTATTTTAAAAGATCATTTACCTTAATTTAACTGGTTTAATAGGGTGTTTATTATCATTTTCTACATGATTCTTTTTTTAACCTATTTACAAAAGTTTGAAAAGAATATTTTTATTGTTTATGTCATGAATATATTTTCTCCCCATCATGAAAACTATCTATTTTGAAAATACCTTTATTATATTTCATGAATATTTTTAACGAAAACATTTTTCTAAATATTTTGTGAATTTTTAGTGATTTTTAAAGTGGAAATGGTATTTTAATAAATAGTATTTTAATGATATTTTAATGGTATTTCTATTCACCAATGATATCAACCCTTGATGTTTCTTACACTACACTAGGGATATGTTGTAATGATACCATCCTAATTCATTATTTGGATGGATTGTGATTATTTTAAATATACTTTCATGGATATTGTCTCTCTTCCATGGGTCAATCATGTTATAAAAAAACAATGTATATTGTTTTATTGATAAATTAAATATTTCATGTATTATGTTTATGTTATTGTTCATTGAAAATTTTGATGATAAAAGGTGAACCTGATGTAGTTCATGGTGATGGGTGATCCTGATATATATGTTCAAATTATTAGGTAATTATATTGAGTTAAACTGTTATATGTTTTTTCTATGTCATCATTAAAATTTACTGGCTCGATTATTAAATTTATAAGAGTGATTATAAGAGTGATACAGAAATGATGTTCTATGTTTCCATCAAGTTTTCATTATTATTGCTTCAAGTTGTTGTTTATCATTTACTCAAGGATTGTTTTCACATGGATCATGATTGTTGAATTATATGAATATTTTATTATGTTAAAGTTTTTTTTCCATATATCATGTATTGTGATCCATGTTTTTATGGGTATGAATTCTATTATTTTATGATAATGCATTTTGATAGTCTCATATTACCGTTATATCCATATTTTTCTCACTGATGGAATCTATTTGTTAATTGTTATTTTTAACCTTACTCAGTGTTTGAGATCAGCCTTCTTATGTTTCATTTTTTCTTGGTTTTTAATAAATTTTTTATGTATTTTATTACTATGAAGGTTACTAGATTTGAGGAACTTAGTTAGAGATGATGTATATTTTTATGAACTTGTTTTTTATGTATCAATGTTATTATATAAGAGTTTATCCAAATTCTCTAAAACTCTAAATCAAAAAGTTCCTTGGGTATGTAAGTGATCTAATATTTATGTTTTATGTTTTATTTTTTGAAGGATTAAATTTGGGTCAAGATTATTAGTATAAAATATTGAAATTTAAAGATTTTTTTAGCACCCGATCTAGGTGTGTGAGTTCAGGGTTATTAGAATTGGATTCATAGAAAATGTTTATAAGTTTTTTGAGATTATGATATTTTTTTTGAGGTTAAATTAATATTTTTGGATATTATTGTGGGTTTATAAGTTTATTTTTGATCATAAGTTCAATGACAATGAACCCAATTTTGAGGTTTTAAGTAACGAGTTCTTAATGTGATTAATGAAATATTGGGAGATGTTTAATTGGGTTTAGGTATATGTGACCCATTTGTATAATGTGAAGGATTATTTAAAATAAAACTATCACATTTTGTGGATGTAATATGAAATGTATGAGATAAAATTTGTGGTTAAAATATTCATTGATGTTGAGGTTATAATGGTTATTTAGGATATAGGGTTATTAATTTATGGAATGATCTAAGATGAACCTCTAGTGTTATCATGGAAATTTTAAAGTAAATTTTATTATTTATTCATGTAAAGGTTTATACATTTTGTTTATTCTCTTAAAATTTTCTAACCATTTAATTTTGGTTAATATCTAAAGATATGAGGAATATTTTTTTATCCTTTTGTGCATTACATAGTCCATTAGAATTAGATTTTAGTGCTTCAAGATAGAAATATTTATCTTGAATAATTATCATTTGAAGAGAAAAATGATATTTTGGTGGAAATTTATTAAAGGATGAAATTGTACTTTTCAATTATATATATTTCATTTTGTTATATGTCTAGATGGTAAAATAATTCCTCAAATATAGGAAAAGAATATTGAAACAAAAATGATATTTTACTACCTTCATTTGTGATGAATTATTGGTATTTTATCAAACCACATTAATATATGGTTTTATGTTGATTAATTTTCTCATGATAATTCACTTTCTTGAGATCAATGTTCACTTTCACAATCCATCATTATTTATACATTACCATTCCCACCAGATTCATATTTTCTCTTCCCATTAATGTTATCATTTTTGGAAACTGGGTTATGTGTTATTCGAGACGACCATCTTATTTTACTTTCCCTATTTTCAATGAGATGTCATATTATCCCTTTTTTTATGTTGGTTTTCAAAAAATTTATTTTTAAATATTAAAAATGTTTTCCTTTAATGTTATTTTCTTTTATACTCCACTATTTGGAATTGATTTTGAAAATCTTTTAAACCCTTTTTATCAGGCATGAGATAAAATTACATGAATGTAATTTAAAAAAGGGGGGAGAATGTAAAAATCAAGTTATTTTTATTATTAAATCTATTTAATTACTTATTAATATTCATGAATTATATTCTATAAATTTATATTCATTATAACAATATTAGGTTATTTTTTAGTCAAAATGAAAAATCTTCATTTCCAAAAATATTAATTTTTAATTCATTATATAGTTTTATTTATAAATATAATTAATAAATTTTAGAATTTTAATTTTTTCAAAATAATATAATTTTTAAATTCAACACATCAAAATTAACTGAGGATGGAATTTTGGGATTTTTCATAAAATATCTATTTTTCATTAGATAATGAAAAATAATTTTTTTATAAAATAACTATTTATTTTCATTAAATAAAGTAATTTTAAATTAATAAAATTTATTAAATTAAAATAAATCTATTTTAATTATATATAATATAATTAATTATATATGAGTATTCATTATACCCAAATTTGTTTTTAAGTTAATTTTTGGGCTTAAAAACCGTTTTTCATTGCAGTTTTTCTAAAATTAATTCCTTCCACTTATATAAATTGAATACTAAAAAATAGATTCCTTATTTTAAATTAGGAGACTCAAATTTTTTATATTGATACCTTTTATGTTTGGTCATTATGAATAGTAACTATAGTAAATATTTGGCACCTCAATAAGGGTAAATCAGGTAATTAAGGTTAAAAATAATATTATAAAGACTAAAAATAACCCTGGTATTTTACATTAATCTATTTTATTAGTTTATTTCAACCATATTAATACAGTATTATAATTTATTTATTTTTTTTCTTTTTTCCTTTAAAATTACCTATTATTTTATGTTAAGAAAACTACAGAATCTCACTCTTTAGCTTTTAAATTTATCTCATGTGTTAAAATATGTATAAAAATTAACTTCAAATGAATATTAAAATTTATATTGAGAATAATAAAATTATTTCTATTATTTTATATTATATTAAATTTTTATTGATGAAATAATTACCTTAAATGCCTATGAAATGCCAACATTTTTCTTGTGAACGCAATATAAATGCCAAATAAATGATTTTAAAAAAATATTAAAGTAAATTTTTGGTTGATTTATTATGTCCCATAAATTTTATAGATATTTATAATGTGTTAGGTATTTTTTAATATTTTATATTATAATTCCATTATTATCTTGATGAATTCAATTTCAAATTAAACGAGTAGTTAAAAAAATGAGCTTAATGATATTTTATAATAAATAGAATTTATTAGACGATTAAAAATTCATGAAAATACTAACCTCATAAAATATAATGATATATGGTTAAAAATATCAACCATGGTAAATATATGGGTCGCTTTTCCTTTTATAGTAACTTTCATGACCCTAAAGTATAAAAAACATTGATAACACAAAAATCAAAAAAAGATTTAATGGGGGGTGAAAACAAAGAGATATGGGTCAAAACATCACCTAAACTTATAAAAATTTGATTTTATGAGAGGATTTAAAATTATAATAATCCTATATTTGAAATATATCAATTTACTACCAATTTTCTCAAAAATTAATTTATTTTAATTTAACACTGTAATTAATTCTAAGAGTGCTCCTACCCACACTTATAAAAGGGAACCTGTAATCATCTCTTTATCATACATTTTTGGAACTATAGATCATCAAATAACTAAGAAAACACCTTCCCAACATCCCATACCTTATCTTAGAGGTATTATATTGGGTTTAATACCATCCTTATAGGGATGAAGTAATAAACCAAAATAGGATGTGTGAAGAAGAGGTATAACTTTTAATTGAATGTTTTAGTTTTATTTGTTCTTACATATCATTGAAAACTCTTATAAGAATTATTATATAAAATTATTATTGTATCCCATATATAGATATGTTATTTTCTTATTTTTGTAACCTATATCCATCTCCAATTCCATCAAATGCGAAATAAATCCATCATTCGTGTGTACAATACACTACCACCTCACGAACCGATTAGATTTTTTACATCACCACCTCTAAATACTGGTTAAAATTATAGATTTAGTGTATATATATTATATTAATGAAATAAGTATCATTATTTAATGATAATATGTCTTCTATTTTCTTACCTTTCAATCCTTTGAAAAATGATAACTCTGTTTCTCCGTACGTGTGGATTACTACTTCCACAAAGTGATATGTGTCATTTTTTGTCACTAAATCACATGGATAGTATACATAATTTTATTTAATAGTAAAATAATATATTTTTTAAATATTAATCATTACTGAAATATAAAATTATATTTACTTTTATCCTACATTCTCTTTGAAAAGTGAAAATGTTACTCATGGGTATGTTTGACCTACCATCACCATGATTGTAACATAATTAATTTTTCAAAACCATATTCTATGGCCCATTTTAAAAGTATAAAAATGTATAAAAATGATAAATATTTCATTATTATTATTCTCGATATGATGTAGAAATTACATTTTTGACCATGCTAAACATACTGAATTTGTTTTTCAATTATGAACTGAACATCCCCAAAACACTCGAAGTGGACATAACAAATTTAGTAGTTAAATATTTTATGAAAATAAATTAAATAATTGGTTTAAAGATTATGGATTAAATATTTAAATTTATATTATTAAATAAAATAATTGATATAATTTTATTATACAAGTGTTTTAGGATATTCATAGAAACTATTTACTTGATGTAAGGGATTTCATCACATTTTCCTTTCATTGAGGTATATTTTAATATTATACACTAGATTTATTTTATATGGTGTATATAATACCCATTTCACATGTTCTATCATAAATTATTTACAATTAAGGTTATTATAATTTGTAATTTAAATTATGTCATTCAAGTGGATTTGACTTGAAATTTACCAACTTGTAAGGGGTTTTTAACACAATTACCTTTTTTTAAAAGGTTGGGGCCGAAGCCACAATTTATTATTAAAGAAAATACCTCTTTATACTAGGTAAAGGGTGACCCATTACATATCCTGAAGGCCCAAGGCCAAGTGGCCTGCATACAGGGCTAGAAAGCCCATTTTTTGGCCCAAAGGAGCCCTTAGTGAAGAGTACTGATATAGTACCCTCAATGCTACAGTACCTGCTACAGTACTACCACCGCTACAGTACCTACAACAGTCCCTCTGCCGCTATAGTGCTACCGCTGCTACAGTCCACCACTACTACAGTGCGGCTATAGTGCCCTGCTACAGCAATGCTACAGTGACCTGCTACAATGACTTTTCAATTCATGGATTATGTGTAAATTTATTTCTAAATTTTTTTATTCTAAAACTTAACTAGTTTTATTTCTATTTACAAATTTTCACATAATAAATTCATGGATTAATTATTACATCAAATGTTATAATCTTTTGTAGGGTTTTCTTTGTTCTTTATATCAATTTTCATGATACATGTTTCATTTAATGAACTAATATTTACATGGATGGTTTAATTAATTAATTATAAATTAATTTTTAATTTTTAATTTAAGAAATTTATATGATTTATATATCCATATTGTACTATTTTTATTGAATTTTTATTATAAGGTTACTAAATCGGTAATGGCATTATATTACAATCTCATTAATTTTCACTATTGTTTATGTTCAAGGATAATTTGAGAACATAAAATAATATTATTTTCGTGAAACATATTTTTCTTTATCTCCTTTTATGATGAATATTTTTTACATTTAGATCCTATTTCCTCCATTATTTATTAAATAAACATTAAGAATGTTATTTGTATGTGATATTGTTCTTGTATCTTGTTTTTTGACCAGAAATCCTTCTTTTCCAAATCCACATTTTCTAAAATGATTTTTGTAATTTCCTTTTATAAACATAAATGATTTCATAAAGTTATTTTACTTGATCATTTAACTTATTTGAAAATGTTTTAAAAGGAGATATCTTATCATTTTCAACATGGGGAACTTTCAAATATATTTACAAAAGATTAAAATGAATATTTGTTATTAACATATACATAATGAATGGATTTTATCTCCATCATTTCGATTATTTTTTTTCAATATTACATTTTTAAGGTTATAGTTGAGGAAAATTATCTCCTCAAATTTTTGATAAATTCTAGTGATTAGCAAAGTGGAAAGGCTATTTCCCTCAAGAATTTTTTTAATGATCTTTTATAGGTACTTTTATTCACTAACAACATTGAACCTTGATGTTACACATGATCCACTGGGGATATGTTGTAATGATATAATAATTATTATTTATGTGCATGGATTATTATTACTTAAAAGATATTGATATGGAACTCATTTCTCTTCCATAAGAAAATGAAGTTATGAAAGAAAAATGGTTATTTTTTTATTGAAAAATAAAATATATAATGTATTATGTTTATGTTATAGTTCTTGGACATTGTTTATGAAAATGGTTGAGAATGATATAGCTCATAAAGACGTGTGATCAGATATAGATCTCCACTTCATTCGTTAAAGAAAAAGAGTTTACTAGTATATGTTTATTCTAACAGTTTATAGGAATTTATTGGGTATGTTTTTCCATTTTTAAAAGATATTTAAAGAGTGATATTAAAATAATCTTTTAGGTTACCAAGATGTTTTTTTAATTATTTATCATGTTATAATTAATCCTTTTCTCAATGATTGTTTTTACATGGAATGCGATTGGTGACTTATATAACTCTTTTCACATGTTATAAATTTATTATATGTCTTATATTTTATGATCTATGTTTTTATTGGTATTAATTCTCTTATTTTTTTCTCAAGTGCTTTGATTATCTCATCATACTCTTATTCTCATCTTATGTGGATAGATGAAATCTAATTGTTAATGCTTAGTCTTACCCTAACTGAGCATTTGATATCACCCTTCTCATGTTCCCTTTTTACTAGGCTATGAAGAATGAATTTAAGTACATTATTCCAAATAAGAAAACTAAATTTAGTTAACATAGTTCGATATGATTTATATCTTTACAAACCATTCTTTTATGTATATACGTTGTTATATAAGAGTTTATCTTACTTCTAAAAAATTGTAAACATAAAATTTCCATGGGAATTTTAGTGATATAATATTTCAATTTTATGATATATTTTTTAAGGGTTATATTTGGGTATCATTTATCACTATCAAATCCAAAAATTTAATTAATATTTTTTAACATGGGATACGAGTGTCTAGGTTTGGAACTTTTATAGATTCAGTCAACAATTATGGAAGACCATACTAAGTATTTATGGATGGATAAAGAATTATTTTTTCACGTTTAAATATATGAGAATATATATAAGTATAAGTTATATATATTTTATGTTAATTTCATTGGGTATATTATTTCTCAACATTTAATATTTATATACCCATATAATATTCTTGTTATAGTTTCTTAGGTGATGTTGATGAATGTCCCTAGGATGCATAGTTCCCTTATCTATCTAGATATTAATATATGTTTTTAAATTATTCTAGAATTTAAACACCATTATTATCTTTGAGAAAGAAATTTTATGACTTTATTTATAAACTATAGTGAAATTCAGTATTTCATTCCCTGAATGAGATGTTTACTAGTACACTTATCATTCACTTACTAAAGGAAGGGGTTGAGTTTGAGGTTTTTTATGAATAATTTTTTCATATTTTAGGGAACATACAAATGATAAATAAATAAAATATATCCTATAAGTCTTCGAATTAAGGACCTCATTAGTGTAATTATATGAAAAATGATCCTGAGTTGACTTTAGTGGTATTTACTTTAGGATATTAAGACATTTCTTATATAGGGAATGATTTTCAGTACTTACTAATAATATGAGATTTTGTTATATATTATAATAGAGATATTTAAATCTTAATTAAAATATATAGGTAAAATTTGAATAATCCATTCACATTTATTTATGGGTATAGTTCTAAAAATATATATTTTTTATACATAACATGAAATTATAACAAATTATATTATTTTAAATCTCATTATATTTTGGAAATAGGTAAATATGACATCATCACCTTATAAAATATAATAAAATAATTATTTTTAGGCCCAATATAAACTATAATATTATATTAACACATATGATTTAACAGGTAAATATAAAAACATAATAAAGGAGTGAGGTTAAATTCCTATTAATTAGTGAAACATTAAGAATGATACATAGATTGGTTATCAATAACTTATATAAAAATGAGATACATGATCATGTGAGAACTAGCAAGATTAATGGAATAAGATTATGACATGATAATAAGTGAAATTGATTCATGATAGGATAATCACAAATGATGGAATAAATTCCACAATTGAGTGATTTTGAATGTAGGTTATATACCTATTAGATAATTCCATAGGTGGATACATGTTTAGATTTGGTCTCTTACTACCATCCCTAGTGGTATCCCCTTCCTCATGACATATTAATATGGAATGAATATAATTTTTTTATAATTCAAGGGCCACTTATAAAATAATATAACAAATTGAGTTAGGCTTACTACCTATGTATCAAACATAATAACTCAGGAGATGAAAGCATAACCCAATCGATTGGGGGGGATCTATAATTTTAAACCCACAAGT
Organism: Viscum album; assembly: GCA_963277665.1. Lineage (NCBI taxonomy): Eukaryota > Viridiplantae > Streptophyta > Magnoliopsida > Santalales > Viscaceae > Viscum > Viscum album. The sequence goes on along the minus strand of OY728164.1, from coordinate 475,597,123 downwards.
GGCCTCATAAAAAATCATGCATAGGTGACCCACATGAATATGAATTCAATAATAAATTCATCAAAAATAATAACATAACTAACACATGTAGATATAATGAAAATCTAGTGAAATATAGTATTTACCTAGCTAAATATCCTTTATCTCAGATAATAAAATAATAGGTATTTACACTATATAGATAAAAGGGTATACATTGTATTCAATAATATCACAAATCATTTGAATTTATTAGTATATATGTGAATAACCATCAACTAGATGAATGAAGTAAGGCTATTCACAATGGAATGGTGTCAGCTGAATGAGTATGCTTATCTATAATTGATGATACGGAGAGAAAATCCATTATGGTGGAAATGATCATTAAAGAACCATGAAAATTATACTATTTTATTATCAACTTATATTAAACCATTAAATATATTTTTTAATATCCATGGAAGGTATAAGTGAAAAATAAAATTTTATCATTCACATAGGTAGTAGAAAACTAACAGAGGTTATAAAATATTTTTAAGAGAGTTTTAAAAAGAAGAGAAAAATTATAAAAAATTATAGTTTTATAAAAAAAATTAATATTAAAAATAATGTTATAAATTTAATTTATTTGATCACTTATATTATAAAATATGTCAGATGAGAATTTAAATGAAAATACATTAATTGTGAAACCCATATTTTGACACAATTCTAGCTGATAAAAAAGGATATATGAGAGTGGTAAGTCGTAATTTTTGGGTAAATAATATGTTAATATAAAAGTAATAGAATAATGGAATCAAATAAAGAGGGGTTTGAATTAGTTTTAAGGAAAAATAATCCCAAATATGAATAACGAAAGAGACTTGGAATCCCTTACTTTGACATTGTAATGATTTAAGAGAGGGATTTAATGAGAGGGATTAAGGGATATTTCATCAATAATATGAAAAAAGGATATCAATAAAATGTAATTATAATAATTTTAGTATATTATGGGTAATTTAAGAAAATTATTTAAAAATAATACTTATAAAATAAAGTTGTGCGTTTGAGGAATCTTTCTGTAAGTCACCTTCTTTAAAATGAGTCCAAATACATTAGGGAAGGGGATTTCAGTCACACCATAGTCTTGAGGTAATTGATAGAAACGTTTAAATATATATTTTTGTATATATTTTTGTATAATTTTTTTATATTTGAGGGTAATGAGGTAGGGGAGTGGTGATTATATAGCCAAGTGAAAGTGGTATTTTAGAATAATGTGTATACTATTTTATTATTTTGGAAAAGACTATTATTATTTTTTATTCCTATGAATTTATTAGTTTAAAACTTTAAAAAGTAGGTTTAATTTAAATTTTAACACACCAAAATTAAAAATTCATCTTGAAAATATTGTATACAAAGTAAATAATCCAATTTTTTTATTATGAGAAAAATAAATTAATACTTAAAATTTCAAATATAGGTTTATAAATTCAATATATTTTCTTTTAAAAAATTATTCATTAAATATATTTTAATTCATGGAAAATGTTAAAATTTTTTAAGTAATATTTATAATATGATGATGTCATAAATATTACAGTATTTGTAAAAACACTATTTTTAACCATTCACTAAAAGTCAACATTTTGAGAAAAATTATAAAAAAATGATAATATATTTTCAACATTCATATAAAAAATGAATTCTATTTTATCAAATTCAAATTATAAATTTTATAAATTTAACATTTAATTAATATAATATTATACATAAAAACAGTTTATTTATAATAAAAAATATTATTTTTGTTATGAGTGAATTATTTTTGTATTATTAATAGTTATTTTTTATATGTTTGATAATTAATTATATATAAATTTCGGGAAAAAACATTTTAAAAAATTCAGATTATATTTAAGGGAGATTTCCATTTTAAATTCATACTTAAGAAAATATTTTGGTGTTATGAGATTTATATGCAATGATTACAATATAATGTTAATGACACTTTTACCTTTCTAAAAACTATATTTTTAAAATTTAATAAACATTTTGTTGTTGTAAGGAACTATAAATATGTGGTATTAAATTTTAAAATAAAAGTATTAAACACTATATAATGTTTTTTTGTATAAATCATGTTATTTAACATTTTTAAAGAAAATTTTTAGAGTAATAAAACATGTACCTAGAATATGATAAAACCCATTTAAAAGAAAATTCTCTACTATGTAAATTAAAAAATCATGATATAATAATATTTTAGCATAATAAATATATTTAGACATACACACAATATTTTTATGACCTAACATTAATGGGATATATGTTACAATTTTGTGACTGTGAAAACATATATAATTATTTGTTTACTATTAGATTAAAAAGTCTAAATTTATATTTAAATAAAAATATGAAAATATATAAATTTAATAAAATTAATGTAGTAATAATATAAAACTATATGTGTAAAAAAATATTGAATAAATTAAATGATATATTATAATATTTTTATTTTAAATATGATGGTGATGGAGGATTTTATTAATAGATGATAGGTAATTTTACCTTGTTTTAGTTGGTGGAGGAATCTCAATTTGTGGTTCTTAAGGTAAAAGTATATAGAGATCATATTTTTTATAGTGGTCCTCTTGATAGATGGTTAGAGGATGGATAAATTAATGTTTTGTTTTATGGGATTCTATTTATTCAAAATTTTATGTGAGAAACCAATTTATATGAGTTCCAAAACTCACATCTAGTAGAATATCCATATATTTCTATGATTTATCATTTGTTGAAGAAAATGTTCTTTTCGTCTTGTATAAAGAGATTTTTAATGGAGTTCATATTTCGGTGCCTTGTTTTTAATATTGAGAATCATGTTTAAGCTAGTTTTTTGTAGCTTTTAGATGTTCTAAAATTGAAAGGGGTGTGCGTATACATTTATTTAGTGACACATTTTCTCTTAGGATTCAAGGGGATATGATTTAATCTCAGTTATTATAGATCCCATACATAATTAATTTCTTTCATACAGATTAAGGAATAAGGTACATTGGATTCTTTTACAAGACTTCATTCCACAATGATTATGAGGGTTTGTGATGTTCCTTTGACAATAATATATATCCAAGATTCTCATCCCAACTAATAAGTCTGGAAGGGATTAAAACATGATTTTGGCTCTCAGTTATTCCATAAAAAAATTTCAACCATTTAAATATGGGAAAATAGAGGATACAATTCAAACACTAGAGGAAATGAATTATGAATATGGAAATGATTTTGGTGGATCATAGGTAAAGAATTTACCTTTTTGAGTTTTCCTATAATAATAGCTATCATTAATAAATTTGAAGGGATCAATTTAAGGAATTGTATTAGTGGATGTTTAAACCAAGTTTATGTTATACCAATGTTGGTGAGGTTATAATATTTGGTTCAAACATGGTGTTGAGTTTGAAGAAAAAGTTAATGGTGGTTCATGTGTAAATTCAAACATGGTTCTGAGTTTTATATCTAAGTCACTATAGTTAGTGATTTAGTGAGTTAATGAAACATTTCATGTTTCACAGTTTCCAAGGTATCACCATGATGACTCTTAAATCACTGACTACAGTGACATAGATATCAATGAGGATGGGATGTTCATAAAATGAAATCTAAAGGTATAAGATAATAAGGATAAGGTTATGAGAGAACTCAAAAATCTATTGTTTTGTGTCTTATAAAGACATAGTAGATTAGAATAATTTACAAGTTAATGAGATTCATATATTCTAGTGTATTACCTAGAGTTTTTTAATTATTTTATATTATTGTAATGTTAATAAAAATATTAATTTTTACTAAAATAATTGAATAAGTTATTCCTTGCCCAATTATTATTGACGATTTTTATTAAAAGATTATTGTTTAATAGGTATCTCATGTGAAAGTCAAGTTTTTAGATTTTTGTTTGTTATCTATGGGATTAAATTATTTTAAAGGATTAGAATCATTTAAGAGCTATTTAATGTGAATTAAAACAAATATTTTGGAATATTTTTGACATTTAGGTGTCATATATAAATTATTGAGTTTACATTTAAATTAGTAGTGAAAAACGTTCCATGGTGTTTTTATCCATATGTAATTATTTTTTTTAAATCATTATGGTTTAAGGCCTAAATGTATTGTTTGTTCATGGTGTGGGGAAAAAGGATATCCAAATTATTTATTGGGGTTTTTTCAAAAGAACCAAATAAATGTAACTTTTGATTAAATGTATATTAAATAGCATGAATATTGTTAAATATATTATAACTTAACAAGCATTATTCAATTTGATAATTTATTCAGAGTATTAGTCACATAAAAATTTCACAATAGTTCCCCTCAAAGATGAGAAACATGAAGCACAATGGTGATATTCATTTATATATTTTCTATATTTGGATTAAATCTATCATATAGGATAAAATTTATTATTGGATATCAAGTGATAGAGGTTTATAAGTAATTTATACTTCATCTTATGAAGTTCTCACTTGGTAATATTCAGTAGAAGAGGTTATGAGAATAGACATGCCAATAATAATTCCACATGTTTATGTTTCATTAGATATTCATATATACTGATGTGTGTATTGGTCCTTTAACTTCATATTAGTGTTAATTTATATCATAAATATCATATTTTTATGTATTGATGAAAACTGTGATGACATATGCTCACGGTGAGGTATGACCATTACATTTCAGTATATAATCCTTATATTTAGAGTAATAATATATATTTAGGTTCTTTTGATGACATAAATTGTTATTTAATTATTAATATACTATTATTTATTCATTTAAATGAAATTATATTATTTAATACATTATAAATTTTAGGGAGGATTGATAAGATAATTTCACGGTCTGAAAAAAAAAAGATATTAATTTATATCCATGAGTTTAACACACTTCTAGAAAATAACTATAATATTATTATTATTCAAAATGTGGTTTACATAGAATTAATACATTGTTTAAGGGGCTATATAAAATAAATAATTCTCTATACCAAGTATATAACATGAATTATGTCATTTCTAATGTTAAGAATTGGTTATACATAACATTTGTCTATAGATAGTTCTCTTAATCATAGAGATAAATTTATCCAGAACACTCTCATGAAGAAAGAACACCAATATTCCTCCTACATCTCAAGACATAGATAATTATATATAATCCATCAACACTGAAAATAATTCTCATGGAGTTCAATATTAAATGATGAATGTGGTTGGGCATGGGTTCAATCAACAATACTACTCCCCAAAACCTTAATTTTTTTGGTCATTTTGTAATAGGATTATATCATTTTTTGTATGGTATAATGTGGTTTGTTAAAAATAATAATTTTATGTGTGGTGGTTTCTAGGTGGATTTTTATGAAGTCTTAATTCATAATGGGTAAGAAATAGTTAAAGGTTATATGTTATATTTGAGGTCATTCATGATTATTTGGATTATTTATTTACTATAAAATAATAATTCCTCCCATATTTTGTGTTTTATATTTTGGTTATAGTATTTAACCCATGGAATGTTGTAAATGGGATTTTCAGGTCACTATTGATCACATTTCCAGTAGAAAAGGAGTCCTATAAGGGTATGGTCATGACATTATGACCATGTTATACTAGGGAATTGGAAATGTTTTGAAAAAGTACAATTAGTGTTACGTTTTGATACCTACAAGATATGGACAAGGATATGTTATGGAATGATAAGGATATGTTATAACTTGATCCCTTAATAGAAAATTAGTATGACTACATCATTACTTATGATTATAAATGGTAATATATAGAAACTTATTCCTTATTTGATAATCCTCACATTGATAGATATAGGTTGGTTTGAGTACCATAGCTTCCCGATTAGCACACAGTGACACAGTGTAATCATTTAAATTATATAAATAATTGAAATTTTATATATTAATTTAGGACTACATATTGTAACACACATTAATATTAAATTATGGGATTTTTTTGGTTACAATTGGTGATATCCCACTGAGTTACATTACTCACACCTTCCACAAACACTTTATATATATGCCAAAAAATTTTGTTTTATATTATTGGTAAAGGAAAATGGAAGATGTGTTATTATTAAATTTGTTGATTGTTAGATCAGAGTTATGGGCCAGGGTATGGTGAATTTAATGGGGCTATTATTGGATGTCTATCTCTTTAATTTTTTTTTACTCTTTTCAATTTCTATTTTGTTAGTGATTAATCCATCTATCCATATTATTGATCTTTTATTTATGAATAATATAACATAACATGATATGTTATTTACATTATGAGTATGTCATTATTATATTATGGTCATCATTTTATTGTGATTCCACTAACATATTAGTGTATTTTTATATTATTTAATAATTATCTTCTTAGCATTCATATTAATTATTAGTGTATGATATCTTGGTTAAATATCCCCAAATATATGTATAAACAAATTCTTGTGTTTTAAAAAATGTATAGTGATATTGATATACTCATATGGTCCCATGTAACCCCCAACTCTATTTTTTTGTTCGCATCAGTTAAAATATTATAAATAAAATTTTTCATACATTTTTATAAGGTATAAAAATTGGTATATAATTTTTATTATTATCTACTTCTAGGGAAACTTTGGAGTCGTTATCAATCACATTGATACATTGAATAAACTACATTATTACTTACCCTCTTAAAGAATTTCATTTATGTTTGAACGATTCTCTTTTTAATATAAAATAATATTGTGATTCAAAATTTTAATCATTTTTATTATTTTATTGAAATATTGATAACATTTTCAATGAAATATGTATCTTGGAAGGATATTATCATGACCTTTACTTTAAAACATTCGATATGTTTATTATTTATTTTAGATATAACCCTAAATTTTATGCACCAAGAAGTATTTAAGGATTAAATTTTATTTTTTCCCTATCAAATATAGATCCTTCACATATTTAAGGCTTAAAAATTTTTAGTTTGTTATACAAACCATTTCCATAATAACCTCATTCTAAAATCTTATTAAAATCATCTTTTTCAATCAATATCATAATTTTAATGTTATTTATTTTCTAATTTCTTATTTCCATGACCCTATTATATTGAGGTATTCTTAGAAATTAATTTTAGGGCATAACATCATTCTTACAAATATTCTCTCCACCTTATGGGTTGAGAAATACTTTTCATTACATATATCAATGTTATTACTTTTCTTTGACATATATATTAATTCAATCCATAATGTCTATTTATAAAATATATCACATCCATTTTTTGTGATATCAATTTACCTAATATATCCTAGTGTATTAAAAAAACATAATGAATTATTTTTATAGGCATTTGGTATTATTATTTTGCACACATGAATATAAAAAACTCCAATATTCCCTTAGAATTCATCTACTTGGACTTTTTAGAATGCTTTATGACATTTCCTCTATAAAAATTACTAGATGTATTTTACAATCTATCTTCATTCTATATATATATTTTTGAAACATAATATTTAGAAATTTCCTCTATAGTGTCAATATATGTGTCTAAGATATTAGTGAAATTATTTGATTTCAATCACCTTTGATAAAAAAGATTATTCTTCTCAATTGATTTAATATATATTTCCTCTTATTATTTTACACTTTTATTACCATGAAACTATTTCATCATTTGATTACTAAAGTAATATCATTACATTATATACAATTTTTAGATATACAAAATTAACTCACATTTACTAGGCTATAATAGAAGCCTTCCTCATACAACACATTTTCCATATACATATCTTTTTAAATAATATTTTTCTTCCCAAGTAAATTAATTTTGAGTGATCTATTATTATTGAAACACATAGTTTTCTCTTATATGTGATTTATTCTTTATATAAAATTCTTATTTACTTTCATATTGAAAAACCCCTATTATCATCTACCCATATTTTATCATTATTATTTTATTCAGTGGAAAAATTAATATGATTTTACATCCCAAGATTTATCATCTTCACATAGATTGGTGATGGGAGTTATTTTATTTTACTTTAGATTTATCTCTAATCGATAATAGATTATTTTCATGTCAATAATAAATCATATTTTTTAACATCAACTAATTAATTTTTTTCATTACTAAAATATCATTAGAGTTGTATTACTTATCTTCATTGGTATACCTCTAGGTCTCCTTAATGATAAATTTAGCTTTGTAGTCACAACCTTTGCAATAAAAATATTAGACAGAAAAATATATTTGTTTTGAATATGAATTTCAATTTAAAAACTTATTTTTTTTGTTTTGAATTATTTTTAACAACAATATTTCTCATTGAAATGGAATAAAAATTCACTTCTTGACCCAAATATTTATAAAATAATTCAACATTAACAGTAGGTTATGATGAATATTTTTTCAGTTACAAGAAATTTTTATTGAATCACACAACTCAACCTTATTCATGGTATACGTAATTTATTTTATCATATAATGATTCATATTATCATTTTTCAAATGATATGTCTGAATATCCTTATCTTAAAATTGTTTTTTTTTCTTTATAAATAATTTATATATATTCCTTAAGGATATAATAATCTTTTACTTATTATTATTATTGAGTGTAATCCAAGACATCATATTTTCTCTAATAGAGATACAATTTTTTTAATAATAGTTGTGAATTTCAAGTGACCATCATCATTTCTCAAAAATTTAATCACCTTAGTTTCAAGATACTTAATGATTTTTTTTAATAATTCAACATCGAGTCCAAGTATTCTAATATATGACTTGGTACATCTTCATTAATATTCCACCTAATCACCTCCCTCTTATTTTTTATATTTCTCAAATATGGAAACATTTTTTTCCTCCATCAATCCATTAAACTAATATTTTTTGTTTATAAGACATTCAATATTGAATAAAAATATTACCCTTAGTTGTATGATTTCATTCGAGAACAATATCATCAAAGGAATCCTAAATATTTACCATTTAGTCAATATTACATTCTTTCTCATGGTCATCACCTCTATCCTCTTTTTTCGATTTTGATGGATTGAAATAAAATCATGACATATTCTATGTTATATTAATAGTCTTTTATATCATTTACTTTTAGAAAATCATATTATTATTTTTCAATATATATAATGGTTATATTTCTATAGAGAAAATTAATTTTGTTTTAATTTTCCTGGAGGGTTTTTATTAATGATTTATATTCATATACATCATATTTAAATATATTGGGAAACTAGCATCAAGAAGTTTAATTTCCAAAAAATGAAAGAATGTATGTTGGAGTAAAACATTAAAAATTTATTTTTTTTATTTTGGGAATATATTAAAGTAATTATATCAAATAATCAAATTCATCAGCTTTATAATATTCACTGACCATGGGAAAAGTATTTTCACCTTATAAATATGGAAATAAGTTAAAGAATATTTTTGGTACTGGTTTTAGAGTTAGAATGTGACTCTAGGTCTTATGGAGCCTCAGTTTTGATATAATAAAAATTTTAAATATATTATACAACACAAACATAGTTTTTTTCAACAATGATATATCTTTCAAATAGTATTTCAGATGGGAAAACTAAGACCTATTTTAAATTTGGTATGAGGGATTTACCTTAGGTGTGATACAACCGTTGTGCAAACTGGGTGGGACATGGGAATGGGCATAAACTCTGGCATGTTTGGACTAGATAAGACACATATTGTACTCCATATACAAGTAATGTACTCCTTCCAGGGAAGGTTGAAGTCCCAATTATCTTGAGCTTATATGAGTTTTAGTAGGGTAAATTCCCTTGGTTCATCCCTATGAGGGTATCATCAGGCATCCCATTCTAAAAATAATACAACTGATAACCTCTCTGACTTAGTTCTAGATAGAGTAAGGTATCCCTTAATATGGAATGGTTTGTGATCCTCTATCATTATTACCGAGGTTAGGTTATGCGTTCTATTACAAACTTACTAGGCATGTGATCCCCATCCTAGAGGAGTACTCAAGTTAGGGTTAAGTATCCTCCACATCCCCTTGGTGTGATAACCTATCTATGTATTTATATCTTATGATTTCAATTATCTACCTCTTCCCACTATGGACCGATGGGAATGACCTCTCATATGAGATCCATCAGTGTTAAAAAGACTCTAGGGGTGAGTTATCTTAGACGAGCGTTACCTTAATGCCTCAAGTAGAATCCTAGGATTTCAGTATAGTTGTTAAATTACTTTGGGGCTTGGTGTCTATCTTGAGTATATTTGGGATGATGTTATCCTTTCTTATGATCTAAAACTCATTGATACTTTTTTTATGATTTTGGGGTTTTCTAATGAGTCTGTTATACTCACACCTTTATATTATCCTCCCACACATGTCATTTCTTATACAGATAATAGAAATTTTGGAAAATTCTTAGGTGGACTAGGAGAAAGTGGTGAATAAATATACTAGATGGAACATAGTCTATCCCATGAGTTTTATCTTTATATATTTATCCCTCTTACTAGCGTGTTAGGCTCTTTTTTAGTTTTTGAGGAGCTTGTATTTGGCCCTTTGAGTTCATTTACTTATGTGATACTCTAAATTGGGGTTAGTTATATGTGTGGATTTTTGGTATCTATTATGCCTTAACATTCTGCATTATGTTGGTTTTTTAGAGTTGTGTACAAGTATATAGGTATCTTAAGAGAAGGCATCCCATGAGTGTGATATTCTTAGATGGTTCTGGTCACCATCCCTAGGCTAATTATAGGTGGGCTTGGTGTGTGAAAATCATTTTTCTGCTATACAGGTAGGACCTAGTGGGTTGGGTCATGAATGAGTGGTATGATAATGGGTTATATAATGAACAATGTTTGGAGACAGGCTGGATTTCAGGTTTGGTTTGGGAACTAAAGATATAATGTTAAAGTTTCTTTAGTTTAGATCTTAGGCCAGTGGACCCAAGGATGATGGGAAATCTAACATATCCATTCAAAAAGACTCTGAAAAAATGTATGTTTTATCAATACATATAGAACCCAGTTATAGGTAAAATCATAGTACAAGAATCATATATGTATGTTTTTTTGATCCATTTGTTTCTTGAGTCATATCCTTAGATATAATCATTGATCATGATGCATATTGAACGTTTTAGGGTGCATACAGATTGATAACCATCTAGGATTATATAGTGGGATCATAAGGATGATCTTTCTAGTGAATAGGATTTAGTTTAGGGGTTTGTATAAGAATTGGTAGCTAATGTTAGTTTTCTAATATTACCTCAACACGTTGAGTAGAAAATTACCCTGTAATCGAAAGAGGATGTGTAAAGGCTCACCATTCTCTATGTGTTCTTGAGGTCGAGAACCCATAGTATTCATGGTGATTCACCCCTAGTCAAATATATGTGTATCTAGGTAGTTATGTGAGTTTTATTCCTTATTATAGAATATACTAATCCTATGGTGGTTCTAGAAGTGAGCCTTCTCAATGGATCTATAGGGAGATGGTGGAGTATAATGACTTAGATGCATGATGAAGTGACTCTCACTTGGAAAAAGTTCAAGAATCTATTCATATAAGTGTTGATTATCCAATTAAAGAGTCTAATATTTATTGTTTATATTATAATATTCATGTGATTTATTAATCAAAAACACCATTTTTAGTGCATTTTACACTTTAAACATTATTTCATATTATAATTGTAATTATTTCTAAAAATGAACTATTACATGGTATATTTTTGAACACCATATAAAATAACCAATGATATTAATTTTATTTTCATATATTATTTTCAGGCCTCCCATTCTATAAGGAACAATTCATGTTTTTGGAGCACTTGAAAATTCACATTGAAGACCACCAAAGTTATCTTTGAACCAACAACAATCTGGGCAAAGCAGACTGAATAATATCCCAATAAAGAGACTATAGAGGCGACAATACAAGCCCAATAATTTTGAAAATTGAACTGAAGATATCAGACATCAAGCGGAACATTTAATTAAATATTGTACAAAGCTAATTCAGATGTTTGACTAGTGTTATAAGCAGCCAATGTTGAAGATACAATATTGCGCAAGATTCAGAGGCCCATAAAAACAGCTCACACAGTTAACCATATCATGCAAACCAAATATTTATTTTGGATGAAACATTACAGACAGTCAGGGGACATCCATATCTTCATATATATTTTTTCTATGGACCACCATAATTTGGTCACATTGATGCTCGTTCTGACACACCTGTCAAAGACATGCAAGTTGGATCAAATATTTTTTTCAAGGGTGGAAAAGTCCACTCTCCCTCAACTTTCCACCCACCTTGGCCTACCACCATTAATTTAGGAGACTTGGATAGATTGGGTCTCAAACCAAGGCTCTCAAAATGCTTATTTAAGGCAGTAGTGTTAGAGTATTTATCCATATTGGATTCTTTCTTTCATTGTAATGTTATGCTGCTACTTTTCCATTGTGATGTTCTTCCTCAATTGTAGGTTGTTTTAATTCATCCTAGTTTCTTAATAAAAGTTCTTATTATCCTATTATTATATTCTTATCGAACTCACTTTGATACCATTTTCTCAAGGTGTGAATTTATTCACATTAAATATTGTAAAATTATTCACACAATAGTGGAGTGATCATTTTCTTTTTATTGTTTTATTTACTTCTTCAATTCCTCCCTCATGAGTCTACTTCCCATTTCCATTGAAACCATAGCATAAATGGAGGGCTAACCCACTCATGGGTTGATCCAATGGAGTAGAAAGGGGCTATATTAGATGTTATTTATCACTCCAATAATGTCTAATCACTTATTTTAATTGATATTTTTATTTCATGATTTTAATTCTTCTTTGTCCTTGTTGAATTTTAAGGCCACATACTTCAAGTGCTAATACGAAACATTACCTTGGATTGCTCATAGATTTGATCCTCCAACTGTATAGGTGATTAGTATTATTGTTTGTTGGTATTAAACTAGTAAGTGATGAAGTCGTATGATCATATTGAATAAACCCATCTTGAATATAAGAAATTGAAATTGTTAAAAAATAATTTCATCAAAACCACCCCCTGTAATAACCTAGGATCAACCATTCTCATAATTTGATTTCACTTAAGTCATGTAGTGTTTTATTAAAACTATCTAAAATTAACCCAAAATTTCCCTCTTAATATCCAAAATCAGTCCATAGAATGTGTGTGTCTATAGATTTCTTCTTAGGTCTCTGAGGAATCAACAACCCAATCTACTCTACATTTTACTGCTTAACCCAAAAAACTTGGGTAAATTTGGGCGAGATCAAATTTTGGAACCGTTTCTAGGGACCGAAGTAATTAATCTCAAAACCCATTATATTATACCCCATTTCATATATTATCATCTAAGTTATCTTATCTTTTACCTTTCTCATTTTTTTTTCATTTGGCACATGTCCACCTAGAATCGTGACCAATCAAACAGTCTAGTTTGGGTGGACAGTCCTGGGGTTGGGGAGTCAAGTACAGTAAGGGATCTCTGTCAATTAAATCCTATTACTCCAAAGTCAAAAATTGAGCTAATTTTAATGGAGTTATTCAAAGAAACCCACTTATAAACCCAGGTGGGAACCAAAATGGAAATCCAAATGTGGCAGCCCCAAACATGGGGAATGAAGTCATTCAAACCATGAATGAATACCCCACACTTTACTAAATAAATTCACCTTCATGTATTAGACACAATTCCTTAGGATATTCCAACTACATCTTTAAACCCCATGTCCTAAAACTCTTTCTAACATTCCATGGAATGGAGTTCGAGATGCCCTACCTTTACATTAAAAGAGTTTAATGACATTGTAGAAACCATGTGTCCCCCACATCAACTAGAATTAGTTAAGATGATGCTATTTCCTTTTTCTTTAAAGTATAGATCTAAAAATTGTCTAACAAATTTGAGATAATCATCCATCAACTCTTTGGTCCAATTAAAAAAGTAATTCTACAAAAAATACATTCCCCACCACAAAACATTTGCACGTAAAAAGAGCATCCAATTTTTTTTGAAAAAGAGGGAGAGTCATTATACGAAACATGAGAGAGGTTCAAAGACACTATAAACATAGTTCCACACCATGGTTTTTCTATTCTTGGATAAGTGAAAATTTTCTATGAAGGGTTGGGTTTGGGGAACAAACAATTCATTGGAATGATGTGTAATGGAAATTTCAAAAACAAATCCCCAAATAATGCTTATGAGAATCTAGAAAGCCTTGATGAACAAAATCAAACATTGGGAACATCACCTTACTATGAGTAGACATCCAAATATGGTTGAATTAACACACTTGGGGATGAGGAAAGCCTTAGGGTGAAACTAAAAACACTCACTAGGATGGTTGAAGAGATAGACCTTAGAAAAATATATGAAATTCAAACTATAGACCACATTTTCTCAAATTTTGACAAACATGACCACAAAACAGAAAACTGCCCAACCATTCCATCCATCAAGGATGTTCTTCTAGGAGGAAGACCTACTGAAGTCAATTCCCTATACTTCCAAAATCCCCAATACCAAAACACATTCAACCCAAGGTATAATGACCACCCAAGCTTCTGATAGAAAGATAACCAACAACCTAGACAACCACAAGGACCAAACCCCTACGCTATACAAAATTTCCAAAACCATAACCAATTACAACCACAAAAAGTACAACACCAACATCCTTCTGTCCAATACCAATAACCCATCCAATAACCAAAGTATCCTCCGGGGTAAAACTAACCCGCACAAAACCCTACCCAATTTGTCCCTCTTCCAATCCTTGACCAGTTGTGTAAACAAATGGAAAAAATGAACTCAGAATTATCTTCCTTTAAACAAGAACTTCAAACCATCAAAACAGGAAAGGAACCCATGGCCACTCAGGCAGTACCATCCTCAAATTTAAGGGGAGAGTCAATTTTCACTCAAATAACTCATGAACAACTAAAGGCTGTTATAGTTTTAAGAAGTGGGAAATCAATTGAGAAAACTAAACAAATAAGTCAGAATCAATATAAAGATTCAAACTCTAATGAAAATTTAAATGAACTACATGGTCAAATAAAGAAATCTAATAACAATGTGAAAGAAATAACCCTTCAACAAACAATCCCACAACATGCGCTATTTACTTAACTCGTGAGGGGGAAAACCAAGACTGAATTGAATGAAAAATTGAGGGGAATATTCTCACAAGTAAATATAAACATTCCACTCCTTGATGCTATTAAAACCATTACTATATACTCAGAATACATAAAGGATATATGCACATTTAAAAGGAAATTCTCACATAATAACCAAGTCCTTCTAGAAGAAAATGTTAGCACAACAATTAAAAGAACCCTTCCACCAAAGATGAAAGACCCAGGATGCCCTTACATCAATGTTGAATTAGGAGAGAACAAAGTTATCAAATCCTTGTGTGATCTAGGTGATAGTATCAATCTCATTCTCTATACTGTGTACTCCTAGTTAGGCCTAGAAGAGCTCCAACCCACATCTGTCACACTTCAACTTACTAATCACAGAATTAGGGTTCCAAAGGGGATTTTAAAAGATTTTCTGGTAAAAGTAGAAAACTTCTTATACCTTTTTGAATTCATTTTCCTTGACAATAATCCAAACTTAGGCAACAAGGAACAAACCCCAATTATCCTTGGCCATCCCTTCCTTGAAACAATCAACTCTGTTATCCAAGTCTGAAATGGGAACATGACCATCACCTTTGGAAACATGAGTCTATACTTGAACATCTATAATTAAAGATCACAAATTGGGGATGATGAGGATATACATGAAGTAAACATGATAAGATGAATTAATAACGAATCTATAGAACCTCAAGGAATATTTGAGGAATGTTTAAGTCAGGATGAGATTAATTTCCTTTATTCACATGAAGAATGTTTATCTCCTTAGCTAGTATCACTTTCATATTGATCCTCTGATAAAATCTTAAGACCTATAATTAGTGAAATATTTCCGAAAACCACATTCATGGAGATCAATCTAACTCCATTCCCTAACACTAATAAAACTAATCTAGTAGCTGAAACTTCTACATGTGGGGAATCAATCCTATCTAAAACTCTAAAAATTTGATTTTGGGCCAATGTCCCAATATTCTGCTGAAATTTTGAACCAACCTGATCTTTAATTGAAAGAACTTTCTTCTTCACTTAAGCATGCCTTACTAGGAGAAAATGGAACACATCCTATTTTCATTTCTTATTCTCTTCAAGCCAATCAGGAGAGGATGATTCCAGATGTCCTTAGGAAACACAAGAAATCCATTGGATAGACCCTATCTGATATTCCTAGGATTATCCCAATTATTAGGACTCAAAGGATTGTTCTCAAATCTAATTAAAATCCATTTCTTCAACTCAACGGTGACTCAATCCTAATACAATTAATGTAGTGAGAAAATAACTTCTGAAATTGTTAAAAGATTGTATTATCTATCCCATTGCTAAGAGTGAGTGGGTAATCCCAATTCAAGTTGTCCCAAAGAAGGCCAGAATCATAGTGATAACCAATAAGGATGGAGAGATTCATCCAACTAGGGTGAGTTGTGTATGGAGAGTTTGCATCAACTACAAGAAGCTAAACTCATTTACCAAGAAGGACCATTTCCCCTTTCCATTCATCGACCAAGTCCTCGAGAGAGTTTCATGTCACACCTTCTACTATTTATTATACGGGTACTCAAGGTACAATAAAATTATGGTATCTCTAGAGGATCAAGGGAATACTACATTCACCTGTCCATTCGACACATTTTCTTTCAAATTCATTCCCTTCAGGTTATTCAATGCCCTTGGGACCTTCTAGCGGTGTATGATGGGAATATTCTCATAAATGTTAGGGGATTTTCTAGAGGTTTTCATGGATGAATTCTCGGTGTTTGGGGATACATTTGAGGGTTTTCTAAGGAATGTGGAGAGAGTCTTGTCAATATGTGAAGAAAAAAATCTGGTCCTAAACTGGAAAAAATGCCATTTCATGGTTAAATAGGGAATATTACTTGGCCATCTAGTATCTGGTAGGGGAATTGAAGTTGATAAATCCAATGTTGAAATAATTTGTAACCTTACATCACCAAAAACCATCAAGGAAGTGAGGTATTTCTTAGGACACGTTGGTTTCTATAGAAGTTTCATTAGGAATTTCAGCTCTATTTCTTGACCACTTTGTGCTCTATTGGTGAAAGATGCTCCATTTTTATGGACAATAAGCTATGAGGGATCATTATCTAAAATCAAGTCATCTCTTATCTCTCCACCTATCATGAAATCTCTGAATTGGAAAATTACTTTTGAGATCATGTGTTATGCTAGTGAATTCGCTGTAGGAGCAGTCTTAGGACAACAATGTGAGAAACCTCCATGTGTCATTGCTTATGCAAGAAAATCTTTAAATGATGCACAAATCAACTACACCACCCCTGAGAAGGAGTTACTTTCTATTGTGTTTTACTTAGAAAAGTTTAGGTCCTACCTCTTAGGATCCCCCATCACTGTGTTCATTGACCATTCTGCACTAAAATACCTATTCCAAAAATAAGATGCTAAGGCTAGACTAATTAGGTGGGTCCTTCTCTTACAAGAATTTGACCTCACAATCAAGGACAAAAAGGGTGTTGAAAATTTTGTATCTGATCACCTCTCTAGGATAGAATTCAAAGATAACTCAAATCACCTTTCTATGTCAGATTCATTTCCTAATGAGCACCTCTATTCAATGAGTTATTACCCATGGTATGCCGACATAACCAAATTCTTACTTACATGAGTCATTCAAAAATTATTAGGGACTCAAGCTCCAAGGAAATTCTTTTCTGATGTTAGGAACTATATGTTTGATGATCCATACCTCTATAATTTCTTCCCTAACCAAGTCATCATGAGGTGTGTCCTAGAATATGAACAAGATTTTATCCATAAATTTTGTCATAGTGAGGCATGTGGAGGTAACTTTTACCCTATAAAAACTTATGCTAAGGTTCTTTAGTGTGGTCTCTTCTAGCCCACCCTCTCAAGGGAATCGTACAAATTTTGTCAAAGATATCCTAGGTGTCAAAAAGTAAGGCCCATCACAAAAAGGAATCAAATTTCACTCATTCCCATTATAGTGATTGAAATTTTTGATTTTTGGGGAATCAATTTCATGGGTCCCTTCCCAAACTCTAGGGGATATCTATACAACCTTTTAGCTATCGATTATGTCTCCAAATAGTTTAAGGAAATTATTAAAAAATCCAATGATCATCAAGCTGTGATTATATTTCTAAAGGAAAATATCCTCTCTAGATTTGGAATTCCTAGGGCTATCATTTGTGACCGTGGAACGTATTTTAGAAATCATCCATTCTTAGCACTCATGGAAAAGTATGGAATTTCACACAAAGTGTCTACTGCTTACCACCCATAGACTAATGGTCAAGTTGAGTTAGCCAATTGAGAAATCAAAAAAATTCTTGAGAAAACTAGTAATCCATTGAGGAAAGACTGGTCGAGCAAACTCTTAGATTCTCCTTGGGCCTATCGAACTACATATAAAACCATTTTAGGAATGTCCCCATATAGGTTGGTTTATGGTAAAGTATTCCATTTTCCAGTGGAGACTGAACATAAGGCCTTATGGGAAATTAATAACATGAATTATGACCTATCATTGGACGAAAGAAGAGGAAATTAGATCTCAATGAACTTGAGTTACTTATGATAGAATCTTATAAAAATTCAAGAATCAATAAAGCTAAAATACAAGCCTACCAATCTTGAAATATTAAAACCAAACACATTGTACTGGGTAAACCTATTCTTTTATATAGTTCTAAACTTCATTTACACCCATGAATGTTGAGGCCTATATAGTAAGGTCCATACATA
This sequence comes from Viscum album, assembly GCA_963277665.1. Lineage (NCBI taxonomy): Eukaryota > Viridiplantae > Streptophyta > Magnoliopsida > Santalales > Viscaceae > Viscum > Viscum album. The sequence goes on along the minus strand of OY728164.1, from coordinate 475,578,131 downwards.
GTGCCTAAGGTGTACCCCGTTAGGGTTGTGGAATTTCAAGATCCCACCAATGGTAAAACCTTTAATGTTAATGGTCATAGATTCAATCCATTCGTTTAAACATTACAAAAAAAATGAAGTTGATGAAAACTTGTGTGAACCAACCTTAGATGAGAAAAATACTTAAACAATTAAGGGTCTAAGTCGAGTTAGCAACCTTAAACAAAAGTGCTGCATGTGAGTCAACCTGTGGTTTTCATCTTTGTGAATCATATTAATTTTAAAATAGGATTTACAAATCAATTTTATATTTAAAAAAAAATACTTAACCATACATATGATAGTACCATAGACTATTAACATATTCTTCTATTATTATTATGGATGAGTATTAAATGGGAGCACCATATTCATCTGTGTCACCTGGTGTGATCCTAGAGTAATACCTTACCCAAGAATTTAAAAAGAAGACAATGTATCATCAGTTTATTTTTATTGGTTTGTAGGTTAAAATAAAAATACCAATATATATAATAACACATCATAGTTTGGGGGGAAAACCCCTTCATAACCGGCGAAGCCATGGGGATTCAAACCCGGGACTGAAGGGAGACAGGGGAGTGCGCCTACCACTGAACTACATGTCATAGCGCTTCCTTATTCTATATTTTTTTTGTATATATACTTATTATTTATTTATTTATTATTATTATTATATATAAATATAAATATATATTTTGTTTTTTTGTTTTTCCTTTTCTACTAGGGAACTTTGTGAGTGACATGGATATCAAGGGATTTAATTGGTACAACACAGACTTCAACTTCATCCACCAGGTGAACTCATTCCATGATCCTCATTTTAAATTTTATTTTTGAATTTCCCCTATCTACCTATACCACTTATAAATTTTCTTTTCTTCAAACACTGGTGAAAATGTTTTTTTATGTTGGGGGGAGATGAAATAAAAAAATTTCTTTAGAAAAAAAATTAAATTTACTAAATGTTTTGGAATATAAAAAATGCATGGAAGGAAAAATCCTTTTAACCTTGGACATGATAATACACATTTAATAATTTAAAATTGAATATCAAAGGATTTTTTCATGCCTTTATTATGATTTTGATAAATGTTTAAGTTCATGTGCATAGATTTTGGAATGTGTGGTTGTCTAATGTGATATTTCATCGCTTATATTTTCATCCCAAAAAAATCACAATGCACGTCCTTTGGATAGTGGGGTATTAGTTTGAGTTCATGGGGTCCCCAAAATAAATATCATATGTTTGGTGATCATTTTAGTTTTAATAAGATTATTCAAAAAATAAAAAATCAATAAATTTGCGCGTAGGGAAATGAAATAACCTAATGTGTGGCTTTTGGAACTTGTGGATCATGAATCCATAGTTTTTTAGCCCAGATTTAGTAATTTCATCTCTTATTATAGCAATTTGACTTGGTTTTAAATTGAGTTAACACGAGATGATGCCTGAGTATATGAGTTTCACTTTGTACCCTAAGGTCTTAGAGCCTGGGAGTCATCGGCAAAGTCTCACTACATGGGTTGACTCTATTAAGTGAAATTTGAATTACCATGAAATAATTACAAAAAAATTACAAAAAAAAAAAATTTAATACTCATCTTAATATTGAAATGTGATTCCACCTAGTTCTTCTATAATTTCCCCCTTTAATAAAAATAAACCCCCATGTCTTTTGTGACACACAACACATCATTATACTTTATTGAAATTGGATGAAATGTGGTGATTAATTTGAACAAAGGAACGAGATTAGGATTTGGATATTCTTATAGACCTATCTTTTTGTAAATGAATTTTATAGGTTTCAAAATTTTTTGGTATGAGGTTTTTCGGTAAGCATTGTGTATAAAAATGATTTTGAAAAATGGAATTAAAATTTCATATTTTTGAGATACATTTTTCTCAGGAATAGAAAATCTCAAGTTGGGGGGGTGTGATTAGACATTTAAAGAGGCTAATATTCATTTTTTATATTATAATATTCATGTTATTTATTAATCAAAACACCATTTTTAGTGCATTTTACACTTTGAATTATATTTCATATTATAATTGTAATTCCTTTTTAAAATGCACTTTTACATGGTATATTTTTTATCAACATATAAAATAAGCAATGATATTTATTTTATTTTCATATTTTATTTTCAGTTATCCCATTATATAAGGAAACAATCATGTTTTTGGAGCACTAGAAGATTCACATTGAAGACCACCAAAGTCGGCCTTGAACCAACAACATTCTGGGCAAAGTAAAATGGAAAACAAACAAATAAAGAGACTGCAGCAGCCACGATTCATGCCCAATAATTATAAAAATTGAACATAATATATAGGAAGTCAAGGGGAACATTTAATTAAATAGTGTCCAAAGCTAATTCTGATGTTTGACTACAGTTCCAAGAAGCTCAAGTTGAAGATACAATATTGGGCCAAATTCAGAGGTGCAGAAAAACAGCCCACAAATTTAATCATATATCGCAAACCAAATATTAATATTTTATAAAATTTTATAGACAGTTATAGGAAATCCATATCTTCATAGTTTTATTACATGGAACAATAGAATTTTGTGATTTTGATGATCTTTTAGACACACCATTCAAAGGCATGAAAGTTGGATCAGATATTTTTCCAAGGGTGGAAAGGTTCACTCTTCCTCAACATTCCACCCACCTTGGCCTACCACCATTAATTGAGAAGAATTATACATATGGGGTCTCGAACCAAGGCTCCAAAAATTCATATTTAAGGTAGTGGTGTTGGAGGATTTATCCATCCTGGAAGCTTTCTTTCATTGTAATGTTATGCTGCCACTTTTCCTTTGTAATGTTCTTCCTCAATTTTAAGTTATTTTAATTCATCCTATTTTCTTAATAAAAGTTCTTATTCACCTATTATTATATTCTTATTCAACTAACTTTGATACCATTTCAAAAAGGTGTGAATTTATTCACACCAAACCTTGTGAAATTATTCACACAATGGTGGAGTGATCATTTTCTTTTTATTGTTTTCTTTACTTCTTCAATTCCTCACTCATGCGTCTACTTCCCGCTTCCATTGATACTATATCATTAATGTAGGGATAACCCACTCATGGGTTGATACAAGGGAGTATAAAGGGGATGGATTTTATGTTATTTATCACCCCATTTGTAACACCCTGACCCCAGTTACCCTGAGTCGGTGCATTATTACATAACATTGGCATGATCACAAGGGATCAAATCCTGAATGATCGATCAGTTTAGTAGCCTTGGATGTACTGGATACATTCATAAGTTTTACATTACATAATGAAATAAAAACATCGATTTTTTTCCCCTTTGAACACACTTATATCCTTAGAATATCCCTGCCGGTCAACCATAAAATACTTCTTCACATCTAGGGAAAAATAAAACCTAGAAAGGGGTGAGCTTAGATGCTTAGTAAGGATAACTATATAGTAGAAATTTTTTTAAATAAGTATAAACATTTAAGGAAATGTATAAGACTAAAAAAAGAATTTTAAACTTAAACTTCAGAATAATATAGAAAAGATAAAATCAAATAATTCCATTTACTTATTCACATGGATATTCTACTAGTCGAATAATCACATGCAATATCCATAGCCACATTCATAATTATGGAATGCATAATTCTAGACTTCATAGCCACATAGTCAGGGCCATGTGCCAAGACTACAAATAAATTTTTTCCAAGGCCTTGTTCCAAGACACTAGTTTATCTCAGGAGACCTACCAATACATCATGGAGCTATAGCGGGATCCACCCGTCACTTAATAAGTCTAATTCATTGATCATATGAAAACGTTTAAACATAACATAAACATTCATATTAAAACTGGGACACGAAATGTCAATAATTTATCCATAAACCATGAATGGTGTAAAAATAACACATCCATAGTCAAAAATATCAAAAAACCTTCAATATTATATGGAAGTTTTGTATCATAATAAATCAACTTCAAACAAGCTTAAAATCCATCAAAGGATGTTGACATAGATGAAATCAAAACATTTTGAGAGAAATATCTATTTCTATTTGGAAATCATTTAAAAGTCGTATAATTTTAAATGAAAAAATTTATTTTGAAAATATTTTTATAATCTTGTAAGGGAAGCTTCGACGATGTTATAACAGAGGAAAATAGACGCACCCACCGTATAAGTTAAAAAAAATACATTCTTACCTTAATTTTGTCGAAAAGGTCATAAAGTACCTTGTTTGGAAAACGACGAAAATATTCCTTTAAAAAAATACAAGGTGAAATAAGGGTATAAATTATTTTAACCCTTTTTCTAGTAAATAGTAATGATTTTTTGAAATACATTTTTAAGAAAACATGGATGTGGATGATAAAGAGGTCCCAATAGATACTTACGTAAAAGCAACCTCGGAAAATAAAGAGATTGTGAAATTAACCCTTACCTTGTACTTTTCCTTAGTTGATGGTATGTTAACCTCATGTATAATAGTTAAAACATTGTTATCAAATTATAAAAGAACTATATACAAAAATATGATATCATATATGATCTTATAATATATCTTTGTTAATAATATTTTAGTAGTAACATCGTTTCAGGTGTTAACTTATTTGTTTTCCTTTATATGCTTGGTTATGAAAGCCATGTTTGTTACGTACAGGATGTATTTGATTCATATAAAGAATTATATTTTGTTCATAAACATTATTTTTCATCATAAAATAAAAATTATTCTTGATTGATAACGATTAGGAATGAATCTCATCGTGTTCGTGGAGACGGTAATCCGTACGTACGCATGAGTGAAAATATAATTATATTTATGGAGAAATCATATGTAATTGGATGAGATATCATATATACACAATCATTAAATTTTTTTATTTATTATTTAAATTAGTTATAGTCATTATTATACCCATCCAAATAATGAAGTGTTTTAATAACAAACTACACCACGAAGTGGAGACGGTAATCTGTACGTACACATGTATGGTGACTTTTCCATTTATAGAATGGATAGAATAATGAATATGGTTGTAACATTTTTATAATAACATCACAGTATTTATAAGATTCTATAGTTATTATTTTATAATGGAAACAACAAATAAAGAGGAAGTGGAAGAAGAAAAGAACTTGAAAGAGGTGATGAAATATTTACCTCTTTGTTGGGTTCTTCCTTTTGATTTGATCAAAAGGGATCCTTATATTGGATTTCTAACCAAAGGAAGGACTCTAGGATAACTGGAGGAAATTTGGGAGGATATTTTTGGCTGGTTTTGGCAAAGAAAAAGGCCTTATAGGTGTGAAATTAAGAGAAGGGGAAGTGCCCTTTTATAAGAGAGGTGAGGGTCATTTTAGGAAAAGCTTGAAATATTATTTTATAATAAAATAATTTTCGGCTTATAATGGATGAAAAATTAATTATTTTAAGGATAAGGTGGGGATGGTTTTAAAACCTCTCAAAAAATAGGTTTTATACAGGTTTAGGTCATCATATTAATCATATATTTTAGATTTAACTCTTAGTTAAATAGTTTGACATTTACCATGTCTCTTTGTATTTTTATATTATAGTGTTAATAAAATTACTATAAAAATACAATAGAACCCCATGTGGTTACTTATTAATATATATAACCTTACCTAAGTCCTTTGTCTGATCCTTATATTTTTAGGAATATTATATCAATTAATAATATAATATTTGTTCTAAAAACTCAATTATGTCAATTTTCACACTATTTAGTATTTTATTTTTTTGAAAGCCATAAAAACTTTATCACTTAAAATAAAATTTATTTAACCAACCATAACATGTCATATTAACCTAAAAAATTATAGTAATTAATCATACGTCTCAATTAACATTTATTTGGATATTTATAATATCAATTATTTTATTATTTCATTAAGAAGGTAATTACTGCATCATCATTGTGTCATAAAAAAACTAAATTATATAATGTATAAAAATTATAAATAAAATACCATTATGTAGGAAATAGTTTTATATTTATTATTAATATTTATAGTGGAATTTATATTTTGTATAACCCTATATTAAAAATGGTTTAGTTATTACACTTTGAATTTAACTCTTTTAACTCTTCTTTAAATAAAATAATAATAAATGTCCTAATCTAATCCATGTGGACCAAAGAGGGTAATATGTTATTTATAAGGTTGTTTATGGTCGAATTATACTTATACAATAGAATTATGACATTTTTTAGGGTAATTATGATATCATTTTTACCCTTAATTACCCTTTGTACTTTTAACTGCGGTAAAAAAGTCAAAAGTTACTATTCACCAAAAATTATTTTAATATTCTTGAACCACATTTTATATACTGATATAAACCATTTATATTATATTTTTGAAATTCAATTCACAGAAGCAGCAAAATTAATTTTTATACAAATTTGTAAATTCTCCTAGGAGGTGGGTAAAAGACGGTAAAAAGTTCGATTAAATTTTATATATCTAAACTTATTATAAATTTACTCCAATGAATTATGTTGAAAATATATAAGTATTTTGAATCTATTTTTTCCTAAGATAAATTAAAATAAATTAACTAATTATTTTAATAAAAAGTCTATTTTAACAAATAACTTAGTGTTTTTCACTATTCATAAAAAATTGAATGTTTTCAGAAAAATACCAATAATTCACCTTAAGCTAACTTCGATATTCTGAATCCAAAAATGAAGTTCATTTTTAATGATAAAATTTATAAAATTTCAAAAAGTGGTTATTACTATTCATAAAGGCTAGTTTGATTGGTTGTGGTGTGTTTGAACTCAAAGTTGCGTAAAACACAAGCTATTGTATTATTCAAGGGGAAATGTATTATTGATGCTTGGGGTGTTACATTTTACCCTCCTTAAAATAATTTTGTCCTCAAAATTTCTAGAATATTACTCCATAAAAAGATTTGGGTGGTTCTTCATCATGAGTTCCTCAGGATCCAACATTACCTCTTCCATCTTATGGTTTCTCCATATAACTTTTACCAGATGATTCATCCAGTTTCTCAGCAATTGTTCTCTTGTATCAAAAATCTTGACAGGCTCTTCAATATATGACAGATCAGGTTCCAGTTCAATTTTCTCATAGGTGAGTACATGCGTTGGGCCAGACATGTATTTTCTCAATAGTGATACGTGAAACACATCATGAACTTTGGAGAGACTTGGAAGCATTTCCAAATGGTAATCCACAACCCCAATTCGTTCTAGAATTTCGAAAGGTCTGATATACCTGGGACTTAATTTAACCTTCTTACCAAATAATATAACTCCCTTACTTGGAGATAACTTCAAGAAAACATGATCTCCTACCTAAAATTCCAAATTTGTCTTTCGGTTATCGGCATAAAGGTTTTGCCTACTTTGAGCTGCTTTGATGTGGGTTTGGATAACCTTAACCATTTCCATAATTTCCTCAACAAGTTCTGTGCCTACAAGTTTTGTTTCACCAACATCACCCAACAAATTGGTGTGTGAAATCTCTATTTATATAACACTTCAATCTTTAAAGCGACTTTTTAGAAAATGAAAAAAATGGATTTGGAGGATATAACGCTTCATATGGTTCCATCTGAATACTTGAATGGAAGCTATTATTATAAGAAAATTTTTACCAGAGGTAAATATTGATCCCACATACCTTGAAAGTCAAGTGAGAAATATCTCAACATGTCTTCTATGGTTTGAATAGTCTGTTCTAATTGCCCATTGGATTTATGGTGGTAGGCAATGCTCAAACAATGTTCAGTATCCAGGGAATTCTAAAGACTTTTTCAGAATCTTGATGTAAAATGGGGATAGAAATCAAAAACAATCGATTGGGATACTCGATAAAGTCTTACAACTTCATTAATATATAGTCTTGAAAAACATTCAAGTGGAAAATATTCTCTTATAGCAAGAAAATGTGATGACTTGGTACGACGATCAGCAATGACCCTTGTTACATCATTCCTTCTATGAGTCTTTGGTAGTCCCATGAAATAGTTCATCATAATATCATCCCATTTCCACTCAGGTATAGGAAGAGGTTGCATGAATCTTCCCGGCTATTTCCTTCCAGCTTTTACTTGTTGACACACCATACATCTTGACACAAAATCAGTAATCTCCCTCGTCATGTTGTCCCCAAAAAAATGTTCTTTCAAATCCCTATTCATCTTAGTGTTACTAGGATGTATAGAGAAATAGGAGCTATACACATCATCTAACAATTTCCTTTTTTAGATCAGGTATATCGGGAACACAAAGTCTCTTCCCAAATTTCAAATTTCCATCTTCATATACGAAGTCGATCAATCTCCCATCATTCACAACTTTAATTTTCTTTTGAAATTCCTCATCATCAGTCTGAGAGATCTTTATCCTTTCTAGTAAAGCTTGTTTGGAAACCATTTGAAAAAGTATTGATGTTTCTCCTTCCATGGTTATTCCCATATCCATTTTTTCTAGATCTATGAAAATAGGATCCCTTTCAACTCTTATCTTGTTCAAAACTCCATGATCCTTTCTGCTCAAAGCATCTGCCACCTAATTTTTCTTCTATGGGTGGTAGTTTATTATGAAATCATAATCCTTGAGTAGTTAAATCCATCTCATTTTCCTCATGTTGAGTTATTTTAGTGAGAAAATATACTTCAAAATCTTGTGATAAGTATAAATATCACTTTTTTCACCATAGAGATAGTGTCTCCCAATCTTCAAAGAAAATGTTACAGCTGCTAACTCAAGATCATGAGTGGGATAGTTTTGGCCATGAATTTTTTGCTGTCGTGATGCAGAGTCACTAACTCTATCATTATGCATAAATACACCACCAAGTCCTTTCTTTGAATCATCACTACAAATAACAAACCCATTGTTCCCTGATGGTAGATTCAATATAGGAGCATTAAATAATATTCTCTTAGGTTCTTAAAAACATTATTTACAGTCTTTTTTCCAATTTTTTTTACCCCTTTACGTGTGAGCTTGGTTAATGGGTTATCCAATTGGGAAAAATTCTAGACAAAACACCAATAATAACCTTCTAAACAAATAAAACTACATACCTCTGTTATACTCATTGGTGCTGGCCATTCTTGGAATACCATTGTCTTAGAAGTATCAACAAAGATTCCATCATTAGAGGCAATATAGACAAGAAAAAAATCTCCTGAAGCCAGAATTCACACTTGCTAAACTTCCCATATAATTCATTTCTTTTAAGAGTCTTTAGGATAATGCACAAGTGATTTTGGTGATCTTCATAGATTTTTCATTATACCAAGATATCATAAATAAATACCACTACAAAGTCATCAAGATATTCCTTAAAAACATTGTTCATTAGATCCATGAAAACAGAGGGTGCATTAGTCAACCCAAAAGGCTTTACAATAAACTCATAATGCTGGTACCTGGTTTGAAATGTTGTTTTCAAAATGTCTTCCTTCTTCACAATCAACTGATGATATCCAGATAAAAGGTCAATCATTGAAAAATATTGGGTTCCACAATGTTGGTTGAATAAATCATCAATGCGAGGTAGGGGATACTTTTTCTTTATTATTAAAGCATTGATCTCCCTGTAGTCAATGAACAACCTCGTAGATCCGTCTCTCTTCTTGACAAAAAAGACAGGGGCTCCCCATAGAGAAACTCTTGGGAAAATAAAACCATTATTACTCAATTCCTATAGTTTTTATTTAGTTCCTCTAATTCCATAGTGGCCATTCTATAAGGGGTATTTCATATGGGCCTTGAACTAGGAATTATGTCAATGGAAAACTCAATTTATCATTCTTGAGGATGTCCAGGTAAATCCTCTAGGACACATCAACATATTCTTTCACAATAGGCACGTCCTCTATTCGAACATTCTATTCCTCACCCATAGTTTTTTCATTATATTCTCCCCCAATAATTGAATTTAGTCGAGCTACAGGGGGTGGATCTAGATAAGAATCTGGTGGTGACATTTCTGCTCTAAAGATAAGGTACTCCTTACCATCATCGAAAATTGTAACCTCTTTCTTCTTACAATAAATTTTTGCATCATGGTCCAAAAGCCAATCCATTATGAGGATTGCATCAAATTCAATCATGGGTATGAAAATGAGATAAGAAGATAATGATAATTTATATGCCCTAATGGGAACTGATTCACAATACTTTGTTGTGATGACACTTCCATTAGGTGTTTTGACTAACAAATCCCTTTTTAAGACAAATTGAAAATATCTCATTTTCTTATAAAACTGGGAAGATATGAAACAATGTGATGATCCAGAGTCAAATAAATCATTGGATAAACTTGAGGAAACCATTAAATTATATGCCACCACATCTTTCGGAGCATCAACCTCAGCAGTAGTGATCACATAAGCTTGGCTTATTCCCTTGTCCTTTTATGAGGTAAGTTTCCTTGTCTCTTAGGACATTAATTTGCATAATGCCCCTTTTCTCTAAAATTGTAGCATTCAATAGCCTCTTTCTTCCCCTTGCAATCAAGATCTTGATGGCCCTTTTCCCCACACTTGTAACAGACACCCATTCCGTTCAGGCAAGTACCAGGGTGTTTCTTCCCACATTTACCACAGGATGGATATTCAACTTTTCCCTTATTCCCCTTATATCCATTTCCAAAGTGTTCAGAAAAACTCTTATTCTTTTGATTTGATTTAAAGTCATAAGACTTAGAGAATTATTTTTTAGTCTTGATAGCACATGAGACAATATCTTCGTATGATAAGAAGGATTGTGAGACTAATTCTCACTAAAGAAATGGTTTTAACCCATCAAAGATTCGATAAATCTTACTACTTGGGTTACATATATAATTTCTAGCATGCCTTGCTAACCTTGTAATGTTAGCCTCATATTTTGTGACATTCTCATCTTCCTTTTGTCTCAAACACAAAATTTTCCTTTCCATATCCGCTCTATGGTCACGAGGAAAGTATTTTTCTAAGAAAACCTCTTTAAACCCCCTATATTCCATATTTGATACTTCATCATCTTCCTTTGTGTTTTGAATTAATGACCACCATTGATCTACATCTCCTGTGAGGAGATAAACTACCTTGACTACTTTTTCCCTTTCGCTACTCCCCAATGTGTGAAATATTTACTCTAAGGATTCTATCCATTGCTCAGCTACTAATGGATTTGTAATCTAATTCAATGTTGGTGGTTGTTTTCTCATGAAGCGGTCTAATATTGATCCTCTGCATTTTGGATCAGGGTGCTTCATACGGGTAAGGTTATTATTCATAACCTGAGTGAGTGGTCCCAGTATGGTGATAAGATAATCAGTACTAGTTGCTTCACTTGCTCCACTATAATTATCTTGAGTAGGAGGGAAATCCCTAAAAGGATTATGTGCATTGATACGGTTTCCATTTCATCGAATAGGCTCCATTTCTAAACAATGGAATACACTAGATTAGTTTATAAATCATAGTACAACAAGGCCCATTATCTTGCACCAGTTCTTGTTCAAGTCTAACTCAATGCAGTGTTTTTGGGGTTTTCCCCTAGGTACATCTGTGCTAGAGCCGTCTCTACCTGGTCGTATCTAGACAAAAATATATTGCTTAGAAAATCCACAAAATCTCTACAATACCAAAATTCTAGGAAGTTCTTCTAAACACTATTGGAAAAATACCCTATACCAATGGTTTGAAATCGTTGGTATAGGCCTCGAAACTGTTGGTATATCTTATACCAATGGTTTGTAGAACTGTTGGATAGTAATCCATGAGGATAGGTCTATACCAATGGTTTTGGAAAAACCATTGGTATTGACCTATACCAATGGTTTTCAAAACCGTTGCTATAAGTATTATGAAAAATATATACCAACAGTTCAATATAACCATTGGTATATGTATTTAAGAAAATAATCATTTGGTTGGTTTTGATCCTAGTACCTCCAGTTTATGATTTAATGACATAACCACTAACCTAACTTGACTTTTGGGAACATAATTTCATATATATATATATGTATTATTATAAATATTTTAAATTTTGATTTATTTAATGTTCTCTGTAAGAATATTCCATAAAAAATACATGTAACCACACCAATGGTTCTCAAAACCATTGGTATATACCCATACCAATGGTTTTGTCAACCATTGGTATAGATTCTTTGATTTTGGGACCTATACCAAGGGTTTTGGACAAACCGTTGGTATAGGGGGGACCTATACCAACGGTTTGGGGAAACCATTGGTATATGGTCTCTATTATTGATGTTTACCAATGGTTTGTCCAAAACTATTGGTATAGGTCCATATAAGTGACCTATACCAATAGTTTTCCCCAAACCATTGGTATAGGTCCCCCTATACAAACGGTTTGTCCAAAACCATTGGTATAAGTCCAAATTAGTGAGCTATACCAATGGTTTTGTCCAAACCATTGGTATAACTCCATATAAGTGAACTATACCAATAGTTTTCCCAAAACCATTGGTATAGATCTTATTACCAGTAGTGATACTAATCCTTAAATTCTATCTTAGGGTAATGTTCTATAATCACAGTTTTTCTAAATCTTTCTTCCAAGGATTGTACTAAACATCCTATGATACCCACTATACTGTCTCGACCCTAGTTACCTAGAGTCAGTGCATTATTACATAACATTGGCATGATCACAAGGTATCAAATACCAAAATATCGATCCGTTTATAGCCTTGGAAGTACTAGATACATTCATAAGTTTTACATTACATCATGAAATAAAAACATCGACAACATTTTATCCCCTTTTAACACACTTATATCCTTAGGCTATCCATCCAGGTCAACCATAAATTACTCATTCACATCCTGGAAAAAATAAAGCATTGAAAGGGGTGAGCTCAGATGCTCAGTAAATATAACAATAGAGTTGGAACTTTCGTAAATAAACATAAACATTTAATGATATATATAAGAATAAAATAAAAGCCTTTTAAACTTAAACTTCACCATAATATGGCAAAGATAAAATCAAATAATTCCATTTAATTATTCACATAGATATTCTACTAGTCAAATAATCACATGAAATATCAATAGCCACATTCATAATGATGGAATGCTTAATGCCAGACTTCATAACCACATAGTCAAGGCCTTGTACCAAGACTAAAAATAAAATTTTGTCAAGGCCTTATGCCAAGAAACTAATTTTTCTCATGAGATCTATCGATGCATCAAGGAGCTATAGAGGGATCCACCCATCACTTACTATGTCCAATGAATTACTCATATAAAAAGGTTTAAACATTACATAAACATTCATATTAAAACTAGCATACGAAATGTCAATACATTATCCATAAATCATGAATGATATAAAAATAACACATCTATATTCAAACATATCACAAAACCATCAATACAATATAGAAATTTTGTATCATAATAAATCAACTTCAAACAGGATTAAAATCGTTCAAGGGATGTTTACATAGATGAAATCAAAACTTTTTTAGAGAAATATATCTTTCTATTTTGATATCATTTAAAATTAATATAATTATAAAAGAAAACATTTAATTTGAAATATTCTCACAAGCTTGTATGGGAAGCTTCGACGATGCTATAATGATAGAAAAGATCCACACCTTCCGTATAAGTTGAAAAAAATACATTCTTACCTTAATTTTGTCGAAAACTTCATAATGTAACTTGTTTGGAAAATGACGAAAATATTCCTTTAAAAACATACAAGGTCAAATAAGGGTATAAATGACTTTAACCCATAGTGTAGTAAATAGTAAAAATGTTTTGAAATATATTTTTAAGAAAAAATGGATGTGGATAATAAAGAGGTCCCAGTAGATACTTATGTAAAAACAACCTCATATAATAAAGAGATTGTGAAATTAACCCTTACCTTGTACTTTTCCTTAGTCGATGATATGTTAACCTTCTATATAATAGTTAAGACATTATTATTAAATTATACAAGAACTATATACATAAATATGATATCATATACAATCTTTGATAAAAAACTATTTTGTTGAATATTTTATGGATAATAAATGATATAAATTCCTCACATTATGCTAAATATGATCAATTCTGAAATATTTGGTATTAGAACATTAATTTCCAAATTTGATGAAAAACCCAGTTTTACCCTTTTAAAATTCACTATAGTATTTTGAGAATTAATATTTTTAGGTAAAATATTGTGACATAAAATTTTGAAAATGTTTTATTGAATTAATGGGATACAAATTCTATTTAGGACATGGGAGCTGGATCATGCATTTGAAGGGAGTAAATGGGACATGAAGACAAAGGTGGATAGAACCATCCAGATTGGACATTACCTCACCATTTGGGCCGTATCTTCTTCATCCAGGCTTGGAGTGAGCCCAAATTTTGAGGAAAGCTCGGGGACATGATTTGGCACAAATACTCCTTCTAGAAGGCCGGAAAATTCATGCTTTTTAGAGCTCAAATATGCGGTGAATCTTGGAATAAAATATTTGGCCGAAATTTAATTTCACACTTAAAAAGTTATGTAACCCTAGCCCTCACAAAATCTACTTAAAGGGGGTTTTCACTATTTGGGAGGGATGGTTGAGGAATTGGGAAGGTGTGGTTGAAAGGGTTTCCATTGGGAGCCCCTCACAACTCTTGGAATAATTAAGGATTTGTGCAAACCTCTCTTCCAAAAAGGCTCTCCTCTCCCGCCTCCTCTTTGAATTTCTTTTCTTTCATGATTGTAGCATGAATTTTTCTTCAAATAATATTATGTGTTCATCCCTTTTCTTCTTCTATTAATATTTCTAATTGGGTTGGAATAAAGAGTGGAGACGAGATTGCGTTCTACCCTTTCTATCCTTTTCTCATGCAAAACATCTCCACGATGACCACACCACCCATGGAAGAGTAGTTTTTTAGTGATCGATATATATTCTACATTCTTCATTTATTTATTTTGAATCATTGAGCTACTGTAATTAACATAATATAATCCATGAATTGTTTTTTAAATTATAAGAAACTAATAAAGCAATTGAACAATTAACACAAAAACATACGAGGTCGAGATTTTGTGTAAATTGTGAGAGTGCGATCTTAATTGGTAATACAATACCACACAGGATAAATTTGTAGAGTTAAAATATAATCCCTAAACACAATTCATGCTCATTTCCAGAATGGATATGTGCTCTAATTAACCACTGAACATAAGCTAAACTTAGAACAACAATCAATGCAGGGTGTTGTGATTGCGTGTTCTGAAGCTAGCCTAGGGTTTAAGTAATTTCATCTTTGTGGTTAAGTTAACTCTCATAGGGTTCGAAGGTTAACAAATTAGGGGATTATAATTAAGTGAATATTGAGTTAAATGATAATGATTAATATGTAAATGAAGAGGTAGAGTTAGATCGATTATTCCTTTTAATATATTTTCTAAAAAACATCATCTTGTTGTGTCTTTTTAATCAAACTTCATTTCAAAATTAAAAACAAAAAAATGAAATATTCTTCAAGAAAACTTCTTCATGTTTTATAAGCGATAAAAAACCACCCCCATCCTTTCATGTAGAATTTTAATTATATTATATTTTAGTTTTATAATACCTTTTAGAATTTGTTTTAATTTACATCATCCTTTGAGAGACAACCTTGGTCAGCCACTCTGCTGCACCTAAGAACCCAAAAACCATTAATCATTTGAGGGCACCCATGACAGTGCTCATTCAAATTGGAACTGTTTCCGGGGAGGCATGTAATTTATTCAACCATTTAGAGTCATTTCTTTTATTTTTCATTTTATTATTTTCTTCACCCCTCTCTTTCATCTTTCCCCTTTCTCAAGTTTTCATTTTTCATCCTCTTCTTTTATTTTTGGACCATCAACTCAAACTTATCATTTTTATTATGGTCCACTTTTCCTATTTTAATTTTTTGATTTATGACATGAACTAATCCTGAGGATATCTTAGATCTTGACCCTGATATTGAACATAGGCTTTGAGCTCGAATGAGACAGTCTCAGTTTACGGGAAGTTTCAATATTCAACTAACTGGTGAATTCCTCTCTTCTGGAAACATTGAAATTGGAAGAAATTCAAATTCAAACATAAAAGAAGAACCAATGGCTGGAAATAATAACAATGATCTAAATAGAACCATTTGATAATTGGATGTACCTGATATTAATTATCAACCAAATTGTATTGCATACCAAAATCTCAAATCAGACTTTGAACGGAAATCTGTGTTAATTCACTTACTTCCAAATTTTCATGGCCTCTATGGTGAGGATCCCAATAAACATTTGAAAGAATTTAATGTGGTTTTCTCAACCTTAAAACCAAGAAATGTATCTGAAGACCAAATCAAATTAAGAACATTCCCATTATCACTATATGGATCTGCGAAAGATTGGATGTATTATTTACAACCCAAAGATGTAACTTGTTGGAATGATTTGAAACGTCTTTTCTTGTAGTGATTTTTTCCAGCATAAAGGACCACTTCCATTCATAAGGAGATATCTGGGATTAATCAAGCCCAATGGGAATCAATTTATGAGTACTGGGAATGATTAAAGTAGTTGTGTGCAAGCTTCCCACATAACCAAATCAGTGAGAAACTACTCATCCAGTACTTCTATGAAGGACTCACACCTATAGAGAGGAGCATGGTGGATGCTGTGGCTGGAGGAGCATTGGTGGACAAGGAACCAGTTTCTGCACGTTTTTTGATCAAAAAATGGCCCAAAACTCCAAACAATTTGGTGATCGAGGTACACCACTTGTCAGGGGAGTACATTAGGTAAGTCCTTCTTCTCTTGAGAGTCATTTGATTGATACAAAGTTATAATAATTGAAAACTATGGTGAGACAGATTGATTTGGATCAAAAGACATCGCAACCCACTCCTTCAAGGCCTTGTGGCATTTTCACTGAGACAAGCCACCCAACTAACTGTTGACCACAACTATGAGAGACAGAGGATTGCACAGTAGTATTCCCAGGGAGACCTTATCAGCAGAAACAACCATATCCCCAAAAGAAGCTTGATTCCTTTTCACCAACATATAACCAAGGGTGGAAGGATCAATCAGACATGTGGTATGGCTCTGGACAACAACAAAGGCCACCCTTTCAACAAACTTTCACTAGCCTCCGCCTTACTAGCAGGGATTACAACAACTCCAAAGACGATTTGAAGCCCAAACATCAAAAATCATACACCAAGGGAATCCCCCACCAAAGGTAGATTCCAATACTGATGATCTTTTGAAACAAATTGTTCTTAATCAAAAAAATGATCGAAAGAGTCAAGGTTCAGAGGTGAGGGATTTGAAGACTCAAATGACCCAGATTTCCACCACCCTCCATGAACTTGTAAGTAAAAATTCTGGAAATCTACCATCCCAACCCACTCTAAATCCAAAGGGGAATTTCAGTTCCATCACATTGAGAAGTGGGAAGAAAAAAACTGATGCTTCTCCACCTACCATTCCACTAGAATTCTCCTCAAATCAAAAAAAATCTCAATTCCACTTCAACTGATGAGAAACCCAAGGATAAAGATAAAGGTAAGCAAAAGATTAATGATGTTCCTCCTAAACCCCTTCCTTTTTCAAACAGGGTTGTTCAAACCAAGAAGATGGCTGAAGAAGCAATGCAAAAGGAGTTTTTGGACACATTCAAGCATGTGGAGATCAATACTCCTCTACTTTAATCCATTAATCAAATTTCAAGGTATGTGAAATTCTTAAAAGAACTTTATACCAATCGAAGAGGGATCAAGGGAAATGAATGAATCAATATTGGAAGGAATGTGTCATCACTCATTACAACAAATCTAGCAATGCCGAAAAAGTGCAAGGATCTAGGGACATTCACCATCCAATGCACCATAGGAGATTTTCACTTTTTTGATGTACTTTGTGATTTGAGATCTTCTATAACTGTGATGCCTCACTCTGTATTATATTCTTTGTAGGTTGGTGAGATAAAAACGATGAGCGTAGTGGTGTAGTTGGTGAATAGAGCTACGACATATCCAGCGGGATTCCTTGAGGATGTACTTGTCCAGGTAAGAGACATGATCTTTCAAGCATATTTCTACATGCTTAACATGGAGGATGATCAGGTATGTTCTCATGCTCCCATTACCTTAGGTAGAAATTTCCTCAAAACTGAAAAAACTATCATAATGTCAATGAGGGTACACCTTCCATGGAATTTGCGGATGATGTTGTGATATTTAATGTTACAGATTCCATGAAGTACCCCTCAGATGATCATTCTACATTTTTTATCTCCCATTTTGAACCACCAAGTAAAAACCCCATGGAATTTTATTGTCCTATTCTTAGTAAGATTATGAGTATTGGTTCTGATTTAATGTCTAATAGAACTTCCACACCTATTTATAAGGAACTAGAATCTCTTAGATTTGATTTTGAAATGGGGTCATATTCTGATTTTTATCATTTGAAATTTGATTATGACATGTCTGTTGAGTATGCTAATGGATTTGATGCTTTATTCTCTGATTTTGATGATGTATATTCTGATATTGATTCTCTTTGTGCACATATTTCAGTTCCTTTAATGTCTCCATCTATACACCACCCCCTACATTGGAACTCAATCCATTGCCACCAAATCTAAAATAGTAACATTTTTTAAGTGGTGAGAAATTACATGTTATCATTGCTAACAATATCCCATTTGAACATGAAGAAAAACTTTTGAATATTTTGAGGGAGAACATCAGGGAAATCGGGTGGACCTTGGATGGAATATCAATTATTAGCCCCTCATTTTCTTGCATTGAATTATTTTGGAGGATGAGGCTAAACCGGTGAGTCAACCATAAAGGAAACTCAATCAAACCCTTTAGGAGGTTGTTAAAAAAGATGTTGAAAAATTTCTCGAGGTAGGTATAATCTATCCCATTTCAGATTCTCAGTGGGTAAGTCCTATTTAGGTTGTGCCTAAGAAAAGTGGTGTTACTATTGTTAAAAACTAGAATGATGAGTTAGTTCCAATGAAGGTGAAAAATAGTTGGTGTGTGTGTATTGATTATAGGAAACTAAATCAATCTAATTTCAATGACCATTTCCCCCTCCCATTTATTGATCAGATGCTCGAGAGACTTCCTAGGAAAACACATTATTGTTTCTTGGATGGATTTTCTGGATATTTTTTGGTTCATATTGCTCTGGAGGATCAGGAGAAGACAAAATTTACTTGTCCTTTTGGTACGTTTTCATACCAAAGGATGCCATTTGGCCTTTGCAACTCCCTAGGTACCTTCCTAAGATGCATGGTGAGAATTTTTTCTGATTTTATTGAGACCTGCATGGAGGTATTTATGGATGATTTTACAGTGTATGGGTCTTCATTTGATGAATGTCTAAGTAGTTTGGGAAAGGTGTTGAATCATTGTATTGAGAAGAATCTGGTCCTGAACTTTGAAAAGTGTCATTTTATGGTAGAGCATGGAATTATCTTAGGGCATGTAGGGTCAAAAAATGGGATAGAGGTTGATAGATATAAGGTAGACATTATTTTATCCTTACCCTATCCTTCATGTGTGCGTGATGTTAGATCTTTCCTAGGGAATGTAGGATTTTATCGGCGCTTAATCAAAGATTTTAGTAAGATTGCTCTTCCTATGTCACGATTACTTCAAAAGGATATTGATTTTTTGTTTGATGATTCTTGTAGGACTTCCATTAATGAGATAAAGAAGTGTATGACCACTCCACCGATCATACAGCCCCCACAGTGGGAGATTCCTATTGAGATTATGTGTGATGCCTCCAAATTCACGGTTGGAGCCGTCTTATCTCAGAGGGTGGAGGGACGTTCAAATGTGATTTAGTATGCATAAAGGACATTGGATTCTTCCCAATCAAACTACACCACAACAAAAAAGGAGTTTATTACTGTTATATTTGCTTTAGATAAATTTCATTCATATTTATTGGGATCTAATGTAGTTGTTTTTTTCTGACAATGCAGCTTTGAGGTGCCTCTTGAATAATCCATATGCAAAGCCCAGGATGATCCGATGGATGATCCTTCTTCAAGAGTTTGACATTGAGATAAAGGAAAAGAAGGGGTCAGAGAATTTGGTGGTAGACCACATAAGTAGGCTTACTCACACACCAAAGGGTGACACCTTGGACCAGGTACCACTTCAGGACACTTTCCCCGATGAGCATCTCTATACCATCTCAGGTACGCATCCTTGGTATGCTAATTTAGTTAATTACATTGTTTCCTCTGAAATACTAGTAAATTTGAAGAATCATCAAGTACAAAAATTAAAAACTGAGTCTAGGTTTTATGTGTGGGATGATCTTTACCTCTGGTGCATGTGTAGTGACCAAGTCATTAGGAGGTGTGTTCCCGATCATGAGTTTGAGTCTATTTTTCATTTCTGTCATACAATTTCTTGTAATGGACACTTTGGACCCCAACGTACTGCTAGAAATGTATTAGAGTCTGGATTATATTGGCCTAGCTTATTCCATGATTCCCATGTGTTTTGTAAGTCATGCTCTCGTTGCCAACATACTGGAAACATTTCAAGGAGACACGAGATGCCCCAATAACCCATTTTATTCTGTGAGATTTTTGATTTTTGGGGAATTGATTTTATGGTTCCTTTTACTAGTTCATTTGGTTTCTTGTATATCCTTGTTGCTGTCGATTATGTGAGTAAATGGGTGGAGGCCAAGGCCACCAAGACTGACAATTCTCATGTTGTAGTGGATTTTGTCAAGGCTAATATTTTCTGCAGGTTTGGAGTACCAAATGCCATCATCAGTGACCAAGGGACACACTTTTTCAATAGAAATTTTTCTTCACTCCTTTGAAAGTATTGGGTGACACACAAAACATCACCACCATACCACCCCCAAACAAATGGCCAGGCTAAGGTTTCAAATCATGAGTTGAAAAAAATCTTTGAGAAAATCTTGCAGCCAAATTGGAAGGATTAGAGAAAGTGCTTGGATGATGCTTCGTGGACTTATAGGACAACATACAAGACACCCATTTGTATGTCCCCATGTAGGATTATTTTTGGGAAAGCGTGTCATCTCCTCGTGGAAGTTGAGCATTGGGCTTATTGGGATATAATGAAATGAAACATGGATTTGGCCCAAGCTAGAAGCCATAGGAAGATGCAAATTCAAGAGCATGAGGAGATTCAATTATCATCATATGAGAACTCAAGTCTCTATAAGGAAAAATCAAAAGCAGTTCATGATAGAATGATCCAACAAAAAGAGTTTCATGTTGGAGAGAAAGTCCTTCTCTACAGTTCACGACTCAATCTGATGCCTGGTAAGTTGTGTTCTAGGTGGTTAGGTCCTTATGTTGTGACTAATGTTTTTCCTTATGGTGCGGTGGAGATCACACAAGAGTACACGGGAAGGAGCCTTATAGTCAATGTGCAATGTTTTAAGAGATACATTGAGGGACTTCCAACTATTGTAGTGGATTTTATCACACTGCATGACCCCATCACCACTTGAACACATCAGGCTATTCCTAACCCTTTAACTTTTTTATTCTTTGACCAATTTAAAATTATACATTTCATGTTCATATATCATCTCATGGGTCCACATTGAGGACAATTAAATTTTTTAAGTGTGGGGGAGGGAACCTTTTACTTTAGTAATTTCAATTGTTTTCCTATTAAAAAAAACAAAACCAAAAAATTGTGTGTTTTACAAATTTTGTGTTTTTATTTTTCAATTTTCTGTGTGTTTTTGAAACTTTTGAGCTGAAATGATTCTCATAAACATTTTTAAATACATAAGTGAAACAATTTATCCCTTGAAACTAAGCATAAATGAATATTTAAATGACTTTGTTTCGAGTTCAAATATTTAATAATTTCATGAAAAGTACACTAAATTTTGAATCCCATGCCACATCTCACTGTCTATATATTTGAAACCACATTCCTGTGAGGATTATAAACCATTATTTTCATATTCTTTAAATTCACCTCACTTATTTAGAGAACCAAACCATGCTTGATTTAACCGTAATTTGATTTATTCCTATCAAAACTTGAGGGTTTTAGGTACTTATGTTTAAATTATTGAGGCATTTGTTTGGTATTAAAGCCCCTATTTCAAAGAATCATTTTTATAATATCCTACCTTGAACATTTAATCCTTTTATCCCTTATAATCCATGCAAAACCTGTTAGGTTAGCCACATTACAAGCCAATTTTACATATCCAACCAACTCTTGAAGTGAAATTGCATAATCTAGTTGAACTTAAGTGCGGGGGAAGCTATCTTGTGTTGTGCTACCACATTCTGTGATACTTTGGGTGGAAAATTAAATTCTGAAGAGATGTGTTTACTGCTGAAGAAAATAATTATATTGAAATCCGTGACTTTTCTGGAGCTTCCATGATAAGTGAAGTTTTTCTTTTTCTGGAGCTTCTAATTGATGTAGAAAGTTGTGCCTATCTGAAGCTTTCAAGAAAATCATGTTTGAGAAGATTGACATTTTAGGTGCTGAATAATGAATGGTGTAAACTTTCTATTAAATTTCATGATGGTGGAGATGAATTGATACTATGGGGATTAATGAGGAGACCATATTTAAGTGAACATTAGATTAATTCAATTTTGATTCAAAAAGTGGCAAGCCCTCCTCATTCAGCCTCAGATTTTTTCATATATAAATCCTACCAACTGAAAGAAACAAAACATCCTTGAAAAGTCCTCATGATAAACACATGTCCTTGAATCACATCGGGTGGTGATGTGATAATTTATCAAGCCTATGGTGACCCATTTATGAGTTTGGATGAGAAAGACATTGCAACAAAAAAAATTATATTTTTGTGATGAGAGAAAATTCAGGAGAGGTAAGTGTTTTGTGCATGGGAGGATAAATGAAGTGGAAATATATTGAATGATATAAATGGAGAACTTGAAATAAGGTTTTTTATGAGGCATGATATCTTTTGATTCTTGGTGTGGAATTGATGGATCTTAATGATATGTGTTTTAAAATTTGTTTTGATTTGATATTGATGTTTACTTGATATGAGGTTTTTCCTAGGAGTGCAAAAGGGTAAGTGCAGGGGAGTTGATAAAACACTATTTTTTAGATTATTTTATTGATAATAAATGAGATAAATTCCTCACATTATGCTAAATATGATCAATTATGAAATATTTGGGACTAAAACATTCATTTTCAAATTTGATGAAAAATCCAGTTTTATCATTTTAAAATTCACGGTAGTATTTCAATGATAAATATTGTTATATAAAATATTGTGACATAAAATTTTGTAACTGTGTTCCTGAATTAATTGGATACAAATTCTATTGAGTACATTGGAGCTGGATCCTGCATTTGAGGGGATTAAATGGGTCATGAAGACAAAGGTGGACAGAACCATCCAGATTGGACATTACTTCTCCATTTGGGCTGTATCTTCTTCATCCGCTTTGGATTGAGCCCAAATTTTGAGGAAAGCTCGGGGACATGATTTTTCCCAAATCATCCTTCAATAAGTCCAGACAGTTCACATGTTTTGGAGGTAAACTATGCAGTGAAAATTGGAATAAAATATTTGGGTGAGTTTTCATTTCACACTTAAAAAGTTAAGTAACCCTAGCCCTCACAAACTCTATTTAAAATGGATTTTCACTCTTTGGTAGGGCTGGTAGAGGGTTTTGGAAGGTGTTACAGGAAGGGTTTCTCTTGGGAGATCCTCAAAACTCTTGGAATATGTAAGGCTTTGTGAAAACCTCTCTTCCAAAAAGGCTCTTCTCTCCCACCTCCTCTTTGTATTTTTCTTCATTCATGATTGTAGCATGAATTTTTCTTCAAATAATATTATGTGTTCATACCTTTTCTTGTTATATTAATCTTCCTAATTGGGTTGGAATCAAGAGTGGATATGAGATTGGGTTCTACCCTTTCAATCCTTTTCTCATGCAAACCGTCTCCACGATGACCACACCACCCATGGAAGAGTAGATTTTTAGTGATCGATCTATCTTCTACCCTCTTCATTTAATTATTTTGAATAATTGAGCTATTTTAATTTACTTAATATGATCCATGAATTGTGTTTTTAAATTATAAGAAACTAATAAGGTTATTTAACAATTAACACAAAAACCCACGAGGTCGATATTTTGTGTAAATTGTGAGAGCGCGATCTTAATCGGTAATATAAGACCACATAGGATAAATTTGTAGAGTTCAAATATAATCCCAAAACCCAAAAAATCCTCATTTCTAGAATGGATATGTGATCTAATTAACCACTGACCATAAGCTAACCTTAGAACAACAATCAATGCAGGGTGTTGCGATTGCGTGTTCCGAAGCTAGCCTAGGGTTTAAGTAATTTCATCTTTGTGGTTAAGTTAAATATCGTAGGTTTCGAGGGTTAAGAAATTAGGGGATCATAATTAATTGAATATTGATTTAAATGATAATGACTAAAAAGTAAATTAAGAGGTAGAGTTAGATCGATTATGCCTTTTAAAATATTTTCTAAACAAACATCTTCTTGTTGTGTCTTTTTAATCAAACTTCATTTCAAAATTAAAAAAAAAAGAAATCTTCTTACAGTAAACTTCTTCAAGTTTTATAAGCAATAAAAAATCACCCCCATCCTTTCAAGTAGTGTTTTAATTCTATTCTATTTTACTTTTAGAATAACTTTAAGAAGTTTTTTTAATTTATTTCTTCCTTTGAGAGATGACCTTGGTCAGCCACTCTGCTGCACCTAAGTAACCTAAAATTGAATATCATTTAAAAGTGCCCACGACTACGCCTTTCAATCTTATAATATTACTTTGTTAATAATATTTTAGTATTATCATCGTTTCAGGTGTTAACTGATTACTTTTTCTTTATATTCTTGGTTACATAAGACATGTTTTTTATGGATAGGATTTATTTTATTCACATAATGAATGATATTATGTTCATAAACATTATTTTTAATGATAAAATAAAAATTATTCTTGAATTATTATGATGGATAATGAATCTCATCGCGTTCGTGGAGACGGTAATCCGTATGTACGCACAAGCAACAATATCATTATATTGATGGAGAAATAATATGGAATTGGATGGTATATCATATATACATAATAATTAACATTTTATATTTATTATTTAATCAATTACACTCAACATTATACCCATCCAAATAATTAAGTGTTTGAATAAAAAACTACACAACGACGTGGATATGGAAATCCGTACGTACGCACGTATGGTAACTTTTTCATTTATAGAATGGATAGAATAATGAATATGATTGTAAATTTTTTATAATAACATCCCAGTATATAGAATATAATAGAGTTATTATTTTATAATGTAAAAAAAAAATAAAGAGGAAGTGGAAGAAGAAAAGAACTTGAAAGAGGTGATAAAATATTTACCTCTTTTTCGGGTTCCTTATTTTGATTTGATCAAATATGATCCCTAGGTTGGCTTTATGACCAAATTAAGGCCTCTATGATAAAGGTAGGAATGTTTGTAGGATATTTGGGCTGGGTTTGGCTGAGAAAAAAGGCTTTGGGGGTGTGAAATTAAGATAAGGGGAAGTGCCCTTTTATAAGAGAGGTGAGGGTCACTTTAGTAAAAGATTGAAATATTATTTTATAATAAAATAATTATCGATTTATAATGGCTCAAAAACGAATTATTTAAAGGATAAGGTGGGGATGGGTAGAAAAAATCTCAACCAATAGGTTTTATATAGGTTTAGGTCATCATATTAACATTATCTTTTATATTTAACTCTTAGTTAAATTGTTTGACATCTACCATGTCTCTTTATATTTTTATATTATATAGTTAATAAACATACTATAAAAATACAAAAGAACCCCATTTGGTTCATTATTAATATATATAACCTTATGTAAGTCAGTTGGACTAAACATAGATTTTTATGAATGTTATATCAATTAATAATATAATATTTGTTTTAAAAACTCAATTATTTCAATTTTGACACTATTTAGTATTTGATTTATTTGGAATCCATAAAAACATTATCACTTCGAATAAAATTTATTTAACCAACCCTAACATGTCATATTAACCTATACATTTAGTGGAATTCACCATAACTTTAAATTTATATTTATTTTTATATTTATAATATAAATTATTTTAATATTTCATTAATAAGGTAATTACTACATCATCATTGTGTCATAAATAAATTAAATTACATAATTTATAAAATTTTTAAATAAAATACCATTATGTAGGAAATATTTTTATATTTATAATGAATATTTATAGTTGTATTTATATTGTGTATAACCCTATATTAAAAATGGTTTAGTTATTAAACTTTGAATTTAACTCTTCTAACTCTTCTTTAATGGTTTAATTATACTTATCCGATATAATTAGGACATGTGTTAGGGTAATTATGATATCATTTTTATCCTTAATTACCCAATTTACTTTTAACCACGGTAAATAAAAGTCAAAAGGTACTATTCAAAAAAATTATTTTCATCTTACTAAACCACATTTTACTTACTGATATTAACTATATCTATCGGAGTTTTTAAATTCAACTCATAGAAGTGGTAAAATTATGTTTTATACAAATTTGAAAATGCTCCTAGGAGGTTGGTAAAAGACGGTAAAAAGTTTGATAAAATTTTATATATCTAAAATTATTATAAAATGATTCCAATGAATTAAGTTGAACATATATAAGTATTATATATCTATTTTGACCTAAAATAAATTAAAATAAAATAACTAAATTTTTAAATAAAAAGTCTGTTTTAACCAATAACGTAGTGTTTTTCACTATTAATAAAAAATTGAAAGTTTATAGAAAAATACCAAAAATTCACCCTAAGATAATTTCAATATTTCGAATCAAAAAATGAAGTCCATTTTGAAATTTAAAATTTATAAAATTTAAAAAATTGGGTATTACTATTCATAACGACTAGTTTGATTGGTTGTGGTGTGTTTGAACTCGAAGTTGCGTACAACACAAGCTATTGTATAATTCAAAGGGAAATGTATCGTGGATGCTCGGGGTGTTACCCCATTAATGTCTAATAACTTCTTTTAATTGATATTTTTATTTGATGATTTTAAAGCTTCTTCATCCTTGTTGAATTTTAAGGCCACATACTTCAAGTTCTAATACAAACCATTACCTTGGAGTGATCATAAATTTGATCCTCCAAGTGTATAAGTGATTAGTATTATAGTGTATTATTACTAAACTAGTAAGTGATGAAGATGTTTGATCTTCTTGAATATACCCATCTTGAATTAAGAAATTGAAATTGTTAAAAAATAATTTCATCAATTCCACCCCTTGCAATAACCTAGGATCACCCCTTATCATAATTTTATTTCACTTAAGTCACATAGTGTTTGATTAAACCTATCTAAAATAAACCCAAATTTGGCCACTTATTAGCCAAAACAAATCCATAGAATGTGCGTGTCTATAGGTTTCTTCGTATGTCTATGAGGAATCAACAACCCAAGATACTCAACATTAGATCGCTTAACCATTAAGACATGGGTAAATTTGGGAGATACCAAGAGTTATACATAGTGATGTTATTGGTGGTATGTATCTAGAAGCATCAAGTGCTCCAATAGGGAAACACGACAGTTGAAGAGTATGTGTCAATATTCACTAAGTTCTTTCCATTCTATGTGGACATGTTTTTTTATGTGTGATTAAAATCCTAAAACATAAATAATGGAATTCATTAAGATATCTAGGTTAGTGTGGTATCGTTTTCATCCCTTCTTATGATGGGGTGTTGGAGTATTCCTTAGTGGTGAAGAGAATGTTGGATGAGTAGTCATTGATAAGTGGTGATGATAATGGAAATCAAGAGATGATACTTTAGTAGCTGGTATTTGATGATAGACTTAGGGTTCTGAGAATATGAGATATTTCCAAAAATAGTCTCAGGATTGGGTATCTATAGTTAATGGATCATATGATGTTTCCTTTTAGCTAATGGATAGGTGATACTACTCCTATGATGCGTATAGACATATCATGTGGGATTTTCCAACCCAAAATGAAGAATATAGAGAGACAGTCAATAGAGAATATAAGTAGAAGAAATGGTAAGATAAGAGAGGTATTTAGGGTCAAATATGTGGTAGATAATTTTGTAGAGAAGTTATAGGTAACATGAAATTTGATTTTTTTCCACTACCACCTCCAGGAGGTCCATGCAAGGCTTAAAGAACTGGTTATCAGGGATAGTTAAAGTTATAGGAAGTAGAGCCTTATAACCCATAGGCTTCAACTTTGATATTTGGTATTATTTGTATCTTATATACATTATCAATAGTATTTATAGACACATTTATGAGTGAATATATTCTTACCACATCTATTTCTTGAGATCTAGAGATTCCATTGAGACTATTGGCTTAACCCTTGCATCTAGAGACTCTTACTGTGGGAGTTTTAGTGATAAAAAACATTTTCCAATACTGGGAATTGACCTATATAAAATATAGATTCTTATGGGATCCATTATTACCCATGATGTGGCCTTACAATTCTATTCTAGATATAGACTGTCTCTCCATAGTTCAGCAACAATTTGACTATTTCAGGGGGAGGATGTGGTGCATCCAAGTTGATGGGATGAGGTTTTCCCTAATTGGTGATAATTAAGTCTAGTAATATTAGGGTGGGATTATTTATTAGAGGATACAAATAATTTTTCATCATTTCTCTAGTATTAAACATGTATCAGTAGATGTTACGATCTTTTAGCTTACGATAATTGTGGAAGAGTATGAGGATGTCTTACTTGAAGAAGTATCAGGATTAACTCCCAACCAAGAGATCAATTTATTTATATATATTCACCCATGAACTTACTTGATATCTACACTAGAATATCAGATTTTCCCTATAGATCTCCAAAATTTGAAGGTACAATTGGAGGATTTACAAAGGAAGAGATGTATTATACCTAGTGTATACCCCTCAGTAGCCCCAGTGTTGTTCACCAAGAATTAGAGTTTGATATTGAGGTTATGTGTGAGTTTTCATTGCCTAAATCAGTTTACCATCAAGAATAATTATCCACTTCCAAGAATTGATGTCCTATTCAGTTGGTAGAATGGTTAGAGTTGCTTCCTGATGAATACCCACAAGTTGGGATATGAGAAGCGTTAAGATGAAGATGATGATATATAAAATATGGAATTTTGATGTCACTATGATCACTATATATACTTTGTGATGCCCTTAGGAATGATTAATTCCCCATTATTATTTATGGGACTCATGAGATGGATCTTCCAAAACTTCTGGGACTTGTTTATGGTAGTCTTCATCAAACTCATCTTTGTGTTCTCAGTGTCAAAGTAGTATCATGTGGGAAATTTGAGTATGGTTCTAAACATACCGTAAGATCACCATATTTATGATGAACTATCAAAGTGTTAGTTATGGATTTGATAGATCTACTTCCTATGACATTTCATCAAAGAAAATGGAGTATGAGTGGACATAACAAAGGTTAAGGTAGTGCTAGCTTAGGAGCCACCCATGAGCATGATTGAGGTACATAGCTTCCTCAATTTAGAAGACTATAATTTATTTTTCCAAAATTCTCAAAGCTTTTGTAACCGATGAATACTTTCATATGAAAGGGGAAGCGTTCCTTATGAGTATATAAGTTCATGTAGGTTTACATGTTTTTCAAAATAAGTTGACTAACACCTCCACCTTGAGACTTCTATACGAGGTTGTTGAGTATGTGGTAGTTTTTTATGACCTGTAAATATGCTTGAATGTGTTCTGATGCTTAGGTATTAAATTTCTACTTATTTTTATCATCACCTATGATCCCATGAGTAAATCTAGGTTATAAATTATCTTGATTTGGTAGAAATGATATTCTCCTTGAATATATGGTGATAATACATTATAGAATAATGATTTATCATATATTATAACCAATAGAGTCTCAAATATATTTTTTCATAGAAGGATCATAACATGAGAGAGAGTCTTGGGCTAATTTTCATATAGGATTATCACATTGAGATAATCAATACTTCTAAAAAGGGGAATGTGGTGGAAAATTCAATCTATAAGAGAACTTAGTCATAGTTTCCATGTGAGGCATAAGATGGTGAGGCTTAACTCTAGTAGACAGTTATTAATCTTCCACTTATTTATCATGTTAGGGAGGCTCATCATGGTGATTTTTATTGTGATACCTTGATTGTCCATATATCTACTAGACCTGATACTGATTGATTTTCCAAGGGTGGGGATAATGTCATCATTTTTCGAGAATGGACAATGGTACCCATGACACTGTGATATGAGGTATTGAAGGAGTTTCATGAACCCTCCTTATAAGCACATAAAGGTATCAATAAGTTATAATAGGAACTTTAATGTTAGTTCTAGTGGCCAAGAATGAAGATTTGTGTAGATGATTTTTTTGATCAATTCCTCACTATTCAGTAGGTGAAGGATGAGCAACTTGTTCTAGTGGGTTTGTATCAAACACTTGAGATGTTGGAGTGGATGTGGAATAATATATTTATGTTATTTATTGAAGGAATTATATGATCATATAAAATTCGTGATACTATCAGGGTGATCATAGAAGTACTCACCATTTCAGTATATTTCCTAGATATACAAGAGAAAGTTTTTATAGAAATCATGGGTTGAAATTATTAGAAGAATATTTCCTGACATTATGAAGTTCCCTTGACAATTGTATTGGAACAAAAAACATGATTAAAATTATGATTTTGGAGAGGATTACAATATGCATTTGGAACATAGTTTCAATTTATCACGGTGTTCTAACCCATACATACATCTAAATTTAACAGACTATTTAGGTTCCTGAGGACATTTTTTAGAATTAAATGTTAGAATTTATCCAAAACAGGGAGGATCACCTTCCCTTTGTTGAGTTTTCATATTAAAAAAAAATACCACAATACTATAGTTTTTCTTCCACAATAGGCCTTTTATGGGAGATCCTTTATGTCACCACTATGCTAGAATGATCTAGAGGAGTCAACAATCATGCGGAAATGTTGGTGTGGGTGAAAATAGAAATGGATTAGATCATATTGGATAGGATGAAGACTATATAGATATATTATAAGTCTTATTCATACTGAAAATGGAGGGATTTTGAGTTCAACTAGGGAGAACATTTTTTCTTAAAGGACACATATTGATGAGGATTATAGCCATTTGGATTGGTGTAGAATGTTAACTTTGTGATTTATTTTCCTAATCCAGATACTATACATGATTAGTGAGGCAGTGTACTACTTTTCCCTACCTCTATAGTTATAATGGGAACACAAAATCATCCATGTTTCACTACATAGGAGGTATTTGCATGAACAATGGAACATTTTTGACTAGGGGGAGCTAGAAATTGAGGACTAAGATACATTCACATTGTATCCAGTGGAGATTGAGTATCAATAGAATAAGATAATTTATGGGAGATAAATTACCTTTTTTGTTTTCTAGATGGAAACATGAGAATATTAAAGGGATCATATGGGATTTATAGAACCAGATGTGAGCTTTTTACCCTCACCTATTATAGTATGTTTTTAATTTTTGAGATGAAAATCCACGAGCTTAGGAGAATATAAAGAATCTTTTTTTCCTTCTAAGAATTTAGAATATTTTAAATATTTTTTTGATCTAGGAACTAGGTTAGGATGGGACTCTAGGGACCATGGAGCCTTGGAGATGATATAATAAAAATATTAAATAAGTTATAACTTAATCACATAGTTTTTCTAAAATAACAAAATATCTCCCAAATGGTGATTTTTATGGGAAAATGAAGACCTTTATTAACTCTAGAATTTGGGATTTACCATAGGTAAGATCCAACCTTTGTGTGTGTTGGATGTTTGGTTTAAGAGTAGCCACATTATAAATAATAAATAGTAGATAAATAATTAAATAAATAAATAATTATATTATTTATTAAATGCCTATGAATTAATCTAATAATATGTAAACACAATTATTTCCAAATACATGGTTTAGACATATGATCCTAGCGGCTCGAGAGGACTATAGTGGAAGGATTTTATGTATGAAAAAGAGATCATGGATTGATGAACATATTTAAAAGGATTTATATTCAATATTAGAGTTATTGAATCCCAAGATTGAAAATGATAATTAAATCATTCTTTAGAAACGATCAATCCAATCTTGAGGTAAGATATTTTTATTTCTATTTTAATCCCCGTATTTGATTATCCCCTACATAACATGAATGAATTCCTTGGAAAATTAATTAATGGATTGATGCTTGATTTTTATATGATGATATACCATCAAAATTAGGAATTAATTTTTCAATTCATCCATATTCACCAAAATTGATCATTTCATATGTAAATGGATGATGGAAAATCCAAATATTTCCCAACTTCTATTTCTCACTCTTGTGTTTCAGGATTTCTCCCCTTATTCTTGGACCATTCATCATCGGTGTTCTATTTGAGTGGAGGTTTCATAATACTTGTAAATAAATCACTACATAATTGATATTTGAAAAAATATACCTATTCCATGGGTTCAGATTTGAGTTCGAATGAATAATCATGTTTTGATGTAGGAGACAAATGATTGGTAATATAATCTAGAGTTCTTGTTTAGATGATTTGTGTTTTAGTGATGTGGTGAGATGATAGTCGATTCTAGAATATATGGGTGGCTGGAATCCATCCACTATATGAGGATAAAGTTATTTCAAACAAATATTTGAGATCTATGAGAATTTTCTATGATTTATTCTAATGTGGAAACACCATGGGTGAAGACCCATGAACAAGCTCGAAATTCTAGAAAAACCTGAAGTACATGCTATGTTGTTTGAAAGAATTCACTATATGTAGATCCACCCTTTATAGAGGATATGGTTTACATTCACTAAAAAATATCATATTCCATTTAACCCTTAATCAGTGACCCAATGTGTAGCCCATTTTGACATGGGTAATGAAATAGTCAGTGGGCACAGAAAGGACCAAAGCACATGGGTACGAACAATGGGCATGGGGATGACCAGTGTACATGGGAAAAAATAGAGTACAAAGGCACAGAATAGAGGAAACAAGCATGGGAAATTACTAAAGTATATCCAGACTATAAGATAAATTTCATGTATTCCATATACATTCCATTTAGTCTGAGGTTTTTTTAATCCCCCTTTATCTTCATCCAATATGAGTATCAATAGTATTTGTTCCCTTGGTCCATCCCTATGAGGGTACAATGAGTCATCTCATCATAAGAATAGGATGAGTGATCCCTTTTATGTATTAGTTCATGATAGAGTTAGATATCCCTTTGTGTGTCTTGGGGTGTGATCGTCTATCTTTCTTCTATAGTTTGGGTTATGTATCCCATTAATGACTTCTAATGTGTGTGATGGACATCCTAGTGGAGTACTATAGGTAGTTTTATGTATCCCCCATATTCTATAGGTGTGAATATACTATCTGTTTAACTATATATTTTGATCTATAGTGTTCTCCTCTTTAGGGATAGACCCAATGGGAATGATCTCTCAGATGATCACTATTAGTGTTAGCAAGACCCTGGGGGAGAGTTCTCTCAGACGAGTGTTACCTTGAATCCCTAAGTGGAATACTTTTCTAGTATTCTAGACATGAACCTAATATTAGTATTAGTTTTAATTTTGAGTACATCTGGGTTGATGTTATCCATTAGTATGAGTTGAACCTAAAAAATTCATAATTTTTATGATTTTATGGTGTCAAACTCCCTTAAATGGGGTCTTCCAACAGATGTCATGTCTTATGAATATGACAAGCCTATCAACAGAACACTAAGAGAAATAATATAAAGTGAAGAATAGTAACTCTAGACATCCATATTCAGATCTAGGTGTTTCATGCTGATAGTAGTATATTTATCACTTTCAGGTTGGACTCTTTTATAGTTTTTAGTGGGATTATATTTTTCCCTTTTCATTCCATAAATTGTCCCATATTCTAATGTGAGATTAGTTTTATGGATATATTTCTTGTATATTTTACACAATTAGTTTCTGTGTTTAGATTTATATGTGTGTGTACACATACCTTAGTTAAAGGTCTCCCATGTGTGTGATATACGTACTCAACACTAGTCACTGGCACTAGGCCTATTAGAGGAAGGCTTGGGGTGTTACACTCAGCTTTCTACTAGATCATGATATTATTCATGGACTTGAATTATATGTAGTTTTTATTCTTCTATATAATGGGAATATCCTATTTTATCAAAATATCATATAACAAAAATGTACTATAAATATCACCAAGGGAAATGGTTTTTAAATCTATCTCTCTAATAATGAAGAACATTGGATTTAAATATGAATTGTGTCCCCTTGGTATGTTATTTATGATGATCATATATGTAATGACCCCACATATGTCATCTATATCCCAAATAACATAAATTACTCCATATAGGAAGATGTTAATGTTTTTTTGTATGTTATATTAAGGTATGATAATATTTTTTATATAACACTGTGATTTTGATAGTTTAACATTTTATTCCCATTCTTATATATCCATCAACTTGATACACATCATCTTTAAGGATATAAATATCAAGATTTTTGTATAAGTTATTTTGGAATATTCACTCATTAGGTACTCATCAATTTTTCAAGTTCATTCATCTCCTTATGGAATTTAACTAATAGGAATCTTCCTATCATATTATAAAAAATTATTCCATTCATAATAATTATATAGACAATAATGAAAATATATTTAAAATTGTGTATAATAAAAATTATTTATAATTATAATTTTTTATAGAATATTGGCATTCCATTATGTTTATAATGAAATGAAGTATTAATGGTTCTTAAGGTACTATTTTAATCCCCTAAAATGGAGGATGAATTAAAGAGTATCTATTTTAAACACTTTAATTTGTTTTATTTAACCACAAACATAACTAAAAACATTAATAATCCTGAACTCATAGTTTTAAGGGACACAATTAATCTTCATTCACAAGTATAATTTCCATTTTATTTCAAATGAATTAATAATACATGAATATAGTATATGAGAATGAAACACACCAATTTTTCTTGGTTTATCATATGTGTAAGACATCCTTGGTGTGAAATATACCACAAATTCCATCATGATTTAAATAGAATGTGAATATATAATATAATGTGAAGGGTTGAAACACAATGTATACTATTTGAAGTGTTTGTAAACCAATTACACTATATTGAACTCCAAATTACAATATATGGATCCATGGTAATTATGATCATAAAAATATATATTATGTATGAGATGATTTCCCACCATTATATTGGGATCCACTATACCCCCTTGTAGTTATCTCTTTCACTATGCTAGCTCTATAATCATCATACTCTAATATATGGATCCATATATCTTCTATAAAACTCATAAAATTCTTATTATATTACTAACTTAGTGATCTTATTGAATTTGATTCATTAATTAACCTATATCTTCCTTCTTTAACAAAATATATTTTGGATGTCGATGACCTATTGAATACAAAATACATTTCCCTCCATTATATATATATATATATATATATTAAATATTCACCATCTTCTCTTATCAATCAACATTGATTCTATAAATATTGTTAGCCTCTATTAAATATTATCTCATAATGTGATTAATATATATTTAATATCATATCATCACACTTTATTCAGGTTTTCCAAGTGTATTTATTCCATAATTCTTTTTCTCAATCTAGCTTAGTGACCCATATCATCTTATGTATTCATTACATAGTTTAATATTCTCTAACAACATTTAATTTTTTTGATTCCTCTTATACTATATAAATATTATTGTTTACTACCTATCTATTCTTGTTATATAATTTTACCATTTCAAGCTAATAGGATCAATTATATATTCTCAGTCTCCTTTTATTTTCAATTAGTATGGATGTAAGACATGTATCTTATGATCTTCATCAATGAATAAAGATTCAAATCAATATAATTTTTTTAGATAATTCTAAATTTATTTCATCACGTATTTATCACCCTAACCATAATATAGGATTCATTATATTATCACATATGATGTTTATTCCCTATAAATAAAACTAGAAAATGAGTTGATCCATATTAAACTGGGGTCCATCGTAAACCCTGTTAAATTTTAAATATATACCATAAAATTCCTCCTTCCACTATCTCATATTGTGTCATGACCTAAAATAGAGTTTATTAATCATTTAAAAACGTATTGTGTGATTGACATGACCTTTTATACCATTTATTGATGTTTGTGTTTCTATCTCAAGGAATTATTAATCTAACTACCATATAAATTTCAATTTCCATTAATTTTCATTAAAAATATAAAAATATAGTTCTATGTTTTACATATACCAATAGTCATATGAGTTATCTCTTTGTTATATGATATATTTAATCTCACATAATGCTACATTGAAACTAAAAAATGTTCTATAAACATCACCTAGCTCTAGGACTATACCATTATATATGAACAAGTCATGGATAATGATTTATTTATATCACTAAGTAGTTTGTAGATTCATTTCTATCCATTAAATGTATTACTAAGCAATCTGTTTTCTAATAGTAGCCTAAAGAGTAACATCAATTTCCACAACATGTGAAATCAATAGTGTACATAAATGAATGGGTAGATGATTACTATTATCATAATAAATAGATTTAAAACCAACATCCAAATATATACCATTAACACATCATTAATAATCGATGTTTAGATTATAGTAATTAGTTAATTTATTATGTATTAAATGTTGAAAAAATAATAAGAGAAGATGGGATAATTGAAATACATGATAGAAATGTGTTTCAGTACTCTCAAAACATTAATCGAGTGATAAACTCAATAATAAGAAGAGGAGAAACAAGTTCTCACAGTATTTGTGGATGATTCCATCAAGTAGGTGGAATTATAATAAAAAAACTTCTCTCCCCCACATTTCTAAAATCTATATAAAGACACTCAAATAATAAGTAA
Organism: Viscum album; assembly: GCA_963277665.1. Classification (NCBI taxonomy): domain Eukaryota; kingdom Viridiplantae; phylum Streptophyta; class Magnoliopsida; order Santalales; family Viscaceae; genus Viscum; species Viscum album. Next base: position 475,540,947 of record OY728164.1, on the reverse strand, counting down.
ATCTCCTAGCATATCTAATCAATGGAATAGACATTTAAAATGGATCACAATTATTTAATTTTTTCACTTCATGAATTTCCTACTAAATCCCTTTGATTTAGTAATATAGATCTTCTAAGTGAATCAAAATTATTTTTAGTTAAGAAGAAAAATAATAAGAGACAATCGAGAAGTAAATTATGTTGTAACTTAAATAATAAAAAATTCTAAGGACTATGGTGAATCTATTACCTTCCCAACCTCTTCAGGAACACCTAATGGATAATGATACAACTGTCAAGATTTAAATGGGTTTATTAAAACTTAATAGAAGTAATAAATGAAATTAAACACCAAGTACCAATATCTCCTTGTATAGAAATATAAAATATTTGTAAAACTAGAACTGAATAATATATAAAATTAGTTTGTGAATATTACACCATGGATCCAAAACGACATCTACATCACCTTAGAACTCTTTAAAATGGGATTAGTTATGTTCACATAATTGTAATTTTGAGGACTCCCACCTTAAGAGGTATCTAATGGCCAATAGGATCCCAATGTCATAGGTGAAAACACTCCATCCTTATTGATGTATTAATATCTTATGATGAAAATGAGGCTGGAGAAATAGAAAAACCAGTTCTAGATACTCTCAAATAATTATTAAGAACTCACTACTCCTAACACTATATTGTGTCAAGGCATTATATAACCTTGAGGAATATCCTTAAGTGATATTACATTAAATAATGATTCATAACACATGAGTAGATTTTATTTCCATCTCATGTAAGTCTTACATGAATACATTATCTTGTGTTATATCTTAAGAAATGCATCCTTAATGATAGAATATATGTAAGTTAGTTTTGGATACCATAATGATCAAAAGTTATAGAAAGGAATAAAATTCCAATATTATGGATGTGTAATAGTTCTATAACATAGCTACCTGGGACTGCATCGAAAATTACGTGGAATCTCTTGTTATGATGTGTATTATGACACTAACTTTTTGTATGATATGCTATAAGAGGTAGTGAAATTATTCCTCTAAAACATTCCATAGATTATAGATTTATTTACACAATTTCATTAATGATGGTATTCCATATAATCATATTTTATTCCATTTAAAAAATTTCTAGTCTGCAATTACAATAAGTTCATTTTTATCATTTACACATGTACTTTAAGGAATACAAAATCCTTTAATCTACCACTTTCACTAAAACATGAAATAATTAATATCATTTTAGATTATATAGTATCATAAAAAATACCTTATGAAACCATATCAAAAACCCCCTTGGAAATCTTCAAACACACATTTATAAATCTATTATTAACCTCACCATATATTACATCATATCTAATACTTTGTGAATACACATACAAAACTCTTTGGGATTAAGTTAAAATAATTTTAGAGAAAATATCAGAGTCATACACTATGCCCAATAAATTAATAGAAATGTGTTACCCCATGGGACTTTATAAGATTGATAGTAAATATGAATCAAAAGTTATTGAAAACAATGAAAACAATGGACTTTAAAAACGAATCAATGCAACTTAAGATTCAAATGAATTTTTAATGATCTTTATCAAACACAAGTATCCCTATAACTATGTCCACTAGTAGAATCTCATTCTAGAATGGACTCTCATACATTCCATTAGTTGAAGACATTAACTTACCATGGTACATAGATTATGTCAATCCCATATAGACAAAACATGATTTCTCAACTTTTTGAGTATAGACTGACTTCGAAAACAAATACATCACATGTTATACACTTTTATGGATGAGAACATCGCATGTCCCTCACAAGAATATATAATCACATCGTATATACTATCCCGATGTAGCCACAAACTCAATAATCTATCTTGATCGAGGAGATGAAATTAATACTCATCATATGAAAGGAAAATTCTCATCATGGTTAAGATATAACTGATTAAATGATCAGCAACATCCTCACCCACCCCCTAATTAACTAGGACATTATAGATTTCATAATAATGGTATTATATTATAAATACATTCATGATCATAATCTTTCCAACTTCATGTAATGGGGACTCTTATATGATCCATGCACCCCTAGTATGCGATAGGCATACCGTATGATCCTCCCGGTGTTATAACTATTGAGACATCTAATGAATGAAAATACTTTTAATACTTAATGTGCATATTTCATATCTCATAAAATAATCATACTCATTCTAAACATTTCATTCAATGATAACCCATAATACTTCCTAACCAACATTGGGTTTGGATAACTCAATGTTTTACTTTTAGAGGTTAATTATCATTACACTTCACAAGATTTATATCAATATATACTTTTATGAAACTAATTGAAAAAATGATAAATTGGAGATTTAATTTATGTTATAAATTTTATTTTCTTAAAATATTTTAAGAATACTAAAAAAACCCTATAAAAACATTTTTATCATATCATATATGAATTACATCCATAACATCCTTATGTTTTCTACACTTTTCGGGGTCTAATTAACTCATAAAATATATATGTAATTTTCCTATCATATCTATATTAATATAAGATAAAACCCCCTATTGAATCGTTTAGTGAGTAACATCTATACAGAAATAAATTTTTAACAATGTTGAGATTTAGGAATCATATTCCAAATATCCAACTCATTGAATAGATTCAAACTCTTTAACTCTACAACATTAGTTGTTATGATATCAACCTTAGATGTCTACTTATAATTCTTTTTATGTTTAACACCATCATCCTTGGAACCATTTCAATCAATAATCTTTCATGATTTTTTTTAATTATATATCGATTTAAATTATTACTTATGGGAACATCCTAAACTTATTTTAAAAAAGTGACATTCACTTTATATTTTGAATAGTATAATCTTTCTGGATAAAGAGATATCCACTTTTTAGCGTAAATAATTGTATCTCTTTACATTTTTATGTAGCATCAATTATCGTAAACTCTATAGGAAATTATATAGAAATCACATTTGTAATAGTATAATCTTATATTATTAACATTGAAATTATATAGACTTATATGTACTATATAGAGACACTTAGACACTATAATATTTCAATAATATCATTATATAAAACAAGAAATACTTTATAGTAATAAATATATATTATTTTCAATTAGTAATAATACTAAAAAAATAAAATTTGGATTCCATATCATATTTTATATTATTTATGATTGGATAATTTTAATCTAAAAATAAGACATTCCACTAATGGATGGTAGGAACATCATCATTTATATTTGAACAATCTAGATAAATAATCTATCAAATTTAATTTTTTTTATCCTTGCCTCTTTTCAAAAATCTTTATAAAATCTAATTATGAAACCCGTATTTCAGGTATGCCTATATATATTTTAATTTTAAAATTATTTGGAGCTTGTTTTAATATTTTGGTTCTGGGATAGAGGATTTTTGGCATTAGAATAGGCTTAGGAATGTTTGGGTGACTATCCATAGCTTCCTGAGTCACATTAGTCCCACTAGCTAACTGGTGGGAAGCCATCGACTCACCGGTGAGGCTCTTAGGAATAAGTGATTCTACCTAGAAGCCAATAACTAGCCAGAGGTTCTCCTACATTGATGTAAAACATCCCAATAGCCAATGGGTACCCTATAGAGGCAACTGACTAGCCATATGTGTTCGAGGGATCCCATCAAGGATATTGAGTTTATATGTATTTTATAAAAAACGCACCCTCCTCTATCTTTGACTTGTTCTCTCAGGCCTCATTCAACTCCCAACACCCATGGGATCCTATTTGAATATTTTTAGGTTCTCTACATCCCTTCTAACACCTTTATTCAATTCTTGAATGATGGATCAATCTATAATTCTTGATCTGGTATATTCTTCTTTGTTCTAGATAATTCTCTTTCCCTTATACTTGATCAAACCCAATTAAATCATTCATGTTTTGATTATATTAAATAGTCTCATATTAGTTTAATAATGGATTCATTAGTTGATAAAATATGCACCTAGATTCAATGACTGAGCATCAAAATAACCATTAGACCATGATCATTTTTGGTAGTATTTCATCTTAGGTATGTTAACCTTTACCTTCCATTATGGTGTTGTTTCTTATTAGAAATGATCCAAGGATTCTAAATCATATCGATTCCGGAATAGTTCTAGGATTTAGTGGTGATTTTAGAAATGGATGGTGACCCTTCACATCATTCATCATTGCACCTAACATAGGAATCCCTTGACATTAGAAAATATTTTCTATAGGTTCTGGGAATATTATTAGAATGTATGTGTAGCCCCTTGAGACAATTTTTTGATTCTTCAATACATGAGGTGTGCATTTGTAGTGTTTTTGAGACCTATGCTTAATGTTTTCTCATATGTGGAATGTTATGGCTTATAAATATTATGCGACATGACATGATTCCATAATATCATTTGTATCATGTATCGTATGTGGTGTTATGTTTCATATGTAGTCAATCTTGTATGTCGAGCATGTTAGACTATCCCCAAATATGGATGTGTCAGACACTATAACTCATGTACTTAGGCCATCCTAACTATAAGGATGTGTCACGCATGTTTTTGGGCTATACCATCTAGGGGGATGTATCAATAAGATGTGTGAGGTTCCTCTAATATTGTTCAAAATATGACATATCTAGTCTTGGAGGACTTGACATATGCATTATTTTTCTGTGATATACTTTTTTTATAAATTTTCTATTTAGTTTCATGGAATGAACTAGTATTTCTTATTTTATTATATTAACGACTGTTGGTGAGGTCTGACCGAGTCTTGTACTCACACCCTACTTAGGAAATTTTTTCATGCTTGTTGATTTCATGAATATGGATATGGTGAAGGGAAAGGGACCTATGGTGGAAGGTTGAGTAGGATGACATAGAAATTACCAAAAGAAGTTTGGGTAGGATTTCTACTGCCAATTTTATTTATTGGCTACCTCACAATTTGATCCATTTTTTTGTTCTAATTGATATATCAGATATGTCATATTGTTATTACATGAAACAATTTTTTTTATATGCTGATACTTTTATCATTATTTATTTATTCATTATTCATTATTTATTATTGTTTCTTCTTTATTTATACTCCAATTTTCACCTAGTATCGAGAGATTAGTCTCCCCAAGTGTTTTTACATGACCTCAGCACTATTCTTCCTCCTATTGCATAGAGGGAGGTACACATGGGTCATATGGAACCGTAGACTCAGACCGTATGGTTTGGGACAAGGTTTTACAGTGATAGACCATTTATATACAATTAATAATTTCATTTCATTTTCACAACAAATATTTTTAAATGATATAATTATTTTATCATATAAGATAAATGTAACGATGCCGACTCCAGTAAGCTGGAGCTAATGTCTACTGTATTACATTAAAATAGATATAAGGTGTCAAATAATAAAGGACCAAATAGTTTAGGAGTCTTATTAAACTAGATACTTACTTGAGTCTTGAATTAAATTTCAAAACATGAAATGAATCTTAGTGAAATTAAAAATTATATATCCTTGACCCATTCAAAGATTCATTCTTCATATCCTAGGGAAATGAGATAAAATAATATTGTGATCAGATGTTCAGTAAGAGTTACATAAAGAGGAATATATCATGAATAAAATCTTCTTAATTGTAACACCCCAATCTTCTATGGAACATTTCCCTTTGAATAATGCAGTAGCTTGCATTGTACGCAATGTGGAGTTTTAACACACCATGACCAATCAAACTAGCCGTTGTGAATAGTAATACCCAATTTTTGAAATTTTATAAATTTTATTCTTCAAAATGGTCTTCATTTTTGAATTTAGAATATCAAAATTATCATAGGGTGAATTTTTTGTATTTTTATGAAAATTTCAGTTTTTGATGAATAGTGAAAAACACTGCATTATTGTTTAAAACCAACTTTTTATTTAAGTACAAAGTTATTTAATTTTAACTTATTTTATGTAAAAATAGATACATAATACCTATATACATTCAATGTAATTCATTGGAGTCATTTTACAATATGTTTAGTTATAAATTATTTTATTGAACTTTTTACCGTCTTTTACCCACCTTCTTAGAGCATTTGCAAATTCACATAAAACATAATTTCACCACTTCTATGAGTTAAATTTAAAAAAATTTAGAGACATGGTTTACATCACTAAGTAAAATGCGGTTCAATAAGATTAAAATAATTTTTTGTGAATATTAACTTTTGACTTTTATTTACCACAGTTAAAAGTAAATTGGGTAATTAAGGGTAAAAATGATATGATAATTACCCTGAAACATGTATTAATTATATTGGATAAGTATAATTAGACAAAAAAAACCTTATAAATAAAATATGATCCTCTTTGGTCCACTTGGATTTGATTAGGACATTTATTATTATTTTATTTAAAGAAAAGTTAAAATAGTTAAATTCAAAGATTAATAACTAAACCATTTTTAATATAGGGTTACAAACCATATAAATTCTACTATAAAAATTCATTATAAATATAAAAATATTTCCTACATAATGTTATTTTATTTAAATATTTTATACATTAAATAATTTAATTAATTTATGACACAATGATGATGAAATAATTACTTTAATAATGAAATATTAAAATAATTGATATTATAAATAACTAAATAAATGTAAATTGAGACTTCTGATGAATTAAACTAAATTTATAGGTTAATATGGAATTTTAGGGTTTATTAAATAAATTTTATTCGAAGTGATAATGTTTTTATGGCTTTAAAAAAATCAAATACTAAATAGTGTCAAAACTGACATAATTGAGTTTTTAAAACAAATACTATATTATTAATTGATATAATTTTCCAAAAAATCTATTGTTATGACAAAGAACTTATATAAGGTTATATATATTAATATGTAACCACTTGGGGTCCACTTGGATTGTTATAGTATGTTTATTAACCATATAATATAAAAATACAAAGAGACATAGTAAATTTCAAACTATTCAACTAAGAGTTAAATAAAAAAGATAAGGTTAATATGGTGACATAAACTAGTCTAAAACCTATTGGTTGGGAGGTTTTAGACCCATAAATACCTTATACTCAAAATAAATCATTTTTTATCCATTATAAACAGAAAATGATTTTATTATAAAATAATATTTCAAGCTTTTCCTAAAGTGACCCTCACCTCTCTTATAAAAGGGTACATCCGCTTATCTTAATTTCAAACCTCCAAAGCCATTTGGATTAGAAAAAACCTACACAAATATCCTCTAAACTATCCTTCCTTCAACCTATAGGACTTACATTGATCAGAAAGCCAGCCTAAGGATCCCTTTTGATCAACTCAAAAGGAAACACCTGAAAAAGAGGTAATAATTTCACCACCCTCTTTCAAGTTGTTTTCTTCTTCCACATCCTCTTTCTTTATTTTTTCCATTCCAAAAAATAATTCCAGTACCTTATACATACTGTGATGTTATTATAAATATGGAAATACCATATTCATTATTCTATCCATCCTATAAATGACAATGTCACCATACGTGCGTACGTATGGCTTATCGTCTCCACATCGTGGGGTAGTTTGTTATTTAAACACTTCATTATTTGGATGGGTATAATAATGAGTATAAATAATTTCAATAATAAATATAACATTTTAATGATTATTTATATATGATATAACATCTAATTACATACGATTTCACCATCAATATAATGATATTGTTGCTCGTGCATACGTATGGATTACAGTCTCCATAAACGTGGTGAGATTCATTCCCCATCATAATAATTCCCAAATAATTTTCATTTTATGGTTAAAAATAATGTATATGAACATAATATAATTCTCTATATTAGTCAATTACATCCTATCCATAATAAACATGGATTATGTAACCAGGAATATAAAGGAAAATGAATCAGTTAACAGATGAAACGATGATACAACTGAAATATTATTAACAATGAAATATTATAGGATCATATATGATATCATATTTTTGAATAGAGTTCTTGTATAATTTAATAACAATTATTTAACTATTATATATGAGGTTAACATACCATCTACTAAGGAAATGTACAGTGTAAGTTTTAATTCTACAATCTCTTTACTTATCCAAGGTTTTTAATATGTAAGTTTCTACTGGGACCTCTTTAGCATCCACATCCGTGTTTTATTAAAAATATAATTCAAAACATTTTTACTATTTACTAGAGTATGGGTTAAAGTCATTTATACCCTTTTTTGACCACATATGTTTTTAAAAGAATCATTTCGTCATTTTCCAAACAAGGTACTTTATGACCTTATCGACAAAATTAAGGTAGGAATGTTTTTTAACTTATACTGCGGGTGCAGCTATTTTCTGCTATTATAACATCTTAGAAGCTTCCCATACAAGATTATAAGAATATTTTAAAAATAAAAGTTTTATTTTATAATTATATGACTTTTTAAATGATTTTAAAATAGAAATATATATTTCTCTACAAAATGTTTTGATATCATCTATGTCAACATCCTTTGATGGATTTTAAGATTGTTTGAAGTTGATTTATTATGTTAAAAATATTCCATATTTTATTAAAGGTTTTGTGATATGTTGGAATGTGGATGTGCTATTTTTACACCATTCATGGAATGGTAGTTTTAATATGAATGTTTATGTTATATTTAAAACTTTTCATATGAGGAATGTATTGAACTTAGTAAGTGATAGGTGGATCCCTCTATATCTCCTAGATGCATCGGTAGGTCTCATGAGACAAAATAGGGTCTTGTCACAAGGCCTTGACAAAATCTTATTTATAGTCTTCGCACAAGGCCTTGACTATGTGTTTATGAAGTCTGACATTATGCAATCCTACATTATGAAATTGGATATTGATATTACATGTGATTATTCGAGTAGTAGAATATCCATGTCAATAATACATGGAATTATTTGATTTATCTTTGCTATATTATGATGAAGTTTAAGTTTAAATGGATTTTGTTTTATTCGTATACATTGCATTAAATGTTTATACTTATTATTGAAAGTTTCCGCTATATTGTTATCCTTACTGAGCATCTAAGCTCACCCCTTTATATGTTTTATTTTTCCCAGGATTCGAAGAATTATATTATGACTAACCTGCAGGGATAGTCTAAGGGATGAATGTGGTCAATGGGGACAATGTTGTTTTTCATTTTATAATGTATTTTAAATCTTATAAATGTATATAGTACTTCCAAGGATACTAAACTGATCAGTCTTTCGGGATTTTGATCCCTCGTGATCATACCAATGTTATGTAATAATGCACAAACTATAGGTAACTAGCATTAGGGCATTATAGTTGGAATCATAGGAATTTTAGTGCCAAACTTGGAAACTAGATTTAGATAAACTTTGATTAGATCACATTATAATAACATAGACCTTGAGGATTAGTATATAAGAACTTCCTAGAATTTTGGTAATATAGATATTTTGTGTATTTTCCAAGAAATACATCACTATCTAGATATGAGCAGGTAGAGGTGGCTCTGGGACAAATGTACCGAGGAGTGAAAACTCTGACAAGGAGTTTCATTCTTGACTAGGGGTATCTGAGTATACGACAACATACCTTTCTACACTCTTGGTTATGAAACTCCATGTGGAGATGCTTAGGATAATTCACATTTTTCTTAAAAACCATTATAAAGGATTTATGAGTATATACCTCCTAAAAGAATTTTTTTATGATTATGGATTATATCCCTAAATTCTTCAATTTATGTTAAGTTTTTTAGAAGTTTGGAATTATTTATTGAGATTTATAAACTAATCTAGTGTATTCCATTGTTTAGAAATGGTGCCTAGTTGAAGGAATGGAAACCATATCAATTCACGTAATCCATTTAGAGATTTCCCTCCTACTCAAGATAATTATAGTGGATCAAGTGACGCAACTGTTGTTGATCAGCTTATCACCATACTGGTATAACTCACTCAGGTTATGAATAATAACCTTACCCATATAGAGCACCCTGATACACAACACAGAAAATCAACGTTAGATATCTTCATGAGGCAACAACCACCAAAATTCAATGGGAGTACAAATCCATTAGTAGCTAAGCAATTGATATGTTCCTTAGAGAAAATATTTCATGCTTTGGGGAGTATCAGAAGGGGAAAAGTTTTCATGGTAGTTTATCTCCTCATGGGAGATACAGATCAATGGTGTTCATTAATCCAAAACACAAAGGAAGATGAAAAAGTATATAACATGGAATGGAGTGAGTTTAAAGATATTTTCTTATAAAAATACTTTCTTCATGGACATCGAGCGGATATGGAATGGCAATTTTCGAGTCTAAGGAAAAATGAGGATGATAATGTCGCAAAGTATGAGGATAACTTTATAAGGTTTTCATGGCATGTAGCAAATTATATACATAACACAAGGAGTAATATTGATCGATTATTTTATGGGTTAAAACCATTTATCCAACGAGAATTAGTCTCACAATCCTTCTCCTCATAAGAAGATATTGTCTCATGCACTATAAAGACAGAAAGTGAATTCTCTAAGTCTCATGACTTCAAAGCAAATCAAGAGAATAAGAGATATTCTAAGCACTCTGGAAATGGAAATTAGGGGAAAAAGGAAAAAGTTGAATATCCATCCTACGGTAAATGTGGGAAGAAACACCTTGGTACTTTCCTAAAGGGAATGCGAGTCTATTACAAGTATGGTGAAAAGGCCACCAAGCTCATGATTACAAGGGAAAGAAAGAGGCTTCCAATGTTGAATGTTACAATTTTAGAGAAAAGGCACATTATGAAAATGAATATCCTATGCACCAAGGGATCTTACCTCAGAAAAGGCTAAGGGAGCAAGGCCAAGATTATGCGATCACTACAGCTGAGGTTGAAGCTTTGAAATACATGGTGGTAGGTAATTTAATGGTTTACTCAATTTTAGCCAATTCCTTATTTGATTCTGGATCATCGCATTGTTTCATATCTTCCTAGGTTTCTAATAAAATTAGATATTTTCATTTTGACTTAACAAGGAAGTTTTCAGTCAAAAATCCTAAGGGAAGTATCATCGCAACAAAGTTTTGTGAATTAGTTCCCATTAGGGCATATAAATGTTCTTTATCTATTGATCTCATTATCATAACCATGATTTAATTTGATATAATCCTCAGAATGGATTGGTTTTCGGACCATGATGAAAAATTTATTGTAATAATAAGGAGGTTACAATTTTCGATAATGATAAGGAGTACATTATCTTTAGAGCAGAAACATCACCACCTGATTCTTATCTTGATCCACCCCTAGTAGCTCTACTAAATTAAATTATTAGGGTGGAAGAGAATGAAATAATTATGGGTGAAGAAAAGAATGTTCTAATAGAGGACGTACCTATTGTGAAATAATATGTTGATGTGTATCTAGATTATTTACCTGGACATCCTCCAGAATGAGAAATTGAGTTTTCCATTGATTTAATTCCAGGTTCAAGGCCCATATCAAAGACCCCTTATAGAATGGACACTATGTAATTAGTGGAACTAAATAAAAAAGTAGATTAATTGATTAATAAGGGATTTATTCATGCTAGTGTTTCTCTATGGGGAGCTTTTATCCTTTTTGTTAAGAAGAAAGATAGATATATGAGGTTGTGTGTTGAATATAGGGAGATCAATGCTATAACAATAAAGAAAATGTATCCCCTACCTCGCATTGATGATTAATTCGACCAAATTCATGGAGATAAATATTTTTCAAATATTGATATTCGATCTGGAGGTCAGCAGTTGTGTGTGAAGATGGAATAAATTTTGAAAACAACATTTCGAACTAGGTACGGGCATTACGAGTTTACAGTAATGCCTTTTGGATTGACTAACACACCCTCTGTCTTCATGGATCTAATGAATAATTTTTTCAAGGAATATCTTGATGAATTTGTAGTGGTATTTATTGATGATATCTTGGTATAATCCGAAATCTATGTAGATCATGAAAATAACTTTCACACTATTCTAAAAACACTCAGAAGAAATGAATTATATGGGAAATTTAGCATGTGTGAATTCTGGATTCAAGAGATTTCTTTTCTTGGATATGTTATATCTAAGGATGGAATCTCTATTGATCCTTGAAAGACCTAGGCAATCCAATAATGTCTAGAACCGATGAGTATAACATAGGTATGCACTTTTATTGGCTTAGTAGGTTATTATCGACGTTTTGTCAAGAAAAATTCCTGGTTGGCTAACCCATTAACCAAGATCATACATAATGGAGTTAAATTTGTTTGTAAAAAATATTGTGAAGAATGTTTTGAATAATTAAAGAGAATATTAGTCAATTCTTATATCTTGACTCTACCGTCAGGGAACGATGGGATTATTATTTATAGTGATGCTTCAATGAAATGACTTGGTTGTGTCCTTATGCAGAATGATATAGTTATTTCCTATGCATCAGGACAAATAAAAATTAATGATCAAAACTATATCACTCATTATACTGAGTTAGTAGCTATAATATTTTCTCTGAAGATATAGAGACACTATCTCTATGGTGAAAAATGTGAGATTTATCCTGATCAAAAGAGTTTGAAGTATATTTTATCACAAAAATAACTCAACAAGAGGAAAATGAGATGGCTTAAACTACTCAAGGATTATGATTGCACAATACACTACCACCCTGAGAAGGCAAATAAGGTGGAAGATTCTTTGAGCAGAATGGATCATGGAGTTTTGAACAAGATGAGAGTTTAAAGGGATTCCATTTCCATGGATCTAGTAATGAGGGATATGGGAATATCCATGGAAGGTGAAATATCAATAATTTTTCAAATGGTTTCCAAACCATATTTACTAGAAAAGTTAAAAAGTTTTTAGAATAATGATGAGGAGTTTCAAAAGAATATTAAAGCTATAAATGATGGGAGATTGAGTGACTTCATATATGAAGATGGAATTTTGAAATTTGGGAAGAGACTTCATATTCTCGATATACCTGATCTAAAAAGGGAATTGGTGGATGATGCTCATACCTCCAATTTCTCTATACACCATGGGAGCCCCAAGATGCATAGAGATTTGAAGGAACATTTATTGTCGGACAACATGAAGAGGGACATCTTTGATTTTGTTTCAAGATGTATGGTTTTTCAACAAGTGAGAGCTGGAAGCCAACAACCTGGAGGAGTCCTACAACCTCTTCCCATACCTGAGTGGAAATGGGATAATATTATGATGGAAATTTTCATGGGGCTACCAAAGAATCCTATAAGGAATGATGCAATATGGGTCATTGTTGATCGTCTTACCAAGTCAGCACATTTTCTTTCTATAAGAGAAGATTTACCACTTGAACGTCTAGGAAGAAAATACATTAATGATGTTGTAAGTCTCCATGGTGCACCTTTATTGATTGTTTTTTATTTCAATCCCAGTTTTACATCGAGATTTTGGAAAAGTATTTAGAAGTCCTTGGATACTGAACTTTGTTTGAGCAGTGCCTACCACCCTCAAACCGATGGACAATTAGAATGGACTTTTCAAACCTTAGATAACATGTTGAGGTCTTGATCACTTGATATTCAAGGTACGTGGGATCAATATTTACCTCTGGTAGAATTTTTAAATAACAATAGCTCCCATTCAAGTATTCAGATGACACTATATGAGGCGTTATATGGAAAGAGATGTCACACACCAACTTGTTGGGATGATCACTAATGGAAATTAAGGTTATACAAACAGTTTTGAACCATTGGTATAGGCTGGAAAACCGTTGGTATAGACTATACCGACGGTTTTCCAAACCACTGGGCAGTAAGCCATGAGGAAATCCCTATACCAACGGTTTGATCTAAACCATTGGTAAATCCCACTGTATGTCTTGATTTACCAATGGTTTCAGGCTAACTATTGGTATATGTTTGTGTAACATTTTCACCAACAATTTCAATGAAACCATTGGTATATATTGAAGACTAAACACTATAAAAATGGTTTTAAAACTGTTGGGATAGATTTTAAATTTCGGTCAAAGTATACCAACGGTATAAAACTATTGGTATTGGGTTTTTTCAGAACTATTTCACATCAGCACCTCCAGTATAACCTTCACAAAAAATAGCACAAAACCACATACAAACAGACTTAAAACAGCCTAAAAAACCTAAAATAGAAAAAAACACATAAAACTATCAAACTCTTCCAACCATGTCATGTACTACAATTCTCTATTTCATTATTCATATGACAATAATCATCCAGAAGAGTTCAATAACAGTTTCAATAACTCAAACATTATTTACACCCATTTCAATCTTCATATGACAACCACTCTTCCAGTAGTAATTCACCTCACCCCTATACGACCCCAAACCCGCACAACCCCCACCTCCCCATAAATTTCTAATCGGAAGAATAGTCTGAGAAATACTTATTATAGTTGAATAAGTGTTTGAAATTGGTTTAAATCCCAATTTTTTTCTTATGATCCTAGATTTGGGTATGTAATGATTTGTGACGCATTTTTCATTAAACATGTATTTTTTATAATATATGGTGAAAATGTATTTTCTTAAGAGCCTCTTAACTTATTACCCCATGAGTGATACTACCCAACTCATGAAAAATAGTTTGCAACTATCGTTGATGAGTGTAAATTTCAATTGTTGTATTCACTTAAAATGATGTCCTTTTGAAACAAAAGAGAGAAACTTTGAGTGGTACCTTCCACAACACACCACGGATTGTGGTGGGATTGACTCATAAATGTCACAAATGACCCATGGATTGTTTTCCTAAAGTATAAACACTATCTAAATGCGTTTGGTTAGTTTTCCGTATTCCAGTTGTTTTTACTTAAAAGCGTATCCATTTTAAACAATAGAAAGACACTTTGAGTGGTACCGGACACACTGTGCCTTAGATTGAGGTGGGGTTGACTTGTACACATCAAAAATGACCCATGGATCCGTTTCCTAAATTATCAATAGAATCCACATGCTTTTGGCTGGTTTTCCATTTGTTAGTTGTTGTTTTCACTTAAAATGTAGTCCATTTCAGAGAAAAGTGACACACTTTGAGTGGTTCCAGCCACACCGCACCTCGGATTGAGGAGTGGTTAACTCTTACACATAAATAATGACACATGGATCATTTTACAAAAGTTTTAACATAATTAAAATGATTTTGGTTGGTTTTTCGTATGTTAGTTTTTGTTTTCACTTAAAATGATGTCAATTTTAAACAAAAGAGAGACATTTTCAGTGGTGTTGGCCACACCGCACCTCGAATTGAGTCGAGGTTGACTCGTACACATCACAAATGACCCATGGACTATTCTCCAAAAGTATCAACACAATCAAAATTTGATTGGTTGGTTTTAAGTATACCAGTTATTGTTTTCACATAAAATCATGTCCATTTCAAATAAAAGTGAAACAGTTTGAGTGGTTCTTTCCACATCGGCCCTCATATTGAGTTGGGGTTGACTCATACAAATAAAATAGGACCCATAGAACGTTTTACTAAATCTTAAATAGAATCTGAATGCCATTGGGCCGTTTTCCGTATGTCAGTTGTTGTATCCACTTAAAATGATGTCCTTTTGAAACAAAAAGAGACACTTTGAGTGGTGCCATCCACACTGCACCTCGGATTGAGGCGAGGTTGACTCATACATGTCAAAAATGATCCATGGATCCTTTTCTTAAATTATCAACAAAATCCAAATGTGTTTGGTCTATTTTCTGTTTGTCAGTTGTTGCTTTCAATTAAAATGTTGTCCATTTCAAAGAAAAGTGAGACACATTGAGTGGTGTCGGCCACACTGTGCCTCAGATTGAGAGTGGTGGACTTGTACATGTAAAAAAGGACCTTTGGATAATTGTACTAATGTTTCAATAGAATATGAATGCGTTTGGTTAGTTTTCCATACGTCAGTTGTTGTTTTCATTTTAAATGATTCCATTTTGAACAAAAGAGAGAAATTTTGAGTGGTGTCGGCCACACCGCACCTTGTATTGAGGCAGGGTTGAGTCGTACGCATCAAAAATGACCCATGAATCATTTTACTAAATTATCAACACAAAACGAATGCATTTGGTAAGTTTTAAGTATTCTAGTTGTTGTTTTCACTTAAAATCCTGTCCATTTCAAATAAAAGTGAGACAATTTGAGAGGTTTCGGCCACACTGTCACTCGGAATGAGGCGGGGTTGACTTGTACATGTCACATATGACCCATGTATCATTTTACTAAATTTTAAATAGAATCTGAATGCCTTTCGTCAGTTTTCCGTATGTCAGTTGTTGTATTCCCTTAAAATGATGTCCTTTTGAAACAAAAGAGAGACACTTTGAGTGGTGCCGGCTGCAACACAACTCGGATTGAGGTGGGGTTAAGTCATACACGTCAAAAATGACCCATGGATCGTTTTACTAAAGTATCAACATAATATGAATGCGTTTGGTCTGTTTTAAGTATGAAAGTTGTTGTTTTCACATAAAATCCTGTCCATTTCAAATAAAAGTGAGACAGTTTGACTGGTTATACCCACATCATCCCTCGGATTGAGGAGGGGTTGATTTTTAAACGTCACATATGACCCATTGATCATTATCCTAAAGTTTCAATAGAATCCTAATTCATTTGGTTAGTTTTCCGTATGTCAGTTGTTGTATTCACTTAAAATGATGTCCTTTTGAAACAAAAGAGAGACACTTTGAGTTGTACCGGCCACACCGCACCTATAAATCCGGCGGGGTTGACTCATACATGTCAAAAATGACCCATGGATCATTTTCCTAAAGTATAAACATAATCTGAATGTGTTTGGTTAGTTTTCCATATGACGGTTATTTTTACTTAAAAGCGTATCCATTTTAAACAAAAGAAAGACACTTTGGGTGGTGCCGGCCACACTACACCTCAGATTGAGTAAGGGTTGACTCGTACTTATAAAAAATGACCCATGTATCATTTTACGAAAGTATCAACACAATTTGAATGCGTTTGGTCAGTTTTAAGTATGCAAGTTGTTGTTTTCACTTAAAATCATGTCCATTTCAAATAAAAGTGAGACATTTGGAGTGCTGCAGGCAACATCGGCTCTCGTATTGAGGTGGGGTTGATTTGTACACATCCCATATGACCCATGGATCATTTTCCTAAAGTTTCAATAGAATCCTAATGCCGTTTTTTATTTTTCTGTATGTCAATTATTGTAATCACTTAAAATGGTGTCCCTTTGAAACAAAAGAGAGACACTTTGAGTGGTGCCGACCACACCACATCTTATATTGAGGTGGGGTTGACTCATACACATCAAAAATGACCCATGAATAGTTTTCCTGAAGTATCAACATAATCTGAATGAGTTTGGTTGGTTTTCCCTATGCCGTTTTTTCCACTAAAAAGCGTATCCATTTTAAACAATAGAAAGACAATTTGAGTGGTATCAGCCACACTGTGCCTCATATTAATGTGGGGTTGACTTGTAAATATCAAAAATGACTCATGGATCCCTGTACAAAAGTATCCATAGAATCCGAATGTGTTTAGTCAGTTTTCCGTATGTCAGTTGTTGTTTTCACTTAAAATGTTGTTCATTTCAAAGAAAAGTGAACCACTTTGAGTGTTTATGGACAAACCACACCTCCGATTGATGCAGGGTTGACTCATACACTTCAAAAATTACCCATGTATCATTTTCCTAATGTTCCAACAAAATCAAAATGCCTTTGGTCAGTTTTAAGTATGTCAGTTGCTATATTCACTTAAAATGATGTCATTTTGAAACAAAAGAGAGACACTTTGAGTGGTTCCAGCCACACCGTGCCTCAGATGGAGGTGGGGCTGACTCGTCCACATCAACAATGACCAATTTATCTTTTTTCTAAAGTATCAACAGAATACGAATGCGTTTGGTTGGTTTTCCATATGTCAGTTGTGGTTTTCACTTAAAATGTTGTTCATTTCAAAGAAAAGTGAGACACTTTGAGTGGTGCCAGACACACTGTTCCTCAGATTGAGGCGGGGTTTACTCGTACATGTCAAAAATGACCCATGGATCATTGTCCTAAATTTTCAATAGAATCCGAATGTCTTCGGTTAGTTTTCCGTATGTCAGTTGTTGTATTCACTTAAAATGATGTCCTTTAGAAACAAAAGAGAGACACTTTGAGTGGTGCCGGCCACAAATCACCTCAAATTAAGGCTGGGTTGACTCGTAAAAATAAAAAATGACCCATGTATTGTTTCCTAAAGTATCAACACAATTCGAATGCGTTTGGTCACTTTTAAGTATGACAATTGTTGTTTTCAACTAAAATCCTGTCCATTTCAAATAAAAGTGAGACAGTTTGAGTGGTGCGGGCCACACCGACCCTCAGATTGAGGCGGGGTTGACTCATACACTTCACATATTACCCATGAATCATCTTCCTAAAGTTTCAACATAATCTGAATGCCTTTGGTCAGTTTTCCATATGTCAGTTGTTGTATTCACTTAAAATGGTGTCCTTTTGAAACAAAAGAGAGACACTTTGAGTGGTGCCGGCCACACCTCACCTCGGATTAAGGCAGGGTTGACTCGTACACATCAAAAATGACCCATGGATCATTTTCCTAAAGTTTTAACATAATACTAATGCGTTTGGTTGGTGTTCTGAATGCCGGTTGTTTTTATTTAAAAGTGTATCCATTTTAAACAAAATAATGAGAATTTGAGTGGTACCGGCCACAGTGTGCCTCAGATTGCGGTGGGTTTGACTCGTACACGTGACAATACGAATGTGTTTGGTCAGTTTTCTATATTCCTATTGTTGTTTTCACTTAAAATTTTGTCTATTTAAAATAAAAGTGAAACACTTTGAGTGGTATCGGCCACACCATGGCTTGGATTGAGGCGGGGTTGACTCATACAGATCACAAATGACTCATGGATCATTGTGCTAAAGTATCAACACAATCCAGATCTGTTTTTTTGGTTTTCTATATGATAGCATCTATTTTCATTTAAAACGGTTTCCATTTCAAATAAAAGTGAGACACTTTGAGTGGTACCGGCCACACCATGCCTCAGTTTGAGGTGGGGTTGACTCGTACACGTCACTTGGGCGTTTTGAGTGAAGTCAAGCCCCCCATTAACTAGAGGTGGGTAATGTATCTAAAACTCTATCTAGGTATCATACATAGAATTCTGACAGGACTGCAAACTGCCGTGGGTTGTTTTCCTTGAGCAAGGCCAAATCGCAGTATTACCGCAGCGTGATCGCAGCGTGATCGCGGTGTGACTGCGGTATGACCACGTCATGACCGCGGCATGACTGCGGCATGACCGCGACATGATGGCCCGGTCCAGCGACATCCGTGGGGCATCATCTTCCGGCCAGTATTCCAAATAAAGCATATGTAGTTTTCCTTCACATTAAAGAAACTGATCTCATGTTATAAAAAATAGACTCTTGCATTGGGATTGTGGTATGATAAAGTTATATATTTTATATTCATTGTTTTCAAAAGTGGTACTAGGTAGTTGAAACTACTGATTGAGAATCAAATTATGTAGGTGTATTAATTATCAATGGTATATTCATTTCTTGGAACTCTAATAATAAAACTTTAGTCACCTTGAGAACAATAGAATTTTAGTATGTTTTAACATCTCAGGATGCAACCCAAATGACGCAATGTCTATAGGGAAGCGAAACGGGTTTCACCATAAGATAAGGTCCCAAAAGACATGATAGAACAAATCAAATATTTAATATATTATAACAAGGGATTGTCTGAAGGTTGTAGTGAGCGGCACAATGATGCAACGTCTAAAGGGAAAAAATGACAAAAAAGAATCATACACCCTAAACTGTCACTGTGAGTTTTCGCAGACAGCGCACCTCCATTAGAGGGGTTTTATTATAAAAACATGACTTTATTTATGAAATGAAACAATTATGTTAAATAAAACTTATTCAAGATATGCAATTCAATATAATTAAGCAAAATTAAGAAAGAAGCTAAATTCAATTTAAATAATTCTTAAATTAAAGAGGCTATGAGAGGTACTCTACCTCAAGGTGGAACCAAGACATCCACTTCAGCTGTTGGATCTTTCTAACTAAAATCTGCTGCTCCTCCACTGGGTATACACACCTTCACAGACATGCAACGACACCTAGACCCTATGCACACACCTGTGTAGCCATGTGCATGTGCAAGGGGATCCTTGCACATATGCTTATATGCATATATCAGTCTCCACTCAATCTGAACCAACACAAAAAGATCCAATGCCCTACGGAAAACATAATATGGAGTAAAAAACACTAAATCCCTGAATACATGAGGTGCGAGACAAGTAGTAACCATATAATCTTACCTCAGATCAAAGCTGGTGGACTGAATCAATCTAAAATCCTTCTGGTACCCTTCGTAGAATATAACTACCCTCTGCCCATAGAAAGAAGTCCAAGATCATAGTGACCAATGTGATAAGGAAAATAAAATAAAAACTAAACTAAAAAATTCCTATATCCTGTGACTATACCTATCACCACCCAACATATAAGTACCATAACACCCCATTGGTCAAATAATGTTACTACAAGCAGAGGGGAAATAGATCAGTGTTTCAAAATGATACTATCAAATAGTACATTACTATTAATTAACAATTACTCTTCCTATTAATGGTATATAATCAATTTGGCCCGAGTTTCAACTTAGTTTGGTGTTTTTCGATACAAGGGATGAGGACTTATTATTCTTGGTTTTTATGTTTATAGTTGAGATTTTTATTTAAAAATGATGCACGTATTTGACATTATTATTTACGGGTTTAGTTCTTAGCCTATTGCCATGGGGCATGTCCACATGAATAATTCTTGGAATGTAGGGTTCTATTTACATTTATGCGCTTTAATGTGATTTATGTCACTAATGATGAGGATTTAGATCAAGTCAAATATTCCTAAGAGGATTGGGCCTTGTAGTGATAGGTGTGGAAATTGTACATCTAGCGTTTGATGAGGAAATACTTATGAGGATGGATTGGAATCTTGGTTAGTTCTTAGAGTGGGATGGTCCCTCTGAGTATATAAAATGTATTATGAATGGTTTTACTCAATTTAATGATTCAAGAGTTCAAATAAAGAGATGAAGGATGAGATTCTATTGTGGGTATTCAGGTATTGTCGGATAGATTGGCATTATAATGCGAAGAGGCTTGGTGTGATTTAGCTGAGGATGGAACCTGGTTAGTGGGGATGGGTTATAATACATTATTTTGATGAGGTTCTTGACCGGATTATTGAGAATATAATGTTGATGGGTTCGACATGGTGTGTTTTTGTGACTAGGACAATCATAAGGTTAGTAATCCTATTTCTCTAGTTTGATGATGAGATATGCATTGAGGCATGGGATAATCCTCGAGAGATGAGTCTAGACTATATAAATAGAGGATAGACTAGGATAGTTTTGATAGGATTGGGTGAGTGTCCAACCCATGCGAGTATGATATGATGTATGGAGACACTTGGAGACACTTGGGGTTATTTATGCTATCTCCTGGAGACACTTGGCATTATTTCATGACTCTAACATACTCAAAAAATGTTCATACACAATGTATTTGAAAAACAATTCCATCTCATGGAAGACCCTGAGTCTCCTCTATCTTCCAATGATTCCTCACATTCACACCTCATGGTATTATAGTATACAAGTGATCTACGTTAACTAGTCTAGATATCATCACTACCCTCTGTTCGTAGAAAGAAGTAAAATACCTAAGTGGACAATGCGATAAATAAAATAAAATTAAAACTAAACAAAAACATACCTGTATTTTGGGACTATACATGTAACCAGCCAATATATAAGAACCACACTGCCCCATGGGTCAAATAATTTTCCTACAAGCAAGGGGGAAATAGTTCCATTTAATAATATCTTCATTTTTCATTATGTTCTTTAAATAGCACGTCGTTGGAAACACCATACTAGCACAATTAGCCATTGAATATGCACCTATGCTACATTAGTTGAGTCGTTGATTGTGCACACAACCCTATTCACTATGGAAATAACCTCAGAGGGACCACAATCAATGTTTAGTAGTTGATCCTACTCTTGATCCTGGTTGGGCACCACTCCATGAACCAGATGGTCCACTTAGTCATGAGGGTGTAATCCATTTCATTATAATATATTAAGAATAATGGTGTTGGTATATTTTCTACAAGAAATGGGAATTTCTCAAGGCTTGAGTCCCAATCAACTTCAGTTCCTAAGTTAATGGCCCCTTAACTATCTGTATATGTCAAGGGGTGTCTCCCATGGGTGTCTTGTGGTGTGTAGTGTCTATCTATGATTTTTGTGGTGCTTCAGTATTGTGGGAAATTTTTATTTCATGGTCAGTTTAATAAATACATTAGTCAATTAGAAAATACACACATAGTCAAAAGAGATATACCCACTTTTGATAGAGAATACCATCCAAATAACCAACTCAGAAATCTGTGACCAACATTTTACTTTAAAAATTTTAATTACTTGATATATGCACCACCAACTTATGTTTTATGAACCAATCAATTAAAGGGAAAGAAAAGACACACAATAACCAATAAAATATCATATATCATCACTCACCTCCAATTAACCCACATCATTTCACATCTTAATGACGATACAACCTCATCACATATATGTTAAATCAAAAGAGAAACAAAAACATATACACATCAAAATCAAAAGTAAAAACTGAAATATTAGATAAATTTCAATAAAAATAAGGTACTAGTTAAAAAAATACCTAATTTAGGATGGGTAGGATGGAGATTCAGCAGGAGATTCAGCATCTTGGATGTGATGGAGGAAGAGGAAGCCGAAAGAGCTCCTAGATCACCAGGAGAAGGGGAATTGCTCTGGTTTAGGGTTCTGTATTGCAAATGGGGGAGAGGAGGGGATGCTGTTAAGTTGGGGAAAAATTTTACCAATAGTTTTTAAAATCATTTAGTAAGAATTTTTGAGCCACACTTATACCAACGGTTCTTTAAAACCATTGGTAAAAGGTCCCCTAAGACATCCTTTTACCAATGGTTTAATGAAAACCAATGGTAAAGGTTTCTTAGGACTTGATTTACCTACGGTTTTATGAAACTATTGGTAAACCCCTTCTTTACCAATGGTTTTATCAAACCATTGGTATGGAAGTGTTGGAAAAAACCCAATTTCCAGTAGTGGATGTTGGTGAAAGAAAACTTGTAGGCCTAAAACCTTTTTAGGAAACCATAAAAAAGGTAAATTTTATCCAAACCCACATCAAATCAGCACAGAGTAGGCAAAAGATATATGCCGATAATCGGAGGAAGTATTTGGAATTTCAAGTATGAGATCATGATTTCTTGAAGGTATCTCCATGGAAGGGTGTTATACAATTCGATATGAATGTTAAATTGTGTCCCAGGTACATCAGACCTTTTGAAATTCTAGAACGAATTGTATTTATGGATTTTTGTTTGGCAATGCCTCCAAGTATCTCCAAAGTTCATGATGTGTTCCATGTATCACTATTGAGAAAATATATTCCTGACACAATGCATGTAATCATCTATGTGGAAAATGAACTAGAACATGATCTATCTTATTGTGAAGAACTTATCAATATTCTTGATACTAGAGAACAAGTGCTGAGAAACCGGACGACTCATCTGGTAAAAGTTCTATGGAGAAACCATAAGATGGAAGAGGAAACATGGGAACCTGAGGAACTTATGATGAATAACCACACGAATATTTTTATGAGGAAATATTTTAGAAATTTTGAGGAAAAAATTATTTTAGTTAGGGGATAATGTAACACCTCATGATTCTATAGTATGTTTTTCTTTGAATAATGCAGTAGCTTGTGTTGTACGCAACTTGGAGTTTCAACACACCATGACCAATCAAACTAACCGTAATGAATAGTTATACCCACTTTTTGAAATTTTATAATTTTTATTTTTCAAAATGGTCTTCATTTTTGAATTCGTAATATCAAAATTATCTTAGGAAGATTTATTGGTTTTTTTCTGAAAACTTTCGATTTTTGATGAATAGGGAAAAACACTAGGTTATTGATTAAAACAAGATTTTTATTTAAGTATTTAGTTATTTTATTTTAATTTATTTTATGTCAAAATATATACATAATACCTGTATATGTTCAATTTAATTCATTGGATTCATTTTATAATAAGTTTATATATATAAAATTTCATTGAACTTTTTACTGTATTTTACCCACCTTCTTGGAGCATTTTCAAATTTGCATAAAACTTAATTTTACCGAATATATGAGTTGAATTTCAAGAAATATGAAGGAAAAAGTTGATATCAGTAATTAAAATTTGGTTCAATAAGAGGAATTTTTTTTGGTGAATAGTAACTTTTGACTTTTATTTATCACGGTTAAAAGAAAATACGGTAATTAAGGGTAAATATGATATTATAATTACCCTAACACATGTCCTAATTATATTGGATAAGTTTAATTAGAAAAAAAATAACCATATTAATAAAATATGATTCTTTTTGGTCTACTTGGATTAAATTAGGACATTTATTATTATTTTATTTAAAGAAGAATTAAAAGAGTTAAATTCGAAGTTTAATAACTAAACCATTTTTTATATAGGGTTAAAAACAATAAAAATTCGAATATAAAAAATTAATTAGAAAGATAAAAATATTTCCTAGATAATAATATTTTATTTATAATTTTTGGACATTAAATAATTTAATTTATTTATGACACAATGATGATACAGTAGTTACCGTAATAATGAAATATTAAAATAATTGATATTATAAATATCTAAATAAATGTAAATTGTGACTTTTGTTGAATTAAACTAATTTTATAGGTTAATATGACATTTTAGTGTTGATTAAATAAATTTTATTCGAAATGATACAAATCTTATTGCTTTCAAATAAATCATATCATAAATAGTGTTAAAATTGACATAGTTGAGTTTTTAAAAAAAATACTATATTATTAATTGATATAATATTCTTAAAAATATAAGGTTTGGAAAAAGGACTTATATAATGTTATATATATTAATAAGTAACCACTTGGTGTATTCTTGTCTTGTTATTTGGTGTTTATTAACCATATAATATAAAAATACAAAGAGACATGGTAAATGTCAAACTATTTAACTAAGAGTTAAAACTAAAAGATAAGGTTAATATGGTGACATAAACCTGTCTAAAATTGATTGATTGAATGGTTTTGGACCCATAACCACCTTATCCTCTAAATAAATCATTTTTGAGCTGTTAGAAACTGAAAATGATTTTATTATAAAATAATATTTCAAGATTTTCCTAAAGTGACCCTCACCTCTCTTATAAAAGGGTACTTCCCCGTCTCTTAATTTCACACCTCCAAAGCCATTTGAATCAGTCAAACCCAACCAAAATAAACTTTTAACTATACTGACTTCAACCTAGAGGCATTAATTTGATTAAAAACCCAACCTACTGATTTATTTTGATCAACTCAAAAGGAAACACCTGAAGAAGTGGTAATAATTTCACCACCCTCTTTCAAGTTCTTTTCTTCTTCCACTTCTTATTTATTTGTTGTTTCCATAACAAAATAATAAATCCAGTAACTTATACATAATTTTATGTTATTATAAATATGGTATAATCATATTAGTTATTCAATCCATCCTATAAATGACAAAGTCTCCATACATGCGTACGTACAGCTTACCATCTCCACGCCGTGGTGTAGTTTGTTATTCAAACACTTCATTATATTGATGGGTATAATAATGAGTATAAAAAATGTAAATAATTAATATAACATATTAATGATTATGTATATATTATATACCATTCAATTACATATGATTTCACTATCAAAATAATGATATTGTCGCTCGTGCGTACGTAGGGATTACCGTCTCCACGAACGTGATGATATTCATTCCCCATCGTAATCATTCAAGAATAATTTTAAATTTATGATTAAAAATAATGTTTATGAACATAATATAAATCCATATATTAATCAAATACATCTTATCAATAACAAACATATCTTACATAACCAATCATATAATTTAAAATGAATCAGTAAGCACCCAAAATGATGATACTACTGAAATATTATTAACAAATAAATATTATAAGATCATATATGATATCATATTTATGTATATATTTCTTTTATAATTTAATAAAAATGTTTTAACTATTGTATATAAGGTTAACATACCATCTACTAAGGAAAATTATAAGGCAAGGGTTAATTCTACAATCTGTTTACTTATCCGAGGTTGTAAATACGTAAGTATCCACTAGGACCTCTTTATCGTTCACATACATGTTTGCATAAAAATGTAATTCAATTTTTTTACTATTTAATATACTATGGTTTAATTCATTTATACCATTATTTGACACATATGTTTTGGAATGAATCTTTTTGTCATTTTCCAAACAAGGTACTTTATGACATTCTCGACAAAATTAAGGTAATAATGTTTTTTTAAATTATATGGAGGGTGAGGCTATTTTATGCCGTTATAACATCATAGATGCTTCCCATACAAGATTATAAGAATATTTTCAAAATAAATCTTTTCTTATATAATTATATTACCTTTAAATGATTTCAAAATAAAAAGAGATATTTATCTATAAAAAGTTTTGATTTCATCTATGTCAACATCCTTTGATGGATTTTAATCTTGTTTGAAGTTTATTTATTATGATACAAATATTCCATATTGTATTAAAGGTTATGTGATATTTTTTACTGTGTATGTGCTATTTTTACACCATTCATGGTTTATGGATAACGTATTGACATTTCGTATGATCGTTTTAATACGAATGTTTATCTTATGTTTAAAACGTTTTATATAAAAAATGAATTACACTTAGTATGTGATAGGTGGAGCCTGCTATAACTCCTCAATGCATCGGTAGGTCTAATGAGACAAAATAGTGTTTTGGCACAAGGCCATGAATAAATATTATTTATAGTCATGTCCCAAGGCATTGAATATGTTGTTATGAAGTTTGGCATTATGCATTCCCACATTATGGAATTAGATATTAATATTACATGTGATTATTCAACTATTAGAATATCCATGTGAATAAGTAAATGAAATTATTTTATTTATCTTTTCCATATTATGATGAAGTTTAATTATAAAAGTCTTGTGTTTTAGTCTTACACATTACATTAAATTTTTATCATTATTCATGAAAGTTTCCACTATATTGTTATCCTTAATGAGAATTTGAGCTCACCCCTTTATATGTTTTATTTTTCCCATGTTGCGTAGAAGTATATTATGACTGACTAGTAGGGATAATATAAGGGATAAAAGTGGTAAATGGAGACAATGTTTTTTTTTCATTTTATAATGTAATGTAAAACTTATGAATGTATCTAGTAATTCTAAGGCTACTAAACTGATTGGTCTTTCGAGATTTTGATCCCTTGTGATCATGCCAATGTTATTTAATAATGCACAGAATCTGGGTAACTAGGGTTGGGGAGTCACATTAATCAATATGGAAAAATAAATATGGAAAGGTAAATATCAGAAAACATATTTCATTTAACAAATTACATGACTATCATGATTATGTAAGGAATAATCAATATGGAAAGGTAAATATCTGAAGAAAAATTCCATTTATTCAAAAAAATGATCAAAAACATTCATCCATGGATAATATCAATGAAAAAATGTCATGAATAATAATAAATATGTTTTAAATGATTGAAAATATTAATATTGGACATCATGATCTTAGTAATCCTAATACCTTTAACATCAATACCTTGGGCCAAGATTATTTAACTGATTTTTTGGAATATACATAAGAAACCTATTTAAATAAGGCTAGCTAACTAAATCATCTCATGTGGATACCAATTAATTGTGTTCCAATCAATAAATAGGACTCACCTACAACTTCATGTCCAAATAATTCCTTATATATCATATTATCAATTTAATTCATGACTAATATTCCTTATCAAAAAATTTCTATATTGAGTAAGGAATACATATTAACAATAAATTCTCCAATCAATCAAATAACTTTCAAAGTAAAGTACAATATATAAAAATGGTATATATTTTTTGAAATAATCCTACCCATGATACAAATAATATATATTTAATATAAATGTAATTTTTAATGAAAAATGATCACATGAAATTGATTGTTTCAAGAGAAAGATAACAATCACAAAAGAATGTGAGATTATACAATTTTTTTTATCTTTTTTGTAACTTTTAAATTGTAACCTCTTGAAGAATAGAAATTAAATGAAAAATTAATCATTAGGAATGAATTGGTATTCATTTAATTTTCATAAAAGTTTAATCATATATACCACATAAAAATGTATATGTTCATTTTATAAAATATCTCTTAGTAGAATAGAAATTGAGAGGAAATCCTTGATAATGATCCTACCATTAAAGTGAGGATTATTCATTAGATTGAATATTTGTGTCAATGTTAAAACCAATAAAAAATCTTTAAATATAACATAGGATCATAAAAATTTATTACTCAAATAATATTAGAATATCATTGATAATGAAGAATTAATATAACCTAATGAATTGAAATTTAGTTTTGGAATTCTTTACCACATGGTAATTTTCATCTCAAATAACATTAGATAAAATAAATAAAATTAAAACTTAAAATAAAATTATTTAGGAATTATTTATAATATTACATGAAATATAGTTTGTTTATACACCATATAAAATAAATTACAGTCATAACATTACAATATGCCTCAATAAAAGGAAATTGAGAAAAAAACATTACCTCACACTTAATTTTGGTTGAATGTTCTACAAAATTGTGTATAGTAGTTTTAAACATATTAGTAACATATTATAGAACTATATTAGTATTTATAATATCATATAAGATCCCTTTATGATATATTATCACCTGTTTGTTAATAATCTTTTAGTATTACTATTGTTTTAGGTGTTAACTGGCATGTTTTCTCATGTAAGTTTTTACATGAACATTACAGTTCATGAGAATTTAAATAGTTACATAATATCTATAATGATATTAATGTTATAAATATTTTTTTTTCATTAGATTTATTTTCATAATCATTATTGAAATTTGAACATGGAGAATGAATCACAAAACTTTGTAAAGATGGTAGGTTGTACATATGCACGAGCTACATTATCATTTATTTAATGGGGGAATGTGTATGGAATTGGGTGATATATTAACATTATATAATCAATAAAATTTTAAATATTTCACATATATTCTTTAAATTTATCTTTATCACCTTCAATTATTATCATAAGTGAAAAATGAATCACAATATCTTACAAGGCAGTAGTCCGCCGTACACATGACAGACATTATCATATTTTTAATTGAATGAAATGTAAGAAGGTATATGTGAAATTAGAATTAAATATGTACAATTATATCATAAATAATATATATATATATATATATGAAATTTCCCATTATATCCAACCAAGAGAGATATTGATGGAAAACATGTTACATTAGTTCGAGAAGAGGTAGTCCACCACACACATGAATGAAAATTTATATAAGGGATTTTTTATATTATAATTATTAAGGAATAATTTATTTTTTAAAAATATTAAATAAAAGAAAAGAGCTTAATTAATATGATTACATTCTCTTAGAGATACCTCATTTATATCTCCACTTAAGGACCATAGGGTTGGTCTTTTGGGAGGAAGGACACCTAAATAATGTGGATAAGTATTCTTTGGAGATATTTTTCCAGGGTTTCTTCAATCCAAATGTCTTGGGAGGTGTGAATAAGTGAGGGGAGGGAGTTCCCTTTTATAATGTATGAGTAGAGGAAGTCTTGTAAATACCCAAAACTATTCATTAATGGGAATTCATTATCACTCCAAGTTTCTCCAAAATTTATATTTAAAGAACTATAGGGATTATATATTTTATCCACACCTTTGAAACGAAATAAACATGTTTTAAACATATTGTTACTTAACTTCTAAAATTCACTACTTCTACTGAT
Source organism: Viscum album (assembly GCA_963277665.1). Taxonomy (NCBI): domain Eukaryota; kingdom Viridiplantae; phylum Streptophyta; class Magnoliopsida; order Santalales; family Viscaceae; genus Viscum; species Viscum album. Next base: position 475,510,756 of record OY728164.1, on the reverse strand, counting down.
TTAGATTTAACTACGATAACCATTTTTTTGACTAGGTAATTTATGATTTTATGACTAAATAAATGAGACAAATTAGATAATTTAAACCCAATGGTTTTAAATAAAAAATACAATTTATAAAATATAAATAATAAGTATTTGGAAAACTAATTTTACCACAGACTCATGTAACATGCGAAACTCCATTTTACCCTTTACTATGGAAATGATGTTTTCTCTATTTAGCAATCAATATAATTTTTATAAGAGTCCCATTGTTCCAGGAGTGGACTACATTTTTTTATATTTAAACATGAACTAATAACTTGGGAGAGGATATTATTTTTAGTAATTAAAAATTATTTAATGTTTTTTTATTATAAAATAACATTAATGTAAATTTTAACACTATTCATTTAATTAGACTTAAAAAAATCAAGATAAGGATGAAATTAGACTACATTATCTTCACACCTATAAAACATTATATGGTTTTTCTTAGAAATCCATGGAACTCAATTATTCATTCAATCTATATTAATTTCAATTTTTTTAGGACCACTGATTTTATTTATCAATTAAATAAACAAACATTTCATTAGCATTGGTTAAGAATTTAAAGCAATTATATTATTAATGAAAAATAAAAAACTTACCCTCATGAAATTAATTTAATATTTCTCAAAATGTCTATAAATATTCATTAACATCTTTCTTTTTACCTTCATGAACACATAATTAAAATTCAAAAACCAGAGGGTGACATTTGTCTTTTTCATTACTTATATTATTATATTAGTCAAATTCATGGAAAAGTTACCCAATAGCACATAAATGTAGAACATAAGGTACTAAGGATCTAAATATGGGAATCAAACAGAATTTATACAAGTATTTGGTCAATTTTAATCCTTATCATTTTAGTTTAATACTTCAGTAAACTTGTTTTAACCCTAACCATGTTAATTAATTTTCACTATTTTTAATATTGTTTATGAAACAAATTATTTTGAAATTATAATATAATGTTAATTATTTTTAATACAAATATGGAATCCATTTTTCCAAATTCAATTCACATAAGTTTAATGTTTTAATTTAATAATAAACATATAGACCCGATAAAAAATCAGTTTTACAAAGAGAAATTCCTCATAAGAATAGAAAGTTTTAATATAAAAAAATAAAAATGAATTTAAATCCAATGAACTAAATTTTATTTGTTATAATATAATTGAAATAATGTTAATTTCACAACAATTATACATAAATATTCACATTTTAAATTCATAAAATGAAAAGGATGTTCTTTATATAATAAGTATTTTCACTTTTAATTAATAAATTAATATTTTCTGATAAATCCAAAAAATTGACTCTAATAAAATTTTCATGGACTCGATAAAAATTGATTTCCATTTTTTAAAATAAATTTTCTAGAAGTGGTAAAAATTAATTTAATGTAATTTCATAATCTGTGACGAGACCTCCTTTTAGAAAAACATAGTTTTTCAAAAAAAATCCCTTTACTTTCAAACACTACTACATAAAAGTCCTTTTGTAGTGCTATTATTTATCAGTAAAATAATAAAACACTAATAAATATAATATTTATCAGTGCTAAATAATTTGCTGATAAATTTATCCTTTTGTCAACGCTTTTATTTTAGCACTAATAAATAAAATTGCTATCAACACATTAATTTTAGCATTCATAAAGGGTATCCTTTATCAGTGTTTTAATTTTAGCATCAATAAAGGGTATCCTTAATAATCACTTTATTTTTAGAACTGATAAAGGTTATTCCTTTTCAAAGCTTTATGTTTAGCGCTGATAAATATTTCTTTCATCAATATATTTTTAGCGATGATAAATTGAAATAAATAAAGAATAACAAATAAAAAAGTGTTTATTAAAAAAATATTACAAATTTTATTAATTAAATAATTATTGATAAAAATGAATTGATTGATTATGCATTATTAAATAAAAAACATTTTACTAAATAGATAAATATGATATTAATTTTATTAAATGGTATATATTAAATATATAGCTATCTATTAATCTATATAAATATGATTATATATTACCAAATATTTATGAATTTACATTAAATTGTCATATATTTATTTAATAATGGTATATAATTAAAAATCAATATGAATTAAAAATATTGACTAATTGCATAGTTCTCGGCATACATATAATTGAATGTCGTTTGATTTTTCAATTTAATATAGATAAAAATGTGTGTTTTATTGATCTTACATATTCATATTATTAATTCATTTTTAAATACAATATTCACACACACAATACTTATCCGTTTTCTCAATATTGTAAGTGTACCTATATATTCTTAATTTACTCAATTTCACATATTTTGTACATTTTTGTGTGCACTCAAAATTAGATATTCATTAATAATTTTAAAAATTTATGAATAATTTTTTTTATAAATAAATATTTTTATAAATGTAAATTCACTATATTTATACAATTATATATTTATAATCATAAAAAAATAATTTTTTTGAAGAATTTATATAATTATAAATAAATAATTAATTATATTTACATAATTATTAAATTTATAATAAATTTACTTAAATAATGAATATATTCACTATATATATATATGTATAATTATATAAAAATATAAAAATATATAATTATATATAATTATATAAATAACATTTTTTAAAAATATTTGTATACTTATAAATAAGTAATTATAAAATTATAGTAAATATATTTTAAAACAATTTATTTATTATATTTATATTTATATATATTTATTAGATATTTATAAATATTTACAATTTTTTATTTATAATTATAATTATAAATCCCTTAAGAGTGCTTCAATAATAAGTGCTAATAAAAGAATCTTTATCAGTGCTTTTTTTTATAATGATAAATATGTGGATTAATCAACACTAAACAAAGAACTGATAAATGAAAACTTATTAGCTCTATAAGTTTATTATTGATAAAAATTTGTTTTATCAGTTCTTTTTTTGCGCTGATTAAGTCTTATCTTTATAAGTGCTTATTGGGAAGCACTCATAAAAGTGTCCTGATCTATTTTAAAAACCATAACCATTACCAAACCCGTCATGATATAGAAGCTTTCCATGGAAGCCACCCACTGTCAGTGCTCCTCCTCACCGAATCAAAGGTCTAATCACACCACTCGACTGCCTCCGAACTTCTCGTTCAAGATTTGAAGAGGTTTTTATATTTTCTTCAACCTAGCGAGGATGGAATTCCTTTTTTCTTTATGTATTTTTGGTTTCATTTTTGATTTATTCTTCTAGGATTTGTTTATCATTCTTTGTTTACGATTTTTTGTGATCCGTTGTTTAAGGAATGATTCCTGATATTTTTTTTGTATTGGCTACTGATGTATGATCCATTGGTTTATATCTAACACTAAACCTTGGATTTATTCATTGTTGTTTTACAGGTATGTTTTATATCTTCTTACTAAATAATTTTTTCTTCTATTGGTTATATGTATCATAGGATCTAGTTCCTCTTAGAATTCACTATGGTCCTTACTTTTCTTATGGAGCAGATTCGAAGGGTCCATCCCTAGTTAAGCACAAGAGGTTTTATCACATCAAGCCTTCACTTTTTGAATCATTACGGTGCCTTTTGTTAATGTTATGTTTGAATATCAGGTTTTTATCGATTTGATATTTCTTATATAATATATTTGAGTGAGTTTTTATACTAGAGTTACATGTATATCTGTTTATATATCTTTTTTATCATTTATTTCCTTAGTGGTTTGTTTAACAGTCATGCCTTTATCGGGTAATGATGATTTTGGGTCCCCATGTCCATTGGCCCTAAAGGTCATGCCAAAATTTTGTTCAAAATCTGGTACTAATGGTTTCTATTGGAGGGGAGGGGGACCACCTCACATTTATGGGTTTTTAAACTCATATTTTAAACCATCCATCAGTGAATTTGAGGTTTGTTAGAGGTTATAAGATGATCTGACCTGGTGTTCTTTGGGTAATTCAGGCTATGGCCATTACACTATCATTCTTCCGGTTTATACCTATAAATTTTAGTGATAATATCATTTATTATTTTCATCTATATCCCTCTTTTTTTTTCAAATTCCAACAGCTCTTATTATTGGATTTGGATTATCTAGGTGCTCAGATATTCTAGTATAAATGATCCACATTTCCCTTATTAGAATTATCTATTGCTTTCATTTTTGATAATGAATATCTTATGTGTATTTATTTATATATTTTATAAAATTAATCTTTTATGAAACTAATAATATGAATATGAACCAAAAATGGATACATGCTAATCATTTGATAAATGAATATGAAGATGGAGTTAAAGATTTTATCAAGTTTGAAAGAGAACAAGCAGACGAACCTTCTAAAATCTTCTGTCTATGTTTACACTGTTTTTATTCAAGAAAAATTTGTTTAGAAGAGTTTTAATGAGATTTGATTTTTCAAGAAATAGATCAAAGGTATAAATTTTGGAATGAACATGGTAAAAAACTGAATGTGGACATCAATTGGGATGATAATACGGTTTATTAATCATTTGATATGAATATATTTGTAAAATATGATGGAGCCCGCATGAAATAAATGACAATGACAATTGAAGATGACCTTCATGATTGTCCAAAGATGTTTTAGGATTTAAATATATGTTTTAAGAAACCATTTTATATGTGTTGTACTAAATACACTACATTTTTGGTTGTATTGAAGTTATATAATTTGAAAGATAGAAATAGATGGAGTGAAACCAACTTTACAGAACTACTTGGTCTTCTGAAAGATATTCTACCAGAAGAAAATAAACCACCATTCCAAACATATGATGATAAACAAATGTTATGTTAAATGGGTATGATCTCTAAAAAAATACATTCTTGTGAAAATTATTTCATATTGTTTCTCAAGGACCATGAATCAAAAATCAAATTCCCTATGTGTGGAACATATCGATTAAAGAAAAATAAATCAAATACTTCAAAATTTGTATGGTAAATTTCTATCATTCCGTGGTTTAGTTTCATCCTCCCCTCCATAAATAGCATAATGAAGGTGTTATTTGTATTTAAATAATGAATAAATGTATGAACACAAATAATGAGTAGACCTGTGCACTTTTATATGTCGGTTCATTTCATAATGTATTTTTGTTTTGAATAAAGAAGCCTACTCCTATTAGTGTAACGTAGATGACTTTCTTGGTTGATGGATGAGATAAATGACTATATCTCTTTGTAATTTTATTTTCTTGTTGATGATATATGGAATGCAGATAAAATAATTAATGATGGGAACCTATGTCATCCCACAGATTGTCTTTAGTGGAAGAAAATTAATTATGAGTTTTCTGAATTTGAAGATGAACCAAGAAACTCTCATCATTCATTATTTATAGATAGTATAAATCATTTATGTGTACAATGTAGTTCTCATAGTACATGGACCATCTTGTTGATAAATTATATCTTTCCTCCATTGTTATGTACAAATCGAAAATATGTTATTTTGTTTCTACTTATTTTTGGACCAAAGAAACCAGGTAATGATATTGATGTCTATTTGGATCCATTGATCGAAGATATGAAATTGATGTGGGATATAGGTGTTACGATTTATGATTATCATAGAAGTGAAGAATTCACAATAAGGTCCATGTTGTATGGAACAATAAATGACTTCCCCACTTCTAGATATTTATCAAGCTATTGAATTAAAGGCCTGTTGGGATGTCTAATTTGGAACAATGCATATACTCAGTTCTCTTGAAACATTCCTCTAAGACTGTGTTTTTAAGAAATGAATTTCTTTTTACCTTGACGACTTAAATACCAATCCGAAATGAAAACATATGATGAAAATATTGGAAAGGGTAAAACATCATCTCTGGTAGTGGGAGATCAAATGTAATGAAAAGTAAAAAATATTGACACTATTTTCAGCAAACCATTTTTTAAAAACCATACAAAATCTGGTTGAAAGAATTGATCAATTTTTTTTGAATTACCATATTAGAATTGTTTGTTTGTAAAACATTTTATTGATATCATGAATATAAAAAAATTTATTTGACAATGTTATTGTCTTATTAATAAAAGTTCCTTGAAAAATGAAAAATGGCATCAAGGCTTGGTTGGACATGATTGAAATGGGGATAAGGGAACAGTTGGCATCGATGAAGTGTAAAAGGCATAATTTTCTTCCTCCACCAGCTTACACTCTATCCAGAGAAAAAGAATTGAAATATTTCCTTTTCTTTATGATTGTAAATGTTCCATAGGAGTATTCAATAAATATCATGATTGTCTTTTAAATGACTAATTTTAAGTTACAAGGACTAAAATCATACGACTGTTATGTTTTGATGCAATATTTAATGCACGTTTCTTTCCATTTCATTCTTCCAAAAAATGTATGACATACATTAACAAGAATATACTTATTTTTCAACTCCATATTCAGAAAAGTTATAGACCAGATGAAGTTTCCAATCTTGAATAAGGAGATTTCAATCATATAATGTAAATTAGAAATGTTCATCCCACCATAATTATTTTATATAATGGTACACCTGATGGTTCACTTGGTCAAAGAGGTTCAACTATGTGGTCCTATCCATTATATATTGATGTAACAAATTGAATGGTATATAAAGATTTTTAAAGGGTATGTCAAGAATCGATGTCGACCAAAATTTATATTGCAAAATGATATATTGTTGAAGAAGCTATTTAATTATGTACTGATTCCCTTTCAGATGTTGAAAGAATCTATCTCCCAAAGTCTCATCATAGTGAACGCCTTATGGGATATGAGATTTATGAAATAGATATTGTTACAATTACCTTGATAGAGTAGGAGCAAGCAAATCTTTACATTTTATACGATAGTAAAGATGTTGATCCATACATTGAAGCCCATCGTAGAATTTTATAGATTTTAATCTATCAAGGGATTAAATATGAATATCATATACACATAATAAATAGTTTATATAATGGTTTATAGATCAAATTTATAAGATGTTATTTGAAAATCCAAATTCAATAATCTAATTACTTCAATGGATAGCTAGAGGATGAAATGAAAATGTTATATCTTACACTGGGGTTGTAATCAATGGTTATACATTCTATACAAAAGAACATAATGACTTTAGTATGATGCAAAATAGTGGTGTTACATTTGTGTCTAAAGCGATGAACATATCCGATTCTAAGGATAGAAATCCAATTTATGAAAATTTATCATATTTTGACATTATCTAATGGATATTTGAGTTGGATTATACAAAATTTCAAGTGTTGCTTTTCCATTTCAAATGGGTTGACAATATCAATGGAGTTAAATTTGATGAAATGGGATTTGTGAAGGTGAATTTTAGTATATAAGGGAAAAAAGATGAGGCATTCATAATATAATTACAAGAAGTGCAAGTATTTTATGTCTCTGATCCAACAAACAAGAATTGGTAAACTTCCCTGGTGGTGACTAAAACAAATGTTTAGTCAAATGAAAATTCAATTGATGATGACCCTTTCCTTGGTACATCATAATCATTTCATGCAGGTCCCACTGTATACACTGTCTTGTACATTAGAGGGGAACATAAAGAGGGTGTTCAGATTCCTGAAAGAGGAACTAAATCCTTGAAACCTTAAAAGAAGAGAGTTCAATGAGAAGGTAATAGAGTTTATTAATATATTATGTTTTTCCTCATAATATTATATGTTCTATTAACACAATCTAAATTAAATGTTTGACTACTCATGCAGATAATCTCTTCTGCACATGATAATGTTACCAATCCCTTATAAGAACAAACTATAATGAATTAAAACCTTTGGATATGCGCAAAGGTAATGTTATGATATACATTCTCTATTTTACCAAAACATTATATAATGGAAAGTTGATTTAATTTTCATTAATCCTTATAGAGTTCATTTATTTTATAAAATTTCTATCCGTGTGTCATGCCTTTGAAAGAAGAGAAATGATGTTGTTTCTGATCAATCAAAGAGGTAATATATACTTTTTCATAGTAAAATCATTGTCTATAGAATTAATGTATTGTTTCATATTTATGTTTAATATATTTATTTTTAGTATTACTCTCATAATAATTTTCTTTCTTATAGAGGTGGATTATTTTTTTCACGTTGGGGGTGATCTGTCCAAATTTCATGCTTCTTCTCCCTTAAAAACCTTTTCACCCCTTCTATGGTGATTTATCACTTTATATCAAGTCACCTCTACTGCTTTTACAAGAAGAGAAATGATGTAACCTCAACTCAGTTATAGAGGTAATATTGTTGTTTACAGAGTAAAATCATTTTCCATAGAATTAATGTGTTTTTTCATATATATGTATAATTTTTTTTCATTATTACCCACATAATAGTTTTTTTCTTATATAGGTAGATTATTTTGTATGAGTTGGGGGTTCTATGTCTATCTTTCATGCTCCTTATCCCATAAAATCTTTTCACCCCTAGAGTAGTTAATTTATCACTTTCATTTATGTTACCTCCATTACTTTTATAAGAAGAGAAATGATGCTACCTATACTAAATTTTAGATATAATATAGATGTTTGTAAAGTAAAATCATTTTCCATGGAATTAATGCATTGTTTCATATGTATGTTTATATTATTTATTTTTTGTACTACTCACATAATAATAGTTTTCTTATATAGTTGGATTCTTGTGTTCGAGTTTGGGGAGCTCTATCCAACTTTAATACTCTATACACCTTAAAAACTTTTCACCCTTATAGTGCTGCATTTATCAATTACATTAATGTTACCTCCACTACCTTTGTAGGAAAAGACACGAAACTAATTCTACTCAATTATAGAGGTAATAACGATGTTTTCACAGTAAAATTATTGTCCATATAATTATTTTATTTTTTTATTTGTATGTTTAATTAATTTATTTTTAGTATTACTCACATAATAATTGTTTTCCTAAATAGGTTGATTATTTTGTTTGAGTTTGGGTACTATGTCCATATATCATCCCTTTCTGGACGAAAATTTTCATATACTTATTCTCTCACAAAACCATTCACTTTTATAGTATTGAAATTTATCACTTTCTGTCAAGTTCCCTATACTACTCAATCACATAGGTAATATTGATATTTTCACAGTAAAATCATTTTCCATAAAATTAATGTATTATATAATATTTATGTTTAATATATTTCTTTTTATTATTACTCATAATGATTTTTTATTATAAATGTGGATTATGTTTTTCTAGTTTAGGTGGCTGTTCGAATCTACTCATGTAATGTTGGAAGTTCAAAAAATAATGTCAATGGAAATCATGGTAACATTGATAGTGAGGATTGTTTTGAATGCATGTAATAATTGGTATTTATGTAATTGTATAAACCAATGTTTGAAACGTCTATAATAGTGTTTTTTGGTATTTGTGTGGTAAATTTAATTTAATTTAAATTATTTATTGGGACTTATTTTTGTTGATATCTAGTGTGTTTTTGGTGCTGCAGTGTTCTATAATAGCATACTATAGTATGGAACTTTATCAGTGCTTTTAAAATCATTGATAAAAACCCCATATATCAACACTTCAAAAAGTGATTTTCTAGCATAGATAAAGGCCATTTATAGCACTCTTAATTGGTAGTTATGTATATGGACTTGTTTTTCATGATATCTTGTGTGTTTATGGTGATGTAGTGTGCTATAAAAGCATACTATAGTATAGATCTTTATCAGTGATTTTAAAATAATTGATAAAACCCACATATATTAGCACATCTAAAAGCACTTTTCTAGCATTGATAAAAGCTAATTATAGTTCTATTAAAGCATGGATTTAGAATTCAGGGAAATTAACATGTGAAATTTAGTCTATAAAATTTTCTCAAAGATTTTTGTCATCCTTTTTCACATGTGGTAACCTTCCATTATCTCTAAAAATCAAAGAACCTTCGATGAAAAATGGATAATCACGGATAATGCTATTTTGGATCATGAAGTTTTCATTGATTAAAAAAAATGATCAGTGGAAAAAAGGGGGACTATGACATGAAAATTTGATATAACTAAGGATTATTATAGAGTGGAATGGCCTTCCCTCCAATTTTTCATGACCAAATTGGGGTTCTCTTCAAAATGGACTGATATGATCATGCATTGTGTTTCTTCTGTTTCTTTCAGGATCAATAACAATGGTGGACATTCACAAGGCTTAACCCCAACACATGTCCTTCTAAAGGGATACCCCCTCTCCCCCTCTCTTCATCCTTATGTCTAGTGTCTTTTCCAACCTCATTTCAGTGGTAGCTTCCTCTAACTCGATAAATTGGGAAAAGGTGTGCAAGATTATCCCACCAATTTCTCACCCCTTTTTATAGATGATTGCCTTATTTTACCTAGATCTAGACACAGTTAATTCCTTTACATCTGCAATGAGATCCAACTCTATAATAGGGCCTCTGGATAGGTGATTAATCAGAAAAAATCAGAAGTTTAGTTTAGCTCTGGTGTCCCACCAAACAAGAGAACAAAGCTTTGTCTCACTACTAAAATTTAGATAGATGAAAATCATAATAAATACATCGGGCCCCCCACCATTTTAGGATAATAAAGAATAATATAAATATTCTAATCTACTATGGATAGAATTGAGAAAAAAAATTATAGGGTGGTCACTGAAAATAATATCAAAAGCAGGGAAAGAAACTCTCATTAAGGAAACACTTCAGGAAATCCCAAGTCATATCATGTCATTGTTTAATCTTATTGGTATGATTATAGATCAAATTCACTCCCCCATTGATAGATTCTTTTTGGGAAACATTAGTGGGAGAAATAAAATTAATTAGATTTCCTGTAAGTCACTATACACCCTTAAAGAGGGTGGCAACATGGATTTCTAGGACCTCATACTATTTAATGATGCCATCTTAGCAAACCAAGGATGGAGCCTTCTGACCCAAACATCATCTCTCTATGCACATATTCTTCATGAAAAATATTTCCCTCACTATAATTTACCGAATTCCACTCTTGGACCCCATCCCAGCTTCTTATGGAAAAGCAATTGAGGATAAAAAAAATTACTTGAAAAAGGAGGGGGCTGGAGGATTGGGGATTGATCGACAATCAATATTTAGAATGAACCTTGATTGATTGATAGAGATAGTATTCTAGCTTCTTCCCCAGCTATTACTAGATATGAGGATGCCACTTTCCACAAACTATTCAAAGAATCTAGTACTGGTTGGTGTCTGGATAAAATTTACTATTGGTTTAATGAACGAGATCGAAAGATTATTCTTAGAATTCCATGTGTAATGGATGTCGGACTAGATTGTCTCTTCTAGAGAAAGGATATCTCAGGATCCTATTCAGTGAAGCTAGGATACATACTTTCTCTTGATGGACACATTTAATAAATATATGGGACTGGGAAAATTCTTTGGCAATTGTAACTCCCCCAAAGATCCACTACATTTGGTGGTAGATTTCCTCTAGGATTTTTCCTACCTTGAACTTCCTCTCCCATCACCATGTTACAGAAAACTAGGTTTTCCCCTTTTTTCAGATGTTATGGAATCCCCCATGCATGCTATTATTCAGTTCCTAGGGTCTATGGAGGTATGTATTACATGGGGATCTTGTACGAAAATTTTGTTGGATGTGATGTCAGATCTCCCAACATTTCTTAGGATGCGGTCTTCCACTTTCACTGTGGATAATGTCTTCTCTCTATGTGTTATAGCTAGGATTATTTGGGTTATACAGAATGATTTCATCTTCAATCGTATAATGAAACCATGTAGTTTATTGATCGAATGCGCACTCTCTTGGATCAGTGGATGGAATTGGGACCCTGACCAGAATGGTTTCTCCTCACCTCAAACAGATAAATCTAAATGGAATACCCCTCCAAAAGGGACCCTCAGATCAATGTCAATGCTTATATACCCAAGTATGGCATTGTTAGAATCAGAGTTATGGTTCAATACCATTGTGGTAAGATCATCACTGCCAGGTAGGACTCGAACCACACCTTCTGGGAACCCACTATGGCTGAAGCACAAGCTTTCTTTACTGGTCTGACCCTTGCAATTGATCATGGATGGGATGCTATACATATTGAATTAGATTTCCTCAACATCAATAACACCATCAACATAGATTATTTAAGCCTCCAATCTTATGGATCCACCATCATGAAAATCTAGTCTCTCTGTTTCAACTTTTTATCACACTCCTCTTTCATCAGAAGGGAGGGGGAATCAAGTAGTTCATCATCTAGCTACTTGTTGTTTTCCTAGATAGAATCACCTCTAGATTGATTTCATCCCTTCATGGATGCTTGATCTTGTAACTGCTTTTTCTCATGATTAGTTTATCTTCCTTATTTTTTCAAATATATATATAAAATCACTTTGAGAACACAATACCACTTTTATAAATAAATAAAGGACAAAATAAGTGGTATTTATAGAAGTTAAAGAACCAATACTGATGAAATAGTATCTTGACCTTTGGGAATAGTAATGTGACCCTTAAGAATAGTAAAATAGACAATATAATAGTATCCTAACCTATAAAAGTTTAAATAAAATTCATCTATCCAATAAATGAAAATAAAATTTAATTATATCATAGTTTTAGTAAATATATGTTTTGAAAATGATAGATTAAGTGTTGATATTTTTTTTGAAACATAAATAATTATTTATAATTTTATAAGTAATATAAATAATTAAAAAAATTATTTTCATAATATTTTTTCATAAATTAATTTTTTTATTAAGATCGTAATATAATTTTATGAGACCTTAAATAATTTTTCAAAATGATAGAAAATCAGTTATAATTTTATAATCATTATTTTCGAAGTAAATAATGATTTTAATTAAAAATTGAATTTCACATATTTAGAAAATTATTTTAATAAAATGGATTTTTTTTTAATTCTATACTTTAAAAACTATTTAAGGTGATTTGTTTGGTATTTTTTGTAAAATACTTGAATTTTTGGTGAATAGTAAAATATGATAATTTACCATAAAAGATAAATACATGAATTATTGAGTCATATATGATGTATGGATAATTGAATCCCATATTTTTGAACAATACATCATTATTTTAATATATTTAGTGATAATACTCATAATATTCATATTCTTGAGCTAACATAATAAACTAATAAATAAAATAATGAGAAAATACACCTCTTCTCCTCTATAAATACCACAATTCACCCCTCTTCTCCCCACAACACCAAAGCTTAGAGAAATTTTCAAATTCATCCCAAAAATATTATCAAGCCCCTTCCCACATCCATGATCTGTTGGAATCATCAAAATACCAAACCCTTTCTCTATTGAGGTTCTTAAGGAGGATAAATTCAAGATGTAAAATCTTCTTTCTTTTTCTTTTTATTTCTTTTCAATTTCATTTATTTTCACATAATCTTCTCAAATACACCAATAAAAGAGGTATGATAACTAAAATAACTTTTATATAATATAATTTTATTATTTTAATGGAATAATTAATCTTATAATCTCTTCTATTTTCCTTTTATTCAAAAAACGAAAATATCATCCATGGTGTATCGATTTACCGCCACCGTGGACGATGTGTTTTCATTTTTCACTACTAACTTAAAGGATAGTTATAAAACCATAATTACTATTAAATGATATTTTATTATACACCTTATAAGTTATATAATGTTATGTAACCAAAATATAAACATGATATTAAATAAAATGATACAAGCTCATAATGGTCGTAAAATCTACGAAATAAATTAAACAATTTTTATCTACACTCTATATAATAAATCATTATGATACCATATAAGAAAATAAAATATAATACAAATTACACTTATTTATGTTAATTAATAATATATAATTATAATTCAAGATAATCATTCTCATTGTACATGGACTTTTATACTTATAAATAAGCAAAGCGATCATGAAAACAAAGAAAATGAACACACCTAAAGGATAAAATTGAACTCTATAAATCATATAAAAGACCATAATTGAACTTAATAAAACTATAATGAAAAAATTAATGTATAAAATGTTATTTTTTTATTAATTAAATAAATTTTATTATCTAGGGTATTAAAGTGAAGAAAGCATTCAGACATAAGGTAAAGGGATTCTTGAACCCAACTCTATTTATTTCGGTTTTCCCTCTTCCAATCCATTTTTAGTATGGATTTTGGGTTATTATTCCTTAAATATAATTTAATTATCCTTAACTTATCTTTTTTGGGATAAAAATGTTACCAATTTTGTTTTATGACAACTGAAAATATTTTTTTTAAATATATCTTCTTTCTAAAAACATATATTTTTTTCTCATGAGATTGTTTCGTATCCAATCCAGATTGATGATTCTTATTCCATGTAAGTTATTACAAATTTATTTTGAGAACGCAAAATTTTATTCATCAATTTATAATTTATTAAATGAAACTCATTCTTTTCCCTGGGTTATTTCATGTCTAAGATTGATATACGTTCTATGTGGAATGTATGATTATGTAATTGTAATGATGTGAAGGGTGAGCCCGAAATTATATTGTTCTCAAATGCATTAGATAATGTGATTAATCAAATGAGATAAAGTAAAATATGTGTGAACATGATTCTATATTTTTTCACAACTATGTTTGGTATTTGACCACAAGGACATGATTTTTTATTTTTATGCATTTCCACATTCCTTGCCTTTTCCTAATTCTTCCACTCATGATGATGATGATTGTGATGTTATGATGATTGTTATTCTCACCCATGTTTCATATCTCTTATTCATCCTCATACTGAGCTTTTAGATCAACCATTTTTAATGCATATGCTTATGTGTATACTTGTACTAAAGAGAACATGGAGGCCAATAAGAACCGAGATAAGAATGAATTAAATAAATGTTTATGTTTTATTATGTAAAATTTATGTGTGGTCCTAATTTTACCATGACATTAAACCTTTGGATATTGGTTTTGTGAAAATATTATATCATTTATCTTTAAAATCATGAAATATTAAGGTAAAATAATCAGGCTAACTACATTGATCCTTTAATAATGTTTGATGTCTATATAGCACTAGAACCTAGTAATCACATGCGTAGTTTATCTATTATCAATACTCGAGAATGCCAAGTGAAATTTTACTCACATAAATCTCTTTGTTGAAACATTTCCATCAATGATAATATAATAAATTCATTAACTCGAATTAGTCTTAACGAAACATTTACTCTAACTAAATCATTTAGAAACACAACAATGTTAAATATATATTTAGAGGGTGAAATTTATTGGTCATTTTTTATATAATTCTTTTGAAACCATAAGTTAATCACTATAATATTCTAAATAGAGTATAGATTAACTTTTTTAACTACATAAAAACATTGTTAATCTAGAATGAGTTTATTTAACACACATATATATATAAATTACTTAATAATATTTCTTTAGTAACCAATAATTTAATATGATTTTATTTATCTTATTCTTTCCAATGGAGAAATCTCAACGATAGTTTGAGGATAATGGTATTTTTTTATAGAATAATATTTTATTATATGAGTACCATGTTTTATGACCATTAAATAAGAACTATTTATTAAATGGTATCTCAGTAAAATGATGACTACTTTTAAACTCATCATATCTCTTAGTTGACCAAGATCTATATTTCATTATGAAATGAATATCTATTATCATTCCCCTAAACACTTTGTTATTTAGGGAGGTAATGTTCAAAATAATTTCATATATGAATCATGGATAGTTGAGTGGAAAACTCTTTGTCCAATAAATCATGTGGGTAAACCCAACTCTCTTACTCTGGTATCCTAACACTTAGGGTCTCCCTTCTAATTGTGACCCAAAGAAAACACCCATAACAGGTAGAAAAGAGACAATATTAGTTCACATTAATTTTGTAGAACCTACAAAGGGATGATCTTGTGTCACTATATATATTGTTTCCTTAAAAAATATTATCTAGGGCCACCTAAAACTGGTATAAATCTACCTGGATGAATGATTGATGTGTTGGAAATTATTTATTTTGATGAAATATAACACATAGTATTTTTAAGATAATTAATTCTCTTACTCTTATATCTTATTATTACTTTTTACTCATTTTTTTGTGATTAAATTTTTAATTCCATTCCCTCAACCAAATAAATATGTTCAAATCATATTGATCTGTAACTCTTCACACAACCCATAGTTCATGATACTCACCCAAATAAAAAATCCAAACATATTTAAACATATATAATAACATATCATATAAAATATACCTAAACTCTTCATGTATTGATTTATAATTATATTTTATTGATAGAATGCATAAGAATAATTGTAGGGATAAACCTAAAATTTTCTAGAATATTGAATAAGCCTCCATTCTTGTGCGATGTCCGACCCCAATTACCTCTCCCGAAGGATACATTATAGAAGGGATAATTCAATTCATCATAACTTTAACACATAATATATATAAACTATATTGAATATCTTAATTCAAGATAAAAAATTATTTAAAAATTGAAGTGAAGGTATATGAAAACTAAATCATATATTTATGTACCAATCATCAAATACCAAGAACTAAAATTTATTATAATTTGTTTGAAAAATTCAATCCAAATCACATACATATTCATTATATAAACAATTTATAACTATAAATAATGTAGGGAATAAACTTTAAATAAATTAATATTTCATATATAGAAACACATGATAAAAAGTTTTAAACAATTAATAATATAAATCTAATTAAAAACACTTAATAATTTTAAATTTATTAATTATAAACATTCTATAATTTTGGATATAAACTCTCTATATTCATTTAATGACATAAAAATTTCATATTATTTTTCATATGGAATTTATCATTATGTATATATGAAATTTCTAAGAATTATAATCATTTTATAATTTGATATTTATTATTCAAACATTTTATAGAATCTATATATCATATACATCAAATTATTTAAACAATGATCAATTATATCATCAAAATTATTTTAAATAGGATTAAAAATTTTACCAATATAAGACCTTAATTTAATCAATAAAATTAATTTATTATGAACAATTAAATTTTTTTAAAAAATAATCTATGTCTGATCTTTATTTTTTTAATTTAAAAATTATTTAAAAATTTCCCTTTATGAATAGTAAATAAATAATTTATATTATAAATCATAATCACTTCATATTATTTTAAAAAAAGGAATTTATTTAATTTCAATAGTTAACAATAATAATAATTTTTTCATAAAAATATATTAATTAATTATAAACTCTTTACAATTAATTAATTCAAAAATGATTTATAAATAAATTTATATCCCTATAATACCTTTTTATATTATTTACAAACTATATATATATATATAATAACATCAATTAATAATTTAACATATTGAAGAATTTATTTTTTCTTACTCATCATATTTTATGATGTAATTTATATTTTATGCCATAGTTTACTACATTATCAGTAATGTTTTCAAAAAGATAACATATAGTTATAGTTTCACGCTTGTTTCCTATTATTATGGTATTTGATGATATCCATCATATCATTTTTATGACACAATAATCTATTTTCATCACAATAAATAGTGATGTCATCCCATATAATATCACATGTCATATAATATGATAAATTTAGAAACCAATGCTAAAAATTAACCTCTTGTAATGATATCTCATACCGTGAAGTATGATACATTAACTTATTATGATATATGATATCATGTGTGAACTCAAAGTGAAAAAAATTATATCGTATTTGATGATACAGAATATGAAATGTATAGAATTTATGATATCTTTATTTTAGACATGATTTTATAAATAAAAAACTTGGGAGTCTATGATACCCCTAGTTGGATTATACAGGATCTATTAAAACTTAATAGAATAAATATAATAGATTAAAATAATTATCCAATATCCCTAATCCTATAATTATTAAATAATATTAATAATAGAAATGAATATCTTATAAAATAAATGCATGTACATTACACCATAGAGCCACAAAAACATATTCATCATCTTCAAACTCCTTTGAATGGGATTGATGATGATCACATAAGTGGAATTTGAAGGAATCATAGATCTATAGGTATACATAGGATAATAGGATCACAACACCATACATTTGGAACTCTCGAACCCCTTTGATATGATAGAATATAGTGGTTAAAAAGAGGTTTGATAATGGGAGAAGTTGGTTCTAGGGAATGTAAACTGATCTTGTTGCATTCACTCCTCCTTTAATAATATGATTGTAAGGAATTATACACCCATGGGGATTATCATTAAGTGCTATCACATTTAATTATGAATTATAATGAATTAGTAAATTATATGACTATGTAATGTACCTTTGACTGGAAAACATTCCCTTGTGTAATATCTTATGCAATGGCTGCATAATGATTGCGTATATAGGAGATATGTTTGGATTCCATAATTATAAAAATTAGTAGGAATGGATCACATTCTTAACTTTATAATGTGGCATAGTCATACAATATGACTACATGGGATTTCATGGGAAGTATCATTAAATATCATTTCATCCCATGACATATGTCACCATGCTACTGTATTCTACGATAGAAGAGGTAGTAGAATGGTTTCTCTAAACCATTCCATATGGTATGGCTTCAATAATACATTATTATTGATGAATGTTTTCCATGTCATATAATATTATTCCTTTATGATATGTCCAACCATTAATTATTATAGATTCATTTTCATTATATAAAAATGAGTTTGAATCCATATTATCACCCTAAAATAAAAAAATAGGGGATCTATTCTTCATTTTCCCATATTCATTATACTTCTATCTTTTAATATATCATGGGTGGAATGTGGGTCTCTTCCATTGAGAACTCAAAAAAGTGTCCACTGAAAAACTATGAGAAAATAAATATATGGTGGAACTTTCCATATAAAATAGCCCCTACCCCCTATAGATTGGGGTTAGTACACTAGAACATCCAAGTTGTAGGTATTTAAAACACTACACAGTCTATAGGGATTGAACCATGATTATTTTCACTCCCTCTTTAACATTTTAATATTATTTTACTTTGAATAAATTTTATAATTTTTATTTTTAATTTCTTTATAGGTTGTATAAAATTTACGAGAACGTAGATGAATAACTCAATACACTACACATCCTCATTAAAATTTCATATGTATCTATCCCACTATTTATACAATGCCCATATTTTATGTTTCTATTCATTAAAAAGGTAATGTAATCTAATCGTGGGGGTATTTTAAACTCATTGTATATTTAATTATTTATTTTCTTCATTATTCTGTTCCCTTTGAATAATTTGTGTTTATTACTTATTCTTCTACTCCCTATAATTGAGTTCTATAGGAGACATTATTAATTTTTTGAATATATTGATTCCCTTACTTGAAAAAACTGTGAAATTGATTATAATTGAAAACAAACATAACTGGATAAAAATTTAACTAGCATTTCCTGGATGAAGGATCAAGATTTTGATTAAATCAATTAAAAATGTAGTCATTTAATAAATAGGGACTAAAAAATCAATCACATAAATCCATTTTAACTAGCATTATTCTGTTCTTAATAAATAATGGTCTGAGAACCAATATTAAAAAGTTTCCACTAATGGATTCATTTTAAAAAATATCAACAAGGGATGTTTTCTATATGGAATAATTTTATTATATATTTGTGATGATAAATTATTTAATTAGTGTTATGGAAATGAACAAATATAACCAATTTGGAAAATTTATTTTTTATTGAGTGAGATAGAAGGGTTTGTGAATATTTAATTTGATGGAACAAGTGGAAACATTACTTTATCTAATTATTTACATAATGATAAATCAATGTTTATGAAATTGGTATGAATGATTTGAAACATTCATAAAAGGTCATTAAATAAATGACTTCATGTTAATATTGATATTTTAAAAAATAATTAAGATTTAAAGATTCATTTTCCTGGGCCTTAACATAGGTATGAAATTGATTATAATTGAATAATATTGGTGTGAGACATTATTTTGGGACGAAGAATAAATCAAGTGTTGAGAAGCCATTCATCCAAAAATTTATATATTTTTTTCATACATTTTAATTAAAAATAAATGTTTTTTATTATAAAATTTAGGAAATAATAAAATTTGAGTTTTAGAGGGCAATTCATGATCTCAACATGAAAATAACCTAAATATGATTTTTTGTGAGTTTATTACTATTCTATGTTTAACTGGATTAAATGGATAACTTCAAAAATGTAAATGTTGTTTTTTTGGAATTATAGTTTACACAATATATGTCATCTCATAGACATAATACCACTAAAGACATAGAGGATGCATTATCATGCTAATGGAACACAATTAATGAACCTGAGGATGTCTTCCAAGAACCTATGTTTCCCTATACATATTCCCAATGTAATTATATCATCTAATGGATGAAGTATCTACTATTGAATAGAGTTTCTATACCTCGACGTTATCTCTTCGTGCAATGTAACCACAATCAGCCGACCACAATTGCGTCATGTCCCAACATGAACCATGTCACCACCCCAATGGAACCTTTTGTACCAAAACACATTTAAATGTCTTTCCAATTCCCTCCATGTCGAAATAACTAGTTTATGAAAACCCATACATAATTGAAATATAACTATCATTGCCAATAATTTACTATTAA
This sequence comes from Viscum album, assembly GCA_963277665.1. Lineage (NCBI taxonomy): Eukaryota > Viridiplantae > Streptophyta > Magnoliopsida > Santalales > Viscaceae > Viscum > Viscum album. The sequence continues at coordinate 475,489,912 of OY728164.1, read as the reverse complement.
AATCCAAGATATCATTAGTTAGTGGGCAATGTAACTATTCAATCTAGTGTGGGGTTCATTATCCATCTAACATAGTCTCAAGCTCTAACATAGAATCTATAAGCTAATTAACATAATGTCAAGATAATGGATACCTAAAACATATATAAAAAATTTAGCATAGGATCAATATAACTATAGAGAACCAATAAAATTATTGAAGATCATATTTGATGATGGATCTAATCACTGACACATGACGAGGCCATGCAAGCATGGTCATAGGAAATATAATATTTCTATTCAATTTATTTGGATAAATTATAAAATGATCTAAAGGATCCAATATATTATTTGAACCTATATTTATGGGGGAACATGGAACCCTAAGATAATTTGTAGTAGAAGAGAAATATAAATGGATTCACAATATGAAAATGAGGAAGAAATCATGCTCTTATCCATTTCTACTAGAAATTTATCCAAATAAAAACAAGTCTAACCGCTACATATTTAAAATTCCCCACTCCCCAAATGTGAAGGTTTAAGAACTATAAAATACCATTTTTACTATGTATTTCTCCTTTAAATAAAAAATATGTAGAATAATGTATTTCACATGAAACACCAAATTATTTTTTACCGCGATGCATTTTATTGATGGAAAATATTATAATGAATGATAAGAATTAACAAATTATATGAATTAAATATGAACCCTAATTAATAAAATTATTGGAGGAATATAACCATAAGTTAATAAAAATAACTTGAATATATAATACATATCCACATGATTTACATTGAAGATCATACCAACAATTATAATTATTAAAATAAGACAAATAAATAGATATATAATGGACATATTGGGATGAAAGTAAATAAATAGGATGGATGATTCTATTAACATTTGTAAGGGTATATATAGAATGGAAATATGGCCATTATAAATATTGTTATTGAAAATATGACATTTGGACATATTACCATAGGAGAAATGGCCTCTTGATATATAGTTATTGGGTATATCCATTGAGTATGTTTCTTAATTGAGAATGAAATTGTAATAAATAATTTTATAATAAAACAAAAGATATTATTTAAATAAAAAATGGAATAAAAATTATTTTTATGTGTTAAATATTATTATTATCATTATAAATGAATGGTTATTTTTATTTATAATTTTTTTAAAAGATTTAGTACAAATATATTGATAAAAATAAATTTTTAGAATAATAATAATTAACATTAAGGAGTTAAAATTATCTTAATGGTTTAAATGATATTTTTCAATGTATTTTTTTATAAGTATTAAGTTGTTTTATACTAATAAATTTACTTTATAAACATTTAATGTCGAATTTGAAGAAATTATTTAATAAATAAATTAATATATCAACAACAATTTAACTAGTTGTTGATATAAAATATAATTAAGAACACATAAGGTTTTAAAAATTAATTTTAGTTAAATAATGGTTTTTTTATATTTTTGTTTTCATTAAAATTAAATATTTATTATATTTAGAAATTAAATTATATTAATTGGAGTCCAAATATATAATTATCATATGAAAAATATTTAAGTAACCCAATATCAATTTCTGGCATAATAATAAGTTAACAAGTTTAAAAATGAGTCACTATGGTAAATGATAAATAAGGTAAAGGCATAATGCCCTATATATAAATTTTTTTATGAGGGAATTATTGACTAAAACATATTTCATATACATTAATTTACACTTTTTAACCACTTTTCCTTCATATTGATAACCTTACCCCTTAGTAAATGAAGACTGATAGAAATTTTACTCAAAACTAATCTATAAAAGGACCCCTTTTATACCCCTCCCAAATTAGTCAAGGCATTTTTTTATCTGTTGAATATATTCACATTTTAACTCCACCAATTCGTTATTATACTTTTTGTAGAATCTGATTCCAATAAGGAATTATGAATCATCCATCATATAGGAACCTATGTTAAGATGGATCAAATTCAACAAGTATCTATGTTCTTCTCTAACATTTTCAATTACCATCCCATTTCCACTCTTTATAAATATTATTCAAAACTATAATGATTTAATATTAATATCTTTATGATTCTATAAAAAATATACTACTATTATGTAAATATCAAATGTTACTCGTTCGAAAGTATGGAATATTCTTATATGGGTTGATTCAACCATCTAGATGAATGATTCTATACCAACATTATCATTTCCACAATGAATAATTATCAATACATTAATACTAGTAATATATGATATTAATGTTTAATGTATTTTTCTAATATGGTTATGAAAGGATAGAAAAAATTAATTATTAATATTAATTAACTTCCAACGAGCCTAAACCCCAGTGGTATATGCTCCTTCTTGGCATCCAAAATACCCAGGATCAAATCCGGGTATGTGAGAAATTCCCTAGTAATGTAGAAGAACTGTATCAAGGACTATAGAAAGAGAGATACAGAAGAAGCAGTTGAATTGTAGCGGTGGAGGCACTGTACTGGGAATTGTATCAGTGGCAGTACTATAGCATCCCAAGTATTGTAGCAGTACCATTCAATAAAGGGACCTTTGGGAATAAAAGGGATTTCAAGACTTGTATTCAGGCCACTTGTCCTTGGGACTTTGTGCTATGTAATGGGTCGACCTCTACCATGAAAAAATAGGTCTTTGATTTAATAATAAATTGAGGATTTAACACCAAATTGTTTCTAAAAAATTATGGAACTCATTGTTATCTTTAAATAAACCAAAAAATGTTTGTTAGGGATTTCATTCTCCTAAACTGTACCAATAATTTTAAAAAAATTAATAGGGGAATACATAAATAATTATAAAAAACTTATTTAACTAACATGAATAGTCTTAGAATGAAAATAATGGTATTGAATAATGAAGAATGACATCTCCATTATGAAACTTGTATTAAATAATCAATATCACTAGCATCCAATGAAAAAATTAACTATAACAAACTTATATTAGTGTAATGAATGATTATAATTGAAGTTTATGTAATGTAAATAATATTAATAGGGTTCCTAAATTATTTATTAGGATTATTTTTTTTACTATAACTAAAGATAATGTACTTTTGTAGAATTTTTGATTAAAGGTAAGGGTTATATTACCAATTTAATTTTCAAATAAAGATAATTTATATTTCTACTTCAATTTGGGGAACTTATATGATCTCTAAAAAAAATATCTAATTTATTATTATATATTTATTAATTGTTTTTACATGTCATATTACCTTTAATTATCCATTAGTGTCACAATATGATATAGTGGGAATTTGTATGTAGAGCCAAAATTATCTCTTATTTATTATCATGAATAATTATCCTCAATTTCAATATTGTTTATTTTATTATATATTTTGTCGTATCTAATTATATGTTTCATTGGTATCATGTTCAATTTACTTGAATTTATTTTAAAAATAAATTGACTCTTAACATTGTAATTATGGTTTTATCAACCATCCCTTACTCTATTTATAATATTAAGAGAAGAAACTTTTGTTTTTAATTATTTCCACATGAACATATTTTCTATATTTTATGATCATTTTTTCATATTAAATAATCCTCTAAATTTTTTAACGGTTCTTTATATTAATATATATTCCCATAATTTTTTGAATTTTGAAATTTAAAATAAATTTTATCATAAGAAACACATCAATGCTTAGGTTTGGGTCAGATTTAATCATCTCACCTGGGTTATTTGGCACCCACAGATTTTGTTGGACATTGCCTCTTACATCAGTGCACCTCTCAATCTTGATGAAAACACCATAAATGGAAATTTTGGTTTTTATGCTAGGGTTTTGGTTGATATTTAATTATCAACGCCAAAGACAGATTGTGTTTTTCTAATTGTGAATGGAGAAAAAATTGAAATTGAGTTTGAATACGAATTCTTGCTAGACTTTTATAAATTTCGTAATCTTGTTGGGAAAGGTATTTACCAATGAAGAAAGGTTCATAAGATAAATTTCTTACCAAAAAAGGTGAAGTGAGGGGATTGAAGTGACGAGATGAGTCATCCGAAGTTATTTCTAAAGATGATGAAGTAGGGGCCTCCTTTGAACCATGCATCTCAATGGGCATGGGAAATTTGTCCACTATGAATGAGGACGATTTCACCCAATTGAGTGGAAATGCCAATTATGAGCATGATATGGTGAATAATGATATTGATGTACTATGTTTATCTATTTTTCAATCTAATTCACCTCCTATAACAATTTATCAAGGTCCCTTTCTTGGGGACTCCACTATAGGTCCCGATAATAAATATTTCTTATAGATCAGCCATGAATGGAATGTGTAGGGACATGTTACTTTAGTGAAACATGAAATGAATCATGAACATAAGGATGAGAATGTAGTTTATGATAAAAAAATATGATGATCAGGTCATAAAAAATATGAAATTGGATTAGTAAGAATTATTGATCACCTCTTTTGATCTCAAAGGGAATAAAAAAATTGATACTGAATCTTGTGTGAAAATTAAACTATCTAATGAATCGGATGAAAAGAGGTTGGACACAATTATTTAAGATGTGGTGGATGGACATGAGAGGGTGATACCTCTCGGGTCAATGTTGTTCAAGAGGATATTGGTCTCAAAATTCCCAGTCTAAGTAATTATAGTAAAAACACTATTAGAATGTATGTTATTTTAAGCTAGTCTAAATGTAAGGAATTCTTCAGTGAGGAATTTGGAAGTGTCCATGGTGCTCTCCCAACTGATGGAAGGTCTTCACACGCTAAGTCAGTTATGTTAGTCTTGGAGGGCTTAGGTTATGAAAAATATCCAATCCCATAAAATGAAAATGATGGTGAATGAAATCAACCCAAAACATGGAGGAGGTTTCATCATCTATGTGGGAGGGGTGGTGGCTAATCCTATAGCTGATTCACTATTTGTTTTGAGGACTTTCTTCACAAGTTCCTAATCCTGGGATATTTTATAATGATACCATCCACCTTCATTAATTGGATTGATTATGATTATGTTTTATGGATGTTTTATGAACCCCATATCCTTCCATTGGTTAAATATGATATTATGGAATTATGAATGTTATAATATTTATATGGAACACATATGTGTGGTATTTCATGTTATGGTTGGTGGCCAAAGAATTATATTATATTTTATTAAATGTTTTATATAATCATCTACTGAGATGATGGGAAGTGATAAAAACCCCAATGCTTCTGTAAAACCCAATGAAATTATAATATCTTAATTTTAGAATAAAATTATTTTTTTGATATGTTTATTTATACAAAACACCATGTTAACGTTACACAACATACAACACCGAGTTAGCTTGTGTTACATGCAAGACCGAGTTTTACCGATTTTTAATGTTGCACCTATGTTAAAAATAAAATTTGACACTTTAATAAATTTAATATTCCAATATAAAATTAATTTTTGAACATGGAATTCCAAAATCATCTTATTATGATTTTTTTTATTTTTCTGAGAAGTTTCATTTTTTGATGAATAATGAAAAATGCTGCATTTTAGTTAAAAACTTTCTTTTTTATTTAAATAATTATTAATGTTAAATTATATTTTAAATTGGGTTTTAAAGTAAAAATATAGATGAATTATACATATATTAATCCAATTTAGTTTATTGGAATAATTTTTTTACCTTGAATATATATATAAAAATGTATTGAACTTCGGAACATTTTCTCTTTAAAAATACACTTTCACAACACATCTACAAGATTTTCTTTAAATTTAATTTTGATAATTCTATGTATTAAATTTGTCAAAACCAACATACATAAATTTTAATAAGTATAATATTTATATTCTAATAAGATCAACTTAGTTTTTTTTACGAAAATTATTTCTGAAGTTAATTAAAATTAATTACATCGATTAAGGAAAAATTTTTCTTAAGTAGTGACTAAACCTTAATTTTAAGAGATGAAATGACGTTTCCACCTATCAAAAATACATTGGATTACAATATATCAACCTTATCAAATCTTCGATCTAATTATATGGTTTATTTGTATATAATTATATGAAAGTGACCTATGTAATATTTAATGTAACAAAAAGGGAAAAAAGGAACTTTCCTTACCTTTTCCAATTATAAATCTTTAGAATATGGAAGGAGCTATATAGTTTTGGTTATAAAAATTATTTTGAAATTTAAATGATTTTTTTATCATGGAAATTTATATTCAATTTTTAGATATGATATAATTACATTAAATTCCTAACACATGCTAATGCAGAAATTATTTTTCTAATAATAAAATAAAATAAATGATGCTAAAGACATTAAAAGCTAAATAAATTTAAGGAAATATTATGTTACATTATATTTTTAAATGAATATATCATGTCACATGGATGATAATTTAATATATTTTAAATATAATTTTTTTTGTGTTTTTGAAAATTAAAATTAAATAAATAATGTAAAAATTTATATCAGTGTTATTTTACAGTAAATGATATTTTACTATAAGAATTAAAATTAATAAAAATAATATATTCTCCCAATTTATTTATTAAATTTTAATATATATTAAATATCTTCCAATAATAGACCAATTAATCTTTTTTAACAAAAATATTGACCCACTGATAGTAAAAACTTAGTTATCACTATTCGGGTTAAAGTGGTTTTTTCCATGTTACATGTATTTGTTTTAAAATTTATTTCCAATACACAATAGATTTATATTTTTTAAATTATATATAATATTTAGAATTAATTGGGTGTATATATTCTAATAAATCTCAATTTAATTTAGATATAATGGTTAAATTACTTAGGATAGAAAACTAATTATATTAATAAAAACAAAAATGATTAAAATAATGATACTTAAATACTAAGGAAAAAATGATAAATATACTTTTATTTTTGTGTGGAGTGAGTGTTTATAGACCATAATTCTAATTTAATACATTTTTTTAATTTTGGAAGAACATTACATAAGGAATCCTCCCAATAGTGTTTACCTTTTGGTATTTTAAAGAATGCCACTCCTCCTCCACTATAAAAATAATTCACTCTTCGAATTCCTTACTCCTCTTAACCACATTGAATCAAACTAAATATGAACAAATAACATAGAAACATCTCTCCCCTAAACCTAGAGTCCATAATTTTAGATGAAATACAACCAAGGAATCCCTTTGGTACAAACGAAAAGGAGTTACCCAAAAAGAGGTCACGTTCTTCAAACATGAATTTATGTTTTAGTAATTTTCCACCCATTCAATTATTTTTATTCAATGATTATAAAATAAAATCAGTATCTTCAATGTAATAATTTGTTTTTATATAACATATTATACTTACATCTTCACAAACTTCCATCAAAAGGGTAATGAAATTACTATTTGTGTACGATGAATTACCGCCACAAGAAATGATGTAATTCATTTTTCTTTTACCATAAATCATGGTTGGGAATTATGATGGAGGCCCTATTTTTATATGATATTTAGGTTTTATTTATACTTTTGGTATTTTTATATAACAGGTACCTATATTCATTCTATTTATTGTAAATAAGATAACATGATTTTTGGACATGTGGACTACCACCTCCTCAAAGAGTTGTGATACATTCACACATTACCAGGATTGTGAAACATTTTGTTACTCTTTTAATGTATTTATAAACCCCTAATTTTAATTGTGTTTTGGTTGGGTTTCATTTGGGGTTTTTTGAGGTGAAATTTAGAAAATTTTGGAAGTTTTTCTGCTAATGTATGGTTGGCCCACAATTTTCCCAAACTATCCTCCCATTCAAGGAAAACCATGAAAACCTAGGTATTGGGATTTTGAATGGTTGGCGCATGGTTTTCAAACCATGTTACTGATTAGGAGAAATTGTGAAGCCCTTTTTCAACAGGTTCAAGACCGGGGTGTACGGTTTGGTCTAACCGTTTGGCCTTACCCAACTAAACGTTCATACAAGGTTTATTAATCTAAATTTAATTTTAGAATCTCAAAACCTCCATTTTAGGACCATGAATGAATGTTACAACCCCAAACCAATTTCTACTTCCTTGAGAACTCCCAAGAGGCTATTTGGGACCCTATAAACCCTCTTGGAAGTAGATTAGAGCTTGATGAATGCCGTTCAATATCCTCTTGGTATGTTTCCTCTTACTATTCTCTATCCCTCGCTCTCTATCTCCTCCTCCCTAGGGTTCCATGGATCCCTATGTTGATTTTGAGATCTAATACCATCTTTTTAGGGATTTTAAACTTACATTTGATTCCCAGAATATGTTAACTCCATTATTCATTTGAAAATTCCAATTAGGGTTTAGAGTTTTGAGATCTAGTGATTCCGGTAGTTGGATTCATTATGATTCCATATTATTATTAACCCTAAATTTATTTATTTAAATTCAATTGTTGAATAAAATTAAATTTCTATTATAAATTATATTTATTTCAATTTTTTTGTTAAAAAAAAATTTACATTAAATTTGGGGTTTTGGAAATTGTTTTTGTCACAATATTTGGGAAAACCCCCTAATGCATTGAATTGGTGCGTGTTCATGAAAAAGGGTGAAAATTAAATTTTTTAATTTAAAATTTGAAATGGATGGAATTTTTTTCGATTAAATTTTTTCATTTAATTTTTGGAAATGGATTTGAAATGAAATTATGAAAAACCCAAATTTAGTTGAAATGGGAGTTTATTTTGAAATTGATAGAATTTTAAGAAAATTTACAATGTTGAATTTAAATTTTGAAATTGAATTGTGAATTGATTTCGTAATATTATATTGTGAAAATGGAATAAATTGGATTTGATAGAAACCTTTGGGTTTTATCTTCGAAGAATGAATGTTTTTGATTTAAAACCCATATGTTTTTTATATGGAAAATTGGAACATTTTAGATAGGATAATGTGATGAATTATATTTTAAACTATTTTAAAAATAAATTTTACATCATTAATTTTTACATGATTAAATGAAAACCTAGGTAGTTATTTATTAATTAGGGATAAAGACATGTGGATGGGAATTCATTAACATCAAATTGGTGTTTTACCACTATAACATGAACATTATTTAGCACAATGAATTCCCTAATGGGAATGTTGATGAGTTATCTCTTTCTAGTGTCAGGGGAAGTGTGTTCACGTTGTGGTTATTATCACATGAGTGTATGAGTATCCCACAACCTATAACTATCATACCTTTTATAATATTACCATGTTTTTCACTTTTTTATATTTTATATATAAATGTCTACCAATGTTTATAAACTATTTTACATGCATTGTAAATTTATATAAATTTTTATATATAAAATTTTCTATTCAATCCAATGTTTTAGAAATATTACATCAATTAGAATGTGTATAATTTGTTTGAAATTATTTCCATCATTTGAAATGTAAATCAAGAAATATTTTAATTAGGATTTCAAAATGCCAAAACCTACTTATTCAATTGAAACCTATCATTTGTTAATTAAATGTAAGAATATATTATAGAATCCATGGTGATACTTTAAAAGGATTTTAGCTCACACCCTAATTGTGCCTTTGAGAGTTTGTATATTATCTCCATATAAGTTTGTGCAGCGGTGAAGCACCACTTAGAGGTGGTTCTAGCTATTGATATGTGGACCTGGTGAGTTGTGTCCTTTGGAAATTGGGTAGCCTTCCCTATTTGTTTTCACTTTGTTATATTGTATTGGGTTTTCATACCTATTTTAATTCTGGTACTTTAATCCTATTATAGATTCTTTTTTATTCATAATGATATTTCTTATTTCTACAATTCTTGTAGAAGAACAATTCCCACGTTCATTTTACATGATACCAGATGCTAGTCACCAATCGATGGGGATTGGGATAGCCCTTCAGGCCATGTTAGGGCTAGCTAAGTTATAAGGTAACCAAGGTACTTGGTTTGGTTCATGACAAAGTGGTATCATAACACAATGTTAATCTTGTTGTCTTAAAGTCAATATTTATTTGTGATTTTTTGGGACATTGGTGGTAGTTTCAATTGAGTTCCTAGCCAGATATCACTACAACAAACATTAATTCACCATGGGTGGTTAAGGAAAGATGAATTTAGGATTAATTTTGGTCTTTTCCCTGATTTTCATTGGGATAAATAGCAATCAGAATCATTTTTGTCTATCTATTGGGACTTATTTTCCCTCGTTTCTCTATTTGAGTGTACATTAGTTGTATTCATTATTTTTTGCTGATGTTATACAAAATCATGCCACAGATAAGACATGAAAATCATATTTAGGAGTAAGTTATTACTAAATAATAGTGAGAAAATCCTTGGGTGGCCCCGAATCTGGTTTAGGTGATAGTGCAGACTGTCTAAGCTATGAGACAAGAACCACCTCCAGTTCTCGTTCAGCCTCCAACTATAGAACCATAGAGGGATGTTCTTAAGATAAGTTATCCAAGGTTCCTTTTCTAAAATTCACCATTATTCAATATCTAAAATTATACTCAAAGGGACGAGGAATGGTTGATAAGGCTAGAATGATTGTTTGGGTTTTCAGACACACTTGATTAAATCATTGTGAAGTTTTTCATGTTCTTGCTGGAAGGACCGAGGAGGAGATTGTGGGACATAATGGAAGTAGAGAATAAGATTGAGGTATTAGAGAAAAAATACTTCAAAGTTATTTTAACTGACCAATTCTATCTATTTTTGAGGCTTCTAGCCAAGGATACTGAGTTTTTCAAACTCGAGCATGCTAATAGGACATTTATAGAGTATGAAAACAATTTTTCTGAGATCATGAAGTTTTCACATGAGATGGAATCAAATGAGAAGATAAATTCTCGAATGTTTAGGTTAATAATTCGACAAGATATTCATTATCTGGTTTTCTTTATGAATATAACTTCTTATGCTTGTGTACTAGATATAGAATTGATGGTCGAAATGGACCTGGCTATCAAGTCAGTGTTATCTGGAGTTTCTTTCACTCCCAGTAGTAGTGTGCATTTATTTATAGGAAAGATGAATCATGATGATTATTATGGTGGTTCTCGAAAGTATGGTCATTCTACACCTCCTGTAGTTCCAGGAAGAGGGCCTTTGATTTTCTACAATTGTGGAAATACATGGAATTCAAAGGGGATTATTACTGAGGCCTCCAAGGTAACTGGTTCTTGTGGTTTCTTAGGTCACTTGAAGAAGTTATGCCACATCTAATCCACTCTTCATAGTGTAATGAGATCATAAAAAAATTGTTTAACTGAAAAAAAATCATATACTTTAGGTGAAAAAGGGTTCTAGCCATAGGCATCTGGAAAGAAACTTCTTCACACAGTGGAAGAGTATCTAGAGAAAGCAGATACAGGTCCAATGACTATGAGAGGTACCATAACTATATCATCATTATTAGTGACTGCTTTATTAGATACCCATTCATCTAATTCATTCATTTCAACCCATATTATTAATCTTCTATATTTTTATAGGGATCTTTTATCTTGTGTAATAGATATTACTACACCTCTTATTATGAAGGGATCAGGGTCCCCATAGCCCCTCTTGTGTTTTCAATATATCAGATGTTGATATTTATATGAGTTTATGGTTCTAAAAATGAAACATATTTTCATAATTTTTGAGATGGATTATTTTATGGCCAATAAAACCCAGATTGATTTCTATCATCGATAGGTCTCCTTCACTACACCTGACAGCGTGTTTTGTGTCTTATAAAGATAATGAGAACCAAGGTCGAGCAGAGGCAATCCATTTTATCCATAGTTAAGGAAAGGTATATGTGTGTTTTATTTTCATCTATAGTGTTAATATTTGAATGATGATCTCCATCATGTTGTCATTGAGTATCCCAATGTGTTTCATTCTAAATTCCATAATTTTCCACCAGTAAAGGAGGTAGAGTTTTATACTGATTTAGTGCATGGTACTCAATTGGTTTCTATTCTATTTTACCATATAGAAGTAGATGAAATGAATGAGCTAAATTACTAGTTGGATTATCTTCATGAGAAAGGCTTTATATGCCTGAGTGTGTCACCTTGGGCAATGCTGATTCTCTTCCACAAGAAAGTATATGGTTCACTTCACCTCTGCATTTATTATAAAAAACTTAATTTATTTACAATAAAGAATAATTATTAATTTCCACAAATTGATGATCTATTGGATTATTTGAAATGGGAAAAGTTGTTCTTGAATATAGACCTTCAATTTGTTACCATAATTTAAGGATAAAAGTAACTAAAATTCAAAAAAATACCTTTGAGAGAAGGTATGATCACTATGAGTACCTTTTTGTGCCCTTTAGTTTAACTAATGATCCTATAGTTTTCATGGATTTAATGAATCTTATTTCCATGAGAATATTGATACCATATTGGTTGTCAATGTGGATAATATCCTTGTTTAATGTATGTCCAAGGAGGATAACGTGAAATATCCGAGCACTATTTTTATTTTGTTAAGATTTCACCAAATTTGTGCCCAGATTTTTAATTGTGATTTCTGGATCTAGGAATGAAATTATTGGGACACGTTGTGTTATAACATGGTATTTTAGTTGATCTTGAAAAGGTTAAGGATGTTATAACATGGGAATAACCATAAAATGTTTTCGAGATTAAGAGATTCATGGGTTTATTTTGTTATTATAAAAACTTCATCAAGGACTTATCGATGTAGGATTCTATGATGACTATGATAACTTGTAAGGGAGTAAATTTTTTATAGGATGAGTAATGTCAGAATTATTTTTTTGAGATGAAAATACTTTTTTAACTGCATTAGTGTTGACTATTCAAGAGGCCAGTCATGACTATGTGGTCTCCTGTAATTTAAAGGGTTCAGTCTTGGGAATCGTTTTTATATAGAGTGATCATGTAATCGATTATGGATCTCATCAACTTAAGAAACACAAGAAATTTTTTCCAACAAATAACATTGAACTTGAAACTCTGATGCACGTGCTTAAGTGTTGGCATTATTACCTTTTCAAAGAATGGTTTACCATGTTTTCTAACCACAATATCTTGAGGTATATATTATCTAAAAAATATTTTAATCTCCACTAGAGGAATTGGGTGGAATACTTATATTATTTTTATTTCAACATTGCTCATACCTCAGGGAAAGGGAATGTCATTGCAGATTCCTTAAATAGGAAACTTCTAACCCAGGATGTGAAAGAATCAACAGGAGAATGGAACTTGATGAATATTTTTTCATAGTTTCATATTGGAGTCTAAGAATTAGCGGCCTATGTTTCATTGTATAGTGTTCAGTTGAAATTCGCTCTTCTTGAATTAATTTTTTTAGGAAAAATATCTTGATTATGAGTTTTATTAAATTAGGTACTCTCTTTATAGTGGCGATACCATGCTGGATTGGTTATTCTCCACTATGGGTATTCTATGCTATTAGAAGTTTTTAATTATGACATTAGTGGTATGGAAAGATATTGTTGGGAATTTCCATAGATCCTATTTGGATGTGCACCCTGGAAACACAATGATGTTCTATGACATGTGATGGAAATTTTGGCAGCCCGTTAAGAGACATGGAATTGATGAATTTGTATCTTATCACTTTACATTACATTGGGTCAAGAATGTGTATAAAAAACTTTATGGTTTTCTTCATCCACTTCAAATATTCACATAGAAGTGGGATGATATCTCTTTGGACTTTGTGTTTGGGTTTTCTCATACCGAGAGAATGATGAATAAAATATGGGCTGTGATAGACATGCTTAGAAAGTCACCTAAATGTATACCCATTTGTGATACCACCAAAATTAAGGAGTTGGGAAATATCTATGTGAAAGATATTTTTAATTTTCATTGAGTTACTTATGACATAGTTTCTAATAGATATCATCCATTTAATTCTCACTTCTGTAGAGTACTTTAAAAGGCACTGAGATCTCATGTTTATTTGAGAACGACCTACCATCTGCAATCGGATGGCCAGACAGAAAGAGCAATACCGATTCTTGAGGATTTTCTTTACACTTGTGTTCTCAACTTTGGTGGGACTTGTGATGATCATTTGGGGCTGGTTGATTGTTCTTATAAAAATATTTACCGGTCCATGATCAGAATGGATCCTTTTGAGGCCTTGTAAATTTCCATTGTTTTGGTTAGAGATTTGTGAAATTTACTTAGTTGGTCTGATATTGGTCCAAGATATGACTGAAAAGTTTCAGTTGACCCATAATAGAATGTTGACAACAAAAATCTATTAAGTCTTTTACAGATCATCTACATAAACTATTTGAATAATTAGTTGGTGACCAGGTGTTCTTTAATTTTCCCCCTCAGTTGGGTAATCGATGTCTTAGGAGGCATGGAAAAATTGATAAATATTTTGTGGGAAATTTTGAGGCTTCTGAGCAGGTTGGGTAAGTCTCTTACCATTTAGAACCACTACTATAGTTGACATAGATACATAACATGTTCTATGTGTCTCAAATATTAATATATCTATATGATACGTCTCATGTTCTATGATAGAGTAACCTTGAGGTTGAACTTGATTTATTCGTGACTGAATGACTAGTTGGGATAGTTGATTCTGAAACCAAGGTACTTTGTGTGAGGAAAATAGCTTTGGTTTATGTGATATTAAAGAATGGTTATGGTAATTATGAGATGTGTGAGTGGGAGGAACTTAATAGAGGGAAGTGTCCAAATCTTTTTGGCCTGGAATCTTCTTTATTGGATTTTAGGGGAAAGAAAGTATCTATAGTTGATATTTGAAACATCATTTTACTCTTTTTTGGTATTCCTAAACCCATAATTTTAGTCATTCTTTTATTGGGTTTTATTTGGGATTTCTTGAAGTGAAAATTTCATAATTTTGGATGTTTCTGTGATAGTGTGAGGTTTAAGGTGTTTTCCCAAACTGAATGACCTCTCAATGCAATATGTTAAAACCAATCAGTAGGTTTTTTTCTGGGCTGGTGCTCAGTTTGTTAAACTATGAAAATATTTTTTAATATTCACATGGTTGGGGCACACATTTTGGTTTAACCATGTGTCCCTACCCTGCTAACCATGCATATAGGGTTTTTTAATCTGAATCTAAATTTAAAAATCCCGAACCCTCCATTTTAGGTCCCCAATGGACTGGTATGACCCCAAAATGACTTATCCTTCCTTGAGAGCTCCCAATAAGAGATTTTGGCCCATATACACCCTCCCATGAGTAGATATAATCTTGAGGAACACCATTCAATCTTTACCTATTAGGTTTCTTATTCCCATTCTCTATATCCCTTTCTCTCCCTTCTCCTCCAAAGGGTTCCATGGATACTCATGTTGATTTGTGGATATGAAACCCTCTATTTTGGGATCATAAACATAGGTTTAATTACTATAATATATTATTTTATTTCTTTGTTGGAAAATCCTGATTAGGGTTTGTAGTATCAGGATCTTACGATTCTAGTGGGTGGTTCTAGTGTGATTACAAATTTTTATTAACCCTAAATTTATTAATTAAAATTATATTGTTGATATAAAATTAATTATTATTATAATTTAAATTTCATTCAATTTTTTTTATTAAAAAACAAATTCCATACAATTTGGTTTTTGGGAAATTTTTTTCCTGAAACATGGAAAACCTACAATTCTATTGAATTGGGGTGTTTTTATAGAAATTATTGAAATTAAATTTTTTAATTTAAATTTTGAAATTTATGGATTTTGTTTCAATTAGATTACTGAATTTATTTTTTGAAATTTATTTGATGGAAAATTTTGAAAAACTGAAATTCCATTGATTTGGGGGTTTACTGTGAAATTGATGAAATTTTGAGATAATTTTAACTATTGAATTTAAATTTTAAAAGTGAATTGTGAAATTGAATTGGGAATTGATTTCAAATTAATATATTATGAAAATAGATTTAATTGGTTTTGTTTGAAACATTTGGGTTTTAACTTTGAAAATGAGTGTTTTTTTATCAAAAACCTATCTTTTTTTAAACAAGAAATTTGGAACATTTAAAATTACTGAATTGGATGAATCGTATTTTTAATAGTTTTCAAAATTAATTTTCCATCATTGTTTTTTTACTTGAGAATATGAAATCCTTGGTCTTTAGTGAGTTATTATTGTAATAAAAGTATGGATGGGTATTCCGTAATACTGGATTGATGTTTTAAAACTATATCATGAAAAATATTTAGAACATAAAATTCCATAGTGGGATACTGGTGAGTCCTCTCTTGACAGTGCTGAGGGACATGTGTACACATTGCAGTTATTATCACATGAGTGTGTGAGGATACTATAACCAAGAAGTATCATACCTTTTTCTAGATGACAATATTGCTCGATTATTTATGTTTGAGATGTAAATGTGTAGCAATGTTAATATAATTTTTTACATTCCTTGTGAATTTATACAAACTATTTTATACAATTTTTTTAATTTATGCAATTATTTTAGAAATATTCAATCAATTTAAATGAAAAGAATTTTTTTGAATGTTCTCCCATAATTATAAATGAAAACTATAAATTGTTTTAATTATGATTTGAAAAACCAAAACCCATTTATTAAATTGAAAACCCACTTAGGATAATTAAATGTTTTCATATATTATGGAATCCTTGGTGAGACCTTACTGGGATTTTAGTTAACATCTTACCAATGACTCTTGGTGTTTGTAGATTATATCCATCCATGTTAGAGTAGGGGTAAAGTACCACTTAGAGATAGTTCTATCCATTAATCTGTGGACTTAGTTAGTTTCATATTTTGGGACTTGGATATTATTCTTAGTTTTTTTGGAGCTTTTTTGTAGTACTCTGGGTGGTTATACCTGTTTGACTTCTGGTACACTACTCCCAGTGGAGTTTCATTTGTATTAATTCTGATTTGTTTATCTAGTTTCCAAAATTATTGTGGAAAATGTATTCTCACTTTCATTTTTTGTAATGCCAGGTGCTAGTCTCCAACTCATGGGGATCAATAACACCCTTTTGGAAATGTCAATTTCAACTCAATTATCAGGTTATGAGGGTACCTGAGCAGATTCGTGATAGAATTTATTAAGGATGAGTTTAATTAAAAATAGGTGGCATAAATAAAATTTATATGATTTCCAATAAAAAATTATGTAAATATAAATATAATATTTTATTTTCTTTATTAACATATTTCACACACTAAAAAATTGATAACATCGTGCGTGGACTTGTGGACTACTGCCTCCTAGACATAATGTGATTCCTTTTACATCACAAGAATTCTATATATATGTATATATGATTAAATAAAATGGTATTCATTATGTAATGATGCTTATATAAAGATAAAATGTTACATATCTTCCTTCCATAATGATCATTGAAAAATGGAAACGTTACTCATGTGTACGTACGACCTACCATCTCCATGATTATAACGTTAATTCATTTATAATAACCATCCTTCATGATTGGTTATAAAAGTATCATTGAATTATAAATATTATAATTATTCTATGATTATTATTTTAGATATGTTTATATAATGACACCTTTGACCATAATCGACCAACCAAGTTCATTTTTGACACATGAATATATTTTTGTCAAAACACCCAAATTAAAATTTATTTTTTAAGTAGTTTTATAAAAAAATGTAATGAGTGAAATAAAATTAATAATAAAATTGAAAAAATTTATCAATATAGTAAATAATTAACATATGTTTATTATTCAGGATGATAAATAAACACATGACAAGTCAGACTCAAAGTAAAGTATTTCATCTCAATTTCACTTCATTGAGGCATATTGAATGTTAGGAACCTAGTTTCTTTTATATTGTGTATATACTACCCTTTGATATTTCATATTATAAATATTATTATTATAATGATATTATAAGTTTTATTTAATATTATACCATCATGGGGATTATAATCCAAATTATTTAATGTTGTATGTGAAACTTTGGAATGATTAAAGACTACCTTCCTCAAGAATGTTTTAATGATATTTCAATGGTATTTCCATCCATGAATGAAAAAACCTTATTGTTACATATCCTCCAATGAGGTATTATTGATAAATAATTATTTTTTATTCAATATTGATATTTTTTGATAGGCACAATTTTTATTAATTAAATTAATTATTTGATAAATAAGGAATTATTTGGACTCGTACAACACATGTTGGGTATAGTTTAAAGTAATCCCTTAAATGCATTGCTAGTATTTTTAGATGAATTAGTTGGCCTGATTATATGGGATTCTACCTAATATGATATACCATATTGTGAATGGTCTTGAATGAAGATGAACCATGTACCTATAAAACATGGAGTCCAATAATTAAGCATTTTGTTTATTGATAATTCAGTTAATAATATTATTATCCATGATATTTTTCATTCAAATTGTCTATGGATGAATTTAATTATCAGATTATTGAATAAATGTTAGGTGTTCAAGTTTTTTATCACTATATTGATTATTCCTAATCCAGTTATTTTAGTTTAATGTGTTCTTATTTATTTACCATGCCATGTTTATTATGTTTATTAATTAATTGTTTCTTCTATTTTACTTACCCTTACTGAGTATTTGGGCTCAAACTTAATATATTTCCTTTA
This sequence comes from Viscum album, assembly GCA_963277665.1. Taxonomy (NCBI): domain Eukaryota; kingdom Viridiplantae; phylum Streptophyta; class Magnoliopsida; order Santalales; family Viscaceae; genus Viscum; species Viscum album. The sequence goes on along the minus strand of OY728164.1, from coordinate 475,471,257 downwards.
CCAAGGATATGAAGATGAATTCTTCTAATGATTTTAAAGGATTACAATATTTTACTTGTGTTACACTTTATTTTCATATCCCAATACATTATAGGTATCATGTATGTAATCTGGTTATCCAAAACTACAAAACGGTTTGGTAATTTTGGATTTTATTCCTTGAAATCATGCCAATGTAATAAATTAATACACCAGATCTGGTCTTTTGGGGTTGGGGATTTATATTTACTTTGTGAAATATGTCGTTTATAGGCCAAAACTATACAACCCTGCAATTTATTATGTAAAAAATTATATCTTCTATAATGAAATGTCATTGATTGGGGGGAAAATCAATCCACTATGGGTCTTTGTTCACCATGTGAGGAAAATATAGGTATAGAACCTTTTAAAAATGAATAATTTTTAATTATTATTTATATTCAATTTTCTTATTCCTAAGTTATGTTTTCAAGTTTTAGGATTATTGACTCATGTTTCCACACACTTGTTTCCCATGTCATATATTATTACAAATGAATTATACCATGGCACATAAATTTATGATCTATTCATTATTGGGTATGATTATTTTATTCTATTTCCACACGTTTAGTTAATGCTCTCATAGCCACATGTTTATCTTATGCTCAATTATGATTTTTTATTTTTTTTATGTTTACCCTTACTGAGTATTTGAGATCACCCATTATTAAATTTTTATTACCCAGGGTTTGAGGAAGAATATTATATATTATATGATTAAATGTTATTATGTGATTATAATATGTATGTTACATGTTGATTATGTTATAAAATAAGTTGGTTATGTATCTAATATTCAAAAAACTAAAACATTTTCTTTATTGGAGATATTTCATGTAGGTTGTAGAAAATATTCATATAAAATTATAAAATATGTATATCTGGGTTGATTGAGTCACCTAAATTGGTATCAAATAGGTTTTTGATATTTTTTGGGATTAGGTTATGAATAATTCATGGATACAAGCTAAAATGACATATTATGTTCTAAATGTTATAAAAGATGAATCTAAAATTTAATAGGTTAAATGAAGGTAACATAACCAAAAAAATTAAAGAATTTATTTTATTTTATAGTTGATTACATAATATAAAAAATATATATTGACACTTACAACATCCTTTTTGGTTTATGTCAATGGATGGAATAAAGGGGAATCAATTTAACAATGACTGTGGTGGACAATGCAGTGATTATACCAATGAGAAACTAATTTGGAGGGGAGTTAGAGTAAATAATAAAGTATAGAAGCTCAATAAACTCTTTTGATCTATTAAAGATAACAAAAAAATGATAATGTTCTTAAATTAAAAATTAAATAATAACAATTTATTTATTTTTACATTTTGAAACTTCAACCGTATTTTGGTGGGTCTTCAAGCACACTTATTACAAAGAAATGGATCAACATTATAGAAAAAATATTTTCCATTATCAATTTCTAAGAGATAAAAAAGGTTTATTTAGCTACTTTCCTTTGGTAAGGTAAGTATGATTAATAGTAAACTATCATTAACAATACAAGGTAGGATGAAGAAATCAATTTAATAAAATATGAAGACTTTAAGAAGTTATTTTCAATATATACTTTCCCTTAAACCCTGAAAATAAAATTGGTCATAAATTCCTAGAGATAACATATATGGTGGATTAATCTATTTATACCTATGTGGAAAAATTCATGAGACTTAAAATATATTCTTTTGGTTTTTTCATTGACCCTAAGTGAAAAATAAATAATTTCGTTATTTGTTAAAACAAATTATATAAAAGGGTTAACTATTGGTAAATTTAATAGATATAAAGATATATTTTTCATGTTCTATAAAGGTGTAAATAGAAAATTTTGACACCCATTATTCTCAATTTTTGGTGGAATAGAAGATAAAATACAGTTCCATGAAAATTCAAATGATAAACCCCATAGTGGAATTTTTTTTGTCTTCTTTCATATAAAAAATACGGGAAGATTCTTAGAGGAGACTACCTTTAAGGTACATATAAATTCTTAATTATTACAAGGATGGGAATCAAAACAATGATTGTAGAAGATAAATGAAGAGTCCAACCAATGAAATATATTAAATGAAATCTCAACCAAATGAACCACCCACACTTCAATGATCCAATTATAATGATTATGGAAATTACACCAACCATTTCACCAATGGAAGAATTAATAGTGCCAATAGATGTCAAAAACCTAAAAACAAAAGGGTGAAAGGTAAATATTGTTTAATCATAATGTATGAAGTGGTTCATTAAAATGAAGTAGTGAAATGTCCACATATCATCCACTCTAAAATGGAGAATGCCTTACTTGATTATAGATCTACCCAATCCTTCATATTTTGGAATTTTTTTAATGGAATAAAACCACCACCCCAATTTATTGATATTTAATTATACATAATTACTTATAGTGGTATGATAATTTAATCCTTAGTATATAACTCATATCTAATTATTTTTTTTGAAATGTTCTTCCTTCAAATATTATTATTATTACTTTAGAGGAATGAGATTTAATTTTGGGCATGGATTGGATTTACATTCATAGATATCATAATAAATTTCAAGATATGTAATTCACATTTCATATATTTAATCAACTTACAGTCATATATTAATCCAATGATAACCATGAGTTCCTTATGGACATTACATTCAATTTATGGATTTCAATACACAATAATGAGGGGAATGTAGCTCGAATGTTTACAAAAAACATGATATTATTTTATAAACATTGTGTGGGAATATGATGATGAATTTATATATGTTTTTCATGGTATCCCTATATTTGCAGATGAATTTTTAAAAGTGCTCATAAATGGTGTTATTCCTATAACTAAGACAACATATACAATAAACCTGATTAAGTTGTGGGAATTAAAGAAAAAACTCTAAGATAGCCTGGATAATAATTTTACACAACCATGTTCCCCAAAAAGGGGATCACTAATCTAGTTAAGTAATAATAAATATGGATCAATTCATCTCTTCATTGAGTATCTTGAACTAAACAAGTTCATGATCATGAAAAAGTATCATATACCATGTATTGATGACTTATTCGACCTGTTTGGAGGGGATCATTATTTCCTGAAGAATGAATTTCAATCTAGATATCTTTAATTAAGGACCAAAATAGAGGATAAGTCCAATATTAAATTTATTTGAATATATATACATTTTAAATTCATATTTATTCCCTTTAGAATCCCAAATTCAACTATTATCATTATGAATCTAATGAATAGATTCTTTAAAGAATACCTTGATAAATATTTGATAGTATTTTTAGATAATATTCTCATATATTACATGATAAATAAATATTATGATTATCATTTAAGGATTATGATATATACCATGAAAAAGGGTAATTTTTATGTAAAATTTAGAAAATGTGAATTATGGATTCATAAAGACTGATTATTGGGTCATGTAATCATAGAGTATATATTTGGATCCTTCAAAGACAGAGGTAATTTAATAATTTCTCTGATCAAACACTATAATTGAGATATGTAGTTTTATTTTATTATATGGATACTATCTACACATTTTGAGAAAATTATCATTACTTTCATATCCTCTGACGAGTTTAGATCAAAAGGGAGTCATGTTCATTTGGACATATAAATGTGAAAAAAATTCAGTGAGATCTGGAGAAGGTTAGTCACTAAACATGTATTCACACTACCATATATTGGAAATATGTTTAGAATATATTATTATTAATAAATGAATTTATTTAGATGTTTCCTCATGTATAATGACATGGTGGTATCTTATGCCTCTCATCAATTAACAATTAATGAAAATAATGACCCTATTTCTAATTTGGATCTAGTATGGATGAAATTTTCAATAAATACATGGAGGAATTATCTATGTGGTGAGAAGTGTGAAATATATACATATCAAAAGATCTTAAAGTATATTTCCACATAGATTTATTGGAACATTAACCAAAGGATATGGTTTTGTTTATCAAATATTGTGATTGGGTAGCACATCACCACCCTAGAAAAGAAAATAAGGTGGTTGATGCAATGAATAAGAAGGATTATGATACCTTATCGATGATATATATATATATATAGACCCCATAATCATATATTTTCATCAGATGAACTATTAAATCATATGATATGGGGAGAAATAACATATTTTCAGAAAGAATTATCAACTATCCACCCATGTAATTATCAAGGAGGAAAAGAAGAATAATTTGGAGTAATAGAAGAATGTATGAAAATTATAGTGTTCAACATTGAAAATGATAGAATTACACTAATTTTGAATTGAATATGTGTTCTAAAAATACAACAAATAATGAAATAACTACATGATAATTATTATACCTCATCATTATTTATTCATCCTAGAAGAAAAAAGGTGTATATATATATATCATGAAACATTTTTTATGGGATAACATGAAGAGGGATATTAAAGAGTATATATCATGACTCTTGGTAATAAAAAATATAAATGGGATGATATAAATCTAATGGGATTATTAATCCATTACTCATAACTATATAGGTATTGGATAAAATCCTCATTGGTTTTATTATTTGAATTCACAATAATTATGAAGCCCATAATTGCATTTGTCTTATATTTTGTTTCCTAATGAATTCAATATACTTCATTTTTATTAAATAATATTAATCACTCTATAAAATTTCTTTTACATACATAAAAGATGTTTTAGGGATTCATGGATTACCACTCTCACTTGTATTTGGTAAAGATAGTAGTTTTACATTGAAGTTCATGAAAAGCTTTCGACAAGCATTAGATATAGTGAAAAGATTGAACACTCCTTATTATCCTTAGACCAAGGATTAATTTGAATGGACCATTAAAAATCTTGATGGTATACTAAGATCTTGTTCAATTTATTTCTGTAGATGTAGATATCAACACCTTCCCCTAGTAGAGATCTCTTGTGGAAAAATTTATATTCTAGAATTAAAATGGAACCATACATGACTCCATATGGGAAGAGGTGAAAAACTATAATATATTTGATGAAGTTGGGGATTATAAATAGATAGGACCATATAATTTTCAATAGTATATAGAAAATATTTAAACCGTTCAATTTCACATTAAAAATTCCAATATTTGAAATAAGAGATGTAGTGATAATCTTTGGGGAAATTTTGATTTGTAAGTTAGAGAAATGTTGTTCTTTCGAATATCACCATGAAACTTGGTTAAAAGATTTAGTACGATGGGAAAGCTAATCCCCATATACATAGGAAAATTAAAAATAATCCATTATGTGAGGATAATAGATTATAATATTTCAATTCCAATGAAAATCTACCAAGTGTATTATTTTCTCCATGTATCACTTTTGAGGAAGTAAATACCTGACCAATTAAATTCATTGAGCTCATATTTAAAACAATTGGAACATATGTACCCTTTAAGGAACAACTGATACAAATCATTTATCATAGTGGTACATTACTATGAAACAAGACCACTCACATGGTTAAAGTTCTATAGAGGAATAATTTGTTTGAGGAAGCAATGGAGGAACTTGAAACTATAATAATGTAAAAGTACCCTCACATTTTACATCAATGTACAAAAAATGTTATGGACAAATACATTAAAGGGTGTACAATCTAACAACCCATAAAAAATGAAAATAGTGTTCAGTACCATGTTTCAAAATAAACAACAAACTCAAATAAACCACAATACCTTTTATTGATAGAAATTATTACAATTCAAGATAAAAATTAAAACATTATAAGAATATAATATGAAACATTATACATTAAATTAAAATATGATTACAAGAACAAGTAAATAAAATAAGAACTAACATGAAATCCTTATCCTATTGGGTTATGTTGAAGATCGTACCTCTTATTCAAACTATACAAACAAGGGTAAGCATTAGAAATATAATAGACACATTGAGATATAATTATATGTATAATTTGAATTATTCAATAGATGTATTTAAGTCTAAACATAGGAATGAAATATGACCGTAAAAAATATGGTTGTTGGAAATATGGTCATTTTATATATAGTGGTTGGATAAATTATTATTGGATATATGGTTATTGGGTATATAAAATGGATGTATACAGTGGTTATATGGTGTAATTGAAAGCAATAAAGTAATAACTATTTTCGAATGATAGAAAAAGTTATTATAAAAATGTATTTTTATGCATTACATATTATTATTATTATAAAATAAATATTTGACATATTTATAAAATTTAAATAAATATTTTTATAATAATGTATTGATAAAATTTAATTTTTAAAAGATTAATATTTTATATAATGTATGTAAATTATTTAATATTAAGAAATTATATTTTTATAAGATCAATTGTGTTATGTATTATATATTTTTATCATAATAAATTAAATTGATAAATATTTATTTATGAGTGTAGTTTCAGGATTATATAAGTAAAAAATATATTAAAACTCATTTAAATGTTAATTTAACTGAAATAGGATTAAGAACATATAATGGTTAAATAGATATTTATATATAAAAACTATTTTTAATATATTTCATGTTTTCATTTAAAAGATAAATTTCACTTATTTATAATATGAATTAGATTACTTAATCATCACCTATTAATTATTTAAGGAGGTTAATTTCAGTTTTAGGCATAAAAATAAGTTATCAAGTTAAAAATTGAGTTACTATGATAAAGGTAAAATGATGAAAAAATGGGTTAAACTATATGGTAAGGAAATAAAATATCACTCAAACATCACTTTTCATTAAATTTTCAAAAATAGAATGGAGATCGGGGGGGGGGGGGGGGGGGTGAAAATGGCGGAAGATGAGGGTCCAACCATGAAAAATGATCTTATACACACGAGAGATAGAGACAATAAAATGAAAAATAATAATGATCTCACTGGGGATCACTGGGAAAACCAAGGCATCAGCTACAATGTTCCATTCTCTCCACATGTGTTTGGACTCAATCCCTTGATTTAAGATCATTCTACAATCCCTAAGAAGATAAGAAATGCCCTGGGTATTGATGTTTTGTTTCAAAGAAACCTGACTAAAATAGAAGATTCAGATTCAAACATTAAAATATTATAATAATAAATATCACAATGTAAAAGAAAACTATTAATGGACAACGTGTCCATTATAATAGATTTATCCGAGACATAAAAAAATATAGACTATAAGTAGGACCAAGCCTCTATTATCATTCCCAAGTCCACCCCCTCGCATAACCCTGGGCTCACAAGATCCATCCATGTTCAGTTTTAGAGCCCAACAATTATATAACCATCATACCCATCTCACCTAATCCGAGCTATATATTACTAACATAGGAATGATTTTCCTCAATAAGAGTCCCCTAAGGGAAACTTAGGAACCTCCTCCTACAATGAGGGAACTAAACTCCACCACTAGGGACTTAACACCGACTATCATTTCTAAAAATGGGGTCTATTTATCATCTATTATAGTGTCCCTGGTGTCTCAGATAATCCATCACACCACTAAAAACCATATCAAATCTCAATTATTTTCAACATTATGTCCATATTCGTATTAAAATTACAACCTTTCACCTTAAGAAATGGATATTTGCAGAAACTCCGCTAAAAACTAACAAATAAAAGGAGACCTCTTTTACCCCTCCAAAACCACTAAAACCATTCAGTTATAACTTTAATATCATTAAATTTACACTCTTCCAATCCTTATTAAACATTTTATAGATTCAATTTCAATAAATTCAACATAAATACTTCATCAAAAGGGAACATGTGTCAAGGAGTGAATTTATAAAGTAAGTATCCTTGTTCTTCACTAAATTTTTCAATCAAATTATCATATATGCTATTTATAAAAATTATTTTATACTAAAATAAGGCTATATTAACATAATTATGATTCTAAGAAAATCATATCACAGTTATGTAACTCAAAAATCTTACTCATTCACAAGAATATCATGTTTTTTATGGGTTGGTTCAACCACCAACATGAACATTGATACCCTAAAATCATCATTTTCACAATTAATAAGTAAATATATATTAATAATTATAATATATGATATTAAATATTAATATATTTTAGTAATAATTTTCATAAAATTATAAACCAAAATTAATGATCAATATTGAGTAATTCCTTGTTAATATAAAATTAATAGAAAAATATTCATCATGGATTTCCTTCTAATGAACCATACCATTAATTTCCATCAAATCAATAGGGGACTGCATAAATAACTATAAAAAATTATTCCACTACTATGAATAATCTATAAAATTTCAACATTTTATCAATGAATAATGACTGACATAACCATTATGAAACTTGTATGAAATAATCAATATTACTAACAAGTGAAGATGGAAATAAACTAAAATATCTAATACATATGAAATTTATGATTATAATTAAATTTTATAAAATGTAATAGATATTAATATGGTTATAATGTAATTGAATAAGATTACTATTTTTTTTTCTATATCCGAGGTTAAATCACTTTTATGAAATTAAAGATAAAATATAAGGGTTTCCTTACCAATATAATTTTAATACCATGATTGTTTATGTTTGAACTTACATACAAGGAAATTATCTTTTATTCTCTAAAAAACACACATATTTTATTCTAATATGGTTATTCATGGGTTTTACATGTCTGTTTAGCATTTATTATCTCTTTGATTCATAATTTGACATAAAGGACAATTGTAAGTAGAGTTGATCTTATCTCTTATATTGGGTCAGTAATATTTTCCCCCATTTATATATTATTTATTTTATTTTGTAGATGTCAATATCACTACTTATATTGTTTAATAGGTATTTCTATATTTACTTTACTATCTTTACAAAAATTAATTTTATTTATTTTTTATGGTTACATTCTGTCAACATTGACCCTCTTTACAAAAGTATAAAAAGAAACTTATATTTATTTATTTATTTTTGAATGAGTTCATTTTTTCACTTTTATAACTATTTTTCATAATTAACCTTATAATCCAAGTTTTTATTTTTTTCTCAAATAATATCTATTACCATAATTTTTTGATTTTATATTGAAATATATGTTATCAAAATAAAATGTTATTTTTTTTATATTTGTTAAAGAAATTGTCTAATGCCCTTATAAAAGGGGGTTTAATCTATGCCAAAACCATTTAATGTTTCTTATTATTCACTGAGGAAATGATATAATGATACCATCAACCTCCATTCTCTGAATGGATTATGATAACGTTTTTTTATTGATTCATGAAACACATTTCTTTCCCCTAGATAATTTTTAAATCATATAAATAAAATATTTTCTAATTCATATGGAACAAACATGTATGAGTTTTCATTATTTAATGGGTGGGATCCAAATTATATATACCTATAATGTATTAATTAAATCATTATAGATTTATATGACTGATAATGGGGAGTGAACCTAAACACCTATGAGACTTTGTACACTATGTGATAGGTGGATCTAAAATTATACATCCCATAATTGCATTAAGAAAAGGACTCTATCTCATGAAATGTCCTATCTTGGCTTGGGGATAAAACAAAATCCATGTTGGGACTATTTATACTATTTTAGTATGGTATCGTAAGTGCACCCAGATAAAAGTAATTAATTTCAATGTTTTTGTATAAGTGAAATTCGCATGCTTATGTTTGGTTTTTTGGGCTTGTTATTATTGAATTATTTTTGCACACTCTTATTTATCACATTATGAGTTATTTGAAATACCTTATTCTATGTTCCATGATTTATGATATATGATTTTTTGGGTATAATTATATTATGTTATGTCAATGCATCTTGATTATGATATCATAACAACATGTTTTTCTTTTTTATCATTTATGATTTACGATTTGTTTCTCTCGTGATTACCCTCAATGAGCATCCGATCTCACTATTTCTTATGTTTTCATTACCCATATTACAAAGAATAATATTATCTATGATATGACTAAATGGTATCATATAAAATTAATATTTTTTTGGTAAATATTGATTATGTTTTAAAATAAGATGTTAATTTATCTAATATCAAAATAAAAAAAACCATTAGGTTATGTGGATTTATTTATTATTAGATGCCATAGATGTTCATGTAAAATGGATTCATATGCATGTATGTTTTTATTAGTTCACTTAATTAAACATGGAAATTCAATCGTGGAATGGATGTTGTTTTGGCATATGCATTTTTTCAATAAAATATTATAATATCATATAAATCTATTTTATGTGTTACTCTAATAATTATACATAATGTTCATGGTTAATGATAAATAACCCAAGGGTTGATACCCATGGGGATAAGTGGTGATCTCATGTACTTCCATATAGTATTATATTATTTTTTTTCATTCTTATGGGATAATGAGGATATAGAGGAAGGTATTTTTTGGTTGTTAGTTTCTCCTCTCATTCCATGTCTCATTACACCTTCTACTAAATCTCTTACCCCTCTATTATCTTTGTCTAATATCTATAAAACAATGTTAATTATATCAATATATGAACAAAATATGGTGTATTTGAGTGTTGGTAATGTGAATGTATCAATCTAGTAGTGTTCACTTCCACATACACTATAAATAAGATGGGATAGAGGCATTGAGGTCATATCTAAGACACATTGGCTTCAACAATGATAGCTGGGGGAGTCAGCCTATGAATGCAATTGAGTAGGATGTTGGATGGATTAAAATAAATAATAAAATACAATAAATCTCTCATTGTAATATATTAGGATATCATAACATTTCCATCTAATATGTGTTTTCATTTCATTTAACATTCACCACACACAACCTTTACTCACATTTCCCATAGTATCCCATAAGATATAGAAACACTATAAATATAAAATATATATGTGACAAATGAGTGTTTGGATTGATTCATTATGAGATAGTCATGGTTAATAATTGGATTCACTTGGAGTGTTATACAGTTCTATTGGTTGAGGACCTTATTATAGTTCTTGTATCACTAGTCTCCCTCAGATCCCAACGACATCTAATAAAGTTTTCTTATCCCTTATATATACACAAAATTAGATCCTTATACCACATAAAAACCACAACTACAGAACCATATAAACATACCAAATCACTACATCTTCATCACATCACCACCATATAATAATCATCACAACCATAAACATATAACCACACTAAATCTGGAGGAAAGTGTAAGAGATAGGGAGTAGTTAACTTTTATTATAACTCACATCCCAGATGTTTGGGATACAGTTGAAACTCAGAACCTCATAAAAGAAGTTTTATTAGGTGCGGTATTAAAACCTGTCACTATTGGAAAATAGGGATATCCCTACACCTCTATACCATTGGTTTTCATGAATAATTGAAATGGAGTTCTTAGATCATGTTTATACCAACATTTTTGTTTAAACCATTGGTATATAAAAAGTTATAAAAATGGTTCTAAATAAGAATTAGTATAGGTTGTACTATACAAAAGGTCTTTTTTAAACATTTTTATAGCTTCTGCAAAAATCCACGAGCTCCAATCCTCCCCCATTAGAGAGTTGAAAATCCCGTTTCTCTTATACTGATTATTATTTTAGTTTTAATTTTAATTTATTTCACCATATACATTCTTGTTATTAAATTTTTTAAATATATATTTAGTGATTTTTGGTTCATGCTTTCAAATTTAATAATTCATGAGTTTTTTTAAGTCCATGAAGTAAATATTTGCATTATGAGTCATGAATGTCCATGCATAGGTTATTCTATTATTTATGTTCATGTCAAAAAAATCCAATTAACATGAAAATAAAAACAAAATATCTGTGAATTTATTAAAGGAATTTCATATTTATTGACCATGATATCCATGTTCAAATTTGACGAGTTATTTTTTGAAAAATAGTCATATCCCAAGAGGAATTTTTTAATATAAATAAAGGGTTTTGGATGGTTTGGAAGAGAGAGAAGGACCCAAAAGATTCAGGACTAGTTTTACTACCACAGAGATGATTAAAAGGTTTTTCTATCACATATTATATATTTTTTATAACCATATCATAGATATCATGAGATTTTGATCCTTTTTTCCTTTTAAGATGTTATTAAATGGGTATTTACTTGTTTTTCTATGGATTTTTAATTAATTCATGCCGGGATTCACATTCAATAGTATTTCATACCTCTCTACTATATTCTTCATTACATGACAATTTTTTGTTTTATAAGAGAGTGTTCTATAATGTAGTTACAAGATTATTGATTTCACTATTATAATTGATTATGATAGGATCTATATTTAAAAATGAGTTATTATTACCATTATCACTAATGAACCAATGTATATGGTAATTAAAAAAGGGAATTTGTGATAGAGTGAGAGTATTCAATCTTAAATAGGGTGAATTAGTCATAATTACAATGAAAATAAGAAGAATTCATTATGTTTTACAATGAATATCACACGAACCTAAGAATTATATGCCTTGTACCTTTTCTTCTTCTTTAATTCTCTTAAATAATAAAAAATATTTCTTCTTTAATTACCAATTAGTGGTTTTTATAACATTAATTTAGTGTCTTAATTATTTAATTTATTATTATATATCATTTTCATTATAAGATCATCCTTATACTTTCATGATACAATACTACATAATTGTAGATTTAGTGATTTGGGGGTTTGGTTTTTAACTTCTACACTGATTAATCCCATGGAGATTTAATGACTCCCTATGGGTTAGTTATAACCCATGAAGGGTAGAAGCACTATATTCTTTAAGGCTAATAAAGTCTCCCCATTTAGTTAAGAGCATAAGTTGGGGAACATAAATCATGGAAGTTATCCTATTAAATTGTCACTCCTAAATAATGAATAAAATCAATAGGGTTTTTCTAATGTGGATGGTTTGAGAAAAAGATAATTATTTCTAAAAAATTCTAAATACTAGTCATAGTTGTGGGATGTTGGGATATTTACAATAACAAATTATAGATTAAATTAACCAATGAAGAAAATTACAATAACATGTTATAGATATTAGTGTTTAATTAGTATATATTCTCAAGTATTTATACCAATCCCATATTATTTATATTGAATTTTTTATGTTAATTCTAGTTTATATCTCTCAAATGTATTTTGGGATGTTTCAAGTATTGTGATCATTTGTAAAGTAAGAATTTGATTTCATGAAATTAAATTTTTCCTTTTTTATATCTTGTTGACTGTGTCTTCATAGTTAAAAAATTTGGTATAACATTATAGTGTCTCAAAGTTATTCAATTTATCCACCATGATAATGAATTATTAAATGTTGGGGATAACCACCCTACTTCATTATTTATAGGCATTTCATATAGCATATATTATTTCAATGTAATTTTTTTCTAGAAACTATTATGATTTTTTTACATTCATATTACATTTTTTTTGTAATGAATTTTGTAAATTTGGTTTACATTTCTTATTTGAATATAACTTTTTTTCCTAGTAATAAAATGGATTGAAGTTGGTTGTCTCATGCTGACAGAATTTTAACCGAGTATTAAAATAATTTGGATATTTTTTTATATTTATCATTTAAAAATGATTTATATGGAGTTCATATATAGTATAAATGTTATAATGGTGTTTTAATTCCATGTTTATGTAAGAATGAAATTTAATACTATATAAAAAAATCTTGATTTTAGACAAACTATAATGTTTGGTATCACAAAGGAGAGATGATTCAATCTTATATTATTCTTGAATGGAATGAAAAAAGTGGTATAAAAATTTGATATGTGATGAATTTCAATTTTTCCACCAACATGATATAGATAATATGAAAGTGATAAATGATAAAGATATCAATACACATGAGGAAAGGAATTTAGATGATGATGTAGGGAGAGTTAACTAATTAATGAATGATTCCAAAAACTCCACTATATCAAAAATGCACTTAAATGATTTTTCTAAAATTTTTAACGAATTTTTATCATTGAAAAACTATTTATGGAATTTCTAAAACCTCCATAGATTATATTCTTACCCTCTTGAAGGAAAATCTTTCTGATGGTGCATATATTCCCACACATCATTATACGTCATGAATGTTAATTAAGAATATTGGATTTTGTAGTAATAAAATTCATTTTTGGCTGAAATATTTAAGTTTATATTAGGAGGAAACATCAGAACATAATTACTATAAATTATACAATACATATCAATTGAAGGAAAATGTAGATTTAATCCCATCTCGTGTTCCATGGAAAATCTTGTAACACTTTCCATTGATTCTAAGGCTTCAAAATCTAGTCATGTCTGTAGAAATATCAACCAATATGTGATGAATGATGCTAATATAATTAATGATAATGATGAGTTGGTTTATCCTTAAGATGGATTATCATGGAAAGAATTTTATGTATAACATTCTGATTTTTTTGATGAGGTGTGTAATCTCAGGTTGGGTCTTTCCTAAGATGGTTTTAATCCAATTGGTCAGATGCTTACTGTTCATAGCACATTGCCAGTTTTTATTCACATTTATAATCTTCTTATATAGATGTGTATGAAAAAAGATTTTAATTTCATGAGTATAATAATATCTCAACATTTGTATCCTTATAATGACATAGACATATACTTGAAAACTTCAATAAGATAATTGAAGAAAGTATGGGATATGGGTGTGTGCACATTCAATGATTCTTAAAAAACATATCTCAGATGTGTGTCATCCTACTTGTTCAATTATTTCCCTACTTATTCAATTATGAATTTATGGAGCTTGAAATGAAAACTACCATGTATGATTTTTTCAAATAATAAACAACCAAAAAGAATTAAATATCATCGTACGTTTAGTTTCATGGGGGAATCAATGATTCTCGCCAATGGATTATAAATATTGGAAGAATAGTTAGAGGTTTGATAATACATTTTCCACTGAACAACCACCTCAATGTTAGTTGGGAACTGATGTTCTTAATGTATTGAAAGATTTTAGTTTTTTATTAGTTAAAGGTCATATAAAATCTAAAAAGAGTAAGAATTATTATAGTGATTCAACTTAAATTGAAAAAAGAAAAGTATATTTTTTTCCATTTCCATATAGGTCAACCATTCTATTACATCAATTATTACGTATGAATCTCTTGGAGAAAAATATATGTGAAAATTTTATTTCAATTATTATATATATCAAGGGGAAAACCAAATATGACTTACGATCTCACATAGACTTATTGGATTGGAGTATTCAACTAGAACTGCATTCTATATGTATTGGTGAAAAAAATGGAATGTTAATTATATTCATCAAGATATGAAACATTTAGAGAAAATAAATTTATGTAATTTCTGAAGAATATCATGGTTCTTGACTACTATTCTAGCAATATGTCTTAACAAGTCAATAGAAGGGAGTTAAAACAAAAATACACAAAAAAACTATTGATTATCACATCTTTCTTCATTAATTGATTCCAATAACAATCCAACATTTTCTATCCAATAATGTAAGGGTAAAATTATCCAATTATTCCATTTTTATAGAGGCCTTTTTGCTAAAATGTTTTCCAACCATTTATTTAAAAAATGTAGAGTGTGGCACCATTAAATTTGCTTGAGATGAACAATTTTTCTTCCATCATTTTTCACTTGCATATTACATTCAATAGTTCATCTTACAACTGAAACCCTTCTTAGGGGACCTATTTTTTTGGTGGATGTATCCTACTAATATAAATACATAATTTTTTTATAGAATTCAAATTATCATAAAGGTTCAATTGTGATAGGTTTTTTGGATCAAGAATTTATATAATTTTGTTTAATTTCTGTGCCTTATATGAGTACAAGACATAACTATCCAATGAGAAATGAATGCGATTAGTACAAAGAAACAATTCCATCATTTCCATCTCTTCCCTAAATAGAAGGAATTATGAGGTCATATACATTTTCTACCTTTATCCTTGAAGAGTGTGGTGTGGCACATCACAAAGTCTTGTTTAACTATTGTTTGTTCGATAGATATATCATGTTTGTAATTTGAATATTTATATGTTTTCTCATATAATTTCACTTCATATATACCTTAAACATTTATTATCATTTTACACAGGGGACATAAAAAAATTATACATAGATTTCATCAATATTTTCCTTGCATTAGGAGAGACGCTTTACATAACAAAAAGTTTCATACTTGGTTGAAATAAAAGGTATGACAATATACTTAATTAACATAAAATATAGCTATTAAATTAATTATATTATTCATATATATTTCAATTATCATGTTTACCCATTGCCTCTATCTCTCAAAATTTGACATCATTGACTTTTAGTCCCAATTCATTGGATTGTGAATGAAAATATTTAATAATCAATGCATATAAATTTGTTACAACTAATAGAGCAGTGAATATGAAAACAAAGAAGGATGGAATTATATTAAAAATATGAATAAACATTTATTTTGGTGCATCAAATAGTAGGTATTGATATGAAAATGTAACTTATTATGGTTTTTTTGTGAAAATATTGTTTTTGGAATACTACTCTCATGGTCGAGTCACTATGATGATATGAAAATGGTTTGATTCATTGATGCAACATGATTCATTTATCAATGACCTCCGATTCATATTTATTGACACGATTCATTTCTTAGATACCGATGAACCATATATTTCGACATCAATAGAAAAACAAGTTTTTTATGTGAAATATGATATGAGACCTGATTATAGTTTCATTATTTCAGTAATCCCAACACACATTTTTCATACTCATGGGGAGAGAAATTTAGACCACAAATTCCACCATTTATGTTGACCAAAATATAATATTTGATGACTTAGATTTTCGAATTTTGAGTATTTTTGTTGAATCTAAATTAGTGGTGGTTAATATATAAAAGCATCCATATATGATCGTAATTTGTTCGGTTTTCCCTGACTTGGGTTTCTCAGGTTAGTAATACTATAATTAGTTTAATTTAGTTTCAGTTTGGAATGAAATGTTTATTTAGTATTGTTTAATTTAATTTCATTTAAATTGATTTTGTAATTCAAAAAAACGGTTGTAAATGGGTTTTTAAAAAATGTATAACTTGGTTTTTAATTATAGTTCCTAAAAAATGTTATGATATTGTTTATGACTTCTTCAACTTCTAATTTGTATGTAGAATTTTTAAGACTCTTACTAAAATATATAAATTTTAGTCTTAGGTATATTACATAAGATATTGAAGAAATTAAACGGAAGTGATTATATGATAATGATTAATGGATGCACGATCTAGGGTTTCTTTTTCGAGTTTCCTTAGTGATTATAATAATTGTAATATTTTTTCTCCTTATTACATTTTCTATTATGTTCTTATCATTTAAATTTTTTTTATGAACATTCATCCAAATCAGAATTTACATATATTTAGCCAACTAGTGTTGATTTGAGCAGGGGTTCTCATAGAGCTACACAAAGCACCCGTTGTACCCATTCACATCATTACCCGCCAACAGACATTCCTTATACTACACATTTTCATCCTCCACTTGAGTCTACAAGGGTGTTCTCATCCATTCCACCATCATCATTTTTTTATAATCTACTTCTCGTACCATGTCTATGAAACCTCTAGGGATGCTCCCACCTATACCATGTAAATATCATATAATGTATTTCAAGCCCTTTATCATTATACTATAATGACTATGCTGTCTATATTTCCTACTATCCATCTAGGATCTGATGATTCTACTCCTTTAGCTTCCACTCCACTGCAAACATATGAAATTATTCACAGATTGGAATATTCACATGCTTCAGAGGATACCAATCTCCGACAACCCACAGAACAAATAAGGACTAATGATCAGCCTTAATCAGGTTTTTTAAGTGAGTAAATTATATGACATCATTTTTTTCTTGTTGTACTGTGAATTATTTCTCTTTTTTTTATTTTACCTTCTGGAGTGGGATAATTTAATAGGTGACATGGGTGCACCTGTAGGGTTGAAGCATGACATCCTAAAACACAAATAATTGTATATTACACTAAAGATAGTCAAACTATAGGTAAAAATTCTAGACACTGTATATGTTTTATGGAAACATTATCAAAGTACAACAATATCATTCCAGTGAATGTAGTCTCTTGGAGGAACATTATTAATAAACTCAAAGAGAAAGTATGGGTTGAGATATGGGTGATATTTTTATTAAATAGATATCTATATTATTTAAGTATTTATATGAATTAACATATTTGTTGTAGCATCAGTTTAACTTTCCCAATGCTCAGGCTACTAATAATTCACATTGGATTGGTCTTAGGGAGTTGTGGTAATCATATAATCATGAGTTATATATTGGTTAGAAGAGTAGAGTTAGCTCTAATTTAGAGGGTGTGCCAATATTCACCAACTTTATAACAACAGAATATCAATAAATGATTTCATATTGGAATAATAATGAGTGTATTGTATTCTTAATAATTAATTATTTTCATTTAAAATTTAACTCATATTTGTTTTATTGATTTTTTTAGGATGCATTACAAAAGATAACAATGTTTCCATGATATATTTTTACACTTTGGGGTGCACTAAAATGCCTGAGCATGAGAGGCACCAGGTACAATAATATGAATAGAAATAATATCTATATTTATATTGTTACATAAGTAAAAAATATTTATTTTATGAAGTTAAAATTTGGAGGGATCTATTAATTAGATAGGATTCATGATTTTTCATGCTGAGTATAAACTGAAATAGAATATTATAAACATTAGAAACATTTGAATAATAACCCCAACATCATATTTCCTTATTCATAAACTTATAATAGATTAACCAACGACCTATAAATTTTTTATTATTCTTTTGTGTGGTTTTCTTAGATTTTTCAAAACAAATTTCTTTTTGTTTTGAAATATTCACAAAAAAAAGTTCGGAATTCGTTGGGGATCCAAAACATTTATAAATTCTTTTATCCACCAATGATATTATTGAACCAACCATATGCATTCTATTTTTATTCACTTAATCATAACATGATTATTTTGAGGTTTATTATATTGAAATTTATTTATTTTAGTTTTATTTTGTAAACTATGAACTAATTTTTATACATAGTTTTCATGTAAATAATAAAATATTATTACATGTAATTTTCTATAAGCTATTCAAATCAACCTAACCTTAATTGAAAACAATAAAACCAACCTACAATGTCTATTTGATTTTATATTTATTTTCAAGAAGTATAAAAACATAAATTGTAAAAAAAATATTTAAACATGAATCTAATAGTCTTAAAATAGTCCTAAAACAAAATCCTATAGACTTAAGAGTGATGGTCGGAAATCCAACATTAACACCAAAGGATGTAAATTTCCCATTTAATTATATTTTTAGGAAAAAATTTAGTTTTTATTCTCATGAATCCCTTTAATATATAGATATAAATACCCATTTAATCAAGAATATATAGCTTTAATGAAGTCCTACTACTCCTTCCAGGTTATGCTAACAATATTCCTTCAAACATGTTGGATGTTCCATTGAAATCCAGAAATACCATCTTTATTGATTTTAATTTAACTCCTCAGTGATATTTCAATATAAACCTTCTAACCTAAAAAAAGTTCTTTATTGAATGTATCATTCCCCAAGGTATAAATTTGATAATTTCTTAGTTCAAAAAGTCTTCGTATACCAAATAACATAACCCAAAATTAACCAATTGATTTAACCCAACATGAAGAAAATACCTCATAAAAAAATGTTCTAAATAACATAAACCACATGAAAATAAATAACCTAACCCAAAATGAACTAATTAACCTAATAAAAGTGATCAAATTACAATATCCAAAATAAACTAGTGAACAAATGATCAAAAATTAACCAAATGACGTAACCCAAAAAACACATAACCCAAAAAAAATGATCTAAAACAAAATAAACCAAATAAACTATCATAAAAAATATATAATAAAAAAATGAAGAAAATAACCTAACATAAAAAGAACTAACCCAAATGAACAAAATGACACGAATAAAAACAATCCAAATAATCTAAGACTATGTAAACTAATTATTCTAACCAAAAAATGAACAAATGAAAAAAATGAAATAACCAAAAATTACATAACCCTAAAATGAACCAAATTACATAACCCAAAATAATGCAAATGAATTAACTCAAATATGAAAAAAAATAAAAAGATGAACCAAATGAACGAACCCAAAATGAATTAAACAAAATTGAAAAAAATAACATTTCCAAGAATAAACCAAATTATTTTACTAAAAAATTACATAACCCAAAAATGAAGCCAAATACCTAACCCAAACCAAACAAAATGGACTAACATACAATAAACCAAATAATCAAGCACAATTACCAGGTGGCCAAATATGTCAAATGTTCTAACCAGAAAATGAAACAAATGACACAACTCATTACAAAAAGAAACTCCTTCAACCAAAATGAATCAAATGACCAATCCAAAAAATATAAAAAATAATCCAATAGATAGACCAAATAACATAACCAAAAAATGAACCAAATGACCAAATGACCAAAATAAACATGTGACCAAATAACTAAATTATGTAACTCAAATATAATTGGATCAAAATGAACATAGAAGTGGAATCTAAATCATAACCATTTGTATCATTCTAAATAGTATGTATTGATTATGTTATGCCAGTGGTATTAAATTTATAATTAAATGTATAATTATATGCTTCTTAATTTTATGGATTTCTTCAACAGCTAAAATTTTAGTTTATTATAGGTTGTACTAAAATCATATGTAGCTTAAATTTATTTATTTAAAATGATATAATCACTATATTATTAATATAAAATATCTTTCTATTTGAGATTTAATTTCACTTAATCAAAATATAGATTTATTCGTTTGCATCTTAACATAATCTATGAATTTATGTTAATAACACATAGTGACTCACCACTATAATTTAATCGAATATGGGAATGTTTTAACTTGATGTGGGTATATGGTTGATCTAACATATCTTCACAATTAATTTTTTTGGGTTTTTAACCAATATATTATTATTAAATTATGTACTATTATGGTAATCAATGTCATTTTCCTCAAGAAACTTTTTGTATCAAAGGCCATATTCCTTAATAAATTTTTTTCATGAGTAGGAGGGAAAATGATGGAATTTCAACAAATGCATGGACACAAGAAAATATTATGAGTCATTCTATTGATATTTAAAATTATTAACGTGATTATTAATTAAATATCATGTTTATATTTTTGACAGTGTGTTTTGGGGGCCCTTGATGAGAAAGAAGATTAAAAATTCAAGCCCAGTGATTATTTGAGATAGGTATTAGGTGAGGAGAAACAATGGAGAGTCCTATGTCAAACTAGTAAAAACATCGTCCCCACTAGGTATTAGCCCTCAGCAGGCACCTCTCAAGACTCTCACACCACCAAACTATAAAATTCTCATGAAGAAGTAGCTGAGGGAAAAAATTGCTATATAAAAGAATTAAAGAGGTAAATTGGGCACCAAAAAATTCTTAAAATCCAGATCAATTATATGTCCATTACTTCCATAATAGGATACTAATATTTTTTATTCATTTATGGAAACAATTATCTCTATATATGATGCATCAGGTGATGTCAATGAGGTTCCTAGTGTCAGTCAAGGTGATGATACTTCTAATGGTGGTGGTGGTGATGATGATAATGATTATTATGTTGATGATGATTCTAGTGCTCCAAGTGATGATAATGGTGATTATTATGGATAATCTGCTGTTGATGAGGGAGATATTGATCCCCACCAATTTTGAATTGATGGTAAAGTGATATTTTTGGATGATTTTTAATGACGAAAAGTGAAAAATGATGTGGATTGTATATGAATGTAATATTATTTTAAATGGTTTGGAAAATATTGATAACCCAATGTCCAAATGAAAAATATGTAATAATTATATTAAATTAAATGTGTTCCATGGTTTTTAATTTATGTAAGGTTTTGCGATAAGTTCTAGATGGTGCTTCTTTTATCCATTAGGGATATGACTCTATACCCAATGTTTATAGAATTGTGGGTATAAATCAATTTTGGACAGGCCTCTAAACACATAGTTCCAAGAACATTTTTATATTTGTGTACCCATGGTATTAAATAAACCATGAGTATTAAAATTTGGAATTGATCTATAAGAATGGTTTAAAAGAAAACCATTGGTATAGCCTTATACCGATGGTTATATTCCCCATGGTCCATCGAACCATTGGAATAGGATATACGGTTCTTGGACTAATATCAATGGTTTTAAACAGTTGGTGTAGATTATTTGACTAGTGGCATCTCAACCATAATATTTATCACCCCCAAGAAGTCTCAGCAAGCATACATCTTTATCCACACTGTTCACTGAGATATAACATACACAAAAATCTATACTCTCTTACTAGTCATGGCCATGACCATTGCCCACTAGGACTAGTAGAATATCCTAAAAACTGAATTTCACTCACTCTAAATCACTACACATAAAGACTAAATATCAATCATTGTTTAGAACATTCCAGTCAATGAAAAATAGAATTCACTACACTATACCCCATCACACTAACTATCTCCAAAATTGGATGATTTATGCTTCATAATTCCAATTAACTCCATAAACTCCATAATGGGGCCGAATTCCCTACAACATTTATGAATTATCTATTTACAAATATCACACACCAATGGTGGATATAATTATTTTATGCTATACCATCAACTCCTCAGCTCCAAACCAAGTATCTCTTGGATAACCTCAACATAACTCACAGTTTCACCTCAAGACACAGATTATCAGAAAAATCCTCTCTCAATCATACATGAAATCACACTTCTCAAAAAATAACCTTTTGGTAGACCCAGCCACCCAACATGTCCTTAACTAAAATATTCTAATGATTAAAAATGTGGTTATGAGAAACAACATATATGGAATATACACTATATTATCATTACAAAGTTAACAAAAACTCATAAAAAATGTATAACTAAAATCCTGTGAGTGTACAAAATATGGAATTAAAGAAGAAATAAATCATTGAAAATAACATATCCTTGCTATAACAATATTTCCATGTACATAAAATAGTTATTACATGTTCCATGATCTCCCAATGTTTTATCACAAATATAATAATATAAAATTACTATTAAGATACATCGAGACCCTACCATTATAAGGCGTATCACTTTTGACCTATCTCAAAACGTAGTTGAAAACTACTTGATCATCTACTTGTACTAAGGATATCACGCAAGCATAATTTTCAACAAAACTAACCACATAGTCATCAAATATTCTAGAGTAGGAAAATAATAAAACTCGGTAGGCTACCACCAAGTATATCCCAAATAAAAACATGTATATTTGTGTATTCGAGTACTAATTAAAAATGAAGTCATAAAATCATCCTAGGCATAAAACTGTCACATGGTTGGTACTCAAGAATCTACCTTGATGGTCATCTCATCTCTTATTCAGCTAATATTGGTTTATAGTTTGAATATATAATATGTAATACACAGTTATTAACGTAATATATTCCTTATAAAAAAATGTTTAAGTAATGTACGTCAACTTGTTGTTAATATCATGTCATTCCACCCATCTTGAACATTTTAAGGGTTTAACATTCCTTATTAATAATATCATGGTCGTATTTACCATAAAAAAAATATCAAGTGTTGGTGTCCCCATTCGGGTATTGCATCCACCATCAATAATATAATTGAAGTGTATCCCTATTGGGGTACCGTGTCCCTTTAATAAAATATCAAGGAAGAGCATCCCAATTAAGGTAATAAATCCATATCAACAATATCAAGGAAGTGCATACCTATATAGGTTATATATCACTCATCAAAAATATCAGGGAATTATATCCCTATCAGAAAAATTCATCCATATTAATAGTATTAGGGAAGTACAACCTTATCTATATTGTACATCTGTTATCAATAATATCTCAGAACTTCATCCACTTCAAGGATGTAAATCCCTATCAAGGAAGTGTTTATCATAATGTAACATATCAACATGATGTCATGTCATCAGATAAAGGCACAACACATAACATGTGGTCATTTAATCATATACTCAAAACAAAAACATAGTAAAATGGGTAGCACACACCATTACCATAACAATATCTAATCAATTTTTTATTTTATTTTATAGAAAATTGGAAAATATATCTCACTAAAATACTAACAATAATGTGCCTAACATCCCATGCCATGAGATTATCACATAATGGATATAACATCCCTTATTATACTATAATAAGTTTAATGTTCCTTACATCACATAACCTAATAAAGATCATAATAAGAATGATGTCTCTATCCATATACACTATCAGAAGAATAGTTATAAAATCTCTTTCTACAGGATATAATGAAGTGAATTGGAATGTTAACCCATACTTGAAACAATATTATAATAAAGTGTATTATTGTTCAAGATAAGATTAATATAATTATCAATAGGGAATATATTCACATAACAATGAGAATATAATTTTATAAATAAAAAATCAACCAATATATCAACAAAAATTTTAAAAACTATTTTCATAAAATATGATAATAAATCAGTTCAAAAATCCCCCAAAAAATAAAAATATAAAGACCCGAACCTAAAACCTGGTTTCAGCCCTTAAAAATGCTGTGTAATTTGTTTAATAAAAAAACATGAATAAATACACAGCATCAAATACAACAGAGGACTTTTTACCAGACTAGGTTCCAGAAAATAAGATACATGACTTATATTTTAAAAAATATACAAATTAAAAATAAAATGAATATTGATTCATTAGCATATTTCTTCCACAACAGAGATTCAATGTATCAAGTTTATCAAACTTGTAAAAGTGTTTAAAAGACATAGGTTGAGAATTAGATTCCTAGTAAGGGCTTTTCAAAACAACTGATAAATTACTTTTAAACATTTCATGAATATTTAATAAAAATACTTAAAATAATTTCACAAATACCATTAGAAAACCAGTATTTTAAAAATATAGTGATAGATAAAAATTCTTTTGAGGATTCTCCTTCGAAAAATAATAATTTCCTATGGGTTATTGATGATACTTGGAATAAAATTTCTAAAATCCTTACATAAGGCCATAGGTTTTAGCTTAGACCTATGGGTTCACTCCCCATAATGTAACTTAATTCACCAGTTCTATTCTTTGAAAACATTTTCTCACAAACCTTCCTTTCTTTTCTCTGTTACAAAACATTTAAAAAATAATTACATTGTATTAATTCTTTCAAAAGAGTGTGATTGATATATTCATGAATGGTTTTAAAATAATTTATAGGGAATCCAATTCTTGGAAACACTTTTATTAACTAAGAACCATAATTTCTAGAAACATGGATTAAATATGTGCATGTACACATAGTATTGGTAATGCCATGGATGAACTAAATGATGGTTATACCTATTCATGTATGGCACAAAATATGATGAAGATGAAAGTATTCACATTAAATGATAACTTTTTCCGTAATTCCACATAAAGTTATTTATTTTGTCCCTTTAAATTTAAGAAATCAATGTGTCTATAATATTTTAAATCATTAAGAAATAGTTTGGAGGTTGTCAAACACCATAACTTTCAAATAAATGAGAAGGGTTAACTAAAATTAAGTTGTTTATACCTAAATGTATATATATATATATGTATATATATACCACTATATATATATATACTTATATATATATATATAATTTCATTTTGAAAATCATGATAATTTCAAATAAATATAGGTTTTTAAAAATATGATTCAAGACTAAAGAACACATATCAGGTTTATATATAAAATACTAAAAGTATTGGACTATACAGGTGTGTGTGTACACATATGTATATATACACATAAAATTAATTGTTTATAAACCCATACTAAAAAACATACCCTTGGGGAAGTTCAATTTGAAGGACTTTAGTAGGATTATCACAGCTCAGGGACTGCAAGAAGGGTGGAACGTCCTGGTATAGTGTAATAGGATCCCTATAAACATTAATTTCTTTACATGTAGGATCCATAACCATGCGCTGGCCTCTGATGACAATATCAAACATCTTGGAATCAACATGGCCTTATTCTTTCACTACCGTACAAACAAATAAAAAGAGTGTATGATCCATATTTTCTTCAAAGTGGACTGGGTCTGCCAGATTTGGGACTTAGTTGGAGAGTTCACAAGTTACTCCTCCTAGGAAACAAGCTTCAATTCCTTCATGGAGCACTAGTTTTAGGGAGTTAACGGTACAAGGAAGGAAAAAATAGTGAGATCCATTATCTTCAGTGTCGGCTATTGGGGCTTATGAAATGCTAGAAATTGGGTTAGGTTCAAGGGGATTAACTCCTCCAGAAGTCAAATTATAATCAGAGTATAGTGAATCTTGGATGATATGTTTTTATTTGATTGAAACTACAAGGAGAGCCCTCCCTACGGGAACTATACATGCCTTAATCCATGGACTAGCAGAGAGGATCCAGGCTACACGAAAAATGGGTCTGGTGGAGTCCTCATGGGGTTGGCCTTAAATTAAATATAGATTTTTATTGTATCTAGGGTGATATGTGAGGTGGAAAGGTGGTTTGAGATTCAAGAGGCAGTGTTTTCCTATCTTTCATGGCACATTTTGGGAGTGTCAATTCTATGTAGGCAGAGGCTAATGATATTCTTACAAGCATCACTATATGCAAGTAAATGGAGATATACATTTTTCAAGTGGAGACTGATTCCATGATAATTCATTATGCCCTTTACAAAAAAGGTAACGAACCCTGGTCATTAACCTACACTATTAGAAAATTCAAAGCCCTCCTTGACATGAGGACTAGTGTCACCCACACCTGGAGAGAGAGGAACAAGGTGGAAGATCACCTGACTTCTCTAGCTTCCCATGTCATCCCAGTCACGTGTCTTTCAAATGTTTCTCAATTTAAGCCGGAGGCGGTGAAATTGATCCGGAGTGATGCTCTTGGCCCCCATTATTTCCAGCCTCCTTAGTCTTGGTTTCTTGTCCTTTATATTCTCCTTTGGAATATAAATAATATTGTGGATGATGGGGTAATTTGATGTATGAAGATGTAGTTTTACAAAAATATATACATTTAAATAGCTTGTATATACATATATTTTTTCAAAATCAAACAAAAATACTAAAATTACCTTAGTTGATTTACATTGGAGGAGGGATGTGGGTTTCTGGAACTGTGAGAGAGAGGGGTCTTGGTAGAGAGAAATTCATGTAGCAATTGGGTGTGTATAGTGGGGTTTAGCTTGGGGCTTCTAACCATAGAGGAAGGGTTCTCCAAAATTATAAAAAAATCTAGGTATGGTAAGATTATGAGAGAAGATAAGTCATCTAAAAAACATAACTAAACAATAAACCAAAAATCAATAGGTTAATTGTTTTTTTCTCCTTTGTTTTGTTATTTGACATGCCAGTTTCATGATAATATATATTTTTATCATATATTTTTTTAAAACTCTTTATTATATCTTTTTAAACTCACATTTTTATTTGTTCTATTATTAAACACATTTTTCTCTCCACTCATTTCACTTTTTTCATCAATCACAATTCACCCACTCATGCGTCATATATTATGATCAATTTTCCTTCAATCTTTTTAGTCACATTTTTTTGAGTCATTTCACTTTTTTATTTTAAACTAAAAAGGATATTAATTTTTTATATACATAATGTTAGAATATATATATACATATAAATTTATAATTCATTTTTATTAACAAATATTTTAGAGCATAAAAAAATACACATAGATATGTATATATATATATGCGTGTGTGGGTTTTTTTTAAATAGTTATAAATATTTATAATTTATAAATTTTATAATACAAAAACATAATTTATTTTTTAAAAATTTAAAATATAATTTTTTTTATAAAAAAAATATAATCATAATTAATAATAAAAAACAAATGATAGTACTTCAATATATGTATTTATATATATCTTAATTTTTGTAATAATTTTTTTAAAAAAAAATTAATTATATTTGTATATAAATTTTAAAGTATTAATATTAATATAATTTTATAAACACTCAGTTTATTTAATTTATAAAAAAATTAATTTATTAAATAATTATTTAACGTTTTAAAAATTTTTGGGTGTTAGAAAAAGTTTCTCATGAAATGATCTATCAAGGTATAACGTAGACTTTTCTATATCCCCCACTTTCTTTCTCAAAGATTAAAACTAAAAATTATATTGCAATTATACCATAATTGGACTAATAAATAAAAGGTATATATGTACTCATGTGACAGAAATGTAGGTTGTGAGTGTAATAAACTTAGTTGGTTATGATAAAATGACCTTGAACATTAGTTATGGAATAAAAGAGGATAAAAATAATCATGTAATCATAGTGATATGATAAATAATTATGTAATCTAATGAAACTAGACATTTTAATTAAGGCACATGAAATTTTAGGTTTTAGAGTAGAAGAGACTTGTATAATAAAAGTAGGAAATAATCAACCGAACCCCAATTTATCCAAGATCCATCCATTCATATTAGATTAAATGTAATAAATTACTAATACCTTTTTATTTATGATTCCAATATATCCAAATCATCTAAATGTACTGGATAAATATTACTTATAATTAGAAAATTTGATATTTTTTCCAATCATATCCATAGGTTGTGTGAATCTCTAAAAAATTGGAAAGAAACTCTTCAATAAACAGTCTACTAGAACATTGTCTTAAAAGCCTATAAAAAATATAAGGAATGAGAGATTTTTTGAGGTGTTTTTACAAAAATAATCTTATATTCAAATACAAGACCTAATCAAAATCTCTAAGCCTATTAATAGAGACATAAAATTAGTCTCTTTTAATTTTAGAGTTTTTCTATTTTTTTAATAAAAATTTTATGGTTTACAACTCATTTTAACTCACATCTCATTATTTTGATGAACTATTTAACAATAAAGTAAATTATTAATTAATTCAATCTATCTGAATCAACATTACATGTTGATCAAACAAAACATGATATCATAGGTGGAAGATTAACCAAAAATCATGAATTATCATATAATCCATATTTTTCTATGCATAGAACCATAATATAGAGGCATATACCCAAATTTGCTAAACCCAACACAAAACACAACATTTTTCAGACCACCATGCCATGGTTTTGTCTTTATTTCTTATTTTTAAAAATATCCCACTTGTTCTAAAGGTTCGTTGACTATTCATGCCTTCAAATTATGTCACATTATATCTATTAAATTATAAAACTATCACTAAAACTAATTTTCAATATCATAAAAAATATTTTTGAAATTTTATTATTCATTTTTTACCATATGTTATATTATATATAATAACATTTGAAAAATACATCTAAAAATTATTTTAGATATACTTTGTAAAATATTTAGGTTAACTCACAATGTATTATATAAAAATATTATAACAATACATAATCCTTATTTACCCATATAAATTTTTTAAACCCATGATATTTTTTTTAATTCAAAACAATTATGAATTTCCAAATCCAAAATTTCATGTAAAGAGAAGATTTTAGTAAAAAATCAATACTACTCATGATATGAAGACATTTGGTGTGATGTATATCTAACATTTGTATATATTGATTATGCCCACTGTATGTATCATATAAAAGTCTGAATAATCATATGAACATTTTTTTAATGAAATTAAGGGACCATGATACATGGAGTATGTAATTCCTATAAATTTAACTTGTATGATCATTATTCTTTGAGTATAGACTGACCAGATTGATGAACATAACATATTTCATTCACCTAGACATGAATTCACCTCACATTACCCACACCTAAATAGGTACAAAAATAATATGTACATTATCTTTGTATATTCATAAACAATATTAGTCTATCTCAATTTAGTGTGAAACACCATGATATTTCATGATATATGTCTTCTAAAGTTAATTTAATTTCATTGTTAGCTTTCTTTACACATAACACTGAGTTTTAACAAACCCCAACATACAATTTAAAGATTATAATGCGATATTTATTTAATATATATTATTTTAGAATGTATGAATATTATGAAACACATTTTAAAAAATATATATAAGATTTATTCTTATGAAATAAATACTAAATATCAAAAAAGATATTAAATGTTTCAATAATATGTTTTCTTCAACAATGTTTTATTAGATTTTTTGAATAGATATTATGATGAATTTATCCAAATTATAGAAATGGAATTTTATAAAAATCAAATATTATTTTTGAATGATGAAATAAAAATTATATTGGGATACATTTTCAGGATTATTTTAAAATAATATATTTTTACTGAATAGAAAAAATATTTATTTTATAAATTATGTCATTCATTTCTAATAAATAATTTCATTTAAATGCACTATTATATTTTAAATTTCACCATAAAGAGAAAAATTGTTCATTTTTATATAATAATATAACTAATTCTATTTTAAATCAGTAATAATCATGATTTCGATATAAGTTAGCTTTTATGCTTATTTTTTTCTTCTAAAAACGTTTTTTCATTGTGCTGTATGAATTTGAATTTGAATTTATTTCACACACTTATAATAATTTAAATATGAAAAATAGATTCTATATTTAGATTCATGGGGTCCAAATTTTTTAAATAGGTCCTCTTTTATTTTTTTTCATTACAAATTGTAACTATAATAAATATTTTCCATCACGTTAAGGGTTATTTGGGAAATTATTGTAAAAAATTAATGTGATAAGGCTTCATATTCATCCAAAAACATTATATTATTTCATTTCAGGATAATATTTCTTCAATAACCATCCCAATATCAATAATATATCATTTTTTTAATTTATTTTTGATTTTGACCATTATTATATTTAAGTAAAGGATAAAGTAAAAAATGTCACCCTGTTACTTTTAATATATATAATATTCAGTGAGAGGGATAAAAAAATTATTTTAGGATATAAATTTTTATATTAAAGATAAATGTTTTTTTATCAGGGTAATTTATTTTTTATTTTTTTAATTAATAATTAAATTTAATGATGATACCACACCGACAAAATCTTTATTAAATTTATAGAAAAATAAAATAAATGGTCTTAAAAATGATAAAATTTATATAATTTCTGTTGATTATTAAATTACATGACTTTTCTAGATTAAAAAAACATAATAGTCATGTTTTAGAAGTATATATTCTAATTTCATTTTTTAGATGTCATTAAAATAAAATTAAATGAATTGTTTCAAAACATGTCCTTAACATTTTTTTGTGAAAAATAATATTTCATAAAATTATATATAATTTATAAAAATTATATCTTAGGGTAATTGAATGGTATAAGGTTTAACATATAAACCATTCTCCATTTATTGCTCACTTTTTATTTTATTATATCATTATTGAAACTTAAATGCTAAAAAACATTGATGTTGTAGTAATTTTCAAAAGGGTAACAGGTGGTTATAACAACAAGATAAGGGTGAAAGAATAACTAAAACATGTAATTTTTTTATCATATTATTTATACATATAATCATACTATACATTACATATATCAATTTAGATACACTTAATCAAGAAAATAAGTTTATATTAACTTAATACTCTATGTAATTCCATGTGTGCACCTCCCCCCACTTATAAAATGATTCCCCATGTATGTTTTAATTATACTATTTTGTGCCATATATCATTACCAAAACATCCCAAATATCTCTTGAAATTTCCTATGTATTAATTAAAATTTATTATCTTCTTAAAATACCATTCCATGTGTTATTAAGAAGAAATCTAAAGGTGGTCTACTGAATAAGAGTTAATCATCCTACCCGAACTCTTTCAATTTGTTTCCTATCCTACATAATCTAAATATATGGCATTCCTAATAGAATAAAAAATCAAGAATTTTAAATATAACAAAATTTTATTATTATTATTTAACCATCATTATTCATCCACTTCTCAATCAAATGATATGTGAAAGTATGACTCCTGTATATGTGTGGACTACTGCCTCCACGTTGCGCTACAATACATTTTACATCACAATAATTAATGAATGATTATTATATTGGGTTAAATTTTTATGTAAATTATATTTATGAGATAATAATTATTCTATAATTATAATATAATCACTGCCTTCTTACCTTATCATCTATTCGAAAATGATAATGTTGATTGTACATACATGTGGACTTGATCCTCTACGAAGCAATATGATCCGATTTTCATTTAAAATTTACATGGATGTTAATAAGGATATATTTAACAAATATATATTATATATATTACATAATAATTAATTTTAAAGGAGAACTATTATTAAAATTTATTTCATTCCATTAATCCAAAAGTGAGAACATCACTCATGCGTACGTGTGACCTATCATCTCTATAAATAATGTAATTAATTTTTATGTCTCTAAATTAATGGATAAATATAATTATTTATATAATGAATATATATTTCACTTATATCACTATTTAAAGCATTTAAATTATTTAACCATGATCATTGTACAAGTACAAGAACTACTGAACTGAAGTTGTCATGAAAAACGAAAGACCAACACCCATAAAAGATAATTTTAATAAGACATTATTAATAAACAGGTGGTTTAAATTCTATAAGTGGATGAAAATTTATTCTTTAATTAAATACATGAATTTATTATATAATTATAATACACATAAATTTATATAATTTAGGTGAAAATAAATCTTGAAGAAAGTCGAACTTGAGGCAATGGATTTCTTATAGAATCTCATTTTTTTGGAAATGTTTATGTTTGAATTTCCATCAAAGAAAATTATATAATAAAAATATGATAAAAAACATTCAATTTCTTCTATTATAGTTATTCATAGGAATTTTAAGTAATAATACCTATTTTTCTCATGGTTACTTAAAAATATTTTTAGAATATGTTAATGAAAAACAGAATGTATTCCATCTTTAGTCAGAAATATTTTCCTTAATTTTCTATTTTTCTAAAAATTCTTCTAGGAATGTTTTATATATTACCCTATGATTTCTAGAAGTCATTTTTAAATAGGATTTAAGTTTTATAATTGTTTTAAATGGAATATCTTTTTCCTTTTTTTAATCTTGATTTTTTTACTTTTTACCAATAATGTAAAAAGAACATCTGTTTTAACGTACACGACATGAATAAAATTTACAACTATCATGAATAATCAATGATTTAAATATTACATTAAATCTTTCCAAATTTATTTTCAATTTTTTCTTCTTCAAATATTGGAATGTTTTTATATTTTAATAATATATTTTATATTTAAAAAGGTATTTCCCTCAAGAAATTCTCCAATGATCATGTATAGATATTTTTAACTATAAAAACACCTATTAATGTTAATAGAGATATGATCAAATGATACCATATGAATTATTTATTTGGATGGTTTATGGTTATTAAATGTTTATTTTTCATATTCTTGACTCAATATAGATAATTTTTTAAATATACATTATTTTGAGAATGAGTTGTATTGATCATTCAAAATATAAGGAATGCATCAGACGTAAAGTGACAAGTGGAGATCAGTTATAAAATACCCTTGATAAATTGATAGGATTAATGAGATATGAAATATGAAAAACCATATTACAGTGGTATTTTTTTTTAAACATACTAATTTATTAGGAATGATGTCTCAACTGAGAGGCCATGATGGAAAGATTCATGATATCTTGGTTAAGATTCCTTTATCGCGAACGTACAATGTTTTTCATTTCCATTATTAAAAACATATTTTTATAAATCCATGTGTATCTTACGATGTCATTAGAAATATAAAATCTTTGAAACAAAATATTAATTGAATTTAATTTGTTTTTATTACCAACTATTATGTGTTGATAATTCTTTATTTACTCATGATAAATTAAGCAGTATATAACACTTACAGAGCATATTAGACACACCATTTATTTTTTTTACATTCCCAAATATTTGAAGAAGGATATTATGAATGATGTTAATAATGAATTAGTGTTTCTTATTCTATGTTTTATCTATATTTATAATGTAATATTCGAATCACATATTTATCTTATTTTTTGGGACCACTAATATAACAACCTAAAATTATAAAAGAATAACATTTTTTTAATAGTATATGTGGCATGAAAAACCAATAATAGAAGGGAATATATGACCCAAAAAAATTACAATATATTTCTTTTATAAAAAATTTCATTTCCATGATAGATTACTTTAAATGTAGTAATGAGTTTCTTCAATAGTTTGCATCACACATAAGACCGAGTTTTAATGAACTGATATATTATTATTAATAATATTTAATATGGAAGTTATCATATAGAATTTGGAATTGGAGGTATGAATAGGATTAACAAAATTATGAAAATTTAAAAATTAGACACGTTTATTAGTCATATACTAATTAGTAATAAAATATGAATCATTTTAAAAAAATAAATGTTTTCTTAAAAACTATAATTTTTTTTATAAAAGACAGTTTTTTCGTACCTTGGGAACATAATTTAAAATTAATTTTAACAAAATTTACAATTTTTTTTGAAAATATAAATTAAAATCTTAAATCATAATACCAAAATTATATGTGATTTATTGGTATTTTTCTGATAAGTCTCATTTTTTGATGATAACTGAAAATACTGAATTTTAATTGAAAACTGATTTTTTGTTTAAATAATTTATATTGTTAAATTATATTTTAACTGGTTTTAAATTATTATTATTTTAATTTTATATTAATTAATAAAATTTATATGATTTTAATAATTTTTACATTGTATTTATATATAAAAACTTTGTTAGCTTTTGAACATTTTCATATTAAAAACCCATTTCCTCATCACATATACATGAATAGTTATAAATTAAAATTTAAAAATAATTTTCACTGAATTTGGAAAAATATATTCCATACTTGGAATAATCATTATTTATATTTTATAAAATTTTGAACTTTATTTTTGACCAGAATGAATTGTGAATACAATAAAAAAATATTTTCCCCTGCTAAGGTAAAACCTTATTTAACATGGGGGTTAAACTAAGAAGATAATGGTAAACAATGTCCTAAAAACTTTTACAAAAAAACTTTTATGGAATTATTTGTATCTTATACATTCTATTTTCTATCATGGGAACTTTTTGTTGCTTTTGGAATGATAAAAATGTCAGTATAATTGAATATTTTAGAAAAATTTCAAGTGTGCCACTAATCTCACTTATAAAAGGCCACCCTGTCTCATATATTTTTCAAACCATTAAAGCTATTTGGTTAAGAAAATATCTAAAAAAATAATTTACAAAACTACCTCATCTCATAATATAATCCATTTTTATGAATAAATCCTACCTTGCTGGGATTTAGTGTAAACCTAACAAGGATACCTGAAAAAGGGGTAACATTCTTCAACATGTATTTTTAATTTATTTATTCATACACTTAATTTAATTATTATTAAAATATGAGTACATAAAAAAATAATTATCTCCCATATATTGTTATGTGTTTTTCTTTAGGTAATTACCTAGAGGTACTCCCATTTCCATAAAACGGGTCATGAAATCAACATTTGTGTGTTCGGTAGATTACCACCTCGCTAACCGATGTAATTCGTTTATCCATATCCACCTATCAATGTTGGGTATGATGATGGATATAAAGTGTGTATATATTATTTATAACATATATATATGTATAAACCTATAGAGTCATTATATTATATATACCATTTTTTACTTCATGTTTCTTAAGGGGTGAGATAAAGTTACTCATGAGTACGATAGACTACTGTCTCACAACATTTTGTGATTAATCTTTCACTAACATGTAACATAGAAGGTGATAAAGGTAATGTTAATGTTTATATGTTACATAAATTAAATAATTATGATATTACTTAAATATTTATCATTCTGAAAAGATAATATATATATTCTTCTTTCTACCTTTTCACACAATGAATATGATAAGGGCATTCATGTACGTGTGGACTATTACCTTCACAAAATGATGTGACTCTGCTTTCATCACCACGGAACATGGATGATATATATAATTCTATTTAAAGTAATAATTTGGTATTATTTATATTATTATCATTCTGGAATGATAAAATACTACTTTCCACCTTTTAATAATGATCATTGAAATTGGATATGTTACTCATGCGTATGTAGAACTTACCATCTATATGATTTTAACATAGTTAATTTTTCATAATAATCATTCTTGATTTAGTTTAAAAGTATAATTGATGTATAAATACAATAATTATATCATTATTATTATAATAGGGATATTGAAATAATGTCCTCCTAGACCATTTGTCACCTCCCAAAGTCATTATTGACACATAAGTAAAATATTTTTAAAACACCTGATATAAACATAAATTGATTAATAAATCATATTTAACATGGTAATGGGTGAAATAAAAGGAATAATAAACTTAAAAATGTTACTATAAATTTAAATAAATAACATAAGTTTTTTATTTACGAATTGAAATAACCTACATGATGAGTTAGAATAATGGTAAGGGATTTCATCTGAATTTCCATTCCTTAGAGACAAATTTTTTATTATAAACAAATTAAATTTTATGTGGTGTATAGACTTCCCCTTTGAAATTTAATACCATGATTTATTCTTATTTAATTGTATATTATGTTTAAATTTAAATTATTTCATCCAAGGTATTTTTATTTGAAATTTACCCTGTGGTAAAAGTTATTGTACAATCTCACTTTTTTTATTATTAACTTTCTCTTGAAAAAATCACTTTCTTGTTATATTTTTATAGTATTCATTACATTCATATTAAATATAAATCTTATTTTATAATGGATATGATAATTTCCTAAACCATATTCTATTTTTCTATACGGTGTATAATTTTAATGTTATATGATTAATTGTATAAATATTGATAAATTCTTATCTTTTACTCAATACGTACATTTGATAATAAGAAACATTGATTCATAAATTTAATCAACTATTCAATATGTGATTAATACTTTGGAAATGAAGTGATGGGCATGGACATAATTTCATAAATCACCTTGATGTAACAACAATTCTCATAAGACAAATCACTTGGCCAAATAAGATGAGTTTATGCCCATAGATTTAAAATTTCTCGAGGATAGATTTTGATAGTAACTCACTTTAGGATAAATCTTTATAGTTTATATATACAATATTATGAATTAAATCATTATTAATTCAGTTATTTATATTCCATTTTATTATCCTATTAGTTAGGAAATCTATTTTTAATTTTTTATATTCATGTGATTATTTACATGACAGTACATGATCATCATTTATTTGTTCCATTTTATTCTCAAGGTATTGATTAATTAGAATGTGATTCAGTTATTTACATTTCTAATTTATTATTTATTATTTATTCATAACTTCTTCTATACTCTTAACCTTACCGAGCATCTAAGATCTCTCATTTTTTATGTTTTATTTTCCCCTAGGAATCAAGGATGTATTTTAGGATTGACATATAGGGATAATCTATATGAAATAACGTCTTTAATAAATAAAATTCTTTTGTTTATTTTATGTTTTAAAATGTAATGTGAATTTCAAATTTGTATAAGATTAAAAATAATACAAAACTATTTGGTCCTTTAGTATGTGATTCCTTGTATCTTATGCTAATGTAATAAAGCAAACATGTACTCTAGGTTACAATGTTAATGGTCTTCACAGTTGGTATTATAGAAAGTTTAGTAGAAAATATGGGAACTATATATAGGAAAACATAGATTAGGGAACATAACCCAATGATCAAAATTAAAGATAAGTATAGAAGAATATATTAATGTTTTGTAAAGGAAGATATTATATGGATTTTACGAGAAATGAATTCTATCTTGATACTACAACTGGTTGTAGTTTTGGCCCACATGTACATATGGTTAATAACTCAGAATAGGGCACATTGGGATAGAACCCATCATAACTTGGTGCACAATAATGGTAATTAAAATGCACCTAGTTTGACACTCTAAGGGGATATTCCTTGGACAATTAAAATTTTCTTTACAACCATTATAAATGAATTTAAAATAAAGATATCCCCAAAGATAACTTGTTTATAATTATGAGATTTTCTATACATAAAGTTTTCAATTTATGGAAACTATTTAACTGGTTTTGGGATTATAAATTATGTTTCATAATGTTATGATCTAATATAGTATACTCCATCTTTTATAAATTCAATTCGTAAGAGGTATGGGAACCGAATCAATTCACATAATCTAAAGATTAAGAATGACTACATCTTTGATGGGCTTTATCTGATATTTTGAAGAGAACTCATCCCTCAATCATTCTTATCATACAAGGACATAATATTATGTACTAACAATATATTTAATGAATTTTAATAGTATTTTGTATTCTAAATAAATCTAGAAAAGAAGAGGAAGACAGAGTAAAATACAGATATAGGGGGGAAGGGAAATAATGGTTTACCCATATGTGAAAATTATGGAAAAAACACTACAATACATTCTTGAAGGGAATGAGTTTTTGTTAAATTTTTTTAGATAAATTATAATAATCTCATGATTGTATGTTTATAAAAAAATTCATAGTTTTCAATTATACAATTATAAAGAGATGGGTCACTAAACAAATGAATGACCAAAGATTCCAAGAAATGTACCTCAAAAAAATCCAATAGACCATGCTTATGCTTATGATACTACCACATATAATGGGGAATGAATAATTTTATTGTGTTTGGATTCAAGAATTATGGAATTTTATTATTTTATAAATTATATACTGATTATGAGTATTTTGAGATGTAAAAGGATTGTACCACAATACTTTTTTTATTATATATTTGGAAGAATATGTCTAACGGTACCAGTGAGTAAGAAACATGATTCATTAAGAAGTTGAAATTCTTTTATAACACATGATTGGGGGAAATATAACCCTCAATATATTCCTGATGTTAGGATAATGATTTTTTAAATAGGATGATTGAAATCTATAATATAAATTAGATAATACTGACTACTTTGAAACAAATTAATGATTTATTGAAATGGAGGATAATGATATAATTTATGGAGTTAACACCATTTTTGGTTTTGAGGAATATATCCAATAACATATGTTTTATTTAAGGTATAAGGAAGAATGGATATTTTCAATAAGTTTTTATGGAAATTTAGGTTAATAACATGTTTCATTAAAATAAACGATGAAGGTATTCACATTTTTGGTATGTGATGATTAATAGCTGCTTCATGTTGTTTAGGAGATTAATGATAATTCATTTTGGAAATTCAATAGTGTTCTTTTTTAATTAATGGAATTTAATCTTTTGGATGGGTCATAAGGTTACCCATTTATGAAATGGTTCAAGATGAAAATTCGATGAGTTTTTAGAGATCAATGTATTATATTGGATTAATTGTGCTAACCATATTGGTCGTGAAAAATATATAGAGATAGAAGGAAATACTAGTCACTCTTTCATGGATGTCATGATCCGTTAAAAGTGAATTTAAGTGCATCAGGCATAAAATGTTCATTTTTGGATATTGATTTATTAGAGTAAGAGATTAATTATAAATTGATTAATGCACCGATAAAAGATTTAGTTGTGCCTAGGAAATATAATTTTACCAAGTAAGTATATTTTGATATACTCTTAGTATATATGGAATATTAATTCCTCAGATCTTGGAAAAGGATATAGAAACAAAATATTATCATAAATAACTTCATTTATGTCGAAAAGAAGGTATTTTAAATCATTGATGATTTATGGTTTTGAGGATTATTACATTCCACTGATCATTTAGCTTATTCGGATCAATAACCATTATCAGTTTCTATAATTATTTATAATTTTCTTCTATTTCCATATCTTCACTTTCCAACAATGGTCTCATATATAGAAACATTGGTATATGTTATTATTTTGGACCATTTTACATCATATTCTCCATTATTTAGGGGAATTTTATTAATACTATTGAAGATGTGGGTTTCAAAAAAATGATTTTCAAATATCAAACCCTTAATTACTGAGATCAAGTTTAGAGTATGAGGATGAAATTTATTTAGGCTCAAAAGAATCTGACACACTAAAATAATAAAAGAATAAAATTTTATTCAATTTTCAGTGTGACAAGAAACAACATGATTAAAAGGGAATATAACAGTCCAAAACTTCACAATATATTTCATTTAATGAAAGTTTAATTTATTAGATTCATTAAGATACACACAACACCATGTTTCTTAAATATCTTTCATTACACGCAAGACTGAGTTTTACTTACCAACAATTTACAATTAATAATATTATTTAATATGATAGTTTTCATGTAGCCATTATAATAGAGGGTTTAAATATAATTAACTAAAATATGAAAATATACTATTTTTATATGTTTATTAGTTATCCATAGGTTATAAATAAAACAAGAATAATTTAAAATTAAAAAAATGTTTTCTAAAAAACTGTATTTTTTCCAGAAGACAATTTAGTCATGCCTTACACACGTAAAATAAAATTAATTTTTACCACTTAAAGAATTTTTTTTACAAAAGAAAATTCACTATTGAATTTAGAATACCATTATTATATTGGGGTTAATGTTTTTGATTTTTATGCAATGTTTTATTTTATTCATGAGTGATGAAAACTATTAATTTTTAATTGAAAATAAAATTTTAATTTAAATAATTTATAATGTTAAATTATATTTTGAATTGTTTTTTAAGTAAAATTATTTTTATTTTATATCAATTAATAAAATTTAGGTCTTTGGAATAATTTTCATACTGAATTTAGATATAAAAACATTGTAAACACTTGAACATTCTCACTATAATAACCTGCAATCTAATCAAGTATGTGAGAGTATTTTTAAATGAAGTTATAACAATTTCATGAATTGAGTTTGGAAAAATGGATTCAATATTTGAAATCATAATAATATTTATTTTCAAATAAGTCAAACTAATTTTTTTTACAAAAATGAATAATTAAAACAATAAAAATTATTTTCAACGATTGTGGTATAAACTTATTTAGAAGGGGGGGGGGGGGGGGGTAAACTAAAAATATAAGAGTAAAAAACAACCTAAATCCATTTATAAAACCCATTTCATGTCCATTTCTCGACCTAATATCTTCTAGAGTCCATAATAGATAATTTTAGAGGCTTTCGTCATTATAAAGACATGGATATGATTGAATATTTTCAAAACATTACAAGTATGACACTCACATAAATTTTAAAAGGACACCCACTCTCATCGGTTATTGTAACTATAAAACCTATTTAATTCATCCAATTCATTAGAAAATCCCCACTCATCATCCCTCCTCTCATCCTATAAGAATTATTTTAAAAAGAAAGGAAAACAAGGAAGGATTTTGTTCAAACCCATAGCTGATACCCAAATAAGAGGTAATGTTCTTCAATAAGAATTTTTATTTCATTTAATTCTCATCCCCATTAATTTATTATTAAACCATGAAGGTTTAACATTATTAAATGATAATATTTTACATTTTAATTGAATTAAAGATGATATCTCTATTCATCTACATGTAGACTACCACTATATTTTTATCATTATTCCACATAGATGATATATATAAGTATATGAAATGTATTAATGTGGTTTTTATGATATTATGATAATTATACAAAAATAAAATATTCGTTACCTCATTTACATAATGATCATTGAATTTGGAAATGTTACTGATGTGTACGTATGACCTACCATCTCTAGGATTGTAACATAGTTTATTTTTCATTTCCAACAATCATGATTGGTTTTAGAAGAATAATTTATGTATAAATATAATAATTATTTCATGATTTTTATTCATTAGTTATTTAAATAATGATGTACTGGAACAATTTTCACCTCTTTAAGTCATTGTTGACACATAATTGAAATATCATCAAAACACCCAATGAAAAGTTAAATGGATTAATTATTTGTACATAACATGATAATGAGTGAAATGAAAGAAATAATAAAAATGAAAAATGTTCTTAAGAAATTAAATAATTAACATAAGTTTATTATTTTTTAATCTAAATATTTTATATGATGAGTCAGACTCTAGGTAATAAATTTTGTCTCGATTTAAATTATATCAATACTTATTTTTTTATAATGCAAGAATTAAAAATTATGTGGTGTATAGACTTCCCATTATGCATGTAATATCATGATTCATTCATAATGAATGGTATTTTATTTTTTTATTTGAATTATTTAATCCAAGGGGATTTGACTTGAAAATTTTCAAGTGGAAAAAGTTATTGTAGAATCACGCTTTCTTTTGGGATTTTTAACTTTATCTTGAAACAATCACTTTATTTTTATAATTTTTCATTAGTCATTTAATTTATCTTATATATCCAAATTCTTGTGGGATGGATATGATTATTTCCAAAACTATATAATATTTTTAAATATGATGTATTCTTGGAATGTTAATTGATTAAATGGGGAAAATTGATAAATATATATCTTTCAGTCAATATGAATATTTCATGATGAAGTACATTGATTCATGAATTAAATAAAATTTTAAATATAGGAGAAATGGTTTGGCCTGAAATGATGGGTGGAGACCGAATTTAATATATCCCCTTCATACATCAACATGTCTCATGAGACAAATTAATTGGATAAATTAGATGGGTTTTTACCCACAAATTTAAAAATTCTTGAGGATATATATTGATAATAAATATTTTGAGGATAGATCTTGATAGTTAAGATGTCTGGAATTATGTATTCCATAATTTTGTGATCATTTATTGATTTTCCAAGTGATTATTTTATTAGTTATAATATCCATATCTCTGTTTTCAAGATCACATGGTTATTTATATGGAATTACACAATCATCATTTTTCCTACCATTTTATGATCATGATATTGATTAAATGGAATTAATTTCATTTATTTACCTTACCATATTAATTATTCATTTTTATTCATATCTTACATTATAAACTAACCCTTACAGAGCATCTGATCTCACCCCATTATTATGTTTTATTTTCCCCCCGGAATAAGGAAGTATTTTTTGATTGACTTATAGGGATACTGTAATGGGAATAATGGAATTCACAAGGAATATTCATTTTGTATTTTATGTTTAAAAATGAAATGTATGTTTCATGTATGTATCTAGTTATCCAATAATTCTAAACTATTTGGTCCTTCAGGACATGATTCATTGTATCTCATTCCAATATATTAAAGAGGAAACAAAATTAGGGTTATTGGGGTCGAGGTCATTATAGTTAAAATGATCCATCATACATACTAAGAGTCCTCTTGTCATGCACCAATGTAATAATGTAAACACCGACTATTGGTTATAGGAGATGAGATTTTTATAGTTGTTATCAATGAATTACTAAAAGGATCCTCAAGAACAATATTTAAAATGACCATTCCTAACATGATAAATTTGATAATCCCTTATAGTAATTGAGAACTTTTAGAATTATAGGGATTTTTATTTTGTGGCTCAATATTCATGATGATTATAAGCTAACTCACTATGTTCCATTTTTTATTAATAGTGAATAATAGATGAAATATAATTGACACCTGATGAAATTGTAGGGATTATTCTATTGAGGGATCCAATACAGATTGGGATGTAACTATGTAGATTAAGGGAATATTTGGTTATTTTACTTTGGTTACAATGAATAACTTTGTTAGTATAGAGAAACTCATTGTTCCACTATGTAATTCACATATATTGGACGACTTCATGAGATAGAAGCCTCTATATTTAAATGAAACTACCAATCCATTTATAATAAAATAATTTATTAAGTTAATAAGAAATATATTCTTGGATTTGGGATGTAATAAAACAAAAAAGGATATTATGGAATATTTTTTTAAAAGAATATACTGAACACTTTTAGTCATTAATCCAAAAAAATAATGAAGATGATGAAATTGAATTCAGAAAATAATGAAAATTTAATGTCATATCTTTTAAGAAATTATACCCTTGAGAATATAGTGATGAAATGGAGAGAAAATTCTTCTATTTTTTGTAGAAGGAAGAAGAAGGTGTGGAACTTTATGAGATTTTCTAGGAATACTATAGACTATATACAAATCATGGTAAGTAAGATTAACTCTTTCTTTGATGGGATAAAAATAAATATATTAAAAGAACTAGGTTTTTTGAAATTTTCATCATATGATGATTTAGTCTCACAT
This sequence comes from Viscum album, assembly GCA_963277665.1. Taxonomy (NCBI): domain Eukaryota; kingdom Viridiplantae; phylum Streptophyta; class Magnoliopsida; order Santalales; family Viscaceae; genus Viscum; species Viscum album. Next base: position 475,426,710 of record OY728164.1, on the reverse strand, counting down.
ACCATCATAAAGTTGAAATAATATAATCGATATTCTATATTGACAGGTCTTTAAGAAAATAATAGTCTTACTGAGAACAAAGGAAAGGAAATGAGTCCATGAAGGAAAAAGGGAGGATGTGATTTAAAAAATGTGATAATTATGGAATGAAAATCATTATTAATTTATTAATTGGGACATGAGTTATTTTTAATGTTGGATAAAGGGTCATACGGACTTTGAATGAAATGTAAAGAATGAAACCACCATTATCCTACGGTTTAGTAGTAAAGATATGCATAATTATTCAAACCATTGTACGAAGAACCAAGGGGAATTACCACAAAATAATTGAATTAAAGAATTATAATCTTATACAATTACAATATACAATGTAAAATTTACAAACAACCTGGAGAAATTTACACTTATTATCCACCCTAAAAGTGATAATATTTTAGTTGATTCAGGTTCTACCCAATCTATTATATCTGGAGAATTTTTTAAGTGTATCACATCACCCCCGCAATGATTAGATGTTGAATTGGAACTGAAAACTAATAATGGAAATGTAACAACCTAGGAAAATAAATAATAAACCATTTTTCATATTTATTAATACAAATAGATAGTTATATTGGTTATAAAAATATTAAGTAATTTTAAATCAAAAAAGTAATTGATTTAACTAAACTCTTACATTATAAGGTTTTATTTATAATAATAATTTATAAATTTTATAATTTTAATTAGATAAAATTAATATCATTTTTGAAATCAATATCAGAATATAATATGGGTTAAATTTTATAATATTTTGGAAAATATTGATTTTTTAGTGAATAGTGAAAAATACTGATTTTTATAAAAAGTCTATTCATTTTAATAAATTAAGAAATTTAAGAGTCCAAATATGTTATGAATATTATTTTAGATAACCCATTTATTATTTAATAATATATAATACACATAATTACTTTTTAATTAACATTACATTATTTTTCAGTACGAGTTCGTTTTTGTGTTTTAAAATGGGGTTTTCAAAAAACTATTTTAAAATGAATAATGAATGTTATTTTTAATAAATTAAAATAATACATAATAGAGAATATCATAAATTAGATTTATAGATTATATATCGTTAAATATTAATTATGTTTTATACTATGATTATTATTAGTCACAATGTTAATATAGAATCATCATTTTTCAAAAAAAATACCCTTCTTAAAAAGTCAATGTATCACTGTGTCTGTTGGATTAATATTGAGCTAAATTATTCCACTAATGTTATTTGAATATGAAACAATAGATATCATAATTTTAATTAGTATAATTTATAATTTCTAACATGTCCAACATAATTTTTTACCAAAGTTATTGGTGAAACAATATAAAATTAATTACAAAGATTAGAATAAAAATGAGTTTATTTAATGGTTAAACATAGAATATATGGTGAAAAAATGATCCAAAACTTGCAGAAAACATATTGGATGGACATATTTAGACTATATTAATTATATGAGAAATTATGGACCATTATTGGTGCTTAGATACTTGAACAAATTGGGGTTAAATTCACTCTTACAAAAAATTACAAGTGTGACACTCACCTCACTTATAAAAGGTCACCCCTCTTATAATTTATTGAAACCATAAAAAAATTGGTTTGGATAAGATGTTACAAAATAACTTCTCTTATTCCCTCCTATAATCATATAATACATAGTTTGGAAAACAATCCATCTACAAAATTCATTTTGTTCAAATCAAATGAAGTTACCTGAAGAAGAGATAATGTTCATCATCGAGCGTTTCTGTTTTATTTCTTCCACTACTACATTAAATTATTCTTATAATATGATGAAATAATAAACATATTATTTTAAAAATATTTTTTTTCACGTTATGGTTTCAACCTAAAAATACACACACTTCTATCAAATGGGTTGGTAAATCATCATTCGTGTGTACGACAGATTACCACCTCATGAAATGATGTCATTATTTTTTCAACTACCTCCTATCACAGGATGGTATGATGATAGGTATAATGTTTATATATGATATTTGGAACATAATTATAGATTTAAATTTAATATATTATATATAACCTTCTTATATTCAAATTTGTAAGGGATACGACAACATCACTCCAGTATACGATTGACTACGAAATCAAAAAGTGATGTGATTCGTTTTTCACTTACACATTATGTGGAAGGTAATAATTATACTGATAATAAATATATGTGATATAAATTTCATATTAATTATATTCATGAAATTTTTATCATTATTTAAACACAATTTGTCAATTTATTATTACATTTTCTATCACTGAAGAGGATTATAACGTCATTCTAGGACGTGTGGACTTCTACCTCCTCAATGCAATGTGATAGTTTTTCCATCAACATATATAAATTAGTATATATATAAGTATATAAAATTAAATAATATTTTTTTATGATATGACTATAATATTTTAGTTATAAATTAAAAGATTCATTTTTCTATAATGATAATTGAAAAATGGAAACGTTACTCATGCAAACGTACGACCAACCATCTCCACGATTGTAACGTTAGATCATTTTTCATAAACAACTTTCATGATTTGATTCAAAAGTATTATTGATGTAAAAATATAATAATTATTTCATGACTAATATTATTAATATGTTCATATAATTACCAATTTGACCATATCCAACCTTCCAAATTCAATTTTGACACATAAAACAAATATGTTCAAAACATTTGACTAAAATTTAATTGATTATTTAATTGAATACACCTTATTAATAAATGAAATAATGTAATAATATATATGAAAATGTTTCCAAAACATGTAAATAATTAAAATATGTCTATTATTCAGGATGATAAAGACAATAATGACAAGTCAGACTCAAGGTAAGATATTTTGTTTAAATTTCCATCCAATAATGCATTTGTTTTGGATTTTATGAACTTATTTTATTTACAAGGTGTATATACAACCCCTTTGACAAAATATATAATTAATTTAATTATTATTATGATATTTATTGTTTTATTTAATGTAATTTTTAATGGGTTTTTCGATTCTTGTGTTTCCCAATTAAGAAGGGACTTTTCTTTGAAACAAATATGCATTTAATGTTTTCCTTATAACTCTTCCTTTTCCATGTATATGTATTTATAATGATATTATGAAAGTTCTTATATGGATGTAAAAGATTTATAATGAAATTTTGGAAATGTTTTTCTAAAAGGAATATTTTTAACTATTTTATGAAGACCATTTTAAAAGATAAAAAAGGAATGTTCTATTCTTAACATACAAAGAGATAATGACTTCTTCAATTGTGTTTTTTATTTTATTTCTAGATTCTTTTTCAATCATACTTGGTTTTTTAAAAGAAATATATCTTCCCCTTTATTGGGTATTGTTTTTTATTGAAAATAGGTTTTTAAATGAAAAGAGTATTTTGCTATTGAAAATTGGAATTAAAAGAAAATGGTATTTTGATATCCAAAAGTTAGTTATTTACAAGTTGAAAAGTGATTCTCAAAAGAGAAAGCATAAAATTAATTTATTCATGTTATGTTACTTGATCATTGTACATGAAAAATGGTTTTTCCTTGATATTTCTGGATGTTCCCAGTATAACCTATATGATGGGGTGACCTAGATAGTTTTGGGTGATCCCATTAAATCTTATACGACGGGGCAAGCGAGATAGCGCCTAGTGATCACGTTATAACTTAAATGATGGGTGTGTCGAGGAAGTGCACAAATTTATTGGGTAATAATCTATTTTATTGATATAAAATACTGATGATATTACTAAAGGGTTTCTCCCATGGATTAAACATTGCTCTATTTACATCTGAAATTGGTTTAAAACTGGCAATGAATGCAATTTTATAATTTATTGAGATGGGTCTTTATTTTCTTATACTGGAGTTTAATGATTTTATTTTAGAAAAAATGTGCATGTTTTTTTCACTTAGAAATGTTTTATTTCATATTTACAAAGAACATTTAAGATAAAGGTAAAAATTATATGAGTTTTCATGTTTTCGTAGGACTAATATTATTCTTTCTTTGGTATCCCTTACTAAGATTATTTCGATCATCCCATGTTTTTAAATGTTTTTTATAGGATGTAAGGATGAGTAAGGGAAAGGATGAATCCACATTAAATGTCATGAAGATTTTACATGAAATGAAATCATGATTTATATTAAAAGTGTTATGTTATAGAAAAAATGGATACTAATCAGGAGTGCTCACTTTGTATTTTATGGTTTTTAATGTGTGATTTATGGACTAATTAACTAAAACTCTAAACCTAAAAAGATCGTCAAACTAAAAGAAAGTAAATTTGTGACTAATAAACAATATTATCTAATGTTTATGGTTATGTCCTTATAGTCGGTATCAATGGAGAGGTTTAGATAATTATAAAGAATATGATAATAATAATAACATTCCCCTTAATGATTTTTCATTATAGTTAAATAAAAATGATATAAAATTTAAATATTACCATGCATCTTTATCTAGAATACTTCTGATCATAATGATTTTACAATGTAGAAACAAGGAAACTATAGTGGGTAGGAATCGAGAGGAAAATATCCTTCCAAATCAGAATCTTGAGATGGTTGGAATCAGAACAGAATTGTTTATCATAGTGATGGATCTGTTGACAAGACCCGTAAATGGTGGTGATATCCAAGAAAGAGAGGAACCTGTACTATGAAAAAAATGGGTATTTGTGGCGGGTAAGGGTCCTATCACAAGAAGTATGTCAGGAGGGACTATTTTCAATGAGACCCTATACTCATCACATATAATTAGTTATTTGTGATGGGTAGACGGTCCCCGCTGCAAAAGGTTAGGCATGTGTTGCACGCCAAACTGCGAGAAGGGTATTTGCGGCGGGCATAAGAGCTCTTCACAAATACCATGCCGTGTTTTTGAGTATTTGTGATGGGATTTATCTCCCATCATATATAGTATATGAGCAAGTTAGTAATTGTGATGGGACAGGTCACAAATACCCTTTTAGCCACTTCCCCTAATTAATTTGGGGGTTAGTATTTGCGATGGGAATCCTGTCATAAATAAACCGTTGCAATTAATCTAAATTATATATACCCCTATCTGTTTTTCCTCTCACTCCACTTCTTTCTATACTCCTCTCTCAATCTCTACTTACATTTACTCTCTAAAATATTTTCTATGTAAAAAAAATTAATTGAGAGCAATATTCACAGCTTAAGCCCTCTAAAAGATTCAGTTTTAAGCTATTTATCTATATTTTTTATTTTTTAGTTAATTCATTTTATTTGACATTAGTTATAATTATTGTTACTTAGCTGCAATTAAATTAAATTAGAATCAAATCGTTTTATACTTCCATATTTTTTACGAATATTTGTGAATAATTTTAACAAATAGATATATTAATTATTAATAATTAGTAGTCTTGAATATTAATTAAGAAATTTATAAATAATCATTAATAATTATTCATAATTAGTAATAATTAGAAATAATAAAAAAAATTAGCATTCATAAGTAGAAATTTGAAATAAAAATTTATAAGTAATAATATATAGTAATAAAAGGTCATAATTTTAAATAATTAGTGACAATTAAAAATAATTAGTGACAATTAGTAATAATTAGTAACAAATCTGACTAATTAGGAATAATTAGGAATAATTAGTAATAATTAGGAGTAATTAGAAGTAATTTGTAATAATAAAGTATAAATAATTATAAATACTAATAAATAGTAATAAATCGTAATAAATAGTAATAATTTTGAATAACTAGTAATAAATAGTAATAAATATTAATAAATATGAGTAATTAGGAATAATTAGTAAAAATTAGGATTAATAATGATTAATTAATAATAATTAGGATTAATTCATAAAAACTTGCATCAAATAGTAATAATTAAGAATAATTATTAATAATTAAGATTAATTATTTATAATTAGGATTAATTAGTAATAATTAGGAATAATTAGTAATAATTTGTAATAATTAGTAATGATTAATAATAATTTGTATTAAATTGTAATAATTAGTAATAATTAGTAATAATTAGTAATAAATATTAATAAATAGTAATAATTAATAATAAAGAGTAATAAATAGTTATAAATATTATTAATTAAAAATAATAAGTAATAATTAGTAATACATTATAATAAATAGTAATAAATAGTAATAACTAGGAATAATTAAGAATAATTAGTAATAATTATGAATTATTAGTAATAAATAGTAATAATTAGGAAAAATTAGTAAAAATTAGTAAAAATTAGTAATAATTAGTAATAATTAGTAATAATTATTAATAATTAATAATAATTAGGATTAATTAGGGATAATTAGAAATAATCAAGAATAATTATGATTACTTAGGAATAAATAGTAATAAATAGGATTAATTAAGATTAATTAGTGATAAATAGAAATAAATAAGAATAATTTGTAATAATAAGAATAATTATGAATAATTAGTAATAAATAGTAACAAATAGTAACAAATAGCAACAATTAATAATAATTGGTAATAAATTATAATAATTAGTAATAATTAGTAATTAATAATAATTAATAGTAATAAATACTAATAATTAGCAATAAATAGTAATAATTTGTAATAAGTTTTAATAAATATTAATAATTAGTATTAAGCTATAATAATTATTAATAATTAGTACTAAATAGAAATAAATAGTAATAAATAGTAATAAATAGTAATAAATAGTAATAAATTGGAATAATTCGGATTAAATAGTAGTAATTAAGGAAAATTAGGCAACATTAGTTATAATTGGGAATAATTAGGAATAAATAGGAATAATCTATAACAATTAGTAATGATTGGTAATAATTAGTAATAATCATTAATACTTAGTAATAATTTTTTTAAGTTTTAAAATTTACTATAAATAATATTTTAACTATTTTAATTTTAAATTGAAATTAAAGGAGTCATATGAGGCATCATCATCTCAGGCAGAGAGTGAGATTTAGGCCGCGACCGAGGGTCAGACTAGTGTTCACTGATTTGATGAGGCAATATGAATGCAGACAACCCAATATACCATTAATAAAGGTTGAGTTGTTGGTATCAGCTCTCAATCGAAATCTATGAGTTATTATGGGACCATTGTGATGTTAGCATCAAACACAAGAGGATCTTGTGAAGAGTAATCATCAATTTTTGTACATTACCATGAGAAATTGTGAGATTAGAGTGAGATTATAGAATGTATGTGTAGGGAGTAGGAGGAGATGCGTCAATAGTAGTAGTAGGAGATGCACTAATGGAATCAACAGTAGTAAGAAGAGCTCCAATTAAAGCAGTAGGAGGAGGAGGAGATGCCCCGATAACGGCAACATCAGCACAAGAAGATGGAGTACATGCACCGTCTGACTCATGGTTTAGGGATGTAGTTCCCTCCTCCACCTCCTCCAGCTTCTCTAAAGGACACCCCCTTAATGATATGTTTGTTTTTTATGACAAATCCATTGAATTATTTTTTATAATATTAACTATTTATATTTCTATATAGTCTATTTTTATATTGTTGTGAATACTTCATTTTTTTATAATTTATTTAATTTTTTGCCTTTTGTTTAATTTTTTATTATTTTATAAATTTATTCAAATTTTTTATTATTTTAGTATTATAGTATTTATTCATATTTATTATTTTGTTTTACTTATTATTTTTATATTTTTATGAATATTGAGGTTTTAATTATTTTATAAATCTTTTATTTTACTAATATTAATATTATTATTTTATTAATAATAATAATAATATTATTATATTAATAAAATTACCAATACTATTATTTTATTATTTTAATTTTATTTATTTTACTTATTTTGATATTATTATATCATTTATATTAATAATATTAATATTATATTATTATTATTATTATTATATTGATATTATCTATATTTTTAATATTAGTTTTATTAATATTATTTTCCAAAATTATTTTATTATTATTTTATAATATTATTTATATATTAAAATTATATTTTAATAATATAATTTCTTTTAAATATAATTTTATTCCATTTTTTAATTAATTAATATATTTGTGATGGGACCATTTGTGATTGATTATCGAAAATAAATTTTTTAAATAATATCGGGGAAACTGTTTGTGATGAACTTTTCTGCAACAGGTTATTTAAAACGGGGTCCCATCGCAAATGACCTTTTTATGATGGGACCCCATCGCAAATGACCCATTGTAAATAGTCTAAGTTCTAGTAGAGCTCGTCTACCCCAAGGTAACATTTATTTTGTGAGCATCTCATGAGGAAACACCCCCATCATTCAGTGGATCAATTGAACCTATGGTAGCTGTATGGTGGATATATTCTTCAGAAAAAACAATTTATGTCCAGTGATGTTTAGAACATCAAAAGGGGAATCATTCTATTTTTCATTTTGAGGTTGAAGTTGATCGATGGTGGTATTTTTTTAAGAATACCCTGGAAAAGAAGGATATTTATTCCTTGGAATGGAAATAATTCAAGGATTTTTCCTTTAGAAATATTTTCCAATGGTTGTTTGAATCTGAATGGAAAAAACAATTCCTCTAATTGAGTTTGAAAGTTAATGATTTTGTAGCTGCATATGTAAATGACATGACAATATTGGACATGTATGTGTTGGATTTTATTTAATACACTGATAGAAAAATTAATATTCTTTGACAAGGATTGAAAATAATCTAAAAATATCATTGGCCACATGAGTATTTAAAAGATATGATAAAGTGTTTAGTTATAAGACGATAGTTGAGATGATTTTTTCTGAAATGTATGTCTCTCGAGATAACAATAGTAATAAAATGTCTAGGTGGTAGTAAATGTAGAAAAAACCATCTAAGAAGTCTAGGGGAAATCCCCCAAAATGATTCATTTTTGGATAATGATATTTCATGGAATGGTTTATAGTATCACAGAATTGTTATAGATGTGGAAAGTTTGGTCACATGGCCCCCGAATGCAGGGAAAAGAATCTCGAAGAATCAAAGAATGGGGTAACTAATAATAATCCAATGGTAAGATGTTTTATTTTTAATGATTTGTATTTTTATGAGAATTCATGTAAGATGTGAATTTCCAAGGACACAAATCATCATGATAAGAAATAGAAAGTTATAAATAATTCATTTATTGCACTATTACAAAAAATGATCAAGGGAAGCGCCCCCTTATATCAGCGCTAAGAAAAACCGCTGATAAAGGTTACCCTGTATCAGCACTAAAATTTTAGTGATGATAACGACATCCTTTATCAATGCTTTTTAGCGCTGATAATAGTACTATTTATCCATTCTAGAAAAGACCAGATAAAGAGTCCATCTATCAGCGCTAGAAAAGTGCTGATAAAGAATCCCTTTATCAACACTAAAATTTTAGCGCTGATACAGGGTAACCTTTATTAGTGCTAAACAAGCGCTGATATAGGAATGATTTATCAGCGCTTTTGTAGCGCTGATAAAGAGTACTATTATCAGTGCTAAAAAAGTACTGATAAAGGATACCTTTATCAGCACTAAAATGTTAGCGCTGATAAAGGTAATCTTTATCAGCCCTTTGTTAGCACTGATAAAACCTTAGTCCATTTTTTTATAAAGTCGATCGCACAGTGCCCTCATTTTATAGCGACCTAAAGCTCTCACGGTACTGGAACCCTACGACTCCCCACTGACACCCGCTGAGGTCACATTAACAGACCTCTACATCCCTCACTTCTCGTTTCCGGACATCTTCCGCCCGCTGAGTTCACGTTGCCAGACCTCCTCCACCCTCGAGCTTCGGTTTTCCGGACCTCCACCGCCCAAAACTCCCTCGAGATTTGGTTTTCCATACCTCCCTTTAAGGCATGTTTTCAAAATATTTTTTTAATATTTTTCATGTTGTTGGTTGAATCATTGATGGATATTGATTGTGTTATTTCATTTGGATTCATTGGTATGTTTTTAGTGTACCTTTCCTTAGGTTTCGAATTATTCTCTTAGTGGTTCTTCATGGTTAGTGGTTGTAGTCTCTTATTTGGGTGAAGGGATGTGTTCTTAGTATATTTACATCTTTTTTCCCACCATTTTAGTGTAAATTTAAATGGTTGGATGTCCTATGCTATGTCTCTGGACATTATTTGGATTTTCTCTCTTCTTAGTGATGTAGACGTGTCATTTGGAGATGTATGATGTTCTTGGAGGATATACATTAAGGTTTCTTGAGAATATTGGTAATCTGTTCATTTTAATTTTTTCGTAGTGGTCCTCTATTCGGTGAATCTTCCTATATTTTTTGAATAGTCCACACAATAATTATTGTGTTGAATTTATTTTTTTCTCATCATTTTCTATTCTTCATACTAGAATTTTTATTCCGATAAAAAGTGGAACGATGGGGATAATTGTAACATCTCAGTATCTCTTTCATCAAAGCAATGCTATTTGAGTTTATTTGGTTTTCTTGAGGGGTCATAGGATGTACAAGACTGTCATAGAAGGTGTGGATGTGAACATATAGGTTGAAAAGCTTCATGTGGTCCACCTAATGGCTCGTGAGGGTAATTGGCTAGGCAATGGGATTCAAAATGGATACAAAAAAATTCAATAGCCATCAACTAGATGGTGGGTCTGTAGTGACTAGCCAGTGGGATAACCTATGGTTATAACAATTATACTATAACCACTATTTAGATGGTGAGGGCCACTATCTAGCCAGTTCTGTCATTGTATATGAGAAAGCATCAAGGTAGTGTGTTAATTGCACCCCGATACAACCAATTATTTATTTTCTCTTCTCCATCAAGTTTAACTCAACCCAATCAAGCCTTGGGAGCCCCTTCGGATAGTTTGGATTTTCTATCCTCATCACTAGGTGGATTGAAGTTTCATCTGAAATGGCGGTCCTCTTTTGGTATTTATTTCTTTTCTTGAACTTCAATATCTCTCCATCACTTGATTCTTTGTTCCTGGGGGCTATGGAATCCTTGGTATTTACTAGATCTATAATTTTTATGGGGAATTATGGTTATAGTATCTCTTTAACATTTTATTGAGATCCCTTTTATTTGATTCAATGTTCTTCATTTGAGTAGACTCATTCAAATTCATTGTGTTTTGATCCCAAATATTCCAAGTGGGTGTTTCTATAAAATATCTTTTTTCGAGATTCATGTGTTTCATGAATTCATATTTTATCCATTTGAAGTTTGTTAGACATGTTTTGATCATTTTAAAGCACAAAATAACCCTATTAATGAAAATAATATATGGAATGGATGGTATTCTGTTGTGAATTTACCCTATTCATTGAAATAAATTAGGTTTTATTATACCATTGGTGTATTTGATATTATAAATGAAATTCATGGTTTAAAATAAAGATATGTTGATTCTTTAAATAAAAATCCAAATGGTTTGGAATGTGTTTGTTTATTGAATTTTTTTGGGAATGATTTCCAAAATAAATTAAAATTTTTTGTTTTTAAATTGTTTATGGTATTGGTATTTTAAAAAACTGAGGGGGATTGATTGTCCTTTTGAATTAAATACCTTCGATCCCGGTCACTATCCATTTTTTTGGGGGTGAATTTAATGTCATTTCCAACCCAAAGGAAGGGAAATGTATAATCCCATTCCAGAGGAAGGACATCATAGAGTTTGTTCAGTTTATGGATTGGAAGGGCCTCATTGATCTCAACTTCTCCAGTGATAGTTTCACCTGGTCAAACAACTGTATGGTCCATCACCACTTGTGGAGTCTATTGGATAGGTGTCTAGCCAACATGAAATCCACTAACCTATTCTCAAAAACCATGTTTTCCATCTTTCTTGAGGTATTTTGATTCACTCCCCCCTTTTGGTTTCCATTTCTTCTTGGGATGATCATCTGGAACAGTTTCACTTCCACCAGCAATTGGTTAACATCCTAGGGTACGAGGACATGGTTTGTGAAATATGGAATGAACCCTTGTAGGAGTATCAGGCCACCTTCAACCTCAGTGACCTGACCTCGAACCCCGATAGGTGCGTGTTCACCCCTTCCTCCCCATGAACCTTCACCACTGAGACTACTGTTTCATATGGGATACTTCAGAGTATTTTGATAGATGGAATGATACATTTGGTTTATTGGATTAATAACACCAGTTTGATATTTATGTGTGACTATATACTTATTATCTTTTCTTATTATTTCTTACACACCACCACTTGAGTCGAGTAACCTGATTGAAATCTGTATAGGTACTTTGGTTCTGATGTGGATATGGTTTTTTATGTGTTTGTGAAATGTGTATGTGTAGATATATGGGTACTTAGGCATGATGATATTTAATGTAGGGAAGAGACCTAGGAGTGGTAGATGTATCATTCTTGATTATTATTGTGTTTGGTTTGGGGTGATTTGAGGAAACTATAATGAATCTAAAGTAATTATATTTAATGAAGATGAATAAATACTAATGGTTAGGATCTATTAATATCTATTTTTATAAGGAAGTGGTTCTCTTATACTATATTTGGAAGTCTTGTTTTGTGTACTTGAACCATAAATACTAATATTTGAGATTAAAATAGGATGAAGATGAATAAATATTAGATGGATGCGAATCATTTAACAATGGAGTACAGGAACGGAGTGAAAGAGTTCATCAAGTTTTCAAAGGATCACGCAAAGGATCCTTCTCAAATCCAATGTCTATGTTTAGGTTGTTGTTTTTCTAGACTACTTAGTCCAGAGGAGTTGGAAGAACATTTGATATGTCATGGAATAGATCGGAGTTATAAATGTTGGAATAAACACGGAGAAAAAGTGAATATAGCTACTGGATGGTATAAAACTACATTTTAAGGATCATTAGATATAAATAAAAATATGGATAATGAAGAAGACTGTATGGAGGATGTGACTACAAATGTCAATGATGATGAAGATCATATTGAGGAAATGACAATGACAATTGATGATGAACTCCGTGATTTCCCAAAATTGATTGAGAAGTTAAAGAGTTGTGCAAAGACGCCATAGTATGCTTCTTGCACTAAGTATACACATTGTCAGCTGTACTGAAGTTGTATAAATTGAAAGTAGGAAATGTAGAGAGTGATGTCAGTTTTAAGGAACTACTTTCTCTCTTGAATGACATGCTCCCGGAAGATAATGAGCTCCCAAGCTGGAAATATGAAGCTAGAAGAATGCTATGCATGATGGGTTAGATTTCTGAAAGAATACATGCCTTCAAAAAAGATATTATATTTTTTCTAAAGGAGAACAAATCACTTACAGAATGCCCAAAGTGTGGTTCTTCTCGATACAAGAATGATAAATCCAATCCTATGAAAGATGTATGGTACATTCCAATCATTCAAAGGTTTAGACGTCTACATGGAACTGAAGAAACTACAAGACAATGGTCGTGGAATGCAGATAAAAGAAATAATGATGGGAAATTACGTCATCTGGTAGACTCTCCTCAATGGAAGAAATTGATCATGAGTATCCTGAATTTAGAAAATAGATGAGAAAACTTTGTCTTCCGTTATCTACAGATAGAGTGAATCCTTTTGGTTTTCAAACCAGCACTCATAGTACATGGCCTGCAATGTTGTTAAATTATATCCTGCCACCCTGGATATGCATAAAGCAGATATTCATCATGTTATCTATTCTTATATAAGGACAAAAATAACCAGTTAATTATATTTATGTTTATCTAGCTCCTTTGATAGAGGATTTGAAGTTATTATGGGATTCATGTGTAATGTTGTATGATGCTTATAAAAGTTAGTACTTTACATTGAGAGAGATGTTGTATGGGACAATAAATGATTTCCCTACTTATGGAAATTTTTCAGGATATAGAATTAAAGGAACTCAAGGGTGTCCCATGTGCGAAGAAGATACAAAATCAATTAGATTGAAAGATTCATCGAAATATGTGTTTCTAGGACATCGTAGATTTCTACCTCATCGATATAAGTACCGATCTTGGATGACATAATTCAATGGACATTCAGAAAAATGCGCAATACCGTCTCCACTAATAGGAGATAAACTATTTGATAAAGTAAATTATCTGAACACTATTTTTGGTAAACCATTTTCGAAAAACCTTATGAAAATCGGTTGAAAAAAGAGATCTATTTTTTTTGAATTGCCATACTGGAATTTTTTGTACATCTGACATTTTCTTCATGTGATGGATGTGGAAAAAAAATGTACGTGACATTGTTTTAAAAACGTTTCAAAATTCCCCTCGAAAAACAGAAGATGCAATCAACGAAAGGTTGGACATGGTTGACATGGTAATATGAGAAGACTTGGCTCCCGTGAAGGGTGAAAATCGAATATTTCTTCCTCCAGCTGCTTATAATATTTCTAGGGAGGAGAGATATCAGTTTTTAAACTTCTTCAATGATGTAAAGGTTCCATAGGGGTACTCATAAAATATCAAGAACATTGTTTCAATGAATGATTTGAAGTTAAAAGGTTTGTAATCACATGATTGCCATGTTTTGATGGAAGATCTAATTCATATAGATTTATGTTTCATTTTTTCCATTAATGTTCATCATACGTTAACCAAAATTTTTTTCTTTTTCAAAGCTATATGTAGTAAAGTTTTAGTCCGCGGGAAATTACCAGCTATGGAAAAAGAAATTGTCATCATATTATGTGAATTAGAAATGTTCTTCCTGTCAACATTCTTTGATATGGTGGTTCATTTGATGATTCACTTGGTGCGAGAGATTCATCTTTGTGGTCCTGTGCACTATAGATGTATGTATCCTATTGAAGGGTATATGAAGATTTTTAAAGGGTATGTCAAAAATCGAAGTCGGCTAGAGGGTTTTATAGTGGAGTGATATATTGTTGAGGAATCCATTGAATTTTGTACTGAATACCTATCTGAAGTGGAAAGCATTGGTCTCCCAAAATCTTGTCACACTAGACACATTTAGGGTGATGAAATTTCTGGAAGATAAGTTGTGACAATCTATATTACAGATCGATAGTAGGCCCATCTTTATGTTTTTCATAACATTTGGGAGGTTTCTCCATATATTGAAACTCACAAAGAAATTCTAAGGCAGTTGAATCCATCAAGGTCTGAAAATGGTTATCAAATACACATAATCACCGGTTTATAGGATGGTTTCAGGACCATATTTTTAAGCAGTTGGATGAAAATATGAATTCAATTTCAGAACGACTTCGATGGCTAGCCGTTGGACCAAGTGTGTATGTATTATCTTACAGTGGTTATGTAATTAATGGTTATACATTCTATATAGATGAACATGATGAAGATAGTACCATGAAAAATATTGGAGTTACACTAGTGGCTGAGGCGATGCATGTTTCTGGTAGTAATTATAGAAATCCAATTTATGAAAATATGTCATACTTTGGAATTATCAAACTAATATGGGAGTTGGATTATAAGGCATTCCAATTGATGATTTTTCAATGCAAATGGATTGATAACAATAGTGGTGTAAAAATAGATGAATGAGGATTTGTGAAAGTTGATTTTAGTAATAAAGGGTACAAAGACGAACAATTTATAATGGCATCACAAGCAGTACAAGTTTTTTATATTCTAGATCCTACAAACCAAAAGTGGTCAATTATTCTGTTATCATCCAAAAATACTGATGGTTTTGATGAAAATTCAGTTGAGAAAGATCCTTTTAGTGGTTCATTGCAATCAATTCGGAGCGGTCCCAATGCAGATGATTTCTGTATGTTAGAGGAGACCACAATGAAGGGATTTGGATAATCCATAGAGGTGAAAAATTCCTTCAAACATTGAATAAAAGAAATAGAGTTCAATAAATAGGTTATATTTTGTTTGTAATATAGATCTTTTTATCTCATGTTATAATCTTATCATTACTTAATTTAAGTAATCTGAATTAACTATTCAACCACTTTTGCAGATAATGACTTCTGCACATTCTGGTGCTCCTAACCTTGATGTTGAACAAGTCTCTCAAGCTACTGCTACTATGGCTGCTGTGGCTGCTGCTTCTCCTATAACTCATGCTGCTGCTGCTGCTCCTCCTGTTGTGGCTCCTATTGCTCCTGCTGCTCCTCCTGATGCGGCTCCTACTGCTCCTACTGCGGCTGTTACTACTCCAACTGTTGTGGATCCTACTGCTTTTAGTGTTGAGATCCAACAACCATCAGCACATGCCTTTGATACCATTCTAGATAAACATATAGATGATGTTGATATAGATGAAATGGTCGGGAATGAAGGAACAACATCACATAAAACACAGGTGCTTCATAGTTTGACGGTGTTAGCAAAAATTCTTAAGGCAAAAAGCAAAGGCATCAAATTTGAAGTTGGATGGAATGCACGAGGCCAAAAAGTGAATCCCAACAAGTCTATTTTTAGTAGCTACATTGGAGTTGTCACTCAGAAACACGTGCCCATTGACATAGATTCATGGGACCATGTTGTGTCCGATCTAAAGGATGTGATCTAGGAAGAAATTATGCTAACATTATGAATTTATTTAATTAATTTACTAGAAAATAAAATAATGAAACAATGTATTACTCTTCTCAATCTCTTTTAGAGTACATTTATAGTTGACGATTCACACAAGGATTATGTACTAAGGCTTACAGGAAAGATTCATCAAGGTTTTCGCACTAATTTAACAAAATGTCACCTGAAAGATTATAAAGGTAATATAAACCTGCACCCACCCATTGTCTATGCTCACCTGATATCCCAAGAAGCATGGGATGCATTTATTGGCCGATGTGGGGATGAGAAGTTTCAAGTACATTGTGGGTGATAATACATTGTTTGAGGATACCTGTATTCATCACTTTCATTATCAACATTTCATTTATGAAACCGAAACTCTGTAATGAAAATAAGGAAAGTGCATCAAAACCAACATACCCCTATCGTAAAGAAAGGATGGGGTACGCTTCATTAGAAAAGAAAATGGTACGTATTTTAAATTTACAGTAATATTGTTAGGTGCCAACAAATAACATCATAATTATCTTTCTATGTTTATATGTAGATTTATGAGTCTCAAACCAAATGCACTTCCATCCCGTATTATATGCTATGGAAGGAGGCACATGTTAACAAAGAAGGGAAGTTAGTAGATGAGAACACAAATAAAGTGTGGGAAATATGTGAAAGTATGAAATGACGATAAAAATATTTGTTTAAAATTGCTATTAAATAAAAATAATTAGTTATTTTTCTATATCTGATAGTCACTGGAATCAGCTAATCCTATAGCAGATATAGACCTATTATCGACGGCTTTGAAGCATCCAGAAAAATACGGTCATGTCAGAGGTGCAGGGTTTGGGGTGACACCCCGATTATATTTTGATAAGAAGAAAAAAATGGATGATACAGATGAAAAATTGGAACAAATGAGAGAAAAAATAGCAAACCATGAAGAACGATTGAAATGGCAGGGAGAGATTCTATAAACTTTTATGGGTGGGAAGAAAAGGAAAGACACAACTCAGGAACAACCAGCGCGTGAACATCCCGCCCAACCCCCACCTGCTTTGAGGTGATCCATTCGCCTCAAAGAACTCTCTTAGCCATGGTAATCAATATTCTAATAATTGTTCCCATGAAATTTGAATCAGAAAAACACCGATAATTTTTCTTTACTGATCTTCTATAGGGTGATAATGATTGTGATTTATATATTTCAACACCCACCTACCACCTTGTAACGAGGTCTACAGTGTTCAATATCCCAGATTCCAAACTGCATAATAGACCACTTCCAAAAGATCATCTGAAATTGATGATTACTATATCTCATGAGACAAATGTAGAGCGACCTATTCTACTTGATGACGATGATATTCATACGGTCGAAAAGGCTATTGGGACATTCCTTTCATGGCCATCACAACTTGTAAGAGTACATGCGGACAAAGATGTATTTATTTCCTTTTTTTTCAAGCTAAACCCTTAATAATTAATGAAAAAAGGGTCTAAACCAATGATTGTTGATATAGGTGGAGAAAGGGAAGGAGGTGACAAACATCGGCTCAAAACCATCTAAAGGATCGACCAACCGATCCCAAGGAGCTATGGAAAGCACAATAACACCACCTGTTCTCTATCAACATTTACCAGCATTGAAGACCCATGTGGATACAAAGAAAAAAGATGGAATAGTCATATAGTGGTTTTCTAAGAGAATATATACAGAGAGGAAAGTCAAGATTTCGTTGCTGCTGAAAATGTAAATGAGATCCTTGAAAACGGTTGGCTAGGAATCACAATTTTAAATGTATATATGAGGTATGTTTCCATGAATTGATTTTCTAAAAGCTGATCTAATGTGAAAATTATGACTAAATGCATTTTTTATTGTTGATAGATGCATTTATGAAAAACAGTTGAAGGAATATTCCCATGAGGCAAGATTTTGACTCGTTAGTCCTCATATCACATCAACACACCTAACAAAAATAGAGTCATCAAAAAGGGATGCAGTAGTGAACGGCCTGCTGAAAACATTTGAAAGAAAGATTGCAGATTCTATACTTTTCCAAATACCAACCATACAGGGATAATACTCTATGATTAAAGAATATCAATTTTATTTTCACTTATTTTATTACTTATTCATTTTTATGTTTTAAGGTAACATTGGTTGCAAATTGAGGTGAACTTGGATACTCTGAAGATTTATTTTCTAGATTCAAAGTAAGGATATCCATCAAACCGACCACACATAATGGAGTTTTTGAATATGTAAGACACTAAATCTTACGTTTTAGGTATAAACATCAAGCAATATAATTTATATTATCTTTTACTGAGGATTATGTTATAATAGGGTGGTGTATCATTATCGTATAAAAAAACAAATGAGGACAGGGGCTAAGCAAAGGGTGGCGAGCAAGTACTACATCTGGACAAATATCATGGTATATATAATAAAATTTCACTATCCAAACACATCTCAACACAAGTTACTTATTATCCTAATGATCAATTTTTTTCAGTGTCCAAAACAAACAAACGATAATGATTACAGTTATTATGTTTGTAAATTTATGAAAGAGATCGTTTTTCATCAACAAACTAGAACCCCTAAAGAGGTATTTTCCAAAACAACTACTAGTTCCTTTATGTTTTTTATTAATTATTTATTTTTATATTTTGCAGTACTAATCTGACTGCAAAAAAGCTTCATACTCGCAATACGATATAGATGTGTTCAGAAATGAGTGGGCCACATGCCTGATGGAATATTGTACACAAATACAATGAATATCTGACTTGGGGACATTTAAAATTGGTGGTCATTTTTGAGAGGGGTTAAGAGGCTCAAAAGATGAATCATTGTTGTATATAAATGTTCGTAGGAAAATACTAATTGTTATTAAATAAAACATTATTTCTCAAATGAGTCATTTTCCCATTTTAATAGATGATATGCAGTAGCAACATGCAAGAATGCTGAACCACTCAAAGTGTCTCTATTTTGTTTAAAATTGACACAATTTTAATGGAAAATAACAACTAAACTATGAAAATCTGATCAAATGCAATCAGATTGCCTTGATCTTTAATGAGAACGATCCAAGGGTCCTTGGTGACATGTAAAATTCATCCCTGCCTCAATCCGAGGCATGGTGTGGATGGTACCACTCAAAGGGTCTCTTTTTTGTTTAAAATGGACACGATTTTAATTGAAAACAACAACTGACCTAAGGAAATCTGACCAAACACATTTGAATTGCCTTGATATTTTATAAGAACGAACCACAGGTCCTTGGTGACATGTACGAGTTAACCCTATCTCAATCTGAGGCACAGTGTGGCTGCAAGCACTCAAAGGGTCTCTCTTTTATTTAAAATGGACACAAATTTAATTGAAAACAAAAACTTTCCTATGAAAATCCGACCAACCGCATTCGGATTTCCTTGGTCCTTTAGGAGAATGATCCAAGGGTCCTTAGTGATGAGTAAGAGTCAAACCCTCCTCAATCCGTGACATGGTGTGGCCGAAACCACTCAAAGGGTCTTTCTTTTGTTTAAAATGGACACGATTTTAAGTGAAAACAACAACTGACCTATAGAAATCCAACCAAACGCATTCGGATTGTGTTGATCCTTTAAGAGAATGATCCACGAGTCCTTTGTGATATGTACGATTCATCCCCGCCTCAATCTGAGGCACGGTGAGACCATTACAACTCAAAGGATCTCTCTTGCTTAAAATGGACACAATTTTAAGTGAAAACAACAACTGATGTACGGAAATCTGACAAAAAACATCCGAATTGTGTTGATCCTCTAAGAGAACTATCCATAGGTCCTTTGTGAATTGTAAGAATAATCCCCACCTCAATCCAAGGCATGGTGTGGCCGGTACCACTCAAAGGGTCTCTTTTTTGTTTAAAATGGACACGATTTTAATTGATAACAACAATCCGAATGCGTTTGGTCAGATTTCCCTACGTCCGTTGTTGTTTTCACTTAAAATCATGACCATTTTAAACAAGCGAGACCCTTTGAGTGGTAACGGACACACCGAGCCTAGGATTGAGGTGGGGATGACTCTTACACATCACAAGGGACTCGTGGATCATTATTCTAAAGGATCAACACAATCCGAATGTGTTTGGTCAGATTTCCATAGGTCAGTTGTTGTTTTCACTTAAAATCGTGTCCATTTTAAACAAAAGAAAGACCCTTTGAGTGGTACTGGACACACCGTGGCTTGGATTTAGGCGGTGTTGACTCATACACACCACCAAGGACCCTTTTATCGTTCTCCTAAAGGATCAAGGAAATCCGAATGCGTTTGGTCCGATTTTCATAGGTCAGTTGTTGTTTTCAATTAAAAATAAGTCCATTTTAAACAAAAGAGTGACTCTTTGAGTTCTAGAGGCCACACCGTACCTTGGATTGAGGTGGTGTTGACTCGTACATGTCACCAAGGACCCGTGGATAGTTCTTATAAAAAATAAAGGCAATCCGAATGCGTTTGGTTGGATTTCCGTAGGTCAGTTGTTGTTTTCAATTAAAATCGTGTCCAATTTAAACAAAAAAGAGACCATTTGAGTGGTACCGGCCACACTGTGCCTCAGATTGAGGTGGTGATGACTCATACACATCACCAAGGACCCTTGTATCGCTCTCATAAACGATCAAGGCAATCCTAATGCATTTGGTCAGATTTTCATAGGTCAGTTGTTGTTTTCAATTAAAATTGTATCCATTTTAAACAAAATAGATACCCTTTGAGTGGTTCAGCATTCTTGTATGTTGCTGGTGCATATCATCTGTTAAAATGGGAAAATTAATCATTGGAGAAAGGATGTTTCATTTAATAACAATTACAATTTTTCTACGAACATTTACATACAACAATGTTTCATCTTTTGATCCCCTTAACCCCTCTCAAAAATGACCACCAATAGTACATGTACCCAAGTTGGATCTTCATTGTATTTCTGTATAATCTTACATCAGGTATGTGGCCCACTCATTTATGAACACATCTATATTTTCTTGTGAGTATGAGGGTTTTCGGTAGTCAGATTAGTAATGAAAAATATAAAAATAAAGAATTAATAAATAACTTAAACGAACTAGTAGTTGTTTTTGAAAATACCTTTTTAGGGATGATAGTTTTTTGATGAAAAATGATCTCTTTCATAAATTTACAAAAATAATAACCGCAATCATTATCATTTTTTTTGTTTTGGACACTGTAAAAAAATTGATCATTAGGAGAATAAGTAACTTGTGTTGAGATGTGTTTGGATAGTGAAATTTAATTATATATACCCTTGAAATTTCTCCAGACGTAGTACTTGCTCGCCTCCCTATGATTAGGCTCTATCCTCATTCCTTTTTTTAGATGATAATGATACACCACCCTATCATAACAGAATCCTCAGTAAAAGATAATATAAATTATATTACATGATTTTTAGACCTAAAATGTAAGACGTAGTGTCTTACCGATTCAAAAACTCTATCATGTGTGATCGGTTTGATGGATATCCTTGCTTTGAATCCAGAAAATAAATCTTCGATGTATCCAAGTTCATTGAAATTAGCAACCAATGTTTCCTAAAGACACAAAAAGGAACAAGTAATAAAAGAAGTGAAAATATAATTGATATGCTTTAATCATAGAGTATTACCCATGCATGGTTGGATTAGGAAAAGTCTGTCATCTGTAATATTGCTTTCAATTGTTCTCAGCAAGCCGCTCACTATTGAATCCCTTTTTGATGACTCTATTTTTGGTTAGGTGTGTTGATGTGATATGAGGACTAATGAGTCCAAATCTTGGCTTGTGGGAAAATTCCTTCAACTTTTTTTCATAAATGCATCTGTCAACAATATAAAACGCATTTATTCATAATTTTCACATTAGATTAGATTTTAGAAAATTAATTCATAAAAACATACCTCATATATTCATTTACAACTGTGATTCATAGCCAACCGTTTTTAAGGATCTCATTTACATTTTCAGTAGCAACGAAATCTTGTCTTTCCTCTCTTTATATATTCTCTTCGAAAACCACTATATGACTATTACCATCTTTCAGATTCGTATACACATGAGTCTTCAATGCTAGTAAATGTCGATAGAGAATAGGTGGTGTTATTGTACTTTCAGTTGCTCCTTGGGATCAGTTGGTCGATCCTTTAGATGGTTTTGAGCCGACATTTTTCACCCCCTTCCCTTTCTCCGTCTATAACAACAATCATTTGTTCAGACCCTTTTTTTTATTAATTGTTAAGGGTTTAGCTTGAAAAAAATGCAAATAAACACCTCTTTTTCCGATGGTACTCTTACAAGTTTTGATGACCATGCAATGAATTTCTCAATATCCCTTTCGACCGTACGAATATCATCGTCATCAAGTTGAATAGGTAGCTCTGCATTAGGCTTAAGAGCTACAGGAATGATCACTTTCAAATGATCTTTCGAAAGTGGTATATTATGTAGTGTGGCATCTGGGATATTGAACACTGTATCCCTCGCTACAAGGTGATAGGTGGGTGTTGACAGATATAAATCACAATCATTATCACCCTGTCGAAGATCAGTACAGAAAAATTATCATTGTTTGTCAGATTCACATTTCATGGGTACAATTATTAGAATATTGATTACCATAACTAAGACAGTTCTCTGAGGCGAATGGCTCACCTCAAAGATGGTGGGGGGGGGGGGGGGTGGGACGGAATGTTCACGTGCTAGTTGTTCCTGAGTTGTGTATTATATTTGCTTCCCACCCATAAAAGTTGCTAGAAACTCTCCTTTCCATTGCAATAGTTCATTAGGGGTAGCTATTTCTTTGCTCATTTGTTCCAATTTTTCATCTGTATCATCAATTTTTTTCTTCGCAAAATATACTCGGGGTGTCACCCCAAACCCTGCACCTCTGGCACAACCATATTTTTCTGGATTCTTCAAAGCCGTCGATAATAGGTATGTATCCGCTATAGGAGTAGCTGATTCATGTGACTGTCAGATATAGGAAAATAACTAATTATTTTTATTTAATAGAAATTTTAAACAAATCTTTTTATCTTCGTGTCATACTAACACATATTTCCCACACTTTCTGTGTGTTCTCATCTACTAACGTCCCTTCTTTGTTAAAACGTGCCTCCTTCCATAGCACATGACATGGGATGGAAGTGCATTTGGTTTCAGACTCATCAATCTACATATAAACATAAAATGATAATTATGATGTTTTTTATTGGCACCTAAAAATATTACTGTAAATTTAAAATACGTACCATTTTCTTTTCTAATTAAGCGTACCCCATCCTTGCTTTACGATAGGGGTACGTTGGTTTTGATGCACATTCCTTATTTTTCGTACAGAGTTTCTATTTCATAAATGAAATATTGAAAATCAAAGTGACGAATACAGGTATCCTCAAACAACATATTATCACCCACAATGTACCCGAAACTTCTCATCCCCACGGTGGCCAATAAAAGCATCCCATACTTCATGGGATATCAGGTGAGTGTAGAAAATGGGTGGGTACGGGTTTATTTTACCTTTAGAATCTTTCAGGTGACATCTTGTTAAAATAGGGTGAAAACCTCAATGAATCTTTCCTGCAAGCCTTAGTACATTATCCTTGGGTGAATCGTCTACTATAAATGTACTCTGCAAGAGATTGAGAAGAGTAAGACATTGTTTCATTATTTTATTTACTAGTAAATTAAATAAATAAATTCATAATGTTATCTTAATTTCTTCCAATATCACAACCTTTAGCCCGGACACAACATGGTTTCATGAATCTATGTCAATCATCACGCGTTTCCAAGTGAAAACTCCAATGTAGCTACTAAACATAGCCTTGTTGGAATTCACATGTTAGCCTCGTTCATTCCATCCATCTTCAAATTTGATGCCTTTGCTTTTCGCCTTAAGAATTTTGTCTAACACCATCAAACTACGGCCCACCTGTGTTTTTTTCAATGTTGGTCCTTAATTACTGACCATTTCCTTGATATAAACATCATCTATATGTTCATCTAGAATGGTATCAATGGCATGTGATGACAGTTTTTGGACCTCAACACTAGGAGCAGCAGGAGCCGCAACAGTAGGAGCAGCATCAGCTGCAATAGGAGCTACAGTAGGAGGAGCAACAGGAGCAACAGGAGCCACAACAGGAGCAGCAGCAGTAGCATCATGAGTTGTAGAAGTAGCAGAAGCAGTAGCAGCCACATCAACAACAGCTTGAGAGACTTTTCAGCCTCATGTTTAAGAGCACCAGAATGTGCAGAAGTCATTATCTGTAAAAGTGGTTGAACAGTTAATTCAGATTACATAAATTTAGTAATGATAAGATAATAACATGAGATAAAAAGATCTATATTACAAACAAAATATAACCTGTTTATTGAAATCTCTTTATTTTTTTTTAAAGGATGAAGGGATTTGACACCTCTATCGATTATCAAAATCCATTCAATATGGTCTCCTCTAACATACAGAACATCATCTGCATTGGGACTGCTCTGAAATAATGGCGACGTACCACTAAAAGGATCATACTCAACTGAATTTTCATTAGAACATTCAGTTTTTTTGGATGATAACATAACAATCAACCACTTTCGGTTTGCGGGTTCTGGAACATAAAAAAACTTGTACCGCTTGTGATGCCATTATAAACTATTCGTCTTTGTACCCCTTTTTACTAAAATCAACTTTCAAAAATCCCCATTCATATATTTTAACACCACTATTGTTATCAATTCATTTTTATTGAAAAATTGGAAATTAGAATGTCATATAATCGAACTCCCATATTAGTTTGATAATGCCAAAGTATGACATATTTGCATAAATTGGATTTCTATACTTACTACCAGAAACATGCATCGCTTCATCCACTAGTGTAACTCCACTATTTTTCATGGTACTATCTTCATCATGTTCATCTGTATAGAATGTATAACCATTAATTACATAACCACTGTAAGATAATACACACACACTTGGTCCAGGGCTAGCCATCAAAGTCATTCTGAAATTGAATTCAGATTTTCATTCAACTACTTAAAAATACGGTCTTGAAACCATCCTATAAACTGGTGATTATGTGTATCTGATAACAATTTTTCAGCCCTCGATGGATTCAACTGCCTAATAATTTCTTTGTGAGTTTCAATATATGGAGAAACCTCCCAAATATTATGCAAAACCTAAAGATGGGCCTGATCCCGATCTGTAATACTGATTGTCACAACTTCTCTTCCAAAAATTCCCTCACCCTCAATGCGTCCTGTGTGACGAGATTTTGGGAGACCAATGCTTTCCACATCAGATAGGTATTCAGTACAAAATTCAATGTCTTCCTCAAAAATATATGCTCCACTATACAACCCTCTGGCTATCTTCATTTTATGACATACCCTTTCAAAATCTTCATATACCATTCAATAGGATACAACCATCTAAAGTGCATAGGACCACAAAGTCGAATCTCTCTCACCAAGTGAATAATCAAATAGACCATCATATCAAAGAATGCCAGCAGGAAGAACATTTCTAATTCACATAATATGATGACAATTACTTTTTCCATAGCTGGAAATTTACCTGGGTTTAAAACTTTTTTACATATATCTTTGAAAAAGAAACAATGTTTCGTTAACGTATGATTAATATTATTGGGCAAAATGCAACATAAAGCTATAGGAATTAGATCTTGCAACAAAACATGGAAATCACATGATTTCAAACCTTTTAACTTCAAATCATTCATTGAAATAATGTTCTTTATATTTGATGAGTACCCCTTTGGAACCTTTACATCATTGAGGAAGTTGCAAAACTGATATCTCTCCTCCCTAGAAAGAGTATAAGCAGGTGGAGGAAGAAACATTTGATTTTCACCCTTCACGGGAGCCAAATATTCTCGTATTCCCACGTCAACCATGTCCAAACTTTCCTTAATTCCATATTATGTTTTTACAGGGGCATTTAGCAATGTTCCAATAACACTATCAGATACATTTTTTCCACATGCATCACATCAAGAAAATGTATGACGTACAAACAATTCCATTATGGTAATTCAAAAAAAACTGATCACTTTTTCCAACTGATTTTTATAAGGTTTTATGAAAATGGTTTACCAAAAATAGTGTTCAGATCTATTACTTTCTCAAAAAGATGATCACCTGTTAGTGGAGACAGTGATGCATGTTTTTCTGAACTTCTGTTGAATGATTTCGTCCAAGATCGGTACTTATGCCGATGAGGTAGAAATATACGATATCCTAGAAACACAGATTTGAATGAATGTTTCAACCTAATTGATTACGTATCTTCTTCACACATGGGACACCCTTGAGTTCCTTTAATACTATAGCCTGACATATTTCCATAACAAGGGAAATAATTTATTGTCTCATACAAAATCACTCTCAACGTGAAGTATTCACTTTTATAAGAATCATACAACATTACACCTGAATCCCACAATAACTTCAAATCCTAAATCAAAGGAGATAGATAAACATCAATATAGTTATCTTTTTGTTTTGGTCCTGATATAAGAAAATATAACATGATGAATTTTGGCTTCATGCCTAACCAGGGTGGAAAGTTATGATTTACCAACATAACAATCCATATACTCTGAGTGCTAGTTTGAACACCAAAAGGATTCAATCTATCTGTAGATAACGCAAGACGAAGGTTTATCGACTCTTTTCCAAATTCAGGATACTCATGATCAATTTTATTCTATTGAGGAGAGTTGGAGGGATGACGTAATTTCCCATCCTTATTTCTTTTATCTTCATGCCACGACAATTATCTTGCAGTTTATTCACTTCCATATAGACGCCTAAACCTTGGAATGATTGGAAAGCACCATACAACTATCATATGATTGGATTTATCTTTATTGTATCGAGAAGAACCACACTTTGGGTATTCATTAAGTGATTTTTTTCTCCTTGAGAAACAATATACAGTCTTTCGGGCAGACAAGTATTCTTTCAGAAATCATACCCATCGAGCGTAGCATTCATCTATCTTCAAATGTCCTGCATGGGAGCTCATTATCATCCGGGAGCATGTCATTCAAGAGAGAAATTAGTTCCGTAAAACTGAAATCACTCCATCTGTTTCCTGCATTCAATTTATACAACTACAGTACAGCTGACAATATTGTATACTTAGTGCAAGAAGCATACAATGGCGTCTTTTCACAACTCTTTAACTTCTCAAACAATTTTGGGCAATAATGGAGTTCATCTTCAATTGTATTTGTCATTTCACCAATACGATCGTCATCATCATTGACATCTATAATAAAATCCTCTATATGGTCTTCTTCATTATCCATATTTGTATTCATATCTGACGATCCATAAAATGGAGTTTTATCCAAGCCAGTAGCTACATTCTCTTTCTCTCCGTGTTTATTCCAACATTTAAAACTCTGATCTATTCTGTGACATATCAAATGTTCTTCCAACTCCTCTAGAGTAAGTAGTCTATAATAACAAAAATTTAAACATGAACAAAGGATTTGAGATGGATCCTTTGTGTGATCCTTTGCAAATTTGATGAACTCTTTTACTTCGTTCTCGAACTCTATTGTTAAACGATTAGCATCCATCAAATATTTATTCATCTTCATCCTATTTGAATCTAAAATATTAGTATTTATGGTTCAAGTACACAAAACAAGACTTCCAAATATAGTAGAAGAGAACCAATTCCTTATAAAAAAAGAGATTAATAGAGCCTAACCATTAGTATTTATTCTTCTTTATTAAATATAATTACTTTAGATTCATTATAGTTTCCTCCAATCACCCCAGACCAAATGCAAGAATAATAAAGAATGATACATCTACCACTCCTAGGTCTCTACCATACATTCAATATCATCATGCATAATTACCCATATATCCACACATACACATGTCACAAACACATAAAAAACCATATCCACATCAGAACCAAAGTACCTATATGGATTTCAATCAGGTTACTCGACTCAAGCGGTGGTGTGTAAGAAAAAATAATAAAAAATAATAAGTATATAGTCACAAATAAATCTCAAACTGGTGTTATTAATCCCATAAACCAAAGGTATTATTCCATCTATCAAAATACTTTGAAGGATCCCATATGAGACATTAGTCCCAGGTGGTGAAGGTTCATGAGGAGGAAGGGGAGAACACGCACCTATCGGGGTCCGAGGTCAGGTCACTGAGGTTGAAGGTGGACCGATACTCCTACAAGGGATCATTCCATATTTCACAAACCATGTCATGGTACCCTAGGATGTTAACCCACCACTGGTGGAAGTGAAACCGTTCCTGATGATCATGCCAAGAAGAAATGGAAACCAAAAGGGGGGAGTGAATCAAAATATCTCAATCAAGATGGAAAAACATCGTATTTGAGAATAGGTTAGTGGCTTTAATTTTGGCTAGACACCTATCCAATAGACTCCACAGGCGGTGATGTCCCCTACAGTTGTTGCATGAGGAGAAACTGTAACCTAAGAAGATGAGATCAATGAGGCCCTTCCAAGCCATGAACTAAACAAACTCCGTGATGGCCTTCTTCTAGAATGGCCTTCTACCTTTCCTTTACTTTGGGTTAGAAATGACACTAAATTCACCCCCAAAAAACAATGGATGGTGGCCGGGATCGAAGGTATTTTTTTCAAAAGGAAAATCAATCCCCCTTAAAATTTTAAAATACCAATACCATAAACCATTTAAAAACAAAAAATTTTAATTTATTTTGAAAATAATTCTCAAAAAAATTCAATAAACAAACACATGCCAAACCATTTGGAATTTTTTTAAAGAGTCTACTTATCATTATTTTAAACCACAATTTTCATTTATAATATCAAATCCACCAATGGTAGAAGGAAACCTAATTTATTTCAATGAAAAAGGTTAATTCACAACAAGATACCATCCATTCCATATATTATTTTCATTAATAGGGTTATATTGTGCTTTAAAATGATAAAAACATGTCTAAACAACTTCAAATGGATAAAATATGAATTCATGAAACACATGAATCTCAAAAAGAATATATGGTATAGAAACACCCACTTGGAATATTTGGGATCAGAACACAATGAATATGAATGAGTCTACTCAAATGAAGAACATTGAATCAAATTAAAGGGATCTTAATAAAAGGTAAAAGAGATACTATAGCCATAATTCCATATAAAAATTATAGGTCTAGTAAATACCAAGGCTTCCATAGCCCCCAGGAACAAAAATCCAGTAATGGAGAGAGATTGAAGTTCAAGAAAAGAAATAAATACCAAAAGAGGATCACCATTTCGAATGAAACTTCAATCTACTACGTGATGATGATAGAAGAGAAAAACTATCCAAAGGGGATCCCAAGGCTTGAGTGGGTTGAGTTAAACTTGAGGGAGAAGATAAAATAAATAAATGGGGGTATTGGGGTGAAATTACCCTACTACCTCGATGATTTCTCATATACAACAACACCACTAGCTAGATAGTGGCCCTCACCAGATAGACAGTGGTTATAGTATAAATGTTATAACCATAGGTTATCCCACTGGCTAGTCACTAAAGACCCACCAGCTAGCTAATGGCTATAAATTTTTTTTGTATCCATTGTGAATCCCATTGCCTAGCTAATTACCCTCACTGGCCATTCGGTGGACCACATGAAGCTTTTCAACCTACATGTTCAAATCCACTCCTTCTATGACAGTATGGGACATCCTATGACCCCTCAAGAAACCCAAAAAAACTCAAAAAGCATTGCTTTGATGAAAGAGTTACTGAGATGTTACAATTCTCCCCATCATTCCACTTTTTATCTGAATAAATATTCTAGTATGAAGGATAGAAAATGATGAGACAAAAATAAATTCCACACAATAATTATTGTGTGGACAATTCACAAAATATAGGAAGATTCCCTGAATAGAGGACCACTGAAAATAAATTAAAATGAACAGATATCCAATATTCCCAAGAAACCATAATGTATATCCTCCAAGAACATCATACATCTCCAAATGACACGTCTACATCACTATAAAGAGATAAAATCCCAATAATGTCTAGAGACCTATCATAGGTCACCCAACCATTTAAATTTTCACTAAAATGGTGGGACATAAGATGGAAATATACTAAGAACACATCCCTTCACCGAAATAAGAGACTACAACCACTTACCATGAAGAACCACTAAGAGCATAATTCGAAACCTAAGGAAAGTTACACCCAAAACATACCAATGAATCCAAATGAAATAACACAATCAATATCCATCAATGATTTAACCAACAATAAGAACAATATTAAAAAAATAATTGGAAAACATGCCTTAAAGGGAGGTCCGAAAAACCAAAGCTTGAGGGCGTTGTGGGCAACGAAGGTCTAACAAACCGAAACTCGATGGAGGAGGAGGTCCGGTAATGTGAACTCAATGGGTGGCGGAGGACTGGAAACGAGAAGCGAGGGCTACGGAGGTCCAGCAATGCGAAATCAGCAGGCGGCAGTGGGGAGTCACAGGGTTCCAGTACCGTGAGAGCTTTAGGCCGCTATAAAACAAGGGCACTGTGCGACCGACTTTATAAAAAATGGAATAATGTTTTATCAGCGCTAACAACGTGCTGAAAAAGAATACCTTTATCAGTGATAAAATTTTAGCGCTGATAAAGGAATCGTTTATCAATGCCTTTTTAGCGCTGATAATTGTACTCTTTATCAGCGCTAAAAAATCACTGTTAAATCATCCCTGTATGAGCACTAAAATTTTAGAGCTCATACATGGATTCTTTATCAGCGCTTTTATAGAGCTGATAAAAGTTTGATTTATCAGCGCTTGTTTAGCGCTGATAAAAGTTACCCTCTATCAACGCTAAAATTTTAGTTCACATAAAGGGATGCTTTATCAGTGCTTTTCTAGCGCTCATAGAGGGCCTCTTTATCAGCGCTTTTCTAGCGCTAATAAAGAGTACTATTATCAGTGCTAAAATTTTAGCGCTGATACAGGGTAACCTTTATCAGTAGTTTTGCTTAGCGCTGATATAACGAGGCGCTTCCCTTTCCCGTTTTTGTAGTAGTGACATTTGATGTTGAACCATCAAATGAAGTGGTGATAGTTATGTAACATGTGTATTCAAATTATTACAATACCCTATTTTACTATGGATATTCCCATTCATTCATTGAGGATAAATTTAAAAGTAAATTAAAAATATAATTTATTGATAGTAATATATAACTTTTCAGGAAAAATCTGGGTAGAATTAATAATGTCACGTAGATTTATAGGAATCATCCTATTATTATTAGTGATATGTTTTATCCTATAAATCTTTTTGAACTAGATATGTTTGAGTTTTTTATCATTCTTGGTATGGATTGGCTTTCAATTTATCATTCTAATATTGATTATAGTTTTAATAAATTTGTGTTAAATGATTTCATGCCTTTTATAACATACCATGAATCTAATAAATTTATTATAGGTGATAGTGAATGTTACCTGGACCACATCATTTTAAAGAATGTAACTATTCAAATTAGTGATGTGTGAGAATTAAATGAATACATGGATGTATTTCCTAATGGGTTTCCTAGTGTTATTTCTGATTGGGTTGTTGTGTTTACTATTGAATAAGCTCATGAAGCTAAGTCTATTTCTAAAACCTCATATTGAAAGTCTCATGTTGAACTTTTATAATTAAACAAAAAATTTCAAGAGTTATTAGATAAAAGGTTTAATTCAACTTATCACTTCACCATGTGGTGATTTGATTTTTTTCGTTAAATATAAAAATTATTCAGTGAGAATTTTAATTTATTATAGATTGTAGAATAATATCACATTTAAGAATAATTTTTTTCCTCATATTGAAGATTAGTTTGATCAGCTCTAGGGATCTTAGAATGTTTCAATTGTTAACTTCAGGTTGGGGTACCATCAGTTATATGTGAAGGAAGCTGACATTATAAAGACTAGAAATCAGACAAGATGTAGTCATAATGAATTATTAGTGATTCTATTTGAGTTATCTATTGTACCTATTATTTTTATAGAACATTTAAATATATTTTTCATGATTTATTGGAAAATTTCTTGGTTGTATTGATTGATACAATTTTGGTACATTATAAAAGTCAAGGGGAAAATTAAAGACACCTAATGGTTGTTTTGAAAAACATAAAAGAAAATAAACTATATAGGAAGTTTTTAAAGAGTAAATTTTGGGTACAAAATATTTATTTCCATGGAAATATTTTTTATAATGATGGAATAAGTATTGACCCTACTATTTTTTTTAAGAATGGCCTAGATACAATATTGTCGAAGATAATTGTTTTTTGGATTAGAAGGCTTCTACTAGAGTTTTGTTGAAATATTTTCTTGGGTTCTATCCCAATAACTACTCAAACTCTAAAAGGAGTTAAATTCATAAATAAAACATAATGTGATGATTATTTTTAGGCACTAAAAAAAGACTGGTGAATGCTCATGTTTTTTCACCGCCTTCCAGAAATGGTGAATTTCTCATCTATAGAGATTATTCATTGAAAAGAAATTGTTATTTCCTAATAAATAAGGATCAATTAATTTCCTATTCTTCATTTTATTTGAAACCTCATGAGTTAAATTACCCTACACATGATTTGGAATTAGGTTATATGGTTCTTGATTTAAAAATTTGGAAGCATCAATTTTAAGGATTAATATAAGAAATATATACAGACCACAATAGTTTTATGTATATTTTCACTAATAAGGAATTAAACATGATACATAGAAAATGTTGGTAACTAATAAAGGAATATTATTAAACGATTCATTACCATTATGTAAAAGAAAACAAAGTTTCCAATGCTTTGATTCAGAAAAATAATGCAATATTAAGCCTCAAATGTTTGGAATATGACCCTTTGTTTAATGATATGAAAAATTTTATCATTGAAGTTATGGATGTAGGTAAATCCTCTATTTTGTTTTAGGTTTCAGTGCAGTTGACATTTTCAGAAAAATTTAAGCAAAATCAGAAGGGGGACCAATATTTGAAGGAAAAGGTATTATCTGTTAAGAAGTTTATGATTACAGAATTCAATATTGATGAATAATGTGTTTTATTTTTTGGAAAAATATTATGTGTGAGTTATTATTCCTAATTGAGTAAATATTTATTGAGTGAAGCTCACAAATCTCTATTTTTCCTTCATCCGAGTAGTACTGAGATTTATAGAGACCTTCATGAGTATTACTTGTGGGATGGAATGAAAAGAGATATTTCTAAATTTTGAAAGGAGTATTTGAATTATTAATAGGTTAAACTAGAATAATAGTTACCAAATGGTATTATTTAACCTTTTCTAGTGCTAGATTAGAAATGAGAAAATAAATCCATGGATTTTATGGTGGGATTGTGAAGGACCGTAGGATATAACTATGCAATATGGGTTATCATTGATTGATTAACTAAATCTACACATTTCCTTCCCATTTGAGAGCCAACATATTTATATCATATTTATTGACTATATCTTAATGATATTTACATGTTATATGGAGAGAATCATTCTATTTTATCATAAAATGATCATAGGTTTACATCCAATTTTGGGAAAGGACATCAGAAGTCATTTTCAACCGAATTAAAGTTTAGTACATATTTTCTTCCTTAGTACAATGGATACTCTAAGTAAAAAATTCAGACCATGGAAATAATGTTTCATTAATTTTCAATATATTACCAGGGAAGTTGGTATAATCATCTTTTTTGTTTGAGTTTTCTTATAATAATTATTTTTATAACAGTATATAGATTGAACCATTTGAGGAATTATATGGAAATTAGAGTTGAAGACTTTATTTTTGGGGATGAATTAGAGGAATTGAATTTGATGATACTAGAGATAGTAGAGGAAATTATTGAGAAGTTACAATTGATTCAGAAACATATGAAGATAGATTAGAGAAAATATAAAAGTTATACAGATATCTCGAAGAATGTAATAACCCAGAATTTTTATATGATATTTATTTCTTAATATAATATGTGTTATACTATATCACCCAAAATAAAACAATATCACTTTAATAATTATAAATATAGTAGTCACAAAAGAAACAAATTTAAATGCCAAACATTACAACAGAAAAAAAGAGAAAAGAGAAAATCCAAAAATGGTAAGATATGGATTCCTCCAATCTATTAGAATCACCCCCTTGAAAAACACTACAGAAAGAAAAAAATATTATAAAACCAATATTCATCTTAAAAAAATGAAAATATATAACCATGGAAGGAAATTTTAGTGAATATTGAATGAAATAATGATGTAGTATTTATAGAGTATAAAGGGAAATGTGACCATCAGGATTTGACCACTTTAGGACCACTGGTCAAATTTGATCATTGGTTAATGTATCCATTGAAATATTTGACCGTTAGTAACTATACCCATTGGTAATAATTCTTACATTATAACTAGTATTTATAATTAGTAATGAAAATGATAATTAATATAGAAAGCAGAAGCGATGACCTCAACCATTAGAGTCATGTCGTATGAATCCCATTAGAAAAAACAAGGGAGGGAGGTAGCATCACATTGGTTCAACCTTGACCAAGCCCAATACCATCTTTAATAATTGAATCATGAATGAAATTTCCTACAAGAGATATTCAAGTTAGTGGAAATTACCACTCGATCGATGTTATCCGAGACACCCCATGATTCTAACACCATCGCACACCTTAACCTTCAGTCGTACAAGGGTGTTATAAGGGGTTTTGTGTCTAAGATTTTTTTAATTAAAGTTTAATTCCTTTCCATGAGTAATATTTTTAATAAATAAATTCCATTTTAAGAATATTTTTTCTTAATTTTTTTTTTGTTTTTTTGATACAAATTTGATAAATTGATTATTCATATAAAAATTATAATTCTTAGAAAATATATAAATTTTTATAATAAATGATTGTATTCAAAATAAAAACTATTTTAATGAAATAATATGTTAAAAAAATATTATTTAAATATAAATGAAAAATAATTTTATTATGTCCTAGGAATGTTTTTAGTGTGGAAAGTTTCACTGTGCCTTACAACCAACTATTTTTTTAATAAATAAGAATTTGTATATTTAAAAGTTAACATTATAATATTCATATAACTATTATAAAAAAATAAAAAACTTATTTTAAATGAGAACACCTAAATTATGTAATGATTAATTTATGGGAATTTTCCAAAATACTTTAATTTTTACTATGAATAGTAAAAATACAGTTTGGGGTCTTCACTATGTTTAATGACTTCATAATTATGTAAAAATGATGTAATAATTAATTAAACACAATAAAAGACCTAAAATAATTTATTTTATTAATATAATTTATTTTAATGGATTTTAATCAATCTACAAAACATATAAGTGACATTCCAATGACTAAAGTTGAAAATTGAACTTTAAAATTCTTATTTATAGAAACTTTTCTTCTCCATGCCACAAGATGTAATAAATATAAATATATATTCTTGTGGGTTAATATTTCTTAAAATATAACCGAAATTTCTAAAACCATCGG
This sequence comes from Viscum album, assembly GCA_963277665.1. Classification (NCBI taxonomy): domain Eukaryota; kingdom Viridiplantae; phylum Streptophyta; class Magnoliopsida; order Santalales; family Viscaceae; genus Viscum; species Viscum album. Next base: position 475,390,497 of record OY728164.1, on the reverse strand, counting down.
CAAATTCTACGGGTAAGCCAATGGTTTTGAATTTTTTTCAATGTAGGCTTCTAAAGCCTATATTTTGAAATTATTAAATACATCCTCCACCTTTGCTATAAATAACCACTGATTTTGCCATTTAATTTTACTCCCAATCTATCCTAAATGTGTTTCCAAATGATTTTTATCTCAAATTAGTCCCTACAAGGTTTCCTCAAGCTATAAAGTTTTCATTCTTCCAGATTTAGGTGTAACTCTTCAAGGTAAGGGAATTATCTTTCCTTTCTGATCAATTCAAGAACCTCTTTTTATATTTCTTCTAAATATTATTTGTAACATATGACCCATTTTATCATAAACGTACTTAAAATTTATTTTTTTATCAATGGGTGACCTTTTTCCCTTATCATTTTACCCTTTTCTAAAACCATGTTTTATACCTATCATGCTTCATGATTTTCTTCTCAATTTTCTCTCTATATTTAATAAATTCTATTTAATTTTCTTTTTATAAAGACCAAACCATTTTTTAGATGTATTCACCTAGATGTAAAAATGATTTATTTTATTTTTATATTTACAAATAATAAACCCACATTCCTTTTTCATGGGCTAAAAATGACGTAATGATCATGTGTTTAAGCACTTATGTATGCCTCAATTTTGATAAGAAATACATTCATTATTCTCAATGGATTATTAATGAGATGGTTGATTATGATATATGTGGATCACATTAATTAATATATATTATGGGAGTTCTTTTATAGTGCTCGAATTAAATGGGTAAAAAATTTAATCTCTAAAGATGACATGTTTTAGCTACCTTGGTGAATAACCTTGGTAATTTTTACTTATGAAACCTTGGTGATATGCTTATTAAAGTATCATTTAAATGTTGTAACCAAATTTCTTTGTTATGATTCATGTTATTTTTATTATGTTTTGTATCATGTTCCATTACACATTCCATTATGATATTCTTCATGTTCTTATTAATATTCATCATGACCACATGTAAAATGTTTCCCTCACTAGGCCTCATGCTCTCCCCTTAACTTTTATGTATGTAACTAGGAAGTGAGATGCAATAAATTTAATTAATATGAACCCATGAGGTTGTATTCAAGTGTATTTAGAATAAATTTTTATGTTTTCAAGTTTTTTTTATCTTATTTCCATGAAAATAAACTTTATAAGATCCTTTTTTGTACCATGTAATTAAACTTTATGTAATTAAAATGTGGGATTACATAGTTGATATTAATGGATGGAAGAATTATTTATGAGAATTATGAATATAAAACATTGGTATGAACTGTAGAGAAAATTTTAAATATATATAAACAACCAGGTATTTTGGTGAAGTATTAATTATGAGTTTTTTGAGAAAGGAAATCACTGTATGGATATGAACATGTGGATGTGGGTCTGGAATATATATTTCTAGGGGTAACACTAAGAAACACCAAATTGAGGTAGACTCAATCAGTAACTGGTGCACAATAATAGACCTTACTGCACTCCTTGTTTGACACTCCCAAGGGATAATTTTATTTAATCATATGATTTTTTAACCAATATAAAGGATACAAAGAAAATCTAATTGTGGTTAAAGAATAACATATTTAAGCATGATGTTTCTTGAAATGAAATTCCATTAGAATTATAATATTCTTAAAAGACACATGTTTTACACTAAGTTTTTCTTCATTTATAAAATTTATGTAAATTGGAGGAACCACATAAATTTTCAGCACAGTAGATGATTCACTGAAAACCCTTCAATGGAATCCAAAATAGAAAACCTCATGCAAATGATGAATCATATATATCAAGTTAGGAATAATAACTTAAATCATTTTGAGTGGGAAGATTCATCTTAAAGGGAACAACATTCCAATGAGTCCTTCATGCATCATTGACCACCTTCTTTTAGTGGATCTACTATTCAAATTATTTCTAAACAATCGATTAGCTCTATATAATTTTTTTGTACTCCGCTTTTCCGAGAAAGAGAAAGTCACCGTAATAGTATACCATTTATAAGGTAAAGCTGATCAGTGGTGGAAAGTAATTAAAAACATGAAGCCAAAAAGGGATATTTATTCTATGGAGTGGGAAGGGTTTAGGGTAATCTATTTTAATAAAAAAGTTCCCCATTAAATGAAAAAAATAAGGAAGGAATTCCTCAAATTGAAGAAGAAGGAAAATGAATTAGTGAAAATATATGAGATGAAATTTATAAGGCTTTCTCATTACACATCTTCCTTTGTTATGTTACATAAGGGAAATGTTGATATATTATTTGGAATAATGAGACCCCATCCATAGAGTAATTTGGAAAATTGATACTATAAAAGCTATTAGAAGTCAGTTTGGAGTTCTATGATAGTTGAATTTGAGTTTTGAGAAACACAGTGGTAACATAGGTCAAAAAAAGGGATTTATGGAACCATACTCTAGAATGAACTATGAACATAGAATAGGGGTAATGAAAGTGAATATTCCCATGTGAAAAAAATGTGTGAATAATAATTTAGGGAATTACATGATTGAGGGTGGAAAACGATACAAGTGTGAAAGACATTTCCATATAGATCCGAACAATCATGGTGAAGAAAATCCTAAACTTATCAACACTAAAGAAAAATGGAATATGGTGCTGGCACAACTGAAATTTCAATGAATCATGTATGAAAAGATTCAACACTTTTACAATCTATGTCCAAACCAAAAGTTGATGGAGGAAAATCCCCATCTACATCATCATCGACCAAGGGATAAATGTTGATAATTTTCTATAACGATAGAAAAAGTAGAAGCCCCAAATGATGTGGGGGTAGATACGCTAATTATTCTATCAAATCTATAAATTACATTGTTTGATTTTGGCTATATGAATTAAATTATTTCCTCAATGTTTGAAAAGAATATAGAATCAATCCATGAGATTCTATAATAAGAGTAATTTTTGAAGACTCATAGTGATATTATCCATGAATCAATAGTGTATAGAAACTATTGTATTGACTTTGTAGAGAACGATTTCATCACCAATATATTAGTCATTCCCTTGATGTAATTTGACACTATACTAGGGATAAATTAATTCTTAAATAATAATGATAATATCAACAATATAAGTATGTAATTCTCTTTATACTTGAATGTAAAACATATAATTATTTTTAAATGATAGATATCCCAAACTGATTTTTGTCTAGAAGAACTTCCCATGGCCTTCTTTTTGGAGATGATTGGTTAATTCGTAGAAGGAAATGAATGTATAAAGATATATAATATCCCTATAATTCAAAAGTACATAGAAGTATAACTTGATGATTTACCTAGACCATCCCTAGAAAGAGATGTAGAGATCTCTATCGAACTCATACCTATTTCTATTCCACTATCAAATACTCCATATAGAATTAAAAATGTGGAGCTAGAGGAATTAAAGAAAAAAAATCAAGATATTTTGGATAATGTAATTATATGACCAAGTGTGTCTCCTATGGGAGAAATAGTTCTCTTTTTGAATATTAAGGAAGGTTTAATGTAGATATACATTGATTATAGAGAACTTAATGGGAATATAGTAAAGAATAAGTACCCTCTATTAAGGATTGATAATTTATTTGAATAGACTCATGGGGCTCAATACATCTCCAAAATTGATCATCAATATGGGTATCATTAATTGAGGGTGAAGAAATAATACATTCCAAATACATCGACTAGATCAAGATATTAAAATTATGATTTTTTATACCCTTCGGTTTGACTACCAATCCTTCAATATTTCTAGATTTCATGAATAGTGTCTTAAAAGACCTCCTTGATAAATTTTTGGTTGTTTTTATTAATTATAACCTAATATATTCCACCAGTCTTAAGGATCTTGGGGATTGTATAGGGGTCATATTGAAAACACTTAGAAAGGATAGGTAATTTGGAATATTCATAAAATGTGAATTTTGGTTACAAAAGTTTTCTTTCTTGTGGAACAGTGTAACCAATGATGGAATCTCAGTTGACCCTACTAAGAGAAAGGTTGTAGAAAAGTGGCCTCATATTTCAACATTAAACAAGATTAATAGTTTACTTGGTTTAAAATGATATTATAGGAGGTTTGGGGAAAACATTTAAGGATTTATAATCCACTAACCGTTTTATCTTGAAAATAAGATATGTTCTTCTAGAAAAAGGAGTGTAAAGGAATATTCCTAGAATTTAATAACAGATTTGTTATTACACTTGTGTTAAATCTACTCTCTATCAAAAAATGATTTATTATTCTTAGTTATGAAACTTTAAAGGACTTGGGAGAATCTTGATGCAAAATTGAAATGTGATTTCTTATGCATATCAACAATTAAATAATCATAAGAATAATTATCCATGTCTTGAACTAGATCTAGCTATAATTAATTTTTCTATAATGATATAGAGGCACTATCTCTATTTGGATAAATATGATATAAACATAGAACAAAAAAGTTTAAAGTATATATTTACATAGAAGAAATTAAACATGTGTCAAAGGAGATATTTGAACATCTTAAAGACTATGAATATTTAATTCACAATCACCCTGAAAGAGTAAACAAAGCCGCTAATGAATTAATTAGGTAAGACCCTATTGTACTGAATATAATGAGGATTCAAAGAGATCCACTGAGCAGGGACATAGTAAGTTTGGATATTGGCATCCTGAGGGAGGGTACATCATCAACCATATCCCAAATGATTTCTTAACCATAATTATTTGAGAAGATCAAGAAATATCAAAGACCAGATCCTTTGTTACAAAAGAAGATATAGGATGTGAATAAAGTTTTGTGTCATGAGTTCAATATTGACCAAGAAAGTGTACAAAACTTTTGCACAAGGCTATGTGTTCCATCTATTCCATAGATAAAAAAAGAATTAATGGATGAATCTCATAGCTCTACATTCTCTATACATATTGTAATCAATAAAATGTGCTGGGACCTTCTCTATCATTACTAGTGGGATAATATAAAAATGGGATGTTTGACTACACTACAAGGTTCTTAGTACGTCATACAATGATTTTAAGTGAAACTATCCTAAAGGGTTGATGCAAACACTACCCATACCAACTTGGAAGTGGAAAAATATCACAATGGACATTGTCACAGGTCTCCCAATAACATAAAATGGAAATAATGCAATATAGTTTATAATGGACCCACCCACTAAGATTATCCATTTGATGGTTATTTGAGAAGATTTATCTCTTGACTAAATTTCCACGATATACGTGAATAATGTGGAGAGGATAAATGGGGTTCCTCATTTTATCATTTTTGATCATGATACAAGGTTCACATCTAAATTCTAGAGAAGTATTCAATAAGTTTTAAATACTCAGAAAATGATCAACTAAATTTAAAGGTGTTTGTGATCAAGACCTACCATTAGTTGAATTATCATAAAAAATAGATTCCAATTGAGTATTAATATGGTAACCTATGAAGCTCTATATGGGAAGCGATGTTGAAATAATAAGTTTTGGGATGATTTTGGAGAGATAATGGTTCTTGGGCTTCATCTTATGGATGAAATGACAAAAAATGTTCATGAAATCCAACAACATATAAAAGAATCACAGAGTTAGTATAAGAACTATGCTGAAACCCATCAAAGGGACATGGGGTATGATTTTAGTGAAACAAATTCCTTCAAATATCAACATGGAAGAGAGTCATGTTGATTTAGAAGAAATATGAGCATATCCCAAGGAACATTGGCCCCTCTGAAATCCTTGATCACATAGGAGTAGTGTCCTATCATCTAGAACATCGACCAAATTTAGGTCAAACTCATGACGTATTCAAAAAATATCTCTTGAGGAATTACATACCTAATCCATCATATGTATAGAATCCAGTGTTGGTACAAATAGAATATGAACTCTCTTATGTGGAGAGGTAGGTGGATATATTAGAATATAGATATAAGTTTCTACACAACAAGACTACCAACTTGTTAATGTGTTGTGGAGGAACCATAATTTTTAAGAGGTGACATGTGAACCAAAGGAAATAATGAAGTAGAAGTACCCTCACATTTTATCAATTAAGAATAAGAATTGAAATTTTAGGGAAAACGTTTCTTAAGGGGAGAAGAATGTAATGAACTAGACTTTTTCAATGATTTTTTTCCTGGGAAAATGTGTTTTATATTATATTACACACAAAAAAACCATATCTCTATAATAATGTTCAATAAATTACTATATTAAGAAACCAATATAAATTCCAAACATTACAACTAAACATAAAATATAAAACAGAAAATACAAAATTTGAAGATATGGATCTCCTTAATCTATTATAATTATCACCCAATGGCTAACACTATTGAAATAAAAAAAACATTAGTAAACCAATAAAAAAATTATAAAATAAAAATACATATCCTTGGTAGGAAATTATAGAGAATAATTAACGAAATAATAAAGTTTTATTTATAGAGTATAAAGGGATATGTGGCCATCAGTATTTGACCATTTTAGGACTCTTGGTCAAATATGATCATTGGTCAATATTACCATTTGCGAATTTGAATAATGGGAACCATACCCAATTCTAATAATTTTAGCATGGTAATTAGTGTTTATAATTAGTAATGAAAATGGATAATTAATATAGAAAGGAGAAGACTTAGAATCAACCACTAGACTAATGTTGTATGAATCCCATGTTTCAGAACTTGGGGAGGGAGGTTCCATTAATAGGGTTTTCCCTTGACAAAGCCCAATATGGGATTCAATAAGTGAAGGTTCAATGAAATCACTTATAGGAGAAGTTAATGTTTATGGAAATTTCCACTGAGTCAATGTAAGCCGAGAATACCAATGAATCTATCACAATCACATACATATGCTTATGTCATATGCAGGTGTTATAATGGGTTATCTGTTGAGTAATTGTTTACTGAATGTGTAATTACATTCTATAAATAAAATTATTATTCCATAAATTCCATTTTAAGAATATTTTTTCTTAAAAAATCATATGTTTAACTAAGTTGAATTTGAAAAATTGAGTTTGTGGATACAAATTGTATTTTTCAGTTTAGATAAAAAATTTTATAATAAAATAAGTAATTTTGAATAATAATTATTCTAATGGAATAGTATTTTAATATACTCATATATAAATATAAATTTTGAAATAATTTTATTATGTCTTGGTAAATTCTCAAGCGTCTGGAATTTTTTTGTGCTTTACAACTTGATTTTTTAAATAAATAACTATTTTTAAATTTAAAAGTTATAATTCACAAATTTAAAAAATTATTCTAATAAAATAATTATTATATTTTAAATTAGTATATCTAAATTATGGTAGCTTGAAATTATGGTAACTTTATAAAAAAATTTAATTTTTTCCGTGAATAGAAAAAACATATTTTTTTATTTTTAGTGTCTTTAATGTCTTCAGAATTATGTCATAATTATTTAATAATTAATAAACCACAATAAGTGACCTAAAATAATTTATTTTATTAATATTAATTATTTTAATGTATTTTAATCAATCTATAAAATCTATAAGTGACTTTATGAAGTCTAATATGGAAAATTTTACTTTAAAAACATTACATTGTTGAAACTTTACTTTTTAATGAGAAATGAATGATTAAAAAATGATCCTCTATTCTTGTGGGTTAAAATAACGTAAAGTGTGTCCCAAATATCCAAAACCATGGTCCAAATTGATGTGAAAGCCAATGATTTTTCATTTTTGACACCTTAAAATTTGAAGTCCTATGTTTGGAAATTATTAAATAATCCCACAACTTTTGATATAAATACCCACCCATTTCCCTATTTACATTCACTTGCAGTCCATAATTTATGATGTTATGGTGGTTTTGACTCACAAGGATCATCCCCAAGGTATTATAAATCCCCTAAGATTCCATTCCATAAGATTTAGTCATAAGTCTTCATAGTAAGGAAACTATCCTCCTTTTCACATCAATTAAAGAACCTCTTTTTTTAGACATTATAAATTTTATGGTTACTAGATTACACTTTTGATCAAACCCCTACTTCGAAATTATGTTTTATTAGTAGGAGACCATTTTACCTTATCATATGACCCTTTTCTAAAACCATATTTTATACACATCATGATGCTGAATTTACTTCTCAAATTTCTCTCTCTACTTAAGATCTCTTTGACCATAGTTAAACTACCGAAGTCGTTTCTAACACATTGAATAAATGTGGTCATGAATAAAACTTAAAATCAACTAAATAAGTAATTTTATATAACCAGCTTAATATGTGAATTAATATTTATAATATACATGAAAAAATTTCTCAATAAATTAAATAACTGACATCATTTTATAATTTTGGAAGATAAAGACACTTATGACAAGTCATATTAAAGGAAAAGGTATTTGTCTAAATTTCCTTTCATTAAGTCATTTTTTGATGTTATGAATTTATAATATTATATAAGGCATATATAGAGAACCATTGTCATTATATATCATGAAAATTCCTATTATCATGATATTTAATGGTGTTTATGATTCAATTGTTACCCAAGTGATAATGTAAATTTATTTGAAATATATTGTCTTTTAATTTTTTCCTTACAAACCATCATTTTACAAGTCCATGTTTTTAAAATGATTTTATGAACGTTTTTATGTTGACATAAAATATTTATAAAGTAATTTTTTTCAATTGATTTCAAAACATAACCTTTTCACATATTTTTGGTAGGATGTTTTGTAAAATGACAAAAGTATTATTCTATTTGTAATATACGTGGAGAGAATTACTTTTTCACCACTATCACAATTATTTGATTTCTAGATTCTTTTTCATGATTATATGTTTATTAAAAGAAAACTCTTTCCACTTTTTTGTGTATCATTGTATTGAAAATGGGGATTTAGAAGAAAAGGATATTTTTGTAGTGAAAATGTGTTTTTAATTAATATGGTATTTTGATATAAAAAATTAATTTGTTTACACGTTTTAATTTTTTTTAAAATCACATGAATAAAAATGTTTTATTCATGTTATGGTACCTAAAAATTATATATGATAAATGGTTTCACCCAGATTGTGTTGAGTGACTCATTATATCTTATAGGATTGGGTGTCCTATAAAGCATCAGGTGACCCCATTACAACTTTTATGATGGGGAGACAAAAATAACATATGGTGGTTATATTACAGATTATAGGATGTGGTGTCCTAAATAACACCTAGTGAGACTGTTATAACATAAACAATGGGTGTGCCTAGATTGTGATCCAATGCATTGGGTAACATTATTTATCTTGAAAGGAAGTAATGATAGATTTACCAAAGGGTTTGTTCTATGGATTTATCTAAGCTTCACATACTTTTTTCATGGATTTAAAATGATTTATGAATGTGATGATCTATGTTAATGAGAAGGGTTTTTAATTTCTTTCTATGGGTTTTAATGATTTTCATTTAGAAAAAAGTGTATCATTTTTTCATGTGAAAATGTTTAATTTCATATGATCGAAGAAACATGAAGATAAAGTTAAACATTATATGAGTTATTATGTTTTCATGGACGAACAATTTGCATTCTTTTATATCCCTTATAATGATTTTTGTGCTCATCCCTCAATTTGAAATTATTTTAACAGGATGTAAGGAAGAGTAAGGGAAAGGAAGAAGTCAAGTTAAAATTAATTATTATTTTCCAGGAAAAAGATCATGCTTCATTTTAAAAAATTTATATTATAGGTAAAATGGATTCTAATTGGAAGTTTCCACATTGTATTATATAGTTTTTAATGTATGTGTTGTGGACTAAATTTCTAAAACTCTAACCTTAAAAGATCCTTAAAGTAAAAGAAAGTAAATTCTTGACTAAAACTCATGATTATATAATGTTCAAGTATGATTCCTTATATTTAAGATAATTTTGTGTCAAGTATACAGATCCTCATTAATAGATCTCTCTGAAAATGTGTATCTTTTATGTACGTTTATTCTTCCCCTTGTTTAATTAATTAATTTTTTTGGAATAGATTTACTCTCTTAGTATAGATCAATTAACAATTTTCAGTAAAGGGAATTCAAATTTGAGATTTTGAGTCAATATATGTCCATATATTGGCGTGAGTATGAACATGAAATATTAATAGAAATTAATTCCATCATATGGGTTTTATTACCTATTATCGATAGATATTTATCTTATAAGGTTATGGAGAAACTCTGTAATCAGTATATGACTATTTTATGGTAGTTTTTTTAATATTTTTCTTAATGAATTTCATATTGTACCCGTATATTGTGTAGTTGAGTTTCCAATAGAACTCATACATGGGGATAAACCTATTTCAAATACTCATATATTATTTACTTGATTGAGTTACATTATTTGATGATGATACACTAGGAGAATATAAATTTGGTATTAACTCATCCTAGTGCATCATTATGGGGTGCACATATTATTTTTTGATGAAGAGAAATTTGGGTCAAGGAATCTATACATTGATTATTGGGAACATGGCGAGATCAAGACCAAATTTTTTTATTTAACCCCATATTGATGATCATATTAATGTATTATAATAAGTTCAATATTTTTCACTGATTTATCTTCTATTTCGATATACATATATATGCTCCAGAATGATGATATACCCTAGAAATCCATCTGTATTGGGTATGTTTGTTATAAATTTATGGTAATTCCATTTGTACTTACCTATGATATACCTATATTCATATATTCAATGAATAGATTATTTAGATATTTCCTTGATTAGTTTGTTGTAGTCTTTTTAGATGATTTTATAATATATTCGATGAATAAGGATGAGGATGAATAATATTTGATGATTGTTTCAATGAACCTATTGAAGGAGGAGATATATGAAAAATTTATAATGTTTCAATTTTGAATATAAAAATTATCATTCATGGGTCATATAATTTCAAGTGAGGGTTTATCTATAGATCCTTAAAAGATAAATATTATTATGAAATTGGCTAAACTAACCACAACAACTACAACACATTTTTTTGGTTGAATGGATAATATCGAATATTTGTAACATATTTCTCCTAATAATATAATCCACTCACAAAGATTAATTGGAAGGGGGTTATGTTGTTGTGGATAAGTGAATGTGAGAAGAATGTAAAAGAACTGAAGATAAGGTTGGTCAGTTATATTGTGATTAAACCACCCTATAGTGAAGAAGGGTTTTCAATATATAGTGACCCATAAAATAAGGGATTGGGATTCATACTTATGAAGAATTATATGTTAATAGATTATCAACTCACTAATTTAAAACTTATGAAAAAAAATCCGCAACATAGGATTTGATGATAGCTATAGTATTTTTTTCATTAAAGATTTAGAGGAATTATATATTTGGAAAATGTTGTGATATATATATATATATATATGTCATAAAAGATTAATGTATATATTTATATAAAAAGAGTTGAAAATATTCTAGAGAATATGGTTAGAGTTGACTAATGATCATGACTACTCAATACATTACCCCTAGGAATGAAAAATAGGTGGTCACTTCTCTGATTCAAAAATTCCATGGTTTTTTATAAATGCTAAGGATCTAAATAGAGGAAATATTTATGGATCTTAAGAATTTGTATCTTGAAACATCAAGGAAAGGGAAGAATCATATCTTATTTAGTGTAATTTTCAACCATACATTCCTAATAGGATTAAGAAGGCATACATGGATGATGTGGAATTAATGAAGAATGTGAGAAATATTCTTGAGTTCAAACATGGTCTCCATGTAAAGATAAGGTTTAGGAACCAAGTTTATGTTCTGTAAATAAAAAATTTGAATAAGGATATTATGGATAACCACATAGTTTACAATTATTTATTCATCAAATAATTACGAAATTGTATATAGATATGAAATAGAAATTATGGTAGGATAAAATGAAGGGGGATATTTTTGAGTATGTATCCTAATACCTGATGTGTCAAGATGTTAATTCTAAGAGACAAAATTTTAAGGGGATGTTATAACCGTTACCTATAGTAAAATAGAAATGGAAAAAATTTACCATGGATTTCCTCAACAAACTACCCAAAATGTCTAATGTTCATAATGATATTTGTGTTTTATTCTACCACCTTATAAAATTATCACACCTTATTTATATTAGAGAACATTTATTTCATGAAAAACGTACTTGGTTATAAATAAATAAAGTTATGAGGTAGTATGGGGTACCACTCTCAATCATATATTATGAGGATCTACGTTTTTCCTCCCTGTTATGGAGAATTGATCAACAAGGTTTTAATATAGAGTTGAGTTTCGGTAAGGCTTATCATCCCCTTATATATGTTATTTCTAAGAGTCGTATTAAAACTTTTGTTTTTTTGGTGTTCTTCACTATGTATTCCAAAGGTGGTTAAAATCAACATATTTGGTGGAATTTTATAACAATAATAGCATTCAGTTGAGAATTTATATTGGTCCTTATGTATCACTCTATGGTAAGAAGTTCATAACTCCAATATTAGTCAATTAATTAGGAGAAAAAAGCTACTGGGACCTGATCTAACTTAAAAAATGATAGATAAGGCTAGATCTATTCAATAATAATTAAGGGAATTTTAGAGTTAAAAGATAAGTTATGATGTTAATATTTAGTGAGATCTTGAGCTTGAAGTTAGTGATAAGATATTACCACGAATAGATCCATAGAATATGGTTATATTATTTATAAATAAAGGAAATATGATTACAAGATATATTAAAACATTATAAATTTTTAATCATATTAGGAAGGTTGCTTATTTGTTGAACCATCCACCAAATCTCTCTTATGTTCATGATGTATTTCATATATATCTCTTAAGGAAGTACACACCTCATCCTGAACTTATACTAAACTCAATGGTCATGCCACTAGAGAATGAATAATTTTATAATGACTAATTGGTGGAAATTCTAGATCATAGGGAGAATGTGGTATGAGAAAAAATCACTCACCTGGAAATTTTTTTGTGGTGATATTATAAAATTTATGAAGTTTTCTAGGAACCTGAGGATGTTATGAGGTAGAATATTCCATATTTTTTTGAATCATAATTAATGAATACTATTTTATACATTTATTTAATGGGGTATAATGAACACCTCAATATTTTTTTTATCCATCTTTATAAAAATTTAATTAATTTGTTAGCTTGGTTTACATGAAACACTAAATTTCAAAAAAACCCAACATACTATTGAAATATGATTATGTGATAGTTATCCCACATTAATTATATTGGTGGGTATGAATATTACTGAAAAAATATGAAAAATATTTATAAATATTAATTATAAACAAATAATTACTCTATGTCTATATATTCTATTTAATGCTTCAAAAATATGTTTTCTTCAAAAATGATTTTATGAAATTTTTAATGAACATTATAATTATTTTATTCCAATTTTATAAATATAATTATATAAATAAGATATGAATTTTTAAATCATATAATAAAAATTATCTTTGGGTAGAATTTAAGGGGTTTTCTGAAATGACTAATTTTTCAATGAATACTGAGTAATTTTAATTTGTCTAAAAACTTTTATTTCATTCCATTAAATCAAGTAATTTAAGAGTCACTTTCTACTATGAACTTAATTTTTTAGTGAGATAATATTGACATTATTTATAATAATATCACTAATGATATTTTTAATTATACATATTCATGATTTTTTACATGTTAATTTCTATGCTTAAAAATGCATTTTTCTAAAAATGGGGTTTCATTACATTTTACACATTTATATAAAAATTTATTTCTTCCACTTCTATAAATTTAATTTTTAATAATATATTCCACTTTTTAAATTATGATGTCCAAATTTGGTAAATATGCCCCTTTTATTTTTGTTAATTATGAATTGAAATAGTAATAAAAACTTATCACCTTGATAAGGGTAAATAAGTTGATTAAGTTTGAAAAATATTGTGATAAGGCTTCAAATTATTTAAAAATTATTATTTTATATCATTTCATGTGTATATATCATCCTTAACAATCCAAATTTTTATAATATAACCATTATATCCATTTATATTGGATTTTGACATTTATAATATTTAAGTAAAGAAAAGTGTCAAAAATTCCATTGTATTGCTTTTAATATATATAATATTTTGTTATATGGATATAATAAACATAACCTTGGTTATAATTTTTTATTTTAATGATATTTTTTTTAAAATGTAATTTTTTTTATTTTGATATGATTTAATAAAAGCGTTAAAATATAAATCATCACTCATATATTATTTATTCAATTAATATAAAAGTAAAATAAATGATTTAAAAACTATTAAAATTAATAAAATTTGCGAAAATAATTACATTACATGATATTTAAATAAATATAACATTATATTTATTTTTAAATGTTTATATTCTAATTAAGTCTTTGTATAGATGTTAGTAAATTCATATTTAATGAATAGTGTCAAAATTAAAATTAATGGAATTTTATGAAACCAAATATTTTAATATATTATTTGAAATTAATAATATATTATCTTCAACCAAATGAGTTTAATATGGCTGAAAATATCATCCATGGTCTATTTATGCATCATTTTTCATTTTATGGTAACATTCGTGACCCTTTAAGAGTAAAAAATATTTATGTTGTGATAGTTATTAAAAGGGATAGCGGGTGTTAAAACAAGGAGATAAGAGTGAAAAAATCAATAAAAATTCTCCAAATTTAATATTATGAGATAATTTATACCAATTATTATCATATATTCTGAATATATTAATTTGGATCCACAATAGCTTGAAATTTAATTTATATTAATTTAATACTTCAAGTAATTAAAAAGGTGGCACTCCTCTCACTTACAAATAAACACTCATTTTTATCTTTTTGTTAAACCATATTAAGCCATATAGCTCTAAAAAAACCTAAAAAATTATCTTATCAAATTAACGCTACATGATTTATAAGTTTTTTCTTATTGAGAGACCATTCCAAGGGTCCTTAAGAAGAAATCTAAAGGAGGCCTACTGAAGAAGTTGTAATCATCAAACCTAAACTCTATCAATTTATTTCATCTTATAACTCATTTAAATATATGGTATTAATAATAAAATTAAAAATCCCGGATCATTAATATAATAAAACATTTTTATGATTTTGGAAGCAAAATTATTCATAGTCATTTTTATAAAATGGAATGTGAATTTTTTACTCGTGTGCACATTTGGGCTACTACATCCACAAAACAATAAAATTTGTTTGTCCATCACCATATTTCATGAATGGTTATTTTGATGAGGTTAATTTGTATATATTATATTTATGAAATAATAGTTATTATGTAATTATAATATCATATCAACCTTCTTACCCTCCCAACTTTTGGAAAATGGTAATGTGTCTCATGCCTATGTTTGGACTGCCAACTCAACAAAGTGATGTGGTATATTTTTTGTTTTTGATTTATTTGGATGTTAATAAGGATAAATATATTTAATATATATGATGTAATAAGATTTTTTTTAATTTTAATTATTCTTTAACTTTCATTCATTCCATCCATTGAAATGTGAAAACAACACTCAAACGTACGTACACGATATCTTCTCCGAGAACTCTATAATTCTTTTTTATATCTCTACATTCTAGTGAAAAATTTAAAAATATATAATGAATAAATATTATATTTATATGATTATTAAAATTTATTATATGATGGAACCATGATCAATGTATAAGGATCAGAACTACTAAACCAAATATCCTCTGAAAAATAAAATGACTAATACGTGGAAACAACGATTTTAAAAAGAAATTATTATCAAATGGGTGATTGAAATTTTATAAATGGATAATATATAATATAATATGTATCTGAAATAATTTTTCATAAAAGTATTATAATTTTAAATTTATTACATAGGAGTTTAAAATCCATTACAAATTAATTCAAAATTGAGGTGAGGGATTTGTTCTGCAATTTCATTTTATTTGAGGATTATTTCGGTTTTAATTTACATTGAGGGAAAATTTATGACACATAAATGATAAAACCATTTATTTTTTTAATCCTATCTTCATTCATTAAAATTTCACATAATAGTACCATATTTATACACTGGTTACTTAAGAATATAAATATTTTTTTAAGAAAAATTGATTTTATTTCCTCCTTAGTCAGAAATATTTATTCTCTTCTATATCCATGTTTCCTAAAAAAGATTTAATGATTGTATTTAATATTTCACAATTAATGTTTAATTTCATTTTTACCCATGATTAATTTTTAATAAATTTTTTAAAACGCATCTCTTTATCTTTATCCAATAAACGTATTTTTGAAATATTACCAATAATGTAAAATGAGTAATTTTTTAACATAAACGACATGAATGGAATTTCCATCAATTAAGAAAACTCAATTATTTGAACCATAATTTATATGAATCCAATGTTAATTTATAGGAAACTGTTTTATTTAAACATTGGGATATTTTTATATTTTTATAAGTGTTTTAAAGGAGAAAATTTTTTATTCCACAAGAAATTTTACATTTACCTTTTAAAAGTAATTTGAACTGGGAAAACACCCATTGATTTTTATAGGAATATAATATAATGATAAAACATTTATTATTTGTATGGATGGTTTATGATGATGAATTATTGATCATTAAAAATTTATGGAATTTATAAGATTTGTAAGTGATAGCTAGGGACTAGTTACAAATAACCCCTTGATGCATCAATAGGTCTTACGAGAAAAAACAGATATAATATTGTATTAGATGGGTATTTAGTTTAAACCTTCCCATTTATTAATAATGATGTCTCGGTGGAAATGACCTGATGGTATGATTCATGATATTTGGCTGAGATTCCTTGATCATAAATTTCCATAATTTTTCATTTCCACTATTAAAAATTTATTTTTTAAATGCATGTGTTTTCTATGTTGATACTATCCTTGTATACTCATTAAGCTAAAGTTTTGATTGAATAGAATGTGTTTTTATTATTAAATCTTCCATATTGATTACTCTTTATCTACACATGATAAATTATACTATGAATGACCCTTATTGATCATTTTAGCTTACCCTTTATCTCTTTCCTTTTCTCATGATTTAAAAAATTATATTATGAAAAATAGCAATGAAAAAAATAATTTTTCTCATGATATGTTTTTTATATTTAAAATGTAATATTGGAATCTCAGATGTATCTAGTTTTCCAAGACTATTAAATTTATTGATCCTTCATGGTGAGATTTTTAATATCATGTACCAATGTAATAAATTAATCACCAACTCTAGGTTATTGGAGCAAGGATATCTATAGAGATACCACCTTTTATAGTAATTATATGAAAATAAAAATCCCATATTATTTAATCATCAATCTGTGAAATGATCAAAAATATTCTCAACCACCCCTTCTTTAGATCAACCTCTAAATTGTTATAAGAAAGGTATAAAAGTATACAGTTTCAAATTTAGGTATCTTTTAGACCTTAGATATTGATATTCAATATAAAACATGAATTCCGTATAATGTATATAGTCATTCATATTGAACGTACAACACCAATTATTCCACATGATAGAATTTCATATGTCTATTCGAAACCCCACCCATGATAATGTTCACATTTCATCATAACCTATAATACATTATGATTAAAATTAATTAGGGATAGTTCAATATTATACTTTTCGAGGCCAATTAGAATTTTACTTCATGAATCTACGGGGATAACATTAAAGAATAATGAAGTGGAGAAAACCATTTATATAATGCATTATAGTTTATATTATTAAAATAATATGTGAATAATTAAGAAACTGTACATTATACCTAATATAATTATATCCTATTTTATATATCATTATATATGGTATATTTTTGGATTCACTTTTAGGGTTTGGTTAAACTCGTTATATCTCTATGTAGAACGATATGATAAGAGTTGTTTGACCAGTAAGAAGGATCTCTAATCTATGGTATATGTTTTATTTAATAATTTCTTTTACAATTTTACCTCAATATTATCTTCATGAAACCAACACTGATTAGTTTCTATATATCATCTAATATGGAGATACTATTTATGATAAGAGATAAATAGATTATGAAAGTAATGTACATGACCTGATGGATTACAAGGTTCACCAACCCCTATTATCATGTGTCGAGTCATTAGCGTCTAACAACTATCATCCAGTTTTCCACTTAAAATAATTTATATATATAATTAATAATTAATGAATACATTATTATGGTTTCCATTAATTCTTAGATGTAACAAAAATAAATACAACATAAATATATACAAAACTAATATACAACTATTATCTGTGATCATCATTCATCTTCTTTATATGAATATACATTAAAAAATGTTGTGTTCACTATCAATACCTCATTCATAACCTATAATATTGATTATAAACTCCCTATATTTGATATTATTCATCATCATTAACTCAACATACTCAGATATAATGAGTAACAATTTCACAATTGCATAAATAATCCATACATTGAGATATTATATCTCTATGTATTCATTAATGGACTTGATGGATCCATTAATCACAGATTGCCTCATATTCCTCCGTGTGTCATGTTATTTAATTCTTATTAAAACTGATTTGGAAATATTACAAAATATACCTTTCATAAGGTTCAAAATATTTCATTAATATAGGGTATTTTAAACCCTATTATATAGGATTTCTTTCTAAATATAGTATTTTTTTTGTATACCTATACTAAATGACGAGTCTAGTCTAAGAAAAATCCAAATAATATGAGAATATAATGTCCCTATATTATTTATATAAGCTATTTTATATTTCATATTTAATTTATTTGACTTCAAAATTACATGTTTTAATTTTACCATGTCATGGTTTGTACTTTAGCACCTTAATTTTTTTCCAAAATAGTAGTCACCTAAAATATGACTATTTCTTCATCAAGTGATTATTTTTTTATAATTTCTTGATAATTAATTATCTAGATAAGAAATCATAACCATATATATATTATTATTTCCATGATCAACCAAGTAATATTCTCCTTGACTAATATAATTTTTTTGTTCCTTATGGTGTCTAAGGATTTTCAACTATCTTCATTCAAAACATGTTGAAAACCAAGTCGATTTCCATCCAATTCCTCATGGTAGTTCATAAGATCAATTATATGAAAATTAGATCTACTAATAAGAAAAATAATATGATTTTAACATGTTCTCTAATGTAATGTTATACTAAAATTCCCATTGTTTCTCCATCATGGTCTCCCTCTAGACCTATAAATAATCACAAGAATCATTATTTTGATTTTCAAGTTTGTTTTTGTTAATAACCATCCCAATCCACCCTAATATGTGCACCTAAGCTAGTATATGATAATTCCTTTCAGGTGTTCTCAATCTTCTCAGTTTGGATATATCATTATTGAATCATGATACAACTATAGGGAATGACTTTTTCAGATGAGTAAATGATAGAGGGATGTCTTTCACCATGAATTCTAGAATGACCATTCTATACATCAGAGAACCACCCCATAAATATAAATTGTTTAAAAAATAAAATAAGAACCAAATAAGTTCTAAATTAAATAAATTAAGTCACATAATAATAAACTAAATAAATAATCATTCCATAAAATATAAAAGAATTCCAAAAAATAATAAAACACCTGTATAAAATATCAAAATGACCAATGGAATCTTAGGAGTCCAAAAACATAACGAAAAAAATAGAAGAAATAGAATGGAATCGTCAGTATTAAAATCCCTATCAAAGTGAAGAAACTTATCTTTTAGGGATCGTCACCGTATCCAATACTAAAGGACAACCACTATATATACACAAGACCTAACAAAGCCTATAATATGATATGTGTGTGAAACAATTCCCTAAATGTATCCTCCCCACACATCATACACCAACTTAAAAAAATAATTTAATCCATTTTTTAAATAAATTTTAAAAATATTTTTGAGATTTATTTTTAAAATGAAAAATAATAATGTTCAATTTAATAAATATTTATAGAAAAAATGAAAAATTTAAATAGAAAGTAAAATGGTTGTGTAAAATTGATATTAAAAAACAATATTGGTGAAAATTTTATAAAATAATTCTTTATGAAAGATAGTGAAAGCCATGTTTTACTAAGGAATTAGAATTTACACTGACATACAAGTAAAATAAGATCATGAAATTATGGAATCAAGGAATCATGGTAACTACTTAATCTTATGTATTATAATAAAATTATAAAAAAAACACTAGATAATAATATGAAATCATAATACCTAATTTTCCTTACTCTATCTAACTAGTGGGAAACACCCTAAGAAGAGTGAATTCTGACATTAAGCTCCACTAGAAAAAACTTCGTCATACACAAGCATAAGTAGCATTTATATGACTCCTTCATAGCTACGGATGGACTTCCATGAAATATAAATAGTGGTGACCAAATGAATTATAATGTTTTATATAATTATATAAATAAACAATAAATATCAATGTAAACTTTAAAAACTATATATTGAAATATCCAAATTTAATTAATAACAATATAAAAAATTATACTTCCCCCTAGGTGAATCCAAAACCCAATAAAATAAATAAAAATTTATTTAATTTCTATAGGATAACACTAGAATAATTTTTTATGTAAAAAATACTTAGAAAATAACTTTTTAAAACATCCCATAAGGCCTTAATACATTCTTCAGAAAACAAATCTCCCACATTACTTAAGAATTCATGTTATATAACCATGATGAAATGAAAAACTTTTAATGTAGTTTAACAACCATTAAGAACCAATAAATACTTTATCCTTGAATCTATAATTTTAAAATATCTAGTTTAAATACCGTAACAATTCAGGAAATAGAGGAGTTCCTTCAAAATTTATAAAAGGTAATTTAAACCAACAATTATAATGAGTGAATTTTCAAAAGAGATTTACACTTCAAAAAAGAAATGAAAATTACTATTGGGTTTACTATCATTAAAAAAATAACATTATTAGAATTAATGGGTAAATATACATAATAACATATGTGAAATAATATATGAAAACGTTAAAATCTTCCATGAAATCATGATGATATATTTAATTTGTTAGATAGAGTAACTTAGATTTAACCACAACACATTTAAATGCTCTAGTGTCAATCCTTATCAATAAGGAATGGAAGTCCTAGAGAGACAAAGAAGAGACCTAAAACTACAAAACCTATGATTAATATAAGGAAAGGCATGACCCATAGTTTACATAGAAATTATTTTGAAAATAAAATTAGTATGAATGAATAATAGTGGGAGAAGTAGAGACTATGTTGTGATTAGCTTATGAATTTAAATCCTTGAAGAGATCCATGAATCACTAATGGAATGGTAGGATAACTAGGAGGGTAGTGACTAAGGGTGTTATATGAGGAAAATGATATTGGATAGGAGGGGTTATGTGTTAAAATTAGGGATATATAGAAAGTAAATATTATATATTTAACAATATTCACATTCATCATGTTTTGGATACAGTATTAAATAAACCACATGTTAACAATCCGAGCCTCACTAAATAGAATGGAAAAAATTCATAGGGAGACCAAAATATTATACATACTATGAAATATCCATGTAATTTGGAACAAACATAAACTACATGCCTATAACCATGTTTCAATATGGTTAGTACTAACTGTGCACCAACCACGTGACATGCACTTCACTCGCAAAATTTTCGGAATTCAAGGGAATTCAACAATGAATAAATGATAAAAAATTATATTGAAATATAACTAAGATGATAGAGTAAAGTGTGGTTTCATTGTAAAAATTATCCACACCATAAAACATTATTCAATAGAAATTTTCTAAAAAATGATCTGTTCAAGGTAAAAGGAGTAGAGGCTCAACTTTTTTTAAGGATAAAAAATGGAAACTAAGATAACAAACCAACTAAGGATACCACCCAAATCCTAGAATATCACCAATAAAATAAAAGTGGGTAGACCAAATGGACCTAAAATTATAATATATAAGTCACTCAAAAGAAAAATGAATAATATTTCCAAGAGTTCAAAGCTAATAAAATAATTATCCCTCAGAGAAGACGTTAAAGTCATTTTTTACATCCCTTAAACCAAGTTGTACCCTAAATCGAGAACATGATAAAAATGGGACACATTATTTTTTCTCAAGAATATATATGGGAATATATAGTGTGATATATGTTTATAAGATAACCAAACTCCAAAGACAAGGGATAAATTGGGTTAAAAAAAATGAATAAACCCCAATGTTAAATTTCACAACCTAAAAAGGAAATATAATGAATAAAACACACAACCACATCAATGAATTACTTTATGGGGTAACCCCAACGTAATAATAATTCTAATTTAATCCCATTATTATATTTAGATACACCATCCAAAAATCCAACAGAACCTAGGGGATTGAAGAAAAGAGGCATAAAAAACAACTATATACCATTACCAAAATAATGAATTAACCACAAAACATCTCCACCATTAAAACTGTATACATATCAAAATCTGACCATAGATAAATTTTAGATTAAAACTTGAAATGTAAATAACCCCACTCTAGTAGCCCGAAGCTAAGGGTTACTTTATTACTTCAGTATAAGATAAAAGCGATTACATACCAAAGGACCAAATTGTTTTGTAGTCTTGTTAAAATAGATACGTACCTAATTCTTTTTCTTCATACGAAAATAGAAAATTCAACAAATTGAATGTAAAAATAAAATTACCCTTTAACTCATTCAAATATTTCTTATTTATATCATTGGGAAAGGAAAAAAATAATGGTGAGATGGGATTCCCAGTAAGAGTTTCATAAAGAAAACGATATCATGAAAAAATAAAATATAATCAATATTTAAAGGTAAATATCAAAAAAAAAATTTATTTAATACATAGCAATAATATAATGATTATATAAGGAATAATCAATATAAAAAGGTATATTACTGAAAACACATTCCATTTAACCAATAAACTAAGAATGACATTCTTCCAAATATAATACCAATGAGAAAATATCCTAGATAATAAATATGGAATTTAAAAAAATGAAATTCTTAATATTGGACATCATGATCATAGGTATAATGATAAATTTAACATAAATACCCTTTTCCAAGATAGTTTAATTGATTGGTAGGTACACAACTGAAACCCATTTAACTAAAGAGAGCCAACTAATTTACCTTATGAGATTAATGATGCATTGAGGGGCTATCTATAACTGGGGAAGACTCATAACTGCATTTCCAATTCTTTCTTCATATATTTAATGATCTATTTAATTCATAAACAATATTCCTTATCATAAAATTTACACATTGAGTAAATAAATCATATTTATCAATTTTCCCTAGTTAATAAAAAACATTAAATTAGACACCATTTGTAAAAAGAGTATATGGTTTAGGAAATAATCTTAACCATAATATAAATAAAATGTATATTTAAGAGATATTTAATTTCTATTGAAAAATGATAACAAGAAATTGATAATTTTGTGAGAAAGTAGACAATAAAAAAATAAAGCTAGATTGTACAACAATTTTTTCTTATTTGGTAACATTGAAATTTTAGACCCCATCAAGTAAATAAAATCAAATGAAACCTTAAATACCATGAATATAAAACTATTCACTATATAACATATAAATGGGGTAGTAGATACACCTTATAAAATAATATATGTGTATAACCTAACATATGTCGCAAAGTAGACAATTTGAGATGAGAAACCCTTTTAATGATCATAATGTTAGATAGAGAATTAATCAATGGATATATTTTGTGTGCTAAATGTAAATACAAATAAAATATTTGTAAATATAAAATAATTTAATAAAAATCAATTATTCACATAATCATATATCATCAATGATAATGTATAATTAATATAACCCAATTAAGATAAATGGTGTGATGATATTTTTCACCGAATGGTAATATTTTTTTCAATTACCCATGTATTAAATAAGTGAAATTAAAACATAAAATAACATAAATTATGAAGTAAAATCTTATTACATGTAAAATGGTTAATATATATACAATTTTGGGAAATTAGGTGTATAACATTACAATTTTCCACAATGAAAGGAAATTGAGAAGAAGTCCATTACAGTGATCATATCTCTAAAGTGATGATTAATAAATTTATTTATTATATGTATCATATTTAAATACATATAAAAATTGAAAATAAAAAATATAATAATCAAAATAAATTACACACATAATCATATAATATCATCGATAGTGGAGAAGTAATATAACACTAAGAAACAAATTGATTTATGGAATTCCTTAAAACATGATAACTTTCAATTGATATCAACTTTAATGAAATAATCCAAATTAAATCACAAATTACTATGAAAAAATCATTATTCATTATTTTTATTTTAAAATTTCTAGTGTATAGACCACAAAAAAGTGGTTAGGTGCATAACATTAAAATATTCCTCAATGAAAGGAAATTGGTGAAAATCCCTTACATCATGCTCCATTTTGTTTGAATTTTTTTGAAAAACTATATAATTTCTTTTATAATGTTATTAATTTATAAAATAACAATATTTATGTTTATAATATCATATATTATCATCTTCAAACATCTTACCACCTATTTGTTTACAATATTAGGATATTGTTATTGTTTCAGGTGTTAATTTTATTTTTTTCTCATTCATTTTTTATCATGATATTCTAAGTTCTTGTCTATAGTAATAATTTCCATAATATATATAATTATATAAATGTTATAAATATAATATTTAATAATTTGACACATTTTTATAACCATTCTTGAAAATTAGAGATAGAAAATTAATCACGTCACTTCTTAGAGTTAGAAATCCGCATTGTATTCATGAGAAAAATGTCATATCTTAATGGGTGAATGTGTAAGAAAATGGAAGATATGTTAATTTTAAAAAATCAATATCATTTAATATATATTACATATGTTCATTAAAATTATCCTTATCACCTTTAATGTAAATTGTAAGTGAAAAACAAATCAGGTCACTTTGCTATTCGGTAGTCCATCTTACACAAGAGTGACATTATGCTATTTTTAATGGGAAGTAAATTAATAAATGATAAGTGATATTATAATTAAATAAGTGTAATTATATAATTAATATTATATAGATATGTTAAATACATCAATATATCCAATCATTATTGGTTTTTATGGAAAATGATTCACATCGGTTCATAAGGTGGTAGTCCGCCTTACACATGATCAATGATTTTGTTTCCCATTTGATGGAATAGGATATTGGTATGAATTATGATATTAAAATAATAATATATTGAAATTTTTTATATAATGGTGTTAATATATTTTAATTTTTAACACATAATTGATGGTTGTAAATGAAGAATAAAAAATAAAGGGATTCGTTAAGATTATTACCTTGTCATAGAGAAACCTCATTCAGATATCCTATTAAGGATTGCCGAGTAGGATTTTATTGGATGAAAATAATATTTATGATTTTTATAAGTATTTTTGGGATATATTATTTAGATTTTTGTTAAAGAAATGGTTTGAGAGGTCTGAATAAGTGAGGGGAGGGAGTTCTATTTTATAAGGGACTAGAAGCGGTATTAATGAAAATACCCAAAACTATTCAATAAAGGGAATTAACTCTCACAAAAAGTGCCTCTAAAATTGATAATCAAATGAGTGGGGGGGTTATATGGTCATAGAAACCTTCAAAAAAAATTTATTAACATGTGGTTCTTTAACGTCTATGTTTTCTTACTTTTACCATTTTTTTTTTTAGTATAGTAACTGTTTTTTTACCTTAGTAATTTATCTTTTTTATACTAAATAAATAATCCTAATTAGATAATATAAACAATTTTTTTTTGTAAAAATTGAATAAAATATAAAAAATAAATATTCTAGTTTTATAGAAAATTAATTTTAACATAAGAACATATAACACATGAAAGTGAGTTTTACCCTTTTCCATTGTAACAATGTTTTTACAGTTTAGGGTTCAATATAATTATTATAAAAGAAATATTTTTAAATGAATGGAATATGATTGATATATTTAAACATATAATAATAACATTTCAGGGTATATTATATTTAATAAAATTAAATTAATTAATAAAATATTATTTATTGTAAAATAACTTTAATGTCAATTTTCACACTATTCATTTAATTCAACTTTAAAAATATCAAGATAATGAAGGAATTAGAATATATATATTTAAAACACATATATAATGATATATTTTTCTAGAAATTCATGTAACTCAATAATCCATTCAATTTATATTAATTTTAATATTTTTAGAATCATTTTTTTAATTAATTAAATAATTTCTTCATTGGCATTGCTTAAAAATTTAAAGTGATTAAATATTTTTTTTAAAAATAACCAAATTTATTTAATTTCATTATAATCAAAATGACCATAAATATTTATTAACATATTTATTTTCTCCCTATGTGAACATATATTTGAAATTTAAAAGGAAGAGGTTGTCATTCTATCCTTTTCCACACTAAAACTATTATATCAGTCAATTTCATGGTAAACCATCTCGAAATCTCATTTATATATATCCTAAATCATTAAGGATATAAATATTTTTATCGAATAAACATTATAGAAGTATTTTGGTTATTTTGACACTTATTTGTTTAGTTTAACCCCCATTAATCTATTCAAATATTAACCATAGTAATTAATTTTTACCATATTTAAAATTTATTGCAAGAAAAATAATATTAAAAATAATATATAATATTAATTATGTTTATTACTGATATGGAATCAATTTTTTCAAATTAAAATCACACTGGTGGAAAAATATATTTTCAAATGAAACCCACAGATGTGATGAGAAAATGGATTTCTTGGGAGAAAATTCGCATAATTACACATAATTATGATATCAAAAAATCAAAATAAATTTGAATCCAAATACCTAAATTATATTGATTAAAATATAATGGAACTAATATTACATAAACTCTTTTATATAAAAAATTAACATTTTAACTCTTTGAATTAAAATGAAATTTTTCATAAAAACAATCATTTTCCTATATTTATAAAAAAATTAATGTTTTCAGAGAATTATAAAAACCTCACTCTAAGAGAATGTATACATACTGAATAAAAAAATTAATTAATTTATTGAAATAAAATTTCTCATATTTTTAAGAATATATTTAAATATATGTACAGAAAAGCATGATGAGATTGCCTTTTAAAAAAATACAGTTTTTTCAGAAAACATTTCCTTTTATTTGAAATTACTCTTATTTTATTTATAACAAATATATAACCATTAAATTTATTTTATAAATGTGTAAACCATATAATTTTCAGAATTTATTTAGTTGTATTAAAAATCTCCAATTCATTTTAGATTATTATGGTCATATTTAAATAATATATTTCAGAGGTCATTTGAGATTAGTGTTGCATGGCGTATACACAACCGAACACAATGACATTATTTTAAAATATTAGGGTTGCATGTACCAAAATATATCAAATAGATTATTATTTGTCAAATAAATATATTGTAAATTCTTGGTGTATTGAATTCTCCCTAACTTCAATAAATTTCATCCTCACAATTTTAACTTTCACAAGAAAATAAAGGGGTTTATATTTGAACATTTATTTTCCTGAAAACCCACATTGAAAAAGGGTTAATAAAACATCCTATTAACATATGACAATGGTAGTTTTATGTTCATCTTGAATAACCAATCACTAACATTTATTATAGGTGAAAATTGTTAGTAAGCGAAATATTGGAGTTGGAAAGAAAAACCATTTATGATAAAAAAATATATAATTATTTGACATAGAAGTATATAGATTTATTGAAAATGAATTTCATATATATTTCAATACCCTTTTATAATATATGAGGTATTGATATTTTCCCACAATAGATGAGTATTAAATATGAAATTTTTACATAAAGACCTAAAGAGAAATTATGAAGGATCAAATGTTTAAAAAAC
Organism: Viscum album; assembly: GCA_963277665.1. Lineage (NCBI taxonomy): Eukaryota > Viridiplantae > Streptophyta > Magnoliopsida > Santalales > Viscaceae > Viscum > Viscum album. The sequence continues at coordinate 475,362,324 of OY728164.1, read as the reverse complement.
ATCAGATAATCCTAATTGAATTTACATAAATGATCATATTATCCATAAAAGTTATCAATTCCTTTAAAATCATGTCTATAAAATTGGAAGTCATTATTTCTCAAATAAATTTATATTAAATCCCATGTTAATTCAAAGGGATGTTTTGCCGTAAATTTATCCCTAAATAATCTAAATCAACGTTGAATTTCATCATTTAAAAGTTAAAAATGTATATTTGTCCCATGATTCTTATGATAAAACATACACTTATCAACCTAAGAATCTATAATTTAAAAAATGTTGATTCATGTTCATCATTTATTAAAATTTTAATAATTGTTTGTAAAGAAAATGTGAATTTTTCTAAGAATATCCCTTGAGAGTTTCAAACCAGGGGAACAGTAAGGCTCATTTCCATGTACCAGGTGACGATCGAGTCAAAACCCATTGATCAATTTTTGGATTTATTACTCCCATGAACAACTATTATAGAACCATATCCACTTGTTTTCTCTAAACATGGATTTATTTCAATAAAAATTCACATAATATCATCCTCACTACAAACTAAGGATTTTATTCTATACTTATCCTGAATCCCTATAATAGAGTAATGTTCTATACTTTATGTTTTTCTAAATCTATTTCCCATGTATTCTAATAAACTCATTCTGATACTAACTATAATTTCTCCAACCCCAATAGTCTAGAGCTGATGGTAACATTACTACTTTGGTATAAGATACAATTGATCAGATCTTAAAGCAGAGAATAGTTTATTAGTCTAGGTAAATTATATACATAATTGGGTCATGAATTAAGTTTGAAAACAATAAATACAACATAGTTCATATATAAAAATTATGTATCCTTGAAATTAATGAATGAATAATTCTTCATATCATAGAAAAATGAAAAAATAAGGATAAGCTCGGTTTCCCAATAAGAGTTACATAAAGAGGATGATATCTTGAATAAATAAAGCATAATAAATAATTCATAGTCAATATGGAAAGGTAAATATATGGACACACATGAAATTTAATAAAATAATTTACTATAATGATTAGATAAGGCACTATTAATATGGGAAGGTAAATAACTTAAAACACATTCCATTAAATCAATAAACTCACAATGGAATGAACCTATAGATAATATCACTGTGGAAAATATCATGGATAATAATTACTAAATTCTTAATGATGGAAATGATAAATATTGTACATCACGATCTTAAGAATCATGATACCTTTAATGTTAATACCTTTTTCCAATATAGTTTAACTGATGGGTAGGTTTAAACCAAAACCGCATTTAACATGGCAATAAATATGCTTATTATAATTAGAATTACGATTCATAGAGTAGATATCTATAACCGATCCCCAACCATAAATTCATTCCCAATACATTAATAATATATATAAGGATTGATTTAATTCATAAAGAAGAAAAATATGTATTGATTATAAAATATGATTTTATAAATATTTCCCTCATTAAACAAATAACATTCAAAGTTAGAACAATTATTTCAAATCATATACCTTTCAATAAATAATCCAATGCATTAAAAAAATAATATGCTTGTTTAAAATTTTTTTATTTCTCATGAAATATTATCCCAACAATGATATTACTTCAAGAGAAAGTTAACAATAACCAAATAAAGTGGGCCTACTCAATAATTTATACCTGTTTGGTAACTTATAAATTATATATTCCGTGACAAGAATAACATAAAACAAAACATTAAAAAATATAATATAAATATATTTATGATGTAACATATCAAAAGGGTAGTATATATACCATATAAAATAATATAATTGTATAACATGACATATGTCATAAAGAAGTCAATTTAAGATGACCAACCCTTACAATGATCATAAATATGGAGTGAGAGTTAACCAATGAATTGATTATTTGTATCAATTTTAAATCCCTATAAAAAATTTTAAATAATAAATAATATGATCAAAATCCATTACACACATAATCTTATAATATTAAATATAATGAAGAAGTAATATAACCCCATTGATATAAATTGAGTTATGAAAATAATTACCAATTGTTAATATTCATGTCAAATACCCATGGATAAAATAATTAAAATTTAAAATTAAATTACTATGAAGTATTAAGGATTCATGTTATTAAATTTAAAGGAGAAATATATAGTCCAAACATATAAATTAATTGTATACCATTACAATATTCCTCAATGAAATGAAATTGAGAAGAAGTCACTTATAATGATTATACCGCTAATGCGAGGATTAATAAATGGAATTATTATGTGACTCAAATGAAAATAACAATAAATAAATTGGTAATATAAAATAAAATAATAAAAATACAATTCACACATAATCTTATAACAATAAAGACAATTAAGAATTAATATAACCTAATGAAAGAAAATTGAGTTATGAAACTCCTTACAACTTGGTAACTTTAATGTAAATTCACAAGGTTGAAATAATTGAAATTAAGACTAAATTTACCATGAAATATGGAGGATTTATTAAATTACATGAATAAGGGAAATTTTATACACAATAAAAAATAAATCATGTTCATAACATTACAATATGCCACAATGATAGAAAATTAAGACAACATCCCTTACCTCATGTTTCTTTTTGGTTGAAAACAATTTATCCTCATGTATAATGTTTTTATGAATTTTATTTGTTTATAATAGAACCATATTATTAATTATATTATCATATATTATCCTCTTATAACATCTTAAAACAAATTTGTTAACAATCATTTATTATTATTATTGCTAATATTTTTTTAGGTGTTAATTTCCTTATTTTCTCAGGAGTGTTTTGTCATGAAATTTCTGGTTATTATGTATATTACATAGTTATATAAAATATAGAAGAATAAAAATTATATAAAAATATTATTTGATCATTATATACCTTTTAAAAACCATTATTGAAAAATGTAAATTGAAAATGAATCACATCGCTTCGTAGAGACAGTAAGTCGTTGGTACGCAAAAGCAACAATGTCATTTCACATAGGGTAAAATGGTAATGAATTAGGTGATATATTATGTTTCTATAATCAATATAATATCATATATATCAAATATATTCATTAATTTTATCCTTATTATATTTCATTTAAAGAGTGAGTGAAAAATGAACCACATCGCTTCATAAGGAGGTAGTCTGACATACACTTGATGGAATTTATTGTATTTAAAAAAAAATTAAGAAGTTATATGTGATATTATAACACCATAAGTATAATTATATCAATAATATTAAATATAAACATTAAATAAGTCACTATATCAAACCATGAGGGGTCTGGATGGGAAAATATTCACATCAGTTCACAAGGCGGTAGTCCGCCATACACATGACCGACGATTCCATTTCTCAATTGATTGAAGATGATATTGATATAGGTTATTATATTTGTATAATAATATATCAGTATATGGTATATAAATTTTAATTTTAATTTATTTTTATTACATAATTTAAGGTTATAAAAAAATAAATACAAATAAAGAGCTCTGTTAAGGCAATCACAATCTCTTAGAGAAACCACCATTGGATGTCTAATTAAGAACCTTATGGTTGGTATTTTTGAATAAAAAATATTTATAATCTATATATATATATATTGGGTAAATAATTTAATAGGTTTTTCTGAAGATAAATGGATTGATGGGTGTGAATAATTTACAGGAGGGAGTGCCCTTTTATTAGGGGGGGGGGGTGAGTGACATTATTTTAAAAACTCAAAACTATTCTATAATGGGATGTCACTATCTACCAAAGTGCTTAAAAAATTTATAATTAAAATATTTAATGTATTATATGGTTTATCATAACCTAATCCACAAAAACCACATGTTTTAAATTTGTTTTTTCTTAACTTATATGTTTTGTTATTTTTTCCATTTTAGTTTTCACTAGTGTAACTATTCATTTACCTCAGTAATTTACCATTATATAACTAAATAAATGGACATAGTTTGGTAATTTTTAACTACATGTTATTAGTATTATATTCAATTTAATAAATAATAATCCTAGGTCTATGGAAAATTAATTTTAACACAAGAAAATGTAACACACCAAACTCTTTTTATCCTTTAATATTGAAATTATGTTTTTACTAATTTTTGGTAAATTTGATTATTTTTAAAATTATATTAGTCCATTAATGGAGCATGTTTGATATATATAAATATATAATAATATCCGGGTTATAATATATGATTTTTAAATCATTCAATAAAATATTATTTATTATAAAATAACATTAATATATATTTTGACATGATTCATTTAATTTGACTGTTAAAATATCAAGATAATGATTGAATAATAATATATTATTTTGAAACCTCTATAAAAAGAATTATATATATAAACAATTCATTCAAATAAATAATCTAGTCCATATATATTAAATTTAATATTTTTGGAATCATTAAATTTAATTTAAATTTAATAAAATAATTACCGAGTTGGCGTTACGGAAAAATTTAAAGTAATTATATAATTACTGAAGATTTAAATTAAATAAACCTCATTAAATTAATTTAATTATGATAAAATTTACCTTCTATATTAAAAATAATATTTAAATTATCTCTATGTAAACTGATAATTTAAATTTAAAAGCTAGAGGGTCACATTGGGTCATTTTCTTTATATAAATTATTATATTCGTCAATTTCTATTAAACGTGTTCCAAAAGAACATAAAGATCTATATTGTGGTAATAAATATCTTTATATGTTCATATAATATAATTTATACAATTATTTGTTCCATTTTATCCCTTATCATTGTAGTATAACCCATGGTAAATCTATTTAAAATATAATATTAGACATTTATTTTTACTGTTTTTATTATTAATTATGATAAATAATTAGGTTGACCTTAATACCTAATATTAATTATATTGTTTCATAAAATAGAATCTATTTTAATAAATTACATTTATATAAGTAACAGAAATTAATTTTAAATTGAACCCACGCATGGGATGAAAAATCAGTTTTCGAACGAGAAAATTCTCATAAGTATAGAACAATTTAATATCAAAAATAAAAATGAATTCAAATATAATGAAATAATTATATTTATTATAATATAATTTTAAAAATTTATTTTTAAAACTATTTTATATAAATATATATCTTTTAAATGATTTAAATGAAAAAATACTTTTCAACAGATCCCAATATTTTTCACTATTTCTTGAAAAATTATCGTTTTCAAAAAATATTAATTTTAATATTATTATTGAAGGAATTAAGATATTTTTGAAAATATTTTTTTTATAAAATTGGAAATATTAATTTCAATGTATGCACGCAAAGCATGAGGATATCGCATTTATGAAAAATACCATTTTAAGAAAACAAATCCTTTTCCTTTAAATGACTATTTTTTTATTTTAAAAAAATTTATACTTGTGTAAAAATGTAATTTTTTTAATATATATAATCCTATTAATAGTCACCAATTAAATGGCTACATTATAATGTTATTATTTAAATAATATATTTCACAGGTAGTTTGAGATCAGTGTTGCGTGTCGTATATGCTATCAAACACAATTATATTATTTTAGAATCATAGAGTTGTGTGAAACAAAAGATTTAAAAGTGAATAAATATATTTAAAATAAATATACTATAAAATATTGGGTGTTACATTCTATCCACATTCAATAAATTACACCTTCGCAATTTGAACATGCACTGAGAAATCCAGGGTTTTATTTTTGAAAATTCCTTTATTAAAAACCATCAGGTTAAAAAGGATTCATAAAAATTCCTCTTAAAATAGGAAATGGGTTTTATGAAAGTCATTTTGAATAACACATAACTATGTTTACAGGTAGATGAACATTGGTGGAATGTGAAATTATGGATTTGGATAGATGATCCATTTATAAGAAAAAATTATACCCTATTTTTAGAGAAAATACCATTTATTTGTAAACAATTAATATCATTTTTATTTCATGAATATTTTCCTAAATCCTAGGATTTCATATGCCCTATGGACCTATAAAATAAGGAAGCATTACTAGTAGACACGTATAATTTCATTCATTGATCAATTTCCTCCATGATATATTATATTATTAGAAATGATGTGTATTAAAGATGAAATTTTATGCACAAAGCACTAAAATAATATTCTAATGGATCACTTGATTCCAAAATGTCTGACAACCTTAATCAATTTAACATAAATCATAATATTATCCCTAAAGTTTATCCATACCTTTAAACTTATGTCCAAACAATTTAATGGAATTTTTTCTCTAATATATTTTCCCTAAAACCTAGGTTAATCTCAAAGGTATTTTAATATAAATATCACACAAAATACTCTTAACCATCTTTGACTTCCATCATGAAAAGCCTAAAAAAATTTATTTATGGAATTAAACTTATGATCAAAATTACATTTATCAATGTTAAAAACTATTTTTAACCAAGGTCATTCATCGTCAACATGTATTCAAATTATTCATAATGTATGGTAAATAAAATGTGAATTATTCAAAGAATATCCTCATTGAGTATTTATAAAAGTGGGAATTAGGGCCCATTATCACGTACCAGGTGATGATTGATTTAAAACCCAATGTTCCATTTTCAGTGTATTACCCATAGGTAAAATATTCCCACAATGAGGTCTACTTGTAGTAACCAACAAGAATATGTTTCTAGGAAAACCGCTTAATAACATTCTCTCTAGTACATAAGGATGTTGTTCTATACTTATCCTGAATTTGAATCATTGTGTTATCTTATATAATATATGTTTTACTAAATCGAATTCTCAATGATTCTACTAAAATTATCTAATACTAACATTAAAAACCCTGAACCAAGTAGCCTAGACCAATGGTTACTTTACTACTTTGGTATAAGATATAAGAGATCAAATAATAAATGAATAAATAGTTCAGTAGTTATGTAAAATAGATAAATAATTGATTATTTCATTACATTTTAAAACATTCAATAAAACATAATTAAATTAAAAAAAATTCATCCTTAAAATCATTCAAATATTTATTCTTCATATCTTAGGGAATGTAAAAAAAATATAGTTGAGATCATATTCCCAATAAGAGTTATTTAAAGTGAAATCCACCATGAATAAACAAATCATAATCAATAAGGAATAATCAATATAGAAAGATAAATATATAACTATTAATATAATTTAATAAATAACTTGAATATCATGATTAGATAATGCATAATCAATAAAGGTAAATAATTAAAAACGCACTCCATTTAAAAAATTAACTAATAATGAAATGAGTCCATAGATAGTATCACTGGGAATATATCATGTATATTAATAATTGAAGTTATAATGAAGAAAAATATTAACATCGAAAATGATTAATCTTTGGAATCAAGGTACATTTCCTGTCATGATCATGTGCAATGAAATTTTAAATGATGGATATGTATAAACCTAAAACCCATTTAACTAAGGCGAGCTAACTAATTCATCTCATGAGACCACCGATGCATTAAAAGTATATATATACTCTAGCCGCATCCATAACATCATGTCAAACTCATTCCTCATAAATAAAATTATTGATTTAATTACTATATAATATACCTTATCAACAAATATGTGTATTGATTAAAGAACATAGTGTTCTCAAAATTTCCCTAGTTAATGAAATAATTTTCATAGTAGAAATTGTATGTAAAACTGGTATAAGGTTTTCAAAATAAATATATAAATGATACAAATATTATGAATATTTAATATAAATGTAATTTTTAATGAAAAATGATCATAAAGAAGTGATTGTTTCAAGATAAATTTAACAATCCCAAAACAAAGTGATATTGTACAACAATTTATTCCACTTTGGTATTATTTACATGGTAAAAACTATAAAATTATTAAAATAAATTTAAATATTAAATACCATTAATATAAATATATTCATGATATATCATATCAAACAGGTAAAAGATACACCTCATAAAATAAGATTAGTGTATAACATGACATATGTCCCAAATATGATAATTTGAGATAAGAACCCCTTACGATGACTATAAAATTTGAGTGATAAATAATTAATGTATTTATTATTTGTATCAAATTTAAATAAAAATAAGGAATGTTGAATAAAAAATTATATAATCAGAAGTAATTATAGACATAGTAATAGAATATCAAAGACAATAAAGAAGTAATATAACCCAATGAAAAGAAAATGAGTTATGAAATTCATTACCACTTGGTAATTTTAAATTGAAATTAAGTTGTATTAAATTACTATAATTAAAAAATATAATACCATTATTTTTTTAGGATTCATGTTATTAATTTTTTGTTTGACTTATTAATATTATATAGAGAAATTAGGTGTAGAACATTAAAATATGCCTCATTGAAACGAAATTAAGATGAACGCCTTTATAACTATCATATCACTGAAGTGGGTATTAATAAATGGATTGATTATGTGTATATAATTTAAATAAAAAAATATTAAATAAAAAAAAAATAAATAAATAAAAAAACCTAAATACATAATATTAAAATATCAATGATAATAGAGAAATAATATGACATAATGAAAACAAATTGAGTTTATAAATTCCTTACCACTTGGTAACATTCAATAAAAAATACCATGGATGAAATAATTAAAATAAAAACAAAATTTATAATTAAATTTGAAGGACTAAATATATTACATGTAAATGGGGTAGTTTAAATACCATAAAAAAGAAATTACCTGAATAATATTATAATATTCCTCAATAAAATAATTGGGACAAAATCCTATATGCCACTCTACTTTTTGATCAAATGTGCATTAACATCTTGTATAATAGTTTTAAGAATGTTTTTAAATTATTTCATAAAAATTTTATCATTTATAAACCATATATGAACATATTATAACATCTTACTAATAGTTTGTTAACAACAATTTATTATTATTATTATTTCGGGTGTTAGTTGCCTTGTTTTCTCATATGGGGTTTTCCATGAATGTTTCGAGTATTGTGTATAGAAAAAATTCAAATAATTTATAGAATTATATTAATATTATAAATATAATATTTAATAATTACATACATTTTTGGAACTATTCATGAAAATTAGACATAGATTATGAATCTTATGGATTTATGTAGACAGCAAGTCATACAAATGCACAAACGACGATATCATTTCTTATTGGTTGAAAGGGTAATGAGGTTAGAGATATATTAATTTTATAACATCAATATCATCTCATGTATATCAAATATATTAAATAAATTTATCTCTATTACCTTTTATGTAAATTGTAAGTGATAAAAGAACCACATCTAATCGAAAGGCAGTAGTCTACTGTACACATGAGCGACATTATCTTATTATAAAAATAATTGAAAGTAAGAAGGTATATGTGATATTATAATTAAATAAGTATAATTATATCATAAATATTATATACATATATAAAAAAATTAAATAAATCATTACATACTATCATTAAGGGTGTTAATGGAAAACAAGTCATACCGGTTCAAGAGGCGGTAGTCCACATTATAAAAGGTTGACAATTTCATTTTCCATTTGATGGAAGATGATATGAATATAAGTTATTAATATTAATATCTCAGTATATGGGATATATATATCTATTATATTTTTATTTTTAATACATAATTTTAGGTTTTATATGATGAAATAAAAAAGTGCATCATTAAAATGATTACCTTATATTAGAGAAACTTCTTTTGGATATCCTCTTAATGACCCTGGAGATGGTCTTTTAGAAAGGGAATAATATCTAAAATGTGAATAATTATTTTGGGGAGATATTTTATAAGGTTTTAATCAATACAAAAGGCTGGAGATGTGTATATAAGTTAGTGTACAAAGTGCCATTTTATAAGGGATGAGGAGGGAAATTCTTGTAAATAACCAAAACTATTCAATAATAGGAATTAAATATCACATAATGTGGCTCAAAAATTTATAATTAAAAGAGTTGAGGGATTATATTCTCATTAAACACCCCAAAAACTCAGGAAAAACATATGTTTTAAACACGCCATTCCTTAACTTCTCTATTTCCTGGGATTTAGCATTTAGGATTTCAATTTGGTAACTAGTCTTCTTACTTAGGTAATTAATCATTTTAATAATAAATAAATTATAATAATTAAATAATTTTTACCCAATAGTTATGAATTTGAAATCAAATATTTTAATAAAATTATATATTTTCATAAAAATAATTTTAATAGATCACATTTAATGTGTGAAATTCTATTTTACCATTTACCATGGTAACAATGTTTTTACTTTTTAGGGGTCAATATAATTATTATAAAAGGTCCATTGATCCACTAATTTAATACAGGTAATATATTTAAGCATATTCCATTAAATTTATATAAAATATGAATTTTATGAATTTAAAATCATTTAATAAAATATTATTTATTATAAAATAACATTAATGTCTATTTTAAAATGATTTTATAAATTTTACTTTAACAACATAATTATAATGATGATATTAGAATATATTATTTTCACACATGTATAAAATGAAATATTTTAATAATAAAATCATGTAACTCAATAATTCATTCTATTTATATTAAATTTGACATTATTAGAATCATTTCAGATATTTTTCAATTAATTAAATAAATACTACATTGGGGTTTCTTAAAAATTTAAATATATAATTAATAAAAATTAAATCTAAATTACCCTCATTAAACTTATATAATTATTCTCAAAATTACATTTAATATTGTTTTACATATTTCTTTTCTCACAATTTGAACACAATATTGAAATATAAAAGACAGAGGGAGGCTCTTTTCTTTTTCATTAGTAAAATTATTATATTTATCAGTTTCATGGGAGAGATTCCCAAAAGAACATAAAAATTGGGAATAAGGTATTAAGGGTCTAAATATGTCCATAAATTAGAATTTATACAATTAAATGGGTTATTTTAACCATTTTTTTGGTTTAGCCCATGGTAAAACTGTTTTAACCTTAACCTCAGTATTTTAAATTTGATTTTTTGACTATTCATTATGACCAAAAATTAATTTTACCATATTAAATAATATTATTTATTTTGATTAAATTTAGGGAATTCATTTTTCCAAATCCCAAAAACATAATTAGAAAATTTTAATTTAATATCAATCCTATAGATGTGATGAAAAAGCTGTTTTCCAAACAGAAAATTCTCAAAAGTATATAATGTTTTAAAATAAAAAATCAAGAGGAATTTTAATAAAATAAAATAAATATAATTTAATATAATATAATTTAACAAACATTACATTTAAATCAATTTTAAATTAAAGTTTGTCTTTTTAATGCATTAAATGAAATGGTTTTTTCAACAAAAACGATTATTTTCACCATTGATCAAAAAGTTAATATTTCCTAGAAATAAAAAAACATAACATTAATAAAATTTCTACATGATCATTTCAAATATGTAGTTAATTTTTTAAAATAATTTTTCTGAAATTGGTAAAAATTAATTTTAATTTATGTGTAGAAAGTGCAATGAGACCGCCTTTTATAAAAATATAGTTTTGGAAAAAACATTTTCCTTTCTTTAAAATGATAGTTATTTCAATTATAATCAATATATAACCATCAAATTTAGTTTATACTTGTGTAAACAACATATTTTTCATAATTTGTTTTTTCAAATTCATACCTACCAATTCAATGGCTATGTTACATTGTTCATATTTAGATAATGTATTTATCGAGTCATTTGACTAGGATGTTTCATTTCATATATGATATCGTACAAAATGTTATTAATTTAAAATATCAGAGTTGTGTGAACCACAAGCTATTAAATAGATTAAATTCATTTAAAATAAATATAGTATAAAATCTGGGTGTATTACAAGGAATAACTATAAGGGAAGGCATGGAACAACAATTACTAACTAAGACAATCACCACATCGAAATATAGTTCAACAGGTTGAACGTCTTGATATTATGAAGAGTTATATTTGGATCCAAATATCTTATGAAAAAAATATTTGAAAAACCCCTTCAGGTATCTGAAACCACCATAACTATAATAGGTCTTGGGATTTTATAAATACATTAGATTATTATGATTGGGTTTCCCAAACAGATGGAACATCAAGGGATTAATCACAAAAGTATAAATCATAGAAAATCTAGGGTGTGTTTTGATACTTCCACCCACATGAAATGACTTGGATCAACTTCTATTTCCTCTATCTGAGCTTTATCCACTACCTCTAGGAATTGGGTACATATAAATTTCTTTTAGGAATCCATCCAAACTTGCTTCTATTCTGAAAAATGACCTAACCAAATGTCCATGGTGTCAAGTTCAAGCAAGGAGAATATAGATTATAATTCTAGGAAGATCCCACTTATTAAATAGTAACATTTTAGGTAATCATTAATATCCATGTCATCAATGTATACCATGCATCCAACCAAACTTCAAACATACTATAATATTGAGTATCTACCTTATGAGAGAGTATAAAATCCCATAACCTATGGAATATTTAGGGAATAAATGAAGTACTATGGAATAAATTGTGACATGAAACATTCCTAGGATTGATCCTTCTATGTTTTTTATCACTATGATCGAAAACCACCGCTTCCAACATAGATGTTTTAGAATAAAGTAAATTAACATATTATTGAAAAAATCATAGATATTGAGCTAAATAAGAACCTCCTCAGTCATCATTAACCGTTATTACACTCCATAGGAGACCAATTGTCCAAAAAAATGAGGTGATTTTAAAATCTAGAATTAATGAATGATATCCCAATGCATGATATGAAGTGGAAAATTGTATTCTCCATGACCGGAGTAGATAAAATGATCAACATAGACAAAATTTTATAAACCATAGGGTCTGTATAAGGTGAACCACTTATAGCTCCTTAATGAGATTCCATTAGGACATTTTGGGGAAATACATTTAAATATACATAAGCATAAAACACATTAAAAATGAACCTTATTTAAAAAACTAATAAATTTAAACATACATTCATAAATACAATGTCAAAATAAAAAAATCAAGAATTAACCAAATGTTTTTATAAAAACAACCTTGAAATGAATTTTCATCCTTTTGAATTTACCTATTTATTGAACATTGTAATATATATGGAAACTATATTCCATTTATAAACATTTATAAACTCATTATCAATTACAATATAATTTTTTTAACAAAAATCTATATATATATAAATTCCAAACCTTCTTATTACAAAAAATATATTTTTATTAAGAAAATATAAATCAAATGAACAAAAATAATATTTATAATTAATAATAAACTCCCTTATCAATAGTAAATCATTAAAAAATGAAACAATGAAACATAAGACCCTACGTTACAAAAAAAAGTTTCAGGAAAAATAATTATTGTGTATCGTTTAACAACATAGTCTAGAAAACTATGTGCCAACCATTTGAAGCTAACTAGAGTGTTATAAGATTATTTTGGTCAATCTATGCAAGATTTTTTGTTCCTTTTATAGTAATAATGTGACCCTATAGTCCTAAAATTCAACTTCAAAATATTTTTTTAAGAAAATCAAAAAATTATGAACAAAATAAAGGGAAAAATAAATAATAGAAATCCCAAAAACATCTATGAACCAAGTTCTAATTAATGAAATTCATAAGCCATAATACCTTGATATCTTAGGAATGATATTTATTGGAGGTTATCCAACTCCTACTCTTGGAAAAAAATACAAATATTTATGATCCTGTCTCTTATATACCAGATATGCCAAATATAATGGTGAAATCTAGAAACTAGTCCTTCTTATGAAATTAGTATTTGATAACATTTTTTCAAAAACCATCCTAGACCATCTCGATTAGGGATACCAATATGGGACATGAGAAGTCCTAAGGTCCATTCATTATAACCTTGGGAAGAAATATACAACAATGAATCAAGATACATATAGAGGGAATGATTTCGCCTACTGAATACATGATAAGATGTGGACTTCTGCCCATAAATTAGGCATGTCCGTTCTATAAATTGGAGCACCACAGTATATAGATAAATAATTATAGAATAAAATAGAATCCAAACAAGACCAAAAGTAAATACATTAACTCACATAATAATAAATTAAGCTGATAAGAATTTAGTTAAACAAAAAAATATTCCAAAATAAAATATTATACATGTACATAGCATAAAAATATCGGAATCAAGCTGAGGTAAAAATAAAATCAAGAATTCCAAACTAAATAAATAAATAACAAAACCCCCACAACGAATCTACTTGTGCAAGATAAGAACCATCACTTTTTATGATTACGTAATGATCCAAATCACTAAGGACAAACACGAAATAGATGAAAAACAAAACTAACCCTATATTATGACATGAATGATAAAAACATGAATATATGGTTTACACCCAACATATCATGAAAAAATTTTAAAAATTGAAAAATTTCACGATATTTTGAAATGTATTTAGAAAATAATATTTAAATTTCGGTTTAAAATAAAAACCAAAACGTTTTCCATTGTAGAACCTTCCAAAAATAAATTTAAATAGAAAGTTAAATGGTTTTGAAAACCATTTTTTGAAATAATTTTTTTGATGATAATGGATTAAAATAATACATTAGGAAATCTATTAAAAACCAAGTTTAATTAATCCATTTCTACTCTGACCAATATGAAATTAAAGAAAATCAGGTATCATGGGAACATATGAGTCAGTGGTGACCTAATCATATAAAACACACTAAAAATATAGGATAACCAATACCATATCATAATATCTTTCTCTACAACTTGGAACATCCCCACTTGTTCAAACTGAGTGGAAACTCTTTTAGTTGATTTAATTATAATCTCAGATACACTTGCACATGAATGATCTTAATCTAGTGGATGAAGTGATCCTTAGTCACTAACCTAGACACTGATGCCTCCCATGATATATTAACAGAGATGAAAAAATTAATTATCATGTATAATATAAACAAAAATATAATAAATAGTTTTTAATAATAATTCTAAATACTCTTAACTAAAATAAGTCCCTTCAATTAAGATAAAAAAGTATACTTCCATCCACAGGGGAATATATAACACCATATCATAAATAAAAAATTTCAGTATATTTATCATAAAAAACTATGTTCATGCTTCAAAAGATAATATCATTATTAAATAAATTTAGGAATGTGAAACTTAGGCTTAATAACAGTCATTAAGAAATGAGTTTCTAAAAGAATTTTTTAAACCAAACCATATAAACTTCATGAAATCTTAAAATTTTTGTGTATTTTAATAGCCTTGAATATCCAAACATAACATTTTCTTAAAGCTATTATTTTATTGATTTTTTGGGGACTAAAAAATTTCCTCAAATGGAAGAGATCCATTTAAAGTTCCAAATGTGCATTTTTACGAACACATTTTTCCCATGATTTTCAAAAGTTATTTATACATGAAAACTAAATAAATATTGATGTCGATTATCATGATATTAAAATGAAAAATAAAATTCAATAAATAATAATTTTTTTACATAATATAATTTTTGAATTATCTAAGATGATATTTAATCTATGCAAGAAATCATGATTCTAAATTTAAAGGCATCGACACGAAGAAACCTACCATTAACATAATTTACTTTAAAAATGTGTTTTTAATCCTCCCAAAGAATAAAATGAATGATTATAGAGACCAATTACATCACAAAAAACAAAAAAAAAATCCAAATCTAAATTCTAGTAGACTTGAACATTAGGACTTCGAGACATTTTTGGGTAAAAAATAATATAGAAAGATTATTATAGGGGGAAAACGATACTAAGAGATGATTAACTTAAAATTTTACCCTTATACCTTAAATAGGTCCTAGTATCACCAAGTTAAGGAGATGAAAACACAGAGGGAAGGGCATGGGGGTTTCTTATGAACCAAAAGAGAAGAGAGAGGAGGGATTTAGGGTAAAAATTACGGTAGGTAGGAAATGTGATTATGAATTTATAATGATTTTTAAAAGAATAATGGTTTGGTCACATGGTTTACGAAATTGTGTTCCAACCATTCCAGCCTCACTATATGGCTTGGGCATAACACACGATCAAGACTCAGTGTTAGGATAATTATTCTCTAATTAGGTAATATTTCACTGACAAAAATAGTAGTCTTGTTACATTGTTTAGAATGTTTTCTACTAATCATGCACTTAATCTGGGATATGAATGAAAACCCAAATATGTCTATATTTTTATTAATTAAATGACTCTAAAAATAAATAAAAATAGAAGATATGAAATGATAAAAAAATATAGGAGTGAAGTGATGTTGTTGTGTGATATTTGTTTTCATTAACTAAACCAATACAATTTCTATTATGTGCCGTAGTTTATTTAGTCCTCATTTAAATTTTTCATCATTTTTACTCATGTGTGTTCCTCTACTCTTCCATCCTCAAGATTCAATATCCATAATGTGTTTTAATATATATAATTAAAATACTTAATCAATTCAAGTTCATCCATTCATATTGGACCTTATTCTTTATCTTATTTATTCATCATCTAAGTGATAATAAGTTGATATAATAAGCTCCACACTAGTCATAATAACATCAAGGGGAGGAATTAGAAAAAACTATAAAACATAATATGAAGTATATAATTGTTTAATGGACTCATCATCAATGTCATAATCCACAGTCAACCCCTTTAAAAATTCTATGCGACCAGACCAAATATTTGGATTGTTTTTTTAAATATATTCATCCCTAGGGGAGTAATAAGTCTTATAGATAGTGAAAATTTCTTATATGTGTTTATCTCCTCCAAGTATCTCCATTATAAGAATGTGGTGTATATTTTTATCTCTGAAATCTTATTTTATCTCCTCAGATATATTAAAATGTATTTCCATATCCATCTCATAGTTTAATGATAAAATATTAATGTTCTTATTTCCATGTAATATCCCTACTTAATGTCATATTTTTATAATCCAATTTAATCTATAATATCCATAAAAATTAAAAAAAATTATATAAAAACTGAAAATATCCCTTTATCACCTTAATACCTTCATTTTAATCCAAATACAATATTTTATAAGAGTAAAAAATGTGAGGACATTGAAAAAAAATCCACAATATAAACATAGAGTTGAATTTCATCACATTAATGAGAATATAAATATTTAATTCTGTTATCATCACATTTTGAACATATAATAAACCCTTACATAGAATTACATTAATATTTAACATCGTGGAAGAATAATTTTTTAAATAATGGTAAGATTAGATTTATAATCCTCGTGTACAAATACATGTGAATAATATTAAAACTAATTTAAATAACTACAAAAGATATTGTTATGTTGGTAACTTTAGTTGAATAATGAAAACTCTTTCTATGTTCATTATCATCATCTTTAAACTTTTTTGTGGAAAAATTTCTTTGATACCTTATGTTTAAAACTTAACATATGACTTTTTTCATTAATATCAATCCCTAGTAACTTATCCTAAACTCTTTTATGATATTTAATAGAATTGAATTTGGAATATAATGACAAAATCATTTATTTTATTATGATTTTAACTACTATAAGTCTAAACATAGTCCCACCATGTTCTCTAAAAATATTACTTCTCTAACAAAAATTCCATTAAATAAGGATATAAAACTTATTTATCTAAAGAGGTATATTTAAAAACTAATCTTTTAAAACCATAAAATATTTAATTTGTTTTGAGAAATATTTTAAAAATAAGTTTTGAATCATTAAAATATTCCATTTTTCAGTGATGGGGATTCTCTCCCACATATTTAAAAAAATATCTTTTTATAAAACTTTTTAAATCTAAATGAAAGTCCTTTTACCCATCCTGTATTTTATAAAATATTATAGAATATGATCAAATCATATACTCTGTGTATAAAAACAAAAATATCATTTATTCAAAACAACCATTTTTATGAAAACTAATATTATCACAAATGTGGAAAATATTATTAAAAATACACATCCCTTATAATTTAAAAATCTATATGTGAAATGAGTAATTCTAATGCATCTCTAACCTTAATGTAGCAATACTTGTTCAACCACGTTGATGAAAACTTCAAATTTTCATCATTCTTTCATTAATTTTAAATTCATGTATATATTTAGAATGTCTATATTGTATAGTGTGGGTATATTATATTCATTTAAAAATATTACTATATAATTATATAACATTAATACTGTGATGTCCCAACCTGGGTTCCACTCAGAAGATCCATGATCTGGTGGATGTCTATGCCTCAAGCGCATATCTCTATATAGTAGAGCCTGCTGACTAGTAGTGAAGGCCTCAGTTGTGTTTGTGGGGAAACTATACCCTCATGTTATAGTGAAGAAAAATGGATATCAAATTAAAAATAAATATCGAAAGCATGAAATCATTGAATATGTAATAGAAAAATAATAGACATCAAATAATAGTAATCAACTCTATCATGATTGATATACAAAATGATAATTTCAGGTCACATCTTTAGAAGAATTTAAATTAGTAATACATGGAAGTTGGAAATACATTTTATACAAATGAATCAAAAATACCAAAAAATATCACAAATTTTGATCATTGTCCTGGTCATATGCTTCTGAGCTCTATCCTAAAGAAATCTTGCTAGATTAGGTGTCTAAAGTAGGATGCTTCCCCTTATGAACACCTGTGTATATACAATCTTCCCAAGTACAATCGGTGGCCCATATGGGGTGTGAGATAAATATCAATATACCACCACCAATGACATGTATGCATGCTAATATGTGTATATAATATTTAATAGTCTTTATGTATATATAAATGTAATGTAGTTCCAAATAAATAACTCATATCAGCTTCAACATCATCTAGTAATGCCTATAAACATGAGATTATTTAATTAATTCATTTATGTTCAATTTACATATATAAGTCACGTGAGGTGTAACAAAACTGAAATTATATCATCAAAATTATAATAACGGATCCATGGAATAAACAAGTAATCCTATAATGATGATAATAATAAAAGAGAATCCCAGGAGAAACCATGGAATCCTTGACCTTACAGGCCGATCTAACACATAATAAAAGAAGAAATTATGGAAAAATAGGTCTTATTATAATTTATGTGGAATCATCTTTGGCATTCAACTCTAAAAAATTCTAATTGAGCCAAAGGGTCTCATCCAAGGGAATAAAGATCTAAGCATCACTAGGCCCAATGGAGTGAAACCATTGTGCCATAAGTCTGAGGACATCAAGATGGATCCAATGAGTGTATTTGAGTTATCCTTATATCTAGAAGATAGTGAAGGTATCCTACAACATTATTCTAGGAATCCACTAGTAGACAAAGACCATGATCTAAGGTGGGTATCTCCCTTGGAAACTAAGTCATTGAATCAGAATGTCATATTATGAGTTCTTAAAGAATACCCACAAGAATAAATGTATTTATCGAGTATAATCACTCCTATAAATATAAAAAGGTCCATATTTAATTGTAACCTTATAAATATAACATTATTTAATCTATGACATGTAATACTCCATCCCTTTAATAATCCTGTTTGTTCATTCCATTTCCTTTAATTAATTAGAAATTTTATAATAACGACATGCTACCATTTATTACCTTGATTCCAAATTTCATTATTATGTCCATTCCATTAGATTTGATAAGAATGATAGGGTATGATAAGTACATAACACCACATTAAATTCAATTATAATAATATAGTCTAAGTGATATCTATAAGTATACTTTCCAATTAAAATTTTAAAGGTTTATTAATTAATTATTACACTTACCTTTGAAGTTGCAAGCTATAACTATACATGTGAAATACATTAACAAGTTATTATTTTAATTAAAACACCTACCATTACCAGACCATGTAATATCAGACCAAAACAGTGGTGCATGTAGTCATGAAAACCCACTATGGAATTATAGAGAGAAAAAACTACTTGGGGTGACATGCGTTGAGTTCATGAGAACCAATGACATAAATAAAAATTATAAATAAGGGTCTAGAATGAATTTATGATAATTATAAGTATGGAATATTAATTAAAACTGCAATTCTAGGTGAAACAAGAGTGTACACAATGAATACTATTTATAAAATGACAATCCATCAAGTATGATTAATAGACCAGCTACACTGAGTCTATGTCACTCCTGTCATCTTATATCAACCCTTTGTTTCCCCTGTATTGAAAAAAAATTGAATAAAAAAATCAATTCCACAAAAGTAGTGTATATGATCCTGTATTAAAATATAATATTCAAGGAGAAGACAAATGATGAACTGAGGTTCTGTATTGAAGATATTACCTTGGAAATCCAATGAGACAAAAAATCTTGAATCCATGTCCAGATGATGAAACATGATTAAAATATATGAAAAGGGTCTTGAGAGATTACAACATTAATAAATGGAGAGATCTTGTATATTAAAGGTGAAAAATAGAATATGGATGATTTCAATTAGATCTTAATTGAAAAATATTAATTTTACCCAAAAATTAATATGATGTAGTGCTTGGATGCATGGTTGGACAATCCATGTGCCAACTATGCGCACCTCACTTCCTCAAGAGGGTACCCATATGGTGAGGCCAAACAATTTGACTAACAGTGTTCCTAATACGCTATTTGGACCTGCTAAAAAATGTAGGCCATTATCATTGTAATTCATTATTGGGTTCCTAGTTAGGGAAATCCATGAACACTGCATGCCCCTCTAAAAATACCCCATGGTTAATAGAAAACATGTAAGATTCCAAGCATTATGGATGTATCTATATTTTAAAATTTTGGTATAAATCAAATTTGTTTGTCAAATAAGTATTTCGTGAGAGATTGGGGGCCTCAAAGGTGTTCCAGGGGTCCAAAACATGAAATAAGGAAAAACCAGGCCAACTTGTACAAGGGGTACGATTAACACACGAATGGTGCACAATTAAGTAAACTATGAAATGTGGAGGCCAAATTGTACAATTTTTGATAATGTTATATCATACAATTGGCATACGGTTAATAAATAGTGTGGGTCTCCCAAGGTAACTGTGTGACCCAACTTTCCTTGGATAGTGTCTTGCACATGGTTTGCACACGGTTTGGAAAACTGTGTGGATAAACCTTGCACCCTAGTAAAACAAAAAAAATTAAAAAATAAAAATTATGAAATTTAATAACCTCACCCAATTTTCCTCTAATTTCTCCTCCTCAAAGACCATATGATGAACCCTAGTGACCCAAGATTCCAAGAGGTTATTTTCTTTCAATCCTAAGCCATTTGGAGCACAGTTGGTTACAAATCAAATCTATGGATGAGTCTAATCCCTCTCTTTCTTCTCTGTTTTGTTTGGGGTTTTCATTCTTCTCTTATGTCCATCCGATGCTCAAAAAACAACTTTTTTATAGTGATATGTTGGTTGTGGATTCAAAGGATGTTTGAATCAGGATATAAGCCTTCGATTATGAGGGTTTTCATAAAAATATTCTTGGTCGGTGGTCTACAGGTAATATACCATGGGTTTTATATGGATTTGAATATGAAAGGATGTGTTATTGTGTTTCCATTATTGTGACCCTAGTTCGATTTGTGAGATTTGATATATTGGTTGTCCAAATGACAAATGTAACCCCTCAAGATCCCCATGGGATACATAGAGGATGGATTGAAAATTTTGGGTCCACCCATGGGGTGTACTATCCTTCTCTAACAATGTTTATGGAAATGTTTAGTGTAAAATAGACTTATAGTTAAGTTAATACCAAGGAAAACATGATAAATTTACTTTCTGATGGATAAAAGGAAAAAATGTGAAGATGTTACTAGATATGGGTAGTGGCCAAGGCGTTGTTTGGTTTGACATGAAAATGGTTAAATGAGGTTAATGGTAGTGTACCAAATGAAGTGTGATTTCTACTTGAAATGAAAAGTGAGATAATACATGGGAAATAATAAGTGAGTTAAATGAATTGACATATGAAAAGGGTTTTATATTTCAATTGGGATAATTAAGGAGAAATTAGTGGATTTTCATATTTATCAAGGCATAAGATAATGTGATTTGGGTTAAATGCCTATTTATTATAAATGGTAAATATGTTAATGGGTTATGGAATAATTTTAATTCCCCTGTTGGTTGTTATGCTTTATGATTTCTATTGGCATTTGTTATGTTTGGTTGTTTTATGGTATATTTGTTGTGAATAAATAATAAGCATGTGAACATGTCTTGTTAGGGTGAGGTGTTGACATGAGGATCTATGCCCATGGGTCATGTTAGACTGGGGATCAAAATTCCACACCAAAATTCTTGGATTAGGGAAGGTTATGAAGTTATATTCCCCTAATGGATGCATTCGATAGGACCACATGGACCGAGGCTTTATGATGAGTGTGTTGTATATGTAATGATGTGATTATCCCTTTTGAGGTAGGTAAATAAATTTATTTTCCCCTTATTCATTGAGTTAATGAAAATTCAAAACCCATCGATGATGTGATAAATTTGAACCAAGTATCGATGTTGATATATGTGTTGAAACTGAGAATAATGTTAGGAATGACTTAAGTGGAGATCCTTAACTATTAGCACCAAACATGTCTTTATTTACTTTGTATTTACTTGAAATTTCATATAATATATATTGGTTTGATATTAATAGACATCAGTGATGGTGGACTACTTAGTTGTACTCACACCCTACTCAGGCTTCCATCAGGTACCCATGTAGACTTCATGCTTGATGTTCATGACAATGGTAATGGTCATATGTTAAGGGGTTGAGTTGGGCATAGTACATGAATGTATGAGGTTCCAGACATGAATTTAGGACCATTTTTTAGAGTCTTATATTTGAATTTATTTTGGGTTATGTTCACTTTAGCACTATTTATCATGACATACTGTGTTTATTATTGGCCGCAGTTTGTACCCAGTTTTGAAAGATATTAGTTATGAATGGTTATTGGTTATTTAACTTCATTCCATATATTTAGTCTTATTATCCACATTGGATTAATCTATTAAAGAGGGTATAATCTCCCAACAAGACTCATCTAGACCCTCACTACTAGTCTGAAACCTCTAGCATATAGGGAGGTGCGGTTGAGGTTATGTGGTGACTTGGCCTGGGGAACTGAATACTGGATTCCAGGATGAGGTTGTTACAAAGTGTTTTCAGAGGGGTTATTTTACATGGACTTGTTATATGGGGTTATTAACGGGATAATAGGATGTGTAGGTCCTTGAAAATGATCTCATGCTTTGGAGTAGCTTACCCATATACGAGGGATAACCAAAGCTACCCAAGATGGGAATTATTGTTCTTGATGGTCGTTGTTACATTTGAGGATATTTAATGATTGGGTGATGCACTTATGGTGTGATGATATTGACATAGGATGTTCAGATAATGACTACGATAGAATAAGGATGTGACTTCATGCATCATTGTATGAACACATGGGATGAGTGTGTAGGGTTTGAAAGGTAGAATACATTACTCTTCCATGGAAAATTTAATGAAAATTCTATGTAATTAACTGATGAAAATGGTAATGGGAAATAAAATGGTGCATATTAGTTAAATATTGGTATTTAATAAGGGTTTAAGAAAGTTGAAATGCGGAATTTATCAATTTATGAAATGGAAAATGATCCTATATAAAAATAATTACACTGTATTGGAATAGTTGTGAAGTGATTCCCAATGTAAGACATGTGATCATGCCAGTTAGTTACTCAGTGCTATCCATGACCCATGGTACAGTTGGTTAACAATAGTGTTTGAATGTGGTATGACATGTTTGATAGTGTATGTGAAGTTATTAACTACGGCTCGTGGAGATCCATCTTTATGAACTTTGTGAAAGTAATATGTTATGTGTTTTAAAGCATATGTTTGGATTATAGAGAAATTCTACCATGACATAAAGTTACTGTTGGGAGAAAAGAGGATATTGACGAGAATGGTCCTATAGTATTGGAGCAAGAGAATGTAGTGATCTAGGATAAAATATAATAGTATTTCTATGAGAATCTTGATTGTTTCATGCAAGTGATAAAATGGGACACATGGTGGGTTGTGCCAAACATGTTTGAGATGAATGAATAATTTTAGTTACAGCACCTTATGACCTTTTCCAGAGAGGGTAGAATAGTAGTGGTAGAGTTACAAATAGAATTTACCTAGAGCATTTTTTATGTTTAAGAGACTCCATATGAAGTTTGAGTCATGTTAGAAGCCTATATGTTGACAGGTCAGAAAATGAATTGGTGGGACATCATAGTGCAGACTGAGAATTATGATGGAATTTTGTTGAAAGATTCCAGCAGATGTTTTTAGAGCATTTATACCAAATGAAATTGAGGTTGGAGAAGGCTATAGGTTTCATGAGACTGAACCAAGGGGAAATGTCTGTGATGGATTATTTGAGTCATTTTTATGATAATCGACACTTTTTTTATGATTGGGAGGAGATGAGGATGCTATGTATAAATTTTTTCAAGAAGTTTTAAGACACGAGATCAGGTCGTAGGTAAATATCTTCTTCCTAAAGAGGGTTGAAGAAGTATTGGATCAATCACTTCTCTTGGAAGGGAACCTAAATAGGGCTTCAAGTAGTGGACTTATGGTTCTAGTAGGTTGAGAATGTGGATCCACTTCCTAGTGCATGAAGCATCATTTTGGAAGCTCTAATCAGGGTGGGGGTGCACATAGTCATAAGAAAAGAGATAAAACATCTCAGGGTGGAAATCAGGTGTTCTCTTACTAGTGTGGTGGGCCATGAAACATACACAGTTAGTGTCCCCGAACACCATTTGAGTGCCGGTCTTGTGTCATAATGGTGAATTTTTAGAGGTTATACAGGATCCCTCAATAGTTGGGAATATATGGAGGCCTGAGGCAAATGATGAGCATGGGCCGGTGGCTAGTCACCCAATATCAGATAGAAAATTATAGCTCGACCGATCATGGAGGTGGATGTGGTACTCCAAGGTGGGAGTGGGAATTCTAAAAGGTTATTTCAACACTAGGGACTTAGTATATATTCTTGGGAAGATGGGAATGACAGATGGATGCAGTTCAGACTACACCTAATGGTGGAGAGGTCATATTATCTATAGTTTAAGTTATGATTCTTGCAGATTCCACACCTTTTAGTGCCTTATTCGACATAAATTCCACACACTATTTTTTCATTTATGAATTTTTATATATTTTGGTCTTAGTAGTGGAATGTGTGTGTGGGGTTATGTTGATTGATACTCTATTGGGGGTGAGAGAATAGGATATCAAACATTGTAAGAGTTATTCTTTGGTGGTTTGTGGATATCATTTTCTATGGGATCTGTTTTTCCTCAAGATGTTAGGTTTTGTGCTAATATTGGGAATGGTTTGGCTATTGTTGTATTAGGACCATATCAAATGTAATCATCATTGGGTAATATTCATGTCTCTTTTGGGAGATATTTATGTCATTTTTGGTGAGTGGGATGTCCAGGAAGGCCATGTAGGGATAGGGTTTTAGCAGTTTAGGGAACTCATATCCCAAGTGGAATGCCTTATTTTTGATGATGGAGGAGTATAACAGTGTGTATTTCCTCCTTTTTTGACCATTTTTAGATGTGTTTCTTGAGGATTTCTTAGGGCTATAACTCATGAGGGATGTTCCATTCCTGATTGAGTTTCTACCTAGGGTGTAACCAGTTTCCATTTCTCTATATCGAATGGAACTCGTAGAACTATAAGAAATTAAGGTGGAGTTAGAGGAGTTGGAGCATAAAGTGTTCATCCATCCAATTACATTACCATGGAGAACTCATGTTCTATTTTCTAAGATGGCTGATGGATAATTATTGTTGTGTTTCGACTACATATGGTTGAATCAGATTACAGTTAAAAACCAATATCCTATTCCCCAAATTGATGATCTATATAACCATATGAGAAGTTCATCCATGACTTCCAAGACTTAATTGAGGTCAGGGTATCACTAGTTGCGGTTGAGACCTTTTAACATACCATAGATTGATTTCAGGAGTAGGTATAAGTTGTATGAGTTTGTGGGGAATCTGTTTAGATTGACCAACACAAAAACTATTTTCACAATTTTGATGAACCTAATGTTTCACCACTATCTAGATCAGTTCACAGTTTTCTTCCTTAATGAAATCTTTGTGTACTCTACAACTCATAGAGATCATTCCAAACATCTTGAAATCATCTTTGGTACACTTAGAGAGAAGAGGCTTTGAACCAATCTTTCCAAATGTCAATTATTGATCTATATAGTTCATTTATTGGGTCATATCATCTTTATGGAAGTTTTTTGGGTGGATCCTGAGAAAGTTTTGGTGGTTGTGTCTTGGTAAAAACCCAAGAATGTTTCTTATGATAATAGTTTTTTGAATTTGGCCAGTTATTACTAAATATTCATTAAATATTTCTCTCATTTAGTAGTGAAACTTTCAAGATTAACCAATAAGGGAGTTAAGGATGAGTTGTCTAAGGATTTTTTGAGTGATTTTCAAGAGTTAAATAAGTGGTTGATGATTGAAACAATCTTGATCCTACCGAGCCACATAAAAAGTGAACCTTATTTTGTGATGTATCTGGTGTTGGAATTAGGGAAGTGTTAATGTTGGAGGATCAGGTTGTGGATTATGGTTCATGTTAGTTGAGTCATCATGAATGTAATTACCCTAATCATAATCTTGAGTTGGACACAATGGTGTATTATTTTCTGTATTAAAGGAACAACATGATGGGGGAGTGGTTCATAGTGTTTACCTACCATAAAATCCTTAAGTATATCACCCCTAAATAATATTTGAAATTCAATAGTGAATATGGATTCAATAAATGTAGTATTCAGACATTGAGTTTCCCTAAAAAATTGGAAATGGGAATAGAATTGCGGATGTCCTGAGTTGAAAGACTCAAAATCTAGTGGTTTAGGAATCCATCTCTAAGTGGAGAATGATAGGATTGTTTTCCAAGATGCACTTGCAGGTGCAAAATGGGAATGCGAAGATGACCCTCTTATCCATAGTAGTTGATTACATGATTTTGATCCTAGTAAAGGAGAATCATCATAAGGACCTGAGTGTTTTTCGATGAAGTAATGTCATAATTTTTTGGAGTCCCCTTCTTATTGGTCTTTTGGTGATGAGGGGGTTGTTCTGGTTTGTGGCTATTTTGTGTGGCCAGAGGGTATGTCTGAAGAGTTGATGTAGGATTATCACCCTTCAAAGTGGTTATTTTACCCTGGTTCGTCTAATATGTATCATGATCATTATAGTTAGTTTTGGTGGCTAATAATGAAGAAAAAGGTTGTGGGTTTTGAGGTGCAATTCCTCACCTTTCAGTAGGGGAAGGTCGGGCATCATCAATTAGGTGGATTGTTATAGACTATTTCTACTTCGGAATGGATGTGGAAAGATGTAATAATGGATTTTGTAGTTAGTATCCCAATGATTCCCTATAATAATGATACAATATGGGTGTATTTGGATCAACCGACTAAATTAGATCATTTATTTATGATCCATGACACCTTTTCCACTGACCAGTTAGGTGAGTTTTACATTCAGGAGTCAGTGTAGTTTCATGGAGTACTGAGGAATATAGTTTCATATAGGGATGCTTGATTTATGTCATGACTCTAGAAAGGGTTACAGAACACACTCGGTATCCAAGTGTTTTTGAGTATTTATTTTTAACATCAAACGAAATGGCATTCAGAGTGTACGATTCCAATGTTAGTCGACATGTTGAGATCTTATGTCCTTGATTTCGATGGTTTGTGGAAAAAAGGTGCCACATATTGATTTTTCTTACAACAATATTTTTTAATATATAATTTAGATGAAACCATTTTAGGCACCCTATGGAAGACCATGTAAATATCCATTTTTTTGGTTAGTGGATGGAGAGTCTAATCTTTTGGTCCAAAGTCTCATGTAGGAGACATATGAAAAGGATCTGATGATTCAGTGATGAATGATAACAACTCAGAGTATTCAGAATTCATATATTGATTAGTTTCTTAGACTTGTTGAGTTTATAGTGGGTGATAGAGTGTTTCTTTGGGTGACTCCAAGGTTGGGTCACCGTCAAATACGATAATAGGTCACGTTGGCACCTATGTTTGTGGGGAAATTTGAGATTTTGGAGAGTATAAGACCAGTGGATTACCGATTGAATCTTCCAAAGAGGTATAGTTTTCATGCATGATGTTTATCATTTATTGTATCTTTGGAAGTATCACCTCGATCAATCTCATGTGTTAAATGTTGAGGATGTTGAGCTTGAGGTGGATGCATACTTTAAAATCATCTAAGTCATTTTATGGATCATAGTGAGAGATTCTTGAGGAGAATGGTTGTGCCTTTGGTTCATGTTCCATGGAATGTTGGAGAAGATTAGGAGGAATATTTTAAGAAAGAATTAGATATCCTAACCTAGACTCTCAATCAATATTCTTCAGAATCTCAGTGATGCTTAGTAATGCGGCTCCAGGACGATCTTTTATAATGTGGTGAGGTTTCAAGATCCCATATATTGTAGAGGTATGTCCCTATTTAAATTTTGGTTTAAATATATATATATATATATTGTTTTCTAAAATATTTTTTTCTTGGGTGCGGAGGGGTCTCAAGGGTATTTCAGGTGTTCAGAACAATAAAAAAATGGAAAATCAGGCCAACCTGTACAAGGTGCATGGTTAGCACATGGATGAAACATATGTGATGTGGAGGCCAAATAATGAAATTTTCGGTAGTTTCATATCTCATTTTTGGTGCATATTTTTTCAACTATTCAGGCCTCCTTAGGTAACTGTGAGAGTGAATTTTTCTTGGACACTGGCTTGAACACATTTTACCCACAGTTTAGAAAAATGTGTTGGTAAACCATGAAACCCTATAAAATTTGGAAAAATTTAAAAATATCAATTATTGGATTGAATAAACTAACCTAACTTTCTTTAAATATCTCATACTCTAATCCCTAGTGATGAAACCTAGTTCCCAAGATTTAGAGAGGTTATTCTCCTTAATTTGAATCCGTTTGGAGCATTGTTGTTTTCATATCGATGCCCCAGGTGAGTCTAATACCTCCCTTGCTTCTATTTTGGGTTTTTGGTTTTCATCCTTCTCTTATATATATCCAAATCTCATAGACCCTTTTTTTCTTCTGATTTATTCTAACAAGCCTGTACCCTAGTGGTAGAGTCTTTTTCTTGGCATCCAAAAGACCCAGGATCAAATCCGAGCAGGGACGAAAATTCCGGGTACTGTAGCAGAACTATAGCAGGTCACTATAGTAGTACTGTAGCAGCGCTGGAACTGTTGCGGTGGCAACACTATAGCGGTGGAGGCACTGTAGCATGTAGGGGGTACTGTAGAAAGTACTGTAGCAGCCCGGGCGCTATAGCAGTACTATTCACCGAGGGGTCTTTGGGTTAAAAAATGGGCTTTCGGGCCTTGTATTCAGACCACTTGGTCTTGGGCCTTCTGGCTATGTAATAGGTCTCCCCCTACCTAGTTTGAAAGAGGTGTTTACTTTAAATAATAATTTTTATTCTGATATCAGGTTGAAGCATCAAAGTGTGGTTGAATCGGGATCTAAGGAATCATTTTGGAAGGATTACATCAACATATTCGAGGTTGGTGGTCTACAAGTAATATAAAATGGTTTTCATATCAATTTTTGCATGAAAGGATGTATTCTTTTTTTTCCATGATTGTGTACTTGGTTCCATTAGTGATGTTAGATATAATGGGTGTAAAATGACTAAGTTAACCCATAATGATCCTTTTAGGATGCATGGAGAACGACTTGACCACTTTGGGGCCACCCATGGGTTGTATCGATCCTCTCAAACAAATTTAACAGTTGTGTTATGTGTGAAATAGACTTATGGTTTTGAATATCCCATGGTAAATGTGTTAAATTTATTATGTGAGGGTATGAAGGATAAAGGTCTAGTTGAGCCTAGATGTGGGTAAAGTCCTAGTGTTTGTTTAGCTTGTCATGAAAATGGTTAAATGAGGTTAATAGTAATTTACCAAATGAAGTGTGATTTGTACTTGAAATGAACATGTGGGATAATAAATGAAAAATTCTAGGCGAGTTAAATGAATTAAAATATTGAAATTGTTGGATATTTTAATTGGAATAAGGTATGGGAAATTAATGGATACACATAATGAGTTAGGAATAATAAAATTGGAGTTGCGATAAATGGATTTGTAATGAAAATGGTAAATATGTGAATGGGTTATGGAAACATGTTAATTCCCATGTTGGCTGTTAAGGATTTTTATTTCTGTTAGACATGGCTATATTCTGTTGTTTTATGTTATATGTGTGATGAAAATAGAATAAGAATGTGCACATGTCTTGGTTGAGTGAGGTATTGATATGAGGATCTACGTCCATTGGTCTAGTTAGACGGAGGCTCTAAAATCCACCCCAAAATTCACAAATTAGGGAAGGGGATAGAGTTTTATACCCCTAATGTTTTTATTCGATGAGACCACATGGACATAGGATTCAAGGTGAGTGTATTGAATATGTAATGATGTGATTATCCTGAGTGAGGTAGGGAATTTGAATTATTTCCCTTATTCATTGAGTTAATGAAAATTCCAAACCCATTGATGAGGTGATAAAAGTGTACTAAGTATCAAAGTTTATATAATGGTAGAAACTGGGAATAATTCTGGGAATGGATTATGTGGACCTCATTTGTAACACCCTAATATTTAATAGTAAGTTATTTTATTTAAATTAATTGCGGTACATGCATCATCGAGTTTGAGTGCACCACGACTTAACAAAATAGCAATTCAAAAAATAGTTATGAATATTATTAACTAAATTTTGAATTTTATATACTCCATATAACTTTAAAATCTATATTATGTGGTTCTTAGACATAATATAAGAACAACTTCATTTTTCAGAAAAAAGAAGTATTTTTCAAAAAAAAGCAGTTTTATCGCCTTTTAACGACGAACCCGTTTTAAATCCAATATTTGACACTTTTATATATTCCTTTTAAAAAACTAAACTTCTTCTTTATTATCGAGATATAAAAATTTAGTTGGATAAATTTTATGTGTTTTTATGATAACTTTCAAATTTTGATGAATATTGAAAGATACTAAATTTTAATTGAAAACAACTTTTTAATCGGAATAATTAATAGTTTTAAATTATATCTTTGAATGGATTTTAATTATAATTAGATTATATTTTTATTATTTAATAAAATTTTTTTCATTGGAAGTAATTTTACATTTAAATTGGACATAAACACATATCAATCTTTTGATAGTTTTTACTTCTCAAATACTCACTTTCTGGTTTTGCCAGTGGGAATTTTTGTTAAAATAACTAATACAAAATCTATTTTTTGAATTTTCTAAAGTACACATAATTTTTGAATTTGGAATATCAAAATTATCTTTGGGTTATTTTTTGGTATTTTTCTAAAGACGTTCAATATTTTTGATGAATAGTGAAAAACACTCTATTATTATTTAAAGCCGAAATTTTATTTAAATAATAAATTTAAATTAAAATTTATTTTAAAGTAAAAATAGATACATAATAACTATTTAATTCTAATTTAATTCGTTGATGTCCTTTTTATAATAATGGTAGATATATAAAATTTTATTGAACTTTTTACCGTCTTTTACTCACCTTCCAGGCACATTTGAAAATTTGCATAAAATATAATTTCATCACATATGTGAATTGAATTTCAAAAATACAAGAGACATGATTGCCATCAGTAAGTAAAATTTGGTTCAATAGGATGAAAATAATTTTCAGGGAATAGTAACTTTTTAATTTTATTTACCACGGTTAAAAGTAAATAGTGTAATTAAAGGTAAAAATGATATTATAATTACCCCAAAAGATGTCCTAATTTTATTGGATAAGCATATTTCTACCATAATAAACCATAGGAATAAAATATGATCATTTTTATCCACTTGGATTATATTAGGACATTTATTATTTTTTTAGAGAATAGCTAAAAGTGTTAAATTCATTGTTTAATAATTAATATATTTTTAATATAAGGTTATATATAAGATATATTAGACTATAAATATTAATTAGAAATATAAAAATATTACATACATCATGGTATTTTATTTATAAATTTTAGACAGTAATTGTTAAATTTATTTATGACACAATGATGATGCAGTAATTAACTTATTAACGAAAGATTAAAATATTTGATATTATAAATATCAAAATAAATGTAAATTTAGAGTTTTGATGCCTTAAAAAAATTTCTAGGTTAATATGACATGTTAGGGTTGATTTAATGTATTTTTTCTAATTAATCAAGTATTGTTGACTTTCAAAAAAACCAAATACTAAATAGTGTCAAAATTGACATTAATGAGTATTTAAAACCAATACTATATTATTAAATGATAAAATACTCCTAAAAATACATTATTTTGATAAAGGACTTATATAATGTTATATAGGTCATTAAGGAACCAAATTAGTTTCTCTTGTCATTTTAGAGTATGTTTATTAACCATGTAATATAAAAATACATGAAGATGTGGTAAAAGTTAAACTATTTAACTAAGAATTATCTTTAAAACATAAGGTTTATATAGTGGCATAAACTTTTCTAAAAACTATTTTTTGAGATGATTTATACCCATCCAAAACATAGCTTCTAAATAAATCCATTTGGATCCATTATAAACCCAAAAATATTTTATAATAAAAAAATATTCCAAGCATTTCCTAAAGTGACCCTCACCTCTCTTATAAAAGGCGAGTTCTCCTTCTCTCAAAATCACACCTCCAAATATATTTGGTTCAACAAAACCCTGATAAAATATCCTCCAAACCACCCTAAATTAAACCTACATGCCTTAATTTGATCTAAAATCCAATCTAAGGAGCCCCTTTGGTAAAATCAAAAGGAAGCACCTGAAAAAGATGTAATAATTTCATCTCCTCTTTAAAAGTCCTTTTCTTATTCCACTTCTTCTTTCAATGTTGTTTCCATACCAAAATAATAACTCCATTACCTTATACATATTGATATGTTATTATAAATTTGTTACAACTATATTCATTATTCTATTAATCAGATGAATGACAAAGTCACCACATATGCGTACATAGGGCTTATTGTCTCCCCGTCATGTTGTAGTTTTTTATTCAACACTTAATAATTTGGATGGGTATAATAATGAGTATAACAGAATAAATAATAAATATAACATGTTAATGATTACTTATATATAATATTCCATCCAATAACATATGATTTCACCGAAAATAGAATCATATAGTCGCTCGTGCATACATATGGCTTACCGTCTCCACGATGCAATGATATTTCATTCCCCATCGTAACGATTCAAGAATAATTTTCATATGATGATTAAAAATAATTTTTAATAACATAATATCATTTTACATATTAATAAAATACATCCAATCCATAACAAACATGACTTACGTAACAAAACATATAAAGGAAAACAAATCTGTTAACACCCAAAACAATGATACTACTGAAATATCATTAACAAAGAAATATTAGAAAATCATATATGATATCATACTTAAGTATGTGGTTTTAATATAATTTAATAATAATTATTTCACCATTATAAAGGAGGTAAAACTACCCTCTACTAAGGAATTGTACAAGGTAAGAGGTTTTCATCTCACTTTTATTCCCGTGAGATTCATGCTATATTTGCCACTATTTCCTTTTTTGTGGTGTATATACTACCCATTATTGTATTATTTGTCTAATATAATTTAATTTATGGGTATTTAAATCTTAATTTTATGATTCCTCTTTAATGGGGTGTAATTTTCGTATGTTACCAATTTTGTAATGGAATTTCTAATTACAATTTCCACTCATTGTGGTTTGACCAAAACATCATTGATTATTTTACTCCAAGGTTATGTGTGAAATAAATAATTATTTATTTATATATTAATATACACTCAACTTTGTGTGGATATACTTTTGATACACATATTCACTCCATTGATAAATTCTCAAGTCATTGATATGAACTTTATAAGGGTAATCTTAAATCAATTTCCATTCATTGAGTTAAACATCCAAGTCATTTGTTTTGTTTTTACAAGAATATGTGTGAATGTACCATAATTTATTTACACTTAATAACCAATAATATTGAGTGTATTTATATTTTTCACACATAATTATATCATTAATTTCTCCTTAATATAGGGATACGGTCTTTATAAGGGATCTTGTCTCAATTTACATTCCATTGAGACTTCTTTGTTGTTATGCACCAATTAACTTTTATATGGTGTATATACTATACATTGACATAGTATATCATGAATTCCTTTATTCGAATGATATTATAAGGGTTTTATTACCTCAATTTTTTTATTCAATTATATCTCTTTTGGTTAGGAACTCTAACAAAAATATCATTTTAAATGTTTAAAATATTTATTCTTCTTAATCTTCTTCTTAATGTCCTTGTTTTAGAAATGGTTTTATGGATTTATTTATATGTAAATGAATGATTTGAAATTAAAATTACATTCAACATTTTCAATTTGTTATGGGGCTCTGTTATTCAAAAACATTTTTTAATCAACTGCTTTGATAAATAGTGCAACTTTTAACAGTTTTCATGAAAAAGGGGATATTATTGTCAATTAGTTTTACAGATTATTTTCATCTATGTCAATATCCTTCATTGTATTTTATTCTTGATATAAGTTGATTTATATTTATACAATCTCCCGTATTGTATTGAGTGAGTTATGTTTGACTGTTGGTGTTCTATTTTTATACCATTCATGGGTTGTGGTTAAAGTATTAACATTTCGTATGCTAGTTTTTATATGAAAGTTTAGATTATGTTTCACCTTTTTCATATGAGGAATGCATTGGACATAGTAAGGGATTGGTGGAGTCCTCTATAGCTCCTCAATTAATCAGTATGTCTCATGAGACAAACTAGTGTCTTGGAAAAAGGCCTTGACAATATATTATTTGTAGTCTGGGCACGAGGCCTTGACTATGTGGTTACGATGTCCAAAATTATACATTCCATGATTATGAAATTAACTACTGATATTAAATGTGATTATTCAACACGTATAAAATCTATCTGAATAAGTTAAGGGAATTATTTGATTTATCTTTTACATATAATTATTTATTTTATGTTTAAAAGGATTTTGTTTCATTTTTATACATTGCCTAAAATGTTTTACTTTTATTTATGATAGTGCCTGCTATATTGTTATCCGTGATGAACATATGATTTCAACCCTTTATTATATTTTTTCTACCATGAAGTGAACAAGTATATTATGATTAACCTGTAGAGATATGCCAAAGGATATTAGTGTGTTTAAAGGGGACATAATGTTGTTTTTCTTTACTTCATGATGTAATGTAAAACATATGAATGTATCTAGTACTTCCAAGGCTACTAAACTAATCTATAATTCGAGACTTTATATATTTTGATGATTCCAATGTTATGTAATAATGCACCGGCTCTGGGTAACTATGGTTGGGGCGTTATATTTGGTATTAGAGAAAGTTTTGTACTATGCTTGGATGCTATATTTAGAAAAACTCTTATTAGAAAAAACTACCCTGAGATAGACATTGATGGTTAGTATATAAGAACAATTTTTTTTAATGTAAATATTATGTTGATTTTCCAAGAAATGCATCCCTTTCTTGATACGAGTAGTTAGAGGAGGTTCTGGAATAGATGTACCTAGGGGTTAAACCCGAAAACACCACTTTGAGCTAGACTCAAACAAGAACTGGAGCACGACAACATGCCTTGATACACTCTTGGTTACAACACTCTTGGGGGATATGTTTAGGATAATTAACATTTTATTTACAAACTAATTTTGATGAATTTAATATAAAACAATAATAAATAACCTTCTTTAATCCTATGGTGATTTAGATTGAAAATAAGCTATCATGATATTCTCTAAATAATTTTAAAACTATTTTTACTCAAACTATGATTTTTGGTTTTAGTTATTGGATCGATTCCAATGAAGAAATTGTAACATTGAAAATGATTTAAAAGGTGGGAGTAATTGTGGAAATGAGTAACTAAATGGAATGTTGATAGACGTAAAAGATATCATGTTCTTGTCGAAGCATGTTTACAAAAATATGATCCACAAAATAGACATTAACCAACTACCTAACTCAACAAAGAAGCGAAATGCATAGAATGATAAGAGATCCAATAGTGGAGATCGTGGAGAAAAGAAAGCTCAATTTCCATCACGCTTGAAATGTAGAAGAAGACACCCAAGAAAGTGTCTCTTTGGAATATAGAAAGTCTTTATGTGTGGGAGAGAAAAACATAATGTAAATAATTTCCGAGGAAAAATGAATCGTTCTATGGAGGAAAATAAAAATGATCCTAATAATACATTTACAGTCATTTTCCATAAATATAGGGGACATGAGCATTACCTGATTCAACGCCCTATTCTATAGGATAACCACTAGGTCAAGGAAGAACCTATGTGTAAATAAATGGATGGAGAAATGTTTAAAAGTATTAAAGCTCATTATCTATGGGATTACATTAGATGACTTTTCACTTGTATGTGTAACCCTGATGTTTTTTATGTTAAAATTCTATTTGGGGAAGAATTACGTTTTATTTTGTGGATATAGTTATAAATAACCATTTGGGTTTATATGATCCTTGAATTTGAGGCAATTACTTATTATTAATTTTTGGGGTGAAAAGTTGAGGTATGAGATAACATTTGTGGTTAAATTATGTTATGTTAATTTTGATGAATTTATCTCATTTTAGGATTTTTATAAAATATTGTTTTTGAAAAAGGACAAAAAGAAGACAATGTGACAACCCGTCGCATCAGACAACGGTGCGATAATCAAACCAAAAACCAAAGTGAGACTAGGATTTATTTCCTACCAATGGACTATGTGATGTACCTGGTCAGTGTCACTAATTATTTTTAGTTAAATGAATTTATTGATCAATAATATGTTGGTTTGGGATCATATGTTTTATCAAATGGATATCCTTAGTATATGAAAATGATTTGGTGATTAAGTGATAAATGTTATTTTGGAAGCTGTTCAATCTGTTAGGAACAATATATGCCTAAGGAAAATTGAATACTATGGGATTTAATTTGATGAGTAATGACGAATTTTATTTATTTTGGAGGAATCTATGTTTTTATATATAGATTCAGGTCGTTAATGGAAATGATTAACCTATCTAAGAGAATATGTGATTTGGTAAATTACACTTCTGTATGAGACTTTAATAGTATTTGATGTTATTTGGAGATAAATGTTATGATTTACTAAAAAATATAGTGTGATTAAATTTTTCTATGTTTTGGGTTTCAATCTTACTTCGGATTATATTGAACAATTTTAAGGACAATTTCTTATCTAATTGTCTTTATTAAACATTGGGTATTGTTTATTTAATTTTGGAAATTAATATTAGTATTTATTTCTATAAATGATTATCCATTTTAGGGATCATCTAACCTTTTACAAACCATTTCGTTTTGGTTAATATCTAAATACAAGGGAAATATACAGTTCATCGTTTGTGGATTATGTGATTATCCAGAAGTTGATTCATGCGCTTCAGGTGTGACCAAGTTATCTTCAATACTCATCGTTTGGAGAAAAGTTGTGTTAGTGGTAGAAATATATTAAAAGATGAAACTCTACTTAAAAATTAAATATATATATTTTTGTTCTTAGACAATCTCATAAATAAATTCCACAACATTATGAAATGTAACATGAAAAAAATGTTTCCCGTTTACTTTTCCTACTAGGAAACTAAGGACTGTTTAACCCATTGAAAGTTTGTGGTTTTCATATTTTTAACTTTCTATTGATCATTTTTTGTATCACTCTCCATCAGAAATTGACAATTAATTTATCTTCCATATCCATGTTTTCCTCTGTGGAATCCAAGTATGGGTTATCTCGGGTGACCTTTATACTTCACTTTCTTTCTTTTAAAGTGATTTTTTGACTCTTTTTTTTGATGTGGGACATTCAATGAATTTCACGAGCCCAATTTTAAAATTTATTGGACTAAATTTACAAAAGGGGGTAATAATTGAGCACCTAAGGAATTCATAGTATGTTTTTTTCTTTAAAGTAACTCAATAGCTTACGCTACATGCAACACAGAGTTCGATCGCACTATGACTTACCAAACAAGACAATGAGAAAATGGTTATGAATATTATTAACTGAATTTTTAATTTTATATACCCCATATAATTTTAACATCCATATTATGTGTTTCTTAGACATAATATAAGAACAAAGTTAATTTTCAGATAAAATAAATATTTTTCAAAAAATGAAATCTCATCGCCTTTTAATGGAAAACCCTTGTTAAAACCAATATTTGACAATTTTATATATTCAATTTGAAAAAAATAAAATTCTTCTTTAGAAGTAGGATATAAAATTTTAGTTTGGATAAATTTTTGATGCATTTCTAATAACTTATATATTTTAATGAATAGTGAAAATACTAAATTTTAATTGAAAACTAGTTTTTTAATCAAAATAATTTATAGAGTTAAATTGTAAATTTGAAAGTTTTTAAAGTATAATTACATTATATTATAATCATTGAATACATTTTTGGTCATTGGAATTAATTTTACATTTAAATTGGACATTAACACATATCAATATTTTGATAGTTTTTACTTCTCAAAAACTCACTTTCAGGTTTTGATAATGGGAATATCTTTTTCAATTTATTAATATGACTTCTATGTTTTGAATTTGGTAAAATAGAAATGAATTATTAATTTGAAATATCAAAATTATCTTTGGGTGATGTTTTGGTATTTTTCTAAAAACTTTCAATTTTTGATGAATAGTGAAAACCACTACATTATTATTTAAAGAAGACTATTAATTTAAATAATTATTTGTAATATTAATTTATTTTAAAGTAAAAATAGTTAAAAAATACCTATATTAGTCCAATATAATTAATTAATGTCCTTTTATAATAATATTAGATATATAAAATTTGACACAGATTCTTCACGACGGAAACCCTAGAGGCTCTCTCTTCGCGATGGTGGAGGTGCCTGCCCTGGTCCCTCCCTCACCAACGGGGGAGGGGAATTTTCCATTTGGGAGAGATACATCCTCTCATATCATTCCGTTCTCAAACCTGGAGTCACTTCCATCTTTTCCTTAGATCCCACTCGGCTTGAATGTTGCGGATTTACTCAATGGTTTCCCCAACCTTTCACTATCGACATCAAAATTTTCAGAGTCTTCAGACCTCCTGAAACACACTTTGATTGAAAGATTCATTCAATGACGACCCTTAGTAGACTCATTTGATAGGCACGTTTTCGATTCATGGGCTATGCAAGAGAGGGTCACGGTGGGTCTTATGGATATCCGCCAAATTATGGTCCGCTTCTCCTCGGAGGATGATCTCATCAATGACTTGTCAAGCTCTCCAAGAAGCTTCAATGGTTTCCGATTTCATCTTCTCCGGTGGACCTTCGACTTGTATATGAATCGTGATCCTCCTTTGCTGGAAATCTGGGTAAGTTTCCCCAACCTCCCTCTACCGTATTAAAATCCGTCCATTCTCTGTATATTAGGAAATTTGTTAGGTAGATACACGTGTTCGGATAGTCGCATAGAGGCAATTTTTCATCCCGTGAATCCTAGAATCTGTGTCGAAATAGATGTGTCACGTGTATCTTTTGAGTATATGTGGATCCCGGTGGGTGAAGAATACTGCTGCAACCAACGTGCGGTTTTTTAATCATGGACTGATTATTGCACTGAATGCAAGAGACTGGGTCACTTAAAGGAGGCTTATCGTAGGAAGTCTAAGAGGAATGCTATGAAGCTAAGTTATACCAGTTGCAGAGAAGTTGAAATTCATACTGAGGGTAGTATGAAATCTTCTAGGTTGTTAGATCAACAAGGAGGGTCAGCCAGCCCTCCCAGGGTGTGGGATGGGTCAAGGGAGTTTTTATCTGAGCAGGCTCCCCGAGTTTGTTCTCTAGTGAAGGAAGTGTTGAATAACTAGGTGAATCCGATGGTGGAGAATTTGTTTAAGAGGCTTAGGAAGGATCGGGATGGGCCACCCTCTAGTATTAGTTCTCCATTCAAGGTTACTAGTAGGGATGTTCAACCGACTGCAACTCATGAAGGGCCAATGGTGTCTGGGTTTTCATAGGTGCCAGAGCAGCAGAGGGTTTTTGTGGAGGAGATTATAGAGGGATTGGAGGGTTCCAAACAGGATGACCTTAGGTTGGGAAGGTAGGGGATGAATATGGAGGTGTTTCCTTCAAACAGTTTGGTTTTTCCATGGGTCGAGCATGCTTGTGTTTCCTCTTATGAGGAAGTGGTCAGGGGGTCCATTACTCCATACAGGTGGGAAACCAATTTGATGTCCTCACTATGGAAGGGATAAACAATAACCATGAAGAATAAGAATGTGAAAATGGGGAAGGAGTAGAGATTTCCATGGGAGACAGTAAGAGTATCTATGCTGGTGAAACAAGCCCGAGGGGTAGGAGCAACAGAAGGAGGAAGGGCATGAAAGACTACTCCTCCCTGCCACCTCCTGTGAGGACTCAGTCTACAAAAAAGAGAGTGGATGAGAGGGTGGCCTGTGAGGCTGTATGTAACCTAGAACACCCTGATCAACCCAGATCATGGGGTTTAATTCTGAGTTCATTTGATGAGTTTAAAGAGAATGTGTTGTATCTCAATGCATCTTAAGAGGATGCATCCAAGATGATGGGCCAGAATATTGAAATTATTCTTAAGGTGGAGAAATATTATTGGGTTGACAAACATGACTCGATTCTGGTTTGGGGATTCATCCAGGGGTTGTTAAAGCTCGAGGAATACATACATGTATGGGATAAACTATCTTCTACTTTAGAAGTCCTGTTAATGGAAGTGCCACATATTCAGGTAACAGATATTTCATGGAAGATGTTTTGGGATATGAACTCTAGCAGGTTGAAATTTTATTTGAATGACTCTATTCTCTTTCTGACTAATGTTTGGTCTTTCAATTTGATTGAGCGTTTTATTTTGAGGACCTATCTTTAGGTAGTGGGTTAAAATGTGAATTTGGGGTTATGTTCCTAGCATTTTTCTGGTTCTACATCAAATGAGGTTCAGATCACGAGTTCACCACTGCGGCATTAAACTTGGACTCTAAGAGGGTATGGACTGGCCATTGGGATTGTGCCTGCGCATTTTTGCATGGGACCGTCTGAGTGCTCATGTCTTGGTGGTGGACCCATACATGATGAAAATGTAGGGGAGAGGTAGAATATTTATGTGCTTTGGAAATTTCTATATTTTATTTGGTTGTTATGCTGGAAACTACGGTTTCCAACTTTCCTTACAAAGTGATTTGATAAGAAAATAAAAAGTAATTTTCAGTCAGTTACTCAACTTCTAGGCACATTTGCAAATTTACATTAAACCTAATTTTACTACTTATGTGAATTGAATTTCAAAAATAAAAGAGATATGGTTGATATCAGTATGTATAATTTGGTTCAATAGAATGAAAATATTTTTTGTTGAATACGAACTTTTGAATTTTATTTACCATGATTAAAAGTAATTAGGGTAATTAATGGTAAAAATGATATTATAGTTATCCTCAAACATGTACTAATTCTATTGGAGAAGTGTATTTCCACCAAAATCATCCTTAGGAATAAAATACAGTCCTTTTGTTCCACTTGGATTAGATTGGGACATTTATTATTATTTTATTTATAGAAGAGTTAAAAGTGTTAAATTCAATGTTTAATAACTAAATCATTTTTAATATATGGTTATACATAAGATAAATTCTACTATAAATAATCATTAAAAATCTAAACGATTTTACTACATCATGGTATTTTATTTATAATTTTTATACTGTATATAATTAAATTTATTTATGACAAAATGATGATGTAGTAATTACGTTATTAATGAAATTTTTAAATAATTGATTTTATAAATACCAAAATAAATGTAAATTGAGAGGTTTGAGGAATTATTTGAATTTTATAGGTTAATATTACATGTTAGGTTTGATGTAATATATTTTTTTCGAATTAATCATGTTTTTTTGACTTTCAAAAAAAACTAAATAGTGTCAAAATTGACATAAATGAGTATTTAAAACAAATACTATATTATTAAATGATATAATATTCCTAAAAATATAAATATCCATAAAAGGACT
Source organism: Viscum album (assembly GCA_963277665.1). Taxonomy (NCBI): domain Eukaryota; kingdom Viridiplantae; phylum Streptophyta; class Magnoliopsida; order Santalales; family Viscaceae; genus Viscum; species Viscum album. Next base: position 475,319,825 of record OY728164.1, on the reverse strand, counting down.
TATATAATGATTGACATTTTATTAATGAACCAATTGATATTATCTTGTCATTTTATTGTTTTTTATTATCCATGTAATATAAAAATTCATGAAGACATGGTTAAAGATAAACTAGTTAACTAAGAATTAAATCTAAAAGATAAGGTTAATATGGTGACCTAAACTTGTCTAAAACCTATTTCTTAAGAGTATTTCGACCCATCCCAAAATTATCTTAGAAATAAATCCATTTGGTTCTGTTATAAATAAAAAATTATTTTATAATAAAATAATATTTCAAGATTTTCCTAATGTAATCCTCACCTCTCCTATAAAAGGGTATTTCCTATTACCTCAATATCCCACCTCCAAATCCATTTGGATCAGGAAGACCCTAATCAAATATCCTCCCTAATACACTTAATTGAAACTATAGGGCTTACATTAATCAGAAATCCAACCAAAGGATCCCTTTTGATGAAATCCAAAGGAAGCATCTGAAGAAGATGTATTAATATTATCAGTGCTTTTATTCTTCCACTCCCCATTCATTGTTGTTTCCATACCCAAATAAGAACTCTATTTCATTCTAAAAACTATGATTTTATTATAAATACTGTAAAACCATATTCATTAATCATTTCATCCTATAAATGACAAAGTCAGCATACGTGTGTATGTATGGCTTACCGCCTCCACGTCATGGTAGAGTTTGTTATTCAACACTTAATTAATTGTAATGGGTATAATAATTAGTATAACCGATATAAATAATAAATATAACAAGTAAATTACTCTATATATATAATATACCATTCAATTACATAAGATTTCACCACTAATAGAATGATATTGTCTCTTGTGCGTACGTACGACTTACAATCTCCACAACACAGTGAGATTTCGTTCCCCATCATAACCACTCAAGAATAATTTTCATTTGATGATTAAAAATAATGTTTAAGAACTTAATATCATTCTACATATGAGACAAATAAATCCTATCCATAACAAAGATGACTTACGAAACAAAACATATAAGGTAAAGCAAATCAGTTAACACCCAAAACATTGATACTGCTGAAATATCATTAACAAAGCAATAATATAAGATCATATATGATATCATATATGATATCATATTTATCTATGTTGTTATTTTATAATTTAATAACAATTATTTCACCATTATACAGAAGGTTAAACTACCCTATACTAAGGAATATTACACAGTAAGGGGTTTTCATCTCACTCTGATTCCCCTGAGATTCATGTTATATTTTACACTATTTCCTTGTGGGTGGTGCATGTACTGCGCATGATTTTATTATTTGAGTAATATAATTTAATTTATTGGTATTTACAAATAAATTTTATGATCCTTATTTCATGGGGTGTATGTTTTGTATGTTACCACTTTGGTAGGAAAATTTCTAATTTCAATTTCCACTCATTGGGTTTTGACCTAAACTTCATTGATTATTTTAATCCAAGATTATGTGTGAAATCACTATTTATTTATTTATGTATTAATTTCCACTCCCCTTTGTGTGGATATACTTTTGATAGACATAATAACTCCATTGATAAATTCTCATGTCATTGATATGAACTTTATAAGGGTAATCTTAACTCAATTTCGATTCATTGAGTTAAACATCGAAGTCATTGGTTTTGTTTTTACATGAATATGTGTGAATGTACTATGATTTATTTAAAACGAATATCCAATAATATTGAGTGTATTTATATTTTCCACACATAATTATATCTTTGATTTATCGTTATTCTAAGGATACGATCTTCATAAGGGATCTCTTCTCAATTTACATTCCATTGAGACTTATTGGTTATTATGTGCCAATTCAATTTTATATGGTGTATATACAGTACTTTGACATAGTATATCATGAATCCATTTATTCTCATGATATTATAGTGTCTGTATTACCTCCATTATTTGTATTCAAGCATGTCTCATTTGGTTTGGAACTCTAACTAAAATATCTTTTTAAATGTTTTAAAGATTTATTCTTCTAAATATTTCTCATTAATGTCCATGTTTTAAAAATGGTTTAAAGAATTTATTTATAATGACACAAATGTTCTAAAATTAAAATTCCTTTCAAAGGATTAAGATTGGTAAGGGACACATTGATTCAAAAATCTATTTTAAATGACTTTTTTGATAAATAATGCGAATTTTTAATGTTTTCATGAAAAAGGGGATATTTATCTCAATTAGTTTTACCGATTATTTTCATCTATGTCAATATCCTTCATAGTATTTTATTTTTATTGATGTTGATTTATTATAATAAAATCTTCCATATTGTATTTAATGAGTTATGTTTTAATGTGTATGTGCTATTTTTATACCATTCATGGTTTGTGGTTAAAGTATTGACATTTCATAAGTTATTTTTAATACAAATGTATATATTATGTTTCAACCATTTCATATGAGTAATGAATTGGACATAGTAAGTAAAGGGTGAAGCCCTCTATAGATCCTCGATGCAACAGTAGGTATCATGAGAAAAAATAGTGTCTTGTCACAAGCCCTTGATAAAATCTTATTTGTAGTCTAGGAATGAGGCCTTGACTATGTGGTTATGATATCTAAAATTATGATTTCCATTATTATGAAATTATATATTAATATTACGTGTGATTATTTGACTAGTATAATATCCATTTGAATAAGAAAATGGCATTATTTGATTTATCTTTTCCATATTATGCTGAATTTTATGTTTAAAAGGATTATGTTTTATTCTTATACATAGCCTTAAATGTTTGTTATTATTTATGATTGTGTCCGCTATATTTTTATCCCTACTGCGCATTTGAGGCCACTACTTTCTTATGTTTTCTTTTTTCTTGGATAGAAAGAAGTATATTATGATTAAACTATAGGGATAGGCCAATGGATATGATTGTGTTCAAAGGGGACACAATTTTATTTTTATTTATTTCATGATGTAATGTAAAACTTATTTATATATCTAGTACTTCCTAGGATACTAAACTAATCGGTCATTTGAGACTTTATCTCTTGTGATCATGCCAATGTTATGTAACAATGCACCGACTCTGGGTAACTTGGGTCAGGGCGTTATATCATTAACTATTGGAGCCCAAAATTTCTTTATTTACTTTGTCTTTACATTCACTTTCATACATAATATATTGATGGGATATTTTTTATACACCATAAGTGGTAGCTTACTATGTTTTCCTCACAGCCTAATCAGGTTTCCATCGGGTACCTAGGTAGACATAATGCATGTAGGTCAGGAAAACAGAAAATAACCTATGGTAGGGGGTTGAGTCGGGCATGGGACATGAATGGATGAGGTTCCAGACTTGGAGTATGGACTCCAATAGGGAATCTGCAGTCTATCTTTTTTTTCAGTTTTTTAACCTTAGCATTATTTAGCATGAAATACCAAGTTTATTGTTGGTCATGATGTGTACCCAATTTTGGGAGATGCTAGTTATGGATGTTTATTGGTTATTTCACTTCATTTCCACTATTTATACTTGTTATATATTATGTCTTTCTCTGCTAAAGAGGGTATAATATCCCAACATGAATCATCTTGTCCCTCGCTGCTAGGTAAAAACCTCTAGTGTTCAGGGAATCACGCTTATTATTATGTAGTGTCTCAGCCCTTAGAAATATTTATAGGCTTCTAGGATGGAGACGTTACAAACCATGTGGTATGGGATTCATGGATTCTACTTACTATGTGACTTAGCGGTTTATTCCACTGTACTGAGCTTAGAGCTCTAAAACAGCCTCATACTCCCCAAAAACATCCATTGACTCATTTGGTATCCATAAATGGTACAAAATAAAGACTTTGAACTAAATTTAAATGATATATTCCTCATATAAAAACAAGTTTATTATAGTCTTTTCCCTTAAATGAAGCCATCCTTGAGTTCACATTCCATGGGTGATGAAAGGTGGTCTAAGATTAACTATGACCACTAAAAACATGCCCCTTCCTCCCAATTCCAAGTCTCAGCATATACCTGGATGTACTGTAACAGACCCCTACTAAAGGGACCGACATGACTTAGATAGTTTCCATGCCCTGATAAACAATGTGTATATTAAAATTTTTAAAATATGAATCAATATCTATCTCAACCTCATTAGTATCAAAAGTATTAGATGAGTCAACCTGAGAAAAGAGAAGATATGAAATGTGAAAAATGTTATGCATGGAATGATACCTCTGAGGGGATAACAACTAAAAGGCTACCATCTAAACATTATCTAGATTCTCAAATGACTCGAAATAATATGGTGATAAATTCCCTTACATCCATATCCATCCATTCCTATGTCTGGGTGATACCCAAAAGAAAACAAGAACTCTGACCTGAATCTAGAAAAGCTGTCGATGGTGATCGATGGAATATTTTTTTCTTGACTGAGAAGAAGACATATAATTCCTGATCAATTGTACCTACTCCAAAATCTCCTGGACAATATGGGGACCAAGTATCACTACCTCTCCTACCTCTAGCTAGTAGATCGGTTAATGGAAAGATCTACCATACAAGGCCTTATATAGATCCATCTAAATGACCATTGAAAATTATTATTGTGAAAAAAAATTAATATAGGGATATAATTCTCTCAAGAACCACGTAAATCAGGGATCCATTCTTGGAGCATGTCCCCTAACACCTTTACAGTCTTTTCTGACTGGCCATTAGTCTGAGGGTGAAGTGATATTCTTAGAAGCACCAGTGTATCCATATCTATATGCAACCCCTAACAAATCCTAAATGTAAAATGAGGATTTCTATCTAAAATAATAGAACAAGGGACCCCCTTATAGCTTTATAATATCAAAAATATATAGTATTCCCATATTATCAACTAATAACGTCTCTGGGATAGGATGAAAGTTTGTTACCTCTGTCATTTGATCCACAACTACCCAAACTATATTTCTACCTTGAGGCGACCATGGTAAGATGACTATTAAATCCATCACAACATATTTCCATTTACATCTATGATTAGAATCTAATGTAACAAGATAGTATTTCACTAGAAATAAACCTTCACCTACTGATATGTGGAACACATAGTGATAAAATTTACTATCTAATATTTAATACCAAGACACTAATATTGGGATTACATATCTCAAGATATCTTGTAGATACAAAGATGAACTACACACTCAGAAGTGTGTGACTCTATCATCTGTTCCTCCCTCTTATCTATAGGAACCCAGACAACCCATGTATATATTAGATGTTGTCTCCATCAATAAACAAATACAATGGTGGGTCCTCAACGAAAATATTCTCTTAGAGAACCAACCCCACAGGATCTCAAAACCACATGCTCTTCACCCTATCAAGGAGTGAAGAGGTAACATACAAAGCTTTTAGACAAGAATGATCATTAATATCATGAAACTCCATATGTAAATGTGAAAATAAGACCCCAAATTTCCATTAATCAATAGCTTCAAATATAGCCTATGGTTGAGTTTTTTGGCTCAGCACATCTACTACCACATTTCATTTTCCAAGCATATATGAAAGATAAAAATTAAAATACTGAAGTTATTTGACCCAAAATTTATATTCAAGATAAAATTAATGCTTTATAAGGATATATTTGTGGTGATTTTGGTCCATATACACCAAAATGTTATCCCTAAATAGATAGTGTTTCCAATAGTGTAGAAAATTGACAATAGTTTCTATCTCAAGGTTGCACGTCAGGTATTTATGTTCATGATGTATCATTTGGAGAGACTCATATGGAATGAATCTATCCTTGTAAATTATTACTACACCTAACCTAATTCTTGATGCATCACCAAACATTGTATATCCTCTTCTAGGATGTAGTTGAATCAAAATTAGTGGGGATCTAATTCTTCATTTCAACTCATGAAAGGCTATCTCGCAAGCTTTAGATAATTGGAACATCACAACACTTTGTAGGAAAAGTGATAGGTGTATCGAGGAATGATATGTCATATATAAAATACCTATAATATCTACCCTTCCCTAAAAAACTCTGTATATCAAACACATTCTAGGGATTCTCCTAGAGAAATAAGGGACTAACCATATCTAGGTCAATTCAAACCCATAATTCTAAGATAATATGCCCTAAGAAGTGAACTTTTTATATCCATAAGTGGCACATAGCATTATTTTCATAAATTTGGTTCTCAATTAGTGTGTTCAAAATGATATAATTTTTTTTAGAATAGTCACTATCAGTATAGAAATACACCAAGATTTCATCCACAAAGACCATTAAAAAAGAATCTATATAGGGGTAGAAAATCCTAATAAACAAATCAATTAAAAAGTAGGCACATTTTCAAGATTGGACGATATAAATATATACTAATATAGACCATGCCAACTTCAGAATGCTATATGTGGAATATGTGAAGGCCTGACATGCACCTGATGATAGACCGATCTTAGGTAGATTTTTAAGAATAGCCAAGACCCTAGGATCTATTCAAAGAGATCATCTTTCCATGGAAGTGGATAGTATTTCTTAATGGAAATATAGTTCATCCATTGGTAATGTACACATAAATAATGGGTTTCACCCAGCTTCTTAGAAAGAATCATGGGTGAATCTCCAAAAGATGTTCTTGAACAACTAAAGCCACTAGACTATTTATCAACAAACTTTTAATTGAGCTATTGGATCTCAGTAGGTGATATCTGGAAAGTAAGAATAGATACAATAACTAGTATTTAAAAATGTCCAATTGTAGACTCTACCTCTCTCTTACGAGGTAATCTTGAAAAATCACTGCAAAAGACATCCTTGGAATGATCTACCATAGTAATAAAATCTTCTAGAAGCATTCTATTCTCCTTCATGAAAATAATAGAAATATGGGTAGTCACTCCACCTTTCCCAGGATGTGGGTCAAGAACTACTAGCCTAGACATTACACTCTCCCTTTAAGAGATAACTGCCAACCCCTGGTGATGTAAATGAAACCATACGATGATAGAAGTCCATATAGACAGGATATGGAACCAACCAATCCATCCCAAGAATGATATCAAAGCCCATCATCTAGAGTATAATTGGGAAATATAAGAAAGGGTAACTCCCTACCTTAAGGGTGAAGTATTTTCATGGGTGTATTACCTATAATCCCACTCCAAATAGTTTATATAGGGTCATCACCCCATATAATTACACAATTTCTAACCTAATACATTCCATGAATGATTATGAGATAATGCAGTGAGAAAAAACTCCATCGAATAAAGAAGAAAAAATAGTGGAAGCTGATAGAATATCACAACATACTGTAGATGGACATGCACTTCGATCCTTAGTTATAGACTATAATGTATGAAATTGTCTTGATTCACAATCATGTATTACATTCAGACTACCATATGTAGGATATCTCTTTTGGCCTTGTAATAAGATGTCAGGATACCATGTCTATGACCTCATCATCAGCTAGTAATTCCATTACTACTCGAACTCCCTATTTGATATGACATAATTTATCCTAACCCTAATGGTGGAGCTAGTGAGGATCCTTTTACTCTAGATATAGAAGGAATGATACAAAAAAATATCTAAATAAGACCCATATAGACACAATCACGATACTCAAGACGGTCTCTATCACATTGAGGCCTCATATTCCCATTTCATCCACATTGATGGAAAATAATAGAGCTTCCAGTGTGGATACTTTGGAAGCCACTACTCTAATGAGAATCCTTGAGGCTAGACTTCCTGCTACATAAAGAACTACTTCCCTACCATGAAACTAAACCTCTATGCCTTGTACTATTGGCATCTCTCAGGTATCACTCAGTGATAAGATATTTTTTGATAATATCAAAAAAAGGTAGGAATAATACATTCACATTTGAGAATATGGAATACTTAATCCCATCATTGAAACAACTCTCTCATGATAGCTCATCACTGGATAGAAGTAGTACGAGATTATGAAACTCTTTGAAATGGACTAAATAGTCAATAATAGATATACCACCTTAATCTAGGTGCATAAACTCTCAGGCTCAGATAGCTCTCTCTGGCGAGGGAAGAACCAATCATAGTAGGAACTCTATAATTGTTCCTAGAACATGTCCTAATTATGTCCATACGGAGTAATAACATCCCACTAGCACTTGGTGTAATCACAAAACATAAAGGTGTAAAGCTTGAATCTATTGTTTGGAGGTGTCTCTTGATGCTCAAACATTTAAGGGATAAACTCTAAACAAGACTCATTAGCTTATAGAAAACCACAACTCAAGAAATTGGGAGTATACTACTACAAAAACCGATTAGTCATATTATCCAAATTAGGTACATGTGATGAAGAACCCTGAATAGACTGCATTGGATGTAGTAAATTCTCTCAAGGATGAACGTCAATTCCTGGATCGGGTATAGTAGGTGGTTACCCATGTGGCACTCATATTGGTATGATTGGTGGCTTAGGGCCCACCATCTCTAGAGAATGGTCATCACCACCCTCTTGGTACATGAAAAGAGGATGTCGTGATGTCCTAACTATAATAATCCCATGCACACAACTCAGATCAAGATTTTGAATGATAAAGATACACTAAGATAAGTACATAATAACAATAAGGGATTAGTACTCAAGGTACTTCCCCAACTACCCACTTAGAGGGATAGGGTATTAGTAACTGTTCATATTTAATTTTACAATGGTTCTAGGAGGTTAAGGTCCAAATATACTTCTCCTCTTCACTTATTGGAAACCATTTCATTTTGTATGTCAAGATTTATATTTAATGTTTTTATTTTATTTTATACATTAATAATTGTTTAATTAAAAGGATCATTATATACATCTAATAAAGGACCATAAACTTTGTAACTGAAAGTGAAAACCATTTTATTCCTTTAAACCCCCTATATCGGTCATATAATGTAATATGTAATATTCAATAGTCTGATTTGGTAAATTACCACTATAAATTCATGAGGATCAACAAACCTTATTAACAGAAAATGGTAGTCACTCATTCGTAGACAAAGACTAGCTCATGTAATCAGAGGTACATAGCTGACCTAGGTTGAAACCAACAATTTAAGATTCCACCATCATCATAAAAGGAAAAAAACTTCCTAGATTGATGCTGGCACTTTAAATATCCAATTAACTTTCCCTAGAGAAGATTTCAACAACACAAGAATATATAACAATGCTACTACACACAAAAATCACATGAAAGATAGGTAATTAAAGCACTGATATGTTCTTATATGGTCTATAATATGCATAAAATGTGAATTATAAATTCCTATAATGATTCTTGTAACAATGATTCATTCCTTATTAGTCCAAGGAAAATATCCACAAATCATTTCAAAATCCCCCAATTCATGTACATCATCCAATAAGAAAAAATTAACAATATAAATAAAAAAATAGAGAGAAAAAATTTACTATTACTAGGAAACATGGTGCTTACCCTGAACCAGGGAAGATACACCAAAAAATATATTATAACTATGTTCCAATAAATTCATAATCTCATTTCTAACATTAAAAAATAATAATACAATGTAAAATAAAAAAATGATCTGATACCAATTCGTGGAATCCTGACCTGGGTGCCCTTGAGAATTTCCCCAAGATGGTTGGTTAATAGGCATTATGTAATCCTCCTTGTATTCCAAAGGATACCAAATAATAGTGAGGACCTAGGCTATGACCATGGGGAGAATATTCCATCCTGTTTGAATTGATCACAATAGATATCAAATAATAGATAAATAGGGGAATCATGATATCAATGAATAAGATATATAAAATAAAAATAAGAGTCAAAAAATTTTAGTCAACTTATAGCCGAATCATATTAAAAATTAAAATTTAATTTCATGTCTCTAAAAAAAATGAAAAATATTTATAAATTGTATCACGAAAAAAATAACATAAAAAAGAATAATAAATAACAAAAACCATCCAACATATTGAGCACTTTCCCATTCATATGTTACCAACCGCTATCCCAATGAAAGAATGTAATATCAAGTGTACAATGTGGGTTGGTTCACCTTATCAACACCTGCATACATATAATTTTATTAGGTGCCCCATTGTCCTAGATAAGGTGTGAGATAAATCTCAGGATGGAACCACCAATAGAATCTATAAAACCTATTATATTTATATAAAATAAAACAATGTGTAGGTATATATACTTTTAATGGAATTATAAATAAATAACTCATACAATATTTAACCTTAGATAGTAATGTCTCTGAATATGAGATCATTAAATTAATTCATTTAAATTCAGTTTATTTAGATACGTCACTTAATTTTTAAACAGATCTGAAATTATATATTGATAATAGTACTAAGGGAGAAAATGTATAATTAAGGAATATTATAACGATGATAATAATGAGAGAGGATCTAATGTGAAACCAAGGTATCCTTGACCTTAGGGTTTGATCCAACACATGATAATAACTTGTAGTGTTAAAAAAGGGGGCTGAGTGTAATCCAAGTGGCATCACCTTATGCATTCCACTATAAAATATTCTTACTAAGTCCATGGATATCAACAATGGGGAATATGAGAAAAAATTACCAGGACCAATGGGGTAAATTCCTGGATCCACATGTTTGAGGATGTCAATATAGATCCAAGGAGTGTATCTTATGAATCCAAATATCTATAAGATAGTGAAGGGATCATCCAGTTTTATGCTGCAAATCCATAAATAGAAAATTACCATGTTCCCAGGTGGGTATCTACCATTGCAACCAGATCCTTGAATCGAAATGGTTTCCTATGAATGCCCAAGGAATTCCATTTGGAATCCATGTTTGGATCAAGTCCGACCACTACTATAAAGATAAAAGGGTCCATATTCAATGGGAACCTTTTAAATATATCATTATTTAATCTAGTTCATGAAACAATAATGAATTTTAATAAGTCAATTGGTTAATTCCACTACCTTCAATTAATTCGACAAGGTATAAAAGAATGTGAAACCATTTATGACATTTATTGATCATTCAATTATTAGGTTCATTCCTTTACCTTTCCTAAGCATGAAAACGTGGTATAATGACATACAACCATATACTATTCAATTATAATTACCCATGCCAATTGTTATCTATAAATATTCTCACCACATAAAATTTACAGGTTCATTAATTAATTTGAACACAAACCATAGAAGATTCATGTTGTAACTCTACATGTAAAAGTGATTAACAATTCAATAATTTAATTAAAATGAATACCTCTAGCAGTTCTAAGTCATAGAACACCTGAATGGTGAAACAAATATTTATAAAAAACCAATAAGGAATTATAGAGATAACTCCTTACTTGGGGTGAAAAGAGTTGATGTTTTAACCTACAACAACATAGAGAACAATTATGAACAGGGATCTAGAATATGTGCATGATTAGTATAATCATATCCTATGAGTTAAATATGAAATTCCCAGTGAAACCAGTGTGCACAAAAAGATGAATATTTATAAAATGGAGAGGCTTAGGGGATAATCCTTGAAATCCTACCTCGAGTCTATAAGAAACACATCATGTTGTATCAGCCCTTAGTTTGACCTGGATTGAATGAAAATGGAAGAAAATATCAATGCCTTAGAAATATGGCATACGAGTATACATAAAAATAACATCATCAAGGAGAAGAAAAATGATAAACTAAGCCTATCGATTGTAGGGGTGACCTAAAGAAATCCAATGAGACCAACATATCTCGAATATGAAATTGGATGATGAAACAAGATCAAATTATAGGAAAAGGATCTTGAGAGCCTACAATGTAAAGTAAGGGAGGCATCCTATCTATTAGAGGAGAAAAATAGAAGAGGGGTAATTAAAATTATATCTTAAGGGAAAATGGTTATTTTACAATAAAGTTATCATGTCACATGGTTTGGCGGAATGGTTGGCCAAAACATTCTCCAACTATACACACCTCATTTCCTCAAGATATGATACACCCGATTAGGCCACATGGTTTGAGAAACTATGTTCCATCAATTCTATTTGGATTTTCTCAAAACTATGGACCCTTCACATGGATATAGACATGAAATAATGGTTAGGAAAAGTCGTTCTACTTTATTTAAAATTCCCCACAAGCTTAGGAGAAACTATTCAGGATGTGATCCATGGTTTTTACTAACCATACAACTAAGTGGTTTCTTCCACCAGATGAGTTTCCAAGCTTCGAGAATGCCCCGATAACCCTCGAATAATCTATAACCTCATTAGTCATCCATAAATTGTCAAAAAAATAATTATACCATAATTTATAGGATATATACCTCATTTAAAATAGTTATCTTAAAAATAAATTACTTGCAGTATCCATATAGGTTCTTGAACCCCATCAGGTATTCTAGAATACTATTCCTCTAATTTACAAGTTTTCAATTCTTTAAACATTATACTTAAATGAAAATTCTATTATTTTGTTTATAAAATCATGTAAACACTCCATGGTATATCTTTCTCTCATTATGAATTTTTTACACTTACCTTCATCATAGAACATAAGATAAACCTACAATTTCCTTCTCAACAATCCTAAATATTTAAAGGAGATCAATTATAAATTTTCGAAATTAATTAATGTTTTAATTCATAAATAAATGTTAAAAATGTTTTGGATATTATTGTAAAATGATGATTTTGGAATTATAAAGGATGAGTGGTGATAAATATCTATCTAATTAATTTACACACACAATAATATTGATATTTTGATTTCAGATTAAGGTACTATTTATAATCTTTCACAAAATGATTTATTTATAAACTTCTTATCTTTAATGTCAAGATTTATTTGACAATAATTTTTTTTTCAAGTATTCTATCCCAAAATCATCCATATTGTTATGTTTCCTATAGAGGATGGGAACCATGGAATCAAGAATAAATATTGGCATTAATAGATAATATATAAAATAACTTATATAATCATCTTTCTTTTCTTGACCAGATTCTTCAGTGAGATATTTCATAGATTTTTTTTGTATCATATAGAACATTCCTTCGTACATGAGAATGATTATCAAGATTCTATATTAATCTAGAATGTTTCATTTAAAAATATTTTGTTTCTATATAATTGATTGCAAAGTAACAATGGATGATGGGATTTCTATTTTATATATAAGTTATGAATTTAATAAATGAATTTAATTTATTTAATTCATTTAATAGTTAAATATATTAAATGTATTCTCACAAAAATTATGACCCGTTTTGATAACATCATTTCAATTAGTGATTAATTTCAATATATGATAATTTAATCTATAATATAATATTATATAAAAATGATGAATATATATAGGATACAATAATAGAAATAAAAATTCAAATGACACTTGGATCACAAAAGGTAAAACACATTACTTATAAAATTATTTGAATTATTATTAACTCTATTACTCTAGTATCTTAATAAATAGTTTTTAATAACTAAGTATAACCCCAAATAAAACGAAAAATAGGCACTTAATCATTAAATTCACCCCTATACTACATCTATTATATATGAAAATCTTATGGATATTTTTTATAGAAAATACAATTTGATAATTGATTTCATAACAAGTGTTTAATTTTAAATTAATCATGTAATTATTAATTTTAATGGTTTTAAATCCCACCATATTATCTCATATAGTAAATTCACTTATATATTATTCTAATAATTTAGTTTTAGTTTCCAATTCCTTTAACCAAATTAATATTTTCAAAATATATTAATGTATTTACCTTATACAACTCAAGATTTGTGTTACATTCCTAGAAAAAAATTCAATTCAAATTACACATGTATGAATTCATCTCATGTATTAGGTATATGAAAAACTTTCATGTAATAGATTAAAATCATATAAAACCAAAATACATATAAAAGAAAGCATTGAGTGAATAATAGTCGACCCCCACCTTTATATATTTTACATAATCCACCATGCTAGTGATATTGAAGAACCATTGTCCTACTATCCATCATCACTACTCTAGGGAAACAAAAAAACCATGTAAATACTAAAACCAAATATTAATAAATCATAGTGAATATTTTACTTTATAGTACAAAACTCACAAAAAAATTATAGTCAAAACTGAACATAACTAAATCTTATGGCATACCAAGATGGTAAATTATGTTATTTATGGTATGAAATTTATAAGTAGCTTAAATCATTAATATAAAGTATAAATATAATCATAACATTAATATATTATATTAAAAAATAAATAACATTTCCAAATAGGTAAATAAATGGATAATTTATTAAAATGAACATGAGATTAACATTTACAAATATTTCAAAAATATGAAATTAAAAATATTTTACAATTTAGAGGTGATTTATAGATATTAAAAACAATTAAATACAAACACTTTATACCTATATCAGATATAAAAATACTTTATATTTAATAATATACATGGAAGTTCATATATACATCTTCTTAATTCAAAATTTATGATACTTATAGAATCACTAATAATCATATAAATTTATCATATTTTATATAAATACTTTAAATAAATTAAATATCAAATATGAAACATTAGTTAAAAATTTATAAAATAAGTCTATAAATTATTTTCTTAATTTAAATAAATTTTCAAAATAATCCCTAAAATAGGAACATTTCATATTTTTTTATGAATATTTTATGAATTTATTTAAACAAATTTATATTGAAAATTATTTATAATTTATATAAAATTTATAATTCTACTGTGTAAATTTAATATTAATCCTGGACCATATCTTCTAAAACTATTTGGAATGGCTTAAATCCTATGGGCCCATGGTAGTGATGGTATATAAATTGATTTATTAATTTTTGTAAAAATATAAAAACCAAGAATGTAATTCATGTAAACCATGAATTGGTTTATCATAGGTGACATATATTTCCATGGAAAAAACTATGATAGTTTGATTTGATGTAGTCATTTCAATTGATCCATTCATAAATCAATCCTCTCATTAAATGACATGGTTTTACCCATAATTATCATGGTTTTATTATAGGAATCATATCTCTATACTAACCATACGAATATAAATATAAAAACTATTTCAAATTTCAATATTCATTGTGACAACTTTTTTATGAAACTATTCCATTATTTCCTTTCAAAAACCATGACATAGATTGATAAAATTTATAAAAAACTAGAAATTTTCATCTTAAATCACGTCTTGGTTTAGAAAAACATCTAGAACTAGGACATTTTTTCATGAAAAAAGTCATGGTTCTAAAAAAATGTATCTTCATAGTTTCATCAAATATTCAGAACCATCAATAAAAAAGTGATGGTTGTTTATTTGATAAGATTACTTGCTTTTTTGGGCAAATAATTTTCTAAATAGTGATAAAACAATGAGATAAATCCCAATTTTCCCAAGACCCTTCAATTCTCATTAGACTAAATGAAAGAAATTAATATCACGGGCCTTTTTTCTATTGATCTAGTTTATCCATTACTTTTCACTTTCTCTTGAAGGAGACCCATAAGAAGTAGCTCTGATTATACTTCCACTAAGGTATTTATTATGACACCCTAAGGTTTTAATAATAAATTGAAATGAAAGAAACATTGAATATATAAATAATGAATCCTTTTTATGGATATAGTTATAAATATCCATTAAACATAATTTTTTCACTTCAATAATTTGAATTTCAAAAAATGAACATTTAAGGTAGTGATCAGTAAGTTATTTGAAGTCTAATAAAACTAACATGATTTTTGGTGAATAGTAACATACAATTATTAATAATAATTTGAATAGTAATATGAAAACTATGAACAATGAATCATATTATTAGTTTATTGTATTTAGGTAATAAGATATTGAAATCTTGATTAATTTTTCAAGGTGTTATAAAATCAGTTATAGTTTTAAAATTATTATATTTGGAATAAAATATGATTTTAAATAAAAATTATATTAATTATATTTATAAAATCCATTTAAAATATTTTAGTTCTTTTATAAATTATTCCTGTCGAAAAATTAGTTAGGGTGAATTTTTTGGATTTTTCCAAAATTCATGAATTTTTTATGAATAGTAAAATATGGAAATATACTGTATATATTAATTATCAGTTAAATACACAATTACTAGTATCATGGATGACATAATAACCCTTGGTTCGAACTCACATGCTCTCTTTAATTTTTAGGGCCACATGAATCAAGAATATTCATATTCTTGAGAAAAAATATAAAACTAATGATTAAAATAATAGAAAAACCCCTCTCGTCCTCCACTATAAATACCAACATAACCCCCTCTTCCTCACACACCATTAAAGATTTTAGAATTGTATAAATTCTACAAAATATCTTTCCCAAGGCCCTTCCCCACGTTCAAGTCCTTCTGGTATCACCAAAAAGATAAAAATGAAGGCTGTAAGGAGGATCTCAAGGAAAAGAGATCAAGAGGTACACATCTTCTTTCATTTTCTCCTGTTTTCTTTTGAATTCCTTTTCTTTTAATACTACACATTCTCCTCTCCATGTCCAAGAGGAATGAAAGCTCCAGAATATTATATATTTTTTATTTTATCATGTTAATGGAAAACATTAATCATTATTCTTCCTTTCGTCTTCCTCTTATTCTAAAAATAAAAACACCATCTGTGACATGCCGATTTACCAAAATCATGGACGATGTTTTTTGAATTTCAATTACAACCTTTAAAACTAGTTATAAAACTATTTTAATGTTTGAAAAATATTTTAATGTGTATTTTATATCCTCTTTAATGTTCATTATTTAACATATATACATAATATAAGTTTATATAACAAAAATAGTTCGTGATTATTAAATTACGACTAAAATGATATAAATAGATATCACAAATGATTTATTTAATTATTCATACTCATAAAATATAACCAAAATAATTTATAGAATCGTATAATATTATGGAAACATATTAATACAATTTAATTCAATTTATGGAGTTTTTCTTCCATTCAACAAGGAAATCCTTTACGTACCGAACTTGGTAATCATGTAAAGAACGCACATGAAATAAGGGAAAGAACAAAATATTATTAATTAATAGAAAGAACGATGTTATAACATGATCATATAATGTGTTATAAGCATCACTATATTTCTTTAAAATATTAATAGAACTCTTTTAACCATTATATAGATGGTCTAAACAAGTTTCATGTAAGAAAAATTGGAGGTAAGGGAATTCTTAACCCAATTTTAATTCATTGGGATAACCTTCTACTTCAGTAATTAAGGGATACTGAGATTATTTGTATAATGAATTTCTTTTATATCCTGATTTATTGTGAGTATTAATAGTCTATACATGTAATCCTCTAATTATATTAATTTTAACTTCAATTATATGATATTTTTAAGGTACTTTCCTTTGAAAGCCCTCTTTTAAAATTCTATTTTACAAAATAAAAAAGAAATGTTTTTATGAAATTATAAATGTTTTATGATTATGTTATGGTTCATGGGAATTATTTATGATGAATATTGGGACCTATATCTCCCTCCAATGCATTGGGTATGTATAATTTGAGGGTGACCCATATTATTTCTCCAAGTGTAACTATGATGGTTGCACCATAAGGTATCCATAAGGGTCAGATTGTATGGTAGTTGTTAGGGGTTAAAATCATATTGTGGACATGAGGGTTAAAAAATTGATTAATTAATTCCCCACGATACCCTTATTTTCTATTTATTTTTTCTAGGATTTATTATAATCCTTTGTTTCACAATGTAAGTATATGATTCTTTATGGTTGAGAAGTATGACTTTTTGAAAGTTATTTCATATGTTTATATGTATTCATGAACTAATGGTTTCATTACTTCTTTTTATATCCCCTACAATAATTTTATGCTCATACCAAGTATTGAAATTATTTTAATAGGTTAAAAGGATGTGTAAGAGAAATAAATAAGTCAAAATAAATGTTATGAGGATTTGATAAAATAAATAATGTTTTTGTTTTGTGTTTAACATTTTATGTTTTGGGAAAAATGGATAAGGTTTTAATGGTACCATCCTTGTATTATTGTGGGTTGATATGAATGAGTTATGTCAAAAATTTCAAAAAATCTAAACCAAAAATATCTTTGGGTAGGTAAATAAATGAAATCTGATTGAAATAAGGAGAATATGTAATGTTTAATTTTTGGGCCTTATAGTTTTTATCAGATAATAGTTTAGATATTTTAAGGGTTAGGTTGATTTTAATAGAATACCATAAATTATCATTACCTTAATTTTATGCTAAAATGATATATCATTTAAAGATTACCATGTTTCTTCATCAAAGATATGCATGTTCAAAATTAGTTTTCATAGAAGAAATAGGGAAGCTGAGGCTGGAAGGAACCGTGGGGTTAATATTTTTCCAAATCCACAACCGGGAAAGGTGGAAATCAGAACTGAGCAGTTTCTGAGAGTAATACCTCAATTGAAAGAGGAAATCAATGTAGGTGGAATCCATGAAATAAAATAACTAGAGCCCCCACAAAGGAACATGATGATAGTGGAATGTTTTATAAGGAAACACCCTCTTAGTTTTAGTGGATATTCTAACCCAATTGATTATGAAAGAAATATTATAGCCCTTAAAATATATTCGATGTTATGGGATCTTCTGATAATCAAAAGTTATGTCATTCCATTTTACATTTTGAAGGTGATGTTGATCTGTAGTGGCCAATTGTCAAAAATATCATGGATATAGAGGAGAATGATTCCGTAGAGTGGGACGAATTTAAAAGTCATTTCCTTGAAAAATATTTTCTAAAGGTGGTTCTACTTACGATGGAGAACAAATTCCATGAATTAAAGTAGAATCTAGAAGATTTAGTTGTCGTGTATGATGCGAACTTTACCCGATTGATGTGTTATGCTCCAAATCTTATTCTAGATCTTAATAGCTAAATCAACCATTTTTACTCACTATTTAATCCAAGATATCGATGATAATTGGCTTCTCATGAGTTCAAATGTTTTGAGAAACATGTCCGATGAGCTAAGAGATAAGAAATTGAGATTTTAGAGTACAAAATATAACTTGAAAACAAACAGAATAATAGGTTTATATCGAAAGTAATGGAAATGAATCAATCAAAGAGATTTGTTGTTAAGAATGTTCAATTTATAGTTTGTGAAATGTGTGGTAAAAAGAACCCTGGGGAATGCCTTTCCAAAATCAGGAAGTGTTTTTTGATGTGGTATGTTTGGACATATGGCCCAAGATTGTAATGAAAATGATACGAATACTAATCCTAATAAGAAAATTGTAAAGTTTTTTAAATGTGGAGAGATGGGTACTTATAAAAATGCCTTCCCAAAGAGAGATATGAAAGATGAAAAAAATCCAAAATATAAGTACAAAGGTTTAGTGATATCCTCTGAAAGTAAACCCATATATGTTGGGACATCCAATGAAGTTGTATCAGATAAGTTGTTTATTTAATCAGTTTTTTCTAAAGCTTTGTTTGATATGAGGTCTACAAATTCTATTATTTCTTAAAAATATTCTGGTAAATTAGAAATATCACCTCAAAAAATGAGATAAAAAATAAATGATAAAACACTAGGGGGAAATATTACAGAAAAGAAGAATTATAATAATCTTTTTATTGTGGTCTATGGAAAGACTTTACATGAAAACCTTTTTTTCCCTAGGAGAGTTTGATGTCATTCTGGGTATGGATTGGATTTTTGATTATCATGCTATGATTGATTGTAGTGATAAATAAGTTATTTTTCAGAAAGAGTATAATTTTTTATACAATAATGAACCCATACAATTGATAACAAATCTTGAAGCTGAGAGACTTTTAAAAGATGGAAATGAAAGTTATATTTCTCATATTTTTGAAAAAGGGAACAATTCAGATTAGTGACATGCTAGTGTTAAAATAATACCTTGATGTATTTCTTAATGAGTTTCCCATTGTGATACCTAATTGTGAAGTTTAAATCATAATTGAATTAGTTCTTGATGAAAAGTCCATTCCAAAACCCCTTATCTAATGGCTCAAATAGAACATCTTGAATTGAAAAATCAGTTTCATGAGTTTCTTAATAAAGGATTCATTCATACAAGAACTTCACCATAGGCATCTATAGTTTTTTTTCATAAAATAGAAGGATGGTTAAATGATAATTTTAATTGATTATAAATCCTTGAATAACATCACTATTTAAAAAGTATCATTTAACTAATATTAATGATTTTTTAGATCGGATCTAGGGAGAACAACATTTTTCAAAGGTTGACCTAAGGATAGGGTACCATTAGTTGAAATTAATGGAAATAAACATCCTAAAGAATACATTCTGCACTAGATATGGGAATTTTTAATTTTTATTCACATCGTTTGGGATAAAAAATACACCTACTGTATTAATGGTTCTTATAAATAGGAAATATCATGAGTTTGTGGATAAGTTAGTGGTTTCTTTTCTTAGTGTAATTATTGTTTATTCTAAAAGTAAACAAGATCATTAAAAACATCTAATGGTTGTTTTGAAAACAATAAAATAAATGTAACTGTATGAAACATTTAGAAAGTGTGAGTTTAAGTTGAAACAAATTTCTTTTCTCGAGCGTATTATAAATAAGGATGGAATAATAGCTAATCCCACAAAAAAGTGGTTGATGAATGGAGAAAAACTACAAATGATACAGTGTATCATAATTTTCTTGGATCAACAAGTTATTACTGACAGTTTGTTAAAAACATTTCACGATTATCTAGCCCGCTAACTTAGTTTCCAAGAAAAGGGTTAAATTTGTTTGGATAGAAGTATGTGATGTTTGTTTTCCAGAACTGAAGAATATATTGGTGAATGATCCTATTTTGGACCTACCTTTTAGAAATGGTGAGTTTGTCATCTACATCGATGCTTAATTAAAGGGACTTGGTTGTGTTATGATGTAGAATGACAAGGTAATTTCTTATACTTCAAGACACTTAAAACCTCACGAGTTAAAATATCCCACACATAATTTATAATTAGAAGCTATGTTTTTTACATAGAAAATTTAAAGGAATCATTTATACCAAGCCACATGTGAATTTTATACCAACCATAAAAGTCTAAGGTATATATTCACATCTAAGGAACTAAATATGAGATAAAGAAGATGGATTGAAATGGTAAAAGATTATGATTGCATAATCAATTACCAGGAAGGAAAATAATACAATGTGACACATTCTTTGATTCTAAAACATCATGAACCATTAACCATGTTACTATTGGAACATGAAACCATGATTAATGATTAGATTAATTTTGTCTTGGAAGCTTTTATTTTAAGAAATTCCTCTTTTTTATTTCTGTTTTTAGTGTAGTCATCGTTGTCATACATAATTAAGCAAGCATAGAAGGAAGACATGGAGCTACATAAAAAGGTAGAATATGTTAAAAGGGGTAAGTTTCTATAATTTAACATTGAAAATAAATTGTTTTGAGATTTGAAAAAATATTGTGTGTACCATGTGATTCTTAAATGAATAAAGAGTTGTTGTGTGAAGCTCATTGTTCGTCATTTTCAGTTTATCCTAGAAGCACAAAGATAAACAGAGGTCTTTAAGAGTATTACTAATGGGATGGAATGAAAAGAGATATTATAGATTTTACAATGAAATATTTGACATGTCAACAGATTAAAGTAGAGTGATAGTCACCGAAGATGATGCTTTAGCCTTTACTTTATCTAGGATGGAAATGGTAAAATATATCCATGGATTTCATTTTGGGGATATGAATGATTTATTGAGTTAACAATGCAATCTGGGTTATTGTTGATCAACTAACTAAATCTGATCCTTTACTTCCTATTCGAGATATAATGTATTTGGAACGACTTTCTTGACTATACCTCAAAGATATTGTTAGGTTCCATGGAGTTCCTCTTTCCATTGTATCGGGCAATAATCCCAAGATCACCTCTAAATTTTGGAATGACCTTCAGAAGTTATTAGGAACAGAATTAAATTTCAGTACAAATTTTCTTCCTTAATCAAATGGGCAGTTAGAACAGATGATACATACTTTGAAGGGTATTCTTCGAGCTTATTCAATGGATTACCAGGAATGTTGGGATCAAAATATTTCTTTAGATGATTTTTTTTTATAATTATAGTTTTTTATTCTAGTATACAAGTTTCACCTTCAAGGGAATTATTTGGAAAAAAATATGGAAATATGGAATTTTGGGATGATGTTAGGGAAACAAAATTTATGGGACCAGAATTAATAGAGGAAGTGGTTAAGAAAGTGAAGATGATCCGGCCACACATGAAGAAATATCAGAGAATACAGAAAATTTATATAGATAATATAAGGAAAGACTTTTCTTTTGAGTTTGGTGATCATGATTTTCATAGAATCTCACCACGGAAAAGTTTTATTCATTTCCTTAAGAAAGGAAATATAAGTCAACGTTTCATTGGACCTTATGAAATCCTGGAGGAATTTAGACTAGTCTCCTAACATATAGAATTACCTCAAATTTTATCTAAGGTACACAATGTTTTTCATGTTTCGATGTTGAGAAAGTATGTCCTAGATTCATCTCATGTTTTGAGCCCAGAAGCAGTTCACTTGGATGAGAGCCTTTCTTATAAAGAGAAATCTGTTAATTTTTTTTATAAAAGTGAACAAGTATTGTAGAATTATGTAATCCACTAGGTAAATGTTTTTTGTAGAAACCACATGGTTGAAAG
The DNA here is from genome assembly GCA_963277665.1 of Viscum album. Lineage (NCBI taxonomy): Eukaryota > Viridiplantae > Streptophyta > Magnoliopsida > Santalales > Viscaceae > Viscum > Viscum album. The sequence continues at coordinate 475,297,005 of OY728164.1, read as the reverse complement.
AGAAACATGGGAATTCGAAAATGCTATGTCGAAAAGGTACCCTCACTTGTTAAATTGCAAAATAAAAAAAATTAAGAGGACACAATTTCAAGAAGGTTGGGAGAATTTAATACCAAAATGTTTTAAAAATATATTGAAATGCATGAAACACTTCATCACTACATAATGTATATTTTTTAATAAGATAGTTATAAACTAGAAATTAAGCATAATTTTTCTACTTCCATGATTTGAATTCTAAAAAATAGACATCTACAATTGTGATCAATAAATTATTTAGATTTTGATAGAACCAACATGATATTTTTGAATAGTAACATTCCCTTATGAATAGTAATATGAATAGTAATATGACACTTAGGAATAGTAAATCATATTATTAATTTATTTTATTAAGGTTATAATATAAATAGATCTTGACAAATTTTTCAAGGTGACATAAAATCATTTATAGCTTTAAAATTGTTGTTTTAAAATAAAATTTGATATTATTTGAAAAATAAATTAATCATATTTAGAAAATTATTTTCAAAAAATTGAGTTCATTTTTGTATTATACACATCGAAAAAATGGTTAGAGTGAATTTTTGGGAATTTCTGTAAAGTCTATAATTTTATATGAATAGTAAAATATGGTAATATACCTTATATATACATTATCAGTTAAATACACTGTTCCTATAATTTTGGATGTTATAATCAAAATTGGATTGAAATCACATTCTCTATTTACTATTTAGTGTCATATTAATCAATACTATTTAATGTTTTGAGAAAAAATATTATGGTAATGGTTAAAATCATGGAAAACCCCTCTTATCATTAACTATAAGTACCACCCTCACTCCTCTTCCTCTCACACCTATAAAAAATTCAGAATTGTCTAAATTTTTCAAATACTCTTCCCAAGGTCCTTCCCCACATCCAAGACCTTTTGTTCTCACCAAAAGGCCTAAAAAAATGGCCTTAAGTAGGATCTCAATGATAAGAGATCATGAGGTAAGAATACTCTTTCATTTTCTTATATTTTCTTTTCAATTCCTTTTATTTTCATATACTCCCTTCCCATCCCCATATCTACGAGGAATGAAAGTAACATAACATTATATATTCTAGATTTTATCATGTTTATGGAAAAAATTAATCATCATTCATACTCTCGTATTCCTCTTATTAAAAAAAAACAATGTCTGTGATGTGCCGATTTAGAAAAATTGTGGATGATGTGTTTTCAATTTATATTAATCCCTTCAAAATTAGTTATGAAACCATTTTAATGGTTGATAAAGTTTTTAATGTTTATGATATATCCTCTTTCATGTTCTGGAGTTAACATATATACGTAATATGATGTTATATGATGAAACTAGCTCTTCGTTATCAAAGAACCACAAAACTCATCTAAACAGATATCAGTAATGATTTATCTAATCATTCATCCTCATACCATATAAAAAAAGATTTATGGAATAATTTAATATTCTGGAGACATATTAATAAAAATTCATTCCAATTATAGAGTTTCTCATCTATTTGTAAAGGAAATCCATTACGAACTATCCTTGGAAATCATGTAAAGAACACACCCAAAACAATGGAAAGAACACACTATTTTTAATTAATGGGAGGATTGATGTAGTAAAATTATCATATAATGCATTATAAACATCAATATATTTATTTAAGTATTAATAACTTGATTTCAATTATTATACCAGTGGTTTAAACATGTTTCAATTAAGACAAACTAGAGGTAATGGAATTCTTAACCCAATTTCGATTCTTTGGGGTAACCTTTTACTTCATTAATTAAGTGATTCTGAGATATTTATAATAAAATTATTCAATATTATGATTTATTTTGAGTATTTATAGTGTATATACGTAATCAACGCATTATATTAATTCTAACTTTAATTATATGATATTTCTAATGTACTTTCCTTTAAAACCCCTCTTTTAAAATACAAATTTACAAAATTCAAATTCAATTTTTTATGAAATTATCCATTTTTTATTATTATGTGATGGTTCATGGGAATTTTTTATGAATAAGGGTAGTACCTATATCTCTCTCTAATGAATTGGGTACGTGTATGTTGGGGGTCGGCCGTATTGTTACTCCTAGTGTAATTGTGATTGTTACACCATAAGGTAGTCGTGAGGGTTACAAATCATAATGCAGCCCTGAGGGTAAAAAAATTAAGTAAATAATGCCCCAAGATAACTTTATTCTCTATTTATGTTTATTATTATTTCTGAAAATATCATTTTTCAGAAACTAAGTATTTATTTAATTATGTGTGAGAAGTATGTGTCTGTGAAAAGGATTTCATAAGTTTATGAGTATTCATGGACTAAGTGTTTCTTTCATTCTATTTATATCCCCCACTGATCTTTTGATTCCCATACCATGTTTTTAAATTCTTTTTATATGTTATAAGGATGTGTAAGAGAAAGAAGGATGTAAATTTAAATGTTATGAAAAAAATTCAATGAAATCAGGTGGTTTTTTTGTGCTTAAACTTTTTTGTTTTGGAAGAAATGGATACTGTTTTAATAGTAGCCACATTATATGCATGTGGTTTTATATGAATGATTTATGTCCTATATTTCTAAAACTATAATCCAAAGATATTTTTTGGAATGTAAAGAAGTGAAATCAAGTTGAAATAACTAGAATATTTAATGTTTAAGGCTAGGGCCTTATATCGATGGGATATTTGAATCACCATATATTTGAAAATGTTTTACTTTAAGCCATGTTAAACTAGAATATTTATTTATATAGTAAGAAAATAATAGAAAAACTTACTCCATTTTGATGAGTATTCACAATATTAATCTCATATTATAATGTGACATCTATATAAAAACTATGATCTTTTATATATATCAATCTATTGAGAATCATTGGATTCAAAAAATTTAGGTACTAAATATAAATTCTTCATAAAATTTTTATAGGATGCAACTCATTATAACTAAAAGTCCATCATTGTTATATATCATTTGTAAATTAAAATACTGTTTTATCCATTCATTATCCTCAAATAATCCACATTTGATGACCAAATTTGGCATGGTAGCATATGTAGAATATTAAATAAACCACATGCAGTATCATACTATATATATTCAATTATGAATAAAACTACATTGTTGTGACACTCACAAAACCATGGGTTTGACCGAATGTAATCTTTATCATTGTTAAGAAAACTAATACATGGTTTTAGATTTAGTGGATATTTTTATTATAAGATACATAAAAAATATTCACTGATGGATTTTATGTATAAAAACATTCTCAACGAAATCTTTTCTTACATGCTCACCAATTTTTTTGAATATACCTTCATTATGTATCAATTAAAATGATTTTTTAGATCCTAACTTTTTTCAGAGGTATTATGGTCACGTGGTCACCAAAATATTCATGTCATGTTAGGTATCCCCTATAATGTATTTATTCCGTAGTGAACACAATGTATAATATATTTATATCACTTTTATAACCCTGTGTGAATTGATGATTTCATGTCTGATACCTTGTTTGTATCGATCTCATGTCAAACACCCTATATAAAAATATTGATTTCATTATAAAAACATTACTTATAGTTTATATGTTACATTATATTCCATTTAAAAAATTTGATTGTCACACTTGAAACCTCATATGATGTAATAATGTCGTCTTGGACACCTCGTATAAATCATAGATGTCACGTGAAAGAGTATTCATGATGTATTGATGTTATATCAAATAACAAATATAATGTATAAATATTTTATCAGGAGAAAATGTTTTTTTTCTCATAATAATATCAAAAAAATAACATCGAAAATAGGTTATGATCTTTATCTCAATGAAATTAATACATGATAAAAATATTTCATACATCAATAGTACTAATTTGGAATAATATAATTAAACCAACACGATTATATTCTATATATGTATATCATAATAATTTTTTAGTTTTTATATTTATAAAATAATCATCCCATGTACAACTAATGTTGTTTTTATTAATAAGGAATCATATTAATAAAATTTTTACCGCTATACATTAGATCACATAATTAAAACATATTCACAGAAAGAAAAAAATTATATTCAAAATCAGTATATAAAATTTTGAAATTATCAATAAATACTAAAAAATGGAAAAACCTTGTAATTCATGACGCTAAAGATAAATGAAAAATAAACAGAAATATTAAAAAAAATTCATATTATCTATAATATAAATTTATCATTACAAATTCATTAAAACACTAAAAATAACTTTGATTTGGTTTTATATTTCATGAAAAAACCCAACTAGTTTTTCCCTTTTTATCATCATTATCATTTTATGAATGAAATATTAAAATAGTCCACAAATGATGAAAATTTATACAAAATATCCGTTTAACAATAAATTAGATATAATTATACTTTTTATTGAATTTCAATATTATGAATCCTATTTTGGGTCTCTTATACCCTATTTAACATGCTCATATAAATACCAACACATTGAATCAAATGAAAAAATTGAAAGTAGTTAGGTATAACCTACTATAATGAAAAAAATAATTTATTTAAAATACATCACATGCTAAACAATAAAAATTTAATGATTTATGAAAAACATAAAAATAATGAAAATAATATTTAAAAAAATTTCTCTAAATCACCAAAATAACGAGAAACAAATTACAACACACCTTATCATAATTCATAATAGTCCACTGAAATTGATGTTTACTTAATCAAATTTTTGAAAAAGAAGAAATATATATGATAGTTGAGAGAGGTTATGGAGAAAATGGTGGGTAACCTTATTTATAAAAATTATAAATAATTGGATGAGGAAAAATTGAGTTATATTAAAGTTCACAAAAAAAGATCCATTTTCACACTTATTAATATTTAGGGTCTCAGATACTATTAAATGTTAGGTGTAACTCTAATAGAGTTATATTGGCCTCTAATTTACATATGGAATTCATATGTATTTGGTTTACAATTAAAGATATTCAATGTCTATTATTGGAAGGATGTTATTGAACAGGAAGATCATAATGAATATTTTGAGTGTTTTTAATTGATAGTTTCACCCAATGTACTTTAGAATTATATTTTGATTTTATAACATTCATACCAAAAAAATAAGATATTGGGGATTTGAGATCCATATGCTGATTAACCTTCATTAGAGAGCTCTTCACCGTATCAATGGTAACATGAATCCACATTTTTGTCTTTTTTGGTGATATTGGTGCCTCTATTTGTTTGTATTTAATTATAAAATATTTATGTTTCCTTTATTATTAATTTGGTTAAGATTATATTATGGTTCAAGAGATATAAGGATGAGAACTACGGATTCAAAATATCTATGTTCGAAGAATCATGTGGATAAATACGTTTCTAATTATAGTCCTCTAATTAAAGAGGTGATCTGGGTTATTAAATATCAATTTGAAAATTATTTTCGATGAATTATTTAGAAATTACTTATTGCTAATAATATTTCAATAGCTATAGGGTGTGATCATAGTATTATTATTAATCTGGTCAAATAGGATTCTATTTATAAACTTGTTCATCATTTAGGTTTGTATATTAACCATCTTTCCAATTTTGATCAAAAGTATAGAGTATTAGTTATCAGAATTGTGATATAATTTAATAAATATTGAATAATATTTTTCAAGTTGTTATTTGTAGTTGCATTGATTTTTTATATTATATATCATTATTAATATTTTAATTTCATTTTTGATTACTTTATTCAGTTATGTTTCATATTATGAATCTTATTAATTATTTTGTTCTTATAAATTTTGATATGATGACATCTTAAAACTAGAAACATATAAATAGAATATTATATATGGATTAAAAAAATATTTAACTCATAAAACAATCTATTCACCCCCTCAATAATTTTATGTACTAAAATAGTATTTGGTATAACAACCATTCCTTTTTTTCCTTACACTAATATATAAATGAGAAAATATTCTTTCCCTATATAAATTACCTTACCTCCCATAATATTAACGAACATGAATCCTAGTAAGCCACTCATCAATAATATATATAATTATGAGATATTGAGAGACATAAAAAATTTAATTTTGATTAATGTTGGTGTAGAAAATTAATAAATAATGGTTATAAATTTCATGATACTAGAGAAAGAGGTTCTTTATTTTACATAAGAGTTAATAGTTAAATATCATGAAAACTATAAATTCTAAAATACATTTTTTTAATAAAATGAAAAAATAAAGATTGATTTATTCTTGAGAGATGGATGATAAAATTTGGGTGTAACTTTTGATTATCCATTTTAAAACATAGATAGTTTTGGAGACAAAAATAGAAATATTTTGAGTTGATTTTCAAAATGTTAATTTTATTCAATGATAATTGGTTTTTAAAATTTACAAAACATTTATTTTAGTTATTAAGGGTTTCTAATATCTTGTGGAAAATGAAAGAATTAATTTTATTATTTTTAAAATGATCAATGATATAATTATGATGGAGTGGGAGATTGAGGGGAATTTTATCAATGAAACGAAACATCTAATTATGTTAAGTCTTATTGATCCCATAAAAACATTAATATAATATAATAATAAATTAAAGATATATAATAAGGTAGATAAATGATATAATGAATTTCCCGTAAAATGTATAGATATAATTCATCAAAGGATACTATACCAATGAATTCTTAGAATCATTCATATGATAGTATTATATAACAAAATGATAGAGATTTTTCTTTAATATTCATATGTATGAACATAATGCTTTGGACAAAAAATTTTGGGAATGATAATAAGAACAAAATAAAATGAAGATATGAAAATTCTATATAAAGTGATCATAAAAAATAATCTTCTTATATTATTTTAGGCATCCCAGACCCACACTCCCTGTTATGGTGCTAAGAAAACATAATTTAAACACTAATTTTTATACTAAGTGAGATAAACGAAGGTAAACTAACATATATTTTATATCAATTAATAATTAAATATCAAAATTATAACAAACCCATAATAATAGAGGTTTTAGTTACATTGGATTTTATCTACACAATCAACCCATTTTATAGAATGTTTTGACACTTATTCATAATCACATCATACTATATCCCTATATTGATATCTCTTAAGTCAATATTATCATCGTAACATGTAGAAAATAATAATAATAAATGGGTGAGAAAAAATGAAATGTGAGGGAAACAAGTATCAATATATAATCTAGGTTTAGATTATAAGAAAGGGAAACATGATAACACAACAAATATATAATTTAAAGAACACGAACGAATAATATTTTATGATATAATTGATTGACATGTTATCTAAAATAAAAAAATAAAAAAAATAAGGGTGAAAAATCCATAGACAAATAATCACTTTTCATGATAATGGAAGTAGAATAGAAAATATAAATTTTTAATAAACATAATAATAGATATTTCTAACATTTTGGATTCTCCCAAATTTAATAAGATCCACATATAACATCGGTAATCCTAGGATTACAACCCCTGTACCTTATTGGGATTAGGTTTACAACTCTTGTATCGTTGGGCTTGGGATTTCTACACATATAAAAATTGTATAGGCTTACAACCCATGTACCATTGGGATTTGTCTTACCAGACACATAAACATGGCATTGTTATAACTTCATTTGTACCACTGGTATTGGTTTCACATCAAGTATACACCCTTAATCTTAGGAGATATAAAATTTTCCAATACGTTAGAGAGAGATATAAGAACCAAACCATCAAAAATAAAAAATAAGTCTTCCATATGAAATTAACCATATATCATACCATAAAGAACATATTGAATGAAAATGGGATTCATAACATATCAAAATATTATCAAATGAAATAACCTCAAGAGTAAGATTAGTTAATACCCAAAATTCAATCTCCTAATTAGCATATTTTAAAAGATACATCAGAGATTATTTAGAAAAAATTATTCCAAATTATAGGTATATTTGGGATTAAATATGAAAATGTTAGAAAAATCATGGAAAGATATTTCATTTAACATTTTTAACCATTTTTAAATATGATGTTATGAGTAATCTTTAAAGATAAAATTTATTAATGTAACATAAAAAACATAATAAAATAAAACAAAAAGAAATAACAATTATTGTGAATTAAAAATAAAATAATGTTTAATTAAAAATATTTATAGAAGAAGATAAAAGATATGACCATGAAATTAAAACCATTTTAATATTTAAAATATCATTATTAAAACTCACATTATAATGATGATAATAAAATATTATTTTAAAAGTGGTTAAGGTGAAATTAGGTTATCACATGCGATAATCCATATGATGGTTTCAGATTAAAAAAATAAATAATTTATTGAATGAAATAATTTTTTCATATAGGATAAGAAAACTTAAAAATTATTTGGATTAATATTAAGAACATAAAATTTTTATAATGAAAGAAGCTGTAAACGATGAAGAATTTTGCAAATAACCAATTTAAAAGTATTTATTGAGAAGGAAATGTAAATCCCTAGAAACCTTATGTGAATAAAAATATTATTAAATCATATGTTAAAAAGTACCCAACTTATAATGTTCACGAATACTGACCATAACTCAATAAAGGAAAATTGAATTAACAAATACACCCAAAGAATTGGTATCCCCCAATCATAACCATTTAAAAGGGAAAATTTAATCAAAAATTATTTATCATGAATTTAAAAATAAACATGATAAAATATTAAAATATGTATTATATCAACCATATAATTAAAAACAATAATATGATATGAAACGTGCTTCAAATAAGAAAAATTTAGATAAAATCACCTTATAAAGTTAGGTTTTCTGATTCAAGAATAAATAATCCAAAAGATTAGGGGAATGAAATTATAAATCCTATAATAATAAGAGGAATAAAAATATAAGACAATCAAAGAGTATTATTTACCCAATAATAAATTTCATAATGAATAAACGTAACTCAATGAAACGAAATTTGAGTTAGCAAAAATCATTACATATTTAGTAAAACATTATACAAAATCCCATGAGAAATATAAATTCAAATAGAATTTTATATAAATTGAATTTTAAAAAAATTAGTTTATGTTGAATCTATTATATAGTATATAAATCACACAAAACAAAAAAAGTAGTGAACATGAAATATGTCTAAAATGAAGAAAATTTAGGCAATAAGCCTTTCCAAAACTCATAGACTACAAAAAAGAACATTAATATTCTATATATTAAGTATAAAAATCATAACAACTAATTTTAAAACCATATTTTTATGTATTACTTTTTTTATAGTATAATTATAATCATTTATTATGCCGTTATTAGTTATCTATTATTTTTCATCATCATTAGATGTTAGTAAACATGATTGTTTTGTATGAGTTTTGTAATGAAAATAATGATCCTCACTCTTCAGAAAAATTTCAACATTAACAAATTATTCATTAGAATAATATATATATTCTTTAATAATATATAAATTTCCAATATCATTCCATTATAGGTTTAGTTATGATTTTTTAAGATGAAATCGAAGACGATAATGTTTTGGGAAATTTACAAATATTGTAAACATACTTTATAATGATAATTTGTTTTTTAGTCGCCATTTATGAACCATATTCATTGAATATATTAATCCTAAAAATAATATATGTTTATAAAATATATTATAAAAACTATCCATATATGGTTGAGATGAAAAAAATAATACAACATCCATGGAAATGGTAGACCACACGTATCACGAACAACAATCTCATTTTCCAATGAATGAGATTGTTAATTGGATTCCAAATATATATTTAATGAAACATAATTATATAATAAATATAATATTAATTAAATAAATATTATATTTAAAATATCCATTTAATATTATTAATAAAAATGGGTCACATATTCTATGGAGGTAGTACTCTACATATATATCCATGCAACCTTTTAATTCTTCAACAACCAGAATGAAAGGACGATACAAATGAAATTTATTTCCCAAATAATATTTATTTCATTGATATAATATTTTTTCCTCAAATATATTCTCATAAATTTTAATTTTTGGTTGTGAAGAAAAATGAAACACATCATCTAGGAGGGCGGTAGTTTACATATATGCACAGGTAATATTCAAATTTTCAAAATGAATAGAAATGTGGTATAAACAGTTCTAAAATCAACATAAAAAAATTTAAATGAAAATATTATTCTTATAAATTAATTTTATAATCGGAATAATTAATTTTAAATATACAGAATAAGAAAAAAAAGAAAAATAAATGAAAATTACTCATGATGAGTTTTTACATAGCTCTTCAAAAAAATCCTTGAGCCTTCATAAAATGTTATTTTAGGGAAAAACTACCACTATAACATGGTGTAGAAAGTTTATAAGTTATTTAGAAATAATATTTTTCAGTTATAAGAATTTAGATGTGAGGAGAATTTGATTGTAGATGGGATCATTCTATAATAGATTGGGGGGAAATGTTTTTAAATATTAGTAACTTTATATTAAAGGAATGTCACTTACAAAGAAATGGGGACAAAAAAGTGATAAATAATAAATATTTAAGGAATATTTTTCTGTAAAAATATCCTATATTAAAATAATGAATAATGTTTGAGATATCTAAGAATTGTCCCCTAAATTTACTTTTTTACCATAATTTAATCTTACCTCATTTACCCATTTTTTAACTCTGGTAATTTTTTTTAAAAAATTACCTAATTAACTAATATTTAGATTGTTATTCTAAATATAATAAATAAATTATAATAATATATTTTGGTTCCCTTTTACTTCTTAAACAAATATCAAAAATAAAAACAAAAAAATTATCTAGAACATTCGTACAATATTCTAAACAACAAAACATTGAAATATATGCTCTCAAAATTCATATTAGCCTTCATCTATAGAAATATATATTAGTATATGCCTTAAATTAATAATATCTTGATATTAATCTATGATTTCAATGATAATTTCCAATTACGATTCCTATTCTAAATATATTCATATCCCTTGAAGTGGTTCATAAAAATAATATTGATTAACCGAAGAATATCAATCATGGAATACCACTAGTTTCAAGTTATTTATCCTTATATTATTTATTTTTATGTTATATGATAATTTGTTAGAGTTTTTGGAGTTTTGGAATATATTTGGAAGGTTTTTAGAAGGTGGAATGTTTGAGAAAATTTGGGTAAACCATGGAACTCCTATATGAAACCTTTCTAGAGATTGTATGACTCTCTGTGTAGGAATAAAATTTGTTCAGAGTTTGGTTAAATTATGAGGGTTCCATTTCAAACTGTTAATTGTTCATTTAATGTTCCAAAAATTATATTTTAACTCAAATATTTGACTCGGAACCCTTATTTTATTCTCCTCTTTTAGGATCTCAAACTTCACTCCTTACATATGAATATTTGTGATTCATTTTTAGTTGGAAGATGTTTTTTTCAAATAAATGTTCCTTGGATCCCTATAATCAATGGAAAGTGTCTATTTTATCTATTTATATCTCTAGAACCCCTCATCACCACTAAACTAGAAAGATAGATCCAACATATTTTTTATAGTTATTTCATCTATGATTTGTCCTGATGAGACTTTTTTAGATATATTAGGGAAATATAGGTTTGATCTCAAATATATAGGTTTATTTGTATTGTGGGTTGTTTCCCTCACCCTTTCATAGGAATAGGTCTTCTATCTATTCTACAAATATTCATAAACATTAAGGCTTAGTTTTTTTTGGAATTTCAAAGGATATATGAAATATTTAATGTCTTCTCGTGGGAAACCTTTTAAAAAAATATAAATTATAGTATTAAAATTATGGTATTGGGGACAAGGTAATTTTGATGTATTCTATAAACCCCGTGATTGATAATTATAAATAATGTATTTAATAAATATAATTTGGGAACATGGGGATCTGAATAGATATCATAAATCCATTAATTTATAATTTTATATTAAGGTTTTAAAATTTTGGTTTCTATTTCACAAAAAAATTATGGACAATTAAATGTTTTTATGGAATGAAATAGTTCATGTGAAAAGATTTGATTTGGTAACATGACATACATAGTTGTGTGAGTTCATATTTCATTGTATGGGGCCTTGATGAAAAATAAATAGTTCTCAGTGTGAGACTAGAAATGGAATACAAGGTTTATCACCTTGTGAAATATTAGTGATAGAATAAAAACTATTCAATATCATGTAACCCTCATTCAACATGTTTTTGTGTGATTGTTTTGGTGAAACATGGAAAAAATATTCCATGTGGAAAGAAAAACAGAAAATAAATATTTAGTTAATTTAAAAAAAATTATTATAGTAATTTTTTTTGATTTTATCAACCTCTACTTTATATGATTTTTGAACAAATGTGTTCTTATCCTAATATCAAGACAAGGGATGTCTCAATAAAAATCATCATGGGTATGATTAGTCATACAATGAATATGCAATTTGGTTCATATACTTATATTATTTATTATGATATAGGTAATGGAAATATATTGTATTTCTCTAGTGGTGCATCATTATAATTCTTATCTTATTTGTTCTTAGGGAATGGTATTCACTATTGGAGTGCTTGGAGTGATACCACATTGGTGTTGTTATCTTATGATGTTTTCTAGTTTCCTTGAGTATATTTTCCAAATATTGTCACTGAAATAATGATATTATTGTTTTATTTGTTTTTATTTGAGTTTTATTATTAATATTCATGCATTATAATGTTATTTTATAAGGTTTTATTTTATATTTTGAGTTTATCTTTGTTTTTTAGGGAAAATAATCCATTGAAATTTTACTGAGAACATGAAATTTTGTTTCTAGAATTTGGTATCGTTGGGATTTTATCTAAGGTTTGTAACAACTCCAACCCATATCAAGAAAATGGGTTGGGTGGGGATGTTACAAATGGTATTAGTCTTGTCCATTCAATCATACATATATGGTAGCAAGGAGACAATACTATCAGAACATGAAATGAATAATATAAAAAGATGTAGCTAAACTCTATCTAATGAACTTCAAAATACAAGGGAGGTATGTGTATAAATATTATTCTAAAACACTAATTGGTGTTTTTTCATCTCATCAACATGGATTTATCAAACCGATGTATCATATTTTGATTTTTTAATGATAATTACCATTATAAATTCATTGATCAAAATATGTTTGATGATTCTTGGAAATGGGTTATGTAGGTTGTTTCATTTGATGATAAAGTATATTATATTCTGTTAGTTTACTAGTGAGTGATGAAAAATGATGTTTTTGATATATCTATAAAAATATAAATATGTTATATGTTGTAGAAAACAAAAAAAAAGTGGTTTTAGAAAAAATGGTTGCACTTGATCCATAAGTGAACCAATATCTTGTTCCATATTTTCTTGTTTTTGACAAGGGAAATAAAAATACCAAACCAAGAGAAGTGGATCATTCAATACAATTTCAGGAACATAATCTGCGATTCTATTGGGGGGATTAAAAACCTAAAAATAAAAAATCCATTATTAATATAATGAAAAAAATATTTAATTTCCAAGAAATACAAGCTAATCTAAATGTAAAGTGAATATTCTATAAGGAATAGGTCATTTCATTCTAATAGTGGGACTAAGATATCAAAGCTATAGTGGATCATTAAAGTACATGCATGGAATTTTTATAATTACTCATTAAAAAATTCCATCGTCATAATTTCATGTTTTCTCAAGAAAGAGATTTCATTAACCAAATTTTAGAGAATCCATCCATGATAGAGTATGTTTCCAAGTTCTTGAACCTAATTTTTTTAATCTAGAAGTAACTTAAATTAAATCTGTAAAGGAATTAATCATTTCTCCTTGGTTGGGAAAGGATATTTTTTCTAATATACAATAACATGTATTAATTATTATATAGGTATGGTTAATTGGAAAATTGTAGAATGAAGGGTTATTTATCTAAGTACAATTGTATTAAGCATGTTTTTCTCCAAGGGAATAAGATGCAGTTCTAATGCTTGGAAAGGAAGGAAGACAGACCCCTACTACTAAGGTGGAGGGTCATCTCAAAATTATAATACTATATTAGTTTACATTCTCCATGACACAAATATATTCCAAAATGTTTCCAATGTGGTTTATTTAAAATATAAAGTGATATTTTTGTTGAACAATATAGATCATGTCATTAATATAATTAGATGGGTCATCTTCAATTTTAATACTCTATAAATACTAAGTCATCTTCTAGGAATACATATCATGTATATAGAACATATTATTCTTCAAAGGGATGATCTCATCAGAGTAGTTCTCATCCAAAAAATAGAGTGAGACATGGTGATTCCATAAATACATTGACACATCTGGTAATACAACCACAATAATAGAGAAAGGATGATGGAAGAGTGGGTAAGTATTTTTATCATACTGATTATATGATCATTGAAGACCAATTAGGACCATTGATTTTATGAGTTTCCATTTTTATTAACCCAAATTTTATCAAACCTTTTTACTATATTGATTCATCCCACAATTTTATTACTTCACATGTTGTTGAAAAAATGGGGTTATATCTCGATATGACTTCACAAATGATGATTATCCAAAAAACACTTAGGAAGTGAGAGTGAATGAGATTTATATTCTAAGCTTGTTCTATAATAATTTATACTATCAAATTGGATTGAGAATTTTCTATTTAGGACATGGATTCCTTTGACTTGTTCATGATATGGATTGGTTAGTCTATTTAAAGTACCATATCAATATTTATATATATTGGTTAAATTTTACATCTCCAAATTAGCTAGTCCATCTCTCTAATGTAGGATAGTATTTGAATTCTAGAGAAGTGGGGAATTTAACCCCATTGTTATGAAAATTTTCTTATCAATTAGTTGAAATAAAATTTTAAAATAATGACAAACTTGAGAATAAAAATATTTATACTATTGTGGATCAATATCCAAACATGTTTTATGAAAATTCACATGTTTTTTTTCACAAGAAATAAAAGTAAATTTTATGAATGATCTCTTTTTAGGAATAAAACCTATTTCTAGCCCATTATATTGATTGAAACCCATGAAATCGAAATAGTTGAATATCTAATTTGAAAAATTTGAATATAAAGGGGTTATAGGATCAAGAATGATTCATTGGGCTGTTCTAGTTATTTTTTTTCAAGATGACATATGGTACCTAATGAATATGGATTGGCTATTGAAAATTAAATCAAGTTGTGATAAATAATATATATCCAATAGATGAAATTGACTAATTGTGCTCAATTTAAGAGATCTAAATGGTTTCTAAGAATTGATTTGTCATGAGGGTAATAACCACTTAGTTTGGGAAAATTTGATATATTAATAACTTCTTTAAAGAGTTTTTATATTCATTATGAATATTTTTTATCACCCTTTGGTATTGAAAATTCACCAGAAGATTTCATGTCATTGATGAATCTTTATTTTCAATATTACGTAGATGATTTTGTTTTAGTATTTTGGGATTATATTTTGGTGTATTCCCAAACCTATGGTGAACATGAAAAACATTTGGTGATTCTATTAACCAATTTTCAAGAACATAAATTTTATAAGAAATTATCTCAATGTGATTTTTGTATATAATAAGATTGTTTCCTTATCCAAGTCATTTCTAATTATGGTTTATCAGTATACACTACTATAACAGAAGCTGTTTTCCCTTACAAACCATAGAATAATAACATCAATATGGATAGAATTTTTGTATACCATGTTACTATCTATTCTTTTTTTGGGAGTTTCTATGAATAAAGTATCCAAGGAAATATCTCTTGAGAAATTTCACTCCATTCCATTGGAATTAGGATGAAAAAAAACATTATAGATCATAATGTGAGGATAACTTATACACAAATTCTTGTTTTTTCTTGAACCCAGGACTGATTATATGGTTTTCTATGATTCATATGGATGTTGTATTAGTTGTGTTCTTATAAATGGACATAATTTATTAGCTCATGGATCATGATAGTTGTAAATTAATGATAATAAATATCCAAACCATGATTCGTAATTGGATTTAGTAGTCTAAGATTTAAAAACATGGTGTCATTATCTTTTATTTAGAAATTCAGTTGGTTTACATACTATAAAAGAATGAAGAAGATCTATTCATAAAGTTTTTAAAACCTGAGAAAATATGATGGATTTAATACCTAAAAATATTTATCTTTGAAATGGTTAATACACCTAAAAAAATTAATTAAATGGAATACTTTTTGAGTCAAATATCATATAATCAATTTTCTAAACAAGATTATGATTAATGGAAATTGATGGATATGATAGAAGATATGAAATTGGATGACAATGAGAAAGAAATTTTTTTAATTATATTTATGATGAATCTTTTTCCAAACTTCGTTAAACAAGTAATGGATTCTTAATGATTAGATCATGAATGCCTCATGATAATGTCGACATTAATGGTGGGAAGGCTATTGAATGATGAAAAAAATATGTGAAGTATGTGTTTATTTTTTTTATCTTATAATTTTCACATTTTCTTTCCAAGAACAATAAAATTTTATATATCACCACCTAAATTAGCATGTTCATTAAAAAATTTAGAATATTTATAAGGAATTGTGAACTCATTTCTCAGGGGATAGAATGAGAAAGGCTTTAGAATAGTATATATCGAGGTTCCTCACTTTTTATTAGGTCATGGTTGAGCCTGAAAAATAAGAAGGTATGTTGAAATATTTATATATTAATGTATAGAATGTGATAACATATAAATTAATTATCTCAAAAGTCTATCAAGAATATTTTGGAATTATGATAAAATATGGGTGAATTTGGATTTTCTAAAAACATTCCTTAACTTTATACCTATTAGTGAATCCAATATGTTGGAATGCTTGAAAAAACTCAATATTAAATAAGACCTAAAGTTATATAGAATACAACAATTTATCTCCTATTACTAAGTTCCACGTTTTACTTCTTGTAATTAGTGATCATTAAAGAAATATTTTGGTACCTAGTTAACGACGAGCAATGCTGATCATCCTAAAATAGATGGATAGTCAGAATTTCAAATCCAAATGTTATAAGACATAAATAGATATTTTGTTATGGATATAAAAATATCATGGGAATATCATTTAAAATTAGTGGAGTTCTCTTTTAATAACAATTATTTTTCCTTAATACATATCAACTCTTTTGAGGAATTTTACAGTCATCCTTTTCAATATTAAAATTTTTGGGTAGTTATTAGAGATAATTATTTACTGTGACGTAGTCATGTTTAGTAGTTGAATGAGAAAATTAGAATTATATACAAATGGATTCCAAAAGATCAAATTTAACATAAATATTACAAATATATCTACCAACATCAGTAATTATTTGATGTAAGAGATTATGTGTTCTTGAAATTCCCTAAAAGTTTTGAGCATCAATGTTTGGGTAAGTAAAGTAACTATTCCCTTTGTGAATCGACCATTTTGAGATACTAGAAGAGATTGGAGATGGATCTTACCAATTGATGTTCTCAACACAGTTCTTCACCATAAATAATATATATTTTTTATATAAATTGAATAAGTATGAACTAGATCCTCACCATGTGATTTTATTAGACCGTGTTGTTCTTTCACCAGATGCTAAATTTATACACGTGATGATATAGATTAGGGAAAAGTAAGAGAAATTTTTATGTGGAAAGAGTATTAGTTTGGGGTGATTTCTATGATAGCATGGTCATATTCATGAAGATACATGGTACAAGGAAGACTTTACAAAATATTAACGGGCTGAACAATCACAAATCACTAGAAATATGCATCATTCTATGGGTGGAATAACTAATGGTGTGGAGGATGTAACACCACTAGTTTCTAGTAAATTACCAGTTTATGATGTATTTTGATGTCATATAATACATGGGTTGTGTTTTAGTAGTTTATAGTTGGTTTTGGGGGTTTTGGGAATTTTTTTAAGGGTTTATGTTTTGAGTATGGTTTAGAAAAACCATGAAACTTATACAGGAAAACCTATAGGATATTCTAGGGGTCATTGGGAATGCGCGCAATTGAGACATGATTTGGAAAAATCTTGTGTGTACTAGATAATATTTTGTGCATATAGGAAGAGGGGAAAATCATGTTTTGAGCATAGTTTGAAAAACCATGCTTGACAACCATGGGAGGGGTGTTGGAGACAGCAGCACATTAACTATTTTCCAAACTGTGTAGCTTGACTATGTGACATGCATTTATTGTTCTAAAAATTTGAGTCTAACATAGGTTTTACAACCAAAACCATAATTTTTCATCTTCTATATTAGTATCTAAAACTTTTATCCTTCTCAAATAAGTATTAAGAATTAATTTTGACTCAGAAGCTACATTTTATGAATCAATGTGCTTTAGATATCTAGAATTAATAATAAGTCAATAGTTTTTCTATTTCCCTTCGTGTGTCATATTTTATCACATTGAATCATAGATCTTTTATATTATAGAAAAGTATATTATATATGATATGTTTTGATGATATTTAATGTCTATCTATTGATATAAATATATTTCAAACCCAAATTTAGATTCCTCATTAAGTCATTGGTTGTTGTTTTTGTCACTCGTGGAGGGGTAGGTGGCTTCCCTGTTATCTTCAATTATTCATCATCATAAAGGGTTATTTTTACTGATTTTTTTTTGATTTTCAATGGAAATTTATAATGATTTATTCTTCGAATATGGAACATTCATTTTCTATACATGTTGGTTTGTGTGTTTATTTTGTGAAATATGGAACAGGTATACTATGTTGAAAGAAATAAAGAACAAAGTTATGTAGTTAATTTGTTTTTTAATAGTTTTATTATGTAAAATTGTTTGGATATTCTCACATTTTATTTTATATAAATTGTGAGATATAATGTTCTTTTACTAGTGGAATTATTTGGTTTTTCTCATAGGAAATATAAACAGTTTTGATTACTCATCCCTATATATGAACTTTGGTGTGTATGGTGGAATGATTCTTCATGACATAGGTAATGGAAATGTCTCATATATCATTGGTTGGACATAATGATTTAAATTACTCATTTGAGTGCATGGATCTTTTTATTATCTTAAGGAGTGGTTGGTGAGATGCCACATTAGTGATGCTACATCGAGACATTTTCATGTTTCCTTGGTTTATATTTCCATATTTTCTCTCAACTACTCTAATATTAATGTTTTATTGGTTTTTCTTCATGTTTTATTATGGATACTCTTGCATTATATAGTTGGTTTGGTTGGTAGAATTTTAAAATTACATGTTTTGTTTTTTCATTTAGTATAATCATACCCTGATATTTTACTACTCCAATGGAATTTATTTCCAGCATTTGGTGTCTTGGGGACACCACTTAGGAAGAGTAAATCCCCTTACCTAACCCAAGATAATGGGTTGGCTGTAGATATTATACCTCTTGAGTGTAAAAAAAGTGTTTATTTAGGAAAAAGTTTCCTTAATTGTGTGAAGATTAAGTTAATAATTAACCATCCATTTTCACTGTTATTACCCCTAAGTGCACATGTTCAAGAGTGTACCTCAAATTGTTTACATCCAGATATATATATCATTTCTACGAGACCACAAAATTTCATTATTAACAAAACCATAAGATGTTGTCACAAACATAGACAAATCCCTTGGGTTTTCACTATGGAAATATCATACTAGTCCCCAAAAGAAATCTAATTTAATTCCAAAACGTAAAAAAACAATTCTTTGAAAAAAAACTGAGGTGACCTAGACCCATATTCTTAAGTTGGGTGAAAAAAACATATTTTACACATTATATTTGATACCAATGGACAAGAATGATTTTAAACATTCATATATTTAATATTATTTAATCAAATATATCAAAATAATAATAAAACCCCAAGAATATAAGGCTTAGTGTCTTTGGAGATTAAAAACATAAGTTACTTATTTTAAAATACTTTTGAACATTTATTCACAATCACATTGTATTTGAACCTCTTAGAACATTCTTCTTTGTTTATTTGATCTTCAAAACATATGGAATTAGAAACTCTAAAAATAAGTGATATCAAGTGCTATGTAAGGGAAGAAATATCAACATAACATCAATGGTTAGAACATAATAATGACAAAACTTGCGAATAGAAAAAAATAGTTGATTGAAAGAACATGAAATAACAAGAGTATTTCATATAATATGTAACACCCCAAGATTCTATAGTACGTTGTCTCATTAAAGTAATTCAATAGCTTGTGCTATACGCAACGCTGAGTTCGAGCGCCCCACAACTTACCAAACTAACTATTCAAAAAGCAGTTATGAATTGTATTAACTGCATTTTGAATCTTATATACTATATAAAATTTTAACATCCATATTATGTGTTTCATAGATATAATATAAGAATAAATTCATTTTTTAGATAAAAGATGTATTTTTCAAAAAATTCAATTTTACCAGCTTTTAATGGGAAACCCTTTTTAAAACCAATATATGACACTTTTATATATTTAATTTATTGAAATTAAATTCTTCTTTAGAAGTGGGAAATAAAAATTTAGTTTGGATAAATTTTTGGTACTTTTCTGATAACTTTCATATTTTGACGAATAATGAAAAATACTATGTTTTAATTGATATTTTTTGATCCAAAAAATTTATAGTGATAAATTATTAATTTGAATGGTTTTTAAGTGTAATTAGATTTTATTTTTGTCATTCAATAAAATTTATGTCATTATAAGTAATTTCACATTTAAATTTGACATAAACACATGTTAATCGTTTGATTGTTTTAACTTTTTAAAAATTTTCTCTTTGGTTTTGAAAATGGGAATTAATTTTAAATTAATAAATAAAACTTCTATGTTTTATATTTGGTAAACTATTAATCTTTTTTGAATTTGGAATATCAAAATTAGCATAGGGTGAAATTTCAGTATTTTTTTTCTGAAAACATTCAATTTTTGATAAATAGTGAAAATCATTGCGTTATTCGTTAAAACCGACTTTTTATTTAAATAATTATTTATTTTATTTAAATTTATTTTAGGTAAAAATAGATACATATTACCTATATATATTCAATGTAATTCATTGGAGTCATTTTATAATAAGTATAGATATATAAAATTTTATCGAACTTTTTACTATATTTTACCCACCTCCTAGGAGCTTTTGCAAATTTGTATAAAACATAATTTTACCTCTTCTGTGAGTTGAATTTAAAATATCCGAGGGACATGGTTAATATCAATAAGTAAAATTTGGTTCAATAAGATTAAAATAATTTTTGGTGAATAGTAACTTTTGACTTTTATTTACCACGGTTAAAAGAAATTTGGGTAATTATGCATGATAATGATATCATAATTACCCTAAATAGGGTCATAATTAAATTGGATAAGTATAATTTGACCCAAAAAAATTTATAAAGAAAATATTATCCTCTTTGGTCCAATTGGATTAGATTAGGACATTTATTATTATTTTATTTTAAGAAGAGTTGAAAGAGTTAAATTCAATGTTTAATAACTAAACCATTTTGTATATAGGGTTAAATACAATATAAATTAGACTATAAATATTCATTAGAAATATAAAAATATTTCCTACATAATGGTATTTTTTTATAATTTTTATACATTGTATAATTTAATTTATTTATGACATAATGATGATGTCGTAATTACCTTATTAATGAAATATTCAAATAATTGATATTATAAATATACATATATATGTATATTTATACTTATGATGAATTAAAATAATTCTCTAGTTTAATATGACATTTTAGGTTTGGTAAAATTAATTTTATTCAGAGTGAAACGTTTTTATGGCTTTAAAAAAATCAAATAGTAAATAGTGTCAAAATTGACATAATTGAGTTTTTAAAACAAATACTATATTATTAATTGATATAATATTCCTAAAAATATAAGGTTCAGCCAAAGTAATTAGAAAAGGTTATATATATTAATAATTAACCACATGGGGTTCTCTGGGATTTTTATAGTATGTTTATTAACCATCTAATATAAAAATACAAAGAGACATGGAAAATGTCAAACTATTTCACAAAGAGTTAAATATAAAAGATAAGGTTAATATGACGACTTAAACCTATATAAAACCTATTATTTGAGAGGTTTTAGACCCATCCCACCTTATCCTATTCATAATTCATTTTTTTCCATTAGAAACCGATAATAATTTTATTATTATATAACATTTCAATCTATTCATAAAGTGACCCTCACCACTCTTATAAAAGGGCACATTCTCTTATCATAATTTCACACCACCATAGCCTTTTGGATCGGCAAACTACTACCCAATTATCCTCCCAACTATCCGTCATTCATCCTAGAGTCCTTCCTTTAGTCATAAATCCATCCTATTGAGCCCTTTTGATCAAATAAAATGGAAGAACCCGAAGAAGAGGTAAATATTTCATCACCTCAATAAATTTATTTTCTTCTACCACTTCTTCCTTCATTGTTGTTTTCATTATAAAATAATAAATCCAGTATATTCTATATAATTGGATGTTATTATAAAAATCGATCAACCATATTCATTATTTTATCCATCCTATAAATGACAAAGTCACCATACGTGTGTACGTACAGATTACTATCTCCACATCATGGTGTAGTTTGTTATTCAAACACTTCATTATTTGGATGGGTATAATAATGAGTATAAATCATGTAAATAATAAATATAATGTGTTTATGATTATTTATATAAGATATACCATACAATTACAAACTATTTTACCATCTATATAAAGATATTGTCACTTGCGCGTACGTACAGATTACCGTCTCCACGAGGCGATGAGATATATTCCCACATTCACCATTCAATGATGATTATACAAATCAATATTATTAATAGATATTTAATATATGACATAATAATTATACTGGATATATATATATACATACATGTTTGTGTGTTTATGTACTTACATATATCTTATTCACTTACTTCCTTTCAATACGATATGAAAACGGAAACCATGTTTATGCGTACGTATGACCTACCATCTCCAAAAATGGTGCCTCAAATTTTATATATCTATCTATTATAAATATTTATATTCTAAATATATATGATATATAAATGTAGTTTTATATTCTTGAAGTATTTAAATCATGATACAAATGATACGATCAAGAATAACAAGTTAAAACATGTATGATAAAGAAAGCGATTATTACCCAAAATGTTGATTTAACATGAAAATCATTATTCAATGGGTATTATAAAGTCATAAATGAATAATTTATGATATAATAAATATAAATATGGTTATGTTTTAATTTAATATCATAGTATCATCATTATAAAGAAGGTTAAACGTACCCTCGACCAAATGAATGTACAAGGTAAGGGTTAATTTTACAACCTCTTTATTATCTGAGGTCAGTTTTAGGTAAGTATCGTCTGCGAAATATTTATTATCCATTTACATAGTTCAAAAATAAGTTTTAAAATGGAATATTTTTTAGGGTATTTTTACCATAACATTATTTTAAATGTTTTAATGGTTTATTCTTCTAAAACATTCTCATTAATGTCAATGTTTTTAAAATGGTTTTAAGGATTTATTTATATGGACATGATTGTTTAAAATGTTAATTACTTTAAAAAGTTTCAAAGTGGTATGGAAGACTTTGATTCAAAACTATATTTTAAATTACTTCCTTTATATGAATTTTAAATGATTTCATGAAAATGGATACTTCTCTCAATGATTTTTACTAATCATTTTCAACTATGTCAACATCCTTTATAAGATATTATTCTTGACCGAGGTTGATTTATTATGATACAAATATTCCATATTGAATTGAAGGTTATGCGATATGTTCTACTGTGGATGTGTTTTTTTATACCATTCATCATTTATGGATAATGAATTGACATTTAGTATGCTAGTTTTAATACTAATGTTTATGTTATGTTTAAACAATTTCATATGAGGAATGAATTGGACATAGTAAGTGAAGGGTGGAGCCAAATATAGCTCCTTGATGCATCGGTAGGTCTCATGAGACAAACTAGTGTCTTGGAAAAATTCCTTAAAAATATTATTTTAAGTCTAGGCACAAGGCCTTGGCTATGTGGTTATGAAGTCCGGCATTATGCATTCCATCATTATGAAATTGGATAT
The DNA here is from genome assembly GCA_963277665.1 of Viscum album. NCBI lineage: Eukaryota > Viridiplantae > Streptophyta > Magnoliopsida > Santalales > Viscaceae > Viscum > Viscum album. The sequence continues at coordinate 475,272,655 of OY728164.1, read as the reverse complement.
GGATATTACATGTGATTATTTGACTAATAGAATACCAATATTTATAATTAAATGGAATTATTTTATTTATCTTTTCCATATTATGTTAAATTTTATGTTTTAATGGATTTTGTTTCAGTCTTATACATTTCCTTAAATGTTTATGCTTATTTTTGAAAGTTTCTGCTATATTGTTATCCTTACTGAGCATGTGAGCTCACCCCTTTCTATATTTTATTTTTTCTAGGATGTGAAGAAGTATTTTTTGGCTGACCTGAAGGGATAGGCTAAGGATGTAAGTGTGATAAAAAGGGGAAAATAATGTAAAACTTATGAATATATCTAGTACTTCCAAGGATACTAAACTGATCAGTATTTGGGGACATGATTACTTGTATCACGCCAATTAATGAAAACATACACTGACTCTGGGAAACTGGGGTTGGGGAATTACAGCTGGTATCATATGAAGTTTAGTACAAACCTTGGAAACTAGATGTAGAAAAACATTAATTAGTGAATGTTACCCTAAGATAGAATTTGATGATTAGTATAGAAGAACATCCTAGAATTTTGGTACTGTAGAGATTTTGTGAGTTTTCGAAGAAATACATCCCTGTCAAGATACAAGTAGTTAGAGGCAAATCTGGCATAGATGTACCTTGGGGTAAAACCTAAAAACACCACTTTGAGCTAGACTCAAAAAGGAACTGGTGCACAAAAATGGGGCTTGTTGAACTCTTGGTTACGACACTACTATGGGATATTCTTAAGATAATTCTCATTTTCTTTACAAACCATTATGATGGATTTATGAGTATATACTTCCTCAATTTTTTTTATGATTATGGATTATATCCATATACTATTCAATTTATGTTACATATTTCAAAAGATTGGAATTATGTATTTTGATTCATAAACAAATCTAGTGTATTCCATTTTTTAGAAATGGCACCTAGTAGATGGAATGAGAATTCCAGCAATATGAATGATCAAAAGATTAAGAAGAATCATATCTTTCATGGTCTTAAGACAAAAATTAGAAGGGAAATAGTCTCCAATGTCTTTACATCATATGAAGAAATTGTTTCATGTGTTAATAAGATAAGAAAATAATTCTATGGGTCCTATGGATTTTAAGGGAATCTAGAGATGAAAATGATGGTACAGAGAAATATGGATAAAGGGAATAGGGGAACGAAGGATTTTACCATATGTGATAACTGTGGAAAAAATAACCTTGGTAAATTCTTGAAGGTAATGAGAGTTTGTTATTAGTGTGAAGAAAATGGACACCAAGTATGTGATTTCAAGGGTAAGAAAATGGATTCAAATATACAATGCTTCATCTGTAAGGAGTTGGGACACTACACAAATCAATGTCCAAATCATCAGAGTATACCCCAAATACTTCTATTGGATAATAATCAAGTTATTATACTACCGATGATGATGATGAATGAATAGATTTATTACGTTGTTATTAAAGTATTGTGTCATTTTTTTATTGTATTAATTATGAACATGTTATAAGAATTATAAAGTATATAAGGATTGTGCTGGAGTACTATTTCATTAAGGACTTGAGATTGTGCGGAACCAAGAAAAGTGACTAAATAGCAGGTTAAATTTTGTGGAAAATATATGGTTGAGAGAATGATAAACCATAATATAGTTTTGATACTGAGGTAGTTATTTTGTAATAATATATGATTGATTTGGATAAATTGTATTGGATATTATTGACTACCTTGAAACTGATTAATTATTTGTATATTATATCATTGTGGGAGTTTACAATATTTTTGGATAGAAGGAGTATATCAAATATTCTATAAGTAATAAGTGAGCATGAATGTATTGAATAAGGTTTTATAGTAATTCAGGGTGTTATACTATTTTAATAAAATACACGTGGAAGATGTTCACATGTTATTACGTGGAAATAAGGATATTCATTGTGTTTACCTTCCTTATAAATTGTGGACTATGAGTTTGGATAGAAGTATTTTGGATATGTCTAAAGGTTGGAATAGAGTAAGTTTGTCATAGGATAATATTGTTAAGGACAAATAATTTCAAGAGATTATTTTTTTGATTTTCAAAAAAAGGACAACCCGGACGTCGAGAGACAACTTGTAGTGTTTGGTAAGGCCGCGAGACTTGAACCCGCAACCGAAGGGCGACAAGGGTGTATCAACTACCATTGGCATACATGATGTCCAAGTTTGTATAATTTAGTTTATTTTAAATTATCTGAAAAATGAATTATAAATTCATTATTTTTGGAACCCTATACGATTAAGATAAAGAGAATATTTTTGAATTCTATTATCTTTTGAGGTGAAAGATGAGTTTGTGGTAGGAATTAGTTGAAGGATGAAACACTAAATGTCAAGTATATTTTTTCCTCTTATTCTATGAATAAATTAATTCTTAATCTTTAGGGAAGGGATCTTAAATTTTTTTTATCCTAATACCTTATTTTTTGTTGAACTGACTATATTTTAAATCATTATAGATTGATGGGTTTGAGGCCCTCAATTTTACACTTATTTGTGATTGATGACCTAAATAACTCCCTATAAATATATATGTTTTTCTCCAATTATGTGTCTTTAATTTCCATCAATTTTCTTCTTATCGAGATCATAATTTGGTGGGGACTTTTTCATTTTTTCCATCTCATTAAGATTAAATTTTATTAACCCAATTTCCGATGTGGGTTTTCCACAATGGTATTTTTCTAATTTTAACCTTTTATTTTGGATTTTTTTTTCAAATTGGGAGGAGTAATTTTATTTAAGGAGGATAGAATTTAACACCGTAAGATTTCATAGTACTTTATCTCATTAAAGTAATTCAATAGCTTGTGCTACACACAACACCGAGTTCGAGCACACCACATCCTACCAAACTAGCCGTTCAAAAAGAGTTTATGAATAGTATTAACTATATTTTGAATCCTATATATAATATATAATTGTAAAATCAATATTATGTGTTTATTAGACATAATATAAGAACAAATTCTTTTTTTCAGATAAAAGATGTATTTTTCAAAAATATGCAATTTTACTACCTTTTAAAGGAGAATCCATTTTAAAACAATTATTTAAAACTTTTATATATTCAATTTTATGGAATTAAATTCATCTTTAGATGTGGGGCATAAAAAATTAGTTTGGGTAAATTTTTGGAACTTTTATGATAACTTTTATATTTTACAAATATTAAAAAATACTTTGTTTTAATTTAAAACATCTTTTTTAATCGAAATAATTTATAATGTAAAATTATGCATTTGAAAGGTGTTTAAGAATAATTAGATTATATTTTTATCATTTAATACAATTTAGATCATTATGAGTAATTTTACATTTAAATTTGACATAAAAACATGTCAATCTTTTGGTAGTTTTTTATTTTTAAAAAACTCGCTTTTTGGTTTTGACAATGGGAATTAATTTTAAATTAAAAAAATAAAACTTCTATGTTTTGAATTTGGTAAAATAGAAATAATTTTTTAATTCAGTATTTAAAAATATTTATAGGATAAATTTTTGGAATTTTTCTGAAACCATTCAATTTTTGATGAATAGTGAAAAACACTGCTTTATTGGTTAAAAATGACTTTTTTTAAAATAATTTGTAATTTTATTTTAATTTATTTTAGATCAAAATAGATAAATAACAGCTATATAGGTTCAACTTAATTCATTAGATTCATTTTATAATAAGTTTAAATATATAAAATTTTATCGAACTTTTTATCGTCTTTTACACACCTCCAAAGAGCATTTTCAAATTTGTATAAAACATAATTTTACTGCTTCTGTGATTTGAATTTCAAATATCATAGAAACATGGTTCATATCAGTATGTAAAATGTGGTTCAAAAAGATGAAAATAATTTTTGGTGAATAGTAACTTTTGACTTTTATTTACCATGGTTAAAAGTAAATAGTGTAATTAAGGGTAAAAATGAAATCATAATTACCCTAACACATGTCCTAATTCTATTGGATAAGTATAATTTGAAAAAAAACATAGGAATAAAATATGATCTTCTTTGGTCCACTTGGATTATATTTTGACATTTATTATTATTTTATTTAAAGAAGGGTTAAAAGAGTTATATTCAATGTCTAAGTACTAAACCATTTTTAATACAGGGATACACACAATATATATTCGACTATAAATATTAATTAGAAATATAGGATGATTTACTACATTATTTTATTTTATTTATAATTTTTAGACATTATATAATTTAATTTATTTATGACACAATGATGATGCCTTAATTACCATATTAACGAAATATTAAAATAATTGATATTATAAATCTCTAAATAAATGTAAATTAGACATATGATGAATTACACTAATTTTACAGGTCAATATGACATGTTAAGGTTGGTTAAATAAATTTTATTCTAATTGATAAAGATTTTATGGCTTTAAAAATATACTAAATAGTGTCAAAATTGACATAATTGAGTTTTAAAAAAAATACTAGATAATTAAATTATATAATATTTCTAATAATATAAGGTACATAAAAAGGACTTATATAATGTTATATATATTAAAAATGATCCACGTGGTGTTCTCTTGGATTGTTATGGTATGTTTTTTAACCATATAATATAAAAATACAAAGAGATATAGTAAATGTCAAACTATTTAACTAAGAGTTAAAACTAAAAGATAAGGTTAATATGATGACATAAACCTATGTAAAACCTATCGGTTGAGATGATTTCAACCCATCAACACCTTATCCTCTAAATAATTCATTTTGGAGAAATTAAAAACCGAAAATTATTTTCTTATAAAATAACATTTCAATCTATTTATAAAGTGACCCTTACCTCTCTTATAAAAGGGAACTTCCCCTTATCATAATTTCACACCTCCATAACCTTTTGTCTCAGAAAAAATCGGCCCAAATATCCTACCAACTTTCCTCCATTCATCGAAGATGTCTTGCTTTGGTCAGAAATCCTACTTAAGGAGCCCTTTTGATCAGATCCAAAGAAAGAACCCGAAGAGGAGGTAAATATTTCATCACATATGTCAAGTTCCTTTATTCTTCCACTACCTATTTCTTTTTTGATTAAATTCTAAAATAATAAATCTAGTATCTTATATGTACTGTGATGTTATTATAAAAATGGTATAACCATATTTATTATTCTATCCATCCTATAATTGATAAAGTCACCATACGTCCGTATGTACGGATTACCATCTCCACATCGCGGTGTAGTTTGTTATTCAAACCCTTCATTATTTGGATGGGTATAATAATGAGTATAACTGATGTTAATAATAAATATAACATGTTAATGATTCTGTAAATATGATATACCACCCAATTACAAACTATTTTACCATCAACATAATGATATTGTCACTTGTGCGTACGTAAGGATTATCGTCTCCACGACGCAATGAGATTCATTCCATCGTTCACCATTCAATGATTATTAGAAAAAATATATTATTAATAGATATTTAATATATGAAATAAAAATTCTAGTGGATATATATATGTGTGTGTGTGTGTGTTTGTGTACTTACATATATCTTATTCACATACTTCCTTTCAATACGATATAAAAACGGAAACAACATTTATGTGTAGGTATGACCTACTGTCTCCATAAACGGTGCCTTACATTTCATATATCTATCTACTATTAATATTTATATTAAAAATATATATGATATATAAATAATGATTTATATTCTGGATGTATTTAAATCACGATCTAAATAATATGATCAAGAATAACAAGTAAAAACACATAGGATAAAGAAAGTATTTAATACCGAAGATGTTAATATAACATGGAAATCATTATTAAATGGTTAATATAAAGACATAAATGAATCATGTATGATTTAATTAATATTAATATGTTTCCTATATAATTTAATAACATACTATGGTCAATATAAAGTTGATTAAATGAACCATCGACCAGAGGAAGGTGCAAGGTAAGGGTTAATTTCACGATCTCTTTATTATCTGAGGTTGTTTTTACATAAGTATCTACTAAGACATATTTATTATCCATGTCCATGTTTTATAAAAGAGTTTAAAAATGGATTATTTTTATGGAAATTTTTACTAAAACATCATTTTAAATGTTTTAAAGATTTATTCTTCTAAACCTTTCTCATTAATGTCTATGTTTTAAAAATGGTTTTAAGGATTTATTTATATAGACATGAATGTTTTAAAATTTAATTCATTTAAAAAGTTTGAATGTTTTATGGTATGCTTTGATTCAAAATATATTTTAAATGACTTCCTTTATATGAATTTTAAATTATTTCATGAAAAGGCATATTTCTCTCAAAGTTTTTATTGATCATTTTCAACTATTTCATCATCCTTCACAGGATATTATTCTTGATTGAGGTTGATTTATAATGATACAAATCTTCTATATTATATTGAAGGTTATGTGATTTTTTTACTATCGATGTGTTATTTTTATACCATTAATGGTTTATGTATAATGTATTGACATTTATTATGCTAGTTTTAATACAAATTTTTATGTTATGTTTAAACCTTTTCATATGAGGAATTCCTTAGACATAGTACGTGATGGGTGGAGCCCGCTATAGCTCCTTGAGACATCTGTTGGTCTCATGAGACAAACTAGTGTCTTGGAACAAGGGCTTGACAAAATCATATTTTTAGTCTTGGAACAACGCCTTGACTATGTGGTTATGAAGTCTAACATTATGCATTCCATCATTTTGAAATTGGATATTGATATTACATTTGATTATTCTACTTGTAGAATATCCATGTGAATAAGTAAATGGAAATATTTGATCGATATTTTACATATTTTGCTGATGTTAATGTTTAAGAGGCTTTTGTTTTAGTCTTATACATTGCCTTAAATGTTTACGCTTACTTATAAAGGTTTACGCTATATTGTTATCCATACTAAGTATCTAAGGTCACCCCTTTCTATGTTTTATTTTTCCTATGAATAAGTATTTTATGGTTGACCTGTAGGGATTTGATAAGGATATAAGTGTGTTCAAAAGGGGAAAATATGTTGTTGATGTTTTTATTTCATGATGAAATGTAAAACATATGAATGTATCTGGTACTTAAATGACTACTAAACTGATTGTTATTTCAGGACATGATTCAGTGTATCATGCCAATGTTTTGTAATAATGCACCGAATGTGGGTAACTGGAATTGTGGTGTTACATAATAGAAGTAAATTTTATTTCAAATAAACATATACATATCATTTTATAATTTTTAAGAATAATGAAAATAATAATAATGTTCTATGATTTCATTTGTCATTGTTACACATTAATTCATGATTTATTACAAAATATTTCAGAAAATACAACCCCGATAATCGAGAAGTCTAGTTTCATTGGGTAATTATATAAAATACACAAAAAATTAAAATATTGGGTAAATCTATATAATTGAAAACATCCATTACATTCTATTAGAAATCATCAGTCCTTCAAAACTACATGGGAAAAACTTGGGACATACATAAGAAATAGGTGTTCTATAAATCCTATTAAGGGAATAAAAAATAATACCTAGATGATAAATTAATACATGAGTTACAATAGGCATATCAAGGTAATATAAGAGGGGTGATTATCATAATTTTAAAAATAAATTATGATATATCATGATATCATAATGGTAATGTTGAAAACATGCGAAAAATTTAAACATAAAATAAAAAACATAGGTCATGTATAACCACCAATACATCATAAAATTGAATAAGAAGTCCAATTATAGATTGGGTTCACTCCCAAATCCCTTTCATTAAATCTCAGCAGACTAAAAAAATTAGACAATGTATTGGAGTGATATCTGGGCATACCCATCATAATCATATCATGTACATTAATAAGTGTGCCTCATAAATCATAAAACATTAAAAAATAATTCATCACATATAATCCAAAAACTAATAATTTTGGGTTACATATATAGAAATCCCCAATCAAATAAGTATTGTTATTTTTTGGATAATCCTATTCAGTGTAAATGGTGATCGAATTCACAAAAAAAATCTGTTGACATGGAAAAATCATAGTGAATCTTTGGAAGAAAAAAAAACTACATAAAAAATCATAAAATGGTTAAATGAGAGAGAAAGGGGCATCTCATATTTGTTTCAATAAATTTTCAGTAATATTCATGTATAGAAACATATCACAACAATAGTCATTAGAAATAAAAGGATTAAAATGAAGAATATGGTTGAATAGTGAAGATAATGGTCGGATTTTATCACAGTAACGGCTTAGGTAAACACAATAATGGGAGAGGATAAATGATCTTTCATTATTAGGATATTAATTATATAGTTCAAGGATCTTTATATGGTCACTGAAAAATAAAAAATTTATATTAAAAAGGCTAAATATAATGGAGGTTCTTGAATTGAAAATAAGTGGGCATGGTCCCTCGTCTTTTGTGTGGAAAATCACAATACAACTTTGGTATCATAACAAGTGTACATAAAGTTCCATGGGAGGGATTAATTAGAGTAAAAGTGGTCTCTTATAATATTAATATAAAAATAGAGGTAATGGTGATGTATTAAAACATACCAAAACAAAAATAAATGGAAATTATGAGCCACAACGTAAAATAGTTCTTAGAAAAAAAAATAGAGGGGGATCCTTTAATTGAGAGGGTGAATCTAAAAGATTTAGAGAATCTTCTTGAGATATTTTGGTAACCATGTGAAGACTCAATAGAGGATATTTGAGAATGAGGACCTTTTCCATTGTGTCTTTGTGATGTGCAATGGAAGCTATGGTGAGTTTATATTTGAAAAGAGAGGGGAGTTATTTGTTATTTCACAAACCTTGTTTTGGAACTATATAATTAAAATATTCAAAATAAAAAACAATTCCTGGTTTTTCCGATGTATTATTCCCAATACAAGTGGATTTAATTTTTTTATAATTTTGAAGGACAAAATTAGTATTCTCGTTTATAAGGAAATGATTTTAAAACCTTAAAATATAATATAGGTTTTGGAAGATTCATAAAGGATTTATAAAATTAATAAAATAAACGGAAAAAAATTATTTTAAATGGGAAACATATATTTCGTTTGGATATGTTATATGGTATATATTACATCACTTTTGTGTCATTATGATGTTATAATAAAAACCATATGATTATACCATATTTCATTTTCAATAAAAAAATTGGTTTTCTTAGTAAATGATAAAAAACAACTATAGGATAATCTCAATGTTATGATTTCAAAAATCATATTTTTTTATTAAAATAATTATGTAAAAATTATAAGTTAAAATTATAATTTAAAATATCAATTTATAGAAAAGTTTGTTTTGACAATAATAGTTTTTTAACCTATATAAAAATTAAATTTTTTCTTAGTAAAATCATATTATCATTTACATTAAATATATAATAATTTTTTAAAAAAATTATTAAATTAATAAAAAATTTGTATGCTCATTAAAACTATATTTTAAACCATATATGATTTATGTTTTAACGTATCAAATATCTATTTTTTTGTCAATATATTTATTTAATTATTTATAAAGTATCAAAAAAACTATTTTACATTATTTTCATGAAATTATATATATATATATATATATTTACATATATATTCATACTATTATGTTTACTATGTTTTTTGTCCTTGGTAAATTAGTTTTTCCCATAACTAATCTATTATAATATTAATATGGTAATAAATATTTACTACAATCAGCATTCATATTGTTTAAAAACTAAGTTGAAATTATTACACAATATTAATTATAATGATTCAAAATATGGAATAAATGTTTCATAAATTAATTCAATTATGTGGAGGAATTCAATTTAATATAAAACACACATGCCCTATAGAAAGCAGTTTAAAAAAATAATATTTCATGGGAAAGTGGATTTCAATTCAAATATATGATTTTTAGCATTCAATATATGAATATAAATTCATAAATATAGATATATAATATAATATTTTCCGTTATATCATTCAAAATTAGTGTTTTCATATATTAATTATAATATAAAAAATTGTCCATTTTAAAATGTTTTCAAAAGAAATTATTTTTAAGCATAGACATAAACATTATCTAAAATTCAGTATAAGGATGATTTACATATAATTATCTTTTTTAAATATAAGTAAATAATTAATATTTTACTTCTAAATAAAATCAAATTAATAATAAGACTCTTAAATTAATTAATTTATCCAAAGAAATTATAGTTTTTCAAAAAAATGGTAATTATCATTATTTACCAAAAAAACAATATTTCTTAAAAAATACAAAAACATTACCCAAAGTTAATTTAGATAATATGATATCAAAAATAATATTCATTTAAAATAACATTTTATAAATTTTATATTAATTAATTACAATATTTTATTACAAAAATAATGTAAACAAATTTTTGAAAGAAAATTTATCTTAAATATATTACCAAACAATTTAGCGATTATTTACTTTGTATATGTCAATAAATTTAGGTTAAGAAGGATATCTATATATATATTTCAAAAATCAGTAAATCACATTCATACCTTCACGTTTAAATATATGGTTATAGTGGTATTATTTAAATAATCATCATTTGTTTGTGTTTGATGTTACGTATCACATATGCTATCGAACAAAAATTTCTCTTTTAAAAAATCTCATAGAGTTACATTCTTACCCCATTTAATAAATCTTGTCCTATAAATTTAAATATTATCATGGTAGGATATTTTTTGACACTTGAAATAATCTTTTTGAAAAACCCACATTTTAAGAAGGGTTAATAAAAATTTATATAAAAGAGATAAAGGGAAGTTCAAAGGTCATCACATAACGAGTATTCCAAGTAGGTGAACATTAGGGGGAAGTGAAAATATAGAAATGGAAAGAAATTAATTCCAAAAAATTAATAGAGAGTGATATAGATCATTTATAGGATAAGTTCAATGACCAAGAAACAACAAATATTTTATCGGTGAAAAGACTATAAATTTATCATATGATAAATTTTTTTAAAGAATTTTTTTCCCAGAGTTAAGGAATTAATTTTCCATATAGATTAGGAACACAGGGAAAGATACATTCTAAAAAGTATAATATAATACTTTAATAAATTTACTCTACAATATTATATTTTTTGTCAAATGATGAGAACAAAAGATAATTTTTAATTCCTAATGAACTAGAAAAATATTCTAACAGATCACATAATCCACCTATTAATGAAAACCCATTCTTCCAATATTTTTTAAATCCACAATGGTAAGCATAATGTTAGATAAAATTGAAAATTAATAATCCTTGATACAATAATTCCTAAAATTCATAAAAATAATCCCAAAGTTTTATCATTGATCCCTTTTTAAATTAATACTATTATATCTATAATAACACCAATAACCTCAAAATTAAAAGAATGTTTGAACCACAAAGGTAGCCTCATACCCTTAATCTTACAACACCAAAAAATATAGAAATACTCTAAAGTAATCTTTTATATTAAACCTAATGGTTATATATACCTCAACCCAAATAATACATATACTGAAATATCATTAATAACCTCATAATCTGAAACATATTTGATCCGGTAATTTTTTTTGAAAAATATCCTTAATCCTGCTAAACTGACATCACATAAATCATCAAAAGTTTTATCAATTATTTTCAGGATTATACATATAAATAACATCACAACAAAATTTATGTCTATCCATACATGAAACACCTATTTAGGGTTCTATTCCCTTGATCATGTGTGTATTAAAATACCACTTTATCACTAAATCACTTTTATAGGTTATCAGTACTATTCAAAATATGTGTCAAATCCCTAAATAAAAACCATTATGTATAAATCCTTACTTTTTTCATGATTATTTTATACATTATTTCCTTAATATAATTATTCTCCAACATAATTATGAAATAACAATACATAATCACTTTGATCCTTACACTTCAAAAACATTGATAACATTGGTTCTTATCCTAGGATTTAACCTATGAATTAGGGAATTGACTTAGATAATGACCATATTCACCACACATAATAAATTGAACAATGAAGCATTCAATGGGATGTAATTTATCATCTTCCATCACCATGTTCATTTTTTATGGAAACTGGCCACTCTATACTGTATTTTTCTACAAGTAAAAGAAATTTGAGTTCCTTTATATAATATCTCTTGGTGCATATTTCCACATTTTTGACATGCATGAAATTTGATCATCTTTCCTTTATCACCTTTATTAGTTAAACTTACATTAGACATCATCCTCATACTTTTTCAGATCATTATATATTTAACTATGCTCCAGTTATTAATTGAGATTTTTGATAGCTAGTTTGAAATAATAACAAGATGTCTTAATTTATCTCCCATCATTTTAGGCATCTCATTAGGGCAGTCATTGTATTTCCAATCACATTGGTTGTTGACTTGGTTCTTCTCATTTTCGTCCATTGACGAGAATAAATGGAAAATTGGGGAAGATTAATTTTATCTATTAAACACAAAAGAAGTAAGAAAATAACAATAAAGAGGTAACCTATTGATGAAATTTATATGATTAACATATAAATTTCAATGCTTCATTTTATGTTATCCATGGTCTATTTCTAAACATAGACTCCTATGGGAATTTTTCTTCCCTTCAAAATGGTTTGTAATGATCTTGTTAATTACTAAAGAATATACCCCAAGAGTATCGAACCAGCCCTATATCAAGGAACATTATTAGGCACCAGTTAGTGATCCACTCTATCTCAATATACTATTTTCTGTTATTATCCCTTAGTACATCTGTGTCAGAACCACATCCACTTTTACTATCATGGAAAACATGTATTTTAATAAAAAATTAATACTATATTATTTACCAAAATTTAGGGACGTATTCTTATGTATAATATTATTTCAATGGATTTCGATAGATATTTCTAAACCTAATCCCCAAAATAACAATTCATTACTTCAATATCATCTATGATGACCATTGTATTTATTACTCAATAATTAATGATTTATTACAAAATATTACAAATAATAAAACCTAAAAAGTTTGAGATGCCTATTTTCTTTTGGAAATTAGGTAAAATACAAAACAACTTAAAAGTGGGATAATTTCTATTTTTAAAAAATTACATATCATGATCTTATTAATAGAAGATACCCTAGAATTTAATGAGATAACATGGGGATGTACATAAGAAATGGGTGATCTATAAATCCTAGTAAGGGAATACAAAATGCGTAGCATGAAGATAAATTAGTAGATGATATATAATAGTAATATCAAGATAACAAAAGATGAGTAAAAATAATTTTGACTAATAAATAAAGATATAAAATGATTATATAATGGAAACATGGGATAGAGGAATCAACTATAAACATTAAATCATTATCATAGGTCAATAATAATCATTAAGAAATCATTAAATGGTGGAAAAATCATCATGATAGATTTGGTTGTAAGATTGTAAACTTTTATACAGATGTCATGGGATTGTTTCTAGGTACTCTATTGATTAGTTATGAGTACTTTTCATTTTTATTTTACCTTGGGGTGTGTTTGGTTGAAAATTTAGAAAACATTAATGATATAGGGTTGTACTTGGTTGGCGTTGAGTTTTACCTAACTGTTTTCCCTATCCTCGAAAACTGTTCAACCCAGGATAGTGGGGTTTAACATGGATAGTGCATGTTTTTTAAAGAGTGCAACATTAATTGAGAAATTATGCACCCCATTTAACTGGAAGAGAATTATGTAACATGGATTGAGAAAACTATGAACCTCATCCCATCAAACCATGTAATAGAATTAAATTAACCTAAAAATTAGTTTAAAAAATCCAAACCCCCATTTTAAACCCAACTTGACCCCCATTTGACCATAATGCATGTTTCACAATTTTGGAGCCTCCTAGATAGATTAAAATCATTCTCAACCTTCGTTATTCGTGATTTGAAGCCCAAATCAAAGACGTTCACCGATACTGGTAAGAGAATCATATCCCCCAAGATTTCCCATGTCTCTCCTATGCATCTCCCAATATTTTGGTGGGGTTTCTTCCTAAATTGATCGGATATAGATCTAGGATTGTAGATATAGATAATGATTTTAATGATTATGATTTGATTAATGTTGATTTCGGGTTTTAGATTAGGATCTCATTCTGCCTTATTGTGCAACTAAAATTTTTAGGATTTCTATAGGGAAATCATTCGACAAAGAATTGTAGTAGGTGGTATATAATTAAAATAATAAAGTCTTGATTGAAAATATGTTCAGATAATTTTATAAATCCAATTATATTTTTATCAATTGAGTTCATTATAGAGTTAATTAATTTGTCTATTTAATTAATATAGGGAAATTGTGAAATTGGGTATATTGGAATTATTGATCTTGAATAATTAATCTGTAAATTAATTATAGTATATTGAGATTATGGATTTGAATAATTAATTAATGAATTAATTATAGTATATTTAGATTGTGGTTTTTAGTACTTAATTAATATATTAATTATAGGATAATGATATTGTGAGTTTAGTAATTAATTAATAAATTAATTATGGGATGATTGGGAATGAGATGATTAATTAATTATTGTGTTTATTGATGGGATTGGGGTGAATAATTAATTTTTTAGTTAATTAATAGGATTGATAATATTAATTAATTTTTGGGTTATTTAATGAGAGTGATATGATTAATTAATTGTTTTGTTAATTAATAAGATTGAGTTGATTAATTAATTTTTGAGTTAATTATTATGATTGAGTTGATTAATTAATTATTGAGTTAATTAATTTTATTTATATGATTAATTAATTATTGAGTTAATTAATGTTATTGAGATAATTAAGTAATTGGTTATCTAATTAATTAGATTGTGAAGATTAATTAATTATTTAGTTAATTAATGAGATGGTGAGGATTAATTAATTAATTAATTAATTAATGTAATTATTAATTGTAAAAATGAAATTCACATGAGAATTGAGATCTATAATGGAAGAAATGTAATTTTGAGACATGAGATAAGATAAGACGGTAATTGTGGTATTCTGAGACATGAGATCCCTTGGGTATTGTCTGGAATTTGGCGTGGGCCAAACTAGTGTTGAGGCCTGGGTGTCCTTAGGAACTCAAGGAGTTTATGTGGTTAAATAAATAATTATATGATAATGTGATTACTATTTTTATTCTTTTAAAATGTTTATTTATACAATTGAATATAATATTTTACTCGATATTTTTTAGATGCTATTTGCGGTTAAGTTAAAAGGCCATATGTTAGATGGCTAATTTGGGAATGAAGCATGATTGAGAAGAAAACATACATGGTTTTGGACATCATGGGGTGTTGTTAGTGATGTTATTTTAAGTTTTAATTTTGATACATGACATGTATTTTAGCACGATAGTTATATAATTTAGTTTTGATATTGTATTTTCAGATTTTGGTATCATGTGATTCTATTATTATTTTGATTATGATATCATTTGTTTATTCTATTGTTATTTATATTTATTTCGGATGGTGTAATAATCTGATTAAAAGTGGGTATAGTCTCCCCAAGACTGAAAATAGCCCCTCGCTACTAGTTGACAACCTCAAGCATACATGTACACATGCCTGAAGTCACATAGTAGACCAACTCGGGGCACAGATGCATGACACCCAGGTCGGTACCTTACAAAGTGGTATCAAAGAACAAATTTCTTTTCATTTTTTTCTTACTATTTGGGAAATGTATACATGAAACTCGAAGGAAGAGGGACTTGGTTATGAGCTCGTGTTTGGTAATAGCAACACCATGTATGGGGGAACACCCAAGTACTAAGGGTGGGATTTTTGTTATTGGCATTTTCTATTTAAATTGAATATTATTTCACCTTGGGTGATGCAATTGTGATGTTATTTGATTATTTTTAGATTTTTTTGAGTTTTGACACATGGATTGGGGGGGAATGATAGTTGATTCTACATGAATCATTCTTGGAATAGATGATTATTGAGACTTCCATTATTTTAGGCATGCACAAGATAACATGTTATGGGTATGATTTTGAATGTGGAATGTTTTTCCTTATTTGTGAAATTGAATTGAAAATGGAACCAAATATGAAATTGAGAAATTTATAAAATGATAAAAGATGAGAATAATTGTATGTCCAAATGAGATACTTGAATATTGAGAATACGTTTCCATGTGTTAACATTGACCTAGATGTATGGTGGTTAAGGGAATCCTTAACACCTTGATTTTGACCATGTGTCAGGGTATTGGTAAATGAATTGTTGTGACTTATATTATTATTTTTTCTATAAATGTGTTGATTTTATGAACATATTATAATTTAAGTATTTTTATTATAAAGTTATGCCTCCTAGATGATTCTTTTTGGGAGGAAAACATGAGGACATGGATAGGAATGATCCTATAGTTGTTTGAACTAAGGCACTGATAGTGTCAGGTGAGGATCTTGGAGAAAATTTCTTAGATAATTATTTTTGGTTCATGAAATTAAAATAATGGTACATAGGGTGGGTTTTCAAGAACATGTTTGATTTAATAATGGACATTCAGTGGCAACACCCTCTAACCACTTCTTGAGAAGGCAGACAAATGGGAGAAGAGTTGGGGATTGAGTCTATTTAGACTATAAATGACCACTTGGGGACTCATTCTGAGAAGTGGGTCAACTAGATACTTATATGGTACATGGTTTTTTAAGGTGATGGTGGGACATTCAGACATTGATTGGATATGATGAGGGTATGTTGTGGAAGGAATTTTTGGAGGGGTTATTGGAGAACTTCACTCGAGAGAGAGAATTTGAGTTCATGAGATTGACTCATCAAAGTATGTCTATAATGGACTATAGAAGACACTTTATATATTTGTAGTGATTTTATCCCTCATTGATAGTGGATGTGGATAATTCAAAAAAATAATTTCTGGAAGGAATTATTTGTGAAATTAAGTGTTCGGTGTATATCATCTGGATGAATAAATTTTCAAATGTGGGGAATCAGGCTATCCGAGCTTAGGGGAACATGAGAGTGGATTCCAAGGTATGAAATATAGTTATGGTTTGATGATTAGGTGGTACATATTCCAAGAGTAGGAGTCATCGTTAGCCAGAGTAGTGGAAAAGAGAGTGGTTGGGGGGAGCTCGGTTATATATTATATTTCTCTAGGGATTTCCCACCAGTGTGTTAGGCTAGGAGACAATTGTAGAATCTATCCCTAACCACCAGTGGAGTTCTGATATAGTGGTAAAATGATATATTTATAGACATTATGTAGTTACCCACAATAGATAGGAAATGATGAGGTATCTAGATAGATTTAGAGTGTAGGAAGGGGATCTTATATGCCATATCATGATAGCAGGTAGGGTTCTATTAGTAGTGGTGGTGGAGACAATGGATTCATTACATCTAGGAAGGAGTTCTTATATTAGCAGTTTGTTTCACCCTAGGGGAATCAAACTGCATCACTGAAAAGAGGGGTAGGAATGTTTCATCCAGTGCATCCTACCCTTGTGGGTAATATGGATGAACCATCGATAGTGAGAGGTATTATTCTTGAATTTTCTACATTATTTATGGACTTATTTTATTTTGGTTTCTCTTATTCCATTATTTATTTTTAACTTTTAAATGGTTTGATCCTAGGGGTGCAGTTCATGAGTGGAGTTATGATGATAGATACAACGCTGGGAGTATAGTTGGGATACATCTTCTTGTGAAAAGGGTGTTCTCTTGAGGTTGTGGAGTATCTTTTTCTATGGTATCCCTATATTAACGACATGTAATAATTTGACCTAATTTTGGTTATTGGATTGTTAGTATCAAACTAAGATCATATTGGATGTTACTGGATGAGAGTTACATTTATATCTCATAAGGATGACAAATACATTCACCATGAGGAGTGGGATTTGAAAGAAAGTTGAGCTGGTCAATCTCATTAGAAACTATGGGAGATTACGACCCAAGTTTCTAGTCTATTACTAGATGATGAATAAGTAAATAAGGATTTATTTATGCCAATAGAGGACTAGTTTCGAGATGTTTTCTTGTACACTTCTCAGTTTTTTTCCACATGAGAAATATGTGGAATTTACTATGGAGCTCATTCTAGGAGATGAACTAGTTTCTATTACACCTTACAGAATGTAACCATGATAGATTAAATAGATTATGAATCAGCTATAGGAGTTCATGGATAAAGGAATTATCCATTTAAGGAGGACCCCTTGTGGATCACCTGTGTTATTTGGAAAGAAGAAAGTTTGGAGTATTCCCTTGTCTGTCTACTATCTGAAGATGAATAGGATGACTGTGAAGAACCGATATCAAATTCCATGTTTTAATGATCTTTTTTAATATCTAAGAGGATATTTATACTTTTTTAATATTGAATTGAAATCAGGGTATCTTCATTTGAGGGTTTGGACTTCTGATATACCAAGGAATACTTTTGGAAGAAGGTATGGCCTATATGAGTTTGTTGTAATGCTGCTTGGGTTGAAGAATACTCAAACAATGTTTATGGACATGATGAAAAAAATATTACTTCTATACCTTGTTAAATTTATGGTATCATTTGTTTCTGTCTTCTTGGTTTACTCTAAGACTCATGAAAATATTTGACAACATCTTGACGTTTTTGTGAGTACACTGAGAGATCATCAACTATATGCCAAGATATCTATGTGTTAGCTTTGTATTGATCAAGTACACTTATTGGGTCACATCATCTTGATGTAAGGTGTGTCAGTAGTCCCATAAATGGTAGAGGAAGTTATATCTCGGGAGAAACCCAGGAATATTTTTGATATACATAGCTTTCTAGGATGAGGTGGACATTTTCATAGGGTCATAAAGATATTTTCCCATTTAGAATCACTAATTTCAATCTTGACAAAGAAGGGGGTATTTTTTGGATAGAATGAGGCTTTTGAGAGTGCCTTTCGAGAGTTTAAGTAGTGTTTGTCATCAACACCATTCTTGATCTATCCTAATCAAGGTGAGGAATATATTATATATTGTGATGCTTCTAGAATTTGACATATAGTAGTTTAGATGGAGGGAGATCAGGTTGTGGCGTATGGGTATGGGTAGTTGAGGAAACATGAATAGAATTTCCCTAAAAACAACCTTTAGTTGGATGTTTTGGTTTATGTTTTGAATTTTCTATGACATTATCTACTTGGAAAAATGTATACTTTTTATACAGATCAAAAGAGGATGAGGTATATATTGTCACAATGAGATCTGAATCTCTGGAATCAAATATGGGTTGAGTATATGAATTCATTTGATTTTAACTAACTTATATTCCCATGAAGGGGAAAATATGGTTGATTCTTTGAGTATGACAATCCAGACTCAGGTAGTTCTGAAATTTGGTTCTGAGTAGTAGATGATAACTCTACTTGTAGAGATTAATGTGGTGGGATAAGCGAATCAGGAGAATATGACTCTAGTGTCAGTATAAATGGAGTCTAAAATTTTGAGATTGATTATAGATAGAGAGTATGAGGATCCATAATATTTGATCATTTGGGATAGATTTTAAGGTGCATATAAACCTTCATAGTGGACCATAAACGAGGATGAGATTATTAATACGAGGAATAGAAATTTTGTTCCTATGATTATATGGGAAATGATGATGCATGAATTTCATGCCTCAAAGTGGTTGTACATCCAAGAGTGACAAAAATTTACCATGACCTATGATGACAGTTTTTTGGCCAAGCAAGAAAAAGGATATAGCAAGGATTATGACACGATGCTACACCTATTAGTTGTTGAAGGATGAGGATCAATAACCAAGTGGTTTTCTCTAGACGGTTCCCTTTCTAGAGTGGAAGTTGGATGATGTTACCATGGACTATGTAGTGGGTCTTCCATGTAATCATGTGAAGAATGATTCTATTTGGGCTATTGTGGATTGACTGATTAAGGTAGCACATTTCATTCCTATAAGGGAGACTTTCATTGATGAAATATTGTGAGAATTGTGTGTTTGGGAGATAGTCCGTCTCTATGGACTGACACGTACTATTATTTTAGAACATGACTCATGTTTTACGTCATGTTTTTGGAAGGTCTTACAGAAGGACTTGGGTACATAATTTTTTTATTTTGACTTTTCATAGAATATAGATGGGAAGTCGGATCGTA
Organism: Viscum album; assembly: GCA_963277665.1. Lineage (NCBI taxonomy): Eukaryota > Viridiplantae > Streptophyta > Magnoliopsida > Santalales > Viscaceae > Viscum > Viscum album. Next base: position 475,252,368 of record OY728164.1, on the reverse strand, counting down.
CTATGCTTGTGTCGGAAGATATTATATGTTCATGTGTTCTAGACATTGGTTGGTCTGGCGGGAATCACATAGCTTTGATACACTTTTCCAATAACAATAGTTATCAATATACTATTAGGATGGAACCATATGATAATCTTTATGATAGGCCATATAGATTACCTATATGATGGATTGATGTGGGTGAGTCAGAGTGTTTTGGACCACGAATTATACCTGATACATCAGAGAGGGTTCAATTGATTCATAAGCATATGGATAAAACTCAGAGTAGATGATAGTCTTATGTTTTCAGCTGAGGATGACCCCTAGAGATTTCAAATGGTAATCTAGTATTCTTTTAGGTGTTTCCTTATAGTGACCCTCCCTTTTTCAAACATTAAAATTACATAACTTTTGTAGAATACTTAATCATTATACAAATAGACTCCAAATGAATGTAATTGGTCTAGTGCCTTTGGAAACATGGAAATATAACACCTGTACATAAATGAACAAAATAATCTCCCACATGGTTCTTCTTGGCTAGAACCCTACTTAGATACATTAAGCATAGTACAAATCATCATAATATGGGGGAAAGAATCATAAAATTGGTGAGCACAGATTCTCAATAAGGGTAAACAAGGGATAAATATAAGAATAACCATGAGTGAAATGTTATGAGAAAATGATCATGAGAAATATAAGATCATACCCTGAATATTAAAGATCAAAACAAAAATCATGGCATAATGATTGGCTGTTCATAGGAAATCATTTTTAATTAAAAAAAGAACATAATCCATTAAAACATAATATAATTGTAATAAATGGAAGTGTGGGAAACACATAAGAATATTCTAATTTCTATAGTAGACATGGAACATTTCCAATACCATCTTAGTAGTATGGGTTCACTCCCCATACCATCTTAGTAGCACGAGTTCACTCCTCACACCATATTAGTTTTCATGGTTCGCTCCCATAGCCATCGTAGTAGTCAAGGTTCCCTCCCAAGAACATCTTAGTTTATCTCATGAAATTTAAATCATTACCAAATTCATTGGATTTAGATATAGGTCCCACCAATATTATAATGAAATCATTCTTATATGATACACAAACACATAAAACATTTATCCTAAACATAATCCAAGGAATTCAATGGGTTACTTAAACATCATTCCATCATAACATAATCCATGAAAAAAAGGATTTCTTATATAGAATTCCATCATAAAATAATCAACCCTGATAATAATAGGGATATTATAAATAAAACATATCCATAATCTAATATGGAAATAATTTTGATAAAACAATTTAAATTAATTCTTGATGAAAATATCATTTCTTCTAGAAAAACTTTTTTTTCTTAAAACACTGCATAGTTTTAAAAGAAAATAATTTCATTTCAAATAACCATGAAAAAATTTAATATAAGATTCTTCAAAAAAAGGAATTATGAAAGAATAAAAATATATTCATGTCATATAATTGTAAAAAACATTCTTCTCATACTTTTACTTGAAAAGTAAAAAAGTGACTCATATGGAAAATGAAAGAAATATTCCTTCCAAACCATGTAGAAAAAAGTCACAAAAGGTTAAAATGACTTTAAACATAAGTAAGAGAATATTGAAACATTTTATGAAAACTTTTTTTATAAAATAGGTATGTGGATGATAAATAAACCCCAGTAAATGCATATGTATAAAAAATCTTGTATAATAATGAGATCGCAAAATTATCCCATACCTTGTGTCATAAATCTCTTCATGATCACAAAATATTCATGTATAATAAATATAAGTTTGTTATAAATATTTTAAAGAATAATATTTGTATACATATAACTAGATATTTTTTTTATTATGAACTTATATTACTTGCTTGTTAATGATCATATGTTAAGGTTTTACTTCAGGTAACATTCTCTTTGTTCTTCACATGTGTCTTAATTTGTTATATCATTGGTATTTATACTTCTATCATGATTACAGAACATATGTAATGATATAAATATCATTTATTTCCATTATATGTATATTTTAATAATCTATATCATAAAGAAGTATGAAATAGGATACATTGTTCATAGAGACAGTAAGCCCTACGTACACATGAATTTTATTTCTATTTTTATTTTTCATGTTGAAAGAAGGTTTGTAAATTTCATATGTATATATATGTGTATATATACATATATCAGTATTAAATTATCATTTTTATATCATATAAGTTCCCTAAACTCTTCTTTAAAACATTCCATGTGGTGTGTGAATGAATCACATCAATTTGAGGGGGTGGTAGTCCACACTTTATCAAATGAGATTGTCTTATTAACACCAAATGGAACATCAAATGGTATGAGTTGTGAAATGGAATACATTAGATTAAATACACAGAAAATATACTATATCATATATATAAATATATTTTCAATCATAATTTCCACCACTATTGGGGGTAAAATACAAATGAATAGTCATTGTTCCGTGAGGCTGTAGTTCACTATACACAGAAAAAAGATACAAAATATCCATTTGATGGGTGTCTGTGTAATTTTTGGTTGAACACTAAGCATAAAAAAATCCTAGTATATTGAGGATACATGTTTTTCAAAACATATTTTAAAAAAGAGAGTGGAAGGGGTGGAGAATGAAAATAACAGAAAGGAGCTTGAGAGAAGACATTATCTCCCAATCGGGTAATTCATTTTGGTTTGTCCCAAAATGAATCCGTGAGTTTAATTATGACCATGGGAAGGATTTTAGAAGTAATGAATAGATTTTGGGAGGATAAATAGTTAGTTTTTTATCAATACAAAAGGATTTAGATGTTTGAATAAAAGAATTGGGGAGGTGGCTTTTTATAATTGGGAGGTGGGGCACTTTAGGAAACTCCAAAAATATTAATTAATTATAAATTTATTTTCTATTTAAAATATCTAAAAAGAGATTTATTTCATATTTGATATGTTTTTGGGTATAAATAATCTCAAATAATGAATTTTAGACATGTTTAGGTCATAGAATTAACCTTATCTTTTGGATTTAACAATTAGATATACAATTTAACTCTTACAGTGACAACTAGTATTTTTACACTATAGGGTTAATATAGTTACTATAAAATTCCAAAATAACCCAAATTAAATCATTAAGGAAATAGTTAACACTATAAAAGTTAGTTGGATGAACCATATATTTTTATGAATTTTAAATCATTTATAAAAAATTATTCATTTTAAAGTATCGTTTATGTCAATTTTGATACTATTCAATATTTTCATTTTTAAAAATATCAATCCAATAGGATGACATCAAATCGATACTTCAAATATGTCACTAACATGTCTAAGTTATATATAAAATTCTTCGATGCCATTAATGAAGTCAAAGATCATATATTTTAATAATTTTAATATCATTTATTTGATATCACAATTAATTAATCAATTATTTCTTCATTATTGTGAAATACGTTAAATAACATATTTCTTCTCTAAAAATTAAAAATAAATAATCATGATGAATATAAATTTCATATATTTCAAATTAATAGTTATATTTAGATTTAACTTTATTATAATCCTATATAAAAAATGATTTAGTTATTAAATTTTGAATATGATTCTTTTAACTATTCTTTAAATAAAATATCAAAAATGTCATAATAAAAAATTTAGAGGTAAAAATGATCATATTTTTGATCTAATGTTGATTCAGGTCAGCAAGAACATTAAAAATGAAATTAGGACAAGTTTTAGGGTAATTTTATATTATTATAATAATATTTTCACATTTAATTACCATATTTGTCCATAATTGTGATAAATAAAATATAAAATTTATTATTTACCAAAAATTATTTTGATCCTATTCAAACAAAATTTTCATCCTATTTATATACATAATTTTTTTTTGAAATTAAATTCATAGAAGTAGTAAAATTATGTTTATTGTTAATCCTCAAAATGTGGCTTGAAGGTTGGTAAAAGAGACATTCAAAAGATCGATAATTTTTTATATATAATTATATTGTAAAAATGTTTACAATGAACTATATTGGATTAATATATGTTGTATTTACCTATTATGAAATTAAAATCAATTTATGGTTAAAATAAAATTATAAATGAAAATGTTGGTTTTTAACCACTACGAAGTATTTTTCGCTATTCACTAAAAATGGAAGCTTTTTAGTAAAATATAAACAATTCACCCTAAGATAATTTTGATATTCTAAATTCAAATATTATGGTTTTTTTACCAAAATAAATTCTCATGAGTGTCCAAAAATATCATTATTCAAAGGACATTAAAAGTGGTTTATTCGAGAAAAGTGTATTTTTTAACATAGAAGGACATTAACAAAAATCATATCTTTTATTATCAAAATTTGAAAAGTAGTTATTAATATTAATATTACTATGATTAAGGTATAAGTTATAATTATCTCATTTATTAAATAAAAAAAATGTGTTTTTTAAAAACTCAGTGTTGCGTGCAACACATACCAAATCAGTTCTATATGAAAGGAGTGTTTGACTTAGAGCAACGAAAGATATAAATGAAAGTTTTAATTAATTTGAAAAACATGTCAATAAAAACCTAGGGTGTTACATTCTACCCCCTTAAAATTAATTTATCCCTTGAAATTAATCACTCTATTAAAAACAAATGAGGATACTTCTGAAACATCATATCCCCAATTTCCCACGTAGATTCCTCTAGGTGATGATTTCTCCACAAAATAAAAACTATGAAAGTAGAACTGTTTTTTAAAATTTTCTCTGATTTCTCCATAATTTTAATAGGTTTCTTCTCATAAGAATGATCTTGTTCCAGTAGTATGGACACTGAGTTCAGTTCATGTTAAGGGTCATGTATGTACTTCCTGATGAGAGATATATGGAACACATCATGAACATGATAGAGATTTTGTGGAAGTGAGAAGATATGGGATACTATCCCAATAATATGAATAATATCATAGGGACCAATATACCAAAGTCTTAGTTCCCCTTTATTCCGAAATATCAAAACATTATTCTAGGGTGAGATTCATAGAAACACTTTTTCACCAACTTCAAATTCTAAATCACATCGATGGTTATCAGCATGACATTTTTACTTAATTTGAGCTATCTTGATATACTATTGAATGATTCTAACATTATTGACCATTTCTTCAGTAATCTTGGGTCCCAATAGCTTTATTTCTCCATCCTCATCCCAACATGCTGGATCTCTACATTTCTTCTGATATAGAAAATCATACAGATCCATCTGAATGCCTGAGTGAAAGATATTGTTGTATGAAAACTAAAATAGAATAAGATGTTGATCCCAAATTCCTTTCAAATATAGAGAAAAAGATCTCAATATATCCTCTAGGGTTTCAATTGTTCTTTCAGAGTGTCCATCTTTCCGAGGATGATAAGTACTGTTGAAACTTAATTCTTTATCAAGTTCTTTCAAAATAAATCAACAGAACAATGAGGTAAACCATATATATCGATGTGATACAATTGAATGTGGTACTCCATGTAATCTTAATTCTTCTATAACCTATATCCTGGAATGTATATCTATGGAGAAATATTATCTGATAACAATGCAGTGTGCTAACATTGTAAGGTGACCGACTACCACCCATATAACATTATACCCTTTAGAGGTTTTGTGTAGTCCAATGGCAAAAAATAAAGTTATGTTTTCCCATTTCTATTTTAGTATAGGTAATGGATGAAACATCCCTTCAGAACATTTTCTTCAATCCTTAACTTTCTGGCATGGAAAACATCAAGATACAAAATCTATGGTATCTCTCTTCATGCCATCCCACTAGAAGTATAATTTCAAATCCCTATATATCTTAATACATCCAGGATTAATATAGAATGACGAACTATGTGCTAACTCTGACAACTCCTTGAAATATAGTATAGAAGGAACACATACACAATTCCAAATCCTTATAATTTCTTCCCAACCACTATTAAACTCTATAATATTCTGTACCTACTTTTTCAGCTCATCATCTTCCTTATATACCTCTATAATCTTCACCTAGACAAAGGGTTTATTTTTTTTACAAATATTATATATTTCCCTATAATTAAAGATTTATAGATCCGTCCTTTGAAAATAGTGGAATATTGGATCTTTTTTTATCCTCATAATTGATAAGCTTGCAAGATCTTTTCGACAAAAATCATTATCTACCATGTTCAATTACCTAGGGTGGTAATATATTGGGCAGTCATAATCCTTTATCAAATCTAACTATATTCTATGGTTCACATAATAATCTTTATATTTGAATAGAAATTTCATACTATTTTGATCAGTACATATATCAAAATTTTCCCCATAAAAATAATGCCTCTATATATTTAGTGAAAAATTTACCACTGCTAACTCCAAATCAAGAGTTGGGAAATTTTTCTAATGATTCAAAAATTTTCATGAGTAAAAAGATATAACCCTATTATTTTTTATAATAGCACATCCCAATACCTTCTTGGATGCATATATGTAGATTAAAAACCCATCTGAACTACATGGTAATCTATGAAAAGCTACACTACATAACGTTTTCTTTAGTTACTTCAAATTTTCCTCATATTCATCTGTCCAGAGGAACTTAAAACTCTTTCGAATTAACATGGTAATAGGATTGGATAGTTGATAGAAATTATTCACAAACATTTTATAATATCTACCTAGACCATGAATTATATGGATCTCATTAACTATGGTTGGTCTAGTCCATCTTCCAATAGCCTCAATCTTTGTTTAATCTATTTAAATACAATCTCTTGAGAACATGTGACCCAAAAATGAAACTTTTTGAAGCCAAAATTCACAATTTATAAATTTTTCATATAACATTCCCTTAATTAGTTTATGTATTACAATTATTATGTGATCCTCATGATCTTCCTTTCTCCTCTAAAAGATAAGAATATCATCTATAAAGACTAACACACACATATCGAGGTAATCTTATAATAATATATTCATTAAATCTGTAAAGATAGTTGTTGAATTAGTTAGACCAAAAGGCATCACTATATATTCATAATAGCCATACCTTGAATAGAGTTCTGACTTGGTTATATCCTCTTTATTAACCCCCAATTGATGATATCCAAAATGAAGGTCATTTTTGGAAATGTATTGTGCTCCACATAGTTGATCAAACAAGTAATCAATACAAGAAATATGATACATTTTTTTTGATTTTGACATTTTTTAACTCCAAATAATCAATACAGAGTCTCATTGATCGATATTTCTTTTTCACAAAAAGAATAGGTCCTCCAAAATATGACACATGTTGGAAAATTAATCACTTATCATGGTTTTATTTGAGGGTTTTCTTAAATTCCTGTAACTAAATCAGGGCCATTCTATAAGAATCCATTGAAATTGGCGTGGAACCAGGTATGGGTTCTATTTTGAAATCAACTTCATGTTTCGGTGTAAGTCAACAATACTCATCCAGAAATAAATACATAAAATCTTGATGAACATCCATATCATTGATTTCGATCTTCTCCCAAACCATTTTAGATAAATAACAATTTTTAATTGGAATTATGACCGATACACTGTATGTAATATATCTTTGGAGTTCATAACTATCTTCAAATTTATGGATAATCATTGGAGGGTTTGAAATATCAAACATAACATACATTCCTCGACAATTGATGTGGGATTTCTGCATAAAATTCCAATCCATGCCTAAGATGGAAGTGAATTCTACAAAAGGAAGAATGAAAAGATTTTAAGAAATCATATTCCCACAAATGTCAATTGGAGAGGAATCATTAACATCAGATTCAATCATCGTACCATTAGGAGGTTTCCCTACTAATTCCACGTCCAACTATTTTGGTGGAATATTAAAACCCTTAGAAAATTATTTTTAAATGATAGAGTGGGTAAATCTAGAATCAAATATGACATTAGTAGTTCTAGAGTGGATAGTATGTGTACCTTTCATCACGTCATTATCACACCCCTCATAAGAGATAGTGATTACTTGAGATTTCCATTTTATCTCATATTAAGAGGTTTCTGAAGTCGATCATCATCAGTAGCCCTTATGTTTGGTAAGTGGTTAGCATAATGTTAATTTTCCTTACACATGTATCATTGAATCGTGGGGGGTGAATTCTGTGATTCTTTTTCTATATTCACAACATTAGATAAATTCTTCCCATCACATCAGTAATCCATTTCCCAGTGACCTTCATTTATGCACTTCAAACATTTACTAGAGCCCTTAAGGAAATTTCCTCCGTGTATCTTCCCACACATAGAGCATAAAGGAATGTTCATATTATTTTCTCCATGGGTTTTTGAGTTTTCTTTTAAACTCCATCTTCCTATTCTTGAATAATCCATGAGATTGATATTTGACTGCAACCACCATTTATACTTTGATTTCCAAATGAAAAATCTCTACATAGATTCTAAAGGATCTTATGTCCAATTACCATCTGAGTCTTGGCTTTAAGCCATTAAATAACCTATCAACATTACTTTTGGGTTGGATGATAATTCCTGAAGCATACCTTGCATCTCTTGTGAAATTAGCATCGTAGGTACCAACATGTTCATCATCTCTTTCCTTAAACTCAAGGAACTCTTTATCGATCATGAGAAAAAGAATCTAAGGAAAGTAATAATTGAAAAATAAGTTCTTGAACTCATCCAAGTCAATGGATTGAATCTCATTTTACTGTCTCATATTCTTGATTAGAGTCCATCATTGATCTAATTCACATTCTAACCAATAAACAAAAGAAATTTTTTATCATGCTTCAAAAATTAAAGAATTGAGAATATATATTTTTAGTAGTACATATCCATTGTTCAACAACAATTGTATTATAAGACCCTTAGAATAAAGGTGGACATTTCCTCAGGAAATACTTAATAGAATTTTTTCCTTATTTATCTCATTTGGAAGTCCACCAGGATTTATTGATTGAGAAAGCTGTGTGGGCATTGCAATTAGGGTTTTCAGTCAAGCTCCCATAGAATTAAGTTTCTGAGGAAAACATTCATTGCCTTGTCCCTTGAAATCAACTCAAATGTTGTTCCATCAGGTTCCATCCACTGAATAAAACAAAAAAAAACATAAATTAAGAAATAGTTATAATAATGATGAACCACATAACCATAAAAAACATATAAGATGTATGAATTATGTAACCTTCAATAATATGTGAAACCTTCGGTTTACCATAGGTTATTCATAGCCAACATATATTTCTATCCTTCATAATTGCTCATGAATAGTTATTAAACTCCCAAGGAATATCTCCAAGGATTATCAAATGAGGTGTGCCACAAGGACCATTCTTATGCACCAGATTAACCTAATTCAAGATTAGAACATCTTTTCTGAGTTGTAACCACTAGGTATATCTTTTCCAAGGCCACATAAAACTATAGTATACAAGAAAAATATGTATTTTCAGAAAACCACTCAATCTATCCTTCACCAAAATTCCAATACATTTTCCTATACTTTTTCATACCCTTATGCATATCCTTATTAATTAACTTATGGTTCTAACTAAGGTTTTCTCATCATACCATCCATAGGTTAACTATACCTTTTCTCTGATACCAACTATAGGGGATCTCACTTTTCAAACACTAACATTATTTAATTTTTTCATAATACTTAAACATTATAGAAATAGACTCCCAAAGATCGTAATTGGTCTAGTGTATTTGGAATCATGGAGACATAAAATGTTAAATAAATGTACTACATACTCTCCAACTATGTTGTTATTTACTATAACCTTTCATAGATACATAAAACATAGTACAAATCATCCTAACCTAGGGGAGAGAAACATAAAAGGGGTGAGCTTAGATGCTATGTAAGGGTAAACAAGGGAGACATATGAGCCTAAAAATGAGTATAAGGGTATGATAATGTGACCTTGAGAAATTAAATATCATACCCTACATATAAAATATCATAACATAAATGATCGAATAATTCGTGGCTGTTCATAGGACCTAATTCCTAATTAAATAAGGAGGAAAATCCATAAAAACAGAACATATGAGTAAGAAATGGAAGTGTGGAAAACAAATAAGCATATTCTGATTTCAATTGTAGCCAAGGTGTCACTACCAAGACCATCATAGAAGAATATGTTCTGTCCACATACCATCTTAGTATCATGAGTTCACTCCTCAAACCATTTTAAAAGTCATGGTTCACTCCCATAGCCATCTTAGTAGTCAAGGTACACTCCCAAGGCCATCATAGTTTATCTCATGAGATATAAATCTTTAACTCATGCATTGGATGGAGATATTGGTCCAACCCATCTCATAATGAAATCATTCTTATATGTTACACAAAAATATAAAACATTAACCATAAACACAACCCATGGAATAAAATGAGGTACTTAAACATCCTTCGACCATAATATAATAAATGTAAAAAATTAATTTCATAAATAGGATTCTATAAAATGAATAATAAACCATTATAATAATTGGGATAATATAATTGAAACATAAACTTAATCTAATATGGGAAATATTTTTGACAAATTCACTAGAAAATAATCTTTTAGTAAACAATTCTTTCTTCTTAAAAATGTTTTTATTTCCTAAAACGCCCAAAATTTTTAAAAGAAAATAGTTTTTTGAAAACAACCTTGAAAAATTGAAAGATATAATTCATGTAAATATGGAATAAGGAAATAATAAAAATCCAATCATGTTGTATAAGTTAAAAAATATTATTCTCATACATTTTTTGGAAAAGTAAAAAAATACCTCGTATAAAAAATGAAAGAAATATATCTTCAAAACCGTGTAGTAAAAATTTAAAAATGGGTAAAAAATAATTTAAACATCCATATAAGAATAGTGAAACATTTTATGAACTAATTTTTATAAAACATTGATATGGATGATAAATAAACTGCAATAAATTCTTATGTATAAATAACTTCAAATAATAATGAGACTGGGAAAGTATCCCTTACCTTGTGTCTTGAATCTCTTTATACTCACACAAGATTCATGTATAATAAATAGAAGTTCATTATAAATATTTGGAATAATAATATTATTACAAATAATACCATAAATGATTTTATAATGACCTTATATTACCATCGTGTTAACGATCTTATGTTATGCTTTTCACTTTGGGTAATATTTGATTTGTTCATTGCATGTGTCTTAAATTGTCATATCATTGGTCCTTTTAATAATATCATGATTATAGAATGTATAAAATGATATAAATGTCATATATATCTAGTATATTTATATTTTAATAATCTACAGAATAAAGAATTATGAAATGTAATACACCGTTTATGGAGACGGTAAGCCGTACGTACGTATGAATATTGTTTCCATTTTAATGGTCATGTTTGAAGAAGGTTTGTAAATGTTATATATATATATATATATTTGTATATATCATTATTAATTTTTCATTGTTATAAAATATATGTTCCCTATACCAATATTTAAAACATTTCATGTGGTGTGTGAATAAATCAAATCGCTTTGAGAGGGAAATAGTCTACACTTCCACAAACGAGATTATTGTATTAACATCAATTGGAAAGTAAAATGGTATGAGTTGGAAAAATGAATAAAGAACCTTAAAGACATAATAAATATAATATATTATATATATAAATAGAGTTACCATCATAAGGGCCACCATTATTGGTGGTAAAATAAAAATGAACAAACATTATTTTGTGAGGTAGTAGTTCATCATACACAGAAACAGTACACTCAATATCCATTACATGGGGGTGTGTGTAAGTGTAAGTTAAACCAGGAGCATCAAAAATTCAAAGTATTTTTTTATAATGGAGTTTTCACACCATAATAGAATAAATATAGTGGAGGGGGTGGAGATGAAAAAAATAAAGGAATTGATTTTATGAGAAGACATTACCTATGAATCGGGTAATTCCTTTTGGTTTGTTCCTAAAGGATTCCTTGAGTTTCCTTTTTCCCAATGTAAGGATTATAGTTGGAAGGATAAATTTTTTAGGAGAATAGATATGGTTTTTTCTAAGACAAAAGGCTTCATAGGTTTGAATAAAATAGAAGGAGAGGTTCCCTTTTTTATGGAGAAGGAGGGGCAGTTTAGGAAAATCCAAAACTATTAATTAATTATATATTGATTTTCAATTTAAAATAGATCATAATTGAATTATTTAGACTTTTAGATGAGGATAATTCTAAATTATCTCATCCAATTAATTTTAGACATGTTTAGGTCATATAATGAACCTTATAGTTTGGATTTAACCTTTAGTTAAACAATTTAACTCTTATCTTGACAACATTTCTTTTTACCCTATTGGGTTAATATAGTTACTATAAATTACCAAACGAACCTCAATTAGATAATTAATTAAATATTAAACACTTTTTAATTTATTTGGACTAAAATTATATTTTTATTAATTTTATAACATTTAATCAAATATTATTTATTTTAAATTATCTTTTTTGTCAATTTTGTTACCATTCAATATCTTTGTTTTTAAAAATAACAAAACAGTATGATAACATTGAAAAAATAATCAAATATGTCCCCAACATTTCTAAGTTATATATAATTATTTTTAATGTCATTAATTATGTAAAATTAATTTTATTTTAATATTTATAAAATCATATATTAGAAATATCAATTTATTAATCAATTTACACACCATTATTGTACAAGAAATTAATTAAGATACAAGTTCACTAAAAATTAAAAATAAATTATCAAGATGAATTTTAATTTATTATATTTCAAATTAATAATTATAGTATAATTTCTGTTATGTAATACCCTTATATAAAAAATCATTTAGTTTTTAAACTTTGAATATGACTTTTTTAAAATCATCCTTAAATAAAATATAATAAATTTCTTAATATGATAGAAGTGGATTAAAAAAAATTACCCAAGATTTATTTATGTATAAATACACAAATTCAATTAAATTAAGATAGGTTTTTGGTAAATTTTATGTTATTATAATATTTGTTTACCTTTAATTACGCTATTTACCTTTAACCACGGTAAATAAAATTTAAATGTTACCATTAACCAAAAATTATTTTGATCCTATTAGATCAAATTTTTCATCCTTATTACAACCATGAATTTTTATTTTTTGAAATAAAATTCATTGAAGCAGTAAAACTACATTTACTGCTAATCATGAAAATGCTGTTAAAATGAGGGAAATAGAGACCTTTAAAAGTTGAATAATTTTTTATATCTAATTATATTGTAAAAATGATTAAAATAAAAAAAATATGATTAATATATGTATTATTTATCTATTGAGAGATTAAAATAAATTTAATGTAAAAACAATTAATTAAATGAAAAAGTCAGTTTTTAACTACTATGAATATTTTTCACTCTTCATAAAAAATTGAACCTTTTTAGAAAAATACCAAAAATTAACCCAAATCTAATAATGATATTATGAGTTAAAAAATTATTTTTATGATACCAAATTAAATTTATGTGAGTTTCTAGAATTATCTTTATTAAAATAACATTAAAAGTGGTTCATTTATAAAGATAATAGTTTTAAACATAGATGGGATTTACCAAAAATCATATATTTTATTAAAAATATTTGAAAAGTAGTTATTACTATTCATATAACAATGTTTAATGGATTGGTTATAATTATATAACTTATATAACAATAATAATAAAAAGAGTTGTTTCGTAGAAACACAATGTCGCGTTTATTGTACGCCAATCCAGTGTTACGTGCAACATATACCAAGTAGTTCCAGGTGAAAGGAATGTTTGAATTAGTAAAATTATAGATATAAATGAATGTTTTAATTTATTTGAATAAATGGTCCATAAAAAATTAGGGTTTTACATTCTTTCCCCTTAAAATTATTTACTCCCATAAAATATTTTACTCGGGTAAAAAAAGGGGATATTTATGCTTAATAATATCCTAATGTTCCCACATAGCTACATCTAACTGATGATTTATCCACCAAAATTTTACTGGTAGAGTGGTCATGTTTCATAGAATTGTCTCTGATTGGTCTAGAATTTCAATAGGTTTCTCCTCATATGAAATATCATATTCTAGCAGTATAACCTTATAGTTCATTAAAGGTGAAGGGTCAGTTATGTACATCCTCATGAAAGATACATGGAACACATAATGAACTTCAGAGAGATTTGGAGGAGGTTCCAAGTGATATGCCAGTGTACCAATATGATCAATAATCTCAAAAGGACCAATATACCTATGGCTTATTTTCCCTTTCTTCTAGAACGTCATAAAATTCATCCATGGTGAGATTTGTAGAAACACTTTTTCACCAACTTAATATTCTAGATGACATCTAATGTTACCAGTATATATTTTCTACCGACATTGAGTTTTCTTGATCTTCTGTTGAATGGTCTAACCTTTCTCTCCATTTCATTAGAAATTTGGGGTCTAAATAGCTTTCCCTCTATAACCCCAACCCAACATGATAGATATCGACATTTCTTCCCATAGAGGGCTTTATACAGTTCCATAGGAATGATTTATTAAAAGCTATTATTAAAAAAAATCATCTATAGTAAGGTGTTGATCCCGATTGGCTTTAAAATCTAGGAAAACGAATTCAACATATCCTATAGGATTTGAATTGTTAATTCAGAGTGAACATTTTCCTACGAATGATAACCAGTGCTAAAACTCAATTTTTTATCAAGAGATTTTTGAATAATTCTCTATATCATTGAGGAAAAACTCAGATCTCGATCTAATACATTTGAATTTTGTACTCCATGAAACATTACGACTTCCTTGATATATATCCTGGAAGGTTTTTCTAGAGATAAATATTTTATAATAACAATGAATTGTTCTAACTTAGTAATGCAACCTACTACTACCCATATAACATTAAAACCTTTAGTGGTTTTGGGTAGTCCAACAATAAAATACATAGTTCTATTCTCCCATTTCCATTCAAGTATAGGTAATGAATGAAATATCCTTTAAGAATTCCATCTTTTAGTCTTAACATACTGTCATACTAAACACAGAGATACAAACTCTACTATATCTTTCTTCATAACATCCCACTAGATGTATAATTTCAAATCTATATACTTCTTATTATTTCAAAGATGAAATGAGAATTAGAAACATTGATCTTCCTCTGACAAGTCGTACTAAAAATTTGGCATGTAAGGAACACATACATGGTTTATAATCCTAATCATTCCATCCTGACCAATGTTAAACTCAGAAAATATTTTGACATTATATTGTAGCTCTTAGTCTTACTTCTATTCCTCCTTAATCATCACTTGGATTGAGGGTTAAACATTATTTTTAGAAAGATAATATATTCCCCCTCTTACATCATTTATAGATTCACCATTTTATAATCTAGGAATATTGGACTTTTTGTTATCCACATAATGGATAAGCGAGCATTATTTTTTTGACTCAAAGCATTATACACCTTGTTCACTTTCCCAAGAAGGTAATGTATTGACCAGTCATAATACTTTATTATCTCTAACTGTCTACTCTTGAACATGTTAAAATCCTTTTATGTGAATATATATTTCAGACTTTTGTGATCAGTATATATAACACACTTTTCTCCATAAAGTTAATGCCTCCAAATATTTTGTGTAAAAAATACCACTACTAACTCCAAATCATGTGTTGGGTAATTTAACTCATGAATATTCTACTGTCATAAGGAATAGGCTATAAACATGTTATTTTACATAAGAACACTTACCAATCCATTCTTGGATGCATTTCTATATATTAAAAACCCATATCCACTATAGGGTGATGTAAGAACAAGTTCCCTGACCAACCTTCTCTTTAGTTCCATGAAATTTTCATCAAATTAATCGATTAAAAAATATTGTACATCCCTCCATGTTAACTTGGTCAATGTATTAGATAATTCTAATAAATTCTCCTCAAAACATCAATAATATCCATCTAAACCATAAAATATACGGATCTCAGTCACCATGGTCGGTCTAGGGAAACTTTTAATAGAATCCATCATTGATGGATCTACTACTAGTCAATATCTTGAGATTATGTGACCCAAAAATGAAACTTTTTGCAGGAAAAATTCACACTTTATAAATCTTTCAAAAAACCTCTCCTTCCTTAGGGTCTGTAGTACAATTCTCATGTGATTTTCATTCCCTTCCCTTCTCTTTGAATAGATGATAATATCTTTTTTAAAGACTATCATAAATATATCAAGGTAATATTTGTAGATTCGATTAATTAAATTCAAGAAGATAATAGGGGAATTTGTATGGTCAAAAGTCATCACAATATATTCATAATGTCCATACCTTGTTCAGAAGTCTGTCTTTGGTATATTATCCTTCTTGAACCTGAATTGATGCTATCAAGAATGACAGTCAAACATGGAAAAGTATTGAGATCTGTGAATTTAATCAAACAAGTCATTAATACATCGAAGAGGATACTTGTTCTTGATTTTGATCTTGTTCAACTGCTGATAGTCATTACAATGTTTGATTGATCCATATTTATTTTCCACAAATTGAATTGGTCTCCCCAAGGTGACACACATGGCCGATTAAATCCCTTATAAATGTTTTCTTGGAGTTTCTTCATTAATTTCTGCCAGTAAATGAGGACCATTATATAAGGAGTCTTTAAAATTGGTGTGAAACCACATATGATTTCTATTGAGAACTCATCTTCATTGTTTGGTGGAATACTAGGAAACTCTTCTAGAAATAATTCCATAAAATCTTGAAAAAATAATCATATCATCGATGTCGATCTTCTCCCCAACCATTTGATATAAATAACCCTTTTGAGTGGAAATTAATACCCATTCACTAGATGTAATCTCTATAAGATGTTCATAAATAATGTCACATTGATGGATGAATATATGGGGGTTCTAAATATCAAAGGTAACCTCCTTTCCTTGACAATAGATGTGAGATTTTCGTAGAGAAAGCCAATCCATGCCTAAGATGATATCAAATTCCCCCAAAGGGTGAATGACAAGATTTGAAGGAATAACACTCCTAAAAACATAAACTAGAGAGGAATCATAGACTTGAGATGAAATAATCATACCTTTAGGGGTTTTCACTACTAATTTCAAATATAATTGTTTGGTGGAATATTAATAGCATTAGAAAATTATTTTGAACTGAACGAGTGAGTAGATCCATAATCAAATATGACATTCGTAGTTCTAGAGTGAATGTTAAGTGTTCCATTCATCGTGTCGTTATCATAACCCTCATCAGAAACATCAATTTCATGAGATTTCCCTTTGTACCATGGATTAAGAGGTTTTTGATGTAGATCATTATCACCAACTCTTGGGTTTGGGTAATGGTTAGCATAATGCCTATTCTACTTACACTTGTAGTAATGAATTGTGGGGGGGGGGGGCAGTTTTTGAAGCTTTTTATTCATTCAAAACATTAGCTATCTTCTTCCCATTACTTTGGTAATCAATTTTCTGGTGACCTTCATTTCCTCACGTAAAATATTTATTAAACCCCGTACGGAAATTTCATCCATATTTATTCCCACAATTAGGGAATAAAGTAAAGTTCGTCTTTGTTTCTTCATGGTGTTTAGAGTTTTTTAAAACTCTATCTTCCTCTTCTTATCAAATACATAAGATTTATATGTGACTCCCACCTCCCTTCCATCCTTGATTTAACAACACACAATCTCTTCATTACTACTAATGTCTCTTATAACCAACCCCCTTTTGAGACTTGACATTAAGCCACCTGAGAACCTATCAACTATTCTATTTTGGTTGGTTGAAAATTCCTAAAGGGTACCTTGGATGTCTGTTGAAATTATCCTCGTCGGTACCATAATATTCATTATCCCTTTTTCTCAACTCAAGGATATATTTCTCCATATTGGTACGAAGAATCTGGGGAAAGTAATTATTAAAAAATTAAGTTCTTGAACACTTCCCAATCCATGGATTCAATATCATTTTGTTGCATTATATTATTGACTAGATTCCACCACTAATATACTCCAAATTCTAACTGATAGACTACTAGAATGAATTTATCATGCTCTAAACACTGAATAATGGAGACCATATTTTTAGGAGTTCCAATCCATTGTTCAACAATAAGTAGATCAAAAGACCCTCTGAATGAAGTTGGACATTTCCTCATGTAAGACTCAATATAATTATGTTACCTCATTTAGTAATTTTTATGTCCACCATGATTCAAAGATTGAGAATGTTTTGTGATCATAACAATTATTTTTTTCATTCCATATCCTATAGCATTCAGTTTCCCAAAAGGACATTCGTTGCATTATCTGTCGAAATCATCAGTAATGTGGTTCATTCGGGTTCCATACATTATCTAAAACCATAAGAATAAAGAATGAAATAGTTATAATAATTAGATACCACATAAGAATGAAAAATATCTTATAGGATTTGTATCTTATGAACCATTCCTTAATCTAGTACACCTTAGGTTTATCCTAGGTTACTTATAGCCTAATTATATTTAAATCCTTCATAATGGTTCATGATGAGTTTGTGGATTCCCAAAGAATATCCCCCAGGAGCCTCAAACTAGGTGTGATGCAAGGCCTATTTTCATGTACTAGATTACCCTGAGTCCACCTCAGAACATATTTTCTAATTTTTTACCCCAAAGTTCATTTATACAAGAGTAATATACACTTTTATTATCTAGAAATGGATGTATTTCTTGGAAACCCCACACTCTATCCTTCACCAAAATTCCTGGATATTTTCTTATACTATTAATTACCCTTATAATTATCTTTAGGCATGCCCTTATGCTTCTCCCTAATGTTTTCTAATCCATGCTTCCAAAGGTAAACTATACCTTTTCTCTGATACCAACTATATCCAACCCCACTTTTGAAAAAACAACATTGCGTAAATTTTTAAGAATACTTAAACATTATAAAAAATATTCCCAAAGACCGTATTTTGCCTAATTACATTAGAAACATGGAAACATAACACTGGTACATAAATGAACTACATAATCTCCCACTAGGTTCTTCTTGACTAGCACCCTTCTTAGATGTATCAGACATAGTAAAAATCGTCATAACCCGGGGGGAAAGAAACATAAAAGGAGTGATCTCGGATGCTCAGTAAGGGTAAAAAAGGTATATATATAAGGATAAACATGAATATAAGGGCATGATAACGTGATCATGTAAAATATAAGATCATACCCTGAATATAAAAGATCATAACAGAAATTATTCTATAAATATTTGTTGTTCATAAGACAAAATTCCTAATTAAATAAAGATCATATTCCATGAAAACATAACATACGAGTAATACATGGAAGTTTGGAAAACACATAAGCATATAATTATTTACATATTATCCAAGGAATAATTTCCAAGAACATCTAAGTAGTATGGTTTCAATCCCCATAACATCATATTAGCATGAGTTCATTCCTGATATCATCTCAGTAGTCATGGTTCACTCCCATGGCCATCTTAGTATTCATGGTTCACTCCCAAGACCATATTGGTTTATATAATGATATATAAATCTTTACCAAATGCATTGGATAAAGATATAGGTCCCACCCATCTCATAATGAAATAATTATTATATGTGACACAAAATCATAAAACATTTATCATAAACATAACCCATGGAATAAAATGGGTTTCTTAAACATCAGTCCAGCATAGAATAATCCATGTAAAAAATGGATTTCATAAATATTATTCCATCATAATCATAAATAACCATAAGAATAATATATATAGTATACTTGAAGCATATCTTCAAAATAAATGGAAACTAATTTTGATAAAACAATTGAAATTAATTATTGATGAAAATATCCTTTCCTATTTAAAAATGATTTCTTTTCTTAAAACACAGTGCAATTTTATACGAAAAGAATATCTTCAAAAATAATATTGAAAAATTAGAAGATATTATTCATGGAAATAATAAATTTTGAAAGCATAAAAATTAATTCATTATATATAAGTTTAAAAAACATTATTCTCATATATTTTCGTGATATTTCGAAAAGTACCTCATATGGAAAACGAAAGAATGATTCCTTCCAAACCATGCAGTAAAATGTAAAAATTGGTAAAAATGATTTTAAACATCCAAATTATTATAGTGAAACATTGTATGAAATAATATTTAGAGAAAATGGACAAGGATGATAAATAAACCCTAGTAAATTCTTATGTATAAACAATATTGAATAATAATGATATGGGGAAATTATCCCTTACCTTGTGTCTTGAATATCTTCGTACTCACAAAAGATAATTATATAATAAATAAAAGATTATTATAAATCATTTATAGATATATATTCTTATAAATAATACCATATATGGATTTATTATTACCTTATATTACCTTCTTGTTAACAATCATATGTTAAGGTTTTACTTTAGGTAATATTCCCTTTATTCTTCGGTTGTGTATTAATTTGTTATATCATTGGTCCTTATACTTATATCACGAATCTATAATGAATATCATCATATATATTTATATATATAATTTATACACAATATATTTTAATTGTAAAAATGTATATCATAATGATATATGAAATGGAATACACCGTTCATGGAGGCCACAAGCCATACATATGCATGAACAATGTTTCCGTATTTAATTTTCATATTGGAGGAAGATTTGTAAATGTAATATGTATATATATGTTTGTATAAATGTATATATATTTATGTATATATGTATATATCATTATTCTAGTATTATTTTTATATCATATATTTTCCCTAAATACATCTTTAAAACCTTCCATGTGGTGTGTGAACGAATCATATCACATTGAGGGGGTGATAGTCCATCCATCCTCAAATGGGACTATCAAATTACCACCAAATGGAAAGTAAAATGGTATGGTTTATAAAAATGAATAATTAATCTTAATTAAATAATAAATAAAATATACTATATAAATAAATATATTTTCCACCATAATGGTGATCGCGATTGGTGGAAAAAGAAAAATGAACAATCATCATTTCATGGGGCAGTAGTTCACCGTAAAGAGATACAGAATGCTCAATATCCATTAGATGGGGGTGTGTGTAAGTGTAGGTTGAACCCTAAGCATAAATAATACTATTGTATTATGAATACTGGTATTTTCAAAACATAATGTAATAAAGTGAGTGGAGGGGTTGGATGAGGAAAATAAATGAAAGGATCTTGAGAGAAGACATTACCTTTTAATCAGGTAATTAATTTTGGTTTATTCCAAAAGGATTCCTTGAGTTTCCTTCATCCCAGGGGAATGATTTTTCAGATGAAGGGAGGAATGTTGAGAGGAGAAATGGTTAGGGGTTTTCCAATCCAAAATGCTTTATAGGTGTGACTAAAAGAGAAGGATATGTGCCCTTTTATATGGGGAGGATGGGCACTTTACGAAAATCCAAAACTATTAATTTATTGTAAATTAAAATTAGATTTCAATTAGCTCAAAAAAGAGTTATTTTTAATTTAAGATGACTATAGGTCTAAATTATCTCAAATAATAAATTTTAGACATGTTTTGGACATATAATTATCATTATCTTTTGGATTTAAAATTTATTTAATCAATTTTACTATTACTGTGAGAACATGTCTTTTTACACTATATGTAACACCCCAAGCTTTCACTATACACTTCTCTTTCAATAATGCAATAGCTTTCATTGTACGCAAGTTTGAGATTCTAACACACCGTGACCAATCAAAGTAGCCGTTATGAATAGTAATCCCCATGTTTTGAAATTATATAAATTTTATATTTCAAAATGGACTTTATTTTTGTATTTGGAATATCAAAATTATCCTAGGTTGAATTATTTGTAATTTTCTGAGAACATCCAATTTTAATGAATAATGAAAAATACTTAAAAACAAGTTTCTTAATCAAAAAAATTTATAGTGATAAATTATACCATTGAGAGGTTTTAAAGTATAATTATAATATATTTTTACCATTTTATCCAATGGTGGTCATTATAAGTAATTTCACTTTGAAATTAGACAAAGACAATTGTCAATCTTTTGATATATATTGTTTCTTAAAAACACGCTATTTTTTGTCACAACGTGAAATAATTATTAAATTAATTAATTCAAATTATATGTTTTGAATTTTTTAAAATAGAAATCATTTTTTAATTATGAATTTAAAAGATAGCTTAGGGTGAATTTTTGGTATTGTTCTGAAAAACAGCAATTTTTGATGAATAGTGAAACCACTAAGTGGTAGTTAAAAAACTAATTTTTCATTTAAATAAAACTTTACGACTTCTGTGAATTGAATTTAAAAAATCCTAAATACATGGTTGTCATTAGGAATTTAAATGTGGTTCAATGGTATTAAAATAATTGTTGGTGAATAGTAACTTTTAAGTTCTATTAATCGCGATTAAAGGTAATTAGTGAAAATTACGGTAAAAATGAAATTATAAAAATATGAAAATATCTTTACACTTGTCCTAAAATTATTTTATGAGTCATGGAAGATCAAGAAAATCCATGGGTCAACTTGGGGACCCCATTGAGCCACTTGGGTATGAAAATGACATTAATAATGTTTTATTTAAAGTAAAAATAAAATTGTCACAAACATGTGTTTTTTTACTAAAACAATTATTACATGGGGTTATATAAGATAACTTTTAGACTATAAATATTTATTGGAAATATAAAAAGATTTCCTACATCATGGTAATTTTTTTATAATTTTTAGTAATTAAATAATTAAATTTATTTATCACACCATGATGATGAAACGATTACCTCATTAATGAACATTTTAAATAAAATTAAAAGAAAATTTAAAATATAGGACTTAAACTTGTCAAAGACCTATTGGATGGGTATATTTCGAACCCTTAACACCTTATCCTTGAAATATATCATTTTGGGACCTCTAAAATCCAAAAAGCATTTCATAATTATGTAATATTTCATGACTTTCTAAGAGTGCCCCTCCTCTCCTCTTATAAAAGGCCCCCACCTCAACCACATTATTATCACCTTCAATGCCATTTGGCTCGGCCAAACTCTGCCCAAATACTCTCCCAAATTCCCTCTCTTACTCCTAGAAGCCTCACATTGGGCAGAAGTCTTCCCAAGGAAGCCTTTGGCTGAAATCAAAAAGAGATACCCAATTTAAAGGTAATGTCTTCTCTTGTGTTCTTTTGTTTTATTTTTCTTATCCAACCCCTAAAATCTTCTTATAACTTTATTTTGTAACAAAAAAGGTATCCCCAATATACATGGATGTTTTTATGAGAATTATTTTATTTACACTTACACACACCTTCGTCTAATGGTTAAAGAACATACTGTTTCTGTGGGTGGCAAATTACTGTCTCACAAAATGATGATTGATAAATCTTCTTTTAACACCTCTCATGGTGGCCCTTATGATGAAAATATTTTTTTATATGATATATATTATGTTCTTGTTTTCCTTATGATTCTGTATTTTTAATTTATTTCATACCTTTATGATTTCCATTATGGGTAAACGCGATAATTTCATTTTAGGAAGTGCGGACTACCGCCCCCTCAAAGTGATTTGAATCGTTAATGCCATATGTGAGACATATAAAGGATGGAGTAAATGTTATTATACATTATATTATATTTTAATTATAGTATAACTTTATATAATTATAATTTCATTCCATTAAATATGAAATAGAAATGAAAGTAGCGTTCATGCGTACGTATGGCTTACCGTCTCCATGAACGGTGCATTTCATTTCTTACCTCTAAATGTTATGTAATATTATAAATGAATGTATATACTGGATATATATTATATATATGATATCTAAATCATGAATATAATTATGGATATAATGGATATTTCACCACATGAATAACTTGTAATTATAAGACGTTTATTTTTGACTCAAGTACCAAAGATTGAAAAAATGACCACTATTAACTTAAATAATTACATAATGTTCATAACATGGTAATAAGTTATATAAAATGAATAATGAAATTTTAAAAGGTTCTCAAGCAAGTAGAAATTAACTCTAGTGTATTATTCAGGAGGTTAAAGAACGATCGAGTCAAGTTGAACACGAGGTAAGGGAACTTCTTAACCCTATTTCCGTTTTTTGGGTTAATCTCATACTTTCATATTATGTCATGATATTATTATGTCATATCTTTTATTTGTAATTTATTTATGTTTAATTGTAGTGAATACACATAATAGATATATTTCATTTAAATAATGATCTTTGTAAGGGACTTCGTCTCAATCTTCTTTCATTGAGGCATATTTTGTTTTAATACACGACTATATTTTATACGGTGTATAAACCCATTTGAATTTTACTCAAAAAGGAATATTTTTATACGAAATGTTTTACTAAATGACAAAAGGGAATGTTTTTTTGTCGTACATATGCAGTGACAACGACTTCTCCACCTCCGTGACCATTATTTGAGTTTCGGCTTCCCCAACAAGCCATAACATTTTTTAAATGAAAAATAAAAACCAAGATTTAATTTTCATATATTTTGGTATTGAAAATGGTTTTGATAATGTTATATTATATCAATGTGTTGTATCGATATCTTGTGATTGAAATGTTGAAATTTAATGTTTCCTTTATGCATGTTTTATGGGATTCTATTTTGTTAGGGTTTATGATATGTTTAAACCTGTTCATATGAGGAATGCATTGGACTTAATAAGTGACGGGTGGAGCCCGCTATAGCTCCTCGATGCATTGGAAGGTTTCATGAGACAAACTAGTGTCTTGGCACGAGGCCTTGACAGAATATTATTATTAGTCTTCGAACGAGGTCTTGGCTACGTGGTTATGATAGTCTGGGATTATGCATTACATCATTGTGAAAGTGGTTATTGATATTGCATGTGATTATTCGACTAGTAGAATATCCATGTGAATAAGTAAATGGAATTATATCATTTTACTTTTTCCATATAATGTTGAAGTTCATGTTTAAAAGGATTTTGATTTAGTTATACATTTCCTTAAATTTTAATGTTTATTTATGAAACCTTCCGCTATATTGTTATCCTTACTGAGCATTTGAGCTCACCCCTTTCAATGTTGTATTTTTCTCAGGATGTGACGAAATATTTTATGACTGACCTGCAGGGACAGTATGAAGGGGATATGGGTGTGGAATATGGAGACTATGTTATTTTTTTTACATTATGATGTAATGTAACATTTATGAATGTATCTAGTGTTTCCAAGGCTACTAAACTATTCGGTCTTGCGAGACTTGATCTTTTTTGATCATGCCAATGTTACGTAATAATGCACCGACTCTGGGTAACTGGAGTCGTGGTATTACAGTTGGTATCAGAGGTAGTTTAGTACGAACCTTAGAAGCTATATTTAGATAAAATCCGATTAGATCACATAGCCCAAAGATAGACTTTGAGGATTAGTATGGAAGTACTTCCTAGAATTTTGGTATTATAGAGATTTTTTGAGTTTTCCGAGCAATACATCCTTGTCTGGATACGAGCAGGTAGAGGTGGCTCTGACACAGATGTAGCTAGGGGTAAAACCCAAAAAAACCACTTTGAGCTAGACTCGAATGGGAACTGGTGCACCACAATGAGCCTTGCTGCACTCTTGGTTACGACACTCCCGGGGGATATTCTTAGGATAAATCTCATTTTCATTAGAAACCATTATGAAGGTTTTATGAGTATATAATTCCTCAAAGAAAACATTTTTATGATTATGGATTGTATCCATAAACTGTTCAATTTATGTTTAGTGTTTTACAAGTAGGGAATTATGTATTTTTATTCATAAACTAATCTAGTTTATGCCATTGTTTAGAAATGGCGCCTAGTGGAAGGAATGGACACTGTATCAATACACGCAATCCATGTAGGGATTTCCCTCCTGCTCAAGAAAATTATTGTGGAGCTGGAGATACAACTTGTGCTGATCAACTTATTACTATACTGGGACAACTCACTCAGGTTATAATTAATAAAATTACTCGTATGGAGCACCCTGATCCACAACATGGAGGATCAATGTTATACCACTTCATGAGGAAACAACCAACAACATTTAATGGGGGTAAAAATCTATTACTAGCTGGAAAATGGATAAACTCCTTAGAGAAAATATTCCACGCCTTGGGGAGTATCGAAAGGGAGAATGTTGTCATGGAAGTTTACCACCTCACTGGAGATGCTGATCAATGGTGGTCGCTAATTCAAAACACAAAGGAAGATGAAGAAGTATCAAGTATGGAATGGAGGGAGTTTAAGGAAATTTTCTTAGAAAAATACTTTCCACATAACCATCGAGCAGACATGGAAAGGCAATTTCTGAGTCTGAGGTAGAAGGAGGATGAGACTGTCGCAAAGTATGAGGCTAACTTTACAAGGTTAGCGAGGAATGATCCAGATTATATACATAACCCAAGAAGTAATATTGATCGTTTCTTTGATGGGTTAAAACCATTTCTCTGTCGATAATTAGACTCACCAACCTTCTCGTCGTACGAAGATATTGTCTCGTGTGCTATCAAGACGGAAAATGAATTCTCTAAGTCTTATGACTTTAATGAAAATAAAGAAAAGAAGAGATCTTCTGAACAATCTGGAAATGGAAATAAGGGGAAGAAGGGAAAAGATGAATATCTGTCCTGAAGTAAATGTGGGAAGAAACACCCCAGTACTTGCTTGAATGGAATGGGAGTCTGTTACAAGTGTGGTGAAAAAGGCCACCAAGCTCATGATTTCAAGGGAAAGAAATTTGCTGTCAATGTGGAATGCTATAATTGTAGAGATATGGTACATTATGAAAATGAATGTCATAATCATCAGGTGAACTTACTTCAGAAGAGGCCAAGGGATCAAGGACAAGCTTATGCTATCACTACTGTTGAGGTTGAAGCTCCGAAAGACATGGTGGCAGGTAATTTAATGGTTTCCTCAAGTTTAGAAAATGCATTATTTGATTCTGGATCATCACATTGTTTCATATCATCCCAATTTGCTAAGAAAATTAGATATTTCCAATTTTATTTGAGAAGAGAATTGTCAGTCAAAACTCTTAAGGGAAGTATCATTACAACAAAGTTTTGTGAATCAGTCCCCATTAGAGAACATAAATGTTCTTTATCCGCTGATCTCATTGTAATACCTATGATTGAGTTTGATATAGTCCTCGGTATGGATTGTCTTTTAGACTATGATGAAAAGATTTTTTTTAAGAAGAATGATGTTACGATTTTTGATGATGATGATAAGGAACACCTTATTTTTAGAGAAGAATCGTCACCACCTAATTCTTATTTTGATCCACCCCCAGTAGCTCAACTAAATTCAATTATTGGGGAGGAAGAGAATAAAATGACTAAGGGAGAGGAAAATAATGTTCAAATAGAGGATGTACCTATTGTGAAGGAATATGTAGATGTGTTTCCAGAAGATTTACCTGGACATCCTCTAGAACGAGAAGTTGAGTTTTCCATTGATTTAATTCCTAGATCAAGTCCTATATCGAAGACCCCTTATAGAATGGCCCCCATGGAATTAGTTTAACTAACGAAACAACTATATGAATTGAGTAATAAGGGATTTATTCATCCTCGGGTTTCTCCACGGGGAGCCCATTCCCTTTTTTTTAAGAAGAAAGATGGATCTATGAGGTTGCGTGTTGACTACAGGGAGATCAATGCTATAACAATAAAGTACAAGTATCCCCTACCTCACATTGATGATTTATTTGATCCACTGTATAGAGCTCAACACTTTTCAAAGATTGACCTTCGATTTGGATACCATCAGTTGTGTGTGAAGAAGGAAGACATTCCGAAGACAACATTTCGAACAAGGTACGGGCATTACGAGTTTACAGTAATGCCTTTTGGATTGACTAATGCACCCTCTGTATTCATGGATCTACTGAATAGAGTTTTCAAGGAATATCATGATGACTTTGTTGTGGTATTTATTAATGATATCTTAGTATACTCCAAAAGATATGAAGGTCATGAAAATAACTTGCGCATTATCTTGAAGACTCTTCGAAGGCATGAATTATATGGGAAGTTTAGCAAGTGTGAATTCTGGCTTCAGGAGATTTCTTTTCTTGGCCATATTGTCTCTAAGGATAGAATTTCTGTTGATCCTTCTAAGACCAAGGTAATCTAAGAATGGCCAGCATCGACGAGTATAACTGAGGTATGTAGCTTTATTGGTTTGGTAGGTTATTATCGATGTTTTGTCCAGAATTTTTCCTGATTGGATAACCCATTAACGAAGCTCACACGTAAAGGGGTTAAAATTTTCTGTAAAAAAGAATGTGAAGAATGTTTTGAAGAACTGAAGAGAAGATTATTCAATGCTCCTATATTGACTCTACCATCAGGGAATGATGGGTTCATTATTTATAGTGATGCATAAATGAAAGGACTTGGTTGTGTCCTTATGCAAAATGATAGGGTTATTGCCTATGCATCGCGACAGCTAAAAATTCATGAGCAGAACTATCCTACTCATGATCTAGAGTTAGCTACTGTAATCTTTTCCTTGAAGATATGGAGAGATTATCTATATGGTAAAAAATGTGAGATATATACCGATCACAAGAGTTTGAAATATATTTTCTCACAAAAAGAACTGAACATGAGGCAAAGGCGATGGCTTGAACTACTCAAGGATTATGATTGCACGATACCGTACCACCCAGGGAAGGCAGATAAGGTTGCAGATGCTTTGAGTAGAAAGGATCATGGAGTTTTGAACCTGATGAGAGTGGAAGTGGATCCTATTTTCATGGATCTTGTAAAGATGGATATGGGTATCACCATGGAGGGTGAAACATCAAAACTTTTTCAAATGGTTGCAAGACCATATTTACTAGAAAGGATAAAGTGTTCTCAGGCCGATGATGAAGAGTTGAAAAAGAAGATTAAAGCTGTGAATGATGGGCGATTGAGTGACTTTGTGTATGAAGATGGAATTTTGAAATTTGGGAGGAGACGTTGTGTTCCTGATATACCTGATTTAAAGAGGGAATTGTTGGATAATTCTCATAGTTCCATTTTCTCTATACACTCTAGGACCACCAAAATGTATTGTGATTTAAAGGGACATTTTTGGGTGGACAACATGAAGAGGGAGATTGCTGATTTTGTGTCAAGATGTATGGTTTGTCAATAATTGAATGTTGGAATGCAACTTCTTGGTGGAGTATTGAAACCTCTTCCCATACCTGAGTGGAAATGGGATAATATTACGATGGACTTTTTCATGGGACAAAAAAAACTCCTAGAAGGAATGACACAATATGGGTCATTGTTGATCGTCTCACGAAGTTAACACATTTTCTTACTATAAGAGAAGATCTACCACTTGAACGTCTAGCAAGACTATATATTAATGAAGTTTTGAGACTTCATGGAGTACCCCTGTCTATTTTCTCGTATCGTGATCCCCGTTTTACATCAAGATTATGGAAAAGTATTCAGAAGGCCTTGGATACTGAACTTCGTTTGAGAACTGATTACCACCCTCAAACAAATGGACAATCAGAACGAACTATTCAATCCTTAGAAGACATGTTGAGATCATGCTCAATTGACTTTCAGGGTATGTGGGATCAATATTTACCTATGGTATAATTTTCCTATAACAATAGCTTCCAATCAAGTATTCGGATGGCACCATATGAAGCGTTATACAGAAAGAGATGTCACACACCAACCTGTTGGGATGAAGTTGGTGAAAGAAAACTTGTAGGCCCAGAACTGGTGGAGGAAATGATGGAAAATGTGAAGGTAATCCAAAACCACATCAAATGAGCTCCAAGTAGGCAGAAGAGAAACGCTGACAACCGAAGGAAGGAGTTGGAATTTCAGGTAGGAGATCATGTTTTCTTGAAGGTATCTCCATGGAAGGTAGTTATACGTTTCGGTAAGAAGGGTAAATTGAGTTCTAGGTACATCGGACCCTTCGAAGTTCTAGAACGAATTGGGGTTGTAGCTTACTGTTTGGCAATGCCACCAAGTCTCTCCAAAGTTCCCGATGTATTCCACGTATCACTATTGAGAAGATACATGCCTGACCCAATGCATGTACACACCTATGAGGAAATAGAATTGGAACCTGATCTGTCTTATTGTGAAGAACCCATCAGGATTCTTGATACAAGAGAACAAGTGTTGATAAACCGAACAACTCGTCTGGTAAAAGTTCTATAGAGAAACCATAAGATGGAGGAGGCAATGTGGGAACCCAAGGAACTTATGATGAGAAATCACCTGATTCTTTTTATATAGTGATATTATATAAAATTTCGAGGATGAAATTATTTGAAAGAGGGGAGAATGTAACACCCTAAGCTTTCACGATACGCTTCTCTTTTAATAATGTTATAGCTTTCATTATACGCAAGTTCGAGATTCTAACACACCGTGACCAATCAAAGTAGCCATTATGAATAGTAATAACCACTTTTTGAAATTATATAAATTTGATATTTCAAAATGGACTTGATTTTTGTATTTGTAATATCAAAATTATCATAAGTTGAATTTTTTGTAATTTTCTGAGAACTTCAAATTTTTAATGAATAGTGATAAATACATAAAAACAAATTTTTTAATCAAAATAATTTATAGTGATAAAATATACCATTCAGAAGATTTAAAGTATAATTATAATATATTTTTACCATTTTATCCAATGGTGGTCATTAGAAGTAATTTCACATTGAAATTGGACAAAAACAATTTTCAATCTTTTGATATACATTGTTTCTTAAAAACACGCTATTTGTTGTGACAACTGGAATTAATTATTAATGTAATTAATTCAAATTATATGTTTTTAATTTTGTAAAATATAAATCATTTTTGAATTATGAATATAAAATATGGCTTAGGGTGAATTTTCGGTGTTGTTTTGAAAAACATCAATTTTTTATGAATAGTGAAGCCACTAAGTGGTAGTTAAAAAACTAGTTTTTCGTTTAAATGAAACTTTACCACTTCTATGAATTGAATTTCAAAAATCTGAAATAAATGGTTGTAATTAATAATTAAAATGTTGTTCAACGGGATTAAATTAATTTTTGGTGAATAGTAAATGTTAAGTTCTATTAATCGCAATTAAAGGTAATTAGTGATATTTAAGGTAAAAATGATATAATAAAAATATGAAAATATCTTGAAACTTTTCCTACACTAATTGGATGAGTCGTGTCCGACCAAGACAATCCATGTGTTAACTTGGGGACCCCATGGAGACACTTGGGTAAGAAAATGACATTAATAACTTTTTTATTTAAAGTAAAAATAAAATTGTCACAAACATGTGTTGTTTTACTAAAACAATTATTACATGGGGTTATATTAGTTAACTTTTAGACTATAAATATTAATTGGAAATATAAAAATATTTCCTACAACATGGTAATTTTTTTATAATTTTTAGGAATTAAATAAATAGATTTATTTATCACACCACGATGATGCAGCGATTACCTCATTAATGAACTTTTTAAATAAAATGAAAAGATAATGTAAAATCTAAGTCTTAAACATCTCAACGACCTATATTATGGGTATATTTTGATCCCTTAACACCTTATCGTAGAATTATATAATTTTGGGACCTCTAAAATCCGAAAAGCATTTCATAATAATGTAACATTTCATGACTTTCCAAGAGCGCCCCTCCTCTCCTCTTATAAAAGGCCCCCAACTATACCACCTTATTCACACCTTGAAAGCCATTTGGCTCTGCCAAACTCTGCCCAAATACTCTCCCAACTTCTATCTCTTACTTCTATAAGCCTCAATTTGATCAGATGTCTTCCCAAGGAAGCCTTTGGCACAAATAAAAAAGAGTTACCCGATTTTAAGTTAAAGTCTTCTCTAGTGTTCTTTTGTTTAATTTTGCTTCTCCAACCCCCTAAAATCTTATTTTTACTTTATTTTGTAACAAAATAAGTATCCTAAATATTATTGTATGTTTTTATGAGAAGGATTTTATTTATAATTACACACACCTTCATCTAATGGTTAAAGAACATACTGTTTCTGTGGGTGGCGAATTACTGCCTCACTAAACGATGATTGTTCAATCTTCTTTTAACACCTCTCATGGTGGCCATTATGATTACAATACTTATTTATATGATATATATTATGTTTTTTTTTCTTTATGATTATTTATTTTTCATTTATGTAATACCTTTATGATTTCCATTATGGGTAAACGCGATAACTTTATTTTAGGAAGTGCGGACTACCGCCCCCTCAAAGTAATTTGAATCATTAATGCCATATGTGGGATGTATAAAAGATGAAGTAAATGGTATTATACATTATATTATAATGGAACTATATTATAACTTTATTTAATTATAATTTAATTCCATTAAATACGAAATATAAATGAAAGTAGCATTCATACATACGTACGGCTTACCGTCTCCATGAATGGTGCATTTCATTTATTACCTCTAAATGTTATGTAATATTATAAATGCATGTATATACTGGATATATCTGATATATATGATATCTACATCATCAATATAGTTCTATATATAATGTATATTTCACCACATGAACAACTTGTAATTATAAGAAGTTTATTTTTGACTCATTTACCAAAGATCGACAAAATGACCGTTGTTAACATAAATAATTACATAATGTTCATAACATGGTAATAAGTGATATAAAAGGGATAATGAACTTTTAAAAGGTTCTTAAGAAAGTATAAATTAACTCTAGTGTATTATTCAGGAGGTTAAAGAATGATCGAGTCAAGTCAGACACGAGGTAAGGGAACTTCTTAACCCAATTTCCGTTCATTGGGTTAATCTCCTAATTTCAAATTATTTCATGATATTATTATGTCATATCTTGTATTTTTACTTTATTTATGTGTAATTATAGTGAATAAACATAATAGATCTATTTTATTTAAAAAATTATCTTTGTAAGGGACTTCGTCTCAATCTTCTTTCATTGAGGCATGTTTTGTTTTAATACAAGACTTTCTTTCATACGGTGTATAAACCCCTTTGGCTTTTACTCAAAAAGAATCTTTTTATAAGTAACGTTTTACTAAACGACAAAAGGGAATGTTTTTTTGTAGTACATATGCAGAGACAATGACTTCTCCGCCTCCGTGGCCATTATTTGAGTTTCTGCTTCCTCTACAAGCCATAACTTTTTTTAAATGAAAAATAAAAACCAAGTTTTAATTTTCATTTATTTTGGTATTGAAAATGGTTTTGATAATGTTTTATTATATCAATGTGTTGTATTGATATATTGTGATTGAAATGTGGAAATGTTATGTTTCCTTTATGCATGTTTTATGTGATATGATTATGTTATGCTTTATGATATGTTTAAACCTGTTCATATGAGGAATGCATTGGACTTAATAAGTGACGGGTGAAGCCGGCTATATCTCCTCGATGCATCGGAAGGTCTCATGAGACAAACTAGTGTCTTGGCACAGGGCCTTGAAAAAATATTATTTGTAGTCTTGGCAAGAGGCCTTGGCTACATGGTTATGATATTCTGGAATTATGCATTTCATCATTATGAAAGTGGTTATTGATATTTCATGTGATTATTCGACCCGTAGAATATCTATGTGAATAAGTAAGTGGCATTATCTCATTTTACTTTTTCCGTATTATGTTGAAGTTCAAGTTTAAAAGTATTTTCTTTTAGTTATACATTTCCTTAAATTTTTTTGTTTATTTATGAAATCTTCCGCTATATTTTTATCCTTACTGAGCATTTGAGCTCACCCCGTTCAATGTTTTATTTTTCTCATGATGTGAAGAAATATTTTATTACTGACCTGTAGGGGTAGTTTGAAGGGGATATGGGTGTGGTCTATGGAGACTATTTATTGTAGTTTTTCACTTTATGATGTAATGTATCATTTATGAATGTATCTATTGTATCCAAGGATACTAAACTATTTGGTCTTTCGAGATTTGATCTTTTGTGATCCTGCCAATGTTACGCAATAATGCACCGACTCTGGGTAACTGGGGTCGGGGTGTTACACAATAGGGTTAATATAGTAACTATAAAATGCCCAAAAACCCAAATTGGTTCACTACTTATATATCTAGAACTATCCAAGTTATTTTTCTAATCCTTATATGTTATGAATTTTTTAACATCTAATAAAATATAATTAATTTTAAAGTGTCATTTTTGTCAATTTTTATACTATTCAATATATATATATATATAATATGATAATTACAACCAATACATTAAATATGTCATGAAAATTTCAAAGTTATCTATAAAATTCGTTTATGTCATTTATTATTTCAAATAATATTTAGTTTAATAATTTTAAAATCATTTTTTTGATATCACTATTAATTTAAAAATTACTCCATCGTTATTGTACAAGATTTTAATTAAGTTATTTATTCTCAAATAATTATAAATAAATTATCATGATGAATATAAATATGTTATCCTTTAAATTAATAAGTATGGTTGAATTTATCATATTATTTAACCTATATAAAAAATGATATAGTTATTAAATTTTGAATTTACTATTTTAACTCTTCTTTAAATACAATAAAATATATGTTTCAATATAGAAAAATTGGATTAATTATGATCATATTTTTTATATAAGGTTTATTTTGGTTGAGAAAAAATATATAATGAAATTATTACTAGTTTTACGATAATTTTATAT
Source organism: Viscum album (assembly GCA_963277665.1). Classification (NCBI taxonomy): domain Eukaryota; kingdom Viridiplantae; phylum Streptophyta; class Magnoliopsida; order Santalales; family Viscaceae; genus Viscum; species Viscum album. The sequence continues at coordinate 475,217,517 of OY728164.1, read as the reverse complement.
TATTATAATATTATTTTCACCTTTAATTACCCTATATACCTTTTATCGTGGTAAATAAAAATTAAAAGTTACTATTCAAAAAAATTATTTTCATCATATTAGATCAAATTTTTTATCCTGATTATAACCATTTATGACCATTTTTTTAAATTCAATTCATTGATGTGGTAAAATTGCATTTACTACAAATCCAAAAATGAGGCTACAAGGCAAGTAAAAGAGACATTAAAAAGTTCAATTATTTTTATATATAATTCTATTTCAAAAAATGATTACAATGGATTAAATTTGATTAATATATATTATTTATATAGGGTAACATTAAAATCAATTTAATTTAAAAATAATTACTTAAATGAAAAATTCTGTTTTTAACTAATATATAGTATTTTTCACTATTCATAAAAATTGATGCATTTCATAAAAATTCCAAAAAATTAACACTAATATAATTTCAATATTATGAATTCAAAATGAAAATAATTTTACCAAAATAAATTTCCCTGAGATTCTAAAATTTCATTTTTAAAAGGATATTAAAATCAGTTTATTCAAGAAAACAATATTTTTTTGCATAGAAGGAATTTACCAATATTCATATCTTTTATTATAAATATTCGAAAAGTAGTTATTACTCTTAATATAACTATGTTTAATGGCTAGGTTAAAATTGTCTAATTTTGATATTAATAATAAAAAGATGTGTTTTGTTGAAACTTAATGTTGTATGTATCGTACGCCAAGTCAGTGTTGCATGCAATGTATGCCAAGTAGGTTCCATGTGAACGAAATTTTTGACTTAGTGAAATGAAAGATATAAATCAAATTAATTAATTTTTTGAAAAAATGGTCAATAAAACTCAGGGGGTGACATTACTAGATTGGGTCACCTCAAGATACAATGGCCGGGAAAGCTGGTTCCTAGGTTCATTGGACCATTTGAGGTTGTGGAGAGAATCGTACCGTAAGCGTACCGATTGGATCTTCCCTTGGGACATGGGGATATGAATAATGTTTTTAATGTTTCAAAAATTTGGATTCATCACACCAACCCTTATCATATGATTTTAGTTAATAATGTTGAGCTTGAGATAGACGCGTCCTTTGAGGGGCATCTGATACGAGTGTTGGATCACAGTAAGAAATTGTTGCAGGGAAAGAATGTGATGATAGTTCATGTATTGTAGATACATATCCATGTTCATAGGTAATATAGGGATAAATATTTCGATATGAGGGTTCATTGGACTAATCTTTCTGACTCAGAATCTTAGAAAATCTTCGGAGTACACATCCAGGATGAACTATGATAAGGTGGGGAGATTGTAAGACCCTGACCTTTTATGGAGATATCACGATCTTGTTTTCAAGTACTCTTTTCATCTTTTTGTGTAATTTTAATTTTTTTACCATTGGGTGTGTTTCGGTGAAAATTGAGAAACAATTTAAGAAATACATATTTGTCTGTTTGGCATAAATTTTTCCCTAATCGTACGCCCTGAACCTGCAAACCATGCAAACCCGGACAATGGGGTTTTGTACAAATAGCATACTTTTGATCAAAATGTGTGCCATAAAAGAATAATCCAATCACCCTTATAACTAGTGAATGGTTAAGGATCATAGTAAGATTAAATTGTATGCATCAACCTGACCAACCATGCATGAGAGTTAAATTAACCCAAAATTCGTTTAAAAAAATTCTCAAACCCTAATTTAAATCTTAATTCGACCCCCATTACACCCTAAAACTTCTTTGATAATTTTGGAGACTCACGAAGGGATTCCAAGCCTTCATGACATTCATTATTTTTCTTTCCAATCCCAAATCGAATATCTTCACCCCTCTGGATAAGTGAATCCTATCCCACTATGTTTCATGTCTATCTCCCATGTATCCCCAAACTATTTTGTGGCTTTTATTCATATTTTGATTATATTTAGACCTAGGATTGTGGGTCTAGATATATATTTAATGGATATTGGTTTATTAAAAATTGATTTAGGGGATTAGATGATGCTCTTATTCTACATCATTTTGATGATCAAATTTTGAGGATTTCCATTGGGTGACAATTTGTTAACGAATTGAGGTACGTGGTAGATAATTAAAATACCAATGTCTTGATTTATATTATGTTTATATAATTTTATAATTTCTCTCATTTGTTTAGTAATCAAGTTGTTAATATAATTAATTAATTGTTTTATTTAATTAATTGAGGACAATTTTTAAATTTTTGATATTTGAAATGTAGATAAAAAATAATTAATTGAAAAATTAATTATAGGATATTGAGATTGTGTTTTTCAATAATTAATTGTTGAATTAATTATAGGATATTGATGTTATGGTTTTGAGTAATTAATTTATGGATACATTATAAGATAATGAGATTGTTAGTTGAGTAATTAATTGATGAAATAAGTTATCGATTTTTGGGAAAGTGATGATTAATTAATAGTCGAGATAATTAAGGGGAAGAGATGATAAATTAATCATTGATTTATTTAATAGTATTGAGAAGAGCAATTAATTATTGATTAAAATAATTTGATTTAGAGGATTAATTAATTGGTGAGTTAATTAATATGATTGAGCTAATTAATTTATTGATGAGTTAATTAATATGATTTAGATGATTAATTAATTACCGAGTTAGTTAAAATGACTGATATAATTAATTAATTTTTATGTTTATTAATTCTATTAAGATAATTAATTAATCGATTTTTTAATTATAGGATTGTGATTATTAATTAATTGGGGACTAAATTAATGAGACTGAAATAATTCCTTAATTGATGAATTAATTAATGAAATGATGTATGCTAACAATGGAATTCAGATGAAAATTAAGATGTAGAATGTTAAAAATGGAATTATTAGATATTAGAAGAGTTAAAATAGTAACCGAGGAATTCTGAGACATGATATCCCTTGTGGATTGTATGGATTTCAGTGTGGGTCGAAGAAGGTATTGAGATTCAGGTGTCCTAGAGAACCTGATGAGTTTATGTGGTTAAATAAATAATAATAGATAATGTGAAAACAATTTATTTATGGATTTTATTTATTTATTTTTAAAACTTCATACACAATATTAACTGAATATTGTTTTATACACCATTGGTGGGGCCTATTAAGTTGTACTCACGGCCTACTCGGGCATCCATATTGGTACCCAGATAGACTTTATTGTTGAAGGATAAGTTAAATTTTAGATGAATGATTTGGAGATGGATCATGGATGAGGGAAGTCGACATGGTTTGGTGCATGCTGGGGCATCGTTAGTATCATTATTTGGAGGTTTAATTTTGACACATGACATATATTTTAGTATGACATATATACTGTTTAGTATTTAGTTTGTATTTTCCAGAAATGGTTATTTTGTGAAACTTGTATTTTTATGATGTTGTTATAATTTGGTTATTTAGTTGTTAATTTTTTTTAGTTTTATAGGTGTATTACTCTAATTAAAAGAGGGAATATTCTCCCTATTATTGATAAAAAACATCACTACTAGTCAGAATCCTTTCGTGTACGGGGTGGCGCACCTTAGGACTCGATGCAGACCAACTTGGGGAACCGGTGTGTGGCACTCAAGTTGGGACATTTTAAGGTTCTATAATTAATCCCTTTTATTTAATATAATGAAGAAAAAAATTTACCAAATGAATTAGAACCCTATCCAAGTGAACCCATCTTGTAATCTATAATGGGATCACTCGGTGCTTTCTAGGCACTCCCATCATAATCATATCATATACATTGAAAAGTTAGCCACACTTATCATATAACATAAAAATGCATTTCATTAAATTTACACCCACAATTTAGGATTATGGGTTGAATAAATGGAATTAACAAATAAAATATGTATAGGAATGTCTAGGTGAATACCCTTGAGCGTAAATAGTGATGCTATTCCCCTGAAAAAGGTTTCTCATGGAAAAATCACTGTGAAATTTTCAAAAAATAACAATAGTACATAAAGGTTCATAAAATGGTTTAATGAGAGATAGAGAAGTTGACCATTATTTTTAAATTAAATGGGATTTAATAGCTATGTATATAAACATATCTGTTTCCGACGCTTTCGCTGGGGCGCGCGCATCCGTCTGTGGGGAGGACGCGCTGCTTGTTACCCCGCATTCCTACTTTCGAAAGGCGGACGTCATCCGTTCCTTGTTCAGGGATGTCTGCACCTTGATTGAAACCGGGATGATGGGATGTCGGTTCTTCCTTCCATGGATTCCTCCTCGGAGCTCATTACCTAGTCCGGGTCTCCCTCATATATTTAAGACGAGTTCGTGAAGCTCATTCCCGATTCCATATCTACATGGACGCCAGTTAATTACGCTGCTTCCGTCAAGACGCTCCAAGGGGTCTTGTCGGGGCAGCAACCTTCGGTGAGGAGAATGGTCACGTTGGGGCATCGTTGGCATGTCTGTCTTCGGTCCCTCATCACAGGGCTTCTCGAGGGCATGGAAGCCCGAGGCACCCCACATCGAACACGGTGAATGTGTACCATATGAGGTTTTCCTCAGCTTCCCATGTTTAACACGAGTTATGTCGCGAGTTTAACGTCTTGCGTAGATGGATCGGGTTGAAGTGCCCCTAGGGGGAACACCGATGTTGGGGCCAGCACGTGGGCGGCTTCACGGATGCCATGGAGTGGGATGGGGTGGCATGATCTCACCAGGATGTGGCGGCCCAGGTAAGGATCAGGATGGATGGTGGAGTGAGACATGGGGATTTTGTTCTGAGACGGCCCAAGAGGGGGAATACAGTTTAACGTCTTGCGGGACGAGATACAGTTTCACGTCATGCGGGACGAGATACAGTTTCACATCATGCAGGACGAGATATAGTTTAACATCATGCGGGATGAGAGGTTCGGGGCTTACGCTATGAGGAGGCCCAAGGTGGTCAGGGAACCGACATGGAGATGTCGGGATGACTGGGTGGTGGGATTGAACCTCGTGGAGGCTTCCTATGTACCGTGCGTTAGCATGGATCAAAGTCCACGTAGTTCGATGGGATGGGGCTTACGCTCTGGGGCGGCCCATAAGAGGATGTCATGGTCGATGCGCGCTCTAAGCCCATGTGAGTAATGCTCGGTGTGGAAAACAAGAGGCAGTAGGGACCAGACGATGACGCCGCGAAGGGTGCGTCCGTGAGAAGCGTAATGGGGCTTACGCATTGAGCGGCCCAAAGAGGAAACAGGGGCTTACGCGTGGTTAGAGGACCTTGGTGCCGGTGCTTACTCCAGGGTGGAGGACCGTGGTGCAACAAAGCGCAGTGGGAAAAGGACTCCACTGGCCTTGGCTGGGGGATGTACGGAGATGCACGTGTGCAGTCATCCATAAGAAAGGCTCAGGGCTTACGCTCTGAGGCGGCCCTTCCCCCGCGGACAAACGTCGCTCCGACAAGGAGGATCTCATTCTATGTGAGGAAGAGTCCATTCCCATGGGGACGAGTGGGCGTAAAAAATGTCTGAGTTGGGGGGACCCTGCGTGCGAAGCATGGGGTCGGACCACAGTTTAACTTATTGTGTTAAGGACGAGGTGCTTAGCAGTTTAATGTCCTGCAGCTTGGACGAGGTGGGTTCGCTCCACACCCCTAGGGCTTACATGCCCAACGCCCTCTACCCCTTGTGGGAGGGAAGGCTTCGTCAAGGCCATAAAAAAGGGGGGCCGCAGGGCGAACCACCGGGGGGTCCACGTTAGCGTGGCTATGCGAAGAAGCAATAACCATTAGCATGCCTATGCGGAGAAGAATAAGGCAAAGCAATGCAATGGGAAACACGACCCAAGGGACCTTGAGGTTACTTCGCATGAGCCTGGAAGGCCGTATGGGAGAACAACACATGGCGCGCATGCCCGGCAGGGGAGATATCAGGTGCCGGTGCAGGAGGGAAGCCAAGGGGCATCACGGTGAAGGGTCCTGGGCTTTGCGCGCAAAAGGGAAGGTTTGCACGCAAAACACCGAGAAGACGTGCAATTGGAGCAAGGGAATTGCGCGCGGTGAGGGAACTACGCGTAGGGTTTTGTGTGCACGGTAGGGTATTGCGCGCACGAGACACGGATTGCACGCAAGGCTGGAACCCTGGGGAGGGGGAAAATTCACTGAAGCCGGTGGAGTTACGCGCAAAGGAAAACTCCGGGGAAAGGTTGCGCGAAATGAGGGATTACCTGGAAGTCATCTTGCGCGCGGGGGGAGCCGAATTGCATGCACGAGAGTCGTTTCGGATTCCTCAACCCCCAAACTGTTTGGGGTCACCTTCTATTTATAGGTGACCCCCGGCGCGGAATCCAGGCGGGGCGCGAAATTCTTCACGCCGAGCACGGTTAGCGCGTGAAAAATCTCCGCGCAGAACCAGGGCGGGCAAGGATTGCGCGCCTCATCGTCTCAATTCCGCGAAACCCGGCGATTCTACACGCGCAGAACAATTTTTTATGCAGATCCTCCTTTATTTCGCGCACCACATCTCGGGCCTCCGGATCGGGCCTCTGATTCCGAATATAACTTCGCTTCGTCATTCCGAAACTTCCTCTGAGTGTTAAGGACTTTGTTTCAGTGTCAAAAAATTCCCCCCCTTGGAATTGGATCGGAGAGAGGCCGCAATGATCGGATTCCGAGGGAAACGCCGAAATGCTAACTCCCCTGGTCAAGTTGCATGCAAAATTCCGATGGGGCACGCAAAACCTACGGACGCGCGCGGAATCCTCATTCCGCATGGCGCGGAACCCTGGCCTCGCCTATAAAAAGAGGTGTTGGGTCCCAAATCCGTACTTCCGCTTTTTCCGCGCGACAATCTCATCTCTCTCGTGCGCGAAATTGCTTCCGCGGCAGCGCGTAATAACGCTTTGAAAGCGCGGAATTCCATCCGAAATTCGGTCGTGATTTCGCGCCTATTCGGGCTTTTCCGCACTTCACGTGCCGATTGCGCGCTCATCTCTAGGATTTCGCCCAAATCATTCAGATTTCACGTAGAACTATCCGATTCCATGCACTGCATCCTAATTTCTCCCAACTCCCGAAAGATTCGAGATGGCTGCAAACCGAGTTGATGAGGGGGAAGTCGCTGCCCGTAGGACAAAAATGGCGGCGAACGAGGAGGTTTATAGTGCCAAGGTGATTGTGTAAAAAAATATGACCTTTTTCAATCAGCTGACTCCGGCCCAGAAGACATATCCCTTGTCGGACATCCTCCTGCTCTGGAATTTTGGCATCCTAGAGGAGGTGCCCCTGCCGGGCTTCGAAGTGGACACGCCACGGTCTTGGGTGACCCGGGAGGAAAAACTTCCTCGTTACAACATCACCAACAACGGTCATCCTGTCAGGGAAACTAGACATATGGACGTATATGTACTGAACCTGAGGACTAGGACCATTACAGGGGATGAGCCTGTGGAGAGAGGATTCTCCGGACCTCTACGCGAGCAAGTTCCGTCAGAGCATCATGGATGACACGAAGGGCTAGCTGAAGGCTTGGGACCTGCGGTCCGGGGGAAACTTTAGCAACGAATGGGCCTAGGAATTCTGGGTTCTCCATACCTATGACCAGTTCAGGGACGAACTGCGGTATATCATCCTGTTCAAGGCGGTATGGACATGGCAGTTCCATTTCCACCGCCAGCCAGAACTCGGACCGGAGATATTCACCCTGTGGTCTCCGGACACCAACACATTCCACCTTCATCATGGGGAAGTCGACATCAGTCTTCGGGACGTTCACTGCATTGGAGGTATCCCACTAGAGGGTTACCAATACGACGAGTTCGTTCCTCTAAAGAACACCTGGGGAGACAGGTCGCAGACGCCAATGCTGACGTGGCACCTGTTGGAGCTGGCCGAAGAGAGGCTGGGGGTCAAGGACTTCCTGAAGGACATCGCCTACAAGGGCTGGTTCAGCCCGTTCCTTGAGAAGGATCCAGCCGTTAAGATGCCGGGACGGGGCAAACATTTCCCTACCGCGGCTCAGAGGAGCAAGGACGGGTCATACTGGAGGACCCTGGAGGCGGGGAAATACCAATCAGGGGGCTACTGCGTCATTGAGGCCCGGGACCCAAACATCTGGTATGCTGGGTTCCTTGCCGCCTTCTTGAGTGGGTGGCTCCTGCCGGTGCGGGACACGAGGATGGGTGTCCGTCCAGCAACATTAGTGATGGTGGGCTCCATGGCCGCCAACAAACGGTTCAACTTGGGTGTCCCCGTACTGGCCAACCTGTATACCATTCTGGGGCGCATCTCATGAGGGGGGTCGCCTCGGAGAGTATGTGGTCCCTTCCAGATCTTCCATGGCTGGGTGGTGGCTCATCTCGGCGGGTATTCTTTCCCAAACATTGTCCGTCCTCCGGGAAACGGTCTGCAACTGTCCTTGCGAAATATCACAGGGGTGGCGACGATGACGCTCAAGGAAGAGGGTGTGAGGATCCGCATCGGCAACCATGCCAACCTCAACTTTAGCCCGTTCCCCACCCCGGTCGGCCAGCTGGTGGACAACGGTTGAGGCTCTCTGGAACAGCAGGAGTACTTCCAGAGCATTCGGGCGGGGTTCTCATGGATCAGATCGACGGGAAGGTGATCTGTGAGCCTTACGTGCCATCCCGATTCGCCAGGCAGTTCGGATGTGTCCAAGGAATGCCGAAGAAGGTATTCACGGCTGTCTGGCAGGAGAAGAATCCATGCGTGCTGCGCCAGATGTGGTTGATGTTTACCACTTTCGGCTCTAGAGATATCATTACCCTTCCTCCCACTGGGGTCGATGCTGGCCTAGCAACCAAATATGACGAATACTGGACCATTGTGTACCCTAAGGGGCTATTACGCAAGAGCGTCTGGAAACTTGAGGTTACTTGTGCGGAAACCAGGCAACGGGAAAGAAGGCACGGTGCCATCGGAAGGGGGGAAACAAGGGTGCGTTAGGCCGCGAGGCCTGCGCAGGCCGAGACTTCGGTAGCGGGGACATCACATGGTGCTGCCACGTCCTCGTTACCCATATGGGGGGCACATGAGTCGGCTAGGGAACTACCCGGGAAGTAGATAAGATATCTTCTCGAACCTTCCCAAGACGCAATTCTCTCGGCACTGTGGTCGTCCTGGATGACCCTGCGGCAATCGCTGAGCGTCGAAGCCATCTGGCAGAAGATAATGCAAAACGGGATCCAACTTCCAGAGGTCGGGCTCGTTCGAATTACCGACCGAGTAAACTTCCATCAGTGGCATGCTTATCTGATTTCCATGGATGCATACGCATGCCAAAGGGGGCAGCGTGCGGAGCCACCTTTCTTAGTGAAAGTGATGCTCGGTCGGGAGCATGATCCAGAAGCGATGCCGCCGAGAGAAGACGACAGCGACGAGGATTCGGAGGGGAAGGAGGAAACTAGAGAGGATGAAGGTAAGGGAGAAGAAGAAGAAGAAGATCCCGAAGGTGAGGGGTCGCAAGGGCGACCCACCAAGGGAGTCTCTGAGAGAGTGGCGAGATTGCCGACTCTGATCTCGACATAACCAATATTCTCGAGGTTTTTCTCTATCTTCATTCATTTCCATTATTCATCCATTCTCCTTCCCAACTTCTAACTCACTTCCCTATCCTACTGAGGAACAGTTGAGCATTCGACGGGCGTCCCCACTAGAGGAGGGAGGAGAGGAACCAGTCGGACATGATGGGGATCTGACATCCATCATTTAATTAACAAGCGCGGAGGGGTCTCCCCTTGCGGCAGCTCCTGAAGCGGCCGAAACACTAGGGACTGACGCTCTGGATTCCTGTAAGTCTCACGCTTCACTACTAGTGTTTGGATCCAAAAGATCCCGTCTGACCAGTGTATTCTTTGCGTAGTGATCTCAACACTGGAGGCATGTCAGGCTACGGAGCCCGGGCCATCTGTGAGTGGACCAGCGGCGGACATACCACCTCGTTCGGAACATGCTCTCTGCACTGAGTCAGCCCCCACAATTTACGAATAGGGGGTGGAGGACATCAGTGGTGTTGTTCCTGAGATGTGTTCGGAAGCTGGTGGAGGCATCATTGCTGCTGGGGCGAGAGAATACGGTCGCCCGGACGTCGAGGATTCTACTCCTCACGAAGAAATCCCTGGGGCGGATCCTTCTGTCGATCTGCCGGCTGCCTTCCCCATATACCGACCTACTAACCCCGAAGAGATAGATGACTCAGACTCAGAGGTAGCAGAGGAGAGCCGGATGACACGGCGCAAGGGGTGGAAGTGTATCCAGTGCTTCCTCAGTCAGCCCCAGTTGTATTGCCTGAGGTGGATGGGATCACTTCAGACCTAGCTGCACTTCCTGTGCGCCGGAGGGGCTGACGCTCAACATCTTCATCTGACGGTCCATGATTACATGGCCGAGAAGATACGCGAGAGCAGCCGACGCACCGACATTTCCTAGTGCCGGCAAGGATCAGCGAGCGCTCAAGCGCTGCTGAGGGAGGAGCAGAAAGTCCGGCACCTCGAAGGGCAGGCGGCAGATAAGGAGGCTTCATTGCAACATGCTCTGAGCTCATGGAGCAACTGACGGCCCAGCTGGCTGATGTACAGGAACAACTAGTGGAGGTGAGTCACCAGATGACCATACTTCAAACCGAGCGGGCGCAGACAAAAGCTAGGGCTGGCGAGCTGCGCTCTGTGGTGGACTATGAGGAGAGAGTCTTCATAGAGCAAGAAGTGGTCCCGAAGGCTACCAGCCAGAGGGTAGCACCGCTAGAAAGATCGCTTCAGCATGCTGATCCCTAAGGGCTTTGTTTTTTCCATCTCATGAACTTTCTGCTTGTACTGCTCATTGTCTCAATCCAATATATGGAAAAATCCACTCATTTGTACTCTTGGTTTAATGCGCTCAACCATAGTTTCGAAATGAATAAAAACACATCCCAAGGGTCCTGTGGGTGGTGCCCAACACGAGAAGCAGAAGATGCTCGTACCATCATTTCGTTCAACTGTGGGGCATTGTCCAAGCTTCAGGCGTCCAAAATCGGGCCTGTACTTCTTAGGAGACCCCGGGCCGATTGATGTGTCTACTTCTCAATGTGATCTAACACATGAGCGGGGCGATGCAAGGGGCATCGAAATCCATCCGAACACAGGGTGATGGAGAAGAAGGGTGAATCACACTGCCCAAATTCGGAACCCAATGGGGCGCAACCATGGAGGATAACTGTCAACCGTGGTGGAAACACAACATCCATATCATGTTGGCCTGGAATGGGGAAAATAAATGAGGGCTGACCGCTGACCATGTTTGCAACACGGGGCCTAACTCAAATATCGTCGGTCAGTTTTCAGGAACATTGGACCAGGACAATAGGAGGACCATAGGTCTGTCATCCATACTGTTAAGGGGTACCATCAAACATGACCAGTCCTTCGGAACTTCGGCCCAGGACAGTAGGTGGACAATAGGTCGAGCATCCATACTGTTAGGCGGTCCCATCAAACATGACCAGTCCTTCAGAACGTTGGCCCAAGATAGTAGGCGGACCATAGGTCGAGCATCCATACTGTTAGGGGGTCCCATCAGACATGAAAGGAAATGAGGATCCGAATAAGGGGGGATGCAAATAGTGGGAGGTGGAGTGGTGGTTTGTTCGAATAGAGTCCAACACTCCCGATATTGCGCCACCATGGCGAAGGCACATTAGGCGGACATACCAACCTGATCACAGGTCATCCCAATTTCCAGGAAGGACCTCTTTAGAGAGAGAACTGCCGCTTCCCATTATTACCATGGGGCATCCCAAACCTGCTCGAGGTAGATGTCCCGATTACACCACTTCCCATGAAGTTGGGCCGAGGGGCCGACAATAAGGAAGGACGGGGTTCAGTAGTCCCTGGGGCTGGACCCAAGACGAAATGTTCGGGCGGTCCTATGTATCTCATTAGGATGATAATAAAGGCACCCATAGTTCTTGAAGCACAATTTAATGTCATGTTGGACGAAATACAATTTAATGTCATGTTGGACGAAATACAGTTTAACGTCATGCGGGATAGAATACAGTTTAACATCATGCGGGACGAAATACTGTTTAATGTCATGTTGGATGGAATATGTATCTTAGTTTTAGGTCTTAGAGCTTGGACCGTGAATGGGAAGGGGGAGAAACTGACACATGTAAAGGCGGTTACAAAACCCGACGTGAATGAGGACTTAAGCCCTACTTACCATGTGCTCTCCGGGGAAATGCTCGAGTCGAGGGACCGAACACGAAGGTAGGCTGGGCCCACGGGGAAGTTCCCCAGGCGCTCCTATGTATCTCATAAGGATGAGAATCAATCCATACATAATTCTGGAAGGTGACATGGTAAGATACCAGTGCCAGGGGAAAATGGGAGTGCTGGTGTGGCCCTTGTGAAAGAAGAGGAATTTGATAAATCTTGTTTGTCCATTAAGGTGAGTGGTTTTTTTGTGAAGAGACAGTCCTAGAGTAGTAGGCTGTGGTGTTTCCACAAGCATCAAACCGTGATAGGCGTTGACAAATGGCATGGCACAAGACCAATACCCAACATGATGTCCTCTACAACGAGGTCATCACAATGCAGTTCCATTTTTCATCCTGCAGCCAGGACGATAATGTCACAGTTTAGGGTCGTGTGATAGGACCAGCAATAGAGTTTAAGGTCTTCTGGTTTGGACCGGCACACAGTTTAAGGTCGTATGGTTTGGACCGCCAACACAGTTTAAGGTCGTATGGTTTGGACCGACAACACAGTTTAAGGTCGTATGGTTTGGACCGGAACACAGTTTAAGGTTGTATGGTTTGGACCGGCACATAGTTTAAGGTCGTATGGTTTGGACCACCAACACAGTTTAAGGTCGTATGGTTTGGACCAACAACACAGTTTAAGGTCGTATGGTTTGGACCGACACACAGTTTAAAGTCGTATGGTTTGGACCAACCACACAGTTTAAGGTCGTATGGTTTGGAATGACACACAGTTTAAGGTCGTTTGGATTGGACCGACACATAGTTTAAGGTCGTATGGTTTGGACCAACAACATAGTTTAAGGTCGTATGGTTTGGACCGACACACAATTTAAGGTTGTATGGTTTGGACCGTCCGAGAGAGGATCCTCAGGCCAAAGGGGCCTACGAGGGTTCAATAATCAGGGTGCATGAGATGCTAGCTCCCAGCTATTCTGGGCCTAAAACGCAATGTCTGAGCGACTCCTCGTTCCCCATGGGTATGAGGGTCAAGCTGCACGCAACTCGTAAAGAAGAGACCCAAGCACATACTCTAGCGCTCTGATCGCGGGAGCCCCGAGAGACACCGTTACGCAGCTCGGTCTGTCTGATATGCAGGGGTGTACTAAGGGTTAGTAAAAGGAGTGTCAAGATTCCACCATGACAGAGTGGGGTAGAACATGACATGAACCATTCCACCAACATTCAGGGCCCGGGGAAGCCGGCATGACGACTGAGGATTACTGCTGACCATGTTCGCAACGAAGCATCCTATCGTGTTAGCCATGGGGACAAAACAATGAGCATCAACCGATGACCATGTTTGAAATGCGGGATTCATATCAATTTTTTGTCTGAAACCCTCGGGGGAGTTGGCCCATGACGGTAGGAGAGCCCTTAGGCGTTGTATCCAGGACGTTCTTGGGGGTCCCTCCGGTTGTGAAGGATGACGGGGGCCTGAATAAAGGGGAACAAGAAGCTTGGAAAGTAGATGGATCTTTACTAAGTCGAATATGGAACTCCAATTACTAGACCAGAGTATGCTGAGCACATCAGCAGACCACTGGAAAGGGTCATAGGGCTTAGTCCGAGAGCGGCCAAAAGATGGCGGATCCCCGGACAAAAGAGGGGGCGTAATGCTAAACACTCTGGGAACCGGGAGATCGTGGGATCTCTTAAGAGATGGGGCTGGACCTGACATCTAGGTGTTCATGTGGTCCTAAGTATCCCATAAGGATGGGAATCAAGACATACGTAGTTCTAGAAAGCATCTTTAAATTCCATTGGATAGAGGAGGGCTAAATCCTAAGGACAGGGTGCGCGTGGTGCAGCTATTACAAACCCGACGTGAATGGAGACATAATCTCACATCACGCCACACAATCCTGTGGTCAAAGTCCCAAAGGAGAAACAGACGCGATAGCGGACCTCAATCTGGACCCAAAGATGAAAGGTCTGGGCATTCCTACGTATCCCATTAGGATGGGAATCAAGCTAGACGTAGTTCTGGAAATACAGTTTAACGTCATGTTGGACGAAATATGGATCTTAGTTTTAGGTCTTAGAGCTCGGACCAAGAGGATCTTAGTTTTAGGTCTTAGAACTTGGAAAAAAGGATCTTAGTTTTAGGTCTTAGAACACGGACCAAGAGGATCTTAGTTTTAGGTCTTAGAACTCGGACCAAAAGGAAAGGGCGGAGTTTGGTAACTCCTAGGGCTGGACCCGAAACGAAACGTCCGGTCGTTCCTAAGTATCCCATTAGGATGGGAATCAAGCTGCATGTAGTTCTGGAAATATAGTTTAATGTCATGTTGGACGAAATACGGATCTTAGTTTTAGGTCTTAGAACTCAGACCATGAAAAGGGAAGAACCAAAAGTGGATCTTAGTTTTAGGTCTTAGAGCTCCGACCATGGAGCCCAGATGTAGGGAAGAGTGTAGTTTAAGGTCGTTCTGGACCATACAGTTTAAGGTCCTGCAGGACCATACAGTTTAAGGTCTTGTAGGACAATACAATTTAAGGTCATGTAGGACCATACAGTTTAAGGTCATGCAGGACCATACCGTTTAAGGTCATGCAGGACCATAGAGTTTAAGGTCATGCAGAACCATACAGATTAAGGTCATGTAGGACCATACAGTTTAAGGTCATCCAGGACTATACTAGCTAGGAAAAGTACTTCTTGAGGAACCTGGCGTTGGTGGGAGGAGTGATACGCTCACCATCCATAGTCACCAGGGAATACGCGCCATTGGGATAGTACTTGTCTACAATAAAAGGCCCCTCCCACTTGGGCTCGAACTTGGGTGGTTTCCTGCTGGGAATCATTGGTGCTCTGTGAGCCAACACCATGTCACCTTGCAGGAAGTAGCGGAGGTGAACCTTTTTATCAAAAGCTCGAGCCATCCTACTCTGATGCCTTTTTCGAGTTATGTAAAGCGCGAATCCTACTTCCGTCCAGTGCTTCCAATTCGGCTAGACAGATCTCGACGACTCTATCTGATGCTTGCTGGTCGTAGACCGCCGTGCGCAATGAGGGCAGCTGGACCTCAATGGGAAGGATGGAATCGGCTCCATATACCAGGGAATACCGAGTCACCTGGGTGGAATTGCGAGTCATCATCCTATAATCCCAGAGGGTGTTGGGGAGCTTGTCCGGCCAACTTTTCTTGTTCTGACCAACCATTTTTTGTAGAATGTTAGAGAGGGTTTTGTTAAACGCCTCAATCTGGCCATTCGCCTGCGCATGATAGTAGGAGGTGTGAATATAGTGAATGTTGTACATGGCATACAATATTTTCAGCTCGGCCGCTCGAAAGTTGGTTCCATTATCCGTGAGGATAGCGTGAGGTATTCCAAATCGGTGGATGATATTGGAGCTCACGAAGTCGGTGATAGAACTAGCCTTGACTTCCCTGAGTGGGGCTGCCTCTGCCCACTTTGAGAAGAAATCCGTAGCGGTCAAGATGAACCGGAACTGGCGGGCTGTCGCCGGCGGGTAAGGCCCTATGAAATCCAACCCCCAGACTGCAAAGGGCCAAGAATACTTAGTAGTATGGAGAGGCTCTGGTGGACGATGCACAAAGATAGCATGAACTTGGAATCCATGACACCTCTTGCCGTACTCGATGCAGTCGTGGATAATGGAGGGCAAGAATTATCCCAGCCTCCGAATCTGGTGGTACAACATCGACCCGGCCTGGTGGGCTCTATAGGAACCAGCGTGCACTTCCTGCATGACCTGTGGGATCTCAAATCCTTGAAGACAATGGAGGAGAACACCATCAAACCCACACCTATAAAGAAGCTTCTCATGACTGGGACCGCTTTGAAGGGTGAACTGCGGTGCGCAACACCAGATTCGTTCTTGCTCTGCTCGGTCCATCGGAAGATTGTCGTGCCAGAGATATTCAACCAAGGATGTCCTCCAGTCAGGAATTGTCTCGATCACCATGCCTGAAGCCCCGAGGGGTCCTGACGCAGGGGCACCCGCGGTGAGATGGTTCACTCGTGGGCCACGATCGCCCTCTGGGATAACAGGAGCAATGAATCTCTGGTGCGGCACGTGGATGATTAGGTTATCCTGTTCGGGCTCCGCGAGTGATGCGGCCAGGCTGGCCAAAGCATCTGCTCGACTGTTCTGCGACCGGGGAACAAGAACGACATCTGGTCGGGAGGGGAACTTAGCCATTAGATGGAGGGTGCACTCCAGCAATGACATGAGTTCTGGATTCCTGATAGGATAGTCACCATTATCCTGCTTGATGACTAGATCAGAGTCTCGTTTTACATACAGGTGGGGTAAGTTAACCTCCAGAGCCAACTCGAGGCCAGTGATGAGGGCATGATATTCTGCCTCATTGTTGGTGCAGCCTTCTGACAACAAGAAAGAATATGGAAGAACGGCTTGCTCCGGGGTGATGAATATGATACCCAGGCCCACTCTGTTAAGCCTAGGATCGTTGAGCCTTCTACCGATAGGGCTTCGGGAGGCACCGTCAAAGTGCATCTGCCAGCATGGGGTGGCGTGATCGACTGAGAGGATTGCCTCATCAGGAAAGCCCAAATCCAGTGGCAGGTCCGCAGAGGTTGGGTGGGCTGTGAAGAAGTCTGCCAATGCCTATCCTTTGATGGCCTTTTGAAGTACGAACCTAATGTCGAACTACTGGAGGATCACCGCCCAGCGTGCCAATCGGCCAGTCAACATAGGCCGGCTCAGGATGTATTTCAACGGGTCTACCCGAGAGACCAGCTGTACCTCATTGTGCTGCAAGTAGTGCCGTAATTTATGTATGGCGAATACGAGCACCATGAAGCTTTTCTCGATGGGAGAATATATAATTTCCGCAGGAGCATGATGCTGAGGTAGTAGAGGCTATTCTCTATTCCCTCATTGTTCTTCTGGGTGAGAAGGGCACCGAGGGATCGCTCCAGGGCGGTCACTTAAAGGACCAGCGACTTTCTGGGAACGGGTGGAATCAGGACCGAATGTTGAAGCAGATACTTCTTGATTTCCTCAAAAGCGGTCTGACACTCTTCGTCCCACCCATAGGCGGTGCCTTTCTTCATGAGCCGGGAGAAGGGCTTACCCTTGCCAGCCAGATTCGCAATGAATCAGCGTATATAGGCTAATTGTCCTTGGAGGCCTCGAAGCACCCGAATATTACTCGGGGGAGGCATCTGACTGATGTCCTTGATCTTCTCAGGGTCAATCTCGATACTTCGATACCTAACAATGAAGCCAAGAAAACTTCTGAAGGTGACCCTGAAGGCACACTTCAACGGGTTCATCTTCAAGTGGCGAGAACGGAGGAAACCGAACACTTTATCAAGGTCTTTGAGATGGTCCCGGTGCTGATGAGATTTAACCACCAGGTCATCTACGTAGAACTCCACCAGTGTCCCAAGGATCGGCTTGAATATGCGATGCATAGCCCGTTGATAGGTGGCACCCGCATTCTTCAGGCCGAAGGGCATAACCCGGTAGCAGAAAGTGCCCTAGGGGGACCTGAAGGTAGTTAACTCTTCATCCTCAGGGGCCATCCAGATCTGGTTATACCCGGAGTACCCATCCATGATGGAGAGGGCTTGGAACCCGGTCGTTGCATCGATCAACAGCATTGTCACGGGAAGGGGAAAGTCATCCTTCAGACAGTGGCGATTAAGATCACGAAAGTCGATACAGACCCTGATCTGCCCGTTCCTCTTCCTGACGGGCACAATGTTGGCTAGCCACCTGTGGTACTGTACTTCCTTGATGAAGTTGGCCTTAATGAGCTTATCAACTTCGTCCTCAACCATGGCACCATTAAAGGGGTGCATTTTCCTGGGAGGCTGCTTGAACCCGTGATGGTTTGCTAGGAGGCCAAGGCGGTGGACGACAACCTAGGGATCTAGTCCAGGCATCTCCTCATAACTCCAGGAAATCACATCATGGTGCTGTCTGAGGAAGTCTATGTACTGTTTTCGTTCCTCGGGAGGCATAGAGGCGCTGACCAAGGTGGGTCTCAGGTCCGCCTCACTACCAAGGGTCACCTGTACTAGCTCGTCGACCGTGGTGGAGACGCCCTCCTCAAAGGCAGGAGGAGCATCTTCCATTTCTTCTTCTCTACATGAGGAAGGATCGTCCATGGGGGGATCCGTTTCGGGGCTGCTCGACCCTGATGGGGAGCTGGCACCGGCTTGGGCGGCAGAGGTCGTCACGATGGGAGACTCATGCACCGCAGAGATCATGGCGATGAAGGCGGTTGATCCATTCCCATCCAGCCATCGGCCCAAGGGGCCACGCTTTACGACATAAAATTAGTGGTGACGTGTTTTCTTGAGCCGGTTGATTCGGGCTTGGCGAAACAGACACGTATGACGTACTGCCATTGCCATGATCCCAACATCCCGATATCGTACAAGAGTAGGAGGCTCGGGGATCACCTGAGCCTGGTTGGTATAAGAGTATGAGGTGATTTCCCGCCGTCGCTTAGACCCGAAAATATGACTTCCTATGGTACCCGAGACAACAAAGAACACTCCTATATCAGGAGTCGTGGCCTCCAACCAATGGATTGGGATGACATATGCATCATCCAAACCTGCCCAGGGATCACTCGCGACAGCGGCGAGCTCAACCTCACCTGCCAGGATTTGCTTGTCCTTGATCTTGTAATAGTCAGCGTCTAGGTAACGATCTTCAAAAGAGGCAAACAGAGACACATCTCCTTGGATCACACCCAATCAACACATAAGGGAGTATCTGAGGAACTAATGGTATGATGAGGGAACCACTGCGTGAATATGGAACCACAACCAATGCGTTGTAGGCAGTGTCCTGAGAGACAACCATGAATTCAGTATTGGCAATTAAGCCGCCGAACTGGGTCTTCAGACAAATCTTGCTGAGTGGACTTTTCTCGGTCCTGTCATACCCCTGGATTCTGAGGTCAGAGGGAGTTAAATCATCCTCGGACAACCCCAGTATTCGCAGTGTCCAAGTTGGGATCATGTTAATCCCAGAACCCGTGTCGACAAGACAGCGACGGACTTCAATTCCATTGAACTGGCCGGTGTTGTACAACGGGCATATGTACCCCTATATGGGAAGGTCTTCATCTTCACCAGAAAACGAGATAACCACCTAACATTCAGCGTCCTCAATCACCTCGGTGTGGAAGGCTTCTGCGGCCGCTACCTCCATCTCAAACTGAAGGGGGCTCCTTAGAGACCCGGTGAGTGCCTCACACATTTCAGATGACAGGCGAAGAGCCTCAAGGATGGAAAGCCTTGCCGGAATGCCGGCCAGATTCTTCAGGACATCATACTTTCGTGCCAAATGCAAGCTTCTGCTTACCGGAGGTCGCTCTGCAATTGGGGGCATGACAGGCCCTGCTGGCAGGACCGGTGACTGGCTGGTACTAGGAACGTCCCGCTGTTCACTAGCTGAAGCCTGGGAGGTGGCTGTCATGCTTGGACCGGAAGGCCGTAGTCGGCCAGTGGCAGGGCTGGGCAGGTTGCGACGCATGCAAGGCGGTTCTTCCTGATCCAGAAACACAAACAGTGGTGGAAGTGAACCTATTGTCACCGGGTGAGGGAGCCGTGAGTGCTACTCTCTATACCGGGACAACTGCCTGGTCTCGGTAGCGTGCACGGCCTAACTGGAGGTGATGACTGCCGTGCCCCAGTGATTCACGTAGCCACATCTCTGTCGACGTTGGCGATGACTGGGGACATTGGGGAGGTCCACCTGGCGCTCCTCATCGTCGGGAGCCAAAAAAGGATTTACCAACTCTACGGTGTTAACCGAAGAGTACCCCAGACTTTCGGGGAGGTCCACCTGGCGCTCCTCATCATCGGGAGCCAAAAAGGGATTTACCAACTCTATGGTGTTAACCGAAGCGTACCTCGGGATTTCAAGGAGGTCCACCTCGCACTCCTCATCGTCAGGAGCCAAAAAGGGATTTACCAACTCTACGGTGTTAAGCGAAGCGTACCCCAGGATTTCGGGGAGGTCCACCTGGCGCTCATCATCGTCGGGAGCCAAAAAGAGATTTACCAACTCTACGGGGTTAACCAAAGCGTACCCCGGGATTTCGGGGAGGTCCACCTGGTGCTCCTCATCGTCGGGAGCAAAAAAGTGATTTACCAACTCTACGGTGTTAACCGAAGCGTACCCCGGGCTTTCGGGGAGGCCCACCTGGAGCTCCTCATCGTCGGGAGCCAAAAAGGGATTTACCAACTCTTCGGTGTTAACCGAAGCGTACCATGGGCTCTCACTCGAGGAGTCATCCACTACCAGACGGGGTCTCGGAGGGATCCCCATCTCCGGGGGCATGAAATCGCCAAGCGTGCGAGAATATGACGGCAATGGCGGGGCGCGTTCTTTCTTCTTGTGTCGCCGCCTGCTCCTCTGGGAAGAAGTAGGCTGGGACGACGAAGCCGAAGCGGCGCTCGCAGACTCTGAGGGCTCTGGCTGACTCAGGCGGGCACGGATGATGCCATGGACACGGGCGACCATCCTACGGGCCATCCAGTCACTATGCTTCAGGGACCCATGGTCGGAAACCTGTTCCCACCCATCCTCGTTGTCACTACTGCCATCTGATCCCAAGAAGACACCTGCCACCAGTGCCGGGGCTGGGCCGAACCTGACTATGTTGTTGTCAATCTGGTCTTGGAGCCAGTACTTGAACACATAGCATTGCTGGATGGTGTGTCCCAGGATCCGGTGATAAGGGTAGTAGTTAGGGTGATCAGTGAGACACGCCTCTTCTGGCTTCCGGCACTCAGGCAGTCTCATGATCCTCTGCTCCAAGGTGCTACGGAAATAACCGGGGATTTGGGCCTCGCCAAACGAGTATGTCTGATTCCTTCTGTCTGGAAAGGGGACTCTTGAGGGATAACCATGGCCAGGGGCCAGAGGAGCAGGCCGAGGAGGCGGAGCTGGATTACCTCACCTAGGTGGTGGCGGTGCGTTACGCGGAGGCGTCTGCCGATTTTGAGGTGGTCACTGCTGGGCCGGAGGCTGTGGGGGTGGACCCCTATGAGCCTACTGAGCTGGCCTCACTGGTAGCAACTCTAGCTGTCTGGGGGCCTCTATCTGGGCCACAACAGTGGTATCGGCTCTGGAGGCTCTCCTTACGGAGATTACAGGAGGCAGCGGGCGTGCCTGACTGGCCTGTTGCAGGGCTTCTTTGAGGCGCTGAGCCATGTCCGAGAAGTCTCGGAACCCTCCAGAGTAATTCTGCGTGATCAGAGAAGGAACCAACTCCGTTGTGACGTTCCCAACACACATCGTCAGTAATTTATCTTGAGTCAGCGACATGTCAAGGGAGTACGTGAGCCCCTTCCACCGGGCGACGAAGTCCGCGACTCGCTCGTCAGGCCTTTTATTGCACCTGAAGAGGTCTACAATGTTCGTCTTCCGGGTTGTGGAACTGAACTGGTAGAGTAATTGCCAGCGAAGGTCCTCCTAGGTAGTCACCGATCCAACAAGGAGCTGGCTGTACCAGACGAATGTTGGTCCTTCCAGTGTCTTAATGAAGTACCGGAGCTTGGCAGCCTCCTGCTGCGCCGGAGTCCCTAACATAGGCCCGCACCTCGAGTTGAAGTGGTCCAAGTGTTGTGGCGGGTCTCCGGTCCCGTTAAAGGGCAAAAAGTGGGGTTCCCAAATCCTGGTGGAGCCGGCATGTCATCCACCCATGATGGGTACGGCTTGCCATCTGGTGGGATTGCCACCTGCCAAGTTTCCAGGGCCTCCAAGCGGGCGATGAGTACTTCCATCAGATCATCTGGATGTGGATTCCTATCCTGAAGGGGATCTCTAACCACAAGCGCGTTGCTAGGATCTTTGATACGGTAGTCGCGCTCAGCGGCTCGTGGGGTAGCTGGTGGAGCGACTCTTGGAGCGGGGGGGGGGGGGGGGGGGAAACCAAGAAGGGTCCCCCAGGTTGTCTCGCTGCTCGGGAGGGTTCGGTGAAATATATCGCGCCCTCTTCCCATGGGTTCCAGTGTCCCCCCTTTTGGCGAACACGACACGGTCATGGTTGCCCGGGGGGATCTCAGCAAGGGGTAGATGCTCCTTCCCCTGCTATCCTAGTCTAGGGTCACCGTAGTCAGGCCGCCGTTCTGCAATGCGTTCGGCCAAGAGATCATTCACCATCCTCTTTTGCTCAGCTACCTGTTGGCACAGCTTGGCCTTCTCGGGATCTTCCTCTACCTTCTGCACTAAGGCAGATGGGTCGGTGAGTTTGACAGACCCAACGGGCTCTTTACCCTTGCCGATGTTTCGGCCCAATGTCAGTTCCTCCGTGGGTACAGGAAGAACTAGGAGGCTCCTCTGTTGGCGAGTAATCCTCCCAGATGGGTCCAGTAGCGGCCTGTCCTCGGGAGGTGAGTCCTTGTCGAGGGGATCCACAATGCTTCCCTCATCTGAAAGGTCAGCCATGTTGACTGCGACTGCCCTTGGCGATGTTCCCTTAGGGCCTCCCAGTGGATCAGGTTGTCGGCAGATCGCACAGAAGAGAGGGGATGTGTACTTCCCCCATCCGCGGACGTACGCGTGGGGGTGGCTTCCTTAATAACTCTGCGGAGTACTTGAAAAATCTGGACGCATTGATGCTGGAGGGCCTCGTGGTGGTCCAGCGACTCGGGGTGCTAGACCACGGGGAGTGCTGCTAGGTCAACCCGACGACACTTCTCACCGATCTCCTCGAGATGCGCTTGGCTCCTGGGATAAGGTTCTAGGTGATGGCGGAGGAAGGAGTGAGTCACCCGAAGAATCTGGAGGAAGCATTCAAACTCTCCTGGGGTGAGTGACTCTGGCACATCAAAATCCAATTCTGCGACCGGCCAAAACATCTGAGGGAAGTGGACCGCTGCAAGGATGTTCCAGAAACTCCACAGCTCTGGTTCGGGGTCCAGAACCTGCCTCCCATGCTCGTCCACCGAGGCAAGTCGAGGAATTTGAAATGGCGCCGAGGCAGGCCGCCGGGGCTGTGTGCTGGCTGGCGGGGAATACGGCAAACAGGCTAATTGGCCGCCGATCCCTGGGTCATCCTCCAGGGGTTGCAGTGCCCTGGCTGCCACGTCGCGATAGGATGGGCCGGCGAATGGGCCTCCTCTCACAGTTTCGGTGCTCTCCGAGGGTGTATCACCTCGCGATTCTTCCGTCGGTCCCCAGAAAAGTTCTTCACCCTCCCTAACAGGGGTGGGAAGTGCTTCCGAGGAGGCCATTGGAAACTGCGGGCTTGATCCTCGGTGGTACGCCAAGTCCTCGTCCTCCTGGATATACCTTCTAAGGTAGGAGGGAATCATACAGATCTCGCATTCGGGGAGTACAAGACTGACGCGCCGTGTCCCTACCCCTGCCCTCAACTCGAAGGGTTGGGGGGAGCTTCCATCATCGAGTCGTACTCTACCTCAGAATCCGAGAAACGGACTGGTCTAATTTCCATCCGGAATCCCCTGACATTCCTCCTACGACAACGACGCCTGACATTATTGCCCCTAGGTAGCTCCTCAAGTTAAGGACGATTTCCGTCATGGGGTCCCCCGACCACAATAGAGCTGGGGCAGAGGGGACTGAAGTCCGGGGTGGGAGAAGCACCGGGACAGATGTCGAAAGGGACATGGGGAGGGCCTCTATGTGAGTGAGCGACTGGATACACAATGGCTCCATGCTCACGGCCGACAGTAGGGGGAGTGACCTCATACCCCATGCAGTGGGTGTTGGAAGGAATCATACCTGGAGCATATCCCTCATGAAGAAGATTTCGGCTTCCCAGATCAGTGGCACGGAATGAGCCTTCATGGTGAGCGGCACTACCGCGGATTGGTCCGCAGTGGCCATTTCCAGTGTCCACGACTGGGATATTCGACCCAACTTTCTTGCAGGGCGGTCGGGGTTTCGATCCCAGTCGGGCACGTGGCTGCCCCTGCTCAACGTGTGTGGGGATCTGGTAACAGGAGTCAGAAATGGCTCGGGCCACAGTGGTTACTGAGGTTGGTATCCCAGGATGGTCATTCTCTCCCGCTCGCGCCCGACGCTAGCGTCGAGTCAGATGGGTCGGAACCGGCGTTGCGGGCATGAAGATTGCCTACTCCTCGACTCGGGGAGTCGGGCGGCGGCGTCGACACAGCCTGGCGGGGGTTCTTGCCATTAACCCCGGGGACGGATCACTGATCGGGTGGACCTGTACATCCCCCACCTCATTGGCGTAGGGGAGGGATGTGTCAAGGCGCTCCGGGGATAGGCTCCCGATGTGGTTGAATGTCGGCGTGGGGAGTTCCGGCTCCCTGCACGGCCCTCGAGGGCGGCGATGGTGGTGAGCCGCAGCCACCTCTAGATCCAAGCAGGCCATTCCCCTAGTAGGGATTACCCCTTCATCGTCATACCTATGAACCAGGTTATTGATCACCCTCTACTGGATGATTTCTGACCGGGAGAGGGGGCACAAGCTCCCGGCTGCTACGGTGGTCGAAGTCAGAGCGGCCGTGGAATAGGTGGGACCGCACGGGGTAGCCACGTCGGTACTGCCCCTGCCCCTGCACCGGTGGAAAGGTAGTGACCGAGCTCCGAATGCAGTGATCTGATTCCTCGAAGTAGGGTGATGAACCCATTAGTATCAACAGGAAAGGAGATCAACAACCAAGGCCCAGCGTCATTCCGTCTTCCATGGTGGGCGAGAGGGATCCACGCTGACGACGTCACAGAACGGAGTAGTCAACGTCCTGACGGCCTCGACCCCTAGCGAGTTCACATCCTGGTGAGGGTTACCCGGACCTGGTGACATGCTATTCTTCCGACGCCCCGACTGCTACCATTCCCTGTATTGAGGAGAAGAGATTCACGTTAGGTTCACCTTTTTTGTTTCCGACGCTTTCGTCGGGGCGCCCACATCCTTCTGTGGGGAAGACGCGCTGCTTGTTACCCCACATTCCCGCTTTCTAAAGGCGGGCAATATCCGTTCCTTGTTCAGGGACATCTGCTCCTTGATCGAAACCAGGATGATGGGATGTCGGTTCTTCCTTCTGTGGATTCCTCCTCAGAGCTCATTACCTAGTCTGGGTCTCCCTCATAGATTAAAGACGGGTTCGTGGAGCTCATTCACAGTGCCATATCTACATGGACGCCAGTTAATTACGCTGCTTCCATCAAGACGCTCCAAGGGGTCTTGTCAGGGCAGCAACCTTCGGTGAGGAGAATGGTCACGTTGGGGCGTCGTTGGCATGTCTGTCTTCGGTCCCTCATCACAGGGCTTCTCGATGGCGCGGAATCCTGAGCCATCCCACATCGAACGTGGGGAATGTGTAACATATGAGGTTTTCCTCATATTCCCATGTTTAACATGGGGTATGTCGCGAGTTTAATGTCTTGCGTAGACGGATCGGGTTGAAGGACCCATAGGGGGGACACCGATGTTGGGGCCAGCACGTGGGCCGCTTCCCGGATGACATGGAGTGGGATGGGGTGGCATGATCTCAACGGGATGTGGCGGCCCAGGTAAGGATCAGGATGGATGGTGGAGTGAGACATGGGGATTACATTCTGAGACGGCCCAAGAGGGGGAATACAGTTTAACGTCATGCGGGACGGGATACAGTTTAACATAATGCGGGACGAGATACAGTTTAACGTCATGCGAGACGAGATATAGTTTAACGTCATGGGGGACGAGATACAATTTCATGTTATGCGGGACGAGATATAGTTTAACGTCATGCGGGATGAGATACAGTTTCACGCCAGGCAGGACGAGATACAATTTAATGTCATGCGGGACGAGAGGTTCAGGGCTTACACTCTAAGGCGGCCCAAGGTGGTCAGGGAACTGATATGGAGAGGTCGGGACGACCAGGTTGTGGGCTTGAACCTCGTGGAGGCTTCCTACATACCGTGTGTAAGCACGGATCAAAGTCCACGTAGTTTGCTGGGATGGGTCTTACGCTCTGGGGCGGCCCATAAGAGGATGTAATGGTCGATGCACGCTCTAAGCCCACGTGAGTCATGCGCGGTGTGGGAAACAAGAGGCAGCAGGGACCATACGATCATGTCGTGAAGGGTGCGTCTGTGAGAAGCGGAATGGGACTTAAGCATTGAGCAGCCCAAAGAGGAAACAAGGGCTTACACGTGGTTAGCGTCCCTTTGTGCCGGGGCTTACTCCAGGGTGGAGGCCCGTGGTGTGACAAAGTGCAGTGGGAAAAGGACTCCACTGGCCTTGGCAGGGGGGATGTAAGCAGATGCATGGGTGCATTCATCCGTAAGAAAGGCTAGGGGCTTACGCTCTGAGGCGCACCTTCCCCCGTGGAAAAACGCCGCTCTCAAAAAGAGGATCTCATTCCATGTGAGGAAGTTTCCATTCCCGTGGGGACAAGTGGGCGTAAAAAATGTCCGAGCTGAGGGGACCCTGCGTGCGAAGCACGGGGTCGAACCACAGTTTAACGTCTTGTGCTAAGGACGAGGTGCTTAGCAGTTTAACGTCCTGCATCTTGGACGAGGTGGGTTCGCTCCACACCCCTAGGGCTTACATGCCCAACTCCCTCTACCCCTTGTGGGAGGGAAGGCATTGGCAAGGCCATAAAAAAGGGGGGCCGCAGGGCGAACCACCGGGGGGTCCACGTTAGCGTGGCTATGCGAAGAAGCAATAGCCGTTAGAGTGCCTATGCGGAGAAGCATAAGGCAAAGCAACGAAACGGGAAACACGACCCAAGGGACCTTGTGGTTGCTTCGCATGATCTTGGAAGGCCGTACGGGAAAACAACGCATGGCGCACATGCCCGACATGGGAGATATCAGGTGCCGGTGTAGGGGGATAGCCAAGGGGCGTCAAGGTGAAGGGTCCTGGGATTTGCGTGCAAAATGGAAGGTTTTCACGAAAAACACCGTGACGGCGCGCAATTGGAGCAAGGGAATTGCGCGCGGAGAGGGAACATGACCGGGTATTGCGTGCATGAGACACGGATTGCGCGCAAGGCTGGAACCCTGGGGAGGGGGCAAATTCACTAAAGCCAGTGGAGTTGCGCGCAAAGGCGAACTCCGAGGAAAGGTTGCGCGAAATGAGGGATTACCTTGAAGTCATCTTGCGCGCGGGGGGAGCCAAATTGCACGCACAAGAGTCTCTTCGGATTCCTCAACCCCCAAACCGTTCGGGGTCACCTTCTATTTATAGGCGACCCCCAGAGCAGAATATAGGCGGGGCGCGAAATTCTTCGCGCCGAGTGCGGTCAGCGTGTGAAAAATCGCCACGCAGAACCGGGGCGCGCAAAGATTGCGCACCTCATCGGCTCAATTCCATGAAACCCAGTGATTCTACTCACACAGAACAATTTTTTGCACGGATCCTCCATTATTTCGCGCACCACATCCCGGGCCTCCAGATCAGGCCTCTGATTCCGAATATTACTTCGTTTCGTCATTTTGAAACTTCCTCCGAGAGTTACAGACTTTTTTTCGGCATCAACAATATCCATATATTAATAATTGGAAATAATAAACTAAATAAAATGAAGAATGAGCATGAATAAGAAGAAAAAGGAGGCGATTTCCAAATACAAATAGCTTAGGTAAATTCTAAAATAAGAAGGTATAAATGATCTATCAATTTTAATAAACACATTGGAAAACACATAGATATTTATATGTTTATGAAAAAATAATATGTTTATATTAATAAGGCTAAATATAATGAAGGTTCTTGATTTGAAAAGGAGAGGGAGTGGTCCCTCTCTTATGGTATGGAAAATCATAGGAAAACTTTTGCCACATAACGATTATAGATAACGGTTAATACGACAGAATAATGAGATTTAAAGGGGTATTTCATCACATGAAAATGAAAATTTAAGTAATAGGGATGTATAAAAATATATCCAAGCATTAAAAAATTGATGTTATGAGGTACAACATAAAAGAGGTTCTAGAATAAAATGAATTGAGAGAGATCCCTTACATCGAGAGGGTAATTCCAAAAGAATGATATGTGCTTATTGAGAGAATGGGGGAACCTTTTGAGGAATATATGGTTGGTATGTTAGAGTAAATACATGATATATGGTTTTTAATGACTGATAATGTGATATTGTGTGGGATTATATTAGAAAATAGTGGAGATATTTTTTTATTTCCCAAACATAGTTTTGGGAATCTATACTATAAAATAACCAAACATAGAAACCTTACCATAATTTCTTCCCTTTTATTCTAATAAATAGAAGTTTATTTTATTATTTTATACATACATGGTCCTAAATCAATTCAATATTATCTTTTTTATGTGTGAGTCATGTTTTTAATGAAATATTTTTAAAACTATAAAATATAGTATAAGTTTTGTAGGATTAATTAAGGCTTTATGAATATTGTACAATTAAGACAAAAACATATTATATTAAATGGGAAACACATATTTTGTCCTTTATAGCTTATATGGTATATATTACATCACTTTTGGGTCATTATGTTTTCATAAAACACACCATATACTTATATCATTTTAAAATTTTTACCAGAAAACATGACTATCTCTGAGAGTTATGAAAAAATCACCATTCGATAATTTCATCATTATAATTAAAAATGATATTTATTTTATAAATATAATAATATTAATTGGAAAAATAAAATATATAAATTTAAATCACTATTTATTAAAAGATATTTCTTTTTATAACAATAACAGCTTCACGTCCGTTATAAAAATTACATTTTCACATCATAAAACTACATTATCATTTATATTTAATATATATTATTTAATAATACTACTTTATAAAAATTTAATTTATTTCAACAATTACTTAATTTATCTGAAAATGTGTTTCTTTTTAAAACTATATTTTACCCCAAATAAAATATAGGTTTTAATGTATTAAAAATCTATTTTTATCAAAATCACTATTTAATCATTTATAAAGGATCAAAAAATACAGTCATTATTATATTGAAATTAATATATATATATATATATATATATATATTTATACTATTAGGGTTACATTGTTTCTATTCCTTTCTAAATTATTATTACCCTTAATTAACCTATATTCCTTTTACTGTGGTCATAAATATAAACTTCAGTTAATATTCATATTGTTCCAAAATTAAGTAGATATTATTACCTAATATCAAATATTATGATTAAAATTGTGTAATACATTTTTATGAAAATAAATTGACATATTTGGAATCAATTTATTTAAGATGAAACCCATAAGCGTGAAAGAAAGTAGTTTTCTAAAAAATGAAATGTTATTGGAAAAGATGAATTTAATTTAACTCTATAACTAGTAATACTAAATATATAAGTTTAAATTAATATATATTTATATATAATATGAAAATATTATTTATATAATTCGAAATTAGTTTTTATTTTAATTAATTATTATGGATAAACATTATGAATTTTAGAAAGTTGTTAGAAAAATATGTTTTAAGACTTAAAATAAACATATTCTAAAATTTTGTATAATGATGATTAAAATGTAATTATTCTGATTAAATAAAACTCAATAAAACATATTTTGATATTAAAATATATGAAAATAATTATGGGACTTTTAAATTAATTAATTTATCAAATGCAATTACAGGTTTTTAAAATATGGGTATTTTTCACTACTCAATGAAAAATAAGTTATTTTTTATATAATGATATCAAAAATCATGTTCATTTAAAAAAATATTTTTCTCTTAAATTTTCTAAAAATTTAATTTAATTTTTTTCACAAAAAGAAATGAATTTTTTTTGAAGGAAGTCTATTTTGAAGACATTAACAATAAAGGACCAATTATTTACTAATAATTTATCAATAAATTTATTTTTATTAGGATATATATATTTTTTAAAACAATTTAATACTTTTCATACATTAAATTTTAGTTACTTTGTTATAACAATAATTTTTAATAATCATCCTTGGTTTGGGTTCAGTGTTTTATATCACATACGCTATCTTAAAAAAAATTCTTTTATAAAAATTAGGAAGTTTCATGATCCATGATCATAACAGAGGATTATGATATAATAATTAGTCATAATCATAATCATATGTAATCATAACATCTTGGAGGTCTACAAATGAAAATAGATCATTTTATTACATTAGTTGGATTTGGATAAGCACCCACATACATTTTTGGGATTTGGATTAACACTTGTCCTGCACCCAAGGATTTGGGATTATAAACCATTTAACCATTGTATTTCACATTCCAAATATGTACCATTGGGGTTTTCCATGCCACCCATTTACCCCATAGGATTTGGATAACATTTCGTTACCATTGGGGTTAAGATAACATCCTATATACCCTCATGGGATCATGTAATAAAATCATTACCAACGCATTTAAGGGTGATATAAATCTAGACCCTTAAATATCCATACATATGTATACAGTATCAAATAAATCATATATAATATCATGAAAACCCTAGGTAAAGAAAATGGGTTCCATAACATTTCCAAACGGTATAACGTGAAATGAACTCAAGAGTTAGAGCAGTTGATTAACAAAATTCAATCACAAAGAAGAAGTATTTCAAAATGAAATTTTGGTGATGATTATTGAATCATTACAAAAATGTAAATAAATAATTAAATATAAAGTTTATAATGGAATAAAAATCATGCAAAGATATTTCATAAATTTTTTTTACTTTTTATAAAAAAGATAAGTTATAGGTCATCTTCAAAAATAATTTTCAGGAAAGAAACATGAAAAGATTTTTTTAAAATCCATAAGGGATCCTTAAAAAATAAATATTGTTTATTTCAAATAAATTTTAGTAGAATATAAAATGTATTATCATGAAGTAAATCTATTTTATTATATAAAAACACCTTCACTAAATACTACATCATAAAATTGAAAATCAAACATGCATTTCAAAAGGTGTTAGGATAAATAATAATATAACATCAAATAATCATTATTTGGGATTCCAAATAATAAAGGAAATAATTTTTTTGAAATATTTAATATGTATTTGGATAAAAAAACAAGCATTTATGTGGTTGTGGATTATTCATCATAATTTTTCATTTCTATTAATAAATTATTGTGTCTTCAAAGAATAGTTGAGGTAACAACACCTTGAAATAAAGTTCATTAGAATAAAATGTAAAAACATAGAAATAAGTCACAAATTTAAATAAAATAAAATTATAGGTTACTCTTAAAATAACATATAATGTTTATAAATAATGATCATATCTCAAATAATGCAAATTAAGTAAAAAAAACCATAAGTTACTTGGTAACAATTAGATCATAACTATCCAAAATTGAAATATAAATAAGAATTTAAATTCTATAATATATATAGAATATTGATATAAAATTTTAAATAGGTATTATAAAAACCATATAAATAAAAATTGGTTTATTATATAAAACATGTCTCAATGAAAAAAAATTAAAATGAAATCCCCTTACAAAGACATATTTTATTATTTAAGAGTGAATTTATAAAATGATTTTGAGAAGGGAATTAAAATTCACTGAAAAATAATTAGAATCATAATAAAACATAATAATAATATAGAAATTACCCAAATTATAACAATAAGGTTTATAAATAATGATCATAACTAAATGAATGGATACTTGATTTAACAAAAGAAAACATATGAATTTAGTAACCCTTATATCCAAAAATCTTGAGAAATATAACTTCTAATTTATTCGTAAATATCACAAATTTCAGGAAATGTATTATAAATGGAGTTGATAAGATAGCATATAAATCACAAAAAAATAAGTGGTGAATATCAAATATGCCCCAATGAAAGAAAATTGTGAAAAGAAAACCTTAAATTAACTCTTGGCTTATAAGAAATCATTTTATATTCCAATATAGTAAACATAAATATATTAATAATGATCATAATAACCTTATTAATATATTTGTCATTTTCTAAACATTAATTTTAATCATTCATTATACATTTATTGATATGTAATTATTAATTTTTATCCTCTGATGTTATTAACCTTGATTATTTTGAGTGAGTTTAGTAATATAGACAACAATCCCCATTTGTTTGTAAACATTGATCATAAAAATATTTTAAATGGTACGATAATATATTCTTACAAATGATTTATTATGTTTTATTGTTATTCAATTGAATATTTTGTCACAATTAATGATTATTAAATTAGTGATGAAATTGTTTCATGTAATCTACCGATATCAACATATTACAATATAATGAGAATTGTTTCATGTTTAATATTTTCATAACCATATAAATTAAATATATTAACCATTAATATCATATATATTCATCAATGATATTTTATGAACAATCCATTTAATGAGGGGATGAAAAATGAAATCTGCATCCATGGATGTTGTAGTCTGTACGCAAACATCAATTGGATTTTCATAGAACTTCAAGAACAATATTTTCATTGCACATGGATATTTAATTGTTGAGAAGAAAATATATTATCATAATTAAATTAATTACTAATTTCTTTATGAAAATAATGTTAATCCAAGCATGAGAAACATTATAAATTTATAACATAGATAGAACTCTATCTAGTAAATCTGGAGGCAAATTTTTATTGAGGATATGAGAAAAAATGATCCCTAAACACAAATAATTTAATATTAAATCCATTTTATCCTTTATGAGGTTAATTAAACTTCTCACAAATGGAATTAATAAATGATTAATTTATGATTTCATTCAAATAAAGATAGATGAAATGAATTCTCTACCTCAAACATCTAATGATATTGAACCAGAATAGCAATATAATACAAATTTATGATTACTAATACCACAAGAAACTATAATATCTTAACAACATCATTCCAAAAATTAATTGGATAAAAACCAAATAAACACTATTATAATGATGGAGATCAAACACTATAGCATGGGAAGAATAATAGGAGTAAAACAAGATCAAACTAAGTGGAACATCTAGAAGAGGAGGTAGAAGTCACCTCATTATTCAGTATAATAAACATTGGAATCCATGGATTGAACCTAATATAAAAGAGAATGCAATGCTTTTTAAAAGAACTTTGAGGAACCGAAATTTATATAGGAAGGAGTGGTAAAAATGGGGTTAATGGGAATCAAGGGAATTTATAGGTAGACTAATTGTTATAAAACCTG
This sequence comes from Viscum album, assembly GCA_963277665.1. NCBI lineage: Eukaryota > Viridiplantae > Streptophyta > Magnoliopsida > Santalales > Viscaceae > Viscum > Viscum album. Next base: position 475,184,172 of record OY728164.1, on the reverse strand, counting down.
GGTGCATATCAATGGACCAAAATGAAACCCACTTGGGTCAGAGAACCTATGAGATCTATGCTTCCCTTGGTAGCATGTATCCTATTTAATTAGGGGGGCACTATGGAGTATCTATAGATGGCACTCCACAACAACCATTTTCCAGGGCATGGGATTACACTGTAGTCTCCCTCCCATGGTTTAACTATGACTAAATTTGAAAAAACGTTTTAATAACCCTAAATCATAGTATCCTTTCTCCACACCAAAAAACATGATCATAGAAGAGGAACTAAATTCCATCTTACCTCCACAACATAGCTAACCCAAGAAATCCAGTATTCTCAAATATCTTCTCAGAGCTCACTTATGCCAGAGTCGATCCTTCAACATTGCTGAACCCTAACCTACAATGTATTCTATGTATCCACATAATATCCTAAATTAAAAATGTAGATTCAACCTTTTTTTATTTAAACACTCTCCGAAAACATATTTTCCTCCTCCAAGGGACTCCCATACCAAAAAAGCACAAATTTAAGGGCAAATAGAGTATATATCCTTACATTATATACCAATAAAACCATTATCATCCTCAAGAATTTCAACACCACACTACGTAAATAAAAAATATAAGTGTTTTTTGAAATACCAACCTATGGGATTCCTCTCAATAAACTATCCATCATAAGATCTCAACCACTTCACATAGTTGAAGAAAGTTAAAATTCATACAACAAAAAATCCATCTCTAAAATAATCTCCATGATAGATAGCTCTCAATTAGTGTATGTCCTCAAAAAAATATTAAGAAAGAAAACCATATCGTAAAATATAAAAGGATCAACATCCACAATGATAATTGTAACAATATAAGAGAATATAAAAAAAATATCTTGTTGTGATAGTAATGTATATACAACTCATTTTCCTAGGTTCTCTCATCCATGACACTCTGTCACTATATGACATGAACCAATGTAATATCACACCCAAAAAACATCTTATCTTGGTAGTCTAGGATCTCTGGGGGCTGGTACTCAATGGTAACATCGTAATATATGTTGATATCACCCTAATTAATTACTTGAGAGTCCTCAAAATGTCAACAACTATGTTATGAAAAATGGAAGATGTCATGTATCTAGATAATGTTTTGAAGAAGTGATATTTGATATTAAATAACTCCAAAAAGACATAAAACCTAGAATGTCCCAAACAACTATGGTGAAAGCATACTCCCATAATGAAAACATTGTTTCCCATGATGAGGAGTCACCTTAAGGAACAAATTAACTCCAACATCAAATTATAGTGGTCTCCTCATAAGAAAAAATAGAAATTTTGGTGACCCTATGTTACTTTTATGCTTTTTTGAATATCAAAAACCATCTCTGTCATGTTTTTCACTAGCTCAGACTCAATAATTACTGAATCTATAGCCCATGTCTCGAATAATGGAGGAAAAAATGTCAGTCATATAAATATTAAAATTGTGTAATACCATTGTTTAAGTGAAAAATATTATTTTAAGAAAAATATTCCAAAGGTCAGTGACTCACTCATGAACCTATAAAATCTGGGACCTAATAAGGAAACATGTATTCATGTTTCTAGATGAACCACTGTATTTGACACTATATATTTGAATGGAAATCATTGATTATGCATAATTGAGTGATAAATATCATTTTGAGTACATCTCCACTACGTAGAAATAAAATAATTTTATTAATAAGAGATGATAATCCTTGGGATTCTATAGAGCATTACCACGTCCTCTAGATACTATATCGATAAAGAGGGTTAATTTTTTCAAACAATATATTATCTCACATATAGCATAAAATATTCCATGATATTAGGGACAAACTATTAAAATTTCATTTGATTTACCCTACCAATTCAATTTAAGAACATCTAATGATCAGAGAATACCCTAGAAAATAGAGTGCATGGCTTTCTCCTTCTAGTTAGAAAAACATTGAGACACAAGCTCTATAGCTAAAGGCATAAATCCAAGCCACCAAAACCAGCCTCTTAGAGCATGTTAGATATTTTTCATAATAGGATGCAAGGACAGGAGATAGATAAGGTAATCATAGAGAACCATATAACACATCGTTAATGGGATAGAATAATTCCCCAAGAACAATTACTAGTGTTATCCATTCTCAAACCGTCCATCAGGGGTATCAAAAAAATACTTGGTGTTTATGAAACACCACCTCTCAATCCCACCATTTGGGACTCCTCCGCTTAATGAACTATATAAGACTACAATTTCATCAATAAAATACAAATTCCACCCCAATCCTACCCATGTCAAAATTTATTGTTGATAAATATTCCACCATTCTTCAAGAATGTCTAGATTCATGCACAAAATCACTACACAACTTCTAGCTCAACGCATTTTCCACATAATTTCCCATTCATGATTTATATAAATTCTCAATGTTGTAAATATTCAATTATTTCATCTACCATTACTATATAATTATTTTATGATGTTGGTAGAATACATTAATTGATATCTTAAGATTGGAAAAACCCAAAAAAATGATCACCAATGAGGTAATGATGCCACAAAATCAAGTTAAACACAATTGTTGTCAACTTGATATATTGGGTAGAATATTTACATTCATGGGGGCTTAAATACTGATCCTAAAAAAACTAATCTTTATTACATCCTAACTTATCCCACACAAAGAAATAATGTGTTACAAAAAACATCAAACAGAACTCCCTCAAATGGAAAACAAAATTATGGAGTGTAGAATAACTCCTACTTTGGGTTATTAAAAGATTCCTAGAACTATTTAGTATTTGAAAAAAGTTGATCATTTATATTCAACATGTTCAGTGGATTCAGAAAAAAAATAAATTGACAATGAATCTCTTATAAAACTCTTTAATTATTAAGAGATTCTACACCTCCACAATGGCCGTTTAGATTTCCAAAGAAATTATTACCCCTATCTTCGAACGATCTATAGTTTCTCCCTACTAGGACATGAAATTACCCAAGAAATTAACTACATAAGAACTTAAATCAAACATAGAAAGCTTATATAATGGATAATTATAATTAAGATCTCAAAAAATAACACATAGGTGCATTGTATACTGTTCACCAAATTCAAAGTACACAAGAATATTGTCGATGAAAACAACCATAAAATTTTCCAAGAATTCTCTTAACAATATATTCATTAAACCCATGAACAGACTATTGAATTCATCACACCGAATTTAATCACAAAAAACATGTAATTACCATGATGAAATAAAAAATGAGTCTTCATACTATAACCATCCTCAACCCACGTAAGATAATATCCTGGCCGTAAATCAATTTTCACGAACTAACTATCTCCTCTCAGCTGATCGAATGAAGTATCAGTCTACATAATAGGGTATTTATTCCCCACTAAAAACTTTTTTAAATGAATATAATAAATAAAAATATTGTAGCTAATATTATCCTTCATCAAGAATAAAAATATTAAACCCCAAGGTGACACACTAAGCTGAAAAAACCACACCCAATAGATCACTAATTTACACTTGTAGCTCACACATCATATAAAGAACTATCCTATATATAATAACATTGGGATAAAATAAATTAAAGACTTTATATTGATCACAAAAATGATCTCCCATTAGGGGGTAACACCACAAATTCCTTAGTAAAACATCATTGTAATATTCCATAACATTGGGTAACACCATCAGCTGAAACTCCAATGAACATAGCATCAACTCTAGCATGAATAAAGATAAGGAAAAACATGATTTCTACCCATATTAGTATCTCACAAATGAAAAATACTATCTATACATCAAAATTAAAGAAATCATACTATTTCCTAAAGAAATAAAAAATATCCTATACTGAATAAATCCAATTAAAGATGATGATAATGACACATGGATATATCTGTAAACATATGATGTTTCCCCATAAGAAGTGACTCCCTAACACTGAATCATAGTCTCTAAATACATCATACAGATAATAACAAACTCCAAATACAATAGACCATTTCTAGAAAACATGAATCCTCACCACCTAAAGAACCAAATAATGGACTATGGTAGGTTATATTAAGGAGTCTGTAGATCCCTCATAAATAACCCATGAACCCACGTAAAAAAAGAAAAAGAGTATATGAAACTATTTACGAGTCTCCTAAAATTGGTGATGCTAGAGAATGAATCTATCCATGACCCAGTCCATGGAATATTCAAACCTGATGAAGACCCCCCGATAGACATACTCCACTCTCTTAGGATTAAGAATATCTCAGTTCCATCCTTTACCAACCTCATCCCCTCTCTGCTGATCCAATGATGGTGCAAGCTGATGCAGCTACATCATCTGAAAATTAGTCAATTGAGGAACCTAAATTAGAACACCTAGTGTTTGTTTCCTACATATAATGTGTGGGAACATACCCCAGGGATGACCCCGACAACTAAAAACAAATTTGTGTTTGATCTCTTTGAAAAGTTTTGAAATCCACTATCCCTATAGAAATGAGATGATATGATTTTATACTTTCTCCTAACAGACTAAAAAACAGTTCTATTTAGGTAAATTTAAACCCCATACCACTATTATTCTTCTTACAAAATCTTAAATAATCCCATCTCATGACAATATGGTTTTGGCCAACATCATTTCAACAAACTATTCTCTAATCAACACCTCTAGATATGTTGAAAACAAGAATGGAGTTATATAGTGAAAGATATGTTGACATAAATCCTCCTCAATATGTCTCACTCTAGCCACATCATCTAGAAATATGCCATAATCCTACCACTGAAGGGTATTGAAATGGATCTTTCACTATAACATGATGAAACTCCCTTGTCGAAGGGTAAACAACTCTTGGTGACTAGTTGCCTTCACTGTCAAAGAAAGAACCTCTTCTTGGAACTTTTCCTTGGATATATCCAATGGGATATATGAATCCACATGATCCCAAAGGACTAAGAACTAACATTGACTCAATACCACATGAAACATCATTATAATCAATGAAACACAAATATTCTTTTGTTCAAGGATCGAATTGAATGTTATCCCAACCTCATCCAACTATTTCTTTGTGATTGAGTTTGAAATGGAGCCATCATAATTTTCCAAAATATATAATTGTATCTCTTAGAGTCCCACCTCCAAGTGTCATTATCTTTATCCTATACCCTACAATGATCTACTGGCACATCCTGCTGAACATTTCAGTATAAACCTAATGATGTGTTGACTTAGAGACACCCCTATAAGAAAACATACAGTTATAGAATCCTAAACCTAGATTATGGAATACATAAAATTAATTAATTATATTATTTTGTTCATTATTTTAAACATAAAAAATCCAATGATCGAACTATTTCAAACACGAGCATAAATATTCATGATGCATGATAATTTTGTATGTCTTTACCCTACATCTAGTGTCACATTTCTTTCATAGACCTAGTAAAATTAATTTTTTGTGAATTATATCATTGTTTCCCTATATACCAGTGTCTCATTCAGTCTACCATGTATACATCAATTAATAAAAATAATTTACACCATTTCCATACCAACCCTTGTAGTCTCACCCAAGAATAACCCTAAAATTAATCTTATCCCACAACTTGAACTACTGATACAACTATATCATTACCCCCAAAGAGTTCCCCTGTTAGTCTAGAAATGATATATTAGGGATAGTGGCCACCTGAGTCCTACCTATGGTAGGACCCAAGTTAGTAACTAACAATAAGGATATATCATACATATAAATGCGATGCATTACCTTATAGGAGAAACATGCAGAAGATACATATAATATCGATACACTGGCCAATACCTTATTATAAAAACAATACAATCCCATGTGTATACATGTAATTTCATAAAAGGATATAACTTCTAGATGGGAAACTACAAGTACCAAAATGGTAAACATGATAGGGAACATGAATCCAAAAAAGTATTTATAAAACCTTGAGCTAGTAATATCTATCCTAATCAAAAATCTATTCATGATGACCATTAAAGTACTATATATGTACATGGGTTGAATATAATTGTATACTCATCAAGATCCTTTAATGAAAAAGATAATGAAATCAGACAAATGAAAATTGAATTACTAGTGAAAAAAACTCTCCACCTAAACTTGTATACTATGTACCAAGACTCACCATCGTGATATCTCACCATGTATTACATACAAGAGATCCCATATTATATTAATAAATCAATAATGGTACCCACTACTACTTCCCAACAAGTTTTCAACTCTTTCCCACTATAATAAATCCCGATCCATCTCTCTACAATAGTATGCTAACACATAAAAATCTAGGCTAAAGTATCACAATAGGAATCTCAAGCACCACATCATCTAATCACCACATATCACAACACCATATACTAACCAAGTTGTTTCTAGGAGACACCATATCTCGTATGATGTGTATAATACATTAGGTATTATACCTCAAACCATGACAACCCATAAAAGGATTAAGGTACCTCAATCCATCACTACCTATAAATGTCATACCTTTAATAACCATATGGATACAATATCCAGAGATACATTTGTTTGAAATAAGAATAATCTATTATATACCTCTATACACATATAAAAAAAACTAACAATCATGAATTACAATACATAATACTACCAAGTGAATTGAATGGAGTCATAGGGGGTAGATATCCATCCAACCTCACTTCCAGGATTTTGGAAAAAACATACCCCCATAGTCCACCGAGTGTCAGTTTACCTACATACATGATAAGGGTAGCATATAAAATCACCAGATGTTCAAGATATAATATATCTAATATCCACACTATGGGTATATCATAGTCTTGGGATTAACTACAATAATCATCAATCAGACAACCAGTTTTGACTATTAAGGACTAGATATTCTATATTCACAATACAATTCAAGGAGACATACAATAAAATCACTCTATTATTTTAAAGTTTCACTTCATGTTAATTAATTTATTAACCATTCATTAATATTATTCCAATTAAATTTCATTAATCATCCAATTAAGTTCCATGCACTCCATGCATAATCCAACCAAGTCCACTTTTTCTCAGGATCACCATTAATTTTTTTTCCCATAAAGAACCAAATCCATGGGTTATGTATTTATTACGCATTATTACTATTACAAATTAGTAGTTACTATTGAAAATCCTCTTAATATACCTTCAAGAGATTCATCCAATAACATTTTCTAGCCATATGTAGTGGGGAAAATAATGAAAATAAAGAATGAAACCTAGCCATACGACATTTAAACAGATTCATTAACAACTATAATCTAGATTTAGAACAAAAATGGGTAATCCCTAGTTCAAACTATTCCTTCATCTCAAATTTTATTCCAAACACCATAATGGATATCACTTTACATGTCTCAATCAGAGTCTTCAACTACTTCCACAACATTACGCCTCCCCACATATCTATCATTTTCCATCTCAGGATTACATTAAATCAAAATGTATGGATCATAAAAATAGTACTCATAAGTAAGCAAGAAAAAAATAGTCAACAATGTAGATTGTCCCAAATAACAAGGAATTTGTCCTTCCCATTAAAATGGGATCCCATTACCCCCATAAAAAGGCATCAATCCTTTATAAAAATTAAACAATATCAGCACAAATCATTTAACTTACTCAAAAATGTAGTTTTTTCCATAGTGAATTAATATATTCTTTATTTACTAGTTAGATCGATGGATAACCTCAAGAATTATCTATAATAATATATTTCAATTATTAAACATTTCTTTTTTACATTAATTATAATTTCATTTAACTTTAGATATAAACATTATATTTTAACATTACTATTGTTATTATTCTTAGAAACAATCATTAAGACATCATGTTTCCTATCCAGGTATATTAACACATAGAATAATCAATTTAATCAAAACATGATCTAAGAATTAATATGATAAACACAAAATTTATGGAAAAACATTTTCGTTAAAAATAATTCATTAGTTCTATATTAAAAGCAGAAATCACTATATTTACATTATTTATCAATTTAATCAAGAACAATATACTAATCCATTCATGAAAAACATGTCAAAAACCATATCATAATAACACATATATTGTAAATCATGAGGAAAAATATTATCAGGGTGAAAAAATGATTACTGAATATATACCAATTTGTAATTAATGAGGTTTATCCTTTATTTGTTTAATTATATGTAACGTCTTGACCTAGGTGTCACATACTAGTCCCCCAATACAGTTTTCCACATGACCTCAGGCATGATTTATTTTATCCTAGAGGATTATGAGTTGTATCGATGGACTAATATGTTACTTAGGGATATAATAACATCTTTATCAAAGTATAAATATAATTAAAATCAATATATAATATAACATAAAAAGCACAACGATCAATAATGAAAATGATGAATAAATAAATCTAATATAGGGAAAATAACCATAAACCATATAAGTAAATATGCACTTCTATACAAGTGTTATGTGTCTAATGAGTACCCAAAATAAAAAAAAAACACACTGAAAACTCCCTTGTTAGTCCTGACATCATATATGGTTCCCTCACCCATACTCTATCCTAAATCCTAACTCATCCAGGAACATATGGCTCTTTCCCATGTATTTATTATAAGACATGATGTCTGTTCAGGTTTAAATAAGGTATACCAATTAGGGTTTGAGGGCAAATTAGTAGGCCACCACCAATAGCATCTAAACAATATCCAATATATAAAAGTTTGTTGAGCTATAAAAATAATAAAAAACCAAAAACACAAGTAAATAGGTTTCCCATTTATTATAATTTATCTAACCACATCATACCTTCTTTTACCCATGATGGAGTAAAACCATTCACCTAGAGATATCAAAATTCATTTTTTCATGGGTTTTCTTTATTCAAGTTAATTCTTAATTGATTCAAAACCCTAGAGCATGAATCTGGGTTATGTCATCTCATGCACTTGGAACATTAGTCCAATTAAAAAATATCAAGGCCCAAGAGAAACAATTTAAAACCCCATGAGTATTTGGAGTTTTAGTCCCTAACCCAAAACTAATTGTTTCGATGCATGCATTGGGGGACTATAACAGTATTCTGGAACACCATGGGTATTTGGACAAGTAGTACATGACTAAAAACTCTTTGATCAATTTTTCAAAAATATCACATATCATGGTGAACCATTCATAACATATCTATCAACAATTTTCATCATGGTGTACCAATTCAATTATAAAAAACCAACGGTTCTTCACTTTTATCATAATTAAAAGCATATAAATTTTACCTATTAATCCTTTAATTATCATTTATTTCACAACTTATTGAACCTTCAAGGATAATCCAAACAACCCTTTAAATTCCATTATAAAAAATGCAACTAGGATTTAGTTCAATTCATACACCCATTTTCTCCCTTTTTCACATTTCATAATTTTCATTTCATGGATAATTAGAACACCACATGGATTTCTGTCATGTCGTTAGCACAACATCCAATGGACCCAATGGGATCAGAGATGGTTCTCACAATTACAAGGGAAATTGAATCATTTTTCTAATTTAAAATTAATTCTACAACATGAAAAATAGAATAATTATATATACATGATTATAATCATGACTATGAGAAATAGTAATTCTACCACCTACCCCATCGTTATTGATGAAAACTCTCAAAAAATTAGCACTTAATTCGATATCGAATGATCGAAATCACAACATTAAGGAAGAATTTGATTAAAAACATAGGATCATGATCCTATGAAACAAGATATATTAAAACCTATATCTAAACCCTGAAAAATGGAATAAATTCAACCCTATCAAATAGGAGAGTAAGATATAAGATTGAGAAAAAAACCAATAATAGATCATATACCAGAAGAAAGGTTCATTCCTTCTATGAGATCTTTAACTCACAAAGTTTGGGGTTGAAGGATTATTTTAATTCTCTTAGAAGACTCCAAAAGGGAAATAATTCATGTTATGTTGAATGGGGTTGATTAAGGATATGAACAGTGAGTTATAGAGTTTTTAAATAATATTTTTGGGTTTAACATCAACATTACATGGTTTAGTGGATGTGCCACATGATTTGATAAACCGTTCATCAACAAGGAAAAATATATCTATCTAAGGGGGTACAGTTTGGGGAGGGTTTAAACATGGTTTGGCCAAACCATGCACCCCTTTTCATTGGATCAAAATGGGACACACTATTTCTTTAGTAAAACCACAATGTTTTTCCTAAGCATAAGCCAACCATGAACAACCCCATGGGCTTCCAAAAATATCAAAATTCACTTGAAATGACACTGAAGTGACAAACCACAAAATTATTATAAACGATAGTTTAAAAATTGTACATGAATATGTTTATGAGGCTTCTCTAGAAATTTAGTGATCTTAAAATGTCCCCACATTATAAAATCATGTCATTGTGATTCACTCCCAAGCATCACTATGTCGTCATGATAAAAAGGAAACGCTACAAATCCCACATATCTTGTCTCCTCTATATGTTTTCCTCCCAAAAATGGAAATTATTTCATAATAATCAGACAAATGGAAATTTATTTCCATACAAATCATTTTAACTTTGATCCAAAATATGAATCATATGCTCCTAAAAGGACTCATCATCCTCAAGCTCATCATCATCAGCACATATCACATGAGAAAAGACAAGGTGATACTATAAAAGTTGTGATAGATGAATACCATCATGCATAGAACTGTACCTCTAGGGAGGATCCCATAAATATCCCATTAGTTTGATTCTATCAACAATCTCAATTAGACCAAGAAATCTAAGCACCACCTTAAAAATCCAATGAATCATATGGTTCCCCAATCTCGGTGACACTAGAAGGAATAAACAGTCACCCACCGTAAATTCAAGAGGTTAATGATTTGGATCATCACATGAATTCTAATAGCTCTATATTATAGACACATTATTTAGAATCAACTAAACCTACTATGATGTCTCAATCACGAGATTTGGTCCCGAAAATTCTTACCCACTCACCTCCATCCAATATAGAGAAGACTTATATGGCCTACCATAATGATACGCATGTGTCTCCATTTGAATAGTTTCCTAAAAACTATATATATGGGTGAACTTAACCAGAGCTAAGTGATTTTACCAGGGTCCCCTAATGTTTAGGACAAAGTTTTTTTGCATGTCCTCAAGCTGCCGAATTGTGTGCTCTAGTTTATCATATGTTTGTGGGTGAAAATCCATACATAGAAACACCTAGGTACCCAATTTTTTAGGACAATCTAGAAGCATGAAGTAAAAAATTAATCATGATTTAAAACTATGCTTTATCTTCCAAACATATATATCCCTTAATTAATCAAATATAAATTTTTCCTAGAGATCCAAAAAATGAGATACTTTTTTCAACTAGTCCACAATCCCCAATATCGCATCATTATTTTACGAGATCCATGGAATATCCTCAAAAACATCCACAATAACATCATCCCACATCCATTTTTGAATGGGAAAATTTATATAAGAAAACAATAGGTGTGGATTCTCTTCCTTCACCTATTTAAATATGTAGCATAGTGTAACAAAACCTACAATGTCCCTTTTTTATACTTGAACAATTATTTTTTTGATGTAGGACCGAAAACATTTTCATCAAACCAATATGTACCACCCACTTCACGGAAGGAAACTCACCCATCATTTAATCGTGCACACACAATGGGAAAAAATGGTAATAGTAAAATATGATCTTATCCTCCTAGATAGTCTAATTAGAAGGTGACTCCCCATATTCTAGTCTTTCCCTATCGCTAAAACACTCAAGATCCTTATACACCCTTTCCTTGATCAAGATCAAAATTGTGGACTCAACTAAAAATGAAATGATTTTTATCTAAAATAGGCCTCCTGGACTTCAATGTGCATCTCAGTAAATAATTCCATCACCATTACGAAAAAATTAAACTCTATAACTAATTGAGTTTGTGTCTTTTGGATCAAATTACTAGAAAAACTATTTCCCTTACCTAGTGTATAGGCTAGCTGAAAATAAAATGAAAAAAACATACTCAACCCATCTCTACATTCGGAGATTCAAATATATTTGTGAAAATATTTACTTCAAACTATTTTCATTGGTATACAGTGTCAAATTTTCACACAGTAGGTAATGACACCCTCAAAATAAAGAATAAACCACTATGGACAACTTGAGATCATGAGTAAGATAGTTTTCTTTCATATGGCCTCAAATATCACAACTATATGCCATAACTCGATCACACTGCAACAACACTAATATATGTTTTTTTCCAAGATGATTCACAAAAATAATTTATAATCCACACCTGACTCAGGTAGGATCAAAATCAGTAGGGTAGTCAAACAATTGTTCAACACATTTAAATTATTGAAACATGTTCATGAACAATAAAACATGATACCCTTCTTAGTCAAACCTGAATATGGGGATGCTGAATGGGAATAGTCTTGGATGAATCTTTTATTATATCCATATAATCTAATAAGTATTCTGATATAAAAATCATTCTTGGGATGATCCCAAGAAAAAAATGACTAAAATTTATCAAGGTCTACTGACACACCTTCCTCAGAGATGATGTCACCCAGGAAATGTACCCTATCAATCAAGAATTGGATCTTAAATAACTTGGTATATAACTAATGATCTATCAGTGTACTTTGGATGATGTTAGTATGTAGGGTATGATTGTCATGAGACTTGTAGTACACCAAGTTTACATCCAGAAAAACATGAAAAATGATCAAGGTATGGGTAAATTATTCTTTTCATCTAATATATAATTAAAACTAGAGACTTTTTCAGTCCAAAGGGAATCACAATGAAATTCTATTGGCCTTAACTTTTTCTAAAAGATGTCCATGGTATATCAGAAGGTCTAAATAAAAAATTACGATACTATGAACTCATACCAATAATGATGAACACACAATCACCTCTCAAATAGGAAAAATATCATCAATACATGGAAGAGGATACCGGCTCATAATGGTCTTGTAGTTCAATATCCTGTAATCAATATAAAAGGGTAATGTCCCATATACCTTCATGTAAATTAAGATAAGTGATCCTGAAAGATACATGATAAGATGAACAAATCCCTTATCCATAAATTCTTTTAGTTGATTATTAATCAAATAAACCTATTTTGGTTCCATTCAGTACGGTGGAATGAAAACATTTCCAACTCCCTCCATAAGATTAATTATAAACCTAATATATCTCTTAGGTACAAGCCCAGAGAAGTCCTCAAGAAACACTTAATAAAAATGATCCACTATGTGTGGAATGAAATTATGTTTCACGCCCCGATTATAAAAAAATGCTTGATACTTGATAGTGAGCTCCCCTAATTTCCATTGTACTAGACCAACATGGCCAACCAAGATATACCTTTCTGCTGGATGAACATAACTATTTTTCTTCACGAGATGAAACGGTATCCCTACTATTGTAACAATAAATGTTGGGTCAATCTGATTCCAACCATTCAATACCCAAATTTAAGTCAAAATCTCACATGCCAAGTATGTACATATCTGAAATTAAGTGATACATATCAACCTCCAGGGATCAACCCTTTCCTAGAAAGATTCCCATCATCCATTCACCTAGTGGTGTTTTGATCATCATAAAACCAATCAAAAACTCCACCTATAGACTCAAACCCTTCAAAGGTAGTGAAAATATAATTGAATGTGAGGCTCCTATATCAGTTAAAGCACTATCATGTATACAATCTATAAGAATTTTACATCTAAATGTCGATGTACCGACCATGAAATCTATAATTTTTGGATGAAATAAACACAATTGACCTAACCCTATACCCTATGCTTTTGTATGATCCCCATATGCTACACTAATCTACTGATACATTCAATCTTTCCCTAAAGTTCCATTCCCAACTCTCCCACCAACACATCCAGTAGAGCTTTAACTCCTTGTCTGATATGGGTTAGAACACCCACCTATAGTATTCTGGTCTTTCCGAGCTTCTCAATCACTACCATCAGTCTAGGGCTCCTATAGTGCATCTGATAGTGTACCATCTTTACATAGGATCAAAACTCCACTGGTGGTTAGGTATAAAAACAAAAATGTGACTCAACCTACGAGACCAATTTTATTACACTCAAATACTACTCTAGTTAACCAATCATTATCTATGGATACATTGTTTTCCACTACTATGTTTGATTCTCTCATAGAGATGCTTCATACTCTTGGAAGTTGTACCACATGTTCATGTAGGTGAATCCAAAATACCTCTACTAGATTCCTCTTTTATGAACCTAAAAAAAATGAGTGACTGGTTCACTACCTCAAATAAAATTCTTCAACAAAATGATATTAACCTTCAACTTAATCACACATTTAATTACACCCAAAAAATATCTCATCACAATTTAATCATATCTATCCAGCTTTGAAGAGAATTGAAACAAGTTGGTTAAGTGACTATAATAGTCTATCACATAAATGTTTCCTTGAGTAAACCACAAAATACTTCTTCCCTTTCATAGTTGAGCCTCTTGATGTAAAAATGTTCAACGAATTTCTCCGAAAATTTACTCCATATTATTATCTCTAACCTCTCATCCTAAGTCTAAATATCCTTATTTATCTTTGATGATATTCACAACATATGTGAAACTATTTTGAATATACTCTCTATGTGAGTCTCTAAATTATCATGAATGGTCTAGATAGATTAAATAGAAAACTCATCCGCCTCATGCCCACCCTCCCTAGTGAACTTCATTGGGATCTGCTGTCAGAACTCTTGGGGTTTGTTTAAACATATTTTAAACATCCCTATCTAAGTCTCTTTTCATTAATGGTATAAATAGTGCAATGTTCACGTGGAACTTGTCTCCCAATACATCACCTAAAACTATCAGGGGATCTTTCCATATTGTCGGAGTCACATTTTTAGTAATTCCCTCATGTTGTTCTACAAACAAAATTCATCATGGAGGCTTCCCTCTAAAATTCCAAACACACATCTTATTACACATAAAAAATCAGTTACTTATATACATAAGATATATTTATATAATTTCATAAAAATACATCTATTGTACACTTACCTATGGTCACAACCACATCACTAGTACTACCATTAACCATCCCTAACCATATCCATGTCAAAACATGGTAAACAAAGCCTCAGATCAGAATTTATCTTTAGAATCACATTTATTAACCATCTTAAATTACCAAATTTAACATAATTTATAATTATAAATTACTTATTAATAACCAGTAATTTTTAAATTACACAAATAATGATATGAATTTTCCATTCCATTAATCCACTTATAACTGTCTTTTATGTGCCTTCATAAAATGATTCATGTAACATAAAATCCAGAGCTCCTAGGATGATACATGTACACTCATTTCTCATTTAATACTTGTTAATGAGTAATATCGTAAGAAAATATCACAACACAAAACAGGTGCATCACAAAATGAGAAAATAATATTCAATTGTTAGAACATTCATTGAGAACAATAATCCCACGCTAGGTACTTGTGTTTTCCCCCCCACACATGGGTCGTCAACTCCATTGCACAAGCTCATTACCAAGGAATGAATTATCCTAGTCTATAGTAAACCTTTTTAAAATACTAAGAAAACAAAAAAGTAAATAAAACCTCATTCGATACAACTTTGTAACGTCTTGACCATGGTTCTACATACTGGTGACCTGAGTTAGTCCACCATATGACCCTAGGTGCACCCTTATGTTTCCTAAAAGCTTCTAAAACGAAACAATTCCCTAATATGTGACTTGGGGTGACTATAAACTCTATATAAAAGTAGAATTATTTTTTAAATAATTATTTAATATTACTAAGATACTACAAAAATAAATAACCAACTAATATGACCTGAATAAATGAAAGTTATGCAAAATCATCATAAACCAAAGCAGTAAATATATCATGCATACAAGTTTCCATTGTATAAAAAATAACCAACATAAAGACAAATTAATGTGGGTCCCAATATAATGCCTATTTCTCTAATCCATGCTCAATAGTGAATCCCAACTTAACCATCTACCATATGGCTCTTTCCCATATTTTGGCCGAAAAACATGATGTCTGTTTAGGTACCTGTCAGGAAGCCAAAGTAGTGAGTGAGTAAATCTCAATAGTCCACCACAAATGAAATATAAAGAATTATAACATCTATAATATTGTATAAAATTATATATTTAATAAAGAAAAAATGTTAAAATTAAATTTTATTAACATTTATTATTATTTAACCAACCTCATCAAACCCATTTCAGCCCATTATAGAGTATAAACCACACAACACATGTATATTCAAATTCATTCTATCATCATATTTTATTATTCTATTTAATTAAAATTTCATTCAATACCATGGAGCCTCTATCTAGGTACCATTATGTTAGGCACTTGGAACATCAGTCCAATGAAAAAATCATAACGGCCTAGAGCAGTAGTCTGGTACTACATGGGTATTTAGAGTAATAATCCTTGAACTGCAACCCATTTTTCACAAGCATGAATCAGGGACATAGAGTATGAGTGTTTCTCCTCATGGGTATTTAGCGTAGAATTCCCAAACCCACAACTCAATGATCAATCATTCACCAATATAACATATCATGGTTCCACATTCACTACTTGTTTGTTAACCATCATCATAATGGTGTACAGACTCATTTATCAAATTAATCCATGGTTATTCACTTTTATCATATGTAATAACATAAATAATATACCCATTAATCCATTTATCACCATTTATTTCATTTCTCATTAACTATTCATGGATAATCCAACCAAACCTTTAAATCACATTTTCAATCATGAAAAAAGTAATTAGTTCATTTTCATACACACATTATCCCCTATTTCATGTTTCGTAATTTTTATTTCAAGGATTATTTCCACACCCCGTGTGTTTTCATCAAGCTAAAATAACAATCTATAATGCATCCAATGGGATCTATTAAAGGTATCACAATTATATGGGAAATCAAATAATTTTTCCCATTTACATGAAATTTCACCACATAGAAATGAAAAGGTACAATTACATAAACACTATCTTAATAAAGAGTATGGGAAATAAAATTTATACCACCTACCTAAAGCTCACCGATGAACAATAACCAAACTGTAGCTCACTATTTGATGCAGAATGATCAAAATCACAACAATGAAGATGATATAGGTTCAAAACCATGGATCAATATCCAAAAAAAATGAGTTCTATTAAAATATATAACTAAACAATCAACAATGAATGAAGTAAATACCTCTAAAAGGGTATATATTGTATGGAGAGAGAGATACATAATCTGAAAAGAGATCACATACTAGATGAGAGGATGACTTCTTCTACATAATCATTGGTTCGAAAAGGATGGAGTCTTAAGATCCTTAGGTCCCTCTATAATGCCTCAAAATTTAATGGAAATCATTTTAGGATGAATAGGGGTGACTTGATGTATAAACATGCGGTTTTTGAATTTTAAAAAATTTTGTGCATTTAAAATCCTACCAAGAAGTCAGTTGGAAGTGTGTATGGTTTGAACAAATGGTGTACCATAAGCATTTCTTCCTATTATCTAGGGTGAACATTTATTCCTTTGTGGGTGAATTGTTTGAAAAATATTGCGCCAACCGTACAGACCCACCCTATCATAGGGTTCCCATTTTGGGTAGGGTGGTCACATGGTTTTGTCAAACTATGCACCCCTTCATGTGGCAAAAAATTGGGCACAAAATTTCATGTGGGGAATCCCATGGTTTTCCATAACCATGAACCAATCATGCACAAACTCATGTGATTCCAAAATTCTCAAAATTCACCTAAAATTAGACATATGTAAGACCCAACCAAAGTATGATAAAAACAAGTTTTAAAAGGGTATCTGTAAACAAGCACGAGACATCCCCAAAAATTTCAGGATATGAAATTATACTACTATACAAAGAAACTAACACATAATTAGTATATCATTTCAAATAAATAAATTGAGAATGAATGAATTCCCTTCCCCAGTCTTTATATTTTCTTGAAATGGAAACATAATTCCAACACAAATCCATGATCACCTCTCTTTCATGGAACTAAAATCCCCAATGTTAATTATGACATGAACACACCAAAAAACAATAAGATAAACTCAAATAGAACGATAGAGATAAAACTCTATAGAATGGAATGAAGAACGAGAAAAGAACATGATAAATTGGAGAGACAACACATGAAATGGAGTTAGAACACACCTTATATTACCTTGAATTGAACTTGAGAAGCTGGGGTATGATCATATTGAATGGGGGATTCAACCCCGTCAAGAATTACTCTAGGGAACCTTTGGTTTGAGAGTATTGAGTGGGAGAAAAGTTAGTTTTAGGGCCTAAAAAGTATTATAGGTAGATTTTCTTTTATAATATAATGGTAAAATGTAAAGGATCACACCATAACCCCCCTTTGTTGAAGTATGTTTTAGATGAATTTTCCTCTATATGGAGTAGATCCTATTAACATAGTGGGGTATATGGAAAAAATATAATGACTACAACACTTCACCTATTTTCCAAAGAAGGGTATCATTTCATATCATCCATCCCATTATGAAGCTACCCCTTAATTGGAAGAACCTATGAAAAAACCTACGTTATAGCCTCCTCACTCCACATTGTATTTTGCAACCATAAGGGAAGGGACTATTCCACAACCAAACTCTATAGTTACTATACTTAAAAAATTAGAGAGACTAAAAATTCCTTCACTAGATCTCCTAGGGTAAAGAATTGTTTTCAATGCCGATGAACCTTGGATTATGTGGAATCCCATGGATCCATGCCTTATCCTTGACTAAAAAGGTAGTGGAACCCCAAAATGTTCTCTAAAGACTTTTTAAAGACTTTTAAACCTATTATAGGTTTCTACTGAATTCATAAAACATAAATAGAATGGGAACTATGTGTTAGTTCCTTACATGTGTTTCACATGGATAGATGATAGACATGATACTGATTAACAAGTATGTGAGTGAATGAACTGATGGTTATTTTATTTTATTAGATTTTGAATTTGAAAATGAATACAAACATTAATTATTCTATATCAAGAATAACGATAAAAAACTAAAGAGTTGATTCTAGGAGTTGGGATGAAATGAGATGGGCTCCAGGAAAGAATAAATGCAATAGATCTGGGAAGTGGATATCTTAAATTTATAGGGATGAAACACTTTCAGTCCCTTACTTGTAAATTTAATTCATATTTTAAGGTTATTTTTATTCCATAAATATAGAAATGTAGTATAAATAAAATATGTGAGCGGAATCAAATTATTATTATTATTTTCACTAATTCAGGAACTTGTTTCCTTTTATAAGTATTTATTACATTCATCTAGTCTTTTCATCCTTCAAAATAGATCATTTTTATTAATGTATTAATGAATATGTTTTAACTTCAATATTGTTTCTACTATTTCACTTGATCAAAATTATATAGTTATGGTAATGGGAATTTTTAATGGGATTCTATAGTTGAATGAAATTTTTTTATGTGGATGAATTCTAGTAGAAATTGATATTGAACCCATTATATTGTGCACAATCACATCAATATGTGGAATCATTTTCATTCCCTCTCAAAATATAATTCCATGTATCCTCCCATAACATAAATATTTGGATTATAAGGTTTACTAAAAATGTTTTTACAAACCTTTATCATATACCTCTAATGCTTTTATTACATTACATCAGTGTTTTCTGTATAATAGGATAAAAAATCCATATACAACCCATTTTCCTTCCCTTTGGTTTGATCCTTCTTACCACTATACTAGTATTTATAATACATTCACTACTACTAAATATAAAATTTAAGAATGATTTCTAAAATCACTGTTAAATACCCCTTTGTAAGTGAAAAAAAGCGCTATTAAAGGGGTTTTATTATAGCTCTAAAAATGCTGTTAAAGGGGTCCCTTTATCAACACTTGTAAAAAGGAACTTTTAAAGGCCCCCCTCTATAAATTCAATTAAAAAATACTGATAAAGGGGGTACAATTATCAGTTCCAGTAAAAATATGCAGATAATGGGTTGCCTTTATTAGGACTTGTAAATAAGTGCTGATAGGGGGTCTTTATTTATGATTTTTGAGAAGCACCCATAAAGAGCCCCCATTATCATTAATTTTTTATTATCACTCATAAAGGGTTTATTTAAAAAAAAATTATTGCATTGAAATTATTATATCAATAAATAAATACATTTATATTGATATAAATATTATATATATATATATATTTTAAATATGTTTTACAGAAGGCTAAATAGGAATTTACACGTAATATATATAATATTTAGTGAAAATGAATTATCAAATAATTAAAAAATATTTTTAATTAATACTTTTTTAATTATTTTCATGTAATAGTCATTTTAAAACAATTTTATGATAAGAAAATTAAAAAATAATAAAAGATCTAAAATATATTTAAAATGTAATTCGAACTTCAAAAAACCATAACTTATGATTCGTGAGTCTATTTAGGCTCTACCATATATAAAATCAAATCTTGAGACAAGCTCTCTGCTTTTTTGGTATGGGAGACTCTAGTAATAGATTTTTCTAGGCCAATAAGGGCCCATAAGGCCTTAAAAACTGTGTTTTTATTCGGGGTACCCCATTTTTTTAAAATTTGATGAAATTTCATCCTTTTTAAGGGGATATTATTGTATTTTTTCTGTGTGTAATGACTTTATTTCGAGGGACTACATTCATATTGATATTATGGTTTTTAATTTTTGTCATTTCTCAGAATGTACTATTACTTATAACCAATTTTATAACAATATATACATATTTTTTTATATATTCACACACACACACACAAAAACATATTATAAATTTATATATATATATATATATAATGATATATAAAAAGATATATACAAATATATGGATTAAAATATTTAATGAAATATATATAAATATATATATATATTTATCATAAAATAGAAGACAAAACAACATAGGTGAGTGGAAAATGCTTTGGGATAAATATAGGAGGTGTCAGGTTCGAAACTGGATGGGGGAAGGAGAATGTGCTTGGTTGTGTAATTATTAAATCACTAATAAAGGGTGTAGGAAGAGTTCAAAATGGGGTAGGGAAGCACTAATAAATGTTAGGGTGGGATGAGGTTCGAATGAAACATAATTATCCCCCCTTTATCAGCATGGCCTTTTTCAGAGACTTTTTTAACACTATTTATTTGGGACTTTAACATAGAATTTTTTAAGTGCTGTTAATGCCAACCATTTAGCATCACTCAGATTAGTAGTGCTTCTAAATCACTATTAAATTCCATTTAATAGTGCTGTTAAAGGATATATTTGTAGTGGGGATTATAAATTATTTTTTTTATAAGTCAATGCCAGGATATAAAAGTTGGGATCATTTTTGTGTAGGATTAACATTTAGTGTCTGATATTTATTAATCTATATAAAAATAAATTTTATTTAAAAAAATAATAGAAATATTTTTTTGAGTAATTTCTTGGTTCTGGAACATAAAAGAAGTTGTATTTTTTGTGTGTTCAATATTTAAATAATTTTTTTTTGAATTCTTCTGGGTTTGTTTTATGTATTGATATTTTTTTATTTTGGTTCTTTTATAAAGGATTATATTGTGGTATGGAACCAAGTCAACCAAAATCTTTGTGTTTTCTATGATTTTTATAGACACATTTCTTTGTGGTAAACCTATAATCATCCATGACCACCTTATCAATTTTAATAATAAATATTTTTATGATCAAAAAGATAAAATCAATAAAAATTTATCCAAGAGTTTTCAATGTGGGAGTAATATGAGTCTATAATTGTTAAAGTTCAACCTAGATAACATAAATTCCAAAATATTGATGATTTCATTTAGTATATTGAGGAGTACAAGGAAAATCAGAATATAAATGATAAAAATAAATCAACATACCTTTATATTAGGAAAATGAATGATATAGTGTAGTATTTTAGGAAAATTTAAGAATAGAGAGAAATATTATTTTCTTATTATGTAAATTTGGAAAAAAATTTATTGTGACCACACCTACTATAACACATTGAAACCGGTATTTTTTATTTGATTTGTGATGTTATAAATGAGGTATTTTACATTAATGATCAATTACACAATGATATATCACCTACTTAAACTATCAAAAATGCTTCCTCCAACTCCCTTTTTAATGAAATGAAAATCAAAGTTGATCAAAATTGTTAAAATTATTTAGATTTGGAATTTTTTGAATATGAAATTCCTAGAATTGATTTAAAAACTATATCTCATAAATATAAATTGGTACGTACTATTGAATTTTATTATTAAAAAATTGAACAAGAAAGAAAAATACTATAACACACTAATTAGTTTATGTGGAATTAATTTATTATATTATTTGATAAATTATTTTCTATTTTTAGATGGGGATAATTTTTAAGAAAAACATAATTTGGGGAAACATGATTTTTTAATGAATAAATAAAAATTACTCCCTATTATTTAAGGAAATCCCCATCTTTGTTTGGATATTGAAATTAACATATATGATGACAGTTACTTGGAAGTGGAATCTATTTTTATATTTATGAACTGAAAAACTACTGAAAAAAACTTTTAAAAACATTTCTCTAAAACTATTTATAAAAAATCAAACACATATTCCTTTGTTTTTTAGAATTTAGAAGATGAGTATGAGTTCTTAGGAGTTTATGATTATTTTTATCACAGAGAACAAATTGTTCACAATTTTCAATTCTAGAAAACTACAAAAAAACATTATTTTAATTACTTCTAGAAGTGGTCAACATACCTGTTTATTCTACCACGAATTATTCCAATGATCTATTTTTAGTTTTTGAGATCAACGTATTCTTGGAAGTGAATGAGGGAGTATATAATTTTTCACATATTCTTGAATGTCTTGAAGACACTAATGTAGTTGTTTTTTTACAATTTTTTTACTTATATAAGTTATTCGTTAAAGTCATCCATGAATGTTGGGGGGTTCTTCCCCGTCAGTGTTACAGATTTGAAGTAATATGATTTCCTACTATAGTAAAAAAGATTGTAGTATTTATTTTCAATTAAAAAACATCAATTTTGGGTTTATTTGGTAGTTATTACATAAGAAATTACACCCCCAAAGTGATTATGGTATGATTTTTAGGAGAGTTCCATTGAAGACTATAAACATAATGTTTCAAATAGGAGAAAAACCATGGTTCATTAATTTCATTTTTTTGTTTTTTCATTGAAATGAGTTTACTTATCACTTATATTTTTGTATGACATTACCACATGATCATATTTTATTTTTATAAAATTGGGAATCATTTCCCATTTCTATGTAAATATGTCAATAAAGGAGTTCAAATTCCACTACCATATCATCTCACATTTAATTATTATAATTTAATAGAATTTAATTTATTGTATCTAGTGTTGTTATGTTTTTATTTTTTATGAACATTAATAAAATAACATCATTTATGTAAAGTGTTAACATGGATAGATACATTCAATAGGTATAAAGGAAACATGAAATTTACTTTAAGTACAAAGTCTTTTCAATTTTATCATTTACAATTGAATCATACAATTATTTAAATTGTTTCGTAATTCCACATATATAGGAAGAAAATAATTTTATGATGTTTAAAATATGATCGTATTTATAAATGATTGTTGGGGGATGTTTTTATCTTCGAAATAAATTGTTTAAATTTTATTTACATTAACTGGTGAGTGTTAGGATTTATTTAAAAAAAGATGATGATAATAATTTTAAATCAAATTTTAAGAGTTTTAAGACTCTTGAACTTATTTTATTTTTTGGGATCATGTGATATTTATACTTCAACTTCTCTAATTATTTCTTAAACTTGTTACTTCCAAATTTTTTTAACATTGAAATATTATATCTTTTAGTAAATATATCTAC
Source organism: Viscum album (assembly GCA_963277665.1). Classification (NCBI taxonomy): domain Eukaryota; kingdom Viridiplantae; phylum Streptophyta; class Magnoliopsida; order Santalales; family Viscaceae; genus Viscum; species Viscum album. The sequence goes on along the minus strand of OY728164.1, from coordinate 475,160,021 downwards.
ATTTATTTTTAAAAATATTTTTATGAAAAATATATTAAAATGTGAAATCATTATTTTTTAACACTTTAGTAACCCTAAAATGTGATTTTGAAATTTTGAAATTTATTGTTTTTATATAAACTATTTAAAATGGTCTCCCACTCTAAGGTTCAATATTTGGAATAATGGTGAGTTTTATGTCTGGGGGAATGATTTTTCATGTGATAAACTATATTTCATAAAGGTCACGACACATAAAAGTATTTTTTTTAAAACTGAATACTTTCATGATCTAATTTTCATTCTCAATGTTTGTGAATTTTTCATCAATATGGTAACACTTTTTTTTATATTTGGCTGGGTGATCATTTATATTCTATTGTTGGATAAAAAATGTAACATCATTTACATTTCAATTTTAATTTATCTCCTATTCTGAAACTTTTAGAGTATGATTGACAAAATTAAATAAATTTTGTTTTTTATTAGATTTAAATTAATGAGATATGAATTTAAATATGATATTAAATGAACAATAAATCCTTTAGAACATTTTGTTTTTATTTCAAAACTATTGGATTATTTATTTATGATGGGTAGTTAATTAATAAATTTCACCCATCAAACTATTATGGTCTATTTATCTTGATATTTTAGTTAGCGGAGTCCATTAACTTAGAAAAAAAAGTGATGTTTGGATGGGAATTTAATATAAAAGTTAATATGGATAAATATTTAAAAAACTCTGTCATTCAATTATCATGGTTTGTCTAAATTTGTTTTTGCCAGGCACTCACTTTTCAGTAGAGAAATAATTTATAATTTTTTTAGTGAGTCATGTGGGGATTTTTTTTAATATAACTCCATAGTTTGTATTTATAGTTTTTTTACATTTATTATAAACAAAATAACACATAATTTAATTAAATGATTAATTTAATAATAAACTACGTATTATTTGGGTTGAATTTATCATTGCCTCACTTTTATGGATGTTTTCAACATCATTTTTATGAAATTATGATGATTTTTAATTCAAAATGTTCTTGAAATTGTCTGTAATTGAATTTAGACCACATTGATTATAAATTTGTATTATTTTAATATTTGGATTAGAATGATTATTTATTATACTTTATTATTCAAATACTATCTATTATAATTTTCATTTCTATTTTTAATAACAAGTATTCTATTAATTCATTGAAATTTGTTTTTTTTTATTTGTTAGTTTGGAATTATTATTTTTTTATATTCATTTTTTATATTAAATATCATAAATATTTATATTTAAAATAATTAGAGAGGTTTACACTACCTTGTAGATTTATGGAATCCATTTTTTTATGTTTTAAATATGATCACAATGCTTCCATTTCTAGGTATTTCATTGTAAAATCGCTCTATTTATTTCTTTAATTGAATTTTTATTTATTTTCAATCAAATAGTTTGAGGGATATAAATTTATATTACAGAAATAAGTGTCCATATATATCCTAGATATATGGAATTGTTTTAGTCCTAAGAGGATGTTTATTCTAAACATAGTTTAAATAATTCATAGGATATGAATTTCATGGATCTATATCAAAGAATAATTTTGACAAATTCCTATGCTTATTATATTTATGATCAAATAGGTATTTTTTGAGCCTTGGTATCCTTTACATCAAGGTATTGATCATCATACCACATTGAATCAAAAGAAAATAGATCTAATTATATGAACTCTGATATCCCTTAATAAATATCGTATAGGTGTTTATGGGATGATATCCAAAAGTCCATTTCATTTTTTACATTATATGTTTCTCTTAATTTACTCATTCCTTTTATATTTTCTGTATTTTGTTTCCTAATATCTTATATATATTTTACATTATGCATTACTATATATTATTTTTACTCTAATAGATTTGAATTTATACAATCCAAACATAACACAACCTAATAGGAAAAAATAGTTAATATTATTTAATATTCAATTAACATTTATCCCAATTGAAGCTTCCATATCAAGAAAACATAGGTGGAACATTAGTAGAATTATAGTAGTAAAAAATTCCTTTATAGAATTTATCTGGATTTTAGTGATGGATGAATACAAAAATTTAATCTGATTGGGTATCTAGGATTTCAAGGAACCTTGAACTAGTGCATTAAAGGGATTTTAAAACTTGTATTTTTATTTTCATGTATGTTACAAGAATCATCATGTCTGGACACATAGTAAATATAAATTTTATGTCTGTAAAAATATCTACCATAAAATAAAATTTTATTATTGTATTTTTTTGAAAGGAACATCCAATATTGATTCTATTCAAATTTATTATAAATTGAATAATTTTACAATGTTGGTTACTGAAAAATCATCATAATAATGATTATTAATCATTACTTCAACTTAAAATCATCATCATATATATATATATATATAATCAAAAAACATCATATTAATCCTTGTTAGGTTTTTATTAAATGATGTGAAATCTCTTATTTAGTATTCATTTTTTAAAATGACCATGAAGTTAATTTTTATCATCCATTTTCTACATACCAATGTGGAATAATATAGACTACAATAATTCACATTGTTCTTAAAAAAATTGTCACGACCCATCCTCGGGGCCCGTGTCGTGACTACCCCAAGCCCGCCTTCCATAGTCCAGGGGCTGACGACTAGCACCAAGGCGTAATTCCCGGTAAAAAGGGAAGACATTGCCTTTGTAAAGTAAACAAACACCACAGAGAAAGCAAGCAGAAGTAAACACTAAGTAAAAAATAGGTACAATAGTAAATGCAGAAAAGTAAGTGGGCCAGAATACAAACCCAAACTAAAAGTAATGTACAACTAAAAAGGAAGTACCACAACTGAAAAGTAAAGCCGCAGCCTCGATCCGTCCACTAGAAATCCCACCTGAAGGGTGGGAACAGATAGCCTCCACAGCTCCCCGGGTCCAGCCGTCCGCTCTGAGTACGTCCCGCCCAGTGGTCCACCTCCAGGTACCGACCTGCTCCGCAAGCCTCAACCATGATCAGCGTTGTCCATCGTCTGAAACCAACACAACTTAGTGCGGGAATAGCCCGTGCAGGGGTGAGTATAAGCTACTCATTAGGGACCCCGAGACCCCCGAAAGTCTCCCATAATCCACAAAGGATAATCCACAAAGGAAGATACAATCATGAGGTAACATCCGACACCACTTAGGTATATGCCCATACATATACCTAAGTCATCAATTCTCATTCGGCTCTAACATCCGAGCCCATGTTCGATCACATCCACAAATGATAGCACAACACAATCCACATATGAATGAAAAACAAGATTCAGCACACACATGTATACTTCTTCGTAATACGATGGAGATGATCAGATGTAGCCATTGATTCATCTAAGTCGTCGGAACCACAAAGGATCGATAGGTACTAACCCCCGCAATGACCCACAAAGTATCGATAGGTAATAACCCCCGCAATGACTCACAAAGGATCGATAGGTAACTAACCCCCGCAATGACCCACATAGGATCGGAGCCACACATGATCTGTAGGCACTGGCCCACACAGGACCGCTGAGCACTGACCCACACAGGATCTGACCCACACAGGATCGGTAGCACTGATCCATGTAGGATCGCTGAGTGCTGTAGTGGTCGCCGTCGAATCCATGGAGGATTTCTGTACAGTCGTCATCGTCGTCACAGTCGCAACCAGCTCTACGGTTCCTGCACAAAGCAAGCTCATTCTGGAGGGACTGCTCCATGAGCCAAGGGGCTGATACATCAACTGACACATAGTCCAGTGCTGATGTATCCAAAATTTCTGTATCGTCAACATAAACTCAACGTCACAGACGGCGTGTCAATCGGACGCCCGGTCGGAGAGTTATTGGTCTTTTCGTCTCAGGGGCCCTGTTAGTTTTTAGGTCAATACCAACTCGACTATACTCCAACTGTGTCCAAACCTCGAGCGGAGTAAGAAAAAAGGTCCATCTCACTAATATTAATCCAACCAAATTGACGGTACGTCAATCGGATGTCCGGAGCTCAAGTTATAAGTGTTTCCGCTCTGAGGGCCCGATTGGTTTCGTGTACGAACCAACCTGGGCGAACCCAAAGTACTCTGAATCCTTGAGTGTAATAAACTAAAATAACCATCTCGATCCAAGGATCACATCGTAGCTGACGGTGCGTCGATCGGAGGTCTGCGGCCCAATTTATGGACAAAAGACCATGAAGGGTCCGGTATTAGGGGGTTCGGGCCCGGTCTGACCCGGCCCGATACCCTCTGGGTCGGCCTGAACCGGGTCGACCCGACCCGGGTCTGGGTCCGGCTCGCTTGGGCACGGCACGTCCCGGCCCGGCCTGGGCGCGGTCCGGCCTGGTGGCCCGGCCTGGTGGTCCGGCCTGGGCAGGCGGCCAGGCACTCTGGCGCTAGCCAGGTGGCTCGGCCGTTTCGGCCGAGCGGATCGGGGGGGGGGGGGGGGGCGCTTCCCCCTGTTTCGTAACCATGGCCCCCATGATGGGGAGTCGCTCATGCTGGCCAGCCGGGGGTCGTAACCCCAGCTCCTCCCTTGACAGGCCGGCCCGCTCCGTCCGGCCGGCTGTTGCCACCACGGGATCGGCGTTGGCCGGTACCCCTACTTCGATGTTGGCGGCCCAGAACCGGCCGCTGGTCCCTACTCCGCCCTGGCCCCGCTCCGACTGTGGTGCCTTCGGGGTTCTCCGGCGTGGCGCGACGGCACCGCCGTCTTATTCGATTCAACGGCACGACGCAACGACTCCACACATTCCTTTCCGCATGACCCCGCGCAGTGCGACGACACCATGCCATCTTCATTCCATTCCCCACATGGTATAGAAGAGAAAAAGGGGAGGAGGGTCGGCCGTGTTTGTGCGGTCCGGCCCCCTCCCGTTAACTGGTAACAAACGGTCCAATTGTACGAGGAATGATGATGAAAGAAATTCACGAATAGAAACGCATAAATCCCCTACCTCGAGCATAGTTTAAATGGAGGTTCATCAGTGAAATAACCATCTCGTAAGGAGACATCGGGGATGGATAATCATCGCGTCATGGAGAAAAGATTCGTCGGTGTCGCGTCGTCGATCTCTGAGGATCCAGTGTTCTTGTCGACCTTCGTCAGAGGTCGGCGTTCTTCGCGTTCTTTGTGTTCTTCGCATTCTTCGTTGAAGAATAATAAGAACTTTAAGCCCCTTAGCTTTTCACCAAATCCTCTCAATGTAACAAGTTCCAACAAACATAAAATAAGTACTTCACTTATTTTATTAAAATTACTTAAGCATTTGAATTCAAACATTCAAATTAAACTCACCTAATTAATTAACAAGAGTTATCAACTTTAATGGTGAGTTTAAGGAGTTAGGGAATATGAAGGGGTGGGGTTAATGTGGGCCCCACCACCCTCATAACCTCTCAAGGGAAGTTGGGTGGTTACCCAACTTCCACCCAAAGGTTTAAACTACTTTATAAAAATAAAAATTGTAGCTCAATTTTTATTTTAACTTCCACAATTTTTAACAACTTCTCTCGTGTAAACACAACTCCGAAAAAGGTGTTCCTAAGAAATTACCAATTTTGCGAATCCATCGGTTCCCTCAGAATTCGATTCCGAGCACCTATACAAAAGTTATAAAATCCCGCTCATTCATTCACTGAACGTACTCGAGCTAAACGTCAGATAGAAATTTCGGCCACAACGGGCCTCAGAATCAAGTGCCGTCAGAAACCGCGTTCTTGTAAAATCCCAAAAAAAATTAAGAAAAATTTTCACTTGATTTTTACGGGTCTTTACATTACTCCCACCTCAGGGTTTTACGTCCCCGTAAAGATACATAAAAAACTAGGGGAATAAATGTGGGTTCTGTGCATGCATCTGAGCCTCCTACTCCCAAGTGCTCTCCTGGAGGTTCCCGTGCTGCCATCTAATGCGCACTAGAGGAATCAACCATCCATGTAGGACCCGCTCCTATCGATCCTCGATCTCCACTGGAACCTCCACAAAAGTCTCCCCATCATCTATGTCTAGATCCCCATGGTCAATGACATGCATCGGGTCGTGCACGTATCTCCTCAGCTGGGATACGTGGAAGACATCGTGCACCCGGTGCAACTGAGGTGGTGGAGCCAGGCGATAAGCCACATCGCCAATCCTGCTGAGGACCTAGAATGGTCCGATGAAGCGTGGAGACAAGTTTCCACCTCGTCCAAATCTCTGTAATCCACGTCGGGGTGAGACCCGCAAGAAGACGTGGTCGCCATCCTCGAACTCCAATGGCCTCCGCCTCCTATCAGCATAAGACTTCTGCCGGCTCTGATCTGTCCTCATCCGCTCCTGGATGACCTGGAACTTCTCCGTCGTGGCCTGGACCATCTCTAGTCCTACAAGTGCTAACTCCCCAGGGTCTGTCCAGCACAGAGGTGATTTGCAAGGTCGGTTGTACAATGCCTCGTATGGTTCCATCCCGATGGTGGAGTGGCAGCTTTTGTTGTACGTGAACTCCACCAAGGTTAGGTGTTCCTCCCAGCTACGACCAAAGTCGAGGAAACATGCACGGAGCATGTCCTCGAGAGTCTGAATGGTATTCTCCATCTGAATATCTGTCTGAGGGTGAAAGGTGGTGCTCAGACGTAGCTGTGTCCCGAACGCCTCAAGCAACCCCTTCCAAATCCAGGAAATAAAGCGAGCATCTCAATCAGAGATGATAGATGATGGTACACCATGAAGCCATACAATCTCCTGAATGTAGTGACGTCCCAAGCTCTCTAATGAGCCCTGCTATCTGATGGGTAAGAATTGAGCCGACTTGGTGAGTCGGTCGACAATCACCCAAATGGTGTCGTGACCTCTTGAAGTGTGTGGAAGTCTAGTCACGAATTCCATAGATATACCATCACACTTCCACTCCGGGACCTCTAAGGGTTGTACCAAGCCTGCTGGTACCTAGTGCTCTGCCTTCACCTGCTAGCAGGTGAGGCATCGAGAAACGATCTCTACCACAACCTTCTTCATGCCCGGCCACCAGTGCTGTCATCTGAGATCCTGGTACATCTTTGCCACTCCAGGATGTACCGCCAATGGGGAAGTGTGAAACTCTCTCAGCACCTCCTCCCGTAAAGAAACTGGTACTAAGGTACATCCTCTAAAAAGGACGTCATGCTCTCCTCCTAAGGAGAAACCATCACGTGCCTGTCCTGATGATATCTGCGCACGCCACATCTCATAGTCGGCATCCCCACGCTGTGCCTCTCTGACCCACTACAGTAGTGGAGGAGTGACTGTGAGTGACTAAAGAAAGGCTGCTCTATCTCTATCCATGGAGGTTATCTGCAAAGCGGCTATCTGCTCTGTCACCACCTCAAGTAGCTGAATGCACGTCCTCCTGCTGAGTGCATCGGCTACTAACATCCCCCTTTCAAGAGTATAGACTATCTCAAGGTCATATTCCTGGAGGAACTGAAGCCATTGCCGATATCTCAGGTTCAGGTCCTTCTGCAAGAAGATGTACCTGAGACTCTGGTGGTCAGAATAGACTGTAAGGTGCTCTCCCATCAGATAGTGTCGCCACATCTTCAGAGCGAAGACCACTGATGCTAACTCCAGGTCATGGGTAGCGTACTTCTGCTCAGGCGGCTTCCACAGATGTGATCGATAGGCAATCAAGGCCCACTCATGTATTAGGACACATCCGAGTCTGGTCCCTGATGCATCACAGTAAACTACGTACCCAACTCCCTCCCCCGGAAGCCTCAAGATAGGCATGCTGGTCAATCTCTGTCTCAGCTTCTGGAAGCTCTGCTGACATCTGTCTGACCATGCAAAGGGTTTCCCCTTCTTTGTCATAGCTGAGAGTGGTGCCGAAACTCTGGAGAAGTCTGGCACAAATCTCCAGTAGTATCCAGCTAGTCCCAAGAATCTTCGCACCTCTGTCACGCTCCTGGGTGGCTCCCAAGCGAGCACTTCCTCGATATTCATAGGATCCACTGCAACTCCCACCTCAGAGATGACGTGTCCCAAGAAGTGGACCTTGTGTTTCCAGAACTAACACTTCGAGAGCTTACCATAAATCTGGTGCTCTCGGAGTGTGTCCAGTACAACCCGCAATTGGTAGGCGTGCTCCTCCTCAGTTGTCGAGTATATCAAAATGTCTTCGATGAAGACCACGCCAATTCGATCGAGATATGGCTGAAATATCCTGTTCATGAAGCCCATGAACACTTCTAGAGCATTGGTTACGCCTAATGGAATAACCAAGAACTCATAGTGTCGATACCGACATCTAAATGCCGTCTTCTGCACGTCCTCGTCCCGAACTCTGAGCTGATGATAGCCTGACCTGTGGTCTATTTTTGTGAACCACTGTGCTCCCTTGAGCTGATCGAAGAGGTCGTCAATCATTGGTAGCAGATAATTGTTCCTCACTATCACATGGTTGAGGCGATGATAGTGGACACAATGTTTCAATCTCCCGTCCTCCTTCTTGGCGAACAATATCGGGGAAGCCCAGGGTGAAACACTGGGTCGGATGAATCCGTTGCCCTACATGTCCTCCAACTGTACCCGTAGCTCTCGAAGCTCGGCGGGAGCCATCCGATATGCTGGGGTGGATATTACGGCTGTCCCGGGGAACAGATCAATATAAAAGTCTTCATCTCTGTGAGGAGGTACTCCTGGAACGTCATCGGGGAAAACATCCGCATACTGATCCACCACTGCAGGAAATCCAGGACTCCGCACGTCAACTGCTCCTAGGATGAGGCTATCCAACTAATGAGTGATGGGTTGCACTCTCCTCTGCGAGAGTCCATCCTGTGCTATGAAGGCTCCCTTCTTGCCGGTGAAGGTGAACCTGCTCCCGTCGGTGCGTACACACCGCACTTTGAGCCTAATATAGTCAATCTGAGCATGGACTGTAGATAACCAATCCATGCCCAAGATGACATCGTAAGGCCTCGATGCCTCTATAAGAAGATCCCAGACAAAGCTCTTGCCTCCTAGAGTAAGCTCACACTGTCGGCTCCAGTGCGTAATCATTGAGTCTGCTCCCGTAGGAGTCTCTAGCCATAAGGATCGAGCCAAAGGCTCTGTCGGAATCTCCGAGCTCCGAACATGGGCAGCAGTTATGAAAGAATGACTCACTCCTGTGTCTATAAGAACTTCAGCAAGGGTGGAATAGATACAGATAGTACCTCGAATCATCTCAGGTGTTCCATGGTCATAGGCCTCCGCTGCCTAATGTTGTGCCTGTCTCTGCCCGCCAGCTCCCTGTGGTCGGGGTGGACCTCGTGGTGGTGGTGGTGGTAGAGCCTCAAAGTGTCTCCCACCACCTACTGCTCGGCCAGCTTCTCTTCCTCGTCCTCCTGCTCCCTGCGGACCGCCACAGTCGACCCTCTGCCTTTTCCTGGGTGGCCCCTCAACCGTCTGATGCTCCTTAGTACGACGGGTCGGGAAGTCATAAGCCATGTGTCCCTGCCCACCGCATGCGTAGCACTGCCTGCCTCTCAAAAGACTGGCTCCGTGCTGAGTGCCCTGCACCTCTGAGCCAGTGTCCCGAGGTCGTCTGCCTGAGGGTATGGTCTGCCTAGACCCAGGAGTAATCCATTGACTGCCTGATGCAGAAGACTCTACTACGTGCCGCCCTGCGGTAGTTCTCGCTACTGATGTTGTCTTAGTAAGGAAGCTATCGATCAGAAGGGCTCACTCCAGTACCCCTACCTGAGTCGGAATGCTGAGGGAGAATAGTGACGCCCTGATCTCATTCCTCAATCCCTGCTCAAAGGTTTGGGCCCAAAAGAATGGGTCATGTACCACGTCCGTTGAATAGCACGAGAGATATGTAAATCTCTCCGAGTACTGGGCGACCGTCAAGCTGCCCTGCCGCAGCTATAGAAGCTCCTGGATGCGTACCACAGAAAGGGTGGCTGGAAGAACTCCGAGCAGAAGAGGCTCTCAAAGTCCGTCCAGAGGAGATATGCCTCGTCATGCACCTAGAGCATCAAGCTCCACTATATTCCTGCTTCCGCGTGCAGTAGGCTCGCTGCGAGGATCACAATGATGTTTTCTAGTGTCCTCACTAACCAGAAAACTCGTACAACTGCCTCCAACCAATCCTCGGCTGCCTGAGGGTCCGTCTCCCCATGGAACCTGGGCGGTCGCTAATGCTGAAACTCATGTGGTTCACTAAGGCGACGTGCATCATCAGCAGCTGGGGATGGTAACATCGGTGGCTCAGCGGGTAGAGGTACCACCGGTGCCTCTGCTGTCAAAGGGCCCTGTACCGAGGCCTCGTCGCTCGGTGGGCTGTCATCACACAAAACGCATGGAACCCTAGCTGGCTGCCATCGTGGGGCCATCCTAAAAAGAAATAGGTGCTCCATGGTCAAATAGTATACCTGGTGAGCTGACACAAAGTAAACACAATGAAAACATGTAACACACAAGCAATCAATGTTTTTGTGCATTAAGTCGGAAATCAGAAGTCAGGGTCCTAGTGCACGGATACGTCGGCCACCGCACCAAAAATGGACTCCCTGGACTAATAACCACACCCAATACCCTTAACACTATTTCTTCACATTGAAGAAAGATCAGAGTCCAAATTTATGTGGTAGAACTGAACTCCTCTGATACCAATTTGTCACAACCCGTTCTCGGGGCCCGTGCCGTGACTACCCCAAGACCGCCTTACATAGGCCAGGGGCTGGCGACAAGCTCCAAGGCGTAACTCCCAGTAAAAAGGGAAGGCATTTCCTTTGTAATGTAAACAAACACCACAGAGCAAGCAAGAAGGAGTAAACACTAAGTAAAAACTAGGTACAATAGTAAGTGTGGAAAAGTAAGTGGGCCAGAATAAAAACCCAAATTGAAAGTAAAGTAAAACTGAAAAGGAAGTACAACAACTAAAAAGTAAAGCCGCATCCTCAAGCTGTCCACTAGAAATACCACCTGAAGGGTGGGTAAAGATAGCCTCTACAGGTCCTCGGGTCCAGCCGTCTACTCCGAGTACGTCCCGCCCAGTGGTCCACCTCCACGTACCGACCAGCTCCGTAAGCCTCAACTACGATCAGCGTTGTCCTTCGTCTGCAACCAACACAACGTAGTGCGGGCATATCCCGTGCAGGGGTGAGTATAATCTACACAGTAGGGACCCCGAGACCCCCAAAGGTCTACCAGAATCCATAAAGGATAATCCAAAAAGGAAGATACCATCACGAAGTAACATCCGACACCACTTAGGTATATGCCCATACATATACCTAAGTCATAAATATTTGTTCGGCTCTAACATCTAAGCTCAAGTTCGATCACATCCACACAGGATAACACAACACAATCCACATAGTAAAGCAAAAAAAGATTCATCTCACATAGGTATACTTCTTCGTAAGACGATGGAGATGATCAGATGTAGCCACTGATTCATCTAAGTCGTCGGACCCAAAAAGGATCGATAGGTACTAACCCCCGCAATGACCCACAAAGGATCGATAGGTAACTAACCCCCGCAATGACCCACAAATGATCGATAGGTAACTAACCCCCGCAATGAACCCCACAGGATCGGACCCACATAGGATCTGTAGGCGCTGGCCCACACAGGACCGCTAAGTGCTGACCCACAAAGGATCTGACCCACACAGGATTGGTAGCACTGATCCACGTAGGATCGCTGAGTGCTGTAGTCGTCGCCATCGAATCCACGAAGGATTTCTGTATAGTCTTCATCATCGTCACAGTCGCAGCCGGATCTAGGGTTCCCGCACACAACAAGCTCGTTCGGGAGGGTCTGATCCACGAGGTGAGGGGATGATACATCAACTGACACATAGTTCAGAGTTGATGTATCCAAAATTTCCGTATCGTCAACAAGAACTCAACGTCATAGACGGCGCGTCAATCGGACGCCCGGTCTGAGAGTTATTGGCTTTTTCGTCCCAGCGTCCCGGTTGGTTATTAAGTCAAAACCAACCCGACCGTACTCCAACTACATCCAAACCTTGAGTGGAGTAATCCAAAAGGTCCATCTCACTAAGAGGAATCCAAAAAAGTCGACGGTACGTCAATCGGACGTCCGGAGCTCAAGTGATAAGCGTTTCTGCTCTGAGGGCCTAGTTTATTTCGTGTACGAACCAACCCGGCCGAACCCAAAGTACTCCAAAACCTTGAGTGTAATATTCCTAAACGAACGTCTCGATCCAAGGATCTCATCGCAGCTAATGGTGCGTCGATCAGAGGTCCGCAGCCCAAGTTATGGACAAAAGACCGTGTGGGGTCTGATATTAGGGGGTTCGGGCCCGGTCCGACCCGGTCTGATACCCTCTGGGTCGGCCCGAACCGGGTTGTCTCGACCTGGGCCCAGGTCCGGACGGCCTGGGCATGGCCCGCCCTGGCGGTTCGGACTGCTTGGGCGCGGCCCGGCCTGGGCAGCTGGCCCGGCGCGCGGGCGCGCAGACGCTAGCTAGGTGGCTCGGCCGTTTCAGCTAAGCGGATTGGGGGGGGGGGGGGGGGGGGGCTACCCCCTTGTTTTGTAACCGCGACCCCCATGATGGGGGGCTGCTCATGCTGGCCAGCCGGGGGTCGTAACCCCTAGCTCCTCCCTTGACCGGTCGGCCCGCTCCGGCCGGCCGACTGTTGCCGCCACGGGACCAGGGTTTGCCGGTCCCCCTGCTCTGATGCCGGCGACCCGGAACCGGCCGCCGGTCCCTGCTCCACCCGGCGCGGCCCGATGGCACTGCGCCCCTGCGCCGTGGCCCCGCTCCGGCCGAGGGGCCTTCGTTGTTCTCCAGCGCGGCACGACGGTGCTGCAATCTTATTCGATTCAATGGTGCAGCGCAACGGTGCTGCGCATTCCTTGCTGCATGACCCCGCGCGGTACGATGCCACTACGCCATCCTCGTTCCATTCCACACAAGGTAGACAAAGGAAAAAGGGGAGGAGGGACAGCCGTGTTTGTGTGGTTTGACCCCCTCCCGTTAACTAGTAACAAACGGTCCCATTGTACGAGGAATGATGATGGAAGAAATTCACGAATAGAAACGCATAAATCCCCTACCTCGAGCATAGTATGAACCGAGGTTCGTCGCGGAAATAACCATCGCGGATGGAGAATCGTCGTGTTGCGGAGAAAATATTTGTTGGCGTCGCGTCGTCGATCTCCGAGGATCTGGTGTTCTTGTCTACCATCATCGGAGGTCGCCGTTCTTCACGTTCTTCATCGAAGAAGAAGAAGAACTTTAAGCCCCTTAGCTTTTCTCCAAATCCTCTCAATGCAAAAATTTCCAACCAAAATAAAATAAGTACTTCACTTATTTTATTAACATGACTTAAGCATTTGAATTCATGAATTCAAATGAAACTCACCTAATTAATTAACATAAGTTATCAACTTTAATGGTTAGTTGAAGGAGTTAGGGAATATGAAGGGGTGGGGTTCGTGTGGGCCCCAACACCCTCATAACCTCTCATGGAAAGTTGGGTGGTTACCCAACTTCCACCCAAAGGTTTAAACTACTTAGTAAAAATAAAAATTGTAGCTCAATTTTCTTTTTAACTTCCACAATTTTTAACAACTTCTCTCATGTAAACGCAACTCCGGAAAAGGTGTTCCTAAGAAATTACCGATGTTGCGAATCCATCGGTGCCCATGGAATTTGATTCCGAGCAATGGTTCAAAAGTTAGAAAATCCCACTCGTTCGTTCACTGAACGTACCCGAGATAAACTTCAAATAGAAATTCCGGGCACACCGGACCTCGGAATCATGTGCCGTCAGAAACCGCATTCTTGTAAAATCCCAATGAAAATTAAGAAAAAATTTCCCTTGAATTTTACGAGTCTTTAAAAAAATGATGTTAAAAATTCAGCATTAAAATAATATTTTTTTATAAAAACCTAGAAATAAACCTATATGATGAAAAAAATTGTATAATATTAATAGAAGTAACATAAAATTTTCTTTATTTTTTCAATATTAACACTTTTATTAAAACATTGTTATTTTTTATAAAAAACTTTCAATGGTATAATATCAAAACATTCAAAAACATATAAATGTGATGTCAAATAATACTGAGATAATAAAATAATAAACATATATTCCTCATAGATGATAAAAATAATTTACAGTTTATGAGTAAGTTTAAAATAAATTACACAATATAAAGAATAAATGTAATAATTAATGTGACTTCTATAATGTGACATATTAAATAAGAAAAATTAATAAAACTAACCATGTTATATATTATAAATTTCATAGTAGAAAATATTTCATTAATAAATAATATCGCATAATATCAACATTAATTGACTCTATATTTATGATAACACCATAGTCTAAAGAAATGTACTAAATTGAAAAATATATTTGAAGATTTCACTAACCATAATTTCATGAAAAATAAAAGGCACATCTTCATAGTCATATTTTATTTTTCTTTCCCATATTATAGATATCGTATTATAATGCCTATATGCCATATTTTAATTTAAATAAAATAAAAATATTGATATTAAAAATTATAATAATAAAATAACATTAAATAATATTATTTAATAATCCAATTTATCATTAAAGCTATCCAACATGTCTCCCATTATAGATCATAATTAGCAAGTGGTGTTTTATTGAATATATAGTACACAGAACATCCAATTACTTCTAAAATAAAAAATATTGAATGTGTGTTATAATATAATCATTAGTGCTAAGAATTATAATACAGTTATGACTTTTTGCAACATACCTCTCATGATAAGGAAGAACCTTTCAATTTATTATTATACATTAAAACCATTGATAAACATATTTTAGTTTTCCACCATGATTAAGATTCATCACAACTAATGAAATTATTATCAGGTCACTAAATCCTTATTTGGATTTCATTGAATGAAAATTGTATGAATGAAAAATTTTTTAAATGAAATTCATACATTGAAAATTAAATTAAATTAATTTAATGGAATTAAATATTGTTATTTAATTATATAGAAATCACTTTCATTACATTAATTCCTAACATTTCTGCATAAACTAGATCTATTCTATATTTCTTAATTATTTTTAATTGATAATGTATTACATAATGGTTGTAAGTTATTTATAGTTGATATTAATATTGGAAAACATAATATTAGAGCTACAATTTATTAACTATTTTAGATATATAAATTGAATCACTTGAAGGTGTAGAAACCGAAATTAGTTCTTTATGTGATATTGACTCTTTACTATTTAGATACTCATATAAACTGATATATATATATATTCATTAAAAGAAATTAAAATAAATTTTAAGAAATATTAATTAAAAAATAAAATCTATTCATACCTCATTGGTAATCATATATACATGTTTTTAGGGTGAATATAAAAAACAAAAATCCATTTGTATAACTATAGTCACCTCACTAGTAGGGGATGCGAATCATGGTGATACATTTATATTATCATGCTCTGTCATCCTTAGCGGATCCAATAGCATATTCTAATAATGTAGTGTTTCCTTAATATAATGTATAATATCATCTGCTACAATTTGATACCAAGGATCCTAAATAGATTACTCACATTAAATGGTTTACTATAGAGGAGGTATAGATGTGGGATATGATTGATGAGACAATATCTGCATATTAGTAAACATTATTGGAACCATCAATCTAATCATATCCTCCATGTACATTTCTAAATGTTGTTCTTGAGTTTCTAGAAATTACATGACACTCATGTATGGTTCCTATATCGAGATATAACTAGGATGATGAAATTATATGAGATACACCAACCTTGATGTAAGATACAGTGTTTTACACCAAGTTATAATTTACAATGGTTCTTGAATGTTTATTTATGGATGGTAAATTTTTTAAAATAAGTTTAAAAGTAAATATATGAGTGTTTTATCACTTAAATTTCATTCTTTTAGGCTTCTTTTAAGGTTCAAGGAATGTCTCGGTGTTCTTTTTCATTTTCAGGGAAACGAGGCCTAAAAATGAAATTTCATGAGGAGCTAGTAAGGGTACATGGGTTTTCTATAATAATTTATCCATCTATGAGAAACCAGGTGACTTTTTTTTCTACTCGTGAACAGTTTGATGAAACCATGTGTCTCTTAAAAAAACAATGTGGCCTAATATAGGGAATCTGAAGGGGTAACCAATTATGGTCCAAATATGAATGTGGTGGAACATGTCCTATAATGGGGTTTATATAAAAATCTTGAGGATAATCATATAGGAAATAAATGGGTATTAAAGTCATAACCTAGCAGTAGTAGGTGTGGGTGTCCTTTGACCGTGGTCCGCACTGCTGGTGCGCGATTTTTTAAATCATGAAACCAAAAATTGTGATTTAATAAGGGGATATAAATTACCCCATTTATCTAGTTTATTTAATACTCTTTCCCTCTATCCTTCTTCTCACTCATGCAGAGAAGGGTGGTGATCAAAAACCCATCATCCCCTCCTAGGCATGGATCTATCTCCTCTATATGTGGTCAAAATAAATCACCTCTGGTTGTTTGGGAATCATATCAGTTAGTCCTCTATTATATTTGTTAATTTTATTTATTTTTCATTTCATATCTAGGACTGCATTTTTGTGAGATACTTTTCCCGATTTTATGGGAGTTTTTCAAATATTCTGATATCTTTTCTTCTGGATCAAATCAAAGATTGATAATGAACTTGTGTACCTTCCTATGCATACGGTAGGTGGTTTATATGATTTTTATTTAATGTTTTATTGTTCATATAATATTTCCATTATCCTAGTTACCATAATTCCCATGAATTAAACCTAAAATTTCTAATGTATTTAATTTTATCCATAGATATTTAAAACGATGTTACTTAGAAACCATGACATTGTTGGAGGTTGAAACCTTATCCCGAACAACCTTATTAGGTGTGTTTGATTCATTTTTATAAACATTTTGTTCTAAGTGATATTAAAAAACCCATTTCTTTGTGTATTATCAGTGGCCCTCAATGTACATTGATTAAAATATTTCCTAGAATGAGTACAGATTAATGGTTTATAAATGAATTGTTAAGATTACCAATGGTAATGTGTACTTTATTGTCCCTCCTAATGACATATATTTAAATGGTTGAATGTAATGTGTAATATTAAATCATTTGAAATTAATAAGTATAACGGAATGGAATGTTACTGTTAAGGAGATACACATGGCTTCTATCAATAAACGAATGAGATGATTGACCTCTCTCACAGGATAAATTGGTAGTGGCGTGGACCTTACCATGGAAATCTTAAAAACATAATAATGGAATGAGCCAAACTTTTTAATTGAAAAATTTTATTTCATGTTTATTCACATGGTATCTTTGTTATTTCATTTTATTTTATGTTATGATACATGAGATGACGTACCTCTAGACTCATTATAAATGTTCTTGACGTCCCTCATTATTCATGAGCATGAAGTCCCTATGCATGGAATCCACTATGATTATGATACTCAACCTTGGTGTCCCTTAGGATTATAATTTTTATGAAGTAAATACACAGGCAAGGTGTCCTTCTATGATGTTTATGAGTATGACACCAAGGTCATGACATACCTTATGTGATTTTTTACCCTATCATATGGACTTCTTTTTAATAAAGCTACAGTCAATTCTAGTTTATGTATATCCATGAAAAATATTGTCTAATATATATATATATATATATATACAAGATTGGAGTTGTATATAGACAATTTAGTTTGGGATGAAGCAGCTATTGTTGGTTTTGTGCCTTCAAGAAACTAAACTCAGAAAAGATATTGTATATTGTTTACTATTTTAGTTTGTATACCTGGACACTGATTATCATATATATACGGTCTGGATAGCTTTATAAACCATATGTGGTGTCCTACTGAGTATTCCTCTCCCCCAATTTGGGCCTCCATTTAGAACCTAGATAAACATGATGATTATAGGTTCAGGATCATGGGTATTTCTATGTGTTTTCTTACTATTATCCCATAGGCCTGGGATAGATTTTGGTTGGGTAGGGGGATGATCTTATGATCATGGTGAAAATGGAGAAAACTAATGTGTCTTTTAATTATTTAATTATAATTTCATTCATTCCATGTACTATGAATACCTTCATGTATTTATTTCAGAGATTTTTCATGTATTATAAATATTTAATTTTTTTTATTTTTAGTTGTTCTTAATTATTTATCCTCTATTTATTATTTCATTAATTATATTAATTACTGATCAAGAGGGTATATTATCCCCACTGTTTCTACATTAGACCCTCGCTGGTAGTTGGAAGCCTTTGGCATATAGGTAGGTGTACTAGATGCCTATTGACCAACCAGCTCGTGACACCATATTAGTGGCTCTCGAGTCAGTATGATAAAAATGGTATTGAAGCATTATTTTTATTTACTATTACCACTTTGGGATGGTATAAAAGGTACTAAGAATGTTTCATAACTTGGTAAATAGCTCAAGTCTAGGTCGGGGTGACCCACACTTGAGGGAAGGATCATGTGGCCTAGGATGAGACTATTTTTCAAGCCATTTGATGTCATAGTTCATTATTATTTTACCTTGGATGAGTTTTTTACTTATAATATTCATTGATTCATGATTTATAGAATTTAATTTTGGCCCATTAGGGAAATCAAGTGTTGTTTCATGAACCATTATACAAACATAGAATTCACTTCCCATATGTAAACTATTCAATAAAGGCTATATCTTAGAATACCTGGTGCATGATGATTTTTATACCCTACTTAAGAAATTTTTTAGCATGATTAACTAAATACCATGAAGTGTACTTTAACAAAATTATTATTTTTATTCCATTCTTGTTTTATTTACAATATTTCCCCCCCCTATTGGAATTTATGGATATAATTATGAAACATGGATGGTTAAATATGGTGACTACATTAACCTAAATTATGTTTTCTTTCATAGATATGTTATGGAATTAAATTTATCAAACTAATTTTTTTAGTTTTGGGAAATTAACAACGGTTTCATGAGCTAAAACATTAGTGGTTTTGATTATATGGGTGCTAGATTTGAAAATTTTAAAATATACGTGTGATTCAAAAATTGAGAAATGGTGAAACATATAATCAAACCATTTATTATTGACAAGTTATATTCTAGAAAAAATATTGATAACCTGGTTTAAGTTTCATGGATTAAATTATAACTTATAAAGTCATGTACCTTTATAATTTTGTAATGGCAATTCATCAAAATGAACCATAATGTATATTTATATATACACTAAAATGAAAATTAATACAGAAAATAACTTGTTTTAAATAAAGGTAAAATTGAAACTTAAAGAGACTTGTAAATTTATGGCATGTGCATGATGACCCATATGACTAAAATCCAAAATTCACAAACGGACTCAAGTAAGATATCTTGGAAATAAGTATTATAAGATGAACAAGCTATGTGTGATTAAAAAAATCTAATAACATAATGAATACCTTTTATGCCAGCTTACTATTTTGTTTCCTTGAGTCTTAACCCTATGGGGTTATATACAATACAATGGGATGGTTATTTAATGTTTCAATATCCACATATAATTTTTTACATATAAACATATTTTGGAATCTTATATGACTGATTCCCTTAATTAAAAAAATATTTTATCTACTATTGAGATTTATTATAATGATACATCTATTAATTAAAATTATGATTAAAAAATAAAGAGTGTTTTCCTTTATGTATTGGTAAATTAATTTTTTTAACTAGGTCTGGTTTTGAAAAGTTTATGGATTATTTAATATGTTTAAATGATGGTGAAAATGAAATTTCTCTACTATGATGCATGGTGTCAGGTAGATAAAGTACTCAATATAGTTCCTCTAATGAGTGACACTTTCTACCCATGGTATGTGTACTCTTTTAAAGGAACAACATTATATTTAATAATATAAAAACATTTAGTTGTGTTTTTAGAATGACACCTCATTTAAAAATCAGTTATAAATGATTATTTTATATGGTAATAAAAATATTTCCACCATATCCATATTGACTTCTTCATAGGTTTCGTTGGACCAAGAGGTTAGGCGCTAAATCCCTGATACTTTTTTTATGGTGACAATGTTTTAGGTTTGATTCCTTATGTAATTAAGGATCTAGATTTTCTATTGTAGCGCCTTCCAACCATAAAGAATTGATAAGTTATATATTTTAGTTTTATGATGTGAGGATCCATTGAAGGTTTGGTTTTTCTATGTTGGAATCTAGACAATGAAATAAAAACCCCAAGATAGATGGGTGGTTGTCCTGTAAGATGAACCTAGAGGAAGTCTTTCTGAATATTGATAACTAGATATTTACATATATTTCTTTTCTATATTATCATTTTCACATTTCAACAAGAACTCCCCTGTTCAGATTCTTAAAAATGATTAGGTCATGGTAGTATTATTCTTGTAAAGTTACATTGTATGCCATATTTATTGGTTTTGGCTCTTATCAGTTGATTTTTATCAACTTATTTACATTTTAGATCATTCAAATAATGTTTCTAGGAATGTTTTAGGGTGTTTAATAGATAACCCTACTAGTTTATGTTTTTATTCTCCAATTCATAGGTATACATTGGAGACCTTGATGCTCTTACTATGGTTCAATCCTTAATCTATTCTCATTGGGTTATTTGAGGGAAACCTTCCAGAGAGGTTGGCTAGGGGTATACAATTATTTTATGGGGAAAAATTATTTTATTCCCTTTTCATGACTAATTCATGGTAGGCTCTCTAGTTATCCATTAAGGACATAGTGATTCTTGGGTCTTTCAAGGAATTACATAGGGTGCTTATATTATAAAATTGGCTTCAATAGGTAGGATCATTTAAGCGCCTTCCCAAGTTAACTAAGTTTTCACAATAAACACTTCATTAAAGAAATTATAGGAGGTTAGTGGTAATTTAGTAAATCTTGGTAGTGTTAAGATACTCATATTTTAATTGGAGTTCCATGGTAACAAAAATATTAATGGAAAATGGAATTTCATGGTGCACGACTAGCTTGGCCTTGTTGATGGGTGACTCAAAATAGCATGAGTTTGGCATGAACTAGGGTGGGGGTAAGAGATGTACCCTAATTATGTATGGTATGTTTACCTCATTCCTATTGCGTGAAAAAACTGTTTTGAGTGAAAAACATTGAGAACCCAAGTAAGTGTTGAGGATCAAGGATTTTGATTATTACTATTAAAGGAAAGGTGGCATGGAGATTTTTGAAATTCAATGGACATTCCTAGGATAAAGGATAAACTAGGATATAATTGGAAATAAAAATCCATGAGATGTATTTTCATGTGTTTAAAAAGGATGTTGTGGCCATGTTGATTAGATAAATGTTTTGAAGAAGTTATACATGACTGTCAATAAAATCTATGTGTGCTCCTAGTAAAATGGTGATGATTCCCCTTATGATGACATCACCTGGAGTATCCTAAGAGAGAATTTGATATATTCTAAGATATATATTTAAATAGATATAATGGATTGAAAAATGAATTTCTTTGGATTTTCACTCAAGTAGAGGTTTTAAGACAATACAAATGGAGAGTAGTAAACCATTGGTCCTTGAATGGGGACAATACTAGATGTGTTTGTTTTAAAAAAAACAGCGAAAGTAAATTTCAAGGAACGAAAGAATGGTTGATGTATGGAACTACATATTTCATGGGTATTGGAAGGATCTTAGTTATTGTAGTCATATTTCCATGATGTTCAAGGAATACACTAAAGTAATCAATTTTGATCTCATTTTAGCGGCAAGAAGGATTATTGTAAGGTGGGTATACAGACATCAGGCAGTAACGGGAAACCCTTAGGAGGGAAATATTGTGGGTCCTTGAGACGAATCATGTGACTATAATTTTGGAACTCATATGATGAATAATAGATGAAGTAGTATACAACTGTAATCATCAATAAATTCTAGGTGTGGGATCATTTATTGTTTGAGAGAACATATAGAGGATGGAATAATGCATAGGGTTGCTGATGTCGATCCATAGATGTAGGATCAGGATAATTTCAGTGGTAGGGGTTATATCATGAAAACATTTATTGAGGAGAGCTAGGTCATAAATGAGACGCCACGAGATGTTTCACACAACCATTATTTAGGGTTCTCAGAATGAAAATTGTGCGCCTTAGAATAAGGGATTCAGAATCTTTTTTAGCTACCCAAAGGCCATATGATCTGAGAAAATTCATAATTTACTTGATTGGAAGCATTTCAATATTAATTCTCTATAATATATGGATTCAGTTTGTGAGGAGACCACATTAAGAACACTATTAGGATGAGATAGGCGCAACCTGATTGGTCTATAAATATTTTCAATGAAAATCCATGGTGACCATTTTGAGGTTTTTTTAGGAATATAACTGTCTAATTTAAATCGAGGATCATAGGTAGTGTAATTAAGATTAAATTTGGTAAATGTACTAATATTTTATACTTAAAACTCAAGAAATGTTCTATAAGAAATTATGAAATTGTGAGGAAACTAAGGCATGGAGTTGGACATTGGAATTTAGAACCTAGGGTGGAAAGATTCATAATTTGTTCAAAAATATAGATAGAAAGATGATCATTTCTTTATTTAGTCCAGATATGGTAATCTCTTTCTTGATTATTATGTTGTAGTTGAAATAATTGGCTCTATTTTTGGGATGATTTGATTCATTATTCTTAAGGTGTGTTTGTGGAGTGCATTGGGAGTTCTGAAACACAATGTGGTTGTTCGAGCTGAAATTGCTAACCCAGGTAGGTTCAAAAATGTTTAGTTGATCTGAAGGGATTCTGGTTAATGAGATGTTTTAAGGTGTGGAAAATGTAAGATCCCATGTTTCAGGCTCATTGTAATTTCCAATGGTTTTTGAATTTTTCATTTGGTAGATGTTCCATTTTCTAAATCAAGCGTCAAAACATATATTTTAGTGTTGGATCACTTAAATGTGTTGTTTTCATAATTTTTTTAATTAATGAGGTTTTTTGTGGTGTTACATGGTCTTTTGAGAGTGTCGGGGGCTGAAAAGTAAATTGTAGTTGGACATATTAAGTGTATATTATTTTTATGAGATCGTACTACCCTCAAAGAGAAACCGTGTAACCTATACCTATACAAAGGAATAGATTGATGAAACCTTGTTTCTTTTAGATAAAATGTTGTGTCCTAATCCATGGGTCATGGGGGTGTCACACAGGTTAGTCCCATCATACATGGGTAGGCACAAGAGTAGGCATGGGGTTTACAAAAAAATGTAGTGAAGAATCACATGGGTTGCACATGATTTATAAAACCGTTCTCTATCTTTGTGAGTTGTGGGTGTCTTTAGATAGTGGAACCACATGTTTGGATCATAGTTTTCCAAACCGTTCATTCAAATCATGTGGATCTCCAACGGGATGGATATCAATACTTCCCTTAGTCGCTTTTATCATCTTTCCCTCCTCTATCCACCTCACTCACACATAGAAGCGGGATTATTAAGCTCTATGCCCCCTCATACTTTCCTATGAATGGATCTATCTCTTCAATACTAGCATATAATCAATTTTCTATGATTTTCGGGATGTTTACTATTGTTTCTTTGATTAATATTGTCTCCTGTTAGTTTCCTCACCATCATCAGTACTTTCTTAGTGCGTACTAATTTACTATATTTTCATGGATTTTCTAAATTCAACTAATTTTAACCATTATAGCAAAAATAAATTTCAGATAATGGATGAGTATACCACCTTAATCATGATGTAAGTGTTCTATATACATTTTCATTAGTGTTTTGTGGGTTATAAAATATTTTCATTGTGTCTCATGTTATACATCCTTAACATTTCTTCTAATATTTATAATGTCTTTAATTTAATCCCAAGACATTGACCTGACTGTCACTTAGCCTCTATTGATTCATTAGAGGTTCACACAATATCCCGAACCACCATCTGAGGTGATTTTTACTAATTGTTATAAATATTTTGTTTCCCTTAAGATTAAACAACCCCATTGGGGTGACCTATCCATAACCCTCAGTGGACAGAAATTATAATTTTACCTAAAATGAGAAATGATTAATTATTAAAAAATCAATTGTTTAGATCACAAATGCGAATATATACATGAATAACCATTATATTCACATATAATTAAATTGATGACTGGAATAGATAATATCAAAAACTACGAAATTAGCGAAATGAATTAGAATTTTTGTTGCAGGACCTACTCTTCTCCTTTATCAACAAAGGGATGAGATGATTGACCCTTCTCACTTGTTAAATTTGTTGTGGAATAAATCAATATAAGGAATTTTTAATTATATAATAATTAAATGAAAATCATTTTCAAAAGAATTATTTGTTCGATTGTTTATGGACATGGAAGCTTTGTTATTTCATTTGATTATTACTTATGTAAATTTGGAATAACATCCCTCATGACTCATTATATATAGGAATGGTGTCCCTCATTATTCACAGGCATGTAATCCCTGGGCATGGAGTCCCTTGTGATTTTGATACTCAGACATGGAATACCTAGGTGTAGCCTTCCTTATGATTATGATTCAAAGGCATGGATTCCCTTGACATGGAATCCCTTACATTGTGATTACGGGTATGGAATACAAGCCTTGGTGTCCATTATCTGATATGTGATCCTCTCATGTGAATTCTTTAGTACTAAACCTCATGACTACACTAGTGTATGTATATCTATGAAAATAAATTTTTGACTTATGAATTATATACATGATGGAAGGTTTGTAGAGACATTCTAGTTTATACAAATGTAGGTATGATAAACTAGATGTCATCATGGTACCCGAGTTCAATATGTTATTATTTATTATTTATTTTTTAATTTGGTACACCTAAAAAAAACATATTTTATATAAAAACATAGGATATCGCTAGAGACCATTGGTGGTTTTATACTATGTATATCAGATACCCTTTCGGGTTTTTATTTGGTACCTAGATAGAACTGATGATTTTATGTGCAATATCTTGGATTGGGTTATAAGTATACATGATGTTATCCTTTAGGGATAGGATGGAGTATGAGTTGGTAGAGGACCAATCTTGTGCTTCTTCTTCTAATGGACATAACTACTAGGAATTTTATTTACTAATTTTATTATAATTTTGATGCATTGTGTATAACTTCCGTTATTTATTTCAGATCATGATAATGTTTTATTACTATTTCATTTATTATTCCCAATTATTTTTTATTCCACCACCTTTATTTTTCACTTAATCAATTATATTA
This sequence comes from Viscum album, assembly GCA_963277665.1. Taxonomy (NCBI): domain Eukaryota; kingdom Viridiplantae; phylum Streptophyta; class Magnoliopsida; order Santalales; family Viscaceae; genus Viscum; species Viscum album. Next base: position 475,134,696 of record OY728164.1, on the reverse strand, counting down.
ATTATTTATTTATAGGGTAAAACCTTCCCACTATTCCTTCATTTGACCCTCAATGCTAGTCGGCTGCATATGGCTTACAGGGATGCCTGGTTGAGGCCTAGTGACCAACCGTATGATGGAACTATTAATGAAAATCATGGTTTTGGATGCTACACTAATATTCTCATACCTGACCATGGTGTTATTATGTTCATATAATTTTCAAATGTCTGTCTTGCCTATCTACTAGAATAAATCTCCCTATTCTGATATTATCCATAAAGGCATCCTACATTGAATATTCTAAAAATGTATTATTATAAAATAACAAAAAATGGTACAATAAAATTAGTAAATTACTTCTTACGGAATTATCACTTATATAATTTGACTATTCGGTATGATATTTCCCCTCTTTCATCATTTATTACATTTTCCATATTTTATTTTTTGTAGGGTGAGAAGTGATGAAAATATTTCCAAATCCTATTGACCCATCTCATAATTTATCAAACATTTCATCTATTATATTATCAAAATTATTTATACCTTTACCAAGATAATTTAGGAGGGTATTTAATGGTTCCTAACCATAATCATTATATATACTAGGGTAATTAGACTATAATTCACATACTTTTCCCAAATAAAATTTAGGTATAATTTTTAGAGAAATAAGTCATAAATATTACATAAAATGATCATATATTACATGTTCTACCCTTCCTATCAATATCCATTATCCTATAATACAAGACATATAAAATAAATGAATTTTTTATTTCTTGAAAAATCTTATGGACTTTCAACTTGACTTATCCATTTTGTTTCTCCATACTTAAACACCATGATTTTTTTTAAAAAAATCAGATGAGAAAAAAATAAAATTAATAGAAATAAAATAAGTAAAACCATTTTTCTAGTATAAAACATGAATACCCATGAGAAAAAATTTCATAAAAACATTAATTTTTACCTAGAAAAGTCATCACATTTATTTTAAAAAGATCATTATATCACATTTGTAAAAAAATAAATATTTACCTTAAAACTAAAATATTAAGAATAGAAAAGTAAAGTAGGTTCCTTGGGACATAATTTCCATATACCCCTTTAGAATTGGAATAATCATACACCAAACTTCCAATATAAATCTATAGAGAACATAGTCCGTATCAAATGCATTATAGATCTATAATGGAGCCCACACATTGTATTTGGTTCAGTAAAGGAGTTCAAAATATCATATCATGAGATATAATGGTGTTCTTCTGATCTTATAAGCTATATCAAGATCATCCTTATCAGAACAAAAATGTAAGGACATTATCAGAAATAATATTTTTTATACATGCACCATTTCATCATGAATCCTTTGTAAAAATCTTTTAAAAGGTAATGGAAAACACTTTTATATATGAAAATAATATTTATATTTAAAAAAAAATTTAAATTACAAAATACATAAAAAAGAGAATGTGGGGGGTTCTTTTCATAAAACATGATTTCATGTAAATGAATAGAAACTTCAATTAACCTGTGATGTTGGGGAGAAAATTCATTATTTCTAAATAAATTAAAATTGAACGTCACATTTATCTATTATAAATAACAGAAAACATTATATTAATGGTTTTCTTTTTGAAATCCAATGATTGAATGTAAAAAGAGTCAAAAGTATTATTTTATAATTATTTTATTTCCAAATAAAATAAATTCATAAAATAATTTTAAAATAATGGAAGGGAAATATTGATTTGAAGCAAACCATTAGAATATGATTTTTTAAAAGAAATATTCCTTACGTAAAACCTGAAGAAGATTAATTTTATTAATCATTGAAGTGAATGTGAAATATGGTGAAAATAAAATTTATCATTCATGAAATAAAAAATAATAATTTTTTTGAAATATTTAGTATAAATTTGACATGGAAGATATATATTTAAAAAATAAATCTCTAAAATATTTCAAATAAGGTTTTAATTTACTGATTCCCTTACATTGAGTTCAAATCATCTGGTGTGTTATTTATCTTCTTGAATAACAAGAATAAGTTAAATTTTTTGCAAACAAAATATCATTTTTCAATTTTATTAGAAATTTTATTTATACCTTACTTATAAATACAAAATTAGTTAATCATTTAATTCCACTTCGTAACATTTTCAAGTATTTAGATTATATGTCAAAAATTTCATTAGTAAACTGAATATGGTTAAAGAGATAATTGTTAAATGATTTAATGAATAATAATAATGAAAAATTTATCCTATGTATACATAAATTATAATTTTAAATTGAATCCTGAAGGATTAGTATGAATAGTGAACTATAATACAATCATAGAGTTGGTAGAAAGTCTGTACGAGTATGCAATGTTTCCATTCTTAAAAAATCATTATATAAATAAGTTAATTACTATTTGAAATTTAAATAATGATTATTGTATCATAAATAATATATTATTTCATAACATATTCTAAATTATGTCATCTATGTGACTTGGTTATGAAAAATAATCACATCACTTTGTGGAGATGGTAGTCCACACGTGTGCTCGATTAATAGTATTAATTTCAAGTAAATGTTAATGTAAACAGTATCTGATATATTATATTTTAACAATGATAAATATTTCATTAAAATTATATATAATTTTTTTTCTATGATTATGACCAACCATGATATGTGATTATTGAAAACAAGTTACATCGGTATTTGAGGCGGTAGTCTACCATACAAATGAATGACGAATCTATTTTTTATTTCATTAAATAGAATATAGTTATTAGTTTTTACATTAACAAAATAAAATATCAGTATATGGTACGTGTACATTTTATTTTATTAACATGGTTGAATAATATTTAATGAAGGTAGGAAAATAAGTAATACAAAAAACTCAGTTAATAATGACACCACTTCTTTAGCTGACCACTTTAGGTTTGCACCAAAATCATTTGTATGAGGGTTTTAAAATTCATACAAGTACTATAGGATATTGGGGGGAGGGGTGTTATAAATGTACTCAGGTTTTAATTTTATCAACCAAAAGGCTTTTTAAGTGTGAAGTGGAGTGGAGAGGGTGTGGCCACATATAAATGGGGGAGAGGACATACATGGATGTTTGTGAAATAAAAGCTATACCTGTTTTTTTACACATGAAAAATGGATCCAAAATGAATAATTATAGAAAAATAATTATATAGGGTTGTAATATGGATATATAATAGTAATAGGACAAGTCTTTAGGTCATTTTTGTAACACCCCAAGATTCTACGGTACGTTTCACTTTTTATAATTCTATAACATGCTCTGTACACGACTTTAAGTTCTAGCACACCACAACCAATCAAAGTAGCCATTATGAATAGTAATACCCACTTTTTAAAATTTTATAAATTTTATTTTGCAAAATTGACTTCATTTATGAATTCAGAATATCAAAATTAGCTTAGAGTGAATTTTTGGTAATTTTATGAAATGTTTCGATTTTTGATGAATAGTGAAAAACACTACGTTATTATTTAAAAATTAATTTTTATTAAAATAATTATTTATTTAATTTATATTAATTTTATGTCAAAATTGATACATAATACCAATATAAGTTTAGTGTAATTCATTAATGTCATTTTATAATAAAATAAGATGTATAAAATTTTTATTAACTATTTACCGCCTTTTACCCTCCTAGGAAAATTTACAAATTTTCATAATTCGTAATTTTACTGCTTCTTTGAATTGAATTTAAAAAATATGGGAGTCACAATTGAAAACAATAAGTAAAATGTTGTTCAATAGGATGAAAATAATAATTTTTTAATAGTAATTTTGAAATTTTATTTACAACGATTTAAAGTATATAGGGTAATTAATGGTAAAAATGATATTATAATTACCCTAAGTCATGTCCTAATTTTGTTGGATAAGTGTTTTTAGACAAAAATCAAGCTTATTAATAAAATATGATCCTATTTGATCAACTTGGACTAGATTAAGACATTTAATATAATTTCATTTAATGAAGAGTTGAAAGAAATAAATTCAAATAGTCTAACTAAAACATTTTTAATATAGGGTTTTACATAAGATAAATTATATTATAAGTATTCATTATAAATATAAAAATATTTCATACATAATTTTTTTTTATTTATAATAATTTATATATTAAATAATTAAATTTATTTATGACACAATGATGATGCAGACCTTATTAGCGAATAATTAAAATAATTGATTTTATAAATATTCAAATAAATGTAAATCGAGATTTTTGATGCATTCCACACATTTTATAGGTTAATATGACATGTTAGGATTTATTTAACTTATTTTTTCTATGAAATCAAGTTTTTTTATCTTTCACAAAAACGAAATACTAAATAGTGTCAAAATTGTCATAAATGAGTTTTTAAAACTAATACTATATTATTAATGGATATAATATTTCAAAAAATATAAGGTTCGGCCAAAGGACATAGATAATGTTAGATATGTCAATAATGAACCAATTGGGGTTATTTTGGTATTTTATAATAAGTTTATTAACCATTTATTATAATAATATAAGAATACATGATAAAAGTTAGATTATTTTACAAAGTGTTAAATCTAAAAGATAAGGTTAATATGGTGACCTAAACCTGTCTAAAACATATTTTTTTTAGAGTTTTTGGATGAATCCCCATCTTTTACTTGAAATAAATCTTTTTGGAGCCATTATCAAACGAATATGATTGTTTAATAAATTAATATTTCAATCTTTTCCTAAGGTGACCCTCACCTCTCTTATAAATGGGTACTACCCCATATTTAAAAATCACTCCTCCAAATTCATTTGGCATGGCTAGAACTGGCACAAATATCCACCCAAATACCCTTAATTTAACCTTGATGCCTTAATTTTTTCATAAAACCAACCTATGGAACCCTTGGATCAAATCCAAAGCTGGCACCCAAAGAAGAGGTAATAATTTCATAACCTCTTTCAAAGTTCTTTTCTTCTTCCAATTACACTTTAATTTTTGTTTCCATAACAAAATAATAAATCTAGTACCTTGTATATAATGTGATGTTATTATACATATGGTACAACCATATTCATTACTCTATCCATCCTATGAATGACAAAGTCATTACAGATGTGTATGTGCGGCTTACCGTCTCCAAATCATGGTGTGGTTTGTTATTCTACACTTCATTATTGGGATGGGTATAATAATGAGTATAATTGATGTTAAAAATAAATATAACATGTTAATTATTCATTATATATGATATAACAACAAATTACATACAATTTTACAATCAATAGAATGATATTGTTGCTTGTGCGGATTACAGTCTCCATTATCACGATGAGATTCATTCCCCATCGTAACCATTAAAGAATAAATTTCATTTTAAAATTAAAAATTTATGTTTATAAAATTAATCTCATTATTGATATGAATCAAATACATCCTATCCATAACATACACGACATATGTAACAAAACATACAAATTTAAATGAATCAGTTAACACCCAAAACGATGATACCACTGAAAAACCACTAACAAATAAATATTAGAAGATAATATATGATATCATATTTATATATGTGGTTCTTGTATAAATTAATAGAAATTATTTCCCCATTATATAGGATATTAACCTACCCTCGACTAAAAAACATTACAAGGTAAGGGTTAATTTTACAGTCACTTTATTATATGAGGTTGTCTATACACAACCATCTACTATGAATTCATTATCATCCTCATCTATTTTTTCTTAAAAATCTATTTCAAAACATTTTTAATATATCCAAGAATATGGGTAAAAGTCACTTATAACATTGTTTTGATTTTTATTAAATGTTTTGAAAAGAATATTTTGGTCGTTTTCCAAACAAGGCAATCTATGACATTTTTGACAAATTAACGTAAGAATGTTTTTTAGCTTCTGTGGTGGGTGCAGCTATTTTCTGTCATTATAACATCTTTAAATCTCCCCTTATAATATTATAAGAATATTTCAAAATAAATGGTTCCTTTTATAATTATGTGACTTTAATATTAGATCAAAATAGAAAGAGATATTTCTCTCAAACAGTTTTGAATTCATCAATGTCAACATCCTTTGATGGATTTTACACTTGTTTGAAGTTTATTTTTTATCATAAAATCTTCCTTATTGTACTGATGGTTTTTTGATATGCTTCCCACTAGATGTGTTATTCTTATACCATTCATGGATTATGTTTAAAGTATTCGCATTTCATATACAATTTTTAATATGAATTTTTATGTTATGTTTCAACCTTTTCATATGAGGAATGCATTGGACTTAGTAAGTGATGGGTGGAGCCCACTATATCTCTTCAAGGCATTGGTAGGTCTAATGAGACAAACTATTTTCATGGCACAATGAATTGAGAAAATATTATTTGTTTTCTTGGAACACGACCTTGACTATGTGGTTTTGATGTCTGGAATTATGCATTCCATCAATATGAAATTATCTGTTGATATTAAGTGTGATTATCCAACTAGTAAAATATGCATGTGAATATGTAATTGGAATTACTTGATTTATCATATCCATATTATACTGAAGCTTATGTTTAAAATGATTTTGTTTTAGTCTTATAAATTGCCTTAAATGTTTATGCTTATTTATGATTGTATCTTCTATATTTTTATCCTTACTGAGCATATGAGATCACCCGTTTCTAACATTTTCTTTTTCCTAATATGTGAATAATTATATTATGATTAACCTGTAGTGATAGGACAAAGATACGAGTGTGTTCAAGGGGACACAATGTTGTTTTTTTATTTCATGATGTAATGTAATACTTATGTATGTATCAAGTACTTCCAAGACTACTAATATCACTGATCTTTCGAGACTTGATCACTAGTGATCAAGCTAATGTTTTTTAATAATGCACAGACTCTTGGAAAATAGGGTTGGGGCATTACAGTTGACATCAGAGAAAGTTTAGTACAAACCTAAGAAAAAAAATTTAGAAAAACTCTGATTATAGAATATTACCCTAAGATAAAATTTGAGTATTAGTATAAATTAACTTCCCAGAATTTTGGTAACATAGAGATTTTATGAGTTTTTCAAAAAAATAAATCCATATCTGGATACGAGTAGGCAGAGGCAGATCTAACACAAATGTACGTAGGAGAGAAAACTCTGACAAGGAGTTTTGGGCTTGACCCGGGGTATCCTAGTACATGAAAATGGGACTTGCAGCACTATTGGTTATGACACTCCTGGGGGATATGATTAGGATACTTGAAATTTTATTTAGAAAACATTATGAAGGATTTATGAGTAAATATCTCTTCAAAGAAAACATTTTTTATGGTTATGGATTATATGCATAAACTGTGCAATTTATGTCCGGTATTTTACTTGTTTGGAATTATGTATTGGGATTCATAAACTCATCTACTGTATGCCATTGTTTAGAAATGGAAACTAGTGTAAGTAATGGAAACTATATCAATGCATATAATCCGTTTAGGGATTTCCCACACAATTAAGATAGTTATATTGGAGCTGGTGATGCAGTTGGTGCAAAATAACTTATAACCATACCGGGAAAACTAACTCTGGTTATGAATAATAACCATACCCATATAGATCAGTATAATCCAAAATTCAGAGGATCAATTTTGGACTGCTTCATGAGGAAACAAACACTAACATTCAATGGGACTACAAATCCATTTGTAGCTAAGAAATAAATAAGTTACTTAGCGAAAATATTTCATTATTTGGGATGTAGAGAAAGGGAAGAAGTTTTTATGGCAATTTATCACCTCACAAGAGATTCAGATCAATGGTAGTCATTAATTCAAAAAACCATGGTGGATGAAGTAGTATTAAATATTTAATGGATGTAGTTCAAAGATATTTTCAAGGAAAAATAATTTCTTCATAAGCATCGAGAGAATATGGAAAGAAAATTTCAGAGTCTGAGGAAAAAAGAGGATGAGAATTTCGCAAAGTATGATTCTAACATAATAAGGTTAGAAAGGCATGTATCAGATTATATAGGTAACCCATTATGTAATATAGATCCATTATTTGAAGGGTTTAAACCGTTTCTCTGTCGATCATTAGTCTTACAATCCTTCATATAGTACGAAGATATTGCCTCATGTGCTATCAAGATAGAAAATAAATTCTCTAAATATTAAGACTTTAAGGAAAATAAAGAGATGAAGAGATATGATGGAGACTTTGGAAATGGAAATAAGGGGAATAAGGGAAACATTGGATTTCCATCCTGTAGTAAATATTGGAAGAAACACTCTGGTACTTACCTAAAGGTAATGATAGTCTGTTACATGTGTGGTGAAATGGCCACCAAGGTTATGATTGCAAGGGAATGAAATATGTTTTCAATGTTGAATTATATGATTGTAGAGAAATGGGTAATTATGAAAATAAATATACAAAGCACTAAGGAAACATAACTCAAAAAAGGTCAAGGGAGTAAGGCCAAGCTTGTGCGATCACAATTGCTGAAATTGAAGCTTTGAACGACGTTGTGGCAGGTAATTTAATGGCTTTATAAAATTTAGACAATGTTTTATTTGATTATGGATCATTTTATTGTTTCATATCTTCCCAATTTTCTAGGAAAATTATATATTTCCAATTTGATTTAACAAGGGGGTTGTCAGTCAACATGTATAAGGGAATTATCATTGCATCAATGTCTTGTGAATCAGTTCCCATTACAGAATATAAATGTGCTCAATCTACTGATCTCATCATCAAACCCTTGATTGAAATTGATATTATCCTTGGTAAGGATTGGATTTAAGACAATGATACAAAAATTTATTTTAAGAAGAAGGAGGTTATAATTTTTTATGATGATAATGAGTACCTTATATTTAAAGAAGAAATGTCCCAATCTAATTATTATCTAGATCCACCCCTAGTAGCTCTACTAAATTAAATTATTAGGGAGAAAGAGAGTGAAATAACTATGGGTGAGGAAATGAATGTTCAAATAGTAGACATACCTATTGTACAAGAATCTGTTGATGTGTTTCCAGAGGATTTACCTGGACATCCTCCAGAATGAAAAATTGATTTTTCAATTGATTTAATTCTTGGTTCAAGGCCCATATCGATGAAACCATATAGAATGTCCACTGTGGAATTATTCGAACTAAAGAAACAACTAAAGGAATTGAGTAATAAAGGTCTTATTCTTATTAGTGTTTCTCCATGGGGAGCCCCTGCTATTTTTGTTAAGAAGAATGATGGATCTAGGAGGTTGTGAATTGACTATAGGGAGATCAATTATATTAAAATAAATAACAAGTATCCCCTACTTCACATTGATTATTTTTTCGATCAACTTCATAGAGCTCAAAATTTCTCAAAGATTGACCATCGATTTGGATATCGTTAGTTGTGTGTGAAGAAGGATGAAATTCCTAAGACATAATTTCGTGTCAAGTTTGGGAAATACAAGTTTACAGTAATGCATTTTGGAATGATTAATGAACCTTATGTCTTCAAGGATTAAATGAATTTAGTTTTCAAGGAATACCTTGATGAATTTGTAGTTTAATTTATTGAGGATAGCATGGAATACTCCGAAATCTACAAATATCCTAAAAATAACTTGTTCACTATTATAAATACTCTTAGAAGAAATTAATTATATGGGATGTTTATCATGAGTGAATTCTGGAATTAAAAGATTTATTTTATTGGCCATATTTTCTCCAAGGATGGAATATCTTTTAATCCATCTAAGACAAGAGAAATACATGAATAGACAACACTGATGATTATAATAGAGGTATATGGTTTTATTGGTCTAGGTTATTATCATCATTTTTCCAAGAATGTTTCTCAATTTTCTAACCCATTAACAAATCTCACACGTAAAGCAGTTAATTTTTTTGGACAGATGAGTGTGAAGAATATTTTGAAGAACTTAACAAAATATTAGTCAATGATTTTGTCTTGACTCTACCCTCGAGGAATGATGGTTTTTTTGTGTATAGTGATGCTTCAAAAAAAGTACTTGGATGTGTCCTTATGATGAATGATAGAGTTATTGCTTATGCATCAAGGTAGTGAAAAATTCATGAATAGAACTATCCAACTCATGATCTTGAGTTATTAGCTGTAATAATTGCTTTGAAGATATGGAGACACTATATCTATGGCTAAAAATGTGAGATATATAGTGACTTCAAGAGTATGAAGTATATTTTCTCATATAATGAAATCAACATGAGGAATATAAGATACCATGAACTACTCAATGATTATGATTTCACTATACACTACCACCTGAGGAAGGAAAATAAGGTCAAAGATGCCTTGATCAGAAGAGGTCATGGAGTTTTGAAAAAGATGGTAGTGGAAAGGGACTATATATTCATGGATCTAGTATAGATGGATATGGGAATAATCATGGAAGGTGGAACATAAATTCTTTTTCAAATTGTTACCAAACTATCTTTACTAGAAAGGATAATAAGTTCTCAGACTGATGATGAGGTGTTTCAAAAGAAAATTAAAGTTGTGAATGAAGGGAGATTGATTGACTTTTTATATGAAGATGGAATTTTGAAATTTGGGAAGAAACATTGTGTTCCTAACATTCCTGATCTAAAAAAGTAATTGTTGTATGATTCTCATAGCTCCAATTTAACTATACACCCTCATATCACTATGATTTTTAGATATTTGAAGGAACAGTTTTGGTGGGACAACATGAAGTGGGATATTTTTTACTATGTGTTAAGATGTATGGTTTATCAATAGGTAAAGGGTGGAAGAAAACGTCTTAAAGGAGTCATGAAACCTCTTCCCATAACTGAGTGGAAATGGGATGATATTACGATGTAATTTATTATGGGGCTACCAATGAATCCTAGAAGGAATGATTCAATATGGGTTATTGTTGATCGTCTTACCATGCTATCACATTTTCTTAATATACGAGAAGATTTAACACTTGAACATTTTAAAATATTAAATATTAATAATGTTGTAAGACTATATGGAGTACCCCTATCGATTGTTTATGATCGTGATCCCCATTTTACATCATGATTATGGAAAATTCTTCAGAAGGACTTGTATACTGAACTTTATTTAAGCACTGACTACCACCATCAAACTGATGGAAAATCAGAACATACTATTCAAATATTAGAAGACATGTGGAGAACAAGCTCACTTGACTTTCAAGGAATGTGGGATTAATATTTACCTAATGTATAATTTTCCTATTACAACAGTTTCCATTCAAGTATTCATATGGCACCATATAAAGCGTTATATAGAAAGAGGTGTCACACACCAACTTATTGAGATGATGTTGGTGAAAGAAAAATCATAGTATGCAAACATGTTGAGGAAAAACTAGAAAAGGTGAAGATTATCCAAACCCACATCAAAGTAGCTCAATGTAAGAAAATGTGCTATGTCGATAACCAAATGATGGATTTGGAATTTTTAGTAGGAGATAATTTTTTCTTGAAAGTTTCTCCATGGAAGGGTATTCTACGATCCGGTAATAAGTTTATATTAAGTCCCTTGTACATCGAACATTTAGAAATTATAAAAAGTTTTAGAGTAATAGATTACCATTTGTGAATACCTCAATGTCTCTCCAAAGTTTATGATGTGTTCCACATATCACTATGAAGAAAATACATGCCTGACCCAACGCATGAACTCACCAATGAAGAAATAGAACTAGAACATAACATGTATTATAGTGAAGAGCCTTTCAAGATTCTTGATACCAGTGAACATGTTTTGAGAAACCAGATGACTTGTATGGTAAAAGATATATGGAGAAACAACAAATTGGTAGATGCATCATGGGAGCCCAAGGAATTTATGATGAAGAACCAATCGAATCTTTTTACACAGTAGTATTCTAGAACTTTCCGGGACAAAAATATTTGAATGAGGTAAGAATGTAACACCCCAATCTTCCACGGTACATTTCTCTTTGAATAATGCAATTGCTTGCATTGTATGAAACTTGGAGTTCTAGCACCCCACGACCAATCAAACTTGCTGTTATGAATAGTAATACCATATTTTTTAAATTTTTTAAATTTTATTTTTTAAAATTTGCATTATTTTTGGATTCTGAATATCAATATTTTCTTTGGGTTATTTTTTTATATTTTTCTGAAAACATTCAATTTTTGATGAATAGTGAAAAACACTGCGTTATTGTTTAAAACCTACATTTTATTTAAATAATTATTTTTTTATTGAATATAATTTTAGATCAATATAAATATAAAATACTTATATGAGGTTAACTTAATTATTTGGATTCATTTTATAATTAAAAATAGATGTATAATATTTTATTGAACTTTTTAACGTCTTTTAGCCACCTTCTAGGCACATTTACATATTTGCATAAAACATAATTTTACCAATTCTGTGAATTGAAATTTAAAAATTCGAAAGACATAGTTGATATCAATATGTAATATTTGGTTCAATAGGATGAAAATAATTTTAGTAGACTTGTTACTTTTGAATTTTATTTAATAGAGTTAAAAGTAAATAGGGTAATTAAAGGTAAAAATGATATTATAATTACCCTAACACATGTTTTAATTCTATTGGATAAGTGTTTTTCGACCAAATTCAACCTTAGGAATAAAATATTATCCTCTTTCATCCACTTGGATTGGATTAGGACATTTATTATTATTTTATTTAAGGAAGAGTTAAAAGTGTGAAATTAATATTTTCATAACTAAAACATTTTTAATATAGGGTTATGCATAAGATAAATTCGAATATAAATATTTATTTGATATATAAAAATATTTTCTACATATTAGTATTTTACTTCTAAATTTTAGACATTAAATAATTAATTCTATTTATGACACATTGATGATGTAGTAATTACCTTATTAATGGAAGATTAGAATAATTGATATTATAAATATCCAAATAAATGTAAATCGAGACTTTTGATGAATTTTAATAATTTTAAAAGTTAATACGACATTTTAGGATTGATTTCATTTATTTCTTTCAAAGTAATCAAAGTTAGTTTACTTTCTCAAAAACCAAATACTAAATAGTGTAAAAATTGACATAAATGAGTTTTTAAAACAAATACTATATTATTAATTGATATAAAATTCCTAAAAATATAAGGTTTGGACAATAGACTTAGATAAGGTTATATTTGTCAATAATAAATTAGTTGGTGTTCTCTTGGATTTTTATTGTATGTTCATTAACCATTTAGTATAATTATACAAGAATACATGGAAAAAGTTAAACTATTTAACTAAGAGTTAAATCTAAATGATAATGTTAATATGGTGACCTAAACCAGTCTAAAACCTATTGGTTGAGAGTTTTTCAACCTAGACCCACCTTATCCTTGAAATAAATACATTGGGATACATTATAAAATGAATATTATTGTATAGTAAATTAATATTTCATGATTTTTTAATGTGAGTGTCACCTCTCTTATAAAAGGGTACTTCGCCTTCTCTCATAATCACACATCCAAAGACATTTGGCATAGCCAAACCCAGATAAAATATCCTCCCAACTCCCCTAAATTCAACCTATATCCCTGAATTTGATCAGAAAACCAACCTAAGGATCCATTTTGATCAAATAAAAAGGAATCACCCGAAGAAGAGGTAATAATTTCATCCCCTCTTTCAAAGTTCTTTTCTTATTCCACTTCTTATTTCATTGTTTTTTCCACAACAAAATAGTATTTCTAGTACCTTCTACATACTATTAAGTTATTATAAGTATAGTAAAACTATATTCATTATTCTATCCATCATATGAATGACAAAGTCACCATACGTGCGTATATACATCTTACCATCTCCACGTCATGATGTAGTTTTTTATTCAACACTTCATTATTGGATGGGTATAATAATTAGTATATTGATGTAAATAATAAATATAACAGGTTAATGTTTATATATATATTATATACCATCCAATTACCTATGATTTTACTATTAATAGAATGAAATTGCTGCTCATGCAGATTACTGTCTCCACCAACACGATGAGATTCATTTCCAATCGTAATCATACAAGAATAAATTTCATTTAATAATTATAAAATAATGTTCAAGAACATAATATCATTCTGGATATGAATAAAATACATAATATCCATAAGAAAAATGACATATGTAAAAAAATATAATGGAAAACAAATTAGTTAACAACTGAAACAGTGATACTATTGAAATTTCATTAAAAAGAAATATTAGAAGATCAATTATGATATCATATTTATGTATGTGGATCTTTTATAATTTAATAACAATGATTTCTATAATATAAAAGAGGTTAACCTACCATTGACTAAGGAAATGTACAAGGTAAGGTTTTATATTATTACCTCTTTATTTTTTGAGGTTTTCCATATGCAAGAATCTATTGGAAATTCTTTATCATCCTCATCCATGTTTCATAAAATTGTATTTAAAAACATATTTACTATTTACTAGAATATTGGTAAAAATCATTTGTACCCTTGTTTTACTTTTTAAAAATTATTTTGAAAGGAATATTTCCGTCATTTTCCAAAAAAGGTACTTTATAACATTTTCTACAAATTAAGGTATGATTTTTTTAAAACTTATGTAGCGGGGGTGAATATTTTACACTATTATAATAATATTTTAAAAATAAATGTTTTATTTTATAATTATGTGTATTTTAAATGATTTCAAAATAGAAATATAAATTTCACTTAAATATTTTTGATTTCATCTATGTCAACATCCTTTGATTGATTTTACACTTGTTTGAAGTAAATTTATTAAGATATAATCTTCTATATTATACTGAAGGTTTTGTGATATGTTTGACTAAGGATGATTTATTATTATACCATTCATGGTTTGTGGTTAAAGAATTAAAATTTTTATACTAGTTTTAATATGAATGTTTATGTTATGTTTTAACCTTGTCATATGATGAATACATCAAACTTATTAAGTGACGGATGAAGGCCTACTATAGCTACTAGATCCATCGGTAGGTCACATGAGATAATCTAGTGTCTTGGAAAAAGGCCTCAAAAAATATATTATTTGTAGTCTTGGCACAAGACCATGACTATGTGGTTATGATGTCCGACATTATGCATTCCATCATTATAAAACTAGCTGTTGATATTTCATGTGATTTTTTGATTAGTAAAATTTCCATGTGAATAATTAAATGTAATTATTTGATTTATTTTTTCCTTATTATGTTGATTGTTTTGTTTTAAAATTTTGTTTAAGTCTTATACATTTCCATAAATTTTTATTCTTATTTATGATAGTTTCTCCTATGTTGTTATATTTACTAAGAATCTGAGCTCACCCCTTTCTTATGTTTTATTTTTCCGAGGATGTGAAGATGTATATTATGATTAACCAACAAAGATAGTCCAAGGAAATGAGTTTGTTCAAAGGGGAAACAGTTTTGTTTTTTTATTTCATGATGTAATATAAAACTTATGTATGTATCAAGTACTTCCAAGGTTACTAATGTAATTGGAAATTAGAGAATTAATCTCTTATGATCATGCTAATATTATGTAATAATGCACCGAATCTCCGTAACTAGTGTCTGGGCGTCAAAATTTTAATCTTTATAGTTTTAGTTTAACCCCCGGTAATCATGTTTTCAGCTTAACCATTGTAAAATATTTTTATTGTTTTAACTTTTCTTTATAACAAAAAAATTATGTTAAAGTTATTTTATAATATTAAATAATAATTTTTCAAATATTTATTCCATTTTAGAAAATTTAATTCAATTATTTGGTATAATTTAAATTAAATATAAACCTGCAGAAGCAATAAAAAAATGTGTTTCAAGAAATATACTTTTCGACCATAAAATAATTTTATATTATTTCTATAACAATTAATTATAATTAAATGGATATAAATTAATATATATATATAGATTTATAATCTTAAAATTATATATAAATAATCATTCATTTGTTTTCTTAATAAATTAAAAGGTAGAAACATTATAAACTTTAAAATACTTTCCAGATAAATGTGTTTTAGGATAAAATATATAATTATAATAAATTTTTTATAATTATTATTACAATTTTATTAAATATATTAAACATAACTAAATTATTAATATTTTACATTATATTATATTTAAAATAAAAATAGTAATTTTACGTAACATAAAATATTAAAATAAAAATACTGTATTTTGAAAAATGGATTTTCACTATTCACTAAAAATTCAATATTTTTTAAAAAATCCCTAAAGGTCACCCTAGGTTATTTTATATATTATGATGTAATAAATTAATTTCATTTTATAACATAAAATTTATAAAATTTATTGAAATGTAATTATAATATTTTCTAAAAAAATGAATGAAATATATTTTTTGAAGAAAAATTTTATTATGTAATAAAATTGATTTTCTAAAAGTTAATGATTTTCTAATATGAATTTATAAAAAAATTTATATTGAGTTTAATATATATGTGTGTGTGTGTGTGTGTGTTTCATAAATTAGTTAATAATAATCATATCATCCAATTTAATAGATTAGATATAATAGTCATACATAAATTATAAAACATCAGGGTTCATTTTAGTACGATGTTTCTTCTCTTATACACTATATAAATAGTTTTATTTTATAAAATATTATGGTGTTATATTATATGTTATTAGTTGGAATTATTGGTGAGATCTACTCAATTCCTATTTTTAAGGAAATAATAGTAGACATTTATTTTTTAAAAATTATATATATATTTTTTAAAAGGTTGGGTCCAAAGCATCATTTATTATTTTAAAGCAATAAACTATTTAAAACTTGGTAGAGGGAGACTCATTACATAGCCCGAAGGCCCAAGACCAAGTGGTCTGAATACAAGGCCTGAAAGCCCATCTTTTTGGCACAAATATTATTTTTTCTTATTCATGTAAAGTATCAAAACACCATAATTTTATCATATGTAGGAAAAAATAAAACTACCATGAATATAATATGTGTCTTGTATGCCTTTTCATGAATAAGGGAAAAAAGAGGTAAAATATTTCAACCACATTTATCTAATCATGAATTCTTCTCTTACCATATTAAAGTAGGAGGATCATATACAAAATAATAAATATACACTTATGATGAAGAAGTATGTGGATCTAGTATAAAAGACTCAGGTGACTCCACAATTAGACCAAACACGTTCCCACTAATAAAAATAACAAATAATTATTATAAAATAATATGAAACAAATTTAAACTACCTTTATATATATATAAGTAAATAAAAACTAGAAAAATTATAATGACCAAAATTAAAGTGCACCAAGAATTAAATTTTTTCTATATTATTAATATATAATCAATAAAAAAATTATAAGACATAAATTAGTTATAAAAAATAAAACAAAACATATATTAAAATTTAAAAAAAATATATACAAAATAACTCTCAATATACAATGAAATTTTAATTTTTTTTAATATTTTCATGGAATTATTGTTAAAATAATTAACATAAATAATAGTAATAAAAATTATTATTATTATTAAAATTAAAATATTTCATTATTTTAAAAGTCAAATACCAAAAATATGACAACATTTATGATAACAAATATTTTCTAGAAAATTTAAAAAACATAAGTGATATAAAAATTGATATAAAAATAGAAATTAAATTAATATCTATATGTAATGAATGTTCATGTATTATAAAATCAATTTTGAATTGTTATTAAATTTTTTAAATTAAATAATTTTAATAATAAAAATAGTATAAAACACATTTTATATAATTTGGAAACTTAAAAATGACATAGTTATAGTTTCATAACAATTAAGTTCTTTTTTATGGATTATTTTCTCAAATTATATCTTTGTGATCATTTTATATAGTACAAACCCTATATATATCATCATCATAAATTTTATCTTATTGTATATTCATAGATATAATAATATCACATAATCCATCATAATCATCAAATTTGTCATCCAAAAAATGTGTTTCCTTATAAAATGATCCACCACTTATCCATTGATGGTTTAATGAAGTTGATAATTTTATTTTTATGAGATTTTATAAAAAAATGGGTCATTATTTTATCCAAATGTTTTCAGAGATTCTAATGAAAATCCAATTCAATTATTTTTAATAATAATGCTACTCACATCTAATTTAAACCATAATATAGGTTGACATATTTCATGTTATCAAAATTATATATACCATCAATAACTCCAAAATATGATATTGAATTAGAGATTGGGGTTTTCCCTTATAGACTCTAAAAATGCAACACTTTCATGAAAACCATTACTCTACTGTTCTGACTTATACTTTTGATTTACTTGTCTTTGTTATAAACTGTATAACCATTAAGGTCACACCCAATCCATTTTGTGTGATTTAAACAAGGGAAACCCACTAAAAATATCAATGTTTTAAACAAAATTGAATTAATAGTCATATTCTTTTAAAAAAATGTGAAAAATTAATTTTTATTGTCATTTATTTCCCACATATCATTTTTTTGATTTACATTTGAACATTAATATGAAATTCTATATTTCAATTATCCTCAGGAATGTTTTAATGATGTATAAATATTCTTATGTTATTTATTCCCATGTCAAAGAATTAATATTTATGTCATGGATCCAAATTCCTCTAATAATATGTTCCATAAAACATGAAAATTTATTACAGATGTGATCCAATTCAAAAAATTAATTTCGATATAACCTAGAAACTTTTTAAGAACTATACTTCTCAAAATTTTTATAGGCCCCTTATGTGAATTATGGGAGAAATACCATGGGGTGAACATGTGTAAATAAATCAATTACATTACAATTATTTTTCATTATATACACTCACTATCTTAATGAATTTTAATTCTTATGTTGAAGGGTTATCACTTTTTATATTGATGATTAAAATAGCTAATTATATTTTCAATGGAATATCCTTTTATTAGATATTATCTATTCAATGATTACCATATTTTTATATTGTTTTTGTGATGAATATAAACATGAAATAATATAGAAGACTATATTTTTTTAAAATTTTCACCTTACAGATGTACAATAGAATTCTTGTGATGATTATGTTATTATACCCTAAATAACTATAAGCTATCTCCATAGGGTTTTTTTCTTAGCTACTCCATCCTTAAAATGTCTATGGATGATTCAATATCACTCTTGTATCACATCCCTCCAAACATCTCTTTACGCCCACTACCTCAAAAGAAAAATTGTGGCCCGTTGTCCAATAACACTATCATGTTATTATTACAGATTTTTCTATGTATGGATTCATTCCATTGAATCTCCACAGTTTATTTTTGGATGTAGGAAGGGAACTCTTATATTAAGATCATAATTTTTTTTCCATGAGATATTCTGGAGATCCTTTCTATTTCTTGTTTGGAAATATCTTCAATATTTTACAAACATTCATTATTTATTCTTTACTATATAGTAATAATCCCAAGTCCTTCTCTGTAAAATTATTCTTTAATATATCTCATATATTCCAAATTTCCCTTCTTTTATATATATTCTAGAATGGTTCACATCACTCCAATAACTTCTCCATATCCTTCTTCTAATTGATATCCTTATTTAATAAAGATTTTATATGCTAATAAATTATGATTCTATTTAACCAGATTAGAATTTAAAAATCACCCACTAACTCAATTTATTTCAATAACATTTACTATTGAAAAATATAATTCTTTCATGGGTTTTTATGTATCATTTGATGTATGAATTTAATTATCAATCAATCTAAAAAATAAATCAATACAGTCTCCCTTTGATTTTACTTGGACCATGGAATTAGTAAAGGGTACATGATATCGATTCATTTATACATTGGTTCTTGCATTTTAAAACCTTACATAAACATATTTCTAATATACTATTCTAAATGTCTGGCCAAAATTTATTTATTCTAGACATCATAGTGAAGCCTGATGAATCTCCCAGAAAAAACCATTTAAAATACAAAAATCTATGACATATTTCTTCAATTAACGATCTATTGTAGAAAAATAAATTTCAATTCCGATTTTGATGAAAAACCACCACCACAATCATCTCCATACATATTTTTTCTCCATATTTTCTTATAAGGGAAAAACTAACTAAAACATACCAATGAAATTAAATTTTTTTGTGGACATATAATGATGAAATCCATCAGTGGTCAGCTTTATATCACTCTACACAAGTTTATTATGCCCATCAAAATTTCCATGTAGAAATATTGATATATCCCATGTTATATTAAAATTCAAAAAATTGATATCCATAGATTAGACTCGTTCTACTAAACATTTTGAAAATCTAGAGCAAGATCAGATCAACCATTATATAGCTTAAGTATTTAAGATCCAAATTAATTCTTCAATTTAATGAAATCTAAATAAGCCTATCTAGATTAGAAAATCCACACTCTATAGTGTGGTATCAAACCACTGGATGTATTTCAATTCATCAGAAACTTGGGTTGCTTGTTATACCTATATATAGAGACTCCATTTTACCATTACATAGATAGTATTCTAAATTGAAAACTTTATTCTTTATAGAATAGTGTAAAAAAATTGACTGTTTTGGACTCATGTGAAGCTTAAATAGACTAATATACCATTACCCAACATCACATTTTACATTTACATAGAAATCTTCTAGATTCAGTATGGCATCCTCCATAATGTAGTATGTATTACTATTTTTCTCAAGTGTAATTTCAATTTTAATGTACTTTCAAAACACTATAAGATGAAAAAAATATTATTATTTCAAAATATTAAACTACATGACCAAAATTTAAAAACATTGTTCAAGACACGGTGAAGGTTCCTTTACCAAATTATATTTATCCATCTTCATATTGAACTCCAAAAAATAACATATTACAAGATATAATATTTGACATCAAAAGTACAGAAATAACTCAAAAATGGTTTCCATATTATATAATAAAATTACATAGGTGTATGAATATTACACACCGATGTCAATATTTTAATGTCATATCCTTGAGAATGATATCAAGTTTTATATTTATATCCCTTCATGGATGCTTTATTGTGAATGTCTTCTTTCCCAAACATCCATGAACTTCACTATAGTCCTTTATCAAAAATTCATATAATAAT
Source organism: Viscum album (assembly GCA_963277665.1). Classification (NCBI taxonomy): domain Eukaryota; kingdom Viridiplantae; phylum Streptophyta; class Magnoliopsida; order Santalales; family Viscaceae; genus Viscum; species Viscum album. The sequence goes on along the minus strand of OY728164.1, from coordinate 475,113,471 downwards.
TATTAGAAAGCTCATTTTTTTAATAATTCTCCACAAATAAAATATTTTCAATAAGATACCTTAAGATAAATTCCACTTAAATTATCAACAACCATCTACTGAACATAACTATTTATTATTTTAAATATATCATAATATTATAGGGTACCAAAAAATCATATATTGTAATGAAATATAACAAAATCCATTAGAGGTTCTTACCATATAACCTATTTAATTTGATAAAAATATCATTATAGGGTCTTATTCTTCCAACTTTTCTAATAAATTATAATGGGTCAAATTATTCAAACTTCATCTTTTATTTTCATAAAATTTGAGTTTTATTAGATGAAATATTAATCATAAACAAGGTATAAACTTCTATATTATTCTCATACTTTGGAAATAATTTTGATTCAACATTTTTTTGATAAATTTAGTATTCATCCTTATATGTTTGTACTCCCTATTTTAAGATAGGGAATAAATACTTCTATTTGCCCTACATTTTTATAAGAACATTCATTATTTGTATTCATCCACATTCTGATTAATAAAATACTCTATTAAATAATTTGAATAATTTATAGTTATATTATAAATGATAAAATACTCTCCAAAACAAAACTACATTCCACATGTATAAACAAAAAATTAGTGGGTGAAGTTACCACGTATAATTTGTGATATCAATAAATATTATAATATAACTATATCAAGGAACAGTGTATGAAAAAAGAGTGTATGATAATATCAGAAACCTATGACCTCTACCACACTAAAGCAAAATTTTATAAAATAAATAGTAAATTACAATGAGTTATGATAAACCACTTGGAAAATGAATTAATAGCATTGTAAATAAAATTTTGGTAATACTAGTTGACTTCCATGTCATCTAATATTTTATTGGTTACTCCATTGAAATATGAGGTTCATAGTCTTCAAAAATATCATCATAATATCCCCCAAATTCCTTAACTCTTGAAAATAATAGTTGGTATAATCTTCATCATAAGGATACCACTTTTTTAGAAAATAATTTCATAGATGGTAATTTTTTTATTTTTTATAACATAATAAATTGAAACTTTTGTTTATAAAAAGATAAATAAGTAAACATGATATTAATACATGTAGCTTCTTACACTTCTAAATCTACCAATATTATTAGTTTTATAAATAAACTAAATCCATGTCCTAATACCACTTGTTAAAAACTAGATTGAGAATGATATTTACTGTTTAAATATAATATTTAAAATTATACTGTTTATTATATAAGGTATAGAATTAAAACCTTTTATTCTTAAATTCTTAGCCTTTTCATTTTCATTTTTATTATGAAAATTATACATGGAATGAACCTTCATGATTTATACTAATCATGACCTGAAAACATCAAACACAATTTTCTCATCAATTTTATAGTTTTCTTAAAAAAATAAACTCCATTTCACAATTTTTTACCACCCATAACCCATGGATTGTGATTCCCCCTTAATTATAAATTTGTTTAAACATGTTTTTAATATTAAAAGAATATGGGGAGAGGGGTACCTTTCTGTAATTTAGGAATGGGGATGGTCATGTCAAACCAACCCTTAAGCTTCATACTTTATTTTTTACGTTTTTAAATATAGGGAACTGAATTACATCATTTAATCTACCACATATTTTTTTGGGTCAAATATTATTGTAGGACCCTTCAACATCTTATGAAAGGTGTTGGGTCGGAGGTGATGGCAAGAGGGGGGGTGAATTGCCTTTTTAAAATTAATTAACAATTTAAAACAAATTTAAATGCAGCGGAAAGTAAAATGGCAAGACACAATTGATAACGGAGTTCGGCTTTAAACTCAAGCCTACGTCTCCGCTCCCAACTCAACCGTTGGGAGATTTATACGACCGCTTGCTTTTTAATGGTTATAGCAAGAAACCCACTAGCCGTTTTAAGGTAGGCTAGATCACCCTCTTACAGCTTGCTTTTTTATATTGGTTGTAGCAAGAAACCCAAATTGAAAGAAGAAAGAAAACGGGTGGTTTGTTTTAATACAAACCCAATTAAGAACTAAACAATTGAAGTAAATAAGTTAGAACAAACTAGAGGAAGCCTTGAGCGCCAAGAAGTGAGTGTAGTTGATGTAGAGGCAGCCCAAGCTTCAAGGGTGGCAATTGGATCCCAAGTGGCCTTTGAGAATTGTCGTAGGAGCCTCAAATGATCAAAATAGCTTTGGTATGCTTTGGTATATGATCGGTAGTCTTCCCGGCATCCATGGACGTCTATTTATAGGATAAATACTCCCAAATACTTCAATATGGCCGTTGGAGGGCTTTCGGAGCCGTTGGGGATCAAGTAGACAAGTCTGGTCAAGCTCCAACGGCTAGTTTGACTTTGCTCACCGGCTGACCGGTGCTTGTCCACCGGCTGGCCGGTGCCTTGGAAGGTGGAGAGAGCTTCTGTCCAGGAGCCACCGGCTGGCCGGTGGGAAGGCCACCGGCTGGCCGGTGGGAAGGCCACCGGCTGGCCGGTGGTGAGACAGTAGGTCTCACTGTTGAGCCCTGATGCCACCGGCTGGCCGGTGGCAGAGCCACCGGCTGACCGGTGGTCTGGACAGAATGCATCCCATTCTGTCTGGGTCCACCGGTGGGCCGGTGGCCAGACACCGGCTGACCGGTGGCACCTGGCAGAGGGCAAGCCCTTCTGCCTTGTCCACCGGCTGGCCGATGGGCTGGATCCGGCTGGCCGGTGCCCTTACCGGCTGGCCGGTGGTCCTACACCGGCTGGCCGGTGGACTTGAAAAAAGTCCACTTTTCCTTTTTTTGCCACTTCTTGCTCCTGAAATCATGCCTATTAACAAGAACACTTGAAACAACATTAGATCACTATGAGAGTGATTGTGATCATTAAAATCCAAGAGAGTGGGGTACAACAATCTCCCCCTATTTTGATGATCACAATCACAAAAAAGAAAACTTTAAAAAGGGTATGAAAGCTTTAAAAAAAAAAAAATATGTCAATTGAAAACTTTAAATAAACAATTTGAACTTGGAAAACTTAGAGACGTGCCAAATATAATGATCATGAAAGCATTGAAATACTGAGAAAGGACTTTTTTGAAATTGCAACCAAAAGCCATTTTTTAAAGAAATCAATTAAAAATAATAACTTAACTATTTAAAACAGATTTGGATGACATCAAAAACTTAAAATGGAACTTGTAAAAAGAGCATTTTAATAAAAAGCTATGTAATAGAGAGGTTTTCTCCCCCTTTGGGATTATCAAAATAGGAGAAAAATTATGAAAGAAACATACTAATAAAGAATGACAAAGAAGGATGGAAAGATAAGATAACTTGAATTCCATAAAAGATGAAACGATACAAAGGAAGTTCAAAAAACAAAAACAAATACAAATACAAGCCAAAAAACAGGAACGACTCTATTCACTCCTAGAGGGCCGAGAGGGACGGCGGCGCCTGGAGGTCGGAGGAGCCGGAGGAGCCTGGACCGCCTCAAAGCGACGATCTAGAGAGTCAATCCGTGAGTGAAGCTGATCAAACTGAGAGCTGAAGAATGAAAACTGCAAGTCCAGCCGAGTCTCAATCTGATCCTGGAAGCGTAGGAACTGGTCAGCCGTCACCGGCAAGCCACCAGCATCAGCAGGAGGGGGCACAGCCTCAGCAGGCTCAGGTGCATCATCACCCTCTCCAGCCTCCTCATCAGCAGCAGCATCAGCCTCATCTTCGTTGTCACCACTGTCTTCCTCTTCATCATCATCACTATCCTCACTGTCTGAAAGGGGATAGGCAGCGGCGATAGCAGGAGGCATGGCATTGGCAGGAGGATGGGAATGAGTTTGAGGAGAGTAGGCCTTGAGAAGACCGTCCTTGTCCACAATCCATTCCTGACGCCAAGGGTGCCAACAGATGTGCATTCGTTGCACCATCATAAAATTCACTATGCTATCCTTCGTTGGCTGCTCGAAGGAAGTGTCATGAAGAGGCACATCAAGAAATGAAAAGATTTTAGTCAAGAAGCGTCCGTAGGGTAGAGTTTTGGACCGGCGCGGGTGCTCAGCCACATAAGTCATGGCCCGGAACAGAAACCGGACCAAATTGAAGTGTATGCCTCGGGTGATAAATGAGAGAAGATAAATGTCAATGAATTTGACATTATCATGATCCCCGATACGGGGCGCAAGGGAAGTTTGGATGAGGCGCTCAATAATACGATGATTAGGAGAAAGCTGGGAGAGCTTGACAATAGGATTTGTGGGCTGCCCTGTGAGATGCTCAAGGGCTTCAGCTACATCAAACTCACGGTCTCGTGGAAACTCCCCCTGAGCAAAAGCATGGGGTCCAACATGAGGAACCCCGAGCATCCGGGCAATCTCCAACGAAGTGATAGTGATGGGTTGCCCAAGAGCAGTGGAGGAGATGGTATCAATGTCATCAGAAACGGACCACGTCAAATGAGCATAGAACTCTTTGACAAGAAGAGGATAAATGACATCCTTTTCGGGTGGCTCAAAAAAAGAATGCCAATGTTGATACTCAATAATCGAGAAAAGCTCAAGACGAGCAGTAGACAGCCAAGGATAATCAATTACTCTACCCGGCAAAATGACTTTGTCATGCCAAATGTCCGGGAGTTGAGGGATTGAAGGAGGAGGAGGAGCTTCTTGAGCGATTCCCTTCCCTTTACGTGTAGAGCGAGGACCCATGATGGCAAAAGAAAGAAAAAGAGAGAGATTGAGAGAAGAAATGAGGTTTGAGAGGTCAAAAATCAAGAAAGGAGGCTAGGGTTTGGAGGACCTTCGGTTTTAGGAGGAGCTGCCCGAGAGAGAGGAGAGAAATGAGGGAGGAAGGGTTGTAAAATTGATTTTAACCCTTCCTCGGGTCGGCCCAAAAAGCAAAACCCGACACCACCGGTTAACCGGTGGTGTACCACCGGTTGACCGGTGGTGCCAAAAGTCATAAAAAATATAAAAAAAACAGAATTTAAAAAAAGTTTAAAAAAAAATTCTAATAAAAATAAAATATAGGCAAGCCAAGAAAGTCAAATATTTAATAGTGCTCATTGACGAATCATTCCTAACTCCCCTTTAATAAAGTCAAAACGGTCAACTGGGAGCGGTTTGGTAAAGATATCAGCTAGTTGGAAATCAGTGGAAATGAAGTCCAAAGTGATATCTCCTTTTTGAAAATGGTCACGAAGGAAATGATGCCTTAAGTCTATGTGCTTTGTCCTAGAATGTTGTATTGGATTCTTAGAGATACTAATGGCACTAGTGTTGTCACACCGAATTGGGACATGATCATAGGAAAGACCATAATCCAAGAGAGTGTGTTGCATCCAAATAATTTGGGCACAACAATTGCCAGCGGCTACATACTCGGCCTCGGCAGTAGAAAGAGCAACACAATTTTGCTTCTTGCTACTCCACGAAACAAGGGACTTGCCTAGCAGATGACAGGTTCCACTAGTACTCTTACGATCTAATTGACATCCACCAAAATCAGCATCCGAATAAGAAGATAGTTCAAAAGAAGTATTTGAGGGATAAAATAAACCAAGATTTTTGGATCCTTTTAAATACTTGAAAATTCTTTTGACCGATTTAAGATGGGATTCTTTAGGATTGGCTTGAAAACGAGCACAAAGGCAAACACTAAACATGATGTCAGGACGGGTCGCAGTTAGGTAAAGTAGACTCCCGATCATACTCCTATAAAGCTTGTTATCCACCGGTTTCCCGGCTTCGTCTAACATAAGCTTACATGAAGTACTCATGGGTGTACTAATTTCCTTTACTTGATCCATACCAAAACGACTTAGAAGCTCGTTTGTGTATTTGCTTTGGCTTAGAGAAATACCTTTTGAATTTTGAAAAATTTGAAAACCAAGAAAAAATTTCAATTCTCCCATAAAACTCATTTCAAATTCTTTTCTCATTAAATCTGAAAAATCAGTACAAAGAGATTCTTTGGTAGAACCAAAGATAACATCATCAACATAAATTTGGACTATTAAAAGATCTTTTGAAGTGCGTTTTAAAAAGAGGGTACAATCGGCTTGACCCATTTTAAAATCATTTTCTAAAAGAAATTTTGTTAACCGCTCATACCAAGCCCGAGGGGCTTGCTTTAAGCCATAAAGAGCCTTGGTTAACTTAAAAACATGATTTGGAAATTTTGGATCTTCAAAACCGGGAGGTTGTTCAACAAAGATTTTTTCAGAAATAAAACCATTTAAAAAAGCACTTTTAACATCCATTTGAAAAAGCTTAAAATTTAAGTGGGCGGCGAATGCCAACAAGATCCTAATGGATTCTAACCTAGCAACGGGGGCAAAGGTTTCACCATAATCGATTCCTTCTTCTTGATTATAGCCCTTAGCTACTAGGCGAGCCTTGTTCCGGGTTATGTTCCCTTGATCATCAAGTTTGTTCCTAAAAACCCATTTAGTGCCAATAATTGGATGATCATTGGGTCTTTCAACAAGAGTCCAAACATCATTTCTAGAGAATTGATTTAGTTCCTCTTGCATTGCAAGAACCCAATTCTCATCATTAATGGCATCATTAACGGTTTGAGGTTCTAGGTGAGAAATGAAGGCTTGATGTTCAACTTCATTGAGGATAGATCTTCTAGTTCGAGTACCGGCTTGAAGATCACCTATGACATTTTCTAAAGGATGGTCTCTAGAAGGTTTCCAAACCTTAGGCAAGGTGGAAGGCGAAGTAGGTGAAGAGGGTTCTTGATGGTCATCCTCCTTGGGAGGAGAAGAGGAATCATCCAAATGAAGCTTATCAAGCTTATCTTCAACATCCTCAATGACCGGGTGAGGTTTTGGAAGAGTTTCATCAAATTTGACGTGAGATGATTCTTCGATGGTTTTAGAACGTTTATTGAAGACACGATAGGCTTTGCTTGAGTTGGAGTACCCAAGAAAAATACCTTCATCGGATTTGGCATCAAATTTCCCTAGGTTATCTTTTGTGTTAAGGATAAAGCATTTACACCCAAACACTTTAAAATAACCAACTTTGGGCAATTTGCCTTTCCAAAGTTCATAGGGGGTTTTCTTAAGAAGGGGTCTTACAAGGACTCTATTAATAGTATAACAAGCAGTGTTTACCGCCTCGGCCCAAAAATATTGAGGGAGGTCGAATTCACTAAGGAGGGTTCGAGCGATTTCTTGGAGAGTTCGGTTTCTCCTTTCAACCACTCCATTTTGTTGAGGAGTCCTAGGGGCAGAGAAGGTGTGATTGTATCCTTGAGAGGAACACAATTCATCGAATTCTTTGTTCTCGAATTCACCACCATGATCACTACGAAGAGATATGATTTTATATCCTTTTTCGTTTTCTACTTTCCTAGAGAATTTCAAAAAGGTTTTACAAGCATCACTCTTATGGGCTAAGAAGAAAACCCAAGTAAAACGAGAAAAGTCATCAACAATAACTAAGGTATAGGATTTTCCACCTAAGCTTGCTACGGGAGTAGGACCAAAAAGATCAAGATGAAGGAGTTCAAGAGATTTTGAGGTGGACACTTCCTTCTTAGATTTGAAAGAAGACTTGTGTTGCTTACCAAGTTGGCATGGCTCACAAATCAAATCTTTCTTAAATTTAAGTTTAGGAAGGTCACGAATGAGCTTGTTCTTATTAAGCTTTAGAAGTGAATGAGAGCTACAATGCCCCAATCTTCTATGCCAAAGCCAAGACTCATTGTCAAGAGCACTTAAACATTTAACATTTTGGCTAGCTAGAGATTTTAAATCAATAATGTAAACATTTTGAAAACGGGAAGCAGAAAATATCAACTTGTTTTGAAAATCAAACACATTGCATAAATCATTTTGAAAATTGACTGAAAAACCACTATCACAAAGTTGACTAATGCTAATTAAATTATGCTTTAAACCTTTAACTAATAAAACATCTTTAATAAAAGAGGAGCTACAAAAACCAATGGTACCTATTCCGACGATCTTGCTTTTTGAGTTGTCACCAAAGGTGACATATCCTCCATCGAATTCTTCAAGAGAGTTGAACTCGGAGGGATCGCCACACATGTGCCTTGAGCAACCGCTGTCGAGATACCACGAGCCTTTAGAGATCCTACTCTTTTGGCGTTTATCCTACAAAATCAAGAAAGAAGAGATTTTGGTACCCATATAAGTTTGGGTCCGGAAAGATTAGCAAAAAGAGACTTTTGAACCCATAATGTTCTAGAGGGATTCCTTCTATGATACTCATCCGAGTAGGTAATGGATTTGGGTCTTCCATACCTAGCATTTTTACAATCACATTCATAAATCATGTGACCGGTCTTTTTACAATAATTACAAAATTTGTATTGAGAGCTCCCCCTTACAAAAGTAGTGGGTGCCCTAGTAAAAGTGGATTGCTTGTTATAGCCAAGTCCATGTGTGGTTCTAGCCGAACGCTGAGAACCTAGTAATTTAGTTAAGTTTTGTTCACCTTGGGTGAACTTGGCAAGAGATTCCTTCAAATCCTTAATGGTAGAATTTAAAGAATCTACATTTGGAATATTTTTGACTTTAAGGGCAAGCTCCTCATTCTCTTTGAGAAGTTTGTCTTTTTCGGAAATAAGAGTTTTGTATTTCTTTTTCAAGGTCAAAAATTTAGAGGTAAGTTCGTGAAAACCTTCCTCTAATTGATCTCTTGCATTTTGGAGTTCTTCATAAGACATATTATTATCAAAAGAAGAAGATGAGGAAGAAGAGTGAGAAGAAGAGTGAGAAGAGGATACCTCATCAAATGCCATTAGGCATTTTCCATCTTCATCGCTTGAGTCGCTTGAAGACATGGAGTCATCACTTGCACTCCATGTTGATGCTTTGAAGGCCTTCTTGTTTTTCTTTTCTTTTAACCTTTTCTTGAAAATGGGGCACTCCGGTTTGATGTGGCCTTTCTTTCCACATTCAAAGCAAGTGATTTCTTTCTCCGCCTTTGGCTCTTCCTTTCGTGCCTTTTGAAATTTCTTCTTTTTCTTCATGAACTTGCTCATTTTCCTTGCTAGTTGAGCCATCTCGGATTCACTATCATCGGAGGAGCTTTCTTCCTTTGCCTTGAAAGCAATGTTCTTTTTCTCCTTGAAGATCTTTCCTTCTTTATCGGCTTGTCTTTTCATGGTAATCTCATAAGTCATGAGTGACCCTATGAGTTCTTCAACCGGCATCTTCTTCACATCTTTCGCTTCTTGGATTTCCGTCACCTTTGGTGCCCAAGAGCTTGGTAGGACCCAAAGAATTTTCTTCACCATTGTTTCTGCTGAAACATCATCACCAAGGGACTTTCTCCCATTGCAAACATCAGTAAAACGAGTAAACATTTCGGTGATTGACTCGTGTGGGTGCATTGTGAAACTCTCAAAGTCTTGACGATACATATCTAACCTAGTGTCTTTGACTTTGTTAGTGCCCTCATGGGTCACTTCCAAAAGCTTCCAAATTTCGTGTGAGGTGGTGCAAGTAGAAATACGATTAAACTCATTACGGTCTAGCCCACAATGAAGAGCATTCATGGCTTTGCCATCAAGCTCAAAATTGGCAATATCTTCGGGGGTCCAATTAGATTCATCCTTACTAGAAAGAGTGTAGCCTTGCATAACAATTCTATATATAGGATAGCCAATACTCCTAAGAAAAGTAATCATTCGTGTTTTCCAATATGTGTAATCGGTTCCATCGAAGTATGGAGCCCGAGTCATGGAATACCCTTCGGGAGCTTGTGAGGAAGAAGCCATCACTATGGATTTTTTGTTTGTAACCGGTTAAGGTATTACACAAACGCTTCCTTTGATACCAAATGTTGGGTCGGAGGTGATGGCAAGAGGGGGGGTGAATTGCCTTTTTAAAATTAATTAACAATTTAAAACAAATTTAAATGCAGCGGAAAGTAAAATGGCAAGACACAATTGATAACGGAGTTCGGCTTTAAACTCAAGCCTACGTCTCCGCTCCCAACTCAACCGTTGGGAGATTTATACGACCGCTTGCTTTTTAATGGTTATAGCAAGAAACCCACTAGCCGTTTTAAGGTAGGCTAGATCACCCTCTTACAGCTTGCTTTTTTATATTGGTTGTAGCAAGAAACCCAAATTGAAAGAAGAAAGAAAACGGGTGGTTTGTTTTAATACAAACCCAATTAAGAACTAAACAATTGAAGTAAATAAGTTAGAACAAACTAGAGGAAGCCTTGAGCGCCAAGAAGTGAGTGTAGTTGATGTAGAGGCAGCCCAAGCTTCAAGGGTGGCAATTGGATCCCAAGTGGCCTTTGAGAATTGTCGTAGGAGCCTCAAATGATCAAAATAGCTTTGGTATGCTTTGGTATATGATCGGTAGTCTTCCCGGCATCCATGGACGTCTATTTATAGGATAAATACTCCCAAATACTTCAATATGGCCGTTGGAGGGCTTTCGGAGCCGTTGGGGATCAAGTAGACAAGTCTGGTCAAGCTCCAACGGCTAGTTTGACTTTGCTCACCGGCTGACCGGTGCTTGTCCACCGGCTGGCCGGTGCCTTGGAAGGTGGAGAGAGCTTCTGTCCAGGAGCCACCGGCTGGCCGGTGGGAAGGCCACCGGCTGGCCGGTGGTGAGACAGTAGGTCTCACTGTTGAGCCCTGATGCCACCGGCTGGCCGGTGGCAGAGCCACCGGCTGACCGGTGGTCTGGACAGAATGCATCCCATTCTGTCTGGGTCCACCGGTTGGCCGGTGGCCAGACACCGGCTGACCGGTGGCACCTGGCAGAGGGCAAGCCCTTCTGCCTTGTCCACCGGCTGGCCGATGGGCTGGATCCGGCTGGCCGGTGCCCTTACCGGCTGGCCGGTGGTCCTACACCGGCTGGCCGGTGGACTTGAAAAAAGTCCACTTTTCCTTTTTTTGCCACTTCTTGCTCCTGAAATCATGCCTATTAACAAGAACACTTGAAACAACATTAGATCACTATGAGAGTGATTGTGATCATTAAAATCCAAGAGAGTGGGGTACAACAAAAGGATCTTTCATCTGTGATTCCCCTTACACAGAATTATTCTTTTATGACAATTTTTTTTATTCTATGAATTTGGATTTCCCAAAATCATAGAAAATATACCTCTTGGGAAATGCTATTCTCTTATACTATCTTTATTAGATAATTCTTCCATTTTCCTTCACTATTGGTGAACACTTACAACTTTCAATATATATCATCATATAGAGGTTTTTTATTAGACTACAAATACTAGTGTATTCCATGATTTCTGTGAGTTAAATATTATACTCTATCTTTATCCATAGCTGGTTATTGTCCACTTCCTCCATTCTCACATCTATAACAACATATTTATTCTACATAATTATGATTTTATTTATTTCTAGGTAAGTAGTTTTGAGTTATGGGACATTGGTTCATTATGTACACTTGTTTGAGCTTCATCATTTTTTTTTAAATATTGAACATTTTTTCCATATTTATAGGTATTTTTCTTTGATAAACACTTTCCATGTATATCACTATAGTAAATAACCTATTTATGGCCTCTTTTTTCATTTTTCCTTAATTCCAACAACATTTCCTTTTTTTTTCCAATGTTTGAAAAAATAAACAATTTTATGTTGTAATCATACCACACATGGTCACCTCATGGATGAGATATTAGAATAGCATGAATTGTTCCAATTTTTTAAATAAGGGATTCAAAACACATAATCATAATGTTTTAATGTCTTTTTGGACTACTTATTCATAATTATTCATGTAAATTATGATTTCTTATTCATTGGTGATCTATGTTTCTCCACGGTATAAATATTTATGCATATATATAAGGGGACTTCTTCTATTAATTTATGGTTTTAATATTGTCCTTCAAAACCATTATTTCACCATTCTTTATCTTTTGTTTTGCATCCATTTATCTCTACCATGAGGAAATATACCTTCCATATTATTTTATTTCGTCATGGTTTGTTATGTGTTTTATGCTTTGTTTCTCCAATTCCTTCTAGACGGACATCTACTTAATTATTTCCTAGGAAATTTATTTTATAAAATTTAATTTCTCTTTCATTTTAGTGCAGATCATTTTCATGTCAAAATTAAAGGATACATTCTCCCTTTTGATCCATTTTCCATGGATAAATCCAATACACAATAAACATAGACATTAAACAAGGATCCCTATTAATAGAAATCTTATTTTAGGAAATGAAGCTATTTTTTGGATGAATGAAGAATTCTTGGATTGAAAAAAAGAGGTATTACTCTTTTTTCACTAGGATCACATCTTTTACATGGCTCTATGTGATAGTTTTTATTTTTGGTACATGACATTTTTCAACACTATAGATAGAATTAGATAAATCAATAAACTCAATATTTATTACAACTATTTTATTTATCATCATAATTCTATTTTTCTTTATATTATTTAGGTTTGATAGAAAGGATTCATTATTAACAAATTTTCAACAAAACATCTCTTTTATGATTTTCAAGATTTCCCTATTGAATTCTAAATGAGAAATATTAAAATAATATTCTTAATATAGAGATTAATTTAACTTATTCATTATATATTAATATATTTCCAATGTGAATTTCTTTATCTCAAACTAAACTTCATTTTAGCTAAATAAATCAATTCCATCAATCACAACTTCAAAATGGATTCGAAGAGAATATTCCATAATGATATAAATTTGTTTACATTTTTTAATTTAACTAAATAAACAATTTGTATCATTATTGATTCCATTTATTTTATAAAACAAAAAATAAAATGATAGATTAAAATAATAAAATAGAAAATGAACATAGTAACTGATACCAATAATAAGTTCCTCAAATGACTTTTCTGTGAATACCCAAGGTGGTGAATTATGGTAAGGAAAATGTTTCCAATATAAACAATTTTTTAGACCCCAAATTCCCAAATTATTCTAAACACTTAGGTATAATATTCACATGTTTTTCTCTTGATGACTATATGATCTTATTCAATTTTTAGTGGAACAAACATCCAATTGATATTATTTATGGTTTTGTTACCAATTTTTCAGATTATGTTTCAAAGAATATAAATATTAATGGAAAAGGGAAAAATTTATTTATTTTACTTGGTTCACCACAATAGTCTTAACAATAGAGCATGAAATTGACAATGTTTTTATGCACCAAAACACTATAAGATTACTGCTATCGGTTTATTATAGGATACATTAACTTTACAATGTTTACGATTGATTCACTAGTACCATACAATTACATCACTCAAAAATTTATTTTATAATCATTAAATCAAAGGGGACACAATGATGGATCAGATGAAAACAACAATATCACATCGTTATTAATGATTTTACAATGGATTAATTTATTTGATTCTATAATTTCAGTTTTTTATAGACCTACTGTAAGCTATTCTATATAAAAAATAATTTTATTTTCATAGTATTCAATAGATATCTATTATACCTCTTCTTCGGTAAAATCTTGAACATGTTCAAATATTTATTTATTTAATATTTTTTCTAAAAAAATTACTTTTTTTTATAATAATAGATCTAAAATTTCTCTTATCTATTAATTTTTCTTCATTGAATATGTTCTAGAATAGTTTTGATATATCATATTTATTATATATATCCTTATTTTAGATAATCTCTATTTCTACTAAGAATATAAAGTGGAAATAAATTTTCCCAATATGACACTATAATAGGTTTTCCAAATGCTAAAATTAATACTGTTGATTTAGAAATCTATAATAATCAATAAATATAAGTGATTTGTGGCTACTTTTATTTCATTTTTAAAATGGATTTAATTATCATTTTATCCATGAGATAAATCACTATAGTCTCCCTATGATTTCACTCAGATCATGGAAAAAAGGTAAGGATCTATTATCCGGATTAAATTAGTGTTTGGTTCATGAAATTTCTTTCTTCACTTCACCATATTTAGCATGTATCAAATATAAATCCTCAAAAAAATAAATTCTTCTAGATTCCAAAAAATGGATTGATGAATCTTTTTGAAATATTCCCTTTGAAAAACCCCTAACTATGGATTCTTATGAATTTTCACTTTTAATTTATAAAAAAAATAATCTCCATTGATGACTAGTAAAAATGAACCACCATGTTTGAATTTTTTCTCATTTTGGATTTATCATTTCTCTTAGGTGAAACTCTATTTCAAAATTCATAGTGAAAAACCAAATGTTTTGTCACCATGGTTTGTTCTTCTTTATCAAGATTCATATAAAAAATGATCAATACAAGTCCACCCTTACCATCAAAATCCAAATATTGGGAATCCTATTTTTAATATGAGAACTTCTAATAAAAGATATTGATCTTTCCTCCATAGATTCCTTCTAGTCCCATTATTTTCTCATTGATTCAAGATTGGATTAACCCTTATATATCTATAGAATTTATGATCCACATTTATGTTTAAATTCAAGGAACCTTATACAAATTCACTACAACTTCCAAACTACATTCTTTATGAGTGGTCATAATACACTATCCATTTTTGGATTAACATAACCCATTTGTATGTTAGGATACATATACATATAAACTACTTTTACCTTTATTATGGTAATCTTACAACTCAAAAACTCTATCCACTTTGGTATGATTAAAAACGATAGGCTTGTTTGGCTCACATATATCTTAAACATCCTTAGATACCATTACATAGAAACATATCATACTTTTATCCATCTTTCCTAAATTTCCACTATGGTCTCCACCAATTCACAGTATGTATAGATATTTTTCCTAGGTGTAATTCCAATTTGAATGATTGTTAAAAACATTCTCTTATCAATAACTATTACGCTTTCCAGATTCGTAATTCCTTTCATATAATCACGATAGATTGGTTAAAAACATATTTAAGGTTTCCTATATAAATGTTCATCTTTAAATATTTATATTTACCTTCAAAAAATATCAAATTTAAACATCATGATTTGGCATTTATTTTCAAAATATAGATCATGTTTCCATCTTTTCTATAAGAAATTAATTAGTGTATGCATATTCTTCCCCAAAGTTAGTAATCCAACATCATATTCTTGATAATGATATTAGGGTGCCTATTGATACTCCTATATATGCGATTTCATGTGCATGTATTATTTCAAATAACTCCATGCACATCATCACACTCCTTTGTCAATAAATAAAACAACATCTAAAAAATAATTAGTAACTATTTTAAAAAATCCTCCAAGAATCACCCATTGTCAAAAAGATTCTGTAGGACACACTCCACATATATAATCAAAAATCATATTTTGTAAATATATTTTTCATATTTTCTAAATATTATACTCATATAGGGGTTTTAAAATCTTATATATTACTGAAAAATTGATCACAAAATGTTTGGAGTTCCAACATATAGATTCCTTAATTCAATTTCAATTCTAAAAAAACCCTGAAAAATAAATATATAACATTAATATAAATACATCCAACATATGTATAATGGTCTTCACCACATTATTTCTACTAAAACATAAAATAGTAAATGTGGCATGATATAATAAAATGACAGTGGAAAATACTTTTCATGTTACCAAAGTATATATAATTCATTATTCACAACAATTATTAGTGAATTTATACCCATCATATTTTTACGAAAATACTAATGAAATTAAAACACCATTATTATATTCATTATGACATGGATTAGTAGTATTCTATGAATTAATACTAGTTGTAGTTTGTACATTAAAATATCTAAATAATGAAATTTAATTCATATTGACATAAACTTGTTTAATGATAAAACATTTTTCTCATTTAAATAATATTTAAATGGTACATTAATCGAATGTAAACACTGATAACAACATATTTTATCTTTAGTTTATCTAGATTATTCCATATAGTGAAACATGTTGTTGTTATAATCTAAATTCTTGAAAATATTGAGATTTCATGTCCATTAACATACAATCATTTAAAGGAACATTTTTAAAAAATTTAAAAATTAAAATATGTCACTTCAATAGAATGTAAGCATTAAAAAAATCTCTCTCTCATGGATAACATATTTCATGTGGAATAGATGCATATAATTTTTTTAATTTAGGAATAAGAGATAAATCCATCCATATTCCCATTAATTCAAGTTCTAATATTTTATTCAATACATAATTACTCATTCTTTTAATATCTAAAAACATTCTAATAAAATTCACACACATATTATTCTATATAGACATCGCATAGATATAATGGTTTACTTCTAGATATCTTGAATAAGGAAGACCACATATGATTGGGTACTTTTTCCATGTAAATATTTCATTTTCAGATCTTTGTGTCTTTATAAATGTTACCTCAATGAATTTCATGCTCCCAAATTAATATCCTATAAAAATTCATTGGTCGAAAAATAAAATTCTTGTGATCTATTAAATTATTATTTATGTTCTTTGAGAAGGGTTATACATACAAATAATCATTTGATGACCCATGTATAATATATAACTCCCATATTGTGGTAAATGATAATAATTCCATTTTCATAAATTGGATAAGAATTATTTCCCGTAACACTTTATTGATAAATATTTATATGTAAGAGGAAATTATTTATTGTGAAATTTATTATTGCTGGAAATTAAAAAATTACATTTTTATAATAATCAATTTCTTAGATATATTCCTCCCATAATAGTTTCTAATCCTAAATTAATTCTGACAAGTAAATATCAATACCATTACTAGGATGTTTTGGATCCGAATTCATCAAAGCCATCATAACATAAATCAACTTGTAAATTATTTTAGGATAATTTATCAATTACCAATTTAAATATATCTCAATTTTTATTATTATTATGACGTCAATATGGATATATTTCATCTTACTACATTATATTTCTATGATATTAAATTTTGTTTTTAAATAAAATAAACTATTTTTAAATTTTCTTATTTTCTTGGGTATTGACTTGATGGTGTAGTTTCCTATAAGTTTTTTCTTGATTTCAGATCATTTTTGAATCAATTTTATTTGAAGATAACTAATTTTAATGAGGAATTTTAATAATATTGTAAAAATATATAGCAGAAGGTCTGGTACATGGATTAATAAATCAATCAACATTATATAATTATTTTAATTTATATAGTGACGTTCCACATTTATAAAACTCTAATAGACCCACACATTCATTGTAATGATCATGTATCTTAATACACACAAATTACATGAAAAATAATTGTTTTTTCATCATGATTTTAATATGATAATATTTTATTCTATAAGTATGCCTTTTAATATCTTATGAAATTTTTTAAAACACATTCTAAGAAATACATTCCTAAATCTATGATAATCCAATAGAAGAATTTTAAATAAACTCATAAATTATATAAAACCTAATACATTTTTTTTCAACAACAATATACTATCACTTAGTAATTAGTATTTTCTCAATTTATTTAATATTTATATCATAAAAAATCACTTCTAATTTGATCATATTTATCATTTTAAAAGTATAAATAATCATTAGATATTGTTTCGGACCTACTTTCCTAATCCAAATCTAAGGTATATAACATAAATTTATACAATTATAAATTAAATGATCTTAAATTTCATTAAAATCGTGTTTTCTCATATTTAAACACATGAAAAATTGATTGTAAAAAGGGTTATTTTTTAAATATAAGTTTTGAACATCCCATTAAATAATAAACCTCATTATCATATTCATTATTTTTTTATTATGAAAT
This sequence comes from Viscum album, assembly GCA_963277665.1. Classification (NCBI taxonomy): domain Eukaryota; kingdom Viridiplantae; phylum Streptophyta; class Magnoliopsida; order Santalales; family Viscaceae; genus Viscum; species Viscum album. Next base: position 475,095,690 of record OY728164.1, on the reverse strand, counting down.
ATTCTAATAATGACTCATTATCACCTACAATAACAATAAATAAAAAATATAATTTAGTTGAATATAGTATCAAAAAATTGAGATTTACATTGAAGGATCATTGTAAATAATATTCCATTTGAAAAAGTAATAAGAAGATATTTTATAAAAATAATATTAGTAATAAAAATATTAAAAACAACACATTTCAGAAAATATGAGATGTTTTTTTACATTCTATATATCTTTTGGAGTTTTAGTTATTTTATGAATTATTTTTTTTCTTAATGTGTATATATATATGAGTAATATCAATTATATATAAGTTTTAATAAAATATATGTTATAAAAATATATATATATATATATATATTAATATATATAGTCTAAAATATATATATGTGTGTGTGTGTGTGTTTGTTTGTTTGTTTGTGAGTTTGTGTGTGTCTGTGTATATTTGTATATTATATTCTAATTTATTTAATTTAAAAATATTAATATATTTTATAAAAATAGAACGAAAACATTAATACTAATTGTAATATTTAAAATTTAGTTTATATATATATAATAAAACATAAATAAACTAATTATGTAAATTGAAATTATCAAAAAACATTATTCAAAATCATAGAAAAAATTATTGAATGTAAAATGTTGAACAATAAATTAAATATACCATATAATAATTTTCAACAAGTACTTCACTAAAAATATGAAAGGGAACATTAACACACATATAAAATGATTAGAATAAAAAATTTGACACAATAAATCAGTATTGATCTAAAATTTTAAATATCATAAAATCTTGATTAAAAAAATATAATAGAGGAGTTTCGATAAAAGGAAAATAAATTTTTAAATAATTAGATTCAATTAACTACAATATCATAAGACATTAAAAATAACTACAAATTATTAGAATAAAACCTTGGGTTTGAAAGACAGAACTATATAGTAGGTGAAAGGAGATATTGAATGTTGGTGCAATGTTCAATAAGGAATAGGGGAAGAGAAATGATGATCCAAGTTTATAGATGGATAGAGAGGGATTCTAGGATGAAATATTTATGTTTTAGGGTTAAATAATAACAATTGAGGTGTCAAAAAAAAGTGAAACTGATGAATTAAATTTCAATGATATTTCTACTTTTCAATTGGTTTTAACTTCGGTTATAAGAATATCAAATTTTAAAGGAAAATTTTTTATGTCAGTTAAAAAATAATATAGGTGAAAATAATGATTCAACTGTTTATAAAATAATCCCTCATGATAAATTTTTTTTACATCAATTATTTTATAATCAATGTCATAGCCAAGTTGATGTGAGGACCCGAGTTATTTCATTGGGAATACTCTTCTCATTATTGAGATTCAATTCCCTAAATAATTAAATACGATTGAATGTTAAATTCACTATAATAATAATTCAGGGAAAAATAATATTCATATTCATATTTCACTAAATATATTTTTTAAATTCTTGTGTTGAATTTTATTGAAGTCTTGATATCATTGAGTCTTAACCAATATTTAATAATAATTTATTAATTAATTATTCATCCCCTGTAAGAAACCATAATAATCCCTTTCACTAATCCATTGATGGAAATTAAAAAGCTATAATTCTATTCAAAAGTTCTGGACTATTAAGGAATGGTGAAACGAATTTGTAGTATCCTGACCTTGAACTGGGAATTTTTAGGTATATAAATTTAATTACCCTATCATATTTTTTAGAAATATAAAAAGAAATCATAATACTATGTCCCGGTATTGGCCGTTCATCCTTCAACACAATCAATGGAAGGATAAGGTGTTAATATAGCATACATAGGTCAGCACAGAGTGAATAAATAATAATTTTGAACTAGGGAATGAATGATTCCATGGTTTGACGGTGGATTCAAATGTTGTTGGATAGTGGATCAAAAAATTATCACTGATTAACTATATGGTAATATAGTTTACTACTATTCATTTCTATGTTCACTATGAGATGTATTTTGTAATTTATGCTGTTGATATTCTTAAATATGACTTGGATAATTGAAAATTCATTCACCAATTTTTCACATTAACATATTTTCCCATGAAGACTTATCGATGATTTAATTCCATGTAGATTCTCCCATATGGTGATAATTATTATATTTCATTATCTATTCTATGACAGTTATTATGAGCCTTCAATAATATTCACTTTTAATCTAAAATTAAACATGTGAACACAATTTGATGGTCTGAACAATTACTAGAAATATATTTTCTTCTCATTACCCACATTTCCCCACTGCATAAGAAATATCTCCTAATATCCTTTATAATGGTTAGTTGTTCGATAATGATAGGCTAAGATGGCTACTAATGTAGTGTTTTTATTCGAAAGGTTGTAATTGAGATTTTGTTTTGCATTATTCATCTGAAATCAAGAATAATAAAGGTGAATGAAAGTTGAATGGATGACCCATAGATTTGAGGTGAAGTTATCAAAGAATGGGTGATGGTTCCCATCTGATTTGAGGTAGTTAAATGGACAAATATAAAAAATAGTAAACAGGGTTTTTATTTTTTCACATATCATCCTTAGTTATAATAGTAGGGATATGGTTTATTTTATTAGTTTAATGTCACGCATTTTGTGTGTCCTTAACATATGTCATGTTTCATCATTTATTGGTGGATAAGGTTTATGTAGAGTGTAAGATAACATCAAGTATATATTTATTAAAAAAAATTCATGTGTGGAATAGAAAAACAAAATAATTTATATTTGATTATATTCCTATTATAAAACATAAAAAAAATATTGTGGCATAGAAAACATGAAATGTTCTACAATGAAAATATAAATCAAATATCAATGGTATATGTATTTTAACACATGATATTAACACAACATGTACATACTTGTAACACACCATGTATGGTGGATTAAATAAACATTATTCCACTGTATTACACACCCATGTAACATTAAAATCAAACCTAATGAATCATATGTTAAAAATAAAATTAGAATGAACCCATGTGACAATATCAGTAATAAAACACACCTTGATACAAGCTAAGGCTTAGAAATGATTCAAAAATTGTATATTTATTGGATTATGTAATTTTCTCTTTTATTTTTCAAATCTTCATAGAACGGTTTAAAATGCAGATAATAAAAAGGTCTATTATGAGGAACTTTCTACATAGATAATGATATTATTATCCCCATAATTATCAAAGGCTTTTTTCAGATGATATTAGATATTTTGAGGATCATGGCTCTTTAGTGATTAGAATAGGGTGTTATTAAATAATTTGGAGCATGCGTTAGTCATGATATTACCTTGAGTGTCTATATTGTGGGTTTTCTATATATAGGTTTCAGGTATACCCTTGGTGTCTTATACTTGATATGGAATGAATCCCTATATGATTGATGGAGGTTAGGTAATACCCTATACGTTCGGGATATGGTTCCCCGAAATTATGAATTTGGACAGGACTCCATTGATCCTATTGAGTTGTGGGTCCTAATATAATATTTAGTGTAAATATTCATGATGTAATGATGTGTGAACCTCTAACTTATAGAGGTCTAAATTCCCCCAATAAGATAGTGTGTGGATGACTCATCCATTAGAGTTAGAAACCCACCATCAATAATTCCCCATGATGAATTGTAGTTCATTCAATATGGTGGGAATTCCCCGAACCGACACTTGGGTCTCAATGAGATATAGGTCCCCCAATATTAATATATAATGGTATCCTCGAAGGGTTAGATGTTAGGAAGTTTTAATATTTAATATTTACCGATGAAAAGACCAATGTGGTTTCCTTCGATATTTAAAATGTAGTGTGACTATTAACTTCAACCAAATGGGATTTTCGACATACCAGGTGTCTCTAGTTGTGAGATATGGAATTTTTTGGAGGTTCACTTTCAAGACAATAAATCATCTTTATCCTTGGATCATTGATAATTTGGTAATATCATTGTTTTATTATCTAAATTGACATTAATTATATCACACGCATTCATTTTGGATTTTGGGTCATCATATTGTGAATGTCTATACTAACTGATACGTGGTAATCATTCCAACTATGATGTATCTATACTTACAGAACATTGTTTGATGGTGCGCTTGGGCGATGTGTGGTAGGTTTAACTAGAGTTTATGGTTTATAGTGGTGTATAATAGTGACAGATGTTGTGCATGTTATTATAGGATTCCTTATATAAAGGAGGTTATTTTAATAAATTTTTATCTATCATACATAGTGATAGTATCTTGTGTATTTGTTTCTCTTTTGGTGATTTCCTTTGTGGATTTAATCTATATAGTCGATGAATAAATCATGAATTCGTTATATAGTTGATAGTTTAAAAATAATGACAGAGTTTGATAATAATATTCTCTATTGGAGTTGTATATCTATTATTAGTTGTTATAGACCAAGGCCTCCCACGTATGTTTTCCCATCTTGGAATTTTTTGTTATCTGATTGCACATTACTGTATTACATGGGATGGCACACTATAATTATTTATGTCCTTGGTGGGTTCCTTATGGGTTTGGTATTTCTAAAGTGGAATCATATGGTCAATTATTAGTGAAAAAATTTGGATCCTATATTTAGTGTTAATAGAATTATAAGGATTAGATTTGAAATTTTGGGAAATATTGTCACAAATTATTTAGTTAAATTTTAACTCTCGTGAACTAAGTGTTGGTGCACCAACTGATGTATTGATTTACTGTTACTCTAATAATATGTTAATAAATTTATAAATATGAGTCACTGGTTGTGGTTTATAATCAAGATAAAAAATGAATCAATAATTTTTATGGTGTGGATTTAATGTCATTTATATGTTAGTTGATCTTGATATACTTTATTAACTGTTGGTCCATCCAGTTGGATAAAGTATTCCACCCATTGATTACTATGGAATATGTAATGGTGGGTTTATGATAATCCCTTTACAATTATAAAGTGTCTCTTCGTGATTTTTTTGAATGACGAGGCATCAATTTGATGATTTTGTTGATATGTATCAGTACCCCACTATGAGATAGAAATCATTAGCTCATTTATAATTAAATCGAATATTATTTGAAGAACAGATGGTAGTTCATACTATATTAAATTACATTACCCATATGCCTAATGAATTTTATAATTTCCATTGATATAGGCCACATATGTTTTATGTGAGAATAATACATATGTGAATAAGTATTATTTGGATTCAATGAATTGTGTTTTTTAGGATTTGATCCCCATATAAAAAATTGTGATTCTTGTAATGGGTTCCATTTTTGAAATAATTATTTTTTAGGTTATTATTAATCAAAATCATTATTATTGTACTATACCAAATGTTTATTCAGATCATTGATTTTTTTATAATTATATCCAAATAATTTTAGGATTATTTATGTTCATAAGATGTTGTAAAATCTTCAGGGAATTATAACTATAAACAAGTTTGTGTTTAGGATTTAAGAATGAATTTACCCACATCACACAATTAAGAATGGATTTATTTTTGTTTAGGTTTTTGAAAGATGTAACCATTGTGGGAGTTGATTGGGGATTATTCTCTTTATGAAACCCCTTTCATGAATGGGAGTCCTTTATCAGGCATTGGTAGTTTAGAGTTTTTTTTGGTTGGGATTCACCCAATTTATGGGGTAGAAGATCTATAAGAAGAAACCCATTTGATATAACCCACCAAAATTTTTCTCTTTTAAATGAAATGTGGTGATGGTCTGGGATGCAGATAGTTGTGATTGATGGAATCAGGTGGTTTCATATTGGTTTTGAGGTGTGATTTTTATCTTTTTTTATAGGTTTCACGTGAAGTAGAAGCCCCACGATGGGCTTGAATAACATTGATTTTAGTTTTAGTTTATGAATAATAATTTATTCATATGAAAAATAACATCATGTAAAATAAATTTATATATAAATGGACAATGGAAAACTCTGTAACCAGAATAGGAGTGTATTCACATATAATTTAGGATTAATATATATACATATATAAAATCACCTAAATTTCTAATTCTACTTCATTGATGATCCAATTGACTAGATCTGAACATACCATAATTTTTTCTATCCAATCCATATATATAATACATCTATTGGTGATATAAACATACACAAAAATATCTAAACATCCTTATAGGATCTCTGGGTTATGACCTTACTGATCCTGAGTACTTGCATTTTCCAGGAATTATCAAATAATAATCCTACTTGAAGGGTGAAAATCTATTGATTTTTATTAATATCTTGAGAGTAGAGTAAGAGAGAACATTCTTTAACTCTATATGTCTCTCATGGATGTAATGGAGTCTCACTATCTGGTGTGCACTATAATATTGAATATAGAGTGTGTAATAATTAACTATTTATTATGGAAGATATAGGGTTAGAAATTTTCCAAATCCCCATTCCAAAATTGTAAAATTAGTTGACTACCTATCCAATAATAATATTATTATTATTAATCACATGAAATGTGTAACCTCTTATAAATATAAATTTATAATATTTATTCCATTTCTAATCGAATCATTAAGATCAGTCCTCTTTCTCTATTCAATATTTTATAATAAAAAAATAATGAATATTTAGTAAAGAAATTATTAGCACTATATTATTCATATAAAATAATAATAAATATTATATTAAACGAACATTGTAAACATATATTTATGATTATTATTTATCTCACATATTCTATTTAATAACCTCGGATTAAATCATGGCAATCAATAAAAACGCAGTAAAAATTATCTATAAAAAATTGTTAAATTCAATAAATTAATTTATTTGAGATTTTGGATACATTAACTATCTGAAAGTATAGGAATATTTCTCAATTGAATTTGGAATAACCACCTAAATTAAAAGGTCATCACAAGGAAACCTACCAAATAACTGGTAGAGAAATATGTTAATTTCATAACGACATCCAAATTCTTATAAGTACTTACCGTGTAATATAATCCATATATCACAATATCTCAGATAAAGATAGTTGAATGCTGTTGTCATTAATATGTTTACTCAATGTATCTTCATCTAAATTTTTGAAATGGAACTCTACCACCAGAAAAAATAACCATTGATTTATATAGGTATTTCTATTCATATCAAAGTGTATGAGATATCAAATTCACTCAAACAATAGAAGGGTTGAATACTTTCTAAAATTATCCATTAATTCAATATCACTTATGGAATACCTAATGTATCTTACCTCTTCAGGATCATATTTCATCAGAGTATACATTAATTATAAAAATTAATGGGACATGATATTTATTAATGATAATAAAAAAGTCTAAGGATCGATACACACAACCAGTGATAGGAACATCCAATGTCACATTGATATGTGTATTTCTTATTGATGGGTTTGTTTTCCATAACTTTGATCTAGGTGATTACAAATATTGAATAGTATTATAACGTGTCTAAAAGATTTATGAGCCTCTTACCCCTAATATATTGTATCATCTATGTTATATGAGACAATATCCTCCAACCATATAACATATTTTTAAAATTGTTATTGTGGAATCTATAGGATATCATCTTAGAAGGGAACTGTTATGACCTTTCAGTGTGTCACAGAATATTTAGAACTTATCACCTACAAATATCATGTGGTGGAAAAATCATGGTTAAATAAGAAAGTTCAATAATAATGAAAACAAAAAATTATGTACTGATCTTGTGAGTTCTTGGGAAGTATGTGAAAAAACCGTCCACTTTCACTTGAGCTATTTAATAATATATTTCAAACCACAGTCTATCATATGATACTATAATCAATACTGAGATAAATAATTCTTCATGTGGTTCTCCACATATTCCTTTGTGGATTATATTCTCACCATAACATCACTTCACAGAGAAAAATCCTTCCAGAGATAAAACATCTAAGGTATGTGTGTTTTCCACTGGTGTGACATCAACTCTTAGAAGAGTGTGAATGATTTAGAATTTTCACTATAAACAATGACATGGTATTGGCTTATGGGAACCACATCATGCTATATGTCATTGTTTTGAATCTAATCCACTTTCATGGATGCATCAATAGCCACAATATACCCTAACTCCACTATCGAATCAACAAATACCAACTACATTGAACTCTTCAAGATTAAAACACTTTAATTGAGAAAAAATAAATATATTGACCATGAATTTAGTTTACAATTATCTATGCTAAGGATATAATCTTATAACCAATCTTTAAAAGTTCTTCTTCTACCCCATACACACGGAATATGTCCTTAGTTCACCTCTGATACTTAAGAGTGGCCATGATATAAGTCAAATGATATTAACCAAGATCTATGTGACATATTCCTACCATTATAATAGAGTAGATGAAATAAAGAGTCATACATAATATGGGATTGAATATAGGTACAATCACAAAATCACATGGGATCTCACTCATTGTCTATTTATACCCTCATGTCTAATGAATCATTATTATTAAATGATGTATAACATGTGGCATTGGAACCAATCCACATATTGATTGTTCCATAATAAATATATTCAGTATCTTGTCAATATAAATATATTTACTTAGTCCAAGTAGCCTCTTTGATCTATCATGCATGATCTTGATCCCTAGAATGATGTCCACTTCATCTACGTCCTCAAGTGAGAAGCACATGGGTAACCATTCCATTACCTCTTGTATGGATGGTATATCATTAAAAATTAGTAACATTTCATAAAAATATAATAATATGTAAACAACTATAAACCAACTAGACAACTTGTAAAATAATGGCTCACAATCTATCTAAATGAAGCCAATTTGTTTTTATATTCATTGAACTTAATATTCAAATCCATGGAAACATTCATTAAATGATAAATTATTAATGTGAACTCAATTCCTTTTTATAATTTCATGGAGTAATAAAAACTTATGGTTTTGTTATATACAAATCCTCCTGAAGGATTCTATTAGGTAAAGTGGGTTTGGAATCTATTTCCAAATCTCATATTAATAGAAATATAAAATAGAAATAAAAATTATGATAAAAAAATCATGGAAACTATTAAAATCATTAATTTTAGTCAATTCCATGATGTTTTATAAGACTTTTATCCACTATCCATGTTTTATATATATTTTATTTACATTTTATGTCCAGTTTTATGTTGAATACCCATTTACATGCAATACTATTCTCATAATCTAGGGGTTCTATTAGAAACCCACGTTTATTTTGCTACATGGAATCTATCTCATAATTTTTGGATTCTTTCCTTCATTCATCCTATGATCCCTCTCCTATATTTTTTTGAGATAGGATAAATATTGTTAATTAACAAAGATTCACCATCATTGATCACCTGAAAACAATATCTCTCTTGTTCTCTTACATCTATAACGCTCCTATTCTATACTCATGTTTCATGATTTTTTTTCCACAAGGACATAAAATATTGTTCTCATACAAACTCTTGTGTATCTTGTGCAATAACATCATATAATTTAATATTCCTACTATTATCCACCATGATTATGTGTTCCCTCTCAAGAAAAATAGTCTTTCTTATGATAATTACATTATTGTATGAAGGGTTGTGTAGATAGTTACCCATTGTTTCTTTTTGATACCGTATAATGATACACTTCATGCATCATGGTTTTAGTTTTTTTATTGATATGAACAAAATATATTACCCATATCCCGATGAATGAACTTGTCCCACAACAGGTTCCTTTCAACCATATAACATGAAGGGAATATTGATTGTCAATTTGGGTGGTACTCAGTTTAGTATGTATGATACTATCTATAATTTGTATCCCCAAAAGGATAATGTATGCATTCCTAGACTCATCATTAACCTTACCTTGTCCTATAGTGTATGGTTTCTCCTTTCATTAAAAATATTCAACTATGGTGTATAAGGTGGAATGTGTAGAGATAATATCCAATACTCCCATAGAAAGTAGAAATTTTATTGGTTAAAATATTCACCACCTTGATCTGACATGTGTTTCTTATATTATTACCACGCTGATTCTCAACATCATTATTTAACTCTTTGATCCTCTAAAAATGTTCAGACTGTCTTCTTATTAGGTAGATAGCCCCATACCTATTCGATTCATTGTAAATGTAATATTGTATAAGAGTACACCACTAGAATCTACATGAAAAGGTCTTAACACATCATTTTAAAAACATATTGAAATTATTTGACCCTTTCACATGGAAAAATAAATAGCGGTTTGGCTACACTTCCTTGTAAACAATCATAAAAACAATCAAGTGGTTTTATCTCGAAATAGTCTAAGTAACCATCATGATATATTTTCATCAAATTAATATTTCTTATCTAACAAAGTTGGTGATTCTACAGCTAGTTGTTGAATGAGTTTCATATATTTTCTTCATTAATTTCCAATATCTGTTTTTTTAATTTAACACATAAAGTCCATTATTCGATTGTTCACTTCCATAAAATATGTTATAATTATAAATGTATCATATATCTAATTTACAAAACATAAATTAAATAATTCCATGTTTAATTAATAACTTGATATGATGTTCTTGGTAACATAAGCACATAATAAAAACTCCTTAAAAAATCAGTTGGAAATGTGATATGGTAGTCTCAAATGGATAGATTAGACATATTTTTCCCATTAGGATCCCATATATCTACATCACCCATGGAAACCTTCTTAAATCCTCTTGATTCCAATAACTGGATACAAATGTTAGAAACACATGTAGTATACAATACCCCAAATATAGATATGGAAAAATTACACTCAATAAAGAACACACTTAAATATTTCCATTTATTCATTGGTAAAGAGAAATTATTATTTCAGTGGACCTAATTTACATTTAAAAAACATACCCCAACATGTTCCATTCCATTCAATTATATATTCTTATTCATGGAAGGATTGTGCTACCCAGCCATAGGCATGAAACTTTTCTTTGAACTATTTTACTTATTCCGCCACTTTTTTTAACCGTATATTCAACATGTTATCACACCAAATGTCTTTATCAAAATGGAAAATAAGTGTAGGATGCTCTGAAAAGGTCGTCTTAGAACTTTTCATGTTATAACTCAGAAGCTAACAAGATAATATTTTAGGTAATGATAATAGAATAAGATCTATTCATAGATCATAAAATACATTAAACCATACAACTTATAGATAATCAATGTATCCTTCTGTATTTAATAAATGTTTCCCAACTGGAACATACTCTCTATGATTTAATGTGAGCAATGAACTAATGATATCATATTTCTCTGATCTCTCCATATCTGGATAGAGATCTCAATATTGGGAGAATGACGACATACACATCTATATCATGATATTTATTCATAATTTAATTTTAATTGGATGATTTCATGAATCAATGGACATACATTGGTTCATCCACATGACTTACATAGAAAGATACCTCTTCCTTAGTTACCCTTTATCAAGTCACCCAAGGAGTGGGGTTTCCATCATGCACAATTTCTATTTGTGGTGTAGAATAATCACCAGGAGCCTACACCATTTCTAGAAATTTTTACGTATTAGAAGGTAATAATTCTCAATTATTAATTGAAATGGTATTATGGTAGTAATTTTATTTTTCATCTTTATAAATTAATGACAAATCATTTGAACTTATTTGATTACAAAAATATATAAATTTAAAATTAAATAATAATCTATTAATACCACACAATTTTATCAAAAACTAATAGACATCACCATGAGTTTTATAATTTATTATCACATATATATATATTCTAGTGTAATTGACCCATATTTCCATTCTCAAAACCCAAACATCGTTCTCGTAAGTTATTTTAAGGGTTTTAGGTAGGTATAACTTTGCAACAATATTAACTTATAGTTCCTTGATCTGTTGAGTGGACTCACAAATCCTAAAATCATAAATAAATATTTCCTCATTATTTACATCATAGTTAATACATGTATTACTTTGGAAGTTAACCCTTGAGTTCAGTCATGTTATGTTATCTAAGATTATTTAAGATAGAAATTCCCCAAAAATTAAAAGAACCCCAACTAGGGATGAAGTATTTTTATTAACCATGTCGCTAATAAAAAAAATTATGTGACATCATCATGAGATTATATAATAGTTATTTTATATAGTAGATGATAAAGAAACCCTTAACCGAAAGGGAAAAACCTTGAAAAGTACATTGGTTCATGTTGTATCATTTTATATTGGATCCCATTTATTTCCATGATTTGGTTTTCCATGGGTTCTTGACCTAGACCGTGTCCCCTCACCATAGAGGTCCATCCTCACATAAGCTTTTATCCCACATGTAGGTGAGGGGATATAAAGTATTGGCTAAAGGAAGATTAGATAAAAAAATAATTATCTTGTATTCCCATAAAAAATAAAGAAGAGGGGATTCCATGAGGTCTATTATTTTTAATTTTACAATTAAAATTAAATGAAACCTATCACATGCATATGACTAGACTAATATCATGATCAAAGATAGAATATTCTACATGCATGAATTGTCATTCTTATTAACAATTAATTTGATTCTTTTATTCAATAATATAATGTGCCACATATTAATCCAATTGATTCAATTTATCTCAATTATATCCAAGAACCCATAACTCACCATCCTCTATAAATTAAAAAAAATAATTTTATAAAAAATTAATGAAGTGAGCAAATCCATATATAGTTAGTTTTGGGTAATTTTCCTGAATTTTGACAAGAAAAATGATTTAATAAATATAATTATCTATCATAGGACATGGAATTTACTTCCAAATATATGTGATATAAAAAACATGTGAATATGAAAAATTATATGTTTTATTATTCCTCACAAAAAATTTGGGCACACTATCTACAACAGACTACACAACGTGTACTATTATACATTGCATGTAGAATATTCTACCCAGGTCTGAAACACATGCTATGGGACTGGTTATGTTTCTATCAAATAATGATTTTAAGGTACACAGAGTGAAATACATCATATATGGTGTGCGACCTCAAAGTTGAAAAAAATTTCAATCCCTATGTTATTTTTCCGATAAATAGAATGCTGGGAAACTATGTGTTCTTTGACATGATAAGCAGTAGACCACATGTTGGGTAAAATGGGGGAAAAATTTGTAGTTCTTCAAACCATGTTCCAATATTTATATATATACACACTGATCATATTTTATATGAACATAGATATTATTTTACATGATCTAACCTAATACAAAGAGATATAAATGATATTCACTATACATGAAACTTATTTCGGAAATGAAAACTATGTAGTTTGGATTTGTGAAGGCCTAACCATAGCCACCTTAAAATGAAATTTTTGGATGTTTACTTATTTTAATATTAATTATTTATTGGTTATGTTATCAAGAAAAATGATTTTATGACAAAATTAGGATCAGATATTAAATTTAATTAACGTGAAGAAAATGAAAACCCAAACACATAAAACAACCAACAAATAAAATAATAATAAATTAAACATGTTATCGCACTGATACAACTTATAAATTCTAATAACATCATAAGTGATTCGATGGGAATCGAAAAAATTTTATTTTACACTTCATTTATAGATAATCATTGGTACACATGAAAAGTAATGTCATTTTCAATAAAACCCAATTATTTCTTAACTAGTGTAAATTCCAAAACTAGAAGTGGATAATCTAAACTTCAAATAAATAATTAATCTATAAGTATATTTAGAATAGATCAACTAGTAATTCCACTATAATTTATTATCATATTGATAAGATATTTCAATAATATCTTTGGAACATAGTATTCAAATGTATAATCTCTCTTGTGGTCACCAAAAAATAGGAAAAAAATATTTTAACATCGGTATAGAATCACAGAGGGATATCAGGAATGATCTTGATTTCATATATTCTTCACTATTAATCGTAGTTTATTTTTCTGTAAAAGGAGAAATAATTCATGATGCTCCATTAAATAATTGAGAGAGGGGAAATAAGGAGCACATTTTTGATGTAATGGCCCGGGATCTTGGGGTCCATTAAATTGTGAAAATATCGTGTTGGGTTTTCTAGTCTGGGAATATCGGCGAAGTTTGGCGTAACGGTAGGCCTAATGGTATCTTTAGCCTACCGGTAGCAGGCCTACCGGTAGCTCGGTCTACCGGTAGCCGCACCCTACCAGTAGCTCAGTCTACCAGTAGCTCGGTTTACTGGTAACTGCAGCTACCGGTAGCTCTATCTACTGATAGCTCGGTCTACAGGTGGCTGCTAACTACTGGTAGCTCAGTCTACTGGTAGCTGCAGCCTACCGGGATCTAAGCTACCGGTAGCTCTCAGTTACTAGTGGCTCTGGCCTACCCTCACTGGTTCTTTCCAGTAGCGCTCTTTTTTGTGAAAGCCTGGTAATGCCCTAAATGTTTTAATTAAATATTAATGAAATAACCTGGTGTGTGAATCGGTTTAAAACACCCGACCCCTTCAATAACGTGTGGGGCCGCATGGTCAACCCAAGAACCCATGCCTTATGCGGGTTCACATTCTTATCTCAACTCTCCGCAGACCTTATAACTAAAGGGTTCACCCTGGGTTTCTTCTCTTCTCGATCACCCTCGGCGAGGAGTACTTTCGTCCAGACGGGCTGATTTTTGTGCATCGAGTGAGCCGCATCGTTATTCGTAAAGTTCCGCTCCCAGCCTAAGCATCGATCGTTGATCAACAGGTATGGAATTTCTCCTTTGCCTCTCTCTTTTGTGTATCATGCGGGGTGGGCGTGCTTTTGATTCTACAGAATTGGATAAACCAAAACTAAATAAAGATAATGAACGGATTCTTTAAAGAAAGAAGGGGGGTTGTGATCGTTGATAATGTTTTATATTATGATCTTCCTTCTAAATTGTGAGGCATACGCCTATTGAAAATTGAGTCTGTTGGTGGTCATTGTTTGTGCACTAAGGAACCCTTACCTCTAGTGATATTTAAATGGATCATGTTTGTGGTGGATAAGCCTTTCTATCTAAAGGAATTTTGTTTAATTACGTATATTCAACTAAATGAATTGGAAGCACCAAGATGAATCCTTTTCCACGATAACCCCGGTTAAAGCGCACGAGAATTGAAGTCATAGAGTGTGTTAAATCTTATAAATTTGAAAATAACTGCATGGGCCTGCTTGTGTTGGTGGTAGTGGTTTGGTTGTTTTCTTTTACGGGCTGATTGTTGGAGATGTGGGAGGGGATGGGATCACTTGTTTTTATACTCTCGGTGGTTATGAAATTGGGGATGGGATCCCCTATTGTTAGGGATTCGGTGGTTGTGACTTTTATGACTAGGTGGTTACCTTGTTTATATCACAAATTGGTGTGGGATCCTCTGTTGATGAAAAACCTTTTTGGGGTAGGGGACATGGGGCAGTGTCTTGAGGTTGTCTTTGGTTCCAGTACTTTGAGGGATCTCACTTTTTTCCTTTGCTGTTGTGAATTTACAAGAGAACCGGGTGTGGATAATTAATTGACGTTTGGATGGATTCTCTTCCTTGGTTATGATTATGGTGTTAGTTTCCCAGTAGTGCTTAAACTTTTTTGAACATTATTATTGAACATGAAAACCAGAAAGGGACAATGGGTTTGTTTGCGTGAGTCGTGACTCGGACCCGAGTTCTATTTGTGTCCTTTAGGCTGGATGAAGAAAAACCTAACTTGGGTGAGTGCTTGTTACCTATATATAAACACTTGTAGTTTTTTATTTATTATTCGTCCCCCACCCAAGTTGAGCACATAGTGCCGAACACCCCCATTTCATGGGGGAGTGTGTTTTTACCAATACTATTATTAGTGGCTGGTTATTAGCTCCTTTTCTGATCCCTAACCTAGATAGCCCAAGTGTCTTCAGGTAGGTTTTGATGGGCTGAGGTCCATTATTAGCCCAAGAATCATCGGGCAGGGTAGTGTGGGGGTTGGCCTGGTTTGTGCGGTAGTTGGATTCCCAAGTGTCTTCGGGATGAGGCCCAGGTGTCTTCGGGCGTGGCAGTGGATCTTCTAGCCCTGGTGTCTTCGGCCGTGGTGGTGGTTGTTCAGGCCTAGGTGTTTGGAGGCGTGGTTACGTGTGACATTTGTGGCCAAGGTATTTGCGGGAGGGATTCAGAAGTGGGGCTACATGTGGTTGTGGCCCAGGTGTGTGCGGGTGGGTGTTTCAGTGGGACTGCAGTGAGAATGGTGGGATTCGTTCAATGGATAGGATGTCTCAATAACCGGTGGGAAATTGGCACGAGGTACCCAAACATCGATGTGCTCTTATTATATATATTATATGACTTGAATTATTTGGGGAGTGTGCCTTGGTGAGGCATGGGTGGATAGTTTACCTTGATAGGTGTTTGGTTTACTAATTTTCTCTCAAGACTTTAATACGTTCCCCTAGTTGTGCATGAGAGTATTTGGTTTTCCCTACTGAGTGTACTTTTATGCTCACCCTACGTATATAAAATTTCATTCAGGTTTCCAGGAGGACTTCAGGGATCGCACAAGACCATACTAGCTCAGACCTTTGGGGCAGTTGTAGTTGCTGTTTTCTTTCTTTGGTACTTACCCTTGTAGTCACTTTTTTACTTTGTGGCTTTTACTTTTGAAACATGCGTAGGGGTATGGTTTAATTTTGGATTTACTTTTCTTTTAGTATTGGTGTTGTTGGGTTTCATCATGTTATCTCCCGATCTTTTAAAAACAAAAAGGGGTAATGCCTTCCATTTGTGTGTAATTTCTATACCCTTGGTGCTAGTCGCCACTCTGGGACCTATTGAAGGTGGGTCTCAGTGAACATTATCTCTGCTTCAACTTAAAGAAGGAAGGGTCTGGAAATCTACTGAACCTTCCCTCCTTTTGGTGAAGGCAGGTCGTAACAGAATGGTATCAGAGGGAGGTTGGGAGATAGGATGGATTCTAGAGTTAGGCACAATGAGGATTGCATGGGATAGTAGGGAAACGATGTTGGGTGACTTGAGTGCATGAATTAGGCCAGGGAAGACCGGCTTGGACATGGGATTTTAGGGCCCCCCGTGATGTGACACAAGGACTCTGGACCTACCGAACGACTAAGTGATGCCACACTGATTGTAGGGTAGAGACCCTGGGAAAGGTACATGCATCATAATGACTTCTGTTCTCTTGTTTCTGTGGTGTTTTGTGAATTAAGAATAAACAAAAAGTTTAAGAAGGTTTAAAGACAATATTTTGCACTACTTGGTCTTAGGGATTCCTTGTTTACCTTGTAGCTATGTCACCTGGAAGGAGACCGCATGTGGTACAGGCGATCGAGGCCCCACAGACTACCTTGGCCGATTGGTAGAGAGCTGACCAAGAAGAGGAGGACGACCAATGGAAGAAGACTCTTTGGGCCTTCCAGTGATAGACCCTCGAGAAGTATGAGGGAAACACCTCTGACATGAAGATGGAGAGTTGGCAAGAGGAGCTGGTGATATCCTTTGGCTTGATTCGGGCCCCGCCCAAGTACTGGGTTCTTCTGGCCGTCAGCCATATGTGGGGAGTGGCACGTCAGTGGTGGACGCTTTACCTGGGAGAGAGGAGAGAGGATGAGGTGGCATGGGCTGATTTCAAGAGGGAGTTCTGGATGAAATTCCTCTCTTCGACGATGAAGGCGGAAAAGATACAGGAGCTACTCTATCTCCAACAGGGGATTATGTCAGTTAGGGAGCTAGGGATCATGTTCAATGACCTCCTACGTTTTGTGCCAGACCACTTTCCCAATGAGGAGTCTCGGGAAAGTCGTTTGGAGGAGGCACTCCGACCCTCCCTCCAATATGCTGTTACCCCCTTTACCCTTCCAACGTACTTGGAGGTCTAGAAGAAGGCCGAAGTGGTGGAGAGGATGCATGATCTAGGAAAAGTGTCACTACAGGGGATCTAGCTGGGACCATCGAAGGGGAAGGCCGTCAGCACCAGGCCTCTAGCGTCAGGACCCTCCAGGTTCTGACCAGCAGAGAGCAGGCCATAACAATTTTAGTTTCGATCACATGGTCCTAGCCCTTTTCCATCTGGCCCGGGACCGCGATGCTTCGTCTTTGGGAGCCCTAGAAGTATCTAGAGTCAGTTACCGGACCGAGTACATTATGGCGGTGGCGGACAGCCCCACAACCCACCCCAGCAGCAGCTTCCAGCTAGGGATTTCCAGCAGCAGTAGTAGGGACAGCGAGCTCCCACTCCTCTGAGGGAAGACGTAGGAAGAGGGGGCCGACCTCAGGGCGCTCCTCAGGGACCTAAACTGGGGCATGGTTGGGGAGGTGGCCGATAGCCGATGGGCAGAGGAGCTGGTGGAGGACAGTTACACGCCATAGAGGCAATAGTTCTAGCAGGGCCAGAGGTTGTTCGAGGTACGATCAGTTTGTTTAGTAACCTTGATTATGACTTGTTCGATACCGGATCTTCGCACTCTTTTGTTTCACCCAGTCTTGCCCGTGCCTTGGGTATAGATTCCGAGATACTCCTAGTACCCCTGGTGTTGAGCACACTAGTCGGGGGGTCATACCGACTTGTTGTTTGTTTGTCGTAGATGCAGACTGATGATAGGGCCACATCAGTCAATTATGGATCTTCTACTGCTACAGATATAACCATACGATGTCATCCAAGGCATTGACTGGCTATTCACTATGTGTGCCGTCATTGACTGTTTCCAAGGATGGGTTGTGATCTCAGACTTGGGTGGCCGATGTGTTACGTTCACCGGCGAGCGGAGCACTCAGAAGGGCAGCAGGCGAGAGGAACCCCTCCTCTCCTAGCTAGTCGAGCTATCAGTAGAACCAGTAGATGCTGATATAGTGGAAGTGCCAGAGATCATCTGTAAGTTTATGGACATCTTCCCTAAGGAGGTGACGAATCTACTCCCTTGACGTGATATCTTGTTCGGGATAGACCTGCAGCCCGACGCTCTTTCGATCTCGATGGCTCCTTACCGGATGGAACCTTCAGAGCTATGAGAGTTGCAGATCCAAATTGACAATCTGATGAAGAGGGGTTATGTTCGGCTGAGTGCGTCACCGTGGGGTGCTCCAGTCTTGTTCGTAAAAAAGTCAGATGGTGGTATTAGGTTGTGCATAGACTACAGGAGGCTGAATTAGGTGACGATCAAGAATAGCTACCATCTTCCGAGGATAGACGATCGTTTCTACCAGTTGAAAGGGGCAGGATGGTTCTCGAAGATCAACCACTGGTCTGGGTATCACCGGCTGAGATTGAAGGAAAGTGACATCACAAAGACGGTGTTCTGGTGCAGATATGGACACTTCTAGTTCATAGTTATTCCCTTTGGCGTTACGAACGCCCCATCTGTGTTCATGGGGATTATGAACTCCATCTTCTGGGAGTACTTGGATCAGTTTGTGGTTGTGTTCATCGACGATATCCTGATCTATTGGAGGTCATAAGAGGACCATGCGGAGCACCTGAGGATGGTTTTGAAGGTCCTCCGACAACGTCATCTCTACGGGAAGTTGTCAAAATGTAATTTCTGGACACGAGAAGTGCACTTCCTCGGGCACGTGGTGTCCGACCAGGGGGTAGTGGTGGACCTGTCAAAGGATGATGTAGTTTTTTCTTGGGAAGCACCCAAGAATGTGGTAGAGGTCAATAGCTTCCTCGGGATGGCAGGTTACTATCGGAGGATCGTACTCAACTTCTCATGAGTAGCAGCCCCTTTGTCAGCCCTGACCAAGAAGGACAAGGTTTTCGTGTGGAGTGAGTAGTGCGAGTCAGCCTTCAGCTATCTGAAGGAGAAGTTGGTTAGTGCCCCAGTGCTGAGATTACTAGAAGAAGGGGTGGCCTATGGGGTGTTCTGGGATGCTTCAGGACAGGGCCTGGGATGTGTGTTGATGCAGCAACAAGGGGTGATCTCTTATGGGTCCAGGAAGCTACGCCCTCACGAGCGTAATTACGCCACCCACGACCTAGAGCTTGCAGCGTTTGTTTTTGTGATAAAGTTATGGCGGCACTAAATCATCAGAGAACTCTTTTTGGTCTTCACATATCACAAAAGCTTGAGGTATATCTTCTCCCATCGGGACCTAAACTTGCGACAGTAGAGATGGGTGGAGTTCCTCTAGGATTACGACTTCAAGATCACTTATACTGAGGGAAAGGGCTATTTAGGGGCTGATGCCTTGAGCAGGAGGATGAAGAAGGATGCGGTCCGAGAGTCGGCGGACACCTGGAAGGTGATGGAGGAGTTTGCTTCCTTACACTTGGATGTGAGGATGGATAGCGGTAGAGGCTGCCTATATCAGATGATAGTGAAGTCATCTCTGTTTCAGCAAGTGGAGGAGTCTCAGTGGGGAGACCTATAGTGCGAAGTGATGCATGACCAAGTTGACTAGGGAAATGCACTGGAAGGATGAACAGAAGATGGTCAGAAACAAATGATTTTCTAGGGAAGGTTGATTGTTCCAGAAGTGTTGCGCGACAAGGTTCTCAGTGAGTTCAACAACTCACCCCTGGCGGTACACCTAAGAGTTTCCATGATGTACCAGGGACTGAAGAGGTAGTTTTGGTGGCCCGGAGCTAAGCGAGCGGTGGCAGAGTTTGTGGCCATGTTCTTAGTGTGTCAGCAATTGAAGGCTGAACACCGAGTTCTAGGTGGCCTACCGCAGCCTCTAGATGTCCCCAAGGGGAATTGGGACGACATCTCGATGTATTTTGTCACGGGACTACCCAACGTCCAAGGGGGATATGACGCCATCTGGGTGGTAGTGGACCGGTTGATGAAATCAACTCACTTTCTGGCGATCAGGGAGTCGAGTGCAGTGGATGCTTTGGCGCGAAGGTACATGGATGAGGTGGTGCGGTTTCATGGAGTTCTGAGGTCTATAGTCTCGGATAGAGATGAATTGTTTACCTCACGAGTCTGGAGGGGTTTGTAGCATGATTTTGGCACCCAGCTACGCCTTATCACTGCTTTCCACCCCCAGACATATGGGAAGACAATGTGCACCATCCAGACTTTGGAGGATATGTTGAGGGCATGTGTTCTGGACTCACGGGGATCATGGGTTCGATACTTGCCCCTGGTAGAGTTTTCCTACAATAATTGCTACCACTCTACCATTGGTATGGGCTAGTTTGAAGCCTTTTATGGGAGGCCATGCCATTCACCTATGTGTTGGACCGAAGTAGGAGAGGCAAGCATCATTGGCCCGGATGTGGTGTAGTGCACAACAATGAAGGTTCAACTCATATTGGAAATGATAGAGGTGGCCCAGGACCAACAAAAGTCGTATGCTGATACCAGGAAGAGTCTCTTGGAGTTTGAGGTTGGAGACCACATGTTCTTGAAGGACTCCACTCAACGTGGGCTGCGGAGGTTTGAGAAGGGGTGTAAGCTTTCTCCCAGGTTCATTGGACCCTTCGAAGTGATGCGGTGAGTCGGCGAAGTGGCTTATCAGCTAGCATTACCACCACCGCTACTGAGGATACATGATGTATTCCATGTGTCCCAACTCTGTTGGTATCTGTATGACGTTTCACACATCCTTGATTGGGGTAAGCTTGACATTGAGGATGATGTGACTTTTGTGGATAGATCATTGATGATTGAGGATTGCAAGGAGAAGGTGCTTCATGGGAAAACCATTCCCTTGGTTCGTGTGTTGTGGAGACATGGTGGGTTTGAGGAGAGTACGTGGGAGAGGGAAGCACATATGCGTACCCAGTACCCAGAGTTGTTTTGAGCCTTGTTCCTTGTTGTACCTGTTGTGATAGAACATTTTTGTCTTTTTTGGCTATGAAATGTGTGAAAAGCCCTGGCTTTGGGGGAGGAGAGAACCCGAACCCTGGTCAAAAATTAGTAAGGTGGATGCAATTAAACCCATGTGGGTGAGTCAGTACCGCCCAAAGTGGATAATATCTTGACATGGGAGAGGAGACTCCTCAACCCACATAACTGGGCAGTTTGACATGGTATGTTGCTTGGTTCTTGACAGGAAAGTGTTTTTAGTTAGTAAGGGTTCTCTCTAAGAGGTATTATTCGAGGTGGTTGTTTGAACCCTCTCTTTCCTTCAGGTTTGTTTTGATTCTCGAGGACGAAAATCATTTATGAGGTATCTGATGTAATGGCATGGGTTCTTGCGGTCCATTACTTTGTGAAAATCTCGTGTTGGGTTTTCTGGTCTCGGAATCTCGGTGAAGTTTGGCGTAACGGTAGACCTACCGGTAGCCTTAGCCTAATGGTAGCAAGCCTACCGGTAGCTCAGTCAGCCGGTAGCCATAGCCTACTGGTAGCTCTGTCTATTGGTAGCTCGGTCTACCGGTAGCTACACCTACCGGTAGCTGCAGCCTACCAGCACCTCGGTCTACCGGTGGCTGCAACCTACCAGAAGCTCAGCAACCAGTCACTGTCACCCACCGGTAGCTCTCAGCTACCGGTGGCTCTGGCCTACCCTCACGGGTTCTTTCCAATAGTGCACCTTTTTACGAAATCACGGTAACGCCCTAAAAGTTTTAATTAAATATTAATGAAATAACCTGGTGTGTGCCTCGGTTTAAACCACCCGACCCCTTTAATAACGTGTGGGGCTACGTGGTCAACCCACGACCCTGCATCTTACATGCTTTTGCATTATTATCTCAACCATCAATGAACCTTATAACTAAAGGGTTCGCCCTGGGTTTCTTCTTTTCTCGATCACCCTCGGCGAGGAGTAATTTCATCCAGACGGGCTGAATTTCATGCATTACGCGAGCCGTATCGTTATGCGTAATGTTCCGCGCTCGGCCTAAGTGTCGATCATCGATCAACATGAAGGGAATTTCTCCTTCGCCTATCTCTTTTGTGTACCATGCGGGGTGGGCGTGCTTTTGATTCTGTAGAATTTGATAAACCAAAACTAAATAAAGATAATGAATGGATTCTTTAAAGAAAGAAGGGGGGCTATGATCATTGATACTATTTTATATTATGATCTTCTTTCTAAATTGTGCGGCTTATGCCTACTTAAAATCAAGGCCATTGGTGGTCATTTTTGTGCACTAATGAACCCTTACCTCTGGTGATATTTAAATGGATCTTGTTTGTGGTGGATAACCCTTGCTGTGTAAAGGAATTTTGTTTAATTACGTATATTCGGCTAAATGAATTGGAAGCACTAGGATGAATCCTTTTTCGTGATAACCCTGGTTAAAGAACATGAGAATTTATGTCATGGAGTGTGTTAAATATTATAAATCTAAAAATACCAGCATGGACCTACTTGTGTTGGTGGTAGTGTTTTGGTTGTTTTTTTACGGGCCGATTGCTGGAGATGTGGGAGGGGATGGGATCCCCTATTTTTATACTCTCGGTGGTTATGAAATTGGGAACGAGATCCCCCATTATTATGGATTCGGTGGTTGTGAGTTTTAAGACTGGGTGGTTACCTTGTTCATATCACGAATTGGGGTGGGATACTCTATTGATGAAAAACCTTTTTGGGGGAGGGGACACGGGGCAGTGTCTCGTGGTTGTCTTTGGTTACAGTACTTCGAGGTATCTCACTTTTTGCTTTTCTATTTTGACATTACAAGAAAACCAGGTGTGGATACTTAATTGACATTTGGCTGGTTTCTTTTCCTTGGTTATGATTATGGTGTTAGTTTCCCAGTAGTGCTTAAACTTCTTTGAACATTATTACTAAACATGAAAACAAGAAAGGGACAATGGGTTTGTTGGAGTGAGTTGTGACTCGGAACCGAGTGATGTTTGTTTCCTTTAGGCTGGCTAAAGAAAAAACTAACTTGGGTGAGTGCTTGTTACCTATATATACATACTTGTAGTTTTGTGTTTCTTATTCACGCCCCACCCAAGTTGAGCACTCATTGCCGAACACCCCCATTTCATGGGGGATGGTGTTTTTTCCAACACTATTATTAGTGGATGGTTATTAACTCTTTTTCTTCTCCCTTTCCTGGATAGCCCATGTGTCTTCGGGAAGGCTGTGATAGCCTGAGGTCTATTATTATCCCAAGAATCTTCGGGAAGGGTAGTGTGGGGGTTGGCAAGGTGTGTGAGGCAGGTGGTTTCTCAAGTGTCTTCGGGATGAGGCCCTGGTGTCTTCGGGTGTGGTAGTGGATCTTCTTGCCCATGTTTCTTCGGGCGTGGTGGTGGTTGTTATGGACTAGGTGTTTGCAGGCGTGGTTACGTGTGACAGTTGTGGACCAAGTGTTTGCAGGTGGGATTCGGCAGTGGGACTGCATGTGGTTGTGTCCCAGGTGTGTGCGGGTGGGTGTGGCAGTGGGACTGCAGTGAGAATGGCGGGATTGGTTCGATGCGTAGGATGTCTCAATAACCAGCGGGAAAGTGGCGCGGTGTACCCAAACATCGATGTGATCTTATTATATATATTACTTGACTTGGGTTATTTGGGGAGTGTGCCTTGGTGAGGCTTGGGTGGATTGTTTACCTTGACAGGTGTTTGGTTTACTCCTTTTCTCATGGGACTTTAGTACGTTCCCCCACTTGTGCACGAGAGTCTTTGGTTTTCCCTACTGAGTGTACTTGTATGCTCACCCTACATATATAAAACTTCTTTTAGGTTTCCAGGAGGACTTCGGGGATCGCACAGGACCATACTAGCTTGGACCTTTGGGGCAGTTGCAGTTGTTGTTTTCTTTCTTTTGTACTTACCCTTGTAGTCACTTTTGTACTTTGTGGCTTTTACTTTTAGAATATGCATATGGGAATGGTTTACTTTTGGCTTTAATTTTCTTTTAGTTTTGGTGTTGTTGGGTTTCATCATCTTATCTCCCGATCTTATATAAACAAAAGGCGGTAATGCCTTCCATTTTTGTGTAATTTCTATACCCTTGGTGCTAGTCGCCACTCCGGGACCTATTTAAGGCGGGTCTCGGGGGTCATTATCTCTCCTTCAACTTAAAGAAGGAAGGTCCTGACAATCTTCTGACCCTTCCCTCCTTTTGTTGAAGGCGGGTCGTGACATTTGATCATAAGATTTATCTCAAGGTATTGGGAGAGTCTCACATGATCCATTTTTTTAAAAAAAGTGATTATATAATATGTTATAAATTGATTTTTATTATGGAATGTTTATGGTTAAAAAATTGCACACAACCCCTTTCCAACAGTGTAATAATTATTTTACCCCATGTATAAAAATAATAATATTATTATTATTAAAAACATGATATGTGAACCAATTTAACAATATAAATAAATATCATTAATACAATTTATATTCAGATAATTTATCATAGTTTTCTTTCCCTCATCAACATTTACCAAAACCTAAAAATTGTCCATTAATTTAACAAATAAATGAAACTTCATTATTAAATGACCACGATAATAAATATTATATTAACCAAACCATGAAAACACATTATTATTATTATTTATGTAGCTTATTTATTCAAAAAACATATGATTAAATCTTGGTTATTTACCAAACCAAAATAAAAAATTATTTACTCCAATGTGTAAAATTCAATAATTGGATTTAACTATGATTGTGGTAACACTTGGTGTGTAACCCTTTAGGAATATTTATTAGTGGAAATAATAATAATAACCTAAATTCTATTGTTAGCGTCCAACAACATTCCATGTTACTCACAAGGAAATAGGTTAATGTCACAATGGAATCCAAAATCTAATGAATTTTTACAGTGTAATGTAATCCATTTTCACATTATCTGAAAAAAAAATATTGTTTTGTGATATGGAGATATGTGGGTGGGAGCCTCAGCCTCCTACCATGGAAAATAACTAAGTCGGCGATGGTCACAACATTATCCCCTCCCTCCTCAATGGGGAGGGGGGTTTCTCTATGTTATATTTCTCCTAACACCGCCCCTTCCTTCAATTATCTAACCCCGATTTCTTCCCTCCTTTCCAAGTGATTTAAATTTTACCTAAGGTTCTAGAACACATAAATAGTTTTCCTCTACTGGATATTTCAGTTAATTTGATATCAGAAACATCCTACCTACTCAATCTGACATTGCTGGATCGCTTTAAGAATCATAGATCATCAATCGACACCTTCGACATGTTTGTATTTTGCTCTTGGGGTCTTTAAAAATGAGCACTGGACAGTCTCATCAATAATAGGCATATGATGAAATGATTTTCTTTAGAGGATGATATAATTACCTCTTAATCCATATCTCCTTAATCTTTTAAATATTTCCACTTCTATCACATGCGGTGGTCTTTCTCTTTTCCCACGAAATAAGAGGTTACTTTTATGTAAGTGTGGGTATATTTTTCAAAACAACATTTAAATTTCATAAATCAGATGTTTTTTAGTTTATTGGGGAACATGGTTGGAGATTTTATTGTTATGATAGTCCAACTACTTATATTTATCACCTGATATACAGTCAAATATTTTTTTGGTCAATGTTTCATCGAATCTGGTGGAATGGATTTGGATTGTGGGTAGGGAAGAATTTTGATGGAAGAAACCGGTGATTTTTTAGTCCTGGATGGATTTCTTCTCATTCTTCAATCTGTTGGGGAATTTGTTTTTAACATATCATCAAAGACATAGGTAATAGAAAGGGCATATCTATACCCTTCATCTGAATGCCAGGACTGATGTTAATGATGATCCCATATTGAGCAAGGTGATGTATTACAGGATGTCTCCAATAAAAGAGTGGGATTTTCTAGTCTATGAGGGGTTTATGAGTTGTGAGGATGTATCTATAGGGAACTATATTCCCTTGTTCTAAAAAACTATGTTCAGTGGGTAATGTAGTCCATTAATAAAGGATACTTATTAGGTGGAATAACCTTTGAGAAAGACACTTAGGAGACTCCTGCTTCATAAGGGGGCTGGGAGAAGCAAATGAGAAGGATAATCCCAAGAAATAGTAGTCTCAATGTTAATGTAAGTACTTTTTTATGTATTTCATGAAGAAGGAAAGAATATGATAATATTCTCTAAACTCTAGTCCATGAATAGGGGATTCAAGAAGTTATTAATTTGGACATGTGTGCACCTTTATCAGAGGAGAACCCCAATGCCGACAATGAAATTTATGAGGTAGATTATGATGAAGAGATATGTTGCCAATTATCAGTTGGTAGTGTGGATGAAGCAAATCATAAATGGATTCATAGTGCAAGGAAGTAGAAGAGTTGGAATGGGAAGCATGCTGATGTGGACTGAATTTTTGTTATGGGGATGAAAACTAAAGATCTAAAGGATTATTCTTATCTACCTATGAAAATGATAATAAGGTATACTAGAAGGAAAAAGGTGATAGTCAAAAGAACAATGACCCAAAAATAAAAATTCAATAAGAGTATGGGAATAAAAATTATAGGAATAAATACAAAGAGTAAAGACCCCATAGAATAAGGGCAAGACAGTGGGGTGGGGAAAGCAGATGGGGAAAGAGATAAAAATTGTAAACATATAAAGATAATCCAAAACTGTAATGAATAACTATTGTCATGCTCCTACAAGATTATGGATTCAATGGATGTGGATGATCATATCATATAAATAATATTATGAGTCAACATCAATGAATATCAAAGGGATCAAATCAGAAAAAATAAAAAACTTTTAGCACATAAATTCAATGAAATGCTGATTAATTCAAAAGAATACATCCAATCTTGGGACAAGTTGGAAACTCAATATTAATATTTAGTCATGGAAGATACAGATATGAAGGTACCTGAACATCAATGTTGGCTATATGGGGTAATCTATTCCAATAATTTTGGTCTTTTTAATGATATTGTGGTTTATTATTGCGTTAAATTCCCTATTCATTGAAAATTTAAGTTTCTTAGTTTTCCACAGAAGTTATTTTTGAAAAAAAATTTGATTTTGAGTAATAAAAAAATGGTTATCTGCTGGTGTCGTCAACCTATATGGTTAATGTATCATTATTTGATTTTTGGAAATTGAACTCTCTCACCAAACACCCCAGACATGGATTTATGTTGGAAGTTGTATTCCCATCAAAGGGTTATAGATATCAACTTCTATTAAATTTTTTATTGGTTAAATACTTTCTTACCTAATTCATTGAATCAGAATAACTTAGGACATACCCAACTTATCGTACCTCACAAAGAGTATATATCATCTTGTTTTTCAATAATAATTCAAAGTACTTGATTCCTCATATCCATTAAGGATAATTTTAATGTATAAAGATCAATACACATGTTATCTAACAAGAAAATCGAATGAAACATGGAAATGTGTGTTTTTTCAAACCCTATGACTTTACCATTTTTTCCTTTTATAATTAATTTAATTACATTGATAGCTTACAGTGCACACAACATCATGTAAGAAACACTATTTAGTCACATTTTTCATAGTCAATTAAATTATAACACTTAGAGACAATTTATAAAGTGAATTTATATGATATATATCTAATAAATTATTTTTATATTAATCCAATAAATTTATTGGTAGAAGATAAGAAAAAAATGAATTTCACGCCTAAAAACGAATATTTTTTTTAAAGGAAATTTTTTTCCTTTTAATAGAGAAGCAATATCAAATATGTTTTTTTTACAATTTTTAACATTATAAGGAAAAAAATAAACTACTATATTAAATTTGACTAAAACATTTACTTTGGATGAAATTTTGGAATTTTGTTGAAAGTTTTTAGGTTTTAATAAATAGTAATAAAATATTTTATTTCAATTAAAAATTGGTTTTCTGCCTAAATAATTTATAATATTAAATAAAAACTTTTACTAAATTTAAATTATAATTAGATAAATTTTATATTAGTTATTCAAATTTGGGTTATTTTAATCAATTTCACATTGAATAAGGATATAAAAACTGTTCAACCTTTTAAAAAATTTTAATTTAAAAACCCACTTTCACACACCGTTTATGGGATTAATTTTAAATTAATAGTATCCAAATTCTTCCCTTTAACTTTTTAAAATGGACTAAATATTTTTAATGAGAAGGTCCCCCATTTAGTTATTAGGCCGCTTTTATTTTTTTGATAAATTTTGAATACTATAATTTTGAAATTTTTATTACCACAGTTAAGTGTAAATTTTGTAATTAAGGGTAAAAATAATATTATAAAATTACCCTAACAGTTGTCCTAATTTCCACTGATTACATATGGTTTAAAAAAATAATCACTGGGATAATTTTGTGAGCACTTTGATCCACATAGATGAATTTAGTACATTTTTAGTATTTTATTCAATGAAAATTCAATTTTGTCATATTTTTTATATTAAAAGTTAAATATGTTTAATTCAGGGTTATATAGACACTATGTTCAACTAATAATAATAATTGAAAAAAAATATTTATCTTATTCATGATAATTTTTTTTAAATTTTTTAGGAATATATTATTAAATTAATGGCCAACATTATGATGATGTGGTAATTGTTTAATTAATGGTCCTCTAAAATGAATGTTATCAAAAATATTTAAATAAATGTAATTTGAAATAATTAATGTACTAAATAAATTTTATACATTATATAGACATATTATGGATGTATTAAAGGTCCTGGTTTGTAGTTATCTTCTTTATAGATATTCTTTTTATAAAATTCATGAAATGAATCGTGTCAAGATTGATGTTATAGATATTAAAACATAAATAATAATTTAATAAATGGTATAAAATCCAAAAAAAAATATTTAATTCATCCAACTAGTTAGTATAAGTTTTAAAATTTCATCCTTGAATCATTTATGGTTCTTCAAGAATCTTATCGTAACTATATTAACCCATAAATAGTAAAAAGCCACGTTGTCATGGTAAGAGTTAAATGGTTTAACTAAGGGTTGATGCCAAAACATAAGGGTAAAAATGTGATAGAAACATGCCTTAAAATTGATGGTTGAGATTATTTAGTCCCATAATCATATTATATTAAAAATAAATCACTTTTGATTAATTTTTAATTGAAAGTCAATCTACCTTATTTTAATATATTTAGAATTCAAAAATTACCCCTCCCCTAAATTATAATATTGAACCTCCTCCCCGACTTCATCACATAAATTTATTTCTTTATCTCAACTACAATCTGACCATTTATCCTCAAAAATTACCTATATTAAACATATTATACTTAATTTGGGTAAAATGTCAACAGAGGAAGTCTTTTGTTATAAACCCAATGTAATAACCTGAAAATGAGGTAACATTATCCCACGTTCACTTTCATCTTATTTCATTCCCAAACCATTATATTTTTTTTATTACATGGTAATATAATAACTGCAGTATCAAAAATATACTAAGATGCTGTTATTATATGAAATAAAATGATAACATTATTTAAAGCATTAGTAATGATTTTATACCATGTACAACTAAAAAGGAATTGTGAGGTATGGATTTTCTCATCTCACTTTTACATTTGTGAGATATAAGCCTTATTCATAGGTTATTTATTTTATTTGGTGTATACATAATACCATTTTATATATCATATCTAAAATATCATTGTCATTATGTTTGTAAAATGTTTCAGAGTATAATGGGACACTTTTATTTAAAATAATTTTTTAAAAAGATATTTCAATATGTGAAGAATTATTTTGACTCGCACGGGCCAGAGATCGTTTAAATAAGCCCATTTTTGAATCAGTAGTCTCATGAGATAAATGAACTAGCCAAATTAGATAGTATTCTACTCGATTTTCTAAATCTCATTGTGAATGTTTTTGATGGTAAAGGAACCATTTACCTAAGAAATATGGAATCCAATAATTAATCATTAACCACCAGCACACTGGAAACCAACTCAGCCCAGAATGCTTCCTCTACAGGCTTCTCAAAACAAAGGTATTTAGAAGGGAGGTCTCTCTCCTTGATCTCTAGACGAAGACCCCCGATGAAAAGAGAGGCCTTCATGAGCTCATGCGATGCTACCTCTAGATAAAAGGAAATCAGTTCCTTGAAATGGTCAACATATGCCTTCACCGTCCGTTGGCCTTGCTGAATATGCACAAGCTCTCTCTTTTTCTCCAGATTCACTTCCTCAGGTACAAACCATTGGATGAAAACTATTTTAAAGACATCCCATGTCATTTCACCTTGCATTGACGGTGGGGTAACCATCTTCCACTGGTCCAGAGCTGGACCCTCAAACAACCCCATAATTGCACGAACCATAACATTATCGGGAGTTCCCAACGTTCTAAAGACACGCTCTACTCCCTCAATCCATTTCACTGCCTCTAACGGACCTTGATCACCATGGAGAATAAGCAAAGTCTAAGAAGTACCAAAAACTGGGCATGACTTATCCGAATCCTTAGAGACCTTTCGGGGCGGCATTTCCTGAGCGACAAATAAAACACAAAGCCAAAACCAATATCAAAACGAAGCAACTTCAATAAAAGCGCCTTCATCAAAAACAGTCAGCACAAAGACCAAACAAACACAAACAAAACCCAAAATAAAATCTCTTTTTTAAAATCCACTTTTTATTTTTGACATTAAAACCATCCTCATTCAAGGCTACTTTCCAAAACCAATCCATTTTCAAACCAAAAAAATTTCCAAAATCGTTTCCCCTTTAAAACCAATTTAGAAAACAAGGTCAAGCCTTTAATTTCAGATACACACCCAGGTAATCTCATGAACCATTGCACATGTCTTCATCCACTGTCCAATAATACTCATACCAACATGCATTTTGCATGCATTCTCACACATGTGCTAATGTTCATAAAGAGGACCTGAGGTTTCACCCCAAATCATTCTTAACCAATTCCAAGCAAAAAAAAAAGATTTCCAAATCAAGAGATTTCAGTTTTAAAACCCGTTTCATACATTTAAAGTCTTTTAAAAGAAACCAGTCCATTTTTTCAAAAACCTTTTTCATTTCCAACAACTCACTTACACCGACCAAAACGAAAGCAGCATCCAAAATTGCATTAACCACTGGAGTAAGGGACTAGTAGTCACGCTCAACCTAGCGACATGGTAGTGGGTCATGTCCCAAGTCCTCGTCGACCACTAGGAGGAATTCAAACCATGTACTCAGACTCCACATGGGTCACTACTCTAGGTGAAATCACGAAGTAACGTCGGCTTGCCTCCGTTGTCATCTCTCAATCCAAAACAAACCAGAACGAGATAAAGACACAATTCCCGGACTACCCCTGGCGACTCGAGGTGCGGAACGGGCGAGGGTTCATGACGTCCTTCCCGCCCCAACCTCTCGAGTCCCGACAGTCTTAATATCCACCTACCAGACAACCCAAATAACAAGAACCCCCTCTGATACCATTTTGTCACGAACCAGCCCGGGTCGACCCTGAACCGGTCACCTGAGCCGGTCCGTGGCAAGTCCCGAGGAGCGTTCCAGATCCCCCCGGGATGGCAAGAAGTGCCGGGCATTAAAAAGTTCAATCATTGGGAACGATTTCAGCCCAAACTAAAAACAGGATCAAAAGAAAAAAAATAAACTAAACAAACAGACAAACACTAAAGACATAAACAAAACTACTCCACAACATACCTCCATATGACCTCGAGGGTCACCCCCCAACTACAACCAATGTCGCTCCCACACTGTGCGACTCAAGCCAGGAAAACCTGAACACAAGGAACCTGCAATCGAAATGGTAAAAGATAGGCATGAGCACAAAAGTAATCAGTAGGTGAGCTCCAACAACAAATCCCAAAACACTGCCAGTAAAAAAAGAATCTACATATTCCAGGTTTGGACTACAATGTATAAAAGTAAGCTTTCATAATGCTTTACTTGAAAATCAAACACGAGACATTCCCCTTATTCTTTTTCGAAAGTTGGTTCCCTTTCATTAGTTTTAAACTCATTCTAAAGAGCAATGTGTTACATTTTCAAATCTTACACAAAGAGAATAAAGCATTTTCATTCGAAAACCATTTTCCCAAAGTATAACAGTATAGGCTGTGAAGGATGACTGAAAGTAAACCAGCAGGGAAAACAAGTGCAAGTAAAGGTAAACAAGAAAGGAAAACCAAGTTAAAGAAAAAAAATAAACCAGAAGTTATCAGCAATAACCATGGGCGATCCTAAACATCCCTAGAAAACCCCTGGACATACTCGGGTTCAGACTACCTGCCGGCGTGGTACTCCATAGTCAATAACCAACTGGCCGCCCTAATATCCAACCAGTGGAACATCCCTCCTGGCCTGTCCACAACTCCAGGGGGTACTAACCCGTCTAATCAGGGTTAGCAAGCAACCGTCACTCGATAATCTACAAGACGCCCAGAAACCCATGGTTGTTTTAGTAACACTGTTTAAGTGGGAGACCCTCGCACGCGTGACTCATCTCACCGAACTTTCCAACCCCTTACACAGACATTGCTACATGACAACCCTCGGAGGGAAGTCCCCCTGTAGAGATTCCCTCATAAGTACGTATATATATAGATATATATTTATAATCACTTCACATTTAATAAAGTACCATCCGGGCCATCATATCATTTACATTTTGAACATTTAACACTAAAAAATTTCCTAAGGGATATGACACACGCCATACCATTGAAATCAAAAGCACACTTAGAACATTACTTAAGAAACTCAAATCAGCATATTAAACCTGAAACACACTAGTTCCATAAGTAGAATCATTTTCCAATATCCAAACGCACCCCACTTTTATCATGATCCAAACGGGCCTGAAATCATTTTTTGATGGAACACCATTTCTCAAGTGAAATCCAAACTTTTGTTCACGTGACAAAGGAAAACATTTCTTGTCAACCAAGAACCACACTTTAGGTTTCCAAAATCAAGTTTAAGGGTCATACGGTCATTTTCTCTAATCCAGGTTAAAAAAAACACATTTTCCATTAAAAATACATCTACTAATTTACACACGAAAAAAACATTTCAAACCCCAATTCAACATGTCTTTCATTATTTAGGAAGAACCATCTAGAAACACTACCATGGAAGCACAAAATTAAATCCAAGAAAACGCTTTCAATGAAACGCTAGAATTAAAACAGCTTTAACCATTAGCATATCACCACACTATAAATAACTACTTAATAATACATTTAAATTTACTGAAACTTAATAAAAAGTCAAGGAATAAATAAATCCTAAATTTAAAGACGAGTGCAAAGGGAGACCTACCTCAAGATGCAGCTCGGATATGACGACACAATACACCTCGCACTGGCGCACAAGCACGCGTAAGACGATGTTCGCGGTGTCGGAGGGTTACCTCGCTAACACGCTGCAACAAACGCATCATCACTAAGAACACACAGCCACTGACTCATAACAAAACCAACGAACAACCAATGCAAAGGAACCAGCTTGACATTTTTTTCAAAACACAACCCGCATTATCTGTACCGTTTAAAAAAACCATTTTAAATTTTATAAAACAATTTACAAACAGTAACCCCCATCTTCTACAACTAATAACATGATAAAACGGTGTTCAAAGCCCTTGCGGACTAACCGTGCACGCTAAACAGTAAATAAAGAAGACTTTATCCAACCCGCAATAGAATAAGGATTTATCTAAATTAAATAAAAACACCAAGATGGAATGAAGAGAAAAATAAATAATCAAATAAGCAATAAATAAAATAATAAATAAGTAATAAAAAGAGTAAAATAATAAAAAAATGAATAAACAAATAGATAAATAACTAAAATAATACATAAATGAATAAATAAATAAGTAAACAAGTAATTAAATAGATAAATTAATAAGTGAAAGAAAGAATGAATAAGTAAATAATAAAAAAAATTAATTAATTATCAAATACTTAAATGAATAAATAAACAAACAAATAAATATATATATAAAATACCGGATGAGGCCGGGGTTGTTCACCGGAACGGAGGGGGGGTCGCCGCCGGAGGGGGAGTGCGCCGGATCGGGGCGAGTCGGGAGGACGCCGCCAGACGGGAGGTGAGGACGGCAGTGCGGGCCGACAGCCGGGGTCGAAGGAGGCCAACTGGATGAAGGGCTGGCGGCCGGCGAGGCAGAGGGAGCCGGAGCAGCGGGGGTTCGGGGTGGTGCGGCGAGGCGAGCAATGCCAGACGGAGGCCGCTGGATGAGAGGTCGGCAGGCCAGAGGAGGGTGCGCCGACGACGGGGTCGAAGGAGGCCGACTGGATGGAGGGGAGTTCGCCGTGGCGGAGTAAGGCAGGAGGCGGCCGCCGGGAAAACAATGGAGGCTTGGGGGTCGCGCGAGGGAGCGGCCGAGGCCGGGGCGGGTGAGGTCGCCGGAGGTCGGGGCCTGGGTCGAGGGGATGCACAGGAGGCCGGGCGCCAGAGGGACCGCGGGCTGGCCAAACCAGAAAAAAAAAGGAAAAAAGAAAAGCGGGGGAGAGAGAGGGGAGAGGGGAGAGGGTGGCGGCTGCGGGAGGGAGAGGGGAGGCATTAGGGTTAGGAAAAGAAAAAAAACTATATATATATAAACAATAATAATAATAATAATAATATTGAATATAAGTAATAAAATAAAACAAATCCTAAGAAAATAATAGTTCTTTATAAGAAAAATAAAACATTATAATAATAATAAAACTTTATAATAATAATAATGATAGTATAATGATAATAAAATAAAAATAAAAATTAGTTAATTATAATAATTATTATTATTATAAAATATTTAAAATAAGAAAATCACTTAAAAAAACACACACATATATATTTATACACATATAGATATGTATATATATAAATATAAATACAGTAAACATTTATATATTAACATATATAGACATAAACTTATATAAGCATATATATATACATATATAGACATATATATATATACACATTACTATACACATATATAAACATATATAAAAAAATACTACAATAATGATAATACAATTTAAATGGTAATAATAATAGAATATCAACATGAAAATTTTAATATTAAAACGTCGGGTGAACACATGGTCACCCAGGCTAAACGCACGGTCACTGCTAATGATGCAGTGACCGTGCACCGGTGCAAAACCGCCAACAAAAATAAACCTCGAAAATTTTATGTCGGGACCAATAAAGAAGTAGAATAATGACATCTGCGGTCAGGGTGTGAAAATTCTCCCCACCACAGACACTTTCTACTCCCATAATGTCACCAAGACAAAGGATAGTAATGATTCAGGTCTATGCCCAAACAAAACTAAAAGAACCGAAAAGAACCGAGAATCTTGGTATGACCTTACTCTACACAGGTCACACCCGACCGATTTAAGAGAAAAATGAGGTCCGAGGTTGAACGGAGAACACGAAGCGGTTCTCCCCACCACAGGAACTTAACTAGTTCGAAAATTTATCACACAAAACATACTACCACAAGGAGGCGGGTACAGTGCAGGGACTCCTAACCGATCCAAAACGAATCCTATAACACGATCAAAACAACACCTCCGTCGAACATTGATCCCTCGACCAGAGTCAACAACTTCAACACCAGGGAGAACCCAGAGAAGAATATTGAACCAACATCAAATTGGAAACATGATCCATTGAAGTCCACATAACATAACCACATCGACAACATAACTAAAACAAGGTCAACCCACACGAGGGTCAAACACATTTTTAATAAGGACACACGATTCACAAGATCACATCTACACAGATAAGATTTCTTGGACTATAATTGAACAAGTTCATCCTTAATTCATAGCAAAAAAACATACTTACAACGATTTTGAAACATTAATAGCAGATAGACAAACATGAAAAGATTTCTAATTGTTCCACAGCCAACACGGAACAAAAAACCTGAACCAATGCTTCACAACCCTGGGAACTTCTGATTGTGCGCGAGCTTCAACCCGATACCTGTGGCTGGGGCTCTGATGGCTGAAGCATCCTCTGCCTCACAGTCAGGTACTGACATTCTCCCATCATGACGCCCTCTTCATGCGATGCTTCCTGCAAAACTTCTCCAGATGACCCAGACAACTGTCTCGATGACACGTCTTTGGAGGGTTGCGATAAGACGGCTTTAAATATCCGGAACGACCACACTAATAGTATACCATTGAACGATCTGAAGAACTATAAGTTGGGACCAAAGGGGATAACCCCTTAGGAACAGGTATGTCGGGCGTCTTTTCCTCACCGGAGGGGGAACTCTTACGAACAACAGGGGACGCTGAAGTATTAACCACCCGCACACCAGAAACCAACTCAGCCCAGAATGCTTCCTCTACCAGCTTCTCGAAAAAAAGGTCTTTAGAAGGGAGGTCTCGCTCCTTGATCTCTGGACGAAGACCCCCGGTGAAAAGAGAGTCCTTCATGAGCTCATGCGATGCTACCTCTGGAGAAAAGGAAATCAGTTCCTTGAAATGGTCAACATATTCCTTCACCGTCCGTTGGCCTTTCTGAATATGCACAAGCTCTCTCTTTTTCTCCGGCTTCACTTCCTAAGGTACAAACCATTGGATGAAAACTATTTTAAAGACATACCACGTCATATCACCTTGTGTTGACGGTGGGGTAACCATCTTCCACTGGTCCAGAGCTGGACCCTAAAACAACCCCATAATTGCACGAACCATAACATTATCGGGAGTTCCCAACGTTCTAAAGACACACTCCACTCCCTCGAGCCATTTCACTGCCTCTAACGGACCTTGATCACCATGTAGAATAGGCAAAGTCTGAGAAGGACCAAAAACTGGGCATGACTTATCCGAATCCTTAGAGACCTTTCTGGGCGGCATTTCCTGAGAGACATATAAAACACAAAGCCAAAACCAATATCAAACCGAGGCAACTTCAATAAAAGCGTCTTCATCAAAAACAGTCAGCACAAAGACCAAACAAACACAAACAAAACCCAAAATAAAATCTCTTTTTTAAAATCCCCTTTTTATTTTTGACTTTAAAAACATCCTCATTCAAGACTACTTTCCAAAACCAATCCATTTTCAAAACAAAAAAAATTTTCAAAACCGTTTCCCCTTTAAAACCAATTTATAAAACAAGGTCAAGCCTTTAATTTCAGATACACACCCAGGTAATCTCATGAACCATTGCACATGTCTTCATCCACTGTCCAATAATACTCATACCAACCCGCATTTTGCATGAATTCTCACACATGTTCTAACGTTCATAAAGAGGACCTGAGGTTTCACCCCAAATCATTCTTAACAAATTCCAAGAAAAAAAAAACAGATTTCCAAATCAAGAGATTTCAGTTTTAAAACCCATTTCATACATTTAAAGTCCTTTAAAATAAACCAGTCAATTTTTTCAAAAACATTTTTCATTTCCAACAAGGCACTTACACCGACCAAAACGAAAGAAACATCCAAAATTGCATTAACCACTGGAGTGAGGGACTAGTAGTCACGCTCAACCTAGCGACATGGTAGTGGGTCATGTCCCAAGTCATCGTCGACCACTAGGAGGAATTCAAACCGTGTACTCAGACTCCACATGGGTCACTACTCTAGGTGAAATCACAAAGTAACGTCGGCTTGCCTCCGTTGTCATCTCTTAATCCAAAACTAACCAGAAAAAGATAAAGACACAATTCCCAGACTACCCCTGGCGACTCGAGGTGCGGAACGGGCGAGGGTTCATGACGTCCTTCCCGTACCTACCTCTCGAGTCCCGACAGTCCTAATCTCCACCTACCAGACAACCCAAATAACAAGAACCCCCTCTGATACCATTTTGTCCTGAACCAGCCCGGGTCGACCCTGAACCGGTCACCCGAGCCGGTCCGCGGCAAGTCCCGAGGAGCGTTCCCGATCCCCCCGGGATGGCAACAAGTTCCGGGCATTAAAAATTTCAATCGTTGGGAACGATTTCAGCCCAAACTAAAAATAGGATCAAAAGAACAAAAATAAACTAAACAAATAGACAAACCCTAAAGACATAAACAAAACTACTCCACGACATACCTCCACGTGACCTCGCGGGTCACCCCCCCAACTACAACCAACGTCGCTCCCACACTGTGCGACTCAAGCCAGGAAAACCTGAACACAAGGAACCTGCAACTGAAATGGTAAAAGATAGGTGTGAACACAAAAGTACTCAGTAGGTGATCCCCACAACAAATCCCAAAACACTTCCAGTAAATAAAGAATCTACATATTCTAGTTTTGAACTACAATGTATAAAAGTAAGCTTTCATAATTCTTTACTTAAAAATTAAACACGAGACATTCCACTTATTCTTTTTCGAAAGTTGGTTCCCTTTCATTAGTTTTAAACTCATTCTAAAAAGAAATGTGTTACATTTTCAAATCTTACACAAAGAGAATAAAGCATTTTCATTCGAAAACCATTTTCCCAAAGTCTAACAGTATAGGCTGTGAATGATGACTGGAAGTAAAAAAGCAGGGAAAACAAGTGCAAGTAAATGTAAACAAGAAAGGAAAACCAAGTTCAAGAAAAAAAATAAACCAGAAGTTATCAGCAATAACCATGTGTGATCCTAAACATCCCTAGAAAACCCCTGGACGTACTCGGGTTCAGACTACCTATCGGCGTGGTACTCCATAGTCAATAACCAACTGGCTGCCCTAATAGCCAACCAGTAGCACATCCCTCCTGGCCTGTCCACAACTCCAGGGGGTACTAACCCGTCTAATCAGGGTTAGCAAGCAACATTCACTCGATAATCTACAAGACACCCAGGAACCCATGGTGGTCTTAGTAACACTGTGTAAGTGGGAGACCCTCGCACGTGTGACTCATCTCACCGCACTTGCCAACCCCTTACACGGACATCGCTACACGACAACCCTCGAAGGGAAGTCCCCCTATAGAGATACCCTCATGTGTACGTATATATATAGATATATATGTATAATCACTTCACATTTAATAAAGTTCCAACCGGGCCGTCATATCATTTACATTTTTAACATTTAACACTAAAACATTTCCAAAGGGATATGACACACACCATACCATTGAAAATCAGAAACACACTTAGAACATTATTTAAGAAACTCAAATCAGCATATTAAACCCAAAACACACTGGTTCCACAAGTAGAATCATTTTCCAAAATCCAAACGCACCCCACTTTTATCAGGAGCCAAACGGGCCTTAAATCATTTTTTGAAGGAACACCATTTCTCAAATGAAATCCAAACTTTTGTTCACACGACAAAGGAAAACATTTCTCGTCAACCATGAACCACACTTTAGGTTTCCAAAATCATGTTTAAGGGTCATACAGTCATTTTCTCTAATCTAGGTTATAAAAAACACTTTTTCCATTAACAATACATCTACTAATTTACACATGACAAAACCATTTCAAAACCCAATTCAACATGTCTTTCATTATTCAGGAAGAACCATCTAGCAACACTACCATGGAAGCACACAATTAAATCCAAGAAAACACTATCAATGAAATGCTAGAATTAAAACAGCTTTAATATCAGCAGACCACCACACTATAAATAACTAATTAATAATACTTTTAAATTTACTGAAACTTAATAAAAAGTCAAGGAATAAATTAATCCTAAATTTAAAGGCGAGTGCAAAGGGAGACCTACCTCAAGACGCAGCTCAGATATGACGACACAATACACCTCGCACTGGCGCACAAGCACGCGCAAGCCGATGTTCGCGGTGTCAGAGGGTTACCTCGCCAACACGCTGTAACAAACGCATGATCACTAAGAACACACAGCCACTGACTCAGAACAAAACAAACGAACAACCAATGCAAAGGAACCAGATTGACATTTTTTTTCAAAACACAACCCGCATTATCTGTACCGTTAAAAAAACCATTTTATATTTTATAAAACAATTTACAAATAGTAACCCCCATCTTATACAACTAATAACATGATAAAACGGTGTTCGAAGCCCTTGCGGACTAACCGTGCACGATGAACAGTAAATAAAGAAGACTTCATCCATCCCGCGATAAAATAAGGATTTATCTAAATTAAATAAAAACACCGAGATGGAATAAAGAGAAAAATAAATAAACAAATAAGAAATAAATACAATAATAAATAAATAATCAAAAGAGTAAAATAATAAACAAATGAATAAACAAATAGATAAATAACTAAAATAATACATAATTGAAAAAATAAATAAGTAAAAAAGTAATTAAATAGATAAATTAATAAATGAAAGAAAGAATAAATAAGTAAATAGTAAAAAAATTAATTAATTAACAAATACTTAAATGAATAAATAAACAAATAAATAAATAAATAAATAAAATACTGGAGGAGGCCGGGTTTGTTCACCAGAATGGAGGGGGGGTCGCCGCCGGAGGGGGAGCGCGCCGTATCGGGGCAAGTCGGGAGGTCGTCGCCGGACGGGAGGTGAGGACGGTGGTGCGGGCCGGCAGCTGGGGTCGAAGGAGGCCGGCTGGATGGAGGGGTGGCGGCCGGCGAGGCAGAGGGAGCCGGAGCAGTGGGGGTCCAGGGTGGTGCGGTGAGGCGAGCAATGCCGGAGGGAGGCTGCTGGACGGGAGGTTGGCAGGCCGGAGGGGGGTGCGCCGACGACGGGGTCGAAGGAGGCCGGCTGGATGGAGGGGAGTTCGCCGCGGCGGAGCAAGGCAGGAGGCGGCCGCCGGGAAAACAGTGGTGGCCTGTGGGTCGCGCGAGGGAGCGGCCGAGGCCGGGGCGGGCGAGGTCACCGGAGGTCAGGGCCTGGGTCGAGGGGACGCACAGGAGGCCGGGTGCCGGAGGGACCATGGGCTGGCCAAACCAGAAAAAAAAGGAAAAAAGAAAAGAGGGGGAGAGAGAGGGGGAGGGGAGAGGGTGGCGGCTGTGGGAGTGAGAGGGGAGGCATTAGGGTTAGGAAAAGAAGAAAAAGACTATATATATATATATATATAAACAATAATAATAATAATAATATATAATATAAGTAATAAAATAAAACAAATCCTAAGAAAATAATAGTTCTTTATAAGAATAATAAAACTTTATAAGAATAATAAAACTTTATAATAATAATAATGATAGTATAATGATAATAAAATAAAAATAAAAATTAGTTAATTATAATAATAATTATTATTATCAAATATTTAAAATAATAAAATCACTTAAATAAACACACACATATATATTTATACACATATAGATATGTATATATATAAACGTAAATACAATAAACATTTATATATTAACATATATAGACATAAACTTATATAAGCATATATATATACATATATAGACATATATATATATATAAATTACTATACACATATATAAACATATATAAAAAATACTACAATAATGATAATACA
Organism: Viscum album; assembly: GCA_963277665.1. Lineage (NCBI taxonomy): Eukaryota > Viridiplantae > Streptophyta > Magnoliopsida > Santalales > Viscaceae > Viscum > Viscum album. Next base: position 475,053,387 of record OY728164.1, on the reverse strand, counting down.
ATTTAAATGGTAATAATAATAGAATATCAACATGAAAATGTTAATTTTAAAACGTCGGGTGAACACACGGTCACCCGGGCTAAACGCACGATCACTGCTAATGATGCGGTGACCGTGCACCGGCGCGAAATCGCCAACACAACTAAACCTCGAAAATTTTAAATCGGGACCAATAAAGAAGTAGAATAATGACATCTGCGGTCGGCGTGTGACAAAATGAATGTTATTAAATGTATCAAAATAAATATAATTTAATATAGTTAATGTTCTCCAAGAATCTTATGGATTATTTATACATATTTGGGAGGTATTCATTGTTTTTTAGAAGTTATCTTGTGTATGAATATTTTTTAATAATTTAAAAAAATGAATACATTCAAAATTGATATTAATGATATTTTAAAAAAAATAATATTTTATTAAATGATATAAGATTAGTAAAAAACTAAATTTTTGAAAAAAGATCTTTATAATGTTAAATGAATTCACTGATAACTCATTTATGGTTTTTTTTTGAATCTTATAGTAATTATATTAACCCATAAATAGTAAAAATACATGTTGTCATAATAAGAGTTAAGGGGATTAACTATGGGTTAAAGAGAAAAGACAAGGGTAATAATGTGACAAACCATTGTATAAAAATTATTAGTAGAGATGATTTCAACCCATAATCATCTTATCATATAAAAAATCCCATTGGTTTCATATTTATTGAAAAATAATTTACAATAAATTAATATTTTGAGAGTTTCCTATAGTACCCCTCACCTAAATTATATAAGGAGACATCCTACATCACTTCCCCAAACTACATTAATCCTTATAGATCATAAGAATTAAGACCATTTATTCACCTAATATTCCTATATTAAGCATATAATCCTCTATGGGGGTTGAAATATAACCAAACAAGTCTTTTTGAATAAACCAAATAGAGTTACCCGAAAATGAGGTAACATTTTCAATGATCACTTTTTATTTATTTCATTCTCAAAGCATTAAATTATTGTTATACCATGATTATATAAATACCTCAGTACCATAAATATAACATTATATTTTATTCTAATATTTCTATCCATACTATCACACACATCCACAAAATGGGATACACACTCAAGAGTTGTGTGTATGGCGGACTACCACCTCATGAACTGATGCCATTCGTTCTTCTACTTACCACATTTAATGGTTGGAAAAAATGATGTATTTATAGTTTATATATTTTACATATGATAATTATAATTTCATTATGATTCTATAATTATAATATAATACATTTCTTCATGAGTTCAATATTTTGTGGACACAATACCATAATTTGTGGATGTGTGGACTACCACGTCCTTATAGCAATGTGATATATTAAAACATTACGTAGAATGTATTAAGAATTGTTTTGATAATAATATATGAAATATAAGATTTAAATAGGATACTTTAATTAATATATATATATATATGTATCATTTTCCTTTCATTCTTTTAATATGTCAATGAAATGGAAGTACCATTCAAGGGTGTATACGACCAACTGTATCCATGAACGATGCATTTAATTTAATCTATTAAAATTTTATGGATTGTTATAGAAAGATATATATAGAATATATGTGATATTTAAATCATGATTAAATTTTTTAATATGATTAAATCATGATTAAAATTTTGAATATGATTAAATCATGATCTAATTATTTTTAATAATAGGTAACCAGTCAAAACATACACTAAAAACCAAGAAATTAATAATTGAAATAGTGAAAATTATGAAATATTATTAACAAAATGGTAGAGAAATAATTTAATAAGATCATATATGTTATAATAAATATTAATTAGGTTCTTATATAATTTAAAAACATTATTTAAACAAATATACAAGATTTTATGGTACTGACAATGAAAAAGGAAGTGTGAGGTTGGGATTTTCTCATCTCGCATTTACTTTTGTGAGATATAATACTTATTCAACACTTATTTATTATGTGTGGTGTATGTATACTACTATCAGATATATTATATCATAAATCTAATTATTTTAATGGAATTAAAATATTTTAAAATGGTATAAGACACTTTTAATGAAAATATGTTTTCTAATAAATTATTCGATATATAAAGAATGCATTGGAATGGTATGACATAGGTTGGGGAATATTTAACGTAATACCCTAGAATATTAGGTAGTACCATGAGATTAATTATCTAGAAAAATTAGATGGGTTTATACCTGATATGATAATTGTTTTTGAATGGTCTTGATGGTAAAGGTACCAATTTCATAGGAAACATAACATCCAACAATTAAAAAATTTCTCCATTGATATTTTATTTATTATTATTATTATTTATTGGATTTTTTCCTCGATCATATCTATAGATTAATTTCATTCAAATATTATTTATTAAATAGAATTTTTTTCAGTTATTTACCTTTCAATATTGATTATTCTTTATCCATATATTTAAATGGATTGTGTTTTCAGTTATATTCTTTTCCATATATTTTTTACCATGGATTTTTTATTTCTTCAACTGTACATACCCTTAATGAGAATTTGAGATCACTATTATTATATATCCTTTCCCCAGGCTATAAAGATGAATCCTTTTAATTTGTTTCAAGGATACTTATATTTCACTTAAGCTATACTGAATTTTATTTTCCCAATGTATTATGGGTATCATGTATATAAACGGGTTCCCTAAAACAACTAAATTATTCTTTCCATTTGGATTTGATTCCTTTTAATCATTAAAATTTTAAAAAATAATACCCTATCTCCAGGCTTCTAGGTTCGGGGCATTATAAATTTACTATCAACCAATCTATTCTTATAACACATTATCAGGAATATTTATAATGGCGCACTCCCTGAGAATGTGTCCTAATGTCTTATAAGCCTCATACCCTGAATATGTTGTATCACCTATGTCCCATCAGAAAATATAATATAATAATAGAATATATATATATGAATACTATTGTAAAACCTCTTTATTAACCTAATAGTATAGGATTTATATGAACTCTTATTGATACACACATATATAGGATTACATCCCAGACTAATGTAATATAAAGGAATAATCAACATGCAATAATAATTTTTATTATAATGAAAACCTATAAACATGTACTATTAGTGTTTGTTCAAGGGAACTAGATTCAAAATATTTCATGAACACATGTACTCATCAGAACTAGTGAGATAAATTTATTTATTCATACATAATTACAAGTGAGATATAGATTTTTAGTACACCGCAAAACTACAATACTAAGATATGAATCACCTAATTGTGGTGACCATCCATTCAGTCACATAAATTTATAGTGAGAGTTTTTTCTAGATAGAGGGATGGACTATCTAGAAAATTACATCATATCAATTTAACTACATATTAAATAATAATTATCATGGAATTGATATTCACTAAAATATTTTGGATGATTTGATATTGTAACAAGGTAATATGAAGTTAGGCAATGGGGAAAGAGATCTTCTTTCATGGTTGGTAGGTCACTTATCTGGGAAAAGTAGTACCAACCCATAGAGTAATGATGAAGATTACTCAAAGGATGTAGATATTCACATGTAACACAATGGATTATGAGAACGATTAGTTCCCCCATAATGGTGGAGGAAATGATTGTTATTGTCTAGAATAAATTAAAGATTTTCCATAATTGAGAAAATAATTTTTTAATAATATTATTTTCTAGGAAAAAATTGACATATTATATCATTTATTAGATATCACAGCCTATCTCAAAGGGATGCTGGTATAATTTGATGTCCTTATTATATATTGGTTTTATCAGGAATTGTGTGAAAACGTTTCCTAGTAGAAATGTGAAAAGTGATTCTTCAAGGTATAAATCCGGTAGGATTATCATTATTTGTAGTGTCGTGTTGCATTTGGTCATATAATTGGATATTTTGAAATCCTAGTAATGGAATTTGCAGTGAATAATTCCCTTGGTATATTTTTTGAGATATGTGGGTAATATTTTATTCTATAATTGATAAAACCCTAAGTAAATATTTTCTTAGATGAGTATTGGGGTTTTTGTTTCTTAACATTAATTGGGAGAACCTACTAGACTTTGAACCCTATATGATTGTGTTCTAGAATAGAGTGATCAATCATTTTAATAGAATCTATACATGATGGTGGTATAGTATTTGGCCACAATGAAGCTTAAGGATTTTATATCTCATGTTATATGTGTATCATAACTATGGAATAGTAGATACTAACCTTAAAAAAAATTTTATACTCATCATACAGTGTAGTTTTCTAGGATTATAATGTTGGTGTGGTCAATTTTGATAAAAGAGGGTATCGTATCATGTCATTCTTCAATTATAGTGGGTGTGATTCTTTATCGAGTGAGGGTGATATATCGAGGTATTATTAGTTATGGGATATTGTTTGGTTATACAATCTCAGGTGATGTACATAAAAAGTATTGTAAATATGGAGAGACTTCATCCTTTTTAGCAATGGTGGGTGGTATTTCCATGAGGATGTGTTGGGTACTAAAATTAATGTAATTAAATTTAGGTCACCCAGTGTGGTATGTAATTGAAACAGTAAGTTCATTTGAACATGTTACAACATTACAACTCTAATTATACTATTAGGGGTAACTGATTTGTTTAGACATGGTTATGTGTTTGTCTTAGGAGGTCAGTATAATTCCCATACATTCTCATTAACATCCCTCTTAAAAGAGTGAATTAACCTAGTATGGTCTATAAATTGGTATGATATGATATTTTATATGGTTTATAATAGAATAAAATTGGTTTCTAATATAATTATAGTAAGGATTAATCTACAGGGATTGTGTGGCCCCCTTTCATAGTTTTTGAAATGTCATTACATTCACATTGTCTTCATTTTTTGCACTAGAATGAGACCATGAGAAGTATTTTACATTGAGGGTATTCATTATTCAATGTGTAATTTTTATTGTTGGTATTTTTAATATATTCTATCATGGATATATAATTATAATAATATAATCATTTGGATCACTCTTTAAATCTGGGAAGGGTAATACTTCCCAGGAAGGAGGCCTTATTAGAGAATAGATCTATATTTTTATCCATGGTTTATAGTCTTGGTTCATTACATGGATGTTAATTCGTTCATATGATAAAATTATTGGGATTAAAATATTGGAATGGCTCATGTGATATAAACATATTGTTTAGTTGGGGAATTAATCTAGATTTGGTTTAAGTTGGTCATCCAGGTATGAATATGAAATCTATGGAATGAAATCAAAATAGATGTGACAAAAAGAAGATGTTTTTACTATATTTTTATGTCATTTATTTTCTAACTAAAATTATTCCTTTAAAATAATATGAAATGTATTCAATGGTTGATTATCAATTTCTGTGTGGTTGTCTAATGATATTTCGGATCTAACATTTTGAATTTTATTCAATTTTAGGGAAAAACTGTAACACCCCAAGCTTCTACGGTACGTTTCCCTTTGAATAATGCGATAGCGTGTGTTGTACGCAACCTCGAGTTCTAACACACACCACAACTAATTAAACTAGCCGTTGTGAATAGTAATACCTAATTTTTGAAATCATATATATTCTATATTTCAAAATGGACTTCATTTTTGGATTCGGAATATCAAAATTAGCCTAGGGTGAAATTTTGGTACATTTCGGATAACTTTCATATTTTGATGAATAGTGAAAATTACTAAATTTTAATTGAAAACAACTTTTTTAATCAAAATAATTAATAGTGATAAATTATGAATTTGAGTGGTTTTAAAGTATATTTAGAATATATTTTTACCATTTAATATAATGTTGGTCATTGGACATAATTTTACAATTAAACCGAACATAAACAAGTGTCAATCTTTTGATAGTTATTATCTCTTAAAAAACACGCTTTTTGTTTTGACAGCGGGAATTAATTTTAAATTAATTTCTGCCACTTCTGTGTTTTGAATTTAGGAAAATGGATTCCATATTTGGAATCAGGATGTTCAAATTGTGTAAATAGGTAACTTTTATTTTTACACATTTTGAATAATTACTGCGGTAAATATTTTATTTACCATGGTTAAAGGGTAAATCCGGTAAATAAGGGTTAAAAAAATAATATTATAATAATACTAAATTACCCTAAAACGTGTCTTAACCCTATTGGTTGATACATGGTCGACCATGGGCATCCTTGGGTCAATTTTGGGACCCCATGGATCCACTTGTAAGTGATAATGACACTTTATTTTAATTAAGTTAAAATGAATACAAAAATGACACAAGCATATATCTTTTAGCAAAACAATTGTTACATAGGGTTATATAAGTTGGATTTTAGATTATAAATATTAATTAGAAAGCTAAAAAGATTTCCTACATAATGATGTTTTATTTATAATTTTTAGACATTAAATAATATATTTTATTTATGACACAATGATGATGCAGTAATTACTAAAATAGTAAAAAATTAACATAATTGATATTATAAATACCCAAAAAAATATAATTTGAAACTTTTAATGAATTAAACTAATTTTCTAGGATAATATGATATATTAGGATTGATTTAATGGACTTTTTTCGAAGTAATCAATCTGTTATGAGTTTCACAAAAATCAACTATTGAATAGTGTCAAAATTGACATAAAAGAGTTCTTAAAACAAATATTATATTATTAATTGATATTAAATTCCTAAAAATCTAAGGTTCGGCCAAGAGACTTATATTATGATAGGTTAATCATTAATGGACCACTTGGGGGTTGCTTGGATGTATATAGTAAGTTTATTAACCATATTATATAAAAATACAAAGAGACATTGTAAAAGTGAAACTAATTAACTTAGAGTTAATACTTAAAGATAAGGTTAATATAAGTACCCAAACCTGTCTAAATTCTATTGGATGAGTTGTTTTCGACCTATCCCCACCTCATCCTTTGAATAGTCAACTTTGGAGCCTTTAGAAACCGAATATGAATTTATTATAAATTAATATTTCTAGCTTTTCCAAAGGTGCCCCTCACCCCTCTTATAAAAGGGCACTCCTCCTTCTCATTTCTTCACACCTCTAAAGCCTTTTGGTTCGGCCAAACTCTGCCCAAATACTCTCCCAACATCCCTCAATACAACCTAGAGGCCTTAGTTTGATCAGAAAGCCAACCTAAGGAGCCCTTTTGATCAAATCAAAAGGAAGAACCCGAAGAAGAGGTAATGATCTCACCACCCTTTTCTAAGTTCATTTCTTCTTCCACTTCTTCTTCCTTTGTTCTTACCATTCTGAAATAATAACTCCAGTATCTCACATATACTGTGATGTTATTATAAATATGGTACAATCATATTCAGTATTCTATCCACCCTTTGAATAACATGTCACCATACGTGCGTACGTACGGCTTACCGTCTCCACGTCGTGGTGTAATTGTTATTCAATATAATATTATTTGGATGGGTATAATAATGATGTGTAACTCATGTAAATAATAAATATAAAATGTTAATGATTCTGTATATATGATATACCATCCATTTATATATTATTTTAATATCAAAAGAATGATATTGTCGCTCGTGCGTACGTACGGACTACCGTCTCCACGAACGCGATGAGATTCATTCTCCATCGTATCCATTCAAGTATAATTATCATTTGATGATTTAAAAATGATGTTTAAGGACTGTATATCATTCTGGATATGAATAAGATACAACAACCATGGCTTATGTAACAAAACATATAAAAGAAAATGAGTAAGTTAACTCCCGAAACGACGATAATTCTAAGATATTATTAACAAATCAATGTTAAAAGATCATATATGATATCATATTAATATATATGATTCTTGTATAATTTAATAACAACTATTTCACCATTATACAGGAGTTTAACCTACCCCAACCAAGGAAAAGTACAAGGTAAGGGTTATTTCACAATCTCTTCATTATCCGAGGTTGTATTATACGTAATAATCTACTGGGATCTCTTTATCATCCACATCCATGTTTCTTCGAAATGTATTTCAAAACATTTTTACTATTTATAAGAATATGGGTTAAAGCCATTTATACCCTTGTTTGACTTTTTATAAGAGGTTTATAAAGGAATCTTTCCGTCGTTTTCAAAACAAGGTCCTTTTTAACCTTTTCGACAGAATTGAGGTAAGAATGTTTTTTTTAACTTATACGGCGGGTGCGGTTATTTTCCGCCGTTATAAAATCGTCGAAGCTTCCCATACAAGCTTATAAGAATATTTTCAAAGAAAATGTTTTATTTTATATGGATCTTAAATGATTTCAAAATAAAAGGAAATATTTCTTTTAAAAGAATTTTGATTTCATCTATGTCAACATCCTTTGATGGATTTTAAGATTATTTGAAGTTGATTTATTATGATACAAAACTTCTATATTGTATTGAAGGTTTTGTGATATGTTTGACTATGGATGTGCTATTTTTATACCATTCATAGTTTATTGTGAAAGTATTGACATTTCGTATGCTAGTTTTAATACGAATGTTTATGTTATGTTTAAACCTTTTCATATGGGAATGCATTGGACTTAATAAGTGACGGGTGGAGCCCGCTATAGCTCCTCGATGCATCGGTAGGTCTCATGAGACAAACTAGTGTCTTGGCATAAGGCCTTGACAAAATCTTATTTGTAGCCTTGGCACGAGGCCTTGGCTATGTGGTTATGATAGTCTGGCATTATGCATTCCAACATTATGAAAGTGGTTATTTATTTTTGCATGTGATTATTCGATTAGTGGAATATCCATGTGAATAAGTAAATGGCATTATTTCATTTTATTTATGCCATACCATGTTGAAAGTTCATGTTTAAAAGGCTTTTGTTTTAGTTATACATTGCCTTAAATGTTTATTCTTATTGATGAAAGTTTCCGCTATATTGTTATCCTTACTGGGCATTTGAGCTCACCCCTTTTCTATGTTTTATTTTTCCCAGGAAGTGAAGATGTAAGTTATGAATGACCTGCAGGGATATTATGAGGGGATTGTAGTGTGGACTGTGGAAACATTATGTTGTTGTAGTAGTTTTTGATTTTATGATGTAATGTAAAACTTATGAATATATCTAGTGTTTCCAAGGCTACTAAACCAATCGGTCTTTCGAGATTTGATCTTTCTTGTGATCATGCCAATGTTATGTAATAATGCACCGACTCTAGGAAACTAGGGTCGGGGCGTTACAGTTGGTATCAGAGGAAGTTTAGTACAAACCTTGGAAGCTAGATTTAGATAAACTCTGATTAGAGCACGTAGACCTAAGATGAACTTTGAGGATTAGTATAGAAGAACTTCCTAGAATTTTGGTATTGTAGAGATTTTGTGAGTTTTTCGAGCAATACATCCCTGTCTGGATACGAGCAGGTAGAGGCGGCTCTGGCACAGATGTACCTAGGGGTAAAACCCGAAAACACCGCTTTGAGCTAGACTCGAACGGGAACTGGTGCACGACAACGGGCCTTGCTGCACTCTTGGTTACGACACTCCCGGGGGATATGCTTAGGATAACTCTCACTATCTTTACAAATCATTATGAAGGGTTTATGAGTATATACTTCCTCAAAGAAAACATTTTTATGATTATGGATTATATCCATAAATAGTTCAATTTATGTTAAGTGTTTTATAAGTATGGGATTATGTATTTTGATGCATAAACTGATCTAGTTTATGCCATTTTTTTTAGAAATGGCGCCTAGTGGAAGAAATGGAAACCGTATCAATGCACGCACTCCATGTAGGGATTGCCCTCCTGCTCAAGATAATTATAGTGGGGCTGGTGATGCAACTGGTGCTGATCAGCTAATCACCGTACTGGGACAACTTACTCAGGTTATGAATAATAACCTTACCCGTATGGAGCACCCTGATCCGCAGCGTGGAGGATCAATGTTAGATCGATTCATGAGACAACAACCACCAACGTTCAATGGGAGTACAAATCCCTTAGTAGCTGAGCAATGGATATTTTCCTTAGAGAAAATATTTCAGGCTTTGGGGAGTAGTGAAAGGGAAAAAGTTACCATGGCAGTTTACCGCCTCACTGGAGATGCTGATCAATGGTGGTCATTGATTCAAAACATGAAGGAAGATGATGAAGTATCAAACATGGAATGGAGGGAGTTCAAAGATCTGTTTTTAGAAAAATACTTTCCTCGCGACCATCGAGCAGATATGGAAAGGCAATTTCTGAGTCTGAGACAAAAGGAGGATGAGAATGTCACAAAGTATGAGGCTAACTTTACAAGGTTAGCGAGGTACGCTGGTGATTATATTCGCAACCCAAGAAGTAAGATTGATCGTTTCTTTGATGGGTTAAAACCATTTCTCCGTCGAGCATTAGTCTCACAATCCTTTTCATCGTACGAAGACATTGTCTCATGTGCTATCAAGACCGAAAAGGAATTCTCTAAGTCTTATGACTTTAAAGCAAAGCAAGAGAAGAAGAGACCTGCTGATCAATCTGGGAATGGAAATAAGGGGAAGAAGGGAAAGGTTGAATATCCATCTTGTGGTAAGTGCGGGAAGAAACACCCCGGTGCTTGCCTGAAAGGGAATGGGAGTCTGTTACAAGTGTGGTGAAAAAGGCCACCAAGCTCATGATTGCAAGGGGAAGAAGGAAGCTACCAACGTTCAGTGCTACAATTGCAGGGAGATGGGGCATTATGCAAATGCATGTCCTCAGCATCAGGAGAACATAACTCAGAAAAGGCCAAGGGATCAAGGCCAGGCTTATGTTATCACTACTGCTGAGGTAGAAACTCCGAAAGACGTGGTGGCAGGTAATTTAATGGTTTCCTCAAGTTTAGCAAATGCATTATTTGATTCTGGATCATCGCATTGTTTCATATCTTCCCAGTTTGCTAAGAAAATTAGATATTTCCAATTTGATTTAATAAGGGAGTTGTCAGTTAAAACTCCTAAGGGAAGTATCGTTGCAACAAAGTTTTGTGAATCAGTCCCCATTAGAGCACATAAATTTTCTTTATCTGCTTATTTCATCGTCATACCTATGATTGAGTTTGATATAATCCTCGGTATGGACTGGCTTTCGGACTATGATGCGAAGATTTATTGTAAGAAGAAAGAGGTTACGATTCTTGATGATAATGATAAGGAACACCTTATTTTTAGAGCAGAATCGTCACCACCTAATTCTTATTTAGACCCACCCCCAGTAGCTCAACTTAATTCAATTATTGGGGAGGAAGAGAATGAAATAACTGTCGGTGAGGAAAGGAATGTTCAAATAGAGGATGTACCTGTTGTGAAAGAATTTGTAGATGTATTTCCGGAAGATTTACCTGGACATCCTCCAGAACGAGAAGTTGAGTTTTCTATTGATTTGATTCCTGGATCAAGGCCTATATCGAAGACCCCTTATAGAATGGCCACTTTAGAGTTAGTCGAACTAAAGAAACAACTAGAGGAATTGAGTAATAAGGGATTTATTCGCCCTAGTGTTTCTCCATGGGGAGCCCCTGTTCTTTTTGTTAAAAAGAAAGATGGATCTATGAGGTTATGTATCGACTACAGGGAGATCAATGCTATAACGATAAAGAACAAGTATCCCCTACCTCGTATTGATGATTTATTTGACCAACTGCATGGAGCTCAATACTTTTCAAAGATTGACCTTCGATCTGGATACCATCAGTTGTGTGTAAAGAAGGAAGACATTCCGAAGACAGCATTTCGAACCAGGTACGGGCATTACGAGTTTACTGTAATGCCGTTTGGATTGACTAATGCACCCTCTGTATTCATGGATCTGATGAATAGAGTTTTCAAGGAGTATCTCGATGAATTTGTGGTGGTATTTATTGATGATATCTTGGTATACTCCAAAACCTACGAAGATCATGAAAATCACTTGCGCATTATCTTGAAGACTCTGAGGAGGCATGAATTATATGGAAAGTTTAGCAAGTGTGAATTCTGGCTTCAGGAGATTTCTTTTCTTGGCCATATTGTCTCTAAAGATGGAATCTCTGTTGATCCTTCTAAGACCAAGGCAATCCAAGAATGGCCAGCACCTACGAGTATAACTGAGGTACGTAGTTTTATTGGTTTGGCAGGTTATTATCGACGTTTCGTCCAGAATTTTGCCCGATTGGCTAACCCATTAACGAAGCTCACACGTAAAGGGGTTAAATTTGTTTGGACAAAAGAGTGTGAAGAATGTTTCGAAGAACTGAAGAGAAGATTAGTCAATGCTCCTATATTGACTCTACCATCGGGGAATGATGGGTTCGTTATTTATAGTGATGCATCGAAGAAAGGACTTGGCTGTGTCCTTATGCAGAATGATAGAGTTATTGCCTATGCATCACGACAGTTGAAAATTCATGAACAAAACTATCCTACTCATGATCTTGAGTTAGCAGCTGTGATCTTTGCTTTGAAGATATGGAGGCACTACCTCTATGGTGAAAAATGTGAGATTTATACTGATCACAAGAGTTTGAAGTATATTTTCTCACAAAAAGAACTCAACATGAGGCAAAGGAGATGGCTTGAATTACTCAAGGATTATGATTGTACGATACACTACCACCCGGGGAAGGCAAACAAGGTGGCAGATGCTTTGAGCAGAAAAGACCATGGAGTTCTGAACATGATGAGAATTGAAAGGGATCCAATTTTTATGGATCTAGTGAAGATGGACATGGGAATAACCAGGGAAGGTGAAACATCAATGCTTTTTCAAATGGTTGCCAAACCATCTTTACTAGAAAGGATTAAGAGTTCTCAGACCGATGATGAAGAATTTCAGAAGAAGATTAAAGCTGTGAATGATGGGAGATTGAGAGACTTTGCGTATGAAGGTGGAATTTTGAAATTCGGGAAGAGACTTTGTGTTCCCAATATACCTGATCTAAAAAGGGAATTGCTGGATGATGCTCATAGTTCCAATTTCTCTATACACCCTGGGAGCACCAAAATGTATAGAGATTTGAAGGAACATTTTTGGTGGGACAACATGAAGAGGGAGATTGCTGATTTTGTGTCAAGATGTATGGTTTGTCAACAAGTGAAAGCTGGAAGGCAACAGCCTGGAGGAGTCATGCAACCTCTTCCCATACCGGAGTGGAAATGGGACAATATTACGATGGACTTTGTCATGGGGCTACCAAAGACTCCTAGAAGGAACGATGCAATATGGGTTATTGTTGATCGTCTTACCAAGTCAGCACATTTTCTTGCTATAAGAGAAGATCTACCCCTGGAACGTCTAGCAAGACTATATATTAATGAAGTTGTGAGACTTCATGGAGTACCCCTATCGATTGTTTCTGATCGTGATCCCCGTTTTACTTCAAGATTTTGGAAAAGTCTTCAGAAATCCCTGGATACTGAACTTCATTTGAGCACTGCTTACCACCCTCAGACAGACGGACAATCAGAACGGACTGTTCAGACCCTAGAAGACATGTTGAGATCTTGCTCACTTGATTTTCAGGGTATGTGGGATCAATATTTACCACTAGTAGAATTTTCCTATAACAATAGCTTCCATTCGAGTATACAGATGGCACCATATGAAGCGTTATACGGAAAGAGATGTCGTACACCAACCTGTTGGGATGACGTTGGTGAAAGAAAACTTGTAGGCCCAGAGCTGGTGGAGGAAGCGGTGGAAAAGGTGAAAGTAATCCAAAATCACATTAAAGCAGCTCAAAGTAGGCAGAAGAGCTATGCCGATAATCGAAGGAAGGATTTGGAATTTCAAGTCGGTGATCATGTTTTCCTGAAGGTATCTCCATGGAAGGGAGTCATACGTTTAGGTAAGAAAGGTAAATTGAGTCCCAGGTACATCGGACCTTTCGAAATTCTAGAACGAATTGGGGCTGTAGCTTACCGATTGGCAATGCCGCCAAGTCTCTCCAAAGTTCACGATGTGTTCCACGTATCTCTGTTGAGGAAATACATGCCTGACCCAACGCATGTACTCACCTATGAGGAATTAGAACTGGAACCCGATCTTTCCTATTGTGAAGAGCCCGTCAGGATTCTTGATACAAGAGAACAAGTACTGAGAAACCGGACGACGCGTCTGGTAAAAGTTTTGTGGAGAAATCATAAGATGGAAGAGGCAACGTGGGAACCCGAGGAACTTATGATGAAGAACCACCCGAGTCTTTTTATGCAGTAATACCCTAGAAATTGCGAGGACGCAATTATTTGAAGGAGGGGAGAATGTAACACCCCAAGCTTCTACGGTACGTTTCCCTTTGAATAATGCGATAGCGTGTGTTGTACGCAACCTCGAGTTCTAACACACACCACAACTAATTAAACTAGCCGTTGTGAATAGTAATACCTAATTTTTGAAATCATATATATTCTATATTTCAAAATGGACTTCATTTTTGGATTCGGAATATCAAAATTAGCCTAGGGTGAAATTTTGGTACATTTCGGATAACTTTCATATTTTGATGAATAGTGAAAATTACTAAATTTTAATTGAAAACAACTTTTTTAATCAAAATAATTAATAGTGATAAATTATGAATTTGAGTGGTTTTAAAGTATATTTAGAATATATTTTTACCATTTAATATAATGTTGGTCATTGGACATAATTTTACAATTAAACCGAACATAAACAAGTGTCAATCTTTTGATAGTTATTATCTCTTAAAAAAAACGCTTTTTGTTTTGACAGCGGGAATTAATTTTAAATTAATTTCTGCCACTTCTGTGTTTTGAATTTAGGAAAATGGATTCCATATTTGGAATCAGGATGTTCAAATTGTGTAAATAGGTAACTTTTATTTTTACACATTTTGAATAATTACTGCTGTAAATATTTTATTTACCATGGTTAAAGGGTAAATCCTGTAAATAAGGGTTAAAAAAATAATATTATAATAGTACTAAATTACCCTAAAACGTGTCTTAACCCTATTGGTTGATACATGGTCGACCATGGGCATCCTTGTGTCAATTTTGGGACCCCATGGATCCACTTGTAAGTGATAATGACACTTTATTTTAATTAAGTTAAAATGAATACAAAAATGACACAAGCATATATCTTTTAGCAAAACAATTGTTACATAGGGTTATATAAGTTGGATTTTAGATTATAAATATTAATTAGAAAGATAAAAAGATTTCCTACATAATGATGTTTTATTTATAATTTTTAGACATTAAATAATTTATTTTATTTATGACACAATGATGATGCAGTAATTACTAAAATAGTAAAAAATTAACATAATTGATATTATAAATACCCAAATAAATATAATATGAAACTTTTAATGAATTAAACTAATTTTCTAGGATAATATGATATATTAGGATTGATTTAATGGACTTTTTTCGAAGTAATAAATCTGTTATGAGTTTCACAAAAATCAACTATTGAATAGTGTCAAAATTGACATAAAAGAGTTCTTAAAAAAAATATTATATTATTAATTGATATTAAATTCCTAAAAATCTAAGGTTCGGCCAAGAGACTTATATTATGATAGGTTAATCATTAATGGACCACTTGGGGGTCGCTTGGATGTATATAGTAAGTTTATTAACCATATTATATAAAAATACAAAGAGACATTGTAAAAGTGAAACTAATTAACTTAGAGTTAATACTTAAAGATAAGGTTAATATAAGTACCCAAACCTGTCTAAATTCTATTGGATGAGTTGTTTTCGACCTATCCCCACCTCATCCTTTGAATAGTCAACTTTGGAGCCTTTAGAAACCGAATATGAATTTATTATAAATTAATATTTCTAGCTTTTCCAAAGGTGCCCCTCACCCCTCTTATAAAAGGGCACTCCTCCTTCTCATTTCTTCACACCTCTAAAGCCTTTTGGTTCGGCCAAACTCTGCCCAAATACTCTCCCAACATCCCTCAATACAACCTAGAGGCCTTAGTTTTATCAGAAAGCCAACCTAAGGAGCCCTTTTGATCAAATCAAAAGGAAGAACCCGAAGAAGAGGTAATGATCTCACCACCCTTTTCTAAGTTCATTTCTTCTTCCACTTCTTCTTCCTTTGTTCTTACCATTCTGAAATAATAACTCCAGTATATCACATATAATGTGATGTTATTATAAATATGGTACAATCATATTCAGTATTCTATCCACCCTTTGAATAACATGTCACCATACGTGCGTACGTACGGCTTACCGTCTCCACGTCGTGGTGTAATTGTTATTCAATATAATATTATTTGGATGGGTATAATAATGATGTGTAACTCATGTAAATAATAAATATAACATGTTAATGATTCTGTATATATGATATACCATCCATTTATATATTATTTTAATATCAAAAGAATGATATTGTCGCTCGTGCGTACGTACGGACTACCGTCTCCACGAACGCGATGAGATTCATTCTCCATCGTATCCATTCAAGTATAATTATCATTTGATGATTTAAAAATGATGTTTAAGGACTGTATATCATTCTGGATATGAATAAGATACAACAAACATGGCTTATGTAACAAAACATATAAAAGAAAATGAGTAAGTTAACTCCCGAAACGACGATAATTCTAAGATATTATTAACAAATCAATGTTAAAAGATCATATATGATATCATATTAATATATATGATTCTTGTATAATTTAATAACAACTATTTCACCATTATACAGGAGTTTAACCTACCCCAACCAAGGAAAAGTACAAGGTAAGGGTTATTTCACAATCTCTTCATTATCCGAGGTTGTATTATACGTAATAATCTACTGGGATCTCTTTATCATCCACATCCATGTTTCTTCGAAATGTATTTCAAAACATTTTTACTATTTACAAGAATATGGGTTAAAGTCATTTATACCCTTGTTTGACTTTTTATAAGAGGTTTATAAAGGAATCTTTCCGTCGTTTTCAAAACAAGGTCCTTTTTAACCTTTTCGACAGAATTGAGGTAAGAATGTTTTTTTAACTTATACGGCGGGTGCGGTTATTTTCCGCCGTTATAAAATCGTCGAAGCTTCCCATACAAGCTTATAAGAATATTTTCAAAGAAAATGTTTTATTTTATATGGATCTTAAATGATTTCAAAATAAAAGGAGATATTTCTTTTAAAAGAATTTTGATTTCATCTATGTCAACATCCTTTGATGGATTTTAAGATTATTTGAAGTTGATTTATTATGATACAAAACTTCTATATTGTATTGAAGGTTTTGTGATATGTTTGACTATGGATGTGCTATTTTTATACCATTCATAGTTTATTGTGAAAGTATTGACATTTCGTATGCTAGTTTTAATACGAATGTTTATGTTATGTTTAAACCTTTTCATATGGGAATGCATTGGACTTAATAAGTGACGGGTGGAGCCCGCTATAGCTCCTCGATGCATCGGTAGGTCTCATGAGACAAACTAGTGTCTTGGCACAAGGCCTTGACAAAATCTTATTTGTAGCCTTGGCACGAGGCCTTGGCTATGTGGTTATGATAGTCTGGCATTATGCATTCCAACATTATGAAAGTGGTTATTTATTTTTGCATGTGATTATTCGATTAGTGGAATATCCATGTGAATAAGTAAATGGCATTATTTCATTTTATTTATGCCATACCATGTTGAAAGTTCATGTTTAAAAGGCTTTTGTTTTAGTTATACATTGCCTTAAATGTTTATTCTTATTGATGAAAGTTTCCGCTATATTGTTATCCTTACTGGGCATTTGAGCTCACCCCTTTTCTATGTTTTATTTTTCCCAGGAAGTGAAGATGTAAGTTATGAATGACCTGCAGGGATATTATGAGGGGATTGTAGTGTGGACTGTGGAAACATTATGTTGTTGTAGTAGTTTTTGATTTTATGATGTAATGTAAAACTTATGAATATATCTAGTGTTTCCAAGGCTACTAAACCAATCGGTCTTTCGAGATTTGATCTTTCTTGTGATCATGCCAATGTTATGTAATAATGCACCGACTCTAGGAAACTAGGGTCGGGGCGTTACAGTTGGTATCAGAGGAAGTTTAGTACAAACCTTGGAAGCTAGATTTAGATAAACTCTGATTAGAGCACGTAGACCTAAGATGAACTTTGAGGATTAGTATAGAAGAACTTCCTAGAATTTTGGTATTGTAGAGATTTTGTGAGTTTTTCGAGCAATACATCCCTGTCTGGATACGAGCAGGTAGAGGCGGCTCTGGCACAGATGTACCTAGGGGTAAAACCCGAAAACACCGCTTTGAGCTAGACTCGAACGGGAACTGGTGCACGACAACGGGCCTTGCTGCACTCTTGGTTACGACACTCCCGGGGGATATGCTTAGGATAACTCTCACTATCTTTACAAATCATTATGAAGGGTTTATGAGTATATACTTCCTCAAAGAAAACATTTTTATGATTATGGATTATATCCATAAATAGTTCAATTTATGTTAAGTGTTTTATAAGTATGGGATTATGTATTTTGATGCATAAACTGATCTAGTTTATGCCATTTTTTTTATAAATGGCGCCTAGTGGAAGAAATGGAAACCGTATCAATGCACGCACTCCATGTAGGGATTGCCCTCCTGCTCAAGATAATTATAGTGGGGCTGGTGATGCAACTGGTGCTGATCAGCTAATCACCGTACTGGGACAACTTACTCAGGTTATGAATAATAACCTTACCCGTATGGAGCACCCTGATCCGCAGCGTGGAGGATCAATGTTAGATCGATTCATGAGACAACAACCACCAACGTTCAATGGGAGTACAAATCCCTTAGTAGCTGAGCAATGGATATTTTCCCTAGAGAAAATATTTCAGGCTTTGGGGAGTAGTGAAAGGGAAAAAGTTACCATGGCAGTTTACCGCCTCACTGGAGATGCTGATCAATGGTGGTCATTGATTCAAAACATGAAGGAAGATGATGAAGTATCAAACATGGAATGGAGGGAGTTCAAAGATCTGTTTTTAGAAAAATACTTTCCTCGCGACCATCGAGCAGATATGGAAAGGCAATTTCTGAGTCTGAGACAAAAGGAGGATGAGAATGTCACAAAGTATGAGGCTAACTTTACAAGGTTAGCGAGGTACGCTGGTGATTATATTCGCAACCCAAGAAGTAAGATTGATCGTTTCTTTGATGGGTTAAAACCATTTCTCCGTCGAGCATTAGTCTCACAATCCTTTTCATCATACGAAGACATTGTCTCATGTGCTATCAAGACCGAAAAGGAATTCTCTAAGTCTTATGACTTTAAAGCAAAGAAAGAGAAGAATAGACCTACTGATCAATCTGGGAATGGAAATAAGGGGAAGAAGGGAAAGGTTGAATATCCATCTTGTGGTAAGTGCGGGAAGAAACACCCCGGTGCTTGCCCGAAGGGAATGGGAGTCTGTTACAAGTGTGGTGAAAAAGGCCACCAAGCTCATGATTGCAAGGGGAAGAAGGAAGCTACCAACGTTCAGTGCTACAATTGCAGGGAGATGGGGCATTATGCAAATGCATGTCCTAAGCGTCAGGAGAACTTACCTCAGAAAAGGCCAAGGGATCAAGGCCAGGCTTATGCTATCACTACTGCTGAGGTAGAAACTCCGAAATACGTGGTGGCAGGTAATTTAATGGTTTCCTCAAGTTTAGCAAATGCATTATTTGATTCTGGATCATCGCATTGTTTCATATCTTCCCAGTTTTCTAAGAAAATTAGATATTTCCAATTTGATTTAATAAGGGAGTTGTCAGTTAAAACTCCTAAGGGAAGTATCGTTGCAACAAAGTTTTGTGAATCAGTCCCCATTAGAGCACATAAGTTTTCTTTATCTGCTGATTTCATCGTCATACCTATGATTGAGTTTGATATAATCCTCGGTATGGACTGGCTTTCGGACTATGATGCGAAGATTTATTGTAAGAAGAAAGAGGTTACGATTCTTGATGATAATGATAAGGAACACCTTATTTTTAGAGCAGAATCGTCACCACCTAATTCTTATTTAGACCCACCCCCAGTAGCTCAACTTAATTCAATTATTTGGGAGGAAGAGAATGAAATAACTGTCGGTGAGGAAAGGAATGTTCAAATAGAGGATGTACCTGTTGTGAAAGAATTTGTAGATGTATTTCCGGAAGATTTACCTGGACATCCTCCAGAACGAGAAGTTGAGTTTTCTATTGATTTGATTCCTGGATCAAGGCCTATATCGAAGACCCCTTATAGAATGGCCACTGTAGAGTTAGTCGAACTAAAGAAACAACTAGAGGAATTGAGTAATAAGGGATTTATTCGCCCTAGTGTTTCTCCATGGGGAGCCCCTGTTCTTTTTGTTAAAAAGAAAGATGGATCTATGAGGTTATGTATCGACTACAGGGAGATCAATGCTATAACGATAAAGAACAAGTATCCCCTACCTCGTATTGATGATTTATTTGACCAACTGCATGGAGCTCAATACTTTTCAAAGATTGACCTTCGATCTGGATACCATCAGTTGTGTGTAAAGAAGGAAGACATTCCGAAGACAGCATTTCGAACCAGGTACGGGCATTACGAGTTTACTGTAATGCCGTTTGGATTGACTAATGCACCCTCTGTATTCATGGATCTGATGAATAGAGTTTTCAAGGAGTATCTCGATGAATTTGTGGTGGTATTTATTGATGATATCTTGGTATACTCCAAAACCTACGAAGATCATGAAAATCACTTGCGCATTATCTTGAAGACTCTGAGGAGGCATGAATTATATGGAAAGTTTAGCAAGTGTGAATTCTGGCTTTAGGAGATTTCTTTTCTTGGCCATATTGTCTCTAAAGATGGAATCTCTGTTGATCCTTCTAAGACCAAGGCAATCCAAGAATGGCCAGCACCTACGAGTATAACTGAGGTACGTAGTTTTATTGGTTTGGCAGGTTATTATCGACGTTTCGTCCAGAATTTTGCCCGATTGGCTAACCCATTAACGAAGCTCACACGTAAAGGGGTTAAATTTGTTTGGACAAAAGAGTGTGAAGAATGTTTCGAAGAACTGAAGAGAAGATTAGTCAATGCTCCTATATTGACTCTACCATCGGGGAATGATGGGTTCGTTATTTATAGTGATGCATCGAAGAAAGGACTTGGCTGTGTCCTTATGCAGAATGATAGAGTTATTTCCTATGCATCACGACAGTTGAAAATTCATGAACAAAACTATCCTACTCATGATCTTGAGTTAGCAGCTGTGATCTTTGCTTTGAAGATATGGAGGCACTACCTCTATGGTGAAAAATGTGAGATTTATACTGATCACAAGAGTTTGAAGTATATTTTCTCACAAAAAGAACTCAACATGAGGCAAAGGAGATGGCTTGAATTACTCAAGGATTATGATTGTACGATACACTACCACCCGGGGAAGGCAAACAAGGTGGCAGATGCTTTGAGCAGAAAAGACCATGGAGTTCTGAACATGATGAGAATTGAAAGGGATCCAATTTTCATGGATCTAGTGAAGATGGACATGGGAATAACCAGGGAAGGTGAAACATCAATGCTTTTTCAAATGGTTGCCAAACCATCTTTACTAGAAAGGATTAAGAGTTCTCAGACCGATGATGAAGAATTTCAGAAGAAGATTAAAGCTGTGAATGATGGGAGATTGAGAGACTTTGCGTATGAAGGTGGAATTTTGAAATTCGGGAAGAGACTTTGTGTTCCCAATATACCTGATCTAAAAAGGGAATTGCTGGATGATGCTCATAGTTCCAATTTCTCTATACACCCTGGGAGCACCAAAATGTATAGAGATTTGAAGGAACATTTTTGGTGGGACAACATGAAGAGGGAGATTGCTGATTTTGTGTCAAGATGTATGGTTTGTCAACAAGTGAAAGCTGGAAGGCAACAGCCTGGAGGAGTCATGCAACCTCTTCCCATACCGGAGTGGAAATGGGACAATATTACGATGGACTTTGTCATGGGGCTACCAAAGACACCTAGAAGGAACGATGCAATATGGGTTATTGTTGATCGTCTTACCAAGTCAGCACATTTTCTTGCTATAAGAGAAGATCTACCCCTGGAACGTCTAGCAAGACTATATATTAATGAAGTTGTGAGACTTCATGGAGTACCCCTATCGATTGTTTCTGATCGTGATCCTCGTTTTACTTCAAGATTTTGGAAAAGTCTTCAGAAATCCCTGGATACTGAACTTCATTTGAGCACTGCTTACCACCCTCAGACAGACGGACAATCAGAACGGACTATTCAGACCTTAGAAGACATGTTGAGATCTTGCTCACTTGATTTTCAGGGTATGTGGGATCAATATTTACCACTAGTAGAATTTTCCTATAACAATAGCTTCCATTCGAGTATACAGATGGCACCATATGAAGCGTTATACGGAAAGAGATATCGTACACCAACCTGTTGGGATGACGTTGGTGAAAGAAAACTTGTAGGCCCAGAGCTGGTGGAGGAAGCGGTGGAAAAGGTGAAAGTAATCCAAAATCACATTAAAGCAGCTCAAAGTAGGCAGAAGAGCTATGCCGATAATCGAAGGAAGGATTTGGAATTTCAAGTCGGTGATCATGTTTTCCTGAAGGTATCTCCATGGAAGGGAGTCATACGTTTTGGTAAGAAAGGTAAATTGAGTCCCAGGTACATCGGACCTTTCGAAATTCTAGAACGAATTGGGGCTGTAGCTTACCGATTGGCAATGCCGCCAAGTCTCTCCAAAGTTCACGATGTGTTCCACGTATCTCTGTTGAGGAAATACATGCCTGACCCAACGCATGTACTCACCTATGAGGAATTAGAACTGGAACCCGATCTTTCCTATTGTGAAGAGCCCGTCAGGATTCTTGATACAAGAGAACAAGTACTGAGAAACCGGACGACGCGTCTGGTAAAAGTTTTGTGGAGAAATCATAAGATGGAAGAGGCAACGTGGGAACCCGAGGAACTTATGATGAAGAACCACCCGAGTCTTTTTATGCAGTAATACCCTAGAAATTGTGAGGACGCAATTATTTGAAGGAGGGGAGAATGTAACACCCCAAGCTTCTACGGTACGTTTCCCTTTGAATAATGCGATAGCGTGTGTTGTACGCAACCTCGAGTTCTAACACACACCACAACTAATTAAACTAGCCGTTGTGAATAGTAATACCTAATTTTTGAAATCATATATATTCTATATTTCAAAATGGACTTCATTTTTGGATTCGGAATATCAAAATTAGCCTAGGGTGAAATTTTGGTACATTTCGGATAACTTTCATATTTTGATGAATAGTGAAAATTACTAAATTTTAATTGAAAACAACTTTTTTAATCAAAATAATTAATAGTGATAAATTATGAATTTGAGTGGTTTTAAAGTATATTTAGAATATATTTTTACCATTTAATATAATGTTGGTCATTGGACATAATTTTACAATTAAACCGAACATAAACAAGTGTCAATCTTTTGATAGTTATTATCTCTTAAAAAACACGCTTTTTGTTTTGACAGCGGGAATTAATTTTAAATTAATTTCTGCCACTTCTGTGTTTTGAATTTAGGAAAATGGATTCCATAT
This sequence comes from Viscum album, assembly GCA_963277665.1. Classification (NCBI taxonomy): domain Eukaryota; kingdom Viridiplantae; phylum Streptophyta; class Magnoliopsida; order Santalales; family Viscaceae; genus Viscum; species Viscum album. Next base: position 475,029,780 of record OY728164.1, on the reverse strand, counting down.
TTGGAATCAGGATGTTCAAATTGTGTAAATAGGTAACTTTTATTTTTACACATTTTGAATAATTACTGCGGTAAATATTTTATTTACCATGGTTAAAGGGTAAATCCGGTAAATAAGGGTTAAAAAAATAATATTATAATAATACTAAATTACCCTAAAACGTGTCTTAACCCTATTGGTTGATACATGGTCGACCATGGGCATCCTTGTGTCAATTTTGGGACCCCATGGATCCACTTGTAAGTGATAATGACACTTTATTTTAATTAAGTTAAAATGAATACAAAAATGACACAAGCATATATCTTTTAGAAAAACAATTGTTACATAGGGTTATATAAGTTGGATTTTAGATTATAAATATTCATTAGAAATCTAAAAAGATTTCCTACATAATTATGTTTTATTTATAATTTTTAGACATTAAATAATTTATTTTATTTATGACACAATGATGATGCAGTAATTACTAAAATAGTAAAAAATTAACATAATTGATATTATAAATACCCAAATAAATATAATATGAAACTTTTAATGAATTAAACTAATTTTCTAGGATAATATGATATATTAGGATTGATTTAATGGACTTTTTTCGAAGTAATCAATCTGTTATGAGTTTCACAAAAATCAACTATTGAATAGTGTCAAAATTGACATAAAAGAGTTCTTAAAACAAATATTATATTATTAATTGATATTAAATTCCTAAAAATATAAGGTTCTGCCAAGAGACTTATATTATGATAGGTTAATCATTAATGGACCACTTGGGGGTCGCTTGGATGTATATAGTAAGTTTATTAACCATATTATATAAAAATACAAAGAGACATTGTAAAAGTGAAACTAATTAACTTAGAGTTAATACTTAAAGATAAGGTTAATATAAGTACCCAAACCTGTCTAAATTCTATTGGATGAGTTGTTTTCGACCTATCCCCACCTCATCCTTTGAATAGTCAACTTAGGAGCCTTTAGAAACCGAATATGAATTTATTATAAATTAATATTTCTAGCTTTTCCAAAGGTGCCCCTCACCCCTCTTATAAAAGGGCACTCCTCCTTCTCATTTCTTCACACCTCTAAAGCCTTTTGGTTCGGCCAAACTCTGCCCAAATACTCTCCCAACATCCCTCAATACAACCTAGAGGCCTTAGTTTGATCAGAAAGCCAACCTAAGGAGCCCTTTTGATCAAATCAAAAGGAAGAACCCGAAGAAGAGGTAATGATCTCACCACCCTTTTCTAAGTTCATTTCTTCTTCCACTTCTTCTTCCTTTGTTCTTACCATTCTGAAATAATAACTCCAGTATCTCACATATACTGTGATGTTATTATAAATATGGTACAATCATATTCAGTATTCTATCCACCCTTTGAATAACATGTCACCATACGTGCGTACGTACGGCTTACCGTCTCCACGTCGTGGTGTAATTGTTATTCAATATAATATTATTTGGATGGGTATAATAATGATGTGTAACTCATGTAAATAATAAATATAACATGTTAATGATTCTGTATATATGATATACCATCCATTTATATATTATTTTAATATCAAAAGAATGATATTGTCGCTCGTGCGTACGTACGGACTACCGTCTCCACGAACGCGATGAGATTCATTCTCCATCGTATCCATTCAAGTATAATTATCATTTGATGATTTAAAAATGATGTTTAAGGACTGTATATCATTCTGGATATGAATAAGATACAACAACCATGGCTTATGTAACAAAACATATAAAAGAAAATGAGTAAGTTAACTCCCGAAACGACGATAATTCTAAGATATTATTAACAAATCAATGTTAAAAGATCATATATGATATCATATTAATATATATGATTCTTGTATAATTTAATAACAACTTTTTCACCATTATACAGGAGGTTAACCTACCCCAACCAAGGAAAAGTACAAGGTAAGGGTTATTTCACAATCTCTTCATTATCCGAGGTTGTATTATACGTAATAATCTACTGGGATCTCTTTATCATCCACATCCATGTTTCTTCGAAATGTATTTCAAAACATTTTTACTATTTACAAGAATATGGGTTAAAGTCATTTATACCCTTGTTTGACTTTTTATAAGAGGTTTATAAAGGAATCTTTCCGTCGTTTTCAAAACAAGGTCCTTTTTAACCTTTTCGACAGAATTGAGGTAAGAATGTTTTTTTTAACTTATACGACGGGTGCGGTTATTTTCCGCCGTTATAAAATCGTCGAAGCTTCCCATACAAGCTTATAAGAATATTTTCAAAGAAAATGTTTTATTTTATATGGATCTTAAATGATTTCAAAATAAAAGGAGATATTTCTTTTAAAAGAATTTTGATTTCATCTATGTCAACATCCTTTGATGGATTTTAAGATTATTTGAAGTTGATTTATTATGATACAAAACTTCTATATTGTATTGAAGGTTTTGTGATATGTTTGACTATGGATGTGCTATTTTTATACCATTCATAGTTTATTGTGAAAGTATTGACATTTCGTATGCTAGTTTTAATACGAATGTTTATGTTATGTTTAAACCTTTTCATATGGGAATGCATTGGACTTAATAAGTGACGGGTGGAGCCCGCTATAGCTCCTCGATGCATCGGTAGGTCTCATGAGACAAACTAGTGTCTTGGCACAAGACCTTGACAAAATCTTATTTGTAGCCTTGGCACGAGGCCTTGGCTATGTGGTTATGATAGTCTGGCATTATGCATTCCAACATTATGAAAGTGGTTATTTATTTTTGCATGTGATTATTCGATTAGTGGAATATCCATGTGAATAAGTAAATGGCATTATTTCATTTTATTTATGCCATACCATGTTGAAAGTTCATGTTTAAAAGGCTTTTGTTTTAGTTATACATTGCCTTAAATGTTTATTCTTATTGATGAAAGTTTCCGCTATATTGTTATCCTTACTGGGCATTTGAGCTCACCCCTTTTCTATGTTTTATTTTTCCCAGGAAGTGAAGATGTAAGTTATGAATGACCTGCAGGGATATTATGAGGGGATTGTAGTGTGGACTGTGGAAACATTATGTTGTTGTAGTAGTTTTTGATTTTATGATGTAATGTAAAACTTATGAATATATCTAGTGTTTCCAAGGCTACTAAACCAATCGGTCTTTCGAGATTTGATCTTTCTTGTGATCATGCCAATGTTATGTAATAAGGCACCGACTCTAGGAAACTAGGGTCGGGGCGTTACAAAAACTATTTCAATAGTGTGGTGGATGTATTGACCTAGGATTTCCCATTTATAGTATTCAACTCATTTTTATGATTAAATTCCCAAAATATCAAAATTTATAAAATATAAAATCGACAATAATAAATTATCAAATAAAAAAATATGTCATCATATTAGTCTGGATACATGGTGCTTATCCTTAGGTGAATTTTTTCTATTATTCAGACTTTTTTGAGTTTTAAGTCGTATATCATATTTATATATTAAATAAGTATTCATTTGGGATGTAAAAATATTAATATCTCCAAAAATCAGCACCAAATGGATGTTTTGACCACAAATTTGTGAATAATGTATTCGGTTTTCTTAGGATTGTTAAAATTAATTTATTACAAATTTGGGCCTCAGAAAAATATGTTTCAGGCCATTAAATATAATATCTATTCTATCATGTTTACAATTATTCAAATTTATATTTTTTTCATCTCCATGTTTTTTCCATTCATTTATTAGAATAGAACCTAAATAGATAGGGAGTAGACATATGTGATTTATATTGTTGGGGAGAAGATGATTATGTATCACATATCGAGGAATTATCAATCAGCTGAATCAACAATGTGGTTTCATGTTTTAAATGATAGAATCCCTAAATCATTGATAATTCTCTATGTGATAATGAAATATTATTTATTTTATTTTCCTAGTTCATCATTTTAGTTATTTTGGATCATTATATATTGACGTTCTGTTAGAGTTTTTGCATCATAACCAACTAATTTTTTAATTTTCAATAAATTTTTATTCATAAACATAAATATTTATAAACACGATATAATAAATTGATTGTTCTACAACATAAAATAAATGTGATAATAACTTAGAGTATTTATCACATTAAAGTTTCATAATAGATCCTTGTTATGATGATATCCTAGAAGTTTTTTGAATGAATTATTATATTACTTGTCCTATAGTCATATGAAATCATATTATGGGAAAAATATAATAAAGAATATCTAGTGTGAGTACTCATAAATAGAAGAGGCTTCATCACATGAATTTTCACTTTGTAATTTCCATGAGAGGACATTTTTAGGACATACCCTCTTGTATGAATTACAGAAGCAATGTGTCATTGGATAATCATTTCTACAGGTGTGTGTATTGTTTTTTAGACATTAAGATTTTTAATTAGTCATGTCATTATTCTGCTACATAGATATTTTTTATCCATGATGACATATGATCAAGGAAAGGAACTCTATATTAGGTAACTAATGATAGATGGGTTATAAACTAAAATTTCAAGGATGCATTAGTCTCTCATTTCAATAGGGAGTTTTATTTTGTTTCCATTTGATTAATATTTAACTATTGAGCTAAATTTAATGTTCACATTTTATTAATCGATTAATTTCATGAATTTAAAGACAGACGTATCAAGAATATATGTTTCTATCATGAGTATGATTTCATGTTGATGAGATATCATGAAAAGAGGATAATATCACATGATGAGTATTTATATGTGTTTTTAATCATTATGAAATTAACTCCATCCTCCATGACTGACATTATATGTTTCAAAATGTTGATATTGAACATCAGGAAAACTCGCGAAATGATTTTATTGATCTCAATTGAATTCAACATTAATTTAGTTATTTGGGGTAATTTTATACTTTCAATCAAATAATAATAGTTATTCATGTTTTTTGGTTGTATATATTATGTAACTATTTATTGTAAGATAAATGTTAAAATAAATATATACAAACAAGACTTTGCATAATATTTTTTTTGAATTAATAGAATACATTATTCTAGGTTCAATAAATGTATAGGGTAAAACATTACCATTTTAATGTATTGGAGGAAATGATATATTAAAAATAATTTGAATAAATAATAATTTATTTAATAAAATGATATTCATTTTTTCTCTGATTTAAATGAGAATTATGAGAATAATAATAATAATATTTATAATAATAATAATAATATTTCTATTACTACTAGATGTGAGATTCTCTAAGGATTTATTTAATTTCAATGGTTAATGAATAAATATTTATTCCTTGAACTAGCTCTATAAATATCTAGTTATGTCCTTTTTAAGGGATATAAGAATGTTTTGCACAACGATTTCCACCCACAATAATTATCTTGATGAACAAAATTTCCATGGTTTTATACCAATCCTGAGAGAATATTTTCCACCACCCTCCACCCTATGTATAATAAGAGATTAAGAATTAATATGGCAATCCCTGAAGATTATTTGCGGATCAAGGTAGAGCAATATAAGATGATCAGTACCATTTTTCTATGAAAAAGAATAAATTAACTAATGTTTAGAGATTAGTGTAGTTAGTATAGTTTCCCTTGAATGAAATTATTCTATATATCCACTCGACACTGCAATAATATAACATAGAATTATCAATAAATCTGTAACTATGTTGAAGAAAAAATGAAAAATCCTTTATAATTTAATTGTTTAAATTAAGTGTTAATTTAATTTAGAATGTTTGTCTCATTAGTTGAAGGATTATTTAATTATGGTTCTCCAAATATAATCATGACGTATGCCATTTTTCTTCATGTTCTTATAATTTAGTTATTAAAATCAATTAAAACTGATCATTGGGCATAAGATTGACCTAGTTATGATGCATCTAGAACCATCATATTATACTAGAGTGATCTTGATTGAAAGTTTTATTATATATTAATCATTGATTGATTTACACATATGATGAATGTTTTTATTTATTATTTATTCATTATTTAATTTAAATGTAATGTTATATGTTGTTTTTACTTTTTATAACCATGAATAACTGATGAACAAATTGCATCATGTGGTGGGACCAAAGTTGCATGGTTACACAACATGTAAGTCTTGCATATGTTGTGTAACCCCAAATGAAGTGGCCAACATTTTCTCAACATAAATAGTGTGTAATGAATATAGAATATTTATAATTAGTTAATATATATTTGGTATGAAATTAATAATAAAATGGTGGGAAATTATTAATCCTGTAGTGTGTAATTAATAATCACATGGCATGAAATTAATTAATACAGATGTGGTGTATAAAAATTAATTCAAACACTCTGTATAATTAATACACATAAAATTTTTAATTATTAATCATGTGGTGAATAAATAAATCATGAATTATTTTTTAGTAATTAATACACATGTGTTTTATAATTAATACACATGAGATTTAGGAAGATCTATCATTCCCCTATTTTCCATCACCTCATTTGTTTTTTTCATTGTGCCCAGTCATCCACTTCTTAAATTTAAATCCTTTTAATGTATATGAATTGGAGAATTAATTGTAAATCCTGATTGAAAAAGATACTATATCATCATATAAGGAATTTTTTGAGAGACTATTGACCTTATAAATCATGAATTAATATCATAAAGAAAAAATAATAAATCTTAATTTTTTGATTACATATGTAGTCTATATTATACTTTGATAATCTTGTAAAATTTTCCTCATATTGAACAATATTTTTCACTTACTTATATATTATATTAATTAATGTTTTTTTAATATTAGATTGTTCTCCATGAAGAATGTATTTATTTTAGAATATCTCTTCACAAGCTCTTCATCCCAATCATTTTATTTTAGCAATATATTTAGTGTTATGGATCAATGGGAACAATTGATCCACATCTCCTTTTATATAATAAACCTATAGAATATCCCTTTCATGTTAATTACTTCATAATGACAGGAATATTTTTTTGTGGGAGTTATTCTATTTTTCAACTACAAATGGATCAGTAGTTCAACTAGAATATGGAGTCTTCTATTGAATGAAGTGATCCATCATTTGTGAAATGGGATATGGACAAATTTTTTTTCATTATAGGAAAGTTAATATTTCATAATATAATTAAACTGACATTACATACGATGATGTGATTAGTTATTAAAGTAGCTATATTGGCTTGTTTAGTAGGGAAATTCCTACTATATGTTCCCAAAAAGGAAACCACTAAAATAGTTCTATGATCATGTTGGTCAGATGGACTCATTTGTGACTCACCAAATGCTAGTGGATTCTGACTAGAAATTATGGACTAATTATGGTATGGTTGGGTGACTATAACCTCATAATCCGGGTAGGAGAATAGTATAAGAGATAACAAAAACGAAATAAAAAATTTAAGTAGTTTCAAATAAAGTAAAGAGTAGTAAAAGGAAATGAATATTAAATAATAAACTTTCTAATGAAATATATATAACCATTACTAGATTTCCATATGTGGTTATATTATCTATTAAATAAACATACAATAAATGTTATAATATAATACATGAAATAAGAAAATAAAAAATTCCCCATGGGCCATCTCCATGAGAATATTGAGATCTGGCTTTGTCCTATGCTCATAAGTCCTTTGTCAAATCATGACATCACAAACCAAGGATCCTAATCCTACAACCAATGAGCTCTATTTAGTTACCGTAGTGAAATGGTGGCCCAAATAGGGTGTGATCTATAATAATTATGCCTCAAAAAATGATATCTAAAGCTATCAACACTAGGAATATAAAATGAAATAGTGTGCATTATTGATAAATGAAGATATCCATAAATGAATAAATGTACACAAGTTATCCTAGGTTCATAAGGGACACCTGCTTGACCATACCTTCTTTGGACAATGCTGGAATATCTTTGAACTATGGTCAACCTGTGAATATATAATACAAATATATAATTACATGGTTTGTTAACCGGAGAACATATTTGGGCCTGTTGTGAAGCCTGAATACAAATTTGGACCAAACCCTATCATGTTCTTTGGATTTGTGGAATAATTTTTTAATTTAATAAATTAGAATGATTATAATTCTTCAAAAATGAATCACTAGAATATAAATAAATAAAACGGTGGGCCTATCCAAGGAGAACCATATAAAAGATTCCAAGTGGCTTTCTAGGATAACTAAAAATACCCAACATCTTAAAAGTCCATCCATGGTGGTTTGAAAAGATGATTCCCATTTGTGACTCTTAGTATAGTAAAAATTCAAAACCCAAATAGTCTATCCAAAATATCTCATGGAGGAGTATAATTATCCATCATGTATTGGGATAACCATCATGTCTCTAAGACCATCCATGTTATCTCTTATAGGTTATAGGTATCACTCGTAGGGATAATAATCTCATGAAATTATGATCCTGTCCAAGGAATTCCGATGAGGTGTTCCTAGTATCCCTCAATGATTTATATAAATAAAGTAGCCTATGTGTTGGTCCATTGTGTTCTATAATGAGAATACCCAAGTTTGAATCATGGAATAACATTAATTAGGAATCATATGGTTTGTCTCTACTATTCCAAAATAATAAAATCTATATCTCTCATCGTACACATACTTCAAAACAACCTAAGATACCATCAATGGAATTCCATCTTGGGAATCCATATATCACTGAAAGGGTCCATAATTCAGTTAACCATCTATGATCAATTTCAAAAGAGTCCACATTAATAATAATTCTGTAAAAACTAAAATATACAAAGAGGGCTATTCCCATTGTTCCTTTCATTAATAATTTAAATAAGGAAGTCCATGTACATAAGAATACTACACATCCATTCAAGTATCCAAATCATTTTTATATTTTGTTAAATAATATCACACATCTATTATCATGTTTTATCATTAAGACATGATTCCCTCATAATATCAATTCATATGGTTCAAGAATCTTCCCCAATATTAGGGATTACTAGTTACACCTCAAAAGGTGGTCAAGTTGAAATAAAGGATTTAAATCATAATTATATGAAACATCATCGATAAGGGTGAAGAATTTACCAATAAGAGGCATCGGTAATAGTAATATATGGATTGTACCCAAAGTGGTGGCTTGGTTTAATGTCATAACCCTCTCTAAAAGTAATATACATAAGGGTAATTTAATATATGGATTTAGGGTCTACATATTCAATTCCACAATTTAATGAAAACACCATGAGAATCGAACAAACCACATAATGGACTATATAATAAAAAATATATATATAAATTGAATGTCTATAGTGAAACTACCACTTTTTTTGTAAGGTGCAGATGTTCAATATCAATCTTTTATTTGATCCGGTTTAAGAGAAATTGACGAAACAGATAAATGATTGGGGGTTATAAAACACAACTGACAACACAAAAAATTGAGTTTGGATGGAGGATATCTCTCCATGTAAGATATTTGGAGGAGTAAGCCCATGGATGGAATGTCACACATGCATTATGTTAAATGAGAGCAGAATATACCAGAAAATAAATAAAGGAAAATCATAAAAACCCTTCTTTAAAAAGATGCATTGTTTTGATAACTATTGAAAAATCGTGCAAGATTACCTTCCAAAATCCATACCCCTTTTCAAAGGGGTTCACAGTTGGGCATAATAGTTTGAAATACCATGCCCCTAACCATTCATAGATACTGACTATGTAGAGGTAAGGGTGTGGGATAGGCACATGGTTTCTGAAAATCATGTGCATCTCATACGAGCCACCAGAGGAACAACTACACCATCATGATTAATGTTACAATATATTAACCACATACCTCATTTCATTGTTCCAAAAACCAGTTCATTCAAATCTTGATGATTTTAAAACTCAATTGAACTCTCGGGATACCTCTCAAGGTGTGAAAAAACACTAAATCATAACCATTATGTGTTCAAAATTTTGGATTTAATCTTTCATCCTAAATTTATGAATTAAACCATCAAAATAAAATCCAAATTCCATTGGAAATTTCACTCAGTCTAGATACATTGGATGTTACATCCTACACAACATAGAAATTCTCATCGCTAGAAATAATTAGGGAAATAATTAAAACAACACATATCCTAATTGGGTGGTGATGTTTCATTTAAACTATCACATTAAATTTCCAACACCAAACTCACCACCAAACACAAATTTAATCTTATGATACATAAACTAGAGAAACATGATTCAAAGATCATTTTGTAAAACTAAAACATCAAGAAGTAGTTTACCCAAAAATTTATAACCAGATACATGATGCTATTTTCAATACAAATTTCCATGAAATTACATGGCTTACTAGCACTACACCAACCTCATCTATATGATGTTCTATAAAATGGTTCCTCATTGACAATATTTAAAAAAACTAGGGGAAAATTTTCAAGCCAATTCAAGCTAACTACTGTATGAAATTCTGATCTTAGAAGACTATTGTATTACATCCTAAAACATGATGCCTTCTCCTAAGATACATTGTGTTTTCATAGAGCACAACCACTAATACACATAACCGGCTTCTAGGGATCTATCTAGACCAATCCATTTTTTGTCCATTTATATTTTTGAGGATTCACATAAAAAGGGTGTACCCAATCCAAAAAATATTGATGGTAACCCTTAAAACATCCCACATATGCCTGACTAAAGTATAAGGTAACCTTAAAATAATAATGTGGAGTCAAAGGAACTCGTCCATGATAGTCTATGCTCTTGATGTAGCCCATGAGTATGTCCAAGGAATTCATACTTTTGGAACTTGGTATCACTCGGGAAAAACCAAGAATCTATAACCAACCATCCCATAGAAGCATAACTTCCCTGAATTATATTTATATAAAGTAGTGGAAGATATTAGTTTAGTTTAGAATATAAACCTACATAATCATAGTGTACCAAGTGTATATCCTGATAGGTTACATGATCATCATTATGATGAGAGTACACTAATATGATTAAAATTATTTCAAAAAACAACTCACAATACTAATTCTATATTAAAATTAACTACTCAGTATGGCTCTCAACCACCTATCTCAAACTATGAAAAGGAATGAATAGTTAAACCACCATTGGTGAAATTCATAATAAGATCTTGATTACTCCCTCTAAAACACCATTATTACAAACCAAGATTATTTTTCCAATAATATAATATTGAGATTACTCATACATAACAACTTACATCCATCTCGAACTAATGGTGTTTCCAATGCTACATTAACTGCGAACTATATGATCATAATGATTCTTTGCAAACATGACATGTTTCCATATTATTATCCCCTTGGGAATTTAAATGAAATTTTCTCCATTTACCAATATTATTTTCACAGTTGTGTTCCCTCATCCCCAAGGACATTATACAACTCATTCAACATGACCCTAACCACCTCAGGATTTTCCTAGTCATCATTTATTGAGAAAGGAAACTTATCCCACATAACAAGTTCCATTGACCACTAGTCCGGGATGTGGTCGACAAGAATTTTTTATGCATTAAACAAAAATTGATTGATATAAATGTAATATAAAATCATTATATATTAGATTTACTCTCAATATAAACATAACACACTTCTCAAGTAATGATCACATGAACCATAGAACATGGCATAAAATCAAAAATTACATAACCAGTTGAGTTATAGAACCCGATCCTTTTAGAACATCATCCAAAATATTTGGATGAGTATAATTTATACTAATACCTAGGCCACATTTTTTCAGATATGATCCTAGAACATAGTGTAACAACTTAATGATTTTATGATTGCCATGAAACTAATATGGTTCACTGAACCATTTTAGTTACTCGATGTGTATTTCGTGAATCTATGCATAGTACCTAGTGATTTCATATTGAAAATTGATCATCCCTCATTCAATACATATGAATATTATATCTATGTATCCTAGAATTTTATATTCCATATAATAGGATTATGTTTATAGTCATATCATATCATTTGATAGTTAATATGCATGAAAATATCAATAATCAACCAACATTAAATATGATGAAGGGTCATCCGACAAACAAAGTGGCTAACCAATCCATAGATAGGTCAATCCCACAAAAAATAAGCATTAAATGAGTCCCACACCAGTAAAAAGGGTCAAGTTATCACATGAACACCTATACAACCCAGGTTTTTTTAATATATGAGTCTTATTATGGAAAAAAGACACATGAAATATTCTTTATATCAGAAAAAATAACAATCATCCAAAAAGTGTATTAACTCCCAAGAGTGTTACATACAATTGGATATCCCCATACTGAAGTATGAAATATCAATTTTTAAAACATGCATCACACAATAAAAGATCCCTAGAATCTAACTCCTAAACATTAAGTTAGAATATGGCTTTGTGAATGATCCCAAACCAGTTGCAATGCACAACTAATGAAAAATTTCTAAACATCCAATATAAAAGGGTTGATACTATGTAAATAACATAAGGATTATTAATTTATTTAATTAATTTATCTAAATTTGATCATTAAAAAAATTAAATGTATATATTCAAAAGAATATCAAGTATTTTTTATAAGGAATATGTATTTTAAATTTCGTTTATATTGATTTAAAAGTCAAACATTCACGATTAATCATACTTTTGTTCACCCATTTTATGTTCCCAGAAAAATTATCAAAATTGGGAATAGTTAAATAAAATTTCAACTAGAATCTATAGAGGATAAAACCAATATATTTGAATTATTATTTTAAATAAATCATGATTAATATAAATATAGGTCAATAGAAGATAATAGGTTTGTAATAAATTTTAAAAGGGGATTGTTCAATATGATTCCACTATATGTTTATATGTAAAACCATATAAGTGGATAAAAATATTTTCAATAACCACTTCTATAAAGCATTAGTATACCCCAATGGGGCAAAATACTATGATATACCAAAAAAAGAAACATATAAGGGTTTAATTATATCTATCTTTAGACTATAAACCATAAAAAATAATGTAATTATTAATGTTTCAAAAATCCGTAGTGGGATATTTCATAAGCACACATCACTATGACAAACCTTCATGGGACGATTCTAGTTTATCTTATAAGTAATATTTTCAAACATACCTACATGTGTCTAGTTTTTCATTTAAGATTTTTTTCATATTGATCCATATATCCATGAGATAGAGGTAGAATCCTTTATAAAGGCAATCATTTCAAATTAAATTTAAATTTTATCATGAAAAAATAAGAATTCCTGTTTAGTTATTTTTATTAATATCCCATGTTATAAAGGTAAATTCCCATATAAATTAAAAATGGAATTCATATAACAAAAAAATACCCTTTTTCAGAACAAAATATGTTTGTATGTAATGGTTTTATTATATTGGTTACCATTTTCAAATTTATAAAGTTCCCATACACATTATAAAATTAAAATTTCATCCCATATAAACACAACTAGTATGTTTCAGAACATGAAACCAATAGTCCATGGATCAAACATTTAAATATTGTTTAGTTAAGTTTCCACCATAAATATATAAGAGATCACACCATTTATGATGATTCTAACACTTTAATAACAAATTGTACATGAAAAGTATAACTAGTAATGCTATCACAAGTATTAACTTACAAGTAAACATTTTATATAAATCACAAAAACATGGTTACCAATGTAATAATTCTACTAAATCATGAATGTCACATCATACATGTTATCATTTAGTAAATTAATTAAACCTAAATGGAATGAAATAGAGACTGTAACTCCCCTAATATAGAATCATGAAGTTAGTTCCTTACTTTATTATATTGGAATGATTACATGGAATCAAATCCTGAAGGTCTGATAAGTTTTACAGTTTTGGGAAACCAAATGACATGCATGATACCCATATCACATTGAGAAGTATAATATAAAACATGATACATAATAAAAGAAAATTAACTAAATCCTTGAAATATCATTCAAATATTTTGTCTTCATATCACAGGGAAAGGAAACCAAATATGGGTTTGTTAAAATGCCGATTAATGGTAAGTAAAATGGAACAAACAATGATCCAATGAGGAAAATCATCATGGAAAGGTAAATAACTAAACACACATACTCTATAAATACCCGAATAGGGAATAATCAAAATGGCATCATAGATAATTGAAATTCATTCCTCTTAATCAATAAACTAAGAATGAAATCGATCTATAGATAATGTTAAAGAAGAGAACTCATTCATAATAATAATAATAAATGATGTATCAATTAATGAAATAGATAATTATTTTACAGTAGTTTTTCGAGGCACCTGATTCCTTTACCGTTAAATTTATTCACAATACTGTTTAAATTACTCTGATTTGGCATACTAATTTGTCTCATGATATTATCGATACATCCAGGGGCTTGCATTAACCAATTTCCAACCATTATAGTGAATGTACAAATAACAACTCATATAGTGAAATAATAAATTTATATCACAAAAAATGTCCTCTATTAAATATCTATATTGAATAAAAGATACATATTCATCAATAATTCCCCTATTAATCAAATAAATGTCAAAGTGAACAGTATATGTAAAAACCCATAAACCGTTTTGGGAATAATAATATTTATTAAATGAGAATATGAATATTTGATATAAATTTAATGTAAAATAAAAATTATCATAAGGATGTTACTGTTTCATGATATTATTAGAAATCAAAAAATAAAGTGATACTGCAACAATAACTTCAACAACTTGGTAATTTGTAAGTCAAATACCCATATATGAAATACATCAAAGTGAAATATAAAATACCCTGAGGTTTGAGTAAATAATGATTTCAAATGAAAAAGGGTAACTATATAAACCACATTAATGTGAATTTATATACAATAAAAAAATTCTCAATATAATGTAAATTGAAATGAAATCTCTAACTATATGTTTCCTTTTAGTCTTCGGGTCTTTAACATCATGTAAAGTGATTAAAAACAAGTAAATAAACTATAATAAAACCATAATTATATTTTCAATATCACATATGATATTATTCGAATACATTATTACATGTTTATTAGTGATATTTCACAATTTAATCTCTTTTAGGTGTTAATTTTATAGTTGTTTGAATGTGTTTTGACTTATTATTTGTTGTCCATATTACGTAGATCCTGATTTCATCATCTCTAGAATGAAAAATTGATTTCATAATCATATATATTCATTATATATGCATTTATAATAATCCATAACAAATGGATATTTGAAATAAAATGCACCATTCATAGAGATAGTAGGTCGTACATATGTATGAATGATAATTCTATTTCATTATCATATTTAAAAGAAAGATATATATAAGTATATAAATTATAATTATAGTATCATATTTATATCATAGATGCCACATGTTTTTATTATATCCATCCCTTAATACATTCATGTTTTGAGTGAATGAATCACATCACTTTGAGGATGTGGTAGTCCATACATCTACAAATGAAGTTGAAGTATTACCAAAAAAATTGAAAGATTGAATTTATGTATTATATAATATTTCCATTAAAATAAACATTATAAAATATCCCATACAACATTTAGAAATAATAAATTTATCCTTATTCCCAACCTTGAAAGGTGGTAATGAAAGAAAAGATGACATCGCTTCACGAGTTGGTAGTCTACCATAGACATGAACGGTGACTGCATATCCCATTTGATGGAAGTCTGGCTCAGTTTAGTTAGTAAACTTTATGTAAAAACATTAAATTATATGTTGGATACATATTTCATTATATAGTATGTATATAAAAATTATTGATGGGGTGGTTAATGAAATTAAATGAAAGATATGGATGAATAATTTTACCTCTTATTCATGAAACTCCTTTTTGATAATACCAAAATAAATCCTTGGATTGCATTATGAAGAGAGTGATGCTACTGGTATGAGGGAAGGAATAATGGGATATATTTTATTTGGGTGTTTATTTTCCAAAAGTATGGATGTGTGTGACTATATTGGAGGGGTGAGTTAATTTTTATAGTAGAGTACGAGTGAAATTATTATAAATATATAATGGAAAAAAATATTGAGAGGTCTCAATTACCTCATTTTGTCTCATAATATTAATGTTTAGTCCCTTTTAACCATAATTTTACATTAATTTCTGTAATTAATTTTAACTGAATTTAAAAATATTTATGGAAAAAACAATATGAACGTAATATAAATAATAAATTATTATGATTCAAAAAATGTAATCCATTTTGTAAAATTACAATAATATAAGTGGTAAAAATTAATTTGAAATTAATCCCCTAGATAGGATTGAAAATCAAGGCTTTTAAAGTGAAAATTTGAAATGTTTGAAATTCCTTTATATGAAATTTATTTGTGAAAATTATTTGAATGACCCAAATTGTATTAATTGATTTATAATTTTTAAAATTAATCTTTAAAAGAAATTAAAAATACTTTTTCAATATAAATTAATTAGAGTAAAAGGCAGTTTTAAATTAAAATTTAGTCTTTTTTCATTATTCTACAAAAAATGGAACATCTCAGAAAAATAAAAATAATTCACCCAAATTAGATTTTTGTACTTTCATATTTAGAAAATTTAGTTTATTTTGTCATATTAAATTTATAAAATTGTCAAATATCAGATTTAAAAAAGATTCACTATTAAAAGATGGTAAATCCACCTTTATATAATTATAGGTTTTTATGTGTAAAATTTTGTTTTTTCATATACTATTCCTATAAAATATAGTCTATTAGTTTCAAAATTATTTACTGAATATATAATATATATTTAATTAATATCATCCCCTAATATTAATTAATTTAATTTATTTAGATAAAACAACTTTGGAGCATAAAAATAGTTTTTTATAAAATTAGTCCCATATGTATTTATATTAATTTCTTTTTAAATGTTAAAAAATTAATTCAACTATATATTATAATAAGTTATTCAATTATATTCATAACTACAAATTTAATGTCTATGATATAATTTTAATTTAAAATATTAATATTAATAATATTTGTTATGTTTCGATCTTGCATATAATTTAAGACATCAAAGAAAATTGTTGCATGAAATGCAAGGTAATTGAAGGTTTCATTCATTGAAATATCTATAATTGATTGAATCTATTTAAAATTTTATATATACATTAAATTTCTGGGATAATATATTTTTTTATGCACATGTTGTTTCGTGTCATACAGGATATCCAATATAGTGTCCTTATTTTAATATATTGTTATAATGACCTGCCAATTCTCATTGGATTGAGAATACAACAAGTCATTACTTGGCCTTAAGTGACATCCCCAAGGTGCCAAAGGATAGAAATAAATGTCGAAGTATTTCAATGCAGGTGGGTGATGATTTACCATTTGAGAAATAAACCAACCAAACATTCCTAGAAAACCCTATATGATGCATGTCAAAGAACAACCAACCCATTCATCACCAAAAGAGAACTACACTATTTCAACACCAATACATAACCAAAAAAATATCAGAGTACCAAGAGAAAGACTAAGAAAAAGACCCCAAACAAGCAAAAACACTCTCCACAGCTCCACACCGAGCTCCATGCACCAAGCACGACCACATCTCTCAAGCATCACCATGAACCACTATCAATGAGATGTTTTCCTTTACCTGTGTCCCGGAAGATGACATCTTCAAACGCACCAATGTGCCAAAGTAGGGGTGAGTACAAAACTCAGTAGGTTTTCCCCAATGACTTCTCTACTCATGACAGTAGGATAGAGGAGTTATCCACATTTATATAAAAGCAGTTTATATAAAATATATTCTCAAAAAGAGTTTATAACTAAATATAAAAAAGTTTCAAAAAACATAAATACTCAAAATAATCAAAGTGAAATTAAAAATCCATTTTTCCAACAAGTTATTTTACCAGAAAAATAACCAAACAAGCATTCGAACTATTTCACAAACGTCTCGTTTGGGCATACCCAACCATTTCACAACCCCATGAAATCAACAATTCATGCTACGTTATGACATATCCATACTCATGAGTGGTATCTTGTCGATACACAAAGTCGTCACAAGGTAATGTTTCCCATGTGCCATTACACCTTTGGCACTGAGAACAAGTTCATATTTCATCCATGACTCGTACAAGTAGTTACCATGTGCCACTACACCTTTGGCACCGAGCACAATGTTATATTTCAACCAAGCCTTGTACATTAAATATGAACACACACCCCATATTCCCAACAATCAAGTCGAAACACCCTTTCAATAAAACACACTTTTTTTGAAAACAATTTCCATCAAAATCAAGTGTGCTCAACCAATTCAAACCATTTCAATAAAACTTCATTTTTATTGAAAACCAAATCCCCCAAAATCATTTCAATAACAAAACATTTCAATAAAATTACCTTTTTATTGAAAACCCATTTCTCAACAAACCATTTACAATTTTAGCAATTTCATAATTTAAAATCAACATTTTACATTCAAATAACCAAATCACTTTGCACAACAATTCACCATGATTTCACAATTTCATCAAAACAATAAATCATCACTAATGAAGATTTATTTCATGTTTTTTACAGTAAATTCTATTCAAATAACCAATTTGAAACTAATCCAACCAATTCTAAAAAGAGGAGTCGAGGGTGAAGCCACCTGCTTCAACATGTTGGGAGAAACCAACCAACAGACGAAGAACACCAACAAAACCGAGATGATTCTCCAAAAACGCTCCTTAGATATCATCTCCTCACACAACCAAGTCCAAATTTTGTAAAATTTGGCATCCACACACTTTGATCATCGTATAACGGGTGTAGATTTATGAAAATGAGAGAAGATAATGAGTAGTTTTATGTAGATCTAAGAAACTGGTCAAGAACGGTTATATACCTTAAGAATTCTTCTTCGATTCTCCCAGATAACCCTTCAAATCGCCTACGGAATGCCTTGGAGAGGTCCTCCAACCATCAAGGGAGTGTAATCCTTAGTTAGGGATTCATAAGATCATAAACAAGGAAATTAAAGGCAAAAACAAGTTAGATCTACAATTTTAGGATCTAGCATTAATTGAATGCATGGTTAGTTCGCACAGTTTGACTAACTGTGTGCTTACCGTGCGTTAGTTTCTGCCTCAGCAATCCTTCACGCATGGTTTGGCCAGATGGTTAGACAAACCGTCAACCAACCATGCAGAAGCCACTTCCTACCAAACAAACTCCACACAGTTTGGCCACACGGTTTAGACAAACCATGCACCTCCCTTGCGATTTCCCTTTTTTCCCCAAAACTCCGTCCATGATCTCCCGACTCTCCCAAACATCACCCTTAAGCTTTACAACAAGAAAATCATCAAGTAAGGGTTAAATAACATAAACAGGGGGTACTACATTCTCCCCACCATTGGCCTTTTCGTCCCTGGAAAGTAGAAAACCTTGGGTTGCCTGAAAGGGTTCTGGCCACTGCTCTTTCATTTCTTTCTCGCGTTCCCAAGTCTCTTCCTGAATCTGACCATGTTTCCACAAAACCCGCACTACGCTGATGCTTTTTCCACAGAATACTTTATCCAATCTATCTATAATCCGCACTTGTATGTGTACCAACGAAGCATCTGTCTCTAGGTCAACATGATCCCATCAAATCACATGGTCAGGATCGGTCTAATACTTCTTCAACTGAGATACATGGAACACATTACGCAGTGCAATGAACCGTGGTGGTAATTCCAACCGATACACCAACTCTCCAACCTGTTCCAGTATCTCAAAAGGTCCTATATAACGAGGAGATAACTTGCCATGCTTCCCAAAATGGCGATGTCCATGTCTTGGAGATATCCTCAAAAAGACATGATCACCCACAACGAACGCCAACGGCCTAAGACGGTGATATGAATAAAATTTCTAATGACATTGAGCCGTCTCCATCCTATTTCTAATCAAATGAATCTTATCTACTGTTTCCTGGACAAGGCTCGGCCCAACTAGTGAAGTTTCACCCGTTTCCACCCAGCATAGTGGAGAACGACACGGACGCCCACACAATGCTTCAAACGGATCCATGCATATCGAAGCGTGATAGTTGTTATTATATGAGAACTCCACTAAGGGTATATGCTTCTCCCATGAGCCACCAAAATACATTACACAAGCCCACAACATGTCTTCCAACATCTGTATCATCATTTCAGATTGTCCATCCATTTGAGGATGATACGCCGTACTCATATTCAACTGAGTTCCTAGGGTTTGTTGTAAGGATTCCCAGAAATGAGATGTGAACCTCAGATCTCTATCTGAGATGATAGAAACTGGTACACCATGCCACTTTACCACTACTCGGATATATATTTTTGAAAGATATTGCACTATATGAGTTTCACGAATAGGGATGAAATGGACCGACTTGGTAAGACGATCCACTATCACCCAAATGACATCGTGCTTACTAACTATTATTGGAAGACCTGTAACAAAATCCATTTCTATCTGATCCCATTTCCACACTGGGATAGGCAATGACTGTAACATACCAGCTGGTCTCTGATGTTATGCTTTAACCTGCTAACATGTTAAGCATCATGAGGTGAACACTGTCACCTTCCTTTTCATGCCGCTCCACCAAAAATGCACCTTCAACACCTTATACATCTTTTATGTTCATGTATATATAGCCCATCTTGAATGGTGGTAATCATAAAGGAGTTTTTCTTGACAAACCATAGGTACAACCATATGATCTTTGAAACACAAAGTTGAACCCTCATGGAGCATCCAGCCATCAATGGTCTCCCCACCATTAAGTTTTGAAATAATTTCCCAAAATTCTATATCATATGTTTGTTCCTCTTTAACCATTTTTACAAAATCAGGAACAAGCGTAGCTGAAAATAAAATAGCAACATCACCGCAGTCTTCACATTCTACCTGCATGTCAGCTAATACCGACATCAACTAGCATTCGTCTGAAGCTTCTTTCACCAACTGAGCATACGACTTTCTTCTTAATGCATCGGCCACCGAATTACCCTTACCTGGTTTTTACATCAAGTAAAAGTTAAACATTTGATGATACTCCATCCATCTCCTCTACCTCGGATTCTAATCTCAATGTGAGAAAATGTGTTTCAAGATTTTGTGATCCGTGAACACAGTAAATTTCTCACAAAAAAGATAATGATGCCATGTCATCAAGGCATGGACAACTACAACTAACTCCAAATCGTGTGTTGGGTAGTTCTTCTCATGAAACCTCAACCGCCTTGAACCATAAGCAAAAACATAGTCTCCTTGCATGAGAACACATCACAAAACTTTTCCCAAATAATCACAATACACCACTTACTTTTGTCATGATTGAGGAAAGATCCAGATAGGTGCTGATTTAAGGTGAAGTTTCAACTCTTGAAAAGATCTCTAACATTTATCATTCCATTGAAATGCACCATTTTTCATTTTCAATGCTATCCTAGGAAAAGCTAGTAGTGATTAGTTATGCACAAAGCGTCGGTAATAACCAGCTAGACCATGAATACATCATATTTCAAAGACATTCTTCCGCGGTTGCCAAGAAAGAACAAGTTCTATATTTTTTGGATCCACCAAAACACCTTTCTCAGATACAACATGGCCCAGAAAGCATACCTGTTGTATCCTAAAATCTCACTTCGATAATTTTTCATACAACTGATGGTCTCTCATGATTTCCAAAACTATCGCCATGTGTTGCTCATGCTTAGCCCTTGTTCTTGAATACACCATTATGTCATCCACAAATACCACAACAAAAGAATCCAGTTTTGGATGAAATATCCAATTCATCAAATCTATGAAGACCACTGGTTAATTCATTAGATCTAAAGGCATGACTATATATTTGTAGTGGCCATATATGTTTCTGAAATATAGCTTTGGAATATCCTCCTTCCGAACTCGCAATTAGTGATATCTTGATCGCAAGTCAATCTTAGAGAACCTTTGACCTCCCCTTAATTGATCAAACAGACCATCAATGTGTGGAAGTGGATATGTATTCCTTATCGTAACATGGTTAGGGTTATAATAATTAACACATAGCCAAAGAGTTCCATCAGCCTTCTTCACGAACAAACTCGGGTGTTTCCCACAGAGATGTACTGGGCCGAATGCAACCCTTGATTTTTAGTTCCACTAACTGCACTTTCAATTCCAGTAACTCTGTTGGTGCCATCCTATAAGATGGTAGGGAAATAAGAATAGTCCTCGGAAGGAGATCAATCATAAACTCCACTTCCCTTAGAGGTGTAACCCTGAGAGGTTATTGGGAAAGACATCTGAAAAATTGATCCACAAAACCTGGAAAACAATTTTCCTCGATCTCTTCTATTGATTCCAAAGACACAACCTCTAATTGATATGAGATCGTGCCAATAGTTGGTTCCAACCAATCTATAGCACCATCTTTTCACTCTTCCCCCCTCTAAAGAAATTTATAACGCCACCCTTCCTCACAAATCTCACAATTCACACATAGAAATCGATATGGGAATTACATGTCGCCAACCAATCCATTCTCCAGATTATGTCATGAATATCCATCTAAAGATCTGAGAAATCTCACATCAATTCGATGTCATCCACAAAAAAAACAACACACTCAACATAGAAAGGCTAGACACTCTTTGACCCAGAGGTGTTAGTAAGTTCCAAATAGGAGACATCATTTCTATGTGTTAATCCAACAAATCAACCATATAAGAATCAAGAAAAGAATTGGGAGCACCCGAATCAAACAAATATTGCAACAACGTGGAAATTAAAGGAACTGTAACTCACACTTTGGAGGGTCCTAACTGATCATCCACTAAAACTTTCTCAGTTCCAAGTAGATGCATGATTCCTATGCACTACTATTTATTTTCCTATTGACACTTCCCTTTCTGAAGTGTGTCACGAACACCCGACCTCAGAGCATTGAAAAATTAGTGCTGAAGATGTCCCATCTTGTTACAATTATGACATTCTCGAGGTTTTTCCTTGCAATACCGCTTGATGTGGATCATAGAGCAACACTAGAAACATCCTTGTTTACTCTTGGGTCTTGGAGGAAGTTTTAGCAATCTTGTGGTCTCATTTTGATGTGTTTTTCCTCCTTGAGAAGAGTTGTCTGATTCCCTCTTTCTCTTATTGTTAGAGTTCTCATCTCCTCTAGTGAAGATAACCGTACTTCATCCACTTAGATTCTCAGCATTGAAAGATATCATAAACAAGGTATCTGGTTGGAGTCCCAACTCAATGGTTTTAAAAGCCTGAGTGATGATTTAGACCAACTATTGGTTCAACTGTGGTTCAGGTGCAACGACATTTTTACTACCCTCTTTCGACTAGTTTCTATGACGCCTACCAGGTGCCATTTCCTAAACCATCAACAAACTCCGCCAATCTCACTCTCTAGGAATTGTTGGATTAGCTTTTAAATTATATCACATCGACTATCACAACATTGTTCTCAAAACACCCATTTTTCTGTGTTCAATCATTTTTGAAAACAGTATGCATGCTTTTGAAAATTAAACCATTTTCAAAATACACCAAATATCCACTTTTCAAAATATTTCATTTGATAATAAATTCTACATTTTTCAACAAAATTACATCTTTGCACAAAATCACAACTCATTACTCACCATTGAGATATGCAATCCTTGTGTGAAGTCATTCCTCTAGAATGCATGTTATGCTCGTCTCATTGGCTGAACCCATGACAATAAGATTTTAAAGATTCTAGAAGTGTATCCAAAACACTTATGTACCCATACCACTAGTAACTTGAAGTTTAGCATAAACGGTTTAGTTACGTCCTTTTATGCTATACCTTTCAAGTTATGACAATCCTAGTCCTGTCTAAGATTCCAACCCAAGGAATAGAAGAAAAGGGCTTTCAACTCCATGACAGAGAATAGTGGTGACTACTTGTTAGGTAAGGACCAAACAAGCTGATACCATTTGTAATGTCCCACCAATTGTCATTGTCTTTAGAATATAACAAGTCATTACGTGGCCCTAAGAGACATCCCCAAGGCTCCAAAGGCTGGAAAAAACTGCCGAAGGGTTTCAATGTAGGTGGGGGACGATTTACCCTTTGAGAAATAAACCAACACAACATTCCTAGGAAACCTTATATGATGCATGTCAAAGAACAACCAACCTATTCATCACCAAAAGAGAACTACACTATTACAACACCAACACATAACCAACACAATATCATAGTACCATGAGAAAGACTAAACAAAAGTCCCCAAACAAGCCAAAACACTCTCCACAGCTCCACACCGAGCTCCATGCACCAAGCCCCACCACATCTCTCAAGAATCACCATGAACCACTATCAATGAAATGATTTCCCTTTACCTATGTCCCGGAAGATGACATCTGCAAAAGCACCAAAGTTCAAAAGAAGGTGTGTGTATAAAACTCAGTAGGCTTTCCCCAATGACATCCCTACTCATGCCACTAGGATAGAGGAGTTAGACACATTTATATGAAAGAAGTTTATATAATTTTTTTTTCTCAAAAGCAGTTTATTCCTAATATATAAACATGTTTCCAAAACAATACATACTCAAAAAAAACAAAGTTAAATTAAATCACATTTTTCCAACAAGTTATTTTACCAGAAAAATAACCAAACAAGATTTCAAACTTTTTCACAAACATCTCGTTTTGGCATAAACAACCATTTCACAACCCATGAAATCAACCATGCATGCTTCGTTATGATATTTCCATACACATGAGCAGTCTCTCGTCAATATACCAAGTCATCACAAGGTAATGATTCCCATGTTCCATTACACCTTTGGCACCGAGCACAGGGTCATATTTCAACCAAACCTCGTACAATTAGTTACCATGTGGCAGTACACCTTTGGCACTGAACACAAGGTCATATTTCAACCAAGACTCATACCTGCAATATGAACACACACCCGATATACACAACAATCATGTCAAAACCACCCTTTTAATAAAACACCATTTTATTGAAAACCATTTCAGTCAAAATAAAGTGTGGTCAACCAATTCAAACCATTTCAATCAAAATACCATTTTATTGAAAACCAAATCCCCCAAAATAATTTCAATCACAAACCATTTCAATAAAATTCCCTTTTTATTGAAAACCCAATACTCAACAAACCATTTACAATTTCAGAAATTTCATAATTTAAAATCAACATTTTACATTCCATAAATCATCACTAAAGATAATTTATTACATGTTTTTCACTTTAAAATCCATTACAATAACCAATTTGAATCTAAGACAACCATCTATAACAAGAGGAGTCGAGAGTGAATCCACCTACCTCAAAAAGTTGGGAGAAACCAACCAACGGATGAATAACACCAACAAAATCGTGTCGATTCTCTAAAAATACTCCTTAGATCTCTTCTCCTAACATAACCAAGACCAAATCTTGTAAAATTTGGCATAAACACCCTTGGATCTACCCATAAAAAGCGTAGATCTAAGAAAAAGATAGAAGAGAAGAAGTAGTTCTAATTAGATCTAAGAAACCGATCAAGAACGGTCACATACCTTAAGAATGCAGCATCTATTCTACAAGACAACACTTCGAAATGCCTCCAGAATGCCTGGGAGAAGTCCTCCAACCTTCAAGGGAGAGTAATACCGAGTTAGGGCCACAAAGGAGCTTAATCAAGGAAATTATAGGCTAAAACGTGTTAGATCCACAATTTTTGGATCTAACATTAAGTGACCGCACGATTAGTCCACGCGGTTTGAAAAACCATGGGGTAATCATGCGTTAGCTTCTGCCTTGGCCATCCTTCACACACAGTTTGGCCGCATGGTTATTAAAATAGTGCGCCGATCGTGTGGAAGCAACTGCCTCCCAAACCAACTCCGCAAGGTTTGGCCGCACGGTTTAGAAAAACTGTGCACCTCCCGTGCGACTTCCCTTTTTACCCAAAACTCCTTCTAGGATCTCCCGACTCTCCCAAATGTCACCCTTAACTTTTACAACAACAAAATCATAAAGTAAGGGTTACAGACCAAAAACTAGGGGTACTAAAATTATGTTGTTATATTATTCTAACCTTAAATAATTTCCATCCTCTGAATATAAAAATGATCTCAAATACAGTGTCATATGCATTAAGATAGCTAAAAATTCATGAGAAAAACTGTCTCACATAAGATCTTGAGTTAGCAGCTGTAATATTTGCACTGATGATATGGAGACACTCTCTCTATGGTGAAAAAAGTGAGATGTATACTGATCACAATAATTTAAATATTTTTTCCCAACAATAGAACTCAACATGAGGAAAATAAAATGGCTTGAACTACTCATGGATTACGATTTCACAGTACACTACCACTCGGGGAGGGAAAATAAGGTGTAAGATGCTTTGAGTAGAAAGGATCATGGAGTTTTGAATAAGATGGGAGTTAAAAGGTATCCTATTTTCAGGGATATTGTAAAAATGGATATGGGAATAACCATGGAAGGTGAAACATCAATACTTTTTTCAAATGGTTTCCAAACCATCATTACATGAAAGGATAAAAAAAATCCAGACTAATGATGAGGAGTTTAAAAAGATGATTAACACTGTAAATGATGGTAGATTTAGTGACTTTGTATAAAAAGATGGAATTTTGAAATTTGGGAAGAGAATTTGAGTTCCCAATATACCTGATCTAAAAAGGGAATTTTTGAATGATGCTCATAGCTCCAATTTCATTATACACCTTGGGAGCACAAAGATGCATAGAGATTTGGGGGAACATTTTTGGTGGGACAATTTGAAGAGGGAGATTGCTGATTTTGGGTCAAGATGTATGGTTTGTCAATCAGTGAAACCTAGAAGGAAACAACATGGAGGAGTCATGCCACCTCTTCCCATAACTGAGTAGAAATGGTATAATATTAATATGGACTTTGTCATGGGTCTACCAATGACTCCAATAAGGAATGATGTAATATGGGTCATTATTGATCATCTTACCAGGTCAGAACATTTTCACTATATAAGATAAGATTTACCACTTGAACATCTAGCAAGAAAATATATTAATGAAGTTTTAAGACTCCATGGTGTACCCCTATCTATTGTTTCTGATTGTGATCCCCGTTTTACATCAAGATTTTGGAAAAGTCTTCAGAAGGCCTTGAATACTGAACTTCATTTAAGAACTGCCTACAACCCTCAAACTGATGGACATTCAAATTGGACTATTCAATACAAATAAGAAATATTGAGATCTTTCTCACTTGAATTTCAAGGTTAGTGGGATCAATATTTACCTTTGGTAGAATTTTCCAATAACAATATCTTCCATTCACTTATTCAGATGGCCCCATATGAAGAATTATATTGAAAGAGATTATGCACACCAACTTGTTGGGATGATGTTGGTGAAAGGAAACCTGTAGGCCTAGAACTTGTTAAGGAAACAATTAAAAAGGTTATGATTATCCAAACCTACATCAAAGAAGGTCAATGTAAGCAAAAGAGAAATACCGATAATTGGAGGAAGGGTTTGGAATTTCAAGTGGGAGATCAAGTTTTCTTGAAGGTATCTCCAGGAAAGGGTGTTATACAATTCAGTATGAAGGTTAAATTGAGTCCTAGGTACATCATACCTTAAGAAATTCTAGAAAGAATTGGATTTGTGGCATATCGTTTGGTAATGCCTCCATGTCTCTCTAAAGTTCATGACGTATTCCACATATCACTATTAATAAAATATATGCCTGACCCAACACATGTACTCACCTATAATGAATTTGAACTGTAACCTGATCTGTCTAATTGTGAAAATCATGTCATGGTTCTTGATACTAGAGAAAAAGTACTGAGAAACCAAATGGCTCATCTGGTAAAAGTTCTCTGGAGAAACCATAAGATGGAAGACGAAATGTGGGAACTTGAGGAAGTTATGGTGAAGAACCACCAAAATATTTTTATGTAGTAGTATTCTAGAAATTTTGAGGGTGAAATTATTTTAAGGTAGGGAGAATGTAACACTTGAAGCTTCCACGGTACGTTTCTCTTTTAATAATGTATTAGCTTGCGTTGTATGAAACTTGGAGTTTTAACACACCACATCTAATGAATCTAGCCATTATGAATAGTAATACCATCTTTTTAATATTTTATAAATTTTATTTTTCAAACTGGACTTCATTTTTGAATTCAGAATATCAAAATTAGCTTAGGGTAAATTTTTGTTATTTTTCTAAAATTATTCATTTTTTGACGAATAGTGAAAAGCAATGCGTTATTATTTAAAACCGACTATTTATTTAAGAAATTAGTTAATTTAATTTAATTTAATTTAGATCAAAATAGATACATAATACCTATATATGTTCAATCAAATTTATTGGATTAATTTTATAATAAGTTTATTTATATATAATTTTATTGAACTTTTTTCCTTCATTTACCCACCTTCTAGGAGCATTTGAAAATTTGTATAAAATATATTTTTACTGCTTCTGGGAGTTGAATTTCAAAAATCCAAGAGACACAATTGGCATCAATTAGTAAAATTTTGTTCAATAAGATGAAAAAATATTTGGTGAATAGTAACTTTTGACTTTTATTTAACACGATAAAAAGTAAATAGGGTAATTAATGGTAAAAATGATATTATAATTACCCTAACACATGTCCAAATACTATTTGATAAGTTTAGTTATACCAAAAAAATCCTTAGGTTGAAAATATGATCCTCTTTGGTGAACTTGGATTTGATTAGGATATTTAATATTATTTTATTTGGAGAAGAGTTAAAAGAGTTAAATTCAATGTGTAATACTAAACCATTTTTAATATAGGGTTACACACTATATAAATTCGACTATAAATATTAATTATAAATATAAAAATATTTCATACCTAATGGTATTTTATTTATAATTTTCAGAAATTGAATAATATAATTTATTTATGACAAACTGAGGATGTAGTAATTACCATAATAATAAAATATTAAAATAATTGATATTATAAATATCCAAATAAATTTAATTTGAGAATTTTGATGAATTAAACTACTTTTCTAGGTTAATATTACATGTTAGGGTTGATTGAATAAATTTCATTAGAATTTATAATGTTTTTATGGCTTTTAAAGAAAATCAAATACTAAATAATTTCAAAATTGACATTATTAAGTATTTAAAACAAATACTATAAAATTAATTGATATAATATTCCTAAAAATATAAGGTTCATCCAAAGGGATAAAATAATTTTATATATAATAATACTGAACCACATGGGGTTCACTTGTCTTGTTATTGTAAGTTTATTAACTATATCATATAAAAATATAAAGAGACATGGTTAATGAAAAACTATTTAACTAAGATTTAAATCTAAAATATATGGTTAATATGGCGACCTAAACCGGTCGAAAACCAATCGGATGAGAGGTTTTCAACAGATAACTACCTTTGTATCGATTTAAATCATTTTGGTGCCATTATAATCTTAAAATTATTTTATTATAAAATAATATTTCATGCTTTACCTAAAGGGACCCTCACCTCTCTTATAAAACGAAACTACACCTTCTCTTAATTTCACACCTCCAAACCCATTTGGCTCGGCCAAAACCTACCCAAATGTCCTCTCAACTATACTAACTTTAACCTAGGGGCCTTACCTTGATCAAAAAGACAACCTAAGGAGCCCGTTTGATCAACTCAAAAGGAAACACCCGAAGAATAGGTAATAATTTCACCACCCTCTTTCATGTTCTTTTCTTCCACCACTTCCTCTTTTTTGTCGTTTCAATCCCAAAATAATAACTCAAGTACCTTCAAAATACTATGATGTTATTATAAATATAGTATAACCATATTCATTATTCAATACATCCTATAATTGACAAACTCACTATACATGTGTACGTACGGCTTAACGTCTCCACATCCTGGTGTAGTTTGTTATTCTAACACATCATTATTTGGATGGGTATAATAATGAGTATAATTAATGTTAAAAATAAATATAACATGTTTATTATTCTGTATATATGATGTACCATCCAATTAAATACTATTTCACCATGAAAATAATGATATTTTCGGTTGTGCGTACGTACAAATTACAGTCTCCATGAACACAATGATATTCATTCCTCATCATAATCATTAAAGAATAATATTCATTTTATGATTAAAAATAATGTTTTAGAACATAATATCAGTCTATATATGAATCAAGTACATCATATCCATAACAAACATGGCCTACGTAATCAAGCATATCGATGAAAAAAAATTAGGTAACACTTGAAATGATGATACTACTGAAATATTATTAACAATGAAATATTATAGGATTATATATGATGTAATATTTATGTATATAGTTATTTTATAATTGATTAAATTGTTTTAACTATTATACATGAGGTTAGAATACCATCAACTAAGGAAAATTACAAGGAAAGTGTTAATTCTATAATCTCTTACTTATCTATGGTTGTTAATAAGTAAGTATATATAGCTACCTCTTTATCTTCCACATCCATGTTTTCTAAAAAATGTTAATAAAAACATATTTACTATTTACTACACTATGGGTTAAAGTCATTTATACCCTTATTTTACAACATATGTTTTGAAAGGAATTTTTCCATCATTTTCCAAAAATGTTACTTTAGGGACTTCTCGGCAAACTTAAGGTAAGAATGTATTTTTTTAACTTATACAGTGGGTGTGGCTATTTTATATCGTTATAACATCGTAGAAGATTCCCATACAAGCTCATAAGAACATTTTCAAAGTAAATGTTTTCTTTTATAATTATATGGATTTTAAATGATTTCAAAATAGAAAGAGATATTTCTCTAAAAAAGTGTCGATTTAATCTATGTCAACATCATTTGATAGAATTTAAGCTTGTTTAAAGTTTATTTATTATGATATAAATCATCCATATTGTATTGAAGGTTTTCTGATATGTTTGATTGGGGATGTGTTATTTTTACACCATTCAAAGTATTAACATTTCGTATGCTAGTTTTAATATGAATGTTTATGTTATGTTTAAACCTTTTCATATGAGGAATGCATTAGACTTAATAAGTGACAGGTGGAGCCTGTTATAGCTGCTCGATGCATCGGTTGGTCACATGAGACAAACTAGTGTCTTGGCATAAGGCTTTGATTAAATCTTATTTGTATTCTTGGCGTAAGGCCTTGAATTTGTGGTTATGTAGTCTGGCATTATGAATTCCAACATTAAAAAATTGGCTATTGATATTATATGTGATTATTAGACTAGTAGAATATCCATGTGTATAAGTAGATGGATTATTTATTTATATTTCCCATATTATGATGATGATTAAGTTTAAAAGGCTTGTGTTTTTCCTTTATACATTTCCATAATTGTTTTTACTTATTCTTGAAAGTTTTCTCTATCATGTTATCTTTACCGAGTATTTGAGCACACCACATTCTATGTTTTTTTTTTCTCAGGATGTGAAGAAGTATATTATGACTGACCAGCAGGGATAGTCTAAGGGATTAATCTGGTCAATGGAAAAATGTTGTTGCTGTTTTTCATTTTATAAGGTAATATAAAACTTATGAATGTATCTATTACTTCCAAGTCTACTAAATAGTTCGGTCTTTATGGATTTTGATCCCTTGTGATCTGGCCAATGTTATATAATAATGAAACGACTCTGGGTAACTAGGGTCGGGGCATTAAATGTTGCATCATATAGTGACGTAATAAATTATTCTCTAAAACCTCATCCAAATTTTATATTAATCCATTTCAGAAATGGTTAACCTTATGACCCTTAAATGTATTATGATTTGAAACATTAGAATCAGTTACAACGAATTTAAAAGTATCCAATTTACATTATCCATGCCAATCTTTTTTATCTTAACAACATTCTCCCAATATGATGAATTTCATAATGGTCTTTATTCCCTAAATCATTTGTTTTATATAAAGGAATAATTCAATCTTTAATCAATTTTCATTGTACCATTCAACATATGATCTAAATTATTTAATGTAAAAATTAATTTCTGTACAATCTTTATATATCTCATAAATAATAAGAAGAGTAAATCATATATATAACACTGTTATAACATATTTCATAGATCAGAATAACGAAGAACATTAACAATTCCACTTCAGCTGTGTTAATAAAATACAATCTCCTTTGACCCCTTATCTTATTTTGAGGTATATTTCCTTGACTCTTAGGGAATTATTTTTCATAGTTCACCATCTCTTTGTATTTGAATCATTGATTATTAGTGTATTACTTTATACCCTTTCATTATTTTTCCATGTGAACCTTTCTTCCACACTTATAAAAAACCCCCAATCCCTTCAATAATTTACTAGTGTGATTCATTCCATATACATCACATGTCAAAAAATCATTCATTAGCTTATTATGTTTATATATTATTTTCCTTTCCTTTCATTTCATCTCTTTATTCAGTTTGTATCCACAATAATTTGAGAATTATCTCTCTGCCTTAATAGCATATAAAAATGTTTCATCATTTGAAAAAAAATTGAGACACCCACACCCTTTGGAGACTTTTCTTCAGATCTTTAATGATGTGATCAATCATGCACTCCATGTTTCATAGGAAATTAATTTCATAACATGATATCCTTGTAATGGTAACTTCATACTCTATAACACATTATTCCCTCATTTAATTTAAACTAAGAATATTCCTAATAATCCTAGTTTCTTTCTGAATAGGGGAATGTTTTTCAATATATGTTACCTTAAAACCTTTCACATCCTAATGTTATAATTTCTCTACCTTCTTTTCATTCTATATTAATAACCTCCATTGATCAGCATCCCTATTCAGGTAATAACTACATGTGTAGCCTTTTCCGTTTCACCACATCCCAACGCCATGAATATCATCTCAAAAGATGTCCTCTATTCCTCAATATCCATTACGTATATATCCCCACTAAATAATGGGGGATCTATCACAAAAAGAAATACATCATGAGAGAATGTTGTTTTGGAATATGATTCTCCTTCATCGAATGGTTATGTTTCAAAAACTGATAATCGTACCTAATATATTCCTAACTTTTTCAGATTCAATACCAGCTATATCAACATTCTCATTAGAAAAACCTCTTCATTCCTCATGAGTATTGATAGTATTATTTTCTTTAAATATTCCATTTCTAAACAACTGAATATTATGGATTAGATCATAACATTAGGAAATATAATATATAATCCCAAATCTAGTGAAACACTTATTATAAATTGAAAAAAATATCTATAACTAATATCATAATAGTGAACATGATTTAGTTTGGGATATCATTACATTAAAATCCATCATAATTGTTTTAAATAAAATGTGAATCATCCTAAGAACATCCCCAACCCCGATTATCAATGTAGGTGTGTAGTAAGGCACATTTTCATATATCGAATTACTCTTGATTCATGCTCAATGCACCTTTTCATAGTTATTACCCATTGGACCATCTGTGATAGAACCACATCCATATATAGTATCTATAAAGGGATGCATTCCAAGGAATTCTCACATAATAACTTCCATACTAAAATTCTAGGCTATTTTTATATACTTATCCTCAAAAAGATCATATAATTATGATATCTATTTTATATTTCTCTAAATCTAGTTTCTATGGATTCTACTAAAATTCCTCTGTTACAAACTCTAATTCCATGAGCCTAGAAGACCATAGTAATTTCCTTAATTTATTATAAGGTATAAAATCCTGAAATAATGATTAGTTTGACTGTTTTGGGAAACCAAATTACATACATCATACCCATATTACATTGGTAAATAGAAAAAAACATGGTAAATAATAAAATGAAATGAACTACATCCTTGAAATATCATTCAAATATTTCTTCTTAATTTCATGGGGAAATGAAGAAAAATATGGGTGATATAAAATACTTAGTATGATTATGTAAAATGTATGAAATAAGTAATTACTGAGAACAATCATCATGGAATGGTAAATAATAGAGTACACATACGATATAAATATAGGGATAAAACATAATCAATATGACATGGTAGATAACTGAAGAATAATCCATTTAATCAATAATATAAGAATGAAATTCATCAATAGATAATATAAAATCAAATATATCATGGATAATAATAAAAATTAAAATCATAATAAATGTTATTAATTCTTATTAGACTTAATGTTTCCCCAGAACATAATACCTTTACTATAAATATTTATTCCCAAGACTATTTAAAATATTATGATTCGGAAATCTGATTCACCTCATGCGACTACAGATTCATTGATTAACTGTCATTAATTGGTACCTAACCTATATAGTTCATTTCCAAATAATTACTCACATAGTGAAATATTAAACTTAAAT
Source organism: Viscum album (assembly GCA_963277665.1). NCBI lineage: Eukaryota > Viridiplantae > Streptophyta > Magnoliopsida > Santalales > Viscaceae > Viscum > Viscum album. The sequence goes on along the minus strand of OY728164.1, from coordinate 474,995,255 downwards.
CATAAAAAATATTCCGTATCAAATATCACTATCAAATTAAAATATAGATTGATCAATAATTCAACCTTATATAAAAAATGGAATGTGGTTTTGGAAAAAATAATATTAATTTCATGAGAACATTAATATTGTACATAAATTTAATGTAAAATAAGAATGATCATAAGTAAGGGATGGTTTCAAGTGAAATTTAACAATCAAAAAAGAAAGTGATATTGCAAAGATAACATATACCCCACTGTAATTTTCATGTCAAACCCCTTGGATGAGATAGTTCAATGTGAAACATAAAATAACATGTATTATTAGTTATTCATGATATTAAATGAAAATGGGTAGTATATAAACCACATTAAAGTGAATTGGTTCATATTAACAAATAAGTCTCAATGGAATGTAATTTGAGATGAAATCCATTATGATTCATTTATTTTAGTTGTTTGGTATTTAAAATCCAATATAGTTCATTAAAATTCGTAAATAAATTAATAGATAACCATAATCATGTTTATGATATCTTTTATGGTCTTCATATAATATCTTATTACTTATTTGTTTGTAATCTTTAATTATTTTCACTATTTTTTTCTGTTCATTGCCTAGTTTTTAGCATGTTTTGAATTTTTTATTCCTAATAATTATATCATGATTTAATAATCTCCATAATTATAAAAATTATTTAATTTTTATATATATTCATTATATATGTATTGAAATATTCTATAATATTTGGATATAAGAAATGAAATTCATGGTTAATGGTGATGATAGGTCGTGCATACACATGAATGATATTTTTATTTAATTATTGTATTTTAAAAAATAGATATCATTATAAATATATTCATATAAATAATCCAATATCATATTTATATCATATAAGTAATATATTTTTATTAAAATCATCACTTAATTCATTCCATGTATAATGTGAACAAATCACATCGCTTTGAGGAGGCTGTAGTCCACACATCTGCAAACAATGTTATCGTATTTCCACATCATAGAAAACATAAAGTTATGTATTATGAAAAAATTATAGATCCATAAAGACATTTTAAATTAATATATAAATATAAAACCAATAAATCTATTATTATTACCTACCATGAATGGTGGTATTGGAAGGTTGAAAGAAATCAGTTCAAGATGTGGTAGTCCTCCAAACAAATGAATGATGATTGGGTATCCCGTTTGATGGAACTGTATATGTGTGTAGGTCCTAAAATTATTATAAAAAATTAAATATTATTGAGTATAATGATGTTATTATATAATAATTATATAATTATAATTTACAGGGTTGATAAAGAAATGAAACATAAGTGATGGTTGAAGAATTTAACCTCTTATTCGGGTTACATATTTTGGTTTATACCTAAACACATAATTGGTTTTATTTATTGCAAATATAAGGCTTATATGATAAGTTTATAGATTTTATAGTAAAATTTTTTCAGGGTTTTTAGGATCCAAATGGAATTAGAGGTGTGAATAAGTGGGGGATGGTGAGTGTCTTTTTATAGTAGATTAGGAGTGGCATTCTTGAAAATATGGAAAAGAAAACACAATTTAGAGGCCTCACTTACATCATGTAATTCCATAAATGGAAAAAGATATATAAAAGTAAGTATATGGTCCAAATTGTCCATCCATTGGATTTTGGACATGTGTATAGGCCATTTTGGCCATTAGGTTTATGGGTTTTCCCTAGTTATGATTAATTTTACCTTAATCACACTAATTAATTTTAATTGTATTTGCTAATATTTTTTTAAATAACTATGTTGACCTTTACTCACATTATAAATCATTATGATTCAAAATATTTAATCCATTTTTAGAATTCCGAATCACATAAGTGGTATAAATTAATTTTAAATTAATCGTGCTGATGGGACGAAAAAGCGTGTTTTTAAAGTGAAAATGTTGAAAAGATTGAAATGTTTTTATATCCATTTTCAATGTCTAATTGATTAATATTACCTAAATTGGATTAATGGGTTTATAATGGATCTAATTATACATTAAAACAAATTCAACGTTTAGTTTATCAATATTTATTAATTATATTAAAATTTAATTTTCAATTAAAACCCAATAATTTTGTTAATTTTCATTAAAAAATGAAATTTCTGAAAAACATACCAAATATGGACCCAATAATTTTTCATTTACATTACACTTTAAAAAATCGGTACATTTTTTCATATTAAATTTATAAGAGTGTTAACATTCATATTAAAAATATGCTCTCTTTTAAAATTTGTTAAAACTACCTTTAAAAAAATTAGGTTTTATATGTAAAATTGGGTTTGTTATTTTATTATTCGAATAAAATATATTGGATAAATTAAAAAAAATTAACGAATATATTACATTTATATTTCTTTTATATCATCCACCATTTTTAATTATTTATATTTTTAAAGATAAAACACCTTTGGAGAATAAATATAGTATTTTAAAAAATCATCTATTTGGTTTGTAATTAATTTATAATTAATTGGTAACAAATTAATTAAAATACATATTTTTATAAGATATATAATCCTTTTCATAACCTAGAATTTAAAATCAAGGAGAATGTTTTCATTTTGGATAATAATATTAAAAGTATTCATTATGATTTGGTATTGTGTGTAACACAATCCATCAATGAAAAATATTATGTGAAACAAAAGAAAATATAAATGTTGCACCCACTAAAATATATAAAATATATTGAATCTATTTGAAATATCAAATATATTGTAATGTATTAGGATATTTTATTTCCTTACACACTTGGTGTTGTGTGTTATATATTCCATCAAATACAATGTACTTATCTTAGAATTTTAGTGTGTTACAAGCATGGAATATGAATATCTATGTGCTTATAATGATGTATGTAATGCTAATTACATGACAAACTAGTCCAATGGTAAATTAAATTAAATCCCATTAATTAGTTAGCATCCAATTGTACAGTAGTCACTCAAGGTGAAATAAAAATAAACTATAACTACGAATAATACAAAAAACCATCTCATCCATTCTCACTTGTACATTTCCCTCTGTGTGGGTTGATCACTCAATGAAATAATACTCACCATGTGTCAATACATTCTAATTATCTTGTCTACCCACCCAAAACATTAAGAAAATGGAATATTAAAACCCCTATGATACCACTTTTTAACAACCCGACTTGGAAGCCACTAAAACGGTGCCCCTAGCCAACCGATCACATGGACACAAGCACTTTTATATGTACGCTAGACGTAGAAAACTAGTAGAGAGGGTCAAATGATGGTATAGTAGAGAGTCTATAAAGCATTATCATTGTAGGATGGTCATATGAAAGATAATTAATGAATCAATAAAAAATGGAAGCAGTATGAAATAAAAGATAGAGTAGTGAATGATAATGATCATAAAAAAATATAGTAGAAAACAAAATATAACCATACATGTATATCCATATGAGGATAAATTATATAAGAATTAAACATATAATAGGTGATATAATACTATTCTATAAATAAAAAAAGAACAAATACCCCAAGGGCTATCACTATGATCATCAAGATATTTGGCTCAGTCATGTGATCTTATGTCCCTAGTACAAGCATGACATAACAAACTAAGGATCCTGATCCTACAACCAATGAGGTCTATTAGGGTACCCTAGTGCAATGGATGCCCAAATAGTGTATGAGATGTACTATATGGGCCCTGACCTATAGTTTCTAAATATTTGAAGTCTTTAAAAAAATAAAATAGTGTGCAGGAATGTTAAATAAAGTAATTGATAATGGAATAAATGTAAATATGTCAACTCAGGTTCCTAAGTGACACATGTCCATCCATAGTTGTTTTTTATAAGATTTGAACTAGGGTCAACCTATGACGATAAAATCTATACATATAATCAAATGTAATATTCCATAAGAAACACAACATTTCCTATCATAATGGCTGAATACAAACAGGGACCAAACCCAATCATGTACCTTGCCTTAGAGAACATGTCCTTCGATTTAACAAATTGAAATTCTATGAATTATATAAAAGTAATATCTATAATTTAAATAACATGTATCCTAGAACAATCCATCAAAAATTGTGTAATGTAAAAAATGTGTCACACCAGGATCACTACAAATTCTCAACACTATAAGAGTCTATCAATGGTTATTTTAAAAGAAGAATCACCACTATCACACACAGTATGGTAAAAAGGCATAACTAAATGATCCTGTTAAAGGTATCCCATGTAGGAGATGGAATATAGTTCAAGATATGGTATAACCACATTGACTCTAATCCCATACATGGTATATCCCCTAGTGTATTAGTACCACTCTCATGGATAACAATATCAACACAATAGGATCATGTCTAAGGAATTACATTGTGGGAATCAAAGTATTGATCAAGGAATAATATAAATAAAGTAGCCTATAAGGCCATCCATGGATTTCCATAAAAGGGAAACCATGTATCTCTCATTTAATAACATCCATCATGGAGACTATGATCCTATCTATTATTTTCCATAATAATAAAATTGGAATCTATTATATATATACTTCAAAAGATCCTACGAGCCCATCAAAAGAATTCCTTCATGGGAATCCATGTATCGATGAAAGAATAAAATTTTCATTTAACAATTTATGAGGAATTAAAAAACAATCAATATTCATAAAAATTCAATCATAACTATAATATAAAAATATATCCATACCAATTATATATTTCAATTATAAAATAATGAAATATTCCCTTCTACTTAAGAATGTCACTTATACATTAAAATTTCCAAATATTTTCAATTTTATTATGAAATACAACACATATATTAAAAGGTTTTATCATTTTGGTGGGGTGAGATCATAATTTCAATTCATATGGTAATGACTGATCTCCGAAAAAGAGGTATTATTGATCACACGGAAAAATATGGTCAAGGGAAACGAAGAATTAATAAAATGATCATATGAAACTTCTTTAATAAGGGTTAACTAATTACCATGAAGAGTGGTGATTCATATTAATATTTTCATCACAAAAGAAATAGTGGTTCTGATAAGTTGATAATCATCTACTAGTGGAACTAAATACAAATGTTAAAATTACATCAAGACATTTAGATTTATATATTCAATTACACAATTTATGGGAAACACAATGAAATCCAACATGTGGAAGAACAAAAAATTTAATAAACAAGCATGGAATTACTCAACAATATATAGTCCACCTACATCATTATTATGATGGCCCACAATTCCAATATCACGATTTGATTTTATAAGGATGTAGAGAAATTGTCGAAACAAACAAACACCATAGAAATATTCAACACACCTGATGACACTTCCAATAGAGTCCAGAAGAAGGATATAACTACATTGAAGGATGATAGTAGGATAAAACGACATTGGAGAGACTACATATGGATTATTATAAATGAGGGAGTAAGAGACATAAAAAGGAACATGGTAATATTTTGAAAACCCAATATTTAAAGAACCACATGGTTTAGTTGTATGGTCTGGTTAACCGTTCACCAACCATGTGGGATTCACACCCCAAATCCATACACATTTTGAAAGGAGTACATGGTTTCAGTAAATAGTTTGAAAAACCATGTTCCTACCCAAGTGTATCTACTAGCTATGAGTCACTAAGGGGGCGGGCTAGGTGCATGGTTTGGGAAAACTGTGCATAGCCCGGGCAAGTCACCCAATGCATAACTACACCAATATGCATTCTCCCATCCCATTTCATGATTTAATGACAATGTACCCCTCAAGAATTATCCTTTCATGGTTGACCCGTACAATTAAACAATTTATGTTCTAACTATATATCTCATTATTCTATTCGAAAACTAATGAATTCGAATCCCAATGCTTTTGAAACTCAAATGAACTCCCTTAAAACCTCCTAGGGTGTAAACATTAACTAAAAAAATTATATTTAAGTTGTTTATATTTATATTATGAATCTCAGTTTAAGAGTTGACATTTACATAAAACAGGATATTCAAATTCTTTCTGAAATTCCCCCCAGTCCAGAAACAAAAGATGTTACACCTAAGTTGCCAACAGGTGTTGATTAGATTTTTTACCAATTACATTCCATCACTGTACAATCGGAAACACTATGTTATTTTATAATCCTAATATACACTGATACTAAATATAATAAACCCTTTATTGGTAAATGTTCTCAAATATTAAAAAGGATTCTCATAATACTCATATTAGCAATGTTTTTTTTAAATAATTACCAAGTATTATAAAAATCATGCACTTATACCAACCATGAGGAGATCAACTCTAGTATAACATAAATGGTGATTAAATTGTTATATTTTCATATGATAAAAGAGATTGTATCCCAAAGGTATGGATAGTTTAAAAGATCTAAAGAACTAATCAAATATATGGTTATCAATCCTACATTGGAATTATAAATTATATTGATTAATAATAATTATGACATACTTTTTATTGTTAATAATATCCTTATTAATGTATTTGAGAAATAAAAACCTGTAAAGGGTGAACTCATATTCTTAGTAATGGATACATAATACAAATGATATCACGAGTAAACAATATTTAACATGTTTTTGTGGATAATGAAAAAATATTCCATTAAATAATTAACATGATGTTAATGAGAATCTATGTCCAATATCAATATAGATAACTCATGGGAAATGAAAACTAAATTATTAACAAAAGAAATGCATAATTCAAGACAATCATGATCAAAGCCTCTCACCCAATAACTCATGAATCATACTGTTAGTACCTCTTAGCCATGAAATTATAACTATGTCAAGGCCTCTCAACAAATTCATTATCATTCAATCAAGGCCTGTTAAACATGTCATTATCATTCCATCAAGTCTTTTTTGGAACGAAATTATCATTGTACAGGATACAGTACACCAAATATCCATATATTATAACATGATCTAATAGTCTCATCCTATACACCACACCAATATTTTTGGCTCATTATACAATCTAGGCATCAAGGGGTTATGTAATTTTTGGACCCACCCATAACATACATGTGCAAGTAATTCACCAAAATTAGATTGATTAATATATTAAAATCTCAATATTCATTATATGTCAATAGTTCATCCTATTAAATCAAAAATACATAAAATTAGGACATCATCAATATATACCATCTATAGAAAGAATATAGACAGAATAATTTATACATACCCCCAGTGGAGAATAATTAAAATAAAGGGTTATTATCATTGTTGAATTTAAATAACATAAAAATATTATTAAATTTATGTTGAGGAAAATAAAATTGTCACTTTAAAAATAACATTCAATAACTAAATATTACCAAAATATAACAAAGTGTATTTTCATTGAATATATTAATGAATAATGGTAAATAATATTCAAATTATTTTGTCTCCATTACTTTTAAATTATATTTAGATTGTATTAGTTAAAATCCTACCACCAACACCTTTTTAAGAAAATTTAAAATATACCTAATCTAGAAAAGGAAAATAATATATATTTTAAACCATTTTGTAAATAGGAAAACAAGGGAATGATTTTATATAAAAAATAATATGATAATATTAAAAACATTATTGAACTTTTATATATAAAACATAGACACAGAATAAATTTTTTTTTCGACTAATGAGGAAATAATGTAATTTTATTTCCTTTAAAAATAGATTCATTTAGTCTCTTGAGTTCATAAGGTATGGAAGATGAAATGAAACCATGTTATTTAAAAAAGAATATAAAATTAAAAGAAAATTAGTGGGGTTTATTTTAATAATCAAATTATATTATTTAATGAAAATTCATATAATGTCAGTCCTTAAAAAATGTGATTGAATTATAAATCTCTTAGATTAGGTCTGACCTGCTTGATAAATAATTTGAGACCCATGTATAATAAATATATATTTAATATTTATATATTACATAACCATAAACATATATTTAATAACTTATATTATTTAATTAAGTCCATTTATGATATATTTATTAGAAAATATTTCTTAAAATCAATGTTATAAGTGATAACTATTCTGTCATTCATGAATGTTTCTGTTCTTTAGGTTTGGTCATTGTACATTAACCATTTTACAAAAATATAAACAATTTGTTTAATGGTATGAATACCAAATATCCAATATATATATATATATATATTTAAAATGGTCTTAAATGAAAATTATATAAAAATGAAATACACCACTCATGGAGATGGTAGGCTGTAGGTACAAATCAATGCGGTTTTCTCATTTCCTAGAATAGAATAGTGGAAAATAAAATTAATCACTAAAATTTTATGAATAATTTATATATAATACATTTTAATTTCAATTATTATTATTACCATATAGGTAAAGCATAAATGAATAATATATCACATTACTTCATGGAGGTGTAAGTACACACATATATATAATTTCCATTATCATTTTCTAACAGATTGGAAGGTAAGAAGTTATACATGATATTATAAAAATAGAACCATTATTATTTCATAAATATCCAATAATTTCATTATTTCTATCATCACAGCCATCCATGTTAGGTGGTGATTAAACAAAGTGCATAGCTACTTGGAGATGGTAATCCATATGTTCCCCTGAGAGATTAATTCACTTTTAATTTATTGGAAATGAGATGGAATATGGCAGTCCAATAATCATAATATCATTTTATTATTATTATGATACTAGAGTTATTATTTTATAATTTTTACAACATATTAAGATTATGTAGAATATGAAAGAAATATGAAATAGTCGGCAAATTTGAGTAACTCTTCATCAATATAAGTCCATTAGAAATCCTCTTAGGGGACATAAGGTTTTTATTTTTTTGTCGAAATAATAACATAATACCATAATAAGGATTTTATGAAGAGGTTTTGGTATGTTTTTTATGATAAAAGAGGCTCCATATGGTGTTAAGAAAATATATAAGGTCTATCCTTTTATAAGTGAGGGGAGGTAAATTCTTTGATTTTTTATAGTATTTAATTAATATAATATTTTTATCATGTAAAAGAGAGTCCAAATTAATATGAATATATAGGTATATGAGAATTATTACAAATAATATCATATAATAAAACATGTACATGTATTTCATGTTTTCACTATAATCCTTTAATTTTCACACGCCATAAATCCTTTTAACAATTTCTGAAATAAAAATGTTTATACACTTAAATGGTCAATAATATTACTATGAAATGAAAATTAGCCCATAACTGTAAAAGGGGAAATATTTTAGGACTTATACTATCTTTTTAACCAATTTAATAGTATTTAATATTTTTAAATAATTTAATAACATATTATTTTTTATAAAATAACATTACTGTTTTTGGACACTATTCAATTAATTTAACTATAGAATCTTCAATACAAATATGGAATCAGAATCCAATCCTTTAAAAAATCACTAAGATGTTAAATTTATCTATGAACTTATTATTATAGAATAATTATACCAATTTGTATTAATTTTATTTTTATAAAATCATTTATTTTATATTTCAATTTACTTGATAATTACTACGTCATTATTGCATAAGAAATTAAGTTAATTATTCAATAAATAAATATTTAAAATATATTACATTATTTAAAAATCCATAATATTTAAAATAAAATTTTATAATTGAAATTATATTTTTTATATCTTTATCAAGAAATATTATAGATATTACATGAATAAAAGTGAAATTTTTTTCTCTCTCTCTCTATGTTATATATCATAAAGGGTGAAGTAAAAATAAAAATGGGAAAATAGTTTCCATTTTTTTGGAAAATATAATGAAATTTCTAAACTCCATTCATAAAACATGATAAATTAATGTTCTCGGTTTATTTTTATATAATTATGAAAATATTTTTAAATTTCATTACCCAATTTACCCACAAAAGATATGATAAATTTAACATGGTTACTCTTTACAATATCTAAAAATAAAAGGGGCATACAGACCAAATATGGAACAACTAATTGAAATTATTAAAAAAAAATTATAAGTAAATATTTATTCAATTAGATGAAATTAATAGAAGATAAACATGAATGACTCCACACAAAAAGACATTTCTAGAAGAATTCCTTTTTATGTATAAAAATATTTTTATTCCAATTTCAATATTTAAATAGATTATAATAAAATAAATTGAAATATTAATAATATTATAGAAATATTTTTAGTTTTAATCCATTTAAAACCAAATTCATCTTCATAAATAATTAAACAAAAAAATTAATAAAAAAAGGGCCATTCATTAGAAAATCAATATGTTAAGAAAAAAATTCACCGAATCAATATTTTTATATCTTGATAAATAAATTTATATTAATTTGATAAAATAAAATTTCAAAATTTGGATGAATTAATTATAATTATCGCCCACAAATTTAAAAAATGAAACCAATTCTAATAAAAATGTATTTTTGAAGTATAAAATGAGTTTACAGAAAATTAATCCCATATTTAAATTATAAAAAGCACTATATATCCTTTTATAAGGTTTTTACATTATTCATACCCACCAATTAAATAGAATCCTTATAAGAGTAATTCCTAAATTATAATATTTCTTAGTTCGTTAAAGATCTCTGTTTTATGTTTTGTGTGCTATCGATAATTGAGTCCATTTATCATCTCATAGTGCTATATCATGTATATTCATCAAGTATAAATAGTTTTTCTTACTTAATGGCTATATAAACATAGTTAATTCTATTGAGGAATTCACAAACCTGAATCAGATAATTATAAGAATTTTTTCTATTACTTAACTAAAAATTTTATGAATCTAATGAAAGGTGTGTCCTAGATCTGTATAAATATGTTGAAAAACATTAATAATTATCAATCTATATATGTTAAAAACCATTTTTTATTTTATTTTTCTTTCACTATAAAATTATTAAAAATGATTTATTACTTCATATTAGGAATTAATATTTTTAGGATGTTTTATACCTAACTAATATTATAGAAATTCATGAATGAAGAATATTCTATATTGACCATTAATTATGTATATAATTATAATACCTTGAATATGTAATTATTGTAATGAAAATTAAATAAAAGTTAAAGATGATAGTGATTTAAATTTTTATATCCATACAGGGTTTTAGTATCATTTTATCTAAGACAATATGCATAATGGATAATTCACTACCATGTTTTTTACATAGAATCCATTATATATAATTATATGACACAATTCTATTAGAGTTAGATTGAAAAACAATGTGACCTACTAAATAGATATAACTAATATGTCTCTTCATATAATTAATGATATTGACCTGATAGATTTTTGAAACAATTAACTACTAAATTAATATAATTGATAAATTATACAGAATCCTCTAGGATGGATTTTCATAGTATGTCATGACCATGTATTCATCGATCCTAAATTTTTGGAGTTATGGTAATCAAAAACACACTTAACCTTATACACCATTGCTTTAATGATAAATAAATAGGATCACTGAAATTTTTTATGTGTATTGAATATAATCCAATAATTTCCTATGAGGAATGTTTCAAAAACTGAGAAACATTAACTATCCATGTTCCAATTATATTGACTAATTTATATTATTTTAATTAAATCATGATAATAAATCCATTTGAAAAATCCTGAAGTGTTTGATGAGAACTGTTTGTAAATATATAATGTTATTCACAAATGAACATTAATAAAACACAATATAAATCATAGTTAATTATCTTATAGCCATTAAGGATATTAATATACCTTACTATACATAGGAGACAATATTTTTATGAGAATAAAATCTCTTTTTGGGAGAGTGAGACGAATCTAGACATCGATGAATTCTAGGATTTAGTTTTTTTGGAATAGGTTCATACAGACCTCCATGATAAATGGGAGGAATTATTCGAAGAGAAACATAATTTGTAATAAGATAATACAAAATTATGGTTTTATATTACTCAAGATTGGGGAAATACTATTTAATATAAATAATTAATCCTATAAAAAATATATTATTGGAAATAACTATAATTGAAATTTATGTATTTTTTTATGGAATCCATGTATCAAAATTCAAGGGAATTATATTTTGAATGTTCATAAAAATGATAACACTAGTGAGTACATGAGAGAAAAAATATATGGATGGGATAAAAAGGTTACAATTAAAAATGATTGAATATTAAATTAATTACTCTGACCTTGACTATGGATTATCCTTAAATTAAATTGTCACTATAAAACCCATTTTAGTTCTACTTATCCATACAAAATTATAAAATAATTTTACTGGGTATTTGGATATCAAGGATTATTCCCATAATGGTGAGAATATGGAACATGTCAACATGACATAACCAAATAGGCTAGTGATGCCAATAAATTCCCATAATATATGAAACATTACCATATGAATTTATGGATTTAAATAAGAGTAGTGATGACAAATTATCATGTTTAATTTGGAAGTGTTGTGTGACTAAAAAGGGTTAGTGGGAGAAATTGTTTTTTTTATGATAGATATAATCATATCATATCAAAAAATATCCCATTTTACTATCTTATTATGACTAAATAAATAAATTTCTCCAATAATGAAATAGAATAACAACCCAATTATAGGGGAAAATTTTGATGATTTGGATCTATGGGGTTTCTTAATCTAGTCATTATACATATTTAGTCCATGTATTTTTAATACAGAAAGGGAATAATTTAGAATGTAATAGTTTCATATGTTCCATGGTATGAAAAAACTCGATAGTAACATTTTTCGGAATATGAAGATATTGTATTATTTTATATGTTTTGATATTTGATAATTTTATTTATGAAAAATGCACTATAAATATAAACAAATCAGTCAACCTACACGGATTTTTAGTCAGATCAATCAAAAAGTACATAAAAAATAAAACTAGCTGAGTTCCTAGTTAAATATGATACATGAATACTATTTTTTAGAGATATATAACACTTTTTATACATCATAACATTTTAATATAAGATTATAGTAAGGATATGGTAATATAAAAAATAAGATTATTATAACCATGATTTTCCACATTTACAATAACCATGTGTGTTGGAGCTTCCAATGCATCTTATGAAGATGATTAGAATTTTTTGGAAAAATTATGGGTAGAATAAATTAGTTGGAGTACTATAATTTTTTGATAATATTTGACTATGATATAATCCATGATGATATACTCATTATAAAGAAAAAAATGGTTAATTTTTATATTACAACTCGAGGGATATTATGAAGGTAGTGAATTAACAGTAATTAGAGTTTAAATAATTGCATGTTGAAAGACCCACCCTAACCACTAAATCTTGTCTGTCTAATAGTTATATCCATTCCAAAATATCATGTTTTATATGATATAACTAACTAGTTAGTTTTCTATAAGTTCTAGTGAATTTTGGAGTCTTATAGTGTTGTTTCTAGAGAATTAACTACTTTTTACTTCATATTACCCATATATATTCATGTACTTGAATAAAAATAAAAAACTTATAATATATTTATTGTTATATTATTAAAACATATAGTGAAATTATTCTTGAGTATATTCCGCACTAAAATATTCATATTAGATCCCTAATATGATGAGAATTATAAATTGATAGGATGATATTATTAAAATATATATCTTATATTCATTTTTAATAATGTGATAAGATGCACATGATTTATGTTTTTAGGTACGTGTACTCATAATAATATGAGACATCATTTAATAATGTTCACACATGGTAATACCCATGAAATTATATTATAGGGATATACCAATCCATAGGAATTCTACATGTTACATGTCACTGGATAATATTATTATTTAACCCTCATAATGATCCTTAGGAATTAATATTATTATTCATGTATGTCACAAGACAAATATGTATTTCTATTACTATAAAAAATGATTAATTATGTTCTTATAAAATCTAGTTACATCGGGTAAGTCATGAATGATGTTTTAAAAATTAATTTATTGATGAAATATTTTTTTATATCATTATGGATTTCATCACCTCGGTCCATTTTTTGAGATGGTGATATAGAACAATGCTTCATGGACATGGTGTATAAAAAATTTAATTTATGTTTGTCAAAAAAATATGTACCAAATATATTTAATAATGAAATGTGTATGTGGCCTAAATTATTTAATATCATGAAAAAGGTATTGTATTACACATTGAGAATTCATATGTGTTGGTTTTTGTTATGACATTAATATCTTTCTCCATGGGTTTCTTTATATGTTAATAGATACTAATATTAGAATTTAGGATAACCTATGTAATTATATAGTGGAATAGGTCTAGAGGGAATCAAAAATATTGTTTCTATTGATCAGAATTAATATATATTGAAATTTCACTATTGGAATAAATATTTTTCTATTATCTGTGGAAAAATATTTATGCATGATTTAATGGTCATATATATTTAGAAATTAGTTAGTGTGAGGTGAATACGTAAAAAAATATTTATTCATAAGATCATGAAAATTATATTTATTTTTATATAAAGATAATAATATTTACTATTATAAGTTTAATAAATGTTGATAAGTAAATGGGGTCCATGTTAATGGGTTAAATAGAAATGAGATATTATTTTACATTTAAATAAATATTTATTTATTTAAAAAAGATATATTTATTTTATTAGTTAGTTATTAACATGTTAGAAAACAATAAGAATAATAATAATATTAGTATATGGGGGTTTAGATACAGATTAAGATAATTTTAATGGATTATGTGAAATTATTTATTATCTAATATATATCTATAAATACCTAGTTGTATCATTTCCTAGGAATATAAAAAAGTCCACCACAATTATTTACTCTCTTGAGAATTATCTTCATCAAGAACATGTCTAGTTGTTTTTTCTAAATATGGATATAATATCTTCTACCTCCATCCTCTAACTCATTATTGAGGTAACGAGAATCAATCATTAATTACTGAGGGATTATGTAGAAATAAATGGTTTTTTATAGAAGTAAATATGAACAAAAAATTTTCAACTCAGAGTACCATCAGTGACTCTTACAGAACATTGAAGAACATGGGTATTTTTAACTGAATTATTATACTTTGAATCCTCTTGAAATAACTATTGTATAAAAAATGATTCTTCAAATGATAAACACCTACATCAAATAAAGAAAAAAAATGTTGAGTAATTTTTTATTATTAAATAAATTATCATTTTTATATAAATTGACCATCTGACTGGGCATCAAAACATTGAAATTTTCAAACAATCCCTTCATAATAAATTCATTTAGAGGTGATTAAAGAAAAATAAAACTCTGAGGATTTTCATAGAGCCAAACTTCTTTGAAGGATGATTGGTAGAAGAATGACTTACATGAAATCCTCAGTTTCTCCAAGAATAAAAATGATTTTCTAAAATATTAAAATGCAGTCTCACTGTTTTGTAAATTTGAATTCTTCCCTCAAAATTTTGAATGATTACTAGAAAGGATCCCCCTTTATGGACTCTATAAGTAATCAAGATCTAGACACGGACTAAAATGTCACCATCAAAGTAAAACTCAAGCAGATAAACATATTGCCCCCTCAAATTTCCCTCTAAGTTTCCTCAAATGATTTTTTGATCACTAAAGATATTCCCATATGGGAAACAAGTGAACCATTAATTCTAGAATCTAAGATATTTTACAATAACCTTTTTCAAGGTAACTATACTGAGATTGGTATAATTTATAAAGAATGGCTTCATACTTATCAGTTTAGACTTCATTGGTGCCTTCACTTGAACAAACATCTAGTGGAAGACAAACTTCAGTGCATTAGAATATCCCTCTACTCTAGGTTCACCCTATTTCACTAGCGCCGAGATGATATTAATCATCTTTTTATGTACTTCAAGACTACTGCTTAACTTTGGAACTCAATTTTTTCTCTATTTGAGCCCCATACTCCAAGTGCATCCAAAATCTTGGATTTTATGCTACAAATTGTAGCATTTCACCTCTTGAAGTAGGTTCCAATTCTTTTTATGGTTTCCTGTGATGAATTCATCCATATAATATGGATGATCAATAATAAATCCTAGTATAACAATAGTGTTCTCAACCACAAAGCATCGCTAACGGAGGTTCTGATTGCAATGAAACAGACCAATCTTCTACACGATGCTAATTATCTCAACTCGATTAAAGACATCATAGTTCTGAGAAAATTACAACTTGTTGGAAATTTTCCAAAACCACTGGGCACAATAGAGGTCTTCTGGCCACCACCATTTACATGATAAATAAAATCTAACTCAGATGGTGCCGTGATAGGAAATCCAGAGTCAAACGGCTATGGTATTACCTTTAGAGACCACAATGGGTATTTCCTAGTAGGATTCCATGGATCTTGTTTCCAACAAACTTTTTCTGAGGCAGGGATGATGGGTTTTATTAAGGAAAATGAATTTTCTTGCCAAACAAATAGGAACACAATATGGTTTGAAAGTGACTCATCCACACTAGTACAAGTTGTTAGAATGGGTCACATTCATCTTGCAAAGAAAATCACTACTAAATGGATAAATTTTCTGAAAACTCTTGACTCAATGCATTATATTATAACACATGTCTATCATGAATCCAACCAACTTACTAATGGCCTAGAAAATATTGGAGCCTTGGGAGATACTTGCACTTATCATTCCAGAACACCCTGTGAAATGATTCATATCCTTTAAAAAGATAAGTATAAAAATCATTTCCATAAACTCTCATAACCCATTTACATTTTCATTTTATGAAGCCATGTTTATTTATTTAAAAAAATATAAGTAGACAATCTCTGATGTTTATGGATTTTTTCATTATGGTTATTCAGAAATATCAAAGAATTGATTCATTTTTTATCAATTTATTATAATTAATTCATTTAATTAAATGAAAAAATATCATTTTACACAAGATCAAATAGATTACTCTACACCCAAAGCCTTAAGATTCTTTGATATCTTTTAATTATAGTAAACTTTTGTGTAAAATTATTTATTCCAATGATATGTCTATTGATGAGTTTTTGTTAATTTTAATAACCATTTATTCTCCCCATATATAGTAAATTTGATATTCTTTAATTAATTCCATGATAGATGTTATAATCCACCTATCATTTGTATTCTTTATCAAATTTTGAGGATACAGATTATTTTTTAGAGCTAGGAGGATTTATAACCACCAATTTACCATTTTTATCTCTTGTTCTTCTCCATCCTTATGAATTTTTTTACAGCCTTCACAACAGTCCTTGGTTTGATAATGATATAACACAATTGGGACCACTATAGTGTTTTGGTTGTTGGTGTGTAGTCATAGATACCAGAAAATGGATTGGGAATTGGATTTACATGATCTTGTGTTACATAAATCATTTTTAAGAGATAATGATGGAAGTGAACATTTGTTGTCTGGATGGCCACTGATGACGAGGAATATGATTTTATGAATAGGAAATGATGATGGTATTATTATTAGAATGTAAACTAAGAGTTTCAAAAATATCAACAATTCCTATAAAGAGAACCCCTTGACACAACATGTAGTCTAGTTAAACAAATGACTAGATTTTGTATTCGGGTTGGGGTTATAGGGATGAGTTTAAAATTATTTTCACTGTGGTCCATTAGACAAGTTTTTTTTATTATTTTCTAGTGAATAATATTTTTCAATGGATAAAAATATCCTAATATGTGTAGTTTATTAGAAAATTTCATGCTCGGATTGGACACAATGTCTATGATATACATGATTATATTCCCATATAACCACTTGCCCACATATTCCATATGGGATAAGTGAAAAGAGTTGTAATTTCGTTATGCCACATCTAGGTTATCATAAATACATATAAATATACCCACAAGATTCACACATTGTGTAGATATGGTTTAGTGTCCCATTTGATCCCACAGGCACACCTAAGTGGGGGAAGAATAATTTGTTGCGAAATTCTTTTACTAAATCCAATTCAACATATGATACATAAACAACTCTGATTTTAACCCTCTAAGGATAATGAATCCATATTTATCCTTTTTTTATTTACCCTTTAATATAACTATATGATATATAGATAACATAGTAAATTAGCATATATGTAGTTACAATGTTATATCCCTGGTGAATCTTTCCCCTTTCCATAAATGGTTATTATCTTGGTCCATTGATTTTACAGTAGGAATATTTTTATTAATATAGGTTGATTCTTGGGTATATTTATCCTAACTAACTCTCATTAATTTACATTAGTGATGGTTTAAAACAATACACATCTGAACAATAAAATATCAAAATACACAACTTCAACAAATAATCTGACCAAATTTTTTTTGTTTCACTCCTCCTCATGATGTAGATTATCATGATTATTCAATAAATGACTCTACACCAAAAAATTTGATCTGATTCCTCAAATATAGTTTTTAAATGCTTCCAAATATTCTAATTTCATCACCTTCATTACAATATCTTTATTTTTTTTTCATAACATCCCAATCTCTATATAAGATTTTTTTGGAAAATCACTTCTCAAAATCTAATAAATATAGCCATAAAAAGTTTTCTTGATTATTATACAATGAGATGAGTAACTTAGTGTCTGGTCTAGTGATTAATCAAAAAATATTGATTATACATCACCTTGACATACTTCTTATCCTATTTATTCTACGATTACATACAAACAAATTGGTTCTGCACATATGGACTTGGATAGAAACATCCTCTTATTTTCCTCTTCTCACATGAACTCAGTTAGGTTGTAACTCATCATATTAAAATTAAAACAACCTATAATTTTTATCAATAATATATTTAAGAATTTCACAATGTATTTGAGATCTTCTTCAGTTCTCTTAGAGAACTTTGTCACACCACAATATAATAATAAAAACATTTTTTACAATATATTTTTTTTTTAATTTTATTAACTTTACATGTGGATGTATTAAATTATATCCTCTCATATTTGGTTTCCAACCAAATATAAGTATAATAAAATAACTTTAGGACCCTAGATCACCCTGACAGGGGTTGGGTGAATCAGGATGTCAAATTTTTGTTCTAATGTGATGGATCTTGTACCCTTGTTCATAGGAACTCATTAAAACGTATCTGTTATAATGGTGAAGCAATAAAACATTGACATTAAAAATATAACAAAACAATTTTACATGGTTCTCCACTGAGGGATAATACAAGGAGCATACAATGATGACAAGAAGGTCATACCAAAGTCCACTAAAATTTATTAGTTTTGGATTAAAATATTTTAGACAGAGTCACTATGTGCTAGGCATAATGTCATTACAATATTCAAGGGATAGCTCAATGCGTCCCTCAGAACACTTCCATCAGCTGCCCTTAGATCAATAATTTGAGAGATGTCTTACTTACTTTATCGAGATAAAGTAATATTCATTGTATTTTCATTTATGTATTTATCTATATCCATCACAAGACACTACTTTCATTGATGTCCGAAATAAATACCCATGAAATAACTGATCAAATAAACCAGAGTATCAATGATTAGTGGAATCACACACTAACACTTTCATGCAATAGCTACCCTTATGTGTAAGATTTGGGATTGTTGTGCAATATGAATTTCACACAATAATTAATTTTTAAACACCCCTTATCTTTATCAAAACTACACCATAACGTTCATGTGGTCATTTTAGACTAAAGGAACACTTTGCGTGAAATATTCTCTCTCAACTTCTCTTCCCTAGGAAATTCTTTCACATGGAAGAGGAACCTGATATTCAGTGAAATGATCTATCAACATCTTGGTTGAAGTATCCACCTATATATAGGCCATGATGATCCTATAAATAAGTTTCTAACACGTCTTCATCGGTGGACATATGATTCTCCCTGAGTATACAAAAAACCTTTTGACATCATATTTAGCACATAAATCTCTTTCGCGCAACCTCATCGTTCATGCATGTTTGAAATATTTCGTCTGCCTTTTTTTCCATTATAATATTTTGATGTGATGACCAAAAATCAAGGCTTGCATGTAATTTTCCAAGAAACCTCCAATATTTTACACAAATCCCTTGGCTGAAAACACTTTTCCACAATTTCCAATTTTGGACCCAAAAATTTGGAAAAAAACTACGAAACAACAAAACCTTCAAAACTATTGTTTCCATGAACTATAAGATCCCTTTCTCTAAATGATCCAAGAAATTCATTTTTTTACTGACAAAAAAACAAACCATTACACATTTCAAGAAAAAAACAAGCCTATGTTTGACCATTGACCACTTTTTAAACATCTACAAACTTTTAAATGAATGAAATTGTGTTTGGTGGAGTAAATAAAACGGAACAATAAGTTTGTGTTGTATTACATTGGACAATATATTTAGTTTTAATTACATGTAACCCTTATATTACTTTTCTTTACATACAAAACAATGTTTAAACAACCCACATTATTAATATTGTTATTATTAAAACAATTACACCTTGCCATTGGAATAGAGTATATGACCATGATTGACTAAATTATCCATTTTTTAAAACATTTATAAAAAATGAATTCAATATTTACCAATTGTTTATAAATGATAATAAAACATTTTTTAAAAAAAAATTATTTTTTTCTAAAAGACTATTTAAATGCACACAAGTGTGTTTTATACCAGTAAATTGTAAAATTCAATATTTTTGGGTTATATTATTGAAATTTATTTATTATATATTAAAACAAATGTTTATCATTAATAAAAATATTTCTAGATGTGAGAGAAACAATTAATTTATTTTTTCTTAAAATAATATTCTTTTCCAGAAGATTATTTGTCTCCCTTCCATTGTAAAGTTATTTTATTTTATTTTTTGAAATTTTATAAAATTTAATTGAGAGAAAACAAATTCAAATTATAAATCTGAATTTCAATTTTTACATTGCATGAAATTTTAGGCATTTTTAAAAAATAATAATTTTTAACTGAATATTGAAAAATATTGCTTTTTCTAAAAAGTCATTTATTTTTAATAAAATAGGTTATTGAAAAATATCAATATGTTTTGAATATGTTTAAAACTAAAATATTTATTATTTAGTTATTTTTAATCGATATAATTAATTTGGAATCAAATTCAAAATGTATTTTAATATATGTGTTTTTTTGGTTTAAAATGATATTTCTAGATATTGTTTTAAAATTCATACATATCCCTAATTCAATTAATTGAAATAATCACTAATGGGTAATATTTAAAATTTAACATTGCGAATATTAATAATTAAATATTAATTTATTTTCATGTAATGATAATTATTTTTCATGGAGTTAATATAGAATCATTTTTTTTTAAAAAATACTCTTATTAAAAACATCTTGTCTCGCCGCACCAGTGCGATTAATATTATTTTAAAATATTCCACATATGAGAATTGGATTTGGGAAAATTTTATTCATATATGGAATCAAAATAATTTATAATGTTTAATAATTTCAGCATAATTTATTAATATAGAGATTAGTGAAACCAATTAAAATTAATTACATTGATTACAGTAAAAAAGGTTACTTAGTGGTTAAACATTAATATTAAGGGGAAAAAAGACCTATAAAATTTTCCAAGAATTATTTTCAATATTTATTTGAACCTTATCCATTATATTATAGAGACTCTATCATTATTGGGTTATGGTGACATTGTTAGAATGGGAGTGGATTTAACTCTTTCAAAGAAGAAAAAGTGTGCCACACACCCCGCATATAAATTCTTCTCACTCGCCTCTTCAATTAACAACATAAAAACTAATTTCATCAACATAAAACATCAAAAATAACTTATATAATTAAATAATATCATACTATAATCCATACTTTGGGGAGAAATCAAATCATGGAAGGCCATTTCCGCAAACCAAATTGAGAAACCCCGAGAAGAGGTAACATCCCTCAACAATCATTTTGGATTAACATATTTCTCCACCAATTAAATTATTGTTAAAAAATGATGACACAGTGTAATCAGAATATATATATCGAAATGTTCTTATGTAAATTATTCGATCCAAAACCACACATACTTATATCAGAGTTAGTGCACTCACCAGAGCAGAACCAAAAGGATTGTCAGAATGAGAGGGTATGACTATGCCATCGGTACCAGCCTATTCTTGCACGGGAATCCTAGACAGAAGAACATGGAAAAGTGGAGAGATATTATCATGAAGTAGATGCTGGGGAGGGGTATTTCCTTGTAGATAGTCTAGTTGAATTCCCTAAGACCTTCAGGTCATGTAATCTCCTAAGCCTATGGGCCTTGTAATTTCAATTCCTATGGGCCTTGTAAGGGTTCCCCATCATCCCTTGAAAGGGGGGTTATAAAAAACCAATAAAAATATGATGGCCTTTGGGCCATTAGGGAATACAACTGCCTATCGAAGTAATTTTATTAGTTTTACCATTACCACCTCTCACGGACGAATATAATGAAGGATAAACATTTTATCTGTTATTTTTATAACTTTATTACACTAATGGAGTAATTATGTCATATTTTTGTCCATTTGATATTCTAATAAATAAGGGATATGATAATTTCATTTGTGGGTGTGACAAATTATCGCTTCGTGAGGCGATGGGATTCATTTTTACTAACACACTACAAGGAATGTTGTAAGGGTAAACATAATGAATATATTTTATATAAATGAAATCATATGATGTTAGGGAAATATTTATCATTTTTAATATATTATATAAAATTTTATTTCTTATCTTTTCCCACACAGAAAAAGTTATAACATCGTTCGTGTATGTGTAGAATACAACCTCTTCCCAGAGGTGCGTTTTTTTCATAACCAAATCAGATGAATGAAAAAATAAGAATATATAATTAAGTATTAATATATTTATTATATAATTATTATTATTTAAATATAAAACTTACTCACCATCTTTCAATAATAATCATTGAAAATTTGAAACGTTACTCATGCATAAGTTTGACCTACCGTCTCCATGAGTGTAATGTAAGTTCATTTTGTAAAAAAATAATATATGATTGGTTTTAAAAGTGCAATTATGTATAAATTTGATAATTATATAATGGTTATAATTTTGGGGATGTTTTAATAATGATCAATTTGACCTGATGTCAACCTACCAATGTCATTTTGACACATAAATTGAATATTTTCACAACATACAATATAAAATTTACTGATTAAGTAATTGCACATAGCATGTTAATAAGTGAAATAAAAGTAATAATAAACATTATAAATGTTTAAATACAATAAATAATTCACCTAATTTTATTATTGAAGAAGATAAAGGAACACTTGATAAATTAGGCTCATGCTTAGGGGCTTCATCTTAATTTCCATTCATTGATGAATATTTTGATGTCGCAAAACTATACACATTTAATTGGTGTATATACAGCCCCTTTGACATTTTATATTTGTAATTCACCTATTATCAAGATATTTAATTGTTTTTATTTTTAATATTGAATGGGTTTTAGGATTTAACTGTTTATCAAGAGAACGTGGAGTTTTCTGTTAAAAATAATCATCATATAATGTTTTCTTCCAACTCTTTCACATCCATGTACTTATTTTTAAAATTACATTATAAGTTGTTTTATATGGAAATAAAATATTTATAAATTAATATTTATGACTATTTTTATTTTAATTTCATATTATTTGAAAATGAATATTTTATGTGTTTTATATTGAATGTTTTGATAGGTGAAAAAATGAATGTTCTATTATTAATGTACATGACAGCAATGAATTTTCCTCCACCATATCCACTTTTTATATTTTGGATTACATTCAAATATTTCATGTTTAATTTAGTTAAAATACATTCTTATTATTTTTGGGGGGTGTTGGTAATGAAAATGGGGTTTTAAACAAAATGGTTATTTTTATCTAAAAGTGTCTTTCATATAGGTTTAAAAGAGTTTTTCAAAGGGTTTTTTTGATAACCGTGTATTATTATTGATATTTTATTTAAGAATTATATTACTGTGTAATACCCATAAATCCTATACAAAGTTTTTATCCAAATTATATCTCATATATTTACATAGTATAACTTATAGGAATGGTGGAACCCGAATATAGCTTACCAAAGAGCCCGATATAGCTCATACGAAGGGTTAAGCCCCATTATAGCATAAAAAATAGCCCAATATAGATTATATAAAGGTTAGTTACCATTATAGATCTCTAATTAAAAGGGTAATGATTATATTTTAATTAATCAATATTGTTATACCAAATAAATGAGGATTTAAAAGCTTTTTAAAATATAATACACTAATTCCCTAAAAAGAAGATTTAATTTATTTCTGTTGGATTTAAAGGTGTTTTTGTTGAAAAAGGTGTTTTATTTCATCTATGAATGTTGTATTTATTTTACTCTATTACCATTTAGGAAGGGATAAATATTTCAATTTTTTTCAATTTTTTTCTGAACTAATTGTTTCTTTACTTTTTAATATTCTTTAATGACGTTTTGTGCTCATCATGTATTTTTGAAATGTTTTTCATAAGGTTTAGGTATGGGTAAAATAAATAAAGAAGTCATGTTGAAAGACATGGAGTTTTTCGAGGAAATAAAATTATTCTTTAATTTTAATGTTTTATATTATGGGAAAAAGGATTTTAATCACAAGATTACAGTTTATATTCTATTGTCTTAATATGTATGAGTAATGGACTAATTCCATAAAACTATAAATCTAAAAGATACTCAAATGTATGATAAGGAATTATTGAAATAAAACAACATATTATGTAATGTTCATGTTTTCATCCTTACATTTGGAACCAAAGGATAGTTTAGAATACATTGGAGGTTAATATAGTGTTAATATCATTACCAAGAAAGATTTTTCTCTATGAATAATTTAAAATTATATATAATTTATATTGGTTCATCTAAACTATGTATGTACATAATGGTTTACTATAGTGTAAATAATAAATATGTAGTGGGAAGGCATAAAGTGGAAAATATCCTTTAATATAAGAATCCCAAGATGATTTAATTTGGAAGGGGAAACTTTCTTGAATGGATAGATCAATTTTCATAAGCTATTAATTTTGGTGTTATCCATTTTAGAGAGGAACCATATCTACTGTTAAATAATATACTGATATGGTAGAATTTCATGAGAAAACATTCCCTATCATTCAATAGATCATATGACCCATTGGTAGCTAAATGACATATCAATGTGTTGGAAATGTTATTTGAAGTCATTGGATGTTAGTACATCAAAATGAAATTGATATAATAAATAATTTTGAAGGTGAAAATGATCTATAGAGGTCATTGGTTATGAATATTAGAGATATTGATGATCTTGGAACTATGTAATGGGGAACATTTGAGAATATATTTCATGAGAAATATTTTTTCTATTGTTGTTAATACTAAGATGGAGAAAAAATGGGAATTAAATAAAAAATTAAATATTATATGAATGTATATAAAGAAAACATCACATTAATTTCTTGGGTATATTGTATACATTATGAAATACATTGAAATTAAAATTAATATATTTTACTTTGGATGAAAACCATAATTATTTAGATAATTAATTACATGGTAATTCAAATTTTATGATAATGTTCTTTTTTGTGATTGGAAGTTTTATATGGGGTTTTCTAAAATATACGTGGAATGAGATGACAAGAGTATGAAAAATTCAAAGTGTTTGAAAATAGAAAAGAAACCAACTATAAATTTTATAGGTAAGCATAATACTTTTTACAAGTGTGATAAAATATATTATTGGGTAATTAATGTCAGGATATAGAAAGTGTTACCATGGTGGTATAATTTATTACACCTTTCATGACTATAATGAAAAGAGACCTGAAAAATACTGGAATGAGATTCCAGATTTCCAGTCAAAAGTGAGATGTTTTATTTTGAACGAGTCGGAACATTATGCAGACACGTGTCTAATGTTACATACTGAGGGTGTAAATCTTCATGATGAGAAGAAAGGGGGGGAATCATTTTTCACTTCTATAGTTAATGTTTATCCATATGGTGAAGTGGTGAAAACCTAAGGAAGATCTATTTTTTTAAGGCTGATGATAATATCATGACTTAGGCTACCGCATTTTGATTTTTTAGGAAGTCAATATACTATTGGTGACATTTATTGAGTTTTTTTAGATATATGAAGTATATGTTTTAGTGGAAGAGTTATTTGAGGAATTATTCCTTCACTTGCTATAGACATAAGTATACAGGAATTGATAACTTCTAGGGTTAATATTATGATAAATCATACTGATATTAGTTAATATATTTGATATATAAAAAAATACAAACGATGTAAAAGTGGTGTCACTTTATCGTTTTAGTGTTAATTTAGTGTAACTTGTGTTACCCATTTTCGTTTTGGAAAATAGTTAGAGACAAACAGAAAAACATGTCACTCATTTATGAATTTTATGTCCAGTTAAAACAAAATTTTAGTACATCAAGAATAAATAAATATTTATTTTTATTTGTCTCATTAAGTAAGAGATTAATTGGATGTTTATTGAAGCACAACCAATGGATAAAATTTTTAATATGAAATAGAATCATATGATGAATGTATATTTCGATATATAATAAAACAATTCCAAAAAATTATGAAAAGGATCTTGAAACCAAAATGTTATCCTATTACATTCATACCCAAAGAATCAGATGATCTTTTAGATCAAATCATATTTATAGTGTTGAGGCCCTTAAAATTCTATTGATCATTAACATTATTGTGATAAATTACTCCAATCACAATCAATAATTATTTACTACTTAAAACAATTTCAACAAATGTTCTCCTATTATGAAACCTAGTTATGTGTTAATAAATATGACCTATTTACTTCCCTTTATCTCTTATTAATTGTATTTTTTAAAACTTTTTCGATGTTGTTTCACAAAAAAATATTTTCAAATATACATATTTCATTCTCAATATGAACATCAAATTACGAGGACACAATTTATTGGGGGGGGGGGGGGGGTGGAGGATATAGCATCCTCTTAATTATAAAATAAAAAAGTTATTTCTAATACAATTATTGGCATGAAACAATAGTTTTATACATTGTTTCCTAAAACACTATTTTCGGCTTGTGTTTACACAATACTAAATAAACCCTACTTTTTACCCAATAATGAGTTTAAATAAAACACATCATTATTATTATTATCATTATCATAGTTTTTAACTAGCTATTGAAGTAGAGGATATGAATAGAGTTAACTTAATTATGAAAATATTATTTACACATGTATATAAAAAAATTCTTTTATGACCAATTAATTATAAATGAAAACAAAAACTTTTTTTAAATAAAATAATATATTTTCTTTTGAAAAATAATTTTAATGCATAGAGGGGTGTTCTATACCAATAAATTAAAAAATAACCCATTTTAGTTTATATAAATGATATTTATATATTATATATAGAATATAATTTCCATATTTAATTGTTTTGGTTTTTATAAAATACATAGAAATAAATATGATTTTATGAATAAAAATATATTTTCTTTTTTAAAAATGTAGTTTTTTCACCTTTTTATGTTGCACTTATATTAAAAATCATTTTTGGTAAATTTTATATAATTTAATTTTGAGAATAAAATTCATTTCTTGAATTGTAATATCAAAATTTCATTGGGTGTAATTTTGATAATTTTTTTTAGAAAATATTGATTTTTTTGTGAATAATGAAAAATATATAGTTTTTTTTTGTAAAAATAGATTTCATTATAATATATTAATTATTTCATAAGTATTAATGTAATATAAAAATTTTCCCAATAAAAATAATTATTATTTATTTATATTTAACCTACCAAATTATTTTTTAATCAACTATATATTGGTTTTTAATATTATTTTTTATGTTTAAAAACATTTTTTTAAAAACTATTTTTAAAACAATTTTATTTCCCATTCTAAATTAGAAAACCTATTAGAGAATATTTTAAATGAATATAATATATTTTACATCAGTAATTATAAATATATTTTCATGTAACTATTATTATTAGTCGTAGAGTTAATATAGAATCTTCTTCTAAAAAAACTACTATTCTTAAAAACAAGTTATCACACCGTCATTTCACGATTAATATTAAATTTAAATTTTACACATAAGTGAATTGAATTTGGAAAAATAGATTCAATGTATGGAATCAAAATAATTTATAATTTTAATAACATAAATATTTTTTTTACCAAATATATTAGTGAATGATATTAAAATTAATTACAAAAATTAAGATAAAAATGAGTTTACTTGGTGGTTAAACTTTAAGCACAATGCATCAAATTAAAATAAAACTTTTACAAAACTAATCAGATTAAAAAATTATGAAACTATAAATTACATGATAAAAAATTGACCGTTATTGGGGTGTTGTGTCATGAGAAAATAGTGTTGAGAATCACTCTTTCGAAAACATGTTCCACGCAACTGACTTATAAAAGTCCACCCTCTCGGCCTCTCATCACACCCCCTAAAAGATTGTTTCGGAATATCACTACTAAAATTTATTCTGCACTTCACTACTCTCATACAATAATCTATACATTAGGTATAAATCAATCCATGGATTTCCATTGGTGTAAACCAAAAAGAGACACCCAAAGAAGAGGTAACATTAATCAACGAGCATTTTTTTTGTTTTTCTCTCCACCCATTCAATTATTATTACAAAAAATTGACATAATAAAATTATTTATTCTATATAATGATATTTTCTTATGTTAATGGTTCTTTATAAGACCACACAAACTTCTATAAAATGGGTTATGAAATCATCATTCATGTGTATGACAAAATACATCATCATGAAACAATTCCATTTAATGTTCTATTATCTCCTGTCATTATTGGGTATAATGATGTATCAAAATTATTAATATTATAGTTATAAAATAATTATACCTTTGGTGTGTGTGTTTTTAGGTGGTTCCGTGTTGGATAGGGTTCCCTGACCTTCCAGTTTATGGTTTATGGTTGTTGTTTTTGGGCGGGTCTAGTCTAAGACAGGGTTCCGTGGCCGACATTCATTAGTATCTTTTTTGGTTATCACTTACCCTTAATGTGATCTTAATTTATAAAATAAAAAAAATTTATAGTAGTAACAGGTTACATGGTAGGTAATAAGGGTAATGACAAGGAATATATGTGTTATAAATGACATAATATGATATTAATGACATATTTATCATTATGGAAGTATAATATAACAATTTATTTCTTTCATATTCACTCACTGAAAATGTGATAACGTTATTCAGGGACATGTTGACCACCACCTCCTCCAAGAAATCTAATTCTTTTTTCATCACCAGATCACATGAATGACATATATAAGTACTTATAATTAAAAATATGGTACTTATGATATAATTATCAGTATGGAATGTTAAATTTTAATTATATTCTATAACACCTTGATATTTTTTAAAATATGTTTTTATAATTAATTTAATATTATTGATAATTGGCATTTTACGCAACATTAAAAATTGTTTTTTATATTAAAGCACTATTTTGGAGTTATTTATTTGAAAAAACATGTTAATAATGTACAATATGATATATAATAATAATTATTATCTACATGGAACATAGATATTAGCTTACATTATACACAGGGATGACTTTCCTTGATGGATTGTGTTACATTCAAGAATGAGTTTTACCGAAAAAAATATATTATAAAAAATATAATTATTTTATATAATAAGATATATCCTTGATGTCACATAACAGTTTTTGAATATTACTAACGTACTTACAAAAATAAATGTATTAATTCATTGGTTACAAATTAATTAAAAATGAATATAAGAACCAATTTAATATAAAGGAAATATTTTTATAAAAACTACATTTATGATCATTATTGAATTTTACCCTACTAAATTAAACTAATTATAGTTGAGGAATTATATAGGTGAAATTTATATTTTATAATTTAAATAAAATATTTTTTACACTCATCAAATATATTTTATTGTAATAATAATGTAGAATACCTAATATTACATATAAAAAACTTGTATTTTTATAAAAGAAATTTTACAACCTTTTAATGGAGAACCTATTTTAAATCCTTTTTTTGGAACTTTAATTGAATTTATATGTAAAAATAAATTTTATTTTCGAAATTTATACATAATATAATACATCTGCTGAATTTTTGAAATTCTTCCATCATGTATCATTTTTTGATTAATAGTGAAAAATACTAGATTTTAATTCAATACTTATTTTTTATCTAATTTATTAATAATGATAAATTATGTTTTTATTTATTTAAAAGTTAAAATAGATAAGAAATAAATATATTAATCCAATATATTTTATTTCTATCAACTTCAATTTGAATTTGGATATTAAATCTTATCAAAATTTTGAACATTTTTTACGTAAAAAACTTGCTTGGTCATTCTGTCTGGTGGATTAAATTTAATATAATTAATGCCAATTATGTTATTGGAATTTTTAATAATGGATTAAATACTTGGAATAAGAATGATTTATAATTTATAATAATGTGATATTTTTGTTTGACCAAAAATATAAGTGAATGTAATTAAAATTAATTATAAAAATTAAGTGGAAAATGAGTTCAATAAAGGACTAAGCCTTAATATTAAGGAAAAATGTACCTAGAAACATTTCGAGAATCTATTGGGTGGAAATATTTCAACCCTATAGTGTTTTTCATCTAATTTGGAACAATATTGAATCAACCTTTCATAGTAAAACCTTGGTGGAATTCCCTTTCCAAAAATATTAGGTAATGCCCTTCCTCCTCCACTATAAAAACACATTAACCCTCCAACTTCCTCACACATATAAAGACAATTTTTATCAGAAAATATCTACCTAAATATCTCCTAAAAATATCTAAAGAATTATTTTATTAATACCATTATTAAGGGACCAATCCAAGGAATTTTTTTGTGAAAAGCAAAAGGTTTTATCCAAAAATGAGGTAACAACCTTCCTCAAGATCCTTTATATTAATTTCTTTCTCCACCATTTCATTTTTACTTATTTAGTGATTTTTTGATATGGAGTGTATCCTCAAAATACTATTATTATTTTTATATTTTTTAAGCTTTCACTTACATATATATCCATATAATCATGAAGAAATTTACTATTATTGTGTACGTCGAACTGTGGCCTACCAAAACGATGTTGTTCGTTTTTTATTTTAAACCTCTCATGGTTTGGTATTATGATAAAAATGGTATTTTTATATTTTATATTATATATTTACTATTTATTTATTTATTTTAATTATTATATAATATTTACCCTCATGATTCCCATTTTTTAAACTATGATAATTTTAGATGGGGAAGTGCGGACAACTGCCTCTTCAAAGCGATGTGATTCGTTCACACCTTAAATAGAATGTGTAAATGATAACTTTACTTAACATATGTAATATATATCAAATTTTAACGATACTTTAATTAATATATATATATTTCATTTACTATCTTTATTTTAATATCATAATACAATAGAAACATCATTCTTGAGTATGTACGACCTACCGTCTCTAGGAACAATGTATTCTATATCATAATTGTATAATATATATATTATTATAAATACATATATATATTTAATTTATATGATATATATTAATTTTTATGAATTCCAAAAATAAATGAATCATTATCTAAATAAGAGGATCAATAATAACAAGTCAAAACATATATAAAAAATAAAGTAGATATTACCGAAAACATAACATTAACATGTAGTTGTTAATAAATGGGGAATGTAAAGTCATAACATTAACAAATATATTTTTAAATATAATAATATGGTTCTATATTATAATTATTATAAAATTATATTTATTACACATGAGTTTTCAACGTGTACGATGAAATTCAAGGCTTAAGGTAAGTAAATTTCATCTAACTTTTAATTTCCATGACAAACATTCCATATTCACCACTATCTTATTTTATGTGGTGAATATACAGTCTTATGACATGTTATGTCATTAATATACTTTTTTTAATTATATTATGATCTTAAAATGATGTTTTTCTTTCATGGGGATCATGATTTTAATGTTACTCAAGTAGTAAATGGTTTCTGGTCTCACTTTTATTTTTAATGAGTCAAAAACCATGTTCGCATCCTATTTCTCATGTGTTGTATATACATCTCATGGATTTATTCAATTTTTTTATAATTTAATTTTTGGATATTTACATATACATTTTCTATAATCTATTTCATGGGGATATTGTTTCAAAATTTACCAAATTTTTAGTGTAGTTTTATCTCAATTATCCCTCATTGAGACACATTCCATGTTATACACCTATATTTTATAATGAGGTGTATATAATGCCTCTATCTAGTTAAATCTCGGATATCCTTATTTTCATTATATTTAAATCTTCAGCTAATTTAATTCTTTCCATTTCATTATGATTCAATGTTACATAAGTGGCAATGGTTTATTATTATAACATTATCATTTATCGAGATTATTTATGATTACGCTTAATTGATGAAATATTATAATCCAAATAACATAAAATATCATAAAAATTCTTACCATCTTAATGCTCAATTCATATTAAACTAATAGTACCATTTTCCTACTATTTGGTGCATATATTAATTAAAAAACTATTTTTTTTAAATACGACTTTATTTCTCCTTTCAGTCTGAAATCTATGTTCATTCCAATCCATTTTTACAAAAAAATGTTTTCAAATTTTTTTTCTCAATATCCTAATATGATTAAAGGAAATTTTTACGATTTCAATACCTTTTTAAAAAAGGGTTTAAAATGAAAACTCTTGTCATTTTTTGAGAGAGGCACATTTCTAAACATTTATCGTGTAAATGGACTGTATGAAATGTACATACTTTCCCACTATCAAGACTATAATTTCCATAATGATTAATTTTTTTGTTTACAAGGTTATTTTTCAGAGATTTATTTTCCTAATATTCTCAAAATTTTGTTAATTTTAAAATGGTTTTCAATTAAAAAGGGATTTCAAAAACAAATTAAGTTTAAAAAAATGTTTTAAATTATTTTCAAAGATTCTTTATATGTTTTAAAAAGGTTATTTTCAATGAAAATTATATAATATTCTCAAAGATTATTTTACTAGTTTTCATAGTTCTTTCATAAAAAATGGTTTTCAAAAAGTTTTCAAGCTTTTTTGTATTGGTTCGCAAATGAAACAAATATCAATTTTTTTTGACAGTTCTTTTATATGTTATCAAGGAAAAAATAATTTCAGATGTTTTTATGATTATTTTATTAGTTATAAATGAACATGGTTTTCAAAAAAATTTCAATTTTATTTTATAATATTTCAAGGGAAACGTTTTCTATAATGATTTCAAGATTACATTCATCCTTTTCAATGTATTTTCAATAAATATTTTTTTTCAAAATGTTTTATGTTTTAAAAATATTTATTTCAAACATGAATGTATATTTTCTTATAGAAGTTTTTTTAAAGATATTTAAAAATTATCTTAATATAAGATGACATATGTTGATGTTACTCATGCCCCTCTAGGAAATGATCAAAAGGTCTCATACATATTAATTATCTAAATGGAATATATTTTTGTGGAATGATGTTTATGAAAACCCATTTTTCTTTCATGGGTTATATGGTTATGAAATACATATCATTTTCACAGGTTATACAATTATGGAAGCCATTTTTTCATGGGTTTTATTTTTATGAGAGACACTCCTTTTCAAAGGTTATTCCTTTAATGAAATGTTTATGAAATCCATATCTTTTCCAAATTTATTGATATAATTACATGTTTAGGATACCCATTTCGTTTCATGGGTTATGATATGATTGTTTATGATCTCATATAACACATTTTTATGATTTCATTATGGTATGGGTATGACCTATATCTCCCTCAAATAACTTGTGTAATGATTTATATCTCATGAGATAATTATGGGAGTCTAATCGATGGGCTTAATTCAATATGGGAATATAGGGAAACCCGATCCCTTATTAGAAAAGGACTATGATAGGGGATGGTTCCATGTACCACATAGTATGTGTGGTCCCCATGAATATGGGAGGATGGGGAAACTTGATCCATAATGGAAACATGGGGAAGCCATATCTACTATGGAATAATGGGAAAACACAGTCCACTATGGGAAAATGGTAGAAACATGACCCCTTATAATGAAACAATTATGACTAGGAATGGTGGTGTGTTCTGAACAGTAGGTTTTGTCTCTATGAAGTCCCAAGATAAGTTATAAAAATGTTTCATGCCTTATATGGAATGACATTACATAATTATGTGTACTCCACAATTCTGTGTCTTACTCTAATGTTATTATTTAATGGATTGTGCTATTATTACATTATGATTCATGTCTTATGAATTAGAAATAATTATCCCAAGAATCATGTTTATGAACTTTTATATGTTGGATATATTCTTATAATGTTATGATCACGTTTTCACACCCATATGTTCATTTTAATTCTTAAATATCACCCTTATTTACTCTTATTGAGTATTTGAGCTCACCCCTTATTTTATTTCCTTCCCTTGGTTATGATGAAATATTATATGAATGATATTTCTAAGAGTGTTGATTGTTTTGGAGAACATAGTGGGTGATAATGTAGATCACTCATGTACTAGTGTTTATGTTTCAATTCTTCAAAAGGAACTAAACAAATATGGTTTTAGGGAATATATTTTTTTAATGTTTAATGTATTCTGAAAAAATGATGTAATATCAATGTATGGTAATACATGGTTTTTATTGTTGGTATTGAAGTGAAGGTTTAGCTATCCTTTGTAAACTAGTATGAGAAAACATTAGTGGGATACCTAGGGATATTTCTAAGGATATGTCTCTGGATGTCACTAAGGATATCTATAAATATAAGGAAATTTTTATGAAAATGTCTTGGAATTTTGTTAGAAGATAGAGTAAGGGGTTTCCTAGAAATAAATCCATGTATGGATACTAAATTTAGATGTGGTTTTTGAATAGATTTATG
This sequence comes from Viscum album, assembly GCA_963277665.1. NCBI lineage: Eukaryota > Viridiplantae > Streptophyta > Magnoliopsida > Santalales > Viscaceae > Viscum > Viscum album. The sequence goes on along the minus strand of OY728164.1, from coordinate 474,960,015 downwards.
TATTAGTGAAATATATGACAAGATGCATCGAGCCTTACTCAAGCATTACCTATTACATGACAAAGGAACTTATTGCACTTCTGGTTTGAATATTATGAGGGATATGTGTTCTCAATTCACAAAAAATTTATAAAAAATAATGAAGTATTTTAATATAACATTACAATGAAAAAATTGGAAAACTTTATGTTGTTAGGTATTAAAAAAGTATGGTTCATGGTTTAGAAATACTATAAATTAATTTTCAAGATTATATAGTTTTCTACTAAGATATGTGTTTATAAACCTATGATTTCTGGTTACAATCAATAGTTGGATCAAGACATAACTTGGTGAACATTAAATGTTGTAGATCTGGAAAGTATATGAATGATGAAAATAAATTTTCCAAGTGGAAATATTAGGAAGATAAGAAAGAAGGTGCCTGAAAATATGTTATATTACTGAAGAAAAAAGACCCCAAGTGATATGTTAAAGGTATGAGGTAGTGTTCCTATATTATTGAAATTAAACATTAAAATCATGATTGGAGTGAGGATTTTTAACTTTAGTACATGATTCATAAACCATATTATTGGAAGGAGGTATTAATTAATAAGATGTTGAATCCTAAGTAATGGTTTATGAATAATGTTTGATGATTGAAGTGTATAGGTTTTGGAATTCAATGATCATGTTATAGAAGCCAATATATATATATATATACATGTATGAATTTTTGGTATATGTTTTCATTAAGGATTGAAAATGATATTTTTAATAGTGATGATGACTTAGAAAAGTTATATTTTGATTACAGGAAGGTATCCCTTAATGTGTTCAAGATGTTGAAAAAATTTTGCTTAATGTGGATAAATAGATGATTGAATTGGAAGATGTAAATTTGATTGTATTTAATACCTTATAAATGATAATATATTTATTTTCATAGTTTTATATGTTATGATTTATAATGTTAAAGACTTATTGGATATAAATAATATATATAGTAATCTTTGGATTAAGGAATCCTGCATGTTTTCCCAAAGAATTTATGATAATTAATGTTTTTATCCATTTTAGGGAGAATATATGATGAATGTATTCACATTAATTGAATTTGACATCCAATAGATAATTTTTGATATATGGGGGACCAATTTTAAGATGATTTCACTAGCTTCTTTATGATGTTTTGGATTTTTATTGTTCGGATGGATAAGAATTTATAGAGTATTGAAGTAAGATTAAACTATTACCTCACAACATGAGGGCATATTCATATCAGATAACCTATTATTATGAATCTATGTTGATGGTAACTGAAGAGAGTAGGGATGAATTATCATGGATCTCATGATCTATTATTACTTCAGAATTAAAAATTCTCCTTTTTTTCATAGCGTAAGAGATGAAGTGGAAATCTAGTAAGGCATAATGAAGGGGTAGATTGTTCATATCAAAAGGAATAAATTAAAGAATGTACATATTCTCATGAAATATCTTCATCTTTAGGGAAAATTATCAAGAAACAAAAAAGTTATCTCAATACCCGTATTTCTGGTCAATCAAATGGTCCCTTAGATGATCACAATGTTAAGGATTTGTGATTCATAAATTTCTCCTAACCATGTACCCTATCAAAATACATTAGAAATTTATGTTTATAATTCAATTTAATTACCATGTTTTCACATCTCACCTATGTTATACTATGTGTAAACCCAGTTATAAGTTACATTGTGCAATCGTTATGTTTCCAACATTCCCTTTTAAAAGGATGTTTTTGTATTTATTTATACGATGGGGGTTTTTATGAAGGGAACATGAAAGTGTAAAATCTTAGACAAACCTGATTAATTTTTATTGGGAAATTTATACTAAGGGGGTATAATGTAACACCATATGATTTTGTGAAATATATTTTTCAATAAAATTTGATCTTCTTTATATTTAGCATTTGAAGCAATTATAAATATAGTTTTTAAATCAATTCACTTTGTTTGGAATCCGTTATATGAAAAATAAATTTAATCATGAACTAATAGAAACATAATGTTTATTTTTGTCTATAGAAAACGCTTATTTTATATTATATTACATGCATGGTATAATTTTCTTGATGGCATGCATAACATATGTGACCATGTTTTAGAAAATAACAATATAGTATTAAAAGAATGATTATTTAATATAATAATATATAACATAGACATTTTTTTGGATGTTATTAATTGTATTTACTATCTTATGAAAATAAATGGATGAATTAATTTTCTACCTATTAACTAGAGATGAATATAAGAACCAAATGAGTATAAAGAGAAAGTATTAAATAATACTTTTATGCACATAATGTATTTTTTTTTCAAAAAACAAATTAATTAATTAATGCTAGAGAGTGATATTTATGTTTTATGTATCTCATATAGTCTATAAAAATTGTTTTACATTCACTAAATATATTTTATATTAATATGATTGGAACAAACCCAATATTACACATGAAAAGCTATATTTTTCTAAAAACAGTTTTACAACTTTTAATGAAAAATGAAATTTTAATAAAACTTTTGAAAAATTCATTGATTTAATATGTCTAAATGAACATTATCATTGAATTAGCATAATAAAATGTATCATAGGGTTAGTTTTTGGTGTTTTTATATGCAGTTTCATTTTTTAATAATAGTAAAAAACAGTGGATTTTAATTCAAAGATGGTTTTTCATTTTATTTATTTATATTTATAAATTATATTTTGGTTGGTTTTAATGTTCAATTAGACTAAATATAAATAAAATAATACAATTTTTTTCATTGGAATCAATTTGACATTAAAATTGGATATATAAACTTTCTAAACTAATGAATATTTTTACATTAAAACCCCACATTATTTTCCCATATAAGAGATTAATTTTAAATTAATTTCGGCCACTTCTGTGATTAGAATTTTGGAAAATAGATTCTAAATTTGGAATTATATTAATTTATAATTTTTAATTTGGTAAAATTAGTTTTTTAGCATAAATATTAGTAAAAATAATTAAAATTAATTACAATGATTTAGAGAAAAATTAGCTAATAAAGGGTTAGACATTAAACATAAGACATAAAATGACATAGAAACATGAAAAAAATACATTGGCTGGAAATAATATTACCCTATGTTATATTGGATCAACATTGGATCATTATAGGATCCCCGTTTCATAGGAACCACCTGGGTGGAATTTTCTTTCCAAAAATTTACAAGAATGCCACACCTCCTCCACTATAAAAATGCACTCCTCCTCCCACATCCACACACATCTCAAGTCACTTTGGATCAACCAATATCATCTTAAATAGATCATCAAAACCCCTATGTTACATTAATACTCCCTCAAAGAATGATTTTAACTCCCAAAAACATTAAAAAAATTAATTTAGGAAAAAATTTTATTGATATATTTCATTGTAGGAAACACCTTGGAAATCATACACTATAGACATATCTGAGTAAGTTAATGATATATGCGAAATCATGTTTTACCACTATTTAATGGTGCAACGATTTTCAAAATAAAATTTTCAAATTTCGTAATTTAATTTAATAAATAACATTATTTTTCAATCTGTAATTTCAATATTATATGAGGGTGAATTTTTTGTAATTTTTTGAGAAGTTTCATTTTATGATAAATAGTGAAAAATACTAAATTGTAGTTAGAAAACAACGCTTTCATTTAAATAATTTATATATTTTAAATTTATTTTTAAAGACAAAATAAAACAACTATACATATATTAATCCAATATAGGTCATTGGAAATATTTTTATATTCCAATTAGATATAAAAACATAACAAAACTTTGAACATTCTTTTTACCGACCTTCTTTCCTTGTCTATATGATTATAAATAAACTAAAATTTTCCACATATATGAATTTAATTTTGATAAATGGAGAAAAATGGTTGGAATTAATATGATATTTAGAGTCCTATTTGATCAACTTAATTTTTTTGTTATGAAGAGGAACTTTCTAATATTTTATTTGCCACTGTTAAGGATAAATCAGATAGTTAAATGTAAAATTTATATTATTATATTATAAAATTACCCTAACACTAATCTTCATTTTATCAAATGATTAATTTTTGAAGAAAATAATCATTTTTATAAAATTATAACCTTTTATAGACACTTGAGTTGGAATATGGAATTTATTATATTTTATATAAAGATAAGTTAAAAATGTCATACTCATATTTTTAATAACAATACCATTTTTAATATAGTGAAATAAAAAACAAATTTGTTTATAAATAATTACATGAAATATAAACTGTTTATATACATCATGATACTTTAATTATAATTCTTATTTATAAAATAATTAACTTAAATGGTGATATAATAATGATACATGACATGTTTAAATAATGGAAGAATCAAATAATTAATATAAAAAATATAAAAATGAACATAATTTTAGAGAGTTAATGTCATACAAAAATTTTGTTGATGATTTTGAAATGTTAGTAATGTTCTTGTTGTCTTTTATTCAATTTATCTTGTAGTTTTTATTTATTTATAAGTAAAAATAATGAATATTGTCAAAATTGTCATTATTGATATTTTAAATTAAATATTATTTTATTAAAAGACACAAAAATATCTAAGAATATAAAATTAAGTTCACTAATTGGGAGAAATAGAAAAATATCATTAATGACTAATTTGGTGGTCGTCTGGGGTTTTATTGTTATTATATTAATTCTTAATGTATAAAATAAATGATATCATTTTAGGAGATAAAGGGGTTGAAGAAGGGTTCAAACAAAATTTTAAGGATTATGGATATAATAAAAACTTATCTAGAAATTATTGTATATAGATGATTCAATCCTTATTACCTTAATATCGAGTTGGAGTTGTTTAATAGAAACGTTTACAAAAAAAATAACAAATATATTATTTGAAGTCAAGGAAAGTTACAAAACATCACTCTCTTGTATTTAATACCTTTTATGTGTCCAAATCAAAAAAATGAGGATATGAATGAATATAAATGGTTATTTTGATCATTATTATATGAATTTCATTATATATATTTTATTGAATTTTTATAAATTATATAATAAACATACATGCTTCTTCAATGTTAAAACAATGTGGATATAATTAATGAAGTATAAAATTATTGATTTTAATAATAATAGTTTTGATATTTTTTGAAATAATTACAATTTATAAAAAACTATTTAATATTGAAGATATATAGGATATTTTTTTAAAAATTATATCTGAATTCCCAATTTGTCTTGATTTATTTAATGCAAAATTAAATGAATAATATCACATTTGAATATAATGATAATTTATTTAATTATTATATTATTATATTATATAGGAATAAATAATTTAATTATTCACAATGTGATAATATATGGTATCAAATTTCATCCCCCATTCAATTATATCTCATTTGAATTTTTTGGCTCTAGAATAGCCTTATTATATTTTAATCATTTTATGATTTCTGAAAGTGTCCCCCACCTCAATTAAAAAAGGAACCTCTTCCCTCACTTCATCTCACCACTTTGTTCCCTCTATATCATCCAAAACCTAAAAAATTATCCTCCAAAATTCATAACCATGTTTTGGAGGTATTCGTATTCCAAATAGGCAATCCCTAGATCCCTAAAGAAGACACCTAAAGGAAGTTTTCTGAAGAAGTGGTAATCATTTTTACTAACTCACCCGAGTTCGTTTCTTCAGATACTTCCTCTTAATGTGTTGTATCTAAACTACAGTAATAACTAAATTATCATATATATGTTCATATTTAATTATGATTTTTGTGCAACCATATTAATCTATTTATCCTTCCAATTAAAAACAAAAGCACCATGCTTGGGTATGTACCACTTATCGTCTCCATACTGTGATGTATTATGTTTTTCATTACCACATTATTTTTATGGGTATAATGACATAAATAATGGATATATATATATAACTTATGACATGATATTAATTTGGTATAATTTATATACCATCAAATTCATAATCATTCTCACAACTACGTGAATGATATCGCCCCTTTTGTGTACGTACGACCTACCATCTCCATGATTGGATGATATTAATTTTCCATTTTAACCATTTATAAATGATTATGAAACTATATATAATGTAAAATTATTATATCTATTACTATAATATCATTATTGATATTTTTATCTATATCCTGTGAAAAATAACAAGGGCATTCAATACCAATTTTAGAATGAGAATACATGGATGTTAACATGTGAAACAAGGGAGATAATGAAATACTATCAAAAAATGAGTTATAAAATAATATAAGAATATCATATAGGATATCATAAAAGTAAATAATGTTATTATATAATTTAATAACACACTAAAAGATGTTATACATAAGTTTAAATCACATTCCTCTAATGGAAGGATGTGGTAAGGGACTTTGTATCAATCTCCATTAATTGTGGGGTAGTTTGATGTTATACACCCACCTTATTTTAAGAGGTGTATATATGGCCCCATTCACTTGTCATTTAATTAATTAATTTATTATCAGGATTTTTTAACTTTTATTCTATCATTAGGATTTATATATAATTGTTCAATGTTTAATGGGAAACTTGGAATGTTTAAATAATTAATTATCACTTCCTTTTCTCCCTGCCAATATTCTTGATATTTATAAACATATTTACTTTTATAGATAAAAATGTGTTTTAATGTAAATTTTATTAATACATCGAAATTACTTCAAATTTTTAAAAATTAATATATTTATGTTATTATGTAAGGGACTCTTAATCTAATACATAATTTTAAATGTTTCTAAGATTTATTCTTCTAAATATCTATCATTCATGTCCATAATTTTAAAAATTGGTTTTATGGATTTATTTATAAGGTCATGCATATTTTAAAATATTAACTTTCTAATTTATATCAAATCATTCAATGTTTTATGGGAGCATTTTATTCTAAAATAAATTTTTCTATTTATTCTTTTTATAAATGCATGGATTTTTAAAAAATGATTTCAAAGTAAATAGGGAATTTTTCTAAAGAAATTTTTAATGATTATTTAGAGTATTTTCATCTATTTCAACATCCTTTATTGGATTTTTTATGGATAGAGGTTTCTCACTTATGATACCATTTACCATATTTCATTAAATTTTTTATGATTTGGATTAACATTGGATGTGCTCTTTTGATAACATTCATAGTTTATAGTTAATATTTTCAAATTTCATATGATAGTTAGAATAAAAATGATTATATTATTTATATTTTCACTCCATTCATTTTAGGAATGCATTGTACTTATTATGTGATGTGAGAGGCCCTCTATAGCCCCTTTATTCATCTGTATGTCTCATGAGACAAACTAGACCAGTTTTTACCCATTTATGTTTGATAAATTGGACGGGGCCTCAACAGTATGTCTTAATTATCAAATATTATATATTAAATCATTCAGATATTAGTTATTGATATTCCATGTGATTTTTAGACCTTTAAAATATCCGTATTTATCTTTCTTGTATCATTAGATTATTTAAATGGAATGTGTTTCAGTTATTTACATTGAAATATTATTCTTTATTCCATACAAACTCATATCATCCATTGCATTCTTACCCTTATAGATTATTTCATCTCATCCCAATACTATATTTTAGTTTTTTCCCAGGATATGAATATGTGTTTTGAGTTTGAAATACAAGGTTACACTAAAAGAGATTAATAGCATGCTCGATGAAAATTACTTATGTTTATTTTATGTTGAAAATGTAATTTGAACATTAAAATTTATCTATATAATATAAAGGCAACTAAAATATTAGGTCCTCCATGATTTTATTCCTTTTAATCATTCCAATGTAAAAATGTAATGAAATAGCTTTAGTTTTTTGGGGTTGGAGTGTAACAATTGTTATAAAAGTAATTTTAATTGCAACCTCGAAAACTAGATTTAGGAAAATATGGAGTTGGGAATATAATCCTATGAATGATATTGAGGATAAGTCTAATTATAGGATATCATCCAATAGACTTTTAATTCCATTTATAACCTAGGTTAAACCAATGGAATCATATATTGAGAATTTTTTATGATTTAAACGTCATATAAATGACTCTTCATGAATTAATAAATATAATTAGGGTTTCTCACTTGGTGATTTCAGTTTTGGTAAATGCTTTTAATTTAACAAATTATAAAATTAATGTTTATATTACTGATGATTAAGATATTACCAAAAAATGGATGGAAATAGGTAATGATGAATAAGATGATGAAGCGTAGTTATTGGTTTAATAATGAAGCATAATTATTAAAGTTATTATGTATTTGGATTCATGAATTATTTCATCAATGATAATCTTTTTATAATAATCATGAGATAAATAATAAATTTACTGTAGTACTTCTTCATTGGGGATTTGGAAGAATGGATTATTTATATATATTTTTATGGTGAAAATATTTTTCATATATTTGGTATGTGAAAAATTATATAAATTGTGTTTCTTCGGAAAAACTATTGTTATGATGTATTTTGAAATATAGTGACTATAATTATAATTTTTTTACAGATATATTTTGTTTATGTCTTTTGATTGGAATGGATTATATTGATCATTGGATATTATTGTTTGAGGTTAAAGAATGATTTATTGGATACTAGGTGATAAAGTTTTTTGGTTTAGTAAAAATTTAATGTATCAAGGAATTACTTATAGAACAAATGATTTATTAAAATTTCTTTTGGAATAATGATTCATCTTGAATATTCTTCTCCATGTGAATAAAATAACGTGGAAATAGATCGAAACACAACAGAAAGAATAGATTATTCTTTTTACATGGACAGTAATCAATTAATTTTATTTCTCATGTACTTATCTAGATAATAAAGGAATTCTTCAACTATAAATAGAGTATTTTAAAACAAAATATGATAATCTATATTGAGGAAATGGTATTTCAACTCAACATTGTTTTAATGATTTTAGGTCCCTAAATTTCCATTGAATATTCACTTGTTTATGATTGATGAACTCAATCAATCGCTTTAAATATTAATATTTTCTTCAATGTATATATATACATACCACTAATGTTCTCATATATAGATTCCAAGTAATATTTTATTCCATGTGACCATTGTAATTCTTATTGTCTATTATTAATAGGATATTATATTAACCCTATTCATGATACGGGTTCTTCAACAATAGTATTTTCAAATATGAAAGCCTATATAACGAATATCAAGATTAAATTGTGAGGACACAATTTAATTAGATTTGGGACAATGTAACACACCAATAAATTAAAATATATTTCTCTGAGAATAATATTTTTTGATATAATTATTAATATGAACCACCATGGTAATCTTAGACTACACCCAAAACATAGTTAGCTTGCATTACCTACAAAATTGATTTTTACAGCCTATTAATGGAGAACATATTTTAAAACTAAATTTTTAAAATTTTGAAAATTTAATTCTAGAAATAATCTTCATTTTTAGAATTTGGAATGTCAATATTCTATTAGAGAAGATTTTTTGTATTTTTCTAAGAAGTTTTAATTTTTGATGAATAGTGAAGAATATTGCATTTTAGTTATAAAATGTATTTTCATTTAAATAATTATTACACTTTAAATTGATAATTATATTTACTATAGATAAATTATACATATATTAAACCAATTTAGGTCATTGAAATAATTATTTTATTAAAATTAGATATAAAATCATATTAGATATATAAAGATTCCTTCTACAAACCTTCTCACTATGTTGGTAGGATTAACATTATTTTATTTGTTTCCCATGATTAAAAGGAGGAATACAAAGTTACAAATGATCAATCAAAGAATGAGGTTACGCATTTGGCCATGATGTGTTCCCTCGTGGCCTCAGAATATTTTTCTATAATGTTGGAGGCTAAAATATGTGGTAATGTTCACTCTCGTAATTGTAATAACCCCTTGTAATACATGACTCATCCTTCTTTATATTTATTTTTTTTTTTCGACCAGTTTCCACTAGATCCTAGAATTTTTTTTAAATTTCCTTCAACATTAAATTGAATTTTAAAAAATAGACATACATGGTTGTAATCAGTATGATATTTATAGTTTAATAGTGTCAACATAATTTTTGATATTATTAATTGAGAATTTGGATATTCAATTACAACTTTTAGGTTTAATCATGTAGTTAAAGGTAAAATTTATATTATAATATTATAAAATTACCCTAACACTTGTCCTAATTTATTTCATGAGTGGGTTTCTGGAAAAAATAATCCTCTGGATGAAATTGTTAAAAATTTTAGGCACTTTTGGGACAATATTAAATTTATTATATTTTATTTAAAGATAAGATAAAAATGTCATACTCATATTTTAAATAACTATTCCTTTTTAATATAGGGTAATAAAAAATATAAATTCAAATATATATAGTCATTTTAAAAATAAAATGCTTATCTACATTATGATAATTTATTTATATATTTTAATGATAAATAACAAAAATATATGGTTACATAATTATGACGCAGAAATTTATCTAATAATGCAAGAATCCAATAAATTATTTTAATTTTTTTAAAAGAAACATAATTTGAGAGAGTTAAGGTAATACAAAATTTGATTAATGATATTTAAATGTTATTGATATTTCATTAATCTTGGTTCGAATTTATCTTGTTTTTTTATTTTATGAAGTCAAAATAATGAATAGTGTCAAAATTGACAATATTGATATTTTAAAATAAATATTTTGTTATCAAGTGATATAAAATATCTAATAATATAAAATTTTCCCAACTGATTAGGATATTTTACAAAATGTTATCAGTGACCCATTTAATGGTCATTTGGAATTTTATTGATATTATATTAACCCTTAATGTGTAAAAAACATGACATCATCATACGAATTAAAGGGGTTAAATCAGGGTAAGAAAAAAAAGTTAAGGATTAAAAAAATATAAGATTTCCTAAAAAATACTGGATTAATAATATTTGACCCTTATCGTTTTGATATATAATTGGAGTTTATTAATGGACACTTTTTATGAAAATAACTTATATATTATTTGAAGTCTAGGAATGTTACAAAACATCACAATTTTGTATTTTATAAATTTTATTTGTCCACATAAGGACAAAATCATTCTATGAACAAATAAAAATGTCTATTTTTTCATAATTAAAATAATTTAAATATATATTTTAATTTTAATTTTTTTAATTATATAAGGACCTTAAATTCCTCTTCATTTTTAAAACAATATTTATTTAATTAAGGAAAAAATAAAATAATTATTTCTAACAGAAATAATTTCGATATATTTGATTCAATTAAAGCATATAAAACATCTTATATATTTATAAGATATATTAAATATTTTTTAAATAATTAAATTAAAACTCCCAATTTTTAGGGATTTATTTACATTGATATTAAATGAATAAAATCAAATTTTTAAATAATGATTTTTTATTGAAATAATATATGATTAAATTATATATATATATATATATATATAAATATAAAATAATAATATTGGGATATGACATGGTATAAAATTCAATTCTCCATTCATTTATATCTCATTAGGATGTTTTTGGATATAGAATACCTTATTATATAATAATATTTTTAGGATTTCCAAAAGTTTCCCTCACTTGAATAATTAAAGGGAACCTTCTCACTCACATCCTCACACCAAATTAAGTATTTCATATGAAGAAAACATGACAATTTCTATATCCAAAATTAGTACAAACGTTTTTGAGGTCCTTTCTATCCAAAACAATGATGCCCAGGTTCTTTAGAGGATACTTAATGGATGCCTGCTGAAAAAGAGGTAATCATTCTTACTAACTCATCAAAGATTGTTTCTTCTTCTACAACCTTTTAATTTTTTGTTTCATAATAAAGTAATAACTTCATAATAAAATATATTATTATATTTTATTATGATAATTATACAACTTTATTCATCCGTTTATCCATACTGTGGAAATTAATTATCATGTGTGTGTACGTACGATATACCGTCTCCACAGAGTGGTGTAATTTATTTTTCATAGCCACATTATTTGGATGGGTATAGTAATGGAAATAATTGATATATATATATATATATTACTTATGAAATTAAATTAATTTTTTATAATTAATATAATATCAAATTCTTTACCATTTTCACCATTAATGGAATGATATCATCACTCGTGCGTACGTACGACCTACACTCTCCACGATGCAATGAGATTAATTTTTCCTGATAAAAATTCATGAATAATTATAAAAATATATAAAATAAATAAATATGATATCTATTAACATAATAAAATTTTGGATATTTTTTCTATATCCTATTCAAGGGAATTGGTGCTGGAATACAAAACAAGCATGAGAAAACATGGAAGTTAACATCAGAAACAAGAAAAATAACAAAATATTATTAACAAAAGAGTGATAAAATAAAATAATAAGATCATAAATGATATAATAAATTTGAATAATTTTATGATATATGTTACTAAAATTATTGAAACAAATATAGAATAGGTTAATGAAATTTAGACTAATGAAATAATAAGGTAAGGGACATTGTCTCAATCAGGTTTCATTGAAGTGTAGTTTAATGTCATACACCCACATTTATGACATAACAATACATCCCCTTTCACTTATCATGTTAGTAATTTATTTATTATAAATTTTTAAATGTTATTCTATCCCGAGATTTAATATTTAAATTTTCAAAGTGTTATTAGAAAACATGATGGATTAAATATTTAATTTTCACATATTTTTCTCAACATAATTTTATTTTATATTATTTTAAATATTTATGTATATGGATATAAAAGGATTTTAAATAAAATATTATTGCTATTTATATTTTCATTAAAATTCATTCAAAATAAATATTTTGACAGTTTTACATGAGGGACAATTTAAATTATATTTTTTTAAATGTTACTAAGATTTACTTTTATAAATAGTTTACATTCATGTCCTTTTATTCAAATTGTGTTTTATGGATTTTTTAAGGAAATGAATATTTTAATATATTAATTTTATAATTTACATGCAATGTTTGATAGTTTTATGGGAATATTTTATTCAGAAAATATTTTTAAATTCATTCTTTTATTAATGTTCGAATGATAAATAAATGATTTTGAAGTAAAAACTTTATTTTTCTCATGAAAATTATATTAATTTTATTAGAATGGATTCATCTATTTCAAAATATTTTTTATATATTATTCATTATTGAGTTTTATTTCTTAATATACCAATTAAAATATTTCATTTATTGACTTATGATTTGGACTCACCTTGGATGTGATATTTTGATACCATTCATAGCTAACAATTGACATTTTCACATTATTTATTCTAGTTTATTATGAATGTTTATGTGATTTATGTTTCACTAAATTCATATGATGAAGGAATGAGACATAGTAAGTGATGGGTGGGGCCTTCTATATCCCCTCAATGCATTAGTAGGTCTCATAATTCAAATTAAATATGTTTTTTACACATTTATGTATGATTCCTTGGATGATGCCTCAACTGTATGTTTTCAATGTCCAACATTATTCATTTCATAATTTAGATATTAGTTATTGATATTACAAGTGATTATTTTACTAGTATAATATAAAAGGTTTTTTCCTAGGTCATGTTATTATTTAAATGTAATGTGTATCAATTATTTAAGTTTCCATATTATTTTTTATTCCATACATACTCATAACTTTATTTGTACGCTTACCCATACTTCGAAGTTGAGATCATCCCTTTCATATGTTTTAATTTTCCCAAGGATATGAAGATTTTTTTTTGTGTTTGATATGAAGTGTTACACCAAGGGTTTAAATAGAATAATATTTGTGTTTATTTTATGTACAAAATTTAATTTTAATATTAAAATATATATCTAGTATAACCAGACTAGTAATCAATTCATTTTTAAGGGTTTTATTCCTTTTTATCATGATAATGTAAAAATATTAAGGCACTGGCTTGGGGTTTAAGGGGTTAGGATATTATAGAAATCCAACCAAGGAATCTCTTTTTTGAAAATAAATATTTGTTAACTAAAGAATAGGTAACATCCTTCCTACAACTCCTTTATTTTATTTTCAATCTCCACCACCCCAATTATTCATATTTCCTGATTTTATAATAACAAAAGTATCCTCAATATACTACGATTTTGTTATTATATGGTCTTGACCTACACTAACAGACAAATCTATCTAATGGGTAATTAATTCAATGTTCTTGTTTACAAAGAAATACCACCTCAGGAAATGTTAGTGTCTATTTTCTACTTTACCACATATCATGGTTTGTAATTATGACTGACAATGTATTTTATTATTTTATTAATGATATTTATGGTGTATTTATACTACTTTAATTATTATATAAACTTATTTCAACCCAATTCATATTATACCATGGAATGAAAAATGTCCTGAAGAATGATAACCAACATTTTGTTATTATAGAGGGTTTCACATCAGGTTCACCATTTTTATTTCGACACAATTCACATAATACATGGGCATGTAAAACTTCCCAATGGATAGTGAACAATTTTATTTTATTAAAGAGGGGTTCACGTCTGGATCATTATTTTTTTGATCTGATTCACATAATGTTTTTTGTGGGGTCTAGATGGTCTTATAGGGACTGGGCAGTAAATCTTGTTTACATCATGGAGGAGGTGTCATTGTTGAATGGTTATAGTGGGTGATTTCAGAGGGTTAAATGTTTTATCAATTTTCCCACGTTAGGTTCAAGGTCCTCAGATTGTCTCCAAAGAGGTTATTCGTGGAGCTATAAGCAGCCAATAACCCTTTTATCCATGATTAATGGGCCATATTTTTAATCAAATATATCACTAGATGATTTGATCATCAACACATTAAGACTTCACAGGATGGGTGTATGGGAGGTTAGGCTCATCACACCCTTTTAGTTGGAATTATTTACGATTATAGGATCTCTTATAGATTTATGCAATGTTCATAAGATTTCGGACCCATGGTTTATTCCCAATCATGTGGATGTGGCATACCCTTATGATAGTAAGATTAATCAAAGTTCTCATGGGTCCAGAATTGGTTGAGACAATACTAATATAATCCATATATTGAGGAGCAGTAAAGTTTACCGTCATCTAGGGGGACAAGAGATGTTTTGGTGTTGGGATCAAACCCACAAGATGGACTTCATAAGTACCATCTTGAGAGGAATCAAACCCCACATAGTTATGTTTTACCAGAGAGGGGACATGATTGGGGTTTACACATGGGAGCTGCCACTTTAAGCACATGCCTTTATAAAGGCATCCAATGTATCCTAATTAGGGAAGGGATCATAGTTCTTATAGTTACTTTTCCCAAGGCTTATGTTTCGGAGATTCCCATTATAGTTTTGGTTGATATTACTGGGATTTAATCTTGAGTATGATGCCTCTATGAAAGAATATTTTTTATGATTATACCTAAATAGGATTCCCTCATGAGTTAGGGGATATCTTTGGGGCTGAAATTGAAGGAGGATGTCCCTCATGTGGTGGGATTTAATAGACTTCCTACATATCTCGGTTGGAGCAGGAATCAGAGTTCTCATAGTTCACATATGACAGTGGGTTGTGTTTGTGTTGTGATCATCACCAGCCTCTAAACCCACGTGATCCATGGTTATTGTGAAATACAAGAGTATGTGAAATAATAAAAAATACACCCATATTTTATTCTCCATTGATGGAAAAGGAGGAGGAAGACAATAGAAGTGGAAAGGGTGACAACTTAATCAGAGAGAGAAAGGTATTTGAATTAACCGATTCCTTCCATTGTTTTGATATCTGGGATATTCACATTTTAGGATCTATCGAGACATGTCATTGGCTGTGGTGAAGAGGGCGAAGTGCACCACCTCATATAAGAAAGGATAGGGGCTTACCACAGGAAGAGTTTCCTTTGATTATCATATGGGGTATACTATTGTTTAATGTAATATACCATGATTTAGTGAATCGTAGTTTAATGTTATGTTATAGGGAAGAATACCCTACCATTTAATGTCATTTGATCAGGATGATAACCCATAGTCTATGTTCATTGAGTTTGGACCAATTTTTATTGAATCCATGATTAACTATAGGATAATCGGACTGAGATGTGCTGACATTCCTCTAACATGAGAGGGAAGGGATGTATAAACAATGATTATTGGGATTATCTAATAATGATAAATGATACGACGAATGGAATCCATTTGAGGTGAACATATGTAAGAAAATAATATCTCGAGGAGGAGTTTTCTTCTAGGTAACATTGATTTTTGTGGGTCTTGTATGCAAAATAGCTTGGGAATTGTGTGCTTTGTAATGTAGAGGTTCCCTCATGACAGAGTCCTTCTATTTCAGATATCTATGGAGGATTATGAAGATCCAAAATCACCTAATATACTAAAGTTTAACGTTTTTTTGGATTATGGAATAAAAGTTTAATATCGTGTTTTAGGGACTAATATAATATAGTTTAATGTCATGTGGTCAAAACAATAACTTCTAGATTAATGTAATATAGATTGGGATACTTTTAATGGAAACCATGTTTTACTGGAGGAAAATAGGGTCGTGATGTTATCACCTGCCTCAAACAAGAGAGGAAATGAATGTGTAATCCATGATTCTTGGGATTCTAGGGTCCAGAGAAATGATATGTGGCATATAATCCATTATGGTGTTTGGAGGAAGGAGAAGCTTCTCCAGAGGATGAATTTATCTCCAGTTGATGGGCCTTCTATGTGGGAATCATATGCAGATATGATGTGGCATTGTGTGCATAGTCAATCAGAGGTGTCCTCAAGACAATGACTGCAACACCAGAGATTTTTATGAAAAATTGTTTTTTATGTTATATACATCATCAAAGGAATCGTTCACTACACACAACACTATCTTGTCTTGCTTTACATGCAATCACGACCTTCCTCGATAGCTTGCGTTGTAGCAATACCGAGTTTCACTAAACAATGGTATGCTATTAAAATATTATTAAAACTAGCCGTTATGAATAGTAATAACCACTTTTTGAAATTTTATAAATTTTATCTTTCAAATTGGACTTCATTTTTTGATGCAGAATATCGAAATTAACCTAGGGTGAAATTTTGGTATTTTTCTGAAAACATTCAATTTTTGATGAACAGTGAAAACACTGTGTTACTATTTCAAAACCGACTTTTTAGTTAAAAAATCATTTATTTTATTTAAATTTATTTTAGGTTAAAATTGATACATAATACCTATATAAGTTCAATTTAATTCATTGGAGTCATTTTATAATAATTCTAGATATATAAAAATTTTATTGAACTTTTCACCGTCTTTTACCCACCTCCTAGGAGAGTTTGAAAATTTCAATAAAACATAATTTTACAGCTTCTGTGAGTAAAATTTAGAAAATATTATAGACACAGGTAACATCAAGGAGTAAAATTTGGTTCAATAAGATAAAAATAATTTTCGGTGAATAGTAACTTTTTACTTTTATTTACCACTGTTAAATGTAAATATGGTAATTATGGGTAAAAATGGTATTATTACAACCCTAAAACATGTCCTAATTCTATTGGATAAGGTTAACTCGACCAAAAAAACCATTGGAATAAAATAGTACCATTTAGGTCCACATGGATTAGATTAGGACATTTATTATTATTTTATTTAAAGAATAGCTAAATAGTTAAAATCAAGGTTTAATAAATAAAAATTTTTTAATATAGAGTTATAAATAAGATAAATTCAACTATAAATATTCATTAGAAAGCTAAAAATATTTCCTAAATAACCTTATTTTATTTATAATTTTTAGACATTATATAATGTAATTTATTCATGATACAATGATGATTCAGTAATTACCTTATTAAAGAAATATTAACATAATTGATATTATAAATACCCTAATAAATGTAATTTGAGACTTTTTATGAATTAAATTAATTTTATTGGTTAATATGACATATTAGTATTGATTTAATTAACTTTTTTCGAGCTAATAATTCTGTTATGATTTTTAAAAAAACCAAGTACCAAATAGTGTCCAAATTGACATAAAAAATCTTTTAAAACAAATATTATATTATTAATTGTAATTTTATTCCTAAAAATATAAGGTTCGCCCAAATGACTTATATAAGGTTATATATATTAATAATAAACAACTTTTGTTCTTTTTTCTTATTATCGTATGTTTATTAACCATATAGTGTATGAAAAAAAGAAGACACAGTAAAAGTAAAATTATTTAACTTAAAGTTAAATCTAAATGATAAGGTTACAATAGTAACCTAAACATGTCTAAAATCTATTGGTTGAGAGGATTTCGACCCATCCCCACCTTATCTTAAAAATAAATCAATTTTAAGTGATTAAAAACCGAATATGACTTTATAATAAAATAATATTTTAAGTTTTTCCTAAAGTGCCCCTCTCCTCCCTTATAAAAGGGAACCTCCTCCCTCTCCTCCTCACACCACATTGAGCCTTCAAGCTCGGCCAACCCCTGAAAAATTATCTTCTAAACTTCCTTAGAAACATCCTAGAGGTCCTGGTCTTCTTCAAAGACCATATTTAGTTCCCTACGAGGAGGTTAAGAAGAGGCGCTTCAAAGAAGAGGTAATGTCCGTTACCGATTATTTCAACCTTATTTATTCTTATAATTATTCTTCTTTAGTTGTTTCATTATGAAGTAATAACATAAGTATCACTAATATACTGATATTTTATTATAAATATGAAACAACCCTATTTCACATTCTATCCATCCTACGGAAAATGAAATCACCGCGCGCGTGTACGTACAGAATACCGTCTCCACACCGTGGTGTAATCTGTTTTCCATCACCACCTTACTTGGATGGGTATAATGGTGTAAATAATAACTATATATGATTATTATAAAGTGATATTGATTCTGAAATAGTATAAATACACTTAAATACAATTCCACGATCATGGGAACGATATCTTTGCTCGTGCCTACGTACGACCTACCGTCTCCACGATGTGATGCGACTCGTTCTACATGATATTCATTGAATAGTGATTATGTAAATGCATTGAATGAATAAATATGATATATATTACACAAATACCATTCTGTAAATGAGTTATCTATAACCTGTAAAGAATAATAAGAATTTATTTGACAAAACTGACATAAGAACATAAAGCAATAAACACCCAAATAACAAGTAGCAATGAAATATTACTAATAAGAAGCTAGGAATATGACCATATATGATATCATAACAATGAGTATGATTATGGAATAAGTCAATGACATTATTTAAGTCATTATACAGGTTTTTCAGACACGTACAAAGCAAATCAGACCTAAGGTATGGGAAAATCTTGCAATCTCATTTTTATCTGAGATTGTTTATACTTCAGAATTTACTGGGGAATATTTATCATCGATGTCCATTTTTCCTTAATATGTAATATTATTTACATCCTACTATAATTTTTTAAATACAATTTTACCCATATATGTGTTTTTAGTAAAATATATGAAAGAAATATTTTATCGTTTTTAGTACGAGGTACTTTTTGACTTTTCCGGCCAAAGTACGAGAAGAATGTTTTTTAACTTATACTGCATGAATATATTTTTATGAGTTCATAGAAAAATATTTCTATGAATATTCCTTTACAAGTTTTCATGTTTATTTTTAATCAACTTATTTTAGTTTAAAATTGTATGACATCTTAAGAAAGGGAAAAAAATTGAAGTAGAAAGGATATTTTCCTCAAAAATGGAGTTCAAGCATTTTATCCAAATTATTTTCCATTTAAGATAATATAGGGTTCTATTTCTATACCTATTTTTACATTGATTTGATTATGTTATGATGGAATTATTTTTATGAATCCCTTTTACCTTATAGGATTTATTTTATGATGCTATGATGTATAAGAATCCCATTGTTATTACATGGGTTATGCTATGATGTATGATTTATGATCTTGTGGAACACATAAGAATGGTATCATTATGAGATGGGTGAGACATATACCTCCCTCCAATTCATTGGGTAAAGATTTATATCTCATGAGATAGACATGGCTGGAACAACATGTTAATCTGGTTCAGTGAAACAGGACTGAAACGAGGAGTGAACTCGGTTCAGAAATGGACTTTATCTACTAAGATAGTTTTGGCTATGAGTATTGACTATTAATAAATGACTATCTATGATTATGTGTATATTACACAAAGCTTCATGTTTTAAGTTATGATTATTTGGATTACATTTCACTATTATGATTGATCCCATGTCATGATCATATGATCTCTTTTGCAGGATAATATTTTCAAAATGTTATGTTCTTAAGAATATGATATGATTGATATTTATTTTGTTTACCCTTACTGAGCATTTGATCTCACCCTTTTGTATGTTTTATTTTCCCCATGTCTGGAAGAATGGTATTATGTAGAATATTCCAAAAGGGACTCTAGATAAGATGAAATAAATGGGAGACAACGTAGATGATTTATGAACCAGTTTTTTATGTTTCGCAGTTTCTAAAGACACTATACCTATACGGTCCATTCATTGTTTTGTTATATGTTGTAATAAATATGATTCAATTTTGAAGTAATAACAATGTATGTAATGTATGGGTCTTTATAGTTGGTATCCAAAGATAGGTATAGTCATCCTTTGGAAACTAGGATGTGAAAGCCTTAGTAAGAACCCTATGGATAAGTCTATGAATAGAATACGATATTAGTGTTTTTGAAATGTCCATGAAAAACCTATGATACGACCTTAAGTGTGAAATTTTATTCTTGATTATGTGGTTTTCCTATTATAATTAGTGCTACTCACACTATTCTTCTTGGATTTATTCAATGGCTGGAACCCAAAGGAACCGTGTTAATGCTGAATGCGATGGGCAATGCAATGAATTTCCCCCTGAGCAACCAAATGTTATGGGACCTAGAATGCAAAATCTTATAGCCATGATCAAACAACTTTCTCAAAAAATGAATAATGCATGACTCCCAAATGAGCAAAAAAAGGAGCAACATTCTGTTGAATCCTTTATGAGGCAGTGTCCACCTTCTTTCAGTGGGTTTACTGATCCATTAGTGGCAGAACAAAGGATTAGTACCAGTAAAAAGATATTTTCAGTTCCATAATGCAATGAACATTACAATGTCATCTTAGCAGTGTATCATTTGGAAGGTGATGTTGATCAATGGTGGAATATTATCAAGAATATGAGGCAAAGAGATGAAATTGAGTCCATGGAATGGGATGGGTTCAAGAACTTATTTTTCAATAAGTATTTCCCTCATATTCTTCGAACAAAGATGGTGAAGGAGTTTCTTGAACTAAAGAAAAATGATGATGAATCAGTGGGTACCTACGAAGAGAATTTTACATGACTTTCAAGGTACTCTTCTGGGATTATTATCCAACCTGAGAGTAAGATCGATCGATTCTATAGTGGCATAAAACCAAGTCTTAGAAGGGAGTTAGCCATAAGGGACTTCAATAGCTATGAGGAAATCGTTCGATGTGCTCTCAAGGTTGTGATGGAGATTGGAGTAACCCATCAGTCATATGGGTTTGATAAGAAGAGGAAAATGGAATTCAAAGGGAAATATAAAGATCACACTAAAAAGAAGATGAGTTTTCCCTTATGCTCAAAGTGTGGAAAAAAACATGGAGGGAGTTGTCTTAAAGGGACAAGTAAATGTTTCAAATGTGGAAAGTAAGGTCATCGGGCATTTGAATTCCAAAATGATGGGAAGAAGATGTCTAGTGATGCGAACATAGAAAAGGATACATAAAATGTAGCTCCCATACTTCAATGTTATAAGTGAAAGGAAATGGGGAATTATGATAATCAATGCCCTAATCCAAGGGTTGTTGATGATGATCGACGTCAAAAAACTCTTATGGACAAAGACAAAGGAAAGTCACATGTAATTTCTATCGTCGATGTGGAGTACGATAACGAAGTGGTGAAAGGTACACTTACCATCAAATCTAAGGTAGAAAATGTTTTATTTGATTCTGGATCCACCCACTCTTTTATTTCTGAATAATTTTATAAGGGTATCCCTGTATTACCTCAACAATTAGATGTTGAGTTAGCTGTGACAACCCCTAATGGAACAACAATCACATCCAAAGTTTATAATTCTTGTTACGATTGAAGTTTGTGGGAAAGTTATTCATACAAATGTTATAATCCTTCATATAGTGGAATTTTATGTGATTCATGGCATGGATTGGATTTCATTATATGGAGCTCATATCAATTTCCAAAGAAGGGAAGTCACATTTCATATTCCAAATCAATCTATGATCGTCTATCGATGCAAGGATGAAAATAACCTTCCAGTGGAAGTTTCATCCATCTTATGGGTGTTGATTCCAATAAATTAATGTTATTTATCTCAAATGGTTGTAGATAAACTCATGATTAAGAATACACCCTTTGTACGAGAGTTTGATGATGTCTTTCCGAGGAATTTCCAGGTCTTCCACCAAATCGTGAAGTTGAGTTTTCAATAGAACTCATACCTGGTGCTATGACCATTTCAAATAAACCTTATAGAATGGCCCCAATTGAGTTACAAGAATTGAAGAAGAAACTCCAAGAGAATATTGATAAAGGAATCATATGCCCTAGTGCGTCACCTTGGAGAGAACCTGTTCTATTTATTAAGAAGAAAGATGGATCAATGAGAGCCTGCATTGATTATCGAGAACATAACAAGATCACTATCAAGAACAAATATCCTCTCGCACGAATTGATGACTTATTTGACCAAATACGTAGAGCTAAATACTTTCCCAAGATTTATCTTCTTTCAGGGTATCATCAATTAAGGGTAAAAAGGGAGGATATACCAAAGATGGCTTTCCGTACAATTTATGGACACTATGAATTTATAGTGATGCCATTTGGTCTTACTAATTCCCATGCTATCTTCACGGATCTAATGAATAGTGTCTTTAGAGATTTTCTTGATCAGTTTTTGGTAGTCTTTATAGACGATTTTATTGTCTATTTAAAGATCATGGAAGAACATGAAGATCACTTCAGAATTGTATTGATGACCCTGAGAATGGAAAAGCATTATTCCAAATTTACGCAGTGTGAATTTTAACTTCAAAATGTTTTATTTTTGATTAGCATAATCTTGAAAGAGGGGATATCTGTGGATCCAGCAAAAACAGAGGTTATCGAAAGATTTTAGAGACCAACAACAGTAACTGATATCTGATGTTTTCTTGTTATGGATAGATATTGTCGAGGTTTTGTGAAATATTTTTCATGATTATCTAATCCACTCACCAGGTTGACTCGAAAAGGAGTTAAGTACCTTTGGACGGAGGATTGTGAAAAGAATTTCAAGGAGATGAAATGAAGGTTATCCATTTCACCTGTGCTCACACTTCCTTGTAGTGGAGAAAGTTTTGTGATCTATAGTGATGCATCCAAGAAGGGATTGGGGTGTGTTCTCATGCAAAACGATATGGTGATAGCTTATGACTCATGAAAGTTGAAAACCCATGAGAAAAATTACCCAACTCATGATTTGGAGTTACCTGCAGTAATTATTGCATTAAAAATATGGAGGCATTATATTTATGGTGAAAGGTGTGATATTTATACAGATCATAAAAGTTTAAAGTATATTTCCACACAAAAGGAGCTGAATATGCGCCAAAAAGATGGTTGGAGCTGATTAAGGATTATGACTGCTCAATTCATTACCACCCTAGGAAAGCAAACAAGGTGGAAGATGCATTAAGTCGACAAGACCATGCTAGCTTATCCATGATGTGGATAAAAAAAGATCCAATATTTATTTATTTACAAATGATGGATCTTGGAATTATAATGGAATGGGAAAAATATTATCTTTCTAAAATGAATGTTCAACCATCTATACATGTGAAGATTAAAGTGGCACAGAAAGAAGATGTAGAGTTGAAAAAGTAGGTGAGAAATGTTCTTGAATTTCACTTTGATTGTGATGAAATAATAAGGTTCAGGAATCGGGTTTGTGTTCCTCCCATCACAGAATTAAAGAAGGAGCTACTGGATGAGGCTCATAGTTCTTCATTCTCGATTCATCCTGGAAGCACGAAGATGTATAGGGACCTGGAAGAGTACTTCTGGTGGGATGGCATGAATAGAGATGTTGTTGAATATGTCTCTCAATGCTTGGTTTGTCAGCAAGTTAAAGCTGAGAGACCGAAGTCTAAGGGGATTTTACAACCATTACCCATACCCAAATAGGAATGGGAAAACATCACTATGGACTTTGTCCCTGGACATCCTAAAACATCCAAAGTAAATAATCCTATCTGGGTCATAGTTGATCGTCTTTCAGAGTCGGCACACTTCATTTCTATTAGAGAGGATTTATCTCTTGATCAACTTTCTAGGATATATGTAAAATAAGTGGTAAAATTGCATGGATTACAACTTTCCATAATATCTGATTGGGATCCAAGGTTTACCTCAATGTTTTGGAAAAGTCTTCAGCATACTCTAGATACAGAGTTGAGTTTTAGCACTGCTTATCCTCCTTAGATAGATGGTCAATCTGAGAGGACAATTCAAACTATATAAGATATGATGAGAGCTTTCTCTATGGATTTCAAATAAGGTTGGGGTCAACACCTACCTTTGGTGGAATTTTTTTATAATAATCGCTTTCACTCTAGTATTCAGATGGCTCCTTATGAATCTCTCTATGGAAAGAAATTCCGAACTCAAACTTGTTGGAATGAATTTAGGGAATGAAAGATATTAGGACCTTATATTGTTGATGAGATGGCAGAAATGGTCCAATCTATTCAAGAACACATAAGACCAGCTCAGAGTCGAAAAAACAGTTATGCCGACAACCGAAGAAAAGACCTAGAGTTTGTAGTGGGTGATAAAGTGTTCTTACGAATATCCCCTCGGAAGAGAGTAATGAGATTTGGAAAGAAGGGAAAGCTGAGCCCTAGTTATATTGGTCCTTTCGAAATACTGGATCATGTTGGGAAGGTAGTTTACCAATTGGTTCATCCACCGAATATCTCTCAAGTTCACGATATCTTCCATGTATCTCTTCTGAGAATGTACATACCCATTCCTTCAAATTTACTTAGCTCAGGTGTTGTACCACTAGAGCAAGATCTTTCTTATGAAGAACAACCGATTGAGATTTTGGGTCATAGCGAAAAAGTCCTACGAAACAAGGCCACTCGCTTGGTGAATGTTTTATGGAGGGACCACCAATTAGAAGAAGCTACATGGGAGCTTGAGGATATGATAAGGGAGAGGTATCCTCATCTGTTTGTTACAAAGTGACGAATTTCGAGGGCAAAATTCATTTTATGGGCGTAGAATGTAACACCCGATATTTTTATAAGAAATATTTTGTTTTTATGTTATATACATCATCAAAATAATATTTCACTACACACAACACTAGCTTGGCTTGTTTACAGGGAATCTCGACCTTCCTCGATAGCTTGCATCGTACGCAATACCGAGTTTCACTAAACAAGGGTATGCTATTAAAATATTATTAAAACAAACTGTTATGAATAATAATTTCCACTTTTTGACATTTTCTAAATTTCATCATTCAAAATGGACTTCATTTTTGGATTCGGAATATCAAAATTATCATAGGGTGAAATTTTTGGCATTTTTCTGAAAACTTTCAATTTTTGATGAATAGTGAAAACACTGGGTTACTATTTAAAAACCGACTTTTTATTTAAATAATTATTTATTTTATTTAAATTTATTTTAGTTCAGAATTTATACGTAATATCTATATAAGCTCAATGTAATTCATTCGAGTCATTTTATAATAATTCTAGATATATGAAAATTTTATTGAACTTTTCACAGTCTTTTAC
Organism: Viscum album; assembly: GCA_963277665.1. NCBI lineage: Eukaryota > Viridiplantae > Streptophyta > Magnoliopsida > Santalales > Viscaceae > Viscum > Viscum album. The sequence continues at coordinate 474,933,956 of OY728164.1, read as the reverse complement.
CCACCTCATAGGAGAGTTTGAAAGTTTCCATAAAACACAATTTTACCGCTTCTGTGAGTGGAATTTAGAAAATCCGAGAGACACGGTTAACATCAAGGAGTAAAACGTTGTTCAATAAGTAAAAAATAATTTTTGGTGAATAGTAACTTTTTACTTTTATTTACCACTGTTAAAATAAATAGGGTAATTAAGGGTAAAAATGGTATTATTATTACCCTAACACATATCCAAATTCAATTGGATAAGTTTAATTCGACCAAAAAACCCTTAGTAATAATATAGTACCATTTAGTTCCACATGGATTATATATGGACAATTATTATAATTTGATTTAAAGAATAGTTAAATACTTAAAATCAAAGTTTAATAACTAAAACTTTTTTAATATAGGGATATACATAAGAAAAAGTCGACAATAAATACTCATTAGAAAGCTAAAAATATTTACTACATAATTATATTTTATTTATAATTTTTAGACCCTAAAAAATTTAATTTATTTATGACACACTGATGATGCACTAATTACCTTATTAAGGAAATATTTACATAATTGATATTATAAATATCTAAATAAATGCAATTTGATACTTTTTAGGAATTATATTTATTTTATAGGTTACTATGACATATTAGTATTGATTTAAATACCTTTGTTGAACTAATAATGCTATTATAATTTTCACACAAATCATGTACCAAATAGTGTCAAAATTGACATAAAATAGTTAAAAAAATATTATATTATTAATTGTTATTTTATTTCTAAAAATATAAGGTTCAGACAAATGTCTTATATAAGGTTTTATATATTAATAATAAACAACTTGGGGTTCGTTTTACTTATTATAGTATGTTTATTAACCATATATTGTAAGAAAACAAGAAGAAAGGGTAAAAGTTAAATCTAAATGATGAGGTTAAAATAGTAACCTAAACTTATCTAAAATCTACTATTTTATAGGATTTAGACCCATCCCCACCTTATCTTAGAAATAAATCAATTTGAAGCTATTAAAAACCGAATATGACTTTATAATAAAATAATATTTTATTTTTTTCCTAAAGTGCCCCTCTCCTCCCTTATAAAAGAGCACCTCCTCCCTCTCCTTCTCACACAACTTTGAACCTTAAAGCTCAGCAAAACCCTGAAATATTATCTTCTCCATTTCCCTAGAAACATCATATAGGTCCTGGTCTTCTTCAAATACCATATTTAGTTCCCTAAGAAGAGGTTAAGAAGAGGCGCTTCAATGAAGAGGTAATGTCTGTTACCGATTCTTTTAACTTTATTTATTCTTCTATTACTTCTTATTTAGTTGTTTAATTATGAAGTAATAACATCAGTATCAATAATATACTGATATGTTATTGTAAATATGAAACAACCTTATTTCACGTTTTATCCATCCTACGGAAAATGAAATCACCGCGTGTCCGTACGTAGGGATTACCGTCTCCACGCCGTGGTGTATTATGTTTTCCACAACCACCTTACTTGGATGGGTATAATGGTGTAAATAATAACTATATATGATTATTTTAAAGTTATATTTAATCTTAAATAGTATAGATACACTTCAACACAATTCCACGATCATGGGAATGATATCATCGCTCGTGCGTATGTACGACCTACCGTCTCCACGATGTGATGCGACTCGTTATACATGATCTTCATTGAATAATGATTATATAAATGAATTTAATGAATAAATATGATATATATTACACTAATAACATTATGTAAATGAGGTATCTATAACCTAAAATTAATAATAAGAATTTATTTGACCAAACACACATAAGATCATAAAGCAATAAACACCTGAATAACAAGTAGCAATGAAATATTACCAATAAGAAGCTAAGAATATAACCATATATGATATCATAACAATGAGTATGATTCTGGAATAAGTAAATGACATTATTTGAATCATTATACATGAGTTTTGGACATGTACAAAGCCTATCAGACCTAAGGTAAGTTAAAATCTCACAGTATCATTTTTATCCGTGATTGTTTATACTTCAGAATTTACTGGGGAATATTTATCATCCACATCCATGTTTCCTCAATATGTAATATTATTTCCATCCTCATACAATTATTTAAATAAAATTTTACCCATTGAATAGTTTTTAGTAAAATATATGAAAGTAATCTTTTGTCATTTTTAGTACGAGGTACTTTTTGACTTTTCCGGCCAAAGTACGAGAAGAATGTTTCTTTTAAATTATACGGAATGAATGGATTTTTATGATCTTAAAGAAAATTATTTTCATGATGATTCCTTTACAAGTCTTCATGTTTATTTTTAATCAACATCTTTTATTTTAAAATTGAATTACATGTTAAGAATGGAAAAATGCTTTTGAAATATAAAGGATATATTCCTCAAGAATGGAGCTCAAGAATTTTATCAAATTTATTTTCCATATAAGATAATATAGGGTTATGTTTCTATCCCTATTTTTACATTGAATTGATTATGTTATGATGAAATTATTTTTATGAAATCATTTTTTCTTATAGGATTTATGTTATGATGGCATGATGTATAAGAATACCATTTTTATTACATGGGTTATGCTCTGATGTATGATTTATGATCTTGTGGCACACATAAGAATGGTATCATTATGAGATGGGTGGGACCTATATCTCCCTAAAATGCATTGGGTAATGATTTATATCTCGTGAGATAGACATGGATGGAATGAAAAGTTAATCCAGTTCAGTGAAACAAGACTGAAATGAGGAGTGAACTCGGTTCAGAAATGGAATTTGTCCGCTAAGATAGTCTTGGTTATGAGTCTTGACTACTAAGAAACAATTCTATAAGATTATGTGTGTATTCCACAAAGTTTCATGTTTTAAGTTATGATTATTTTGATTACATTTCACTATTATGATTGATCCCATGCCAAGATATTATGATCTCATTTTCAGGATAATATTTTCAAAATGTTATTTTCTTAAGAATATGATATGATTGATATTTATTATTTTACCCTTACTGAGCAATTGATCTCACCATTTTGTATGTTTTCTTTTCCCCAGGTCTAGAAGAAGTTTATTAAGTGGAATATTCCAGAAGGTACTCTAGATATGATGAAATAAATGGGAGACAACGTAGATGATTTATGAACCAGTTGTTTATGTTTCCCAGTTTCTAAGGACACTATACCTATACGGTCCATTATTGGTTTTGTTATGTGTTGTAATATGTATGATTCAATTATGAATTAATAACAATGTATGTAAAGTATGAGTCTTTATAATGAAATTCCATTTCCAATAGTTGGGGAGGTTTATGAAGATCTGAAATCACTCGGGACATAGAGTTTAGTGGATGGGGAATGGTCAGTCCAAGCATGTAAGAATCATTATAACCCCACTTCTCCATAGTGTTATTGATAAAACTAGAATAGGAGACAACTTATGGAGATTTATGATTATCATGAGGAGTTAGTTGACTCAAGGTTCTTATGGGATGGGCATTAGGTTGGCACATGACTATAATGGAAAATTTCGTTGACCCACCTTGAAAAGATCATGGTGCAGATGTACAATTTTCATCGGGGTTAGTGACGATAGTGAAGGGACCCACCTGATAGTGATCTTGAGTGGGGATGTGGGGGTTTAGGTCCCGTGGTATGTATAGGTAGGTGTATTGGAATTTCTGCAGAGAGATGGACGCGTAGGAGCTGGCCACATAAGAGGGTTCATGATGTAGCATTTGCATAGGGGAGTTCAAGGAGGAGTTTGCAGCATAGGTGATTCTGTTTACTATATTTCACATAGGGGAGTCCGCGTACTATTATCCACGTTGGACCTATCCACAAAAAAAACTTCTTGAAAAGGGTCATCCATGAACCTCTTGTCATGAAGGAGTTGATTGCGAACTGATTTCATCCCCATAGGAGCGTCCACATACCATTTTCTGAATGGGTTCACCTACTCACTATTTTTTATGGTGGTTTCTGTGATTTTTTTTCCACATGGGGGAATCTGTAAAATGATTTTTTCATTCTTGGGGTCATCAAATGTGTCCTCTATTTGTCAAATGACACTACTTCTGCATATTATCCTTTTCATATGTTCTTCCGCATACAGTTAATTGGGTGAACTTCAATGAAGGGCCACCAGCATATGCTTCATGGGACATAGCCTAAAAATTTATTTTTGTGCGGGATATATCTCTCCCACACCCTTTATATTTTTCTCCACAATTTTAACCCTTTTTTTAACCATTTTCATAGCCATATTGTGAAATATTTTTTATCCACATTGGGGATTATTTGTAGAGAGTCGGGGGTACTGGATCGATAATCCTTTCATCTCCATTTTCAGGGATCCCATAGAGAACACCATGATCAATAGACGACTGTGGGGGAATTATTTTCATGCATTAGGGATTCCATCTCATACTGCAAATGACTTAGTTCGTGAAGGGTATTGTAATCAGGGGTTGTTGTATGCGGGGGAAGAATTTTCCGCCTCAATTTTGTCTATAAAACTGTTTGGTGGATCATGTGATGTAATTTCTATTCCATTTACTTCTCAGTTCATGAATTGATTTTTGAAGCTATAGACCGACATATGGAGTGGCGGTTCACTAAGGAATTTTCATTTTGTGTCACCCTTTCTTTGAGAATTTTTCTTAAATCTTATTTAGAATTTTATTTATCTCCCTCTTTGAGTTTGATGAAATTTTTTTCACGTTGAATTTATAATTTTCAAGACACTAAAATCCCATAAATTAATGAATTCTATTTTGAATAGGTACGATATTTTTTTGGGGGATGTGTGGACTACTTCCACCTCAAAGCTATGCAATTTTTTACACCTTACATGGAATGTATTATGGATTCATTAAGTGAAAGTATATGATATGTCTAAAATAATAATTATATTATAATTATAGTGTATATATATATATATGTCATTTACATAATTTATTTCAATATAATAATAATATATAATTGATGTTCATGCGATCATATGGACAACCGTCTCTATGAACGTTATATTCTATTTCATAGTTCCATCTTACATAGAATATTATTAATAAAAAAATAATGAATATATATCACATTAAATCCATTTTTTACATTCTAGAAAAATCAAATCTTGATCTATATAATATTATCATAAATTATATGTCCAAACATATATGAAAAACAAATCATATATTGCACAAAACATAACACTAAAATGGAGTTGTTAATAAAGGGGTAATATAAAGTAAAAACCGAATTATATATAGTATTATATATAATAATATGGTGCTTTTTTAGATTTATAATAAACACATATTTCTTAAAAAGGTGTTTTTAATGTGTATGAAGTGTGTCAATACTTAATATAGGGGAATTTAATCTCACTTTTAACATCCATGAGATACTTGCCATATTCACCACTCGCTTCTTTTGTGAAATTTATATACATCCCTATGACATGTTATATTATTAATTTACTTTATTAAATTATATCCCAATATTTAGTTTATGTTAATATATAATGGGGCCAACGATTCTAATTTCACTCAAGTAGTAAGGGTTTTCTCATCTCATTTTTTTCTGTGAGACACAAGGCATGTTCATATCCAATTTCACACATGTGTTGTATTTAATTCCAAATAATTTATTTTATTATTATTATAAATAAATTTATGGATATTTAAATATCAATTTTACCTAGTTTTAATGGGGTTTATGTTTCAAAATTTACAAAATTGGTAAAGTCATTTTGTATCAATTTGCCTTATTTGTTACACATTCCATGTTATGAACGTATATTTTTCAATGTGGTGTATGTACTACCATTGAAATAATATATTTTAAATATATTTTTTTATTTATATTTTAGGCTTCATGTATTTTTATTATTTATATCTCATTACTATTCAATGTTACGTAAGTGGTAATGGTTTATTGTTACAATCACTTCATTTATTGAGATAGTTTATGTTTATGCTTCCCATGATAAAATATTATGATCTATATATAAAGAACACTCATGAATTTTCTAACACTATGATTATTCATTTTATATCTAAATAATTTTACCATTTTATACTATTTTTTACTTATAATAATTAATAATTTGTTTATGAAAATTCGACATTATTTCTCTTTTTGTTCAAAAATCATTGTTCTTTCAAAAACTGTGGTTTTAAAATATCCTTTCAAAAAGGTTTTACTATTGTCCATGGATATTTAAAGGAAATTTTTACCAGTGTATTGAATTTTTAAAAAAATTGGTTTAAAATGAATATTTATTTTGTTTTTCAATAAATGAACTTTTCTAATCATATAAGGTGATAACAGAATGTTTGGAAAGTATAAACAAACCCCCCATCATGACCATCATTTCCTTGATGTTTCCATTGAATGTTTATAATTTTCATTATATTAAAAAAATTCCATAATTTTAATTAAATTTGTTTATTTTAGAATGGTTTACATAGATAATTGGTTTTCAAAAATTGTTTTATGTTAAAAAATGTTTTAAATGATTTTAACAGATTCCTTTATATATTTTCAAATGATTTTTTTCAAAGAAAATGATTTCAATGACCTCAATGATTACTTTACATGTTTTCTAAGGTTTTTAAATGAAAATGAGTTTTAAAAATGTTTTAAATCATTCTTCTATAAATTTTCAAGGAAAATAGTTTTCAAAAAAATACCATTATTCTTTTATAAGTTTTCAAGGAAAATAATTTTGAAAATATTTTCAAAACTCTTTTAAATGTTTTCATGGAAAATAGGTTTCCAATTGTTTTAAAAATTATTTTATAATTTTTTTTGGAAAATTTTGTTCAAAATTAATTAAATAAATATTTCTATCTTTTCATAGTATTTTCATTGAAATTCGATTTCAAACTGTTTTATGTTTTAAAAATTAATTTACAAAGTGGATAGTATATATTCTTCAAGAAACGTTTTTAAAAAATATTTCTAAATTTTTTTCCATCTATGATGATATACTTTTATATTAATCATGCCTTTTTTGAAAATGAATTTAATGTTCCATTCATATTCATTATCTTAATAGATTATGTTTTTATGGGATGATATTTATAAAAATATGATTCTATTTCAGTGTTATATTGTAATGAAACCCATTTATTTTTATGGGTTATATTATTAGGAAACCCATTTCATTTTCATCAGTTATATGTTTATGAAACCTAAATCTTATATCAAGTTATGAATTTGATAAAATGATTATGAAACCTATCTCTTTTCACATAGGTTGTGATATTATTAAATGATTATGATACACATTTCATATCATGGGTTATGATATGATTTTTATGATCTTCTGTAACAAGTGTGTATTATTTAATTGTGAGATCGGCGAGACCAATATATTCTTCTAGTGGATTGGTTAATGATTTATATCTAATGATGTAAGGGTGTGAATCAAGTTGATAGTCTTGATCCACTATGGGAAAGTTGGGAATCCCAAACCCTTATGAGGAAAGAACTGTGACCTAGGATGGTGGTGTGTCCCACTTAGTAGGTGTTTTCCCCATGAAGATGGGAAGATGAGAAAACCTGATCCACGATGATAATATAGGGAAATCCAATGCACTATAGGAAGATGGTAAAATGTGATCCACTATAAAAATATGGGAAACATGATCCATTATAAGGAAAATACTATAAATGATCATGATGGTGTGTCCCACCCTATAGGGGTAATCCCGATGAAGTGCCTTGATAATTGATAGTAGTGAATATTGACTTATAGGGAAAGATATTACATGTTTATGTATATTCCACATTTCTTTGGCTTTTTCCTATGTTTTTATTTCATGGATTATGCTCTTATTTTATTATGATTCATGTCTTATTAATTTCCAAAATTTATTCCATGATTCAATTTTATGATCATTGATATGTAGGGTATAATCTTTTAATGTTATGATCATTTTTTCATACCATTATGCTAATGGTTATTGTTACATTTCTCCATTTTTTACTATTACTGATAATATTATATCACTCCTTTTTTGGGTTTCCTTCTCCTGTTTAAGAAGATATATTTTATGTATATATGTTTATGTGGGTTCGGGTCATGAAGAACCTAGTGGGTGATAATGTTGCACACTTAGGTATTGGACTTTCCATTTCCATGCTTCCAAAAGCACTAAACTAATACCTTCTTTAGGCATCTATTTATGTTATGTTGTAATAATTCCACAAAAATGAGGTAATATATATTTACATTAAACCTGGGATGATATAAATTATTTCTACAATGACCACTTGAAAATTTAACCATTACTCATTTGTATTTTTGGCCTACTGTCTCCATGATCATAAGATTAGTTCAATTTTAATAATTGTATTCATTGATTGGTTTTAATAGTAAAATTGATTTATAAATATGATAATTATTCCATTATTATTATTATTTATATTTGTAAATAATAACCCCCCTTATTATAATTCATTCTTCCAAAGTCATTTTTGACACATAGAAAGAATATGTTTATAACATATGAAATAAACTTATTGGATTAACTAATATTATATAACTTGTTAATAAGTTAAATAAATGTAATAATAAACATGAAAAAGGATCTCATGTAATTAAATACTTAAAAAAAGTTTATTATTCTAGAATATAATGATAGATTTATGAATCAAACTCCATAAAAAAGGGCTTCATCAAAATTTCTTTTCATTAGGGTATATTATGATTTCATAAACTTGTACTCTTTTATGTGGTGTATATATATACCCTTGGACATTATATATCACTAATTTATATTTTTTCATGATATTTATTGTTTTTATTATTATCACTATTTTATGGTTTATATGATTCATCTATTTTACCATTGATAAGTGCCTTTTCATTTAAAAAGAATCATCTTTTATAGTATTCATTCCATCTATACCTCTTCCATGTGTTTTATTTTAAATTTATTTTATTAATATTTTTTATAAGGACATAAAATAATTATAAATTATATTTCATGTCTATTTTTTTACTTTATACTAGTAGGATTTCGAATGGAATATTTCTTCGTGTCTTATATATGGCATTTTTTCAAAAGAAAAAAAATATTCTATTCCAAATGTGCAGGGTGAAAATTTATTTTCCACCACTATGGACATTATTTCATTTCTAGATTCATTTGAAAGAATTCATGTTTTCATCAAAGAAAATACTTCTTTATCTTTTTTGGGTTTTTTAGTATTGAAAATGGTTTTTGAAAAGAAGTGTTTGTTTTTCCTATGAAGTGTTTAAATATGCTTGTAAGAGATTTTTTCAAAAGGTTTTAGGATGAATTTGTTTTACTCATGATATGGAACACGATAATTTTATGAACTAGATTATCCCAATATGGCTTATAAGAAGGGTTGATCCCCATTATTTTTAATAGTTGAGCCTGATATAGCTTATATGAAGGTTTGATCACTATTATATATCATAAAAAATGTGTGAACCTGATATATCATATACGAAGGGTCGATCCCCTTTATAGCTCATAGGTGATCTCCATAAAGCATATAGGAAGGGTAGGCCCCAATACATCACTCCAATTAATTTTGTATTGGTCATATTTGAATTTGACCAAGTGCTTATTCCAATAAAATGTATTTTGAAAGGTTTTTATGAATATGATGATCTATGACACTAAAAATGAGTTCAAGATTCTTGCTATGGGTTTTAAAGGATTATTGGAGAAAAAACATGTGTGTCTTTTAGGAATTTTATTTATTTAATTCTCTCAATGGACATTTTGGTGATGGTAAATATTTCATGGGTTATTTGGTTTTTAATAATCTAAATGATTACATTATTTTTTTATTCATTATTGAACATTGGTTCTTATCATATGCTTTTAAATTGAAATTAACATGGTTTAAGGATGGTAAACTATATGGAAGAAGTCTTTTTCGAAATTGTGGAGTTATTTCATTAAATTAAATCATTCATTATTTTAAAAAATTTATATTACTGGAAAAATGGATATTAATTGGAAGTGTCAACTTTATATTTCACAGTTTTGTTATGTATGAGTTATGGATTATTTATCTAAAACACAAAAAAAGTTCCTAAAATGTAAGAGAATGAACTAATTATATAAAAATAATGATTATGTAATTTTTAAGCTTGGGACCTTATAAATTTTGCTTCCCATGATATCTAGTGCACCTATCAATAAAAGTCACCATGTGAAGATATCTATTTTGACTCAAAACTCAACAGAAAAATGTCCTTCATTTTTCTTCCTCTTACAAAATATTTCTATATTCATTTAACAGGTTTGAGATTACTTTATAAAAAAATAGTCCATATTATTTGAACATCAATATCCATAGGTCTATGATGTTCAGAAAGAATAATAAATCTTATGGCGGGAACTATCTATTTATAATGTGATATAATAATACAAAAAAAATATATTTAAACTAAACACATATAATTTATATTGAAACTCGACTATTTACACATAATAATTTTTAATAAAAGATAATTTATTTATATTTAAGACCGAGGGGATATTAACTTTAAATAACCAATTTGTTTATTCATTTCTAGATTTAACAAAATATTGATTTCCACTAATTTTAGAATGGAATATATTATAATCCATCCATATCTATCTTATTTTATCACCCATGAATCCTTCATAAAGGACAACTCATAATTCACTATTTAATGTTGGGTTTTAATTCATTAAACACTGATGTAAATCCAATCATTTATTAAGAAATATTTTAATGATTAAAAAAAAACCCATAATGATTATTTTTTTTATAAGAAAATATTGAATCTTTGATAACCACGATTGATGATATTAACTACATGATGGAACGATAATGAACTTCTATATTTACATCCCATATATATTAACAATTATAGAAACATAAAATTCAAACATTAAAAAGTCTCTATGATTTTTCTATTATTTATCATCTTTTTCACTTATTGAAAATGTACTCATATAGTTATCAGGATATAATCACAAACCAATTAGAGTTTTTGTGATGTCTATAAAATTAATGATAAACTTGGGTGACATCATAAATGATTCCCTCTTCATATTCATAAATTCAAGAAATTATTTCATCATACAATGGATTTCTCAATAATTGGGAATGTGTTGAACCATATGGGTAATGTTGATGTACCATAAAAGGTTTGATTATATTTTTACATTAAACATATGAAGCTATGTCTTAAAATTTCATGGATCTATCTCAAACATAATAAGACATGACCTAACCTTACAAGGACATGTATGAATCTTATATAGTATTTGTTAAAAATTTATGAGGTTTATGTATATACGTTATGGTATTTAGTTGTACAAAAATTATGATGTTTCTTTCTAAAACATAATATAATATTCTCTAAACCATATGAATATATTTTACAAAACATATGCATGATAGAATCAAACTAATAAGGTGTATACCATGACATTTTCATTTATCAAAATTTCATTAAAATCTGTTAAAACCTTCTTATAAGAAATTCCAACCCTTATCAACATTCATAAAAGTATTTTTTTAACAATAATTTAATTATAAAAATTCTCATAAACTCATTTATGGTTTAACAAAATTATTAACAAGATTTTAGAATTGATTAATTTCACCTCTATTTCTCCACTAGCGGGATTACTCTATACTGCTTACCAAATTTTGTTGACAATGTTTCATTACATCAAAAACTATGTTAGATAAGATTTGAATCTATCAAATAATATGATGCTGTGGGATTCACCCAAGGTATCTGACTTATTTTTTATTTAGAACTTATTTTCATTCTTCATATTGAAAAAAATAAAACACATGAATCTACAAATTCAATGGAACTTCTATATTTATAATTAGTAAGTGAATAATTTATGTGAAAAACATTACAGCCCAAAATGAGACTTTTTTATAATAAAATATAATTATTTAATGATCTTATTTCATGATAAAAAATATCCAAGGTTAAACTCCCTTGTGGTTGGCCATTGATGAATTTTCATAGACCCTTGAATGACATGGAGTGGTTATGTTATATTTTAATCATTGGGTATAATATAATGATGGATCCAAAATTGAGCAATAGTCATTATCATGGACTGAAGGTGTATTTATTTGGTGTTAAAAAGTATATCCCTAGAGTATTGGATAATCAAAAAATGGAAGTGAACTACTATTTATTATATTGCCCTCATTCATCATGTAATTGTTTTTGAAATTCCATTTGTGAGATTCTTCAACATATCATATAATATTGCATTCATTGTTCTTACATTAATTATGATAATTAATTTTTTATGAGTTATATACACTTCACCATGGATTATCCCTTATTATGGATAATTAGTAATTTTTTCATTTTATAAAAATAGTTTATAAGAATATTTTATCTCACAGACTATTCATTGAACATCGATGATGTGAATGGAATTCATGGTCTGGAGAACATTTCCACAAATAACATTATCCTCCTGTACCTTTTTCTTCCCCTTCATGATGAATGTTTCCCCTAAACCTTCATAATGGAACAAAGATTGAAAATGATAGTCTGGTATGGGGATTTATGTGGTGTACAATTCATATTGAAGGATATCATGTTTTGGTTCAGTAGACGGTGGTTTTGAGTGTGTCATTTCATCACAACGGTGATGGAGGTGAATTAAGGTTCACTAATTGGACAATCAAGGGAAAAAAGTGTCATCATGGAATGAGTATCATTGATATTTCTAATTGTATGAGGAAAATGATGTGATTAAGATATTTTAATGAATTCTATGATGAAAACTAACTAAAACATGTGTATTCTAGTTTGAACACAATGTGTTCAATTTTGGATGTTTCTCGATGGTTCCCACATTAAGTTAAATAACATATGGTGTTTGAATACTTAAGAAACACTATATTTTAACTTTTAATAGTAACATGGAAATCAATAGTGTCTTAAATATCACATGGTGTGTAGTATTCAAATACACATTGTGATTATCATAGACACATGCCCTAAGATTTACTTTAGTACATGGTTAACTAACAAATTGAATACACACATGAAGTGGGGTAAATAAAACTCTAACCATAGAGGTACATACCAAATTAAAAATGTGATTTTAATCCCACTTATAATTCTGATTTCTAGGAAATATATAACTTTTGTCTTTGATTATGGCCTCAGACTAGTCTCTTTAGGTCATTAAATTTAAATACTTTAATAAAAAATTACCCATTATGCCACTCTCATATGGTTGGTCGATCATTTTTTCAAAATAGTTTTTATAATGAGAGTGAGTGTAAATAAAATATTTAAATCACTTGGGAGAAGGTGATGATAGATCATATATTGAAGAATGATAAATTCCATAGACTTTAGGTTGATTTATGTGGTTTCAACAGGTGTGCCCCTAAATAATCTCGGACTATCCATGGTATAGGTAATGTTTATGGATTTTATTTATCTTTCTCACTATTTGATTTATTTTATAACTTATATTTATGATATTCCTTGACATTTCCATGATTATATGAAAATTAATTCTTTTACTATTTATGCTAATTAATATACTTTTTATAAATTTTCAATAATTATATTTACCGTGGATTATCCCATAAAAAAAATATTTTTCTACATCATTTCTACAATGGGTTTTAAAATACAGTAATCATTTCATTTATTCATCAATACTCTATCATACAAAAATTTATAGGGGTTTGAAATAACTAGAAAATTAAATCTCATCACAATTGTTATTCATTATAATGGGGAATATTCTCGAATAAACATTTTAATTTCTAGTGGTTTGATAATGATACACTAAGATAGAGACTGGTGTGGTGCAGAAAAGGATTGTGCATGATGTTGGATACCAGATGGTAATTTATTGGTGGTTGAATGAGATTTCAAATGAAGTATTTATTTTCATCTATGTGGAAATAGAAGTTACTAATAGTTTCATGGATAGTGACTGTTCGTGGGAACGTAGTTAATGTTAGTGGGATAGGTATTTAAAACAATTTTCACTAAGTGAAAAATCATCATTGTATCTAGTGATATGGGCCTCAGTATAGGTTCATGGAACTCCTATTACCATATTACATGCGATAATATTTCTGTCACAGTTTCTATAGGTTCTCATTATAGCCGAGTAAATCTTATAACCTCTTGATTTGATATATAGTCGAATAAAATTAGGATAAATAAAGGGGAAACAAAATTATCAACTCTATTATTGTACGATAAACACACACACATTTATATATCAAAATATATATATACTGGTAATCAATGTGCACTCAGGAGTTAGTTCTAGAGAACCAACATTCAATACTCCCACTTATACTAGTGAATTCTCCTAATAAGTCTCAAATGGATATATACCACATTAGAATCACACTTCTTCTACGATAAGATGTTAGTAAGGGGTATGCATATAATCATCTATGTATACTCTGCTAATTGTGACTTCACCACTTTGAGTAAAATCACTAAAGAGATGAAACTCAAAATTTATATTAGTTATCATCTAGTGTGACCTGGTCAACTTAATAAGGACCACATCTATAATATTATCACAATATAATAGAACAAGTACAACAACTCTAGAAAGAGCATAGTTATTTGAGATAATGATGCATATATAAACTACTAATTATCTACATAAGAACAGAATTATACTATAATAATGAAATATAATTACTGAAAATATGTTTCTTTAAACATTTATAGTTCTCTACATATCCATTCCCGGAAAAGGCCTAGCCAGACATTGATTTTGTATCATCATGATCTTTTTAGAAACTGTCATTAGTGAGTCCTCTCACAAATAGTTACCCATATACTATATATATGAGGAACATATCTTTTATATTCCTTAAGTAAATCCTGATTGTTTTACAGTTACCCAATTTTTCTATCCTGTATAAGCTTGATATCTTCCCACCATGCTTAAGGGAAAAGGAAAATCAAACCTAGTATAAAAAATTTCAAACATGTTAGATCCCATGTAACACCCTGGCCCCAGAAGCCCGAAGTCGGTGAATTATTTTAATACACTGACATGATTATAAGGAATCAAACACCGAAGGACCAATCAGTTTAGCAGTTTTGGAAAATAGATTACATACAAGAATATTACATTACAATTTATATAAAAAAACATAGCATATATAATCCATTGATAACTCCATTATTACCCTATCTTAAACCACCATATAAATCATAATTTTTTTATATTCCTGGGACAATAATAGATAAGAAATGGTTGATCTTAGATTCTCAGTAAGGACAAATAATAGAGTGGAAGCTGTAATAAATAAGTATAAACTTTAATGGAAAGGTATAAAACTAAAACACATTCTTTTTTAACATACTATTCAACATAATATGGAAAGTATTAATCAAATGGATCCATTTAAAATTTCACATGGATATTCTAGTAGTGGAATAATCACTTGAAAATATCAATAACTAATCTCCTAAAGAGGGAATTCATAATTTCATATATCTGAAACCTACCGTCATGGCCTCAGCCAAGATATCTAAAAATAAATGGTTATGGCCTCGGCCAAATCCATATAAGAAAATAAATGTGAAACGACTATGACAAGTCCATATCTATTTTGTATCATGAGACCTACCAATTAATCGAGCAATTATAGAGGGCCCCACCCATCACTTACTAAGTCCATTGAATTCCTCTTATGAATAGGGTGGAAGATAACATAAACATCCGTATTAATAATAGAAAAAATGATAATAATTTAACCATAAACCATGATTGGTATTAAAATATCACATCTATAATTAATCTTATAATAACTCATTCAGTAAAATATGGAAAATTTTATTGTAATAAATCATTCTCAATCAAGAATAAAATCTAATAAAGGATATTGATATAAGTGAAAATATTAATTAATTCACTTTGAGATAAATATTTTTTCATTGTAATCATTTAAAAGCAACAAGATTTGTAAAATATGTCATTTTAATTCAATTATTGAATAAAATTTCCCCATACCACTTTGAAATATTCTAATTTAATTATCATTATAAAACAATTATTCTAAATAAATAAATCCATAAAATCATTATGAGAACATGGACATTAATTAAAAATGTTTAGAAAAATAAATATTTAAAACAATTAAAATGATGTTATAGTTAAATATTCACATCCATAAAACCATAAAAGATTACTTTTGAAAATATTTCTATGAAAATGTCCATAGAAGATAACTATATCCCATTATATACTTACAAATACATAATCTCAGATAATAATGAGATTGAGAAATTAACCCTTACCTTTGGTCTGATACTCTATGTACGTTTCAGAAACTCCTATGTAATGTTTTAAGATATATTATTAACTTATATAATGATATTTATTATATCATATATGATTCCTTTAGGACTTTATATTACCCGTTTATTAACATGTCTGAGTTAATGCAACATTTCATGTCATAATTGCTTTCTTTATCATACATGTTTTGACTTGATATTCTTGATAATAATTCATAGATTAGGATTTAATTACTTAGAGAAGGTAAAATATGATTTATATATCATATATATTCATAATATAAATATTTATAATAGATAGATATATGAAATGGAATACACCATTAATGGAGATGATAGGTCATACATACGCATGACGAATTCTTCCGATTTCTTATCATATTAAATAGAACAAGGTGGATGAAATATATTATATATAAATATATATTGTATATTAGTATCCTTATATTGTCATATATTTCAAAATTATGTATAATATATATTTATTTTAATTGTTCTTGGATGGTGAACATCAATGACGAGTCTCATTGTGTCGTGGAGACGGTAATTCTTACATACGCACAAGCACCGATATCATTTCTGTAATAGATTAAAGATATGGAATTGGATAAAATATGAATTTTAAAGAAATAATATCTTGTTATATTAATTATTTAAATCATTTATTTTCATCATTATACCTTTTTAAGTAATGTATAGATGGAAAATAATTTACACCATGGTGTGGAGATGATAATCCATACGTACACACGCACGGTGGTACTATTTTTACTAAGATGGGTAAAAGGAGGAATATGGTTGTCAAATAATCATAAAAATATATATGAATATAGTAGATACTACATTTATTTTTTTAGTATGGTAACAACTTAGGAATAATATGTAGAAGAAGAAAAGAACCATGAATGAATGTATAAAACGATTACCACTTCATCAGGTGTTTCCTTTTGATTTATACAAAAGGACTCCATACGATGGTTTTAAGAAGAAATGGTGGAATATATAATGAATTGATGGATGTTTGGAGGAGATTTTGGAAGGTTTTGGCTGAGCCAAAGGGCATTGGATTTGAAAATTAAATATAAGGAGAAGATCCTTTTTATAAGAGAGGTGGGCAGCGTTTTCAGAAAAACATGAAATATTAACTTATTATAAATTTATATTCTATTTCAAATATATACAAAATAAGTTTTTTCTAGGATAATAAGAGGATGTGTCTAAATAATATTAGACAATTATTATTAGGCATGTTTAGGTCATGAAATTAACCTTATCATTTGGGGTTGACCCTTTGTTAAATAGTATAAATCTCATAGTGTCTTCTCAAGCTTTTATACTCTAGGGATAAAATAGATTCAATCAAATAAAAAGATAACATTAGGTGGATAATTAATTAAATTTTTATTATTATCTAAATATTAAATTTTTAGTATTTTTAAATCATTTAATAAAATAGTTTTTGTTTTAAAAACTAATTTCTGTCTATTTTGACACTATTTAGTAATTTATTTTTGTTAAAGTGATGAAAACATGATTCAATCAAACCAAGTATATTAAATAAAACATAAAATATCATATTAATCCAAAAAAATCGTTTATTTCATAAATAAATTCAAATTACATTTATTGTAATATTTATATTATCATTTATTTTATTATATAATTAATATGGAAAATACCGCATCATTATTATGTCATAAATAAATTTAATTTTTCATGGTCTAAAAATATAAAAAAAATAACATGATGTAGGAAATAATTATATATTTTTACTGATAATTTATAGTGTAATATATTACATATAAACCTAGATTTTATATTGTTTTAGTAATAAGTTACATGTTTCTGTTATATTTCCCTTTACATTAAATTAATTATTATAACATTTCATTTTCACACAAAAGTGGGCCCATGGGGTTATAAAATCCTGTTATGGATTCTCATGGTAGGAAATATATCATAAAATAGGATTAGGACATATTTTAGGGTAGTTTTATATTATTATAATATTATTTTTTACCATTATTTTACTCAATTTACCTTTTAACCATGATAAATAAAAAACTTACTAGTGTTACTATTCATAATGTCATAAAATGAAAGGTACCTATTTAAATAATTTGAACATTATGATAAAAAATATGGACTCCAGTTTTCCAAATAAGAAACATAGAATTCGCCGAAATTATTTTGAAATCAATTCTCGTTGTCAAAACCAGAAAGCAGGTTTTTAAGAAGAAAAATCAATCAAAATATTGACATGTGTTTATTTCCAATTTCAATATGAAATTAAAAAAAAATAGATTAAATGATAAAAAAATAATCCAATTATACATTAAAACTAATTAAAAATATAATTTAACTATATAAATTATTTAGATGAAAAGTAGTTTTGAATTATAATGATGTTTTTTTCACTATTAAATAAAATGTGAAAGTTATCAGAAAAAAAATGTATCCAAATAATTGTTCATATACAAATTATAATGAATAATTATGTTCTTAATTTAGTATATAAAAGTTTCTAATATTGTATTTTAAAAGGGTTCTCTATTAAAAGGCAGAAAAAATTCACTTTTTAAAAAAAATACTTCTTTTATCTGAAAAGTTGAATTTTTTCTTTATATTATGTATATGAATCTCATAAAATGAATGTTAAAATTATATGGGATATATAAAAATCAAATTTTGGTAAATACTATTCATAACAGCTTTTTAAATGGATTGTTTGATAGTTTGTGGTGCACTCAAACTCGATGTTACATTCAACACTTGCTGTTAAATTATTAAGAATTAGCATACCATGTTAGAATGGGGTGTTACATTATCCCCTCATTAAATAAATTTTATCCTCACAATTTATTCTCAGGTTTGAAAACTAGGCGTCTGACATTTCAAAATACCTTAGTTGAAATCCCACATAAAAAACTGATTTAATGAGACCTCTATTTTAATATAAGGACAGGTAAGTATGAATGATACCTGAAATAAAAAACACTAGGCTTCCATGTAGAAAAACATGGAATTGAATGAAAAATATAATCATCATGTTATGATTGAGAGTGATGTAGAATATTATTAGGATAATGTTAGCAATCTGGAAGCTATAAATATGCGATGATCCAATGGACCATTTGAATCATCGCAAAAAAATTAATAGGAAAACTTTGTTGGTTTTGAAGATCCTTTCCCTAATGTTGAAGAACATGAGAAGAATTAATTAATTTATTTCATAAAAATCTCACAATTTTTCATGGCTTAAACAATTTCCACTTCATCTGTTAATCAAGAAAATGATGTTGAATTTTTCACTCTTGTAGTGCTGGAAGATCATACTGAAGTTACCCAGTCAGGATCCAAGTATCACTAAGTTGGGGAGGGGTGAATCAGTGATATATTTTTATTTTTTTTTTCCTTTATTTTTGAAAAAAACTTCCCCTACTGTTAAATATTTCTCTCCCCTGCGAACAGACACAACCATAAGAACAGAAGTTTATATGTTTCTCTACTCAACAAGATTAGTTTCATCCATGGTGTGGTATAGAAAAAATTCAGTAACAGACAATAAACTAGAAAAAATTCTTTTATATGGAATACAAAGAGTAGGATATACCATTACACTCTTCTAGTACTTGGGAGATAATCCTCAAATGTGTGTGCTCCCTCTTGGCACAAATAAGGTGATGCAATATCGTTGTGGATCATGAAAAACCGTCAAAATTTTAATATTTGAAAACAACTCTTCTATTACCTATATAGAAGTTGATAGGAACTCCCTAAATATCTTAATAATACTTAGTCCTACACAAAAATCATATCTTGATTCATTTTAAATCACTTCTCACTTAATATGGGTACTCAAATCTTTAACTCATAGATCACCGTAGTAGATATCCTTCATGAAGATCCCAGCTTCGCAAAGCTCACTAGATCACAAAGATCACTATTTTTCAAAGCACAGATTGATCATTGGGAAGTTCAATTATTTCACAAATTTAAAAGGATATCTATGAATCTCCATTCATTTGCAGATCATACTTCCTTCATAGATCTTTTTTTCTCAACAATCCTTCTTCACAATTAGAGAGATCGAAAATTCTTGTTAAGTCTCTCTAATTTTCTGAGGGGGTAGGGGCCTATTTATTGATATTTCTCACCGACTCTAGAACCTTCCAGCCACAGAAGTACCATGTCAGCACCAAATTTTGGAGCTTTGAAATTTCTTCCAGAATTCACTCTGTTTCTCCAAGCACAATAACTATTTCCCAGATTTTAAAAGATCAATATAATCATAAACCATTCAATCAAATCATTTTCAATGATCGGATTCTCCTTCTTACATTGCGCCACTATGATAATCCTTCTTCATTTCCCCCACCACGATGCTCCTTCTTCTTTTTACCACTACAATGCATCACTCGTAATTCCATTCACCATCACAATACTCACTTCAAAATCTCTTCAGTTCTACCATTCATGAAGCTCATTGTAATCATGAAAAATGCTGTCAACATTCTTCATGTCTTTTCGAAATCATCTTCATGTGGCCCATCTTTGCGAAATTCATTCCTTTGGCATATTTTTATGAGATCTTGATGGAAATCTTAATTTTTAAATGCTATACCAACTCTATATTTTAGGCTCCACAATTTTTTCAAGCATTGGGATACTGTGCCACCATAGAAACATGATTCTTCAAGACCAACCATGTTGATTTACCATATGTTTTCTCCCCATTTCTTTCAATAGTCTTGCATCAAAAGTTCTCCAACCAACTTGTGATCTATGTGAAATATAGATCATCAAATTTTCATCTGATTTAACGTGGAATACACTATAACTTTACTATCTTTACCCACCCATTTATACAAAGTGAAGTTATTTCCTTTCTTCTCAAACATCCATGACAACATAATACAATACTTTATTCACCCAGAAACTTCATCAGCCAACTTGGTCCCAAAAATCTCTTGATTTGGATTTTGTTGTCAACCAACATTCATAAATCACATAAATTTTAATCCTCTAGAAATGGGTTACTTATTAATAATTCTAAGCCTACGTGAGCAAACTCATTATACGAAACAAGGATTATTGATAGTAAGACCAAGATGTTCAAAAGTAGTGATTATGAAACAACATATAATAATGTTTACACCTCAACCTTCTTCAGTTCATCAACATTCCTAAAATAAAAAAATTGTTTCTTATAACCACAACCACTCTACAACCATTCTACAACCATTCCAGCAAACATATAGGATAGTTCACACACATACATGATGAATTCACAGCTAACCCACAACTCCCCCTATATGAATGCATCCATAAGTATAGGCTTATGAAAATTCTCCCCCCTTGAAAACACTATCCAAAGGTAATATGAGAGAGGGTATAGAAACGCATACCACATCCTTTATGAGAAGGAGTTTGGACACCCATGTTCAACCTCGATTTAGAAAATAGATCCCCTAGTAATGGTTTCATTAATATATCAACACCATGTTATGATGTAGGAATATAATATAGCTTTAAATCATTATACTCCACATGATCTTTGAGGAAGTTATACTTTATTTCAATATGTTTTGAATGAGAATGTTATACCAGATTTTATTTAAGATTGATTATAGTTTGATTATCACAACCCATGAGCAAAGGTGGCTTTACCTCAATATGTAAATCATCCACATTATTTGAGTAGAATCTTGAGTAGAAGTATCATACATAAATTCATTTGTGCTAAGAGATAATGAATTTTGTTTCTTTATATGACAACTAACCCAAATTTTCCCTAGAATGAAAACTCCATGAGATGTGGATCTTCTATCATCAACATTTCTTAACCAATCATCATCTGAATAACTGAAAAAATAAATATTTTCTAATCCATCATACTTGATTCTAAATTCTCATGTCTTTATATATTTGAGAATTTATTTTCCAAATAATAATATGTGATTCATTTGGAGTGCTCTGAATTCTTTAACTTAAGGTAACAAAATAGATTATGTCGGGTCATGTGGATGTAAAATATAACAAAAATCCAATCAGCTTTCATAACTCTTTCTAATCAACTTCCTTTCCTTCTCCATCTTTAGACTACTTGGTTCCCACTGAAAATAGAGTAGTCACTAGTTTTGAATTTTCTATGCCAAGCATCTTCAAAAGTTCCTTAGCATACGTTTCTTGGGAAATAAAAATCAGGTTTCTATTCTATAAAATTATCAACCCACGAAATTATTTCATCTCCCCTTGAAAGGACATCTAAAATGACTTCTTCATATCTTCATCAAGTAATTCACATGATATTTTATCATTTCCAATGAAGACAATTTCATGGACATAAAAAATTATGATTAAAGAAAACTGGTGACACTCATTGATGTAAAGATTGATGCAAGCTCTACCTTTCATGAAATTCATATTTCTCAAAAAAAGTCTCCAATTTAGAATACCATGCCCTCAGAGCCTATTTTAGTCCATCCAAATCCTTCTTTAGTTTGAACACATAACATTCATCCTTCCCAATAAAAAATACACAAGGTTGATCAATGTAAACTTCCTCATCATGATCACCATTAAAAAATGCAGATTTTACATCCATTTAAAGGATTTTTTTAACCTCATCGTGAAACAATAGAAAGAAAGATTCTTATAGTATTAACCTTTCCAATGAAGAAAAGGATTCATCATAATCAATGCCTTCAATTTGTGAATACCATTTGTAAACCAATCATTCATTATTTCATATCATTTATCCTTTTTCATTCATCTTGTTCCGAAAAACACACCTTGTACAAATAATGTTCTTGTTGTTCGGATTGGGTACACATTACCAAGTATCATTATTCTCTATCTAATCAAGATCTTAATTCATAGCCTCAAACCAATCTGGATGCTCAAATGCTTCATTTACATCATTCGGATCAACTTTTGAATAGGGAGAAGTGTGTGTAATGTCACTCGTTCTTCTTCTTATTTGAACCCTATGATGTTGATCTTCTATAATGTTAGGAACCACAATGTGTTTCCTCATCCTAGGATGATCTGGTCAAATTTTAATCATCGTATCTTGAGATTTCTCAATCTGATCCATCTCTTTGAGTGGGATTAACATAATCTGCAACATTACCAGAATTGTTAACAAAATATTCTCCATCCTGCCCAACTTCCATACCATCACATGTCTGATTTTCTTTGTCAACATTTTCTACAACATTCTCATATGAATAATCAATAATTCTTCTTGTTTCTTTGTTGATACATATATATCCTATTCCTTTTAGAGTATAGCCAAGAGAAATTCCATCATTATCTCTTTCCTCAAACTTTTAATGGTTTCCATCTTTCTTCTTTATATTGCATAGACTCCCAAAAACTATTAAGTGTTTCAAACTTGGAGTTTCCCATTTAATGTTTAGCATGTAGTCATATCTATGTTTGGCCTAGAGAAACATTAGTTCTGAATATACACAGTAGTTCTCATGGATTACCTCCAATAATAATGAAAAAGACTATGTTCATGTAACATAGTACCCCCCATTTCCACTAGACCTCTATTAATTTCTTTCAACAAACCCATTTAATTGAGGTGTGTATAGTGATCTAAGCTCAAGATGAATTCCAAGGATTCTCCAGATAAATTTAAAAATATTTATTTGTATACTCACCACCATTATTAGTTCTCAACTTCTTAACTGAATACTCACAGTACTTCTCTACTTTCCTTCTAGGAATCTTATACATTTTAAGAGCGGTTGACTTATATCTCATGTACATAACACAAGTAGTTCAAGTAATGTTATCAATGAAAGTAATGATGTACTTATCTCCATTTGTATATTTTATGCTAATTGGTCCACAAAATATCAGAATGTATGACTTCCAAGGGACTTTATGAACGAATGGAAACTCTCTTATGCATATAATTTTTAATCTTCCCTTTCTTACAAGTAGTGAAACATCAATCTATTATTCATCATAACTGAGGCATCTCTCAGACACGTTCTCGCATTGAAAAGATACACATACTTCTCTTTCACATATATCCCATCATTTTATTCCATAATGGATTTTCATCCACCACACCCATGTAACAAGAGTTTTTTAATTCACCAACGTGGAACAAACTCCATCTTATACGTTGGCCACTTGTAACTAAATTTCCATCATTTTCCCCTTTCAGAACAAACCCATATTTTCTCAAGATAACTTTGTTTCACTCATCATAGAGATGTGTCACACTTTGAAGGATGTTTTTTATCCCATAAATAGATAGTGTTTTTCTGGATTTTATCTGTTCCTTTCCAATGATGGTTGATCCAACACCTTTCATCCTTAAAGATTCATTATTTCCAAATGTCACTATTCTTTAATTGAAAAATTTCAAATTCTATAATTGGATTATGTCTCCTGTTATCTGAGATGAAAAACCACTATCAAGGAACCAAAATCATTCTAAATTTATAGCTTTCAAAGAGGATTCAACAACAATATCTTTATGATCATCATTTTCATCCACTTTATGCTATGCTTCCTCCAATATCATGTCAATGTCAATGTGTTCTAGCCAGACAACCAATCACTCTTTTTTTAGACCAAAAAATTCATCCTTTTTTATCATTTAAAATCTCTAGATTCTGAGGATTGTTGAAACACTTTTCTTATTTTGGTAACACAATCAAACAACCCTTATCAAGATGTCTAGGTCGATGACATCTTTCACAGATAGTTTCCAGGAGTTGGAACTTATTCTCAACTTTTAAACCAGCATTCTTAGATAACCTTTGGTCTTTCTTTTGAGGTTTTTTCTTTTGGAATGATTGAACCCCATTAGTCCTTGTCTTCTAAAACTTTTGGAGTAGTAGTAATGTTATTGGTTAAGCCAACACAGGGTTTCCATGTGTCCAAATACACCATAACACTAGCAGTATCCATAGAATGAAATTTTCCCTCTAAAAAATCAATACTGACAAGAGTTGTGAACATGCCTCTCAATAATATTCTTACCCGAACTCCGAGGACCACTGGCCTTCATATTTTCAATAGCAACTTTAGTCCTAAACTAATATTTTTGTTCAGACTTACCAGAACCAGAATTAATAGAAAAAATTCTAGATTGGGGGGTTTTAGTTGATTATGGTTTTTCAGTATATATGCCTTTGACCACATACGTAGATTTTCCAGCATTGTTCTTATCATAACTTGATCCATATTTATTTTTAACCATTGAAGGAAACTTTTTTGATCTTATTTAGGTTCATTCGTAGTATGAACATTCATGAACTTATTATTACAAAGTTTTTAAACCTTGTGTTCTTTTTCCCAACATTATTAGTTCTATGTCTGAAAACTTACAACTCATATTCCTTTGCCTTCATCATTACTTCCAGATGATCATTATGATTATTTTCACTCCAAAGGGAATTTTTCTGATCTTCAATCTCCTTTTAAAAAATTTCGTTCCTATTTGGAAAAATTTATTGGTCTTTTAATGAAGATTTTTCAATTTTTAATTTACTATTTTCCTTCTCAAGCCTTCTGAATTTCCTAAATAATTTTTTAGAACTTCTATTAAATACCGTTCAAGTGTATTTTTCTATTTTTCAGTGCTTCTGCTCTCATAATCTTTATTATTCACTATTGCAAAGAAGGTACTCTCCCTAGAATTCTCAGTAGAAGATTTTTCGGATTCGGTCTCACTATCATAATATTCTTCTTTTCATAACAAAATGCATCTTCTTTTTTTAGAATAACTTTGTATCCTTACCTCTACCGGAATATTTATCATTTTTACCTTGTTTTTTACATGATGTTGTTTGTCTTTTGTCTTCTTTATCACTTTATTTATCTTTCCATTTTTAGGTAAATTAGATGCAAAGTGGCCAATTTATCTAGTTTTAAAACATTTAAAAGGGAGTTTCCGATTGTATTTATCTGTTCCACTTTTCACATTTTTAGAAAAGAAGTATAAAATTTCATAAAATTTTGACATTCCTCTTTTTTGAGAGTTGGATCCACTAGCTTCATCTTCAATAAATATTTTTTTAAACTTCTATTTCATTAAATCCTTGAAATAAATTTCTCAATCAGTTTTTTTTCTCCTCATTGTCTTCTCCCTTCTAATTTCATAACTGATGAGTGTGATCTGAAAATCATTATGAGATAATGTTTTAGTGTCTCTATCTTCCAGTTATGAGAAATTAGCATAAAATATTTCAAGAAAAATTCTCAAGATATTTTCAAAAAATATGGAATCCTTAAAAATTTCACCAAGAAATTTCATAGTACTTACAATGTTGATTATCCTGGTAATGAATTCCTTAAAAGATTCATGCTTACCCAAATTTATTTCTTCATAATTCACCATCCAGATTAGATGTTTTGCCTTCATTACTTTTGTATTTCCTTCATAAATGTTTTTCAGTTTTTCCCAAGATTCCTTTGGATGTGAAACACCTAACACATTTAAAAATCCACACTCAGAAAGAGATGAGACTAATGAATTTTTAGATCTTCCATAATTCTCAAGATTCTTTTCTTCAGTAGGAGTAAGAGGAACCTTGTTATGAATAACAGGAAATCCATTTGTGGTAGTTTCCAGAACATCCTATCCAAGAGACATAAGATAAGGCATCATTATATCATTACAGATATGATAATTCATCCCATAAAATATCAGAAACCACTTACTATTCATGCAATTAAGAATCTCTATTAGAACATATCTTAAAAAATTTAACAAAGAACAAACGAATGGAACTTGTCCCTCTCATACCAAATGAAGTCACCCTATCTGGATCCAAGTACCCTTGAGAGGGGGAGGGGTTGAATCCGTGATATATTTTTATTTTATGTTTCTTTTCTTTGAGAAACAACCTTCTCCACCTATAAAAGAGTTCATTCCCTGGTGAATACACATAATCACTTGAACACAACATTTACAAGGTTCCCTACTCAACAAGAGTATCTAGGCCCTTAGTATGGTACAAAAATAATTTAGTACCACACAATCCACTAGAAAAAAATCTGTTGATGTGGAATACAATGATTATGATATACCATTACACTTTTTTAGAACATGGGAGATATTACTCATGTTTGTGTGCACTCTCTTTGCAAAAAATGGGTAATACAATATCTCTGTGCTCCTTGAAAAACCTTGAAAAAATTTATCATTGAAAACAACTCTTCTCTTTCCTATCCAGATGCTGATAGGAACTCCTTAGAAATCATAATGATGCATAGTCACGTACTCCAATAATATCTTTATTTACTTTATATCAGTTCTCACATAATTTGGGTCTCAAATCTTCACCTCAAAGATCCCCTTCCTAGAGATCTTTCACATATATCCAAGCTTCGTAGAGAACTATAGTTGAATAATATATCTAGTTCACAGAGCTCACTAGATCATAGATTCATAGAGCACAAATTGGCCATTGGTAAGTTCAATTATTTCGCAAATCTCAAAGGCTAACTATGAAGATCCTTTCCTTTGTAGAGCTTACTTCCCTCACAGATCTCGTTTTTCATTACGAACATTCTTTGCAATTCTAGAGCTCTTAAAATTATTGTTATGTCCCAGTACATTTCTCGAGGGGCTAGGGACCTATTTATAGGAATTTTCCACCCACTCCAGAACCTTAAAGAAACCTCATCCCCACGTCTACACCAAATCGTAGAGCTCTTAAATTTCCGCCCGAATTCAATCTGTTTCTTGAGGCACCGTATCTATTTTGTGGATTCAAAAATCTTGTCGTATTTGTGAAGAGTTATGTAAAATACTTTGATCCACCAGAATGATGCTTATTTATTCATGATTATGCGATGCTCTTTCTTCCATTTTTCCACTACGATGCTTCACTCACAATTCTCTTCGCCACCACAATGTTCTCTTGTAATGCTCTTCACCACTTCCATTCACAAAGCTCGTCCTAATCAAGATGAACACCATCAAAATTCACCAGGTAGTCAAAAAATCTACTTCAGGAGGCCAATATTCATGAAATTAATTCATTTTCTATATTTTTATGACATATTTTAGAAAATATACTTTTTTAAATGCTATCTAAACTAAAAAATTTTGACCCCAATTTTTTTTCAAATACTGGGAAACCACACCACTATAGACACCTACTTCTGCAAGACCAACCATGCTGATTGAACACTTATTTTCTTCACATTTCCTTCATAAGGATTGGATCGAAAGTTATCTAACCAAATTGTGATCTTTGTGAAATACATATCATTAAATAATTGTCAGATTTACTGTGTAAAGTACCGTAACAATATTATCTTTCCCCATCCACTTATACAAAGTGAAGTGATTTGATATCATCTAAAAAATCCGTGACAACAAAATACAATACATCAATCACCCTAAAACATCATAATCCATCTTGGTCAAAAAACATTCGATCCATAAATTGAATGATAGTTTATTCCAAATTTCTCAACAAATGTTTTACCACAGTTTATCTCATATGAATAATTCCACCTATTTCAAGATAATAAATTAATCTAACAAAATTAAACTAGAGTATAAATTATACTATCAATAAAGGGATAACCTTACAATCCTTCCATAAAATGAAAATATACAATTTTAGATAGTAGTGAACCAAATTGGATTATCATTTATCCTCCATAACTCATATCTAAATTCTTGGTTTTCACATTCCAAAAATGTGAACACCTTCATCATGCATTATCTTGAGTTGTGATAACAACCAGAATTACTGGATATCATTATTTAAAACATGCATGTTTCCCTATTCCAAAACATAGTGGAACATTCCTTAAGTCCCAAAAATTTGTTCCATTCATTCATGATAGCATAAACCCTTTTTCAGAAATCTATAATAAGTCTTAAATAAAATAGAATCATCCAAATTACATATTTAAATTGAAAATATTATTATCCAAAAATCATTATCTTAAAATAACGAACATATTAGGGGTTATCATAACCTTAATCATACATTATAAATATATAATATTACCCATAAATAAATTTTTCTTTACCATTATAACTCTTCAACATACTCTTGAAAAACCATAGAAAACAACATAAACTGAACACTCCTTATATAACTCACTAGTCATAATTCTTTGATCCAAATATATAAATACTCTAATACTTACAATTTAATAGTTGGAATGGAATAGGTAATTCCTTTGTTTAGTAGTATATTCTAATGTATGCGACTTATGTTTGGTAATTCCTATGATTTCCATAGACGAGACATTGAACTCCATAGAAACTTTTCACTATATGACGCTTTTTCCCATATAGGTAATAT
Source organism: Viscum album (assembly GCA_963277665.1). Lineage (NCBI taxonomy): Eukaryota > Viridiplantae > Streptophyta > Magnoliopsida > Santalales > Viscaceae > Viscum > Viscum album. Next base: position 474,904,327 of record OY728164.1, on the reverse strand, counting down.
CTTCCCCTCCACTTGAGGAACTCCACAAGGTTTTTATTCCCTTGCTCCTGCTAAGTAGGAATACAAATCTTATTTCCTCTATGAATTATAAAATTTGAACATTTTTAAAAGTTCATCTTCCTCTTACACAATGTGTTAGGAAGGTTATCTAAGATCACATTGTTAATTATATATCATGATAACTGATTCAGAATAATCATAATATATTTCTCTCATGTCATTACCCAATTTTGTTGCCCAAAATCACCAAATTTTCCATCAATATCAATGTTAATACAAATATGTCTTATTTCCTCCATTAATTAAGATCATAATGAACATAGTGAGAAACATATCTCATTGGAGAAAACCACAGAATCAATAGGAGGAACTTTCAATTCATTACATATTTAGTTTAATACTATGTAATCCATGATTGTTATCTAAATAATTTGGTGTTCTTATATAGTTATCCTCAAATAATATCATAAGTTTATGGTCCCTAATCTATATATTATAAAACTATTTACAAGGTTGTTGTTCAACTTCCTCTAATGAAAACTATGACACCCGACCCCAGAAGGCCAAAGCCAGCGCATTGTTTTAATACATTGGCATTTTTATTGGGAATATTGTCCTGAAAGACTGACCAATTTATCCATATTGGAAAATAGATTACATACATGATAATTACATTAAAATTTATAACATAAAACAAAACACATATAATAATTTGATAATTCCATTATTTCCCTAGCCTAACCCTGCATATCAATCATAAAACACTTATTGGAATCCTATGAAAATAAAACATAAGAATGGGGTGATCTCATATTCTTAGTAGGGATACACAATATAGTAGAAGCTATCATAAATTAGCATAATCATTTATAGAAAGGTGTAAAACTAAAACAGAAGAATTTTTAACATAATCTTAATCATAATATGGCATGAATAAATCAAATAATTTCATTCTAAATTTCACATGGATATTCTACAAGTATAATAATCATATTTAATATCAATAACTAATCTCATAATGAGGGAATGAAAAATATTAGTCATATAAAACATACCATCAAGGCCTCAACCAAGACATCTAAAAATAAATGGTTATGGACACAGCTAAATCCATATATGAAAATAAATGGGCAAGGCCTCAGCCATATCCCTATCTTGTTTGTCTCATGAAACCTACTGATTCAACATGGGGTATATTGGGCCCCAACCATCACTTATTAAGTCTAATTCATTCCTCTTATGAAATGGGTGAAACATAACATAATCATTCATATTAATAATAACATACAAAATGTTAATACTTTAACCATAATCCATAAATTGTATAAAAATTACACATCCATTGTCAAACATATAATAACTCATTCAACAAAAAATGGAAAATTGTATTATAATAAAAATACTTAATTAGGAATAAAATCCAATAATGGATATTGACATAGGTGAAAATAATTAGTACAACATTTTGACAGAAATACCCTATTTACCCTGAAATTGTTTATAAGTCACACATGTTATACAATATGTCATTTAAAAGAGATATTTGAATCAATGTTTCCCATACCTATTTGAATATTTTTAAATGAATTTAAATATTAAAACAATCATGTCCATATATATAAATCCTAAAAATCTTTTAGAAAAAATGGCCATCAATTAAATATTTTTAGAAAAATAAATATTTAAAACAATTAAAATGATATTGTAGTTAAATATTCCCATCCATAAAACCATAAAATATTCCTTTTGAAGTCATTTTTCTGAAAAATATAAATGGATTATAATTATTTCATCGTATAAACTTACACATTAACAATCTCATATAATAATGATATTGGGGAATTAACCCTTACTTTACTTCTGATACTCTCCATATGTGCCCAGAACACCTATATAATGTTTTTAAAAATATTATTAACTTATAGAATAATATTTATGATATCATATATAATTCTATTAGGACTTTATATTACATTTTAATTAATAATTCCATGTTAATGAAATATTTTAGGTCATAATAGCTTTGTTTATCGTATTTGTTCTTACATGTTAGTCTTGATTATATTACATAGATCATGATTTACTTACATTATGAAGGTATAATATGATTTATATATCATATATATTCATAATATAAATATATAATATATATAACTATATATGAAATGGATTACACCAGTAATGGAGAGGGTATGTCGTACGTAAAAATGAACATTATTTCTGTTTTCATAGCATATTGAATATAAGTATGTGAATAAAATACACACACAAACACAAATATATATATATATATATATATATATAAATTATCCTTATTATGTAATATATTTTAAAATTATGCATAATATATATATATTATAATTATTCTTGGCTGGTGAATGAGGAAGATGAGTATCATCGCATCGTGGAGACAGTAAGCCGTGCGTACACTCAAACAACGATATCATTTATTTAATGGATTAATGGTGTGGAATTGAATACAATATAAATTTTATAGAAATTATTTCATGTTATATTTATTATTCAATTCATTTATATTCATCATTATACCCGTCCAAATAAAGTATAGATGAAAAATAGTTTACACCACGACATGAAGACGATAAGCCACACTTACGCAGGCCTAGTTGTATTGTTTTTCATAGAATGTATAAATAGAGGAATATGGTTGTCCCATAATCATAAAATAATCTCTGAATATATTATATTCTGTATTTATTATTCTAGTATGGTAACAACAAAGTAATGGTAAGTAGAAGAAGAAAAGAACATTGAATGAAGGGGTAAAATGATTACCTCTTCTTTGGGTGTCTCTTATTTATCTTCCCATAAGCACTCAATAAATTGGGTTTCCTACCAAATATTAGACTCTAGGATAAATTGAGAGAAGTTGGTAGGATATTTGGTTAGGGTTTATTAGATAAAAAGGGCATTGGAGGTGTGAATTAAAGAGAAGTAGAAGATCCATTTTATAAGAGATGTGAGGGGAACTTTTGGAAATGTTTGAAATATTAAATTATTATAAATTGATTTATATTTATAATCGCCCAAAAGTAATTTATTTAGAAGATAATATGAATATGGGACTCAATCCTATCATCTAATAAATTTTATACAAGTTTGGTTCATGAAATTAACATTATCCTTTGGGATTAACCCTTAGTTAAATGGTTTAACTCTCATTATGTCTTCTTATATTTTTATACTATGGGGTTAATATAGTTACAATAAAACTCCCAAATATCCTAAATTGGATCATTAATGAAATTTATAACATTATATATGTATTTTTGACAATTTTTTTTATATCATTTAATAAAATCAAAATTTTTTTTAAAACACATTTCTGTCAATTTTGACACTATTTAGTAATTGATTTTTTTAAAGTCATAACAACTTGATTCCATCAATACTAATGAATGTAATAAAATATAACCTTTCATAGGCATACTTAAAGTTTTTATATTTCATAAAATTTTTTAAATTTCATTTATATTAATATTTTTTAAATTATTTATTCGATTCATTCATTAATAAAAAAAATATTGCATCATTATTATGTAATAAATAAAATTAATTATTTAATGTCTAAAAATTCCAAATAAATTACCATGATGTAGAAGTGTTTTAATATTTATAATTATTATTTAAAGTTTAATATATCACTTATAAAATCATAATAAATATTATTTGAGTAATAAGATATATTTGTATGTTATATTTCCCTTTAATTTAAATTAATTATTATAACATGTCATTTTAACTCCAACTTGGCTCCATGGGATCCTAAAATATACCTAAGGAACCTCATGGTATGAAATATATCATAAAATAGGATTATGAAACGTGTATGGGTAGTTTTATGTAATTATAATAATAATTTTTACCTTTGTTTTACCTGATTTACCCATTAATCATGGTAAATAAAAAAATTTACGGAAGTTCGTACTAATAATGTCCAAAAACAGAAGGTAACTATTTTCACAATTTTATCTTATAATTAACATTATTTAACCCATTTTTAAAAATTCCAAATACATAATTCTTAGAAATCAATTTAAAGTTAATTCTCGTTGTCCATCTAAGAAAGCATGTTTTTAAGAAGTAAATAATATCAAAAGAATGACATGTATTAATGTCCAATTTAAATGTGAAACTACTTCCAATGAACAAAATAGGATAAAATGATAAGAAATTATCCAATTATACAATAGTAATAATTAAATTGTTAATATAAATATATAGATAATTTAGATGAAAAAGTAGATTGGAATTAAAATGAAGTATTTCTCATTATTCAATAAATTATTAAAGTTATCAGAAAAACACCAAAAATTTATCCAAAATAAAATTTAATGTCACACTTCTAATGAAGAATTTCATTTCATCTTGTTTAATATTAAAAAGTTTCAAATATTATATTTAAAAATGCTTCTCCATTAAAAGGTGTACAAATTAAATTTTTTTGAAAAATACTTATTTTATGTAAAAAAATAATTTGTCCTTATATTATATCTAAGAAACACATAAATTGAATTTTAATATTATATGGGAATGTAAAATTTAATATGTCATAATTACTATTCTTTGACACTTTTTAAATGGCTATTTTGATAGGTCATGGTGAACTCAATCTTGAAGTTCAGTGTAGCGCAATATATTGAATTATTAAGAAGAAGAGTACCATGGAAGATTGGGGTGTTACATCCCACTAATGAATCACAAGGTATTATACTCATTCATTAAATTTCATCTTATATTTGTCGATTTTTTTAGATATATTGATACAATGTGATATTTGAAACAACCCTCTCCTTGATTATAGCACTTTGTACCTCTAGAGTGTCATGTTAATATACTTACATTAAAATAGTCCAAGAATACTCTAATATATCTCTCTATAAATATTAAGCGCTATAATACATGATACCTAACCAATGTCATTTAAATAAAACAACTCATTTAATCATGTATTAACTAATTGTATGAATTTTGTTTCACTTCCCCTAATTAATAAGTCAGTAACATATAATTAAATAAAAATTAGGGAATTAGAATTAATATTTTAAAAATTCATGGATTTCATTCATTCTTAGTGAAACAAAATTTTATTAAGGCCTTATCAAAATTAATATTTGATGATCGTGAGGCCTACCTCAACCCATAAATTGATTACTATAGCTTTCCCAATTTATCTGAATTCGATGACTTAAAAAACATTTGGGATGAGTCATATAAAAATTTTATACATTATACCATTCTGAAAAGGATTTTTGATATCCATTTTTCAAATTTCATAATCATAGAAGGATTCTATTGTATGTATTATCCTAATGGAAATTATCATTACTTCTCATGGGAAGGATTCTATGCCTTAATGTTTCTTGAAATCCATCATTGTAAATCATACATTATAGGTATTTACATTAAAATCCATCTCAATATTTTTCTTGAATATCCAGTTTAACTAAATGGTTTTACAACAGCTGGAGGGTAAACCAAAATCCATACATGATTTTATAACATGGACTCCATAAATGAATGCATATAATCATTCCTTTAAACATCAGTTGTTCATTTTACTACCTCTTTATAGGTTATGAGTTTATCATTCTATAGTAATATTTTGTAACATGAATCTTTGATAAGAAAAACATAATAAAATAGTAATACAGACTCTCAGGTAAACTTACAATGTACCCATGTATTAGGTACTTCTACACCAACCAATTTCCCTTGAGAAGATTGTTCTCGTCTTAAATCTTGAGCATCTTGAGAATCATCTCTATCTAGGTGAATCATTCTATATAAATTTCAATAGGTAATTAGTTCCCTTATTGAAATATACCATTTATTTCCACAATCACTATCCCATTAGAAGGGTTATATAGGTAAAATCATTTAGTTTTTTGGACAACCAATGAGGGAGAACAATATTCTTTTGGATGCTAATTATTTTTTAGAAATAATATTGAAAAAAATATTGCATCAAAATACATGTATGTGGTAATTATTGGGTTTCTTTCGACACCATAAATCATATTTAATTTAATCTATTTTTTATTTGGTATTCAATTTATGGTGAATGCTTCTGTCTATAATGCATATCCCTAAAAAAATAATAGAATAGTTTCCTTACTCATCATTGATCAAACCATTTCAAGAAAGGTCTAATTCCTTATTTCAAAGCCTCTATTATACAATGGTGTATAATGAAGAGTGACTAGGGATACAATACCACACTATATCAAATGATCAATGAAATTGTGTTTAAGATATTCTATACCTCAGTTTGAGTGAAGTGAAAAAATATTTATGCAAAGATTATTTTCAACTTCATGTTATAATTACATGAAAATATTAAAGGAATCTAACTTATACCTTATTTAGTTGATATAATTACACCAAAAATAATTTTTAGTAAAAGTAATGATGTATAAAAACCCTCCCGTTGAATATATTGAAGACAAACCACATACTTCAGTATGAATTTATTCAAGTAATTCAGTGAAATATTATCCATTCCCATTTAATGTTTCTTCGTCATTTTCCATTATAGGGAGACATTACATACCACTTGGTGTTATTACGTAAAAATTTTTAAATACCATTCTTTCAATTTATTATTTATGATATTCACAATTAAATGAAAAATATTAAAGTTTCAAAGGTATTATTTATATGATTTATGTTTTTTTGGTTTTGTTATTGATTGTAATTACTGGGTTTTATGTTGATGTACATACATGTTGTTGTTATGATACACTAAACCATAACAACTTTTTATCCTTATAAAAGTGAACAAAATTATCTCCAAACCTGAAATAAAACCTCATGGTGCCTAATTTTGAAAGTAATATTATGTTTCTAGTAACCAAAAACACATAATTACAATTATTCAACATAATAACATGACCAATAGGAAAAATAATATTATAATATCCCACATCCAAGGCAACTGGATTGATACCATTTGTATCTAGACGACCCACCTCACCCTTCACAACTTTCTTTAATCTATTATGTTACTGTCTATGAATAGTTTTTTGAGACACATGCTTTATCAAATAACCAAATCCTAGATAATGATATATCACATTCAATGAAAAAAATACCTAGTGTATAATTATCACCATAAATATTTTTCCTTACTTTAAAATTATTCTTCCAGTGTAATTTTTTTCACAAGAAAATTTAAAATACTCCATCTCATTTCCACACATCTATATTACTGTCTTTCTGGAAGGATAATGCATATGTTTCTTGAACATGGGATTATCCTTAGACCCATTACCCTTACCGTTCAGCATCTTTTTCACCACAAGGATGGATGAAATGGTATTCTTCATATCCTTATATTATTATAGAACTAAATACAATAGTTATGGTAGTGACATTTTCAAGTTATTCATATTATAATTATCTGGAAAATTTGAGAATCTTTGTGGTAAGGAGGAAAGAATGATATCTGTTTCTTTTAATTGGTTTAGTTTGAACCCAAGGGCTTCATGTAAATCAATGCACCCAACCATCGTGAATACATGAGGTCCTACTTAATTCCCATTTGTTGCTCTACACATGTATGATGAATTTAATATCAAATACATTTATTACATAACTCTTTTAAGAGATCACTACTTAAGATCAGCTATCGTCTCATGGTAATATTCATCTTCATTATTTTTTTCAGTTGACTGGACATAGATGAAAACATGATACAATACATTTATAGGGAATCATCTATATTATCTTTTCTATTTTTTATTATCTTTATTAAATTAAACATAATGGGGATTTGTATGAAGTGGTCCCACAATCATAGAAATCATTTTTTCTTAGTGTAATACTATATGCTAGTGTCGGTAACCCCCATGGATTTCATAGATGTTCTTGAAATTTCCATTATACATAGTAGATCATAGTGACAATGTTTTAGTGGTATTGGGGATTTAACTTTCTATGTAAAAAAATCATGTATTTAGTACTTCATCATGATTAAGTTTTAGACATTATTGATCAATTAATTAAATCATTAAATGTATCCCCATATTTTATGAATCCCTATTATCCCTCACTAATTGATTTTTAATACTTAGTCAGAAGAGTATTATTATGGTATAGATCGGTGAACCTACCCATCATAGTCTACATTATTTGGTTACAAAATTACTTAGAGAGTTTTTTGGAATGAACTTTTCCACTCAACCTCATTAACTAGTTATTCCTTGATCAATTGAGTGATGTATCATCTTTTTAGTATAATAACATCAATTACCTCAATTCCTTGTCAATAAGGTGTTAGCAATTTATATTTGGATACAATTTTGATACCATATTTAGTTATAAAATCTCATAACTCTCATAAACACATTACTATAGTAGGAGGCATCATATACATTCACTGATAAGAACCCCCTAAAACCTTTTTTTTCAAATTTGATTCAAACAAGTAGTTTATGGCTAAAGTTATCATTTTGTAGTTTTTAATATTTTTTAAAAATGTATTCCATTTCTATTAAATAAGTTTTACTATGTATCCAGGCTCACAATTGAACACACATTAATAGAAAATCAATCATGATTCGATTATAAATTTTTTAGAATATTATTTTATTTATTCATCATTGAAATAAAAATTCCTATAATAATAAACACATGAATAATGTAAATAAATTAACTGAATGATCTTGAGTAACTCATGTTGGATGATCCATTTATGTTTAATGGATTAACCGTGACATAAGAGAATAATACATGAGTCGGGCCATGAATCATATAAATGATCATCCCATGTATATTGTTTTAATTTCTCAATACATATATCACCACATCATGGAATCGTACACATATTAAATCATCACCATCAATAGTATAAATTCACTTAGACATAGTTGAGGGGTTTTATGGTATCACAAGATATAGATAAAAGCACCATGGGATTATAAGAAAATTATATCTGCTAAAAAAAGGATAATGTATTGATCGTAATATAACTAATTAAATATTAAAATCATTGGACAAAGTGAACAAATAATTATATAAAAATATACCAAGACATGAAATGTGTCTTTCAACGATAAAGCCTATTTAAGGGATTAAGAAAATTCATGTTAAAATTAAACATTAATAAACTCATAGTTGAGGGATACTAAATAAATAAAACAAATTAATATAAATGAAATAATTTTTTAGTCATGAAAAGTAATTTAATTCTATTCCCAAATTAAATTAAATTCTTTAATAATAAGTGTGTTATTTTTTTTATTTCAAATGCATAAATTATTGTTATTTTTAAAATTAATTTTTTTACCAAGTTCTAAAACCATCATGGACCCATTAGGGGTCAATCGTAACCCACACAGGCCTATTATAAGCTAGGCAGGTCCAATGTAGTGACATTGTGGATTAATCCTGCCCCATAATGGGATGTTTTGAGTCATTCAGGCATACACTAACCCATTGTGGGTAAAAACATATGATTAATCTTGTGTATCCTAATTTTGGTAATGGTTAACCAGGTAGTGGGTCACATGTTATTACTGAATGTAGGATGGGGGATCAGGTCATTCGGAGATATGTTAGCCAACCAGAATTGATGGCAGTGTCCATTAAGAAGAATCCTCTAGGTTTGAGAAATGAAAATGGATTGTCAATACAAAAACAATATTTGGTTTGGTGGGAAGAGGTGGCTTGACCCAGATGGATGTTGTGTAGCACTTTGAGAAACAACAACAACTGAGTGTTGAGGTCATGGTGGCGGTATCACTAGGTTGAAATAACTTTTCATTGAGAAAGTGGTGGGTAAAATAAGGATTCCCCAAAATGACCTATTCTTTTCAATTGTTAACAATTTTTCATGAGTCACACCAACCAAAAGATTATAATTTAGAATATTTTATTTTTTTCTTGTGTGGGAAAACCAAACACACACATGAGTTTTCATTAGAGATAGGATTCCCCAGTAACTATTTTTCAATTTAAAAATTCTAATTAGCCTTTTTGAAAAAAGAAACAATTATTTTATTTCCATATAATATTATTTGAACCACTGGTAATGAAATCACTAACCCAAAATTAAAGTAGTATTTTGTTTAAAAACATTAAAAAGTACTAATTATGAGGTTTTTGTTTTTTTTCAAAAAAGTATTTTTAAATTTCCTTATGTGTTCGGAAATTATATCCGCTTAAAATTACTATTCTAGCCAGAACCTTGATAGAACATTGTGTATTGAAAAATTTGGATGGCTAGATCCCACCTAGAAAATCCCAAAATAATGTGTTCCTCAATTTTTTATACATGAGAATCGAAAAATGATCAGTATTAATATTTTTAGATGACTATAATAAGGTAATACAAAATAAAATTGAAACTATGTTGGATCTATTTGAAATCATTTAAATTAATAAAATTAATTTAATGAAAATTATTTTTCGTTAGATTATTAAATTCACATGATCCATTTGATATCAATTAATAACACTAGGGCATCTGAAAAAATATGATGGTCCAAGGATTTAATATTTTTTATAATAAAAGAGACAAAACCTTATTATCTCATGCGATTAAAGCCCTGATAGAGTTACGAGGATATCCCATGAATTGACAATGCATGAAAATGTAAACCAAATGGTTACTGCTTCGAATTTTGAATCATGTTTGATTTTTTCACTTCACCAGTGAAAATTTCATGAAGGATCCAGTCTCGAACCCCTCTAGATCACCCATAGATTCATTAAGAAAATATAAAAAATATTATAATAAAATTATGGGGGCTAGTATAGAGCTCCAATGATTCAATTAACATTGCGACAATCACCTCAACTCCATTATAATGGACCCAGAAGACACTATTAGATCAATTTCTCAAAAAACACAATTTTCACTCTAGAATGTGGGAAGAAAAGATATAAGATCTCAATATTTTGAAATTAACAATATTGGAATGATATTTATTTTTATTTTAATGTGTGGATGCTAAAAATATAGGCAATGGATTCTATGGCCTACAAAAATAGAAAACCAACTAAAAAAGAAGTAAATTAATTGTTACAAAAAACTAACTAAATTATAATATAATTTATTTTTTATCACATTATTTTATTATATAATAAAAATATAATGTGAAAAAATGAAATCATCAACTTGACTTGTAATTCCCACAATATTAAATGAACCATTAATAATTATTTAATAAATGTTCATATAATTTGGATTCTATGCTTTCACTTAATACATTGTGAATACATGTAATAAATATATTCAAAAAAAATTCTATACCTGAATTATATTTAATTTAATTATTTTTTCATGGTTGTTAATACCATAAAAACTCTCAAACCCCATTATGGGGACACTATGTCCTATATATCTATTCACTGGAATTGGGAAGACTCTTGGATATACTATTGTGTGTGACCCTCTAGTACCTTATACCAATAGTATTAATTACAATTCAAAGACAAATTGACGAGTCTAGTATCCCATCAAGGCCCCCTATAATGACAAGGAATAATCTTAGAAATGATAATCATCCAAGTAACACACACCACATAATATAATCTATTTGTCTCGTGATATATTATAAAGTAGGCTACATAAGATGTTTCATCATCCAGAATTGTTTTATTATTTGTTAACCTAACTGGATAGACATATCAATGAATAGAAAGACTATGGATTTATGAATGTACTACCATAATGATTTACTAGTCCCAAAATATGAACTCCTAAACTTAGAAGTGAAATTTTTTTTCTTTATCATTCAACCAATGTTTTACCACCAATGACACACCGAACACAAGATACCTCACCCCAACTAAAATATCATGGTTTTTTTCAATTCATCAAATTATGAAATAAAATTGAACACATTTATAATGACCTCACATAATGATGTTAATGCACTTTTTTAGAGATAATATAAACTAATGAAATCTAAATAGGGTGGGGTTCCTATTTTTGGGTCAATTCTAATGATCTTACCAACTCGAGATAACCAAGGGACAATTTAATAAGAAGATGTATCAATGATTTTGAGCATCCATAAACTGAGGGTCTCCCATTATCTATGTCATATCATTATCGTGCATATAAATTGAGGAACACAACCATAATTTTACTTTCATGGAATTTCTATGTTCTCATGATATACTAGGAACTTCTATAACCATTTAATACAATATGTAATCTAAGGAAATTACAATAATATTGTGGGAATGGAAGTGTAAAAACTATTATCATAAGATAAAAAATTAAATAGAAAAATACAAACATGTAATCATTGTACACACATGGGTTTATTCTAGGGCACCCACAATCAATATAATTTTCCTAGTGGCGTGGTATATGGACAATTTTGGGGGTGATAGTAGTTGGGTGATTTGAGGTAGATCAGTGACTAGATCCATAATTTTTTAATGATATTTTGATATTAACAAATCAACATGGAATATAGTATAGTTTTCCATTATCCTAATTTGTTTCATTAATGGTGGAACGATTCCAATGATGTGTTAAATAATGTATTTCATGGGAATATTTAAGAAAAGATGTGTTCTATATTTTCATGGGGATAGAGTTTCATAATAATGTTAAATATTAGATGTTGATTTTTCCCAAAAAAATATTTTTTGAGTTGGAAGTTGAAAAATGCTATAAGACAGTGCATGCCTAGCTAATCACCTGACCATGGATGTCATGTGGGATTGTGGGAATGTTGTATAAATTCATTATTAAATGACTCAAATATCGACACTACATGCCAACTGGCCCACAAGAATTAGACGACATGTAAATCTAGTTAACATGTTGAGTGTGGAAGAATGATTCTTCTCCATGACTCTATTGAACACATCATGCTAACTATAGAGTCCCAAATAATAATGTGCCTAACTTCTAACAAATTCCTACAAATCATGTCCAAAATAGTATATTCCATTTGATAGGTAACTTTTGGTGTCTCTCAAATATTCTAAACTGTGTTTTAGAAAATAAAAAACCAATAGTCAATTAAAACTTATTTTCCTTGTAGAACATGATTGTGTGAACCTCATAATCACTAGTGAATGTTTTTGAGGTGTAATATAAATTTTAAATATCTTAGATTCATAGGGATGGAGATATTTTTTGAGTGTGGAATCAGAATATAACATTAATTTTAGGTAATTACTAGAATTTTTAGTGAATGGTTCATCCATTAATGGGGTTACAATATTTCACTACTATCATACTATTGATATTTCATTATCATATATATGAAATGTTATGTCCTTTTAATCATTTTTGGTTTGGGGGTATTTATCTTGTAAATCAGAAATTACGTCAACAATCATTCAATCATGGAAATTCAAGGGTCTCATATACCGTAGTTAGAGTATGTAATCCCTGAAATAAGAATCCATGTATACTATGCCTATATATGTTTATGTTTCCTCTATGATATATTATATTTTATGTCATTTTAGGGAGGTTTTCAATCCACTAACACTTACCCTTGATATGGTGAATGTCCTCCACTTGGATAGGCACTCTCTTGATCGACATTCATATACATATGAGGTGTTAGTGTTAATCAATTGATGTTATGTGTTAGTAGAGTTTAAATGTAAGATAAGTACATTTTAGGTTGCATGTGATGTTATTAGTCGGATCATGTAGTCACACTAATAGAGGAGGTGATTCAATGTGATCTATTTTTATAGAATTATTTTCATACTCTTAACTTAGACCTATACAACAATAAAAATGAATCAATAACATATGAATTTTTACACACGAACACAACATATAAAAGATAAAATGTAAGGAGAGAACACCACATAATATTTTTATAACGTTTTCTATAAACGTTTTTTAATATGTCATTTTTTGTTTGATTATTCTTTCTAATATATATCATTCAATATTATCATAATATTAATAAAAAATAAATGGAATCACATTTTACCAAATAATAAAGAAAATATCTTCCTTAACCCAAACATAGGGAACATATTATCTATATATTTGAAAACAATGTCCCAATACCTAGTTACCCCCTAGTAGGTTATTTATACTAGAATCCATCTAGTTTTTAAATATCATCCCAAAAATATTAATGAATATTATATTACTATATTTACTAGGATATCATAGAATATATTTGAATTATATTCTTTCTAAAAACTAGGTCATTAAATTCACGTGAATGAACAACATTATAAGAAACCATCTTATCCTAGATCTATATATATTTATAATGAGAAAAAAAATTATATGAAAATATTTCTATGTATTATACTTCATAAAATCTATTAATACTCAAAAGATTATGTTTTTTTTTCATTCAATTCTTTTAAATCCAATAATGGAACTCTGATTCAGAATCTTCTCTAATATTATTCTGTTTTTTATATGGATGATGCAGGTTTATTATCCCACTTCCTTCAATGAAACAATGACCTTCTAAACATGAAGGATTAACTCTTACTACTTTATAGACTCAATAATAATCATAAGTACGTATGTTAGACTCTAACATCATCTTGATCTCAAATAAGTTAATGTAGATGCACACTAGTTTCTCTCAATATCATCATTAAATGATATGACTCAAATATCTTCATTTAATACTCAAACATTATCAATAAAAATCTACTCTATTATGGAATGTGGGTTTTAGTAATTTCGATAAATTGAAATCACTACATTCATAATCAAATAAGTTTTCTTATTCAATTCTCATCCTTCCTCATTTAACTCTTACAAAAAATATTTATTAACAATAAAAAACACATTAAATTCTAAATCTACCATATATATATCATCCACAAACATCACCTTGAATATTTTCATTATTAGCAAGATATTTCATTTCTTTAGAACAAGTCAATATATTAAAAATTAATTCATCAATCCAATAATTTATTCTTTCATTTCTTCAAGTTGACCGTCGAAAAACTATTGGAACCACATAAAAGAAATGAATTATACTCTAAAATAGTTGTGTGTATTCCAAGCCATATCTTTTGTAGTGACTATATTATATAAATGTAGGCCACATAATATTTCAATCTCCAAATACCATAGTTTTTATTATTTTTGGTGACACTGACATACTATTATTTTAAAAAACCCTACATTAGTATTTCATCATCGTTGGAAACATCCAACTTCTTTGTCTACTTCGCCTTCTGATATTTGACATCCTCCTTCTCAACGATTATACTAAATTAGTATTAAAACATAAACATTATCAAAAATAGACCATTCCACTAATAATATTATTATACTTTTATACTTTATCATCAAGAAGAACTATCATCATCATTGACCAATTCCATAAAATTCTTCTTCCACATTCAATGGATTTCCCTCTGAACTCACAATATGAAACTTCACAATTTCCACTCCCTTCATACTACTTATTTATTTTTAATGTTCTAAATAATAAATTCAATCCTAGTAAAATATTTTATAATAAAAAAATTATTATTATTTCAAAAATTAAATCACAAGTTATTCATAAATGTTCCTTTTTAAATTATCATACTACCCTAAACTATACTTTTCCCATCTAATCTACAGAATTAAAAATTTATCAATTAGAACAATAGTTTTTGATAATTATTTATGAAAAAATTATATTTCCTTAAAAAATTATAAAAAAATGAATATCAATAGTTAGTTCCAATATATTCACCAATTGTATTTCTAGAATAATTCATTCCCAAAATTCAGTTTCATTCATTATCTCAACACCAACATTTATTATTTTACCAAAAAACAGCATTTGATACTAAAAATTACATGATACTAACAAAAAGTTTCATTTGGATTCTCATTTTTTCTTCTATAAACACTAATTTTATATCTTAATTTAATTCTAAAATATTCATATTCATAATATAGTGATTAGAGATAAATTCAACAAAAATTATATGCTTTCAATTTATTTTTTATTCTTTCATACATAAGAATGTAATCTTCCAATAAACATTCAGAAAAAGACCAAATATATCTCAAAATAAATTACATTAACGTCATAAAATCATATATCCTTTTAAATGGTAGTTTTTGTTTTTTATAAAAACATGAATGGAATCCTATAAAAATTTACTAGAGCATTTAAAATAAAATTCTACAACCACACACCACTTGTCATTGATTCAGAATTAGACCAACTCAATTCTAGTAAAATTTATAATTTTCTTCATCGTATATTAGGACTTCTAGATAATCTTCTTCCCTATTTCAATATTATTTGTCACTAACAATGAGATCATGAATCTCCCCTTTTAAGTGAAATAATTAATTCATAATGGGGTGCGTCATGAACACCCAACACATATTTGTATCCTTACATACTAACAAAAAATCCAATCATCATCATCATAATCAATTGGTTTCTTTATTTGATATTTTTAATCATCAATATTTTTGGTTTCCATTTAAATAAAACTTATATCCATTCTATGTAATTTGGAGTCTATAAGACTCTTGTTATTTTATGTGTCTCTATTTATAAGATTTGATCCCTTGTAGATCTAACAGGGAAGACTAATATTATTCCTTATCCTTGATAGTATTCATACATAATGTGTATTAGGGTTTTATTATCTAAATTAAATATTTATTTACATCTTATCCTTTTTTCCAACATTTCCTACAAGGAATTTTCATACTCACCTATGAATATGCTTTTTGACCACACAAAATGTGTCTTTGGAAATAATTCATAGTTAGGTATTTAACCTAGGGTTTATAGGGAACTTAGTCCATTTTGAGCAAGTGTTTAGTGGAATAAAATGGTGTTTGTCATTTATGGTTTTAATTGGAGTTGTTTTAAGATCACATTCGATGAAATGATGATTTAAACTTTATTTATGTTTTTTCATACATTGTGTCACCCCAATATTTTTTGAAAATTTTTTAAATGAATTTAATATTTTTTATGTAGTGTTTTTGGAAAATCTTATTTTTATAATTAATTTCAAGTAACATTTTGTTTATCTTGTGTTATATTCAATATTAAGTTTAACTTTTTTACAACAAAACGTTAAGCTTATCATGATTTACAAGCAACATAGAGTGTAAATGAAACGTGAAAAATGATAACTATAAATTAGCTATTAGAATAGATGTTTTGAATATGATTAGCTAAAATATAAAAATATGATTTACACAAGTTTATATAACTAAATATTTGGTGACTAATTAAATATAAATTTAAATCAAATTACTTTTATAATAGAATGAATCATTTCTCTAAAAATATATTTTTATGTGTAGAAGTGTGTTTTATATGATTAAATTAACCAAATAACTTTTGGTGAATGATTTTAATGAATTTTATATATTATAAATACAATAAAATTGTTTAAATTCATTTTATCTATTTTCTATACAATAGATAATATTAAATCTAATTTTACACTTAAATTTGTATTTTCCGAAGAAGACAATTTATATCCTTTCTATGGCACACTCACTTTAAAACTAAATATTTAATTTTTTTTTAAAAAAAAATTTAAATAAAAATTATTATTGAATTTTTAATATCATGTTTATTTTCAGTTGTATCATTAGTATTTTTATGTGGAGATTCATTTTTTGACTAATGGTAAAAAATAGAAATTTTTAATTTAAAACTATATTTTCTTTTAGAAATATTATAATTTTAAAATATATATATATTTTTTAAATTATATAGTAAAATAATAAATATATAAATCCAATTTATGTCACTGGACTCTTTTTAATTTTTTATTTTGATATAAGAATGTTGTAAACTTTTATATATATTCATTTTAAAAAACCATCTATCTTGACATGTCTATTGGATTGTTTTTAAATTATTTTTTCCCAAAAAACATAATTTTATTTTAAAAAAATAGGTTTTTTATTTTGAATCAGAATAATATATAACATATAGTAATTTGAACTTAATATTTGACCACAATTTTTATAGAAAATAGGTAAAATTAATAACAGTTATTAAGAGAAAAATGAGTTTTTAAGGTACTAAACATTAAAAATAAGGGGGAAATTACCTAGTGATTTTACAACATCCATCTTATGACCATATGTAGATTTTACACCATATAAGATTGATATTGGTCCATTATTGGATCCACATGACATTAATAAAACAAGGGTTGGATTCGATCTTGTCAAAAAATTACAAATGTGTCACTCACCACCTAACGTATAAAACTTGGGTTGGATTCTACCAAAATGAAATTTTATATTCCAAAATGTATCTAAAAATAAATTATTATTTAAATTAATAACTATTATTTCACATAATAGAATGAAAATTATATAAATTTATTTATCTTATACATTTGAGGAAAAGTGCATAAATTAAATGATGAATAAAAAGAAATAGTCAGAAAAAAATAATGATGTGAGGTAGTGTAACAACCCAAAATTTTATAAATGATTTTTAATAAATAAATGATTTATTACTTCATCTAGTTTTATATAAAAAATAAACATATTTTGTTATCTTGGACCATTATAAACTATATCCAGTTATATTTAGAATACCATTGAGTATCTCTAATGTTGATAATATAGTTGTTGAATATTTTCTATAATGATTACTTTATATTAGGAATTATGATAAAGTCCAATTGTAATAAAGGTAAAAATTGATGGTCTAGTCTAGTAAAATCATACATAATGAATCCTAGTTATCAATGATTCTATGGGAGAAGGAATGAGATAAAATTTCTATTAAATAATCCCACATTGAAACTAAACAACTGGAACATGGAAAGAACAATTTAATAAAGAAGTTCAATCTTATCTAGATTACAACCCAAACCATGTTCATCAAGACACACTAAGAATGTGGAAAAATTAATAAAATACCATTATGGAGTATGTTGTTGAAATAAGCGATTATATATACAAACCCATGTATTCTAACGTTTTATGTTTTCTTTTCAATAAAATAAATATTATTTTTATCCCCTATCATTATTACATTATATATAATTTTATATATTATTTAATGAAAAATATATTTTGATATGGTGTAAACAAAATTTTATTTTTGGAAAATATCATGGTTTAACACTCTTTTTGATAAATTCAAGTGTTTTGAAATTAATACTAATTTCATATAATAATATTATCAATTAATATTTTTTTACATATAAACTATAATATTATTTAATTATGTATAATTCAATCATTATAAGGTTTAGAAAATTGTTATAGTCGTAAAAACAAGTAATTTTTGGTAAAAACGTTTTTATTTAAAACTGTAAATTCTTTAATACAGGTAATTTTTTTATTAAATAAGTATTACTTTTGATATAAATCTTTCTCAAATTATCCAATGGGGAATTTTTCATTGTTTTCTCAACTTGTGGAATTTTTTGGATACAAATTAAGTACGATATAATTGTATGGTTTTTATTATGACATAATAATGACTTAAAAGTGATGTAATAAATTCCATAAAAGGAATCATTAACAAATATATATTTACCCTTTAAATTATTTTATTTTTTGATTATATTTTAGTAATATAATGAAAATTTAAAACCTATAGTCTTTTTTAAGATTTTAAAATCATTTTATTATAAATATGAATAATTTATACATCACTAATGGTATTATATTGTTATGTTTAGTTTAGGAACTTATATAACATTTAAAACCACTCCACATAAGAAGAAAACATTGGATAAAACCATTTTATGGTTTGTGGTTTTCAATATTTTTCCATATTGAGGCAAAACCCATATTTTAGAAATTAATAATGAATCCAAATCTTTTTTTGTATATACCATCCCAAAATACCACTAAATGTTACACAAAACCGATTAATAATAAATTTATTCTCCTACTCACTCTATAAATCTAGTCAATGATTTTCTCAATATCTTATGAATATCCTCCCAATAATTTAGAATCACCCTTTCAAGGTATAGGATCTCTCTATAATTTTTCATTCCAGAACCTTCTTTTTATTTAACCATTTAAATCTGAATTTATTGAATTACCACTACATTATTAATATAACATTAATTTCTAAATTACTATTTAGAAATATTTTAAAATTTTACCCCTTGTTATAAATTTTTTCTAAGATGTTACAAACCAAAGAAAGGTACTTCTCTCCTCCGCTTTATTCAAGAACATAATTTGAATTATTCCATTTGATTTTTATTTCATCTTATTTGAATGTGTTTTTACACATCCATAAAATAATACATATGATATCCAAATGATGATAGAACATTGTTAAATCTCATTAAACCCTTACATGGATCATTATGTACACAGGTTATACTATCAAAATTATCACATTATTTTCCTTTCCAAACATTTTTATATTGAATAACAATCAACATTTCCACTCATGTGAATTTTTATAGAGGTACCTATCCTAGATTCATTGAGGAATTGTATTTAGGTATATCATACTCCTAAATCATGTGATTAAAAGTTATGAATGGTGTTTTTATGTAGTATGATATATGTGGGGATGTTATGAAAGTACATGATATGAATGTGTGGCATTGAACAAAAATAATATAACCCTCCAATGAATTGGGTAATATTTTTATCTCATTATATTCCATGTATGGTAAAAATGTGGTTATAAAAAGAACACTCTTTATGATTTTTCGGTGGTTATCCATGACTAATTCTTATGATATCATGTGTTATGTTACTAACACATTCATATGCTGACTGGATTTTATCATCTAATATCAAGCATCAATGTTCATGTTTATGATCATCACTTATTTTTTTAAAAAAATTATATTCCCATTGGTCCACATGTATTACATTCATAATGATATTCATTGGTTATTCCATTACTGATATTTAGAGCTCATCCCTTTCTTATGAACATCCCCAGTGTAGTACCCACACATTCATGTAAGTGACCCTTATTTTTTTATATATTTAGTATATGATGTGTCTTAGTTACATTTTGGAATGTTTGGAGACCTTTTTGAATATTTTTGTGGATTTTATATAGGTGAACAGTTTGAAGATGGTTTGTGAAACCATTAAAATCCTATAGTGTAAGAACAAGGATCATTTTTTCCAGTATTAATCTTGTTTTTATGGTTGTTTTTTAGAAAATTTAGAGTTTCTGGAAATTTTAGGAGTACAAACCGTGTACCTGGTTTCCACGGGTAGCTGTGTGCTGGCTGTGTAACTGCTGAGCACATGGTCGTGTGGGGTGACCAAGAGACAGCCTAAAGTGGAGGCCAGTAAAAAAAGTACACACAATATACCCGCAAATAACACAGAGTGTATTATCTTTTTATTTCATTAAATGTACCAGGGTCACGTGTAATCCATAGAACACCCTGATTATCCATTTGTCTCATCCAGGAGCATCTGTTGCTGGTGATTCTTCTATGAACCCCTGACTCTTCATCCATTCTCTAATTCAATAATCGTTGATTGTGTTGGAATGACCACAGTATGCTCTTCCTTCTTCTATAGCATCGTTTCCAATTTTCTATTATTTTTTTAGAATTCAAGGAAGAAATTTTTAGACATTTTAATAGATCTACGGCATTCTAGGTCTAATAAAAGGATGATATTCAACTATATAGATCATACAACACTAATGAATGGGGTTTGTACCTTTCCTTAGTTACTCATTGATTTATACGTGGAAAAGATACCAATACACTTGTATGGTGTATTGCGTGTTTATGTGCTTTAGCCCTATTATTGACTGCTATTTCTTATGTTCTTATGTAGTTGATTTATGATTGTAAATAGAGTTAGTTACCTTGAAATGGTTGTGTTTCCCATGTGTTCTTGATATTTATCGTTTGTTCTAGAATTTCCTATTAGGCCACATTGTTTTACATTCCTAGTATAGTTATGATGGAGTGATTTTATCTGACATGTTGTGAAAGGATGTAGATTTTTCATCCATTTAGTTCTCGGGGATTACATTGACTTCTATATATCGTTTTTGCGTGTTGAACTTACACAGGGCTGTGGGAACCTGTTTTAGTAGACCATAGGGAGAAGAGACTCTAAAAACTTCTCTAGAGTGTCTGTTTAATTTTTCATTATGAGACCATATGTGGGATAGACATTGTGCTCCCTCAACGTGTATTTAGTTTCTAGTTGTAAGACTAAAAGGGGTATTGGACATTAATTTCTTCCTCAGAGTTTCGGTATTTCTGATAATAGACCACATGGGTAATTGATAGTGAGTGTTTCCTTATAGAATCTGTGCTAAAGCTGAACCAGAGGGGTTAGACTATTAGTACATCCCAGCGGGTTTCTGGTGTTTCATTGGTTGAACCAAAGGAATTAGGTTGTGAGTACTTCTTATAGGGTAACATATGATTGTTAGTTTCTTAACTAATAAATTAAAATGGATGTAATTGATACATTAGGATTGTTGACATTTTATTAATTCATTGTTTATTGCTTCATATTGCATATTTCCAACCATATATATTCACTGACAGTTAGGCACTGATCATTGGGTGGTTGCCTATTAGGATTTGTCTCACATCCTGATTGGGTCATGCTTTTTTTCCTAAATAGACTATATTATTGAACGTCTAGATTAGCTCAAGCGCCCTTCTACTTCAACTACTTGATTTCTATGGAGCTTGAGAGCCTGGGACCAAGCTGAGGCTTGCGATGTTGTTGGTGTTTATTTTTTTTCTTTAGTTTTTTACATTGGTTTATTACTTTATTCTTGCATTGTTAGTTTTATTGATGCTTTCCTAGACATATGTATCATGCATCATATATATATACGTTCTCTAATTATTTATTTCTTCAGTCTTCCATTGTTTAATGTAGTATGTTATTATCTCTACTTCTGCTATTGTTATCTGTTTATTTCCACTGTGTTACTCTGCCAATGAGGAAATTGTTTCCCCACTATCACACCAAAGGCCCTCACAACCATTCGATAGCCTTTGGCATTAGGGGAAATGTGCTTGTGTCCATGTGACCAACCGGGTATGGGGAACCTTTGGTCGGCACCCTGAACCGGGACATTACAAATTGGTATCAGAGGGATTATTTTCTTCTTAACTTACTGTGTGGAGCCTTTAGTTTAGGATATGATAGAATGGGTAATTGATAAAAAGTTTTTCCTAGAATCACCTCAAATTTTTATAGGGAAAAGAGAATTTACCTTGTTTATAGCAATATTTCCTAGTTTTTCACTTTTTATAGTTTATTTGTTTTCACCATTGGGCGATTCACATGTTTTGTGATGTTATCGTTGATAATTTTGACGTTCTATTCACATTGTAACCCAATGAGATTGGGGTATGCCATCTCATACATCATATAGGTACTTGCTAGAGATAACATGTCATGCATTATTTCCATTCCATTTTAGATGCATTACTGATTGCATGTTGTTGTGATATATGTTGTTCTAGATATGAATGTTGTTGTGATAGATGCCTTGATATAATGAATTAATTCCAAACTTCTATTAGATATGGTATTGCTAATATGTATGGTTTTGTTTAAATGAGTGCCAAAAATTGGTTAATGAGGTGTTATGGGTCCTCATGGATCATAATTTTTTGGATCATTGCATTGTTATATATGTATGTCACATGAATAAGATTCAATGCTTTGATTCATAGGGAGGATGTGCTCTCTTGGATTAGAATTTGGAATTTTAATGTTCATTTCTGTGTTTTACTAGGTTCTGGAGTAGCTTCTGAGGCTTACTGTCCAGAAAAACCCAGAATACATGGCGTGTAATGATTAATATGTGCCATGTGTCCATATATTCATGAAGGAACCACTTTTCTTAAGTACACACATTGTACTTTATGTACACGCCATGTAATCCTTAATCATGTGACTGGATGTATGGGCTGAGACATGGGGTTGGGAAATATTTGGTGGAACACGTTGTATACCAGATGTATACATCGTGTCTATAGACCATGTTTCCTACCATAAGACCAAAAGAACATGTGGATAATGGGTACTTTGTACACACAAATACTCGAACCAACACGTCATGTAGTCTTTATCTAGGGAACAATGTTTGTTTTTCATGTAAAAGAACTATGTCATGAGAACACGATTCAAGTACACATTGTGTCTTGGCTGAACAGACCATGTATAGGTGAGTTACATGACCAGGGTTGACAGAAGTACACACCCATTTGGAGGTTTAAAGGAACCTTCCATGTAGGAGTTATACATGTCGTGTGTTCCCTGTTTTGAAATATTGAATGATTTTCTATCATATTTCCTTCTTACACTTTTATGATTCAGTCCATGTTATTTTTGATCAAAGGTGTGTGTCAGACCTTATAGAGTCATGCGACCGAGACATCCTCTGGTTTTACACCCATTACAGGACACTGACCAGACACCGGATATGGTAGATCAGGAACTACTTGTATATCCTCTGGTCCTGACCATCTCAGCACTAGTCGTTATCCCAGATACAGGTGTCGATGCATAGTTCCGAGAGGGAATTATGATGTTCATGCAGTCCTTCTGAGGAATATCACATCTGACCCCATCTAGCATAGAGTTTCCTGAATTTTCGAGAAACATAATCCTCCCACCTTCATAGGGGAAAGTGGACCTCAGGCTATGGAGACATGGTTAGAATCCATGATATCTATCTTTGAGAATCTAGAGATGCCTCAAGAGTGGCCGTTGATGCTCACTAAATATATGATTTAGGACTCTGCCATGATATGGTGGGATACGATCTCCCATGAAGACACCAACAGGTTATGGCTTGGGATGAGTTTGAGTGTGCCTTCTTTGAATACATCCCCCTAGAGACTCTGAGGGCCGACCGAGCCTGAGAATTCATGATTATAGAGCATGTTACTGTTTTAGTTATCAAGTATTCTTCTCGGTTCACCGAGCTACAATGATTCACAACCATCCCCAGAGGTGATGAGTTATTCTTGGTGAGTAAGTGTGAGGATGTTCTCTGACACGACATCCCATATCAGGTGAACATCTTTGGGTTGACTTCCATAACTTATATAGTTAACTAGGTGTTTATCATAGAGTGAAATATGAGGGATTTTGGATCTATAAGATAGAGATGTTTGGCATCCGAAGTTGGTACCTCTTATAATGATAGTGGGATGTTCCATAAGGAATCTACATGTGGATATCCGAGTAGGTTGAATACTTCTTCGGATTTCCAGGTTGTGTGTTAATAGTGTGGGAAGAGTGGGAATATGAGGGAAAATTCCCTAACAGGCCTAGGGAAGTGCTGATTTTGTGGCAATATGGATCATTTTCAGCGCTTCTGTCAGATCTTTTCACCAGCAGCTAGTGAAAGGGGTTCTATTTCTAATCCTCGTACTCGAGCAGGACCACCAGTTTATCATCAGTCTTGGAACTGGAGTTCTTCTTGTAGTCCAGGCGGAGGTGGACATCGTGGATGAAATAGTCTGATTTAGGGTTTTCAATAGCCATAGGGTGGACTAGTTCAGGGTTCATAGGGACACTGTGAAGGTCAGGCTTTTGCAGTGGAGCAGAACAAGCAAGAGAAGGATCCTGACCCCTCTACATTTCAATGTATTATCATTGTTTACTCAATTTTAGCATCATCACTTTTTGATACAAGGGCTTCCCAGAGTTTCATATTTTTTGCTGTTTTGGAGAGACTTGGGAACTATATCTTTAATTCTATGGATGTAATAATTTTGGACACTCTGTTGGGGACAATAATGACTAGTGTACATCAGGGAAAAGAGTTCCCTCTTGAGGTTAGTGGGTGTAACTTATTTTGGCACCTCTATGTCTTATAGATGACATGATATGATGTCATTCTTGGAATGGATTGGTTAATTATTTTCCATGCTGTTGTCGACTACTATTTCCATAGGGTTAGTTTTAAAGGACCAGATGGATGATTGTTTCTTTACAAGGGTGAATCTCATGTCCATGTATGAATAGTGGGACCTGAGCATTATAGGTTGGGATGAGTTACATTCCAGATTTCTAGTCTATATAGATCACCTGGGGACATCATAGTTAGTCTTTCCACCAGTGTTCGATTATTCTAAGGATGTATTTCTAGAAGACTTTTCAGATTTTCCTCTGTAGAGAAATGTAAACATTTCTATTGAGCTTATGCCAGGGGTAGCACCTATATGCATTCCTATTTTTATGATGGATGCACATGAGTTATACGAGATGAATAAGTAGATAGAAGAGTTGCAGGAAATGGTTTTCATCTAACCCAATACTTCTCTGTGGGGTTATCCCTCCTGGTTTGCAAAGAAGGTGGATAGTACCCTCAAACTCTATTTGGATTATCAGTAGTTGACCCATTTGATAGTCGAGAACCTACATCCCATTCCAAGGATTGATGATCTCTTTGATCAGCTTTGAGGATCTCATGTGTTCTCAAATATTGACGTAAGATCCGGTTACCATCATTTGTGCATTAGACCATCTAATATACCTCCTACAACCTTTCTGAGCAGGTATGGTCTATACGATAATGTGCTTATGTCGTTCGGTCTCATGAATGCACCTACTCATTTCATGGATCTATGAAACATAGTGTTCCATCCATACATGGATTCTATTGTGGTAGTCTTCATAGATGATATATTGGTGTACTATCAAACTTGACATGACCATTCTACACATCATGTGATAATTTTGAGTACACGGATAGAGCATCAGTTATATGGTAAGATCTCAAAGTTACACTTTTGGATGGACCATATTTACTTCAGGGGTCATGTTATCTCTAAGATAAGAATATTTGTAGACCCAGAGAAACTGAGGGCAGTAGTTTCCTGGGAACATCCAAATACCTTATTTGAGTTAAGGAGTTTACTAGGGATGGATAGTTAATATAGAAATTTCATACATGACTTATCACGCTTGGCAGTGCCAGTGATGGGCCTGTCTAAGAAGGCTGTGAAGTACTTCTCGTCAGATTATTATGAGTTAGCCTTTCAAGAGATGAAAGGGAGGTTGATTTCAGCACCGATACTAGTATTTATAGAGTTGGGAAAGAGCTATACTGCATAATATGATGCATTAGGTATCGAACGGGGAGCTGTGATTATGTAGAGGGAAGGAGTCGTTGGGTATAGGTCTCGGCAGTGGATGCCACATGAGAGAAATTACCCAACGCATGATCTCGAGTTGGCTACAGTTGTTCATTACTTACACTATTGGAGACATTACCTTCATGGAGACAATTTTATGGTTTTCATCGACCACAAAAGTACCAGGTATATCTTCAGTCATTACGATCTGAATCCGAGACAGCGTTGATGGGTTGAGTACCTTTAGTCTTTTGATTTTGAACTTTCCTTCATGTGTGGGAATGGAAATGCTGTATATGATTACCAGAGTAGGTGGACTCAGATACAAGAAGTTCAGGAGGCCATCATGGAGTGGAATCGTATGGCTTTGTTCTCTGATATACATTTGGAGGTGAATGGTAGACAGGGGAATACATTATTCTATTCTGTATATGTTACATCTACTCTACTTTATCGAGTGTGAATGAGGTAGATACTATATGTAGAAGGCCTAGTTCTATGGGAGAGTGTGTGAGAAGAGGACCCTATTATTTGATAGACAATAGGTGAGGATGAGATCTTTCATTTTCATAGATGCATATGGGTGTCAGCATACATGTGTGAGAAGCTAATACGAGACTTTCATTCCTTAGTTTGGGATGTTCATCCTGGTCTTACCAAAAAGTATCGAGATCTACACTGCTAGTATTTGTGGAAAGGTATGAAGAGATATGATATAGGTTTTGTCATGAGATATTCCACCTGTCAGTAGATGAAGGCGAATTATCAATGACCAGTAAGGATTTTGCAGTAGTTACCAATTCCTGAGTGGAAGTTGAATGATGTCACGATGGAGTGCATGAAAGGTTTACCTAGGTCGCCTCGAGGGAATGATGCAGTTTGGGTTTTCGTTGATATACTAACATTGGTTTCTCACTTCGTTCTGATCAAGGAGACTTTCAGTGTTAAAGAGATGGGAAGTTTGTACATCTGAGAGATTTTATGTCTACATGGGGTTCCTAAAAAAATTGTTTCAGATAGAGACACAGTTTTTACTTCTCAGGTCTGGAAGGGACTACAGAAGGATTTAGGTACACAGGTACTTCTGAGTACGACTTACCATCCCCAAACATATGTCCAGTCCAAGCATACTATTCAGGATCTTGAAGACATTATTCGAGCATGGTTCCTTGATTTTGAAGGTTCTTGGCAGAATCACATACCTCTCTTGGAGTTTTCCTAAAATAATAGTTTTTACCAAAATATTCAGATGACACTTTATGAGGATTTGTACGGTAGGCCATGAAAATCACCCCTATGTTGGATGGAAGTGAGAGAGGTAGCTATGCTAGGACCCCATATTGTCCAGAGACCACAGAACAGATAGAGTTGATTCAGAAGAGGATCGATACTGCATAGTCATGACATAAGTCTTATGCTGACTGACGATGATGACCCCTGGAGTTTGAGGTTAGAGATCAGATTTTCCTACGCATCACACCAAGGTTTGGAAACAAGAGGATTAGGAGATAGGGTACACTTTCGCTGAGATATGTTGGACCATTTGATGTTTTGTAAAGAGTCTGTCCAGTTGCCTCTCGGCTATAGTTACCTCAGAGGTATCGGGCTATTCACGATGTTTTTAACATTTATCACTTGTGACATAACTTCTCAGACCCATAAAAATGTTTTCAACTTGAGGCGGTTGAGATAGAAGTGGATGCATCATTCGAGGAAAATCCTATCTAGATTATTTATCATCGTTAAAAGGTTCTATGTTGCCGATATTTTCCCTTAATCTGAGTGTTATGGAAACATGGGCTTGTACAGGATGAGAACTAGGGGAGGGAGGCTGATGTTTGATCATAGTGGCCAAAGTTGTTTTAGTATTCTTCTCATACGCCACCTTGATATGGAAATTTGATGAAAAAGTTCTTTAAGAGGGAAATATTTTAAAAACCTAGATATTCTTTTCATGTGTGAATCTTGTTTTTATGGTTGTTTTTGAGAAATAGTGGAGTCTCTGGAAATTTTAAGAGTACGCGTTAGGTACTTATATGTATGCTCTGTGTACTCAGTTGTCGCAGGTAACCATGTGCTGGCCGTGTAATGGCCATGCACAGGGCCGTGTGGGTTGACTTTGAGGTCGTGTAAAGTGGAGGTCAGTTAGAGAAAGTACATTCCATGTACCCTCGAAGAACATGTCATGTACATTATTTTTATTTCATTAAACAGACCGAGGTCTCATCTAATCGACAAAACAACCTTCATCTTCATTCATCTCTTCCAGGAGCATCTGTTACTGAGATTCTTCTCCGAGCCCCCGACTCACCATCTGTTCTTTGAATCAAACTCCATCAATTGCATTAGTTTTTCCGCAGTATGTTATTACTTCTTCTAGAGCTTCATTCGCTATAATCTCTTCTTTCGTAACATAATCTTGGTTGAATGGTATAGAAATTTTTGTTGATATATGGTGTTATAGGTCTAATAAAATTATAGGAATCAATTATATAGATCTTACAATGCCGAGGATGGTGGTTTGTGCATTTTCATTGTTTTTCTTTGTGTTATATGTGCAAAAGTTCCCTACACAATTGTTTAGGGTATTGCATTTTTATGGTTTTTTGTGCTGTTATTTTCAGTTATGCCTTGTGTGCCCGAGTAGAGGATTTATGATTGTAAATAGGTTTATTTACTTCTCTATGGATGCATTTCCCATGTTTGTTTGATATTGACCATTTGTTCTAGAATTTCCCATTATTATGCTTTGTTTCCAATGTATAGTATAGTTTGGATGGAGTGATTTTATCTTACATGTAGTGAGATGTTGTAGATTGTTTAGACAAGTAGATATTGGTGTTTAATTTTGATGACATATATCATTTTTACATGATTGAATTACACTGGGTTATGGGAACCTCATGCAGGAAACCATAGGAAGAATGGACATTGAGGGCTTCTCTAGAGTTTCTGTTTACTTTTACGATGTGGGACTATAGGGGGGGTGGACTTTGTGGTCCCTCAGAGTGTCTATAGTTCCTCATTGCGAGACCATAGTGGAAACTGGTTTCTGTGTGCTTCCTTATAGTTTCTATAGTTATGAAAAGATATCACAAAGGGAATTCATGGTGATTTCTTCCTCAAAGAGTCTATGCTAAAGCTGAACGAGAGGGGTTATACTCGAGTTATATTCTAGGGGGTTTATATTGTTTGATTGGTTGAACCAGAGGGGTTTTGATATGAGTACATCCCATAAGGTTACTTATGATTGTTGATTCCTTAACTAAAAAATGAAATTTCATGTAATTGAAACTGTATGATTGTTTTCTTTGGAGTACTTCATTCTTTATTACATCATTTTGCATGTTACCTTCCACATATAATAAACTAATGTTAGGCACAAATCAATGGGTGCTTTCCCACTAGGATTCGTCTCACACCCTAGTTGGGATATTCTTTTGAGCCCAAATAGATTATATTGTTTTAGGTCTAGATAAGGTAATGTTCCCTTCTACTTCAGGTACGTGATTTCTGTGGAGTTTTAGAACATGGGACCTCGCTGAGGCTGGCGATGCTATCTGAGATAATTTGTTTTCTTTATACTTTGGTTTAGTATTGTATTCCAACATTTTGACTTGTTTGGATACATTCCTAGAAATACGTATCATGCATCATTTATATATGTGCTACATTTTTATATTTCTTCAGTCATTGGGTGTTTACAGTTTTATGATATTATCATTGTTTCGGCTATTGTTATCGACATATTTCCACTACGTTACTATGTCTATGAGGGAATAGTTTCCCAACTATCTCACCCATGGCCCTCGCAACTAGTCGGTAGCCTCAGGTGTTTAGGGAAACACACTTCAAGACATGTGAGAAAATGGGTAAGGGGAACCTCTAGGTGACACCTGGAACTGGGACATTATATATAGGAAATAGTGCACAGTGAGACAAAGTATAATGGGAAAGAAACCGATTTTCCCAAACTGAGTGGGCGGCTATGAGAATAATTTTATAGTGGGATAATGGGATTTTTCGTAGTTGGAATGTGGTTAATATAACCATAAGGTCCAAATGTGTGTGGTCCTTCTTGTGGTAAATGATGGCACACCATTTTCCTAACCGGGTGACTCACAGGTCATGGATTGTAGGTGAGATCATAAAATTTTTGATTTCACATATTTCCAATTTATGGACCCTCATTTTTGTCTTAAATCATATATCACTCATGATTCTTTCCTCTTAATGGTTAAATAATTTTTCCCCGTCAAATTGGACGTGATTTAGAGGTGTTTTTTAGTGTGTTGAATCTTGATTCATACGGTAAGTCGTCCAACTTGGTTCTTTTTTGTGGTTTTCCTTGGATCTACTAATCCCCTTATGTGGTTTCATATATCTAAATCTTTTATGGATATATAAAAGGTTTTTGATGCAAATATGATTATATTTGGTATTTTTTATGCTAGGGGAAGAGATTTATAGCATGTTTTTAGATTAAACTAGTGTTTGTGGGAGTTTTAGGGTCGTTCTCCATTTCCACCATAAAATTCGAGGAAGGTGGATTCAATATCAATTACATTATATTTAAAATGAAGGATTAGTTTCAAATTATTAATTTTTTATTAAATTAGAGTCTAAATTTTCTGTCCTGTGATTTTTGAAAACCCTCTTGAGTGACAGTTTTTGGAATTATAAAAATTGGGTGTTTTGTTGGAATGTAAATTTGTTAACATGATTTTAATATTTTTATTTTAATATGATTTTTTGGTATTGATTCATGGAAAAAATTCTATAAAAAATGGGTTTTATTGAAATGGTTTTTCGAATGGTTTTCAATAAAAGAATAGTTTTATTAAAATAGTTGATTTGGAATTGGGTTTTTTGAAATAATTATTTTGTGTGTTCGTGTGCATTCATGATAGATAAAGTGTAAGAAGTTTCCCCCTTAATTAGTTTGATTAATATTGGGTTGGTATTTCCCCCTTAAAAATGGTTCACTGTGTAATAGATTAGTGTAACGATGGATACCTACTAATAAGTATAGAGAGTCCCATGTTGGATTCATGGTTGGATGTCTTTGTATATGTGGAATAGAATGGTTATGCAAAATTTAACTTGTGTAATATTTTTAATGTATTTTTGGGTTTATTTATTAGGAAAATGGATTTTTAGAAAACTATTTGATATATCAATTTTTTATATTCTTATATAAATTTTTATTAAATATTTTATATAAAATATTTAATATAAATGTGGTAACAAGTACTATCATAGTGTCTTGAGTAGGGAAGTCATTTAGTGAAAATATACTGAGTTTCCTTACTCTACCAAACTTTGGATCCTTTTTATTTTGTAGATTTCATTTATGAGGACATGGGAAAAGGTAAAGTATCACACTTCTCTAGTGGTTCTTAGTGGTACTCTGTCTATTTTGGTGGATTTTGAACAAGGAGCACATAGAGCCTCATATTTTTGTTTATCATTGTGTTTTGTTGGTTTTATAGTCTTCCTCTATGTACATGTATTTTTTTAGTCTTCTGCAGTCGTACACATTGTATTTGGTTTTGGGGATTTCTCTTAAGGCCACATAATGTCCACCTACCTTATCAATCCAATGAGGAGGGGTGGGACATTACAAGTGGTATCAGGTTGGTTCTTCCAAATTTCTTTATGGAAGAATTGGTAGTAGTCTTGGGTGGTCTTTGACTTGGTTTTGGTTGTTGGTGTTGGAGTTTAAATTCCTTCTGGTATGTTCCTTGAGTATTGATGGTAGAAAGGAGTAGGATTGTAGGTATTCAAAAGGTATAGAATGAAAAACTAAGTTTTCATTTTTATGCTGAACATCAAGTAACCAGGCAGTTGGGTACATATGTGTTATAGATAAATTTATCAGAATATTAGTCTGATTGACATGGGTTTATCCTATCATACAAGAATGACATGCATTATAAAAATTGCATTCCCCTAGGTGTGTATAATTCATTTTGAGTAATGATTTTATGATTTTGTTATGTAAATATTGGTTTTCCAAAATTGATGTAATTGTTTTAAAATGGGATATTTTGAAAAAGAGAATGATTGTAGTATTTTGAAAGTGGATTGATTTGAAAAAGATTGGGGAAATTTTCAATAATGGCTGAATATGGAAAATTTTGAATTTTGGGAAAGCAATGTTGTGATAACAATGTGTGGTAGAATTTGAAATTGTTAAGCATTTAATTTCTAGATATTGAGACTTAAGGATTTTTTCATTTGTTTAGAAAATGGATCCTGGTTTTTATCATAGAAACTAATCAAAAGAAGCTATTGATAAGGTGGTTACACTTGAGACAAATGTGGACCATCAACTAATTCAATGTATAGTCCAATCATTTTAGGCCATGGATAGAGAGAATCAGAGGGATGATCCATGAAAAGTAAGTTATTTTTTCTAATTTTAGAATTAGAAATCACCCATCATTCATGTTGATTAAGAACTACGAAATGAAAAGGTGTGGCAGAATAGGGTAAATCATTTCTTTGATTTCATTGGAATATTAGTAGAGTTAAATGTTAAGAAGGAAAAATATATGCTAAGGATCTTTCATGATAATTGTGGGATTTAGAATTTCAGTATAAATTAGACCATAGACTTTCATGGGATGGTTATGAGGAATTGTTTAACCAATAATTCTATCCTCAAATTTTCAGAATAACAAGAAAAAAAGACTTAATTATCATCAAACAAGAGATCATAACATTTATAGAATATGTGGATAAATTCGTCAATTTAGTCATCTTTTCTCCCAAATATGCAGCAAGTAAATCCTTTATGGAACACATTTTCTAATTGGTACGAGGAACGATATTCAATCAATGTCTTTGATACTCTATATAATTAATTTTATAGAGATTATTAATAAAGAAGTGGTATATGAAAGTGAAATATTATGTGATACAGGAGGAGATAGAAAATTGATTCATCGGAGAAATGGTGGGAACTTCAATATAGGGAACATATAGAAGAGGAAAACCTAGTTCCATGATGTGAGATGATTAAGAATCAGAAACCTGATTTAGTAAATATTCCTTCACAACATAAGAGAAATGAAGGAAGTTTCCAGTGTGGTTCATTAGACCACATGAAGAGAGAGTGTACGACACCACCAAGAGCATAACATAATTGAAATCATATATGGAATATTCACTGCTATTTTCATAGTGATATATGTTTGGGTATTTGAGTCACTTATCAGTGTCAAAAAAGTTGTATGCTTTGAGAGGATTTTGGAAGAAAAATCAATATAATAAGCCAAATAGAGCAAGATATAGTGATTCTACAAATAACCTAAATCCTTAGAAAGGGAAATACCGATAGGGAAACAAGGAATTCTGTTTCCAGAGTTTGAAATCATGTTAATATGATCATGTTATTTTAAATGATTAATATACACCATTGGGGGTGAAATGTATGATTAATTAAAATTCTAACCTTATGAAATATTTTTTGATATAGGTGATTCTCATTCCATTATTACTTCTTGTTTTGTTTATTCTTAAAAGTTAAGATAATGGATTATGTTTTTTTAAAAAATATTTTTGTTTAAAGAGAATGTTGAGACATTATGTTTAGAGAATATATATAAAAATTGATGGAGTTAATATGGAAAGATATTTATCATTATTCGAAAAGGATTTCCATTAAATAATCATTGGTATTGATTGATTGACAACGTTAAAGGCTCACAACAACCATTATACTGGAAGGGTTAGTTTTACTAGTGGGGATGAAATTGATTATCACTTTAAGGGGTAGAAGTATGTAAGGCAGGGGCATTTTTCTAGTTTTAAATAGTATATGAAACTATGTCATATTATTTTGTAGGGTTTACTTTGGAATCAATGGAAGATATTGAGGATAACATTTTTCAATTAGTTTTTTATCAGTTTGCTAACGTTTTCCAAGAATTTATCAGGGTTTACACCTAATAAAGAAGTGGATTTAACAATTGATCTCCTTACAAGGACCATTTCTCTTTCCATTTAGCCTGATCGAATGACATCAACGGAACTATGGGAATTGAAAGCACAATTGGAAGAGTTTGAAATAAAATGGTTCATTCGGTATAGCATGTCTCTATGGGTAGTGTATCTATTATTTTTCAAAATGGTAGAAAAAACTATTTGGTTATTTGTGGATTATCATATTCCTATCCAATGTTAGATAATGAATCAATATCCACTTCCACACGTTGATGAAATATTTGATCTATTGGGGTGGGGGTGCTAATTGGTTCACCAAAATTGACCTATGATCTGAATATCACAAATTGTGGCTTCAGAAGAACGATAATACAAAGAATTATTTCTAATGAAGATATGGAAACTAAAAATAAGTGTTAATGACTTTCTATATTACTAATTCACTATCAGTCTTTATGGAATTGATGAATCAGATATTTCAATGATTTGTGTATTTTTTATGGTGGTGTTTCTGGATGACATATTAGTGTATTTGAGGACATGGAAAGAACATGAGAAACACTTGGAGAAAGTTTCTGGAATCTTTATGGATCGTCAATTGTACACCAGACTATCAAAGTGTGATTTTTGGATAAAATTGGTATGTTTCCTAGTCAATGTAATCTCTAAAAGAGTTGTTTCTATGGATTCAAAAATGATAAAAAGATATCATAACTGGGAAATCACAAATGAATGTATTTGAGAGTCATGGTTTCCTTAGTCTAATAGGTTATTACCGATTCTTTTTTCATTATTTGTTACAATTTTCTTCACATATTATATGTTTTACAAAGAGGAATGTTCCATTCCAACAGGATAATGAATTTTTGATGTCTTCCCAAAATCCGAATATTTTATTTAAATTCACACTAATGTTGTTATTTATGGAATCATGGAAAGGGTACGTGGGGTATTTTGATGATTTGGGATCAGGGTTGGGATGTTTCCTCATGTAGAGATATCATTTTTTTATTATGACTCAATACATTTGAGGTTTAATGAAAATAAATTCACAACACATGATTTATAGTTTCCATACATAGTCTATGTTGTGAAGACTTGGAATCACTACCACTTTGGTGAATATATATATTGTATACAACTCATAAAAGTTTGAAGAATATTTTCTCACAAAGGGATTTGAACCTATGATAATGATCTTGGATAGTGTATCTAGAAATTTTTGACATTGACTTGATGTATACACTAGGTAAAGTTAAAATTGTCATAGACACATTAAGAATAAATTCATATGCTAAATTGGTCACAGAGGATTTAGAATAGGGGAAGTCGGTGATAGTAATAGTCGACATGAACATGGAATATGAAAAGTGGGGAGATGTTTCAGTTTTCTTTCCATCTTTGTTTGTTCCAAATTTGGTTGGGATGGTTAAATAGGTAGTGAAATATAATTCAGAATGTGTTCCACTAAGGATAAAAATCAATGATTGGTAGAACATTTAGTGATGAAAACTATATGAGAGTGTAGTTTTATTGTTTTGAAATCATATGGTCATACCAATTGTTTTTAATATCAACTTCTTCAAGCCTACCGCTATTGGAGACGATATTTCAATCTTAGAATATAGTAGATGAATAAGGTGATGATATAATTATTTTGGTGGATCGGTATAAAAAGGTTGGTGGATGAGTTTTTTTAGATGATTATCCTATTAGTATGTTAGATAAGTACAGTAGTGACCAACATGTATATTATAGTCCTTACATTTCCCTATATAGAAATGGGAATATATAGCTATGGATTTTGTAACAATTATCCCATGAATGATTCCGAAATATGGTTATATGGATGATAGTGGATAATATCCTAAATTAGTACCATTAAATCCCTATTTTTTTTGAATCTTATACAGTGGAAAACTTATTAAAAATCAACATATGGGAAGTGGTAAAGTGGTATGGAATACCAATTTCAATAGTATCTAGCATTAATTGAGGTTTATGACTCAGTTCTATATATACTTGAAAAATTTCCTTGGGATTCACTTTAACATGATTAAAACATATCATCATTAATTAGATGGTATATCCAAAGGGATGATTAAAAAGTTTGATGTCATGTTGTGGGATGACCTAATGTTTTTTGGTGACTCATTGGTAGAGCACGTGCCATTATGAGTGTTTTTGAACAATAACAGCTATTAGGAATTAATAAATATGGATCATTTTGAAAAATTGATTAGTCATCCTTAACAGTTTGTACGTTTCTAAGTGAAAATAGGTGAGAGATCACTGGTTGGGAAGAGACTTCTCCAAGAAACAACATTGAAGGTCAAATTGATCAGAAAGAGTATGTTGATGGAACAAGATGATCGAAATTGTATGCATATTACCATCAACGACCATTTTTTTTCAATGTGAGTTATCATGTGTGTTCTTGTGGTTCTATATAAGACATGTACATTGTTGTTTTGGGATGTATGGATATTTATCTCTTAAATATATAGGACCTTTTGTGTTATTAGAATGGGTTGGAGAGGTGGCATGTTGATTGGAATTACCACCATAGTTCAGTGAGGTGATTAATATGTTTCATTTATCTCAGTTGAAAATGAATCAGTTTGATCCTGACCGTGTGCTTTTGTGGGATAACGTTGACCTATAGTCATATGTATTATTGGTTAACATTATAGTGAAGATTTTGGATAGGAAAGATAATCTCTTATGTGGAAAAGATTCTTTAAAGTGTGTATTTTCTAGAAACCTTGTATAATTTAGCAAGAGACTTAGGAATGAGAAAAGGAAATGACTGAGCAATGACCAGAACTCTTTCAAAACACAAAGGGTTTTCTAATTTTTTTGGATGTGGAGGAATATGGTGGGGAGTCCATAGCACCCCCATTTTCAATTACGAAGACTTATTCTAACTATTTTATGTATTTAATGTGTATGGGTTATGTTTGGGAAGGATTTGAGACATTTTGGAATGTTTTGGAGGATTTCAATATTTTGTAAAATTGGATCACAGTTTGGGAAATCTGTGAAACTTATATATGAAACCATGAAAAATGAAAATTTGGCTAAGGGAAAGGCACACAGGTAGGCACATAGTTTTTACAAACTATGTGGGTGGATAAAAGAATCCATGGAAAGTGGGATGTTGGGATTTTTCATGATTTTTACTTAGTTTGTCTAACTATGTCAGTAAAACATGTGAGTTACTCCTTATTGAAGATGATGGTGCACATTTAGCACATGGTTTTCCTAATCGTGCAACTAACCAAGCATGATTTAAAAGAGATATCCTAAAATTGTGGATCTCACTTGTAATAATTTTATGGAACCATGTTTTTTCCCAAAGAAATTCTATCTTGAGATTTTTTCCTCTAAAAGTTTATATAACCTCTCTCTATTTAATTGGAAGTGATCTGAATGTTTTTTATTGTGCGTTGTATTATGATTCTTCTATTAAGTCATCATTCTTATCATTTTTGGTTATCTTCCATATAGCTACTTCTACCACCCTATAATTTGATTAGAACAACCTCATAAATAGATAGATATATGGGTTTCTCTTTCAAATAAGCTTATACATGGTCTAATTTTTGTTAAGAGATTATATATAAGGAGTTGTTTTGGTTATTCAACCTAGTTTTTTGGGTGTTTCAGTGACATTCTTCATTTTCTCTATAAGACCCGAAGTTGGTCGCCTCACTCTAGACTCCAATATCTAAAAATGAAGGATTAGTTTCAAATTATTTATTTTTCATGAAACATAAGGAGAATTTTCTATATAATGAATATTTATATCCTTTTTAATTGATGATTTATATAATTATTGAAATTGGGTGTTTTGTGGAATGTTAATTTGGTAACATGATTTTAAAAGAATAATTTTTAAAAAAAAAATTTGATGCACAGATTTTTTTTTCAATTAATGGTTTATTTTATTGAAATTTTTATTTGAATGGTATTCAATAAAAGAATGGTTTTATTGAAATGGGTGAAATGGCTGTTTTGTAATTGGTTTTTTATAGTGGTTGGGTGTGTTCATGTGAATTCATGAAAGATAATGGGATTGAAGTCTCCCCTATAATTAGTGGTAAGCATAAGAGTCATGGATTTCCCCCATAAAAAAATTTTAATAAGTGATGTCTTAGTGAATGGATGACTCACTACTCACATGTATTGGGAGGTCCAGGTTGAATGCTTGGTTGGATGTTTGTGGATATGATAAATTGAATGGTTATTCCAAAATGGAACTTGTGTAATGGTATTAAAGTATTGTTTGGGATCTTTCATTGGAAAAAATTGATTTTGTTGGAAAACTGTTTGATATTTCAATTTCTTATATTATGATATAAACTATTATAGAAATTTTCTTATATAAAGTGTTTTTTATAAATCTACTAATGTGTTCTATCCTAGTCATGTATGTTGGGAGGTCATTTGTATAACATATATTTAGTTTTATTAATCACCCATTCTTTGGCACTTTTGTGCTTTTTCATATGTTGTTTATCGGGACATGGGAAAAGGTAATGTATCACACTTCTCCAGTGGTTCTTATTGGTACTTGGACTATTTTTGTGGTGTCATAACATAGATCATTTAGAGGCATGCATTTGTGGTCGTCTTTGAGTTTATTTGAATTTATTGTCATCCATTGTGTACTTGATTGTTTTACAGTCTTCAAATATGGTAATCTTCATAGTTGGTTTAGATAAAAATTGTATTTCATTATGTTTTCTTTCTTTGTTATCATTCATAATGTAGTTTTTCATTTGGTAATGTCTTTTTTGGTTAGTTTATTTATTTTAAAAGGGAAAATCACACCTTTTAATGATGCCACTGGTATTTATTTACAACGTTTGGCATATTAGGGATTTCTCTTATGGATAAGTAATGCTCTCCTACATTCGCAAGAAAATGAGGATGGGAGAGACGTTACACCCAGGTTATTCGATATACTATTATATGATCATGGGATTTTAAGGTCTTACTATAAGAATTTATATAATTACATTATATTTTATTTCAGGTTATTTTTTTAGGTATCTAATTTCCAAAATAAACTATACCTCATAATCTTTTAGGACTCTATAATTTGTGTGTTTGTATAATAAAAATTTAATTGGGGTGTTTTCAATATATGGGCTGACATAGTTAATATCATCGACTGATGTTGTTTTTATTAGTAATTAGGTTAGTAAAACCATAGTGAAATACTTAGTGATAACAATATACATAGGAAAAACATCTCTAGTTTTTTTTAATTTATAGAGTAAGTTATTTTCATGGAACAAACTCCCTTTATGGTTACAATAAGTATATATGTCTCTTACATAGTTTGAAATAGGGGTAATAAACTAGAAAAAGGAACATTGTGTATTAACACGATCTCCACATGGTGCAATATAAAGAGGCTCGACACACAATTGGTTTAACACTCCCTGGGGATATGGTATGTTAAATTCAAAATAAAATTATAAACTATTAATAAGGGAAATAAATTATAAATAATATTTTTGGTAGATATTAGAACATGGATAACATAGATTGAACCCTAACTATAAATAGTTTAAGGAATGTATGGAATTTATGATTTATCTTTACAATGTGCAAGGGTTTACATTAATTTTTTAAATAGTTTGTAAATTCTCATCACTAATTCTATTTTTGATGATTTAAATGATTAGAACTAGAATAAAATGGTAAATTATAGTCTTATTGTCCATTAATGAACATCAAATATCCAATATAATGATGGTTTTATGCATTCATCCATATAAGACAAGTTTAGTATAACTATTCAAAATCCAGATAAGAACATAGAAGAGGATCTATTTTTGAAAATGATTAATGAGGAAGTTGTTGAATCCCTATTATATAACATCTCCTATATCTATTTTTTTTGTTTGAATTTACCAATGTACCTTATGATACTCCCATTAGTGGAATTTGATGAAATTATTGGTATGTATTGAAATCCCAAATACAAGGCCAACATTAATTTATGAGAGATGTATGTCACCCTTTTATCCCAAATCTCTCTCTAGTTTATAAAAGTGAAAGGGGGTTGATTAATCACTATCAAAATCATCATCTCAAGCATTAATGTTATTGAATTATGAGAAATAGTGTTTACCTAAAATGTTTGATACTTTGAAAAATATCATCCATGATTAAATTAACATTGTAAGGGAATAAGATGATGTGTTTCTAGATGAATTAAATGGTCTTCCTTCAAACTAGTAGGTTGATTTATCAAACAAAATCATACCTGGAGATATGTAAATATCAATAAATCTATACAGAATTTCACCAGTTGATCAAGGAGGAGCATTGTACTTTTATACGGTGGATTTGCTAAGGCGATATGATCATGCCATGGCGAAGAAGGATGATATCCCCATGATTTATTTTCATACAATTTATGAAGACTAAATGTAAATTGTGATCCAACATGGCATCACCAGTGCTCTAGATTTCGTTATTGAAATAATGAAAATTGTCTATTGGGATTATCCTGGATTATATATGGAATTATTTATTGATGATATTATTATCTACACAATAATTAGGGGGACATGAAAATCATTTGGATTGTGTATTGAAATAATTTTGAAAGAAAAGTTTATATGAAAAATTCAAAAAATGCGAGTATTGGATGGATTAAGAAATATTCAGGTGGTATGTCATAAAAACAATGAAATATATGAATCCTTAAAAAATATATGTAATTGAAATATGGAATAGAAAAAATTATTTGGAAGTGACTCACATATTTGATTGATTATCTATGTACTGTCAACTTTTTTTGAGAAACATCTAATGGGTTTCAAGGACACTGACCAATCTAACTCATAAGGGTGTGATTTTTTCCAGACTAATAAATGAGAGGAAATATTTAAAGAGTTATATATGAGGATAATAATTGTACATGTTCTCATAGAAACCAAATGTGGGGTAATATTTTTTATAAAAATTATTCATCCAAAATGGTATTGGGATGTGTAGTCATGCAAGATGAAAAATTCATAGATTAAAAATCCCCCACAATTAATGATATACAAACAGAATTGCCTAAAAAAGATATAAAATTTTATCCAGTGATAATCATATTGAATATTTGGTTAAATAACGTTTAAAGGAGTAGTGTGACATACATATTCATCAAAAATTCATTAATTATAAATTCACAAAAAAGGAGATAAATATGTTCGAAAAAGTTGGTTTGAGATGACCAAGGATTATGATTAATCAATCCATTTCCAACTCATAGATACCCAAGCCTATAATATTTGGATATTACATTTTTTTAGTTAAATATTAATTGAATTTCAAAAACACATTCTTGTAGACCATAATATTATAGTTCCATTAGAAACATAGACAAAAATATTCTAATCTAGTGAATGATATTAAATATCTCCCAAAAATATCCACCCATATAGTTCTCTTCATAAACATACTCTATATAAAACCATTCTTCATAATCATGGGAATTGAATAATGTTAAATGAGGATATTAGATACTCAGTAAAGTTATCATAAGAGATATAAATCCAGGATCTTACAAATTCTTATTTTAAGCATAAGGTTATTTGATAATGAATATAACTTATGATGATCATACCAAACATATCATAAAAAATAACTTCTCAGGACCTCACAAAAACCTATGGAAATGAAACAAGGTCTATTTTTAACATTTTGAACATGCAATTAATTTCCATTATTAAAAAATTTAACATGTAATCAAGTTTATGAATAACATTGTGAACATGTAATCATATTCACAAATAATATTATAGACATGATATACATGTATATTCATAACATGATTGTATTCTATTTTCACTCCAAACATTATTAGAGTAGACAATGTCACTTACATAACTGGGATCACTATCCTTTCTAGCCCTATTTATCTCATGATTTCTAAATCATTTCCTAATGAATGTGAATGAGATATAGGTATAACTAATCATAGTTTATAACATAATCACCTTCCTTGGTTATAATGATACCAATTTCACATAGTTAAAACCATATATATGTGTGCCAAAATATTATAATACATTCATAATATTAGAATCTATGAAATGAAATGGGTTTCATATACATTTAATCATAACATTACCTTTGAAAAATAAATAGGTATTGTAATCATTTAATTCTTTCATCAATGTTTAACCTGTGGAAAAAGAAGCATGTTTGAATAGAACCATATCATCATAAACAAAATAAATAAATGAATGAATAAGAACATTCACCTTTTATCATACCCCTATTAATGTATTAGTAACCTCAATTAATGTAATCTTAGTTAGAAAATAATTTGGAAAGACAACATGGGACATTTCTTGACGAATATATATTTTCATTTAAAATAAAATTTTGAAAACATAATAAATTAGGAAAATAGTTTTTATTTAAAATTACATAGGATACTTATAAATGGCGCTTTTTAAAAATAATTTGAAACATTTTTTGAGGAAAATAACCTTTCCACTTGGAAATGCACATTTAAAAAAATAATATACATTAAAATACCATTAACCTTGAAATCATTTATTTAAAATAGAACTTTTACCAAATATGATGGAATCTACTTTATTCAAAAATAACATTGAACATTTTTAAGGAAATATTGAAATTATTGACTAGTCAAGACAAAAATAAATAATTTTCAAGTCGTGAATCTTAGTAACCAATATTCTTTTAACATTTTTAATAAAAAATCATAATTTTTTTGAAAACGATAATATGATTAATTTAAAAACAATTTTTTATATATTATGAAATTAGTAATTATTTTTTAAATTATTATTACTTCATAATTTATTTAGGAATTGTTTTTAGAAAACATTTTTTTGAAGAAAACATATTTCCAGATAAAGAGAAAAATAATGCCATATTTTATTTAAAAACTTTTCTTAACTATTTAAGGTTCCAAACGGTATGAAAATGGTACTATTACTTGAATATTTCATTAATAAATATAGGATAAAAAAATTCATTATAATTAATATGTGGTATACCAAGAGTTTTAAATATTAGAAACATAATCATAAAAGCTACATCACACCTCAGAGCCACTCTCATTTCCCTCTGGTGTTGCCGATGGTTTAGGTCAAGGTCACATGGTTTCCTCCCCTCCTTGGACCCTCTCAACTAGGAGGGGTGGAGGTGTAACTTTTTATTACCTCATTATATCTCCCCACATTCCTCCATTTCCCCATTCAATGATCTTGCAACCCTTCCCCATTATCTATTAATCATAGTTTTTCATGGAGTCAAATCCTTTAAGAATGATGTTATTTTGGTG
Organism: Viscum album; assembly: GCA_963277665.1. Classification (NCBI taxonomy): domain Eukaryota; kingdom Viridiplantae; phylum Streptophyta; class Magnoliopsida; order Santalales; family Viscaceae; genus Viscum; species Viscum album. Next base: position 474,860,022 of record OY728164.1, on the reverse strand, counting down.
TACCCCCTTCATCACTTAAAAGGGGGTTTATCATAATAAAACAAAGTGAGGCATTCAGACCGTTGGATAGAGAGAGATGTTATTTTGGTCTCACATTCTTCCCTATATTTCACTCAAGATTTTGAGATGTTGGATCTCTCTTTGGTCTCTCATTTTGGGAATCACTGCCTTTGTATAGTAGTCTCTGACAGATTTGTTTCCTATTCATGGAAGATACATGAATTGGAGATTATCATGCTTCTGGATTTAGGGAAAATCTTGTTCTTGTTTTTGAGGGATGACAACCTCACCCATGCTTTAGCCAATGCTCTGTGAGTTATTTTAGGTTTCCATTTTCCCATATTTTTATGTGCGTTGTATTTTCACCTACAACATTATTGTCCTATAACATAGATATGGATATCTCCGCATAGAATTTCACTACCATTCCAAAATCTAGTGATTCATAATTTGATTAGCAATATGGTGGGCCATTTTCTCTTCTTAGAAATAGGTAGCTTTCTCCATTTTTCATCCGGTCTGTTGGAGAATTTTTATATAAATTGATGTCTCCAAGATCCCATTAGATAATATATGTATTGAGGTTGAGGGAGAACTATGTCTGTATTTGAAGGTATGCTATGAATCATGGGTTTAATTTTTTTTGTTTTTTTGGAATCTTGTTCATGATGTATGTCCATATAGGAGAGGAGTAGTTTGGAATTCATGGAAGGTCCATACTTTTATGGGAGAATACACTGGGAAGAATAGTCTCTTGAATGCTAGTATAGTGTCCATAGAGATTGGGTAGAACCCACTGGGTTCTACGGAGTTGGTACTTCCTTAAACATCTGAGAAGGAATCAAGAAAATGAATTCTGAAGCATCGATAGAATATGTTTATTGTCTCTTGAGGAACAATTTGGAAGTCAGTTCACCATCAAGGAATCTTCAAGGAGTTTCAAGGGAGGATGTGTGATAATGTTCTATTGCATGAATATTTTTAAATAGATCTCCCCCATTTTTATTCAATGTAATATCTGAATATATTTCTTCCCCAAAGGATGTGATTAATGAATTAGTTTATAATGGATCACCCGATGTAAACAGTTAGGATAAAACTCAGAAGGGGGTTTTCGTGGGACAAGGATCTTGGATGAGATCAGTGATCCAATATTGAACAAAAAGGTCTCATGAAGAACTTGTTATTGGTGAGCCCACAAATACTTCCTCTCTTGTAGGAATATATAAAGTGTGAGGTTCTAGTTTTAGTTCTCAATAATAATTTACTACATTGGGAGATGGTGACTCACCTCATTTTGAGGATGACATTGATGATGTAGAAATACATGAAAGTGGTTTGGTTAAAAAAAGAGTAGATAATGATTCTACCTCAAAATCCAATCCATCAAATCCCAAAGAAATGGAAAACGTGGAAGAATATCATCACAACAATTAAATAATGGAAGAACACCCTTATTGATTCATATGATTTTATTCATCATATAAAGAAGCCATAGTGAAGGAATAAATACTCAAATTTTCCAAGACATCCTGTTTAAAGGTCCTATATCATTGATATACTCCCCCAAAAGATATTAAATGGTACTGGTGACATCCTTATGTGTAATTTTAAGGGGTCCATTATTCATGTAGAGATAGTTGTTAGTTATCCTATTGAAACACATGCAATGGAAAAACATCCACCAATCTAGAGAATGTATAAATTGAGGTCACTGAATCAGAAAACACCGAGGATAATCTAATGGACTCAAATGAAAAAATGTTTTAGAAATCATCAATGATCAATATTTCAAAATTGGATTCACAGCTAATGTTCGAAGGATGGATAAAAGTTGATTTTAATGAAGATAAATCCTTATTGATTGAGAAATATAATAATATCATAATACGTGGTTTCAATAAGGGAAAAAATCCTAGAGGAGAATGAGAAGACCTGGGACTAGATGGATTGTCACATTAAGGATCACATAAAGGATAGTCCAGAAATAGAGGTGACCTCCATTGAATAACAACTATTTATGGTAAGGAATTCTTACAATTATAAATTGTTCTATAATGGCATACTAATCTATTATGAGGCCGGGATTTTTTATATGAACATCATTAGTTTCCCAAATTTTCATCAAAATTTCTTTTGAAAGAATTTTTTTTGGTGGTTGTGGAAACTAAATCATAAACATTCCCAATACATGATGAGATTGTAACATAATATATTTACAAATTTTTTGACATGGAATCATATTCCGCACTAAGATATATCATAAAATTAATCATAAAATAGAATAAAGATGAATAAATTCACGAAATTACATTTCAAAAGGTTTTAAATACACGTTGTGAAATAATATAGGAACATAACCTAACATACATATCCAAAAAGAAAATTCAAGACAAAAATAAAATACTGCTTTTGTAACGATTTAAAAATCAACCCCACGTTATGGAGATCCTAAAATGGAAATTTAAATAAAAAAAATCTCATTATAAGAATAAAAAAACATTCATAGTTCATATACACTCCACATAAAAAAATGGTGTTAAACATGACATGTGTCTCACAGATGTGAAAAAGTGAGACGAGAATATCGTACCATAAGTATGGAAATCTCTCATACTCATTAGAAAAGCTTATAAAACTAAAATTATTATATTAAAAGGCTTTTATAGAATTTATATATATCATATTATATATTATTTTATTATGTGCTTTTTACGATTTTATTAACAATTCCATGTGAATGGTATATTTCTGGTAATAATAACTTTGTTATTCGTATATGTTTTGATTTCTTATATTTTTTTTATATAAATTTGATAATTTTCCCACAATATACTGAATTATAACAATGATATTAATACATATAATATTAAGTATATATTTTTTTTATATTAATCTATTAAATTCAGGGATAAAAAATGAAATCCCTCATTCATATAGATGGTAGGTCGTACATTTGCATGAAGGATATTTTTTATTTTCTTTTTCATATGAAAATAGAAACGTAAATGATATATATTATCATTAGATAACAATTTATACATAATATAAATAACATATTTTAAATAAATCCATCTTTAATACATTCCATGTAAATCTTGAATGATTCATATTTCTTCGGGAGATGGTAGTTCTCCGTATACATGGGAGATGTTATTGTATTCCCAAAAAATTTAATGTATGAAGATATGTGTGATATAAAAATTATAAAATCATAATAAAATCATAAATATCATATGAAAAATTAATCAATCATTAATCCCAACCATGATAGGTGTTAATGGTAAAATGAATGACATTAGTTCCGGAGTCGGAGGTTCTCCGTACACTCGAATGATTATTTAATAACCAATCTATAGAGGCAGAGATGATTGTAGGTAATAAACTCAACATAAAAAAAATTCAGTATATGTATGATACTGATTTTATTATATAAGTATTTTCTAATATGAATTCAATGGGTTGGCGGATTAAATAAAACAAAAATTCTCTTTGAAAAAGGCTACCTCTTCTTCGAGTACCATCCTTAGGTTTTCACTACATTCCTTTTTTGGGATGGACTTATGTATAAATTAAGGATTATAGGATGAAATTAAGGATTTTGGGAATTGATTTTTTAAGATTTTTTTGATCCAATAGATTTAGATTTGTGAATGAGTGAGGCTAGTTATTTCACATTTATAATTTGGAATGAATGCATTTTTTATAAATACCAAAAAACATTCACAATTGGGAGGTAAATCATATATATTATGGATAAACATTGAATAATAATGGATTTAATGTATGAATATATCTATTAAAACCTCAACAATAAAAAAACATATTTAATTACTTTATTCCAAAGTCATTAATGTTACAAAATTTTATCGTTATAGTCTTCACTAAAGTAACTTGTATCATTTCATTAACCTATGTAATTAATCCCATAAGTTAAATATAAAAAAATATTCATTTGATAATGTTTACCTAATTATAAAAAATATTAAATCCAATTAATTAAATTTATATAATAATATGTGTGTTTAAATTTTTTTTAAAACAAACTCATTCTATATGGATAACCCTATCTTAACATTCATCACTATAATTAGTTTTAAATTTTTTTACTAATAGTTAATGATAAAATTAACATGGAATTATTATATAATTAAAAAATGATGATTCCAAAAATATAAATTTTTTTTTCAAATTCCAATAAAATATGTAGAAAAAATTAATGTAAAATAAACCCTTTAAAAGTGATGCAAATGCGGGTTTTTAAAGTGAAAATGTCCAAAAGTTTAAAGAGTTTTTATACCCAATTTCAATATGAAATTGATTCAAATGACATAATTTAGTATACTATATGTATAATTGAACTAATTATTCAATTAAATAATTTTTAAATATAATTTTAAAATTGTAAATTATTTAAATGAAAATGATGTTTTCAATTAAAATTCAATATTTTTCAGTATTCATTAAAAAATAAATGTTTCAGAAAAATCCCAAAAAATCACCCTTATTTAATTTATTTTATTATGAAATAAAATATTATTTTTATTTTATCCAATTAATTTTATAGAATTTGAATATCATATTTTTATTATAAATATATTTTTCTGAGAAAATAGCATTTTTGAAACATAAAATGGATTTAACTAAAATCAAATTCCCATTTTTCAATATTATTCTTTTATATAAAACCATTTTAATAAACATTTCCAAAGTAGGTAATATAGAAAATATCACTACCATTATGGTCTATTTTAATATTTTCATGTTTTTATAATTATATTAATAATATACTGTGGTTTTTTATAACTCAGTGCTGTGTGTAATGAAAGATAAACTAGTGTAGTGTGTAACATAAGCTTAACATAGTGTTGGGTAAAATGAAAGACATCAAAGAAATAACATTCTATAGTTGTCTTACCCCTGAAATTTGTACATGTGATGGATGAAGTATTACTTACTCAATAATGATGCGCAAAACACATCATGAACATGAGAGAGGTCTATTGGTTGCAACAAATGATGCGATACAATCCTGATATGATTTAGTTTTTTAGTGGGTCTTATATACATATATATTATTCTTACAAACATTAATTTAGAATTAAATTAAAATAAATACCTTATCAAAAACATCAAATTATAGATTTCATTTATGATTATTAGCATATCATATCTCTCGACTTTATGCCATCCTTATATGTTTCTGAATTTATTTAACATTATATGCCATCGAATAAAAATTCATAGGTCTCAATTTACTTACTTTTACAACTTAATTCTATTATATTGAAGTTATATAATTCATTTTATAATGGGACTAAAAAAGATTCATCTAAATTATCTATTTCAATATTTCATTGTACCAAAAATCAACTTGAAAATTCTGTTTAAGACACCAACCTTTTAAATACATAGTAGAAGATCCTAGAGTATCCTTTAATCACATATCCACAAGTTTTAATGGATTTCATCCTCAAATAAAATTTTAACTATATATATTATCAATGTATTAGATTTTGGTAAATGTCTCATAAAATATACTAAATCTTGAAAAACTATCATCACAAAAAACCTCATAATAGAGAGTAAAAAACTATGAACATATAATTACAAGAAACTCATAAACCCATTATTGTATCCATAATTGTTTTTTAATCATACCTCAATATGTATATATATATAATTCCAAATCATAATTCTCTAATTATTTTTTAAATAATCCCTTATGTTATATAAATTTTTTTATTATATTATTGGGTTCATCATTGAACTGATAAAATATCCAATGTGACATTATAATTCTAGAGTTCATGTAGAGCGAGATAATCATATGAAATATACATAAATTATGAACAATAATATTTTCAAAGGGCTCATTAATATAAAAAAACCCTGAAATAACAATCTAAAGAGCGGAGGATAATTGTTCTCTATAGCAACCCTATCATTTTACATATATTGTCACATGAATAAAAGAATAATTAAATATTAAATTATATGCCAAGAACCATAAAGTATAGTTTCATGGAAGTTTATGTGCATAATCAAACATCATAAAAAAACTTTTTATTTAATATCCATAATGATCTCCAAAAATCCCATTTGCTCATACATCTGCATTAGATAAAATGTAGATAACATGGGTAAAGGGATGAAATAACGACCTTTTACGGGTATAAGCATAAGAATAACGCTATAACACTTTGCTTACGAATCATGAAATAATGATATAAAATTTTATATAACGTAATTGAGAATATGTAAATATAACATGTATCACTTGGGATCATATAAAAATGGTATCATATAAATGTGGAAGAAACATAAAACCATAATATAGCACGATTCCCGACTTTTTTTACTTAAAGGATCACTAGTCAAGGTTACCCACCATGACTGTTGCACAAGGTAGCACAATTAAAGGCTACCCGCCAAGACCATTGCACATGGTAGCACAAGTCAAGGATAACTAACATGACCATTTCACATAACATCTCATGAGGCTCAACTTCACCCAATTAATTTGTGTTCTACCTATTCATACTCATCTTAACTTGATCATTAGTATTATTTCCACATATATAATCATACATAATCAATCATACATAATGATAAGGGCACCGAATGAAAGAAATGGGTATCATAATCATGTAATAAGGAAAAATTAAATTGGCATATCATACATGTTTCTATAAAAGAATGTAATTAGAACATACATAAAAATATAAAAGTGAAATAGACAAATATCATGGTAAGTTATGTCGAACAGAAGTGGTAACATGAAAAATAGTATTCAAGGAATTTTAACATTAAAATATTTTAGTATAGTTTTAATGAAAATACTAATATAATTTGAAATATTAAAGGGAATAATAATTTATATAAAAAATAAATTAAACATTATTGTTTTTAAAATATAAATATTGATTTTATAAAAAAAATGTAGGATTAATATTTATGGTAGAGTACACTTTAAATTTGGTGAAAATTTGGGAAGTTCTCTCTAAACGGGGTTGCTTGTCTTGAAGTATTGTGAAAGGTATCATTTAAAAGCCTATATATCCTAAAAATAGAGTTATTAATGGATCTTGATACATGATTTTGTACATATAAATAGAAATTATAATATTTAATTAAACAAAATATTGGATTTCTTTTGGTTAAAAAGAGAGTAATAACAACCTGAAGGAATAATGGTGGTTCGTGTAGAATCTCTTACCATGAGTCTGATGGTGTTCTCCACTTGATATTAATGACAAGAATAATCAAATAAGATTCATTAATTAATAATTCCATGACCTATTTTACATGTAATTTTTTTAAAATCATGGTGAGTTCATTCATATCCTATTTGATTCATTATGAGGTTTAATTTTATTGTTTGGGTCTGTTTGATTCAAGATCGGTTCAGTTATATAAATGAATGGAAAATCATGTAAAATAAAGCTATTTGTCTATAATTGGTGTTATATTATTGTTAATCCATAAGTTTACCTATTTTGAAATTTAATTTGGTAACTTTATGTGAATATTTATCATTATATAAATCCTATTGATCATATTTTTGGTTAATTGGAAGTATTTGATCCTAATAGACACATTTTATTTTATAAATAAAAACCACGTATAAAAAAACATTTTGAAACCATATATGAGAAATAATACATTGATTATAGTATGGTTCTACCATATTTATGGTTTTACAGCCCGAATTGTAGATGGTAATGGGAATTGAAAAGCCATCAGTGTTGAATGTGGTAAATTAACACCTATCAAATTGTATTTTTTACTACAATAATAAAATAATGATAAAGGAGAGATGATAATAACTTATTCCATTATCATGACAACATTACTGTGCACATAAGGTTATGGATTTTTCATAACATTTGGATGAGGGTAGTTAAGGATAAAAAAGTGGACAAAGGAACTTGAAAGGAATGTAATAGAATTGAAAAGAGGAATTTACCTCTTGAATTAATGTCACTTGAGATCCTATTAAGGGGAGAGGATTTGGCCTTTTTAGAAGAAGAAAGGATTATGGATGTGGGGGAGGATCTTGGGGAGATATCTGAGCAGAATTGTCGCAAGGGTCAAGGATTGAGTGGGGATAATGGATGTGGGGAGTGTGGGAGGTTTTTCTTGTAGAGAGGAGGAGGGTATTCTTAATATTTAAATAATTAGTTTTTTATTTTTTTTGTAAGACAGGAAATAGTGATTTATAACAAACAAAAAATAGTTATATGTGAATTTGAATTTGAAACAATTGTCATTTACCTCATTCATGACACATGCATGATATAGAAATTGAGGTTTTAGCACTTATCGTTAATTAACGTATTTATTATTCCTAAAGAAATAATGTATTTCAGATAAATCCAAAATATTCACCCTAACCATTTCTAAATGTGTATATCAAAAAATGTAATCCATTTTTCAAAAATAATTTTTAAAATATGATTAAATTAATTTTATATTAAAAACATAATTTATATGAAAAATACTGATTTTAAAACAATAACTGATTTTATAATGCTTTTAAAAATTTCATATGGGTTTATATGATTATCTTAAAACTAGAAGACATAATGTTTTTAAATTATGAACACAATTTAGGATTTGTTTATAAAAAATTAATCAATTAATTATAATTAATTAGTTATCACTTACGAAAATACCTATAATTTTACTTTGGTCATATTATCACTTATAAGATGCATAAAATTTATTTATAAATTCTTGGGAGAGGTTACTATTTTTTATATAATTTACTATGGATAAGGGTAATATTACTATTCACAATAGTAACATTACTATTCATAAGGGTGAGTGACTATTCATGAAAAATTATGTTTGTCTTTTCGGACTCCAAACAGCTTTTTGATCACAACCGTGTATATCATAATTTCGAAATTCAAATCCCATAAGTGACAATATTATGTTTAATGGTCACAAGTATTTAGTAGTTCATTGTGTTGAGATTTCATGTGATTATATGACATAATTACAAGAAAGGGAATTTCCATTGGTTAAACTTTGTGTCATTACATTCTTCCCCCATTATGAAATTCCACCCTTGAAATTTTTCATTACATTCTAAGAAGTAAATAGGTGCAACTACTTATCATTCATTTCCCACTCTAGTTACCATGTTTCTTATTCGAAGATATGGTTCTCCAATAGTAATTTGACCAGGTGATTAATCTTGTTACGTAGAACATTATATCTATGATCTAAGATATTCACTGGCTATGCCTTGTAAGATAGATCATTCTCCATATGTACCACCCCTGAATATAGTACATGTAAAGGATTTGGAAAATGATTTCTTAAAAGGGATACATAGAAGACATCATACACTTTACACAGGGTAGGTGTTAGTGCTAGTTGATAGGCCACAGCTCCGACATGATCAAGGATCTCAAAGGGGATGATGTACCTAAGATGTAGTTTTCCTTTCTTCCCAAATATCATGATCTTCTTCCATAGAGATATACAAAGGAATAGCATGTCTCTAACATTAAACACAATGTACCATCGACCATTGTCTGCATAACTTTTTTTATGACTTTTTGTGGCCTTCATGTGCTGCCAAATGGGTTTCACCTTCTCCACTATTTCATAGACCATTTTAGTTTCTAGTTGATTACACTCAATTGCTTCATCCCAAAACAACGGTGCTCTACAAATTTTTTTATAAAGTTATTCAGTTTTTCTATTTGGATGTTGGGTTAGAAACTATTATTATAGGAGAATTCAAACAATGGATGATGTCAGTTCCATCCCCCTTTGAAATCCATAGAACTCTATCTCAACTTATCTTCCAATTTTTGAATAGTTTGCTTGGATATAACATTAGGTTGAGGATGATAGGTTGTGCTGAATATTAACTCAGTGCCTAGATCATGTTGGAGAGTCTTCTAGAACATCAAGGTCAATCTTTTATCTCGATCTGATACAACAGACAATGTTACTCTTTATAGCAGTACCACCTTCTTGATATATATCCTTGCAAGAAGATCTGATGATTATTCCTCTCAAATATTGATAATGTGAACTATCTTCATAATACGATCCAAAAGGACCCATATATAATTATTTCCTCTGGATTTCCTTGGATGTCTAGTGATAATTTCTATAGTGAACTTCTCACATTTCCATGTTTTTATGGGTAGTGGATTCATCATCCCCGTATACTTTTTCTTTTTAGCCTTCAGTTATTGACATACAATACACTTTTATGTATACTCAGAAATCACATTATTCATATTATCTCACCAAAAATTCTCTCATAGATATCTATACATCTGTGTGCTCCCCAGGTTAATAAATAATGTTGATCTATATGCTTCATTCCAAAACTCCTTCTTTATTTGTGGATCAGATGTTATACATAATCCTGACCCAAATATTACAACTCCTTCCTCTTATATCATGATCTTATAGGATTTCCCATTTCTAATAACTTCCACCCTTTTCTGAATTTCCACATATTTTCATTGAGTATCCTTTATTTTATCTAAGAGGGATGGTTGAGAAACCGCTTTATAAATGATTTACAATGTTGCTCCCTTAAATATTCCCATGTATATCCTCTAAAAATATAATAATATTGGATCCTTTTGAATTTTTATCGTTTAAAAAGACAAAAGATCTTATCTACTTATAGCATTAGCCACCGTATGTTCCTTACTTAGATGGTAGTGGATTTAGCTGTCAAAATCATTAATGAGATCTAAACATTTTCACTAGAACATATTAATCTCATTTTGTGGGAATATATATTTGAGACTCATGGGATCAATAAATATCTCACACTTCTCCCCATATAGATAATCCTGCTAGATTTTCAATGTAAATATCACAACAACTAACTCCAGATCATTGGTATGATAGTGTTTCTCATGGATTTTTAGATTCCTTGAGGTGTAATCTATCACTTTATCATTTTTAATTATCACACATCCTAATACCTTCTTTAAAGCTTCATAGTACACCACAAATATTTCTCCACTTTTTGGGAGTCTGAGTATTGGCATAGTGATAAGCCTCTTTTAGATCTCCTTAATGTCTTCCTTACACGCCTGATTCCAGAAGAGATTCAATCCCTTCCGTGACAGCTTGGTCATTTTGTTTGATAATTTTGATAAGTTCTCCACAAATCATCGGTAATACCTTGCTAGACCAAGGAATCCATGGATCACTATTATAGATATTTCCCTAGGCCACTCTAAAATTTCCATGGTCTTAGAAGGGTCTATATATACGCCCTTACTAGTGATAGAATTCCCCAATAATGATACTTCCTCTATCCAGATCTCACATTTGATGTACATTGCATACAGTTTCTCCCTTCAAAATGTCCTTAGAACATTATTAAAATGATCCTCGAGTTCCTCATTTCACTTGCAGTATGACAGAATATCATCAATAAAGTGTACCAAAAATTTGTCGAGATAATATCTAAAAAATCAATTTATTAAATCCTTGGATATTTCTAGAGAATTAGTGAGTCATAAGGTCATCACTATGAATTCATAGTTTCCATACCTCATTTGAATGGATGTCATGGAAATATCATCATTCCTCACGTTTAATTGGTGATTTCCTGACCACAGGTCCACCTTAGAGAAATAAATAGCTGCACGAAGATGATTGAACAAGATATATATATATATTAAAGGTAGGGTATACAAGTTATTTATCATGATTTTATTGATTTTATGATAATCAATGAATAGGTGCATTAAAGCATCCTTCTTCTTGATGAAAAGGACTAGTACACTCCATGGTGAAACACTCAGGTGTATAAAAAACCCTCTCCAAATTATCCTATAACTGCTTCATCAATTTTTACAACTATATAGTGGCCATATTATAAGGTATCTTCAGTATAGGAATAGATCAAAGAATAAGTTAAATTGAGAACTCAACCTCATGATCAGGAGGAAGACCAGAGACCCCTTTAGGGAATACATCAGTGTAATCCGTCATGATGGGAATATCTTTGACAAGTATCATCTCATTTGTTTCAATCATTTCAGGAAGTCATTATTGGTCATTAATATATTATATACATACTTCAAAAAATGATTCGAAAGAATATTCATATTCCTCCATACACTTGTAAAGAATTTGATGATGCTTCAGGATGCGAAGAGTGATCTCTCTTTCCCAACATCTGGTTTTCACTTTTTATAAAGATAGCCAATACATTCCCAAGATAACATCAAACTTCACTGAAGGAAGTATAAAGATATTTTCTAGGAGGTTCAGTCCACATAAATTAATAGGGGAGGAGCTATAATCCAAGGATGTAATAATTTCACAATTTGTTGTTCTAAAAGATAACTTATCCAACAAATTTTGAGGTGGTGTTTGAATAGTTCTACTAAACATGCATGATATGAAAGAATGAATAGAACCAAAACCATATAGTACATTCACTATTGATGAATGAATAACTAGAGTACCTATCACCACATTAGTGTCTGGATGCTACTCAGTAGTAATGATAGCATAATTCCTTCATTGTAGCCAGGGAGGTTATCATTGATTTCCTCAGACAATCCTTGGCATTAGGAAATTGTTTTCATAATTCCCATTCACCTTGTTGTTGTAACTCTGAACCACCAGCTGACCCATTATTTGAACCTTCCATTCTTGATCCAAATTAGTGGGAATCTTTATATCCCTTTGGCAGTTGTTATCCAGATATTCCATTCTTCCACATTTGATGAAACTTTGGGTTCCCTTTAGATAGTTCTCATGATACTTATTACCACAATTTTGACACATGGGATTTGAAAACTTCTTTCCATAAAAAGATTTATTTTCCAAACCACAAATATTAGAGTCCATCATATGATTTTTTTCACTAGTCCTATAGAACCACTTGGAGAAACCGATTTCCATTTCAACCTTGAAGGAACGACAAACAATCTTCTCTAACTATCAAAGTCTTGAAGAACCAAAAAGTTGCATAGTCTTGAAGTTATATTTCTAAAGAAGTGATCTGAATTACCTTCAGTGTTCATAAAAATTACAGTGTTGAATCTTTCAATCCTTTTGAATTTTTCATCATATGCCCCAATGGAATCATCATCATTCTTCTTGAGTCCAAGGAACTCCCTTTTCATATTTAGATGCAGGTTTCAAGGATAATATTTATTTCAAAACATTCTCTTTAATTACTCCCAATACATAGAATCAATTTCATCCAGGGAATTCATATTTTGGATTATTTTCCACCGTGTATCTACTTCCCCATCAAAAGGATTGACCACCTGTATGGATTTATCATATTATGAGCAGTGGAAGATGGATAATATATTTTAAATGGAGTTAATCTACTTTTCCATGAGATGGGGATACTACGATCCACTAAACATTGGAGGCATTTACTACATGAAGGATTAAATTGAATCATTTTATTTCCTTGTAGGAGGAGGTTATTTCCTATGATTCATGTTATTATTCATAACATGATCCAGATGAGGAAGCAATGTCATTAATTTTTTAGATTTCATTTCCCTCATATTTGGCATATTATTAAAGAAATTATAAAATTACCTATCACATTTATTTTGGGAATTTTTCTTCTATTTACCGCCATTAACTATGAAAAATAACATACAATTATGGGGCTCGAATACTTAGATAATAATAATAAGAATGAAACTTTAACCATAGAAGGATAAACTCTTAAATGAAAGTATATCCTAACTTGTGATTCACTAGGTTCTAATCTAGGTTATACAATACATGTTCCGAAACAAATATTCTTATATAATTCTTTCTCCTTAACAATGGTTCGTACTAAGATCATGCATTTACCAAAGCATATCACCCGAGAGTGTCATACCAATAGTGCAGCAGAGCCCATTTTCATGCACCACTTCCCATTTGATTGTATCTCAATGTGTTGTTTCTGTGTTTAACCCCTATATACACCTATAACATAGCAAAATTTACCTATTTTTATCAATACAAGAATATATTTCCTTGATAAAACACTTACTCTATACCTACCACAATATAGGTATGTTTTCTTATACCTATTCTTATCCTTAAGGTTCTTACTAAATTGATTTTTTCCAAATATCCAAAAATAACTAGAACATCCTTTAATAACAAATATAGTTACCTTAGCCTTTTACATATATCATTATATGATTTTATGCATAAATAAACATCAAATTACAAGGGAGCGGTCATAACATCTACTGTCCTTCATGACTTGGTACATAATCAAACATCATAAAACAACTTTTTATTTAATATCCATAATGACCTCCTATCATCCATTGTTCTCATACATAAGAATAGGATATCCTAGTCATAACATGAAAAATGGGATGATAAATAATCCCAGTAAGGGATTAATCATAACAATAAATCTTTAGAAAATTGTTTATCCAGCATGACATAATGATATAAAAATATATATAATGTAATTGAATATACGAAACCATAACATGTATAACATGGGATTATATAAACATGGAATCATAGTAATGTGGAAGAAACATAAAACATGAATTTAGCACAACTCATAGCTTATCTCACTTAGAGGTGAACATGTCAAGGTTTACCTCTAGGATGGTTGCACATAGTATCACGAGTCAAGGATAACTGCCAAAATCGTTGCACCTGGTTGTACAAGTCAAGGCTAACTACCAAGACCATTTCACATAACATCTCATGAGACTCAAAATTATCCAATGAATTTGAGTGATATATAGGTTCACCCATCATAACATGTTCTATAATATTCTTTCAACATATAAAATCATACAATATCAATCATACATAAACACAAGGGTGCAAATAGAAAAAATGTGTATTATAATCATGTCATAAATCATAATTTAATGGGTGTATCATAAACGTGTCCATGATAGAATGTATTTAGAACATATGTGGACATTCATAAGGGAAATTAGGCATATATCATGGTAAGTGATGTCAAATAGATGTGATAACATGAAAATAGAGTATTCATGATATTTTAGTAATAAAACATTTTAGTGTGGTTTTAAGGAAAATACTACAGAGAATTTATAATTGAAAAGGGAATAATAATTTAAATAAAACTATAAGAGAAACAAGAATATTTTCATTATATAAATACTGATTTTATAAAAACAATTGTATATTAAAACAGATGGTATATTTCACTTAAAATTGTGTAAATATTTTCAAAGTTCCCTCAAAATGGGTTTGCATATCAGAAAGTATTGAGGAGGGAATCACGTACAAGAATGTATATCCCCAAAATATAATGATTAATGGATATTGATATATTATTTTTGACATATAAAAAGATATTATAATATGTACATAAATAAATATTGGATTTTATTTTGGTAAAAAGAGTGTAAGAACAACCCAAAAGAATAATGGAGGTTCAGGTAGAATCGCTTACCGTAAATATGATGGTGTTATCAACATGATATGAATGACCTGAAAAATAAAATTAGGTTCATTATTTAACAATTACAGAACAACTTTTACTTTTAATTCATTTATTATATTCTTTTTGAGTTCATTCATAACATTTTTTACTTGTTAGGAGGTTCAATTTCATTGTTCGGGTCCATCTGTTTCATGATATGTTTACTTATATACATGAGATGATAATCTTGTAAAATGAATATGGCTATACTGAATTGGAGTTATATTATTTATAATACATAAGGTTAAATTATTTTAAATTTCATTTGGTTTCTTGGATTGAATATGAATCATTATATAATTCATTAGTGATAACGTATTGGGTTAATTGGCGGTTTTTGATCACGTCGAACACATTTTGTTTAATTAAAAAACATGAGTCAAAAAAGATTCCACAACCATAGATGATAAATAATAAATTTATTATAGTATTTTTAAACCATAATAATTGTTTCATGATCATAATTGAGGACGGTAATAGAAATTGACAACCCATTGTCCGTGAATGTGGTAAATTAACACATCTCAGATGGTGTTCTTACTATTAGTTTAAATGAAGGGTAAAAGAGAGATGATTATAACTTATTACATTATTATAGAAAAACTAAAGTACATATACAATGCTTTAGTTTCATAATATTTTTATTATGAGAGGTATGGATAGAAATTTAAACAATGGAACTTGAAAGGAATGTAAATGAATTGAAAAGTGGAATTAATCTCTTGAATTAATATTTCTCGAGAACCTCTTAAGGGGAGAGAAATTTGTATTTTGAGAAGATTAATTGATTATTGACAAAGGGGAGGATCATGGGGAGATATTTGATAATAATTTATGTATGTTACAAGTCTTGAGAGGAGTGAAGAGAAGAGGGGAGTGTGTGTGGTTTTTATAGTGAAGAGAGGGAGGGTTTTCTTAATATTTAAATAATTTGTTTATTATTTTTCTACAAGACAAGAAATAGTGGTGAATTCATGACCAATAGTAGTTATATTTTCATGTCAGTTCAAAAAAATGGAAATTTATATCATCCATGACTCATGCATGATGCATGAATTCATGTTTTTGCACTTATCGTAAATTATCGTATATACTATTCATAAACAATTCTAGTATTTCAGAAAAATCAAAAAAAAAATTAGATAAACATTTTTGATATGTATAATACAAAAATAAAATCATTTTTTCTAAAAATAAATTTCTAATATGATTAATTTAATTTATAATTAAATTTTTAAATTACTTGAAAAAAATATATTTCAAAACTATAACTAATTCTATAATGCTTTCAAAAATTACATACGGTCGTAAAAAATTATCTTAAAACCAGATGAAATAATATTCGTAATTTATGAAAAAAATTATGAAAATATAATTTCTTATAATTAAAAAATAAATTTTAATTAATTATTTATGACTTACAAAAATACTAATACTTTTAATACGGTCATATTATCACTTATAAGATGCCTAAATTTTATTTATACATTCTTGGGAGAGGTTTCAATTCTTTTTTATGATTTTATGTTCATAAGGATCATATTAAAATTCCTAAATTTAACATGACTATTAATAATGGTCAGTTACTATTAACCAACAATATTTTTTGACTTATCAAATATAAATCATCTGTATGATCGCAATTGTGTATGAAATATTTTAAAAATTCAAATAAGTAAAGTGATAATAATATGTTTAAAGGTCACATAGTGTTTGGTAGATCATTGTGATGTGATTTTTTGTTATTACATGAAAAATTTATAAGAAGGTAATTTCCATTTATTAATCTATGAGTCGTTACATTAGCTAATTATTGTGATTCTCTTCATTAACTACTATTTCCTAATCATACCACTTTTCCTTTCTCATATGATTTTTTCTGGATTATCATCATCATTAGGACTTGGATTGAAGAATTGATACTCATAATTCAAAATCTCCTAGAAATTTAAACAGTAAATTGTTGGTGGTTCATTATGTTGATCTCACTCTCATGTCATGTCCTTGACTGACCTCTTCACATAAGTTATACATTATTTCTCTCAACGGATTGGAATCCCAGACATGAAACAAATTCTTGTTCCTTTTAGGAATTCAGTTATGTTTTCCTTACATATTTTTCAAATTTAAGAGTTTGAAACTATTTCATTGATCTAGTTTACATAACAATATATTTTACATGGAATATGATTTTTCTATTCATATCACTTGACCCATAAGGGTTTCTAGATTCCATTTCAACATTTAGTGAACATCATGAATCTTTCAAAAAATTAAAATTCCCTTAAGGATAACTCCCTTAATATATTCATGTTAAATCCACTAAATAATTATCAAACTTTTCTTTAAGGAGGAATTATAACTCCTAATGAGAACCTTGAAATTCATGTAAAATTATCTTAAAAGGAAACAAAATGTTTATACTCCTTCTACTTAGGAATGACCACATGTTTCATTGTTAAACCATAATTATCGATCAATTACATAAGAATTCATATGATAAAAAATGAATACATTGAAGTATAGTTAATTTTGTAATTAAGTACATGTAATATTATCTTGAATATGGGAGACAACAATATTACTCAAAAAATCATTTACATGATATTGGAAATCATCAGACTTCTAATAATTCATGTGATAACCTAAGAATGTACATATGAAAGGGGTGACATATAAAGACTTCTAAGGGAATATAAAAAAGTATAATGATAAGAAACTTTCAAATTTTATACAAATATAATATAAATGGATCATAAAAGGGATGATAATCTTAGTTATGAATAATGAGGGACTATATAACATGGTAACATAACGGCAATGTGGGAAATATGGAATCATCATTATTCCTGACATCATAAAAATCAGTCAATGACAACCACAAATACGACATTAAATTTTTCTCTTAGGATAACCTCATGTAATATAAACATGGAAGATAATGTTGATAAATCAATACTGAATTCATTGGATATCTAGGGGCACCCATCATAATCATATAACATTCACACATAAGTGTGCCACATAGATCATATACATATCAACATATTTCGATGACATTTAAAAATAAGATAATCGAATGTGGAATATATAAATTCTTATCCCCCATAAAAAAATTATTTGTTAATAACGGT
Organism: Viscum album; assembly: GCA_963277665.1. Lineage (NCBI taxonomy): Eukaryota > Viridiplantae > Streptophyta > Magnoliopsida > Santalales > Viscaceae > Viscum > Viscum album. The sequence goes on along the minus strand of OY728164.1, from coordinate 474,841,431 downwards.
TAACAATATTAGTACGGAATGGGTATGTGTATTTACTTGAATACAGTTTGGCATGGAAAATTGTAGTAAATCATTGATTTCATAATGAAGGAACATAAATGTTCATGGAAGGGAATACTGAGAGAAAATAGGTCATATTATCATTTCTAAATAATAATATTAGTAAGGGGGATATGTAATAACATACCAAACATTAGTAATTAAAGATAAAATGCATAATATACGGGATATGTCTGAATGAAGAAGAGAGGGAGTGTGAGGGAGTGAATTCCTTGCAAAATTTTGTCATAGTAATGGATTGGTAAATGTTTTATTTGGGGAATAATTTATATATCATAAGTAGGGAATAAATTGTAAAGTATAGGTTTTTTATGTATTTAAAAAATATCCAATTTTAATTCAAAATGATAACTATAGATAAAGTTCTTGAGTTAAAAATAATATAGATAATTATCATACTTAATTTTGGCATGGAAACGTCTTAGGTAAAGGTCAAAATAAGAGGGAATAAAGGATCGCTAATTAAAATATAATCACATGAACGGTTATTTTTAGTTCATAAATGCATTATTATATAACCAATTTAGATTAAAAATGCTAATTACAGTTAATGTTCTTGAACTGAAAAGTATAGGGAGAGGTCTCTCATTTTTCGTATTGAAAGTCACATGGAAATTTCTTCCACATGAATGTATACCCAATGATTAATGGTAGAAATTGATGTGAGTTAAATGGTTCTCCCATCAAATTTAAATAAAAATGCTATTAATATGTATGTATAAAAACATAACCAAATGAAAAAATTTTAAAATTAAGAATCATAAGATAAAAAATGTTCTCGAATAATAATAATAGAGGGCAGTCCATTCCCTTGGGAGGGTGATTCCAAAATATTTATTGGACTATATTGAGATATTTGGGTAACCTTAGGAGGAATTTATAGTGGGTAGGGAAGAGTATGAACGTAATCCATTTATTTTTAGTGAAACAAAATGGGGGTTTTAGTGGTTTTATAAAGGAAAATAGAGAGGAGTTCATTAATATTTCCAAAACTAGGGTTTTGGATTTTAAAAAATAAAATAATAAAATCCTAAAACCATTCCTTGGTTTTTGACAATGCTATGTTCCAAATACTAGTATATTTAAATATTTTATAATTAAAATGTCTGAACTCTTTAAAATATTACCATTGGTGATGTGGACGTTAGTCATGATTACAAATAAAGGATTTTGAAACACTAAAATATAATATAGGTTTAATGAGGATTAAAAAAGTATATAAAAAATTAATGAAACCAAAAAAAATTATTTTAATGGGAAAACATATATTTGGTTTTTTATAACATATATGGTATATATTTGATAACTTTTGTGTCACTATGTGTCACAATAAAAACAACATACTCATATCTTATTTAATTTTTTCTTGAAATTCTACTGTTTTCTAAAATTATAAAAAAAATACCATTTTTAAATTATCAACTTTTTTTGTCCAAAATTGATATTTCTTTGATGAAAATAATTCTTTAAAAATGATAAATTAAAGGCTCAATTAATTATCCATGTTTATTGAAAAATTCTGATTTTTGTGATAATAATAGTTTTCTAAATCTTCAAAAAAATTACATTTTAGGAGCATAAAATTATTTGAATATTTTAATTTAATATGTACTAATAAATAATAATATTTCCTTAAAATGTTAATTATTACAAAAAATTAGGAAATAATTATTTTTACTTCATTAAAACTATATTTAACAACTTATGAAATTTCGTTTTTGATGTATCAGAACTCTAATTTTTAGAAAAATAATTATTTATACATTTAAAATATATAAAAAAAGTATTATAATTATTATATTGAGATGAAAATATTAATATTCATACTCATAGGTTTACCTTGTTTGTATACATAGTTAAATTATTTTTACAAATAATTATCATATTTTCTTTTTACCATGGTAATACCAATATAATATGGTTACTATTACTATCATTCAAATATTATGTTAAACATATTAACTAATATTAATTATAATGATTCCAAAAATTGAATAAATTTTATCCAAATATATAAACATTGTTGGTGTAATTTAATTTAAAACAAAGCGTTCTAATACAATGAAAATTGGTATTCTAAATAAAATATTTGTTTTAAATGAAAAGATGATATTACATTAACTATATGACTAGTAATATTTTTATATGAATTTAATTAATAATGATCGATAATTTATCAAAAAATATTAAATTAATAATTTTTCATTTGGGGTTATTTTAATTAATTGTAGAGGAGAATCACTATGGCTTTTAAAATAGTTTTTAGAATAATTCTTATTGAAGTCAAAAGGAAAAATTATATTAAAATTAGGTAGAAAAATTATTTAAATGCAACTAATTGAATTAAATATGACAATATAATAAACATTTCACCTTGAAATAAATTTATAATTATATTGGGACAATTATATTCCTTAATTTTTCAAAATCAATGAAAATTTTAAATAAAAAAGTATATTTGCATTATTTACTGAAATATAAATATTTTTGGGAAAATCCAAACATTTCACACTAATTCAATTATTTTACATTGATATAAAAAATGAATCTCATTTTAGTTAATAAATTTTATAAATATTTACGAAAATATTTATAATATGTATTTATAATATATATATATATATATAAATCATTATTAATGAAAAAGTATTTTATAGAACAAAAGGATAATAACCAAAAAATATTATAGATTATTTACTAATAATTTATCAAAAAATTTGTGAATATTATCATAGACATACTAATATTATAAACTTTTTAATCATACTCATATATGAAAATTTAATGTAATGGTAAAAATGATCTTATTTGAGTAATAGTTATCGGTTTGGATTCACTGTAGTCTATCACATATGATATCGATCATAATTATATATTTTAAAAACTAGAGGCATTAAATTATTCCAATCTAATAAATTTCATCCTCTTGATTTACCCTTGAACTTGTTAAGAAATTTTTTGAAACATGGAAATATATTTTTTGAAAATCAACATCATAAAAAATGGTTAATAAAATATCGACATGAAAAGAGAGAAAGGTAAGTATGAAAGAATTCACATAACTAGGATTCTATGAAAGAAAATAATAGTTGTTATTGAAAACTTATAAATGAGAGGGAAAACTAACATTAAAGAACAAATATATTGTAATTGATAATTTAGTCAGGATAATGTCATCAAATAGGAAATAATAAATCTATGATGGGTTGTAAGACTATAAAATCATCAAAATCATCATAATATCACAAAATATTTGTTCCATGATTCTTTTCGTAGAGTTAAGGAATTTGTTTATCATTATTAAAAGGATTATAATTAAATATACTTTCTGGATAAGTATAATTTCACCCTTTAATTAATTTCCAATACAATATCTTATTATTCTTGAAATTATGTGAACTCAAGATTATGTTTTTTATTAATAAAGAACTTGAATATTTCTATAATAGATCACATAACGCACCAAATATTACCATGATATTTATTTAATATTTACTAAATACAAAATGTATACTATAAAGTTAGATAAAACAAAAATTGAATATACCTTAATACATTACTCTCTAAAAATCCAAAAATAATCCAAAATGTTTAACACAGATAATTACTTAAATATATACCCATATATCCCAAAAAACACCGATACATTCCACAAGAATAAATATTTTAACCCAAAAGTTTGTCTCAACCCCTTCAGTGGACATGTTAAAAACATAATAGAATTCTTCCCAAATAATCTTTTATATTTAACCCCATGGGTATATATACTTGGGAAAAATAAACCATCACCCAAAAATATCATTAATCACCTTAAAATAAGAAACATTAGATACTATAATACATTTCCAAAAGTATCCTTATTCATACTGAACATCCATCACATAAAGATTCTGAAGTTATATCAATGATTTTAAACATATTATTAGACATAGAGGTATCATCCCAAGAAACATTAGTGTTATCCCCTCATAAAATTAATATTAAGTGTAACCAATAACCTTATCACAAAACTGTTGGTCATCCGTGCCATTCAATATATATTTCATGTCCTTAAAGAAAAACTACAGTAGAACAATCCTTTATTGTTTCATGATTCTTATATCTAGAATATCATTTATATGTTAATAATACATCATAACTCTCAAATACCAATACATAAACACATAAATCCTTACACTTCAAAAATTTACAAATCATAGGTTATTCCATTGTTTAGGAAATAACCCTTTAATTAGGGCATTAACATGGACAAAGCCCATATTCTTCACACATAATACATTGAACAACAAAAGGGTTCTATAGAAAGTAATCTATTCACTTAAATCATACTCTTTTTTAGGGAAACTATATACAATATGACCTATATTTTAACAATTATAACACCAAATACTTCTTTTGTGTCATTTCACTTTGAGAATCTTTCCAAATTGTTGACATATAGGAAATTGAGTATTCGTTCCATTATCATTTTTTCTAGTTTAAATTCCCTGAGACTTCATCCTCCTATTATTTGATTTCATTGGACATTCAATGGTGTTCCAGTTCTTAACAGTGATTTTTAAAGCTAGTATGAAACAATAACAAGATGTATTAATTTATATCCCAACATGTTCTGTATCTTATTTGGGAATTTATCACATTTTGCATTATAAAGTAGTGGACTCAGTTACAAAAATTTCCATCCATTAAATAGAATAATTGGAAAATTAATGATGTGTACATTAAAATATTAATCATAAAAATTAGAATCCAGTAACAATTAAGTGATAAATTGTATATCTCATTCGATTCCATAAGTTGGGAATTTATAAGATTCAATCTATGTTATCCAGGATGTATTTCGTAACATAGAATATTATAGGAATTGTTTCTCTTAATAATGGTTTGTAATGAGCTTATGAATTACCAATGCATATACCCAGTAGTTTCAACCAGTTCAATTATGGGGGTCAATTCCTTTGACCGGTTTACAATCAAGTCTAGTTCAATACAACTTTTTTGAGTGTTACTCTTATGTACATATATGCCTAATCCACAACCAATTTCAGTATCCATAACATGATTTTTATTCTTGTAAACCACTTTATGTACACTATAAAAAAATGGGGGATGGTTTCTTCATATTAGTATTATCTATAATGATTTTAATGAATTATTTAATCCTAATCCAAAAAATAACTATACATTCTTAGGATACCAACTATGACATCCTCCATCATTATGACACATTAATTTATGATTTATTTCATATGAATGAACATGATAAGACCAGAAGATTGATATGTCTACTGTTTTTAGAAACATGGTACATATCATATCATCTTAAACATGGGATACAACAAAATTATTGAAAAATTCCTTAACATTCTCTTAAGAATCATTAGTCCTATAATACTTTATAGGATAACCTCAAAACATTCATAAGAAATGGTTGGGATATAAATCCTAGTAAGGGAATATTAAATAATAATAATAATAGGAAGAATGTATTAGTTGATATATACTGGAAGTTTAAATAGAACATAAATTTGGTAAGAATCTTGACTATTAATAATTAGGCACGATATATCTTGACAATATAAATAGAAGCTAGGATATGTGGAAACAAAATTTATCATGATAGTATAAACACAATTCATGTATAACCATAAATACTAAAAAACATGAGGTTCATAGTATAATATTTCACACACTACACATGGCTTCTCATGAGACTAATACATTACACAATGTATTGGGGAACTATCTGGGCGCACCGATTATAATCATATCTTGTTCACTCATAAATCTGCCACATGGATCATATACATATGAACATATTTTAATCTCCTTTTATTAAATTATAACTGAATTCGGATTAAATACCTTAATATCCCTAATAAAACATTTATATTTTCCTAAATGTGACGGAACATTCTTGGAAATGTGTTCATGTATTCACTACACAATTTTCTAGCATGGAAAACACTACTAAACATCAATATTATAATTATGTAACATAAATTTTCATAGGAAATATTAACATGAGATATATGGGTATATCATAACTTATAACAAATAAAGGAATTAAAAATTAGAAATTAAAATATTAACATTTTTAATTGGAGATAAAAATAAAAACATAATGGATATTCTTCAGTAAAGGGGAAAATGTGAAATCTTTTAAAAAAATTCAGAATGTTAATGTCTTGGTAAATTCTTTAATTATAGGGGATAAATGATCTCCCATTATTGGGGAATCAATATAAAAGTAGAAAGGTATTTATTAATTCATCAAAACATAAATTTTTTTATTTAAAATACTATTTAAAAATAAGAATCTCGAATGAAAAATAATAGATATTAATCTCTTACTATAAATAAGAATGGTAACGTCATAGATAAAGGTCCAAACATTAAGGGATAGAAAATCTATCATTTAAAGAAAATAAAATGGATTGTAATCGGGGTTTATAAATTAATGAGAATATAACGAATTTATATTCAAAATTCATAATACAATTATGGTTTATAAATTGAAATTAAGAGAGAGTGCCCCCTCACTTTTAGATTGTAAAATAAGGGGATAATTTATAAAGTATAACTGGTGTACATAATGATTCAGGAGAGGGATTAATGAGAGTTAAAGGGTTATATATTCACATTTTATCAAAATGGAAGTATGTGGGATGTATAAAAACATACCCAAACTAAAAAAAATAAATTAATAAGTATAACAAAAAAGTGGTTCTTGAATAAAATAATGAGAGGGAGATCCTCCACATTGATAGGGTGATTCCAAAAACATGGTAGGAGACTTATACGAGTTTTGGGGAACTTAGAGCCAAATTTTTTGGGTTCATGGATGATTATGAAATTTATAAATGGAATTTTATGGAATATTAATGGGATATTGGTTGGGTTTATATAGGAAAATAGAGGGGATGTCTTTATAATCTCCAAAACTAAGGGTTTGGGATATATAATGAAATATAATCCAAACTAGAACACTTACCTTGGTTTTTCCCATGGAATATTTCAAACATAATTTTATTTCATTATTTTTTATACAAGAGAATAATTCATTAAAATATTACCCTTGGTGGTGTTGATGTGAGTCGTGAATACAATGAAATATTTTTCTAAACATTAAAATATAATATATGTTTTAGGGGATTCATGAAGGATTTATAAAATTAATAAAAAATAGTAAAAAATAGTTTATTTTAACTCAATAAAATATATTTGGTCGTGGATACATTATATACTATATATTACCTCATTGTTGAGTCATTATGATGTTATAATACATATCCTAATCATAAATTGTTTTTTATTTCTTCTTGAAAATTCAGATGTTTCAGAAAATAATAAAAAAATGTGGGGTATTTTTAAAGTTCTTATAAAAAATGATATTAATTAGATCATAAATAATTCTATAAATATGATAAATTAATGTTTTAAATTAAAATATTTGTATTGTGAATAATACTGATATTTTGATAATAATATTTTTTTAACCTTAATAAAAATTTCAATTTCACATGGACAAAATATAATATCATTTAAATTTAATATATAATATTTTATATTATATTTTTATTCAAATAAAATTTATCAAAAAATAATTCATGAATTATTTTAAAAGTTTTTCATCATTGAAAATATACTTTCAAGTAAATACAATTTATTATTTAATATATTAGAAATATAATTTATTCAAAATAATTACTTAATCATTTTTAAAGTAACAAAAAATAATAATTTTTATATTGAAGTTAAAATATAATTATTCATACTCATTGGTTTACTTTGTTTATATTCCTTGTTAAATAATTTTTACCCTTAATTAACTGAATATCCTTTTATAGTTTGCTTCAGATGGATATCACACTTTGTGATGGTTTCTGATTTCTGAATGATTCTTAATGGGTTTTTTCATGGAATCAAGAACAACCAATGGTTTTATATCCAAACTAACCCACAAACCAAAGGCATGCACTCGTTAGTTGTTTTAACCTTCAATACTAAATAACTGACATATGTCAGATGAATAGGAGGTTTAGATCATAAAACCCTTTTATGGGGAATTATTTCCTATTCCATTACTCTCATATATATTTAATATATATTCTAAAATCATTCATTAATTCCCTTGAATATTTAGGTCAAACTAGATTTAACAATCAATTTCTAGCATGCGATGAATTTTGAATCATATGTATATATAAAGGGTTATTCATTAGTGGAGATATCTGTATGTATCTGAGATCCTCCATCAATGGTATCCTTTCATATACTACATAGTGGTTCTTGGGTCAATATTATGAAAATGTGGGTTTTCTAGCCACACATTGGGGAACTCTATAGTTTACTATCATCTAGGGATATGATGTTAATTATAGAGTTTACTGTCATCTAGGGAGATGATATTTGTTTTGATGATATGATCGAACCTATAGATGGGATTCCTGCACATATTTGTGAACAGAATTAGTATCATCATAGTTAGATTCCAAATAATAGACCACATAATAACTTTCAAGGTCATGTGATAAGTACCTAAATGTAAAATTTAGTGTCATATGGTAAGCTCATCTAGGAGGAAGGTAACTAGTCAAATTTTGGTGTGGGACTTAATCCGAAACATCCCAAAGAACCCATAGGGGATATAAGTTTCCATGTTGAATTAGTCCATGCTGGTACAACATCCCAAAAGCATAGGGTTGATTTAGGAATTGGGTTTGAACATCATGAAGGCTTTATATGTTTCCCATTTGGAGGGAAATCAAAGCCCATGTACTTTGGTGAGTCTTTTAATGGAGTATTGAACTTGGAGATAATTAAGTTGGGGCTTACTCCAGAAGACGATTCCTTATGAATGGGGCAATGATTGATGAATGACCTCATTGGGATTGGAGGGTTACATCAGGGATTACTCTTGAGGAGGATGCCTGTTGAGCTCACAAATTACGTAGGCATCCTACATAATCTATTTGTGGCGGGAATCAAAGTTCTCATAGTTCATTAAGTAGAGGTGGATTGTGAAAGTTATTGATCATTACTAACCTTTAAACCCAGGTGAGTCATGCTCAATGTGAGAAACAAGAGGAAGTATAAGATTTGACACACCACACACAGTTACTCCTTCACAGGTGGAAGAGGAGAAGGATGATGTTTGAAGAGGTTCAGGATGTGGCACGTACCTCTCTTCCCATCACATTGGAAGGGAATTAAGGTGATGGAAACTATGGTAGAGAGGAGAAATACTGCAACCTCATACATGAATGTATAAGGTCTTAATCTAGTAGGGATTCACTAAAACATGATCCTCATACAGATAAGGATCTAAAACCATGTTTAATGAAAAATAAAGTGTGATCCTTACCCTCATGGCTGGGAACTGGAGACTTCGGGTCTCAGAGAAGAGATTTGAAAGACATGGTCTTACCCCATATATTAGAGACTAATAGCTCTCCAACATTATCCATATGGTAAGGGTTCTCATGAAAATAGGGATAAAGACCCACATATACCCTAAGGACCCCCATCTATCTAAACAGACACATGTGGGTAACTTCCGACTATAGGAATAAAAACACATTTTGAGGTCATATTATAGTACCACTCATCAGGTTTGTTCAATTATGGTGGTCATGGAAGAGCTTTTGAGTTAATACCTCTGGGAAAAGTGATCCAAAAGTTGAGAGGGCCATCCATGGATGGATTTAAATGATTACTAATGGTTAGATCATATAGTCTATAAGGTAGTTCAATCAACAGAGGCTCGCATATGTGGTGCTCCACACTGGTAGTCCTGGGTGAATTGGTATCACATTGGGAAACAGACTACCTGGGAAACTACACATGGTAGATACCTTTCTCTATCCCTCAAGGTTCCCCATAGGTGTTCTTATATGTATGTCAAAAATGTACCTATTAATGGAAAATAACCAAGTGTAAGTCCATGTTTATCTATGGTTTGGAAAATTCTTTTTGTAGGTGTTTTTTGTTTAAAACCATGGGAGGAATTTAGTTTCAAAATTCCACTTTAATTAATTTTTCATTAGGTGTTATTGATCCACATATAATGATACAATGAGCTTGAGATAAGATATAGGGTGAGTATATAATTGAATGACCTTCCGGGAATTCTTTCAAAATAATTGAAGGCCCTATGGTCCTATTTATAAGAAAATATAGGACCCTAGTCGAAGCGGTCATCTCTTACAGGTGTCACATGTTCAGTTCCTAATAGGTACCCTGTGTTCCTATGATGTTTGGGGGTACTTATGCAACTCACTTGGGAAAACATGCTGATCCTTACCACCAAGGGTTTCTCCCCTGCACCCATGCTCGGGATCGTTACCAGGCTGCAGTCTCGTCCCTTCAAGATATTCCTTTCCCTACCATCACTGACCCTTTGGAAAAATGGAGGGTTACACTATGAACTTTTTATGCCCATTTGAGAGTGATTTATTCCCTAAAACATGTAAATCCTTTCATATCCTTCTTCCAACAAAACGTTTCATTTCTACTCAAACTCAAAATATTTTGTTTAACTTAGGAGACCACATAATTTCTTTGTAAAAGTGCATGGAACACATTTCAAAGTGTCAACAACCCCCCCCCCCCTTAAAAAAATTTATTCAAAATGAAATGAATTTGGACCTAAAGTAACTATAGGGATCATTAACACATTATACAATCATTTATTGGACATTGAACCTTTTTCTTGTTTGGGAAGGTGCTCTTATATGTTTCTAAGACATATGGCCTAGTGAGAATGGTTTAACTATTGCTAGGGTCATAAGAACAACCAAACAAACTTTTTGAATTTTTATGTCATCACTCTAACTTTTTCCTATGCACAATATAGAGGGTACTTAGTGTCTGAGACTTATATTTTTATTGCACTTCTTTATATTGGTTTTCAAATTAATATGTTTAGTGCATTTAATCATTTCATTGTATTATTTTTCCAAACCACATAGATTGCATGTCTAGTGAGCCATATGTTGAATGTTTTATAGACTATACTTTTCAGGTTTGAAACCTAGTGAGTACAATGTGTCTTATTGTATGGAAAGCTTAATGTTAGGAGAATTGGACTAATGAGGCTAGTGTTTTAATTTAAACAAAATTGACTATAAAGATTGAAATAATTGCCCAAACAAGGCATTCTAGTCAATTATGTTCTAAAATTCCTCATATTCCTTCAAGGGGAATCCTGAGAAACATATTTTTTTGTTTCATAATCAAAAAATATATTTGAGAATATAGGAGGTCTCTACTAATAATGAAGTAACCCCAGGTTGAAACACCCATTATGAGGTATGATTTATGCAATAACAATTGGGGAATGTACTACATAATCAAATAGCAATATCTATAGGCTGACAAGCGTATTTTGTGGGAATCTTTTGAAAGGTCAACTCGGGTGCATAATGTACTGTCAGGTAAAGGAGTTATCGATAATTCCGAAATTTATTCGCCTATAGAAAAAATAATTTTAATATTTTGATGTCTTATGACCATAATGGGAGGTTCTTTTAAATAAAAATGTCTAAAAATGAATGGAATATCTGTGTTGTCATAATATGTGAATGGGAAACCACTACCACATGAATTTTTTGTGTGAAAGAGTGTATAATTTGTTAGATAACCAATGTCTGGGGAGAAGGAATCTTTTGGACAACGGTTAATGTAATCATGCAATTTATTTTCATTTTACTAAGTCATTGATCTTGTATTTTAACATCATAACATGATGTTAAAATACATGCTATGCAGTTTTGAACTCATACATTAAGGCTATTATTCTATACAGTTTTAATTTCAGGCATAAAGGACATAATTCTATGTAGTTTTAAAGTCATGTATCCAGGATATTATAATAAATAGTTTTAAATTCATCTATCAATGATATTATGGTGGTTTTAATTGAAGTTTATTATCTTTGACTGATGTTTTGATAGTTCTCCAATTCTTGGTAATCTCCTTGGAAATGGGATAATAAATTTAGGTATGGAAGGAGAATGTTATAAATTGTAGCATGGGGATCTCCAAATATAAAGAGTGGTTTGGTAAAAAGGTTTTATGGAATTAGAGGAGGTCCTTCTCAAAAATAAAGATACTATTTCTTGAAAATCCCATTGTGGTAGTTGTTTTATGCATTACCTTCTGGGGAACATACTCCATTGTCAATAGTGGCATCCGTTTTCTTATAGAACCATTAAGTGGCAGCTTATGTAAGTACAACTAAGGAATGCATGGAATATTCAGACAAAGGATCTCTCAAGAATTCTAACATTATATCACTAAAGTTGATTAATGTTTATGGCTATTTGGATCTCTCTAAAAACAATGTTTGTTTGGATGAGAAATGTTTGTGAATATTGAAGAAGGATTTTAATTAACGAATTCAAAGAATTGGGGGAAAATTATTTCTATAATGATATGACCCAAGTGAAGGAATTATGGGGCTTTGAGTTTTAGGTCATATGACTAGAAATATTCGACTTTGTAAATGATGGATGCTTCATTGTTAAATAGCCCATGACAGTTCCATTATGCTTTACACATTTTATAGGGGAAAATTTAAACAACGATCAAGGAGACATTTAGGTTAGGAGAATGGATAGAAGAATAATATAAAAAGGATGTTGTATGATATTAAATTTTGGGTTCTAGCATAACATCATGAAAATATTTAAGCGATATAATAGGCTTCCCCAATTTGAAAAATTAACGATTTTTGAGAAACCCATTACGGGGGATGTTTAATACAAGGATAACTAGGGAACATACTTCATAGATAAATAGTAAAATACTTTGTCTTAGAGGCCTATTATGGGGGAAACTTATTCAAGGACTACTGTGGATCACAAAAAATATTTAAAAAATGGATATCTTAGGTATCAAGCATTCTACCACCAAAATTTGAGTAATGATTTTGAAAATATAGAATTATTTAGGATTATGATTATAACTTGCGAAAGGCACATTCTAGAAAACCTAAAGGATGTCTTTGGACTGATATTTTCCCTGGTATTGGAGTCCCTTTCATAAATATGACTCATATATAGAAGGGGGACCTCTCTTTTTTCATTGGAGGACTCCCAAATGAGAGAACCCAAAATAAAATTCCATACATTGATTTTTGATTGTTTTTAGGTGAGGGGATATTTTAATTTACCACATTTCATGGACTAGGATCTAAGGACCAGTCATCACTATGAATCTTAATGGGATGAGAATCAAGCCATATGTGGTTCTCTTCGTACCATAATGTTTAAATTTATATAGAAAGGAAATTAGCCATGCAGTTTAATTTCATGATGTAAGGAAAGAGGTGTCTCAATGTGAAGAGCAATTGGTTAGTACAGATGAACCCAAAAATAGGGTCCAAGGGTCACTATTTTATTTTTTAGAGCATGAATCTAGCCACATAATGTTCTTGTTGATATGGGTTCATGAATAAAATTAGAACTCATGTTGGATATCCTCATGTAGATCTTACTCATACATTAATGATTAGATGCTTTTCTATGTTGTTCTTTGATTGGCCTCAAACTATATGATCTGCATGTCATTGTGTTTCTTGATAGGGAATGAATCATGTCATTTGTAGTTATTGACAGGGTTTCACATGCAGGTCGGATAAATTCAAATGAAATAGGGGATTTTTAATTGTCACTGGACTCGAGATAGGGGATCTGGACATCACTACGTATCTCAATATAATGAGAATTAATCTACACATAGTTCTTTTAATTCAATGTAGCTTAATTTCATGTGGAAAGGATAAATATGAACCAATGTGAAGTTATTATAACATGGTGGTTGGGCCCAATTTTGGGAGTTTGGGAATTACTACATATCTCCTAAAAAGAAGAATCAAACAACATGTAGTCCTGGAAAATTTTCCCCACATAAATTAGGTTTTTATTTGTAAAAGGGGGCACTGATAATTACCATTCTGATGGTTGAGCATAATGAATTAAGTCTAGGTATCACAATGCATATCCATGTAATGAGAATGAATCCATAAGTTCATGAATGTTTCCCTGTATAGATATGATTCATGCATAGAGAAAAGGAAAGGGGTTTTTTTCAAAAATTGGTACTGGACCCAATATTGGAGATCCAGGAATCAATACGTATCTCATTGGAATGAGAATCATACGACATGTAGTTCTTGAAATGTTCTATATGAAGTATTTATTCACACACACAATGATTGAGGAATGGGGTGGGGGTTCAATACAGTTTGATCCAATATAGGAGATACATGTGTCACTATGTATCTCATTTGGATGGGAATCAGTCCACATGGAGTACTCGGGAAATGTTCCTTGCAACAACTAGGTTATGAAGTGGGGAAAAGGGATTTAAACATTTTCCAAATTAATGTTTTGACCCTAAAAAATGTTTTATGTCTCACCATGAACATATTTTAATGAGAATCAAACCATATATTCAGCAAATGGTTTTCTATATAGATAAAGCTCATACATAGGTAAAAAAGGAAATTGCATGGTATTAATTGATGGACCTGATATTGGATATCTGAGCGTCACTACATATGTCAATATAAATGAGAATAAATAAACACTTAGTTATTGAATGGATGGGTATGTTTATCAACATATGATGAGGACATGAAAATGATGAGACTTATACATATAAAAGGGGCCTAGATGCCATTATCGAATGAGAATGATGTATGTGAGGCTTAGGCATATGGGTAGCCCATATTTCATCCTCATTAATAACCAATATGGAATCTTAAACTTATGAGGGGTTAGAGAAATATAATTGGTAACTACGGTAAGACAAAGGTCAATTTTTAATGTACCACAGGGGAATCCTGACTTGTGGTACGTTGTGGGTTTCTTAGCATCAAATGAAAATGATGTTAACCATGAAGTTTAATGTCATTCGGTAAGGTCTAAAAGATTATTGTTGTCTACTATCTTGTGATAAGGTCATTATGTCATTCATTTTAAGTTCATGTAATAAGGACCCACTATATAGTTTAATGACATGTATCTTGGATGTAAGGTCCTATTCAATTTAACAACCATTAGCTAATATGAACACTATGTTATTACAAAAAATACTTCTTCATGAACCATGCATTTCATGGGGTTATAGTGAGTTCTAACTCCATTGAGATTAATGAATAAACTCAATTAGAGTGGACCTAATATATGGAGTATGTTCGATCCAACATTGAATCAAGATTTGGAGGGTTATTTCTTGGTATCATTGGGGTCCTAAAGAAAAAATTAATCTTCCCTTAGAGGAATGAAAGAAGTAACAACTTCTTGTCAAAGGCTTGTGTTATCCAGTTATGATATGTCTCCAATTGATATAAGATATGAAATATCCATTCATCTAGTCACCAAAATTCATCTAGTCCTTTCATAGATTATATATATACATATATCTAGTCATAAATGGAAATATAGAGTGATGGAAACTAAACATCATTGGGAAGGATTAATTCTATATTGTACACCAATGTGTAAGGGGATTCCCGTGTCAATGTACAAGTTGATGTCTTTATCTAGAATTTCTAGATTATGATTGACATGGAATAGATAAATTCCTCTATGTATCCATTATCTACATCATAATAGTTCGTATAATAGTTGAATTTGATATTTTTCCCTTGATATATCTTTTCTATCTCATCATGAATAGAAATTGAAGCCATTGTCCCTCAATAGTGTATGAGGGACACCAAATATAGTTATAATGTTAGAGTTTTCAAATCTAAAAATTCTTCTGGATCTGACATATATGAGGGGTATTGATTCATCTCATTTGGAGAAGATATCAGTGGCATTAAGGATATTCTTAAACTACTTAGATGTAGATGAAAAATATGATCCAACAACATACATTCCCCATGTGGAGAATGGCCCAGAATATTTGGTTTTTTAGAGGATCTCTGGGGGCTAGTGAATGACGTTATCATGCACATGGATGGAATTAAATTTCATAGTTAACACTATGCAATCCAATGTCATCAATGTCCAGAAGTATCCAAGCCATCATATTTGATTTTAAAGCATTTAACCTAACTGTTGGGAACTATAGGCTCGTGCATGTGCTTCTTCCATAACCATTATAATTTCTTCCCCATCAACACCACTAAGAAGGACTCCATCAAATCATAGTGTAAATTGGACTGTATAGTGATTTGGGCCATGAAAAAGTGTGAAATTGGATACTTGTTTTCAGATATGATCACCACCAACTCTATCTAGTGGTAGTTCCCAAACCTAAGGGTTGTCCATGATGGGAATCACCCATCTTGTGGTTTGACTATTTGTATCATATATGAGACTAAATTAACTAATCTCTTCTATTCTTATCTGATCAAAATATGAGAGTATTTTTCAGTGGGAAATAATAATTATTGTTTTGTCCCGATTTGGATCTTCCAAGGCTATAAATTTATTTGATAATACATCCAAATGATCATTTTTTTATCTCATAGTGTATGAAAATGTTTCCTCTGATGGTAATTCTTCAAATAAACCATATACATAGTCAAATAGGAGAACTATTTACACATTTATGATGGTTTAATCCAAGTTTATTTTCTTGATTACCATATCTGAGTCACATTTCTCATTTAGGTTGTTTAAAGGTATTTGAAGTTCCAATTCTTGGACTTTTATGGGGGCATAATATTCTAACTCATTTTTGGTAAAACCTTATGATAAAAAGATGAAGTATGAAATCAATTATTTCTATGGGGAGATAAAAACCATCCCTAGCCTTGGTTTCGTGAGTGTTGGGTCTTCCATAGTATTTACTGTTGGGATCCTGAATGCACCTTAAAAATAGATTTCCCATATTTGATGGATATCCCGAATAGATATGATTTCTTCGTTAACCAGTTTAGTATTTAATGGTGTCTATTCTACATATGGTTTTTTGGGAAGGAAACCTACCAAATGCTTTTAATTCAATTATTTATATGGCGAAAATTGTTTGTCAAATTGTTGTAGAATGTCTTTCAAATGTTTTAGACGTCCTGTTAGTATAGGTCCATTGATGATAAATTTGATAGGGTTATTGTTTGAAACCATGTGGATCTCATGGTGCTTCCGGTAGTGTCTCAACTTCTGAACATCAACGATTAATTCTATGAATCTCATCTCAATATATGAGTAAGGAGTCGTTGCAATGATCATGGTTAGAATGAGATAATCAAGGATGTTTTCATTACCAAAATCATTATTATTCATGAAGAAGGTGCCTAGTGACCATTCTAGGGTCATTATGTACATAAATAATGGATTTCCTTCAATATATTTAATCAATACCAATGGGATCAAGATGTATTTTTTAAGGGAATCAAATTATTATTGATAGTTATTCGTCCACTAATATGTATCCCCCTTCTTCATCAATTTGGGTAAGGGTAAATGCTTGCATCAGAGGATGCCTTTGAATAATCAAATGTTGGACATGTTTCCTAGATGTCCTCTAAATTATTTCAAGTATTAGGGATGTAAAATTCCAAGGTTAACATTAGTCATATCAAGATCATATTCGATGTCCAGATTGTTTATGGAGAAGTTGAGGAATTTCTCAGAGGCTACCCCAAAATTATACTTTAAGGGGTTCATATTTGTATTATACTATCAAATCATGTTGAAGATGGTATCTAGGTTAGTCAGGTTGTCATATAGTTGTTGACACTTGACCACTAGATCATCAACATAACATTCAACAAAATCTTCTAATAAGGGTTTAAAGATGTGATGCATAAAACATTAGTATGTAACACCAACATTCTTGAATCCAAAGGGCATTACCCAACATAAAAATTCTCCCTAAGGAATCTGAAATTTGTAGCTTCTACAACATTGTAGGCACTGAAATCCATTGAAGGCCTCATGCATGCATTATTGAGAAAACATAAATCATATTTCGACTGAGGTAACAACTCCAGGTTTGGTCGAAAGGCAATGTAGAAAATCTGAGGGGTTACATGTATAACCACAGAACATCACCCAATCTTGATGAAAAAGGTTGATTAGGGAAATCCGGCATGAAAAGTCCCATGTGGTCAACGAATAGGGTATGTTTTCCATGCTGACCAAATTCTGCACTCCCCCCACGGCCGCCAATTTCTTATAAATAAAAGTACACCCCCCTCACTTCTAGTGGATGAATAATTCAGACCATCTCCCATCCGCGTAATAGATTCCTTATACATGAAAAATATGGCATTCTGGTATAGAATTTTCAACGATAGGTCTCTCATGGGTCCGCCATTAGGCAGGACCACTAGGTATTGATCATCATCCACTTCCTTTATTGACAATCCTTATTCGCGCAAAAGACCTCCAATTGCGCACAAGCATCCTTTATCTGCGTATCCTCAACTTATTGAATGCATATGTCTCCAATTGCACAGAATAGAACTCATTTGTGTGCCTATAGGGCATGAAACAATATTTTTTCATGCAACCCCCCTCCTTGTGTGATCCTTAACATATGTCTTCAATTTTTCTTTCTACGACACAATATTCAGGTTCTTCACATGCACAAAACACTTATCCTGCGAAAACATATCTCGTACGACCCTCTAGATTTGTATGAAGGGATTTCAAGGGAATTTGTGTTGTTCTTCATGTTTCATTGCTTAACCTCGTGCTTCTTCTCATAGGCACGCTAATGTCTTTTCCATCTTCACATACACATGCTAACATGATCCCCTCAATGGATCACTCTATATCACCACCCCACCATGGCATTGATGATGCCTTTATATCCCCATGGGTGGGTGGGTATCAGTTACATATGTTCTTGGGGTTCGGAGTTATCCCACCTCATCTGCGCTGTCGGAGTTAAACTTCCCAGCACCATATTCCTCTACAAATGACATTAAATTGTTTACTCACCATGTGAAATATACACCAGGTGCCCCATCTAGGACATTCTCCAAGCCCACTAGTCTCTACAAGAGTGAGATAATTACTCACATGGAATAATATCCACTTTGTGGGAACAACATCTGTCCATTGGGAAGGAAAACAATCATGGTATAAGCCCTAGCCTTTCATGCGGGAGGTAGCATCCCTACTCCTCCTCTCATCTTCTATGTCAAATACTAGAGGAGAGAGGAATTTGGACCTTCATTACCCCATCCCTCTCCCTTTTGGATTTGTCTCCATCAGGACTCAATCCTGGAGTAAGTCCCAATCTCCATATCCAAGGGAAGATAACCAGTGGCAAGGCCCTTTTTCTTGTTTTGTCCACTAACCATGTGTATGAATAAATTATTATCCTTGTAAAGACCTGTCACAACATGATCACCATGTCATATATGCCTCTTGATTCTCACACCAAGCATGATTCATGTGGGCTTAGATTAAGCATTGAACATGGAATCCTCCCAGAGAAGCCTTAGTGAATAACCCCCAATACTCTCTTCTGAACTATGTAGACATTGATCCTTTCCCTTTCCATGAAAGGTACATAGGAAGCCTCCATGTGGTTCAATCCTAACACCTACTTGTCCCAACAACTCCATGTTAGTTCACCTTCGTCCCGCATGACGTTAACCTGTATCTCCCTTCTGAACTACATGAACTTGATTTTTTCCCTTTCTAAGAATGGTACGTAGGAAACCTCCATGAGGTACAATCCCAACACCTACATATCCCAACCATTCACCTTTGTTTCATCTTCATCCTGCATGAAATTATAACATATCCTCCTTTCTGAACTACTTGGTCTTTGATCATTTCCCTTTCCAAGAAACATATGTAGGTAGCCTCCCTGTAGTTCAAGACCAACACCTACTTTTCCTGAACGCTCCATGTTGGTTCGCATTTATCTCACATAACATTAAGCTATATACACCCTTCCAAAATATTTTGAAATGAACCTTTCTCATTCCATGAAAGGTATGTAGGAAGACTCCCTAAGGATCAATCCCAACACCAACATGTACCAACAACTCCACGTTGGTTCACCATCATCCTACATGATATTAAACTATATCCTACCTTCCAAACTACAAAGACTACGATCCTTCCCATTTCCAAGCAAGATACGTAGGAAGACTCAATGAAGTTCAAGCCCAACACCTACTTTTCCCAACTACTCCACATAAGTTCACCTTCATCCCACATGACATTAATATGTATTCCCCCTTTTTCATCCTTCATGACGCTAAACTATACCAATCCAAACTACGTGGGATTTGATACCTATATACTAGAAATGATATGTAGGAAGCTTTCATTAGGCTCTTCCCCAACCAGAGTTAAGCCATTGCAGCCCCCAACCAGTGGTATGTCATTATATCCCCTAACCAATAGTAATACATTGTATCCCCCAACCAGTGGTAATCCATTGTAACCCCCAACTAGTGGTAAGTCGTTGTAGTCACCTTTGATGGGACACACTTATCTGGTCCTCCCCCTAGGCACTGGACCCACTACTAGGATACTAACCACACATATTCCCTAGTAATTCACTGTATTTCTTTCCTCTACATGCACCATGATTCCATTCTTTTTCTTAAATGACATTTAATTTTATTCCCCACCACAAGGATATGTAGGAAGTCTCCATAAGGTTTAATCCCATCATCCATACGCCATCATGGTCTATCCCTTGATCCTATGTATTTCGGGAAGGTCATGACCTAACCCAAAGGTTCCACATCCTTCAGATCCTATCCATGAGTCCATTCTGATGGGATAACACATCTGGTGTCCCATCGTCCCACCAAACTACACAATCTTTAATTCCCTACCACGGTGATATGCTAAAAGCCTCTTTGAGGTTCAGTCCCAACACCATTTGCATTTTAAAGATGTTCCATCTCATTATCCATCCACTTCACTCAACTAATCATCACCCATACTGATTTTACCTGGGCCATCACATCTCTATGAGATCATGCCACACACTTCCTTGGTGCTCCTAGAGTTAATCAATCTACTAACCACGTTTACTGACCAACATGTATCCAGGTCACTATCATCTACGCACACCCTGATTCATCGCCGATTTGAACTACATGGGTTAGATATCTATCTCCTAGGACATGGTATGTAGGAAACATCCCTGAGGTATAATCCCAGCAAGGAGGTAAAACCTAGATTTCCCTTTACACGGACCCAAGAATCCTCAAATCTGTCTTCATTGGATGTCTTATTATGCCCATCTTGCAGGACTCTCATGTTCTCCCTCTTAGGGCTGCACCCATCTGATCCTCCCCCATCAGTGTTATAATCACTATGATCCATCTCGACTAGATGTTAAACTCATGGCATATCCTGTGATAAACATGTGAAGATGAGAAAAACCTCATAGAAATTCCTATGGCTTATAATTCCACACACTCGATGGCAGATGAATCAGGATTCTATTCCCTGAAGAAGATCTATCATAAGGGGAAGAAACCCAGATGCATCAGTGTGCCAGTGTCTACACACTCCAGTGATGTCCAACATGACTACTCCCCCAATCGAAGGATGATATCCTGACTTCACCCCTTGGAATGTCTTGACAGAAGTAGCATAACTTACCTACATCTATAAAGATATAGCCCGAGGAAGAGATTCACGAACAACATCTTAATCATAATGGGATACCCAGAGTAGGATACAAATTCCAAGGAGGAATCCATGGACGTAGAGACCGAAATTCCCTCATCCTTGTTAGATCATGGAGAAAATGTCCTTGAATAAGTGATGGATGCCAACGAACTTTGGAAATGGGGAATGCGGATTGACATATTAGCATATCCTCCAAAGACAGATGTGTTCCCCGAGGAAAGTGTTAGAAACATAAATAGTGAACCCAATGCACATTTATTCTCCTAAATAGAAAGAATAGTAGTGTTTGAGACATCAGCTGATCAGCATGTCACCAGATCTAGCTATCCGGTGCTAGGTCCCACCAATCCTATAGTGGGCATAGTATGAAACTCACCAGAGACTGGCATAGTTAAAAATTGGATATTTTTTCCTGCAACGTTGTTAGGGTGGATTCTTCTTAACAATAATGGGAAAAGGGACAGTGTTGGGGCACTGGTCATCACTTTCCTCCATTCAGTACTAATGGTTGAATCTTCTTTCCTTTCATGACGTGCGCATTGATAGGAAACTGATAACCCCCCACCCGCCGATGTAGTGGCTAGGGAAATGTAAACATGGAAATCCCATGTGGACTTATCTATACTACGATAGTCCCCAAATCCACAGCTGATGGGTTCCCATGCCTCATCTCCCCATCATACTCATTCAGAGGAGGGTGATTAATGACCTAGTTTGCCGATACGAGGAATATAGGATTATCCCAACCTAGGAAATGGCCCAATAGGACCTAGAAGCTTCTCCACCTCATCATCGCCACCCACCAAGGGCCGCGTAGGGAGCCAATTCTCCCCACTCAAATGTACAATATTTTTAGGAATTTATCCACATATTGCTTTGATGACGCCCTCTCCTATGCCCAAGAGTTGAGGGATTTCTAGGACCACCCAGCCATAATCTCGTCTTGGGGGCCACCATGAAGGGATCCCACTTGGCCGTGTCAGTGATGACACTGGGCCCCACAAACTGAGGAGCATGTGAGTTATGCACCATCACCACAATTCCCAGTCCGATTTACCCGTTGCCAACATCAGGCGTAAGCTGAGGAGGATTCTTGCCAGGGGGAATCATCATCAATGGATACTATGTCTTGTGCCACCACTAACACATACCATCAGCACCCCATTCATTCAAAGCAGGGGAACATATATGTTTTACCTGGATCGAGGCTCCAACCACGACACAGGCTGGTTGGGATGACTCTTTTGGTCTTTAACATAGGTGGCATCCATCGGGGGCCAACCCATAGTGATGAAATCCGATATGGAGGTCCTCCCCATGCAAGCCCCAATGAGAGCGCAGGTCCTCCCCAGTCCAAGGCTCGGTTTGGAGGTCCTATACATGCCACCATCAGCCCGATGGAAGGTCCTCCCACAACACCATGGCATTAATAACTGAAGTCCCTTCCGCACCCATGACCTTAGGTATGGTTTCATTCCTCCTTCCACTAGTTGCTAATGTGAAGATCCTCCTTATCCTGTCAACCATCTATGTGGGGGTCTTCCCAATTTTCTTACAGTAACAAACGAAGGTCCTCCTCATCCTATAAATCAGAGAATTAGAGGTCTACCTCACTTAATTGGAACCTAGAATAGAGGTCCAACCCATGTTGAGCTTGACCAGTACAAAGACCCTCCTTGTACTATCACTGCTAAGGGAAACAGTCATGGATATATTTCCCATGCTACTATTAGTTGCAACAGAGGTCCTACCCTCACAATCACTTCCTGCAAATATTCTTTTTGCGTGTTAGCTAGTAGACATAGAGGTACTTCCTATGTTTCATTTGACATGTATTTAGGTTCTCCTCACACCCTAGTTCACACTGGGGGAAGTGCTCTCCACCCCAGCATTAGTTTCGCCAAATGTCCTCTTCGAGTTGAAAGCCTACATTATCTTGAAGAACCAACCCAATAAAGGAGGGTGTTTTTCCTCTTCTATGAGAAAAATATCATGATGTCTTATATCACAATTATACCCGTATGTTTCTAATTCTTTGAGTTGGAATGAGCTTTTATAACAGAACCCTCACCCCGATCCTCTGTCTCAACGACCAAGGCAGGAACTAGGTGCATAAGCCTCATATTTGTGGAATTTGAGGTACACTAGATTCTCATCTCTCTTTGAAGATACAAAAAAGAGGAGGAATATTTTGACTCTTTAATGGAAATGGCTCTGAAATCGTCCCTATCTTCAATTGGGTCATTGTCTAACTCAAACATAGATCACGGTGAGTTATTTGGAGACTGATATCAGATGAACAATAACATATCCCACCACAAGTAACCAGAACACCTACAATAAAAACCATGTGCACCAGTCAATGTTACCATGATGTGGTCTCTCAGTTGTTTTATTATTCTCTAGATAACCTAAGAAGTGGTGGCTTGTTAGCTCACTCACTATATTCTCTGCCAGACAGTCTACCATATCAGTGGTCTACTTCAGTGCCGCTACCAATTCCCTAAATTCCCCTAGTTGAAAAATGGGGGAAAGGGCTAGACCACAAGTCTGATTTGAGGTGCCTGTGGTACATCCTTGCAGAAGACCATTTCCTAGAAATGTTCTGGCTAGTTTTAACCACGAACATCAGTGCGCCAGAATCACTTACCGAGGAGAATGTCGAATATTATCATCAAAACCTCTTGGAAATAAACTTCTATCTCCATTATTGGAGATTGGATTACCCCAAGACTTAGGAACATTTGGAATATATTGGCCTACAATGTTGTATGGTCAACATGGATTTTCTCTCTCTGGCCCAGTGTCCAAAGTCTCTTGATCACCATCAGACCATTTAGCAGCTCTGCATCTAGAGCGTTAAAGTGCTCTAAAAAATTATCAAGGAATCTCCCCACCCCATGTTCATTTTGATGGATGGGGGAAGTTTGTTGCCCTTCATTTTAGTTCTATCTAGCTCCATCCCAACATTCCCAATGATATTTAGGATATGCCTCTAGGTAGACTCATGGTTAGCATGGACGAACTATGAGAGGAAGAGAAAACGATATGACTCTTTGAAGAGAACATACCCCCCATGGGAGTTCCACACCTATTGGATCCACTGGGAATGGTCACTCTCCAATAATGAAATTTAATGGGCCTTATCGTTCATACAGAGTCTTTAGTCCGTGGGAAGTATCCTAATAAGGGAAAAGAGAATCTTGGGTCCATCAAAAACTCTAACAATTCTGGATTAGTACAAAATATAGAATATTATCCTGATAAGGTTGTGTTTAATCAACAACATGAAGAGAATAAGAAGATGTGCGATGACCTTCTCGTTGAATGTGCTATAGAGAAGCAACCCAACAACAGTGATCCTAGATCAGGACAACAGGGGAATATATAACCCCACTCTCACTGAATTGCCTCTGGGTTAACCTGACCAGCCTACCCTCATTGACAGTGTAGAAGCCATAGCTTATGGATAGAGGGAAAATTATGCATCACTAAACCCACATGAGTGGCGCTATAAACCTTGGGATCCGATTTAGGTTCCCCCAGTCACTCCAAAAGTCATCCCACTAGCTGCTCCACAAGCCACTGGGCCTTCTTAAAATGTTGAAGATTCATCCAATGAACTGGAGGCTAAGGATCCTCCTCAAAATAGAAATCCCCACTCAGATGTTCCAATGACAGCACTCATTTCCCTCCTCAACGCTATGGAAACATGACAGGTGGAAATTCTGCCTTATTGCAAGCCATATCTGGCATGGTTGGATGATATACCAGCACCCCTAGGTTTTAGGAACACTACATTATCCCCCTTTAATGGGATGAGTGATCCTCTAAAGCATCTGGCCCACATCATCTCAAGGTGTGGACCCATTCTATGAACATCAGCATATAAAGAGGCCGCCCAAATCTGTTTCATACAAACATTGGAAGGGCCTACATTTGTCTAGTACAACCAGCTACCCATTGGATTAGTAGTTGGCTGGGAAGATCTGTATAGGTATTTTAATTATCATTTTAGATCCTCCTTCTATAATAAGAGTATTGAATACCACTTCATTTGTAGCAATGGCTTGACGATCATGTCACTGACTCATTCTCTCGGTGGAATGGCCGCAACTACACCCTAGATATGCCACTAACTGATGAACATTTGCTGAAAATGTGCATTGGGAATGTCAAAACTGAACTAGTCCCCCCTCTCATCACTAATAAATATGCCAGGGGATTCCACGATTTCTCTTATAATGCCTAGGGTCTAGTAGAAGCCATATAGCAGGCCAATTAAGCACGTTCATTGCCTCCAGTAGTTCCTACGAGAAGGGACACTAAGGATGAGCCCACCATGGTAGCCCAAATAGAGTCCCCTAGGCCGCAATTGTTATTAAAACTGGATCCACCTAGACAAACTCATAGAGGCCCTTCACTATAGGCACAACCTCTAATCCAGCAGTGACTACCTCTGAACCGGCAAGCACCCCTGCATAATGTGCCACCACCCCCTAGGTGAGATAACCAGACTCCAACTCCTCGGAAGGCTCTTAAAGCCCCTCATTAATGATAGGTGCCTAGATCCCCCTTTCAAGATAGAAGGAACTAGACATACTCATTTAATGTGTCTTAGTTCCCCGACTATTTTTGATGTGCCTCAGAATAGGAAATTCGATGGTTTTCGGAATGCAGGAGGCTCGAGGAGGGAGATCTCACTGATCCCCCTAATTACTACCCCTATCACTGGATCCTAGGGAACACCCTCATGAAATGATATTTGTTTAAAGAATAGATTCAATACCAGGTTGCTAACAACAATTTTAGGTTAGTCCATTCATAGGTATTGGTGGTGTGTGTATTCAAACAGCCGGATACTGATAGTGATAGAATAGGTGAGTAGAAGTAGGATCCCAATTGCAAGTACCAAAAATATAATGGCTTTATGGATTTTAAGGCACTAGCCTATGCCCATGGTATTATCCATGAACATTTGAATCAACCTGATCCTTCAGAATTTTCTACTTCACTAGAAACCACTAGTTCTACATCGATGTCCCGACCTTCCTTTTCCAAGAAAGGAGAGCATCAATGGTGAAAGGTAAAACAAATCCCCCCACTGATGCCATCGTCATCCCATACATTCAGCGACTTATGGCCCTGAACATGATGATAGCACCCAGGATCCATCCTGTGTTGGAGGATTATTTATGTGATGACCAAGGGTATGCTACAATTTATAACTTGGAGCTAGTAAACCCCTACATAATTCCCATTATGGGGAACACCAGTTAGATCTTCCCAATATCCACATCCATTGCCAACATCTATGGAGTCGTGGTTATGTGGGTTGTCAAAATTCCTTTTCCAGGTCTTCTTACTGAGTTGTGCATGCTAATGAAATAGGACAACATGCCTAGTGTGGAGCTCAACACATACAACCATCTCATCTTGTATCACTTGGACCGCCTTCACCATTGATTGTGCTACATGATATGGAAGAGCTATCCTAACTGCACAGTGATCAACAATGTTTTGTTACGGACCGACCTAAGTCATCTAGCCATCATCTGGAAGTCTACCTATGAGTATCTACTATCGAGAAGCATGACATTCCCAACACCAGTCAGCCACCAGTTCAGACATAATGGCCTATTGTACTACTTATTTAAAATGACCTCCTTTCAGTAGAATCTCATGATTGGAATGGAATTATGATATTCTTAAACATATTTCCATCATTCATGTGAGAATCTCTATCATTATGTCCCTTCACCTATCAGTGGATATGCATGAAGCCCTTGTTGGGGCATTAATAAGACCTCTCTAGTTTGAGACGGAGGTAGTATCTACATAAGAATTCCATGGTGAGGCAACCAAACATACAAAATGCCAGGCCATCATAGTTATCTCTAGATAAGATGATGTCTCTCCCATATAGGGGATGATATTCCCTCATTACAACACCATACACTTAAGTGGCATGGATGTTCATCGATGCCTCGTCGACACAGGCTCTGGTATCAACTTTATCCCGAACAGGATGCTCGAAAAAATGTGGTTGTATGAGATTGATCTGATTCCCTCTAACCTAAAAATTCATGGTTATGATAGGACAGATCAGACAGAAGTTGGAATGATCCACCTGAAGGCCTAGTTCAGTGGCCTGGAAGCCCGCACCATGTTCATGGTTGTCTCGCAGGACACTGTCTACAATGCATTGATGGGTTGGACATGGCTCCACCTGCACATAGAGGACCCTTCTTGGTATCACCAATGCCTTAAGTACTCAATTAATGGTCGAGTATGCATACTACAAGGTGATGTGTCTCCATTTTCCCCCTGTGAAGCCTATTATTTGGAATCCAACTATTACAAGAGCATGGAAATGAAGATTCAGGCTAGTGAGGTTGAACTCGCTACAATAGTGACCGACCTATGGATAGTCCTAGATGATGCCTACTTTTTCCCAATCCACCAATTAGAGGTCACAACTCCAAATATGGGGAAATGATTTTTTTATGAATGAGGGGGAAACACATTCCCATGTCTAAGGGACATGAGAAGATATCCTCATATTCTTGTACAAATGAGGCTTGTGATATCCTAGAGCCCCCATACTCCCATAAGGTATCGGGATGTCCACCCCATGCCAATAGCAATCCATCATAATTTCTTGTTTTGTTAGGCTGGGATAAACTGGCTCAACCCAATGCACCAATATTGCTTTGATATCATCAAGCATGGCCATTTGGGTCGAAGGCCTTATGGGATCGTGTCGATGGATTTCATCACTTTGTTTTCAGTAGTACAAGATCTCCTCAATGCAGTGTACACCACTGCTTAGGCTAGCAGTAGTGTCTCGTCAAGTTCTGTTGACTCAGAATAATTTCCTCCTACAATGGACCCCTCCTTTATAAGTCAATAAGAAGATTTAGAGTAAGACCCTTACACTTTCAAGGAGGGTGTCTCTATCACAGTAAATGAATTGGTATAGGTGAACCTCGATAATAGGACAGATCCAAAACCCACATTGATCAGTGTCGCTATGCCATACGAAGAGAAATAGTGATACATGGACTTCATGAAACTGCATCGTGATGTGTTTTCCTGGTGTTGTGATGATATTCAATGACAAGATTCTTTGGTCTCCATCCACTACCTCAGATTTCCAGCTAATCATTGTTAGTTCAAACAGCCTCTTTGAACGTTCCACCCTTCTCGCAGTTCCATGGATGAGGTTGTTGTTGCTGAGGCCATCATATCCCACTTTATCAATGAAGTCCAGTACCCCAGATGAATGGCTAACATTGTTCCTATTAGGAACAATAATAGACAAATAAAAGCATGCGTCATCTTCTGGGATCTCAACTATCATTTTATGAAGGATGATTTTCCCCTTCCCATAAATGAACTATTTATTAATTCCTCATATGGGTTCCAGGCTCTCTTCTATATGGATGGGTATTCCCAGTATGACCAAATTTAAATGTCCTTAGAGGATGAAGAGTCTACAGCCTTCAGGGAACCAAAAGGTACATTTTCATACAATGTAATAGCCTTTAGACTAAATAATACAGGTGACACCTATCAGCATTCCATGCATATCAAATTTATTACTATCCCTGCGACATTGGTGGAATGCAATGTGGATGATCTGGTGGTAAAATCTCATCAATTTCAGGACCATCTCAAATTCCTCAAGAATGTGTTTGGCTTCCTTGAGTCCCATGATATGAAGATGAAACCAGTGAAGTGTTCCTTCAGGGTCACATATGAAAATTTTCTCATCATTGTTGTTAGGTATAGAGGCATTGAGATCATTACAATGACGGTTAAGGCCATTAGTCATATGTCTCCTCTGAGAAATATTCAGGAGCTTTGTGGATTTCATGGCCACTACAACTATATATGTTGATTCATAGGGAATCTGGATGGCATGTGTAATACCTTTTCCTAGATCATGAGGAATCATTCCACTTAACAGTTGGATGAGGTGTGTCAGACTACTTTTGAGGAAATCAAGCAGTGCCTATTATAGCCTCTGGTGCCGATGCTAGGCATTTCCAGAAATCCACTGGTCCATTATGATACCGCTCTAAAAAAATCTATCGGTTGCTTTATAACCTAGAAGAACAAAGAGGAAACATAGAATATCCTACATTATCTCAGACACTTTCCCATTCATATAAAGACCAGATATTCCTATGTCGAGAGGATCTACTATGCACTGGTATTTTCAGTGCAGAAATTGCGGCACTAATTTTAGCTTCAGGAGAAACAATTAGTGTCATGAGTAGATCCACTGAAGTATATTATGAACAACCCTATGTCGAAAGGACATCTAGCTTAGTGGGTAGTGATCCTCTAGTATTTTGACATCAGTTTTGTCCCCTAGAAGGGCATTAAGTTATAAGAATTGGAAAAATTTATTACCTCCAATCTAGCTTCTATAGACCAATCTCCAGATCATGAATTTCATAATGAGTCAATACTTTTAGTAGACCGGGTCATTATATGTTGGTAAATTCACATTGATGGTGCTTTCTAAAGCTGTACTGGTAGAAGACACAATGACCCCAGACTGAACAAAGTTGGCATGAGTATTTTCTTCATCATTATAGCATAATAATTTCATCCATTTTCATTCTTATTTTCAGAAGGTTGTACCAACAATGAGTTAGAGTATCATTCCCTCATTTATGGTCTCGATCTGTCCCTAGAGATTGATGTCCCACACTTACATGTGAAGGGGAACTCCAAACTATTCATCAAACTGATCAAGAGTGACTAGGTCATTAGGAAGCCCGAGTTCCAACCACTGTTGGTACATACCCACCAGTTGATGGCTTAGTTCCCATCTCATCCAGAGGATACTCATGTCCATGATTTGATGAACGATCAAGACGACACTTATCCTAGTGTGGCTGAATCTCTTCTAGAACCCATCCATGATGATTTTATTATTCATGTGGCACACTGGAGATTCATTTCTCTCATTACTCTGGACGATGATGACAGTCTTCACATAAGCCACCATACCATTGGTGCCTCCAAGTCAGGACCCCCGGGACCCTTTCCATAGTGTTGGACGAGACTCTTGACTAGAGGACTTCCTTTATTGAGTACCTCCAAAAGTGTATTCTTTCAAAAGATCAAGCTACAGATGAGAAAATATGATAGCACACATTGTAGTATATCTTTCAGAGTAGTCCCGATCTTGAGACGATCCTCTATAGAAGTGGGTTCGATGGGACTCTCCTAAGTTTAATGTATAGAGGTCATATTTCTCATGTCATGTAGGAAGTTCATGCCAGTTCTTATGGTGCACGCCAGAGGGGGTTTAGATAGTCTTACTAGATCCAGAGATTGGTGTTTTTTTGGATGGCCATGATCTGTGACTGTATCAAGTTTTCCAAGAGGTTCCATGCATTCCAAATCCATGATAACTTATTTTCATTGGCTACTAGAGCCTCTCGAAACTACCAAGTACTCTTGTCCCTTCATGTTCTGGGGACTTGATGTCATAGGACCCTATCCACCCGCGACAACTCGCTAATGCAGATTCATCCTGACCACTACAGATTTAATATCCATGTGGGAAGAGGTAGATTAACTGAATGAGGTCAAATCACATTCTATCATTGGGATTGTGAGATCCAATATCATCTACCAATTTAGATACCCTCATTCCATCTTCAGCGATAACGGAACCAACTTCCAGGTAGCCAAATTGAAGAAGTTGTACTCCAAGTAAAACATCCTTTAAAACAATACCTACTGCTATCTCATGAAAAAATGGGCATGTTAAGGAATTAAATAAAACTCCCTCTAACATTCTGCAGATGGTGGTTCATCAGAACAAGAAGAGTTCACTAAACAAGTACTCAATGATCTTTTGTCCTATCAGATGACATCTCACAATTTCAAAAAGATGACCCCATATACCTTTGTATATGGAACAGAGGTAGTCATTACCATAATGATTTAGTTTCCATAATTATGCATAGTTTTATACAAATAGGAGACACTAGATAAGATAGCTGAAATTTATTTGGCAGAACTAGCAGCACTCAATGATAATTGGTTTGTGCCCTACACAATCTGGAAAGGCATTAGAACAGGATAGAAAAATATTTCATCAAGAATGTTCACCTCCAATCTTTCATACTAGGTGACATGGTGTTGTTTCTAATATCATTAATGATACCTAGTAGGAAACCAACCATAATACATCCCAAATGGAAATGAACTTACACAATTCACAAGGTTTACCCCAATGGAGCATACTCCCTAGTTACCTTGGATGGTGAGCGTATAACTCCTCCGACCAATGCTAGAATTCTCAACCAATACTTTTCATGAGTAAAATGGTCCTACATGACCATAAACTATGACGTCTTTACCTCATGATGTTAAAATGCAGCATCCGTCTGAGCCAAAGTACTTAAAAATAATCACTATTTGTCCCACATGATATTAAAGTATATGACTTCCTGCATGACCTTAAACTATATATGGTCCCGCAAGACCTTAAACTATTCATTCCTCACTACACGATGTTAAACTACAAGATCTTTCCAGCCTAAAAGATGCAAAACTATATAGAAATAGTCCTACCTGACGATAAACTAGAAAATGGCCCTTGCTCTAGGACCTTAAACTAAGATCTCGATACATTAACATCCCATATTAAGTTAAACTGCACAGAATCTTCAATAAATATGTATGGATTGATTCCCATCCTCATGGGATGTGTAGGAATGCTTGGACGCCTCATTTTAGAGTCCTTACCCCAAATTATTCTCCATGACTACCCCTGGGTATAGTTCTCTTGGAGGAGTGCCCATGGTATCATGAAGACATCATTGGACCCCAGTTATTCCAGGTTTACAATGATCTCATCATGTGCCCCTCCCGTTATTCTATCCTTTCAACATTCTCACTAGACGATGTTGAACTACATGACCCTTTCAGAACTATGTATGAGTTGAATCTAATACTCATGGGATATGTAGGAATGCCTGAACATTTTGTTCATAGGAACAACCCAAAACTGCAAGATCTCCCCTTGTGTGTAGACCCTTGGCCCAGATGCTTCCCAAAACACATGGTGTGGTGTGGGATTTTTTTTCCATCATTGACTCCATGTTTATCATGACCTCTCCATGCATCCCCTCCTTGGCTACATCCACCCAGCATGTTATTGTTGCATGACATAAAACTACACGACATTTATCAGAACTATGAGTGGCTTGATTTCCACCCTCATGGGATACATAAGAATTCATGATCGTTTTGTCTTTTGGTCCAACACTATTTCATAGAAACCTCTTCATCTCTCTATCCCTTGGTCATGAGTCCTCTCGGAGAGGGGATGTGGTGTAGTATGGGATTATGTCCTTATTCATGTAGGATTATTAATAGCCATGCCATGTACCACTCCCTCTTGAGAGCTCTTCCTCCCCCTGTACCCCACTCATCTTTTCGAGTCAGCTGCTCTTGAATTGGACCCCTCAACCCTCTTTCGTAGTTCTTCAATGTTCATAGGATAACTCTAGTCTTATACAATGACTGTAGGATTATACATATATATGTTACCTCCTATTTTAATTCTTCAAGTTCCCCTTCATTTGGGTGTTCATCATATTTTTCATTCTAATGGTCCCCCGAACGACCTGGATGCTAGGCCCCAGTTCTCTCCTACCATATTGGGCCATCATCCCTGAGAATTGCGAATGAAAAATTGATATAAGTCTGGAATTTCAAATATGGTCACATGTCAATAATCATCTGTTGTTCTCATTTCATGTCACACGATAAGGATGTTGTGTTTCGAAAACGGTCAAAATTTACGCTCCCTTGTCATGCCACCCCCATTAAGCCCTAAATTTTTTATGGATGATTCATATCATTTTACAAACAATCATTTCCAAGTGAAGTTTCGACACTCGTGGTGCTATCCCTTGGTGTGTGTTTGTGCATTAAGAGAAAAAATCCTTTGTGAGGCATCACCCATGGCTCCACACCATTTCCCCCTTTTCCTATATTCCACCTGATGTGAAGACCTTATCCACCCATGTTTCCCACATCGAGCATAGATCATGTGGACATAGGGATCTTTTCATGGTTTATGCCCATAGGGAAGTGTCTCACTACCCATGATCCATCATCTAAGACCATAAACTATGATCTACCACATCCTTATCACAAGATGTTAATCTGAACGACAACCTTAAGAGCTACATATTGTTTGACTCCCATCATTATGCGATATGTTGGAAAACCTAGGCATATTGTCTTCAGATACTACTCAGACTAAACTCATTCTCTCTTCAATTAGGAATTTTGTCTATGAACTTTATAAGACTTCATGGTGTGTAATATGCGGTATTATGTCCTCATTCATGTTGGGTTTTCAATTGTCTCACCACGCACTCCCATTTTATAGGAGCCGGTCCCTCCAACCTCTCATCTTGCATGATGTTAAACATCACTCTCGGGTCAAAGACATATGGCCATAAGCTATATGGAGTGGTCCCATATAATTTTTAACCACTATTATTTTCGGATGATGTTAAAATTCATGTGTTGGTCCTATCGTACAACCCTAAACTATAACAATATCATCTGGGATCCCTAAATAAATAGCACCGCATTGTTGTGTCCTCACTCGAGGGGGCATCATGTTTTGTATAAGTTATCTACCATGCCATATGTGAAGGCCTAATTATGGATTGATTACTACAGAGACACAGAAATTCCCCATTATGGGGTTTTTCTTCAAAAAACACACATACATCATAAAGAAAAACAAGATCTATTAAATGATTCTTCTTTTGGTGTGTGGGCCAAAACCGCAGGGCAAAATTTTTCCCTGGAGTTTGTACCCAACCATGACCCTTCTCAAACATCTTATTTCTTGTGACTCATCATGATGGGGTATGTAGAAAATCTCGGGAACATTTCCCTAGGCCTAGCCCAACATTCAATTTTGGTCCCTTGACATAAAATCTCTTGGAGGAGAACATGGTGTGATACAGACTCCTGTTGTCTTCATCCACCTCGGGTTTTGCAATAGCTACACCATTTGTCTCCCTTGATCCATTGCATTATGTTCCTAACTCTATGAACTAAAATCTATGATCCTACTATTTCAATGTCACATGAAATTAAAATGCATGAAATTTTCTAGAACTATTTATCGCCTAATTCTAATCATCATGGGATATGTCAGAGCGCCCAAGCCGAGTCCAGCCCTCATTGAGACCACCTCTTCTCTAATATATAATGAAACCTATTGGGAATATGTTTAGTGGTGTGGAAATGTACATTCATAATTCACATCAGTTTATATGTCACACCATGCATTTCCATCTTGGGTATCCATGTCCTCAACATATGACTTTAAACTACATTCATACCCTTAGAATGTTCAGAATACCGCATGATAACTATAGGATGTGCCGACATCCTCGCTAGAGAAGACATCCCCTACCACCGTTGGTCTTTGACCACACTGAGTTCTAGAACTACATCAGTCTTTATTCTCATCCTTATGGTATACATAGAGACATCCGTGCATTTCTCCTCGAGCCGAAGACTAGGGTTGTTAACCCATTTGGCCCCTTGACCTCAATCACTGTCTAACCCCTATGACCGTACACTAGGAGACTACAATCCATGAAACATGACTTAAACTATTATCCTTGGTCCCAAAAGTACGACCATAAACCCAGATGCACCATCCTTACCATATGACATTAAAATACTTGTTGATAATCCTCATTAGCATGATGTAAAACTACAAGGCATTCCAGGTCTTCACTAGAGATGTTATGTATGGAAGTAGGTATGATCCTTGTTCAGAACGATTTATTCACCTAACAATTTTTCTTCACAGTGGAATAATTTCAAGAGTGTTAGAATCCATTTGAACAACCCATCACTCCACATTCCAAGATTAGCATTCTATTTATTTGGATCATCTCCCCTTTCTAGCCTGATGTAACACCATAATAGTACGGATTATCGGCCTATTGATCACCTACTATCATGGGATAATATTATAGAAGACTAATGGATGACATCTTGATTCTGTATGCCTATTTCGAATGTGGTCAGTGGCCGGCCCCTACTTGATATACCCATTTCAACATAAGACAACAGGGATACAGTGTTTCGAATACGTTCAACATTTATTCTTCATTATCATTCTACCACTACAGCATTCAAAATTTAAGGTATCATTATTCACACATTCTATTATCCATTGTTTTGATATACTCTAACACCATTGGCATCATCCCTCATGTGTACCCAAATACGTTAAGGGAAAGGGTTTTGACTATTTTGAGAACCCTAATCTCTATTCAAGACCCTACCATTGGATCAGAAATTCTTAGGGTTGTTCAAATTCCAAGTATTCAAAGCACTAACCTAGACTCTCATACACATAGTGAATAATTATATAGTCACACCCTTGTTTCTTACACCGAGTATGACCCTCACGGGTTTATGAATTGGTTCCTAGTTGCCCCATATTTATTATTTAAATGTATTAATTAAAATAAAAAAGAAATAGGATAATATTTCAGTGCACGTAGTTAGGGATAAGCAATCAAAAGGATATATTTTTATAGTTTCAGCCAAAAAACATCCCTTATGGATCGACCACTTTGATGGACCACTCTAGTTCTACCTCTATCTAACTTGTTACCTTTGGAAATGATTCACAATATTTGAGCTCCCTCTATATGCCAAATATTGTAGAGCGGATCTCATTAGCTCTAATATGAATTTGCTCCCTCTCAACTTGAAATATATCCATTTGAAGGTTTTCTTGCATTGCATGCTCCTAGTCTTCGACCAACTAGGCCTTCAACCATTCGATAATCTCTGATTGGTTTTTGATGAATATGGCTTGCTCATTTTCTTTCTCTTCATGAAACCAAACATCCCTCTTAGCCTCTAGGAACTTATTCATGTTCATGTATTTTTTCTAGTACTGTTCGATGATGAGACATTGGCTACTCTCTTGTATCTTCTCTACAATGTAATCCTGGATCACCATATGAAGATGATGAGAATCCACCCCTCCAGCGTAGAGAAGGCACAACTAGGTGTGTAGAGATCCCATTCAATAACCCATTCAACTATTGGTTGTTTGAGAAAGTGCCCGATACACTTCCACCACTTGCGCCACATCATAAAGATCTTCTCTTCTATTTCAGGACCAGAAAAATCTATCTCTTTAGGGTATGAAAGATGATATTTTGGGAAATCAGCAAGAAGATATGTGGAACGGTCTCCAACTAGAATTCCTCCAAAAGGGTTAACATCTTCAATATATAAGAGACCTCCCTCACTCACCCTCATTTAAGAAATTTTTCCCCTACGAACTTCAGACCCCGCCATGACAGTGATATCACTGGTGTCCCTTTGATCACTGGGAGTTTAGGTCGTCTTGGTATGAGAAGCAGGTTCTGAGTTGGTAGGAATGGTCATCATCGAATTCTCAATAGATGATATGGATTCAACAACATGTTGGGGCTCTAATATTATTATTATTGCATAAAAAATTAATTCCCTGATCAGCCAAGCTCTCTGATGAATGATACATGTATCTGAGGAATAAAACTTACAAGTGATCCATGCATCATCCTCTGAAATTTTAGTCACTGCTGAAGCTACCAAAATATAAGATCCTTCAGCACTTGTTAATTCAATAATGGGTTTTAGATCTCCACCTTGTCCTATTGGTGAAACTGCACCCCCTGCGGGTGGATCTTCCTGACCACCTGTTCCAATAAGTACCATAATAGTATAAAAGTTTGATTGGTGACTATGAATGATTAAAATATGAAAGGATTGGATAAAAAATGAGGCATACCTTGAGTTTCTCATCCATTCATGTTCCAGAGGTACCAATATCTCCTCTCTCATGAGGACTCCATTGGCGGGCCGTTCCCTAAGACCCTTCACCTCCAAGTTCCTCTTTAGCTCCCCCCATTTATTATTATTATTATTCTTCTTCTTCTTATTCCCTTTATTCTCTCTAATCATCACTTTCTTCATCTTCAGATGACATTATTTTAGGATCTTTCT
The DNA here is from genome assembly GCA_963277665.1 of Viscum album. Lineage (NCBI taxonomy): Eukaryota > Viridiplantae > Streptophyta > Magnoliopsida > Santalales > Viscaceae > Viscum > Viscum album. The sequence goes on along the minus strand of OY728164.1, from coordinate 474,803,692 downwards.
CTTGGCCAAAAATCACTTTCACCAGGAGATGTGGTTCCTCACTCCACCCATGCGAGCATGAATATACATCCATGGGTGTCAAATACATGTATCAAAAATGAAATTTCACCTTCTCATAAATCCAAATGACCCCAATTTCTAGAATCTTGTTCCCTTAGGGCACAATTTTTGTCAATGGACATCAGGGCTCATGGACTATAGTAGGGTCAACTAGGAAGACCATAATGTAGGGATGATTCCATTATCAGAATGTTGATGCTGACACATTATCTTCTTCCTAGATTTCCCCCTAGACACTCCACAAGATTGTTCATGAGCCCCTATTCCTCCAGATGATAGTGGTATGGTTGCACCATGTGAAATTCTCATTTCTGAGGTATAGGCCTATACTGACCTAGCTTCCTGACTTGTTCCTTGCCTCTCCACCACAAAACACCTTGTATTCTCTCTCATAGTCTAGGTTCCTCCCTGGCCAGCTTGAGTTTCCGAAAATGAATCCGTAAGAGCCTCATAAGATATTCTTCCACACAATGTTCAGTATACTATGTTGAGAGGATAGCATCAAAATTAGGGAGGGGAACAGTAATTACCTCCCCAAAACTATAATTTGTGAACATCAACAACATTTAACGTAGAACATTATGATGTTTCTATCCCGAGACATATTTAAAAACCTTTTTTCAATCCTTTGGATGCATCAAAACTATCTAGAAATCCTAGATATAACATAGTTCTCAAAAAGGATCATTCCATAAACCCAAGCGACATGCACCACACCTATGATGCATTGAAAATATTCTATCATCTCCAGTGATCCATGACTATCAGGTACCATATTCTGGTCAGGATTTGGAATTTAATAAATATATAGTTTTCATGATTATCGATCCAAATCCTTATCCCATATTCATTAAGTGTCAATGGAGAGATCCTGTAAATATTTAACAAAGAGAGTCGCAAACCATTACCTGGGGGACGAATGATGATTTGAAAAGAGTAACTACCACGATGAGCCACGATCCAACCATGAAGGATTTGGAAATGGCCACAGATCCCCCTCGATGTGCCTCCTCTCGAAATACTCCCTAGAATGGCATACAGTCAGACCAGCACAGGGACCCTTAGGTTAGAACTTTGATTGGATGCCACGATGTTGGCCATCACTAATGTTTCTGGGTAGAATCCCACCCTAGTATCCCTTACTGGTTATATCCACCCACATAAGGACGTTGCAAGAAATCAAGAATACATGACTTTCGGGTTTTGGATTTCATCCACATGAAATCCCCATGATCAATATTCCCACATCTCCATGATCCTATAATATGATCCACCCTTTCTCCTCTACACTATGGTAAGACACTACCTCCATCACCCCGACAACATTATATTTTTGTGTTTCCACAGAAGTAGAAATAACCACTTTGAATAGGGTATTTCATTCAAAAGGTCCTTGAGTCCTAGGCTCTCATTGGCCAGCTCTAACAGACTCCATGACCTATCCCCCATAATATTCTCTATTAGTAGAAACTCATCATAATGATGCCCGTCTAAAGGGATAACCTGGATAAAATGAACGCCCCAATGACTAATGCCAACCTCCCATTGAAGGAGATTGATGGTTTTAGTATCAGGGGACCACCGGTTATAAAACATGGGCCCACCATCTTGTTCTAGGTTAAAATGGAACTATGAAATATACACCGCCTCAAACAGCCTAATGTGCCACAGTTTTTATCCAAACTACTCACATGATTGGCGTACCCAATAGGCCGAGGCCCACTCACTAGTGAAATTACCTCTGAATATGAGGTCCTAATTCTGTAGCCAACCCTTAGTGTCATCAGTGACGCTCTTTCAGATGGTACTTGCATAATGAGCCAGAGAATCCTTAGAAATTGGCTCACTTCCCAAGATGGTTTTGGTCCTTGGATTTAGGACATAAATGGCCATGTGTCTGGTTTCACTCATAGAATTATCATGGTTTGTAATATTTTAATGTGGAAGATCATCCTCACACATAAACCATGACTGCGGTGTCTCGATATCAAATCTTTGCACTAGTACCTCTTAAAAATATACCAATGTCCCTTATCGGTATGTTGTCAAATAGAACATAATCCCTATAGGATTGGGGTTATCATATTGAAGATATCATTGTTATCAGATACAAAATAAATTACACAATAAACCTCAAGGTTTGAAATCATCTCAGCCCTATGAGAGGCATAGATAGCTTATATCCTAGAGTTACACTAATTATCTATAATTATTTTGGTAAAGTACAATGTTAACTTGTTGGAAATATGAAAAAAGTAAATATACATGGAAAAAGGATTGGTGTACGCAAAATAGAGACCAAATTTGATAATTTCCATGAATAATGGAAAACATTTTGTGAAAAATTGTGTGAGATTTATTCACACAATAACTATAAATTATATCATGTGAGAAATCATATACGGACAATGGGAACCCCTATGGGGTATTTATAGGGAAAATTGGGAATTCTGCCAGCACGAAAGGGATTGTGTGCCACATGTTCCATTTTGCACACACCACCCTCAAAGTAGTTAGGTGTCTAAGATTTTCCCTCGAAATTCATCCTGTGCACCCCCTCATTGTTCTGATTCTGAAGGGGGGGGGGAATTTGTTGGTGCTAAAATCCATCGAAGGCCTCTAGCATGCACTATCGAGATAACTGAAGTCATATATTGACTCGGAGATCCGTTCCGGGATGGATCGAATGGATTTGAGGAAAATCCGAGGGGTGTAACATAAAACTACTCAATGGTGTGAAAAATTGTGTGAGCAGCATGGTTTTTGTACACCGATGCGAAATGTCCTGTGCGGCTGACATATGGGTAAGGTTTTCCTTACCGGCTAAATTATGATCTCCCCTAGTGGCTTCTAATCACCTATAAATAGATCTGCAGCACCTCACTTCTAGCAGCTAAAGAATTAGAACTTTCTATATAGTGAATAATAAATCTTTTCTATGTTCAACATATGAAATTCAGTTACATGATTTTCTGCAGAAGGTATCCCAGGTTTCCGTCTTCGGGCGAGACCACTAGAGATTTACCATCACCATGTTCCGTTACTAATAATCCATTTTCATGAAAATCTCCTCTATCTCTACAATATCCTCCTTTTTCTGTGCATCCACAACTTATTGCACACACATGTCCCTTATTGCACGCAACAGTTCTCATTTACATGAATGTTGCGCACAAAACACTACTTTTGTGAGAAATCTCCCCTCCTTGAGTGTTCCCTTAATAATTTCATCAATGTCACTTTCCAAAACACTATCTTTAGGGTATTCATACGTTCAAGAATCCTATCCCACAAAAACATCCCATATATGACCCTCCATGTTTGTATGAAGTAGTTTCAAGGTTCATTGGGTGCTTCTTCAAGTTTCTTTTCATAGCCTCATTCTTTTTCTCATATCAACTCTAATGGATATTTCTTCTTCGCATAGCCACAATAACCTATGCACCTCAATTGATAACTCCTTAACACCACCCACCATGGAATTTATGATTTTATCCCTTCCAAAAGGGTGGGTGGGTATCCATTATGTATGTCCTAGGGTTACAGTGTGAACCTGCCTCATCTAAGGAGCAAGACGTTAAACTGCCAAGCACCATCATCTGCAACACATGTTGTTAAACTATGGACTTGTCCAGTGCTATATACATGAGGTTCCCCATCTCATCCATTCTCCATTCCCACACGTCTCCACATGAGTGAGATCATTCCTCACATGGAATGGTATCCTCTTTACTGGAACAACATCTATCGATGGGGATGAGAAACCATCAGGGTTTATCCCCTAGCCTTTATTTCGAGAGGTATCATCCCTAGTCCTCTTCTCGTCTTCTATGCCTATGATTAGAGGAAATGGGAACATGGTCCATCGTTACCCCTTCCCTCTCCCTCTGGGCCTTATCACCTTTGAGACTCCACCCTAGAGTAAGTCCCAATATCCATCTCCCAGGGTGGCTAACTAAGTGTAATCCCATGTTCCTTCTTTGGACCTTTAACAATGAGTAAGCTTGATTCTTTCCTTACATATTCACCTTTCATGACATGATCATTAGTGATTTATTCCCTCTAGTTTCTCACACCGAGCATGACTCACATGGGATTAGATTAAGCATTAACCTCGACATCCTCCTAGGGCAGCCTTAGCATGTAATCCCCAATCATTCTTTCCAAACAATGTGGAATTTTATTCTTACCATTTCCAAACAAGGTACGTAGGAAGCCACCCTGAGGTTCAAGACGAACACCTACTTGTCCCGAACACTCCTCATTGGTTCACCTTCGCCCCTTATAACTTTATACATTATCCTACCTTTTGAACTATGTGGACATTGATCCTTTCCACTTCCAATCATGGTATATAGGAAGACTTTCTAAGGTTCAATCCCCACACCTACTTGTCCCGACCACTCCATGTTGGTTTACCTTTTCCCGCATGACATTAAACTGTATCCTATAATCCAAACTACCAGGAAATTTATCCTTTCCCTTTCCTAGAAAGGTACATAAGAATCCACCCTGAGGTTCAAGACCATCACCTACTTTTCCCAACCACTCCACGTTAGTTCACCTTCATCAGAAATTACATAAAATTTTATTCTCCATTTTGAACTACATGGACTTTGATCCTTGACCTTTCCAAGCAAAGTATGTAGGAAGCCACCATAAGGTTCAAGCCCAACACCTTCTTGTCCTGACCACTTCATGTCGTTTCACCTTTGTACCACATAACATTAAACTATACCATCCTTTCCTAACTATGTGGACTTTGATCATTGACCTTTCTAACTAAGGTATATATCAATCCTCTCAAAGGTTCATTCCCTACCCCTACTTGTCTCGAACACTCCACGTTGGTTCACCTTTTTCTCGCATGATGTTAAAATATTTGACCCATTTTCATCATGCATGACTCTAAACTGTACCCATCTGAACTACACAGGCTTTCCTCCCAATATCCTAGATAGGGTACATAGGAAGTTGTCATGAGATTCAACCCCAACCAGTAGTAAGCTGTTGTATCCCTTAACCATAGGTAAGGCGTTGTAGCCAATAACTAGTGGTAAGAGGTTGTAGCCTCCAACCAGTGGTAATCCGTTGTGGTCCCCTTTTCTAGTACCAACGTCTATGTCCACCCCCTAGGCACCATACCCACTCTCAGGCTAAAAACCACATGTAAGAAATAGTATGACATCAGATTGATGAACTCTGTTTGCACCCCAATTCCATGACCTATCCTAAATGTCATGGACATTGATTCCCTACCACAGGGATATGCAGGTAGCCTCTCTAAAATTCAATCTAATAATCGATACATCGTATTTGTCTCCACCTTGAGCCTCTGTCTTTCGGGAAGGTCACCCCAAGCCAGATGTTACACTTCATCTGGATTCAATCCATGAATCCATTATCATAGGCCACCTCATGAGGTGTCCCATCATACCACCAATCTATGTGGACATTGATTCCCTACCACAGGGATACATAGGAAGTCTCTCGAAGGATAAATCCCAAAACCATCATCAATTTCACATAGGTTCCATCTAAATTTCAATCAACTTCACTCAACCATTCATCCCCCAACCTTGTTTTACCCAGGTCATCACATCCCTGTGAGATCAAGACACCCAGTTCCATGCTACTACTAGTGGTAATCAGGGTGAGAGCCACATTTAATCCCCAATATTTATCTGGGTCACATACATCTGTGTACACAATGATTCATTTCTCCTTTGAATGATGTGAGTTTGATCCCTATATCATTAAACAAGGTGGGTAGGAAACCTCCCTGATGTTCAATCCCGAAAAATAGGTAAACCATTTCATTACCTTTATAGGGACCCCAAAAACCTCAGATTCATCAACATTGGATGTCTTGATCCTCCCATTTATAAGGACTCTCATGTGCTCCCTCCTCAAGCTGCACCCACCTGATCCACTCCCTTTAGTGTTCTGATCAGTCTGATTCATCTCCGTTGGACGTTAAACTCATGACATACCCTGTCTTAAATATGGGAAGTAGGGGAAAATCTCGGAGACATGACTGTGGAATATAAATCCTCATACTCTACGTGGGGTTCCTCGGGATTCCTCACCCTTAAGAATCCCTATCATAAGGGGAAGATACCCAAACACATCAGCGTTACATTGTCAAAATATTCCAGCGATTTCCAACATTACTACTCCCCTTATAGAAGGTTTCTACCCTGACACGACCCCTTGGAATGTCCTGATAAATATCATGTAATTAACCATTATGCAGAAAGATATGGAACCAAGAGAATATTAACAAAAATATGTTAATATTTATGGGACACCCAGACAAGGAGATGAATTCATAGGAATAATCCATGGAAGTATATATCGACATCCGATTATCCCATTTCAATCAAGGATCAAACTTTCCCAAATAAGTGATAGATGTTTCATGCCTTTGTAAGGAGAGAATACGTGGCGACAGATTAGTGTTTCCTCTAAATATAGATTCACACCTTTGTGAATTAATTGGACATATTCTTATGGGGAAATCCATATTTAGTTTTACCCTAAATAGCCATCCATAAAATAGAGTGACTGATAGACTACTGTTGAAACAATTAGAAGCTCTATGATTGGAATTGGAAAATAATCCTTGAGAAAGTTACTATTGAGATCCTTGAAATTGATGAAAAATATTATTTTACCATTATTATTCTTTATAGGAACAATGTTGGAGATCTATTTTAGGTAGTGTACTTCTCATATAAAATTATCCTTCATGATTTTTCCACTTCAGCCTACATTTTGGATTCGTGTGGCGGGTGTGTCCTAAAGGTTTTTTCCTTGTATCCATGATGATCATTTAGAAAAAAATAAGTGATTGGTGGATACTTTGGGATTAAGTCATAGAATATCTATGCAGATACAGAAAACCAAATCCCGATGATACATTATGAAAGAGTTATATACCTCCATCTCTTTTGGAGTCATGTTCATACCAATCAGAGTGGGGTGTGGATCTCTGTTTGTACCCATATTTATCTCTATGATTTCATCCCCCGTGGTGGAAACTCCATAATAAAATGGTTGAGGGGAATCCCGTAGATATTATTATTTTTCCTCATCCTCATGATCCACTACACGTACTTATTCTTATGAAGGAGATGATAAAAAAAGTTAATCAGGGAGAAGAGGGGAGCCATAATATGGACTTCTAGAGGATAAGGCAATCGTTTCAAGATCACTTGCTGGCATGAAGCGTTATTGTTACCTTGAAGGGGAAATATGGGAGTGAGGATTAGTCTCTTCACTTTCTCTTACTATTGATACAGCTTGTTCCATCCCGAATGACCTAAATAAGAATTGTTGGAGCTCAAGGGATGGAATGAATATATATTCATTCAAGAATTCACTATCACTTGGAGAGTTGATAACTTCTTTAGAACCGTCAGGCTCCAATGTTGTGATTTAAATAATAGAATCTACTAAATGAATTCTTGAATTTGGGCACACCCTTTCAATTTGACTAATAGGAAACACATAACATTCACTATGCTTCTCAAACACTTCAGTTGAGTTCATCACTAAGCAATTTCTGGAATTTATTCAGGGAGCATCATTATCCATGGTTGGTTTCCCTTCATTGTGATATAATCCTTCATCGATGTATTGTTACTCATGGGACATGAACATGGCCTTTTCACTATTTAGTGTCCCAATTATATTAATCATATAATATTTGAGACATTGGTGGTATGATGATGGATTGCATGCTTGCTGATGTGGCCAATGTATTACAAGAGGAACATTAATATTTGTATCCTACTCAATAACCATGAACCCTGAGTCATACACAAGATCTCCAAATTTTGATCATATTGTGACCCCACAAAAAGGCTCTTTCAAATTTTTGTAATAACCCAATATTTTCATAGTAGAGGGAGAAATATTAGATTCATTAAGACCAAGTTGATGAATTTTATAGAACATGATGTGGTTGAAACCTAATCTATTGTCGATAAAGGCTTTCCAGATATTAATATCGTTGGACTATCCAGATATATGTGAGGTTCTTACATTTCCTTATATGACAACATCTTCATACTGCTCTGTGAAAGAGACGACCAAATGGTATTCTACAGGATCAATATCCTCACGATAAACATCCTCACTAGACACCTCAACTTGAAACTACAGAGGGCATTGAAAATACATCAATGAGTACTTACAAATGATCCTTTTAAATACTCATAGTATTCAGGATAGACATCTAATCTAGAAATTGGGCCAATTGGTTCAAGACATCATTTTTTTGTTCTGTAGGTAATCTCTTTCTAGAATAAATATTCTTTTTTCAATGAACTTTAGGTGCCCATGTTCATAATGTGAATGGGTCATAATTTGGTATTGGAGTTATAAGTGTTCATGTTGTTGGTCGATTAGGCCAATTGGGTCAGCCTATGCGTTAAGAAGGTGGAGGAGAATCCTTTTGCCAGTCCTCTAGTATAACCATGTCAATGTATACCCTGACGTGAATGGAAGAAGAACCCCAATTTACCTGTTGATTTTTCTGGAGAGCTTTCTCATGAGTTTCCATCATGTAGACATTTTGGGTTGGGGTTTGGTTGATATGGTGTATCCTAGAACCAACATAAATTCCAATTTATCCTGGCCTTGACAACCACTTACCCTAGTTCTCCAAACAAGTCCATGTAAATCATGCCAATAATCAAACTCATCATTTAATACGGGATCATTTAAGTGAATAAAATTAACAAAACAAAAGATAAACTTCACTTTTGATGAAGGTTGTACCAAATGGGTTGAATCTAGTTGTTTAATTTTGTGGGAACAGTTGTCATTCTTTTTGGTAAGGTTTTCTTGAAGTCATTAAGGGTCTAGGCTGACATTGGAAATTACACGAGCTAATATTCTTCTTATTTTTCATTATCCTTCTAGCCATGCCGCTTTTTTTAGGATAGGGTGTTTGGGGATGAAATTTTTTATGAATCAAAAATTATAATAATGGAAGGGGTTGAGTGAAAATTTTTTCCTTTTAAATGGACTCCTTGAATATCATGAGTCAAATTTATCATTTTTTGGACCATCGAGTCCTCGAAATTCTGCATAGAAATATTTGTACTTATTTCCATTCACCTTCTTCTTTGGGATTGGAAGAATAAAAATATGCTACCTGGTTAAAATAAATGATCAATATCACTTACCTATAGTAAACTCACTTTTTTAGGTGGTTATTAAAAAAACAATCCAAGATGGGGTGCCTCAGTATTTGAAAGAAGGGTAAATACATTGGGAGATATTCATCACCTTATTTCCTGGACATCTTGGATTTTGTAAACTGTAATAAGTTGGCTTCCAATGCAGAGATGAAGTAATGATGGAATTGGTCATTTGGAAAAGAATAGTCCTTATTTTTTATCTCCGCAAACTATTTCTACCTCTAATATCTTTCTTCATCCTAATGAGGTGGCTATTGATGCTGATGCTTTGGTGGTGGATCCCTATAGTAAGGTGCATGATATGAGGTCGGATCGAGTACGTGAGCCTTCTTATGTTTAACTATAGTGAAATATTCTATTATTATTCCACATCTTGGAGCTGATGGAATCAATCAAGACTTGTCTTTGGTCTCTATGATATATTTTTACACATGTTGAGAAATTGAGGCAAAATCCCAAAATGCTCTACTATATTTGACATGGATCAACGGTGTGAAAAACTCATTAGGGAGAACTTCTATACTAATAGAGAACAAATCGTCTTGAGAGAGAGGTATGTTTGTGGAGAATGTCAATCCTTTCCATCGAGAAATGAAATCTATGACCCTTTAATTCGCCATTTTTCTGAAATTTAGAATTCCATAGACTATTGTGTAATGTAGATTTGAGAAAAACAATAATATGAACATCTGGAAGAGGTCTTCCATTCTATAATCGATATATAATACAAACACATGTATCATTAAAAATACTTTCACCTACAATGACTGCATGAATGACTGAAGTTTCACCTCTTCATAATGCTCAGGGTCCCCATCATGAGATCGTAGCAAGAGATGGTGTGTTTCATGTGCTTCTCCATATCAACTATGCCATTAATGATTTGAAATTTAGTATTACCAATGTCTTCTGGGGGAGGATTAAAATCTAACCATTTGGGTTATGCCTTATTGTACAGATGTACCTATGTACTCTATTTTTCTATAGCTTCCAATCAGGTCGGCATTGAATCAATGGAGCTCATAAGAATTAAAGGAATATTTTTCTAAGCCGGCACCTAAACAGATGTGCTGACTGGAGCCTAAATGGGTGTGGATATTGGAAAGACCACTGGGGTGGAAATACAAGAATATGTCTTTCATAAAAAATAGGTACATGGCTATAAGTATGTAGCAAACCCTATAATAGTATCACTGTAAATGGAGGGAGTTCATGATCTTCCATAGAGGTTGTGTCGAACACCCTTTGCTGAGGACACCCAAAAAGAAGTGCGAGTTGAAGGTATTCTTTCATATCATGTATGTCAGGGAGGATGGCTTACATTAAATCTTCATTGAGCCTTATGAACTCTCTCATCTCTTTCTATTGATAATAAAATATATCCTTTAATGAAAGGTGTAACATCCAGGTTCTGGGTGTCACCCAGTGGTGCCCCGTACTCGGTTGGTCACATGGCCTCAAGGGAATTTCCCCTAATGCCAGAGGCAACTAACTACAAAAGAAGGCCTTGGGTGTGATAGTGGGGAAACTATTCCCTCATTGGCAGAGTAACATAGTGGAAATAAATAGATAATAGTAGCAAAAGCTGTAATAATAAAATAAAATAGTAAAAAATGGAAGACTGCATGTAGATAAACAATATGAGAACATAAATAAGTGATGAATGTCACATATGTATAGGAAAACCACAAAAAAAGTCACAATTCTAGAATATAGTACTAAACCAATGTAAAAAAGGAGATCAACTAAATAACTCCTACAAAAAATCAACCCTCAACTAGAACTCATGCTCTACAGATCCACAATAATCAATTACCTAAAGTAGAAGGGCACTTGACCTTATCTATAACTGCAACAATATAATCTCTTTGGGCACAAAGCATGACCCAAACACGGTGTGAGATGAATCCCAGAAGACAAACACCCAATGATCTATGGCTAACTATTAGTGAATATATATATGGTAGGAAATATGCCAGATGAAGTAATAAACATAGAAGTACACAAAAGTAAACAATCATATAGTTTCAACTACATTTATTTAAATTTATTAAAAAAACAACCATACTATCTCAAGACAACCTTTTGGAAGTTATCATAGTCTAACCACTATTGTTCAGCTTAACAAAGACACTCTGAGGAATCACTCACTGTCAACTCCCATTTTGGTCTTGTAACGATAAACTATAGACACTTTTGGGAAGAACTCAATGTCCAATTCCACTTATGGTCTCACAATGTGGATCTATAAATTCTCTTAGGGAGCACTGACATCCATCACTTCTATGGTCTGTCAACATGAATGTTTAACAAAAACTCTCAGAATTCCCCCAACGTCCATTTCCCCTATAGTCTAACTACACTAGGTTCCCACACCCTTGGGTTTTTTAATCGTGCACAAACTATATCTACCAGAAAAAGTAAATCACAATATACTACTTGTATAAATAGTTTCAAATCAAGTAACATGTAATTCAGATAATATCATTCCATCCTAATGGCACTAGGCATGGAAAACAGAGTATCCTAACAATAAAAACTAGAACCAATGGCCAATATTAGTTCAAACATGGGCTATCACATCCATAACAAGGTAATTATACCCTCTTCACAATCCAATATCCCTACTCAAGCAATCATATCATAACATGAGTTAACAAAGTTATATTACCTAAACACACAATACCCCGAACTAGGGTATTGTAAATTTTGAATATATAATTCAAAGTCAAACTAAATAAAGGGACAAATCACCTACATAGATGTTGTAAAATTGATATAGTTGAACCTCAACCTTTGAATCGACCAAGAATGTCATAGATTAACCAAATCATATAAAACTTTCAATGAAGGATATCTTACGAAAGAGGGTAAATCAAGGGATGGGGCTCTAGAAGAAGGAAGTACTTACCGTAATGTCTCCAACACAATTGATGGTAGTTGAATTAGAGAAAAGTTGGTGGATCGGTGGCTCAGAGAAGAATTGTCATCTTCGTTCGCTCCTGGATGAGACAAATCCAAAAGATGATTTTTTCTATAAATGAGTGGTGGCCTCGATTTGATTTATCAAATAAAAAAAATTACACAGCATGTATATGCCTTTATCGGGCCTCGTTTAGGTGGTCTCTAGATCACACCACACTAAAATGTACTAGTCCATTACATGGATAGTGCACAGCTACCCACTAAAATCAGGTACATGGTGTGTACAACTTAGTACATGGTGTGTACTCCATAAATTTCTCTAAACTAATTAATTTGTGAAAAACAGTAGAAATCAAGATCCAATCCTAAAGATAAGATCTGGGTTCTTACAAACTTCCCCCCTTAAATAAATTGATCCCTGAATTTCCTTGATAAGGTGGAAAAGAAGAATCCTCAAATAGATCCAGCCTCTAAAATTGCACATCAGTCTCCCTCTCCCATGTATCTTTATGTACTCGCCCATGTTTCCATACCACCTGTACAAGAGGAACAGACCGGACATAATGAAAATTTGTTTAGTGATCAACAATATGGATATGATTCTCTTTGAATGATGCATCCACCTCCAAATCAACCTCCTCACGTTGAAAAATTTGATATGAGTCTCATATTTAACAACGTTGCTGCAAAATGTGGAAGACGATGTGCATAGCCCAGTACCTCTGAGGTAACTTCAATCGATAGTCAATCAACCTAACTCTATCAAAAACCTCAAACAGCCCGACGTATCTTAGTGAGAGCATACCCAATCTCCTAATCCACCTATGTCCCAACCTCGATGTGACAAGCCAGAAAATCTGATCCCCAACCTCAAACACCGTAGGTCGTATCCATCTATGAACAAAAGATTTCTGTCCTGACTGCGGAGTAGCCATCCTCTTAAAAATAAATTCCTCCAGATCCATGTTCTCCTGAACAAGACGAGGACCCAGCATAGCTACCTCTGCTACCTCTAGCCAACATAGGGTTGAAAAGCATGGCCTAACATACAAAGCCTCATAAGGATCAATAGGAATAGTTTCCTGAAAACTATTCTTGTAGGAAAACTCCACCAGCGGTATGTGACTCTCCCAAGAACATCCAAAATCTAGGACGTAGGCTCGATGCATCTCCCCCAGCACCTGGATCATACACTTGGACTGAACATCTTTCCAGGGATAGTATTATGTAATCAGAATTACTTGTGTACCCAAATACCGCTATACTCCCTACCAGACCTCCGAAGTAAAATGGGCACCCCTGTCTGAAATGATGGATTGATGAACCCCATGTAATAGAAAGATTTATCAGTCATACAGCCTTCCAAGCTCATCTACAATGAATGTTTCCATGATCGGTAACCAGTGTACAACCATCATGACTCTGTCAATGACAACCCATACCACATTATTCCCTCGAGGCGACTTCAAAAAACCTATCACAAAACCCATCATGACATTAACTGCCACTTGTGAATGGGTAACTGCAGTAAAAGCCCTACTGATCACTGATGCTCTGATTTGACCCTGTGATAGATGGAATACCTCACCACAAAACCAGAAACAGCTGTCTTTATACCTGGCCACCAATACTAACAGTGTAGATCTCGATACATCTTGGTGACACCAGGATGAAATGCCCAAGATGTGGAATAAAAATTTGTCATTAACTCCTTGTGTATGTCTGATGATACCCATACACACCCATGAAAATGCAAGATCTTATCCACACATATGGTCCATCCAAGAATAGGGTCCTCTCCTAACACAATCTCCCGCATGACTATGTCTTCTACATATGATAGTTGCCTCATTCTCACTAACTCTATTAGAGTAGAAGTAAATTCTATAGAAGAAAGAAACGTATGTCCCTATCTGTCGTGAACCTCCAATTGCATCTTAGATAACCGAGTAATAAGCTACCACTCAGTACTGGCCTCCTGAACTGCCTGAATTTGAGTCCTCATACTCAATGCATTAGCCACAACATTGCATTTCTCTGGAATATAGGTGACCTCAATGTAAAATTAATGAAGGTACTCAACCCACCTTTATGATCTCAAATTCATATCGCGTAGAGTGAATAGGTACTTGAGTATTTTTTGGTCAGTGAAAACCACAAAATGATCTCCTGACAGAAAATGTGTCCAACATCATAAAATAAAAAAAACTACAGCCAAGTCGAGAACGTACATCGGAATATATATATAATGTGGCCTCAACTACCGAGAACCATACGAAACGACTCCTTCCCCCTATATATTCACTCATCCCATCCCAATACTTGATGCATCACAATAAAAAGTACATCAATTTCCCAGCCTTGGAATAACTAGTATCCATTATGATGTCAACCAACCTTCCAGCTCCTAAAAGGATGTCTCACAAGAATCCGACAATATGTACTTTGTAACTTTCTTATTCAGGCCCAACAGTGGCACTAATAAGCGTAAAAATTCTTGTATGAAACACTTTTAGTAACCAGAAAACCCTAGAAAACTTCTCACATCAATTATATTCCTTATCTTCTCCCAAGAAACTACTACCCTCACTATCTCTGGGTCCACTAATACTTATATTACTGAGATAAAATGTTCCATGAAGTTAATTTGGTCCATCCAAAAGTAGCATTTTTAGAGTTTAGCATATAAATGATGATCTCTTAGTGTACTCAAAATGATCTCAAGATGGGTAGCATGGTCATTTCTGGTGTGAGAGTACACCAAGATATCATCCATGGAAACCACCATGAAATAATCCAAGTATGGATGGAACACTCGGTTTATCAGTTCCATTAAAACTACAGGTGTGTTCATGAGAATTAATGACATAACCACATTCTCATATAGACCATACCTACTTCGAAATGCTGTAAGAGGTATATCAGATTTTCTAACATGGAATTGATGTTAACTAGACTGCAAATCAATCTTCGAGAACACCTAGTCTCATCGAAGCTAATCAAAGATATCATTAATCCTTAGCAAGGGAAATCAGTTGTTGACCATCAACTATTTTAGCTTCTGATAATCCAGACAGAGTCTGAGGGTACCATCCACCTTCTTCCCAAACAGGACCAGTGAACCCCAAGGAGAAGTACTAGGTCAGATAAAACCCTTTTCTTGTAACTCCTCTAACTCCTTCTTGAGCTCCTATAACATTGGGGTAGCCATCCTATATATCAGAATAGATACTGGTTCCAACCATGGCACAATCTCAATAGAAAAGTCTACCTCTCCTTCTGGAGGGAAACATAAAAAGTAGTATAGAAATACATCCTATAAATGATCCACCACTAGAGGAAATTCCATTTGTGAAGTACCCCTGTCATCCAAATATAGACTATCAATATTGGTTGTAACTCCTTCTAACTCATCATTCTTGGTTCAAGTTCTGCTCGCATGGACATCCCATTCAACCTTATATAAAAATAAACCACCCTATGGTTATGTAAAACTCACCCTACGGTGATTGAAATTGACAACAGCCTAAAAGGAAAGTAACCAATCCATTTTGAGAGTGACATCACAACCTATCATATCTAAGACATAGAGGTCCTATAATAAGTGACACCCACCAACCTCAAGAGGGAACTCCTTTAACTAACATACAATAGTCTTTCTAGTCCCCAATAGAGTGTTTAGCATCAATATATCAGCAAAAGTAAAGATACAGAGCTAAAGACTCTCCATAATAGTGACAGATATAAAATAATGGGAAGACCTTGTATCGAAAAGTATAGAAGTTAAAACCGAGGAAACATAAATTTAAAAAGTATGTTTTGGAAACGAGAATGTACCCTAGTGGTATAGGCTCTTTCTTGGCATAAAAAATACCCAGGATCAATCTCGGGTAGGGGGGAATTTCTGAGATAATGTACCAGTACAATAGCAGGTCACTGTAGTAGTACTGTAGCAGCGGTGGAACTGTAGCAGAGGAGACACTGTAGCGGGTGAGGGACTGTAGCAGGCATTGTAGCGGCGGCTATACTGTATGAGGTACTAGAGCAGAGTGGGTAATGTAGCATTACTGTTCACCAAGGGGTCCTTTGGGCCAAAAAATGGCCTTTCAAGCCTTGTATTCAGGCCACTTGGCCTTGGGCCTTCGAGCTATGTAATGGGTCTCCATCTACCCAGTCTAAAGAGGTCTTTTCTTTAAATAATAAATTGAGGCTTCAGCTTTAACCTTTTAAAAAATCGAGGCAACTAGAATCATACCTCTAACTGTAGAGGGTTCGAGATACTTCTCTCACTGAATCTGCTCTTTCACAAGATCCTGGCTTGCACAATAACATTACAAAGATGACTAAGATCCCTGAACTGATATACCCTACAACTATCGAAAACCCCATGTTTGACAACATCAGACACGACCTCCACCTTGGCCTGAATAGCCTAAAGAGCACTACTAGCCTCCAGTCTGAGGTGGGACTGGTGCCCCTACTCTGGTACAAGGAGTTGAAATAGGACTCATATCACCAGCTTCTAGTAAGAACAAATGACAGAAATGTTGTATATGAGCCATCTTGCCTCAAGATCGGCATTCCACTAGGTCTCTCGAGCAATGTTTCCTCGTATGACCACTCATCCCACACTAGTAGCACACCACCTGGCCACCAGAGAAAGTATTTTGCCTACTCGGATATCCAAGCATAGACTCCCTACAGAACTTCTTGCTGTCATTCAGAGGGGTTCTAACACCATATGTCAAGACTCCCTATCTCACAACCCCATAATACCTCATATTTTTCCTTGTGATCAATGCCCGGTTGACTATGGAAGTTATAGTAGTCACCCAAAAGATATTCACCTAAGATATAATGTTATTCCTGAGACCGTCCTCAAAATTCATCCCCATAAATAGCTCCTCAACCCCTAGAATCGGTGTGAAGCACTATAGTTCTATGAAAAATGATGAATAATCCATGAATAAGAGAGTAGCCTGCTCCAAACTCATGAAATCTGTGGCTCGATCATCCCTCAAAGACTCTGAGTGGATGTAATCGTAGAAGGCACGCTATAACTCACACCAAACCATAACCTGCTAGCACTACGTCTGTGAGATCACATACCACCATCTCATGGAAGAATCCCAAATCATATAAGTAGCAAGAATCATCATCCTATCTAGAGGCACCCCCAGATGCTTCAAGATCGATAGTATGGCTTCTAACCATGACTCTACAGCCCATGGTCCTCCATCCACTGAGAAAGTAGGGGATTATTTTCCTGAAATACCTTCATCAGTTCCCCCATAGATGGGGTAGGATGTGACACTACCTGTATAGTTTTCATAAACCTCATTAATCCCTCTTGAAACTGGTCCACAACACATGTATCCAGGATAATAGATGGTGAAAATACATGCAAAACAGGATAATCTACTAATACCCCTTGATCTACCATGTCCGGGGTTTTCTCAATGTCTTGTATCCAGTGTACAACCGGAGGATGTTTTGGTGGCATGACTCTACAAGGGAAAGATCACACCATAGTTCAAGAATCTCAAGGAATGAAACTTTGATTTTCAAGAAAGGAACAGGAGAAATAAATCATTCATTATATTCAAAACATGTATACATGGCGTTTATAACCCCTATATGGTGTGTTACCTAATGTCTTTACATGGGTGTGTACTTATTACAAAACTCATCATGTAACATCCCATACACACATCGTGTTCTCCATTTATACGGTGTGTAATTTACTGCTTTCCCCCCTGCACAACTTCCTCTGCATGGGATAAACAACATGATTCTCTCTAGAACAAACCTACATTGAGTTATTTCTCCAAACACAATGTGTATTGATTATGTTTCAACTGCCTATGTCATTAGTCACATGGTAGGAGACACAAATGACTCTACAAGACTTATTTATTCCAAAAACAGCATGTACAAGATGTATTTCATCCACTATAGTTGTTATTCACATGGCCTGACACGTGGCCTCTACAATACAGTGTGTACTTGCAGTACATGGAGTGTTCCACTAATAATTTCCTAACACCATGTCCCTGCCAACACGTGTAATCACACAGTAAAGGATTATATAGCGTATACATATACTACACAGTGTGTACTTATGAAAAACAGTTTCTTCCATAAAAAAAGGACACATTTCATGTATTCGTCAATACACATCGGGTATTCTGGGTATTTCGGGGTAGTAAGCCTCCAAAACTACTCCAGAACCCTTAAAAATGATGAAACAAACATTAAAGTTCCATATTCTGATCCGTGAAGGCCCATACTCCACAATAATTAATTATATGGCATCATATTCCTCCCACATAACTAGTATAAAAGTTAAAGTTCAATATAGTCCACCAAAATATGATCCATGATGTCCCAAAAAACCTTAGAGACAAATGTTAATTGCCCATTCAAACGAATACTTACACAAAACAATACCCTATCAAATATAAGGTATTCTATCAAGTCATATATCACAACAACATGAACATCTATCATAACATCTATCACAAAAACATGAAATCGGTAATATACCCTAAATGGAATAACAAGAATGCATGGAATGTGATCTCTAGAATGTTCCTATATGATGCATGAGAGGGAGTAACCACATATCATCGGGTTGAAATAGAAATAGAACCTCAATATCATCCATGATAACATCACAAAAAACAATTGAATCACCCAAAGATGAAATAATATCAACAATAATAATTTAATACCCATAAAAATTGCAATATTAGAGGTAAATTAGCTTTTCCTAATACATAGATTATATTTTACTTGGATCAACTTATTACCAACAACCTATAACTTCATATCCCTAGCTATAGTATCAAAATAGTATGTCAATAATGAAAATAATTCCTCTGATACCATTTTGTTACGTCCTAGTTCGGGGTGCCTCCTAGAGGATCCCCATACCCAGTTGGTCACATGGTTGAAAGAACATTTTCCTAAAAGACAGAGGCTTTCAACATGTTGTGTGGTCTTTCAGTGTGATAATGGGGAAACTATGCCCTCACTGGGAGAGTGGAATAGTAAAAATAAATTGATAACAGTAGATGATGCTATAATAATAACATGCAATAGTAAATAGCGGATGACTACAAGTAGATAAACAACTGGATAACATTTATATATGATACATGTCACATATATCGAGGAAATTATCCAAAAAAGTTAAAACTATGGAATAATGTACTAAACTAAATAACAAAGGAAAACATGTAAATTACTCTAGTAGCATCGCAAGCCCCAGCTTGGTCTTATGCTCTCCTTCTCCATCAAAATCAAGTACCTGAAGTCGAAGAGCACTTTTTTTCATCTATACCTGCAATAATATAATCTATTGGGTCCCAAAGCATGACCCTAACAGGGTGTTAGATGAATCCAAGTAGGCAACCATCCAATGAACTGTGTCTAGTTTTCAGTGAATATATATATGGAAGGGAATATGAAAAACTATGTAATTAAAAAGTAAATACACTAAAGTACAAAATACTAAAGTTTCATATAAATTAATTTAAATTTATTAAATAAATGACCAAACAATCTCAATCAACCATCTGGGATGTTCTCATAGTCTATCCCCTCTGTTTCAGCATAACAAAGACTATCTGAGGAAGCACTCACAATCAATTCCTCTTGTGGTCTCGTTATGGTAAACTACAGACACACTAAGGAATTACTCAACATCCAATTTCCCATGTGGTCTTGCAACGTGGAACTACAGATGATATGAGGGAACACTCATGTCCATCCCCCCACTATGGTCTCACATCATGAATGTTTAAAAGACACTCTGGGAAAGACCTCAGCATCTATTTCCTCTATAGTCTAACTACACCAAGTTCCCACAACCCTGTGTAATTCAATCATGAAAAAAATGATATCCAGTAGAAAAATTAAACCTCAATATACTAAATGGATAAACCACAACAAATAATGGCGCAATTATGTTAGATAATATAGCTCCATCCTAACTACACTAGTCACAGAAAACAGAGATCCTAATAGTCAAGTCTATACCCAATGACAAATATCATTTCAAACATAGAAAAACACATCCATATTAAGGTAATTAAACTCTATAGACAATCCAATATCCCTACTCAGGAAAAAAAAATTATAATAGAAATTAATAGGGTTAAATTCCCTAAACACGCAATACCCCAAACTAGGTTATTGACACTTTTTCATATATAATTCAAGGACAAACAACGGAAATGCACAATCTATGTACCTCAATGTTGTACAATCGATATAGTTGAACCTCATCAGTTGAATCGACCAAGAATGTTGTATATCTACAAAAACTTCTAAAACGTTCCACCAAGGATATCTAACAAAATAGGAGAGATCAAGAGATGAGGCTCTAGATAAAGGAAGAACTCACCATAGTTATTCCAACGAAATTGACAACAGTTTAATTGGATAACAGACAGTGGGTCAGTGGATTAGAGATTAAATATCAACTTCTATCACTCCTGGACGAGATGAAGACAAGGAAGTGTTTTTTGGGAATGAGACATAACTTCGATTAGATTTAACAAATAAAAACTCAAATACATTGTATGTTATTTAATAGTACATAGCATGTATATACCTTTATTGGGCCTCTCTTTAGGTGGTCTCTAGGTCACCCCACATGACCATGTACTCGATCATTACATGACTAGTTCATGACAACCCACAACAACTTGGTACAATTTGTGTACTCCTATGTAAATGACATGTACTCCTTAAATTTCAGAAACTCAATTTTTTAACAAAAACACCAGAAAACAACATCCATTCCTAAATAGAAGATCTGGGTTCTTACAAAAGGTATTGAACTTATCCATGGGAAGGTGAGAAAAGATCTTTATTTTACATTTTTCACATTAGTTTCTATTCGATTGGGTAGAGGTGGATTATTTAAGGGAATACCAAAATTCAGAGAAAGACTATGCTTCTTGGTACATACACCAACTTCATTGATTTTGGTATAGGCCAAATCATGAACCAGAACCTCTACTTAGGAATCCTTTGAACTGGACTCATGTTTAGGGGAGTTCTTATGGCATCATTGATGATGTTCATCAATGCATAAATAATTGTGGGAATTCTATCATAATCTCTATTAGATCACCTTCTTATGTGCCCCCCACAAGGCCTTATCCTATCCTTTATTGGTTCCCTATGAACTATTTTGATGATAGTAACTCAATGGGGATATCTTGATAGTTCATTTTTGTGTATTCCAATTGAATGTACTGGACCATAAGATGGGATGAACTGAGAAGATTCAATTTGTGGCTTCTTACATAATTATAGGAAAAATTATTCATTGTTAAGGAGGAGAATGTTGAGGTAGAAAATCACTAACCTTGGGGGATAGGGTTGTTTTTGTTCTGGTTTCACAACCCTTCAAGATTGATTTTATGGATCTAAGGGTTGGGATAAAAATCCACCAGCCCTACAGACTGGGGTTGTTCCCAATCATTTGTGGCTGATATTACCGCAACTGAACTTCTAATATTACAAATTCTAGTCTGAATGTGAACTAGGTTCATTATTCCGAACACACGTAAATCACCCATTTTAAAATACAATTTTCCTATTTTTTACATTTCTAAATCTAAAGAATACAATCCTCAATGAGGGACACATGCATAGTGTTCTCAGATGACTGATTAAAAGGTATCTCAATAGACTAATATGTTCTATCCAAAAATTAGTGAGCGTTATTTGGGACATATTCTTGTTGAGTATTTCTTCAATCATGAATAGATTCCATTTATTTTTGTTTTCCCAAGGCCATGTAATTTCATGATACCACACTTGGTGGGCTTCGACGTGTTGGGATTTTTGTGAGATGAATTACATCATCTGCACAATATCCTATGATACGAAAAATAGATAGGGTATCTATGATCAACTATCACAACCTAATTATTGAATCCAAGCATTCACGTTGAAGGGCTCTTTTCTACTTCAAGATCTTCAGATTAAGGAAATATCGAAGAGATATTATGTCAATTTTTTGTTGTAACCCTTCTATTACGTTGATGTGAATTTTATACTTATCATAGGGTAATATTTTTCTTTTTGGGAGATTAAGAGTTTTCTATATTGTGAGGTGAATTTCATTCATACAATATTCCAGAAACATCTTAACAAGGATATATTTATGGGTGGCTAAAGGTAATAACATGACTAGTATGTCATCCTCAGCCTCCTGTTTTTTCATGTGTATCATATCTTATTTGTATTTAACTAGTGGTTCGTTAACCTTGTTTGAATAGAGTGGATGATTCCATATTTTTTGACCACAAATAGTAGGATTGTATGTGATTTCCTCTACTATGTTGGATGGCAGGTAAAACAATGGTATCTCAGACAATAACCATCATCTTGGGTTGTCTTCCGGTTGAGAAATGATTTCACCTTCCAGTGAAAATTTATCAGACATGAATGGACTGGTGATTGAAATTTCCTAATGATAAGTGGTATTTATAATCACTACATTTTCCTTTTGATGATTCTCTTGAAAATTTGAATCAATACTTTGCGAAGAAATTTCATAGCTTATTCAATCATGTGGAGGACCACCATGGATGATTATAGGAAGGGGAATAACCTCTTTCTCCATGGTCATCTGGCCACATAGAGGGTCCCTGTGGCTCTCATAAAGAGACATGATATCGATATCAACCTTATTGTTATAATGAAGCAATCCTTCATGGTGAACTGTCCAATGATGACCTTTAGAATTACTACTACTTCTCCTGTTGTTTTGCAATAAGAGGGTAGGATCTCTAACAATGATGGATAAATGTCTGAGGTTTTTAGGAACCCCATCATTAATAGATTCTCAATTGTAGATTGGCTCTTTATTTTTACAAATTTGTTTGATGAGGATTCTTTATTGGTTCCTTATTAAAGGATATTAGGGACAATTTCTAGGAGATGTGGTCATCATGGTTATGTGTGTATTCCAACATTTGATTGTTCAATGGAATATGCCAATTACCGCCAATTGTAATAGTTTATGTTCTTGATTTGGATGTCTGTAAATTATGGGGTACTTTTTCCCCTAACCCTCCTAGAAAATAGATGAGTTTTTTTTCTTCTATGTGGTATTTTACTGATGATCTAACCCATTTGTGGGGATAAAGTTATGTGTCCATCCCTTTGGTACTACTATTGTTTCCATGATGATGTCCTGGAATGTTTGAAGGATATGTGTGGGAATTTGTGTCTGCGGTTTCACCATTTCCAAAATATGATTGGTGACCTCAGGAGTTGGAATGGGGATATATTACCATTCCACATATAGTGTAGGTGTATGTGCAGGATCACATACTCTATTTCCAACCATTGGATACTCACAGTACTACTGTGTGTGGGTAGAAGGTTGAGCCTACAATCAGCTTGTCATTGGGACATTAATACAAAATTCCTTGGGTGCTTCTAGAAAATGCCTCTAGAAGGGTTGATGGATGTAGGTAGATGTGTGTTACTGCTCACTGTTTTCCACCAAACATGATATGTAGAATTATTTGAGTGACTCTTGTCAATTATGCTGGTAAGACTATTGGATACAAGTAAGTGAATGTTTTAGCTTGTAGGTTGTCACTATATTTGGGTGGAGGAATTCTTTGAATGCTACCTGGGGAGTCTGCTTTCTAGCTAAATGAAGGAGGACTGGTGTATATGGACACAATCTATTTGGAACCTAACTTTTTTGGTGGGATCCTTCAAAGGGGGAAAAGGTGGGAACCTTCTCTCTTTTGACTATGTTTCATCCCTATAAAACCATCTTTCTTGTCCTGGTTTGAAGAACCTAGGCCAGTTGGATGAGGATAACACCCTCCTCTTTCTGACCGTTAACTATGTAGTCGCATTGGTATAAATGATTTCTGGTAGGATACCTTAATAAAGACCCCTATGTATCCTCTATGAGGCCATAGGTGGAATCTTGATCCACCTCCAAGAAATATGGGAGGGGTTTGTTGCTACATTAAGGGGATAAGCTCTTGAAATAGTTGAAGATGGTGGTCATCACCGTCTACTTCTGGGGAACCAATCATTAGTAACTAGATGATCATGGGTAATTCATGTATTGGAGGGATTTTCGAGCATTCTCCAGGGTCAGGATCTTACTATTTTGACAATACTCCCAGACTAGTGAGTTTGAGATCTTGTGTTGATGATGCAGTGTTAGTGATGACATCCTTCGCTCAGACAAATATAATGCTTGAGAAGTATCCAAGGTCTTCATTGGTGAAAACATGATGGAAGACATTGAATTAATGGGAGTTCTGGAAATGAGTTCTTGTATATATAAAAAAGAAAAACAATGAAAACCGAAAAAGAATCATCTAATTTGAGAAAAACACACATGTAATTTATTTCATTGTCTAACCCTCTTTCATTTTGAGAGTTTAGGGATACTGACAGGTGGGTGGTATTATCATCTTGGTTAAGGATTCACATTGGCATTACAATTTGTTATTCCCAGCAGATTTCATGTCCTATGACGGTTCACTATTTTTGAATGGTTTCCAATGGGGGTTTTCAGGGTAAAAAAAAACTATTATTTCTATATATGAATGGACCTACTTTTCAAATGTAGGTTCCCATTAGTTATTATGACCACTGATACTTAATAAATCTCATTGGTTGAAAAGATGAGAATTTGGTCCCATCACACCCTTTTAGCATCAATTATTGCCTATTCCATAACTCTATTATATATTTATGACATGTTTGTGAATCCTTCATTAAATACCATGTATGATATTAATCAAAACAATGTTAATAATTAATTATTACCAGGTGTTGAATTTAGAATCATATGTATGTATCTGAGTTTCTTCATTAATGGAGAGAGATATATATATATATATATATGAGATTATCCATCAATTTTATCCTCTTATATAATACATAGATATTCTTTAGTCGTTATTAAAACGATTCGGGTTTTCTATCCACATAGCTGGGCACTCTAGAGTTTACTATAATATGGGGAGATTAAGGTCACCCTAGAGTTTATTAGCAACCATGAATAAATGAGTATTTTTGATGTTGAGATATAACACATAGATAGGCATGTAATGAATCATTTTGAACAGAATCAGAACCCATGAAGTTTGATTCCACTTAAATGGGAACATAACAATATTTAAGGTCATGTGATAATGACCCAACCATATAGTTTAACATCATGTGTCATGGATATGTAGGAGGAAGGTACCTATTCAATTTTTATTGTTGTAGTTATGTGGAAATAGCCCAAGGAACCTATAAGGGTTATGAGTTTCCATGTTCAATTAGACCCTTCTAGAAATATGGTGAAAAAAATGGTTGATTTAGGAATTGTTCTTGATCCTCTTAGAGACATCCTACATATCCCATTTGGATGGAAATAAAAGACTATGTAGTTTGGTGAGTCTCATAGTGGAGTATGTCACTTTGATAGAACATTTATGTGGCTTACTCTAGAAGAGGATGCCTTATGAAGGAGGCCATGAGTGAGGTATTATCTCATGGTGATTTGAGGGTTACTTAGTGTATTAATCTGGAGGAGGATACCTGTTGAACATAGCCCTTTGGTAGGCTTCATACTTATCCTCCACATGAAAGTTATCAATGATCTTGTAGTTCATTCTATTGAGGTGGATTGTGAATTTTATTGATAATTATTAACCTCTAAGTCCATGAAAGTCATGCTCGGTGTGAGAATTAAGGGGAATTAAATCATTCAACAAACCACAAAATTTTCCACTTTCACTAGTGGGAGAGGAAGAGTATGAAAATGTTAGAGGTTAGGGATATTGATCATCTGTCTATTTACATCACCTTGGAAATGAATGAATATATAGAACACATTGGTAGAGTGGATTAACATTGCAACCTCCAACATTAATGTATTTGGGATTAATCTAGGTGGGTTGCCCTAAAATTAGTTTAAAAAAGGGATGAGTATCTAATACCATGTTTAATGAAAAAGAAAACAAAATCCTTACCCTTTTGGCTTGGGAATGGAGTCTACCGGTTCTAGATATGAGAATGGAAGGACATGGCCCTAACCCATATATCTGATATCGGTAACTCTTCATCACCATCCCTGGGGTATGGGTCCTCATAACCATGGGGATACAGACCCACATGTACCTTGAGGACCATGACTGGAAAACTACAAAAATGAAAGGAACCTATGATCATAGGAATACAAACCCAAATTGGGGGCACGTTTGTGTGCCACTCATCGTGGATGTTCAAGTCTCGTGGTATTGGTGGATGTTTTGAGTTTATACCTCTCAGACAAAGGATCCGAAAGATGAGAGGGCCTTCCATGGATGGCTTTAAAGAAGGACCAATAGATGGATCACACATGCTGAATGTTAGAACATACCAAGGAGGATTTCATAGGGGTTATTGAAAACATGGAGGCCAGGGAGAATTGGTACCACTGTGTGTGACAAACTGAATGTGTGAATTCACTTCGGAGAAACCATGGTCAAAACGTTAAGGGTCTCCATAGGTGTTCTCTTATGTAACTCAGGTGTGTCCCTGGTTAAGGAAGGGAACCTCACAGTAGTCATTCATTATCATTGGCTGGGTGAATTCCTCGAACATGTGTCTTTTGATTAAAACCATGGGAGTACTTTAGTTTCACTATTACCCTTTAATTCCCACTTCTCTAGGTTGTATAGAACTTCCTAGAACTTTTTAGTGTACCTGAACAAAGAACTATAGTGATCAGAGCACCGACATTACTTCATGGAATTATGTCCATGAAAATAAAGGCCCAAGGTTATATTTATAGGCAAATATAAGACCCTTATATATTTGGTCATATCATGTAAGAGGAACACGTATGTTGATTAGGCATGGTTCCTCATAGGTACCTAGCATGCTGATAGAGTTAGAGGGTACATTAATGGACCAATTGGAAAAAACTGCTACTCCTTACCACTAGGACAGGGGCCCTACACTCCATCTTGGGATCATTTTTAGGCTATATGCCTAGCCAAGTGAGTTGGTCACTTCTCTATAGTCACCAACCCCCATTACAAATTTTGAGTCACACCGTATAATTTTTTAGCCCGATAAAGGAAGATTTCATCCACAACACATAGAAATCCATTCCACTCCTTTTCCAGAAAATTTCTTTATTTCTACTCAAACTAAAGACATAGAATTTATGTGAGCTTACATCATCATTTCTGCAGAAAAGTGCACAAAACACATATCATGCTGTCAGCACAATATTAATAAATATTTAGTATGATTACGACTCATATTGTTCAAAACATAAGTTGACAATATTTCATATTATTAAATACTATGATTCCAATCATGGAATAAATTTTATAAAAATCATTTCCCAGATATAGATACATTTAATTTAAAATGAAATCCACCAACATCTTGGAAAAAAGTTTTCTGAAAAATTCATTTTCTTAAGGATAATATGACTTTGCATAAATAATATGACTCTTAATATTTTTTATATTAATTTCAATTTGTAAAGGTTGAATTTTAATATAATTTTTTAATTTAAATCATTCCTCTATATGGGTAATTTTTATTAATTATAATAGAGAATCATTATTAATTTTAAAATTGATTTTAGTAAATTTCATTTTTAAGCATTGAAATAATATTATTCTAAAATATAGTATATGGAGAATTTAAATTTAATTAATGGATTAATTATTAATTATGTATAATTATGTCTCTATGATAAAAATTATAAGTATATTTGGACTTTTATATAAATTAATTTATCAAAATGAATGACAATCATAAAAAATGGTATTTCTCACTAATCACTAAAAAATCTATATATTGAAATAAATTTAAAATATTTTACCAGAAATTAATTTGATATATAGATATCAAAAATAGATTTAGTTTTATATATTAAATTATATAAATGTTCTTTAAATTAATTATTAAATTTTATCTACAAAAAAAATGAAAATAATTTTTTGAGAAAACATATTTTGAAGGAAAAAATGTCATTACCAAAAATAAATAATTGATTATTTACGAAGCCTTTATCAATATATTTTGAATGAGTAGAACATATATATAAATATATTATAAAATAGATAATTCTAAAAATATCTATAAGTTTAATGGAATGGTTAAAATGTTCGCATTTAAGTAATCATTATTTTGTTGGGTTTTGTGTTGCATATCACATACACTGTCGAACATAGTTTTCTCTATTAAAAACATGAGGTGGTACATTATTCCCCCCTTTATTAAATAGTTTACTCACTATTTAAAGTTGAACTTGGAATGAAAATTTTTTACACTTCAAAAATATCATTATTGAAAACCCACATCATATAAAGGGTTCCTAAAATACCCATATGAAAATAGAGAAATGGAAGTTTAAAGGTCATCAGACAACTAGGTTCCAATGTAGGATAAAAATAATGGGAAGTGAAAAACTAGACATGGAAAAGAAAAAAACACTAATGAACAAATATATTTTGATATAGAACATGTTAAGAAAGAACTTAATGACTAAAAAATGAATGATGGGTGATATGAGCATCGTTTCATCAGAAATGATCATAATGTCACATATCTTTTGACTCTTAATTATTTAACTAGAGTTAAAGAATTCATTTATCATCTTGTCAAGAATAATAAGAAAATATATTCACTAATAAGTATAATTCCATCCTTTAATCAATTTCCACTATAATATCATCTTTTTCTCAATATAATGATAACAAAAAAATTCATTTTTATGCCTAATGAACAAGAATAGTATTCTAATGAATAACATAATTAAACAAAGAAAAAAACTTATTCCTCATATCATTAATAAATCCAATGTGGTTAGAATAATGTTAGATAATATTGAAAATGAATAAAAATTAATAAAATAGTCTCCATTATTCCACAAATAACACAAAAGGGTTATCATAGAAAATTCCTTCAATAAATTCCCATATATCTCAGATAACACTAGTAACTACTACATTAAAAAAAATTTACCTCAAAGGTTTTATCATACCCTTTAGTTTATACCTATATAAAATCATATAATTATTCTCAAATAATCTTTTATATTAATCTCAATGGTTATATATAACATAACTAAATAAAAAAACTCTACAAACATTATTAATCACCTCAAAAGAAAAAAGATATGATCCTATAAAATGTTTACAATGATATCCTTAATAATACTAAAATCACATAACATAAATCTCTAAATGTTGAATAAATTATTTTTGATAAAATTGTACCCATAAACATATCATCATGAGACTCTTTAGGACTATCCCTTCATCAAACACATATTAGGGGTTATAAATAACATTGTCACTAAATCAGTTTTATAGGTTATCGATACCATTCAATATATATGTCATGTCCTTTTAGAATGAATTCTAAAAAAATTCCCTAGATTATTCATGATATTTATATTCATAATTTCTTTGATATACTACTTATATTAGATAAATCACAAATACAAATACATAATCTCCTTAATACTGACATATTAGTAATTTTTATAGCATTTTTTTATCCTTTGTATAGGATTTAATCATTAGATTAGGGAATTGATTTAGATATATCTTGTATTATCCACACATATGACATTGAATAAAAAAAGGGTGTCATACGACGTAATATATTCACTTATATCAAACTATTAAATTTTTATGGAAACATGATACTTTATTCACAAATTTCACACAATTAATAGAACATCAAGTTCCTTAGAATTATTTCCATTGATGAATCTTTCCCCATTTTTAACATGCAGGAAATTGAATCATCATTATGTTATATTATTTATTAGTTTAACATCATTGATACTTATCCCTCCTCTTATTTCATATCGTTGGCCATTATTTTATGTGTTAGTTGTTACCCATGATTTTTGATAGCTGTTTTGGAATAATACCAATATATCTTATATGAACTCCCATGTTGTTCACTATATAATACAGGAATTGTTCAGAATTCCCATCACATTGGTTTTTGGCATAGTTCCTCCAATTTATATCTAATGACTTGAACAAATAGAAAATTATGTATGATTGATTAAAACTATTAAATAGAAAATATATTAATTATATAAGATTAATGGGATAACATTTAAATGACATGTATTTCTATAACTTTTGAATTTATAGGATTTAGTATATGTTGTCAATGATTTCGTTCCTAATATAAACTTTTATGTGAATTTTTGTTCACATAATAATGGTTCATAATGAACATATGAATTAATTAATTTTATCCTATAAGAGTATCAAAATAGATGTGGAACAAGGCTCATTATTGAGCACTAGTTCTTGATTGAGTGTAGTTCAATACAATACTTTCAGTTGTTACCCCTAAGTATATATATACTAGAGATAAATCCACATGTATAACACATACATGGATTTATTTTCTTGTAAAAAACGTAATATATACATGAAAAAAATTAGGTATGACTTCTTATATTTAGTATTATCTCCAAGGATTTCATAACTAATTTATAATGTTAATCCCAAAAATATGTTTACATACATTTGATACCTAATTTGGAAACCCATTCCACTATTACACATTAATTTATGATTTATTACATAATAATTCACATAATAAAACCAATAAGATAAATAATTATAGTATATTTAGGAAATTTTTTCATCACATATAATCATGAACATGTGATTCAAAAACATTATTGAAAACATATTTTAGATGCTCATAGAAATAAATTGTCCTCTAATATAGAGATAGATAACATATGGACCAATATAAGAAAGGTGTGAGTAAATAAGCACAGTAATGGAATATAAAATAAGAATAACATGATGAAATTATTTTATGTAAGAGAATGGTAATTTAAATGGTTTATAAATGTGGTGATAATCATATTTATGAATAATGAGGCATTATATAGCACAATATCATAAAGAAAACATGGGAATTGTGGAAACAACATCAAACAGTAAATCAGAAACATAATTGAAGGTTAGACACAAATAAAACATAACAGAATTTGTTATGATGAACTCCCATTAAATAAATATAAAAAATCATGAGACTAAAAAATTACCCAATGCATCATAGCACTATTTGGGAACACCAATCATAATCATATCAAGTTAGCACATTAGTGTTCCATGTTGATCTATACATAAGAACATATTTCAATAAAATTAAATACCATTATAATGTTGTGTGGATTAAATACAGTTAATTCCAAAAGAAAATTAGTATAAGTTCAAAAGGGTTAATATCTTTGATAGTAAATGGGTACAGGTATTCACTATAAAACCTTTTGGCATGGAAAAACATGGTGAATGATAAACATAACAATAGGGGAACATAAATACACGTGGGAAGCATTAATGATAGTGAAGGGAATCTAATAATTTATAAATAGTTAATATATAATGGTGACATGGAATAATTAAATTCAAACATTGGGAATTGTCGATAAAAGGCATAAGATAATGGGTATGCTTGAATAAAGTGGAGGATGAGAGGATCCCCTTCGAAATTTTGGAATTGTAATAGCTTTGTAGAATCATTAATGAGAGGGAATAAATGATATATAATTATTATAAAATAAATTAGGAAATGGATGGATTTCTATTAATTAATTAAAACAAGAAAAAATGTTATTGAAAAGGCTAATTACAGTTTAGGTGCTTGAATGAAAAAGGAAGAGAGATAAACATCTTACTAAATTGAGGCATGGTAACGGCATAGGAAAAAGTTAAAACAAGAGGGGATAAATGCTCAACAATAAAAATAACATGAATTTGAAATTTAATGGGTGTTTATAAAAACACATAAATATAAAACATTTAGATTCAAAACAATAATTATAATTAATTTTCTTCAATTTAAAATTAGAGGGATATGTCCCTCACTTTTGGTACAAGAAATCACATGATAATTTCAGTAGTGTAATGGGAGTACAAAATGGTTCGTGAGAGGGGTTAATGAGAGTGAAAGGTGTATTTAATCATATGAACATGAAAATGGAATAAATAGGTATGTATAAAAACATACTATAAAATGGAAAATTAAAATTACGTGTCATAACATAAAATAGTTTCTTGATTATTAAGAAGAGATAGAGAGAGATCCCTTTCCTTAAGAGGGTGATTCCCAAAGAATGAGAGGATCATATTGGATGATTGGGGGAACATTAATTAGAATTTATTGATGTGAGTGAATATTAAAGACATTATACATGGTTTTATTGTTTAATGTAATGGTATCTTGGATGGGTTTATATTGGAAAATAGTGGGGTGTTCATTGTTATTTCCTAAATTATTGTTTTGGACTATGTACAATAAAAAAATCAAAACTATAAGACATACCATGGTTTTCCCATTGTTTCTCAAATAAATTATTGGAATGTATTTTTTTTAATCCAAGGTAAAAATACATTGAATTAATAAGAAAATAAGAAGCGAAAGTGAGTAATTTTAACAAAAAATGATATGAAAACAATTAAATATATAAGATTTGAAGTATCCAAAAGGCTTTATAAAAATAATAAAAAAAACTATGATATAAATTACGAAAAATATATTTTTCTATTAAAAAATTATATTTTATTTGTAACAAAAAATTTGGGACATTATTTTGTTATAGTACACATTGTATAATTATACTATATTTAATTTTTACCTGAAAAATTATCAATCTATAAAATTATAAAAAAAATAATTGTTTCATAATTTTGTCATCATGATTCCAAAAATTATAATAATTTTATCAAAATATTTTTGTAAATATTAAAAATTAAAATTTTAAATTAAAATCCCATATTTATTAAAAAATAAATGTTTTTTGATAAAAATAACTTTCCAACCCTTATAAGAATTACATTTTCACATCCAAATATTATATTATAATTTATATTTAAAAATAAAAATTTAATAATACTATTTGGATAAAATATATTTATATTAAATAATTCAATAATTAAAAACAGTTTTCTTCAGGAAAACAATATTTTACCCCAAATTAAATTTCAGTTTTGAGTAATCAGAAATCTAATTTTTTTTAAAAAAAATTATTTAATCATTTATAAAGTAAAAAAACATAATATTTATTATGTTGAAATGAAAATATATATATTCATACTCTAGGGATTTTTTTTTTCTTCTCCTAGTTAAATTAATTAAATTCTCAATTAACCAATTTTCGTTTTACTAAGGTAATAAATATTTAATATGATTAAAATTAATATTGTTCAATAATTAATTATTCATTATTGCATAATATAAATAATTACTTATAAAAATATGGAATAATTTTCATCAAAATCTATTCACAATAGAGAGAGAATATTATTTAATTAATTCATTATAGCACAATAGAAAGTAGATTTCAAAATAAATCATTTTTACATCAAAAATATTATTTTAATTTAGTTAAATAATAAATAATATTAATTATATGAATTAAAATTCACAGAAATATATATATATAATCTAAAAATTTCATTAAATTAATTTTCCATTATGGATAATTTTAATTAATTATAATGGATATAAATTATTTTTTAAAAAAATGTTTTCAGATAAATGTTTTCTAATCCTAATAATAAACATATACTAAAATATAATATTAAGTTGATTTAAATTTATTAAATTTAATTAAATATCAAAAAATAATACTTATATTAACTTGAAATAAATTATAATACTATTCGCACTTAAAAATTACATAATTTATTAAAAAAATTACAATTTTACATAAAAATGTATTTTAACTATTCACTGAAAAATCAATATTTTCTGAAAAATCCAACAAAATAACCTTGATATAATTTTCATATGTTGATATAAAAATGGAGCATATTTTATCATATAAAATTTCAATTTTCTCTTAAAATTAAATATACAATTTTTTGATAGATATAAATAAAATCCATGTATGATGAAAATTTATTTGGAATAACTGACGGTCATTACCAAAAAAATTTGTTGATTATTTACTATGAATATATCGATACATTTGTGTTGAGTAGAATATATATATATATATATAATCAATTAGTTAATCCTACACATATTTGATAATATAATGGTATGGTTAAACCTGTCATATTTTAATAATCATTGTTTGCTTGGGATTGGTGTTGCATATCTCTTATATAATGAAGCATAGTTTTGTTTTTTAAAAATTCATTGAACTGAATCAAGATCTAGGGATTCCTTCTCGATTTTTATACAATGAATAAGAGGAATATATTAATTGAAAAATAAAAAATTAAATTACTCCCACATCATAGAGTCAATTTTTCTCATTACATCATATTCTTAATAAGATTCAACCATTGATCCACCCCACCTACCACACAATGGCCATATAGAGTAAACGTTTCATGCTCGGAACACCGGAGATGGAAAAATATTTTTTCATGTGTATTGATCGATTTCCTAGAAACTAAATGATCAGTAAAACCACTAAAATAATATGGGATTTTCCTAATGATGGAGTCAACAGAACATCATACCATCATTTTCTCATTTGGATGCTCACCACCGACAGAAAATACATTTTAATTAATTTAAAAGGAAAAGTGGCTGAAAATCCAATGAAGAATTAAATTATTATGGTCAAAAAATCTAATCCAAGAGCATCAAGAAGAACAAAATTTGAACCCTCAAGAGGAAAGGAACCCGTGTCAAAAAATGGGAGACAATCTTCCTAAGATGCTCTTGAAGAAATATAGTCAGCCACTATATTTCCCTCACAAAAATTATGATGTATGGACATGTTATTATCTGTAAGACCCTTTCATATCCTAATTTAGTATTAAATGGACCATGGAGTTGGACCTTTTCTAGTGATTGAATTGAATATGATGAGAAATTCAGTCTCAATCTCCCTGATTGAAATATTCATATTATTATAAAGAAGGAGCCATGTGAGAAAGGCAAGATATTTCACATTAAGTGAATCCCTATTCCCAAAAAGGTGAATAATGAAACATGATTTGAACCTTAGGAGACTATGATAAATCCCACACCATGCATATCCAGTAATCAAAAATAGTCATATGTGTTCAATTTGTGCCAGGAGAGGGGAGGCTTCCAACTGATCCATCTCCAGTGGTCTCTTGTGGAATTGAAGTGGAATGAGATTTAGTACACAATTTTAGAGAATGAGATAACCAACACTAATTATTTACATAGACTAGATAAGTCCATAATAAAATTTATTGTGAATAAAATGTTGTCTCTAGTCTATTTTATTGAAGAATGATGTATTTTATCATTTCTAGACTGCCATAGTATGAAAAATCATCTTAGAATTCTAAATGAAGACACATAATTTTTAATATATTTCCTATTATGTTTATCAAAATTTCATTTAAATTCATCATATATTTAAATCATTTATGATGGTTTCGAAAGAGTTTTCGAATTTAAAAAAAATATCCCATAGTAGTGTAAAAATAGTTGTGCATCAAGGCCCACTGTCAGGCCCTAGTTCTTAGTAAAATCTAGTTTAATATTGTGTTTTGGGTGTGTTAACCCTGGGTACATCTATGCTAGATCCACATAAATTTATTTTATCCTGATATGGATGTAATTTCTTGGAAACCACTCATTCTTTCTTTAGAAAACCCTCAAATACATTTTCATATACTTCAACTCATCCTTATACATATCTTGAGAGATATTCCAATAAATATCCTTATATGTATCCCTAGGAATCTCGCTAATATTTTCTAAACATAGTTTCTAATTTATTACTAAACCTTACCTTTGATTCCAACTATAGTGACCCATGCTTCTCATACATAGATATTAGATATTTTCGATGACTATTCATCAGATTTAAAAAACACACTCTGGAAGACCATATTAGTTTAGTGGCATTGAAAACATGAACACAATATTCTAATCTTCTAAAATATCTTTAATGATTCACACAATGATATTAATGTTTATTACTATACATAGATATACACTACATAAAAACGTTATTCATAACATGTGGGAAAACATTATAAAGGGTGAAATCATATTCTAATTAATAGTATGATAATAAATATATATCTATGATCTTATAATATAATAATATTATAATAAGGGAATGTGACATTGAAAATTATTTACTATGTTCATAGCCAACCTGTCAAAAATGATAAACCTGATTGATGGTATAAATATTTGTAGTTCGTAATACATGAATCATATGTGAATAATATAACATAAGGCATGCGAAAATAATATTGAAATAAAATATATGTTTTTTTCACACACATCAAATTATAACATGATGAATTTTTATGAATATAAATGAGTTCACTAATTCAGTTAAGTACATGAAATACACCCCACGTACAAACCTATGGTCGTGTATCTAGGTCCACTCATAACATTATTGATTTTAAAGAAAATTCCATTTGTAACATTGGGAAGATGTAATCAGGTACCTGTATAACATTGGGAACATATAATCACATTCCTGAAATACACTATTGAAACGAAAGATATTTCCACTCACAACATCATAGTTGTCGAGGATTATTCCCAAGAGTATTATAGAATAAAAATTCTCTAACAAAACATTATAGAATATCCATTGATTTCTGATCTATCTTATGGGAGGGAAATATTTACCCAATGCATTAGAGGGATATATTGGTCCCACCCATCATATTTTATAACATATCCACCATCTATGGTTATAAAATAACCACCATAAAATAATTAATATAATATATATGAGTTCTACTAGATCATAAAATATTAATTATATATGAAGCCAAGATATGAAATTGGTTTCCTAAACATTTCACTATAAAAAAAATTGTGGAATATATATATATATATATTTTATAATAAATTAATCATTTTATCAAAGAATAACTCATGAAAAATGAGTGGGATTAATAATCATATTATTATTATAAAAACAAACCATTTTGATAAATTATAGTAATGTTATCCTGGGATTATATCCCTAGTAAATCAAAAGTAACCAAGAAAATGTCATCTAAGATGGAAAATAATTTATAAAGACTACTTGGGACCTTTAATACAGAAAATAAGTTTTCCTTAAAAATAAATTATTAGAACATAAAAATATAGTGAAATACATTATGTTGAAAATACCGATGAATTTTTTTACGGATTATTTTCATAAATCATTTAAAATGCATCTGGAGAAAAATATCATCTCCCCATGGAAAACACTTTTTAAAACAAATATAAATAAAAATAAATTTCACACTGAAATAATTTATCAGAAATATATATTTTCCATAATATAATGGTAATAATTTTATTTCAAAATAAATTTGAAAACAAGTAATTGAATTCTACAATCATTATGTAGTCTTGACACCAAGAATAATTATTCATCGCATGTATATTGAATACAAGGTCTTAATTCATATTTTTATTAAAATGACTAAAATGTGTTGTTGGGATATTAGAAATAAGATTTAAATAAATTTTTTTAAAAAAGAAATCATGGGTAAAAAAAATTTCATAAATAATAAGAGTTTAATCAAAATTGTTTTTTACAAAATTATAATTTGTTTTAGAAAACATGTTTTTGGATGAAAACATATGTGTGATCGAAGAGATTAATAATGTCGTGATTTATTAAAAACATTTTATTAATTATTGTATGTACCTAAGAGTGAAAATTGAACCATTACTCGTATATATAATGAATAAACATAGGAGAATAATATTAATTTTAATTATTGATAGTTATATCATGATATCTCAAAATTGGAGACCCAATCATAAACAATTAGAATAAATGATGTTATTGTAACCTAAAATAATTACCACTTTGGTAGCATTGAATCATTAAAACCATGAATTAATAATAGAAATTGAAAGGTAAAATATCATGAGAATTATAAAATCCATTATATTACAAGTCATATATATTTACATACACCTCGCGAAATAATATAGTTTCATAACATATCATACATCTCAAAGGAGACAAATTAATATAAAAATGCCTTACCACTAATGTAACGTTTTAACTATAAACCCCATGGAGGGGAGGAAAAAAATGGATATGAAAATAATAATAATGATATGTATTTGAATAATATAATACATTAATATGTTTTATAGTCTCTACATAAAATATAAAGGTTCCGAACATAGTATGTGTCTCACGAATGTAAAATGTGATACATGAATCCCTTACCTTAAGTCACGACTTTCGTCGTACTAATTGAAACCTCATATAAAATAAATATAGGTTTAATATAAATCTATTATCATACCATATTCATATATATATATACCATATCATATATTATTTTACCATGACCTTTTACTATCCATTTAATAACAATACCATGTTATAGTTATGTTTCAGGTAATAACATCTTTGTTTGTAGTATATGTTTTGAATTGTTATATTTGTAATTATATTACATTAATAATGGTTCTATAATCTAGGAAATATAAAACATGATATAAATATCATCTATATTTATTATATTTTTATTTATAGTAATGCACATAATTTAATGATTAAAAATAAAATATAGTGATCATAGAGACGGTAGGCTTTATGTACACATGAACATAGTTTTTTTTCATTTTTTAGTAAGAAAGAAAGAAATAAAGAAATATATATTATAATTTAAAAATAAATTTTATTTCATATATATCTCATATTTATTTTGAACACATCATTTATACGATCAATTTAAATCATGAATGAATTATATCGCTTAATGAGGCAGTAGTCCGCTGTACACATGATCAACATTATCATATTCGATCAAAATGGAATTCATGAATGTATTTGTGATATTAAATATATATAAATATAATAAAATCATGAACTTTATATACAAATAATCAATCCATCGTTAATCCCAACCATGGAATGAGGTGAATGTAAAAATGAATGACAACAGTGTGGGAGGTAGTTGTACATTTTACACAGAAACTATCATTTCATAACAAACAATGTTGAAGTAGGTAAGTAAGTAGGTCAAGAACATAATATTAAAAAATATAAATAAACAGAATATAATGGGGTTATTATATAATAATATTATAATAATAATTTAAGTAATGGACATAAAATAAAACAATAAAACTCATTGTTGAATGTTTCCCATTCTTCAGGTATCCTCCATACGTTTTTACTTAATGAAATACAATGATGGATTTATGTACAAAATAAGGTTTATAAGATGATATTATGGAAGTATTGAAGTTAATTTGGCATGGGTTGGTCCATCCAAATGGATTGAAAGGTGTGAATAAGTTAAGGTATGAGTGACCTTTTATAATTTAGGAGTAGTGACATTTTTGTAAATATCGAGAAGCATTTACTATTTGGAGGCCAAAATTAACTCATGTGAATCCAGAATTGATTAATATTGTATGGGATGGGATTAATCTTCCTAAAACACTAGAAACATTCAAAAGTAACACATTTTGATCAATTTATTATATTGTCATCATGTTTACTAAATTTTATTGTTATAGTTTTCACAAAGGTAAATTGAATTTTTTTATTTACCTATGTAGTTTATCCAGTAATAGTAAGAATAAAAAATATTAATTTTAAAAATATACCTAATGATTATAAAATTGATATCCTGATTATCAAACAATAAATATGTTTTTATAAAATGAATTTTTATACAAACAAAACTAATGCCAAAGAACCTGTTGTAGCCTCAATCAATGTAATTGATTTTTACTATTTTCACTAATAAATATAGTAAGAAATAAATTTTACCTTAATTGAAAAAATAATTCATTCTTATTCCAAATAATGAATCCATTTTTATAAATTTCATTCATATGAGTGGAAAAAATTAATTTGAAATTAATACCGTAGACGTGATGAGATAGAATGTTTTTAAAAAAAATCATTAAAAGTTAACATGATTTTTATATCCTAATTCCACATGAAATTGATTAAAATCCCATAAATTAATCTAATAGATAAAAAATTGAACTACTTCTAGTTATTAAATAACATTGAACAATAATTAGTCTTTATAAGTTATTTAAATGAAAAGGTATATTAAAATAAAAATTCATTATTTTTCAGAATTCATAAACAAATGAAAAAGTTATGAAAAAAATATCACCTAAAGTTATATCTGATAACATGAAGTTAAAAACAAATATTATTTAATAATATTTATTTTCCTAAAGTGTCAAACAAATTTTTTTATAAATTTTTTTTCGAGAAAATTGGATTATTAAAAAATATATATTTATTTTATAGAAATTTATGTTCATTTTTTAAATTTTATTCCTCTAGTTAATACCATTATAATTATTATTTAAAAAATATTTCATACTATTCATATCACTTTTTAATATAGATATTTTTTAAAAACCTTATTTATATAACTATATTAATAATATATCATGGTATTGTTAAAAATCATTATTGTGTCTAATGGATGCTATGATAGTGATGTGTGTATAAAATAATAAATTGGGGTTTCATGTAACAAAATACATAAAATAAATTTAATTTATTTGAAAAATAAAATTTAAGAAAACAAGGGGTGTTAAGAATCTTGGGCAGGCAATCAAATTGGAAGATGTTTATGTTAAAAAAATCTTGAAACCCAATCCATGATGAATATTCGAAGATATCCAGTCATAATGGACATAAAATTGTTAGACATGGGAATATTAAATGGATTTTTATCATAACAGGTTCGTATAACTTCTCAATCGTCCATTAATGAGAGGATAAAGGATGCCCAATAAAAAGATAAAGAGATACAACGAATGATAGTGAATATTTCAAAGATTAACTTTTCTAAAGATGGAGTTAAATGGTATTGGAACAAAAATATGTGTCTATAAAAGAACCAAATACAGAGATGGAATTATTGGATTATTCACATTACTCATCCTTTTCTATTAATCTAGTACTCATTAATATGTATAAGGATTAGATGGAGAAGTTATGGTGGGATGACATTAAGAGAGGGATTACAGAAAATATATCTCGATACTTGGTATTCATAAAATTGTGTGATGAATAATATAAGACTAATGGTATAATGAAACCATTTATCATACTAGTATGTAAATGGGAATACACAATAATGGATTTCATTTTAGAAAATCTTATGACATCTAAAGGAAATAACACCATCTAGGTGGTAGTAATTATCCTGACAAAGAAATTACATTTCATATATATCAGGGAATACATCTATATTGACCAAATCACTAGGAGACAATGAAGGAATTTGCAATACTTCCTAGTGTATGACTCACTATAATATCACATCAAGATCTATAGTTTACCATGAGGTTCTGGAGAAGCCTTTAAAAATCATTAGACAAAGAGATACGTTTGAGTAATACATATAACTATTAGAATGATAGTCAGTCTGATGAAACTATTTAAACTCTAGATTATATGTTGAGGTCATTTTAAATGGATTTAAATTGATTTTTGGATATTCACCCCCTTGTTTAGTTCTTATATAATAATAATTTCAAATCTAAAATTTAAATAGAATATTATGAGGCTCTACATGGGAAGATGTGTCAGACTCTAACTTGATGGGATAAAGTTGGGTAGAGGATGCTTATGAGACTTGATCACATCCGAGATATGGTAGAGAATGTAAAAAACATTCTACATCATATGAGATCTTCACAAATTTGATATAAAATCTATGCATACAATCATCAATGAGAAATTGTGTTTGAGTTCTATGATACGGTATTTATTTTAATATCATCATTAAAAAAAATTCATGATGTTTTTGAAGAAGGGAGAGCTTACTCTATGATACCTCATCCCATTCTAGATCCTTTATCACATCATAATTATCGCTGATCGATTAGCACTCCCACTGAAACTATCATAGGTTCATGATGTGTTCCATGTATCACTTTTGAGGGCGTACATACAAAAACCCCTAACATAAATAGAATATATAAGAGCTACCCATGAAGAATGATATTTCATATGGGGATTATCTGTAAAAGAGAATAGATCATAGAGAAAAATAATAATAAAACAAGACAACTCACCTTGTCAATGTGTTGTGGTGGAACCATAATTTTGATTAAGAAACAAGGTAAATAGAAACACAAATGAAATATATATACCCTAATCTGTTATAGTGTATAAAATAAAATTTCAGGGTGAAACTTTTTGAAGGGGGGGAGAATATATGTAACACCCCGAGATTTATGAGATGTATTATTTTTAATTTAATTGATGTATTGTGTTGTATGCTACAACAAGATTATCTTGCGCTATATGGAACAACGTATTAGCTTGCAGTATACGCAACACTATTCTTGGATCATGTTAAACAAAATTTCAATTTCGTTTGATAGGTGTTATTTTACGTAACAATGAGTGTGTATATATATAAATATATTCAATGTATAAATGAAATATGGTTGGATTCTATTATACACAACAAAAATGGAATCATTCACTACACGCAACCCTGACTTTTCTTGCTTTACACGTAATCGTGGCCTTCCATGATGGCATGTGTTGTACGCAATGCAGAGTTTCACTAAACAATGATATGTTATTAAAATATTATATAAACTAACCCTTATGAATAGTAATACTGATTTTTTGAAATTTTATAAATTTTATCTTTCAAAATGGACTTCATTTTTGGATTCAGAATATCGAAATTAGCCTAAGGTGAAATTTTGGTATTTTTCTGAAAACATTCAATTTTTGATGAATAGTGAAAACCCCAAGTTATTGGTTAAAACCGACTATTTATAATCAATTATTTTATTTAAATTTATTTTACATAAAAATAGATACATAATACTTATATATGTTCATTTTAATTCATTGGGGTCATTTTATAATAATTTTTGATATATAAAAATTTTATTGAATTTTTCACCATCTTTTACCCACCTTCTAAGAGCAGTTGCAATTGTACATAAAACATAATTTTAAAACTTCTAAAAGTTGAATTTCTAAAATCCATAAGACACGGTTAATTTCAAGGAGTAAAATGTTTTTTAATATGATAAAAATAATTTTTGGTGAATTGTAAGTTTTTACTTTTATTTACCACGGTTAAAAGTAAATGTGGTAATTAATGGTAAATATGATATTATTATTACAGTAAAACATGTCCTAATTCTATTGGATATGTGTAATTTGACCAAAAACAATCTTAATAATAAAATATTACCCTCTAGGTCCCCTTTTATTATATTTGGACACTTATTATTATTTTATATAAAGATGAGTTAAAAGAGTTAAAATCAAATTTTAATAACTAAAACATTTTTAATATAGGATTATACACAAGATAAATTAGTCTATAAATATTCATTAGAAATCTTATAATCTTTCCTACATAATGGTATTTTATTTCTAATTTTTAGACATTAAATAATTTAATTTATTTATGACACAATGATGATGCAGTAATTACCTTATTAATGAAATATTAACATAATTGATATTATAAATACCCATATAAATGTAATTTGAGACTTTTTTTTGACTTCCTATAATTTTATAAGTCAATATGACATGTTATTATTTATTTAATTAATTTTATTTCGAACAAATCATGCTGTTATGATTTTCAAAAAAAATCAATTACCAAATTGTGTCAAAATTGACATAAAAAGGTTTTTAAAACAAATATTATATTAGTAATTAATTTTCTATTCCTAAAAATCTAAAATTCATCAAAATTACTTAGATAATGTTATATATATTAATAATTAACCACTTGGGGTTCATTTGTCTTGTTATTGTAAGTTTATTATCCATATAGTGTAATAAAACAGGAAGACACGGTAAAAGTAAAATTATTCAACTTATAGTTAAATCTAAATGATAAGGTTAAAATAGTAACCTAAACTTGTCTAAAACTTATTGGTTGAGATTATATCGACCCATCCCCACATTAGCTTCGAAATAAATCAATTTGGAGCTATTATAACCTTAATATGACTTTATTATAAAATAATATTTTAAGTTTTTCCTAAGGTCCACCCTTATAAAAGGTCACCTCCTCCCTCTTCTATTTAAACAATTTTCAGCATTCAATCTCGGACAAACCCTACCCATTTTACTTCTCGAATTCCCTAGAAATATTATAGAGGTTCTGGTCTCCTGAAAAGTCCAACTCTAGTGCCTTTAAAGGAATCTTAAAAGAGGTGCGTTGAAGAAGTGGTAATCTCTTCTACCGATTTTTTCAATTTTCGTTCTTCTTCTATATTTGTTTCATAATAAATTAATAACATCATTATCAATAATATACTGATATGTTACTATAAATATTAAACAATCTTATTTCACCTTATAACCATCCTACGAAAAATTAAATCACCGCGCGTGCGTACGTACAGAACACCG
The DNA here is from genome assembly GCA_963277665.1 of Viscum album. NCBI lineage: Eukaryota > Viridiplantae > Streptophyta > Magnoliopsida > Santalales > Viscaceae > Viscum > Viscum album. The sequence continues at coordinate 474,759,121 of OY728164.1, read as the reverse complement.
TCTCCACACCGTGGGGTAATCTGTTTCTCTACCACCACTTTACGTGGATGGGTATAATGGTGTAAAGAATAACTATATAAAGTTATTATAAAATCACAATGATTCTGAGATATTATATCATCCACTCCAATTCAATTCAATAATTATGGGAACGATATCATCACTCGTGCGTACATACGGATTACCGTCCCCACGACGCGATGAGATTCATTATCCATAATATCCACTCAAGAATGATTATGAAGTATATATAATTAATAATAATGAAATATATGACATGATAAATCTACTTTATTTATGTATATATATATATGTCATCTACTTACTTCCATTCAACTCAATAAGGAAATGAAAACAGCGTTCATGCGTACGTACAACCTACCGTCTCCATGAATGGTATATTTCATTTCATTTATCTATCTATTATATATATATACTGAATATATATGATATATAAATCATGATTTACATTCTGGAAGTAAGTAGAAACATGATATAAGTAATAATAATACCAGAAACAACAATTCTAAACATGTACAATAAAGAAAACGATTTTACCCAAAACGATGCTTTAACATAGAATTTAAAAAATAATGGTTAATATAAAGTCATAAGTGAACCATATATGATATCATAACAATGAATATGAATATTTAATAATTAAATGTAATTATTAAAATCATTATACAGGAGTTTCGGATACGTAATATGCATATCGGACCTAATGTAAGGGATGATTTTTCAATCTCATTTTTATCTGGGATTGTTTATACGTATGAATTTACTGGGGTTATATTTTTCATCCATGTCCATAAAAATGTTTTTCATAAAGTGTTTAATATTCTTCCATGTATGTTTAAAGTCATGTTTACCCCTCTTTGACTTTTACAATGTGTTATGGAAAGAATATTTCTTTTGTCTACCATACAAGGAACTTTTTGACTTTTCCAACAAATGTACAAGGACAATGTTTTTTTAACATATACGGAATGAATAGATTTTTACCATTTCATATCGCCCAATTTTCAACAAGATTAATCTACGAGTTTTCATGGTAATTTTCAATAAAATTATTTTTCTTCTAAAATTTTGTTGTATTTTGAGAAAAGAAAATGATTTTTAAGGAGAATGGATATTTTCTTCAAGAATTCATTTCAAGTGTTTTATCAAAACTATTTTCCATATAAGATAAAATTATGTAGCATGTTTATGTTTCAAGTATATTGTCTCTATTATTTACATGGTTTGAGTCTTATTATGATTAAATGATATTCATTTGTTTTATATGGATTATGTTATGAGGGGATGATGTTTATGAAACCCATTTTATTCTTTGCGTTATGAAGAATAAATTATGTTTATTTTGTGGCACAAGTAAAAATTACTTAAATATTAGATTGGTGTGACCTATATATCTCTATAATGTATTGGGTAATGATTTATATCTCATGAGGTAGACATGGATGGAATAGTAAGTTAATCTGGTTCAGTGATACAGGACTGGAACATGGAGTGAACTCAATTCAGAAAGGAACTTTATCAACTAAGATGGTCTTGGCAGTAATGCCTTGGCTACTATGGAAATCATATCATGTACTTAATGGTTAAAACAATTACATGTTTTATTCCCATGTTATTTTATCATGATTGATGTTCCTTTATTATATATGCCTTACGTACATCCAAGATTTATTTCTTTGCTCAAGATTTTGATGTTTAGATTTTATGTTCATGTTTTTTCATTAAAATGTTTATGGATTTTTTTATGTTCTCTATGTTTACCCTTAATAAGAATTTGAGCTAACCTTTTTTAAGTTTTATTTTCCCCAGGATATAAAGAAAGGTTTTAGGTATGAAAACAAAAGGGGAAGATCTTTATGGGAGATATTGAAGATCACTCATCATGATTAGAATATTATGTTCCGAGATTCCAAAGACTCTAAACTATTACGGTCCTTGAGTGTTGGTTCTTGTTATGTATTAATTATTCCGAAAAAGTATTATAATTTCTATGTACATCAATCATGGGTCTCTATAGTTGGTATTAGAGTAAATCTTTAGTCAACCTTTGGAAAATAGGATGCGATAACTTTAGTGAGATCCCTAGAGATATTTCTAAGGTTTGTTTAGGGATGTCCCTAAGGTTTAGTATAACTACATCTTACAGTCCTAGAATTATTTTGACGATCATGAATAACCTAGGGTGAACCAAGGGTGTCATAGATTAAAGAATGTGTGATAATTTATACATCCCATAAGTGAATTTTTATGATAATGTGGTTCCTTTTTATTTTAACGGTTTCTTACAACATGGTTTTTGGTTTTAGTCAATGGATGGAACCAAAATGAATTGGGTTAACATTGAATCTAATGGAAAAATTGGTGACTATGAGCATAGAAATTATGTATTTCCTAGAAAGAATGATTTTGTGATTATTCCGAATTGGTCATCATGATATATGATTAACAAGGTGGACATTAGTGGTATTCCAAATTCATAAAATAAGAGGAAGATGGTCTTTTATGAATATTTTCATTATGAGGATCATAGATAATGGAAGATTGAGATTTATAAAGAAGGGAAGAAGAACCTTGATGAATACATCAAATGGAGGGGAAGATGTTATATGTTTGGAGAGAAGGGTCATAGAGTGACAAACTATTATGGATTTTAATGTCTTATTTGTGGACAACATGGGCATTACCCAACTCAATTCCCTGACCTAAGCGGTTAATTATAAATCAAGGAAGGACTTATTCCATGACATCATTAAAGAGGATGGATTGAAGTTTTTATGTATTCATATTCAAGAATAGTGTTGTTGAGTAACGTTTATGGTATTTTGGAATATCTATGTATTGGTCCATTGTGGTTTTCAATAATTTTAAGGTACTAGTAAACATGAAAAGTGATTGAAATATTTTTTTAAAGAAGATTAAATGTTCATAATCAAGGGATAATGAGAAAATAATATATATGATAGTATTCATGATCTCATGACTGATATAAGTGCAAAGTGATATCATGGTTTGAGTATATCGAAATTTTGGGATTTTGGTATGTGGAAAGAGTTATCTTTTGACAACATTAATGTGTTCACTAAGGTTCAACGGGTATTAATTTTTCAAGAGAATAAATGATTAAGGTATTCACATATTTGGAATGTGACCAAAAAGATATATCGTATGATATATGGGGATAAATGACGCTATTTACATGCTCGGTAGATGAAATATCTAGTAATTGTTTTTTTATGATATGATCTTGGAAAGAAGTATTTTAGATAAGACTAATGACTGGAATGGATTATGTAGGACATAATTTAGTATTGTTTAAGGATAGAACTTTTTTCGATATTATTTATGGGGTGTTATAATAATGTAGTTTTAGAAAAAGTACATCCTACAAGACAGGCGACAACCCGTCACATCGGAAAAGATTTCAGGAATCTAACCCACAACCGAAGTGCGACAGGCCTTTATAACATACCTCTGGCCTACAAGAAGTCCCGGGTTTGTATAAAGTAGTTTTATTTTATTAAGCGGTATGATAGATGAAGTATAAGTCCATTTTTGGAACCATATACAATTAATCTCACAATAGATGGAATTATGTATAAATCTTTTTCTAAACTTATGTTTTAGACAGATGGAATGACCTATCATTCTATCGCATGATCTTCAAACACTTCATGAACGAAAAATTCAACTTCATTTCTTTAAGAGATGAAGTGGAAATTGTTCAAGGCTCAAGAAATTGTGAGATTGTACCAAAATCAAGTAAGTATTTATTTTAATTTTGGAAATGATATTGAAAACCAAAAATGATCTCCTAGTTCCCTCATATATGATGAATCAAATGGTACCTTAGATCATAAAAAATTTATGGCTTTGTGATTGTTGGCTTTTTCATAGCCATGTCCTCTACCACTCTTCATCAGATGTTTATGGTTATATTTCTCTTCCATATCCATATTTTCAACTATGTTCTCCTATGTGGAAATCCCAGGATAAGTTAATTTGGGTAACCGTTATGTTTCATACATTAGTTTTTGAAATTAAGTTTTATTATTTCTTTTTACGATGTCGGTTTCTCTGAATGAAACTTTAAAGTAGTAGATGATTGATAACCCTGACAAATATTGAGGGAAAAATTCATTTTAAGAGGGTAGAATTTAACACCCCTAGATTTTATGAGAAGTATTATTTTTAATTTATTTGATGTCTTGTGTTGTATGCTACGCCAAGATTATATTATGCTCTACGCAACCCCGTATTATCTTGTAGTATACACAACACTATTCTTGGATCGTGTTACACAAAATTTCAAGTTCGTTTGATAGAAGTTATTATACACAACATTGAGGGTATATATATGTATATTCAATGTATAAATGAAATATGGTTGGATTCTATTATACACAACAAAAAAAGAATCTTCCACTACATGCAACCCTGACTTGGCTTTCTTTACACGCAATCACGACCTTTCACGATAGCTTGTGTTGTACGCAATACCGAGTTTCACTAAAAATGATATGTTATTAAAATATTATATAAACTAACCGTTATGAATTTTAATACACACATTTTTAAATTTTATAAATTTTATCTTTCAAATTTGACTTAATTTTTGCATTCGGAATATCGAAATTATCCTAGGATGAAATTTTGGTATTTTTCCGAAAACTTTCAATTTTTGATGAATAGTGAAAAAACTAAGTTATTGGTTAAAACATAATTTTTATAATAATTTATTTTATTTAAATTTATTTTAGGTCAAAATAGATACATAATAATTATATAAGTTCAATGTAATTCATTAGAGTCATTTTAAAACAATTTTAGATATATAAATATTTTATTGAACTTTTCACCGTCTATTACCCACCTCTTAGGAGCATTTCAAATTGTATATAAAACTTGATTTTACGACTACTCTGAGTTGAATTTTGAAAATATGAGAGACACGGTTAATATAATGGACTAAAATGTGGTTAAATGAGATAAAAATAATTTTTGGTGAATAGTAACTTTTTACTTTTATTTACCACGGTTAAAAGTAAATAGGGTAATTATGGGAAAAATTGATATTATTATTACCCTAACATATGTTCTAATTCTATTGGAAAAGTTTAATTCGACCAAAAACTATATTAGGAATAAAATATTACCCTTTAGGTCCACTTGGATTAGATTAGGACACTTATTATTATTTTATTTAAAGAAGAGTTAAAGGAGATAAAATCAATGTTTAATAACTAAACATTTTTAATATATGGTTATACATAAGATAAATTAGACTATAAATATTAATTAAAAATATAATAAGATTTCCTACATAATGGTATTTTATTTATAATTTTTAGACATTAAATAATTTAATTTTATTATGACACAAGAATGATGCAGTAATTACCTTATTAATGAAATATTAACATAATTGATGTAATAAGTACTTTAATAAATGTTATTTTAGTATTTTAATTAATTACACTAATTTTAAAGGTTAATATGACATGTTAGTATGCATTTAATTAATTTTTTAAGAACTAATCATTCTGTTATGATTTCCACAAAAATAAATTACCAAATTGTTTCAAAATTGAAATAAAATAGTTTTTAAAACAAATATTATATTATTAATTGATATTGTATTCCTAAAAATATAATATTCAGCCAAATGACTTAGATAATGTTATATATATTAATAATTAACCACTTGTGGTTTGTTGGGCATGTTATAGTATGTTTATTAACCATATAGTGTAAGAAAACAAGAATATAAATTAAAAGTTAAATTATTTAACTTTCAGTTAAATCTAAATGATAAGGTTAAAATAGTAACCTAAACCTGTCTAAAACCTATTTTATGAGATTATTTAGACCAATACCCACTTTAGATTCTAAATAAATCAATTTGGAGCTATTATAAACCGAATATGACTTTATTATAAAATAATATTTTATGTTTTCTTATGTTTCCCCTCTCCCCCCCTATAAAAGGGACCCTCCTCCATCTTCTATTTACCAAATTTTGAGCATTAAAGATTGTCCATACCCTGAATATATCCCTTCTCAACATCCATAGAAATATTTTAGAGGTTATGGTCTCCTGAAAAGACCAACACTAGTGCCTTATGAGGAATCTTAAAAGAGGAGCTTCGAAGAAGAAGTAATCTATTCTACCAATTCTTTCATGTTTCATTTTTCTTCAACTTCTTATTCTTTATTTGTTTCATCATAAATTAATATCATAATTTTCACTAATATACTGATATGTTATTATAAATATGAAACAACCCTATTTCACCTTCTATCCATCCTACAAAAAACTAAATCACCGCGCGTGCATACGTACGGAATACAGTCTCCACGCCATCGTGTAATCTGTTTTTCCACCACCACCTTACTTGGATGGGTATAATGGGGTATAGAATAAATATATATAGTTATTATAAAATCATAATGATTATGAGATATTATATCATCCACTCCAATTCAATTCAATAATTATGGGAACAATATCATCGCTCGTGCGTACGTACGGATTACCATCTCCACAACGCGATGAGATTCATTTTCCATGTTTACCACTAAAGAATGATTATAAAGTATATATAATGATTAATAATTAAATATATGACATGATAAATCTACTTAATATATATATATATATCATCTACTTACTTCCATTCAAGTCAATTAGGAAAAGAAAATAGTGTTCATGCGTACGTACGACCTACCGTCTCCATGAACGGTGTATTTAATTTCATTTTTCTATTTATTATATATTTATATATACTGAATTTATATGATATATAATTCATGATTTACATTCATAAATTAATAAAAACATTATATATGTAATAATAATATAAAAAACAACAATTCCAAAAACGTACAATAAATAAAACGATTTTACCCAAAACGCTACTTTAACATAGAATTTACAAAAGAACGGTTAATATAGAGTAATAAGTGAACAATATATGATATCATAACAATGAATATGATTTTTTAATAAGTCAATGAAATTATTTAAATCATTATACAGAATTTTCGGATACATACAAAGCATATCAGACCTAAGGAAAGGGAAAATTTTGCAATCTCATTTTTATCAGGGATTACTTATACGTAAGTATTTACTAGGGTCATATTTTTCATCAATGACCATAAAAATGTTTTTCATAAAGTTTTTAATATTCTTCCATGTATGTTTAAATTCATGTTTAACCCTATTTGAATTTTACATGGTGTTATGGAAAGAATATTTCTTTTGTTTACTATAAGAGGAACTTTTTGACTTTTCTGACAAAAGTATGAGGAAAATGTTTTTTTAACTTATACAGCATGAACAGATTTTTATGGTTTCATATTGCCTAATTTTAAAATATATTACTCTAAATGTTTTCATGGTTATTTTCAACAAAATAATTTTCTTTTAAATTATTTTGGCATTTTGTGAAAAGAAAATGATTTTTAAGGAGAAATGATATTTTCCTCAAGAATTCATTTCAAGTGTTTTATCAAAACTATTTTCCATATAAAATTTCATTATGTAGCACGATTATGTTTCAAGTATTATATATCCATTATTTACTTGGCTTGATTCTTCTTATGATTAAATGATATCCATTAGTTTAATATGGATTACGTTATGATGTGATGATGTTTATGAATCCCATTTTATTCTTTGGGTTATGCTAAATGATATATGTTTATTTTGTGGCACATGTAAGAATGATTTCAATATGAGATGGGTGGGACCTATATCTCCCTCAAATTCATTGTTTACAGATTTATATCTCATAATATAGACATGGATAAATGGTAAGTTAATCCAGTTCAGTGATACAGGACTGGAACTAGGAGTGAACTCGATTCAGAAAGGGACTTTTCCCAATAAGATGGTCTTGGTAGCAATGACTTGGCTACTATGGAAATAATATCATGTGCTTAATGTTTTACTACAATTACATATTTTATTCCCATTATATTTTATCATGATTGATATTCCATTATGATATATGCCTTACGTACTTCCAAGATTCATGTCCATGCTCAAGATTTTGATGTTTATATTTTATGTTCAAGTTTTTGCATTCAAATGTTTATGGATTGTTTTATGTTCTATATGCTTCACCATACTGAGCATTTGGGATAACCATTTTTATGTTTTATTTTCCCCAGGATATAAAGAAAGGTTTTAGGTAGGAAAACTAAAGGGGAAGATCATTATGGGAGATATTGAAGATCATTCACCATGATTAGAAGATTATGTTCCGAATTTCGAAAGACAATAAACTATTACGGTCCTTGAGTGTTGGTTCGGGTTATGTATTAATTATTCTTAAAAAGTAATGTAATGTCCATTTACGTCAAGATTGGGTCTCTATAATATAACCATAAGGAATTTTATAAATGTAATTCCTTTTTAAAGGGTATATGAATTATAAAGTAATATAGTCATATAAATCAAAAGATATAAACTGGTTATTTTTAAAAAAAGTATCTCATCACATTTAAAATAAAATTATATGTATTTACTATTAATTATAATGAGTTTACATAATGACTATTAAGGATATTTTAGTTTTATGTTTATTATAAAGACTAATTGATATAGATTGAAGATGAAATGGCCTTGATCAATAAGATCGCACCCTATGACGCCCATTTATAAGATCTTTTTAAGGATATTATGACACTAGGCTCTATCCATGACCAATCCTAAGAAAAAATTCCACATCTAAAACAAAAAATAAATTTTTTATAATAGAAGTTGAATACTCTCAAGATCAAGACCCAAACCATGTTCACAAAAGCACCACCAAAAAATTTCCATCAATGCAATCCCTTCCCTTAGGGTGTAGACTATTGTTATAAGGTGTTATTTTTCTCAACACTAGTATTATAAACATGTATGTTTTTTTGTAAAAGAAACGATATATTCATACATTTTATTTATTAATTTATATGTACAATTATTTATAATTTGATTAAAATTGGATTTTGATATGTAGAAACTAAAATTATATTTTTATAAAATATATTTTTAACATAAATTTCAAAAAATTATAAAAAATTTAATAAAATGTTAAATTTATACAATAATATTAGGAATTAGAATTATTTATAAATAAATGACAAAAAAATTTAATGGAGTCTAGTGTAATCATTATAATGGAAAAAAATTATTGTCATAAGAATAAGTATTTTAATGTCAATAACTATTTTCAATTAAAATAAAAAATTCACATATTTAGTGAATTATTTTTATAAAAAAAATATCAATTTTTAAATCATCATATTGAAGTTTTTAAATATTTATTTTATCATCTATTTCTGAGATAGTCAATTTTATTTTATAAAAAATAAATATGTTATAAATATGATGTTTGTATTATAACATCATAATGACTCCAAAAGTGATGTAATAAATTTCATTAATGGAATAATTGAATAAATATGTATTTACCCATTAAAATAATTTTTTTGATATCGTATTTTTTTAATTTTATAATCCATTAATGGATCCCCTAAAAACTATATTATATTTTATTGTTTTGAAATCAATTATTTATGACCATGTCTCAATTCTACATCACCAATGTTATTATTTTAAAATTATAAATTCTATGAATTATAAAATATATTAATCCACTCAACTTCGGTATAATCCATTGGAATAAAACATAGAAATTTTTTTCGTTTTATTTTTTTGATCATATAGATTCAAAATCATATGTTTATAAGTTAATAAGAAATTACCCTCCCATTTACTTTAAATATCCACCCAACCACAAAATCCTCCTCACTAAAAAAGAGTTGATCATGAATCTACTCTACCTATCTATTTATAAATATATTAAAATCCATTCCCATGATTTTAAGGATAAATAATAGTATTTTAGACGTTCCCATCAATTAAGAGGTTTCTCTCTCTCTCTCTCTATTTCCATTAAATAAACATCTTTGTATTTAAGATTTTCAAATCTGAATTGATTATTTTTTCCTAATTCAATAAATATTAAATTAGTTATAAATTTATTATATAATAATTTGATATCATTTATCCCCTAAAATTATAATCATTTATTTGTTTTTACTATGCCGAATTGAGGATATTCTCTCCCGCTCTTTATTTATGAAATTTCTCTGTATTATTCTATATACAATCCAATTTCTCATTTTGTAATGTGTTTTTAAAAACCACTCTTACTAGAATTATGATTTTCTACAAATTATTGGTCACATTTCACACTATGTAAACACTTCTATAAATCGGTATGTACACCAATTATGCTACTAAAATTGTCCTATGATTTTCCTTTATAAGCTATTTCATTATGAACACCCATACCTATTTCCACTCAATGATACTCATCAAGATGTGTAAATCCTTAATTGATTGAGAAATTCAATGTTTGTTACCCAAACTCTACAATCATTGGATTAAAAGTGATTAATTACATTATTACATCATTTAATCATTTTTGGGAACATATAATTGAATACGATACTAATATGATGGGTGGGACTAGAATTATATAGCCCTACAATGAATTGAGTAATGTTTTTTTCTCTCATTAGATGACATGTGTTGTCCATGTGAGTTTAACCATATCACACTATGTTATGATGTCTCATTAGTTATCCATGACTTCTCATAATGATGTATTTTTTTATGTTGTTACAACATTCCTATTATTCATTGTTGATATCATAGTATATCATGTTTCGATGGTCCAGTTTATGATTATCACCCCTTTCATATCACCATGACATGTCTCCTAAATCCAATGGATTACTTTCACCATCTTATGATTTTATTATTCCCTTACTAGATATTATAGTTGACCTCTTTATTTTGAATATTTCTAGGTTATCCAATATATTAATAAATGATCAATCATTTTTGAGTTCACTTTATGGAGTACTATATAATGTCATTTTATTATTGTTTTTGGTAAATGTTTTAATTATCCAATTTCGTAAATAAACTAGGACCCATGATCAATTGGGGTTGTTTTATATGCATCCATATGTAAAAATTTGTGAATTATGATGAATTAAAGATATGTTTTTTCATATCCTTATTAATCTAAAATAAATGCAACTAAGACCGATAATTATATTAATTATAAAAGACTAGAATATATGATCAATATCAACATGTCAAATAATTCATGAAAGAAAATTATTTTAATGTATGTATGTTTTATACAATAAAATAAAATAGATATTTAAAAAATAATTAAGACTATAACAATATGATTTATTATTTCCTTAATATATGATCATATCGTAAAAAACAAACCAAGATTATAACCAGGTCAATATTTTTTTCATTTTTTTAAAATTATTGGTTTGGAGATTCATTTTTATTATTGTTACACATCGACCATTGACACCAGCTATTTTATATTTTTATTGGACTCGTGTCATTTGGATGAGGTTTAGTTGGGTCCCTGTTTGATCTTTTCTGATGTTTTATATTTTTGGCGGGTCTTGGGCTGGTACGTAGTCACCGCACCGCTAGTGGAGACCATGCATTCAGTCCTGGAGACTGTGCGGTTGATCAATTATTATCAATATTCAAAATGAAATGAAAAATATATTTCATTTTAAATACCATTTAATATATATTAGTAATATTTGGTTTTTACTAATATTAATTATATTATCATCTTATTTTTACTATTATTATTATTATTATTGTTGACAAAAATTTTATTTTAAGTCTAGGGTTGTTATTATTATTATCATTATGAGTAGGTTATTATTATTATTATTATTATTATTAATTCTATCATTTTTTTATTATTATTTTTAATTGTTTTATTATTATAACTATTGTGATTATAATAAAAAACCTAAACCAAAGACTTCCCAGCACCCCCCCCTTTCCCCCCTTGCTGGCCGCAGGCCGCACCCCCCTTCCCCGTCGCTCTCTCCCTTCACCGTGCCACTCCCCTATCCTCCCAACCTCCACCTTTCTGCTCCCCTTTCCCCCACTCCTGTCCTCCGCGTGATAGGCCCTTCCTTGTAGGCCCTCACCCTCTCTGTTCGGCCTGCGCAACACTGCCACCTCCCCTTCCCGGAGGTCTCATTTCTATCTGGCTTTCCCACCCCCTCCTCGTTCGACTCACTCTGCTACTCCGCCACCCCGTTCTCCTGTCTAGCTTGTGCAAGGCAAACCTTCCCCCTACATGTCCAGCCGATGCAAGAACCCCCTGCCCCCTTTTCTTGTTTTTTTCTTCCCCTATCATGACCCTTCGACGACAGCTTTCTTCCCCCCTTCCTGATGCGATTCCGCCGAACCAAAACCCCTTCCCGGCGCGCTTCCCGTGATCCTCTCCCCTTCAGTTCGCAAATCTTCCGACGCAAAACTGAATTTCATGGTGCAGCACCTCAGCGTACTCTGACGTGGCCGTGAATTCCCTCATTGGGTTCACGAATGGTGTCTCAAGTCCTGTCGGACCCCGTTTCATTCACGACCAACGAAGGTGAAGTGATTCATATCGCTTCGGATCGTCCGCTGTTGTTTGTGGGGCACGTTTGGCCTCACCTCACGTTTTGATTTTCCACCACCATATAAGGAAATAGTTTTGTTATCGCAAGCGCATTTATTTTTATTTACGTTATTGTGTTTTGAATCCCTTAATTTTTATTTGTAGTACAGATAATTATTTTTCTGTGCAATATTACATTGTCGTGTTCTCATGATCACCGCCATTGTACGAGGTTATGTACATAATCCCTTGCATTGTTTCACACTTTTGGGTCGTGTTTATATCTTTGAGGCATTGGTTTTTACTGAGAGGTGCATCGATCTATGCCACCTTATGTTGGGTGTCACATATTGTGGCAGGGAGTCAAGATCGTTTCCGAGTGCGCACACATATTTTTCCCAAGTATGAATATATATATATATATATATACACACACCTTCTGAGTGCGTTTTCACTCCTGGCATGGGGGAAACGTGGATGAGTTTAAATATATGTCTATATATATATATATATGGATGTGCATGAATGCGTGCAAGCGAGGTGTTGCTTGAGTTTGAATGTTTAGATTGGACTTCCTTGAGGTAGGAAAATCCTTGAATTTTCTTTCCATTGGTTTTCCTTCATGCTTGATGTATAATATATTTTTGGATGTGTTTCTCCAGTGAACTCTTGTTGTGCCACGTAATATTATTTTATATGTTGTGCAGTTGGTTTATTAAATTATATATAGTCTGCGAGTCATGTTTTAATATGTTGTTTGTGTACAGTTGGTTTTAAAAGAGGATTTTGGGTGGGTTTTTGGTGTAAAAGCCTTGCATAACATCTTGAATTTGTATAATAAAATATTTTAATTGTTTATTAAATTGTGTATGGAATGAGAAACATGTTTGCGATAGGTTTTGTGTGTGTTTGGTTTAAAGATATGATTTGAGTGTTTTGGTATAACGCCTTATGGTATTTCATGAAATTGTTTTATAACATTTCAATTATTTGTTGAATAATTTCGGTTCTGCAAATTTGGTTTTGAAAATTTATTTTGGCGCACGTGCTTTTAAATGTAGTTTTCAACGTGTCGTGCACTTTTTTTGGTTTTTCACTATAGTGTTTTTTGAAAAGACATGATGACACATTAAAATGATTAGTATGTTATGTTGGTGTTAGTGTGGTTTTGGTAAACACATGGTGGTATTTTAAAGTGGTTTAATAAGTAATGTTTATGGAGTGAGTTGTGTTTTGAAAACAAGCTGAGCTAGTTCTTTTACACTGATTTTTCATTTGGATTTTATTAAGTCGGTGGTTATGTGTTTTTAGTATTTGTGTGTTTTTTGCAATGTGTTGGAGAGGTAACCCCGCGATACCCTGATCATCGGCTTGTGCATGCTTGTGCACCTGTGTGAGGCGTGTTGCATTGTCGTAATTGAAATTCAAGTTGAGGTAGGTTCTCGTTGCACTGATTTTTAAAATTTAAGTTACATTATTTCGTGTTGTTTGGGCGCACTATTTGTTCAGATTAAATATTTTATTATCTTTAATAAATGTGAAATAATATAATACAATTAATATTTTTAAATGATTATTTGGTGTAAATACAGCCATTTATTTTATACAAGAAACATGAAATATTTTCATGATGAACTGACACCCAGTAGTGAAATAATGCAAGATTGTATTTTAAACATAATTCATGGAATTTCAATTATAGTTATGGTTTTAATGATAAATGATTCTTATGAAGCTTTAACAAGTGTTTTGGTTCTTTTTAAAGTGTTGATTGTGAAATGTATGTAATGCTCGTTTGGCACTTTATGGAAAATGATGAAAAAGTTTTGATAAAAATACTCCTAGGTTAACTCTACTACCGTGGTTGCAATTGATTGTTTGGGAGACCATGCTTAGAGACTCCCAGGTACATGAGTAGATTGAATTCAAGAGGTTGTCCCATGGAGTGTCTCAGGGTGATGCATGTTGGGATATATATATATATATATATATATATATATATATATATATATATGTTTGGATATTCGGTTGGCATCAGTTGGCTCACCCCATTTCTAGACATTTGAGACATGGGAATCTAGCATATTGAGGAAATATTCTAATAATTATTGCTACACTGGTATGTTATGGTACTAACTTGTAGCCCATAGTAGGTGGATAAATTGGGTTTATTACTATGGGATTTTTCCATGGCTTTCCTGAGAAACGATGGTCGAGCGTATTGGGTGTTTTGATTTCATCGTGTTTGACATGTCAATGAGTATGATTTATCATGTATTGGTGTGTTCTGGTTTATTCTTGTCTCCTATGTTCACCCATGTCTGTTGGATTTCATTTACTTTCTATGATGAATATGGTACTTGTATGTATTTACTTTTCATTTCCCTTACTATGTAACTACTATTGCATTTTCATGTGTAGTGTTTTTACTAGAACGAGATGTGTGGTTTTAAAGTGGTCTATGAAAACTGTTTTCAATGAAAGGTGTTTTATAATTATTGTGAAAATTGATAATGTAAACATCACATCCCCTTTGAAAAATGCTAATGTGTCACTAAATGAATGACTTGGGTTTTTGAGAAATGAATAGGGGTGATGACTCATACTTTTTTTGAGTAACATGTAGAAAACCTTACCTTTATAAATTGTAGTTAAATCATGAAATTTTGTTTACTTTCTTTTCAAGGTAGTGTATTGGGAATAGATATCGGGCTAGCCTACTGAGTTTTAATAATCATTCCAATAGTTCTTTTCTTTTTTTAGTGTTTGTGCAGGCTATAGCTTGGGTGCGTTCACCTTGGGCGACGTTTGGTCGTGACATTGAGAGTGACATGCGAGGTCACACGAAGATAATGGTTGTCTCTTTTGTTACATTTACATTCGTTTGTTCTTGTTTAGGTACTTTACTCAATTTATTTATTTTGTGCTGCTCTGTTCTATTTATGAAGCTTTATTTATTTATTTTTACTTGGAGAAATCATTCCCACAGCCTCTGTTGATTCCCTGGCGCTTGTCGCTAGCTCGGGAGGATCGGGAAAGCCTCTTGGGCCATGTTGCAGACTGTCTTAGGTGACCGGTTTATGGTTGACCTGGGTTGGTTCGTGAAAAAATGGTATCATAGGAGGACCTTATTATTTGGGGTGTCTAGTAGAAGGAGATTATGATTGTCATGGCTCAAAAGATAAGTTACAGGTCGGTGCTTGATCACCATCACTCGCAACGAGACTTGAGTTACAAGTTGTAGCCTGGGATTTTAGTCTTTTTCCTTTGGTTTCTTTGGATTGATGGTTGACAATAGGGGTGAATCAGTTCACATTGCGGCCTCACGTAGGGTGGTGTCCCATGTGGAGTCCAAGTTCCCGGTTTTAGGTCCTCTCAGTGTTATGTCTTACTTAGGGAATGTCTCACCACCATGTCGGCGGGTTAGGCACAGACACTAGTTCCTCATTCTAATGGGTTACATTTGGTTTTGTTTTGTTTTGAACTTGGTCGATGTGAGGGTGTGTTGAAAATGAAAGTGATTTGGAAATGAAAAAAGGGGTTTCTTCCAAAATGTTTTTGAAATTAGTAAAGTGTGTTTTTAAAAAAGAAAAAGTGTATTGGTTTGAAAAAACATTGTATGTGTTTGGGTTTGGTAAGGAAAATAAGTGTTTGAACCTTGGAACTCCTTATGGAGGGTCACACGTGCATGTGTATGTTCGGAATGTGCATAGGGGTACTTGTATGCAGATGATGTGAGATAGATTGAATGAACACACATGTGACGGTTTATAAGGTGCCATAGGTGAGTTTTAATTTTTTTTAGAGAAATAATGGGTTTCGAAAATTTATTTATGCTTGTATTTGTATATGTGTGGCTTATGGGCTTATTTCCCTTGTCTTGTGTTGTTTCTTTGATTGAGTTTTCACATGATGCCAGTTTCGATGGTGGTTTTTGTGTATTTATGAGTATGACGCCCAGAAAGCCTCCAAATGTTGTTAATGGGTTATGCCATGTTCCGAGTTCTTTTTGTGTGTTTCCAGCTTATCAAGGTAATAAATGTCTGTTAGAGGCCAATATATAGTTCAGAAAGATAGTGCGTCTTTAGGTTGATGGGAACTCCCAGGGTAGTTAAGGTTTGTACCATCCCCGTGTTATTTGAGGGTTCAGTTCTGGACGAGTAAAGGTGGGATGCCTCATCATCGTTAAAGTCTCGGGTGTGGTTGGTGGGAGTCATATCTTGTGAAGATTCCCCATCTGGAAAAGATCTCCATCTATACCAACTCCAAGTTTTTTGGAGAGTTCTATTGCCTACCACTAATCTGGCCGGTTCAGGCATTCTAAGTCGCCTTGTAGCATACCTCAGAAGTCCTCCTACCGTGGAACTGTTCGGGCCACTGGGAAGAGTTATGGAAGAAGTGTCACTTGTGAGGAAGGATTTGGGTACTGGAGGACAAAAATGATTGACTGTGAGGTATAAGATGCTTCAGTCATTAGGGTCCCATCCACAGGTCTCGGGGTGAAGCTCACACACAGTTAGGAGTTTCCGAGGGTGTTTGGAACCTCAGTCTGAATAATTTCTTCAGCTTTGGGATGGAAATATCTGAGATTTACTTTTCCTATTCTCGTCGTTGTCGTAATCATTTCCTTTTTGTGGTGGCGTGATGAGTGCATTCTCCCACAATCCAAGTCATCTTATCTACTCTCATTGTCGTTTTTAAATTTTTCTGTCTCTTTGAATGGTATTGTCCATGAATGAATGGGTCTGTTCCGATTTTGAGTTAGTCTTAACTCTTTTTGTTTGGGGGTTATTTGTATCATGAAATTAATGGGAGTTGTTGAGTTAATTCTTCATGCTTATGTCTGTGAGTAGTTTTTTAGAAAGATTTTTGACAAAGTCTTAGGTGTGTTATTTGGTCCATGTTGGGAAAATTAACGATTTGTGTTTGGGAGTTCCCATGTTGACCACCCCTGGGGGGTGGGTAGTGTGTTTGAGTTTCGAGGGCATCCATGTTAGGGAATTATTGATGTGGGGGGAACCCTCCCATGTTCTCCCCTTAACATAGGGTAGTGATTGTTCATGAATTGGTCGGGTGTGATGCGTGTTTGAAATGGCCCCCCTGAACCTCTTAGTTTCTTTTGGTTTGTTTTGGTCATGGACTCAAGTTGTGTCAAATGTTGGATTGATGACTTTTTGGGGGAAGAATGTGTCTGTGGTGGGGAGAATTGTCACACCTCGACCACAGACACCAGTTCCTTTATTCTTTTATTGGTCTTGTGTCATTTGTATGTGGTTTAGTTGGGTCCATGTTTGAACTTTTTAGAAGTATTATATTTTCGGCGGGTCTCGGGTCGGTGCGCGGTCATCGTACCGCTAGCGGAGACCATGCGTTCTGTCCTGGAGACTGCGCGGTTGACCAATTATTATCAATATACAAATGAAATGAAACAAATATTTCATTTTAAATACCATTTAGTTTATATTTGTACTATTTGGTTGTTATTAATATTATTAATATTATTAATATTATCATCTTCCTTTTAATATTATTAATATTATTATTATTGAGATAGAATTTTATTTTAATACTACTGTTTTTATTATTATTATCATTATGTGCAGGTTATTATTATGATTATTATTATGATTATTTTATTATTATTTATATCATTTTTGTATTATTATTATTATTATTATTTGTTTTATTATTATAACTATTGTGATTATAATAATAATAAAAAAACGTATACCCTAGACTACCCGGTGCCCCCCCTTTCCCATCTTGCTGGCCGCGGGCTGCACCACCCTTCCCTGTCGCTCTCTCCCTTCACCGCACCACTCCCCTCTAATATCAGCCTCCATCTTTCTGCTCCCCTTTCCCCCTCTCTCGTCCCTCACACGATATCCCGTTCCTGGAAGGCCCTCGCCCTCCCTATTCGTCCTAGGTGATGCCACCACCTCCCCTTCCCGGAGGTCTCCTTCCTCTCCGTCTTTCCCTCCGCGTCCCCAGCCAGCTCTCTCTCCTACTCCACCAATCACATTCTACTATCTAGCTGTCACAAGGCCACCCTTCCCCTTCCTATCCAGCCGATGCAAGAACCCCCTTCTCCCCTCTTATTTTTGTTTTCTTCCCTTGGCACGACCCACCGACACCAAATTTCTTCCCCCCTTCCCAGCGTGATTCCAGCGTACCCGAACCCCTTCCCGGTGCGCTTCTGGCAGTCCCCGCCCTTCCCATTCAACAATATTCCAACGCAAAACCAAATTTCATGGAGCATCACCTCAGAGTGCTCCAACGTGGCCGTGAATTCCCTCGCTGGGTTTGCGATGGGTGTCTAAGGTCATGTCAGACCCCGTTTAGTTTTCCGACACTGAAGGCGAAGCTATTCAAATCGCTTCGGAATGTTTGTTGTTTTTCATGGGGTACATTTGGCCTCACCGCAAGTTTTGGTTCTCCCCCCCCCATCCAAGGTAAGAGTTTTTTTTTATGGGGGGAGTGTTTATTTTTATTTTCGTTATTGATTTATTAATTCCTTATATATTATTTATTGTAAAAATAATTATTTTGGTGTTTAATCTTGCTTTTCCATGTTCTCATGTTCACCGCTGCTATTTGAGGTGATTTCCTTAATCCCTTTCTTTAATGAAAAGTTTTGGGTAGTGTTTATAACTTTGAGTCCACTGTTTTTTCTGAGAGGTGCATCGATTCGTGTCGCCTTATGTTGGGTTCCGGATATTGTGTCAGGGAGTCGAGATCATTTCTGAGAGCGCACATATATTTTTCCCATGTATGAATATATATATATATATACACCTTCTGAGTGTGTGTTCCCTCATGGAGTGGGGGAAACATGCATCAGGTTAATGATGTGTGTATATATATTTGTAAGTGTGTGCACGCGTGTGAGCGAGGTGTTTCTTGAGGTAGAAATTTTCTATGGACATCCTTGATTTAGGTAAATCAATGAATTTACATTCCATTTCTTGTCCTGGATACTTGAGGTCTAATATACTTTTGGATGTGTTTCTCATGTGAACTCTAGTTGTGCCACTTAATATTATTTTATATGGTGTGCAGTTGGTTTATTAAATTATATAAAGGCTGTGAGTCATATTTTAATATGGTATTTGTGTACAGTTGGTTTTAAAAGAGGATTTTGGGTGCGTTTCTGGTGTAAATACCCTCAGATTCTTCTCAAATTTGTTTTATAAAATATTTCAATTGTTTAGTAAATTGTGTATAGAATGAGACACATGTTTGGGTTAAGTTTTGTGTGTGTTTGGTTTAAAAATATGATTAAAGTGTTTTTGGTATAACACCTTGTGGTATTTCAAGAAATTGTTTCATAAATTTTTAATTATTTGTTGAATAATTTGGGTGCTATGAATTTGGTTTCAAAAATGTGTTTAGGTGCACGTGATTTTAAATGTATTTTTCAACGTGTTGTGCGCTTTTGTTGGGTTTTCCAGCCTAGTGTTTTTTTCTGAAAGGACATGCTGGATTATTAAAATGATTAGTATGTTATATTGGTGTTGGTGTGGATTTTGTATACACTTTGATGATTTTTAAAGTGGTTTAATACATAATGTTGATGGCATGAGTTGTGTTTTGAAAACATGTCGAGCTAGTTCTTTTGCGCTGTTTGTTCATTTCGATTGTTTATGTCAGTGACTATGTGTTTTTAGTTATTGTGTGTTTTTTTGCAGCACGTTGGTGGGGTAACCCCATGATACCGCGATCATCGGCATGCACATGCTTGTGCGCCTATGCGAGGCATGTCACATCATTGTAATAGAACTTTATGTTGAGGTAGGATCTCATTTCATGGATTTTTAAATTTCAAGTTTCATTATTTCATTCTGTTAGTGTAGAATATATGTACAGATTAAATATTTTCTTATTTATAATAAATGTGAGATAATATACAATAATTAATATTTTTAAATGATTATTTGGTCTAGAAAGAGCCATTTATCTTATACAGGACAATTGAAATTTTTTCTTGATGAACGAACACCCAGCAGTGGAAGAATTCATGTTTGGATTTTAAACATAATTCATAGAATTTAAATTATAGTTCTAGTTATAATGATAAATGATTCTTCTAAAGTTTGAACAAGAGTTTTGGTTCTTGTTAAAGTAGTGATTGTGAAATTTATGTAATTACCATTTGGAACTTTATGGAAAATGATGAAAATGTTTTGATAAAAACCCACATAGGATAACTCTTCTACCTTGGTTGCAATTGATTGTTTGGGATGCTGTGCTTAGAGGATCCTGGGTACTTCAGTAGTTTAAAGGCAAAATGTTGTCCCATGGAGTGGCTCAGGGTGATGCATGTTGTGCTTTATATATATATATATGTGTGTGTGTGTGTGTGTGATTGGATGCTCGGTTGGAGTTGGTTGGCTCACCCCCTTTCCAAACACTTGAGACATGGGAATCTAGCATATTGAGAGAATATTCTAAGAATGATTGTATCACTGGTAGGTTATGGTACTGATCAGTGGCCCATTGTAGGTGGATATATTAGGTTTATTACAACGGGATTTTCCCACAGCATGCCTGAGAAAGGATGGTCGAGCGTATTGGGTGTTTTGATTTCATCGTGTGTTACATGTCAATGAGGATGATTTATCATGTATTGGTGTCTTCTGGTTTATTCTTGATCTCTTAGGTTCACCCATGTCTGTTGGATTTTAGTTACTAGTTGTGATGAATTTGGTAATTTTTATGTATTTTCTTTTCATTTCCCTTACCGTGTAACTACTCTATCATTTTCATGTGTAGTGTTTTTTACTAGAAAGTGATGTGTGGTTTTAAAGTGGTTTTTGAAAACTGTTTTTAAATAAAGGTGTTTTATAGTTTTTGTACAAATTGAAAAGGTAAACATCACGTTCCCTTTGGAAAATGCTAATGCCTCCCTAAAAGAATGACAATGGTTGTTGAGAAATGAATAGGTGCAATGACTCGTACTTTGTTTTTGAGTAACATGTAGAAAACCTGACTTTTATAAATTGTAGTTCAAACTTGAAATGATGTTCCTTTTATTTTCAAGGTTCTGCATTGGGAATAGATATCAGGCTAGCCTACTGAGTTTTAATACTCACTCCTATAGTTGTTTTCTGTTTTTTGTGTTTGTACATGCTACAACTTGGGTTCGTTCGCCTTGGGTGACATTTGTTCATGAGTTAGAGAGTGACCTGTGAGGTCACACGGAGATAGTGGTCGTCTCTTTCAGTTACTTTTACATTCTTTTGTTTTCTTTAGTTACTTTACTTTGTTTATTTATTTTTCACTGCTCTATTATATTTCTAATACTTTATTTATTTATTTTTATTGTGATAAATCGTTCACACGGCCTATATTGATTCTCTGTTCGTTGTCGCCAGCCTGGGAGGATCGGGAAGGCCTCTCGGTCCAAGTCACGGATCGGCTCGGGTGACCGGTTCAGGGTCGACCTGGGTTGGTTCGTGATAATTATTAAAGGAAAAACCTCTTTTTTTAATTGTCTAGAGGGGGATCCATTACATAGATCATAGGATCAAGGGCTTGAAATCCCAAAATAGAAGGCTCAAAAGCCCATTTTTTCCCACAAGGGACCTTTGGTGAATAGTACTGATATACTACTGGGGATACTACCATTCCTGCTACAGTACCACCACCTATAGAGTCCTTCTATAGCGTCAAAACTAGTATAGTATGCCTACTATAATACCCTACTATAGTGTTTCTATAGTAGCCCATAAATTCATCCATTCCCAGATTCGGTCATGGGTCTTTTGGATTCTACATAGGAGCCTTCACCACATGGGGTAAAGGCTTGTTGGCCTTTTCCTCATATATCATTTTAGTTGATGAAGAAAGATCATATATTTTCACAACATCGTTGACATACTCATCACCCAAATGAATATTTTTTTGAATGAAAAATGAAGAATAACTGATCATTTGATGTTCTAATAATATGGAATATCTACTTCTCATGAATTTCCATGATAAATGGTTCTTCTTTGAATCTACATCATTTAAAAACGACATGTATAAATACATAATCACCATGTTTCTCAACACTATTAATCTCATCCCAGTTAAACATAAACATATGTACTCAAAATTAAGTATAATATATTTCACATATAACCTCATCAATTCAAAATATATTATTAAATCAGAAATTGGGTTTGTATCATTTTCGAATGAAAAATTATTTCTATAGAGATAACCATTACTCCACTATTTTAAACAACACAATTATCCTAATATTTATTTTAGATTCATAATAATTATTTTTTAAACCTGATTCTGTGGTCATATTATCACATAGTCCCTCTATTAACTATATCATGGTTTCAAATATAGATGAATTGGATATAAATTTATCATTAAACAATGATATGAATGTATTTTTTTCTCATTTTACAAATAATATTAATATAATTTTAGATATCATTCAATAAAACCAATAATATGGAATGATATGTGATATTGAATATCAAAAGTATTGTTCCAAATTTATAAATTGACTTATGGATTTTCATTTCTACTTTATCATAATTTATTATCATTATGGAATGGTGTTTCCTAAAAAATTACAACCTTATCTTATAGCGTAGTGAACTAATATTCCTATTATATAATTTTTTTTATTTGATGACTGTATTATTTTTTGACGATTTCTAAAAAATTGGAAACTTGATCATATTTTCATCAATTATTGTTAGGCGAATACCTTTAATTCTCAATGAACTATCATTTCTAAATGTCATTACCCCCTAATATGTTCTTATTTGTATTTTAAATCTCTTGTGTTATAAGATATATGAAATCCCTAGTCATTATTAAAACGTAATTAATGATTAATTAAATAAAATTACAAATAATACAACCTGAAAGATTGAGACATATAATGTCTACAAGAATTAGGTACATTACATAAAAATCTAAAATAGATAATACAATATCGTAATTGGGAACATCCTCAACAATCTCATATTATTCCATTGTACCTAAAATTGTATAAGATAACTCGGGGACATACATAATAAAGGGATGAGATATAAAGCCATGAATGGGAATAAAAATGGCATAACAGAAATAACAAAATACATTTTAGACAATAATAATGTAATTGGGGAATAATAGGGGAAAGAATCATAAACATGACAAATGAGGCATGATATAGAATGATAACATAATGGAAAAATGGTAAACATGAAAACATCATAAAACACTCCATCATAAACATAGGTCAAGGATAACTACCAATATATCATGATGGAAAAAGTCTTGTGATGAATTAGGTTCAATCCCAATCCCTTTCATGCCGTCTCCTGAGCTTGAAACATTACCCAATGCTTTGGAGATCTATATAATTTTAGTTGCACCAATCACTTTCCTTTAATTATCTTGATTAAGTGTTCCAAACAGGTCATAAAACATTGAATCATTTAACATCATAAATTATTATATGTTGAAGGAATTTAGAATATATACATGTATGTCCGAAATCAATGAAGTATATGTTATTATAGGATAATACACATTATAGTAAATTGGTAGGGGAATACAACATAGATTTGATGATATGTAAAATTGAGTTGAAATTTCAACAGCATAATGGGGTCATATAAATGTTCATTGAATGGATTAATTAGTAATAAATGGGTATCTTGTCATTTAGATATGAAATTAACCATACGAGAGATATGGAAGAACCTAACCCATCCTTAGGAATTGAACATTATAGACATATGATAATGAATAGACATGAATTAATAAGAGAAGGAGTGGATCCATTACCTTGAAGATGTGATTACAAATTCTTGGGAGGGGTTTCATGAGATATTTTGGGCACTATGGGAGGAATATAGAGTGGGGAGGAAAGAGTAAGGTTGTCTTAGAAGGAATTTTAGTAAATAGAAATGGGATATTTAGTGTTTCATATTGATAAATATTGGGGAATAAATTATTATTTCCCAATCATAGGTTTTGGACTCCTTATAAATAAATAACAAAAAACCAAATACATGACATGAGGTTTCCCATGGTTTCTACAAAAGAGTGTCTTTGTTAAATTTTTTATAAGTATGAGTGCCTAAATTATTAAAATAATTCCCTAGATGATGTGGAAGTGTGTCATGTCCTTAATGAAATGATTTTAAACCCATAAAAAATATTATAGGTATTTGAGGATTCAAAAAGGGTTTATAAAATTCATAAAATAAACCCCCATTAACATAATATTAAATTCTAAAAAAACATTTGGTCATGGATACACATGATGAAACATATTACATCACATTTTCTTCATTATGATTTCAGAATACAGACCAGATAATTATACCACATTTAATTGTTTCCCAAAAATATGATTATCTCATCCAATTATGGAAAATTTCTCTTAGGATACTTCTAATGACCTATTTCACAAAATAATATTCATTTTATTAAAATAAATTTCTCAATATACAGTTTAAAATTTAAAAATATAATCAACATTTTTTTATGAATGTGGGTTTTTTGACAAAAATAGTTTTCAAACCATTATAAAAAATTGATTTCAAAAAATCACATGATCATTTAAATTTGATAAAAATTATTTAGCAATAATAATATATGAAAATATTATTAAATAAAAAATCCATTGTACCATTAATATGAATGCGTTAATTAAATTTGAATAATACAAAAAAATACAATTTCTATTATATTATATCAAATTCAAAATCATTTATAGAGTATAAATAAAAATTATATATAACTATTATTATACTGTAAATAAAATATAAATGTTCATATTATTATGGTATTTATACATATCCCTTTTAGAGAGTAGAAAACTCTTTTAGGGAAATGTTCCTGATGGTGAGACTTTCATTGGTTGTTTTGGAGTACCGGGTTTGGGCCGTGATCTCGATGACATTGAAAATATCCAAAAAATGGTTTCCCTCATACTTAAGTTATTGGATATCATATTGGTATTGGTCAATAGAAAATCATATAAATTTTATCTCCAATGGAATCCCAAATTAGTGGGATTTATAGGGTATGATACAACTAGTTGAGCCCATCACATAATCTTCCTACGTCAATTTGAATATTTGAAACACTATATTTATACAAATATTGTGATCATTAGTAATTGGTTATATTTTCAATGGTAATGATTCTTAATGTTAATTTAAATAAAATAATATATAATAAAACAAGATAATTTATTGTGTTTTATATACCCATAATATATAATAATATATTTAATTTCATCACAAGGGAAATTTCATTTATAATGGTTTTGGTTGTTACAATCATCCAAAATTAGAAAATGTTCCATAAAAATATTTAGTTTCCCTCACTAAAATAGATTAGGGTAATTCTGTTTCATTACCTCCTATGGTTCTCACATAACTTATTCAATTTTTTGGTTTCTATACAACAATATGACTTCACAAATGGTCTTATTTAATAGAACTTTGTCTCTATGATCTATGATTTCACAACCAGTTCTTATTTTGAGAGATAAATTTTCAATAAAACCTCCTCTGTATTCAATATGTTTGAGAGGCCTGATATTTAATTCTCAAATATAGATATATTGAATAAATAATTTACTTGAGATACACTTGGAGGGAGTTGTAGTCAAAATTCCACCACTACAATGTGATCAAGGATCCCAAAGAGGCCAATGTATATTGGACTAATCATTCCATTCTTCTCAAATATATAGAATTTCTTACAAGGAGATATGTAGATGAATACCATGTCATAATCCTCAAAATATATGTATTGTTGATGAATATCATCATATCACTTATGCTGACTCTCAGAATTGTTGATTTAATATTATAGGATCACTACCTTTTCCACCATATCCAAGACTATTTTAGGACCTAGCTATTTTCATCCCACAACTTCATCCCAGTATGCAGGTGTTCTTTACCTTATTCTATAATGGGATTCATCAGAATCCGTTTTGATTCTTGAGTGGATCCTATTATCACATTAAAACATAAATAGAGTAATATATTGATCCTATCCTCTTTTAAATTCAACTGTGAATGCTCTCAACGTGTCCCTGAGTGTCTGTATTGTATACTCAGATTGGAAATCATTTGGTGGGGGATAAAACTTGAAAAAATTCAACTCAGTATTTAGAGCATGTTTAAGACACTTCTAGAACATAGAGGTAAATCTTTGATCATGATTAGATACAATTTATATTGTTGTTCCATGAAGCCTGACCAACTTAGTAATGGTTATCCATGCATGTTTGATCATGTGAGATGTATTCTTAAATTTCAACGAAGTGAGAAGTCTATGTAAGACTATACACAAAATATCATATAGCATTATTTCCTCTTGAAATATTTGGAAGACCAGTGAAAATGTACAACGTGGAGATTACACATTTCTATGTAGGTATGGGTAATACTTGCATCATCCCTATAGATTTTTTTCTTTTCTCCATTAATTTTTGACATACAATGAATATTGATGAAATTTTTTTGAAATCCTTATTCATATTTTATTAGTATTAGAGATATTGGAGATATTGATACATATTTGTGCTTCTTGGATGGATGGTGAAGGATTAGATATGTGCGAAATCCAAAATACTCCTTCCATAACATAGGAAATTGTGATACACATAGTATTAAGCCAAATCATACAGCTCTTTATTCGATAATATTATTCTATAATGATTTACCATTATTATAGATCCCACATTCTTATAAATTCCACTTCATTTCATTTAGAATCCTTTATCTTCTCTAAATGTAGATATTGAGATATCATTTGTGAATTGATTTTTGAGTATCATTCTTTTATGATTCCCAAGCCCAACCTTTCACTACTAGAAAAACAGGTATTTGTGAAGGGTCATTTGCGATGGGATCCCGTCGCAAATGACCCGTCGCGGAAAACAGCGTCGCAACAACAATTATTTGCGACGGGCCCGTCGCTAAAGACGTTATTTACGATGGGGATTTTTCCCGTCGCAAATATTACTCCGTATATTTGTAAAAACATTTAAAATACTCTTTGCGACGGGGCCCATCGCAAATACCATTTATAAAAAATAATAAAAACTATTAATAAATTATTTTAATGAATATAATAATAATACTAATTGCGACAGGCATAGTATCCCGTCGCAAATACTATAAAAAAACTAAAAAAATAAATTATTAATAAATTATTTTAATTAATATAATAATAATCCATTTATAATTCAAAAATAATAAATAATCCAATATTAATAAATGATTTTAATTAATATAACAATAGAATTATAATTCACAAATAAAAATAATAAATTATTAATAAATTATTTTAATTAATATAATAATAATAGAATTATAATTCAAAAATAAAACATAATAGAATATTAATAAATGATTTAATTAATATAATAATAGTAGAATTATAATTCATAAATTAAAAAATATTAATTAGTTATTTTAATTAATATAAAAATAATAGACTTATTTTACATTCAAATATTAAAATAATTCAAATATTACAAAAAAATATAATTATATTATAATATTATAAATTTTTTATTTATATATATAATTTTATATTATAAAATATAAATAATATTATTATTCATATTAATATTGTTATTTCAAAATATAATATTATTAATATTTTATAATGAGACAGAAACTACGAATAGGAAAAAAATTCATAGTCTGATTCAACAAACCTCAAAACATAAAAACAAACTCTAATCTAATGGAGGATGGAGGGGGGGATCTGCAGATGCTGGTGAAGGAAACTCCATCCCTAAAGCATGAGTGAGTCGGTGCATTGACTCCATCTGCTCTTACTGCTGCTGTTGCCATCGACTCATCTGCTCCTCGTACAACTACTGCTGGCGTCGACGCTCCTCCTCATGCTGCTGCTGCTGCTGACGCATCTACTCCTAGTCCTGTCGGAGACTCTCTATCAGTGCAGTCTGAGATCGCAACTGATCCTCATACTATGTAGCAAAAGAAGTTGCACGAGCTCCTCTCGAGCTGGACGCCGACATCGCAGCACTGCCACAATAATCTTCGGGAGTCAGTCGAGAGCTGATACCAACTACCCGGCCCTTCTCGAAGGCATACTGGGTGTCCTGCATCCATGCCGCCTCATCAAACTGATGGCTAGTGGTCTGATCTGATGACTCGGCCTGACTCTCAGGCCGGGTCTGTGACGTTGCGGCCTCATATGACTCCTGTAGTTGCAATTTAAAATTAAAATTGTGAATATATTATATGAAGTTAATTTTTAAACTTGAAAATAAATAATACTGACCACGATGTGATGCTGGCGATCACCTCTGAGCTCCCCAGTAGCAGAATCACTATACATCCTCCGATATACATCGTACTCCGTAATACCGGGCTGCTCGAGAGCCTATAAGAATAAAAAATAATCTGTTAATATTTATAGTTATATAAAATATTTATAAATAATGTATGTACCAGATGCTGTCTATGGGTACTGAAAGAACGACTCCCAGCTCTATGAGTCACCTCCTGTCTCCCTTGATTCTGTCTCCCCACCGATGATCTCCTCTAAAAGGCACCACTCAACCAGTGCGCACATAATCCATCCCATACATGGGATGAAATGTAATCTGGTCGGTGTGCTCAACATGACTCGTCAAAATCTGACACTCCTACATTCATCGTGACTTCGTTTCTTAAATTGTGCAAAAACTGACAAAAGCGATCACGCATGGCCACCTCCCATGCCTCGTGGATGGTGTCACGCATGGTATCCTCGATCGGATACCGTAAACCCTACAAATAAATCAAAATATCAAGTTAGAAATGAAATAATTTTAAAAAAAAAATTAATTATTTACGTACGTACCAACCAATGGCCGAACATGGCCTGCTGCACATCAATGGGAATATGCTCCCATGTGGTCCATGGCGGAGAGAAATAGTTGTGCAAAATTGCGCTTCCCTGTCCGACTACTATATGTGGAAAACTGTAAAAATAATAAACATATATTATGTGAATAGATTAATGAAATATTAATCAAATCCACAGGTTATCACACAGGTTATAACACCTCCGTGTGCGTGGATGAAACCCAAGACATGGACGTCGTCAATCGTGCAAGACCGCGCCCCCTCCGCGTACTCCCTGGAGCTCCTGCAGGCTGAGGGTCATCTGCCAGCAACTCATCCGCATCAAAAGGCAGGCCAGCATCCGCCAACTCACGAAATGTGTCGTCGTTCATCTGAAACAGAAAATGTTAATGTTGTTAGTAAATAATTGATAGTTACTATTATATATACATATATATATATATATTTTATGATTGTATATAACTACCATGGAATTCTGTCAGTGTTCATCTTCATCATCATCTTCATATATGTCAATGTCATCTTCATATTCCTCAATATCATCGATATCCATTCGAGTTCCAGTTGCTTCATCTCTTACCATTTCAAATTCATATGTGACATCATTAACATCATCGTCATCACCGACTCTTAAATGTGGGGTGTCATCATCGATAATCATGTCTCTTTGTAAAAAAGATTGATTTTTAGTACTCTCTTGAAAAACTTCAATTCTTTGCACATCAGTGAAAGCACATTCTCTTTGACTAAACTAATTGTCTTGAATTTTGATTTTTATTACACTCCACTAATCAGTCAAGTC
This sequence comes from Viscum album, assembly GCA_963277665.1. Lineage (NCBI taxonomy): Eukaryota > Viridiplantae > Streptophyta > Magnoliopsida > Santalales > Viscaceae > Viscum > Viscum album. The sequence continues at coordinate 474,728,945 of OY728164.1, read as the reverse complement.
TCTTGATGTAGCACAGTACTTTGCATAATAAAAATGATGTGCCTGTTGAGCCAATAATAATGGTTCATTTACTGCGAGAACACTTTTACATTTAATATCGATGATTCCATGAGTCGGATGAACACACACGCCTCTCTCTGTATCTAACCACCGACATTTGAACATGGTTATGTAATGTTGTCCAAGATAACAGAGTTCAACGATTTCATCAAGTATGCCATAAAAGTCAACTTCATTTTCTCGATGATGAGATCCTCTCAAGCTAACTCCACTGTTCATTGTTTTTTTGATTCCCCATATGCATATGTGTGAAATCAAAATCCATTCACCACATATGCATTATAAGTTTTAACAAGTTTGGAAGGTGGGTTACTAATTATACACAGCTGTTTTTCAATTTTATCAGCATGTCGAGACACCTGAAAATTTGTGAAATAATTATCAATATAGTAAACTATTCATTGAATGAGTTGCTAAAAGATAAAGAATTTTTGTTACCAGTTTTTAAAACCACTGAGAGAAATTTTTCTGTCGGCGTTCTTCTAGAGAAGCTCTTGTAATTTGTGGAATTTGTTTCTTGATATGATTATCATACAACCTGTAAAAAACAAAGGTATTTACTATAACATAAATGATAAAATAATTGATATAAACACTTACAGTACAACTGATGTCATTTCTTCACAGTTGAGCAGAACAAACATATGAGCTCTGTGATGTTCATCATCTGAGAGCTAGAGTTCATAAACTCCACCAAAATAAAGCTCTTGCTTGTTGAAAATAGATAATTGATTGTCGATTTCATCAATATTCCTCTCGTTCCATCCCATTCGGTTGTGTTTTGAAGGATACTCAGATTCAAAATAATGGGAGCAGAAAAAAGATATTTCCTCTTGCAAATAAGTTTCTAAAATAGATCCTTCAACAAATGCTTTGTTACATACTTTTATTTTTAATTTTTGCATGCATCATTCAAATGGGTACATCCCTCGAAACTGTACTGGACCTCCACATTTGGCTTCATATGGAAAATGTAACATCAAATGTTTCATTGAGTCGAAGAAAGACAGCGGAAATATTTTTTCCAGTGTACATATAATTACAACAACATCTTATTCAAGTTTGCATAGAGCATCATAATCTACTATATCAGCACGAATTTCCCGAAAAAAATGAGACATGTCTGTTATAGAATCCCAAATCACAGAATTCAACATACCTCTTAATCCAATGGGTATATGTCTTTCCATTATGACATGACAATAATGACTTTTTAATCCAGTAATATGACCGTTTTTTACACATCTACCCAAATTGGATGCACAACCATCTGAAAGTATCAAATCTACAATCCACTGACAAAATAATAAACGGATTTCTTTAGACAGTGTATAAGCTGATTTTGGTTTCAGTAACCTTTCTGTTCTGACATTCTCAAACAGTTCCAGTTCTGGATGCCTACAAATTTGGGCAAGATCTAAAAGTGCATTTACATTGTTTTCATTCTTTCCTAGCGTATCCAAAACTGTATGAAACAAATTATCAAAATAGTTCTTCTCAATATGCATGACATTCAAAATGTGTCAGACCAACAAATCAGACCAATATGGAAAATCTCAAAATATGCTACATTTAATCTAATTGTGTTCTTTCCCAAAACCAGAAATTTTCTGTTGGGTTATTGTGGGACCAAAAGTGATGGGAGGTAATGAAAATACACCTGATTTTAACACCGAACCTGATAGCATTTTTGGAGGTCCATCCCTTTCAATTGTTCCTTTTCTTAAATGAGATCTGTTTCTACGGAAAGGATGATCAGCTGGAAGAAATCTATGATGATAGTAAAAATAACAAGGTTTCTTTCCATGAATGAGCATAAATGCTTTGTTCTCTCCCATACAGTAAGGACATGATTTCTGACGAAGTGTACTCCAGCCAGATAACATCCCATAAGCCGGGAAGTCACTAATTTTCCACATCAATGCTGCTCTCAATATGAAATTTTTGTTTCGTAGCAACATCATATGTTCTGACACAAGTACTCCACAATAAACTTAATTCATCAATCAATGGTTTCAAATAGACATCAATATTTTTCTTCGGATGTCCTGGAATTAGTAAAGTCAAAAAGATATATGGCTCCTTCATCAACATCCATGGAGGTAAATTGTACGGAGTTAAAAAAATAGGACAACATGAATATTGACTACCATAAGATCCGAACAGATAGAAACCATCAGTGGAAAGGCCCAGTCGAACATTTCTAGCTTCTAAAGCAAAGGATGGATGCACTCTATCAAAATGTTTCCAAAAATCACCATCGGCTGGATGATTCAAGATTTTATCGGTTGAAATATTTTCTTTATGCCATGACATCATTGTCGTTGTATTATTAGACATGAATAAACGATGAAGTCTGGATGTAAGATGAAAATATCTCAACTGTTTTACAGGAATCAAACTAGACTTCCCATGTTTCCCTTCTTTATATCTCAGTTGCCCACATGTGCGACAACTACCCAATGACTCATTTTCCCCAGAATATAAAATGCAGTCATTTGAACATGCATGAATCTTCTAACAAGTAAGTCCCAAATTTCGAACAAGCCTCTTTCTCTCATAGTAATTTGAAGGCAAAAAATTTCCTTCGGGTAACAGTGTTTTAAGAAACAAAAATATCTGGTCAAAATAGGTGTTTGACATTCCGTTATCTGATTTGATAGCCATAAATTTTGAAACTGCTTCTAATTTTCTAATCTTGCAGCCATGGTATAATGCATCCTCAACAGACCTCAATAACTCATAAAATTCCGACGGTGCCAACTCAGGACTTGAATCTATATCAGCCGGAGTTTCTGTATGTTGAACAGATGAACCTACAACATCATGTACTAAATCATGAAACCGGGATGGATCCGGAATCAAGTTGGTATAAATTACTCTAGAACTGCATTCACCGTGTCGATACCAAAAAACATAATCTGGTTGAAAACAAAAATGAAAGAGGTGTCCCCCACTTTGTGAAACGTGTCAAACGTTCTCAATGCACATTTTCTACAAGGGAATTTAATTTTTCCTTCTGAAACAAATTCTGGATTTGATGCAAAAAATGATAAAAATGTCTCCACACCCTCTATATATACTGAATTTAAACCAGAACTATTTGGATTTATACGTTGATTTATCCATATGCGGTCATCTAATAATGACTATTAACGACCTCGGTGTTCCATATTTTTCTATAAAATATAAAAACATTACTGGTTTTGAATATTTTTTTAGAAAAAACACTCAAGCAAGGATTGAATATGTTGAGAATAAAGAAAAACCTTTTACAAATATTGATAATTTTAATATTATATTGATTTTTTATTATTTTAATAATACTAATATAATGTTTTCATAAATATTAATTATATAATAATAACATTATTACATTTTTAGTATATTTTATTATTAATATTAAAATAATATAATTTTCTATATTATATACAATTCTCCTTTCATCTGTGTGTTTAACATTCTGTCCCCACATGTAATATTTTCATTCACTTTCATATCTCCATTGGCGAGTAGGTTGATAATTTTGAAAAAGAATGCAAATATTAAATGTGGAGACAGAAAACACACAGATGAAAAGAGAATTGAATATAATATAGAAAATTATATTATTTTAATATTAATAATAAAATATGAAAATAATGTAATAATGTTATTATTCCTAATTATTGGTAATTATTCCAAATTTTTGTTAATTATTCTTAATTATTTGAAATTATTGGTAATTATTACTAATTATTGGTAATTATTACTAATTATTGGTAATTGTTACTAATTATTGGTAATTATTACAAATTATTGGTAATTATTACTAATAAATGGTAATTATTACTAATTATTGGTAATTATTACTAATTATTTGTAATTATTATTAATTATTGGTAATTATTTCCAATTATTACTAATTAATGGTAATTAATACTAATTATTGGTAATTATTACTAATTATTGGTAATTAATACTAATTATTGGTAATTATTACTAATTATTACTAACTATTACTAATTATTGGTAATTATTACTAAATATTGTTAATTATTACTAGCTATTGGTAATTATTACTAATTATTGGTAATTATTACTAATTATTGGTAATTATAACTAATTATTGGTAATTATTACTAATTATTACTAATTGTTTGTAATTATTACTAATTGTTGGTAATTATTACTAATTGTTGTTAATTAGTACTAATTGTTGGTAATTTTTACTAATTTTTTGTAATTATTACTAATTATCACTAATTATTACTAATTATACCTAATTATTACTAATTATTGGTAATTATTACTAATTATTGGTAATTATTACTAATTATTGGTAATTATTACTAATTATAGGTAATTATTACTAATTATTAGTAATTATTACTAATTATTGGTAATTATTACTAATTATTGGTAATTATTACTTATTATTCCTAATTATTGGTAATTATTACTAATTATTGGTAATTATTACAATTTATTGGGAATTATTACTAATTATTGGCAATTATTACTAAATATTACTAATTATTACTAATTATTGGTAATTATTACTAATTATTGGTAATTATTACTAATTATTTATAATTATTATGAATTATCATAAATTATTACTAATTATTACTAATTATTGGTAGTTATTACTAAGTATTGGTAATTATTATTAATTATCAGTAATTATTACTAATTATTGGTAATTATTACTAATTATTGGTAATTTTACTAATTATTACTAATTATTACTAATTATTACTAATTATTACTAATTATTGGTAATTATTACCAATTATTGGTAATTATTACTAATTATTGGTAATTATTACCAATTATTGGTAATTATTGGTAATTATTGGTAATTATTGGTAATTATTGGTAATTATTACTAATTATTGGTAATTATTACTAATTATTGGTAATTATTACTAATTATTGGTAATTATTACTAATTATTGGTAATTATTACTAATTATTAGTAATTATTACTAGTTATTACTAGTTATTACTAATTATTACAAATTATTACTAATTATTACTAATTATTACTAATTATTACTAATTATTACTAATTATTTCTAATTATTACTAATTATTACTAATTATTACTAATTATTACTAAGTATTGGTAATTATTACTAATTATTTGTAATTATTACTAATTATTACTAATTATTTCTAATTATTACTAATTATTGGTAATTATTACTAATTATTACTAACTATTGGTAATTATTATTAATTATTACTAATTAGTGGTAATTATTGGTAATTATTTCTAATTATTACTAATTATTGGTAATTATTACTAATTATTACCAATTATTGGTAATTATTGGTAATTATTGGTAATTATTGGTAATTATTACTAATTATGGATAATTATTGGTAATTATTACCAATAAATGGTAATTATTGGTAATTATTTCTAATTATTACTAATTATTGGTAATTATTACTAATTATGGGTAATTATTACTAATTATGGATAATTATTCGTAATTACTAAATTATTACTAATTATTTGAAATTATCGGTAATTATTACTAATTATTGATAATTATTGGTAATTAGTAAATTATTACTAATTATTGGTAATTATTTGTAATTATTGGTAATTATTACTAAATATGGATAATTATTGGTAATTATTACTAATTATGGATAATTATTGGTAATTATTACTAATTATGGATAATTATTGGTAATTATTACTAATTATTGATAATTATTACCAATTATTGCTAATTATTACTAATTATTACTAATTATTACTATTTATTACTATTTATTACTAATTATTACTAATTATTACTAATTATTACTAATTATTACTAATTATTACTAAGTATTGGTAATTATTACTAATTATTGGTAATTATTATTAATTATTACTAATTATTACTAATTATTACTAATTATTGGTAATTATTACTAATTATTACTAACTATTGGTAATTATTATAAATTATTACTAATTAGTGGTAATTATTGGTAATTATTTCTAATTATTACTAATTATTGGTAATTATTACTAATTATTACTAATTATTACTAATTATTGGTAATTATTGGTAATTATTGGTAATTATTACCAATTATGGATAATTATTGGTAATTATTACCAATAAATGGTAATTATTGGTAATTATTTCTAATTATTACTAATTATTGGTAATGATTACTAATTATGGGTAATTATTACTAATTATGGATAATTATTGGTAATTAGTAAATTTTTACTAATTATTGGTAATTAGTAAAGTATTACTAATTATTACTAATTATTACTAATTATTACTAATTATTACTAATTATTACTAATTATTACTAATTATTACTAAGTATTGGTAATTATTACTAATTATTGGTAATTATTACTAATTATTACTAATTATTACTATTTATTACTAATTATTGGTAATTATTACTAATTATTACTAACTATTGGTAATTATTATTAATTATTACTAATTAGTGGTAATTATTGGTAATTATTTCTAATTATTACTAATTATTGGTAATTATTACTATTTATTACCAATTATTACTAATTATTTGTAATTATTGGTAATTATTGGTAATTATTACTAATTATGGATAATTATTGGTAATTATAACCAATAAATGGTAATTATTGGTAATTATTTCTAATTATTACTAATTATTGGTCATTATTACTAATTATGGGTAATTATTACTAATTATGGATAATTATTGGTAATTAGTAAATTATTACTAATTATTGGAAATTATCGGTAATTATTACTAATTATTGATAATTATTGGTAATTCTTTGTAATTATTGGTAATTATTACTAAATATGGATAATTATTGGTAATTATTACTAATTATGGATAATTATTGGTAATTATTACTAATTATGGATAATTATTGGTAATTATTACTAATTATTGATAATTATTACCAATTATTGCTAATTATTTGTAATTATTACTAATTATTGCTAATTATTGGTAATTATTATTAATTTTTACTAATTATTGGTAATTATTGGTAATTATTGCTAATTATTCCTAATTATTGGTAATTATTACTAATTATTACTATTTAGTACTAAATATTGATAATTATTACTAATTATTGGAAATTATTACTAAATATTGTTAATTATTGGAAATTATTACAAATTATTGGTAATTATTACTAATTATTAGTAATTATTACTAATTATTACTAATTATTGGTAATTATTGGTAATTATTACTAATTATTCCTAATTATTGGTATTTATTACTAATAATTAGTATTTATTCTTAATTATTACTAATTATTCCTAATTAACATTAACTATAAACAATGAATACTAATAATTTAAATTTATTAAATAACAAAACAATGTAAACATAATTAAATTACAACTAATTAAGAATAATTGAAACAAATAAAAAATTTAAAATAAATATTAAATTAAAATGAACATAAATACCTTTAAAATTGATCTGAGGTTGATCTCTGATCGTTGTTGAAAACATCAATATCAACTCCGGAAAAAAAAAATTAAACTTAAGAAACGCTGAAGTCTAAAAATAGAGTTTTGAAAGAAGTAGAAGATAGAATTTGAGAATGAATGAAAAAAAACGGATGGGGGTATTTATAGGTTAGCTTATTTGTGATGGGATACTCGTCGCAAATAACTTAGCCCGCATTTATTACGGTCAACGGTTAAATAGTTATTTGCGACGGGACCCGTCGCAATTAATAACCTGCCGACATACTATTTGCGACAGGGGTATATTCCTGTCACAAATATCTTTTACCGCCGCCGGTTATTTGCGACCGGCGGTAACCGCCCGTCGCAAATAACATTCCTGCGATTTGGCGCACAAAACGTGCCAGTCCTTTTGCGACAGGTTAGCTTTCCCCGTCGCAAATACCCATTTTTCCCGTAGTGTTTTCAGGTCTACAATGATCATAGTTTTCTCAATTCTCATAATTGATAAAAATGATGGATCATTTTTACTTAGAGCGTCATACACTTTATTTTATTCCCTGGGATTGAAGTGGATTGAGATGTAATAGTCTATGATCAGCTGTAACCATCTTTGTTGGAGCATATTCAGCACTTTCCGTGTGATTATATAAATAAGGCTCTTTTGATCCGTATATATTTCACTGTTATCCCCAAAGAGATAATGCCAAGTTTTTCAAGGTGAGGAACACTAAACCCAACTCTAGATCAGGAGTTGGGTAGTTCTTTTTATTAGTTTTCAATTCCATTAAGCATAAGCTATGACCTTTTCATTCTGCATTATCACGCAACCCAAACCCTTATTTATTGTATTGGCATATTCTATAAAAAGTACCCCACTTGTGGGCAGAGTTTGTACAAGTGTAGTGATATGCATCTTTTTTAACCCCATGAATATCTCTTTACATTCATTATTCCAAAAAAACATTACTCAATTTTATGTTATCTTTATTAGAGGGTTCTATATTCGTAGGAAATTTCCCCCATATCAATGATTGTACATAGATAATCCAATTAAACAATCAATATCTTTCATATTTTTTGATCTCTTTGATACTTCAATTACTCTTATCACTGAATGTTCTAAAGATATCTAACGGATTATGGTAATATTCCCAAAAAAGGATACTTTTCAACCATAACTCACATTTTTTATACTTTTCAAAAAGTAAACTCCTTTATAAATATATTTATTATAGTTCCAAGATGCTCCACATGATGCTCCTTTATTTTAGAGTATATTAGAATGTTATATATAAATAATACAACAATTTTTTAAGGAAATCTATAAAAACTCTATTCATCATTTCCATAAATATTTTTGAAACATTAGTGAGTCCAAATGGCATTAAAAATAACTCATAATCAGTGTACCTTCTTCAGAAATCATTTTTTGGGATATCCTCCTTCTTCACCCTAACTTGTTAATACGCCGACAAAAGATCCGCATAAGACAAGTATTATGACCCCTATAACTAATTGAAATATTCATCAATCCTTGACAATAAAACTTGATATTTATCATGATATTTTCTTAGCTCAGAATAATAATTTCAAAGGTGATTTCACCCCTCTTTCCTCTGGACACAAAGGACTGGTCCCCCCCAAAGTGATTCAAATGGAAGTATGGAGACTTTACTTATATTATATTTTTTGGTTTCTTCATGTCCCAAATTTTTTAAAAAAACTTTTTTTGGAGTCTAGGTTAATGGAAAGGAACTAGGTATATGCTTTATTGAGTATTTAACCTCACAGCATGGAATAAGACCAGAAAATTATATGGGAAACATTTTAGTGTATTCCCTCTCAATGGGAATGTCCTCAAAGATGATCCTTTCCTTAGACTCACTAATTTGAGTTAGATATTCTTCTTCATAGAAAAATGATATCCACTCATGAGATGTTTGTGATAAAGAAGATTCAATATCCATTATTAAATTTTATAGAATCATGGGATGATTCATGATAAAGATTGGGATTTTTTCTCATAAGATTTTATGTCATATCTATATTGGGAAAGAAAATGAATGCCTACATCATCATCAAATGACTATAAAAGGAGTATCCCAACGTTCATGGGGAATTTCATCCCAATTATTTTGATAGGGTATGAGTTATATACCTTTCACCACTTCATTGATGGGATCCTTCTGCGCAGTTGTGAAGGCATAAGATCAAAATTTCGTCCTCGTAGGTTGTTTCTTGTCTTTAAAATCCCTTGGATTATTTTATTGGTTTCAAATTACAATTTCCCTTGAAATTCAAACAATTAACAATGTGTGGAGTGTAAATTGAAGTAGTCCTTTACACCAACTCACCAGTGTGTTTGTACTATTGAAAATCAAAATCTTGGTGTCCTTCCTTCCCGCACCTAAACCATATCCTCATACAGCATATACAACTTATTGGTTATTATTTATAAATTTTTTACATGTGGAGTATTGAGATTTCATATCCCAATTATATTTCTCCATCGGACAACTAGAATTAAAATCAACATAACTATTTTTATCCCCATGATACCCTTTATATTCAGATATTATTATTTTGAATTTTATGGGACATTAGATAATTTCCTAATGTATTTAAAAGACACATATCAACATGGATTTTCATCGGCTAGGTTTTAGAAACCCAAAGAAGAATTCAACCATGTATATGTGTGTAAGGACAATGATGTAAGAATATCTTGAAAGTATTGAGAAGTTCACCTCGTAAACACCTATATATCTGTTTTATTTTTTCTTTAGTTCAAGGAAATACATTTCCATTTTACATCAGAGAGTGTTTGTATAGTATTTATAGAATTTTTTTTTTCTGAAACTCATTCTACCCCATTACATCAATCACTTTCCCAAGATTTATATTCTAGAAAAATATACCGTAATGACCTTGTTCCCCATCTATATGATAAACAGATAGTAGAACCCTATCTTTCATGAAACATTGAAGGATGAAGAAGTTGTTTTCAATGGTGTTGATTCATTTTCCCATTATTAAGTTGTCAAATGACCCATTTATGTAAGTGGACATAATTGCATAAAGGTACTAATTGCAGAATGTCCTTTCTAAGGGATATTTTGCAACATATCATGATTAGGGTTTCTATTCATAACCCAAGTCATCTGAGATAGTATCATCATAATGGTTTCTGTTTATACTCTCATTTGGTTGGTATTATCATTTGTGAAGTCTTCACATTTAACTTCACATTGTTTTTTCACACGATACCTCACATTTCTAACCATTGGCTAGAATGAAGGGATAATTATGAATGAATTTTTCTAAACTAATAAACATTAATATAATAATCCAATGTTATTAATTGAAAACCCTAAATGACCTTTATTTTAAAATTATGAAGTTCAAATGTTCAATCAATGTTATCCGTGATCTATTTCATAACATATAATCATATTTGAATTTTTGATCCCTTAATAGTGATTCATAATTAGATTTTTAATTTATGAAAGAATATCCCTTGAGAGTGTCAAACCATATTTGAATCATGGTCCATTTTCCTACACCAGTTCCCCATCGAGTCTTGCTAAACAAGGTTTTTTCGGGATTAACCACTATGTGTATATGTTCCAGGGCCACATTGACTTGTAGTATCCATAAAGTTATGTATTTTCTTGATAAAAATTGTAATCTATAATTTAACAATATTTAGGGATTTTTTATTAATCCTTTTTCACCTTTATATGTTTTTGCAGGATTCAAATACTAATCTTAAAAATAGTTATACCTTTCCTTTGATACCGACTATAAAAAACCTTATCATTTTAAAAAATTAATCCATGATTTTTTAATTGAGATTACACATAATAAAACATAGAAGATAGATATTTCTAGTCTCTCTATGAATTTGGAACATTACAAAATAAAATATAAAATAGAATGCCTTATCTTTATATAAAACATCATCCACATTTTCATATTATACCTTCTAACTTAAAGTAGCATAGGATAACATGGGGACATACAAAATAAAGTAGTGAGATCTAAAGCCCAAAATGATAATAAACCTGGAATACCAGAAATAATGTAATACATGTTATTGAATAGGAATATAAATGGTACATAAAAGGGTTGATAATTATAAAATGAACAATGTGGAAGGATATATCATGAAAAAATATTGGAAACATTGGAAATGAGGCCAAAAAATTAAGACATTTCATCATAAACATAGGTCAAGGAAATGTACATATACATCATGATAGAGAACCCCATTATGGTTTAGGTTCACTCCCTAATCCTTTTCATGATGTCTCATGAGTCTAAAACATTAGAAAATGCTTTGGAGCACCAGATATATTTGGTCTCACCTATTACTTTCTATTAATTATCATGCTTAAGTGTGCCACAAAGATCATAAAACATGGATCAATTTATCATAAAATTATATTCTTTGATTAAGGAGTGTTGAATAATTTCATGTATGTCTGTAATAAAATATTTATAGGGGCATTAAGGTGAACACCATTGATAGGAAATGGGTATGGGTATTCACTACACAATTATTCATCATGGAAAATTACAGTGAAATTTCGTCCACATAATGGGGGTGTATAAATGTTCATGGAGTGGATTAATGATATTTAAAGGGGTCTATCATCATGTAGATATAATATATATAGTAAGGGGACATGTATGAACATATCCCATCATTAGGAATCAGAGATAAAAGGAATAAGATATTGATGAAACATGAATCAATATAATAAGGTGAGGATCCCTTACCTTGATATTGTGATTCAAAATGCTTGAGAAGGGATTCATGAGAGCTTGGGGGAACATTTGGGAGGACTGTTTATTGGGGAGTTCATAGTTAGGACACATTACAAGTATTTTGAGTGAAGAAAAATTTCATATTGTATGGATTTATATTGGAAAAGAGTGGGGAATTTTATACTGTTTCCCAAACATATATTTTGGACTTTATATAATAAAGTAACCAAAAAATCCCTACCATGGGTTTTCCCATGGTTTATGAATAATTGGGAAGGGTTGAGTTTTTTTATAATTCAAATATTATAAATTATTAAAATAATACCCTTTCAGATGTGGAATAGATCACGTCCTTAATGAAATGGTTTTAAAACTGCATAATATATTATAGGTTCTCAAGGATTCAGAAATGATTTATAAAATTAATCAAATAAACATAAAATGACATAAATTTAAAAGGGAATCATATTTTTTTTCAAATGCCATGAATATTATTTTTTATATCACTTTTGGGTAGTTATGATGTCAAAAATCGCACTGTACATTTATACAATATAAAATTTTTACCAAAACAATTAATTATATAGGAAAATTATTGAAAATGCACCTTATGAAATTTTATATGTTCTAATTACAAAAAAAATATTCATATAATAAAAAAACACTAAATATTTGAATTGTCAATTTTAAAATATAATCGTTATTATTTGATAAATGTTGGTTTTGTTTTGAAAATAATACTTTTCAAAACTTCATAAAAATTACATTTTAATTCATTAAAATTATAAGATTATTTATATTTAATAATCATTATTTTATAATAAAAAATTATTGAAATGCAGTATATTTCAAAGAATTATTAATGAATAAAAATAAATTTCATATTTTAATATTAACGTTATCCAAAAATACAATTTTTTGTTTATTATATAAAATTCAACATCATATATAGAGTGAAAATAAGAAGTATATATAACCATATTCTATTTAAAATAAAATATAAAAATTCATATAATTATGGCCATCATACATATCCCATTAATACACCCGTAAAACACTTAAGGGTATGGTTTATAATGATGAAACATTATTGGGGTTGTTCAACATACATGGTTTGGGTCACTATCTCGGTGGGAATGAACTTATAACATAAATCGTTTTGATCATGATTTAGTTGTTGGATCTTAGTTTTGGAATGGTCAATGGAAAATTTGAGTGATGTTCTCTCCATTGAATGCTATAATAAATTGGATTTGTAGGAAGTAATTCTATTGGATAAGGTCATAATGTCCTTTAACAATGTCAGTGGTATTTGTTAAATCCCAATGATTATACTAATCAGGTGATCATGGTTCAATGACTATATTATCAACAAAAATAATTCTTAACAGAGTATTTAAATAAGATAGTTTATAATATAATCAAGTTAATAATGTGTTTTCTATATCCATAATATATAATAATATTTTTAAAAAATAAAAAGGGTAATTTCAATTATAAATGTTTGTGTTGTTATAAGAAATGTCTCTAGAGAATCCAAATCCAAATATATTGGCATTTAAATTTGAAACACCACAGAATTCAACCACATGCTTGGTGTCTTAGGTAGAGAGATAATGGGGCATTATGATCACTTTCAAATTTTCATGAGGCTATCGAGTAGTGTAAGGATATAGGGTGTTGTTTTGGGGGAGACTATGGCCCTATAAAAGAGTGCAAAATATAGTAAAATAAACAAACAGATACCATAAAAAATAGTTATAAAAAATTGGAAAAACAAAAAAAATACATGTTATAAAAAATGAAACAACAGAAGCATATAATTAAAAAGACCCATGATAACTCCTACATGCAAACATCTATCTCCCATAAGGCATATCATATATAATAAATAAATTAATAAATAAAATATAAGACAAATTTATACTACCCAAAACGTCACCCCATCCGAATCTCTATACTTGACTATTCCATCATACTAAATCAAGATACTATGGGATACAACAAATCCTGAAAAAGTGATTAAAGAAAATTGATCAGATACACATGTTCCATAGGCATCTAACCAAGTCCTAAGTATAACTCTTTATGGATGCACAAATTCATTCTGATATATATCTAGTAAATTTAGTGTATTTTTATGTGATATTCATAAAAAATAAATCATAATTGTGCACAAGAAAAAAATTAATCATACATGATCTATGAGTTTTGAAATGAACCTGAATATTTAATATAAATTTTTTATCTTATTAAAAAGTGTTTCTTATCATGTCACATGACCTTTCCTACCAATAAGAACCCCAATCACAAATTAGTATATCATGGAAACTATGAGCAAAAAATCCTATGATGAATCCATGGGTACCCTAAAAATACCAATAACACACTTATAAATCCATAAAAGGTAATATATGTAATTATTTCTGTAGATGTAAGATATGATATTCATAGGGGTATGGACTAAGGAAATCCATTGGTAGCATTATATGTATCCCATATTCCAATGGTATAACACTATGTGATTATATATTTCCCAATGATAAAATCCCAATATCCTCGTAATCCATATTGACCCAATGGAAGAATCTATGCATATTTCCAATAGTAATTAGAAAATATCAGGGTCAATAGAATCATAATTAGAGAAATTATTTGGTATTAAATTGTATTAAGATTAAAAGATATATCCTAGGAGAATATCATAGGAATACTAGATTCATTAGTAATAAAATCTGGATCCTAGGTACATTGTAAGATATCTATAAATATACACTAAGATGATATCATGTCCTTCCCATAATATATCTTAAAATAAACTTGATAAGGGTTACCTATCAAATGAATCCTTTCTCACATAACTTATGTCTTTCACTCAAGAGATTGAACTAACCTCATTACTATATTTATACAAGGGTCACATAATCAATTCATGTATCAAATTTATACTAAAAATAATCATTACCTATTCCCTTACACACTATATCATCATTAGATATAACATTGGGGAACCCAGTAGGTCATCCTAGGTCATATCAAGCAATAAATCCTTTATGGGTTCCTCAATCTCAGCTTGTCTCAAAAGGTTTACACATTTCGATGAGGGAATAAAATCATTAAAAAATTTCATGATAATTTCGTTGACTGAATATTAATATTGGTTAATCCACCTAAAAATACAATAAGATGATGGTTTAATTCACTTCTCACGTTGCAAGTCATGATATGATTATCGACATGACAACCTTACATAAATATACTCAAGGAACAACCACTTGAGTTCTCAAAAACTAGAAGAGGATTAGTTCTCACCCAATGCCACCTTAACTAGATTGAAAGTGATAAGTAATCACAAATACATACCTTGTATTTCTAGGAATAATCACCCAAACTCATCACTCATCCATACTAAATGGTTCTAAGGGAACTGATATGGGGTCACTATGTAATGATTATTTTATATCATTTAATTTAAAACAACCATGGTGGATACATATCAATGAATTTATTTTCAATAGGGTCATGGCCATTGGTGGGTGAGGCACAAAAACGATGAACAAGGTTCATCAAGAATATTTAATTTAATTCATTACATTCATAAGATTTAAATTTAATTTACAAAACTTATTAAATGGTATGGAAAATCCCTAGTATTTTTTGAGACCACATATAACATAATGAATTTACCATGAATGGGTATACATATAGACCACCTGCGTAAATAATGTGGGCATTACATTTTAAAAAATAATATCCATCATCCTAAATGTTGGCCCCAATCCGATGAATCCTTATCCATGTGTAAAAGGTATTAATTGAATCCATATTATTCAATTATTAATTATATACAATTGGTAACCAATTATTCAATTTTTTTAAAAAATTTGTAAATTTAATTCAAAACTAACCAGTTAGGAATCATTTCATAGAACTCACTAATGGAACACAACTCACTAAAGTCACAACTAAACAACATTGTATGTTCTATGACATACCCCAATAACCATTTCACAGAAAATATCTAATATCTAACTTATATTCAGACTCCAAACAATGTTAATTTACCAAAAACTGACAAATAATATTATACGGTAACATACCATCAATGAAAATTCATAAAATGATATTGGATCATCTTCTAAGACATAATTTTTACACTATTAATAAAATCCACATCTTCTAGAATGATTTCTACCATGATTTGATGGAAATATATTACAAACCCTATATGATTCACATACAAAATTAGTGGTTTTAAAAAAGGGTGAATAGTGGACAAGGAAACAGTTGCTAATAACTTGAGATTGAATCAAAATTCTAATAATTCGTAATATATTTTTTGGGGATATTGAGGGACTGGTAATGGATAAGAGAACCATTATGTTAAATAATTCTTGAGAGAAAAAGAGTAGATATGGTTATTAAAATAAATATGGGAAAAGTTAGAATCAATAAAAGTTTGAAACCCAAAAAGTGGAAGCATTGTATTTATTGTGCCTTAGTTAACCCAATTGTAACCCCACCCCTGCAAAAAACCCTCTAGAGTACCTAAGATTCTAAAGGCCATGATGAGGTCTGTCCTCCTAACAACCCTTTATTTCACATGGGAAGAACCTCCCTCACACTTTCAAAAACATGATGGATACATAATCCTTCTAGCCATTTCAAAATTCCCACCTTGGTTCGACTATGGCGTGGAATTGGGGGATGTAGCTCTAAGAGTGTTCCCTAAGATACCACAACATCAAGGCCCCTACACTCATAAATATTTTTAGAAATATCAGCATTTTGGATGATGAACAATAAAACTAAAACACCTCCCATAGAACTCCCTATAATGAGTCACTACAACCTCAAACACTATTATTTCCTCCTCAACAATTATTAATTGTTCCCCTCTCAAGAAACATTACATACATTGGAATGACACACTCTATACTAGTTATTTCACCATCCACCATAGCGCAATGTCATGGTATACAAAGTGGTACCTCAAAACTGGATCATTGAAATAACTATTTTGTGGATACACAATAATTTATTATATGGAAAACACTTAGGTTCAAATTACTTGAACCAGTCAGTACACCCATCAAAACTAGAAGAAACTAGTCACCCAGTCCTCCACCATGGTAAACCCAACTATATATGATATTCACCCAAAATGTTTTCCACTACACTATACCCATGGAAACGGGAATTTAGAACTGCCTATTTTTAACAACCTTACTCCCCATGAACCATGCCTAGTCGGAACTCCATTCCCTCAAGAGTGGGAATTTTCCCTCTTACCATGGGTCCACCATAGTATGGTCTTTTTCATTGTTACCCTACAGTGAAATATCAGTATAGGTTCACTTGAAATAATTCTTCAATATATACAAGTATATAATATATCCTATGGTCCCCTAAACTCATTCCAAAAAATCTAATAATTTTTTTATAACTCTCAAATATCTGATTTGAGTCGTGATTTTCAAAAGAAATAAGATTTGGAGAATAATAAATAGTAATAAACCCCTAAAATTTTCAACCCAAGCAAATTCATGTATTTACAACCTCTCATCCATAATATTTCACATCTCTTAGAAGCCTCAAAGACCATTCAACCATGAATTTATACTTATTCCATTCATTGAATCATATCATACTCATTATGTTCTACTATAGATTGAAATTTAAGTTCCACCACATGGATTTAATTGTAAAGAACACCTGTTATCAAATGAAATCCACATTTGAATCAATATTTTCAACACTAAGGTTATGATCCAAAAAACTAGTATAAACTTATATATGACAGTTTGTTCAATAAATCAATCTTTTTTTATGGTTCTACCCACCATATGAACTTTCTAATAAAGTCCAATTCTCAGCGTGGTGCCCCCCACCATTGGAATCACCAACCAAAAAACATGTATAGTGGACCAGAAATCCAATTTATAATGTTTTAATCTCAATATACCTTATAATACAAGAGAACACTATTCAAACATCCCATTCTCATCTATTCCTAATAATTCTCATCAAGGTCTTTCGATGCATAACTACATCATCAGATCATGATGAATTAACATCTTAATGCATCCTTAGGTCATATAAAAATAGACACAATAGTTTGAACCCATCATTATCGGTAATCCAATGGTATGATTATTGAAAAACTACCCTCAAAATATACCTTTATATTTCATAGATCCTCAGCACACAACTAATCTATAATCATTTAGATCACCTTAAAATTATATCTAGGACTTTATTAACACATTGAATCCCTACAAAACAACCTTGAATCCTCAAAAAGGTATTTATAACAAAAATAGGGAAGCCTAGATCCATGTGGTCACTCGAATCTAATAATCATGTCAGTCATCTAATGATCAGTCTCATCACAACTAATACTCTGTTAATATGAGGGTACAAGCTCCATGATCCACACCCCATAAATTAACATGTATAATGATTATATGTTGTTGTTCAACTCTTAAAATATCACTAATATGAAACATCATTTATAAATCATCCTCAAATAACCATGAACTTCATCCTCAACATACATAAAACAATTATCCTGTAATGAGGTCACAACCTATAATGATCAATGTTTCACTTCTCACTATAAAAAATTCCTCATACTACTCCTCATGGACAACCTAAATAGGTTTCATTGACACACCTATCTAATAATAATTTTTTGGGAACACAATAAGGTCAATCAAACCACATTAAACTAATCCATATCTGATTTCACCTCTCAAAATAATGAGAAACCACACCATCATCAAAACCTCATGAAAACATCTCTGTATTAGGCCATCCCAAAATATCTATTGTTAAGTGAAATTTAATGTGATCATGAATTATAAATCCACTTTACAAGTGAACATGTTCTCATATAATCAATCCAAGGAACTAAAACCTATTCACTCTGCAAACCATGCCTCTTCAATGTCAATCACATCCATACCGAATAACCCTAGGAACCCCTCTTCAAAAGTTGGCTTTTGAATGATGCCATGCTATACCTCATGATCACCAACTAATTGATGCATCGATATAAGACCATAATCATATACTCATTATTTATCCAATATATATATTTTCTATCCTGGGTCATAATTCAACTAAATAATCAGGAACCCTACCAAAAACAAGTAGGACTAGGCTTCCTACAGATCACTCCCATCGAAACCAAAGATTAATTCCAAATCATCTCAAGTGATTCACATCATTAATGTCTATGTCATCATAAATCCTGTAATAAAAACCTTTAACTCCACTCCTAAAATTGTATCATAACCCATAAAAAATTTCCTCGATTCCCATATCAAAGGACTTAGAAAACTAGGACAAGCACTCTACTGAGTTATCCTCATAGATATCACTCTGATGCCTAGTATCCTAAGATACATATCAAGGTACAGATATGCCACATAACCCATAAAAAATAATAAAAATTTCACATTTGATGAGAAATATCTTTTCCTTATTCCCATATAAAACATGGTAACTAATTTTTCAAAGCAAATACTCTAGGGTTCACATAAATACATTTGAATCATTACATGCCAAACTACTAGACTACTAGGTAACTGATCCACACCATGCATCTGTATATGTGTGTACCCCCTCGAGATACACAATGTCGTCCAAATACATACATAATGGAATCATCCCAAATGATCTGTGTTTATGGAAATTTAGTTATATGGTTTCGTAAAGTATAATTCCACCAAGAATCTATATAGAAAATCAAAATAAAGTCTATTTGTGAAACATTATATAACCAAATCCATTTTCTATTTAGAACCCTTAAAAAATAATCAAATCTCACTACAGACCCAATATGGATCAGTAAGAATCCCAGGATAGTTGAACCTCATATAAATCAAAGATCATCTCTCTATAGATCCATATGGCTAATCATCAATGAAATTATATGATGATTAAGCCACGTTATATGGGAAAATACCATATTGTTTATTTTTACCTCATTAAATATTTTAACCATCATCATCGTTAATATAAATCACACATAGGTAGGAATATTTAATATGAGTCATTTGTTCAATTAATTATGGATGTACAAAGCCACTTTCCCAAAGACAATATCCAAAAAATCATAAATATAAAATACCATTTCCTCACCTGTGGTTAAATCGTACAATTATAAAAGTGAATGTTAATAACAAAAATTCCATACCCTTGTAACATTAAAATTTCATTATAAAATGTATTTATGATACACTAGTAAAGGATACATCAAATGCTATGAAATATTTCAAGTACCTTTATACAATATCCCATGATAGTAAAAAAATTAAATATGACACCAGTTTGTAAAACACCATCCTTGGACTACTGAACTGATGTCCTGACTAGAGATCTAATATGAACATAGGAATGCCCCCCATCGGCCAGAGGTTGTAAACAAGAATTGGGGGACAAGTGATTTATTATAGGGAGACTATACACCCATTTTAGAGAGTGAAATAGCATAAAATACCCAAAAATAAACAATAATAAATAAACATAGCTTGTGGAAGTAATAAAAAGGAACATGTTATATCAAATGAAATTATGGAATAATACAGTTATACAGAGCCGTAATCACTCATAAATATTAATGATAATCCCATATGAAGTGAATAAATAAATAAAATAAAATATGATGTACTAAAATTATCATGAATCATCATATTTTAATATTTGTACATAGGAATTTAATTAAATTCAATATTTCTACTATAGTCGTCAACATAATTTTAACTTGAGATTAATGAAAACTTCTTAGGTACCCATGATTTATGATAACCTAGGTAAGGTGTGAGAATAAATCAGTAATGAACTACCAATGTGTTCAAATATATATTTGGAAATTTAATTTATTATCCTATTATTTTCTTTTAAAATAATAAAATAATGTGTTAAGGACTAAAAAAATTACCCATCATTGACCCTTCAGTTCAAAAATGATGCTCAAGATAGACTATATCAGATTCAGCCATTAAATTAATTTCTATAAGAACATAAATTGGACATGGAATAATCTATACCCTTATATTATATCATTGTATATACAATAATCATATCCATTGAAATATATAAGGTAATTAAAAAAATATCATACACACATGATAGAATCAACTATATTTAATCCTATGAATTTCTCAGGTATCATGCATGAAACTGATCCAAAGGGAAATGACCCTAGGAAATAAATTATTTGCACCATGAATATAAGTATTTCCATGATGGATAACCCTATTAAATAATATATACCATAGAGGATGAATCACATCAACTGAGGAATTTTATATATTCCCAAAAGAAAAATCAAATTGAATTACCCAATGAAATTATACATTATCAAAAATAATTACTAGAATTTCATAGCACATCCTTAGATTCATGTAGTATCTATCTCAACGGATAGATAATAGTAGATTATTCTCGGTATCCTGAAGTTATATGAAACAACGGTTTCATCCTAGGTCCTCTGTACCCATCTCGTAAATATAAACTCAGAGTAGTGGCTCCAATAATAATATCTCATACAATACATATCATAAGGGTTTTCTATCCACCCAAAACAATATAACATGACTATAGGCTTGTATGTATATTTGAGGATTCCTTTTCATTGGATGTATCATGTCTTTTTATTACTTCTATATTCACATTCTTTTTTACTTTGGATAGTGTCTGATTATTTTATATTATTTTTTCACTCTCATATGGGGGTATAACATCCCCATTGTAATTCCATAGAAAATATCTTTTAGTTAGAGGTATATTTTTTAAGGTGATATACTCATAATTTCCCAGTTTCAATCCACCCAACACACTATTAAATTTCTCAGGTGCTTTGGAATTACACATTTTTGGTATGTTTGTTTTCTACTTAATAAATGAAATATTATTATCCCTTAATTTTATTTTAAAATACAATCCCATTTTAATTGCATATATTTTTTCTAGAGGTATGGTTATTTATTCTTATACATAGTGTCCATTTTGGTCACATCTTGCATATAATAAATCTATTCACTCAAATAAATTTTTTGGATATATTAAAATCATTTCAAATTCAAAATAGTTTCTTTTTTTACTCTTCTACTCTGTTTTAGAAAAAATACAAATTACAACATACTATCTCATGGGTACATAAATATTATTCCAATATAAATAGAAATATTTTTTAATTATTCTATACAACTAGTATTACCCACTAAATTTTAGTCTTCTATAATATAGAATTTTTATTCCACAATTCAGTTGTTAGAAAACCATGTACTCTTTATGGATCTTCATCAGAGAGGATGTTATTTAATTAGACTTATTACCTTACGTACATATATAAGACAGTTTATAATCACCCTTCATAGAACAAACATGACATGATTAAGTGTTTTATCTTACATTGTTAGTTAAATAAAAAGAGCATTAAAACATTGTAGAAGAGGATTTGACCTGCACTTTTGAGTTCACATTATTAACTAATTTTTTTGGCACAACATTGGTATCCACTACTGAATTTGAATTATAACCCATCTTTTTCAATGATTTATTTAATTTTAGGAAATTTATATTATGTCTTATAAAACAAATATTCTTTCATAATGAGTTTATATTCAAGATATATATTAATTTTATCACTCTATATTACTTTTAGAAATAAATTCCGGATTTCATTAATATAATAAACTTCATTATTGATAATAGATTCTATATCTATAGTTTTATTTTTATTATATTTCTATATTGACTAAATTTCCTTATTGATATTTTTATTTCACTCAAGAAATTATTCAAATTAATATTTCAACATGTATTACATAAATATTATCTAACATCCATATTCTCTAACAAATGCAGATTCATATAAATACTTCACATAAGTAATGAAACATGTTCTTTTATTAGGATATTTATATTCTAATTGTATTTAGGATGAATTATCATATTCATATTTATTGATAAATATATTTACCATCTTTTTTGGTATGTCGCATTCTTCCTTCACAATATTTCTTGAATCATTCGGATTCTTTACCACACGATGACATTTAGATGTGCTTCACTGTATTAAAAACATATGATTTACGAACTCTTTATACTGGGATAGTTAGTGGGTTGGTGTCAAATTCCACAACACGTGATGCATTAGAGTGGATGTTTACCATTATAGTTTCCTTTATGATTTTTGACACTATTAGAGATAAGTGACATGATCCTATTTTAATTCTCATCCATATCATTATCATCATCATAGACACTAGATTATTTAACTTCATATTCCATCATCATTAGACTTTTCATGGATTAAAAATCAATATCTTTTGTTTCTTTCATCTTGAATGTTGACCAAATTCTCATTTCATAATTAATGAGGGTTTTAAAAAATAATTCATGTGAGAGATATTCCTTATGATAAAGGGATGAGACTGTGAGATAAGATCTTTCTGGATTATTCTTCATTAGACTTTTCACATATCTAGAATCCTCCAGCTTCTCACTATATCATCTAATATTATATACTATCTCATTCACCCTTGTAAAAAAGTAGTTAATGAGTAAATTTTTTTATATGAGAATATTTTCAATCCTTATACTCATGAAATGAATTTTTTCATCTTCTATATTGAAATTACATTCATATATTCCTTCCACCTTATCATAGATGGACTTTGTTGTTTTTAGTTTCAACACCATTTTTAGGGACATTTAATAATAACAGTATAAAAGTAGTGTTATTGTATTTACAATCTACATCAATATTCTTATTGTCATCCAATAAAATTTTTACTCTTTTATAAAAAAGTTAATTTTCTTTTGGCTATATCAATAACTAATTGGATAATAAAAAGATGATAGGTATGAATAATATACTTCTAATCATGGTAGTTATTTCAATTGATAGTGAGAAAAATTATTCTACAAACAAAATAAATAAAATAAACTCTAGATTCATGAAAATGAAAATATGGATCATTGATGCACTCTTAGCACTATATATGGCCAATAAATGGGTGGACCACTAAAAAAAGAAATTTGAAGTCAGAGGTGAGTCATCTACAAACTTTAATAAGAATCATCATTGTTCTTCTCAGTATCTTCCACTCATAGTTCTCAAATAACTAAATCATAACTATATTATGAAAAAAATCAGAAAAATTAATTTATAATATGGATAATTTCATCATAAAATGGGAAAATAAATATTTAATTTATATGAATTTAGAAATAATTTTTATACACCACTTTGAATCCCACACAATCATTGCATCCTGCAATTATTTTATTCTCTATCCTTCCACTGGAAATTAGTATTCTGATTAGTCATTCAATATTATTCCTTGTTGGAGTAGATAAACTAAAATTGATTATATAAAATATAGAATAAAATAGAATCATCACAATAATTAACATAATTATTTTGGATAATTTTTTACTCAAATATTTATCTTTATATATAATCAATCCTTTTGTTTTTGAAACCATGATATAATAATCTCTTCATTGGACACATCTAATTATCTCATAACTAATCTCAACCAATATATTTTTATAATATTTTAATCATTTTCTATTAGACCAATCATTGAATAATTTTATTTACATATAATATAGTATTTTCTAGAATACATAGAATATACACAAACATAGCTCATTTAAGACATTTATGCTGAACTATAAGAAAAATAGTACTCTTATTTGATGGTGGGAACTATTAGACATTTTCAGATGACTGTTACATTGATCAAATTATACCTACTAAGATAAAATTTTACATTGTGTATCTCCTTGACTAAAGGGGATAAGCCTTCTCTAGATGCCAAGGTTTATGATTATATAGAGTGAAATAGTGTTTATTCATACCATGAATGAACATTACACATATACCATGGACTAGAGATGAATCATATGATTTTTAATTTTAATTATACTCAACTTCAGTTCAGTTATATGAAAATTTTTTGATTACAAAATAGACATATTTATCAATTATATATTCTAGATTATACTAACATAGAGTAATAACTAATCTTACATAGAGTCAGAAACAACTCATGTGTGAGTCCAAATATAGGGACATTTTGACTTCAATAAAAAATTCTTAATTCTTAAAAAACACACAAAAAAATTCATAAATTTTTTTGTAGTCTCTCAATCCCCTAATAAATCAATCCTTATATCCTAAAAAATATCCCAGTTTCCACTAATGATTTCCAAACATGATTGAGTATAATTGAAAACCATAAAAAACACAGGGACACTTCACTTATGATTTTTCCTATGTAATTTTTCATATGATTATAAATCATTTACAGTATACATTACCATAGAATAAAATATAATTTAATATTATTTTTTGATAAATAAATATTATAATGGAAAACATATATAGAAATTTGAAACCATGAATCAATGGTAATAGATAAACATCATTATCATTTTAGTAATTCTTTGGTCCAAAATTCATTATGATTTTTATATCATATTTTCTTGTCAACCATTTCAATTGGGATATGTTTCAAATTACCAATATATTTGATCATGATGTATATTGGATACCAAGGCTCATATGTGGATTCAATCCGTCCATGTATAGATATATTAGAGGTTTTTTTAATTCATTTCTGAATTTAGAAAACTATGAATTAAAATATTATCCATTATTGTGAATCTTTATGGTGATGTAGTAATCCATTATAGATTTTTTCATCTCTTTTTTCCACAAACCAAATCGTATGATTATATTTTTTTTATATACACTTCAAAATAGATATTATAGGATGATACTAGAATTCTTTATTTAATGTTTTAGTTTGTATCCTTTCGAATAAACCATATTTGGATCTCCCATCCATTTTATTTTATGTTATCACAAATTTAAGAATCTTTCATAAAACGTTATATTTTTTACATTTAAACACACAGTCAAATAAATGTTTTTCTTATATACTACTCCCATTGAATGTAATTTCTTTTATCATATTGGAATGAAAAATATTGTTTCCTTCTAGATTAAACTCCTTTAATACTTCAATATAATTCATGAAAATTTTTTACATCCAAAATTTTTTCACATTTGGATTAAGAAATCTCAAAACTATTGATATCAATATAAATTTCATACAACCTGAACATAATGGGTTTTCGACCTATTTTAAAAAGTCATTCAAAGGTTATTTTTTTTTCAAATAGATTCAACCCACATATCATAAATTAATTAATCAAGATGATCCCTTGTCTCATGAAAAATATCTATATCAATGTAAGATCATAAATTATATATATTCACCATTCTAGTTCCATCTTGTGTAACAATAACTAAAAAAACATATAATTATATAACCACTAATTTATCTAGACTATTATTTTCTCAAATTCAAGTAGTGCATACATAGACTATATTGAAATATATCTATTTTCAAAACATCATTTATATATTTCAAAAAATCACAAACCCCTAACTCATTATTAGCACAATTTTTCTATGTATTGAACTAGATAAAATCCATTAATTTCTTTAAAAAATGATGTTCAAAATATATTAAAATATTCAAACATGTAAGTATTTAAACATATATACAATCATATATAAATATGAACGAATATATATGTACACAAACATATATATATATATATATATATATATGAAAGACATATAAATATATATATATAAAAATATATATATACTAATTTGAAACAAAAAATTAACATTTTAATTAGATACTAATACATGCAATTGAAAAAACATAAAAACATAAAAATTTAAGACATTTAATCATATAAATTAAGAATGTATATATTTAAAATATATGATTGTGGTAAAAATAATTCAAAATTTATATCATATATATTTTAAAAATATATATATAAAATGTAATACAAATAGACATATGAATCATTTTGTAAAATAACATATGAACATATAATTTAAAAAATTCGATTCATATAAATATACAAACATATAAATATAAAAAACCATATTATTTTAATAAAAATAGACATATAAATTTACACATTATAAAAGGTATAAACTAATAATTTGAGACATATAAAAATATATATTTCAAATATATAAATTTTTATTAAATAAATAAAAGAATATAAACATATAAACCCCTATAAAAATTATTTTTTTATAATATTAAAACAATTAAACATAAATTAATAATTAATAATTAATATTTTATTTTGAGTGAAATATTCATGAAATAAATTTTAAAAAATGAATTCAATAAAATTATAATGAAAACCTGTATAAATAATAATTTTAAATAAAATGTAAACAATTCTTAAAAAAATCTGCAAAAAGACTAAAATTAAACATTACACTACAAAAAAAATGAAAAAAGGTAATTGGATAAAGAATACATATTGTTTTCTAAACGCCTTTGATTCCAAACATAAATAATTACTAAAAATTAAAAAACAACAAAATAATTAAAATAAGTTGTCAATCATAGAAAATATATATAACTTGATATACATATGGTTTTAAAGGGAATGATAAGAGGAATAAAGAAGGAAAAATCAAGCATATATAAGTAAAAAAGTGTATTTTTAAAAGAATATTATGATGGTAATTAATGTTTCAAATAATCAAGATTTCCAAAGTATTGATGGAAATCTCACCGACTTTTGTTTTATTTTTTTTAAATTTTCTAACATTATTTTTTGTAAAATTAATGTGAAAAAATATTTAAATGTTGATTTTATAAAATTTTGGGTTAATCCATAACTGTAAGTGATTTTAATGTAATATATCAATTAAATAACATTAAAATGTATATTAATGTTTTTTTATTAAAAAATCAATGTGATGACCCCCATCACATTTTCTATCTATTCAACTAGTGTTTAAAAATAAAATTAGTTTCATTCTCCATCAAAAGAGCTAAACAATACAATAAATATGATTATTGTCATCAAACTATATTTCATTCATATTTTCAATAATGAATACCTTAAAAATATAAAATTTTATTATGGTCTTAACAATTGAAACCACATCACAATAGTATTTTATGAATTGACACTAAATGGAGAAATCATGATGATGTGACTATGATTACTGCTTATCAAGAGACACAAATGGATTTATATCTTGTAGAAGAAACTATGTGGTTGAAAAAATTATATCATTTATATATTCATTTGTAGATTATATAATTACCCATACATCCACTTACATTAAATCATATGGTAAATGATTTAAAATTTTATTGCTTATAATATTTTATGTTTACATTATATGTATCAAATTTTTGGATTTCAAGATATTTTATTACAGATTCCCTAAAAACATGTTCATTGACTGTAAAAAATCATGTAACTTATATTAATTTTCTATAAATTTCTATGTATTATATAGGATTATGTATTTATTTGGGACCTAAGAGAGTAATCTAATTCAGGGAACATTCATCACATATGGATAGTGTGAAATTATTTCACAATTTGTTTGTGGCAGCTAAGAGCATGAAATGATTTAGTGATATATCTGAAAAGGAAAGGTGATATGAGTGATGTACATTAATTTTTTTTAAAAAACTATTTTTATTTGATTGGATATATATATATAATAGTATTTAAAATTCCATTTTTATATTTGGAATTTCTATAATTAAATTAATACAAAAAATAGACTAAAACCCCACCATGGGAAACCTTTTTTAAACAGATGGTCCATAAAACACAAAAGGAATTTCCATGTGATACTCATTTTTTAATTTTCAAATAAATGAATAAGAATAATATATTTATATATATATATATTAATAGATATGTAATAATATAATTAATTAAAAAAATATGTTTCAAATAAACAAAATTTATTTATAAAAAACCGATGTAATGCCTATTTAATAGAATTACACTGATGTTCCATTTGAGGGTTCATAAGATAGTAATGTTGTTTAAGAAGGTTCTATTTATAATAAATTTTACCAAGGTGGTAAAAATAAAATATGGAAAGAAAATATATATTCCAAATCCACTTGAAGTTATTTCCACTATACATTCTTGGAGGATTTATAAAATGACAACACAAATTTTGTTGAAAGTGATGGATTCCTTTCAGTTCAATAAAAATGTTGCTTCCTAAGCACTCAACCAATCATGAATCAAATATTTCTATGAGATCATCCCTAAATATTGCAAAATCAAAGATTACTCTAGATATGGAAAGAGAAAAAATGTGTTTTATAGGATCATTTTACATTATTTTTTTGGGTAATTGATAATTCTAAAAATGTTTATTGAGATTATTTCCATTATTTTTTCTCTCGAATTCTTTTATTTTTTGTTCTCTTGGTCAAGGGAGGCACCCTTGGTTTGACCTGTTCTATTTCTAAGTGTATTGTTTCATTTATTTTAATAATGTGGTAGGTTCTTTTCTACATGGAATGTTCTTTTGATATTAGAAAATTTACTATAGTTTATACTATTAATTTTCATTAATCTTATCAGTAAATATATTTAGAAAAATTAATTTTCAGATGTATTATTTATTATTGATAAAAAATTTCATGCAAAATGGATTTGGGAACCCAAATAAATTTTAAAATAAAATTTATTAATATAAAAAAAAGAAATGAAACAAGATAACATAGGGGTGAATGTTGTAAATTTTAGCATAAACAACTCCACCTAGTAATAATAGAAAAATTGATGACATGTAGAAAATGTGTCATCCATCAAACATGTGTAAGTTTCATGGACAACCATGACTCTCATATTCACCATTAATGCATTAAAAATACAAATTATATTTTTCGTATATATTCTTACTACACTCAAAGAGCCACCTGAAATTTTTGAACATTACACTGTCCAATATTAAATAGAAGGTGGTCACAAAATAATATGATCATCCATTACTGATGAATAATCCTTACTACAAAGAACTACCTGAATTTTTTATTCATTTATAGTATTTCTATTAACATAATATAATTCAGATGAAGAAAAGCTTTCCCCCCAATAATAGTATGTTGTGGATCTAAACAACATATATTAGTATATTTTCTTATATCCATTTCTTGATTTGATGTAATATAATCATTATATTCTTCATTAGTAGATAATAACCACATTTTCTCCAGAACAGTGCCTCCAGTGTGGGTCACATCCTTATCTAACATAAAGGGACAAATATATTTACACTATTAGGTGCCACAAGAGTTTCCCTTCATGTTTATACAAAAGACAGTTCCTAAAGACTATTGATTAACATTATTTTAAGGTGGTGTTTGGTTGGAATCCTAATGATTATAAATCCCAGATATGCTAACATCATATTTTACCATCAAGACCCATGAAATTCTTGGATTTAACCACAATAGTATAAAAGTATATATTACTAGAGTGTCCTTGGATGTCCATTAACTACCTTTCAATCCCTTGTAAGTTACATCATCTCTATCACGATCCATATAAAAAATTTCAAGACACAAGAAACAAAAATAGTTGAGTCAAGTTATACAAGCTTAGAAAAAATATTCTCTTTCTTGTAAATGTGTTATAATAAGGTCCATTCATCTCAAAGAGAATGAAACTCTACTAGGCCTATGAGGGATCATGATCCCATGCTACAACAGTCCTAGAGTTAATCTGTACAAAAGAAAAAACACTATTATTAATATTTTATTTCATTATTTCTTTAGAAATGGAAACCTATGCTGTTAGATAAGCACCAAACATAACTTATGTTTCCTTTTTATTATCTACATTAATGCACCCACAGTCACCAAATGCTTGTACATCCCTATTCATTTACTAGTAGGTGATTCATCTTATATAATCATATTCTACATAATCATTCACCTATCATTCATTTTCTATTACCGAAACTTCTCATCTGAATAAAGTGCTTCAAAATTTTAGGAATCCTTCAAAAAATGAACTATTGGATGTGTGTAAGAAAATTTCAAACAAAAATTTAATGAATCAACCATTGACATGACCTCTAATATTTTATAGTAGTTATATTCAAAAAATATTATTAAATTAATCAGTTTAACCATATCTATGGGATTTCTAAACACTACCCCTTTAGTATAATATTCTTTTATAATGAGGAAAAGTGTATTAAACCTTACATTGTTAATTCCCATGGTAGTGTACTATCTGGAATTTATCACCAGATCTGGAGATATCTATATTCTAAATAATATGTAATTAGTGATATAATCACATATTTTAGAAAATTTGGAAGGTTTTTCATATAATATAATAATATACTCATATTTTGTTTGAGAAAAAAATATCTAGATCCTGTGAGAGCTAATTGGACAATTTTTACACCATCCTAAGTCACTAGAATAAGAAAATATGTAATTAGAAACAAAATTTTTTATTTATGATTAGTGGGGGTAGAAAAGATATTTTCCATGAATTTTATGATGACCATACTTTCTTAATAGGTACCAAAATTAATTGTACTACCTTTTCTACAACTAGGGTAAATAAAATTATATTATAAATCTACTCAGTGCACCTTAGCCACATTATATATTGATCATGAATTAATCTCTTTAATATTCTTAAATCTAGCTAAGGGAGACTAATTATATGAATGATACATCTATTTTTTTGAGGAGTAAAAACTTTTAGTCTATCATACATCATGATTTCTCTCAATTGGACTCATCACATCTTGAGAAAGGCCAAAGATAATCCCAAATTTCATAGGGGGAAATGGGTGTATCTTCATTGATAATGTATGATTTCATTCTCCATAATAAGAGACAATTCCTAAACTAGAAGAAGCAGTTTCATTCCCCTCCCCAAATTTAAGATATTTAATTTGTACTGTAGGTAGAATATTAGAATGAATCGTCCATTATTTCACATTATCTTCAAATAAATAACTCTTCCCAGAAATATTAACCAACTAAAAATTTGTCTCCCTGACTCCACAAACCCCCTATGAGTCGACCACAGTCATGGATATTTTAAATTGTAAATGATGAACTAAATTTTCATTCCTCTTATTATAATCACAAAATAATCATTATGATAGACATCCCTTTAGTGCCCAATATTATTGCATTAGTTATAGAATATTTGAATCTACTCTGATTTAAAAATAATTTCTGTAATATTCTCTATGACAATATAAATCCTTGATTATATTTGATAATAAAGGAGATAAATCACAAATAAGAGTCTATTAGGTATCACAAAACTCATCCTTTCAATTTATATTAAAATATTTATTTGAAAACCTCCTATCAAATTAACTTCCCAAATAACTTGAAGACTTCAAAAGTAATACATAACATACAAATAAATTATTTGGTAATCTAATTCATAATAAAAAATTTCATTAAAATATGGTCGCATCATTTATCCTTTAAATTCACAGTACATGGAATAAAAATATGAACACCCATTCCCTAGGATTATAATTACGGTATAGAAAAGAAATACAATACAATAAACCCATTTACATTGACATCATTCACATTTTACTATATCCCAAAATATGAAAGATGATTTTCTCATAACTCATCAGTATTTCAAGGATTTTAATGTTTAAATACATTTAATGAGTAATTATAGAGTGATTATATTCGAGGATACATTCATCAAATATTAACTGATCTTCTTCAATGAAGGATAGTGAACCACTATTAGAAATCCACTTAGAAGAAAGAGTAGATATATTTTTAAAATTTGAGAAGAATCTATAATTTTTACCATTATATTCTAAAAAAAATTCTCCTTAATAGAGCTAGCTAAAATCATAAAAATATTCATGAATATTTCTATCATGATATGACATCTTCTAAATTACAGCATTTTCATCATCACGTACCAAAATATTCATAGTATTTAGGATTTTTGAGCTACAAAATAGAGACATATTGAAATTTGAGTATTTTTCAAACCACAAGAAAATATTGTTCCTCAAATCATGATGATTCATCATATCATCAAAATGATCTTTTGTGGACTATTGGATCAAAAAAATTAAAAAACATTTCGGACAATATAAGATCCACAAATAATACCTTTGAGATGGAGGTGAAAAAAACCCCCAAGTTTAAGTAAATATAACACCCTAGGGATTTGAAAAAAAATTAATATTTAATTCATGAAACATTGTGTCTCCAAAAAACATCAATATTTAGTAAACATTACAATAAACAATATTTTATATCTTCTGTGATTGGAATTTCAAAAAACTGATATACACGGTTACATTCAGGATGATATTTGGAGTCTGAGAGAATCATCTTAATTTTTTTGGGGAATAGTAACTTAACCTAATGAACAATAATTTACCTTCATGAATATTAATACAAACCTTATGAAATGTAACCTCATCCATTAATGTATAAATAAAATTTAGGCACCTTATAAATGAAGTAGAATATTTTTTAAATTATTAATTATGTATTCATATTTTTGGGAGTGATGCACATTTAATTAGAATTTTAAATTGATAATATAATTCTTTATCATAGAATTGGTTTCAAAATAATTATTTTATTTTCCTATTATTTTTGATT
This sequence comes from Viscum album, assembly GCA_963277665.1. NCBI lineage: Eukaryota > Viridiplantae > Streptophyta > Magnoliopsida > Santalales > Viscaceae > Viscum > Viscum album. The sequence continues at coordinate 474,695,143 of OY728164.1, read as the reverse complement.
AATTTAATAAGATGGTTGAAATTTTCTCAGGTATTATTAAATCTGTTTTGTTTTTAAAACTGTATTTATGGATTAAATATTGAATTTAAAAAAAATTTCAATTTATAATATTTATAAAATTATATTGATATAATGGGGTCCATTTTTGTATTGTATATGTCTAGAAATATATGTGGGGAATTTTTGGGATTTTTCTAAAATATTTGAATTTTTAGTGGATAGTGAAATACAATAATTTCCCATAAATATACATAATTGGTTAAACACAGTATTCCCAGAATCATGGATGAAGTAAGAAACCATTTGTGAGAAATCACATGAGAATATTACTACTCTTGGTCACAAGAATAAACATTATTTAGTGTCTAGAGAAAAATAATCAAATAATGAATAAGATACTAATATATCACTCTTGTCCTATACTATACCCTCCTTCACTCCATTTTCTCTTCACTCTTCTAAATCCTTGTCACTAATATAAATTCATCTCAAATATACTCCCAAGATCATTCCCCATTTCTAGCATCCCTTGGAGTCATAAAATTACCAAAACCACTCCCCTAATGAGGCTCTTAAGGAAGATAAATTCAAGAAGTAAATTCCTTTTTTCATTTCTTTTATTTTGAGTTGCTTTATTTTATTTTTCTTTCCTCACAAAATATTGCCCAGATGTTATGATAACTATAGTACATTACATGTACTAGAATGTTTTTATTATATTGGAGTAATTCATAATCATATCTCATTTCCCTTATTTTATACTAGAAACCAAAACACGATCCCAAATGTGTTAATGTTTCACATTCAAGGACGACAAGTGTTTAATTTCTATTACCATCATTAATTATAGTCATGAAACAATTTTTATTGAATAAAAAAACTATAATATATGTATTATAAATTATTTAATGTTCTGAAATCTTTTTTCTCACATGACACTAATTTATAAATAAAAATGAGTTTGTTGTGTTAAAAAACATCCAATGAATCCAAAAAATTATCATTAACGTTTAATATAATGAATCATCTTCACTCCCAATAACCTAATGAATTTTATAACCCTGTAATATGGTGGATTTTAAAAAATAAAATTCATCTTCAATTCCAGACAACCATTCTCGCCTTTTATCATTATCCTTACATGTATATAAGTATGTCAGCCATGAATACCATGGAAGAAAATGCTTCCAAATAAGAAAATTTAACCTCCTATACCCATAAAATATTCCATGATTGAACATAAAGAGGCTTTAATAAATAAATTAAATAAATATGATGATATTTAAATTTGAATTAATTAATTAATTTAATTTGGTTATCCAGTGAACTATTATCAATTGAAGAACACCATCGGACTTTAGGTATGAGTTTATTCATCCCACTTCCATATTTCTGAGATATTAATTATTCACTGCTATAAGTTGAGTATGATGTATGAATACTTCCCATTGATGTATCATATCATGAATATATTTATTTTCACTATATTAAATGTGTAATTTTATGAATATTAATTTTGGGTCATATGATTTGAATGATTACAAAGTGGTAATAGTTTTCTACTCGAACCCCCATCTTCATTTGGGTCACTCTTATTATCTACTTACCTTAATTTAATTATTATTTATTCATATGAACATCACATAAATTCTGTTTTATTGTTCTACATATGTGTATGAACAATAATTCTAATTTCATTTGGGGGCTATTATATGTTTGAAAAGGATCTTTAAAAAATTAATCTTTGAATACAAGCTATATTCTAGTGAATTTCTGAAATTCATTTATATTTTCAAGGGAAATGTATTATCTATTTCTAGAAACCTTTATCTCTATAAAGTAAAACATTTTATTAAAAAAAATATTGTCTTACTTCAGATCTTGTTTTATATAGAGATTTTCCAACATAAATCATCTTTTCAATGTAAAAGAATATTTATCTCATGAATTATTCAATGATAATATAAAAGTGACTTCATCTATTTCGAAAGAGTTTTTGATTATTATATATTATTCGGATTGATGTTTTATGATATAATCTACCTTATTTAATTGAATTATTTATTATTATATTTACTTTGGTTTTTCTATCTTAAAACCATTCACCAATTTACTTTGAATAGTAAGTGTTTATTCTTAATGTTTAGGAAACCTTTTATAAATTTTATTGGTAATTTTCAATATGAATATATATGTTACATAGGTCTATCCACATTCATATGAGTAATGCATTGGAATTAGTAAGTTATGTGTGGGGCGCTCTATATCCTCTCTCACATCAGTATGACTCGTGAGGAAAATTCAGGTCATGGCATATGGCCATGGAAAAATGGTTATTTATGGACTTGGAACGAGGCCTTGATGGTATGGTTATGATGTCTGACATTAAGAATTATCTCATTATGAAACTAGAAATTTAAATATCATGAGTTTATTTGACTTGTAAAATACCCATGATTATTCTTTATTATGGAATTATTTATTTAACACTTATTTCTACCATAATATGTTCAAGTTTATTTTTAAAGGATTGTGTTTTTAGTTTTTTAGCAAGACTATTATTTACGTTTATTATATCACACACTATATTTCATACCCTAACTGATAATTTGATCTCACCCTTTTCTTATGTATCATTTTATCTTGACATGAAAAGTATATTATAAATGACATGTATGGATAACCTAGGAGTTATGGATATGGTCAAAGGAATTTGTATATTGTATTTCTATTGAAAATATAATGTGGAAATTATATATATACACTATTCCAAATATACTAAACTATTCATTACCTTGGAATAAAATTTTAATATTATCTTGCTAATGTAATGAATTAAGGCACTATCTTTGGGAAACTATAGTCAGGTCATTACCATTGGTATCAGAGGGAGTTTAGTATAAAATATGGAAACCTGATTTAGAAAATGTAGATTATAGAGAAAACCCAAAAGATATACTTTGAGGATAAACATATCAAAATGTCTTTGAATTTTCTTAAGGAATATATTATGTGGATCATTTTAGAAAATACAATCCAATCATGATACAACAAGCATACGAGGTTTTGGAATTGATGCACCTCGTATTAAAAACTCCAACAAACAGTTTCGAGATTGACCCAAGGTATCCCGGTACATGAAACTTAGATGTACAAGAAACATAGTTTGAGACACACATCGGATATTATGAAGATAATTCACATTTTCATAACAGTACCTTATGAAGGATTTGAATGTAAATTTTTCTCAAATAAACCATCTTTAGAAATATGAGATTAGATATGTATATTATTTCAATTTATGATAATTATTTTTCTTTGTTAAGATTATAAATTATGATTCATAACCTAATAGAATGGTCTCTATAATTTAGATATGGATCCAAGTGGAAGAAATTAAAACTATATGAACATGCATGTCCCAAGTTGGGATTTCCCTCCATTGCAAGATAATTATTTTGTCTCTAGTACTGAAACTCATGCAGATATACTTATAACTGTACTAGTATAGTTGTCTCTAGTTATGAACAATAACATTACCTGTGTGGAGCATCCGGATCCACAACATATAGGATCTATGCAAGACTAATTTATGTGACCACAACCTCCATAATTTAATGGGACTAAAAATCCCTTGGTAACAGAGTAGTGTATAAGTTTGTTGGAGATGATATTTCTCTCTTTTGGATGTAATAATAGAAATAAGGTTGTCATGGAGGTTTATCATATATTGGTAGATGCAGAGGAGTCATGGTCATTAATTAAATCAAAAAGGAGGAGGAATAAATAGAATAAATGGAATAGAGGGATTTTAATAAAATATTCATAAAAAATAATTCCCTCATGAAAATTGATAAGACACAGAAAGGTAGTTTTTGAATCTATGGAAAACAAAAGATAAGAATGTAGAAAAGTATAAAGCCAACTTTACAAGGTTATAAAGACTTGTTGCGGGCTACATACATTTTCCAAGGAGAAAGGTTGATTGATTTTTATGGTTTCAAAACCTTCCTTCAAAGGGATATAGTCTCCAATATTTTATCATCATTCAATGATATAGTCTAATGTGTAATCAACACAGAAATAAAATCCTCTATGCCTTATGATATGAAAGGAAATAAAGAGAAAAAGAGGGATGCTGAAAAATATGGAAAAGGAAATAAGGAAATGGGGATGAAAGTAATAGTTGACCTTCCACCTTATTATAGTTGTTGGAAGAGACACCCCATTACATTCCTGAAGGGTATGGGTGTTTTTTACATGTGTGGAGATAAAAGGCCACCTACCCTTGGGTTTTATGGGGAAGAAAGAAGCTACCAATGTTCAATGATACAATTTCATAGGCAGGGTACATTATGAAAATAATTGTCCTAGTTTCAAAAAACAATTCCCCAATGTAGGAACATAGAGAAAGGCTAAGATTAGGTGATAAAAACAACTGATCGTTAAGTTCCTACTGATGTCATGGATACTAATTTAATTTCTTCCTAAAATATAGAAAATTCATTATTTTATATTTTATCATCACGTTCTTTCATATCATCCCAGTTTTCCAAGAAAATTATATATTTCAAATTTAATTTAATAATTTAGTTATCAGCGAAATATCTTAAGGGATGTATCGTTGCAAAAAATATGTGTCAAGAATTATCCATTATGGAATATAAACTTGCTTTATCTATTTATTTTATTATCATACCCATGACTGAATTTGATATAAACCATGGTATGGATTGTATTTTGAATTATGAAGAAAAAATCTATAGATAGAAGAAGGAGGTTACAAATTTTGAGAATGATGTTGAATCCATTTTTTATTGAGAAGAAACATCACCAAATGATTCATATTTTGTTCCACCCCCATTATCTCAACTTAATTCTATTATTAGGGATGATAAAAACATAATATCTATGATTGAGGAAAGTAATATTCAAATTGAGGATGTACATATTGTGAATGAAAATGAGGATGTTTTTTCCAAATTATTTACCTGGACATCCTCTAGAGAAAGATGTTGAGTTCTATATTGATTTATTTCATGGTTAATGGTATATATCAAGGAAGCCTTATAGAAGAGCCACTGTGGAAGCAGTTTAACTGATGAGACAGCTATAGGAATTGAGTGATAAAGATTTTATTTTCCAAAGTTTCTCTCTATGGGGAGCCCCTTTTCCTTTTGGTAAGAAGTAATATGGTACTATGATGTTGTGCATTCACTATAGGCAGATTAATGATATAACAATAAAGAACAATTATCCCCTACATTTCATTAATTATTTTCTTGATCAACATCATATAGCCAAATATTTTTCATATATTGGACTTTTATCTAGATATTATCAGTTGCAAGTGAGGAATAGAGATATTCCAAAGACAACATTTTGAACCATGTAAGGGTATTTCACAATTATTATAGTGGATTTTGAACTGACTAATGAGCCTATATTTTCATATATCTAATGAATAATGGTTTCAAGGAAAATATTGATAACTATTTGGTTGTATTTTTGATGATATATTTGAATAAATCAAAAGCTATAATGATTTTTAAAACTTAATTGTGCACTATTTTAAAGACTCTTAGTTGAAATGAATAATAAGGGATGTTTAGAGTGGGTTCATTTTGGCTTCAATCAGTTTATAATCTTGGCCACATTGTCTCTAAGGATGGCGTATCTATTGATCATGTGAATACAATGGTTGTTCATGAATGGTATAATACAACAAACCTAACCTAGGAACATAGTTTTATTGGTTTACTGGGTAATTATAGACATTTAATTTATAACCTCACTCATTTAGCCAGCCCAATGGCCAAGATTTCATGTAAAGGATTTATGTTTTTATGGAAAGAAAAATGCGAGGAATGTTTCAAAGAATACAATATGAGATCATATAATGATCTAATTCTATCTCTACCATCAAGGAATGATGAGATTATGATCTATAGTGATGAATAAATGAATGAAATTGGTTGTGTCCTTATGCAGAATTATTGAGTTATTTCCAATACATCAAGGCAGTTAAGAATTCATGAACAAATCAATCCTACTAATGATCTTGAGTTAGCTATTGTGATCTTTTCTATAAAAATATAGAGACACTATCACTATGGTGAATTATGTAAGAAATATATGGATCCCAATAGTCTAAAATATATCTTCTCATAGAAATAACTCCACGTGAGGAAAAGGAGATGGCCCGATCCACTTAAGGATTATGATGGTTCCATACACTACCACCAGGGAATAGAAAATAATGTAGTTAATACATTTAACATGAAGTCTCAATGAGTTATAAACAAAATGTGGATTAAAAAGGATCCTATATTCATGGATACAGTAATTATGAACATGGGAATTATCCAAGATTGTGAAACATCATTACTTTTCTAATTGGTTTCCCAAAAATATTTGTTAGAAAGGATTAAAAGATTTTATCCTGATGATGAGAACTATCAAATGAACATTAATTCTCTAATAGATTGGAAGTTGGCTGACACCATGAGTGAATAGGTAATTCTTAAATTTGGGAAGATGTTATGTGTTACCTCTATACCTTAGCTGAAAAGCGATTTATTGGATGATGTCCACACATCAAATTTCATTATACACCCGTGTAGTTTTATAATGTATATATATTTTATGGAACATTTCTGGTTGGACAACATAAAGCGGGAAATTGAGGATTATGTATTATGATATTTAGTCTATCATCAAGTGAAGTCTGAATGACATCAACCTAGAGGATTCATGTAACAACTACCTATTTGTACATGGAAATGGGATGACATCACGAGGGATTATTTCACTACATTGCCCAAAAATACATGAAATAATGATGCAATATGGGTGATTGTGGATTCACTTATGAAATCAACAAATTTACTTACTATAAGGGAGTATTTTCTAATAGATATCCTTACATGTATCTATATCATTGAAGTTTTATGACTTCATGAATCACCAATTTCAATAGTGTCTGATCACGACCATTGATTTAAATTGAAATTCTGGAAATGCCTTCATAAATATTTAGATACTATGATTCTTTTGAGAACTGCTTATCACCCCCAAACGAATGGGATATCAAAAAGAAGGATCCAAACATTAGAAGACATGTTGAGATCATTCTTTCTTTATTTTAAAGGTATGTGGGATCAATATTTACCTTTTAGGGAGTTTACCTACAAAAACTATTCCATTATAGCAATCACATTTCACCATATGAAGCATTGTACAAGAAGAGATTTCATACACCAACATTTTGGGATGATGTCGATGAAAGTAATATTGTGAGTTCTGAGCTTGTGGAGGAAACACCAAAATTTTTAATGACTATTCAAACCCTTATCAATGAATCTCAAAGTAGAAAAAAGTGATATGGTGACAATCGATGTAATGATTTGGAATTTCTATAAAGAGATCAGGTTTTATTAATGGTATCTCCATAGATGGGAGTTATAAGATTTGATATGAATGGAAAACAAATTCCTAGGTACATTGGATCATTTGACATCCTAAAAAGATTTAGAGTCATTACATATGATTAGGCTATGCTTTCTAGCCTATCTAAATTACACAATGTGTTTTATATGTCATTATTGAGAATGCATACACTCGACCCAACACATATCCCCACTTATGATGGTATTGAATTGGAACCTCACCTATATCACTATGAAGAGGCTATCTGGATTCTGGATACTAATGTATGGGTGTTGAGGAAGAAAATTACATGACTGGTAAGGACACCTTGAAAAAAAAATCCTAAATTCGAAGAGGCAAGACATGAGCATGATGAGCTTATGATGACGACCTATCCAAATATTTTTATGAGGAAACATTCTACGAATTTTAAGGGAATTTTTTTTAAAGAGTATAGAATCTAACACCCAAAGTATTTTAAAATAAATTTAATATTGAATGTGTTAATCACAGAGTCTCTACAAAACAGCATGTTTTAATAACCTAGCCAATAAACACAATTTTTCTACTTCTGTGAATTTCGTTTTGAAAAACTAACTTACAAAGTTGGGTTACTGGTGTTATTTGGAGTCTAGTAGAATCAACTTAAATTATAGTGAATAGTAAGTAACCCTTATGAATAGTAATCTACCTTTATGAATAATAATATGACCCTTATGAATAGTAACCTCACCCATTAATTTATAAATAAAATTTTATCACCTTATGAAGTAAAATAGTTTTTAAATTTTTAATTATGTATTTTTATTTTTTGAATGATAAATATTTAATTACAATTTTAAATTAATAATCTATTTAATATTCATAAAATATGTTCTTAAATAAATAGTGTGTTGTCCTATTATTTTATATTAATGTAATAAGGACTTAGTTATTTTTTTGGGGTATTATAAAATAAGATTTGGTTTTATAAACTGTACTTTTTGAGTAAATATTTATTTTCATGAAAAATTTAATTTATCATATTTAGAAAAATATTTTGATAAAATGGAGTCCATTTTATTGAATCTACACATGAAAAAAATAATATGGTGTTTTTTTCTATGATATTTGAATTTTTAGAGAATAGTGAAATATGGTAGTTTACCGTACATATATATTATAGGTTAAATACATTATTACATTGATCATGGATGATGTAAGAAACCATTATTCTAAACTCAAATTCACATAATACTATTCTTGGTCACAAGAATCAACACTATTTCTTTTCTTGAGAAAAAATATATATTAGTTAATAAGATATTCAAAAATCACTCTGCCCCTCCACTATAATCCCCATCACTCCCTCTTCACTTCACTCTTCACAAGCAATTTTACTGGTCTACATTCCGATCATATAATCTCCAAAGATCCTCCACCATGTACAACAACCCATGGTCTCATAGAAATACTAAAATCTACCCCCTAAAAAGACTCTTAAAGGAGATAACATCAAGAGGTAAATTCCTCTTTCTATTTCTTCAATTTTGAGTTATTTTCTTTTCTTTTTTTTCCTCACCAACATTCATCCCAATGTTATGATAGATACTGTAACTTACATGTATTATAATTTTGTTATGATAATGGAATAATTCATCTTGATCTCCCCTTTTCCCTTCTTTTATACAAGAAATGAAAACACCATCTGAGATGTGTTAACTTACCACATTCAAAGATGAAAGGATTTCAATTTCTATTACTATCTTTAATTCTGGTCATGATACCATTTTCTTGGTTAAGAAGACATTAATATATATATTATAAGTTATTTAAGGTTATGTAGTCTTTTTCCACATAAAATTAATTTATAAATCAACATGTGTTCATTGTTGTCAAAAAACCACCAATTAACATAAACAATTATCATTAATGTTTTATATAATGAATCATTATCCCTCCCAATAACCAAATGGATTTTCTACCAGTGCAATAATCTGGATGATTAAAAATTAAATACAACTCTTGTTCCGAATAATATTTCCCAGCTTAAATATTTGTCCTTATATGTATATAATTAAACTGGTCATGAATGCCCAGGAAGAAAATGCTCCCAATCAAAAAATTTGAACATCTTAAACCCATAAATATGGCCATGAATGACCTTAATGTGTCTAAAATAAATCAATTATATTATGTGGTGGTTTTTGAAATATTAATTAATGAATTTAATTTGGTTATCTAGATTACTAAGATCCCGTAATGAACACTATTAGATTTAAGGTAAAGGTTTCCTCATCTCACTTCCATTTTTTTAGATATCATGTATTCAATACTATTAGTTGGGTAAGGAGTACATATAATTCCCATTAATTTAAAATATAATGAATCTATTTAATTTCATTTTAATCAATATTTCATTTTATGAATTTGAATTTTGGTGCATATTATTTGATTGATTACAAAGTGGTAAGAGTTTTTTACCCAAACATCTATTTTTATTCTATTTACTCTTACTCTATAGTTACCTTTGTTAAATTTTTATTGATTTAAATGTACTCCTCTTAAATTCTATGTGAATGTTCTATATATGTGTTCTAAATAGAATCATTATTTTATTTAAAGGGTATTTATATATTTTTAAAGGATCTTCCAAAAGTCATCCCGAAATATAAGCCCGATTCAAGGGAACTCTATGATAAATTTTTAGAAACCATTATATATCTCACATTAATCATTTTATTTTGAAAATAATATATTACCTAAATTCTAGTTTGATATATATTTTTTCAAAAAATATCTTTTCCTTTCAATGTAAAAAAGTATTTATCTCAAGATATATTTTAGGATTTTATAAGAGTGTATTCATATATTTAAACACTCTTGTTGATTCTTACGTATTATTGGAATTAATATTTTATGATATAATCTAACATATTTTTTTTATTTTTTTATGATTAGTTTGAAAGTGGATGTTCTATATTAACACAATTTACCAATTTACTCCGAATGGTTAGTGTTTGTGCTTAATGATCAAGGAATGATATTTACATTTCATATTTAGTTTCAATAAGAATGTATATGTTGTTTATGTTTATCCGCATTCATAATTTGAATTCATTGGAATTACAATGTTGTGGGTTGGGCCCGTTATATCCCCTTGATTCATAGGTAGGTCTAATGAGAAAAACTATAGTCTTGGTACAAGGTCAGGACAAAATGGTTTTTTATGGTCCTGGTACGAGGTATTGATTGTATAGTTCTGATGTCAAGAATTATGTATTCCCTTTTTAGGAAAATAGTAATTGAATGTTCATGATATTATTCGGCTAGTATAATACCCCTGATTATGCTATTTTATGGCATTATTTATTCATATCTTATTCCCACCATAATGGTTTTAAGTATATATTTAAAAGAAACATGTTTTTAGTTATTCACGATGACTAACAATTCTGTTTATGATATCTCCCACTGTATTACTTACCGTTACTGATAATTTGATCTCACCTCTTTCATTGATGGGGGACTACCTAGTTTGTAAATTTACGCCTTAATTTGGGATATAAAAAATGTTCAAATTATGGCTTTAGCAATATGATAAGAATTTGTTGGCTAGTTATGCCACATAAGACATGAAATGATGAAAAATGATGTGGAAATTTTAGGTGTAAAGTCCCAAGTACTAATCTACACAACATATGTCATAGGATGGGGTCCATTGGGACATAAAATGGAGAGGCCTTCAGGGAATTAAATTTTGGTCCTCTGGTATATATAAAAATTATAATAGGCTATCATTAGAGTTAGTCTACCATTGAATTGGGGTTGGTCTATCCTTGTTATCCCATGGGTACTTGTGTGAGTGTTTATGTGTATTGTTCCTATTCTTATAACCTTTTATATTTAAATAGATAGTAGTCATATTAAATATTATTACTATCTATATTATAAACAACTTCTCCCCATTAAAGACATGGATTTCACATTGCTTAAGGACCCATTATCATATTAATGCCCTAATATAACCCTCTCATATTGTGGCTAAACTTGGTAAAACTATCTCACAACTATGTTCACAAATACTACTAGTGGTTTAAATGTTGTTGACATGAAACAATGATCCATAACGGGAACCAACAGAAATTTAACCCATGATCTCTAGGACACCCGACCAAGTCCATGAAAACCCAGTTGGGGTAATATTTTTAATTATTAAAAATTAATAAGTAATTATATTATATATAATTTTTATTTATATTAGATTCATGAGGGTATATTTACATCAAAGGTACTCACACCTCACACATAGTTTGGAAATCCTTGTCGTATCCCACAAGGGGATAACAAACCCATCAAGCCTTATTTATCTTATATTGATAGCCTGGAGGCTTATTAGGAATGAAGTCGATTACATTACCCAATGTCCCATTTAATTATATGAATTCCCACTACAATATCTGGAATATATCCTCCTCTCTACATCACCAGGACTAGGTCATGTATAGGTCAATGCCAACACGAATCATGCCAACATCAATTCCATCCAACGTGATACTTGTGTTACTACCTACCTACAATAGAAAATGTATCCCAATTCCCCCAAGGGGATTTAATTTAATTGAACCCTAGCCTTTTGGATGTATGACTATAGGGTTTTCCACTCAGGTTCCACCCCAATTACAAATTTTTCAGTACTCAGTTAGACTCGTACATGAGACCCCACTAAGACATCGAAGAACCGCTACCACAGAGATAGACCCAATGGGATTATTTATAATATAATTGTTTAATTATATAAATAATTATATTATTAATAATATATTATGTAAATAATTATATTATAAATTAATAATTATATTTTTGGTTATAAATTATATTTTTACTAATTATAAACTATATCAATAATATTATTATTATTTAGAATTTATATTATTATTTATTAATTATGTTCATAAAAATTAATAAAAATATATTACATTTCTAATCATATATAATTATTTAATGTTTATTATTTCTTATATATTATTATTATAATTATGGGAATGTTAATTCTAAATCCCACATGGAAAATATTAATGATATTTCATGAGAAATACCTCCTATAAAAGGGAGACTAGAATGGGGTTTTTAGTTATATTAATGGTTTCTTTTTATTATAAAAATTCCGAATAAAATATAGTATTAAAAATAATGATTATTAAATATATAACATAATACTAAAAAAACATTCTTTAAAAAAACCAGAAATGATTTCATGGTCTTTTATTTCTCTTTAGTCGAGGAGCATGAAAATATTTAATTATATTTTTGAGGGTTGTAAAGGAATAAAACCATTTAATGCTCATTCATTCCATATTAGTGAAAAAACTAGATATAGGTATAGAAACATATTTGTATTATGAGATTTATTCTTAATATACATCATCATTAGTTAGATATTCTTCATTTAATAATGTTTTGATAAATTTTATAATGAAATTTTTTATGAATATGTATAATGAATAAATAAATATTTTATTTCAAAGTTATTCATGGATAATTTGGAATATATGACTAAATTACAAACAATCCAAGAGTTAATAATTTCCACCCAATAAAACTATCCTGCAAACTCAATGATCCCCATCTTAGTAGACACCGGTCATATAGGATCAATTTTTTAAAAATAATTCTTGTACATGGCTAGGATCTATTTAGAACAGTTTTTTTAAAAATGAATAATAAATATGTTTTGGAAACTAATTTAAAAAATAATAATTTAAAAAATAAAAATAAATTTTATCAAAATGAATCAGTATGGTAATCAAAACCTCCCATAAAAGGACCAGTTGTGGGTGTTGATAGTGATGCGTTTAACATGTCGCATTATTAAGAGTTATAGGTGATGTGGATATATAAAGCTTCAATAAGGACAAATTGACCATATATTTCTTGCCTCCTTTGTTTAATTATAACACTTTATTGCTTGATGAACACACCCGCTGAAATTTAATGCTGTGTTGAAAAAATACATTGTTAAATTGTCTCACACGGGTGGAACATGGTTTTTTTTATTTATTCACCATTTATGTAAATATTATTTTTCATATATATTTATTAAAATAAAATCTATAATAAATATAGTGAAAATAAATATATTGTATATTTTTTAATTAATTAAATAATCTCTCCTAATATAATTAAATGATTATAATATGTAAATTTTAATATTAATACATATTAATAAATTTATTAATTAATTTGAATATATATGTAATGATTTTTAGTTAAATTAATGTAAATGAAAACTTCAATTCAATATATAGATTTTTTTATCATAAATAATAATTTATTTTAATTTTTATTAGTTTTATTATTACATTATTCTACATTTTTTATTCATTAAATTTCAATTTATGGGGAAAAACATTTGTACCTTGAATCTTAGTAACATTTATAAATTGTTTTTCATAAAAAATTAATTTGAAAAAAATTATTTTTATGAAATAATGTAATTAAATAGGTATATATTTTCAAAATTATAAAAATGTTAATATAATATACCAAATAGGTAAAATTAAATATATAATGACCCATATTTTCAAAAATATAATTATTCTTATTTGTGAAATGTGATAAAAATAAATTATAATAATACAAAATTTTGAAAACATAAATTTATTTCTTATAAAAAATGTGATAAATTTAAAATACTATATTATAATATTTTAAAAATTATTTATAGCTCTAATTTTTATATACCATGATGAATAAATTATAAAAAAATGATCTCATATATTCAAAATAATGAAATTAATTTAGCTTAAAAAAGATTTGGAAAATTTACCAATGATAGTACAACATTTATGTGTTGAAATTTATATCATTTTTGAGATTTGATAAAACTCAAGTGAAATTATACATCTCTTATAAAATTAATATTTTCTCAAGTGAAATATAATATAAATTAAACCCGTATAAAATTATACATATTTTAAAATTGAAAGTCGATCACATAGGCAAGATGAGGAAAAATTCATGTATAAAGATCAGTATTTTAGAAAATGATATTTATATATATGTTATGAGATAAATATATCCTATATGTCTTCAAAAATGGAATATAACTTCAGAATGATATGGTGGAAATTTGAATTATATTGATAAATAAGTTATGTTCATAAATTTAACTTCTGTTTGAGAAGAAAAATTTCATGTTAAATAATATACATCGAAAAATTTAAACTTTCCATCACATATATAAGATAAATTTTCTATACATTGTTATTAATTAAAAAAAATTATTTAGAAATTATACAATTTTTAATTATACTTCAAATAGCAGAAGTTGTTACAAAATAGAATATATTTTATATGAGATGTTTTGTCCAAAATAAAAAATCCAAAAAAATGAAATTGAAACCCTGTAATAGATGAGATAAAATTAATATAATTTGATACATCAATTGTTAAATATAATTTTTTCCCATTTATGTGATGTTTTAAATTTAACGTTAAATGATTCAGGTTTTATAATATGAAACTATGTAATATATAAAAAGATATATATTTTACACATAATGAATGATTCAACTATTTTTCCATATGAAATTTATCCATTGTACAATACGTGCTATTTTTTTTGCATAACGATACATATTTCTAATTAAATTTATCTCACAAATTATATGGGATATATTTAATTTATAGTGTAATATATATTAAAAAAATGAAACTCATTTCATGTGTGAGCTGAGATAAACTTCACAAAGATTGATACATCAGTTAAAAATCACATTTTATTTCTTCTTTTATTTGAGATAAATTTATTGCCCTATGTTATCCCATTTAAAAAGAAATATTTCATGTTTGAAGAAAAATAAAATTATTTTACAAGGATACATATTTCATAATATTATATGGCATATAATTCAATTTTAATTTATTTTTTAAACTAATTGATGCTTGACATATGTATAATAGTTAAATTTCATGTATTTTGAAATATATTTTTGTGAATAAAAATTATATCATGTATAATATAAAATAATATGTGTTCCTTTATTGAATTTTGTAGAAAATAAAAATAACCATTATAATTATGGGAAATGTTATGTAAAATGATACATTATTGGTAAAATGACATGAATATTTCTAAAAATGAAAATTTTTAAATTTATTTCAATAATAAAATTTACCTCACTTTTTGAAAGAACATTATTTTTTCCATTTGTCAAAGCCATATCAGATATATTTTGAAAGAAAATATTCCAAAATAATTTTCACCTCTAAGATGATTTTTTAGAATTATTTTTATATGAAATATATATATATAAATTATTTCAAATATAACGACGAGACGGTCTTAGAAAAATGAATTTTTTTTATTATATAAATTTATGAAAATGATAAGTGATGTTAATTTAATATTTGTATTTATATAATTATTGATCATATTTATTATAATATAAATATATTATTAAATAAATCCTTATAATATTCAACATATATTAATAAATAGTGTACTTTTTTATTTGTTTGTTTTCATTTAATATTTTTATTTTCGTAGAAATTTATAACATTTAATCTAAGAATAAATGTTTAAAATTTCCATATATTTTTCAACACATATTTAAAAATATTGTAGTGTTTTTTTAATATTTTAATATTCATTTTCAAAAATATAACAGGTTTAGTTTTTATTTTGTAATAAAAAATTTCATAATGAATTAATATTAAATATCACATGTTTTTTATATTAATTATTATATAATACTAGTTTCCCCACTTATTAATTTTCATGTGGCATTAGAGCTTTTGAAATTTTAAAATCATTTTTTATGAAAATATTGAAAAGTATAAAAAATAATATCACTAGGTCGAATTCAATTGAGTATTCTAAAATAGATACAATTTATAGTATGTTTATGAAAGGTAACTAATGGTGATCATGCGATAGAGGAGTAGATTATAAAAATAAATAGAGTTGGTTGGTTATTGTAGACACATGGAAATGGATTAAAGGTTATTTGTTACATGTGTATCTGGAGGCTTGGTTCTTTTTGTAACTAAAGATGTGAATTTTTTTACTTGGGTAAGCAGATTAAAACAATGTATGCATTGTTTTTGTATGTAGATGTATGTTATTTTAAAAAATGTTTGTATACTTTATGAATGAATTATGTAATTGATGCATACTGTATGAATTTATTTTGGTTAACATGAATGAATAAAATAGTAAAATACTTATAGAATGTATTAATACTATATTTTCATGTAGTATAAAACATATGAAAACTACCGAAAATTTGGTAATTACTGGTCCACTCTTTAGAAAACATTATAGAGTTATTTCTTAAAAGGGACAATAATTATTAATGTTTATTGGGTAATTTATTGAAAATAGGAAAAATATAAGGATGCCCATAAAGTACACGGTTCCTATTGGGAATCATATGTAAAAATTTTATCCAATGACAAACAATATTTTATACATGATAAAAAATAATGTTGAAAATGTTAAAAAAATATATTTATGAAATATGACTCATTTGATTGTAAATGTATAGTCTAGCGAAATTAAGAATAACTATATGAAACTTATAGAATAAAGTCAAGTATATATATTTTTATTTGGCTTTAATTTATAATTTAATTATTGGATTTACCAAATTTTAGAGACATATATTAATAAATAATATTTCCAATTTAATAACTAAACTAGAAACATTCAGAGAATCAATGTAGAAAGATAATATTTTTTTATGTGTAAAGAATAATTAAATAATTTAGTAAAATTACATATTCACATAAAAGAATTTGGAAACCCAACCCTAGAAAGCCCACAGTTAGTGTCATCAATCAATTTTATAGACAATATAACAAGGTATAAAATACTAAAGGACCAATCAGTTTAGACATCTTAGAAAGCCATACAATATACACATACCCATAATACACTGGAAAATATAAATTAAAAATGTGATGCATAATAAATATTATAAACCTAATCTTGAACAATTTTTCAATGATTTTATCTTCATAACTAGGCGAATGGAAACAGAAAAGGGTGAGCTCAAATGCTCAGTAAGGGTATGAAAAGTGGATGAAATAGTGAATCAATCTGAAAAAATTGTGGGAAGGATAATTACTAATAACACATGCATTAAAATAACTAGATACGGGATATTAATTATAGAAGGTAAGAAACTAAAACACATTCCATTTAATCAATAATGTGAGAATGATATGCATCAATAAATTTTATCATATGAAATTATCATTGTTAATAAAAATGATAACAAAAATATATATGAAGGAATTGATTTATTATTAGAAGTCATGTCTAGATAACATGAAATACTATACAGTCAACACCATCCATAGTATGGTTAAAAGCTATGGATAGAAACTAATTTAATTTGGACAACTTTGTCATCTCATGGGAACCCATCAATGCATCGAGGGGCTCTATAAAGACTGGGCCCCACCGATTATTTCAATTTTATATAATTTCCCATATCAAATAATTGATATAAATAATATTCCACATAAAATATCTATGTGGGATAGATAATATAAAAATATCAATATTTTCTGAAATAATAAAAAAAAATTCAAAGTGAAACCCATAGGAAAAATTGTCTACAATTTAAGAAATAATCAGATACATGTATCTGAATATTGATATTGAAGTAACATTCCATAAAAATAATTACAATATGGAAAGTATTTCAATAGAAATAAAAAATTCTCTAATGATGTGAGAATGGTAGTATAATCATTAAAAACATTCTTGAGGAGAATAAAATTTTGACCTTCCAAATTGTCTCATTCATGTTTGAACCATTTAAATAATAATCAACATTATGTAATAAATATAAGTGAAACATATAATATCATGATAATAAATATGTTCATGATATTACATGTCACGGGTATGTATATACACAATATAAAATAAGCGAGGTTCATAACTATGAATATGGCTCTATGGAATGTAAATTGAGATGGAATCCCTTACCTTATCCTTTTTTTTTGTTGTGAGGTCCTTATCCTCTTATATTTTAAATTTTTTCACTAAATTTTACAATAAAAATAATCATGTTTTTAAAATTAAATATAATCTTCTTATAATATCTTATAACCAATTTATTAACAATCTTTCATTATTTTCACTATTTTGGGTGTTAATTGCCTAGTTTTCTCTAGTATGTTGTGAATTTTTTTTGTTGACACTATTACATAGATCATAATTTCATCATCTCTATAATTTATAAAAATACTTATTTATCATACATATTAATTAAATATTTATTTAGAATAATCTATACTGTTTGTATATAATAAATTAAATACACCGTTATTGGAGATGGTATATCATACGTACGCAGAAGTGCTACATTAATTTTTTATTGTATTAAATGAATTATTATTAAATGATAAATTTTTATATTATAATTAAATTATCACATCTAATTCATAAATTTTATGTTGGTTTATTCAAATTATTCTTATCACTTTTTATTTACTGTGTGAACAAATCACATCGCTTTGAAGATTCGTTAGTCCACACATCCAAAAACGACGTTATTGTATTTACAGAAATTGTTATGTATATTTTTTTGATTTAGAAAAAAATTTTATAAGAATAATTATATATTATATATAATATAAATCATATATAAACATTGTTTCTATAATAATTTCTACTATGAGAGGTGGTAATTGAATAATTGAAAATCAACATTTCATGAGAAAATATTTCACATTACAAATAAACAGTATGTTCGTTACCCATTAGATTTATGTTTGTGTTTCTGTTGGTAAAAAATTTAAAAAAAAAATAGAATCATGTTGAAGAAACAGGGGGTTTTATATAATCTAGGAGTTATCGGAGTTTATATAGTGTAAAATAGAAATTAAACCACAAAGCTTGAGGAATAAGGCTACTTCTTATTCAGGTAACTCCATTTAGCTTCAACGAATGGGATTTCATGCATTTAATTATGAATAATGAATCAATTATACAATGATGGTAGGGATTTTTATGTTGTGTTTGGGATGATTGATTCAGGTATAATGTGGCCAAAGCGGTTAAAGAATGTGGGTGGGGAGGAGACATTTTTATAGTGGAGGCGGAGGGGCACTATTGTAAATTCCGGTAAAGGGAATTTCTCCCACGTTTTCCATTTGGTAGGTTTTCTATTAATGGACCTAATTATATAAAAAGGACGATATGGTTTCAATATGGACATATAATGGTACATTTATAGGTGTAGAGCTTATTTTGGACTTTAATATTAAGGTTTATTCCCTTACTAAGCTTGATTTATCCTTAATCATTGTAATTTATTTCAATTAAACAAACTAATATTTTGGTTTATATACTAATTTGAAATTATTATAAATTATAAATTATTCTGATTTATATTATCATATCCATTTTTCATATTCCAATCACCAATGTGGGAGAATTTAATTTAAATTTAATCCCATTGTCCAGATGACAATATAGGTAATAAATGTAAAAACCTCTAAACGATTGGTAAGTTTTTATATCCAATATAAAAGTAAAACTGATTCAAATTAATTATACTGGACTAATAGATAAATTTTTTTCTTAATATACATTAAAACTAATTTTAAATTTAATTTATACTTATAAATAAATTATATTGAAAATCAATTTTTAATTTAATTTCAATATTTTCAAATATTTATTAATTAATTAAATTTCATTGAAAAATACATTAAATCACTCTAAGTTATTTATTTATATTTCCCACCCAAATATTAATTTTATTTTCACTTATTAAATTTAAAAATGTGTCAATATTGGATTTAAAATGGGTTCTCTATTAAAAGGTGGTAATAGCACCTTAATAAATATATTGTATTTTATACATAAAATAGTGTTTTTTTATCTTAAGCCTATAAAATATATTAGATGAGTATAAAAAATATTGATTTATATAATATATATATATATATTATATTATATTAATACCACTAACTAATTGTAATTAATTTAATTTATTAGGGTAAAACATCTTTGTGAGCATTAAAATATAATTCTATAAAAATATTATTTTTTATCTTAAATTATTTCCTATATTATTTTTTAATTAATTTTCAGCCATTGAATTTATTTTTTTAACAATATATTTACACAATACAGATAATAATTTTTATAACAACTAATTTAACCACTAGGTTATATTAGATAATATTTTAATAATATATCATTAATCATTAAAACTCAGTTTTCCCTGTAACTAAAGCCATTTGAAGATTGTATTGTGTTCTAAATAAGTACCACATTCATGGCAAGATATGTCATAGATTTATTTTATTCAAAATAATAAATACATTGGAATTTATTGGGGTCTTATATTACCTTACGTACAATGTGATTCATATGGAAGATGATATCAAATACAATGTACTAATTTTACAATTTCAGGGAGTTACATTCTCTCGATCATAATTAAGGTGTTTTATCTTAATTTAAACGTGATCTTGTTATTCTATGGAGTGATTAAAACTATTTTAGTAAATCCAACATCATAAATATGGTTAATAAAAAAAGTTCATAATAAGATAGAAAGGAAAGTATAATGGTCACAAAAATATGTCACCTTATAGGAGAACATAAGTGCAAATAGAAACATGTATTCAAAAGAAAAATAAAAAAATGTTCTGATGATTGAATATGGATAAAACTGTAACGATAATGTTAACAATCACATGTTCATAAATCTAAGATGATCTAAGGGACTATTTGATTCATCATAAATGAATTTACTAGGATAACATTTTTGGTTTTAAGGTCATTTTTCCAAGATTTACGGAATTCCTTCAATATCTAAGAATATATGTAAATATACTTACATGGTACATTTCTATACATTGTTTCATATATTTTGTTCTTGCCATGATATATTTATAAATCATCTAATGAAAAAGATTTAACTTATAGTGATTTAATATATCAATCTCTAAAACCAGATTCAATGTTCATCATAATGAATTTCATAAAATTTTTACCTTTATATATAATTATGATCCAGAACATTAGAAATATAGTTACTGAATTCCAAAATGAAATTATCATTATCCTTTAACCAACTAAAAGAAGCTATAATTTACCATATTTTAAGCAAGTGAATTAATTCATTATGTATCCTCATGTAATGTGGTAATAACTCCAATAACCATAAATCCTTATTAGAAACATGATTTCATCCATATACCTTATATAATAGACATTTTATTGGATATATTACTTAAATAAAAAGTGTTATAAACGCCATCAATGATATAATAGACCACTTGTTGAAACATTATTATCCAGTTCCAAGGTAGTGAGAACATTTCCAAATAAATAATTTCTTCATCATTATCTCAACATAGCTATCATTGTAAGGGTTTTATTTTCCACAATCATGTTTTTTTAATGTCTAAATATATACTGAATAACTATTCTTAATACCATTTAGAATATAATATAAAATCTTAAACAAAAAAGTACAATAGTAGAATCCTCATATATTCCATAATTATTATAATGAGTACATCACTGATAAAAATTTCATAATTCATGAATCCAAAAACAGAAACACATTAATTATTTCACTTCATCGTTAATATACAAACATGTATTCCTCATCATATTACTCAAAAAATATTTACATTCACATTTTACCAGTAGTCTCAACATCATCAGTAATATAACCCTTACTCATACCTCCTATAATATTATCTTCATGAGCTTTCCACTGAGAATATCGACATACATAATGACCGTTAATTCCACACATAATGCATTTAAACATCAATGATGTTGTAGGGAAAAAATAACCCCATCCATTGTATCAACAAACCTATTCATTTTTTCCTTGATGTTACATGATTTGTCTTTGTATCTTCCACTATCAAAACATATTCTTTTCTCTAGAATATATTCACATGGGATATTGTTTCTAAATACATGAAATAGTGAGAACTAAATCTTATTCCCTCCACGGTCTCTATCATGACCCATCCCATGTGGGGCCCGTGTTTCGACTTCCCAATCTGGCCACCAATAGACCAGGGGATGGTGACTAGAAGTAAGTTGGAATATCACTAACAGCGGAGGAATTTCCAAAATACCTGTACAATCATAAACATCTCCAATCCCACAAAATACTAAAATGAAAATATACTATGAACTAAATGAAACCATACAACTATATCCCAACCAGAGTATGACAAAAATGTAACATGAAGTATGTAAAATGGGCCAGAATATAGTCCCACCAAAAGGGATTATTAACCAAAAGGTCCAACCTGTAAACAATGGTATTTGGACTGTTATCTGACACTGTAGGAACAAAAAGACTTTCCTGATCTCAAAAAGATTTTTCTTGCCGGGGTCCAATCTAGAATCTGTAAAAAGGTCACTAATCTGCAGAAGACATGAAACATGCAGTCATATCTTGTGTAATGGAAATTATAACAATACTCATTTGAAAAAATATAAAACAGAATGAAATACACAAATAAAAGGTATTTTATGATCTTAAAATTTATTTGTCTACAAAACATATGAAATGAATATATATAAATACACAAACCAATATATACCGTCTAGAAGTAATTCATAACTACTTCCTACCCACATTAGGGATTCAGTTTGAAGATTCCACAAAACCCTCATCTTGGAGAACATACTCCTAAGTCTTATATACCAGATGATGACTGGCCGAGAATTACTATTCATTAGGAAATGTCATTGGAGATAGACATTGATGGATTTGAAGAGATAGATACAATACATCATATAAGGATCACTGCCAGGTCCATAGGGTGATACTAATAACTACTTCAGAAATAGCGTTCTAAGTAGAGGATCAATGCTCGGTGAAGTTGGTCATGCAAATACTAAAGAAACCACCTAGAAAACAAAGAGGTATAGATGATCAACTCCAGGACTATCGAGGTATTTCTAAGACTCTATCATAGAGGTCTGGCTAAAGGGATCAAACTCTAATATGAAGAAAATAATATAAACAAACTTTTGGAAAAATGATGGATGGAACAAACCCTAACAGAACTCCTCCAAGATATAGAAAATAAGAGAATAAATTGATGTAGAAATTTAGTGCACAAAGAGTGGTCATCACACCTACTATGCCACATGTCCCTAAGAATTAACCATTTAAATGTCCAATGTCACTAAAAACATATATGTGATAAAACCCATTGTAGTTCTCAAAAGTACTGGCTCAACATTAGCGTCACAAAGTCACAAATGACTTGTTAAATTGACATACAATTCAAAAGTTATGGGTGTTTGATGATTCAAAGGATTAGGGGGTAACTGTGACCTAGCCCAACCACACAGTCATTCCACTAACCGACGTGATTAAATACCACAACATGTTTCCCAGGTCAACCATCCATAGTTGTTGTGTCTGTTCGGTAGCTTTGTTGTATGTGGCTCGAAATTGATCATTGGGGTCATCTAGAGACATGTCCGACTAGTTAGGGTCTGAAAAAGGTCTGATCCTACCTGATGGGTCCAACTTGACCCCCCTGGGTCAACCTGGCCTACTAGGCTAGACCTATTCACATCAGCCACACTATTCTGTCTCGGTCGTGCTGTCTAATCCACCTAGCCCCACATATCTCTCTTATCTCCATAAAGGCCTACTCCCCTTATCTAGCCTACTCTTCTCCAGCCTGGCCCACTGCATCAGGCCACCTCCACATCTCCATTTTCAGCATGCGGTTACCTGATGTGGTACATAACTTCCAACCCCTCTAAATCCCATTTGGCCTGCAGCCACATTTCACCACCATCGACCACCTTGCTAGTGGCCTAGACCATCCCCCAAGACCCGCACTATCACTCACCTGAAACACCTGAAGTCGCCTCCCTAACCATCATCATGCACCATCGTCTA
Organism: Viscum album; assembly: GCA_963277665.1. Classification (NCBI taxonomy): domain Eukaryota; kingdom Viridiplantae; phylum Streptophyta; class Magnoliopsida; order Santalales; family Viscaceae; genus Viscum; species Viscum album. The sequence goes on along the minus strand of OY728164.1, from coordinate 474,670,802 downwards.
TTCCACTTTGTGCCACTATCCTAGCCAAATCGCACCATTCCATCACTGCCAAAACTATTGCATCGCACCAAAATCATATCCACTGATTCATATTATTGTGCCACGAAACAAAGGACCAATGGTTATTCCATGATAAATGCGATGAACAAAGAATAATGTGTAGAAATCTGCGGTGAATAATTCACAAGGAAAAATCCTGAGGAACTATCCTTGATTGTTTTTCATTATATCCTTGATCCATTCTTATAAGTACAATCAATACAAACAATATAGTACTCCATAATCAAACCTCGTTAATTAAACAGTTAACTCACATCCCTCCAGAACGAGCACACCACAGATCAACCTTATCATCATTTGGTCCATATTTGATGTCGAATCAATGAATGGAAAATGGAATATGAAATAAAAAACCCGACCTAAGGGATGGATAGTTTTATAATGAATATTGGTTATAATTCCATCACCATTGGTGAGATCTATAAAGAAAAGAATTTGTTTATCTTTGATCCAAGGTCTCGTCGTTACATGAATTCAAGAGAATTATTTGGGGTTTCCCTCCAAAAACTCTAGGGAATTCATGGGTCATGATTTTAAACATGGATCCATTCCATTAGAATTATATAAATGAAAATTCATCGCTCTGTCAAAATATAATTAAAATAAAACAATGTTTCAATTTATTTTATTCATTAAAATGTTTGAAAGATAATATTCCTAGTCAACCTGCACCGACTGATGTTATGCCATGACTATGGAAAACACCAAATTATAAACTCAATGGTGTTTTTATATTTTCAATCTGACTCACCATTAATGAGTTATTAGGATTTGAAAAATAAAATAATTTTATTTAATAATTTTATTTAAGGTTATGCCCTTGGTGACTTCATCTAAATATGACATGTACTGACCACAATTAGAATGCACCTAAGTGTAAATCGACTATTTCAAGTTCAATAGTTCCCTTATATATTTAATCCTGGAAATTTTTTTTGAGCAATTCCAATCTTTAGAAAAATTCATATGCTCATGCTATTAAAAACTGAATATTTTTGAACAAATTTTCTCAGGCACACTGGGAATCAATATCACATGCTATCTCAGCACATGGTTATGGAATTTCCCAAATATTTTCCAAAAAATAAAATCTATAAAATCTAAATCATTAAATTCTCCCCACCTTAGGGCATTACTTCACCATAGTACAAAAAAAGTCTAGTAAATGAGAATGATGTGGGTACTGAGCATGAATCTGGGCGTCCAGCTCCCATTGCTCTACTAGAGATTCATGTGCTCCCATCAGACATGCACCATAGAGAATCTCTCACCCATAAAGGATCATATCGTACTAATCCTTGATCAATATAGTGTACTTAGAAACCTTTTCTCTAACCTTGATGTCCATCTCACCTAAGTCGATGATGTTTGATTGGTCATGCACATACATCAGCAGATGTAGCACACTAAAGAAGTCATGCACCCCATATAACATGGGTAGTAGAGCCCTGTTGTATTCCCCCTCTCTAAATCTATGCAGCATATGGAATAGTCAGATGAAACTAAAAGATATCATGCCACTCCAACCAAATCTCTATAATCCGCATTGGCGAGAGACCAGATGGAAAATGTGGTTTCATTCCGTGAAATCTAAGGGCCTCTTTCCCCTATAAATATATGAGAACTGGCGGCACTGAGTAGTCCACATCCACTGCTGGATGATCTTCCCCTTCTATGTGGAAGCTCATACCAACTCTGGGCCCATGAGTATCGACTCTCATTGGTTAGTCCTACAATTTAGTGATAGGTAGGGTCAACCAAATAATGCCTCGAAGGGTTCCCTACCAATGGTGGATTGATAGTTTCTTTTGTATGAAATCTCTACTATTAGTAGGTGATCCTTCAAAATTCAACCAAAATCTAACATGAATTCCTGTATCATGTCCTCCAAAAAATGAATGGTCCACTCAGTAAATCCATCTATCTATTGGTGGAACACTATGCTCAAGATTAACTGAGTTCCACATGCCTCATGTAATTCATTCCTCAATCAAGATGTATAAAGAGAATCATGATCAGAAACAATCATTGATGGATCTCCATAATGCCGAACATTCTGTAGCATGCAGAGGCATCCTACTCTCTCTTCTGAACTCTTCTCCTATAAATATATGAAGTGGGACAACAAAGTGAGTTAGTTAGTGATCACCCATATGGATTCATGTTACCTTGACATACGTGGTAAACCCATCCCAAATTCGATAATCCCACTTCCATCCTGGTACCTCAAGGGGTTGGGAAAACACTTATGGAACATGGTGTTCATCCTTCACTTTCTGAAAATTGAGGCAACAGGAGATGAACTCTGCAACACCCTTCTTCACCAGTTCCACCAAAACTGACTTCGGAGGACCGGGTACATCTTTGACACACCCGGATGTACCTCAAATTGGAATTTGTGGAACTCGCTCGAACCTCCATCTACAATGTCACTGGTACAACTCTGTGCACTTTGAAAATAATGACGTGCTCCAAATATTTTTAATATCCATAAAAAGTATGCCCTGTTGATAACTGAGCACATAGGGTCTTGCAGTCGTTATTCACAAGTTGTACCTCCAGGACTCATTGTATGAGTTGATGACTGAGAAGAATTAAATGGAGTAAAAATTCTCTCGATCAATACATCAATGATAACTAAGATGAGGCAAACTACTCTGATGCGTCATCCAGTAACTGCGAATACGATCTTTTGCAGAGATTATCTAACACCACGTTCCCCTTCCTAATAGTATATATGATCTCAAATTCATAATACTATAGGAACTATAGCCATTGCCTCTATCTAATGTTCACATCCGTCTAAGAGAAGATATAATTTACACTCATGTAATATGAGTAGATGATAAAACTCTCACCAATTATGTTGTGTTGCAACATTTTCAACGCAAAGACTACCACTAATAACCCATGATCATGGTTTGCCTAGTTCTTTTCATGAGGTCTCAAATGATGTGAATCACAGAGAATACATGCATCCCTATGTGTCTAGAAACAACCACGCCTGGTCACTAAAGCATCACAGAACACTACATACTCAACACCCTCCTATGAAAATATCAAGATCAGCGCACTCATCAAACTATAACCAAATTATTGAAAAGACCATTTTCACTCCCCTTTCCACACGAAAGGATGCCCCTTTTAATTCAAAGATTTGATAGGTGTTGATATCATGGAAAAATAATGTTTAAATATCTTGTAATAGCTTTCCTGTCCAAGGAATCTCTGCACCTCTCTCACTCTCCTAGGTGGTTCTCATGTTGAAATTTCCAAAACATTGGTCGGGTTACTCAATCTGCTATGATAACATGTCCCATAAAGTGGACTGTTGGATTCCACAACTGGAAATTTGAGAGTTTCCCAAAAAACCGGTGCTCTTAGTGTATATCAAGAACCATACATAACTATCTTGCATGATCCTCCCAAAACACAATGTAGAAAAGGATATCGATATTGAAGACTACCACAAACTACTCTAAAAAGGCCAAAGTATATTGTTCATGAGTCTCATTAACACTTTTGGGGAGTTAGTGACATCAATGGGAATCAAAAAAAAACTCATAGTGGTCGTAACAACATCACAATGGTCTTTTTGCTATATCCTTTTCCCCGTACTCACAACTGGTGATAGACAGATTGAAGATCAAAATTTTAGAACCATCATGCCCATCTCAACTGAACAAAGTGGTCATCGATCCTCCGTAGTGGATAAATGTTTATCATAGTCAATTTATTTAGGCACTGATAATCCCCACATAACCTAAAGCTCTTGTTTACCTTCTTAAAAAATAAAAATGGGGAAACCTAGGGTGAAACACTAGGCCTCACTAATCCATTTCTTTTAAAATCCTCTAAATTCACCCTCTGATCCAAATGTTCTATTATATCCATTCATTATGCTAGTATAGATATCAGTGTGATCCTAGGTTCTAGTTCAATGCATATGTTTATGTCTTGATGTGGGGGTACTTTTGGAATATCATCAAGGTAGAAAAAGTAATACTCCTGCAGTAATTTAAGGAACTGAAAACTCATAACATCTACTACACTAAGGGTCATGCTAGAAAAGTGATGAGTAATCAAGTTCACCCTCATATGCATGAGTACATCTTGTTCTACATGGGTGTCCCTTTCACTGAAAAAGGAAAACAAGATTCCATCGCTACGAACAAACAACACCCTTCCCCTAAAATTGTAAATCTAGGCATGGAATATAGAAAAACAATATATACTAATAATGGAATTTTAAGTCGTCGACACTACCACCAAGGGGTTCCCACCGAATCTCTTGCCTATAAGGGTCAGGTAACACTATCAGTTTAGATGTGTGATCATCGAGTCTCCTCTAGTTGTTGTGTCTAAGCATATGGGATGAGTCTATAGTTGAACATGAATCTAATGTCTCAAAAAAAGACATGTTTCTAGAGGTCAATGAATAGAACATGTGGTTATAGTGCTATTTCTAAGGTATAAAAGACACAGATTGTACCTTGAGTCATTCGTGGAGGTCCTTGGTCTTATGCCTTAACTGCATTCAGCTGTCCCCAACAATTTCCTCTAGCTCTCTGAGCATGGCACAAGCCACCTGGGGATGGTGGTTGTAACAATTAAAAACAGTAACCACCTCGTATTGTTCTCCCAGCTCCTCTACCAAATTTAACACTCTATGGATTGATCTTCTAATGTCTTTTCTTCTTTATAGAGGCTCATCCACTATCTACCTATTAACATCACTATGATTTGGGAAATCTCTAGTTAGATTTACCATTCTATTTCTTGAATAGCACCGCCTCTACCTAGGATAACAAGATCCTCCATGTGAACCCTAAACTAAAAATACACTATCATGGGACCTCCTCATAAACAGTATCTCACATTCAGGGCCCTGAAGCTGTATTTGGCTCCTTTCTAGAAAGATCTCTACACCTTTCCATCCACTGCTAACTATCATCGGCCATATCTTCTCACATAGGAAGATCTCGACAATAAAATCTCACTCGATTACCCCTACATATTCCTGAATGCATAGATTGATAAAACGGGCACAAATGTTTCAATTCTAACATTATCGATGGTATGATCCTTGATGTAATACTTTCTAACTATATCAATATATTACCGAGAAAGGTTGGCGAAACTTGATGAATAATAACCCACTTTCAAGATACACTACTGTAGTTGATGAATTTATGGAATATAAATATCTCTCACTGTAACTAGTCATAAATCCTCTCTAAAAAGGTTATGAAACTCTCTCCATGACAGGGTCACCTCGTCATGAGTCTGGGAGGCTAAAATCCACCATCTCCCTATTAAACACTATAGAAGGATCGCCGACTCGACCACCATCTGATATGTTGGTGTCCTAACTAGAAGAAAAACATGGGTCACCCCCTCAAGTGAATCTGCAAATGCATAAGGGCTGGGATGGACTTAGAACCTGAGGGGTCTCTATCTCTGAAACTTATTAGGTCCTCTCATCCAGCACTCCTCATCCGCTAGTATCACGGGTTCCACATGCTGCTCCACAGGTGGCAGTATAGGTGTGGCACAACTTATAGGTAAAATCTAGGGAATTGGTACCTGTATTAAAGCCTCATCACTGAGGGGGTAACCCTTGGGATCCTACATCCAAATCATAGCTTCTATGCATCAAAGAGGCATCTTATAAAAGATGTATATTTACCCTAGTCAGTTATTATATATCGATAGCTGACTCAAGAAGGAAATGGAAACCAAAACTTATTACTATAACATACTTGCATCATTTTTATATTGAAATTATTGTTCTCATGTATCAATTATAGAAAAATTTTATTAGTGTCCATGTTTATGGATATATAGGCCACCACACCAACACTGGATTCCATGGACTAAAATCCAAACATGTAACACTTAAAACTGTTTTCCCAAACCAATCTCACAGAATCTTAATGAAAAGGTAGAACCAACCATCTCTTGTACAACTCTTTCACAACTTATCCCATTGGTGCCCGAGCCGAAACTCCCCAAGCCCACCTCTAATAGACTAGGGGATGGTGATTAGCACCATGTAGACATATCACTAACATAGGGAGAATTTCCAAGGTACCTGTACACACACATATCCTTTCCCTCAAAATGATAAAATCAAATAAGAAAAAGAACTAAATTCATGCATACAACTATATCACATATAGAGTAAAATAAGAATTTAATGTGTAGTAAGTAAACAAGGATAAAATAAAATCCCACCAAAATAGTTTTTAATCTATTAAGACGAAACTAAAAAAAAGTTATTGGGAATATTTTCTAATCCTATAGGAACACCTTCGTCATTATAATATCATGATGATTCATTTGGTCGTGGTATTCCCTAGGCTCTATCCAAAATTTTATTATCTATAAAAGACATGGAATTTGAAGGAAAATATGATTCATGAGTGTGTATAACAATATTTTATATGACACCACAAAACCGAAATGCAATACAGAAAGGATTGGTACACTCATCACTCTTTAAATATATATCTACATAACAAATAACAAAAATATCTAGATATTCTCAACCCAAGACATGAATTCTTGAGGTAAGTCAGAACTATAACATACCAAATCTAGGTATTCAGTTTGATGATCTAAAGTGGACTCATCCGGGACAACAAAATCATCAGTCCGATATCCATAATAATGCCCATTTGAGAAGTATTATTAGTCGAGAAATGATATGGGAGAGATAAGATGATATATATGAATAGAATGATGTAATACATTATAATATGTTCAGAATCAGGGCTATGGGATGACACCAACAACTATATCTGGAATTACCTGCTATGTAGTGGAGAAATGCCTGGTGATGTTGGTCATGTCAATACTGAAGATTCTACTTAGGGAACAAAGATAAATTGAGGATTCACAGTGGGCCTCTCAAGGTATTACAAAAAATCCATCCATTATTTAATGATAAAGGGATCATACACTTATGAATAGGAAATGATGCCAAAAAAACTCTAGGAAAGATATAAAGGAAATAAACCATATAATAACTCCTCCATGATATGGTGGATAAGGAAATCATTTCATATAGAAAGGGAGTGCGTGGAGAGTGTTGGTCAAACTCACCATGTACATTAACACAGAGTACTACCCAAAAAAATAACTCATGTCACTAAAAAGGAGTATAAGATGAAACCCCATATTGGTCGCAAAAGGTCTGTATCAACATCACAGTCTCAACTCCATAGACATCCCCTCTGATGGACACACATTTCGAATATTCTGGGTGTCAAATGTTTCAATGGAAGGGGGTCAATATGCCATGGACCGACTACCTCCCAGCTACTGTGGAAGCATGTTAGCTTTTTTGGCTCTATCTCATAATTGACCGTGACCCGGTCTAGTCACTATGGGTCCAACCCAGGTCCGACCCAACTCGATGGGTCGGACATGACCTATTCGGCAAATCCGACCCGCTGGGTCTAGCCCATTCAACTTATCCTGACCCATTTGGTTGGCCCAATCAGTTTAACTTGTGCTAATCCGCATGGTCAGCCTGGTCTTCTCCACTCCATCTCGACCTACTCTCCTTGTATGGCTTACTCTATACCAGCCTGGCCCACTAGCCAATTTCATCGTACCACCTCAGCATCCCTGATTTTCTCACATTATATCCTACCGTGATCTACACTTGCTGGACAAATCAACCCCCATAAGAACACTTACCACATTCCACCACCACTTTCCACCTCACTAGTGTCCTTCACCATCCACCTGATCTTCCACCTAGACCGCCCCTGGGCTCGCACCACCACTCACCTAAACTAACTGGATCCACTTCCAAGCCACCACTATGCACCACCGCCTACACCTCCATGCACCATAGTGCCAGAAAAATCCTGATCTGTTATCTACTACACAAATATATTTCATCATTCCAAACTCAAATACATGGTTTCAGATCATTTCACCGAGAAAAGAAGTAACAATGATCATTCATTCAGAAACGTGATGAAGAACAGTGATCATGTAGAAATGAGGGGCGAGGAGTGGACAAGGAAACATTTTTAGGAAATAACCTCAACCAGTATTTGTTCTGATTGTGATCCATTCCTATATGAAAGGTCATTAAAGTCAAAACAATTCTCTATTATCATACCCCATTGATTCTGCTATTAAATCCCATCCTGACAGAAAGAGTTATCCACTGATCAACAAGTTTGTTTGTTCATCCATGTTCAACATTGAATCTTAGAAAGAGGAAATAAATATGAAATAAAAAACCCTACCTAGGGATTGAATCATTTGTTGAAGAATATTGGTTGTCTTTCCACTGCCGTTAGCGAGATCCTTCTTGAATGAGATCTGTCGATCCTCGATCGAAGGTCCCATTGTTTCTTGTCATCGAGATAAATCTCCAGGGTTTCTCTATAAAGCCTCCAAGTAATTATAGGGTTATGATCCTAGAAGAAGATCCATTCCGTTAGGTTTAATTAAAATAAATAGAATCACTTATTTTTTAGAAACTCACTATAAAATCAATTCACAATTTATTTTATTCATAAAACCATTCATAAACTAACATTCATATCCTACTCGTACTGATTGATGATAGGCCCCTAGTTGGGAAAACACCACAATATGAACTCAATTGTGGTCTCATATTTTCAATCCAAGTCACCATTCATGTGTTATTAGGATTTAAAAAATAAAATAATTTTATTTAATAATTTTATTTACGGTTACATCCTTCATGAATTTTTATACAGATGATCCATGGTAAAAAAATTTTTGGTCGCACCTAGGTTAAGGCCTCCATTAGAAGTTCAAAAATTCCATTGGATTTCATATTTGAGCACACCATTAAGAGTTATTAAACTTTTTTCGGAATGGCAGATAATCGTGCTCTTAATATCTGAAAAATTATCAAGGAATTGTTCTTGGAACACCGGGCCTCTGAATCACACGTCATATAAGCTCACACTCTCTAAATTTTTCAAAATTATTTCTAAAAGATATTATTAGAAAAATCCAATTCATTACAGTATACATTACTTATATTTTCAGTGAAACCATTAATTATCATTGAGGATGATTCTAGGAGTTGGTTAATAAAATTAGTTTTAAACATGTTCCAAAAAATAACTATGCCTGATCAAAACATCATTCACTCCAGTGGTAATTTGATTTAGAATATCATCAGAAAACTATAAATCCCATTCAATGTTATCCCAGTTCATTTTGGTTCTGGCCATTGACTAGAGCCAGAATGAATAGTTTCTGAAATAGTTATCAAAACAAGAAAACCATATAATCAAGAAAAATTACTTAAAGGATGCCCAAATAATGGCTCCTATTTCATTAATCTATGACAACTTAGGCTTATCATCGGTTATTTGTAGACATCTTATACAAAAATTATTTATGATCATTCACATTGAAAATGTAAATTAACCTAAGCATATCCCCTGAGAGTGTAAAACTACATTTTTATTAAGGCACGTTGTCATGAACCCGGTTACACCGTGTTAGGCTTGGCACACCTTGTCAGAGTTATTACTCTAAGGTACATCTATTCTAGATCCACATCAACTTGTTGTATCAAGATAGTGATATACTTATAGGAATACACAAAAAATATCTATATTTCCAATATTTTAGGATATTACATTATAATTATACTCAATTTCCATCTTAGGGTTATGTTCCTTAATCGATGTTTTTTAAATATAGATTAAAGGTTGTTAATAAACTACATTTAAAACCAGCTGTAGTGACTCGACCCCTAAAATCCCGTAGTTGATATCTGATATAAATTACATTGGAATGATTAAAACCAAACAATTTTGAAACGGTCGATTAGTTTTGTAGTCATGGAATGCCATATTACATACAATATATGCATAATATATTGGAAAAAAGAAATTACAAACATGATACATAAAAAACCACATAAAATGAATCCTTGAATACATTTCCAAGATTTATTATTCATAATATGGGTAATGGAAACATTATAAGGGGGTCTCATATGCTCAATAAGGGTATGAAATGTAGAATAAATATTAAATCAATAATAATATATCACCATGGAATGGTAAATAGTTAATAATGATTCCATTAATATAAATAGATAAGGCATAATCAATATGGAATGTTATGAAACTGAAACACATGAAATTTAATCAATAAATTAATAATTAAATGCATCTATAGATTTTATAATATGAAAAAATCATATATAATAACATTGATATCTGAAATATCTACGAATGAACTACTTAATTATTGGACATCATGTCTAAGGTACATAAAAAGCTATACAAAAAAGGCCTTTCACAAGATGGTTTAAAATTATAGATAAAAACCTATTTAATTTTTATATCTTATTCATCTCATGAAAATTTATCGATGAATCGAGGATTTATATAAATTATGGGCCTCACCCATCATTACTAATAAAAAAAATTCCTCATATCAAATAATTCAAATAAATAATATTCCTTATCATGTATCTGTATTGAATAGAGAATGCATATTTATTAACATTTCTTCTAATAATCAACTAACATCTATTTTGAATACCATGTGAAAAATGGTATATATTTTACGAAATAATCATATCCTTATTTGAAAATATAGATATTAATGTAAATTTACAACCAAAAAATTATTACAATAAAGTAATTTTTTCCTGAAAAATTTATTAATCACTAAGTAGGTGACATTTCACGGTTAATCATTAGGAACAATCTTGAGGAAAATAATCTTTAAACATTCAAAATTTTCACACATCACTTGGAATCATTAAAATCATAATAACCTTGATGTAAAAATATTAAATGAAACTTATAATATAATGAGAATAAATATATTCATGATATAACACATCAAATTAATGTATATATTCCTCATAAACAAAACTACTTGCATAACTACAAATAAGTCTCAATCAATTGTAAATTGAGGTGAAATACCTTATATTAACCTTCCTTTAGTTATGTTGTATATATACAATTTTTGAGTGCATTAATATATGTTACTAACTTATATAATAACCGTAATAAATTTTTTAATATCATAAAACATCTTCTTATAATATCTTATTACCCACTTATTACCAATCATTCTTTATTTTAGCCATTATAGGTGTTAAATGCCTAGTTTTCTCATGTTTTTTGACCAATAATTTGACGATTCTATTATATAGACAATGATTTAATCATATCTTAAAAGTAAACCATCAATTAATAATATTATATAATCATTAAATATATATTTATAATAATATATAACTTTCATAAACAATAAATAAAATACATCAGTCATGGAGACTGTAGGTCGTACGTATGCATGAACGCTGCTTTCAATTTATTTTCCAATTAATAGATTGAGAATTTAATGATAAATAAGTATATAATATTTTAATAATAATACAAAATTAATTTTTTTTAAATAGGTTTATTAAAAATTATCCTTAATACATTCCTTGTATATAGGTAATGAATCACGTCGATTTGTGTAGGAGGTAGTCCATACTTCCAAAAATGATATTAATGTATTTACACAAAATAGAAGACACATATTTATGTGTTATAAACGAATTAAGGAATAATAATATCATAATTAATATCATATATATAATTTATAATCATCACGAATCATTATTTCCATATTGAGAGGCATTAAATAAATAAAGAATAATCATCCTTTTGTGATAAAATAGTTCATCTTAGACAAAAACAATATTTTTCATTCCCATTTGATGGTATTTTGTTTATAATTAGTTTATAAATGAGCACAGAAATATATAAATATATTGGGGATAATAATATTTATATAATTATGAAATTAATAGACTTTAATGTGTGGATATTGGAAATAAAACTAAATATCTTGAGAATGGATATTCTCCCTTAATTGGGTAACTCTGTCTAGTTTGATGCAATCGCTTTCCATGGATTTTTATCAGACCAATGTGATGTTTCTATGATTATGGTATAGATTTTTTGGAGCTAATTTGTTTGATATTATTTGAGATAAATTGACTTGGGAGGTGTGAGGAAGTGGGAGGATAAGATACTTTTTTTAAAGTGGAGGAGGTGTGACACTTTTAAATTATGGGAAAGTGAATTACACCCATGTTTTATCTATTTAATGTGGAAAAAATAATTGAAAAAACTATTTAAATGTTAGTATAAGGTATACATATGTACCTCCACATGATATTAGATACGTTTCGAGGACATTTTGGCCCTTAAGAATATTGTTTAGTCCATTAAAAAGATTAATTTTACCTTAATCATTGTAATTAATTTTAATTACATTCACTTATATTTTTTGACAAAACAAAGTTACAATTTATATAAATTAAAAATTTTCATATTGAAATTTTTGGTTCCATTTGTCAAAATTCAAATTAACAAAGTGGCCAAAATGAATATAAATTTAACCCCGCGGGGCATATGATAATTCAAGTTTTAAATGTAAAATTGTCCAAAATTTTGTTATGTTTATATATATAATTTAAATTTTAAATTGATTAAAATGTATTAAATTGGATTAATTTATAAATATTTTATCTATTTGATTTTTAAAACCAAATTTAAATTTAAATTATCCTTGTAAATAAATTATATGAAAAAGAATTTTGGAATTAAATTTCAATTTTTTACATTATTCATTAAAAAGGAAAATTCACAGAAATATACCAAAAAATGACCTTATGTTAATTTTTATGTTTTTCATCAAAATATGAAGTTTATTTTGACTTATTGAATTTATAAAATGTTAAAAATGGGATTTAAATTTTTTTTTGGATTAATAGACGATAATAGTTTCTTGATAAAAATATAGTATTTTTATGCATAAAATTATGGTTATTTTTATGTCAAGATAATAAAATATATTAGATGAGTATCAAAAAGAGTATATTGAATAGATATAATATATATATAATTAATATCACTCACTAATTGTAATTTATTTAATTTATTTTCATAAAATATATTTGACTGTATTAAAAAATTATTCTATAAAAATATTATTTTTTATATTCAATTAGTACATATATTAAGTTTTAATTAATTTTTAACAAATTATTTCACTTAATATTTGTGTAAAACATATATTTATATAATATATTGAACCCTTTTTATAACTATTAAATTAATTTCTATGTTATATTAAATAATATTTTAATAATATACCATTATTGTGTAAAACTCGATATTGTGTGTAACACATGGAATTTAATGAAATTAATTGTTCTATGCTAACTAAATATTAATTTCATTGAAATATATATAATAAATTTAATTTACAAAAAATATTAAATATATTTTATAGTCTTGGGATATTATATTCCGTTATGTTCTTTGTGATGTGTGTGATACATGGTATGAAATACAATGTTTCCACTTTAGAATTTCTACGTTTTACATAGAAACCCCTTAACAGTGTGATATAATTAAATCCATAATTTAAATAAAAAATGAATATTAATTTATAACATATCATATGCTCCTTATCAATTTGAATAAAAACATGTTAACAAAATGAGTATAAACACATGTGACTTAATGTTAAACATTATCTATCTAGAAAATCAACTGTGATTATGTCACTATCAATATCCTGACCTGTAGATAATATCAAGATTTTACTCTAATATTTCTAAATCAATGTTTTAAATTGTAATTTTTTTTAATTATAATGGTAAATATTGTATCAAATTATATGATCTAAAAAGGGTAAAATCTTTTTTATAAATAGACTAAATAATAAAGATTAGTTCTTCAATAGAAAAATTGAATGTATATTTAAAATAATTAAGTATTGATTGTACTACCAATTTCCTATATTTTAAGCTAAGCATCCAATGGAAAAAATTAAAATATAATAATATTAATTAAAATTATTTCAATTTCATTAATGAATTAAAATTAGTATCTATTTGTTCTGATATACTTTTATCAAGAATAATTATCATTTGATAAATAAATCGAATTCAAAAGGTGTGTGTGCATGTGATCTATGTTTTATAGTAGAATATGTTGAATGGTATACAAAAAATATCATTTAATTTGTTTATAAAAATCTTTTATTCTTTCCCCCAATGTCTATATGCGACCTTTGATCATTGAATTTTACTATATTTGAACTTATGATGCAACAATGAGAGTTCTAAAAATCTTATACTATTTAGGGGAAAATTGGAATTTGAAATAATTTCCTGAAATATATTATATTATGAAAAATCAAACCTTCATAAAAAAATTTAATAGGAAACATAATTAAAAAAATTAAGACATAGAAAAATACATTTTACTAGTAATTAATAGTTTTAAAATTTTAAATAAATAGTTTATATTTGATTTTTAAAATTATGTAAAAATTTTATACCATCATGACCGATCATTTAAATTATGGATTTGGATACATGTTCATAACCAGATAATAATTAAGAATATTATTTTTTTATAATGAAGATATAATATTAAGGGTATTGAAATATTTTAATGAATTTTTAAACACCATGATTACTAGAAGTTTGTAATAAATTTCCATGTTTTAATTAAAATATCATTACAATGACTACATATTTATAAGATCATATAATTATTTAAAACATCCTATCTAAGATTAAAATATAATAATTTAAGAACATATTTTTCATGAAAACAATATGATGTATATTGTGAAAATAATGAATCATAATAGGAAGTGAATAAATAAGGGAAACCCATACTAGAAAAACACAAGAACAAGTAATACTCATGTTTTCCCCATTACTGTCAACATCACTTATTCTAGTTAATTTTATTTATTAATACAATATATACCATCTACTAAAATAGAAAATTTATGACATCACAAAATGAACAAATAAGAAAGAGTGATCTAGGAAAACCTTCCTTTATTAAACCTTGAAATAGAACCACACCTTGCAATGAAAGAAACAAGAGATCGTGACTCAAAAATCCTAGTGGAATAAATACCAAATCCTATGGACAACATTGCACCATTAAAAAATAAACAAAATATGGGATAAAACTTATCATAATTAACTCTTTCATGTAAGATAATGTGACAAAATGGAGAACACGAGAGGATATGGTAACCTTAATCCAATAAATTACAATGTGACCGATGTAAGAGGTACCAAGTGGTCTAAAATACCAATAGAGGTGACAAGAGATTGGGAGAATGAGAAGGGGTTATACAAGAGATAAAGGACCATTTGAAATTGGAGAAAATGGGGTATCAAGACACCTATTTATTTATGATGTCTACCGAAATCCAACAAGAAATGGTGGACAATGAAAATGACCATGGAATATCTAGTCAATCCATGATCTGAAACTCCTAGACATTTCAATGATTTTTCTACTAATTTCTACAATGGGTCTGAAAACCAATGTGGCCTTTTCTATTGAATTTTAAAACCCTTGGTGGTTCTTCCACCATTAACCATAGATGAAACACCATGGTCTTGTGTGATGAACTTATCCATTCCCCTCACAATTCCCAAATCCTTAGCATAGTGAGCCTTAACACCCCATTTCGCATTACTATTATTTTGAAGCATCAAAAGCAATTTAAAACTCTCGAATGTTCATTTCCATTGGCTCGTGGTGTACAAATTCACAACAATGACAATATGCCATGAACCATTAATTTAATTTTGAATAGAAACTCATCTTTGGTTACACAAGAGCAGTTCCAAGAGAAAATTTCCTCCATTATTGGTAGATAAGATGTTTCATATCTCATGGTGGTCCAAAATGTCCTCACAATCCAACTAAAATATTTTATTTTCCACTAAAATCTCCTAAAAATATCCAATAGTTAATAAAAAAACATGAAGGAATGTTTAGAATATTTTGAACCAATATATCAGATACCTCTCAATTAATTATATTCCTCAGGAATCAAAAATTTACTCAAAACATAGAAATTAAGGGGGTCCAAACAACAATTCCATGAGATACCACATAGAAATATCATTACAATGGAACTATTTCATCCATATAAATAAAAGTATCATGAAAATCATAATGAAAAACATCACAAAACACATCCATGTTCCCACAGTTCAAGGAATACCACACATAATTTTAATACATTTTTCCACATTGGTAGGTACTAACTCACCAAGAAAGTATTAATTTTTTTCCAAATAATGGGTCATGACTGGGAAGGGGTTTAACCTTATTTATATGTTGGATTCTAAAACACACAATATGTAAGAAAAATGACACCTATCATTAATTAGTAATACTAAATTTTTACATCATCAAGGGAAAGAACAAAATGAAAACTGAAAACAATTAAGCTTACTATGAATGAATCATTATCTTTTTCTCCCATGTACTCTTCCCCAATCCATTTTGACTATAATGTACATGAAAAAAAGGAATTGTTCTCTCAAAATAAACCATTTCTTGAAAATCCAATATCAATAATGGTGAATTTATGAACATCACACTATTCATGATATCTAACTCTCCCAAGTCAATGACATGGGAGTTATTAATAATATATCAATAGAGCTATAGATTGTCGGAGTTGTCGATTAAAATCGATAAATTTTTAGTCTTATGTGCTCCAACAACTTAATGGATTATAACAAATAGGGGTAAATGTTGCTCCACCAATACTCATATACCCTATTTTGGGGAAACGTTTAATAACATATTTCCACCAACCTCAAAATCCATGTATCTCATTCCATAATCAATATAAAATTTCTATAAGTCTTATACCACATTTATCCTCTCACGGACTACCTGAACCTTCTTCAACATAACCAATAAAATATTTTTTGGAGTATAGATGATTATCTAACCTCATCATTGCATAGTGGGGATCAACATAAACATCAGTACGCTGCCCCACATAGATCCAATCTGATGGATCAGTGGTAGATGTCATTTTTTGAGAACTCAAAAAATGGTATGTGGATTTCCAAGTCATGGATGAAATACTAGATACAACACAAAACTTATCCTAAAACTTCTGGATAAAAATCTCCATATTTCGGTCTACTTGAGGTTGGAAATTAGTTATTTGGAGTAACTATGTGCAAAAAAGCGTCAATCCTCTCCAAAATCAAATGGTAAATACATAATCCTGATATAAGGAAATGGATATCATAACACTATAAAAATTCACTATAATAGACCATTAATTTTATATATAGATATTTCACCAATTTATCAGAATATTCATAACGTAACATTACTATCAAGTCCAGAATCATATAGGTCTATTGACTTTAGAAACATGGACAAATAAAAAACCAATTCATAAAATATATCGATCACTTGACACTATATTCTTAATAAATAGAACCATTCTAAGTTATATCATACTCAATAACATCCTTCATAACCTAGGGAAAAGAAAACATGATAAAGGGTAATCATAGATACCCAGTAAGGTTAATGAATGGAGACTTCAATGATCACATAGACATGAAATAGTCTTTAGGGTTGGATAATTTAATCTCAACATTTAAAAATCATACACTGAAAATCAATGGTCATAATCATTTTTCTTTGAATAAATCAATTAATTTCATTAGATAGGAATCATAATGAAATAATATAATATAATATATAACATAATTACATTGGTGTAAGAAATTAGTGTTTGGAATACTGATAATATGATAACATTGGGAACATATGTAAATAGAACCATGTTAACTCATTATATTAAGGACATGGAATCATTCCATCTCATAAACATAGTGACATGGAATCTCGTAAATTATTTATCTTA
This sequence comes from Viscum album, assembly GCA_963277665.1. NCBI lineage: Eukaryota > Viridiplantae > Streptophyta > Magnoliopsida > Santalales > Viscaceae > Viscum > Viscum album. The sequence goes on along the minus strand of OY728164.1, from coordinate 474,652,973 downwards.
TAGACAAGAAATACATGTCCAAGAATAAACTTCTCACAATGAAAACTAGGTTGAGAAAAATTATTATGGACATGAATCTATGGTCCATGTATAATCTTATGGATATGAAATCTATTCCCACTATAAATCTTATAGACATGCAAACCTAGTCCATGCCTGTAATTCTAAACTTGAAGTCGAAACCACGTATATCACATTTACTTAATGTTTCAATCAACTCTATCAAATTCAATAGAGGGATATATAGTTTATATCCACCAAATTTTGAAAATAATTCATATATGTTCCAAAATATCATGAAATAATCATCATCTAAGAACCTAATAATAAAAATGGTCTTCACAAACATTTCATCATAACATAATCAATGAAAAATAATCGAGATTGAAAAAAATATTTTCCTCACAAAAAATGAACTCTCTAGGGAAGGAATGCATATTTTATGCATAGATTATATCTCTCGTAAAAAATATGTGATAGAAATGTTTTATGTCATTGATAAATATAAATATCATTAAAAATTCTTAAAATTTTATTTATGAAAATATCTATTCTATTTTGAAATCTCTAATTTAAAATCTAAAAATGTCGAAAATATTATGGAAAATATGTTCGTTGAAAAAGAACATGGAATCTTGTAAAGGGGGATCAATATATTGGGCGGTCATCATTATGGGAAATTATTTTTATTCCATATATGTTCAAAAACATACCATTCAATCTTTTTTAAGATGTAAGAATAGAAACTCATCCATAAAATTAAAAGAAGATTCATTTAAACATCATTTTGTAAAAAAAATAAAAAATTGATAAAAGGACATTGAAAAATAATTTTGTAATAGGGAAAAACATTGTTTATATTTTTAAAAACAATGATATGGGAAAAATAGGTTTTCTAGTGAAGATAGAAATATAATGATGTTTGATTAAAAATATTTTTTCTATATTTAGTAATAAAGTGAAGAAATTGAAAGGAAAATATTTATTTCCAAGAAGTAAATATATAAAAACAAAATTTATGAGCTTATGATGATTTATATATTAATATTTCACATCCAGAAACATGAACATAAATAATCTTGAATAATGCTGATATTGTAAAATAAAACTCTTACCACTTTGTTAATATAAAATATGTAAACCCAAATAATTAAATAACCATATATTGAGACATATATACAAATACATTTATTATTAATAATTATAATTTTCAATCATTATAATTATAAGCACTACATAAAATGAATAAGGCGGGAATATGACATGTGACCCAATGAACTAAAAGTGAGATGAAAAACTGTAACTTAGGTTTGATTTCCTTGAAATGCATTGGAAAATCATGTATAATAATTATTTATTAATTATACATACATTAAAAAAAATTATGTATTATAAAATATTAAATTTATTTATAAAATTTCATCAATCATGGTTTGATAAATGATTAATTAAAATATATTTCTCAAGTAATGACTACTTCAATTTTCACATATGTTTTGGTCCATTTAAATTGGTCTTGGTATCATAATATAATTTTTTAATGACATAAATATCATATTTATTCACTATATATATGTTTTTAGTCATCCATAAATGTAGATATAGAAAAATGTATTATATTATTCATAAAGATGGTTTGTCATACGTACACGTGATTGTTGTTTTAAATTTTTTGTAGATTGAATGATAAATTGGTAAAAATTAATTCGAATTTTTGGAATGTTTATTATATCATATAAATAATATATATTAATAATTTAAATAATTATTATCATCCAAGTAAAACTAAAACTGAAAAACAAAATCAGTTCGCTTCGTGGAGGTTGTAGTCCACATGCACAGATGAAAAAATTAACCATTCCCCATAGATTTATAGGAAAGAAGATATATGTGATATTTTAATTTCAAAATTTTATGTATGTCATAAGTGTAACATATAAACAATAATTCCCTTAAAATTTCCATCTATAAAACATGGCAATGTGAAATTAATATTATCTCTATTTGGAGATAGTAAGTCATATGTACACCCAAGAGGTACATTAAAATCCCATTTATTGGAAAGTGGATTTAAAAATGTGGTGCCAAATAATTTAATTATATTGAAGATAATGAATTTATAAATAATTTAAATGATTATTATTGGGTAAAATAAAAATTTAAAAAATGGAATTGGTTAATAATTTTACATCTTCTTTTAAACAACTCCATTAGATCTCCTCTGGAGGACCCTAGGGATGTTTTTTAGGAAGAACATCACTACTAGAATGTGGGAATGGAAGTCGAGAAGGGATTTATTAGGGTTTTTGTGAAATAAATTTCTCTAGGTGGTGTGAATAATACAAACTAGTGGTTCCCAATTATAATTGAGATGAAATGCACTTTTTTAATTTCGTAAAAGAACTAAATATAATAATATCATTTTTCAATAAGATAATGTTTCTAAATGGGAAGGGACTAAATGATATGGTTGGATGGGTATAAATTCCGTCAACCAATATAATTTTAATCAATTTATGTGGTGTTTTAATCATTATAATTTTTAACCCCTTTGTTAACCTATATAAAAATTAACAATGGAAACATCATTTTTAATCATAAATGGTATTAATTTATAATGAAAGGTGAAAATATCCTCATCAAGTTTAATGTAATAACATTTTATACATTATCAAAACTACCATTTCAACATTCAAGATTTTTTCATAAAAAATAATTATTCAAAATTTTGAAAAAATTCATTTAATTTTAATTAATGGACATAACATAATAGTTCTCATTTGATTCTAATCCATTAACAAATCTATATAATGATTTATTTTTCTATAACTTTCTTGTGGCACTAAAACTCACCAAATTTATATTAATTTTCTATTTATAAAATCAGTTATTTTATTTTTCTAGGATATAAATAAATAATACATCAATGTTGTATAGTAATTTAATGTTATTATATAATTTATAAAAATTTAAGAATAAATTTATATCAAAAAATAATTTCCTCAAGAACAATTTAGACATTTAGGTTAATTTATAACATGTTTCTATTACAACGTGGACATTTAAGATATATTTAAATCTATTACAATGACACTTTTTAAATATTTATAATTTAAATATTATATTTTTTATTTTCATTGAAGTTTGTCTTTTAAAAAATAATATTAAAGTATATTGCGGAATGGGAAGAATCATTTTCTTCTAATAATAATTAAGAATAAATATTATGTATTATTAATTAGTTTTCTCTTATACTATCTCGACATACCCATTATCATGGTGGTAAATTTTTTCAGGGTTACAATTCATATTTATCAAAACATAAATTGTGATCATTTATCATATTTTATCTTGTTTTTCGAAAATAAGGAATAATTTTTATAAAATGAGATACAAATTTTTTTGGAGATGTACAATTTAATATAAGAACACAACATGAAATAATTTTTTTAGAAAAAAATAATTTTAAGCATTAAGAATGGGTTATTCATAACCTTGACCTAGAAGATTATTATTTTATCTAAAAACATGAAAAAAAAATTAAAAAAATTATATATTTCATTAAAATATTTGACCAAAAGTTTAACACCTCAACCCTAGAAGCCCAGTTTCGATGCATTATTTTAATACATTGGAATGATTACAATGAATCATGTCCAGAAGGACCGATCAGTTTATCAGTCTTGGAAAATAGATTACATACATGAACATTACATTACATTATAAAACGACAAACAACAACAACATTGAACTACTTTGAACACATTAATATCCCTTATCTTATCCCTGTAGGTCAACCATAAAATACTTCTTCACATCCTCGAAAAAATAAAACATAGAAAGGGGTAAGTTTAGATGCACATTAAGGATACAAATATAGTCGAAAATTTCATAAATTAGCATAAACATTTAATGCAACGTATAAGTCTAAAACAAAACCCCTTTAAAAATAATCTTTATCATAATATGGAAATGGTGAAATCAAATAAAGCCATTTACATATTCACATGGATATTCTAATATTTGAATAATCACATGGAATATCAATAGCCACATTCGTAATGATGGAATTTATAATGCTATACATTACAACCACATAGTCATGGCCTTGTGCCAAGACTATAATTAAGATTTTTTCAAGGCCTTGTTCCAAGACACAAGTTTGTCTCATGAAACCTACCAATGCATCTAGGAGCTATATCGAGCTCCACCCATCACATACTAAGTCCAATGAATTCCTCATATGAAAAGGTTCAAACATAACATAATCATTTTTATTAAAACAACCATATGAAATGTTAAGACATTATCCATAAATTATGAATGATATATAAAAAAACATCTACATTCAAACATATCAATAAACCATCAATACAATATGGAATATTTTAATATAATAAATAAACCTCGATCAAAAATAATATCCCATAAAGGATGTTGGCATAGTTGAAAATGATCAGTAAACATCATTGAAGAAATATACCTTTTTCAAGAAATCATTTAAAAGTGACACAATTTATAAAGTATGTCTTTTTAAATATAGTTTGTAATCAAATTTTCCAATATCAAATTGAATCTTTTGAATGGTATTAACATTTTAAAACATTCATGTTCATATAAATAAATCATTAAAACCATTTTGAAAACATGGACATTAATGAGAATGGATTAGAAGAATAAATCATTAAATCATTTAAAATGATGTTATAATAAAATGGTCTTTTAAAAAGAATCCCTTTTAAATTTTTTTTATGAAATATGGACATGGATAATAAATATGTCCCAATAAAAACATACCCATAAAAAATATTGAATAATAATGATATTTAGTAATTAACCCTTACCTTACACTTTCCTTTGGTAAAGGGTATGTTTAACCTCTTTTATAATAACCATAGTATGTTATTAAATTATACAAGAACCATATTCATATTTATTATGTCATACATGATTCATTTATGACTTCATACTTCCCATTTAATAATTATTTCTGTTTTAAATTAACATTTTGTATAATAATTACTTTCTTTATCTTACATGCTTTAACTTGTTACTCTTGATAGTATCACATAGATCATGATTTAAATACTTCCAAAATATAAAAAATGATTTATATATCATATATATTTTGAACATAAATAAGTATTATAGAAAAATATATTAATTGGAGAGCACCGTTTTTTGGAGACGGTAGGCTGTACATATGCATAAAAGTTGTTTCCGTTTTCATATCGTATTGAACAGAACTAAGTGAATACGATATATGTAAATATATATATATATATATATATATCTAAATTAGAATTATTATTTCATATATTACATATTATATATGATATATATTTTTATAATCATCGTATAATGGTGAATGTGGAAATGAATCTCATCTCGTCGTGGAGATGGTAATCTGTATGTATGCACGAGCGACAATCTCACTATATTGATGGTGAGATAATACGTAATTGGATGTTATATCATATATAAATAATTATTAAAAAGTTATATTTATTATTTAAATCATTTATAATCATTATTATACCCATCCACGTAATGATGTTTTTGAATAACAAAATACACCACGAGGTGGAGGCGGTAATCTGTACGTACACATGTATGGTGAAATTTCCATTTATATGATAGATAGAGTAATGAAAATGGTTGTTCCATTTTTATAATTACATCAAAGTATATAGAATATACTTTACTTAATATATTAGAATTTAAACAATTATGAAAGAGGAAGTGGATGAAGAAATGAACTTGAAAGAGTTGATGGAATATTAACCTCTTCTTCGTGTTCTTCTTTTTGATTTGATCAAAAGGGCTCCCTAGGTTGGATTTATGGCCAAAGGAAGGCCTATAGGATGAATGGAGGAATGTTGGAGGGATATTTGAGAAGGTTTTGGCCAATCCAAAAGGCTTTTATGGAGTAAAATTTATAGAAGGGAAGTGCCCTTTTAAAAGAGAGGGGAGGGTCAGTTTAGGAAAAGCATGAAATATTATTTTATAATAAAATCAATTTCTGTTCCTAATGGATCAAAAAAAAAATTGTGTCTAAGGTGGGGATGGGTCAAAATATTCTCTACTAATAGGTTTTTTTATAGGTTTAGGTCACTATATTAACCTTATCTTTTAGATTTAAATCGTAGCTAAATTGTTTGACATTTACCATAACTCTTTGTATTTTTATATTAAATTGTAAATAATCATACTATAACATGCCAAAAGAACAAAATGTGCTAAATTATTAATATTTATAACCTTATCCAATACATTTGGAAATACTTTGATTTTTTAGGAATATTCAATGAAATAATATTATAATATTTGTTTTAAAAAATCAATTATATCAATTTTGACACTATTTTGTATTTGGTTTTTTTGAAACTCATAACAACATGATTAATTTGAAAACAAATTATTTACCAAACCCTTACATGTCATATTAACTAATAAAATTAGTTTAATGCATCAAATGCCTCAAATTAAATTTATTTGTATATTTATAATATTAATTAATTTAATCTTTCATTAATAAGGTAATTACTACATCATCATTATGTCATAAATAAATTAAAATATTTAATGTCTAAAATATTTTTAATAAAATACCATTATGTAGTAAATTATTTTATCTTCCTAATTACGATTTATAGTCTAATTTATCTTATGTATAACCCTATATAAAAATTGATTTAGTTATTAAAAATTGAATTTGACTCTCTTAACTCTTCTTTAAATAAAATAATAATAAATAACTTAATCTTATACAAGTTGACCAAAGGGGTTATATTTTATACCTAAGTTTGTTTTTGGTCGAATTATACTTATCCAATAGAATTAAAACTTATGCTAGGTTAATTATAATATCATTTTTACCCTTAAGTACAATATTTATTTTTAACTGTGGTAAATTAAAGTCAATATCTACTATTCACAAAAAAATTCATCTTATTGAACCAAATTTTAATTACTGATATCAACAGTTCCTCTCAGATTTTTGAAATTAAACTCACAGAAGTGGTAAAATTATGTTTTCTTCAAATTATTAAATGCTCATAAAAGATGGGTAAAAGACAGTAAAAAGTTCAATAAAAATTTACACATCTAATTTTTCTATAAAATGAATCCAAAGAATCAATTGAACTTATATAGGTATTATAAATCTATTTTTAATTAAAATAAATTTAAATAAATTAAATAATTATTGAAATATAAAGTCGGTACTAAATAATAACAATGTTTTTCACTATTCATCAATAATTGAAAGTTTTCAGAATAGTACCAAAAATTCACCCTAAGATAATTTTGCTATTCCTAATTCAAAAATAAATTCTATTTTACCAAATTCAAAACATAGAAGTTCAATTCGTTAATTTTAAATTAATTTATGTTGTTAGAACAAAAAAGTGGGCTTTTAAAAAGTAAAAACTATCAAAAATTTGGCATGTGTTTATGTCAATTTTAAATGTGAAATTACTTATAATGACTTAAATTTTATTAAATGATAAAAATATAATCTAATTATACTTCCAATCCATTCAAATTCATAATTTATCACTATAAATTATTTTGAATAAAAATGTAGATTTCAATTAAAACATAGTATTTTTCACTATTCATCAAAATATGAAAGTTATCAGAAATGTACAAAAAATTTATCCAAACTAAATTTTTATGTCCTTATTCTAAATAAGAATTTAATTTCAATAAATTAAATATATAAAAGTGTCAAATATTGTTTTTAAAAAGTGTTCTCCATTAAAAAGTGGTAAAAATGCATTTTTTTTAAAAAATACTTATTTTATCCCCAAAAATGAATTTGATCATATATTATGTCTATGAAACAAATAATATGGATGTTAAAATTATATATAGTATATACGATTCAATATATAATTAATATTTTTCATAATTGCTTTTTGTAGGGTTAGTTTAGTAAGTTGTGGTGCGCTCGAACTCGATGTTGCGTGTAGCGCATGATGTTGAATTACATTAATGAGATAAAGTACTATGAAATCTTGGGGTGTTACATTCTCACATCCTTCAATAAATTGAATCCTTCCAATCTGAAATTGTTCTTTGGAAATAAATGGTTATAAAAATAAAAATACCTTTGTGAAAAACCCACATAACAAATTGGTTTAATAAAATTTACTCATAAAAAGAGGGAAAGGGAAATGAAAAAGTCACCAGAAAATTATGATCTAGATTAGGATAAAATTGGTGGAAGTTAGTGAAACATAATTGGAGGAAAAAGGGAAATATTTATAGGGAGCGACTGAGGTCATCAATCACAAACAAATGTAAAATTGAGGGCCTTAAATCCATCAATATAAGATGATGTAAAATATCATCGGTTCAATAAAACATAAGGTGTTAGGATAAAAAAAATTTGATTTTGAGATCCATTCCCTAAAGTTTAATAATTAATTTATTTATATAATAAGAGGAAAAAAATATACTTGACATGTAGTGTTTCATCCTTCATATAATTCATAAAACAAACTCATTTATCACTCTAAAAGATAATATAATTCCAAAGTATTCTGTTTATTTAACCGTATAGAGTTCCAAAAATAATTAATTTATAATTCATTTGTAATAATATTTAAAAAAACTAAATTTTACATGCTTGGAAATCACGTAGGCTTATGGTAGGTGATGCACCATTGACACCCTTCGGTTGCGGGTTCATGTCTTACAACCTTACTGGATGCAAAAGGTTGTCGTCGGACCTCCAGGTTATCCTTTTTATAATAATAAAAAAATAATCTTAAGAAATTATTTAACAATAATAATAGTATCCAACATCAATCTTAATCAATTACACCCTTTATACTTATCCAAAATACATCTTTCCAAACTCACAGTCCAAAATTTATAAAGAAGGTAAACGAAATGAAGATCTCTTTTTCCACATAGTAATATATGAATACCTTTATCATGTATTCTTTTAAAACATGGTAATACCCTAAATTACCATAAAACCATATTTATTTCATTCATTCTCCCGTATTTATTATTTAATACTAGATATATTTCTTATATCCAAAATTTTTGAATATTCAAATAATGATGGAATAAACAAACCCTTAATTAGTTTCAATGTAGGCAAGAATATAGAATATAATTTATCCAAATCCACCATATATTATTCAAAAATCACTACCTTAGTATCATGACCATATTATGGTTTACCTTCACTTCAACCATGTATTTTCCAAGATTTTTAACATGAAACTGTGTCACTTTACTTGGTACCATACAATATCAAATCCTTAATGAAATAGTATTAGAGTACAATCCCTATTTATTTCCATAAATCATATAAATAGTACATCATTTTTACAACACTCAAATGAAAAAATTCTTTAATAACAAAATAAGAACAATTGTCATTATTCTTCATATGTGGTAGTATCATAGCATGATTATTATATAATTTCATCATTTGTGGCATACTCTGATAATTTGGACGTTGATTCGTATAGTGTCCCAACTCTTTTCATATGAAGCATTGTTCCTCTAAAACATTTTTCGTACCATTGAAATCATGTTCTTGGTGTCCTTTTTCTCCAAAATAGTAACAAACTCTCATTCCCTTCAATAATTTACCATGGTGATTCTTTCCACAGTTATCAAATATGGTAAAATCCTTCTTTCCTATATTACCTTTATCCACCTTTATATCTTCCATCCATTTCTTCTCTTTCTTCACTTCAAATCTTTAGGACTCAAATAATTGTTTACTTATTTCATTAATACATGATACTATTTATTCTTATGATGTGAATAAATGGGAGACCATTTCCCTTCCAAATGTTGTCTTAATACCATGAAAGATATGATCCTTCTTAATATTTGGATCATGCGTATTGATGGAGTTCTCATTCCTTATACTAGGAACCATTTCTAAAAAATTCCATACACAATGATAGTTTATGAATCACAGTTCATAATTCTAATCTTGTAAAATACTAAAAATAAATTGAAAATATTATTCATATAATTTATAATCATAAAATGTTTTCTTTGAGGAATGATTTACTCCTAAATCATTCATAATGGATTATAATGAAAATGTGAATTATCCTAAGAATATACGCTAGGAGTGTCGTAAGCAAGAGTGTAGCAAGACCCATTGTTGTGTATCAGGATACCCTGGGTCAACCCTGAATCTCCATGTCCGAGTTTTCACTCCTAGGTACATCTGTTCCAGAGCTGCCTCCACCTGCTCATATATAGACAGGGATGTATTGCCTGGAAAATAAAAAAATCTCTACATTACCAAAATTCAAGGATGTTTTTCTATACTAATCCTCAAAGTCTATCATTGGGTAATTTTCTCTAAATGTGGTTCTTCTAAATCTTGTTTCCAATTTTATTTATAAACATCCTCTAATAGAAACTGTTACACCCTGACCCCAGAATCCCATAGTTAGTGCATTATTTTTATAAATTGGCATGATTACAAAGAATCAAGTCCTTATGGACCGACCAGTTTAGCATTTTTGGAAAATAAATTACATAAATTAACATTACAGTAATTAAAAAATGATAAACAAACAACAAAATTGTACCCTTTTTAACACATCAATATCCCTTATCCTATCCTTGCAGGTTAACCATAATATAAATCTTCACATCCAGGGAAATATAAAACATAGAAAGGGGTGAGATCATATGCTCTTTTAAGATAAAAATATAGTAGAATCTTTCAGAAATAAGTTTAAACATTTAATGAAATGTATAAGAATAAATAAAAACACTTTTAAACATAAACATCAGAATAATATGGCATAGATAAAATCAAATAATTCCATTTTCTTATTCATATGGATATTTTACTAGTCTAATAATAAAATTCCATATCAATTTCCACTTTTATAATAATGGAATGAATAATACTAGACTTTATAACCACATAGTCAAGGCCTTGTACCATGACTACAAAAATGATTTTTTGAAGGCCTTGTTCCAAGATACTAGTTTGTCTTATGAGACAAACCAATGCATCAAGGAGCTATTGCGGGATCCACCCGTCACTTACTAAGTCCAATGCATTCCTCATATAAAAATGATTAAACATAACATAAACATTAATAATAAAACTAGCATACGAAATCTCAATACTTTATCCATAAACTATGAATGGTATATAAAGCCATAGTAAAACATATCCCAAAACCGTCAATACAATATAGATGATTTTTTATAATAAATCAACCTCAATCAAGAATAATATCCCATAAAGGATGATGACATAGTTCATAATGATGGGTAAAAATCTCTGAGAGAAATATCCCTCTTCCAAGAAATCAAATAGAAGTGAAACAATTTATAAGGGATGTCATTTAAATGATAGTTTTGAATCAACTTTTCCCATACCAATTTGAAAAATTTTAAAATAATTAACATTTTAAAACATTCATGTCCATATAAAAAAATCCTTTAAACTATTTTTAAAACATGGACATTAATGAGAAAGGATTAGAATAATAAATCATTAAAACATTTAAAATATGTTTTAACAAAAGAGTCCCATAAAAATAATCCCCTTGAAGTCTCTTTTATGAAACATGGATATTGATAATAAATATTTCCAAGTAAAAACAAACCCATAAACAGTCTCGAATAATAACGAGATTGAAGAATTAACCATTACCTTGCACATTACTTTGGCTGAGAGTAAGTTTATCCTCTAATATAATGACCATAGTATGTTATAAAATAATAACAAAACCATATTTATATTTATTATATCATACATGATTCATTTATGACTTTATATTACCCATTTAATAATTATTTCCGTGTTAAATTAACATTTTGGGTAATAATCACTTTCTTTATCGTACATGTTTTAACTTGTTACTATTGATTGTATCACTTAGATCATGATTTATATACTTACAGAATATAAATCATGATTTTTATATCATATAAATTTATAATATAAATATGTATAATAGACATAAATAGGAAATGTAGAACACCATTTATGGAGATAGTATGTCGTACATACGAGTAAAAGTTGTTTCCTTTTTCATATCATATTGAACGGATCTAAGTAAATAAGATATATATAATTATATATATATATCTAGTATCATTATTATGTCATATATTACATACATATTAATGATATATATTTTTATAATCATTGTTGAATGGTGGACGTGAAAATGAATCTCATCGCGTTGTGGAGACGGTAAACCGGACGTATGCACAAACGACAATATCATAATATTGATGGTGAAATAATATTTAATTGGATGGTATATCATATATATATAATAATTAAACAATTTTATTTATTGTTTACATAAGTTATACTCATTATTATACCCATCCAAAAAATGATGTGTTTGAATAACAAACTACACCACGACGTAGAGACGGTAATCCGTACGTACGCACATATGGCCACATTTTCATTTTTAGGATTGATAGAGTAATGAAAAATGTTCTACCATTTTCATAAAAAAATCATAGTTTATAGAATAAAATGGATTTAATATCTTAGAATGGAAACAAAAAATAAAGAGGAAGTGGAAGAAGAAAAGATCTTGAAGGAGGTGACGAAATATTTACCTCTTCTTCGGGTTCTTCCTTTTTATTTGATCAAAAAGGCCCCATAGGTTGGATTTATGACCTAATTAATTCCTCTAGGATGAAGGGAGGAATGTTGGGAGGATATTTGGGTAGGGGATGGCTGAGGCAGAAGGATTTGGAGGAGTGAAATTATGAGAAGGGGAAGTTCCCTTTTAAAAGAGAGGTGATGGTCATTTTAGGAAAAGTTTGAAATATTATTTAATAATAAAATAATTTTTGGTTTCTAAGGGCTACCAAATGAAATATTTAGAGGATAAGGTGGTTATAGGTCAAAAAACATTCAAACAATAGGCTTTAGACAGGTTAAGGAATCATATTAACCTTATATCATATATTTAACTCTTTGTTAAATAGTTTGACATTTACCATGTCTCTTTGTATTTTTATATTATATGGTTAATAAAATTACTATAACTAGCCAAGAGAACCACATTTGGTTCCTTATTAATATATATAGCCTTATCTATGTCCTTTGGATGATCCTTATATCTTTAATAATTTTATATCAATTAATAATATAATGGTTTTCTTAAAAACTCAATTAAATCAAATTTGACACTATTTAATATTTGGTTTTTGTTCAAATCATATCATCATGATTACATAAAAAACACTTTAATCAACCCAAACATGTACTAGTAACCTATATAATAATTTAAATTAATCAAAAGTGTAAAATTGAATTTATTTGGATATTTATAATATCAATTATTTTAATCTTTAATTAATAAGGTAATTACATCATCATCATTATGCCACAAATAACATAAATTATTTAATGTTTAAAAATTATAAATATAATACCATTATTTATGAAATTTTTTATCTTTCTAATGAATATTTATAACTTAATTTATCTAAGGTATAACCCTATATTAAAAATGGTTTCATTATTAAACACTGAATTTAACTCTTTTAACTCTTCTTTAAAATAAATTGTAATAAATGTCCTAATCTTATCCATGTGGACCAAATAAGGTCATATTTTACTCCAAAGGTTACTTTCAGACTAATTAAACTTATCCAATAAAATTAATAAATATGTTAGGGTAATTATAATATCATTTTTACCCTTAATTGCAATATTTACTTTTAACCGTGGTAAATAAATGTAAAAATTTACTATTCAAAAAAAATGATTTTCATCTTATTGAACCTAATTTTACATACTTATATCAACTGTGTTTATCGAATATTTCAAATTCAACTCAAAGGAATGGTAAAATTAAAATTTATAAAAATTTGTAAATGCTTCTAAAAGGTGGGTAAAAGGTAGTAAACTATTCAATAAAATTTTATACATATAATTTTAATATAAAATGACTTCATTTAATTACATTAAAAATATATCAATATTATATATCTATTTTGACTAAAAGTAATTTTAAATAAAATAAATAATTATTTATATAAATTGTCAGTTATAAATAATAACGTAGTGTTTTTCACTGTTCCTCGAAAATTGAAAATTTCAGAAAAATACAAAAAACATACCCTAAGCTAATTTTTTTTGTCTAAAATTCATAAATTAAGTCCAGTTTACCAAATTCAGAAAATATAAGTTTAATTTAATAATTTAAAACTAATTCCATTTGTCAAAACAAAAAAGTGGGTTTTTAAAAAGCAAAAACTATCAAAAGATAGACATGTGTTTATGTTAATTTGTAATGTTAAATTACTTATAATGAGAAACACTGTATTAAATTATAAAACTAGAATCTTATTGTACTTAAAAACCATTCAAATGAATTATTTATCACTATAAATTATTCAGATTAAAAATGTTTTTTTCAATTAAAACATAGTATTTTTCACTATTCATCAAAATATAAAAGTTATCAGAAACTTTAGAAACAATTATCCAAACCAAATTATTATGTCCTGCTTTGAAAATTTTTATTTAAATTTAATTTAATATATAAAAGTGTCAAATATTTGTTTTAAAAAGGGTTCTCCATTAAAAAGTGGTAAAATTGTATTTTTTTGAGAAATACTTATTTTATCTGAAGAAAATGAATTTGTTCTTATAATATGTCTAAGTAACACATAATATGGATGTAAAAATTATATATATTATATAAGATTGAAAATTCAAATAATAATATTCATAATGGTATTATTTTTATAATATATTGTGTTGATACATCCCTCCATTTATAAATTTCACCCTTTAAATTCAAACTTCTTTTTTCAATTACATATTTTGAATTTGAAAATTCCATTATTGAAATCCCATATCGTTAAAAGGATTATTGAAACATTATTTTGAAATGAGTAAATGAAAAATATGATGGTTATATAGAATAAAACATAAAAATTATTTCATATAAGAAAATAATAGTTTATTTTGAAAAAATGGACATGGATGAGAAAATTTATGTAAAAACAGTTATATAGAGTGATATATAACATGTTTAGGATAATGGTGATGACCATAGTACAATAAATCTATGATGGGATAATTTGACAGAAATTCATTGGAAATGAAGGTAATATATTGATATTTTATTTCATGATCATTTTCATAATGTTTTGGGATTATTTTAATAGCACAAGAAAATATACTAACATGATTTATATCAACATCTTAGGAAACATTTTAACCTTTTTTGTTCTTCGATCAAATTCGTATTCAAATATTACATCATGAAATAAATATCCTTGAGGAATTTTTCATTCCTAATGAAATAAAAATAACATTTAACTTATCATATGTTCTATAAAATAATTTTATTTCACAACTCCAATCACAAAAATATTTGTTAAATCTATCGAATTTTTCATAAGTTATATAATAAATTAACTTCCAAATGAAACAAGAATATACTAAAATGTTAAACATAATCCATTAAAAACATTTCATCTTCTATAACCTCAAAAATATTTCCAAAAAAATTCAAAACCCAAAATTGAGAATGACTTGCTCAATTTTTTTCAAATATAACATAAAGTGGATCATTATTCAACATACCAAATATGTGAAAACCTTGATCGTATATTCTTATAAAACATACAAATAACATGAATGACCATATATCCTTAATGAAAAAATATATTGTACTATAATTAACATAATCTGTATTACTATTATAAAATCACATACTATTGAATGTCATTATAAATCCAAAAATGAAATAAACATCATCGAATATGAATAAAATAAAATTTTCATTGAATAACTAATCAATTTGGTGGTTATAAATCAAATAAATTTTAATAATATTTTTATCCTAACTAATCATTATTATATCATCATCAATCACATAATATGGTTTATCTTTCCCCTAACCACTTGACCTAAAAAATTAGCACAATTCTACTAAATCCCGTTTCTTGGTTATTAGTACTATTTAAATTATGATATCAAAATCTTAAAGAATAATAAATGTAGAAATATCTTTAGATGATTCATGATTTTTATAACCAATGTTTAATTGGTACAACATATATATAATATAATTTCATAATAAAAATACATAATCACTTCAGAAATTTCACTTCAACTATAAATTATTAACCAAGACTCATAATCTCATTACCTAATACTTATTTAGTATAATAATATATATATAAATTATTTCATATGATTCATAAACCACAACTTAATTATATTTCATAATTATAACATAATAAATTATTGTAAACAAAAAATTTAAAGACATATGTTTTCAATAGTCTCTTCACCATAATAATTAAAACCATTACTTATACAATAATTCTTATTCTATTATCAGGATTTCCCCTTGAACATGAATTTTCTAAATTCCCAAAAGTTCCATATTTAAATTATTAAATAGTTGATAATAATATAAGGAGAGAATTTTTATCATCAATTATGCTAACCAAACATTTGATTGGTCATATGTAATTAAATTCCTTATGTACATATTTTCCATATTAAAAAAAATCTTACCATTCCTCTAAAACAATACCTTGAGAACTTCTTCCCACATTTTAATGTTTTTTCAAGCTGAATATTATTTCCTACATGGTATTATTGAAAAACCATTTGCTTTAAGTAGGTGGGTTAGTAAAATCTCTATGTTGACATTTCTAATAATATAATGAGATATTTTATTAGGTATAACAATATGAATTAACATTAAATCTATTATTTCACTTGGTTTCTCATGAGGAAAATCATTCCATAGACCATAAAATTCAACATTTACATAATTCATTTCGGATCTAGCCATTGAGGAAAACCAAAATGCATTGTGGGATAAATAATTATTGTGTTAATCCAAAAAAATAATCAAATATCATTTGCAGTATTTCTAAATCATGACACATTCTTCTACGACATGTTATGATTTAACTATTTCATTCATGATTATCACCAAAACATTACGATTTTATCCTTTATATAGGCTTATCCAAAGTGTTATCACTAAAATTATCTCATCCTAGATTCCGAAGGTTAACTATAACATTGGTAGATACCAACTATATCTGTGTAAAATTTTCATATATATATATATATATATATATATATTTTATTTTAGATTATGATTCCTCAAAAAACATATATTTCAATGCTCAAATCTTATAGGTCTATTTCCTTTTGAAACATCAATACAAAAAAATGGTTCATAAATGACGTACATAATGGCCCATTGTATTCTTCATAACTAGTAACCTTCTCAGTCATATCGTAGTTAATACCTTTCTCTATAAGATGGGGAATATAAAAAATAAGAAAGAGTGATATTTAATTATTGGTTGGGGTAAACATTTGTGATATCAATGATCACTTAGATATAAAATTAAAACAACGGTATATGAAATTGAGCTTAACATTTTAAATAAATAACATTTATATCAATGATCATAATCCTGCGTCCTGAAATAAATCATGAAAGTTACAAAAACATGAATCATGATGGAATCAATGTAAATAAGCCACGATAGGATAAAATTTTCATAAAAAATGATTTTCTGGTATACACACAATATTATATCTTTTTGACCATGTATAAATAGAAACATGTTCACTAATTTTGTCAATCATATGAAATTAATACCTTATATGAGATCACAAAACAAGAATCAGGTGTATCGACCCTAAACCCATTATCCCTGATCTAGTTTCCTCTTTTTTATATTGGCATTAAATACGAGGAATTACATCATGATATAATTATTTGTTTAGTAGTATTGGTAAACTAGATACATACATGAATTTCATATTACATTTTAAGACATAAAATACACAAAGAATATTTATTAAGAATTCCATTACTCCCTATTGTGTATCCATTCAAGTCAATAAAAAATACATCCTTGTATATTGAAGAAAAATAAAGCATAAAAAGTGGAGATCACAGATTCTCAGTTGGTGTATATGTATAGAAGAATATATGAACAAATAATGTATAATCAATATGGAATGGTAATGAACTGAAACACATTATATTTAGTCAATAATATTATTGTTGGTCGGAGTGGATACTCAAGAGGGTGGGTTAATTGAGTTCCAACAAAAATTTCTGTTAAAAATTATTTCTCTTAAACTCCCGAAATATAAAAAATAGCTAAACTATAATGAATCGATATAGAGTGTAAATGTTAAATCAGTTTCTCAAAGATTGATTAGGTCTCAGTTGACTTAATGTAACACCCCCAGATTTTATAGTGTGTTATTTCTTAAAAATAATTCAATAACTTTCACTACACGAAACACCGATTTCAATCACACCATGACTTACAAAAAAAAGCCATTCAAAAGAGGTTATGAATAGTATTATCTAAATTTTAAACTTTATATAATCCTTGTAATTTTAGAATCCATATTATGAGAATGCAAGAACAAATTCATTTTCAGTATTGCACTTTTATCAACTTTTGACAGTGAACCCTTTTTAAATACAATATTTTAAACTTTTTGACTAAATGGGGACATCAAAAAAAAATTCCACGGTACGCTTTCCTTTTAATAATACACTAGCGTGTGTTGTACGCAACTTCGAGTTTTAACACACACCACAACCGATCAAACTAGTTGTTATGAATAGTAATACCTACTTTTTGAAATTATATATATTTTATATTTCAAAATTGACTTCATTTTTGGATTCGTAGTGTCGAATTTACCCTAAGGTGAAATTTTGGTACTTTTCGGATAACTTTCATATTTTGATGAATAGTGAAAATTACTAAATTTTAATTAAAAACAACTTTTTTAATCAAAATAATTAATAGTGATAAATTATGAATTTGAGTGGTTTTAAAGTATATTTAGAATATATTTTTACCATTTAATATAATTTTGGTCATTGGACATAATTTTACAATTAAACCGAAGATAAACAAGTGTCAATATTTTGATAGTTATTATCTCTTAAAAACACGTTTTTTGTTTTGACAGCCGGAATTAATTTTAAATTAATTTCTGCCATTTCTGTGTTTTGAATTTAGGAAAATGGATTCCATATTTGGAATCAGGATGTTCAAATTGTGTAAATAGGTAACTTTTATTTTTAGACATTTTGAATAATTACTGCGGTAAATATTTTATTTACCATGGTTAAGGGTAAATCCGGTAAATAAGGGTTAAAAAATAATATTATAATAATACTAAATTACCCTAATACGTGTCTTAACCCTATTGGTTGATACATGGTCGACCATGGGTATCTTTGGGTCGATTTTGGGACCCCATGGATCCACTTGTAAGTGATAATGACACTTTATTTTAATTAAGTTAAAATGAATACAAAAATGACACAAGCATATATCTTTTAGCAAAACAATTTTTACATAGGGTTATATATGTTGGATTTTAGATTATAAATATTCATTATAAAGATAAACAGTTTTCCTACATAATGATATTTTATTTATAATTTTTCGACATTAAATAAGTTATTTTATTTATGACAAAATAATGATGCAACAATTACTAAAATAGTGAAAAATTAAATTAATTGATATTATAAATACCCAAATAAATATAATATGAAACTTTTAATGAATTAAAATATTTTTATAGGATAATATGATATATTAGTATTGATTTAATTTAATTTTTTTGAAGTAATCAATCTTTTATGAGTTTTAAAAAAATCAACTATTGAATAGTGTCAAAATTGACAAAAAAGAGTTCTTAAAACAAATATTATATTATTAATTGATATTAAATACCTAAAAATATAAGGTTCGGCCAAGAGACTTATATCATGATAGGTTTATCATTAATGGACCACTTGGGGGTCTCTTGGATGTATATATTATGTTTATTAACCATATTATATAAAAATACAAAGAGACATTGTAAAAGTGAAACTAATTAACTTAGAGTTAATACTTAAAGATAAGGTTAATATAAGTACCCAAACCAGTCTAAATTCTATTGGTTGAGTGGTTTTTGACCTATCCCCACCTTAACCTTTGAATAATCAACTTTGGAGCCATTATAAACCGAATATGAATTTATTATAAATTAATATTTCTAGCTTTTCCAAAGGTGCCCCTCACCCCTCTTATAAAAGGGCACTCCTCCTTCTCATTTCTTAACACCTTCAAAGCCTTTTTTATCGGCCAAACTCTGCCCAAATACTCTCCCAACTTCCCTCACTACAACCTAGAGGCCTTATTTTGATCAGAATGCCAACCTAAGGAGCCCTTTTGATCAAATCAAAAGGAAGAACCCGAAGAAGATGTAATGATTTCACCACCCTTTTCTAAGTTCATTTCTTCTTCCACTTCTTCTTCCTTTGTTGTTACCATTCTAAAATAATAAATCAAGTATAATATAAATACTGTGATGTTATTATAAATATGGTACAACCATATTCAGTATTCTATCCACCCTTTGAATAACATGTCACCATACGTGCGTACGTACGGCTTACCGTCTCCACGTCGTGGTGTAATTATTATTCAATATAATATTATTTGCATGGGTATAATAATGATGTGTAACACATGTAAATAATAAATATAACATGTTAAGGATTCTGTATATATGATATACCATCCATTATATATTATTTTAATATCAAAAGAATGATATTGTCACTCGTGTGTACGTACGGACTACCGTCTCCACGAACGCGATGAGATTCATTATCCATTGTATCCATTCAAGTATAATTATCATTTGATGATTTAAAAGATGATGTTTAAGGACTTGATATCATTCTGGATATGAATAATATAAAACCTATCCTTTACAAACATTTCTTACGTAACAAAACATATAAAAGAAAACAAGTAAGTTAACACCCGAAACAACGATAATTCTAAGATATTGTTAACAAATCAATGTTAAAAGATCATATATGATATCATATTAATATATATGATTCTTTTATAATTTAATAACAATTATTTCACCATTATACAGGAGGTTAACCTACCCCAACCAAGGAAAATTACAAGGTAAGGGTTATTTCACAATCTCTTCATTATCCGAGGTTGTTTATACGTAATAATCTATTGGGATCTATTTATCATCCACATCCATGTTTCTTAAAAATGTATTTCAAAACATTTTCAATATTTACTAGAATATGAGTTAAAGTCATTTATACCCTTTTTGACTTTTATAAGTGGTTTATAAAGGAATATTTCAGTCGTTTTCAAAACAAGGTCCTTTTTAACCTTTTCGACAGAATTAAGGTAAGAATGTTTTTTTAACTTATACGGCGGGTGCGGCTATTTTCCGCCGTTATAAAATCCTCAAAGCTCCCCTTACAAGCTTATAAGAATATTTTCAAAGAAAATGTTTTATTTTATATGGATCTTAAATGATTTCAAAATAAAAGGAGATATTTCTTTAAAAAGAATATTGATTTCATCTATGTCAACATCCTTTGATGGATTTTAAGATTATTTGAAGTTGATTTATTATGATATAAAACTTCCATATTGAAATGAGATTTTGTGATATGTTTGACTGTGGATGTGCTATTTTTATACCATTCATAGTTTATGGTGAAATTATTTACATTTCGTATGCTAGTTTTAATACGAATGTTTATGTTATGTTTAAACCTTTTCATATGGGAATGCATTGGACTTAGTAAGTGACGGGTGGGGCCCGCTATAGCTCCTCGATGCATCGGTAGGTATCATGAGACAAACTAGTGTCTTGGCACAAGGCCTTGACAAAATTTTATTTGTAGTCTTGGCACGAGGCCTTGGCTATGTGGTTATGATAGTCTGGCATTATGCATTCCAACATTATGAAAGTGGTTATTGATTTTGCATGTGATTATTCGATTAGTAGAATATCCATGTGAACAAGTAAATGGCATTATTTCATTTTACTTTTGCCATACTATGTTGAAGTCCAAGTTTAAAAGGATTTTGTTTTAGTAATTCATTGCCTTAAATGTTTATGCTTATTTTTGAATGTTCCGCTATATTGTTATCCTTACTGGGCATTTGAGCTCAACCCTTTTCTATGTTTTATTTTTCCCAGGATGTGAAGATGTAAGTTATGAATGACCTACAGGGATATTATGCGGGGATTATAGTGTGGACTGTGGAAACATTATGTTGTTGTAGTAGTTTTTCATTTTATGATGTAATGTAAAACTTATGAATATATCTAGTGTTTCCAAGGCTACTAAACCAATAGGTCTTTCGAGATTTGATCTTTCTTGTGAACATGAAAATGTTATGTAATAATGCACCGACTCTGGGTAACTAGGGTCGGGGCGTTATAGTTGGTATCAGAGGAAGTTTAGTACAAACCTTGGAAGCTAGATTTAGATAAACTCTGATTAGAGCACGTAGACCTAAGATGAACTTTGAGGATTAGTATAGAAGAACTTCCTAGAATTTTGGTATTGTAGAGATTTTGTGAGAATTCCGAGAAATACATCCCTATCTGGATACGAGCAGGTAGAGGCGGCTCTGGCACAGATGTACCTAGGGCTAATACCCAAAAACACCGCTTTGAGCTAGACTCGAACGGGAACTGGTGCACGACAACGAGCCTTGTGGCACTCTTGGTTACGACACTCCCGGGGGATATGCTTAGGATAACTCTCATTTTCTTTACAAATCATTATGAAGGGTTTATGAGTATATACATCCTTAAAGGGGACATTTTTATGATTATGGATTATATCCATAAATAGTTCAATTTATGTTAAGTGTTTTATAAGTATGGGATTATGTATTTTGATTCATAAACTGATCTAGTGTATTCCATTATTTAGAAATGGCGCCCAGTAGAAGGAATGAGAACTCCAGAAATGCACATGATCCAAAGATAAGGAAGGATCATATATTTCATGGTATTAAGCTAGAATTTATAAGAGAAATAGTCACCCATGTATTATCATCATATGAAGAAATAATATCATGTGTTGATAAGATAAGTAAAGAGTTTACTGAGTCCTATGGCATTGAAGGGAAGAAAGAGAAGAAAAGGATGGAAGAGAGAAAGATGGATAAAGGGAAGATGGAAAAGAAGAATTTTCCCATATGTGGTAACTGTGGAAAGAAACACCCTGGAACTTGCCTGAAAGGAATGGGAGTTTGTTATAAGTGTGGAGGAAAAGGGCAAAAAGTACGTGACTGCAAGGATAAAAAAATGGTTTTAAATGTACAATGCTTCGTTTGCAAGGAGTTTGGACACTACGCGAACCTATGTCCCAGTCATCAGACTATGCCGCAAATGATGTTATTGGATAATAATCAAGTTATGATACTACCACAGATGAAGAGGAATGATTAGAGTTCTTATGTTGATTATGTCAATTGAGTGTTGTATCAACAATGTACTTGTTATAATAATTATGGAGTATATAAGGATTGTACTGCAGTACTATTTCATTAAGGACTTGAGATTGTGTGGAACAAAGAAAAGTGACTCAATAGCAGGATAAATTTTTGGAAAATATATGGATGAGAGAATGATAAATCATAATATAGTTCTGATACTGAGGTAGTGATTTTGGAATAATATGTGATTGCTTTGGATAAATTATATTGGATATTCTTGACTACCTTGGAACTGATTAATGATTTGTATATTCCATCATTTTTGGGGTTTAAAACATTTTTAGATTAATGAAGTATATCCAGCATTCTATATGGAATAAGGGAGCATGAATGTAATCAATAAAGAATATGGTAATACATGATGAAGGTATTCATATGCTATTACGGGGTAAAAAGGATCTATATTATGTTTACCTTCCTTATAAATGTTGGACTGTGAGTTTGGACAGAAGTATTTTGGATAGATCTAGTTTGGATTATTTTGGATTGCCATAAAAGGACAACCCGGAGGTCGCGCAGCAACCCGTCGCGTCCGGAAAGGCTGCGAGACTTGAACCCACAACCGAAGGGCGACAAGGGTGTATCACCTACCACTGGCCCACAAGATGTCCTAGATTAAATAATTTAGTTTTTATTAAAATATCTTGTAGATGAATTATAAATTCATTTATTTTGGAACCCTATACGAATAGTGTAAATAGAATTTTTTTTACATTCTATTATCTTTTAGAGTGAAAGATGAGTTTGTGGTAGAAATTTATTAATGGATAAAACACTAATTATAAAGTAAGTATATCTCTTTATGATCTTAGTCAATCTCATAAATAAATTCCTCAATATTAAGAAAAGAAACATAGAACAAAAATGTTTTCCTAGATGGTACCTTAAATCATCACTAATTTATTGCTTTGGGATTGTTGGCCTTTTCATAGCCATGTTCTCTACCACTCTCCATCAGATAATTGATGGTTAGATTTTTCTTCCATATACATATTTTCCTACATGGAACCCTAGTATGTGTTATTTTCGGTAATCTTCATACTTTCGACTCTTTATTTTAAATAGAGGCCTCATTAATTCATTTTTCGATGTGGGATTTCAACTAAGATATTTTGAAACGTCAAAAATGTGTTATCCTAATACCCTATCTTTTGTTGAACCGATGGTATTTCAAATCATCATAGATTGATGAATTGAAGGACCTCAATTATACACTTGTTTGTGATTGATGACCTCAATCACTACCTATAAATATTTACGTTTTTCCTCCAATTATATGTCTCTAATTGCCACCAATGTTCTCCTAATCGAGATCATAATTTGGTGGTGACCCTTTCATTTCTATTTTCCTCATATTAAGACTAAATTTTAGTAACCTAATTTCCGATGTGGGTTTTCCCACAAATATATTTTCTATTTTCAACCTTTTTTTTCGAAGAACAATTTCAAATTGCGAGGACGCAATTTATTGAAGGGGGGAGAATGTAACACCCCAAGATTTTATAGTGTGTTATTTCTTCAAAATAAGTTAATAACTTTCACTAAATAAAACACCGAGTTCAATCACACCATGAATTACAAAAAAAAAGCTATTCAAAAGAGGTTATGAATAGTATTATCTAAATTTTAAACTTTATATAATCCTTGTAATTTTTGAATCCATATTATGAGAATGCAAGAACAAATTCATTTTCAGTATTGCACTTTTATCAACTATTAATAGTGAACCCTTTTTAAATACAATATTTTAAACTTTTTGACTAAATGGGGACATCAAAAAAAATTTCCACGGTACGCTTTCCTTTGAATAATACACTAGCGTGTGTTGTACGCAACTTCGAGTTTTAACACACACCACAACCGATCAAACTAGCCGTTATGAATAGTAATACCTACTTTTTGAAATTATATATATTTTATATTTCAAAATTGACTTCATTTTTGGATTCGTAGTGTCGAATTTACCCTAAGGTGAAATTTTGGTACTTTTCGGATAACTTTCATATTTTGATGAATAGTGAAAATTACTAAATTTTAATTAAAAACAACTTTTTTAATCAAAATAATTAATAGTGATAAATTATGAATTTGAGTGGTTTTAAAGTATATTTAGAATATATTTTTAACATTTAATATAATTTTGGTCATTGGACATAATTTTACAATGAAACCGAAGATAAACAAGTGTCAATCTTTTGATAGTTATTATCTCTTAAAAACACGTTTTTTGTTTTGACAGCGGGAATTAATTTTAAATTAATTTCTTCCATTTCTGTGTTTTGAATTTAGGAAAATGGATTCTATATTTTAAATCAGGATGTTCAAATTGTGTAAATAGGTAACTTTTATTTTTAGACATTTTGAATAATTACTGCGGTAAATATTTTATTTACCATGGTTAAGGGTAAATCCGGTAAATAAGGGTTAAAAAATAATATTATAATAATACTAAATTACCCTAAAACGTGTCTTAACCCTATTGGTTGATACATGGTCGACCATGGGTATCTTTGGGTCTATTTTGGGACCCTATGTATCCACTTGTAAGTGATAATGACACTTTATTTTAATTAAGTTAAAATGAATACAAAAATGACACAAGCATATATCTTTTAGAAAAACAATTTTTACATAGGGTTATATATGTTGGATTTTGGATTATAAATATTAATTACAAAGATAAAAAGATTTCCTACATAATGATATTTTATTTATAATTTTTAGACATTAAATAAGTTATTTTATTTATGACACAATAATGATGCAGCAATTACTAAAATAGTGAAAAATTAAATTAATTGAAATTATAAATACCCAAATAAATATAATATGAAACTTTTAATGAATATAAATAAATTTATAGGATAATATGATATATTAGTATTGATTTAATTTACTTTTTTCGAAGTAATCAATCTGTTATGAGTTTCAAAAAAATCAACTATTGAATAGTGTCAAAATTGACATAAAAGAGTTCTTAAAACAAATATTATATTATTAATTGATATTAAATTCCTAAAAACCTAAGGATCGGCCAAGAGACTTATATCATGATAGGTTCATCATTAATGGACCACTTGGGGGTCGCTTGGATGTATATAGTAAGTTTATTAACCATATTATATAAAAATATAAAGAGACATTGTAAAAGTGAAACTAATTAACTTAGAGTTAATACTTAAAGATAAGGTTAATATAAGTACCCAAACCTGTCTAAATTCTATTGGTTGAGTGTTTTTCGACCTATCCCCACCTTAAACTTTGAATAATAAACTTTGGAGCCATTAGAAACTGAATATGAATTTATTATAAATTAATATTTCTAGCTTTTCCAAAGGTGCCCCTCACCCCTCTTATAAAAGGGCACTCCTCCTTCTCATTTCCTCACACCTTCAAAGCCTTTTGGTTCGGCCAAACTCTGCCCAAATACTCTCCCAACTTCCATCACTACAACCTAGAGGCCTTAGTTTGATCAGAATGCCAACCTAAGGATCCCTTTTGATCAAATCAAAAGGAAGAACCCGAAGAAGAGGTAATGATTTCACCACCCTTTTCTAAGTTCATTTCTTCTTCCAATTCTTCTTCCTTTTTTGTTACCATTCTAAAATAATAAATCCAGTATCATATAAATACTGTGATGTTATTATAAATATGGTACAACCATATTCAGTATTCTATCCACCCTTTGAATAACATGTCACCATACGTGCGTACGTACGGCTTACCGTCTCCACATCGTGGTGTAATTATTATTCAATATAATATTATTTGAATGGGTATAATAATGATGTGTAACTCATGTAAATAATAAATATAACATGTTAAGGATTCTGTATATATGATATACCATCCATTATATATTATTTTAATATCAAAAGAATGATATTGTCACTCGTGCGTACGTACGGACTACCGTCTCCACGAACGTGATGAGATTCATTCTCCATTGTATCCATTCAAGTATAATTATCATTTGATGATTTAAAAGATGATGTTTAAGGACTTGATATCATTCTGGATATGAATAATATAAAACCTATCCTTTACAAACATGTCTTACGTAACAAAACATATAAAAGAAAACAAGTAAGTTAACACCCAAAACAACGATAATTCTAAGATATTATTAACAAATCAAGGTTAAAAGATCATATATGATATCATATTAATATATATGATTCTTGTATAATTTAATAACAATTATTTCAACATTATACAGGAGGTTAACCTACCCCAACCAAGGAAAATTACAAGGTAAGTGTTATTTCACAATCTCTTCATTATCCGAGATTGTTTATACGTAATAATCTATTGGGATCTCTTTATCATCCACATCCATGTTTCTTAAAAATGTATTTCAAAACATTTTTAATATTTACTAGAATATGAGTTAAAGTCATTTATACCCTTTTTGACTTTTATATGTGGTTTATAAAGGAATTTTTTGATCGTTTTCAAAACAAGGTCCTTTTTAACCTTTTCGACAGAATTAAGGTAAGAATGTTTTTTTAACTTATACGGCGGGTGCGGCTATTTTCCGCCGTTATAAAATCCTCAAAGCTTCCCTTACAAGATTATAAGAATATTTTCAAAGAAAATGTTTTATTTTTTATGGATCTTAAATGATTTCAAAATAAAAGGAGATATTTCTTTAAAAAGAATATTGATTTCATCTATGTCAACATCCTTTGATGGATTTTAAGATTATTTGAAGTTGATTTATTATGATATAAAACTTCCATATTGAAATTAGGTTTTGTGATATGTTTGACTGTGGATGTTCTATTTTTATACCATTCATAGTTTATGGTGAAATTATTTACATTTCGTATGCTAGTTTTAATACGAATGTTTATGTTATGTTTAAACCTTTTCATATGGGAATGCATTGGACTTAGTAAGTGACGGGTGGAGCCTGCTATAGCTCCTCAATGCATCGGTAGGTCTCATGAGACAAACTAGTGTCTTGGCACAAGGCCTTGACAAAATCTTATTTGTAGTCTTGGCACGAGGCCTTGGATATGTGGTTATGATAGTCTGACATTATGCATTCCAACATTATGAAAGTGGTTATTGATTTTTCATGTGATTATTCGATTAGTAGAATATCCATGTGAACAAGTAAATGGAATTATTTCATTTTACTTTTTCCATACTATGTTGAAGTCCAAGTTTAAAAGGCTTTTGTTTTAGTAATTCATTGCCTTAAATGTTTATGCTTATTTTTGAATGTTCCGCTATATTGTTATCATTACTGGGCATTTGAGATCACCCCTTTTTTATGTTTTATTTTTCCCAGGATGTGAAGATGTAAGTTATGAATGACCTGTAGGGATATTATGAGGGGATTATAGTGTGGACTGTGGAAACATTATGTTGTTGTAGTAGTTTTTCATTTTATGATGTAATGTAAAACTTATGAATATATCTAGTGTTTCCAAGGCTACTAAACAAATCGGTCTTTCGAGATTTGATCTTTCTTGTGATCATGCCAATGTTATGTAATATTGCACCGACTCTGGTAACTAGGGTCGGGGAGTTACACATAATCTGAAGATTAAATTAACTTTTGAAACTAACTTTCTGGTTTTCAATAAGTATAAACACATTCTAATTTAACTGTCATAGTAGCTTTAAAATAGTTTTGTATTTCAAAGTAATAGCAGCGGAATATGAAATAAATATATAGTATACTTATAGACATAAATTAAAAAGCACAGAAAAGATAACCAAGTTATTCAGTCTCAATCTGAGTCTTAGTCCTCTCAATAATTTATATAAATTGATCCACACCTTGGATCAGGGGTAAACAATAGTACACTACTGTACAGGTCCAAAAACCTCTACCACAGTTCTTCGTGGAAAAAACAAACAACATCACACAGGTTTTTCAGGTCTTACTCGACCTCTACCACTATCCACAGTGGGAAACAAATGGTTATTAAGTTTGAGTGAGGATTAAAAATCCTCCAGTTTATCTTAGGAGACAGTGTGTGTGTAAAATAAATAGGGTACAAAAACTTCTCGAAATGTAAAGATAGAATTACTATAGAAAGTGAGAACGAGTTTATAAAAGCATTAGTGGTTTCCAATGCAACTCTGGACTCGTTTTGTTGTTTAGAAAATCTTTTGAGTCCTTCTCTGGTTTCTGCTCAGAAAATAGAGTGTCGTTTTCTTCTTTGATTCTTGGTCTAGCTTAGTAGCCTGAGTGAATGAAGTGTTTGTTCTAGTTCACTTATGATGAAGCTTGTGTTCTCCTTGAAAATATGTATCTTCGTGTATGTCCAGTTTTCTTAGAGTATGGATTTAGCGTTTAACAAATTCACCACATTTGAATGATGTTCAATACTTTTTTTTCACCCTTGTGCCTTCTTAGTTCCTTTATGCCTGTTGTATCCACACCCAGTGTTCTCTACTTATATTCTTATCAGCTAGGTCTGTATCTTCCCTTTTTTGTAGCCTTCAGATCTGAAAAAAAAGGAATGATTTATTTTTGCATGGGTACTAGGTACGGTTCCCTGACATGGAAACAAAATTCATTAAATAACATTGAATGCATTAAAAACATCAAATGTAACAGTTAGCTTAATAAAGATATCGTATTGAGAGTATAGAGTTTGAATAGTTGGTCAATTAGTAGCTCGTGTTGGTAAATGTGAATGGTGGACTTTGTATAGCAGGTCCTTCCATCGGTAGCTCTTTGATCTTGCATCGGTTGCTCTAGTTCCATCAGTAGCTTGATGTATCGTTGACTGTACTTGTATCAGTAGACTTACTCTATCGGTAACTATCTGTGAAATGGCTATATCGGTAGACTTCTGTCTGTCAGTAGATCTTTTCTGTTGGTAGCTCTGGTGTGTCGGTTCATATCAGTCGCCTTTGACTATTAGTAGGCCGGTCGGTAGCTCATATTGGTATCTCTTAGTGTTCTGTATCGGTAGACTGAATCTGTCGAGAGGCTTTCTTACCGATGGACTTATGCATATCGGTAGACTTGTTCTGTCGGTATCTCGGTTTCTGCCGGTAGCACTGTACATATCGGTAGCCTTAGCTTATCATTGACTCTGTCTATCGGTAGACTGAGTACCGGTAGCTTTATATCAGTAGCTATGCATAGATTAGTGACTTAATAGTTGTCTGTTTTATGAAAAACATATCCGAATGGGTTAGAAGAACTTCGTAACTCATATAAACATAGATAGACATGGATTAACATATTTCATGGATTATTTTAATATTATTATCATCTTGATTATAGAATATCATAGATTTGAAAGAATTAATATATAAATAAACATTAATTGGGATTATCAAAATATATTAAAGCATAATTGGGATTATAAAAGTATATGAAACCATAATTGGGTTTATCAAAGTATATAAAAGCATTATTGGGATTTTCAAAAGAGGTGAGGTCAACCATATCCCCCTTTTTGATAATCACAACTTATAATATTATCATTTTAAAATAGTGAGCGGTTGTATCAGAGGATATATCATTAAATGAAATTATCTCAGAGAAACAATATGTTATAGAACAAAATGGATTAGAGGTGGAAGAAAATGTGATAGTATCAGAGATAAAATTAAATATAATCATATCAAAGGTAAAATTTAGTTGTATCAGAGAATTAAATGAAATGGTATCAGATGAAGAAAGTAAAAGCTCTATTATCAGAAGGAAAAATCATGATAGCTTTTCCATAGAGAAAATTTCTCCCCCTGGGTGAATATTTCTCCCTCTTTGATACATAGACAGTATTTCTCCCCCTTTGTAAAAGGTTGGTAAAATATTTCTCCTCCTTTGTGATAATCAAAAATTGGGAAACCAAAGAGAAGAGGAATAAAAATAAAAATGAGAAAATAGGTAAAAACTAGTTTCATTTCATGTTCCAGATAAGGTACAAAGAAATAAAAAATAAAATGGATTCCTATAAAAAATTCTAGCCACTAGTTCAATCCACATCATAAATGTGAGATTTTCCATTGGGAGAAGAAGAGGATTCAGGTGAAGTGGAAGTAGGTGAAGGCTTAAGAATGCCAGAAATGATCATAGGAGGCTGATCCATAGAAACTATTCCTGTTCTGCATTGAGAAGTCCATTGTGTGATCATAGGTGTGAGGCTTCTAATTTCATGGTCATGAGTCATCTGAACTGGAGAAGCAGTAGAGCCAGAGGTAGGCAAATCAGTAGGGACAACTAATGTCTTAGCATCAACATGTAGAAAAAGTAGCAGCAGATTTCTGAAATCCATAATTATTCCTCCCCCTCTCTCCATAGCGGATATGAGGTCATCCTTGTTCTCCATAAACATGTCCAATGATAAAGTCAATTACCTTATCTTGATAACTTGTTCTCTGAAGGATTGATTTATATGAGGCAGGTTCAAATTTTCAATAGAAGTTTGAAGTGATTGTTGAGTTGATTTTTGGTGAAAATCTAAGAGAAATAGGATCCCACCTTATCATTCACTTATTTCTAAGAGGTAGATGCTTCTCTCATATAGTCTTGGACTATCCTCATTATATCTCTACATGAATCTCTAGTAGATATCACAACTCTCCTCAGCTCATATGAGGTCCACAGAGCCACTGGTTGAAGCTGAACCAAGCTCCTCCATCATCAAAGCTAGAAACTAATTAAAATCTACTGAAGGTTTAGATGAAAGAGAACCAACAGAAAAAGATATAGTCTCTTTGAAGATTTTGGTCAACCCACTGATAAGATTTTGAAATTTGGAATCCTGGGTTTTAATATGATCTTTCATAGATGTTTTTAAACCGTCAAACAATGAAACCATCTGGCTTACAACACTTTTCACATAAGCTAAGTCCTTATCTGCTTGGGATTTTGAGCTCATGTAAGAGTCTAAAGAAACAACAGATTCTTTTAGGGCTTCAAGATATTCTTACGTCATAGATATTTGAGTCTGGCAGTCTTTAACTTCTTCCACTATTTCTGCCTTGATGGTTGACAAATTAAAACCTATATAGATTTCAAATCATCTTTCCAACATCATCACATCTTCAGAAAAACTATGCTTCATCTCAGAAAATGAGGCATTAAAATATTCTTTCATCTCATCCTTCAAGGATTCCAGATCATCCCATGTGATCATATCAGCAGGCGCAACTGTAGTGGGTACTCTTTCAGATGCTAAACTGACCACTAAGTCATTCGTGATCGATTGAACTGAAGAGACCCAAGAAGCTTACATCTTCTTTACCTCTCCCAGAAAACTATCCTTAATATTTTTAATTAATGTATCCAGGTCATGCATTCGGACCACATCTTCAGGAAACAACTCATATTCAATATTATAAACAATCTTTGTTCTATTGTGAGATGCCTCATTATCTGAATCAAGATAGTCTAAACCACAGACTACAAAACCTGGGTCTTCTGCGCAATCTGCAATTCCAGCACCCACTATAACACTTCCAACATTGGTTTGATGCTCCCCCTCAATGGGTGCATCCACAATTAGGATAACAGCATTCCCAGCAATATTCTCAGCAGGTCTTTCATAGTGTGTATAATCTTCTACTATTAATTCTTCCTCTTCAATAGCAGGAGGGCCTTCTTGATTAGGTAAGGGTATTTCAACCTCATTTGCATCCGTAGCAGGCACTAATGATTGTACAATCACTGGACTCATGCTCAAATCATCTGACAGAGATTCCTCACTTTCATGAGCATCTTCTTCATTTTCTAAAGCAGCCTCTTCAACATCCTCTAAAGCAGCTTCTTCTTTATCTGATTTATGTTGATCTTGATTTTCAGGAGTTGGGCTAGGAGGTAATTTAGGATCTCCTCCTTCATCTACAGAGGACTCTTCCTCTTATGAATCATCACTTTATTCTGGCTCCTCTTCATTAGGTCTCGGACCTAGATCCCTCACATCTTTTGGTCTTGAAGGATGATCCACAGGATTGAATTTGTTATACACCTTTTGGTCATCATTGAACAATTCTCCTCTCCAAGGGTTCCATTTTATCCTCATGTATTTACAGACTATAGAGGTGATACAAAAGTTATTCTTAACTACCACTATCTCTTCTTGAGACTTTGCTACCCCTTTTACTTTAATCATCACAAAGATCAATTTATCAAAGAATAGGGAATTTGACTTTGATTTTGGACTTGTCAGATCGTCCATTCGGATCACCATAAATCTGCACAAATTTATCGTTACACAATGTCTTAAGAGGTGTAGTAGA
The DNA here is from genome assembly GCA_963277665.1 of Viscum album. Lineage (NCBI taxonomy): Eukaryota > Viridiplantae > Streptophyta > Magnoliopsida > Santalales > Viscaceae > Viscum > Viscum album. The sequence goes on along the minus strand of OY728164.1, from coordinate 474,619,394 downwards.
TAGATATTCTGATATCTCAAATTTTCAAAGTCTCCTCTCCTGAGTATCAAGACATGTTGAACGAATTTGAACAATAATATGTTCTCTCCATCCATTTCTGCTGCAACTACTTGTTTTTGACTTCCATCACCAGTCAGCTCTTCCAAAGCAGTCTCATAGTCGAAAATATCACTAGTAGGTGGCGTGGCTCTCGAGACATATCTAGATACAACTTCATGCGGAACATTTAAGCACTCATCCCATTAAACAGATGAAAAAAAAATCTCCATTCAATTCACAAAAGAGGTTACTCGATTTTCATTCTCAGATCATTAAAAGCTCACAAACTTGTAAAATTGTTTCACTAATTTTGGAAAGTAAGGACCATTGCGGTTCGAAAAACAATCTACCCATTTTTGACCTTCACGTACTTTGAGCACTAAGGATTTGGTAGGTAGCATCCATTCTACACATAGATCCTTTTCAATCACAATGACACTATTCTACAGATGAGGATTCACTAGTCATCTCCCCGACCTAGTTCTAGCAACACTACCACTTGCTTCATGCATAGACTTTTGCTTCTTTCCTTTCGGATCATCAGCAACATCTCTAACAGAAGTGAGTTTTGTTTTTTCCATCACTAGTTCGAAGGATTTAGGGTCCTCTAAGGATTAGGGGGCTAAGGTTTGAGGGTAATGGTTTGAGGCTCGGTGGTTTGAGAAGTATCTCGGACTTTAGTTTTATCATTTAGGAATCATAAAAGAAATAAATATAATGAAATAAAGTAAAAACGATTCAGATTCTTGCCGAAAAAAAAGTTTTAAAATAGAACACTCATCGGTAGGGTCTATCAATGAGAATTCCTATCATTGAGGGTTACATCGGTGATGATTCAAATCGGTGAGAATTTTATATCGCTGAGAAGTTTACATCGGTGATAATTTCAAATCAGTGAGAATTTTACATCGGTGAGAATTCCGCATAGGTGAGAATTTTACATCAGTGAGGTTAGCTACTGATCAAAGTTAAACATACCTAACACATGTATTATATAACTTATCCTATATGAACTGAAAGGTTTAGTGAAGATGTCAGCTAATTGATGTTCAGTACCTATAAACTCAAGAATAATATCACCCTTTTGGTAATGATCTCTTAAGAAATGGTGCCATACATTAATGTTTTTGGTCCTAGAGTGACACTCTGGGTTCCTCGAGATATTTATTGCACTAGTGTGGTCACAGTTGATTGAATCGTGCTTAAATTCATATCCATAGTCCAAAAGAGGGTGATTCATCAATAGAATTTGTGGACAGCTACTACCTGCAGCTATATACTCTACTTCGGTAGTGGATAATGCAACATAATTCTACTTCTTACTACACCATGATACTATGGATTTTCCCAATAGATGACATGTTCTTGAAGTGATTTTTCTATCTAACTTGCAACCACCAAAATCAGAATCTGAATAACTCATTAACTCAAAGGGTTTTCTTTTTGGGTAAGACAACCCTACTTTTAAAGTATGATTAAGAAACTTAAAAATTCATTTAACAGCAAGTAAATGAGATTATTTTGGATTAGCTTGAAATCATTCACTCATACACACACTAAACATAATATCTGGTCAACTAGTAGTAAGGTAAAGTAAGCTTCTAGTAATACCTCTGTAATTGGTTTGATCCACTGGTTTCCTAGTTTCATCTGAATCCAATTTACAAATAGTACTCATAGGAGTATCAATTTCCTTAATACTATCCAAATCAAAACGTTTTAAAATATCCTTTGTGTATTTACTTTGATTCAAAATAATACCATTTTCATTTTGAAAAACTTGAAATCCAAGAAAATATTTATGTCCCCCCATTAAACTCATTTCAAACACATTTTTCATACTCATTTAAAAATCAGTACATAAGGAATGATTAGAATATCCAAAAATAATATCATTAACATAGATTTTTACTATTAAAACATCTTTAGAAATTCTTTTAATAAAAAGAGTTGGATCAGCAATCCCTTTAATAAAAATTTTTGAAATAAGAAAATTACTAAGTCTATCATACCAAGATCTTGGAGCTTACTTTAGACCATATAAAGCATTATAAAGATTAAATACATGATTTGGAAAATGAGGATTAATAAATCCAGGTGGTTGTTCAACAAAAACATCTTCAATTATAAAACTATTTAGAAAAGCACTTTTGACATCCATTTGATATAACTTGAAATTCAGATGGGCATCATAGGCATATATGATCCTAATGGATTCTAATCTGGCTACAGGTGCAAAGGTTTCCTAATAGTCTATACCATCCTCTTGACTATATCCTTGTGCAACTATCCTATCTTGGTTTCTAACTATGTTTTCAAATTCATCAACATTGTTTCTTAAAAACCATTTAGTGCCTATTGTTAAAGTGTGCTTAGGTCTATCAAATAACTCCCAGACATTGTTTCATTCAAATTGATTTATCTCTTCTTGCATACCCATAACCCAAAATTCATCATTGATAGCATCATTGACATTTTGAGGTTCTAGATAGGAAAGAAAGGCTTGATGTTAAACCTGATTTCTTAGATAATCTCTAGTTTGTGTCCATCTATCATGATTACCTACAACAACATCCAAAGGATGATTATTTAGAATCCTTGTTGATATAGGAAAGGTAGGACTAGAAATCTCAGGATCATCTCCATGTTCAGGTTCTATACTAGTAGTTTTTGGAATATGTCCAGAACTGGATATTTTTTTAGCACGTTCTTTAGATTTATTATTAAGGTCCAGAACACTCAAACCTTCTTCAAGATTTTCAAGAGTGGTTTTAGGCTCATGTGGATCGGTTTAATCAAACATGATGTGAACTTATTCTTCCACACATTTGGTTCTTTTATTAAATAATTTATAGGCTTTGCTAGTTAAATAATAACCAAGAAATATTCATTCATCACTCTTAGAAACAAACTTGTCCAGATTATCCAATGTATTAAGAATAAAAACATTACAGCCAAAGACTCTAATGTAACTAACGTTAGGTTTTATATTATTCCACAACTCATATGGGGTCTTCTTAAGAACTGCCTAATTAAGACTCTATCAATAATATAAAAAGTTGTATTCACAGCTTCCGGCCAAAAGTAAATAGGCAGGTCATATTCATTAAGCATGGTACTAGCTATTCTTGAAGGGTTCTATTCCTTCTTTCTACCACACCATTCTGCTGAGGTGTTTTAGGAGTAGAAAATTTGTGACTATAGCCATTGTGTGAGAAATAAGATACAAAGTCTTTATTTTCAAACTCACGGCCATGAACACTTCTCAGGGTTTTAATATTAAGTCCACTAAGATTTTCTACAGATTTGGATTATTTAACAAAGTGAGAACAAGCTTCACTTTTGTGAGCTAAGAAGCATACCCAAGTATATCTTGAAATTTCATCTACTAGGACATAGACATAGTGCTTCCCATTTAAACAAGAAACTCTTGAAGGTCCAAACTTGTACATGTGAACCAACTCGAGAGGTTGAGAAGTTGTAACTTCTTTCTTTTATTTAAAATAAACATTATGTTACTTTCCCTTTTGACAGGGATTACAAACATTGTCATTTGGGAATTCATGTTTAGGTAGGTCTCTAATCATGTTTTTCCTAGTTAATTTTCTAAGTGAATAGATGTATCAGTCGCCAAATCTTTTGTGCCACAGCCAGGATTCTCTATGAAAAGAATTTAAACAAGTAACATGTTGTTTAACTAAAGAATTTAAATCAACAGCATAAACATTTTCATTTCTTAAATTAGAAAATACTGAAACATTTTTAGAATTATAAATATTTTAGGAATAATTTTTGAATTTCACATTAAATCAATCATCACATAATTGAGAAATACTTAACTGGTTATACTTAAGTCCATCAACAAATAAAACTTTAGAAATTAAAACTGAATTAGAGTTACCAATATGGCCTAGGCCGATGATTTTTCCTTTAGAATTATCACCAAAGGTGACATGGCCTCCATCAACCTTTATTAAACTTTTGATGCATGAATAATCTCCAGAAACGTGTCTTGAACATCCACTTTCCATGTACCATACCTTCTTGTGAGAACTCTTCAAACATGATTCCTATAAAACAGGTTTAGATAGGAAATAATTTTGGTACCCAGATCTTATTTTGTCTAGATAGGTTAGAAATCAAAGCCTTAGGTACCCATATTTGACTTCTGGGTCTCATATAATTTATAGAATCTATAGATTTTGGAAGATAAACGTTATTTGATCTATAACCATATGAATAACTGGATGAAGCATAAGGATTTCTAGAACTAGAATAAGTCGAATTTTGTCCAGACGTAGAGATAAATCGGGTTTTAGTAAACTTTCTTTGTCCAGGTTGGTATCCCAAACCAGTAGTGTATTTAAGTGCAACTTTCATACACAAAATTTGAGTTAGAGTATCTTTTCCTTTTGTGAACTTTTCTATGTCCTTTCTAAGTTGCTCATTATACATTTTCAGTCCAGTATTTTCTTTTAACAGTTGAGAATTTTTTTCATTTTCTATATCAAAGGCAGATTTAATAGTGGAAGTAAGAGTATGTTGTTTCTTTAGTGACTTATATTTGACAATAAGTTCATTACATGTTTATTTCAGTATGTTACATTATTCAAACATTTCAGCCATAGAAATATTTTCAGAATCAGAATCAGATTCTGTATCATCTCCAGAATAATAAGAATTTAAAATAGGAGTATCTAAAGTTACCTCAGATGTGTTGGTCATGAAACACATGTTGGAACGATTCTTCTCAGAATCAGAAACATCAGATTCACTTGTGATGTCCTCCGAAGCCCTCCAGGTTTCTTTCATAGCTTTCTTTTACATCTTGTGCTTATAATCATATTTTTTGGACTTTTAATTTTGGACAATCAGCCTTGATGTGTCCTTTACTTTTACATTCATAGCAGACTAATTCATCATTCTTGTCATCTTTCATCTAATCCTTCTTCCACTGTCCCTTATTGTCATACTTTCTTATGTAGTTATATTGCCGGAAGAATTTATTCTTCCTATAAAACTTCTTGAATCACTGGGCTATTTGAGCCATCTCAGCATCACTATCAGAGTCTGAATTTTCACTTGTTGAACTTTCAGTTTGTATTTTCATTTAATCCTTGTCTTTACTCTTAAAGGTAGTAGATTTGAAAGCTATGGATTTTCTCTTAGGTTCATCATCTTCCTCCTTGTTCACTTTGATTTCTTCCTCACACATCATTAATTTACCAATAAGCTCTTTTACAGCAAGTGATCTAATGGCACATGACTATTTGATTGAAGCAGAAGTGCCCCTCCATCGTTCTGGCAGGAATCTAAGTATCCTCATAATTTGTTCCTTAGCTAGAACAACTTTTCCAAGTGAACTCATTGTATTGACTATCTTATTAAACATGAGATACATATAAAAAATAAGTTCATCAGTTTTCATTTTAAAATTGACATATTTAATAGTATAATTATTCAATCTCATTTCTTTAACATTGGTTGTTCCTTCTTGAGAATCAGCCAAAGTATCCCATATTTCATTAGCATTTTTTCAAGAAGAAATTCTATTAAACTCTTCATCTCCTAAATTACAGTACATGGAATTAATTGCTTTACAGTTAATATTGTAAGCAGTCTTTGTAGGTTTATCTAAAGTTGTTCTTTCAGTTTCTGGAATTTTATATTGAGATTCTATAGCAGTCTAGATATCAAAACCCATACTTTCTAAACAAATTTTCATTTTCAGTTTCCACTGTGCATAGTATGTGCCATTGAAGAAAGGTGGATGGTTAGTAGCAGCACCCTCTAGTATATTATCCAAAACTAGATTTTAGAGAATAAATTTTAAAGAGATAAAATTTGGAACTAACAGAAATTTAAGATCTTTAAAGATTCAACTAAAATCACAGTTGAAAAAATAGTTTGTTTTGAAATCATTAAAAATAAACAACTACTCTAATACCAAATGTTGGTCGGAGTGGATACTCAAGAGGGGGGGGGGGGCGAATTGTGTTCCATTAAAAATTTCTGTTAAAAATTATTTCTCTTATACTCCAACAATTTAAAAAAAAGGTAAAATGTAGTGAATCTATACAGAGTGTAAATGTTCATTCAGTTTCTCAAAGATTGATTAGGTCTTAGTTGACTTAATCTGAAGATTAAATTAACATTTAAAACTAACTTACTGGTTTACAATAAGTTTAAAAACTTTATAATTTATCTATCAAAGTATCTGTAAAATAGTTTTGTATTTCAAAGTAATAGCAGCAGAATATGAAATAAATATATAGTATACTTATAAACTTAAATTAAAAGGCAGAGAAAAGATAACCAACAGGTTCAGTCTCAATCCGAGACTTAGTCCTCTCAACAATTTATATAAATTGATCCACACCCTAGATAAGGGGTAAAAAATAGTAAACTACTGTCCAGGTCCAATGACCTCTACCACAATTCTTCGTGGGAAAAACAAAAAACATCACACAAGCTGTTCAAGTCTTACTTGACCTATACCACTATCCACAGTGGGAAACAATGGGTTAGTAAGTTTGAGCAAGGATTTAAGAATCCCCCAGTTTATCCTAGGAGACTGTGTGTGTGTAAAATAAATTGGGTACACACACTGCTCAAAATGTAAAGATAAAATCAGTAAAAAAAAGTGAGAATGAGTTTAGAAAAGTTTTAGTGATTGGCAGGGAAGCTCTGGACTCTTTTGGTTGTTCAGAAAATCATCTGAGTCTTTTTCTGGTTTCTGCTTAGAAAATAGAGTGTTGTTTTCTTCTTTTATTATTGGTCCAGCTTATCAGAATGAGTGCATGAAGTGTTTTTTGTAGTTCACTCAAGATGCAGCTTGTGTTCTCCTTGAAAATAATTAGCTTCGTGTATTTCCAATGTTCATGGAGTATGGATTTAGCCTTTCACAAATGCACCACATTTTAATTATTTTTAGCACCTTTTATTTTTCACCAATGTGCCTTCTTAGTTATTTGATTCTTATCGTATCCACACCCAGTGTTCTCTACTTCTCTGCATCTCAGCTAGGTCTGTATCATCCCTTTTTGTAGCTTTCAGCTTCGGCAAAAAGGAATGATTACTTTTTTCATGGGTACTAGATATGGTTCCCTAACATGGAAACAGATTTCATTAAATAACATTGAATGCATTAAAAACATCAAATGTAACCATTAGCTTAATAAAGAAATAATATTGAGAGTATAGAGTTTGACTGGTTGGTCAATTTGTAGCTCGTGTTGGTAAATGTGTACAGTGGACTTTGTGTAGCATGTCCTTACATAGGTAGCTCTTTGATCTTTCATCGGTTGCTCTATATACCAATGACTTCATTCCATTGGTTTCTCTAGTTCCATTGGTAGCTCGATGTATCGGTGGCTGTACTTGTATCAGAAGACTTAATGTATCGGTAACTATCTATGAACTGGCTCTATCGGAAGACTTCTATCTATCGGTAGCTCTTGTTGGTCGGTAGCTCCAGTGTGTCAGTTCATATCAGTCGCATCTGTGTATCAGTAGGCCGGTCGGTAGCTCGTATCGGTACCTCTTAGTGTTCTGTATCGGTAGACTGAATCTGTCGGTATACTTGCTTACCGGTGGACTTATGCATATTGGTAGAATTTTTCTGTCGGTAGCTCGGTTTATGTCGGTAGCTCTGTACATATCGGTAGCCTTAGCATATCGGTGACTCTCTCTATCGGTAAACTTTGTCTATCAGTAGACTGAGTACCGATACCTTTATATCAGTATCTATACCCAGATTATTGACTTAACACTTGTCTGTTTTATGAAAAACATATCTGAATGGGTTAGAAGAACTTCATAACTCATATAAACATAGAAATACATGGATTAACATATTTCAGGGATTATTTTAATATTATTATCATCTTGATTATAGAATATCATAGATTTGAAATAATTAATATATAAATAAACATTAATTGGGATTATCAAAGTATATGAAAGCATAATTTGGATTATCAAAGTATATGAAAGCATAATTGGGATTTTCAAAGTATATGAAAGCATAATTGGGATTATCAAAACAGGTGAGGTCAACAATTATCAGAATATCGAAGGAATAATTGATGGTCATGTAATTACATGTAAATAACAACATTAGCTTGAAACAATATCCATGAATATGAAAAATAATTGAATAATCACATAGAATATGAATAAATATATTCATAAAAATGGAATTTATAATTATAGACATCTAAACTATCATGATATTTCCATAGGATAGTTAATTTCCGGATTTTTTTAGGGTGGTTAAAATATGAGGGATGAAATCCATCTTATTTGGCCAATTTATTTGTCTCATGAGACATGTCGATGAATCAAGGGGCTATAGTGGACCACACCAATAACACACTATGTTTGTTTTATTCCTGATATGATAGGGGATAAACCTGAACATAATAAATATTCCTACTGAAAATATATACTGTGAAATATGAATACTTTTCCTAATTAATAAAAAAACCCTAAATCATCCAAAGTAATATAGATCATGGTATCAAAATAAAACATCTATAGTAAAATTAATCATAAACCACCATTATAATGTATATGTATGTAACGCCCCGACCGCAGTTACCCAGAGTCGGTGCATTATTACATAACATTGGCATGATCACAAGAAAGTTCAAGTCTCAAAAGACCGATTAGTTTAGTAGCCTTAAAAACACTAGATATATTCATAAATTTTTACATTACATCATATAAATGAAAACTACAAAAACATAGTCTCCATTGTCTATACTCTTATCCCCCCATACTATCCCTGCAGGTCAATCAAAATTTACTTCTTCACATCCTTGAAAAAATAAAACATAGGAAAGGGGTGAGCTGAAATGCCCAATTAGTATAACAATATAGAGGAAACTTTCATAAATAAGAATAAACATTTAAGGCAATGTATAACTAAAACAAAAGACTTTTAAACTTGAAATTCAATATAGTATGGAAAAAATAAAATGAAATAATGCCATTTACTTATTCACATGGATATTCTACTAATAAAATAATCACATGCAATATCAATAACCACTTTCATAATGATGGAATGCCTAATTACAGACTATCATAACCACAAATCCAAGGTCTCGTGCCAAGACTACAAATAAGATTTTGTAAACGCCTCGTGCCAATACACTAGTTTGTCCCATGAGACCTACCGATGCATCGAGGAGCTATAGCGGGCTCCACCCGTCACTTACTAAGTCAAATGCATTCACATATAAAAAGGTTTAAACATAACATAAACATTTGTATTAAAACTAGCATACGAAATGTCAATACTTTCTCTATAAACCATGAATGGTATAAAAATAACACATCCACAGTAAAACATATCACAAAACCTTCAATACAATACAAAAGTTTTGTATCACAATAGATCAATTTCAATTAAGCTTAAAATCCCTCAAAGGCTGTTGACATAGATGAAATCAAAACTATTTGAGATAAATCGCTCTTTTTTTGAAATCATTGAAAAGTCACACATTTATAAAGGAAGTAATTTAAAAGTGATTTTTGAATCAAAGTGTCCCATACCACATTGAATCTTTTGAAAATAAATATCATTTCAAAACATTCATGTCCATATAAATAAATGCTTAAAATCATTTTGAAAACATGGACATTAATTAAAATTATTTAGAAAGATAAATCTTTAAAACATTTAATATTCTGATTTTGATAAAGAGTACCTTTCACAAATTCTTAAAATATTCATTTTGAAATCATTTAAAAGTCACATAATTATAAAATAAAACATTTAATTTTGAAAATATCTTTATAAGATTGTAAGGGAATCTTCGACAATTTTATAATGACGGAAAATAGCCGCACCTGCCGTATAAGTTAAAAAAATATTCTTACCTTAATTCTGTCAAAAAGGTTAAAAGCACCTTGTTTGGAAAACGATGGAAAGATTACATTATAAACCACTTAATAATAAATAAAAGGGCTCCTTAGATTGGCTTTCTGATCAAACTAAGGCCTCTCGGTTGTATAGGAATGTTGAGAGAGTATTTGGGTAGGGTTTGGCCAAACCAAAAGGCTTTTATGGTGTGAATTAATGAGAAGGGGGAGTGTCCTTTTATAAGAGGGGTGAGGGGCACCTTTGGAAAAGCTAGGAATATTATTTTATAAGAAATAGATATTCGGTTTATAATGGCTCCAAATTGGATTATTTAAAGGTTAAGGCGGGGATGGGTCGAAAACCACTCAACCAATAGAATTTAGACAGGTTTGGGTTATTATATTAACCTTATCTTTAAGTATTAACTCTTAGTTAATTAGTTTCACTTTTACAATGTCTCTTTGTATTTTTATTTTATATGGTTAATAAAACTACTATATACATCCAAGAGTACCCCCAAGTGGTCCATTAATGATAAAACTATCATGATATAAGTCTCTAGGACGAACGTTAGATTTTTAGGAATTTAATATCAATTTATAATATACTATTTCTTTTAACAACTATTTTATGTAAATTTTGACACTATTCAATAATTGATTTTTGTAAAAATCATAACAGAATGATTACATAAAATAAAGTTAATTTAATCAATCCTAAAATGTCATATTAACCAATAAAATTATTTTTATTCATAAAAAGTCTGGAATTACATTTATTTGGGTATTTATAATATCAATTATTCTAATTTTTCATTAATTAGATAATTACTGCATCACCATTGTGTCATAAATAAATTAAACTATTTAATGTCTAAAAATTATAAATAAAATACCATTATGTAGGAAATATTTTTAGATTTATAATTAATATTTACAATCTAATTTCTCTTATGTATAACCTTATAGTAAAAATCTTTTAGTAAATAAACATTGATTTTAACTCTTTTAACTTTTCTTTGAATTAAATAATAATAAATGTCCTAATCTAATAAAAGTGCACCTAAATTATAATATTTTACTCATAAGGTTGTTTTTGGTCGAGATACACTTGTCCAATAGAATTAGGACATGTGTTATGGTAATATTAATATTATTTTTACACTTAATTACCCTATTTACTTTTAACCGTGGTAAATAAAAGTAAAAAGTTACTATTCATCAAAAATTATTTTCATCTCATTGAACCACATTTTACTCCTTGATATTAACCATATCTCTCAGATTTTCGAAATTCCACTCACAAAAGCAGTAAAATTAAGTTTTATGAAAAATTCAGTTTTTTAACTACCACTTAGTGGTTTCACTATTCATCAAAAAATGAATGTTTCCAAAAAAATACCAAAAATTAGGCCTAAGATATATTTGATATTATGAATTCAAAAATGATTTCCATTTTAAAAAATTAAAAACATATCAGTTGCATTAATTAATTTAAAAATTAATTCCCGTCATCAAAACAAATAACGTGTTTTTAAGAGATATTAACTATCAAAAGATTGACACTTGTTTATGTACGGTTTAACTATGAGATTATGTACAATGACCAAAATTGTATTAAATGGTAAAAATATATTCTAAATATACTTTGAAGCCACTCAAATTCATAATTTATCAATACAAATTATTTCGATCCAAAAAGTTGTTTTTAATTAAAATTTAGTAATTTTCATTATTTTTCAAAATATGAAAGTTATCCGAAAAGTACCAAAAATTCACCCTAAGATAATTTCTATATTAAAAATCCCAAAATTAAGTCCATTTCCAAAGATAAAATTTATAAAATTTCAAAAAGTAGGTATTACTATTCATAACGGATAGTTTGATTGGTTGTGGTGTGTGTTAGAACTTGAAGTTGCGTACAACACATGCTACTGTATTATTCAAATGAAAGCATACTGTGGAAGCTTGGGATATTTCATTGTAAATTTTTGATGTCCCCATTATAAAAAGTAAATTTATTTATTCAAATTGAATATAAGTTTGAAATATTTCATTTGAAAATGGTTCACTATTAAAAGTTGGTAAAAGAGTAATACTGAAAATGAATTTTTTCTTAAATTATGTCTAAGAAACTCATAATATGGATTATAATATTATAAGGATTATATAAAATTTATATTTTAGGTAATACTATTCATAACCTCTTTTGAAGGGCTTGTTTGGTAAGTCATGGTGCGCTTGAACTCGGTGTTGCGTGTAGTGCAGGTTATTGAATTATTTTGAAGAAATAACACACTATGAAATCTAGGGGTGTTAAATTCTACCCTCCTTCAATAAATTGCGTCCTCGCAATTTGAAATTGTTCTTCGAAAATAAAAGGTTGAATATAGAAAATATCTTTGTGGGAAAACCCACATCGGAAAATCGGTTAATAAAATTTAGTTTTAATAAGAGGAAAAGAGAAATGAAAGGGTCACCACCAAATTATGATATCTATTCGGAGAAAAATGGTGGAAATAAGAGACATATAATTGGAGGAAAAACATAAATATTTATATGTAGTGATTAAGGTCATCAATCACAAACAAGTGTAAAATTGGGGACCTTAAATTCATCAATCTATAATGATTTAAAATACCATCGGTTCAGCAAAACAAATGGTATTAGGATAACACATTTTTTTAAGATCCCTTCACTAAAATATAAGAATTAATTTCTCCATTGAATAAGAGAAGAAGTCAAATATTTACTTGACAAGGAGAGTCTCATCCTTTAACTATGTTCTACCACAAACTCATCTTTCACTCTAAAAGATAATAGATCTTAAAAATAATATTTTATTTATCCTATTCGTATAGGGTTTAAAAAAAATGAATTTATAATTCATCTAGTAGAACCATTAAAAAACAACATTATTCAATCCAGGACATCACATGGGTTAGTGGTAGGTGATACACCCTTGTCGCCCTTCGGTCGTGGGTTCAAGTCTCGCGGCCTTGCCGGACGCGACGGGTTGCCGCCCGACCTCCGGGTTGTCCTTTTATGGCAATCCAAAATAATCCAAACTAGAACTATCCAAAATACTTCAGTCCAAAATTTATAAGGAAGGTAAACACAATGAAGATCCTTTTTTCCGCGTAATAACATGTGAACACCTTCATCGTGTATTCTTTTAAAACACTGCAACATCCTAAATTACCATAAAAACTTATTGATTACATTCATGATCCCTTATTCATTAATGAATAATAGATATACTCCTTCAATCGAAGAATGTTGTAAACCCAATCAACGATAGAATATACAAATCATTAATCAGTTTCAAGGTAGTCAAGAATATCCAATATAATTTAATCAAATCAATCATGTATTATTCTAAAATTACTACCTCTGTATCAGAACCATATTATGGTTTATCTTTCTTTCAACCATATATTTTCCAAAAATATAACCTGCTATTGAGTCACTTTTCTTTGTTCCACACAATCTCAAGTCCTTAATTAAATAGTACTGCAGTACAATCCTTATGTACTCCAAAATTATTATAACAAGTACATTGTTGATACAACACTCAAATGACATAATCAACATAAGAACTCTAATCATTCTTCTTCATCTGTGGTAGTATCATAACTTGATTATTATCCAATAGCATCATTTGTGGCATAGTCTGATGACTGGGACATAGGTTCGCGTAGTGTCCAAACTCCTTGTAAATAAAGCATTGTACATTTGAAACCATTTTCTTACCCTTGTAGTCACGTACTTTGTGCCATTTTCCTCCACACTTATAACAAAATGCCATTCCTTTCAGGAAAGTTCTAGGGTGTTTCTTTCCACAGTTATCAAATATGGAAAAATTCTTCTTTTCCCTCTTCCCTTTATCCATCTTTCCCTCTTCCATCCTTTTCTTCTCTTGCTTCCCTTCAAAGCCATAGGACTTAGTAAACACTTTACTTATCTTATCAACACATGATATTATTTCATCATATGATGATAATACATGGGAGACTATTTATCTTATAAATTCTGGCTTAAGACAATGAAATATATGATCCTTCTTTATATTTGGATCATGTGCATTTCTAGAGTTCTCATTCCTTCTACTGGGCGTCATTTCTAAACAATGGCATACACTAGATTAGTTTATGAATAACAATACATAATCCCCAACATGTAAAACACATAACATAAATTAAATAGTTTATGGATATAATCCATAATCATAAAAATGTCTCATTTGAGGAAGTATATTCTCATAAACCCTTCATAATGGTTTATAAAGAAAATGAGAATTATCCTAAGCATATCCCCCGGGAGTGTCGTAACCAAGAGTACAGCAAGGCCCATTATCGTGCACTAGTTCCCGTTCAAGTCCAGCTCAAAGCGGTGTTTTCAGGTTTTACCCCTAAGTACATCTGCCCCAGAGCTGCCTCTACCTGCTCGTATCCAGACATGGATGTATTGCTTGGAAAACTCACAAACTCTCTACAATACCAAAATTATAGGAAGTTATTCTATACTAATCCTCAAAGTCCATCTTAGGTCTATGTGCTCTAATCATAGTTTATCTAAATCTAGCTTTCAAGGTTTGTACTAAACTTCCTCTGATACCAACTGTAACGCCCCGACCTCAGTTACCCAGAGTCGGTTCATTATTACATAACATTGGCATGATCACAAGAAAGATCAAGTCTCGAGAGACCGATTAGTTTAGTATCCTTGGAAATAGTAGATATATTCATAAAGTTTTACATTACATTATAAAAATGAAAACTACAACAATATAGTCTCCATAGTCTATACTCTTATCCCCTCATACTATCCCTGCAGGTCATTCATAATTTACTTCTTCACATCCTGGGAAACATAAAACATAGAAAAGGGGTGAGCTCAAATACCTAGTAAGGATAACAATATAGAGGAAACTTTCATAAATAATAATAAACATTTAAGGCAATGTATAACTAAAACAAAATGCTTTTAGACATGAAATTAAATATAGTATGGAAAAAACAAAATGAAATAATTTCATTTACTTATTCACAGGGATATTCTACTAATCGAATAATCACATGCAATATCAGTAACCACTTTCGTAATGATGGAATGCATAATTCTAGACTATCATAACCACATAGCAAAGGCCTCATGCAAAGACTACAAATATGATTTTTCAAGGCCTCGTGCCAAGACACTAGTTTGTCTCATGAGAACTACCGATGCATCGAGGAGCTATAGCGAGATCGACCCGTCACTTACTAAGTCCAATGCATTCCCATATGAAAAGGTTTAGACATAACATAAACATTCGTATTAAAACTAGCATACGAAATGTCAATACATTCCCTATAAACCATGAATGGAATAAAAATAACACATCAACAGCCAAACATATCACAAAACCTTCAATACAATATGAATGTTTTGTATCATAATAGATCAATTTCAATTAAGCATAAAATCCATAAAAGGATGTTGACATAGATGAAATCAAAACTATTTGAGAGAAATATCTCTTTTATTGAAATCATTGAAAAGTCAAACATTTATAAAGGAATTAATTTAAAATTGATTTTTTAATCAAAGTGTCCCATACCACTTTGAAACTTTTGAAAATAAATATCATTTCAAAACATTCATGTCTATATAAATAAATCCTTAAAATAATTTTGAGAACATGGACATTAATTAAAATGATTTATAAAGATAAATCTTTAAAATAGTTAAAATTCTGATTTTGATAAAGAGTACCTTTCAGAAATTCATAAAATATTCATTTTGAAATCATATAAAAGTCACATAATTATTAAATAAAACATTTAATTTGAAAATATCCTTATAATCTTGTAAGGTAAGCTTCGGCTATTTTATAATAGCAGAAAATAGCCGCCACCGCCGTATAAGTTAAAAAACACATTCTTACCTTAATTCTGTCGAAATGGTTAAAGGCACCTTGTTTGAAAAATGACAGAAAGATTACTTTATAAACCTCATATAAAAATTCAAAAAAGGTTATAAATTACTTTAAACCATATTCTTGTAAATAGTAAAAAATTTTTGAAATCCATTTTTAATAAACATGGATGTGGATGATAATGAAATCTCAGTAGATTATTACCTTTAAACAACCTCAGATAATGAAGAGATTGCGAAGTAAACCCTTACCTTGTACTTTTCCTTGTTTGAGAGTAGGTTAACCTCCTGTATAATGGTGAAAAAATTGTCATTAAATTATACAAGAATCATATATATTAAATGATATCATATATGATTGCTTTGTAAATAATATTTTAGAATTATCATCATTTCGGGTGTTAACTTACTCATTTTCTATTATATGTTGTGTTATGTAGGCCATGTTTGTTATGGATAGGTTGTATCTTATTCATATCCAGAATTATATTAAGTCCTTAAACATTATTATTAATCTTCAAATGATAATTAGACTTGAATGGATACGATGGAGAATGAATCTCATCACGTTCGTGGAGACAGTAGTCCGTATATACGCACGAGCGACAATATCATTTTTTGATATTAAAATAATATATAATTGAATTTTATATCATATATACAGAATCATTATCATGTTATATTTAATATTTACATGAATTACACATCATTATTATACCCATACAAATAATAATTTATTGAATAACAATTACACCACGACGTGGAGACGGTAAGCCGTACGTACGCACGTATGATGAAATGTCATTCAATGGATGTATAGAATACTGAATATGGTTGTACCATATCTATAATAACATCACAGTATATATAAGATACTGGATTTATTATTTTATAATGGTAATAATAATGATATAAGAAGTGGAAGAAGTAAGGAACTTCAAAAGGGGTGGTGAAATCATTACCTCTTCTTCGTGTTCTTCCTTTTGATTTGATCAAAAGGGCTCCATATATTGGATTTCTGATCAAAATAAGGCCTCTAGGTTGTAGTGAGAAAAGTGGAGAGAGTATTTGGGCAGGGTTTTTCCGAACCAAAATCCTTTGAAGGCGTGAAATAATGAGAAGGGGGAGTGTCCTTTTATAATAGGGGTAAGGGGAACTTTGTAAAAGCAGGAAATATTATTTTATAATAAATTCATATTCGATTTCTAATGGCTAAAAATTAAATTATTTAAAGGTTAAGGTGGGTATTGGTCGAAAACCACTCAACCAATATAATTCAGACAGGTTTGGGTTATTATATTAACCTTATCTTTAAGTATTAACTCTTAGTTAATTAGTTTCACTTTTACAATGTCTCTTTGTATTTTTATTTTATATGGTTAATAAACATACTATATACATCCAAGATACCCCCAAGTGGTCCATTAATGATACACCTATCATGATATAAGTCTCTTGGCCGAACCTTATATTTTTAGGAATTTAATATAAATTAATAATATAATATTTGTTTCAAAAAATCCTTTTTGTCAATTTTGACACTATTCAATAATTGATTTTTGTAAAAATCATAATAGAATGATTACATCAGAAAACGTTAATTAAATCAATCCAAACCTATCATATTGACCTAGAAAATTATTGGTATTCATAAAAAGTCTCAAATTACATTTATTTGGGTATTTATAATATCAATTATTGTAATTTTTCATTAATTAGATAATTACTACATCACTATTGTCTCATAAATAAATTCAATTATTTAATGTCTAAAAATTATAAATAAAATATGCTTATGTAGGAAATCATTTTATATTTCTAATTAATATTTACAATCTAATTGATCTTATGTATAACCCTATAGTAAAAAAATTTTAGTAAATAAACATTGATTTTAACTCTTTAAACTCTTCTTTGAATTAAATAATAATAAATGTCATAATCTAATACAAATGGACCTAGATGATAATATTTTACTCCTAAGGTTGTTTTTGGTCGATAAACACTTATCCAATTGAATGATTACTTGTATTAGGGTAATATTAATATCATTTGTACCCTTAATTATCCTATTTACTTTTAACTATGGTAAATAAAAGTAAAAAGTTACTTTTCCCCAAAAATTATATTCATCTCATTGAACCAAATTTTAATCCTTGATATTAACCATGTATCTCAGATTTTCAAAATTCCACCCACAAAAGCAGTAAAATTAAGTTTTATGAAAAAATCAATTTTTTTAACTACCACTTAGTTGTTTCACTATTCATCCAAAAAATGAACGTTTCCAGAAAAATACCAAAAATTAGGCGTAAGATATATTTGATATTATGAATTCAAAAATGATGTCTATTTTACAAAATTCAAATCATATCAGTTGAATTAATTAATTTAAAAAGTAATTCTCGTCGTCAAAACAAATAGCGTGTTTTTTAAGAGATATTAACTACAAAAAGATTGACAATTGTTTATGTCCGGTTTAATTGTGAGATTATGTAAAATGACCAAAATTGTATTAAATGGTAAAAATATATTCTTAATATACTTTAAAACCACTCAAATTCATAATTTATCAATATAAATTATTTCAATTTAAAAAGTTGTTTTTAATTAAAATTTAGTAATTTTCACTATTCATCATAATATGAAAGTTATCTGAAAAGTACCAAAATTTCACCCTAAGCTAATTTCGATATTACGAATCCAAAAATGAAGTCCATTTAGAAATATAAAATTTATAAAATTTAAAAAATTAGGTATTACTATTCATAACGACTGGTTTGATTGGTTGTGGTGTGTGTTAGAACTTGAAGTTGTGTACAACACACGCTACTGTATTATTAAAAAAAAAGCGTATTGTGGAAGCTTGGTATGTTTCATTGTAAATTTTTGATTTCCCCATTATAAAAAGTAAATTTAGTTAGTCAAATTGAATATAATATTAAAATATTGGATTTCAAAAGGGCTCCCTATTAAAAGTTGGTAAAAGTGTAATACTGAAAATGAATTTGTTCTTACATTATGTCTAAGAAACTCATAATATGGATTCTAATATTATAAGGATTATAGAACGTTTAAAATTTAGTTAATACTATTCATAACCTCTTTTTAACGACTTGTTTGGTAAGTCAGGGTGCGCTTGAACTCGGTGTTGCATGTAGTGCATGTTATTGAATTATTTTGATGAAATAACACACTATGAAATCTTGGGGTGTTACAATGTATGTTATCGACACCACATATCCTTAGGGTATCATAATTATAGTAAATTTTTGATGTCATTGATGAATAAAAATATCATTAAAATATCGTTAAAATAATCCTTTAGAAAAATATCATATTTCTTTTGAAAATAACCGTTCATAGTATATAAAGTATTTTTATGTTTATTTCATTGAAAATATCTCCAATTTATTTTATATAATATTAGGAAAATAATTTTATTAAAATTTATCATTTAAAAGTTGAAATGTAATGTTCAATGAAGTATTGTTCAAGATGGTGGGTAATCCCATATATGTCCTACAATTTAAAATGAATATTCCATTTTTGTTGTTAAAAGCGTGGAAATTTTCCTTAAAAATGTATATTTTATACAAATTTTTTAAAAAGTAATAAATGGTTAAAATTTTATATAATAAATAATATCGATGATGTTAAAACCAATTTTTTTATTTTTTTTACAATATGGTTTTGTATGAAAACATGGTTATGATCGAAGAGTGAAATGAAGTCAGATCCTGATCATATTTTATCAATTATTATATATACCAATATATTGAATTTTTTTTAATATTAATTGAAAAAATATTGAATAATAATTGTGTAAGAAAACTAAAGGTTTTTCTTATACAAGGATCAAATAATTTCATTCAATTGAAATTTAAGAATAAAAAATCTTGATTTGAATGACATTGTGAAGGAAACAGATAAAATGATAATAAGGACGATGTTATGATTAACTAATTAATTAATTATGTGTATAAACTCAAATTTATATAAAAATTTCACATAAAAAATAAGACAATCAAAATTCATTATAAAGATAATCTTATAATATCAATGGCAATGATGAAGTAATATAGCCCAATGAAAGGAAATTGAGTTATTAAATTCTTTACCACATGGTAACTTAACAGTCCAATCCCCATAAATGAAAAAATTAAAATTGAAACATATAATAATTTGAAAATTTAATTATTCAGGATATTATATTTAAAATGGGTTCTATATACACCATATGAAAATATGTGGGGCATACTGTTACTATATTCCCCAATGGAATGAAATTGAGGCCATATCACCTCCCTTTAGTCTGAATCATCACATATATTCCTCATATTCCTATGTTATAAAATTCAGTTCATATTTTTACTTTTTTAATAAACTTTTTCATCTTTAATATTCCTATTATTTCACTGATTATTATGATATAAATGATTACTTAATCAATTTATGTTTATGTCAAATGTTTTCATTATATTTGACTTGTGTATTAAAAATCACATCGGGAGGATAAAATCAGTCAATGAAGTAATTATTTCAATATATCAAGAACAATAATCATTAAATAATTATTAAATTTATACATAAACAGTATATTTAATTACAATAATGAATTATTGCAATAGAAAATGATATATGTTTCAATCATCGAGATTGTAGGTCATACATATTAATGAGTAACGTTTCAAATTTTCAATGATAATTATGGAAAGGATATAAATAAAAATTTAAACCTCTAGAATGATAATTGTATGATATATATAATATTATTACATTAAATACATTATATATATCATCCATGTTTTGTGGTGATGAAAATAGAGTCACATTGTTTTGTAATGTTGATATTCCATAGTAACACGTTCAGTGTTACCATCAATAACTAAGTAGAATGGTAAAAAGAAAATAATATGTATTATCATTTTGGAATGATAAATATGTTATTAATATCATTATTTCCTCATTTATGTTAAATTTAAACATTTTATTTGTTCTTATCATCTTCCATGTTACGCATTACTAATATACAAATCATATCACATTGTAAGGTGGTAGTCCTCTATACACTAGATCGACACTATCATATCTCCTAAATGAATGAAATTAAAATTGAAATACAAGATATTATTAATCCATATGTATATATATTATATATATATATTATATAAAAATTAGATCCATCATCATACATATCTATGAGAGGTGATAATGGAAAAACATTACCTCAGTTCTCGAGGTGGTAGTTCACCATACACTGTAATTATGATTTCCTAACTAATTAGATTGAATTGGGATTTTTATGGTAATAAAATTAACAAAAAAAACATCTAATTAAAAGAAATATTAATTTGGGAGGATTTCATAATATTTTAATAATAATTTATGGAGGTGTTGAATAATATAATATAGAAATGCTCATTGATGAACATTTACTCTTCTTCGGGTATCCATTATAGGTTTGCACTGAAGGCCTCCAATGATGGATTTAATCCTAAACTAAGGATTCAATTATGATGGTACATATCTTTTTTAGGTATTTGGTTAGGTATTTGGAAGTCCAATGTGGCTAGATGGCATGAATAAGAGAGGAGATTGGGTTTCCTTTATATGTGATGTGAGTTGCACAATCTTAATTTTATCAATGTACCCAATCACAACCATGTTTTTATCTTTTAATAAGTGTAAAAAATAGTCCATTATAGAACCTATAATATAATAGGTCCAAAAATTTCCATAGAATTGGTTTTTGACAAGTGTGTAGGTTATTTTTAACCATTATGTTTATAATTTAACAACATAGGAAATTCGGTCTTTACCATTACTATGGTCAACGATTTCGATAACATCACTATTCACTTTTGTCAAAAATAGAAGTTATATTTAATATAAAACATAAATTTTGGTTATTTAAAATATGGAATCCATTTTTCAAAATTAACTTCATATAAGTGAAAATTTTTAATTTAAAATAACTCCCACCAACAATATAATAAAGAGGATTTTTATAGTTAAAGTGATCAAATGTTCACCATGTTTTTATATTAAAATTTTGAAATAAAATTATTTTAATAAAATAAAATTGATTAATTGCTATTAATTTGAACTTATTTTAATTTAAAATCAATTGTAAATAAAATTTAACGTTATAGATTTTTTAAATGAAGACATAGTCTTCAATTAAAATTCATTATTTTCACTATTCATCATAAAATGAATCATCTGTAGAAATTCTAAAAAATAGAAACTCTAAAAAACTCAAAAGAATTTTGGTATTCATATTTCCAAAATTATGTTTTTTTGTAAGATATTTTTTTTTTCAATTTGGTCAAAATTAAATTTAAATTTTGTGAACAATGCCGTACAAAAATGGAATATTTAAAAATATATTTTGTAGATTGTATATAGTTTAACTAATTATTATTTTATTTGTAATCATTATATTACTGAAAAATGATTTACATGTAAACTTTTATATTATAGATAATCTTATTCCTACCTCTATTCCAATGAATAATCGATAAATATAAATTTATATAATATTATTAATAGTACATTATTGTTTGGTAAAACCCAGTCTTTCATGTAAGTCCAGTTGTGGAAGAAATTAGTTCCTCCATGTATTTTATGTTATCAGATAAATTTTTTTTATTCTACAATAAATAATTTGTAGATTATTGGGTTGTTATATTAATTTCTTTTCTATGTGTTTCATGTAACATATGATATTGAATAAAATATTATTCTGTTTGAATTTCAGTATATTACATTCTCCACACCTTAAATATATTTAATCCACACAATTTAAACTTGATCATGTGAATCAATTGTTTGATATGTGAAAATTATTTTTTTAAGATATAGGTAGTAAAAATTATACAATAAAATTTTCTCTTAATAAGTGATGAAATGAATTACAATGAACATATATAATAAAATATAACTATGATTCTAATAAAGAGAACATTGTTTGATGGTGATGATGTGGCCATGAATGATAATAATCAATATTTATTCAGATCTGTAAAGGTCACTAATCTCAAGAAGATGATTCATCAATGGAATGGTAAGGGGATCAAAACCATAAATCTGAAATGATTTTATTGAACATCAGTTCAACATAAATGATTGTTTTTAGGATATTATTTTTTTATATACTTTTCATAGAGTTGAGAAATTACATTAAAATCTCAACTAATAATATTTGACAATATAATTATATGATAACATTGAATTTATTTGGAATAATTTTACCTTTTTTATTTTTCTAGGATCAATTTCAAATTAATGCTTACTCTACAAAATGATGATACAATATTGAATTTTTATGTCTGATGTGCTGAATTTTACTCATTACAGATCATGAGATTTATAAAAGAGTTACCTATCATTCTATATACCTCTAACATATTTCTGAAACCAGTGTGGTTATAAAAATTTATCCAATATAATACATTTTCCTTGAAAAAATCTTCAAATTTTCATCATAAACCATTTCATAAATGGGTCACCATATGATCCTTCCAAAATATTAAATTCCCTAACATTAGAAATAAATCTACTAAATTTCCAAAAAGAACATATCATTAACCCCCAAAAAATTATTAATTATCTTCTAATAATCACATACCGAACTTCTGAATACCTCGACAATGTATTTATTTGATATAAGGTAATAACCAAATTTAACATAAAACAATAATGAAATGATTCAGTTTTCCTTTTTCCTAAAAAATAAATAATATTATATATTACATAAATCAAAAAAAATACCCAATTATTGATGACATAAAAAATGATAATAATAAAACAATAGTCTATTCCATGGTAGTCAGTATTATCCAATATACATTATCCATATCAATCAACCCCCTATACAAACATAATTATCACAAAATCAAGTGCATATTAAT
The DNA here is from genome assembly GCA_963277665.1 of Viscum album. Classification (NCBI taxonomy): domain Eukaryota; kingdom Viridiplantae; phylum Streptophyta; class Magnoliopsida; order Santalales; family Viscaceae; genus Viscum; species Viscum album. Next base: position 474,595,650 of record OY728164.1, on the reverse strand, counting down.
GTATATGTTTCCCTTAATCTTGTGTTTTTTATGAATTTCAAATTTCCACTAAATTATTGTTCTTAGTCCTCGATACTGTTTGGAATTTGATTTCAAAAACAAAATGAAAAATTACTATATTAAAATCCATATATATTTCATAATTCTCATAATAAGGAAATAATTGATAAAATAATCAAATTACATTATTAATGAATCCAAAAACAAAATTATTAATCATTTTACTTCATTTGTGGTGTTAGAATATCCATGTCCCTAATCCATTAAATTCATTGGAGCTATATTATTTTGCTGCTCAGAAAATTCAATTGGCTATCTATCTATCTAATTATCAAAAAAATATTGAACATTAGTAATTTTTATCCATACCTTTCAATCAAGATCATGGTTTCCTTTCAATCCACAATTCTAGAAATCTATCATTTCCTTTAAGAATGTGATGATGTGTTTCCATCCATAATAATAACATGAACGTAAACACTTCTATCCCTTATTCTAAAATTCTATATTTTTATCTATATTCCTCATTTTCGATGTCTTTCTATCAAATCTATAATTCATAGAGAATTCATTGAAAGTATTATTAAAACATGATACCATGTCCTCATATGATGAGAATTTTTGGTATACTGGTACCCATTGAATGACTCGGTTAATCCCATTAGAGAAGAGTCTATTATTACTCTTTGTATTATGTAAATTGATGTGTTTACCCTTAATTATCATAAGTTACATTTAAAAACAATGGAATATTATATATTTTATCATAACATTATGAAACATAATTTATAATCTCAAAAAAGGTAATTAGTTAACCTGAATTTAAAAATTATTTCATAGATATTAATTTAATTATATACATGTTTTATTTGGGGGTATATTTTTTAACAAATACATAAAAAATATTTTTTAATGATAATGTTAGTTATCTTAAAAATTTCAATCAGGTTTGTCAAAACACTTGAACAATAAGTCATCTTGTTATAAAACAAGTGATTATTGGTACTAGACCAATTTTCCATTTTGGAGTTAATACCCATAGGTACAAATTTTCATGAACTATATAGACATGAAATATCTAGAGAAGAATGCATTGTCACAAAAAAAGACATACTATATTCATTGAAAAACATTATTATGTCCTTATATATTTATCTACAATGACAATCTAGGGTTATGCTCCCTAATCTACATTTTCTTAAATCTAGTTCTAAAGGACTGTACTAATCATCCTCTTTTACCAACTATAACAACCCGAACCATGGTTAAATGGAGATGGTGTCGGCTTTATTATATTGTAAAATGATACAAGAGTCTCATCCCGAAGGATTTAGTAGGATATTACTATTTGAAATCTTGATACATACTTGAAATTCAAAATATATTTTAAAATATAAAATACAATAATGATTTTATTTTTGAATTATAAAATTCTATTTAGCATATAGCTACATATCAAACACATTATACTTCCTTATATCCTATGAAAAAATGAAACATAAGAATGGTGTCAACTCATATGCTCTATAAGGAAAGAATATGATAAAATATATGAATAAATAAGGAATAATCAATATATAATGGCCAATAACTAAAAAACATGACATTTGATCAAAACATTGTGAAACATATGGTAGATAATACGTTGAAAACATGTAATTAAATAAAACTAATAACATGAGGTTGAAATAATATCCATGGATATTCTATCTCATCGAATAATCACATAGAATATCAATAACTGTATCCATGATAGGTGAATGCATAATTTTAGATATAAAAAATGCCGAGATATATCATTAATTTAGTTACATTCAAGATATATTCTCAAGATAGTTCAAGTATATTGTTAGTAACCTATCTAATTTAGCTAAATAATTTGTCTCAATAGTCATATTGATCCATCAATGGGAAATAGCAGGCCTAACCCGTCACATAATATGTCTTCTATATTTCTTATAAGAAAGGGGAGAAAAATGAAAAACAAAAAATTTCATATTGAAAAACAATCATAAAGAAATTTGAACACTTTCACCAGTCAATAAATATAACCACAATATATCCAAGTAATATAGATAATGGTTTTAAAAGTGTACAAGAAATCTCAAATAGATAAAAAAACTACCCAAAGAAAGAATTTGGATGATATTAATTAAAAAAATACCCCATATATCAGAAGTAAATTAAATGATAGATGGAATTAATTAAAAAAATTCCATAAAGTGATATTTGGAAAATTATTTAGGAAAATATCTACTTTATTTTATAAATAACATTTTTAAATATAAAAACTTATATGAAAATCATTTCAATTTCTAATTTATTGAAAAAACATTTGATTTTCCATAATATTAGGAACATGAATTGTTAAAAATATACTACTAGAAATTCAAAGGAGGATTCAATGAAATGAAAATCATGATAGTGGGAAACTCTACAGATTCCATATAAGATAAAAAGAACATTCATTTGTAACATTAATTAGGTTTGAAATTTTCACTATTTGAAAAATTAAAAGCCGATTCCTTTCAAGAAATTGTTTAAAAAGTTAAAATGGATAAAAATTTCTTTAATAAATAATCTTGAAGTGGTTAGAAATCATTTTTTATTTTTTATTTTTTTAAATATTAAAGTGGATGAAATAATGTTTTTGAATGAAGAAAAAAATAATGTTATAATTTATTAAAAAGAATTTTTAAATTATGTTTATTACCAAAGAGTGAGAAAATGAAAAATATTACCTGAAAATATCTATAATAACTATATGGGAAGAAAATTAAATGGTTTTCTTTTAATATGATAAAATTAACTCCTTCAACTAATAATAAATAATAAATAATCTAGATTAGAATGAGATTCAAAAATAATTCCTTTCAATCATTTGAAATCTTTAAGTGATAATTAATCAATGGACTAATTATGTGTATCATCTGAAAATAGAAATAATTTTTTTTGAAATACAACCTAATATAATAATAATTCATTATACCCATATTCTTATAATATCATCATGAATATGGAGTTATTTAACCTAATGAATGGAAATTGAGTTACAAATTTCATTACAGCATTGTATCATTTATGTCAAATCCTTCTAGACAAGATAATTCAAATTGAATCATAAAAAAATTAATAATTAATAATGCATTATATTATATTTAAAAATGGATCTAAAATACCAAAAAAGAAGAAACTAGGTGCATTATATTACAATATACCTCAATGATATGAAATAGAGATGAAGTCCCTTACCGTGAGTCTGAAACGTCATGTATGTTCATTATATTGGAGAATAATAAACTTATGTTAATTTTTAATAAGAACATTTTTACGTTAGTTATTTATTTTATTTCATTAATTACCATGTTACATATTATTACACAATTATTTTTTGTTTACATTGGTTGTTTTGATGATATTTGACTTCTCTATCAAAAATGGCATCTAGAAGTAACAATTCTTATAAGAGGACATTATTTAAATATATCCATAATTATAATCATGAAATAATTATAATATTTATTCATAAATAATACCATTAAAAATAATCATTAATTATGTAGAGATGGTATGCGAGAGTATGATATACTCTATAATACAAAATGTAGGATCGAAATAATATAGATACTCTATGTAGTATCTAATGATGCTAAAAGTACAAGAGGGGGGGGGGTGAATTGTATTCTTTGAAAAATTCCTTTATAACTTCTAAAGATGGTTATGTTTAACATGGTTAAACAAGGTAATGCATAAAACCACTATGTTCTATACACTTTCTAGATTCGGGAAATATGATTCAGAGAATGTGAATCCGGAAAGATGGTTCTGGAAAATGAAACATAATGAATGTTTAAAAAGATAAATATTGTACCATATTGTTTATAGAATCTCACTAAATTAGAATACATATATATGTAAATATAAGATAGTTATACTTTCCTCAAAAAATAAAATGAAGTGGAAAACTTTTAACAAAACAATTAACAATTAGTAAATCTTTTAACCCAAAGATAATGTCACGACCTGTTCTCAGGCTCGTTCCGTGTCTATCCCAAGCCCACCATCCATAGGCCTGGGGCTGGAGACTAGGACCAAAGGCGTAAATCCCGATAAAAGAGAAGAAATTACCTTTATAAAAGTAAACAACACAATAGAGTACGCAATAGAAGTAAGCACTAAGTAAAACTATATACACAAAGTAAGTGCTGAAAGGAAAGGGGGTCAGAAATACAAGCCCAAATGAATGTACATTACGACTGAATGACTAGTACAATAACATTAATGTAAATCAGCAATGACTGAGTCATCCTCCGGTAATCCAACTTGAAGGGTGGGTATAGATGGTCTCCTCAGCACCCCAGGTCGATCTGTCCGCTCTGTACACATCCCGCCGAGTGGTCCACCACTGGGTACGGTCCAGCTCCACATGTCTCTACCATGATCATTGATTTCCGTCGTCTACATACAACACAACATAGTGTGGGCGTATCTCATGCATGGGTGAGTATATGATACACATTATGGACCCCGAGACCCCCAAAGGTCTCCCAGAATCCATGAAGGATAAACCACAGAGAAAAGATACAATCACAATGTATCAACCAACTCTACATAGGCATATTCCCATACATATAACTAAGTCATCAATCCCAGTTTTTCTCCAACTCTCGATCCCAAGCACAACCCAGTCCATACAGGAAAGAAGTTAATCACATCGATGATAATGATTGAAAGTCATGACTTACCTCACACTGGTTTAATACTCACGAAGAAGGGTGGATATGATTAGATTTAGCCTCTGAATCATCTCCTCTGCCAAACCCATTTGGATCCTAGTACAGAAGTCGTCGCTGCCAAACCCATGGAGTATCCAAGGGTAGTCGTCACCGCTGCCGAACCCACGGAGGATCCAAGTATAGTAGTCGTCGCTCCCAAACCCACAGAGGAACCAAGTACAGTTGTCATTGCTGCCAGACCCACAGAGGATCCAAGTATAGTAGTATTCGCTGCCAAACCCATGGAGAATCCATGTACAATGGTCATCATTGTCGAACCCATGAAGGATCCAATCATGTTAGTCAACGTAGTCACAACCAGCTCTGGGGTTCCCACACTCAGCACGCTTGATTCTAGGAGGGTCCGCTCTTCGAGCCAAGGAGGGCCGATACATCAACTATCACAAATTCTGGAGTTAATTTATCCAAAAATTCCCTCTCTTCAATAGGAACTCAACGCGACAGACGGCGCGTCAATCAGATGCCCGGTCTAAGAGATATTGGTTTTTTTTGTTCGAGGGGCTTAGTTAAAAATATGATCGTTTCTAACCCGTCCATTCCCCAAATTCGCCCAAAACATAATTATAGTATCAAAAAAGGAATGAATTTTTGCGAGGGTCCCATTGTTGCTGACGGCGCATCGATTGGACGCGCGGTCTTTAAGTTATTCATGTTTAAGTGAAAACGGGTCCGGCCTGTTAAGCCCAGTGGGCCGACCGGTCAGGTTATCCCAGTTTTGGTGGGTCTGACTCATTAGGGGTGTCGGATGGGCCAGATGAAATGTGTGTCTCGACTCGAGTGGTGCGGCCCGGCCTGGCCCAAGGGGGGGGGGGGGCGGCCCGGACCGGTGGGTCACGGCCCTGCCCAGCGCGGCCCGGCGCGCCCCGACCCAGCACTGAGAGGCCCGGAATGGAGCGGCACGGCCCGACCTGGCATGCAGTGGCCCATCCCAGTAGGGCACGACCCGGCCGCGGCTCAGTCCGAGGGGGCCTAGCAGTCCTAGGCGGGGGGCGCAGCCCCTCAGCTGCCCGAATCGGCAGCGCAAAGCGGCGCCACCCTTCCTAACTGGCCGACCGAAGCCGGCTCGCCTTCATGGCACCAGCATCCCGCACTGGAGGACCACGATTCATCCAGCACAGCGCCCTCCTGGCATCGTGACTCTCCTCCACCCGACAGGCCAACGGGCCGGCCAGTTCATCAGCTAAAGAGGCTCACGGAATGCGGGTCGCGGTCTTCTGTAGTGTAGTGTCGTGGGGAACTGCGGTTCCTCCCTTTGGCCTGACCGGCTATGGATGGACGATTCTCCCTCGGTCTAGTGGCCCACAGTTGCGGGGCGCAGGTCTTCCGCATGGAGACGACGCACGACCGCCTCTTCTCCCGCCATGTCCTCTTCCAACGCGCCTCAATCGCAAAAAAGGAGACTACGGAGGGTCGTCGGGCCGTGTGAGTTAGGCTCATGCCCTCCGCGTTAAGCGGTAGCAACTAGCCAAGGATAAACAAGGTTTCACAAAGAACGAAGAAAAATTTTATTCAAATAAAATTGAATCAATCATCCCTACCCAGGAACATCTTCGTGGTAGTCATGCATTGTGGATGACGGTATCGATTCTATCATCGTCGAAGTGTACCCGAAGAAGAAGTGGCATCTCCTCTCTTGTCATGGATAAAAAAAATGAAGGCGCGTCATTGTCCTTAATGGATTTAAAATTCTTCATCGAATATGGTGGTGTTCTTCTCTATTTCTCTAGAGCTCCCCCAAATTCCAACAGAACAAGTTCCACAATAAAATAATAGTTATGCTATTATTTTATTCACAAAAGTCATTCAAAATTCAAAAAACATAATTTCATTAATTGAAGAGTTAGAATTTATTGATTAACATGTGTTAGAGAACATTAAATAGGGAGAGAGGAAGATGAATATTTCTCATAATTAGGGGGTGTTGTCACATTAAAATAAGGGAAATCGATTGGGATGTTTGATGAGAGTTATTGGAGATGAAAGGTTTGGTCTTGTGTGGGCCCCACTTCTCAAATATCCACACATGGGAATTTAGGTGGGTTGGGGCCCCACCAATAACTTCCCATGGGAGAAAATAACTTCCATAGATATATAAAATTGTTCTAAACAATTTAATTTATCTTCTTAATTAAACCCTTATTTTTAACTTTCAACCCGAATAAAATGCTACTGCGGTAAAGGTACCATTAAGAAATTATTGATGCTGAGAGTTCATCGGTGTCATTGGATTTCCAATCCGAGCACCGGTTAAAAGGATATAAAAACCTGCATGCACGTTTACTGAACGTACCCATGAAAAACATTGGAAATTGATTCCGAGCACACTGGGCCTCAGAAGCATGTTCCGTAAAAAACCGCAGAGTTGCGAAATTCCAAAGTATTTAAGAAAACAATTTCCATGAAATTTCTTGGTCTTTACATTACTCCCTCCCCAAGGCTTTACATCCTCATAAACCTACAACCTAAACTAGGGGAACAAATGAGGATACTGAGCACACATTTGAGCCTCCCACTCCCAAGTGCTCTCCTGGAGGTTACCGTGCTGCCAGCGAATGCGCCCAAGAGGAATCGACCGCCCACATAAGACTCAGTCCTGTCGATATTCGATCTCCATCGGGACCTCCGTGAATGTCGCCCCGTCAACGATGTCCATCTTTCCATGATTTATGATGTGTGTATGGTCGTGCACGTATCTCCTCCACTGAGATACGTGGAAAATGTCATGCATCCGATGCAACTGAGGTTAAAGGGCCATGCGGTAAGCCACATCACCTACCCTGCTAAGGACCTGGAATGGTCTGATGAAGCATGTATGTAACTTGCTGCCTATCCAAATTTCCATAGATCCTATCGAGGTGAGACCCATAAAAAGATGTGGTCTCCATCCTCGAACACCAGTGGTATCTGTCTACTATCATCATAGGACTTTTTTCTGCTCTGTGAAGTCCTCATCTGCTCCTGGATAATCTGCACCTTCTCCATCGTAGCCTGAACCATCTTCGAGCCGACCAATGATGACTCCCCAAGGTCATTCCAGCACATGGGAGATCAGCATGGTCTGTCGTACAGTGCCTCATATGGTGCCTTCCCAATAGTGGAGTGGAAGCTGTTGTTGTACCCAAACTCCACCAAGGGTAGGTGATCCTCCCAGCTATGACCAAAGTCAAGAACACATGCACAGATAATGTCCTCAAGTGTATGAATGGTTCTCTCAGTATGACCGTCCATATGAGGCTGGAAGGCGGTTCTTAGATGTAGCTACGTCCCTAAAGCCGCCAACAAACCCTTCCATAGACCAGAAGTGAAACGAGCATATCAATAGGAGACGATAGTCGATGATACACCATGAAGTCGTACGATCTCCCGAATGCAGAGGCGTCCCAAGCTCTCAACTGATCCCTGCTCTCTGATCGGTAAAAAGTGGGTCGACATGGTGATTCAGTCGATGATCACCCAGATAGAGTCATGACTTCTAGATGTATGTGGAAGAACCGTCATGAAATCCAAAGACATCCCGTCCCACTTCTACTCCAGGAACTCTATGGGTTATACCAAGCCAGCTGGTACCTGGTGCTCCGCCTTCACATGCTGATAAGTGAGGCATCATGAAATGAAATCTACTATAACATTCTTCATGCCTAGCCACTACTGCTGTCGTCTGAAATCCTGGTACATCTTCGCCACTCCTGGATGTACCTCTTGAGGGGAAGTGTGAAACTCCCTTAGCACTTCCACCTATAGTAAAACTGGTACCATAGTATGTCCCCTGAGGGGGATAATGTGCTCCCCTTCTTCAAATAATCCATCAGGAACCTGCCCTGTTGATATATGAGCATGTTGCATCTCACAGACAATGTCCCCATACTGTGCCTCCCTGACTCACTGAAGAAGTGGAGGAGTGACTATGAGAGACTAAAAAAATGCTACTCCATCAATATCCACAAAGGATATCTATAATGCGGCTAGTTGTTCTGTCAACTCTCCTAGAAGATGAATTCCCAGTCTCCCGCTGAGAGCATCTGTTACAACATTCCCCTTTCCAGGAGTGTATACTATCTCAAAGCCATAGTCCAGGAGGAACTCGAGCCATCGCCGTTGTCTCAGGTGAAGTTCTCTCTACGAGAAGACACACCTATGACTTTGAGTTTAGAGTAAACCGTAAACCGTTCTCTCAATGAACTATGGGTGTGACTAGCCATTTATAAAGAACTCGCCCTACACCCTTTGTTTCTTACGTCCTATAAGATCTGACAAGATTTCGTCCTTGCCGAATAAAGAAACCTGGTCTCATCCCCTGGATGAACCACATTCTTTTCCTAATACAGTCAATTCTAACATGAATGGTACTAATTCATTCCATGGATGATGTCGTAAGGCCTCGATGCAACTACCAAGAGATCCAAAGGTTAATCTTGCCTCCAAAGGTCGAGTCACACTGTCGGCAGAAGTGTGTGGTCATTGGGTCTCCTCCAGTAGGAATCTTGAATGTGAGAGTCAAGTCAGTGGTTTTAAACAAAAACTCTCAGTATCAACCATACGAAATGGTATGGAAGAAAAAATCACATGGAAAAGTGTCTTTTATTACTACAGCTCATAGTACAAAGACACAAAACAACCAAAAACAATGAAAACAACAAAGCTAGAAGCATCATGAACAAAGGCCTCTATGCCTAAAGCTAGTTCCACTCCTGTCCACCTGCTCTCGGAGCTCTAGGTGAACCATCTAAGGGTGGTGGTGGTAGTAGTGCTTGTTGACTCTAATCACCATCTGCTGAAGGACCTGCTCCACTATCTAGTCCACCCCTCAGCTTCTGCTTAAGCTCTTACTGCTGACTATGACTCGAGGGCTCCTCTAACGCCTGTTGTTAAACTATGCGAAGAGTCGGACAGTCACATGCTCTGTGAACCCGTTCCCTAAAACAGAAACAGACCCTCCTTAATTTTGAGCTCCCTCAGCCTCGGGTTCCCCGCACTCATCTAACTGTTGATCTAACCTTCTTGTGCCCTCATGTCATCTGCTTACTTCCTACTATTGATGTCTCAGATACTATTGGAATTCCCTACGGCAAGAGCAGTAGCTCCTGATCACGCACAGAGCGTAGAGTCGCTGGTACAAACTCTTCCCTGAAAAGACCATCGATGTCTCCCCATGTGAGAGTTTCATCATCGTAAAACTAGAGCATCAGGCTCCACCACCTCTTAGCTACTCCCTGAAAGAGACAAACTTCTAGGTAGAACATCAATTCAGCGTGTGTCCCAATTGTGTGGAAAACTCATGCTAACACCTCCATCCAACACCCGAACATTTGAAAACCTGTCTGGCCTCGAAACCTCAGAGGCCACTATCGTAGGAACTAATACAATGCACTCAGGTGGCGTGCACTCTCTGCTGCCGTGGCTTGTGGTATCAGGGGCCATGCGGGAAGTGGTACCCCTGGTGCCTCCGCTGTGATGGGGCCATGCACGGATGCATCGTCTCTCGGTGGGCTACCATCTCACTCGTAACTCAGAACCCTAGTTGGATGCCTTCGTGGGGCCATCCTAAAAAGAAATAGGTGATCCATGGTCAAAACAATATACCTAGTGAGCTAAAATAAATTAATCACAAAGAAAATGTTTCAAAGGAAACACACATGCAATCAGTGTTTTCATGCACTGAGTCAGAAATCGGAGGTTGGGGTCCTGGTGTATGGATACATCAGCCGCCGCACCAACAATAGACTCCCTGAACTGAAAACCACACTAAATACTCTTATCACTATTACTTCACATTAAGATACATCAGAGTCCTACGTTTTGCGGTAGAACCGACTCCTCAAATACCAATTTTTCACGACCCATCCTCGGGCCAATGTCGTGACTACCCCAAGCCCGCCTTCCATAGGCCAGGGGCTGATGACTAGCCCCAAAGGCATAAATACCAATAAAAGGGAAGGCATTTCTTTTATAAAATTAAACAACACAACAGATTATGCAACAGAGGTAAGCACTAAGTAAAATTGTATACACAAAGTAAGTGCTAAATGGAAAGGTGGCCAGAAATACAAGCCTAACTGAAAGTAAAATACATCTAAAAGACTAGTACAATAGTAGTAAAGTTTAGAAGAAACCACAGAGTCGTCCTTCGGGAATCTCACATGAAGGGTGGGTACAGATGGTCTCCTCTGCACCCTGGGTCTGTCCGTCTGCTCCGTGCACGTCCCACCGAGTGGTCTACCTCCGGGTACCATCCAACTCCACAAGTCTCTACCAAAATTAGTGATGTCCATCATCTGCATCCAACACAACGTAGTACGGGCATAGCTCGTGTAGGGGTGAGTATACGATACTCAGTAAGGTCCCTGAGACCCTCGAAGGTCTCCCAGAATCCATGAAGGATAATCCACAAAGAAAAGATACAATCACGAAGTGTCAACCAACTCTACATAAGTATATGAACATACATATACCTAAGCCATCAATCCCATTTTGACTCCAAATCTCGATCCCAAGCACAAACCAGTCCATACAGGAAAGAAGTCAATCACATAGATGATAATGATTGAAAGTCAAGAATCTCCTCATACAGGTATACTACTCACCAAGAGGGGTGGGGATGATTTGATGTAGCCTCTGAATCATCTCTTCTATTGAACCCACATAGGATCCTAGTACAGAAGTCATCGCTGCTGAACCCATGGGGGATCCAAGTATAGTTGTCACCGCTGCCAAAACCATGGAGGATCCAAGTACAATAGTCGTCACTGCCGAACCCATGGAGGATTCAAGTACATTCATCATCACTGCCAAAACCAAGGAGGATCCAAGTACAGTATTCGTCTCTTCCTAACCCATGGTGGATCCATGTACAGTGCTCATTTTCATCCAACCCACGGAGGATCCCACCACTATAGTCATCATAGTCACAACCATCCCTAGGGTTCCCGCACACAGTACACTCGATTCCGGGAGGTTCCGCTCCTTGTGCTAAGGAGGGTCGATACATCAACTATCAAAAAGTATGGAGTTGATGTATCCCAAAGTTCTGTCTCTTCAATTAAAACTCAACGCGACAGAAGACACATCAATCGGACACCCAGTCTGAGAGATATTGGCTTCTCTGTTCTAGGGGCTCGGTTAAAAATACGCTCGTCTCTAACCTTGACATTTCCCAGAGTCATCCAAAACCTACTTAGATTATCTCAAAAGGACCGCCTCATCACAAGGGTCCCAGTGCCGCAAATGGTGCGTCGATTAGACACACGGTCTTTATGTTATTCATCATTAAGTGAAAATGGGCCCGGCCCATTAAGCCCAGTGGGATGACGGGTTGGGTTAACCCAGTTTTGGTTGGTCGGACCCTGTACGGGTGTCGGACCGGCCTGATGAAATGCACGGCTCGGCCCGGCCCAACCCGACGCGGCCCGGCCCGACCCGGCGTGGCCTGAGGGGGCCGAGAAGTCTGAGGCGGTGGGCGCAGCCTCTCGGCTGCTCGAACTGGCGAAGATAAGCGGAGCCACCCTCCCTAACCGGCCGGCCAATGCCAGCCTTCCTTCATGGCACAAGCAGCCCGCACGGGCGGGCTGTGGTTCATTCGGCACGACGCCATCCCGGCGCCACGACTCTCCTCCACCCAGCCAACCGATCAGCCGACTGGTTCATCTGCTGAAGAGGCCCGTGGAATGCGGGCCGTGGTCTTCCACAGTGCGGCGCCATGGGGAGCCGCAGTACCACCATTCAGCCCAACCAGCTATGGCCAATCAGTTCTTCCTCGGTCTATCGGACCGAGGTTGTGGGTCGCGGTTCTTCCGCATGCGGCAGACACACGACCGTCGCTTCTCCCGTCCTCTCCTCTTCCAACGTTCCTCAATCGCAAACACAGAGACTACGAATGGTCGTCAGGCTTTGTGCATTTGGCCTACGCCCTCCGCGTTAAGCGGTAGCAATTGGCCAAGGATAAAAAAGGTTTCACGAAGAAAGAAGAACAATTTAATTCAAATAAAATTGAAGCAATCATCCCTACCTTGGAAAAGCTTCACAGTAGTCAAGCGTCATGGATGACGGTATCGATTCCGTTGTCATAGATGTGTACCCAACGAAAATGTGGCATCTCCTCTCTTTTCATGGAGAAAAGAAAAAAGGCGCATCGTCATCCTTCGTGGATTTGGCATTCTTCGTCGAAGAGGGTGGTGTTCTTCTGTATTTCTCTAGTGCTCCCCCAAATTCCAACACAACACGTTCCATCATAAAATAACATCTAAGCTATTATTTTATTCACTCAAGTCATTCAAAATTCAAACAACATAATTTATATAATTTAAGAGTTATAATTAATTGATTAACATGTGTTGTAAAAAATTAAAGAGGGGAGAGGGAGAGGAAGAGTTCTCATAATTAAGGGGTGGGGGGGTTTCGCCTTAAAGGAAGTGAAATCAATTGGGGAGTTTGAAGAGAGTTATGGGAGATGAAAGGTTGGGGCTCATGTGGGACCCACCTATCAAATAATCCACCCATGGGAATTTAGGTGGGTGTGGACCCCACCAATAAATTTCCATGGGAGAAAATAAAATCCATAGATATATAAAATTGATCTAAACAATTTTATTTATCTACTTAATTAAATGCCAATTTTTAACTTTCATCCCGCATAAAACGCAACTACGGTAATGTTCTCCTTAAGAAATTAACGGTGTTGTGAGTTCATCGGTGTCCTTGGATTTCAATTCTGAGCATCAGTTCAAAAGATAGAAAAACCCGCACGTACGTTTTATGAACATATCCGAACAAAACATCAGAAATTGATTCCGGGCACACTGGGCCTCAGAATCAAGTGCCGTCAGAAACCACAAACTCGCAAAATTCAAAAGTATTTATGAAAAAATATTTCCTCGAAATTTTCGGGTCATTACAGAGAAGGGTATCCACCAACCTTGGATAAAGGTCCCTTTATTTATACTTTCAAGAAAGTCTGTCTCACCCACACTATGTTAAGCCCTCAATACCAAGATCGGAGTCTGTATTGATATCCCTAAATTCCCTGAAATTCAAGGTAGTCGACAACTCTATCATTCCTAGCATGTAATCCCTCAACTTCAAAGTAGTCGGCTCCTCTGTCTTCCTATCCCCGGAAGACCATTATTGTACACAACAACAATCATAGTTTCACAAAGAAATTCTACATGAAGAAATGTTTGAACAAGCCATTCAAAATTTCTGCATGAATCATTATAGTTTATAAGATCTTATCTCTATAGAAATCACTTCAACAACATGTAAGTAAGTTCAGAAAAAAGTTAAGTGTCAATGTTTTGATCTCATTAAAATAAGATCCTATTTATAAGAACAGCTTCAATGGTTGGATCCCTCCTCTAATGGTGATATTTTTCCTTAAATTTTTGGAGGGACCTGTACACATGTCACTCAAACAACAGTTAATTAGTAACTGAACACAGAACATCACTTTATAACAAAAAACAGTGTAAGAAAAAATATATCTTCATAAGGAAAATAAATTATTCGGAGTGTAAACAAATAAAAGATCGGAGTATAACAAAAAATACATTAGGATTCTATAATAAAAGGATATTCAGTTTCTGTTTTCTAAGGAATTCAGATCCTAAACTCTATTGATTTCGGAAGTCTAAATTTCACGGAAATTCGGAATCAGGATTCACAAGAATTTGAAACCTGAAATAATCATGTTCGGAGTCTAAATTCATTTGAATTCGGAGTCAGGAGTCACAATTTTCAGTGTTTGAATTCATTATAATTCAGAGTTAGAACATACACTGTTTGGAGTCAGAATTCATTAGAATTCGGAGTCAGAACTCAAAATTTTCAGAGTCTGAATTAATTAGAATTTGGAGTCAGAACTCACAATGTTCAAAGTATAAATTCATTAGAATTCAGAGTCAGAACTCAGAATGTTCAGAGTCTGAATACAATAGCATTCTGAGTCATTAATCAAAAGAGTTTAGAGTCTAAATTCAAAGAACTCGGAGTCAGAATTCAGAGTCTGAAAGATGAATGATTTTCCTCTATGTATTATATGATTCCAATGTATTAGATATGAAACCGAATTTTACACTTAGATAAGATAATGAACAATGAAAAACATTGTAAGGAATAATTTCCTTGTGGAAGGAAATTTTGTTTAGAGAAGTAAAACAAAATATATAATGAGATTTTCCTTAAGATAAGGTGTTTGTAATTTTCAAAACAAGAAGGAAAGGTAATTTCATAAAGAGACATTATAAACTCAAAAATATCCCCAAACATGAAGGAATGGGATAGTCATAAAGAAAACCTTATTGACTCAAGAATCTCCCCCTTTTTGGAAAGCACAAACATCCTTAAAAATAATAATAATAGGACTTAGATTATAAACCTTTTCTCCTTTTACACATGGACAGTGATGAATACATATAACTCCCCCTTAGGCCTTGGAACTCTAAGTATCGTATTCTAGATTTTCGGAATAAGATTTTTCATTATCTTGAGTATGGAAATCTCTGTAATGAAAACTCCCATTTAGATAAATTCCTACTTATTTAGGGATATTTCTAATTTTTTTAGTATTATTTTTCCTTTATCCCCCATTGGGATTTTAAATTTTTTTTTGAGGGAATGGAAAAGAAATTATAGTACATAAAATATGAGTACAAAGTATCCAAACAAAAACGAGAAACCAATTATTTCATTATGATAGGAAGAATCTGTACAAGGAAAGTATACAACAAAAGAGCAGATTGGATCTATTTTCCTTCCTTCTCCTTGGGTATCAATTTTATCACTATGGTTTTCATCTTTTTGAGTTCCTTATAGTCTTTCTCTGCCGGCTTTAGGAGTTGATCCTAATCCTCTGCATTCTTCTCTAATGCTTTTATCTTTTCATCCTGAGCCTTCAGTGCCTCTGCCTGAGCTTTCAACAACTCATCTTGCATAACAAGGTTCTCTTCAGTCTCGATATGAAGATCCCTTTCTCTTTTCCAACATTGGGCAATAGAATATAGATTCCCATTAAGATCCTTTACCTATTTAATCCATTTATTATTCTCAAGTGTTATCTTTTCCTCAAAGCTAGTCATGAGATACATGATTTTACTATATTTGTTATCAATATCTCCCTTAACATCATGTTGAAACTCATCAAGCTTTCTCAAGTATTCAACTATTTTCTTTGACCGGCTAATAACATTCGTACAAGATTTTTTATGGGAAACGTAGTAAATGAAAATATTATTGAAATTAGCCTCACACATTACACACTTATCCATCACCATGGATACAAAATCCAATTTTTGATTCATGCTGTGTTAGAGAATCTGACATCTCGATTCAATGCTTTTAATGATAGAAATGGTTTCAACAGGCTTTTTCAGTAATTGAATGATGAAATCAGGTCCTAGGGATTATGATTCCGAATATGAGGCTTTTCTTGGTTAAGGCTATTTCTCTATCTTGAAAAGATTCCTCTTCAAAGATACACCAACTTCCTTTTTATTTAAACCAACTTTAATAGGAGTATCCACAATCACTTTTTTCCCTTTATCAGTTCTCGAAACAGATTCTTCATATGGAGACTCTTGTTCACTGTCAGAAGCTGAACAATTCTATCTTCATCTATCTTCTCCTTCTCAGCTCCTGCCTCAATATATTCAGGGTGAATGAAAAGATGATTATAACATTCTTCCTTACAGAGCTTATTCCCTTCAACTTTTGATTTTTCATCTAACTCAAGAGTATCATGCTTCAAAGATCCGGCATTAGAAGTTCAGATTGACAATTTATCGAAAGCCCATTCCTTTTCATGAAATAATCAACTTGATATATGAGGACTTCTGTTTCACCCCTTATTTATTAGTCTTTCACTTCTTCTACAACTTCTTTCTCTTCAACAACCTTTTCTTGTACTTTTTATGGAGTGTGAAATTTATTTTGCAGTGTCTCGGGTAAGGCCTCTACCAAGATGTATTTCGGTACAGGGATATTCTTGGATGCTATTTTAGTATCCCTTATATGGGATTGAACAATCTCAGTCTCTGACATCGTATTATTTTTCATCTTTTCCTTAGCTTGCTTCTCAAGATCATTAGCTGTCTTCCCTTTTAAAGCCTTGGCCTCAGCAGGATCCAAGCCAAATTATGGCACTCCATCCTTCTGATTTTTCTTGTCTTCCCTCCACATGGCTACAAACTAATCTAGATAATATTTCTGCTACTTGGGATTTAGATGTGCGGATTGGGTTCTCTTAGCCTCTGTGGTTTTACCTTCAACTACTAATTCTTTCAACTTCCTATTCTTTCCTCCTTTTTTCGATGGTTCTGGAATATTTGGGTCCTTCGGAACAACATCAGCCTCTTCCTATGGTAAGTCATAAAATTCATCAGAATCATTATAAAAACCAATATTCATTCTCTTCAATGTATCATCACTTACAAACATGACTTTACGATTCCGCGTCTTGAAACTGAAATGGATTTTGAAAGACCCTAGACACCGAACAATCAACATGGAAAGAATATCCTAATACACTATAATATGAGAATTTAGATTTCCATTATTGATATTCTAAATAATAATGAGAATATGCTTCATCAATATTATCTTCCTCTGATTCACCAGAAAATCTAGAATGTACAAGTCGCTCTTCTTCAAGGTGTCCTTATCACCTTTTCTCATAATGATATACCCCTGAACCCATAATTCAATTATGCAATTATTTGTAGAAAAATTAGAAATCATCAGATTCTTGACATCTGAAAGTCGAAGACATTCCATAGAATTCACCTGGACAAAACATCCTTGTACATTTGAAAATTTATGGGAACAGAATTCAGCTTCCCCTTCATAAGACAACCACACCAAGCTTGCAACTTTAGTGTATGAAATTGCATTAGTTTTTCCATTTATTTTGAAAGAAAATTTACTCCTCTATTATTCTTTGAAAAATCCACGGAATAATAAAATTCCACAAGAAGATCGGGATATACTACATCTTGAGATCCAAGCTTTGATATGAAAACTCTTTCCCATCAATTCAACCTGATGTTTCTGGATATAATGGAATCATACTTAGCAATGAAATTCGGATTTACCAACCTATCTCTGTAAATCTGCCACTCAGAAATCAACATTACAGTTTACATCTCTTGAAAAAGAACTTCAACAGACATTCGGATTTGAACAATATTTTAGAGGTTCGGAATGGGCTTTTGAAATGGGTGTAGAGCTTCGACATGCAAAGGCTTAAAAACTGATGTGGGATCACCTTCTAGGGGTCATTTATTTAGGCTATTGAAATGATGGTTGAACATCCAATGACAATCCAACTATTGAGAAATCTTCTTATAAGATCTAACAGTTTAAATGATAGCCTCATGGAAAATTTGGTAGGATTCGATCTTTTGATGTTTTTAATGGAAAACATTTGATTTAAGAAAACTAGAATTAAAAAAATTTAAATCCCAAAAGAAAATACCAGCAAGTAAATAATGATTATGAAGACATAAGAAAGAAATCATATAATTCATATTACCAGGAAGATTATTCGTATTGAAGAAAAAATTCTTCTTGAAGAAAATTAGATTCCGAAAATTTTGATTACAAAAACAAAACGAAGGAAAAAAACACTATTACAAAAATAATCATTACAAAAATTTCTAGTATGAGAATTCTCATTACAAAAATTTCAATAATGAAAATATTAATTACAAGAAATTCAATATGAAAAAAATAATAATAAAATTTTCATTATGGAAATTTGAAAAACATCATTACAAAAAACATAAAAAATATCATTACGAAAAAACATGAAAAACTAATTAGAAAATGTACTCACCCTATGAAAATGTGTTTCTTACATTATGGATATTGGTTTAACAGAAAGTTAACAAGGAGGATTACATTATGATTATCATTCCTAACTTCTATTTAATGTGTTCAAATCTATCAGAGTGTAAATAATTTTTGAAAATATCAGAATGTTGATATTGCGTTCTAATAAATTGAAGAATGATATCTGTTTTTTTTGTGTGATCCGTGAGAATGTGATACCTAATATCTATGAGTTTTTCATGAGAGTGATGTGCAGGGTTTTTACAAAGGTAAATGGCACTTGTACTATCACAAATTTTTTTGTTTTGGTAAAACTTGTACCATAGTCCGTGAATATGTGTTCCATCCACAACAGTTGAATGCAACAACTTCCAGCTGCTACATATTCAGCTTCAGCAGTGGAAAGTGCTACTGAGAGTTACTTCATGCATGACCATGAAACAAATGAATCTCCTATGAATTGAAAAGTTCTGGATATACTCTTTATATCCATTCTACATCCACCAAAGTCAGCATCTGAAAAAAATTTCATAACCTAATCATTTCTACAAGTATATAAGAGTCCCAAATCTATGATTCCCCTTAAGTAGCGAAAAACTCATTTCACTTCCTTTAAATGAGATTCCATAGTATTGGACTGATATCTTTCACATAAGCATACATAAAACATTATTTTTGGACGACTAGATATCAATTAAATTAAACATCATATCATACCTCTAAAAGATTTTTGATCTACTCGTTTCCCAGATTCATCAAGATCAAGTGTATTTTATGTACCGGTAGGAGTACTTATACTCTTAGTGTTGTCATATCCATACTTTTATAGAATATCATTAATATACTTATGTTGGGAAATATATATTCCTTCTTGTTTTTTAGAAATTTTAAAACCAAGGAAAAATGTTAACTCACCCATCATACTCATTTCAAACTCAGATTTCATTAGATCTACAAAAGAATCAGTTAAGGATTTCTGATTTGAAACAAATATAATGTCATCAACATAAATTCGAACAATAACAATGTTTATTATAATTTTTTATAAATAGGGTTGGATCTGTATTTCTCTTAACATAATAATTTTGAAGCAGAAATCTTGTAAGTCTAACATACCAGGATTGAGGGGCTTCGTTAAGTCCATACAATTCTTTGGTAGGTCTAAAAACATGATTAGGGTGTTTTTTATCTTCAATACCAGGATGTTGTTCTACGAAAACATCCTCTTGAACATAACTGTTAAGGAAATTACTTTTCACATCCATTTGGAAATGTTTGAAATTGAAAAATCATGGAAAGGAAAGTAAAATACAAATAGATTCATGTCTAGATACTGGAGAATATGTTTCATCATAGTCAATTCCTTCTTCATGATTATAGACTTTAGAACTAACCTAGAATTATTTCTCACAATTATTCCATTTTCATCACAGTTATTTATGAAGACCCATTTTTCTCCAATTACAGAAGTTTCCTTAGGTATTTCAACAAAGTTGAAGAATTTATTCCTTTTGAATTCATTTAGTTCATCTTCATTGCTTTAATCCAATCATCATCACCTAATGCTTCACCAGTGATTTTTGGTTCTAATTTGGAAAGAAATTAAAGAAGTTATATTTCATTTCATAAGGAAATTCTAGTCCTTATGGGTTGATTTACATCACTAATGATACTATCACCATGATTATTCTGAAGAAAGAATTGATTTGGGTTTTTTCAAATGTATTCATCAATATAGGGTTGAAAATAGTCTAGGGTAAATGCTTCAGAATTATCTTCTTTGACATTTTCCTTATAAGAAGGATCTTCTAAAAAGTGTTGGTAATCAGTTTTTGAAAACACATCCAAAGATGTAGGTTGCAGTTGTTTAAAACAAAGGGATCAGTTTCATTAAATTTAACAAGAACTGTTTCTTCAACAGTACATGTGTTTTTATTAAAAACTCGATAATCCTTAGAAGTTGTGGAGTATCCTATGAAGATTCCTTCATCAGATTTTGGTTCTAATTTTTGTATATTATCTTTAGTATTCAGAATGAATACCTTGCAACCAAAAACCATGAAGTTGGAATGTCTAGGTTTTCTACCATTCCATAACTCATAAGGAGTTTAATTAATACAAGGTCTAATCAAAACTCGATTTATAGTATAACAAGAAGTACTTACAGCTTTTTCCCAAAAATGTCTGGCTATAGAATATTCAATCATCATGGTTCTTGTTATCTCTTGAATAATTCTATTTCTTATTTCAACAACACCATTCTTTTGAGTAGTTGTAGGTGCTATGATGTTTTTAGTTATACATTTTCTAATACAAAAAGTTTCAAAATAAGAATTTTGAAATTTTCCACTATGATCACTATGAATAGTTTTCAATGGACTGTTTTTCACATTTTTAACTTGAACATTAAAACATTTAAAATACAAGATGGTTTCAGACTCCTTTGCTAGAAAATAGTCCCATGTAAATCTAGTGTTATCATCAACAAAAACAAAAACATAATACTTGCCTCCAATGCTTCCAGTTTGTGTACAAACAAAGAGATCCATATGCACTAACTATAATGAATCAGTAATTGAGACTTCACAAAATTATTTAAAACATGATTTATGTTTCTTGAAATATTGATAAGGATCAAAATCTTTTGAATAATCCAATCTAAGCTCCAGTAGATCCTTAACTAATCATTTCTTATAAATTTTGCATATATTTCTAAGGATACAGTGTCCTAACCTTCTATGTCACAATCAAGAATGATCTTCCATTGCACTAAGGCTAGGTTGATCTTGGCTCTTGTGGTCTTATATGATTAGTTTCTATACATTATCATTCCTATGGGTAGAAAGAATAAACTATTACTTGGAATTGTGTACTAAGCACTGATCATTCCTAAAATTCACAAGGTAACCTTCATCACATAATTATCTTATACTAATGGAGTTGTTTTGATGACCCTTAACAAATAAAAAAATTTAAATCAATGTTTTTCCAAGAAGAATGATGTTACCTATACCAATAATTCCTCCACGAGCATTATATCTAAAATTTACTTTTCCTCCTTTTGTCTTGACAATATTTTCAAAATAGTTTTTGTTACCAGTCATATGTCGGGAACATCCACTATATATGTGAGAAGTATTTCTGTTAGTACTCTCTCTATTTTCCTGAAAACACAAGAGTTGGACTTTCAAAACCCCAACATTCTTGGATCTAAAAATTTTAGAAAGAAAAATCATAGGCACGTATAGTTTCTTAGAGAAATAGGCTTTATGAAAACCTAAATACTAAGTTTTGTTTATGGAACATTTTTTTTCCAGTGTCCACCACACTAACTCCTAGTGCAGAATGGAGCACATTGAGGAACAAAATAATTATTTCTAAAAATCGTATTAAAACTAGTATAACCAAAACCTCAATTATTTTTTAGATGTCGGAATTGAGAATACATCTTATCAAAATTTTCCACACCTAAGGTAAAATTTTAAAAACTCATTCTCAAAGAAAAAATTTCTTATTTCATTTTGATAACTACGTTCTTGTCTCCCAAAAAATTTGATTTGGAACTAGATTTAGGCTCGAAAACATGTTTTAGAGAAATTATGTTTTCTAAATATTTAGAAAGTTTATTCTTCTCAGAATTTACTTCATCAAGATTTTTTGAAATTCTTTCAAAATAAACAATTTCTTTATCAAGATCTTTAGAAAGATCTAATATTTCCTTACTAAGAATAGTATTACTAGAATTTTTCCTATCAATATTTTTCATGAGTTTTGTATTCTCAATCTCAATGAGTTTGGAAAATATACATACATATTTATACCTAGGAAATGTATTATCTTCAACAAAAAAATATTCTTCATTTGATGATTCATAATATTTTTCATTACTATAATTTTCATTTGAAGAATCATTGGTCATTGATTTATCATTGGGTACCTTAGCCATCAAACAATAATTTTCAATAGGTAGTCTGGATATTATACCAAGATTCTTCTATCCAGATGATTCGTAATATGATGATTCATCTGAAGAGTCACCACCACTGGCACTCCATGTGTCATTACCATTCAATAAATTCTGGGCTTTTTCATAATAGTACATTTTTCTGATTCTATCAGAATGCTTTTAATTTCTTTGTTTTTTTAAATATAGGACAATCATGCCTTATATGTCTAACTGTCTTTCATTCATATCATGTAACTTCTAAATCCTTATTATCTTTCCTTTATTTCTTCATATATCTAGATTGATAATTTTTCTATCCAAAAATCATGTTCATCCTTCGATCAAGATTTCCTAACTCATTTTATGAAGATTCACTTCCACTATACTCAGATTGGATAATAACCTTCTTAGATTTGGATCTAGTAACTCTCTCAAGAGTATTGGCTCTCATGTGATTTGAAGTGGTTGTAAAATCAACACTACCATTCCCATTCTTCTTCTTTACATTATAAGCATCTCTCTTTATTCTAGTCTCATGATGAAGAAGAGTACCAAAAAGATCATCATGAGAAATCTGAGTAATCTTTTTATTCTCCTCAATAGTAGTTCTCTTGGATTACCACTCATTTGGAATAATGTCTATGATCTTGTCAACAAGAGAATCATTATCTAATACTTTCTCACCCATAGATTGTAAACTATTAACCATAGTCATGAATCTATGTTTCACATTACATATGGGTTCTCCATAAGGAATGTTATAGCCATGGTATTCAGCTATTAACATAGCTCTTCTTGTTTCAATAAATTTGGAAGTTCCAAAGTGAGTTACTTCAAGTGTCTTCAAAATACAATTTGCTTCTTCTTAAGATGAAATTTGGATATATTTCTATTTCTAGTCATAGAATAAAGAAAGGTATTACGTAGTTTATAATTTAGTTGATACACATGCTTTTATTTATTGGTGAAGGTACTAACATCCTTGTCAGGGATTTTATATCCTCTATTAAGCATAATGTCAAGACCGATCCTCGGGGCCCGTGCTGTGACTACCCCAAGCCCGCCTTCCATAAGCCAGGGGTTGGGGACAAGCACCAAGGCGTAATTCCCGATAAAATGGGAAGGCATTGCCTTTGTAAAGTAACAAACACGATAGATCAAGCAAGTAGAAGTAAACACTAAGTAAAAATTGGGTACAACAGTAAGTGAAAAAAAGTAAATGGGCCAGAATACACACCCAAACTAAAACTACAGTACAACTTAAAAAGAGAGTACAACAACTGAAAAGTAAAGCTGCAGCCTCGAGCTGTCCACTGGAAGTCCCATTTGAAGGGTTGGTACAGATAGCCTCCACAGCTCCTCGGGTCCAGCCGTCTGCTCAGAGTATGCCCCGCCCAGTGATTCACCTCCGGGTACCGACCTACTCCTCGGGCCTTAACCACGATCAGCATTGTCCGTCATCTGAAACCAAGACAACGTAGTGCGGGCATAGCCCGTGCAGGGTTGAGTATAAGATACTCAGTAGGGACCCCGAGACCCCCGAAGGTCTCCCAGAATCCACAATGGATAATCCACAAAGGGAAGATACAAACACGGAGTAAAATCTGTCACTAATTAGGTATATGACCATACATATACCTAAGTCATCACTTCTCGTTCAGCTCCAACATCCGAGTTCAAGTACAACCCATTCCACACAGGAAACCAAAACCCAATCTACACAGGAAAGCATAACGTAATCCACACATGATGTCAAGTCAATCATATTGAAAATAAGGATTGAAAGTCAAGATACATTTCACAAAGGTATACTTCTTCATAAGACGATAGAGATGATCATATGTAGCCACTGATTCATCCAAGCCATCGGACCCACAAAGGATCGATAGGTACTAACCCCCGCAATGACCCACAAAAGATCTGACCCACACATGATCGATAGGTAACTAACCCCCGCAATGACCCACACAGGATCAGATCCACACAGGATCTGTAGGAGCTGGCCCACACAGGACCGCTGAGCGCTGACCCACACAGGATCTGACCCACACAGGATCGGTAGCACTGATCCACATTGGATCGCTGAGTGCTGTAGTCGTCTCCGTTGAATCCACGGAGGATTTCTGCACAGTCCTCATCGTTGTCGCAGTCGCAACCAGCTCTAGGGTTCCCGCACACTGCAAGCTCGTTCCAGGAGGATCCACTCCTCATGGCAAAGGGATGGTTACATCAACTGTCACGAAGACCAGGGATAATGTAACCCAACGTTCTCTTCCATGTCTTGGGGGTAAAAACAAGAAAAAATGTACCCAAGTCACAGAAAAAAAGAGGACCAAGCCATTTTACAAAAGTACACGGAGTGTAGATATATGATACACGCCGTGTCCTCAGACACCGGGTACATCTGTGTGTTCCGGCCCGTGTCGCAGGGCTAGTCGTGTAAAAAAAGAAAGTACGCAGCATGTGGTATGGTTAGACGCCGTTTCTTCTATCCATGGGTACTGTCCGTGTACCACAGCCCGTGTCGATGGGATATTCGTGCAAAAAGTATGTACATGGTGTGTGGTATGGTTACACGCAATGTCCAAACATCTGGGGTCAACTCCGTGTATGCTGTTCATGCCTGGTCGAGTGGTGGAGTAAATGCTAGTGTACTCCATTCCATGTCAATGTATCCCTGGAATACACACCGAGTCCTGTGAAGCTGCTTCTGCTATTCTGTGTAGAGATTACATGACATTTCGCCTGGGTCACATGCCGTGTGTTACTTGTCTAAACCCAAAACCCAAGCCGCAATACTCCCACACTACACGATGTGTTAGTCAGAGGTACACGACGTGTATTCTGGAGTTTCCCAGAATCGACACCTCTGGACAGTGCCCCTCCCGTGTTGTCCGTTCTTCATTCTGATGCTCCATTCATCACGAAACATCGGAAACTATGTCACCCTGATATCCCGCAATCGTCTACGGTGTTTTCGGGCCTCCAATCGGCTCTAAAATCATGATTTGATTCACCCGCTCGAAGAACGGTCAAGGGACGGTCCCTCCGGTTCCAGTTTGATCTGTCCCCCACTATCATCGTCGCACCTTCACTACGACTTCGTGATATTGGGTCATCAATTGGAATCGTTGCATCGCACAACGAACTCCAAACATTCTGACGTTTGTCACCCATGAAGAACATGAAGATCCCACCAAACATTCACAAAAATGGCGGAGGGGTCGGGCTGTGTTCGTTTGGCCCGGTCCTTCCATGTTAGTTTGGTAGTAAGCGGGTCAAGATAAACAAGGTAAGGAAGAATCATCGTTGGTCAAATAAAAACACACCCCTACCTCATCGAATTCGATGAGCGGGGATTCGTCACAGAATTAACCATTGTGGAAGAAGGCGTCATGGAAGGAGGATCATCGCGTCACGGAGAAGGAACATCATGGAAGAAGAATCGCGTCATCGATCTCCGAGGATCCGACGTTCTTCGCGTTCTTCGCGTTATTCGCGTTCTTCGTCAAGGAGGAATAATTTCACAACTTGAGATAATTCTCCCCAAACCCTCTTGCACTACCAACCCCTAATAAAATAAGAGTTGTATTATTTTATTAACGAAGAAGCCAACATTTTAATTTCAAAAAGAAATAGTCAATTCAATGAATTAATTGCAATGATTTAACTGCCCAAATTAATGAGGCGTTTATTAACCAGATGAAACCCATGGGTTGACTTCATTAAAAGGGGGGTGCGAGTGCGTTTCTCAATTAAAGGAGGGGGGTTGAAAAAAAGTGGGGCTCGTGTGGGCCCCACCCCAAAAATATCCTACCTAGAGGGGTAGGATATTGTGGGTCCAACTTTATCCCCATAACTTAGGTTAAAAAACATAAAAAAATAAATGGTGCGACCAATTTATTAAATTCATTTACTTAACCTGAAAATTTAAATACCACACCCGAGTAAACGCTACTCCGGAAAAGGTGTTTCTATGCAATTTCCAGCGTTGTGATTCCAACGGTGCCCTTGGAATCTGATTCCGAGCACCAGTTCAAAAGTTAGAAAACCCGCTTGTTCGTTGACTGAACATACCCGAGCTAAACTTCGGAAAAAGATTCCGGCCACAGTGGACCTCAGAATCAGGTGCCATTAGAAACTGCGTTCTTTTAAAATTTAAAGAAAATTATGAAGAAAAAAAATTTCCTTGAATTTTATAGGTATTTACACATAACAAAATTATCAACTCCAGTTTTGATAATAAATGTATTTATGTGATCTCTCCAATATTCGTAATAATTCCCATCAAAATTAATTGGTCTTGTTGGATTGAGATTGTCTATGGAACCAACATTGATTCTTTCCATCTTAAAAAAAACTCATTCCTCAAAAACGTATTAGTAGAAAAAGGTTGTAAACAAGGAAAATATTCCTCAGAATGGAAAATAAATATAGAGTGTTTCTAAGAAAAATATGGATCTGAACATAAGGAGTCCGAAAATATGACTCCGAAAAAATAAAAGATGAAGAGTTATCTTTGAATCTAATCGTGAGATTAATTCAGATTGAACCAATGTTCTAATAAAAATTATCGAATTCGTACAGGGTACAAGATCACCTCCTCTGTTACCAATTGTTGAGATGGTATGTGAGAGTATGATATACTCTATAATACCAAATTTAGGATGGAAATAATATAGATACTATATGTAGTATCTATTTATTCTCAAAATACAATTGGTTGGTGAATTGTACTCTTTAAAATATTATTTGGAAAATTTAAGGATGGTTATATTTAACAAGGTTAAACAAGGTAATCCACAATACCTCTAAGTTCTATACACTGGCTATATTCTAGAAATATGAATCCAAGAAAGTGAATACAGAAAGATGTTTCCATAAAATGAAACATAATAAAAGTTTACAAAGATAAAGATTCTACCTTAAAGTGTATACAATCTCACTAAACTAGAGTACAAGTATAAGTATTTATAAGATAGTTATACTTTACCCAACAAAAAAAATGCATTTGAAAACTTGTAACAAAACAAGTAACAATTAGTAAATATTTTAACCTAATGATATGGGTATCCAACAATCATGGGTAAAAGTCCCTTGATTTATACTTTCAAAAATTCTGTCTTAACCACTCCAGGGTAATCCCTCGATACAAAGATAGGAGTCTGTCTTGTTATCCCCACAGGCCCTCAACTACAAGGTAGTCGGCACCCATATATACCTCCGCAAGGAATCCCTCAACTTAAATGTATTTGGAACCTCTGTTTTCCTATCCATGGAAGCCCTCGATTGTACATAATAATAACCGGAGTCGCATGAAGCAATTCTGCCTGAAACGAGTTTGATCAAGCCGTTCAAACTATTTTCATAAAGATTGAGAGTTTATAAGATCCTCACTCTCAATAAATCACTTCAAAAAAATATAAGTAATATCATCCAAAAGATAAGTGTAATTGATCTGAGCTCATTCAAATGAGCTCCTATTTATTGGTAGGCTTCAATGGTTAGCTCCCTTCTCCAATGGTCTTATTTTTCCTTTTATTTTAGATGGACATGTACATGGGTCACTCAAATAACAGTTAGTTAGTAACTGAATGCATTACATCATTTTATTACAAAAACAAGTTAATAAAAAAATATGGTTACATAACCAAAATTTATTATTTTAAGTGTAAGAAAATAAATGGTTGGTGTCTAACCAAAGATACATTTAGAGTCTATAATACAAGGATATTCAGATTCTGTTTTCTATGGAATTCAGAAACTGAACCTTATAGAATTCCAGAGTCTAAATTTCAAGGAAATTATAAATATGGATACACATGAATTTAGAATATGAACTAACAATGTTCAGAGTATAAATTCATTAGAATTCGGAGTCAGACCTCACAAAGCTTGGAGTCTGAATTCTTTATAATTTAGAGTCATAATTGATAAAGATGAGAGTCTGAATTCATTAGAATTTGGAGATAGAAATCAAAACGTTCGGAGTCAGAGTTCATTAGAATTCAAAGTCAGAACACACAATATTCGGAGTCTGAATTCAATAGAATTCAGAGTCAAGACTCAGAATGATTAGAGTGTGAATTCATTAGAACTCGGAGTCGGAACTTAGAAGAGTTTGGAGTCTAAATTCAGAGAACTTGGAGTCCGAATTCAGAGTCTGAAAACAGAATGATCTTCATCTATGTATTATATGATTATGAGGATTTATACATGAAACTGAAATTTACACTTAGACAAGATAATGAACAATGAAAAACATGGTGAGGGTAAATTTCCATGGGGAAGTAAATTTTTCATAGAGAAGTAAAACACAATGTTGAATGATATTTTCTTTAAGATAAGGTGTTTGTGATTTTCAAAACATGAAAGAAAGGTAATGTCATAAAGAGACCTTATTGACTCAACTATATCCCCCAAATATGAAGGAATGAAAATTTCATAAGGAAACCCTTATGACTCAAAAAATTATTGTTTTGAAAAATAAACTTCGTAATATTCATTTAAATGGCTGTTACCATTATAAAAAAGAGGAAAGTAGTATTTCAGATTTCCAGAATGAGGATAATATCATATATACAATTTTATTAAATTAAATATACTTAAATATGTTATCCATATGGCTAGTGATGAAAATAATGTCACATTGTATCATGGGGGAGGTAATCCACACATACAGGAATGACATTATCAAATTTCATTGAGTGAAAAGGTAATTGGAAAATTAAATATATATATATATATATATATTGAGAATGTCATGGTTTTCAGGAATATTATAATTAATTCATGAATTTCACATAGAAATATCAAACTTATCCTTACAACTACCCCTGTTTTGTTTTACTGAAATTTGAATCACATCTGATCATGAGGTGGTAGACCATCGTACAGAAAAGAAAGATTATCATATTCCCTATGGAATTGAATATAAATTGATTTTACAAGATATAGTGAATCCACTAGTATAAATATATTATTAATATCATATATACACCATATACCAATCATTATACCTAACCATGAAAGGAGGTAATGTAAATAAAATAACATTAGTTCGCAAGGTGGTAGTCCACCGTGCACACAAATGATTATTTTTAACCCATTTAATGGAAGTGGGGGATGATTAAAAATCATTTTTCTAAAATAACAACATCTATTTATATAAAAATATAATTAGGTTATTATTTTATCATGGTTTAATAATAATATAAGCATCTTGAGAAAGAAATAAAATAAACATTCTAATTGAAGAATGTTACATATTTATCAGGAATCATCCTTAGGATTGAAATAAATACATTAGATGATGGATTTATGTCAAAAAGAATTCTTAAGGGATGATATGATGGAATTTTGGATGGAATATTCATGACACAACCCTCTAGTGTCTAACCTATGGCTACACAGGGGCCACCCGCAATAGGCTAGGGGATTACGATCTTCAATGAGTAGAAAAATCACACAAATGAGAGGCACTAAGATAAAATATATGTACACACAGATGCATATACAAGCCCAAAAAATTACAAAATTAAAAATAATTTAAAGAACGACTTCAAACTTATTAGATCCCACAACTGGGTATGACATAGTGTACTGATAAAATATAGAGGATAAAAAACAAGTTCAACACAAATTTAATAGATTCCAACCTTTACCAAGGGTTTTGACTAAGTATAAAGTATGATCCTGGTAAACAACAGAGTTTTTCAATCTCTAGCTACACTTCAAATACTTAATTTCTTCATAGGACAATATAAAAAGGGTTGGCATCTTTAAAAGACATGATACGTTCAGGAAAAGACCATACGGTTTTGTGTATAACAAAACAAAGTACGACACCCCAAAACACTAAATAAGAAGAAACCTGTATAGTCATCTTAATACGTTCTTTAAAAAGTACATTCATAGTATCACAAATCCAGATATACCTAAGGGAGACACCATGCCATAAAGACTTCATAAAATAATTATCAACCCCATGATTCTCCAAAAAGGAATTCTCTTTCCAAGAGAACTCACTCTACATTCCCCACTATCAATGGAGACACTTAACGAAGAGGAATAACTCATTGGGACTGCCCCATAATAAATCACATTGGTGTAAGATGACTATGATACATAGATAGGGGTCTTGACTAGAACTATTAGGGGACACCATGAACCCAATCAAGATCAACCCGCTATGTAGGGGATTATACATCAACAATTCCTCAAACCCTACTGATGTGACCCTCTATATGGAGGATCAAAACTCTACTAAGGGAGTGCATGCTGATTACCCAAAATCCAACTAGTGAACTAAGCATGATAGAAGATCACACTCCAGTCTCATGGAGGGACACCTCAACTCTATCTAAGACTCGACCACTAGAAAGGATAACAACCTAGTGAAGTGAATACAATAAAACACTATACCAGAATAGGAAAGGACTTAAGGAATGAACTCAACCGATACTAGTCTAATCTATGGAAACAAGGATCCTCCACCAATCTTGAAGGATGTACATGACGTTTCCCAAGGGGTACACAATGTGTTCATCTATCACTTGTTCTTCCCATGTGAAATATCCTCACATGGAAAGTGGTGTCCATATACATGTAATGTATAAGGTTATAAAAGATATATATAGAAGCACAATATCCTTCCCATGTATCCTAGCCGTGTCCATGTAATGAATCCATGTCTGTATACACCAAGCCGTGTTCGTGTGGGATGACACAACATGTCCAAGCCAGTGTAATTATTCACATGTCTTTGTGGTCCCCATAGTACATGATGAGTTAATTGAGGATGTTCAAATTCCATGTGATGGGGTTTACATTTTGTGTTATCCTTATATTCCACCCGAAACCATAACCACCGATTAATTGGGGCCATACGCCATGTAATTTCATATTTCACACCATGTTCTTTAGGATTTTTTAAAATACCATATCTACTACAAATTCACCTCCTCCACCACTCAGGCCACTATTCCAGCTATGATTTTTTAAGAAACTCAATGGAAGACCCCGTTCATTCCTTTCTTTCCAAAAAATCTAATGTTCCTAGATCTGCTCAAAAATTTGAACCAATCATGGTTTAGAATTTTTTGGCTAAATAATTTAAAATTCTAGAATCATCCATCTTTAGAATATATCCAATTATATCATCACACGTACATCATGACAAATCAATCCTAGATTTATGATATCAGATCATTATTCCAAAAAATGTTTGTGTGATGATCAATGGATCCAGAAATTTGGAACCCCGAGCCAAACATAGAACACCTATGGTGAATCATTGAACGGGTGGAGAGAATCACAAGAACAAACTAGAGGAAAAATCCATGATCTATGATTGTGTCTATCTTGATTTAATTATATATGATAAAGATGAGATTAAAAATAATTCACCCATATAACCCCATAATTATACCAATCCCATAAAGCAACTGATCATCAAATCAATTTGTTTGTTGACTGGTTCGTGTTCATCATATAAATTGAGAATGGGGTATATCTACACATAAAACAAACAACCTAACACTATTTGGTCTTATTTTCAAACAAATAATGGTGTTTCATAGTTTTCATTGGCTCGATCCATCGAATCAGTTCAGTGTTGATCATCGATCCATGATCTCTTATTTGTTCACCTGATAGGATTATATAGAGGCTATCCCCAATTAAATCCAGTTCACTGGGGTTTTTTGTCCAACAATGAGAAAATTTCTATATCCTTAAATTTAATGAATATTCAATTCTCAAAACTGAGAAAAATAAAATAAAATCATACATTATAAAATTTTATTAATATTGTGCCTATGAAAAATTTGTAAAAAATGACAAACACCAACTAATATTAATTCATTCTTAGGGTAAACCCACCATTTTGAAATAAATGGTGATCTCACATTTTAGATCCAGGGAGACGTGTAAGAGTTATAACATTTTTTCCATGAAAACCGAAACAATGTGCTATTAAATATATTTAATATTATTCAATAATATATTATGGGCACACTGAACCTTGAGATCCCACATCATCTCAGTTCTTTGTCTCAAAAGTAATCCCTAAATTATCTCAAAATAATAAACCTAAAATCCAAGACATTAAATTCCCCCCACCTTAGGGATTTTAATACAAAAAGTGGAAAACTACTCAATGATATGGGGGTATTGGGATGAAATTTGGGTCTCCCACTCACAGGTTCCCTCTTGAAGGTTCCAGTACTTTCAGTTGATATGAATAAGGGGAATAAATCACCATGATGTATCATCTCCTTCCAATCCTCATTCTATATAGGGTACCCAGCAAAGGTTTCTCTATCCAGGATTTACATCTCACCCCAATTGATAACATGTGATGTTTCATCACATACCTTCTCAGCTATGACACGTAGAAGAGGTCGTGTACCTATTCCACCTAAAAAGGTAGAAATAAGTGGAAATCCACCTTCCAAAAATTATGTATTATCTGAAAAGCACCAGTTAATCATGGAGATAACTTAATTCCACAATGAAATCTCCTCAATCCATGTTTGGTTGAGACCATCAAGAATACTTGGTATCCTTCCACAAACACCGAATACCTCCATAACATGTTATTATAAGACTTATGATGGCTCTATGCATTCATTATCCAAACCTAAATGATATGAACCTTCGGTGCAGTAGTTCACACCATCTATGGGTCCACAAGTGTTGAATCTTCAAGATCAGTCCAAAAAAGTAGTGACCTATAAAGTCTCACTTAAAATCACTTGAATGGTTCCAAACAAATTGTGAAATGGTAGATGTTGTTGTACACAAAGACCATAAGTGGTAGGTTTTTATCAAACCTATGTCCAATGTCCAACATGTAATATTATAGAATTCCCTCCAAAACATAGACGGTCTGTACTATTGGGATGTCATTTTAGGGGTGAAAAACTGTACTAAAAAATAACTAGGTCCTAAATTCCTTTTATAATCCCATAAAAAACTCAAATGTGAAGGAAGAATCTTGATCATAGATGATATTTAATGGATGTCTATGGAGTCTGACTTTCTCATGAATGTAGAGGCTTCCAATGTTCAATACTAAACATTGTTCTGATATATCATGGAAGTGGTCCAACATGGTGAGTTGATCAAATATAAATGAGATAAAATCGTGCCCCCTGAATGTACATGGAAATACCATCACTATGTCCATGGATATCCCATCTAAATTATAATATGGAACCTCAATGGTTTCAGCTAAATATGCTGGAAATTATTGTTCATCCTTTACATACTGACATGTAATGCATTGATAAGAAAAATCCTTAACTCCTTTTGTAATTCCTAGCTGCAAAAAATTACATTATAGGTCTTGGAAATCCTTTTTCACACCTTGATCTATAACCAATGGAGTTTTATGAAATACTATCAGAACCTCCTCCCGCAACATCACAAGAACCATTGTGAGTCCATCAAAATAAATGAAATGTTCCACAAGTTTTGAATATAAATTATTAGAATTCCATATAGAATAATGAGAATGTAGGGTCTCACATTCAGTATCCCCAAACTGTGCCTCACTGACTCAATGTTAGGGTGGATGAATGACGACCATTGACCGGATGTATGCTTCTCCATCTACATCCAAAATAGATTAATATGGCACGGATAAATTCTCTAATATCTTGTACAAAAAATAATATAAATATCTCATACTATGTGTATATTCTACCACGTTACCCATCCCAAAAGTATAGAAAATCTCATAGTCATATTGTTGGGGGAACTCTATCTATCACCTCTATCTCAATTTAGGACCCTTCTAAGAGAAGATATAATTATGACTCATGTGGTTAGAGTATATGATAAAATTCTCGCCCAAAAGGCAGTGTCATCACATATTCAATGTGAAAACTACTACTTCTAACTTAAGGTCATGTTTCACATAGTTATTCTAATGTGTCTCAACAGGCTTAAACCATGGTAAATAACTACCATCCACTAAATCATAACACAACATTGTTTTTTCCTAGGTTAATAAAACAACACTACATGACCAACACCCTCTTTTGGTAACCTCAATATGGGGGGAACTTAAACCATGACCTCAGCTCATAAAATCACTAATGACTCTTTTTCTTCCACACAGAAGGCTTCAATTTACAAGTCAAGCATATCCAGGGTGATTACACTGTAGAGAAGTTGGGTACAACCTTCCGAAAATACCGATCCAATCCATTGAAAATGTGTACGTTGGTAACAGTCTGTAGTGGCTCCCACGAAATCACAAACTCAAGCTTTGCTGGGACCACAAAAACTCATTCCTATAAAATGATGTGTCCTAGAATGTAGACCACTCAAATCAAGATTTGACATGTTAATAGTTCTATTAATTCTTGTGCTCCCAGATTGTGTCTATGACGATCCATATATATCTCACATACTCTTTATATGATGGTGAATACACAAGTATGTCATCATTAATCAATACCATTAAACTGGTATATTGACGGCTGAAAGATCTCATAAATGACTTTCATGAACACTTAAAAAAGTTATTCATGCCAAACGGTATTACCATGTACTCATAGTGACTGCAACGTCATTTGAAGTCCATATCCAGTATATCCTCACTCCATACTCGCAGTTGTTGATAGAATTACCTGAGTTCAATCATTGATAACCACTACACCCCCTCAAATGATTAAAGAGGCCATTGATTATCGATAGTGGAATTTTTTTTTCATTGTAAAAAATTTCATGAAACATTAATCCACATATAACCTCAAGCTCCCATGTTCCATCTAGTCAAACAAAACTAGGGTTACTCGGGGTGAATCAAATTGTCTCGCAAAGGCCTTATATTGCGAGTCCATGAATTGTATCCTTATATCTCGAAGAATTATGGGTCCCATATGATATAATAGAATAGATATTTGTGTTGTCTTAGGATGCATTCCAAGGAAAAAATCTACCACTTTTTGGGGGAGGCAATCCTTGTACATCATTAGGAAATACATCTTTGTAATCCTCCAGCACTATAGTGAAGTGGAAAATCACAACATAAACATTAATGAGGGTTTATCTGGACGGTTAATGGGTAATTGGATGCACCCACCTATGAAGGTTTCCATCCTACACATCCTAGGTATCATTTTCACTAAAAAGAAGAAACTATTTCCATCACTATAGAAACCCCACACCCTTCACCTAAAATAGTCAATATGGGAATGAACTGTAGATATCCAGACTGTACCTACGATTATAACATAAGGACTTACTACTCCAATGAAGTGATCCCATAAAAAGATCTCACCACCAATCGTTAAGTCTCATTGTTCAAATAAGTATGAAATCATTGATTCACCAGTAGTCAGAGTTTCCAACCGCTAGGGTGGAGTCAAATGCTCAACCAAAATATCAATGTGTTTTGCGAAAGAGAAGTGTCAAGGAAGTATTGGATACAAATTATTTATATCAAAACTACAGCTAATGTAATAAAGACAAAAATCACAGCTATTATCATCTCTAGAGCCTCAGGGTCTTAGGCTTCCATAGCTCGCAGTAGGCCACATCCCATCTATCTAGCTCCATGATCCCTGCGTGGACCACCTATGGGTGGTGGTAATAAGTCAAAAGTATGACCACATTCTACCACCCTACTAGACCCTCTTCCACATCCACATCCCTAAGAACCATCCTACTCCTACCTATGTATCTATCCCACTGGTACCTCATCCATATCTCGATTACCTATATGATGGGCCATGCAATCTCGTTCCAGATTTCTCCTACTTTCTCAAGATAAAAAATTCATGTCCCATGGATGATTTGAGCCACAATAAGAGATCTTCACAACTGAAAATGAGTCTTGGGATGAGGCAACAGATATTTTGAAATTCTTGGATCTCTAGGACTACCAGCAACTACCTATTGTCACAGTCTCCAATAATAGGTGCCTAATTACAGGTCCCACAATTGGTGTCTTCTCTTCTAGAAAATATTCTACCCAAAAAGATCTCTCACGATCCCAACACAGTTGGAAATTCTAAGAGATAGCTCTATCACCCTTACATCCCTACAAAATTTTTTCTCAAATGTCTGATCTATTAAAATATGGTCCAATAATAGGTCCAAGGAGAAGTACGAGAGATCATTAAACCTTGTAGAATACTATGTCAAGGTCATATTTCCCAGATATAAATGCAGAAGCTCCTATATACATACCGATCACAATGTGGTCGGATAGAACTTTTCATTGAAGATAAGATCAATGTCTAACTTGGATTGAGTTGTCTATCTAGGTGACCGAGTCACCAAGATCTACCATTCCCGACAGTTCCATAGAGAATTGTTGGGGTATAGACTTCCATATGATAAAAAATCTCCCCTACAAGGTCGAAAATATGATTGACTACCTCTAGCCAGTCCTCACCCACCTAGGGGTTTAGCTCACCCAAAATCCAAAGAGGTCACTGCCTTAGAAAATAATTCCACACACTCATCCTGCACGATTCAATAGATGGCAGTGCAGGAGATAGTTGCTACTCAATAGGTGATGGTATAGTTGGTAAACTACCTAGAGGTTGAATCTCTAGTTTATGTCCCTGTACTGATGGCTCATCACTTGGTGGATCATCCTCATGACCACGTGGTGGAATCATGGCTGGATGTTTACATGGAGGCATCATGAAATAAAAAAATATGTTCCACAATCAGGAGAGTATATCTAAGGAGTTGTCTCAAATAGTACTTGTAAAACATTACCATTTCTATATGATGCATGAACTATTGTTTTCTATACTAAAAATGTTTTCATTTATCTATTAAAAAAGTATGTAATCAGAGTCTCAGGGCATGGATACATCAGATGCCACACCAACACAAGAATACCTAGTGGGAAGGATGAATGTGAAACACTTAGCACTATTTTTCCAAAACAATACCATAGACTCCTTGTCCAAAAGTATAATTGAACCCCTCTAATACCACTATGTCATGACTCAACCCACCAGGTTCCAACCATTGACTACCCCATGCCTGCCTCTAATAGGCCATCAGCTGGAGAACATTGTCGGGTGGGAATATCCCACAAATGGGAGGCATTACCCTAAAGTACCAATACACAAGCACATATCTCTAATCCCAGACAAATTATAAAATGTAAAGTAATTGAAATTATTCATGAATACATTAAAGACCCCACAATAGAGTATCATAATAAAGTATTGAATATAGAAAAGCGGAAAAAAACAAGCCAACCAAAAATTTAAAGTGTCCATTCATATTCAAGGGAAAGGACTATGTCAAAAGTATGCACCTAGTAAACACCTCACCCTGTCAAGCACTAAATACACTTCACTTTCTCCAGATCCCCCCAAGACATCATATAATGGGTCATTGTCTGCACAATACATGACACATGAAGGAAAATCCCATGCATTACTGACTATTACAACACTCAATAGGACACCATGAAAACTCTAAACATGAAGGAAAAAGTATAGTTAGATAAATACAGGATATAAAATTCATTGTATTGTGGAATCTACAAAGATATTAACATGGAAGAGACCATTCCATACGAAGGACATAACCAAATTTCAGCCACAAAATTCTTCTCGAAGCGATGCTCATTCTTTGAGAATTTAATCCACATGCCATGATATCATCAAAGACACTCCAAGAAGAGTTCTATATCATTGTGACAAACCCAATGAATTCACACAGGTGTAATAATACTATGATACATAGATTTGGGTTCACACTCAGAACCACCGAGGGACACCACAATCCCAATCTGGACCAACCCGCTACATAGTGGATCATACATCAATGATTCCACCAACCCTACTGATGAGGCTTTCTATATGGATAATAAATACATATTCTGAGGGTCATTGTGATTCCCCAAACTCTAACATAGGAAATTAGAATCATAGATGATCTCACTCTAGTCTCATGGTGGGACACCACATCTCTATCTATGAATCATCCTCTAGAGTGGATAAAAAACCAGGTGATGTGGATGTAATTTCACATTGTACCATCATGGAAAACATCCAAGGGAACAAACTAAGCCTATACTAGTCTATACTATTAAAACAAAGAGCCTCAATAACTCTTTAAGGAAGCACACAACATGCCCCAAGGGATATATAATGTTTCAAATTATCTGATGTTATTCCCTTGTGGATGAACTTCACACGATATTAGTCCCCATATTCATGAAGTGTAGAAGGATATAAACAGTGTGTAGAGATACAAAATGTCTTTCCTTTCTATCTTGTCCATGTACATGAACCAAAACCATTTCCATGTATTGTTCCATGTAAGCCAAGCCATATCCATGTGGGAGTAAACAACCTGTACATTCATATGTACTCGAACCCTTGTCTCTATACACTCCAGAGTGTGGGTAGGGTAAACAATGGAGGGTCACATTTTATGTGATAATGGTTACCCACTATGCGATAATTATTTTCTTGCTGAAACCCTAGCCTTTACTGAGGGGGCCCACATGCTGTGTCATCCCAAATTACACATTGTGTTCTTTAATATAATCCAAAATCCTACATCCAATGTCAGTTCACATCCTATATCACTCCATCCACTGGTCTAGCCTTGTCATGTTAGTAAACATGAGGGAAGGCCTCATCCAAGATTTTTAATTAATGAATGACAAATTTGACTGTCCGATCTACTAAAAAACAGGATCAAATCATGGTTCATCAATTCAAACAAAAGAACACGAAATATAGAATCTTATATCATCCAAATCACATTTTTTCCATTATAACACCACTTTCAAGACATGCTGGTCCCTGATCTATGATATTGTCTCATTACACCATGAAATAGGTGTGTAACGAATGGACAATTGGGGAATGTCAAACACCTTGACAAATTAATAATGCATGTGGTGAATAATGGAACCACGTCCAAGGAGAAAAATAAAAATTTAGAGGAATGAAACTCAAATGATGTTCATGTCGATCTAAATTCATCTTAATAAGATAAAAAAATGATGATATTTCAAATAATTCTCCCAAATCACCATCTAATTACACCCATTCTAATAGGTGATCGATCCTCAAATCAATCTATTCATAT
This sequence comes from Viscum album, assembly GCA_963277665.1. NCBI lineage: Eukaryota > Viridiplantae > Streptophyta > Magnoliopsida > Santalales > Viscaceae > Viscum > Viscum album. The sequence goes on along the minus strand of OY728164.1, from coordinate 474,556,002 downwards.
ATTGATTATAATATTTCACAAAAATTATGAATGATAATAATATCCACATAAAAAATATCCTAAATTGATTTGGTTGAATTTTTGATGAAGAAAAATGGGTCATCATTACTGTTGTAATGATCCATCGAATTAGTTGTGTATTGATCTTTGATTTCCGATCTCTTCATCATTTGCTCGAGTGGATTCTTTATAGGCTCTCTCTAATGACGTCTAGGACTACAGGGTTTAACAACCAACCCTGATACAATTTACATAGACAAATATATAATGATGATACTGGTTTTTTCAGTGATCCAAATAAACAAAAATCTCCAGTGAATTCTTTTTATTAATTTCACACTCACGATTACTTTTTGAAAAATGACTCACTCTTCTTAAAGTTATGTCTCGACTAGGGTAGAACCGCCTTTCTAAATTAAAAGGTTACCTTATATTTTTTTATCAATGCTATCTTTTATGTGTTATCCAAATTGTTTATGAAGCCTGCACCCATGTTCTATTAAATAAATTTAATATCTTTAAAATATTTTGTCCCGGAACACCGATCCTAATAATCACACATCATCTTAGTTCCTAGTATTGAAATTAATACATATAAAAAAACAAGGAACATCTATGAATTTTTTTATTACTATTCGAACTAAATAGGCAATATGGTTTGAATAATAGAGGAGAGGGGGTGTCCATTTATAAGTGATATGATTGGAACCCCTTTATCTTATTAAAAAAATCAATCATAACAATGCCTTTATCCTTCCAAAAGCCTCCAAAACGGATCGTGACCTATTATAAAAGGTATAAGGTAAAAATGTATCTATATAGTTGTTGTTAGACATGTTGGTATTCCATTTTTGACACTTATCATCACAGTTTAACCCTTAGAAAATAAGTTTTTACCATAACTATATTAAATAATATTACAATTTTATTATTGATTTGGCACCAATATAATTTTTACCTTATTAGAATGATTAAATTATCATATTTCAAAATATTGAATCTATTTTGAAAATTATGTTCAAATTATTATAAATTTTTTAATTAAAATTAGTATCACAAACATGATGAGATGATATATTTTTAAATATAAAATGTTCAAATGTTTACAATGTTTTCAAATACAAATTCAATATAAAAATAATTCCAATTCCATAAATTAAATTAATTCATTAAAAATTGAACTAATTATGCTTAAAAACATTTCAATATATAATTTTTCATTATAAAATATTTAAATTAAAACAAAATTTCCAATTAAAATTCAGTAATTTCACAATTCATTTGAAAAAATGAAACATCTTAGAAAAATTCCCAAAATTCACACTTAGATAATTTTGGTAATATTAATTAAAAAACGACATTTATTTTTTCCATTAAATTTAAAAAATGAGTAAAAAGTTAATTTTAATTAATATGTATATCGAACCAGTAAACCATCTTTTAGAAAATAAACTAGTTTTGATTTTTTATCTATTTTTCGTTTTAATGAATCTTATTTTATTTCAAATCAATAAAAAAATAATAAAAATTTGTAAAATATAAATATTAATAATTTTTTAATCTTATAAATACCCTGCATTAAACTAGATACATGTTAACTATATTATTAAATAACATTATTTTGTGTATATTGTTGTTGGGTAAAATTCAGTCTCGCATGATCCCGAAGCTATTAGAGAAAATCATTGTTTCATGTATCATAACATATAAATGGAATTAAATTTTTTCTAAAAGAAATTTATTTTTATTTTTTTTGTGGTGTTACATTCTATTCTATCATTATTTTTACTTGTCACATATGCCTTTGAATAATTTGTTTTTTTGAATATTAGGGTGTTAGATTTGGTCAACACATAAGATTATAGACATGAATGTCGGGTCCACCATAAACATATGGACATGAAAAATAGGACCCAACAAAATATTATAGACATGAATGATTGGACCACACTGTAGCTTATAGAAAAGAAATCTATGTCTAGAATTAATCTTTTGGATATTAAAACATGTCCCATTCATGAAATTTAGAACATGAAATAAACTTCTTCTATGTCATATTTACCAAATGAGTTATCCATATACACCAATTGTTTTTAGGGACATTTAGTCCCCAATAATAAAATAACTAAAATCATACATATGTTTTACACAATATCAAAATAAATTTATCATATTAGAACCAATGAAAAAATTGGGGTTCATTAACATTTCCTCATAGCATAACCTAGGGAAAAGGAAAAAGATTCATAATATCTTGTCCTCATAAACTTAAAACATATAGAGAAACAATATGGTTTTTATCTATGGATTATATACCAAATATATAATAATTGATATCAAGGCTTATTTTATTTGATGAATAAAAATACCATTAATGTAACATTAGAACATTTTTGGGGAAATTATCCTTTCTATTTTGAAATATAGTCTATAAAATATCCAAATTGAAAAAATAGTATGATAAAACATTTCTATCAAAATAAACATGGACAATTATAATGTTATTATAAAATAGAATAGTATACATGATAGTGTGGAATTCAAATCTTTATGAATATGATTAAAAAAATTCTGTTTATGCTTTATTAAAAAGTAAAAAAATAACTCATTCGGAAAATTAATGGAAGAATACCTTTATAATAATTTTTTAAAACCATCAAACATGTGTCAAAATTATTTATAAAAAAACATTAAATAATAATAAACAACATTTTTAACAATATTTTCGAATAAAACATGGAAATAAAAGAAAAAGTATTTCAAAAAGAGAGTGAAATGATGTTACTTTCCCTAAAACCAAATTTTCATCCTCTTGATTACATAAGGTGATAATATGAAAGAAAAATATTTATTTTTAAGACATAAACATATGATAATAAAATTAAAGTGATTATTTAGAGTTATAAATTATTATTTCTTTATCATAAATGTAATATTAAACAATCTTGATATACAGTGAGATTGTAACATAAAACTCTTACTTCTTTGGTAACATTTGAATCAAAATCCTCATCGAAGAATGATAATTATATAGAAATTTAAATAACCAAAAATTTAATAAAAAGAATAAAAATATACATTAACTGGTAGTTTATAAAAAAATAAAATAAAAACATTGGTGAACATGGAATGTTCGCCATGAAAATAATAGTCAGATGAAAATCCATTACCATAGGTTTGACTCTCTTAGTATGGATTTGAACCTCCAGTATAATAAAAATGGACTTATTATACATAAATTACATAATAATACTATATATATTGTATACCATATATGACATATTTATAACCATTTATCCTGTATTTATTAATAAATATTTATTACATTCACTATTCTAGGTGATATATGCTTCATTATTGATTTCAATTTTGCTATACTAGTTTTGGTACTTTTACTTTAATCATGTATCTTTCATTATCATAATGTTAATCATGATATATAAAAAATATATATTAATATTTTTATTTTTTGAGTTTCACATAAAATTATGGATAAAAATATGATTTACACTATGCATGGAGATGGTAATCCATATATAAGCATGAAAATGTATTTCATTATTCAATATATGGGTCAATGGAATAAAAAACATTAAATATTACACACAAAAATTCTTGGATAAGGACATTATAATTGGTATCATGTATAAAACATGACTCCAAGGACATAAAGGGATATAATATCCTTAGACGTTACAGTATATTTCATATTTTAAATATATACAATATATTCTATATATTGTAATTAATACAACATTGATTTTAGATTCAATTCCATGAAATTATGTTATTCGATGCCTTGAATTACACCCAAGAACGAATCTAACATAATGTAATTAATATTATTATTTAAAATAATGAATATCTCAATGAAAATATGTTTTTATTTAAGAACATGATTTTTTATATGTGGAAAAAATATAGTTGAACTAATTTATTACAAATTAATTAGGAATAAATAAAGAATCAAAAGTGAATGATTTGTAAAAAAACTATTGTAGCTCCAAAAGAATTTTATCATAATAAATTAAATTAAATAATATAAGTTGATGACATTAACTAAATGAATATACTATATATTCAACTTATTATTTTTATATTAATCTAATACATTTTATTGTAATAATATAATAACAAAGGCAGTTTTACCCATGAAAACATATATTGTTATAATGGTAGTTTTACCACCATTTAATGGTGAAGCCATTTTCAGTATGAAATTTTACAATTTTAAAAATTAATATGGAAAAATAAACCTCATTTTTTATATTGAAATATAAAAATATAATTTGGGAGTTTTTTTTATATTTTTGTATGAAGATTCATTTTTGATGAATGGTGAAAAAACTACTAAATTTGAATTGAAAACTGGGTTTTCATCTAAATAATTTGTAAAGGTAAAATGTATTTTTAATTTTTAAATTTTTTTAATTATATAAACTATTCATCAATTAATCCCATTTATGGTGACTTGAATCAATATCACATTGATATTGGATATAAAAACATTTCAATCATTTAAACATGTTCACTTTAAAACCCAACTGGTTGTCCAACTTGTGGGATTAATTATAAATTAGTTTCTTCTATTTCTATGATTGGAAATTAAGAAATAAGGATCCATAATTGTAACCATCATAATTTATAACATATATTAATGTTAAAAAAAATTTATGAAAATATATTATCAAATATAGTAAAAAAAATTTACATCAAAAATTGTAAAATAATCCTTAATAAGGGACTAGTACTTAAACACAATGGCCATGATGACCTAGAAACACATCCAAAATAAAATGGATGTCCATATTATGACCATATTCCCCCTTTTCTAGAAATTTATTTATTATTGGAATATTAATATGTTTTTAGGATCTCACAATAGTGTTTATCTTTTTATATTTTTAAGAACGCTACTCCTCCTCCCCTATAAAAAGGTACTCACCCCTGCCAATCATTCACACCTCTGAAGAACATTGGCCCATCTGACCCCAAAAAATAGTTCCCAAAAATACCTCCCATAATCCTAGTAGCATAAATTTTGTATAATGATAATCAAGGATGTATTTCAGTATGAACCAAAAGGCATTAACCAAATAAGAGGTAAAATTATTCAAATATGAATTTTTTTTATTTATTCATCCACCAATTATATTATTCATATTTAATTCATATTTCAATACATAGTATCATAAATATAATGAAATGTTTGTATGTCATGTGTAAAATCTACACTAACACAGACATCTATAAAATGGTATACACAATGATCATTCATGTGTGTGATAGACCACCACCTCACGAAACGATGTCGTTCATTTTTCTATTACCATATTTCATGGTATGGTATAGTGATGTATATGTAGTTTATATATTTATTCATTGATATATATAATTCATTTATAAATTTTTAATTATTATAAAATACATACCTTTATTATCTTAATTTTTTCTGAATATGACTATAACATTTGTGGATGTGTGACTACTTCTTTCTAAATGTGATGACATTCATTTAATCATTGAATGGAATGTTTTAATTTGTGGTTTTAATAAAAAAAATTACTTATATGAAATAAATATTATACTATACAGATAATATATATATATATATTCCACTTACTTAATGAATATTACCAATAAATGGATGTATCATTAATGCGTACGTATGACCTACCTTCTCCAAGAAAAATTCAATTAATTTCCAATACATAAATATTAATTATTATTATAAACACATATATAATTAATATATTTGATAATTAAATCATTTTAAAATTAATTAATATTATTAAATTATGATCTCATTATTTGGAAAAACAAATAACAAGTTAAAACATATCAAAAAAATATGGAATTAAGACATGAAATGGGGAAAAGGATTGGTTACTAACTAATAGGTTATAAGATATTTTAAGAAGTTCATATACAATATTATAAATTTGACAATTCTTCTGGTACATTTTATTACCATGTTTTAATACACTATACTTGAGGATAAATACCAAACAACTAAATGTAAGCATAAGGTAAGGGATTTCATTTAAATTTACATCCCATTAATACATATTTATATTATGCACCAAATCATGTTAATGTGGTTTATATACTTCATATAAGACATTTAATATCTTTATTCACATTTAATTCATGATATTGTTTGTTTAACATTGAACTATCTCATACAAGGGGATTTGACTTGAAAATTACCATGTGGTAAAAGTTATATTTGCAATATCACTTTCTTTTGTGATTGTTAACTTTATGATTAAACATTAAATTTATAATGACGATTTTTATTAAAAATCCCACTTATCTAAAATATAAATATTATCATGAAATTTATATTATTATTGGATAAACTATATACCATTTTTTAATTATGATGTTCCCATTTAGAGTTATTTGATGTTCTGGGGAATTATTGATGAATGTATATATTTTATACAATAAGGATATTTGATAAGGATCATTATTATGATATTAATAGTCTTTTTCTCTATAAAAATAATGCTTTGGACATGAACTATATGAGTTAGGGACATGTTAATTCAGGCAATTGTGGAATTAGTTGTCACATGGGACAAATCAGTTTCCCAAGTCAGAGTAGTTTCTATGATCAAGAGAATAAATCTTATCTGTAAAGGTATCATATGCCTGTAGAACATGACATCCCACAATAAATAAATTACATTATTTATAATTGAATTATTATTATTATTATTATTAATATAAAATAGATATTATATTTTAAATTATATATAGATTCATTTCAATTTTTGACTGTTGGCTTAATGGAATGGGATTTAGTAATCAACCATGCCATATTAACTATTCCTTGCCCAGCTATTTCTATGGTATTTGCTCTTAGGTGAATTCCTTTTAATTATTATTATACCCAATGGTTAATTAGATATTCCAATTAACATACCCATACTGATCTTTTTAATTCACCCTTATTTTTATCCTTTCCCCATGATATGAAGGGGAAATATTTGAAGGATCTATAAAGGATGAAATCAAATTCATTTTATTATCAATCTAGTTTTATTTCATATTTTCCCAATATAAAATGGGTATCATGTTTATAATATGGGTTTTCAAAACATCTAAAATCTCATTATTTATGTACATTATTCATTGTTATTATGAAAATGCAATAAAGTAAGAAACTGAATTTCAGCTTATAGGGTCAGGGCATTATATTTTTTATCAAATGTTGTTTAGTAAAAACACTAGAAACTAAATTTTTGAAATCATATATTAGGTAACATAACCCTAAAATATAATTTGAATATTTTCATTGCTTAACATTCATGATTTTGGTAAACGATGATATTATGTGGGTCTTTGAAGAATTACATTAGTGTCTATATAATACATGTAGGAATGGTTTTGAAACTGATGTACCTAGGGGTAGAAACTATAAATATGTGCATGGGGTCTGACTAGAGTGTATCATGTTACATTACCAAGATCCTTACTGAACACCTAGTTTGACACTCTTGGGGAATAAACCAAAGAAAATTCAAAGTTTTTACAAAACATTTTTAAGGAGTTGAAAGATAATATTTCACTAAATAAAATTTTAAATTAATAAGAAATTTTTTAGGGAAATTATTTTTAATTTATGATAAGAGATTCAATAGTTTTTAGGTTATACATTATGTTACATAATGTTATAATGTAATCTATTATATGGCATTATTTAGAAATGGATCCTAGAAGGATAAATAGTATCAATACTCACAGAATACATATAGATTTACCTATTGAAAAAATGGTATATATGGTATTGGAGATTAGAATGTTAGGAATATATTAGAGAAACCTAATCATGTTATGAATCATTACCTTTACAAGATTGAGTAACATGTTCCTTAATGAGATTATCCATTGTTGGATTTCTTTTTCTGATAGAGGTCCACATTATTTAGTGGGACTACTGATCCAATACTGGATCAGTGATGAATTATTTCTTTGGAGAGTATATTAACACCAGTTGGATGTGGTGGAAAGAAATGGTTATACTTACAGTGTATTAACTCAATGGATATTCTAATTAATGATCATAATTAAACTAAAATACTAATGAGGAAGAAGAAATAGTACTCATGGAATGGAAATACATTAAGGAATCATAATTTTGGAAAATATTACCCAATTGAGAAGAAAAATATGTTGAATTGAAATTACCTATGATAAAATAAAAAGGAGGAAGAAAGTGTTTCATATTACAAATTTACCTATTCATTGTTATCAATGTATGATACATTTTTCATATGCCACACAGAGTGCATGGATAATCCCTTATTTAAAGGGATTATTCCATGTATTTTAATGGATCCAGTGTCCCAATAGTTTTCTTCATTTAAATAAATAGTTTTATGCGGAATTAAGGAAGATATATAACTCCCCATCTATTATATTTTCAAAGGGAAGAAAGGGAAAAAGAAAATGGAATAGAAAATAAATGATTAAGGGAAAATCATGAAGAAGGATTTTCCCACATGTGATACCTAGAGAATGAATCAGCCATGAAAATTCATTAAAGGATTTAGAGTTTTTTATCAGTGAAGAGAAATGGTTCTTTAGGAATATTAATGGAAAGGGAAGATGATGCTATTTGATCAAGGACAGTCATGTGTTATAGAAACATTTGAAGTTGAATTATTAAAGGGATTATATATTTTTATCTATAAAATATATTTTAAAAGAAATTTGTTAATGATATTCTCATCATATAATTTGTTAAATATATAAGTATTGGACTATATTACTTTTTCATTAGTGACTTGATATCATATGTTGAATGATACCAAGAAAATTCATTTTGTAGAAAGTTAATACATTGTGGAAAACACATGATTGAGTAAAAGATAAACCATAATATTTTCATTATGGTAAGAAAATGAAGTTTTTATGAATATTTTGTTAATATAAATAATGTAAATATGATACTACTATCTACCCTGTAATAGATTCTAATGTTTTAGATCATAATAATTGGAAGGGTCATATGGTTAACCTTTTATAAAATGGTTTATGTTGAACTTTATTTGATTTTTGAGTGATTATTGTGTTACTTCATCATATTACAAAACCAATGTTAATAAAATATGTAGAAACTGTTCAAGGCATGAACAGAAGATAAAATTATTCTTACAGAAACATATAAAGTATATATATTTAATTATTTTTCTAGAGAATGAAAGAATTCCTAAATTCCAGGAAAAAGATTTTACGAAACAAAAATGTTATCCTATTATCATCATTTTTATGATATCAATTGCCTTTTCCAAAACCGGGGATTAAGGAATTGTTGTCATAGACTTTTAGCAAAAAATGGTCCCTATCACTTCCCATCATAACATGATGGACAAATTTCTATTTCATTTCCAATTTTCACTAATGTTCTCTTATTTGAAAACCTCATTTTGTAGTGACCATCACATTTAATTTTCGAACTTATTAAGAAGAGTTTTGTTATACCATGTTATTTGTTTTTCCATAATATTATTTACAAATATCAATACCAATATTACTGAGATCACAATTATATTAAGTAGACACAAATTATTTAAGGTGGGGAGAATGTAACAAGCTAAAATTATAAAAAAAGGACATTATATTTTATTACAAGTATGATACACAACACCATCAACATAATGGAATATAATATCTCGATTCTTAAAATTATATTTTACATTTCAAACAGATTCAATCTATTCTGTATATTACAATGAATGCAACATTTCATATTTTCTAGTGTTGCATTCAATGATTTTATTTGATGGATTCTGTTACACATAAGAACCAATATGATAAAATACTGTTAATATTATAAATAAAAAAGAAGATAATATCCTATAAATTTAATTTTTAGTTATTAATAAGATTAAATAACAAAGAAAATATATATTAAAATTAATTAGTTACTAATTAATTAGAAATGAATATAGAAACCAAAGGGAAGGAATTTATATAAAAAACTATTTTTATACTCTAAAGGTGTTTTGTCTTAATAAATTAAATTACTTACTATTATTGGATGCTATTAACTGAATTTATAAATTATATATTAAATAATATATTTTTCATTCATCCAATATATTTGATAGGCATACAATAATAATAAACCAAATTTTAGACAAGAAACACTTTATTTTTATAAAGGTTGTTTTAACTCCTTTTAATGGAGAAGATATTCTAATTTTGAATTTCTTAGACATTTAAACATTTAAATTGACAAAATAAGCATTATTCCATAATGAGTATTGTGAACATATACATTTTTTAATCTTTGAGTAATTTTTAGAGGAGATCCATTTTTTGATTAATAGTGAAAAAATACAAAATTGTAATTTAAAAATGACTTTTATTCTTATTAAATTATAATAATAAATTATATTTGTAATTATTTTTAATGTTAATTAGAAAAAATATATATCTATTAATAAAATTTTTTCATTTAAACAATTTTATAATTGAAATTGGATATTAAAACATTTGAATCTTTTGAACATTTTCACTAAACTCGATTTTCCTCCCACATGATGGATTAATTTAAAATTAATTTATTCCACCTATGTGATCAGAATATTTAAAATTTGATTATTGTTTTTGAAAAAGTAAAATTTATAATTTATTTTATGTTAATCCTAGTTTATGAAAAATAATATTTATAATGGATGTTGAAATTAAATGAAGTGATTTAGGTAAAATCAAGATTAACAATGGACTAAACTTTAAAAGAATGGAAAATATGACATAGAAACTTGTTAAAATCCATTTTATTTCCATATTTAGACAGTATAATAAATTTTATCAGGTTTTTTTCATTATTGTAATAACATGATGTATGGGATATATCCCAATAGTTTTTAGCTTTTTATATTTACATGAATGTCACTCCACCACCACAATAAAAAGGCACTCACCCTCCAACTTATTACAAATATTAAATCCCTTTGGGACATCCAAAAACCTCACAAAACCCTCCCCAAGTACCCTATCATAATCCTAGATTCCTCTATTTTGTAATAACTCAATCCTAGTATGAATTTTGGTATAAATCAAAAGGAGTTACCTCAATAAGAGGTAACATTCTTTAACCATTAGTTTTGTTTGATTTCATTATCCCTCATCGATTATTATTATATAAATACTATATAAAAAATAATTATATAATTATAATTTAATGTCTTAATGTTAAGGGTATGACCAACACTCACACAAACCTCCATCAAATGGGATAGGCAATCGTTGCAAGTGTGTACAATGGACTAACACCTCACGAACTGATGTCTTTCTTGTATCAATTACCGCTATCCTAGTTTATTCATAATGATTTAATTATAGCTATTATTATATATTTATATATGATATTTATAATTTATTTATTAATATGTATTTATTATTAAATACATTCCTTTATCCAACCTATTTTTTGGTAATATCATAACATGGTTTGTGGATGTCTTGACTACTGCTTCCTCAATGAGATCTTTTTCATTCATGTTATACATGAAATGCATTAAGTGATGTTTATAATAAACACACGTGAAATACATGATATAAATAAGAATCTATAATTTCAATAAACGTACACACACACACACACAGATATTGTAACGACCTGAACTTTTTAATAATATTTCTTCACTAAATTTATTATTTATTTTATTCTATATTCAACAAATCTATATTAATTAATTAATGAAGTGAGTATAATTAAATTGAGACCATTGGGTTTCGACTGTTATATGACCATTGGTAAATATGACAGTTGGAAGAAAAACACTTAACATTAAATTTTTGTTTATAAATACAAGTGATCTAGGTTAACAAATAACAAAAGAAGTTTCAATGGACTCATCTAGTAGACTGGGGCCGTTTGAATCCCATTTGATGGAAATTGGGAATGATGTAGAACCAATGGGATTTGTTCTAGACCAAGACCAAGCTGAACTTCATCATGCGAAGCATGAACTTAATCCCTTACGAGAGAATTTGAAGCTGATAGAGGTCACAACTCAGGAAATGTTGGCCGAGCCACCCCAAGATTCTATCATCTTAGAACACCTTACACTTAGGTTGTATGCAGGTAATATAAGGGGCTATGTAACAAGACCTTAGATGATTTGAGCAATCCTTTGATATAAATACAAATTGTTTTTCTTTTTTATGGTAATGTTTGTAAATTCCAAATGTCTGAATAAATATTGGATTCATATTATTGATAATTTTTAGCGGAAAAAGTGATATTTTAAACTGTATATGTAATCATTAAATAATTAATAATGTGTAATGATTTTAAAAAAATAGTCTTCTAATATTGTGTACAGAAAGAAATTTAGATTCTAATAAGATCAACATAATTTTAGGTGAATAAAAAATTTTGAATTTTAATTTTATGATTGTGAATAGTAATGTGACCAAATGGAATAGTAATCTCACTTAAGAAAGTATTATTTTAATTTAGGCAGCTTGATTAGGTAATGTGATTCAATAAAATAAGTAATGAACCATTTCAGAAAATATTATTTAAGTATTAGTTTTTTGGGCGGAAAAGTTTTTTTATTTAAAAATTAAATTAAAAATAACTAGAAAATTATTTTCATAAAATGGAGTTCATTTTGGAATTCAGAGCATCGATAATAGGTTATGGTGAAATTTTGGGATTTTTCTGAAATAATTGATTTTTCGGTGAAAATGGGTTTTATTTAAAAAATAAAATAGATATATTAAAAAAATTATTTTCAAAAAACGGAGTTCATTTTTGAATTCATATCATCAATATTAATAAATGGTGAATTTTTTGGATTTTTCTGAAACAGTAGAATTTTCAGTGAATAGTGAAAATATAGTTTTGTGTTTCGAGTGTTTAATGACTTAACTAAGGATGTATTAATTATGTAATCATTCTGGTCACCTTATGAATAGTAAGATATTCTATGTGGTGTCCCATGTGGCCAATACCATGAGAAATTACCACGGGAAATCCCATGGTTTTTCCAATACCACCGATGAGGTGTCCCTTGGAAATTAATGATTTTTCCCTCACTTCTCCTATAAATACCAATCCATTCCCAAATAAATTTTATTCCAACATACTCCTCGATGAAGATCTGGACTCTTTACCTCCCATGGTGTCCTCCCAAGGTACCCTCAAACCTCCCAAGGTCCTGACCATCATGCTTTTGATGTTACTTTTCAAGGTAAGGAAACCATTCACCCTTCTCTTTTAAGTCATTACTTCCTTTATGTTATGTATTATAGTTCCATTTTATTATGAAGTGGAATATTTTTATATATATTTACTACTATCCACATTATTTCCAAATTATGAGAGACCCTTTCTGCTCTCATCAATTGATTTTATGATTTTTTTGTGACGCCGTTAGGCTGCCTAATATTCATAAAAGATATCCCGATTTTTATTTCCTTTCATGTTTCTTTTCATGTGGTGTGTCATTCAAATATCCACAAAATGATATTATTTCTTTTTTTCTATTTCCCTAAATTTAAAAATTGATCATTTATGTATGGGATACCTTTGTCCCATCTCTTTATATTATTCTCTAAAACCATGTTATATAGCAGTTATTATACAGAAATTTCATCTCAAAATTTCTCTCTCTTTCTCTCAAGGAATTCTATTGTATTATTAATGTGAATACCCAGAACTATTTAGTTTCTACAGGTGTCCATAGATACAAAAATAATGATTTATTTTAATCTAAAATTGACATACATGTAACCCTCACTCATTTTCAATGGGTTATAAATGACATAAAAATCTTATTTTTAAGCACTTTTAAAACGTCACGATTTCGAAGTAAAACCCATTTCTTTTACTCTGTTTTGGTTATTTAAGAAATATAGTATTATGATATATGTTGCTCACATTTAAATAAATCAATATTAATTGTGTTCCCTGATAGTACTCCAATGCATTGGGTAATGAATTAATCTCTAAAGATGACAAGTATCAAGATACCTTGGTGAATAACCTTGGTAATTTTTATGGCACCTCAGGGATAAACCATGGAGATATGTTCATGAATGTATAAATGAAATTTTGTTTCCACATATTAAAGTTGTGATTCATGTTCTTTTTATCATGATATTCATATTCTTCCATTTCTCAGGTCTTTATGATTTTTGTCATTTTCTTATTAAATTTTCTCAATATCACATTTCAAATTTTTCACTTGTTTTCCTTAGTCAGCCTTCTCCTCACCCTTCTCATTGGTGTTTGTATCTATTATATGAGATTAATTAATTTTAAATAGAATTAACCTATTAAATGGAGTTCATTTTTGAATTCAGTGCATCGATATTACGTTAAGTTGATTTTTTGAAATTTTTCAAAAACAATAGAATTTTCGATTAAGAGTGTTATTATTTAAAAATTAAATTAAAAATATTTAGAAAATTATTTTCATAAAACGGATTTCATTTTTGAATTCATATAATCGATATTATGTTAAGGTGAATTTTTGGGATTTTTCTCAAATAGTTGAATTTGTGGTGAATAGGGAAAATACAGTTTAGAGTATCGGCTGTTTACTGACATCATTAAGAATGTAATAATTATGTAATAATTATGGACAACTTATTAATAGTATTATATTCTATGAGTTTTCCCAAATTTCCAATAATAGGGGTAAATACCATGGTCAAGGCCATGGTTTTGCCAATACCACCGATTAGGTGTCCCTTGGAAATTAATGATTTGTTCACTCACTATTCCTATAAATACCAAGCCTTTCCCTCACGGATTTAATTCCAAAATTTTCCAAATCTATGATAGGGTCTATTTACCTCTCAAATAGTCCTACCAAGGTTCCTTCAAGCCTCCCAAGTTCCCATCCTTCATGCTTTCAAATTTACCTTTCAAGGTAAGGGAACCTTTCACCCTACTCTTTTAAGTCATGGCTACATTTATGTTATGTATTATAGTTCCAGTTTAATATGAGGGGGATTGTTATTATATATCTTTAATATTGTCCATTTTATTTCCAAATAATGAGAGACCATTTCCTCTATCATCAATTGTTTTCATAAATTTTTTGGTGATATTGTTAGGCTGCCGAATTTTCTTAAAACGAAATTGTGCTTTTTGTTTCCTTTCATGTTTTTTTCAGGTGGTGTGTAATTAAAATGTCCACCACATGATCTTATTTCAATTTATTATGTCCCTATGCTTAAAAAATTTTCATTTATGTAGGAGATAATTTTTTACCCTCTCTTTATATTATTTTATAAAACCATGTTATATAGTCGTTATGCTGCAGAAATTTCATCTCTAACTTTTTCTCTCTTTTTCTGAAGGAATTCGCTTGTTTTATTTAGGTGAATACCCAGAACTATTTAGTTTTTATGGGTGTCCATATATACAAAATAATGATATATATGATTCTGTAATTGACATATATGAGACCCCAACTCTCTTTTCATGGGTTATAAATGACATAATGATCTTATTTTTATGGACTTTTAAAAGGTCACGATTTCGAAGTGAAAACCATTTATTTTACTATCTATGGGTTATTTAGGAAATATTTGATTATAATCTATTTTTATCACATGTAAATAAATACATAATAAGGGTGCACCCTAATGGTGCTTCAATTCATTGGGTAAAGAATTAATCTCTAGAGAATAAAAGATTAACGATACCATTGTAAATAACCTTGGTAATTCTTATGACACCTCAGTGATAAAACATGGTGATATGTTCATGAATGTCTAAATGAAATTTTGTATCCACATATTCATGTTATGATTCATGTTATTTTATCATGATAGTCATATTCCTTCATTTCTCATGTCTTTATAATCTTTATCATGTTCTTATTAATTTTTCTCAATATCACTTGTCAACTATTTCACTTGTTTTCATAACTTAGCCTTTTTCTCACCCTATTAATTTATGTATGTCTCCATGATATGAAATGTCTTAATTTTAAATAGGATGATCCTATGATAAAGCCTTATGAGTGGTTTATAGGAATGTTTTATGTTGTTTTCATGTATTATGTTCCTGATTTCTAACACACTAGACTTTAAAGATCCCCTGTATGTAAAATTTGATGAAAAGTAATGTAATAAAATAGCAGGGTTCCATAGTTAGTATCAAAGTATAGTTTAGTTAATGTATAAAAATTAGACTATGAAAACCTTAGGAAGAATCCTACAGAAATGTTTAAATTTTGGAAAACATCATGGTATTTTGGTGAGAATTGAGTAAGTGGTTTATCATGAAAATACATCCCTATCTGCATACGAGCAGGTAGAGGCCGATCAGGCACAGAGGTACATAGGAGTGAAAACTCTGACAAGGAGTTTTAGGCTTGACCCGAGGTATCCTGTTACATGACAATGATCCTTGACGCATTCTTTTATTTTACACTCCCAAAGGATATGTTCGGTTAATCATAAGGTTTTTATGAATAATTATGATGGATTTATAGAGAAATGTAATTGTTTAAAGAAGTTTTATGGCATAAAATCCATTATTGTTAAAATATTCATAAATGATATAAGTTTCTCACTATGGTTTTAATCTTTTAGAAAATGGAGGTCAATAGGAGGAGCCGTGCAAATGGTGACCGCGTTGGACCATGCACTGACAAACCTCCGATGGAAGCCGGAATGCAAACATTCATGTGAATGATGAACCAACTGACTCATGTTGTGGGAAATAACTTGAATCCAGCTGAGAGACCGATCTCACCACGAAGGGAACAAAATTATGTTGAGTCCTTTATCCGTCAACGACTGCCAACATTCAGTGGATCGACTGACCCATTGATTACTGAGTAGTGGATCAGCTCTATCGAGAAGATCTTTTCTGTGATCTGCTGTTCAGAGAAAGAGAAGGTCACCCTTCTTGTCTATCTATTCAAAGGAGAAGTTAATCAGTGGTGGGAACTGATTAGAAGCATGAGTCAAGGAGTGAAGGTTGAAGATATGGAGTGGGAATAATTCAAATGGGTCTTCATGAGTAAGTATTTCCCTCGTTCTATAAAAACAAGAATGTAGAAGGAGTTTCAAGACATGAAGAAGAAGGAGAATGAATCAGATGGAAACTACAAGATGAACATCACAAGGCCTTCACATTACACCTCAAGCTTTGTCATGGATCCTAATGGTAAATATGATATATTCTTTGGTGGACTGAGACTTGATCATTGTATTAATATAACCAACCTAGACTATGAAAGCTATGAGGAGATCGTATGGAGTGAAATGAAAGTCGAACTGGAGTACAGTGAGATATAGTGGTCTCATAAATAAAACAACAAAAAGAGACTGATGGAGCCCAGATTTGGGAGGACCTTTGATCTGGAAAGAGGAAGCAAGCAAGTGCATTGTCCCACATGTAATAAATGTGGGAAGAATAATTAAGGGAATTGGCTGCTTAGGAGCGGGAAATTCTACATGTGTGGATGTAATGGCCATATTACGTGGAATTTTCGTAGTGAGGAGAAACATCAATATCCAAACACTAACGACAAGGGGAAGATAGTGTATTCATTACCTGTGGTCCAGTGCTTTATGTGTGTACAACATTGGAACTTGCCCAATCACTGTCCAAATCCGAGGGCGGTGGAGGGGAACCACCATCAGCCTCAACAATGGACAAGGGAGAATGGTCATTCTTTGGCTATCACGACAGTTGAATTTGAAGCTCTAAATGATGTGGTAGTAGTTACACTTATTGTTTTCTCAATGTTATAAAGTAATTTTTTTGATTATGGATCTACGCATTCCTTTATTTCCTCTATGTTTTCAAAGAATTTGGTGTCAACCACCAACTTGCTAAAAGTAGAGTAATTAGTCAAGACTCTTAGTGGGATTATCCAAGCATCGTCAGTGTTTAGATACTCTATTATTTACATTGGTGAGCACATTATTTTGGAAAATCTAGTAGTCATTCCCATGCTAAAATTCGACATTATATTAGGGATAGATTAGTTCTCAATTTATAATGCTAATATCAAATGTAGATGTAAGGAAATCTCAGTAGTCTTGAATTGAAAAACCTACAGTTATCTTCCAAGGAGAGATACCTCAACCAGATCTTTGTATATATGAACCTCTGATATCCTTCTTTATAAAATTGATCATTATAGGAGGAAATGAGAGTTTGAATATATAAAATGTCCCCATCATCTAGAAATACATTGACGTATTTCCCGAGGATTTACCCGGAACTCCCCCCAGAAAGAGAGCTAGAGTTCTCCATTTAACTCAAAACTGGATCTCATCCGATATGAAGGACCCCAAATAGGATGAAAAATGTGGATCTGGTGGAATTAAATACACAAATCCAAGATCTTTTGAAGAAGGGGTTTATTTGAAAGATTTTGTCTCCTTGGGGAGACCTGTTCTTTTTGTGAAGAAGAAGGATTGATAGATGCGGCGATGCAATGACAATAGAGAACTTAACAATATCACAATAAAGAACAAATATCCTCTTCCAAGAATTGATGACTTTTATGAACAACTTAGTGGGGATCAATTATTCTCTAAGTTTGATCTTCAATCTAGTTAACATCAATTGAGGGTGAAGAAAGAAGATATTCCAAAAGCTACCTTCCATCAAGATATGGGCATTATGAGTTTTTTGTAA
The DNA here is from genome assembly GCA_963277665.1 of Viscum album. NCBI lineage: Eukaryota > Viridiplantae > Streptophyta > Magnoliopsida > Santalales > Viscaceae > Viscum > Viscum album. The sequence continues at coordinate 474,537,356 of OY728164.1, read as the reverse complement.
CGCACTTCGGACTGACTAATGAACATACTATTTTTATGGATTTGATGAATATAGTCTTTAAGGACTTCCATGATATCTTTTTTGTAGTTTTAGTGATGATATTCTAATATATTACAAAACATGTGAGGAGCATGAGGATCATCCATGGGCTATTTTGAGAACTCTATGGAAGGAGATGCTTTCTGGAATGTTCAGTAAATGTGATTTATAATTACAAGAAGTCGCTTTCTTGGGGCGCATTTTTACCAATTAAAGAATCATAGTTGACCCTACAAAGAAAAAAGTTGTAGACAAGTGGCCTCATCCTACAAAAGTATCTGAGATTCATATTTTCCGTGGATTGAGGGATATTATAGGAGGTTTGTTAAAAAAATTTCATGGATTTCTAATCCATTACCATGTTAACTCGAAAATGGGGCATGTTTATCTAGACAATAGAGTGAGGAATATTTCTAATGGTTGATGAAGAGATTGGTTACTGAACCCATGTTAACTCTTCTCTCAAGTGGATAAGGATTTATTATTTTTAGCGATGAATCTCTCAAATGGATTGCATGATTCCTCGTGAAAATTGAGAAATTTGTTGCTTATGTATCTTAATAGTTGAAGAATCAAGAGAAGAATTATCCTATGCATGATCTATAGCGGGCTGAAATTTTTTTGAAGATATGGAGACACTATCTTTATTGGGATAAATGTGATATATTCACATACAATCAATGTTTGAAGAATATTTTCACACAAAAGGAATTAAACATGAGACAATAGAGATTGGTGGAACTTCATAGGGATGATGATTGTTTAATTAATAATCATCCATGAAGTGAAAATAATGATGATGATGCCTTAAGAAAGAAAGACCCAGTCATTCTTTCCATGAGGGGGATTCAAAGAGATCCATTGATTAATCACCTAGTAAAGTTTGACATGGGAATTTTAAAGAAAGGGAAATCATCAACACTATCCTAGATGATTTCTCAACTGTAATTACTAGAGAAGATCAAGAATGATCAAAAAGAAGATCCTTTGATACAGAAGAAGTTTGAGGCTATGAAGGATGGGAGGTTTCCTGAGTTCAATATTGATCAAGAAGGTATACTGAAATATCATACAAGTCTATGTGGTCCATCTATTTTGGAAATAAATAAATAGAAGATGGATGCATCACATAGGTCTACATTCTATATACATCCTGGAAGCACAAAAATGTTTTGGGACCTTTGTGATCATTATTGGTGGGATAATATGAAAAGGGATATTGCTGACTACACTTAAAGGTTCCTAGTTTTTCAGCAAGTGAAGGTAGAGTGACAAATTCCTAAAGGGGAATTGCAACCACTACCGATACCAGCATGGAAGTGGGACAAGATCACTATAGACTTCCTCACTGGTCTCCCAAGAACATCCAAAGGCAATAATGAGATATGGGTTATTGTGGACCATCTCACTAAGACTACCCATTTTATCTTTATCTGGGAACATTTTTCTCTTGATCAACATTCCATGATTTATGTGAAGGAACTGGTAAGGTGGCAGGGAGTTCCACATTCTATCGTATCTGATCATGATCCAAGGCTCACATCAAAAGTTTTGAAAGGGCTTCAATATACTCTGAGCACAAAATTGAATTTCAGTACGACCTGTCACCCCCAAATAGATGGAAAATATGAAAGGACTATACAAACACTTGAGTACATGATGATAACGTGCAAAATGGAATTTAAAGGTGGATGGGATCAACATCTCCCTTTATTTGAGTTCAATTACAACAATATCTTCCACTAAAGCATTCAAATGGAACCCTATTAAGCTCTGTATGGAAAGTGATGTTGAAATATTACTTGTTGGGATGATGTTGGGGACATAAAGCTTCTTGGGCCTGATCTTATGCAAGATATTACAGAAAAATTCCTTTCCATCCAACAACACATTAATGCTGCTCAGAGATGAAAAAAGAGAAATGCCAATAACTGTTGAAGGGACTTGGATTTTGATATTGGTGACAAGTTCATTCATTGAATTTTACCTTGTAAAAGAGTCAGGAGGTTTGGGAAGGAATGGAAGCTTAGCCCTAGGTACATTGGCACATATGATATCCTTGATCACATAGGAGTAGTGGTCTATCAGCTTGCACTTCCTCCAAATCTAGCACAAGTTCATGATGTCTTGCTCATATCCCTATTGAGAAGTATATACCTGACCCTTCACATGTAATAAGTCCTAAGGTTGTAAAACTGGAACATGACCTCTCTTATGAGGAGTAGCTATTGGAGATGTTGGATCGTAGAGACAAGGTTCTAGGGAACAAGACTACCAAAATTTATAAGGTGTTGTGGTGGAACCACAAATGTGAAGAAGCAACATTAGATCCAGAGGAGTCTATGATGTAGAAGTACCCACACATTTTCTCATCCGAGGGTATGAGTTAAAATTTCATGGATGAAATTTATCAATGGGGGAATAATGTAATGACCCGAACTTTTTAATAGTATTTGTTTCCTAAATTTGTGTGTTATTTTATTCTTTAATCAACAAAACTATATTCTTTAATTAATTAAGTGAGTATAATTAAAATGAGACAGTTTGGTTTTGACTGTTATATGACCTTTGGTCAATATGAATGCTGGATGCAAAAATCTTAACATTACAATTTCTGTTTATAAATAAATGTTATCTTGGTTAATTAATACAGAAAGAAGTATCAATGGCCTCATCTAGTAGACTCGGGACATTCAAAGCCCATATGACAGAACTTGGAAAGGAGGTAGCACCATTGGGCATTACTCTGGACCAAGTCCAAGACATAATTCATCATCTGAAGCTTGAATGGAATCACCTATGGAATATGTTCAAGCTGATAGTTGTCACCACTCGGGCAATGATGGCTGGGCCTCCCCAAGATTCTATCACCATAGCACACCTTACACTTAGGTCATATTCTGCTATTATAAGGGGCTATGTATGTTATTGAAGATTTTTTTGGAGAAAAAAATGATATTTAAAAATATTTGTGTAGTCCTTAAATAATTAAAAATGTGAAATGAGTTTCAAAAAATGTTCTTCTACAGTTATGTTCAGTAGGAAATTTAGTTTCAAATAAGATCAACTTATATTTTGTTGAATAGTAAATTATGAATAGGAATTTTACACTTATGAATATTAATGTTTCCAGATGGAATAGTAATCTCACTTAAGAAAGTATTATTATAATTTAGGCACATTGATTTGGTAATGTGATTCGATAAAATATGTAAATAATTGTTTAAAAAATTATTAGATATGTTTTAGTATTTTTGGGTGAATAGTGTTTTTTTAAATTAACATCAAAATATTTATAATTATTTTTTCATAAAATGGAGTTCATTTTTTAATTCAATGCATTGATATTAGGTTAAGGTGAATTTTCAATGAATAGTATTTTTTACTTAAAAATTAAATTAAGATTATTTATAAAACTATTTAAAAAAAATGGATTTTAGTTTTAAATTCAAATCATCGATATTAGGTTAAGGTGAATTTTTGGGATTTTATGAAATAGTAGAATTTTAATTGAACAGTGAAAATACTGTTATAAGATTCGAGTGTTTATTGACATCATCAAGGATGAAATAATTATGCAATCATTACGGTAGACTTATGAATAGTAATATAATATATGAGGTGTCCCAAGTGGCCAATTCCATAGTAAAATACAATGGGAAAGCCCATGTTTTTTCCAATACAACTGATGAGGTGTCCCTTCGAAATTAATGATTTTTTCCCTCACTTCCCCTGTAAATACCAAGCCATTCCATCATACATTTCATTCCAAAACCCTCCATAATGAGGATCTGGTCTCTTTACCTCACATGTAGTCCTCCCAAGGTTCCCTCAAGCCTCCCAAGGACCCAACCTTTAAACATTCAAAGTTACTTTTCAAGGTAAGGGAAGCTTTCACCATCCTCTTTTAAGTCATGACTTCCTTTATTTTGTGTGATTTTGATCTATTTTATAATGAGGTATATTATTCTTATATGTCTATAATACTATCCATATCATTTCCAAATTATGATAGACACTTTATTCTCTCATTAATTGATTTTTTGAATTTTTTTGACGTCGTTAGTCTGCCAATTGTTTGTAAAAGAAATCACGCTTTCTCCTTTCTTTCTTGTTTCCTTTTCATGTGGTGTGTCATTCAAATATCCACACCATGATATTATTTCTTTTTATTATGTTCCTATACTTCAAAATGGTTCATTTATGTTTGGTAATCTCTTGTCCCCTCTATTTATATTATTTTCTAAATCCATTTTATATAGCTGTTATGCAGCATACATTTCATCCCAAAATTTCTCTTTCTTTTTCTCAAGGAATTCTCTTGTTTTATTTATTTGAATACCCAGAACTATTTTGTTTCTATGGGTGTTCATATACAGAAAAAAATGATATATTTTATTCTGGAATTGACATACATGTGACCCTTATTCCCTTTCCATGTGGTATAAATGACATAACGATCTTATTTTTAAGTAATTTTTAAAACGTCACGATTTTAAAGTGAAACCCATTTCATTTACTCTCTTTCTGTTATTTATAAAATGTTTAATTAAATATATGTGGCTCACATTTAAATAAATAAAAATTAAGGGTACACTCTAATAGCACTCCAATGCATTGGGTAAAGAATTTATCTCTAGAGATGACAAGTTTCACGATACGTCGGTGAATATCCTTGGTAATATTTATGACAGATCAGGGATAAACCTTGGTGATATGTTCATGAATGTATAAATGAAAATTTATAGCCACATATTAATGTTATTATTCATGTTTTTTATCATGGTTTGAAATTCTTTTATTGCTAATTTGTTTATGATTTTTATCATGGTATTATTAATTTTTCTCAAGATCACATGTCAACTGTTTCACTTTTTTTCTTTACTGAGCCTTATGATCACCCTTTTCATTGATTTATGTCTCCAGGACAATAGAAGCAGTGATTTTACAATGGATGAACCTATGATGAAGCCTTATGAGTGGTTCAGATGAATTTTTTATGTTGTTTTCATGTATTATATTCCTGATTTCAAAGTCACTAGACATTAAAGATCCTATATATGTAAAATGTAATGAAAAGTTATGTAATAAAAAGGCGGGTTTCCATAGACATATATATATATAACATAGTTTTTATATAAGATAAATAAATGGAAGTAGCGTTCTTGCGTACATGCGACCTATTATTTCCATGAACGATGGATTGCATTTTTACATAAAAATTTTGTGGATTATTATAAATACATATATAATGAATATATATGATAATTAAATAATTGTTTACATTATAGAGATGATGAAATGATGATGTAGGTAAAAGGAATCAAAAATAACTAGTCAGACATACTCGAAAAACATGTTAATTAACCCATGAAGTAGTGAAAGTAATCAACATTTACTAAAAAATAGGTGGTAATATATTATAAAAAGATCACATATTATGTTATAAATATTATAATTTTCTAGTGTAATTTATCAACATGTTTTAAACCACTATAGAAGAGGCTAAATATCACAAACCAAAAAGTAATAATAAGGAAAGAGATAACATTTAATTTACATTCCAATGAGAATTATTTTTTATTATGCACCAATTCACATTAATGTGGTGTATATATTACCCTCTATCATTTAATATCAAGATTCACTCATAATTCATGGTATTTTATGTTTCAATTTGAACTACCTCATCCATGTTGTATTTACTTGAAAATTACCATGTGGCAACATTTATCATTGCAATATCACTTTATTTTGAGATTGTTAACTTTCTAATAAAAAAGTCACTTCCAAATGATTATATTTATTTTATAGTATATGTTTTCCCCAAATATCTATATTCTCATGTAATGGATATATTTATATCGTAAACTGTATATCGTTTTTACTTACGGTGTTTACTATGATAGATATTTGATTAATAAGATAATTATTAATGAATATATATATTTTATTTAATATTGATATTTGATAAGGAAAAGATTTTATGGTTTAAATTTTTTATTTCAAAATATGAGGAATACTTTATGAATGCACTATACAGGTTGGGGACTGGTTAATTCAATCCCCTCAATGCATCCGTATTTTCATGAGATCAATCAGTTGTTCATATTTGTGTAGTTTATAAATAATTGGGAAAAAATCTTGACTATATAGGTATCATGTTCCTTGAAAAAATGATGAAAAATAATAAAGAATTACCATTAGTGATATTTCAGTTGTAATTATTATTCATGAGATATTTTCTATCACACAAGCTATGGATTCAGTTTACTCTACATTTATAGATAATATATCATGTGATTCAATTATCTATTGTTCCATTCTAATTATGCCTTATCAAATTATTTATTGTTATTCTATTAACAGTTACATACCATTTGAGGATGATTATTATCATTGATTCATTTTTATTCTTTTTTAATTGCCCGTACTAATAATTTGATGTCACCCTTATTTTGATTCCTTTTCCTAGGTTATGAAGAATAATTCATTGAAAGGACATTTAAAAATTATGTTCAATTCATTTTATTATTTATTATATTTTATTTTCTATTTTTCCGATTTAATATGTGTATCTTGTATGTAATCTAGTTTTCCAAAACTATTAAATTGACATGTTCTTCTATATTTTATTCCTTCTAATCATTCCAATGTAATAAAGAATAAAAATATCACTAGGTTTTTGGGTTCAAGGGGTTACATTAAATCACCATTCCAAAATCATTATCATGTCCTATAAATCATATATATTATATAATCTATCCTTATAACCATTCATTTAGTATTGAAATGAAAAACAAGTCACATCGATTTGGGAAGGTGGTGTACAAAAGTACACATGAGCAACATTATCTCTTCACAATTAATTAGAAGGTAATAAGGAAGATATGATATTATCATTAATTTAGTATAATTATGTCATTTTATTATATATAAACATTAAACACATTATAAAAACCATAAATATAACATGTTAATGACAAATTGAGTTTATCGCAACATAGAGATGGTACGATGTACATATTCTTGTATGATACATTGTATTAAAATTATATGGAAAGTGGGTGAATAAAATTGGCTTCATAATATTTCATTATTTTAAGGATAATACTAACATTATTTTATGGAAAATTCAACAGATTTAGGTGATGTTAATGAAGAATTATGAAATAGTGATTTGTTAAGGTGAGGATATCTTATTTGAATCAAATCCTCTGGATCTACTCTAGAGGACCGTAGGGTTAGTCATTTGGTAAGAATAAAACATATATAATGTGTTCATGAAATATTTTTAAGGGATTTTAGTAGGGGTTGGGTAATCTTGAAGGATATTAGAGTATGAAGAGGAGAAAGGATAGGTTCTCGTTTATAATTGAGATGAGAAGAACATTAAGAATTTATTAAAATATTAAAATATGATAATGTCCTTATTTATAAAAAATTGTTCCAAATGGATAGTTATTCTGATAAAAGGATTTATAGGGTATAAATAACTTCATCTAATAAAATTTGGATCGGTTTAAGTATTTATTTAAACAATATCTTTTTGTTAGACACTAGTGATAACCTAACATTAACTGTGGTAATATATTTTTCATTATTAGAATGATATAAATGTATATATATGCATAAAATAGGACTTTAAGTGTAAAATGGATAATATTTTTTACCATATCTTTCCACCTTGTCCCATATCAGTTTTTGTTGAAATAAATAATCAGAAATATTAATTTTTTCACTATTCAATTAATTTGAATTAATTTATATAATGTCATAGTTGGAATTTTATTCTAATCCTTTAAAACATCACAATTTTTTATTTATTTATCTAAAAAAATTTATGAAAAAATATCTATCTGTCCAATTTTATAAATTATAGTATTTTTAAATTCATTTATTTATTTTATTAATTAATTAAATATGTAATGCAGTAAAATTTTATATTAATTTAAAGTTATTATATAATTTCTAAAAAATCAGTATATATAATTAAAATAAGTTCATTGAGCTCAAAATTGGAATTTATATTTATAAGTAAATTTCTTTTGTCTCTATACTGACATATCGGAGATATTTAAAACATTGACAGTGAAATTTTTTAGCTTTCTTTTATTTTAATATTATAAACATCATTTTCATTGAAATGTGTCCATTAAAAACATATAATTTTTATATAATGTGATAATTGTAGAATTAAATTTATTCAATAAGGAATATGCTTTAATATTTTTACCATATCACTATTTTTTAACCTATAATTACATGATTTACCCATGATTGTGTTGATAAATTTAAACTATTATTACTAATAATATTGACCAAAAATAAAATCAACCTATTTACTAAGAATTAACTTCCTGAATTAAAATATATATTCAATTTAATAAATAAACCACTGTACATGGATGAAATTAATTTTTAAAAAATAAAGAATTATAGGATGAATTTTTTTTTCTTAAAACAAATTTTTATCAATAAAATTTTGATTATTTTATTCCCATTCCTGGAAAGATATTAAATTAATTTTAAAAAAAATTATTAACTATATAATATACATAACTCACTAAAACCGTTCAATAAGAGTGAATAACATAATTTACTAATATAGAAATACATTTTGGGCCTTGAAATTGTTTTTCAGAAAACGGCCATTTTAGGTATAAAAATGCCTTTATACAAACCTAAAATATAAAATTCATTTCAATGAAAATAATTAGATTATGTAAAAAAATAGAACTAATATTAATATGAAACCATTTTTAACAAATGGATATTTTTACATGATTGAAAAAAATACTGTTTAAAAATCATAATTTTCCATTATTTTCTAGAAAATAAATATTTTAAAAAATAATGTGAAATTTATCATAAAATAATATTAATATGATGATTTAAAAAATGGTGATAATTTTATAAAATAGAATTTTTGATTTTTTAAAAAATAATGTATTATATTTTTCACAAAAACATATAAAAATTAGTTTGATTGGAATATATTTTTTAATGTAAAACATGACTTTGAAAAAATTGATTACAAATTTACTATGAAATAATCAACACATTTAAATTAAGTGGAATACTTTTTTACATTTATATTTTTTAATACTTTTATACTTGATGATTTAATTTCAAGGTTATAACCATCATATTTTTATCATAATATTTCATAGTTCTTTTATGTTCAATATTGGATGTCATATACACTGTCAAACAACAATGTTATTATTTAAAAAAATATTGGGTGTTAAATGCATTAACTCATTCATTTATCTATTAGCCAAAAATTCTATGATGTTCAACACCCATATTTTTCAAAAGTGATATAACATCATTCACTACTCTATAATTACCCATATAGGTTCATATCCACCTAGATCCTCAGGTATTTCTATGATGATGTCTATTCGGATTTCAATACACATCAAATTGTGGATATCCGAGTGCTGTACGTAACATCCAGGAACCCTGTCATATACCATTTCCTATTAGAAAGACATACATCTCCCCATGAACTCTACCAGTAACATTTTCATGCCAAGACACAAAGAAAATCTTCTCAACCCATCTTACATCTTAGATAATATTGTGTTTAGCTATAATGTATAGATAATAAACTCAATAATTATTCCACAATTAATACCAATCTAGATGAATAGATTCCAAAAAATATATATTCAATTCATACCATCCTCTTACAATTCATCAAGGGAATCACCATGGTTAATTGAATTGTGCATCACCTTTTCCTATAATCATCCCAACTAATAACACTCCACGTACTTTATAATATATGATTTCACATTCATCTTAAAATATAATCTTCCATCAACCTCTTCTTCATCCAAGTAAATGATACCCTACTCCACTATTACCCTCCAAGAATCCCCAGACCATTAAACTACATTTTTCCACCAATTTATAATCAATACATTATACATGAAATTATCCTTGATGTGTTGGAGATCTAAATTTAATAATCAGGATGAATCATATGCCTCATTAATTTTGACATATTTTGGTCATACAAAAAGAATATATATATCAATCAATCTTGATTTCAAAATACAATAATGTTGTCTCCAATTAGATATTGTTTTAACAGATTCAATTCATAAAAAACGGTTTTTAGTTCTAGATTAGTGGATTCATTGTTACTATCATGGGGATGTAACTTCTTAAAACCATTATAGATTACCACATCTTGCTACATCAAGACACTTACAAAGCCCATTTGGAATGTTTCATTGAAAAAAACCAATAACACTCTTTCCTTTATAACCTAAAGAAAAAAAGAATTGATAAATATCACCTTATGTAATATAATATATACTAATTATTATTATTATAATAGAATAAATACTATTCCATCATAGATAGAATTTTTAAATGATACACAATACATGAATAATCATATATGAACCACTCGTAATACCCAATGAGACCATGAAATCTAAAACCACAACTACATTCTTTAGTGATACCCGTGGAAAAAGTAACTTGATCATTGATATTTTCATAAGAACTCTATAATGGACCACCGAAAACCAATAAAAAAAAACCTACAATGTCCAAAAAATTCACATGGGAATTATTCCAGATATATAGAGGTTTTTTATGGAACTATAACACATATCAGAGATGATCAGAATACTCCTTTAAAACTTAAAGTGATTCAATATTTTAGTAATGAATATGATTGTAAATTGGTCTATAAATTCAAAAAACAAAGAGGTCATCTTCCAAAAGAAAATAGCTAGTGTATTCATGAAATCCAATGGAAATACAATGAAATTTTTGTTCCCCAAAAATCACCACAATGGAATTTTCATGATTTCATCATGGTTTTCCCTCAATAGATGATATCAAGATCATGAATGAATTATAGAAAACAAACTATATCCTATCAATCAATCAAAAAGATCATAAATAATCAGAAGATGGTAAAAATTATAAATCACCAATTGATTCAACCTATGTTAGAAAACTCACAAACTCAAACTTCTAGTCATCTTCTTAGTAAATTAGACCATATCACCCCAAAAAAACACACTAGGTAGATGAAATGTTTCTACATTAGGTAATTTATTTAAATCCTTAACCCACACAACTAATTGGTGATATATAATAATAATACATTAATATTATATTTGTGGTTGATTTTAAATCATTCTATAAATTGATGTCATGTCAAGTGGATAGTGTCGCAAAGACCTCTAGGAATAAATCTAGATATTACTTATCAACTCTAGAAGCCTAAACCATCCTTTCACCCAATGAAATCATAGAAAAATGATCCATATGGGAAAAAGGGATCCCCACATGGTTACTTAAAAACAACCATTTTCATCAATGAAAACTACATGTTGAACATCCATATTTGAGAACATGACATTATTCTAGAAGTAATAGATAACCACAAACACATGATATAATCCATAAATAGCAAGAATTATTTCCTTTTATTTTATCGAAAGTAAGAAGTGATCCTCACATGGCTAGTGTTTACTCTTATTTTTCATATAACCTTGACAGAAATCAATATAGAAGGCCTTGACTTTGACGGGTTTAGTCAACACAAGGGTCATTAGGTGCCACTCTATGAACAGTCCAAATCCATGGATCATATATGGAGTACTAAAGGAGTGTGAGAAAAAAATAAGTTTTCAACATGGGTAGATGATATTCTAATCATCACTATACTGATCTATAGCCCCTATTGTATGATTACATATATATAATGTTGTTATTCATGCATGGATCATCTTCCTTGCTACAAAATTCCCACTAGATGGACATTCTATAGGTTGTTCTCTCGAGGATGAAGGACCATCCTAGGGATAACCTATACTATAACTATCATACCATGGATGATGAACATGTGGTGGTGGACATGGATACTGTTTCGGCTAGACATGACTACCAAAACAAAACATTCCACGTAGAGGATTAATGAATTGAGCTTAAAATAGTCGATATCCCTTTTAGGTATAACTCATGAACTAAAAGTCTATGACAGATGATATGGAACTACTAGACCATGAAAAAATAGATTATATGAAATTAGTTAACTCCCTACCATTAAAAACCATAAAGGCTCTAGCATATGATTCCTCATACTATGTTTTTTTTTAGTTAACATTCTTGGCTCCCCTTCGCTGATATACCCCCTTGCAAGTACATCACATATTCCTTATTGTCTACCTTTGAGTACATTGGCAATGTAAATGGAGTAACCTAATAATTTATATAGGGGACGACATACTACTTAACAAAAAATTCATGGGACTCATCAGTTAGAAAAACATTGTTAGAGAAATTCACAAGATTCATACACATGATCAGATTATATTACATAGTAATTCTCCGTTATAGAAGAGAATGAATCTACACATATTCATGGCCATTATTAGAGATGATAGAAACTCCATTAAAAACATCATTTAGAAATATATCCATGAAACTCACACCTCATTCCAATTGATAAGATAAAATATCCACCACTATCATGTGTTACCCTATAAATTAATGACTTCCAATAATACTCAAATATTTTCAGTAGTACATATAATTATAAAAGTGATCTATTTCTCCTCAAGAAAGCACTCCATCTCTAGGTTAGAAAAAAAAATTTATACATCTATAAGATCCTCTATTGAATCACATGAAATGCCCTATACCATGAATTTTCCTCCATTGTATTTTCAATCCCCTGAAAATCAACCAACATAGCCTAAAAAACCTCTACTCATTGATATTCACATGGAAGCGGACCATGTGAAATTGCTGAAATATGGGGTAATACCCTATGATAGATGACCTATAATTTATCTTTGTTCAATAAATAAAGTCTTTTTAATATTTGAAAACCACCCAATTTTGATTTAAATACTATAAATAATGATACATGAACCACTCATAAGTCTACATGCTGAAATAAATACCAATTCACTTGGAAATTATGTTTCCTTAACATCATTTCATAATATCATGAGGCTCTAAAATATCATGTACCAACTAGTCTTACTGGCTCATGTCGCACTCCAAGATCAATTAGGATTGCTTAACGTAAAACCCTTTCTATCTTCTCAATACATAACTAAAAAACTATGTTGTCTTTCAATAATTCCCATTTGATTCAACTCTTTCATGACCCCTACCTTTAACGGTTCCCCAACATGATAAAAATTATGGAATAAATATAATGACTACTGATTCTTACATTTAGAAGGTCCTAAGATGATGATTAACACTAAGGGAATAAAAATTTATCATGATGAATTGATTACCCACAATTATTAAATTATGACCATTATATTGAATGAAAAAAACTATGTAAATAAAATTCATAGAGAAATATAGAAGCTAAAAACCATCCAAATAATAATGTATAATATAAATAGATAAAAACAATTTATCAATCTAGATTCATAAAAAAACATAACTAAAAAACATAAAAAAATATATAATGTTTAGTCCGTTAATATATTTAATGGTCCCAAAATTCAACATAGATTATTAATAAATAGTTTTTATATATGTGGGTGATCAAAAAATGTCTACATTGTGGGATTTTACCAATGGTCTCTTTTGAATATTTCAAAATTTCAGAGCAATCATTCAATTTGTTAACAATAAAAAAATTATGCACCTAAGTAGTCCAACTAACCTATATCATCATCACCATGAATCACTCACAAAATAATGAAAATAATATATTAATAAAACATGAACCATACTAAAAAGTGTTTCCCCAAACTACTTTCCCACTAATTTTTCATTCTCATTCCCAAATGTCATACATCCTGGAACTCCCATCTCATCCATAATATCCACTCACAAAGACACTTTAGTAATGAAATAAAATCTTTCATAATGAAATATGGTCCACCACCTCATTTCATACAGGAGGACACCTAGGAAAACAAATTTTACCAAAAAAACATTCATATAAATGAAAATCTGGGTTCACATAAACATGAAGGACATCAACCATGTTCCCTCCCTCTACCATGCAAGACCCTGACTATCAACCCCTCATCCAATCATTATACACCATAATTCACATGATGTAGACTTATTGTCATCATAACCCATTCATAATAATATATCCAAGAAGACTTTGAAGGGATGAGGGGGAATCCTGATAACTATCCTCACCATCATGGATATCTATGAAAAGCATCCATCACCCAAGCACTTTTTTGGATGTGTAAACACCAAAATAGGTATGGTGCATATAGAAATCACACAAAATTATATGATATATTATTTAGACACAAGAAAAAACTCGTGATCGTAGTAATAGTTCCAATATATCTCACCACATCCCCAAATGGACTAATAACCATCACTGTAATCATTTCCACTTATAAACAAACAATACCCCATAAAAATCCACTTACAATCTAAACTCTATCATTTCATACAATACAACCCATTTTCAAATTTTCCGAATTATAACCATTTTCATTTTTACATCCCATTAAATTCATAATTAATTATATAACAATTATTTTCCCATTCAGAGATTACATTATTTTACAACACATTAATTTCCACCCATATTAATTTACCATTAAAACCCCTTCTATTTCATCATCGGTGTCAACATTTAACATTAGTTCCATTAATTTTATGATTCATACAATTTTTTATTTGACAAAAATATAATTCCCATAAATGTTTTTAACCATTCCAACCCCTTACATTTCATTATCCAAGCTATCATTTCAATTCTATTCTATAGCTACCATGAAAGAAAGCATAACACAAAATATACTATCTATCTTATTCTAGTGAACCCATCTTCACAACCATCCCATGTCATGAACGAAACTTATTGGATCTTCCACATATCGAAAAACACAACTTAAAACAACCACCACAAATCACCACCACCATAAATCACTACTTTAAAATTAAAAAAGTTCTTTCTTCACAATTACATCATTTATTTTAATTGTATTTGAATAAAAACTAAATATTATATGTAAAAAATTTATTAACATGATACACATTATTATAATTTAATTGGCGTTTTGTTTAATCAAAAAATTACTATTATGTTCACATGCTCTAAAAATCCTTAAAAATACCCAAACATCATCGTGAAAAATAATTAGAAAACCAATAGGTATTCTTACCCTTCCCCATTAATTCAATTATACCAGTTAATTATAATCATTATTCCAATACATATCATCCATTAAAAGGAAAAAATCATGTTATAAACACATGAACAACTATCAAAGAGATATGAAGGATCTATACCCCTATTAAATAATAAAATATAAAAAAATCTAAAAATAAATAAAACCACAGATCAAACCCTAATGATCTCAATTAAATCACTACAAGATGCTATGTAGAAAAATCCACCATAATGTGACACAAAAAATAAGATAAAACCTAATATATTGAACACATATATAGATGAGAATGGGAATAAATGGATAATGGGAAACGGTAGTGTTCCCTACATCCAATAAAATTTATTTTTATAAATCCTTGATGATATATTGTGTCAAAAACATCATGGGAGGAAACTAGAGAACTAGATAATGAGATGGGATCAAACAAATTTTGTGGGATGTTTTGAAATATGAAAAATGGGTGTTTCAGAATATTTATTTATAGACGAGGCATTCATGTCTCAACCAAGATGTGGTGGAAATAAAAAATTCTTGTGGTGGGTCCACACAAAGTGATATTTGAAACCCTCAATGGTTTACCATATATGTCCCTAAATTTAGAATTTTTTTGATCGCAAATATGAACTAGAAAATGTTCTGTTCCAAGCCATGGTGATTATTTAGTCCTCAAATAGTTCCAAATTCCATTGCTTGGTGCTATGACTCTAACCATTTTACCCTCACCACATCCAATTCCATGATGTGGTTAGCCCAAACATCCCATTTAAAATAGGAATAATTCTGAAGAACCACACCCAGTTGCACACACTCAATTAGGAATATCCACTTGACCATGGAACATAGGTATATTAAATTCCTTCGTCATGGAATGATCATATATCTCATGTTACACAAAATCATTCAAAAGCCAAAGCGACATACAACACAACCAAAAAATCCTTGTCGCATACCTTGGTTGTCCCTAACGTCCACATGAACGCCCTCAGAAAAATTTATATCCTTAAAACTATACCAAAATATCATGTAACATCTAAGAAAACATGATGTAAAGGATTGAAAGGTCTATAAAATTACAGTAAGGATATTTTCCACTGTAATCTGAGTATAGAGTCCAAATGTTAATATAATTTTAATTATAAATAGAATTATTGTTTTTTTTTCAATTTTTGAAAGTTATAATACATATATGTCATTATTTAATCACATCCATTTCCACTACTATCATTAGTAATAATTTTTTAATATGTTTTTTCTCGCATTACTTCTCCAAGAATTGCACCGAACACATTTGTATAAATAAACTAAAAACATTTCTATATCCCATTCGCATGTACTACTAAAAGGGCATTTTTTCATTATACCTAAAAATAATAATGACACACACAAAGCACTTTTAGATTAGAGTAATCTAAATACCCATATTTGTATAATCTAGTAATGTGTGGTTTTGTTTACATGACCTACATATTGAGCCACAAAAATGTGATATATGAGCAATGTAAAACTAATTCATTATTTATATCCATTCAATAAATTAGGTAATTGGCATAAGGAGTCCATTATTCAAATATTACTTTCCATAAAATAGAAATCATTAAAAATAAGGCTATATTAATTATCATATTTGAAAATATATCTATTTATACTTATAGGCAAATAAATAATTATTTAACCAATAATACATAATATTAATGTTTTGAGAAATAATTGTACATGAAAATGTAAGGTGGTAGTCTCCAAAAGCTATAATAGAATATCTGGCTCTCTTAGCAACTCATAGATCACATTCACCTCATAAAAAATAATTGAATCTACATGGTTTCTATATTTGAATATATGAATGAGGCAACATGATGTATATGATATTATATTTATTGAAGAAAATAGATTTTACATGATATGAAATAAAATTGATGGTTCACCAATATAAAACAATGATATTTTGTGACTTATTTTCTTCAAATTAATTTAATCTATTTGATTTTTTTTCATTTCACAAAACACTGAATACAGATTTTTTTAAATGAAAGCACTAATTTTGGATTGAATTATTCACAAAACCTTGTTATTCTAATGCTACATGAAATTCTTACATTATATTTTGTTTCATTTTTCACTATGTGTGTCTTGTTTTATACACAATTCATATTTCTTTTGATATCAATTAATTACACATGAGGCTGATTATTACCGAAACACAATATACTAATATTATTAATATTAAATTATCAGTATAGCTACCCCCTACCATTTGAATTTATGTTATATATCATATTAACTAATTTTTGAAAATAATATTTATATTTTTATATAAAATAAATGATTTGGTTATCAATTAGTGAAAGTGAATGTAAGAACAATATAAAAATAAGGAAATGACATTTCTAAGAAAAAATATTTATCTCAAAAAATTATAAAAATAACATTAGTATAATTGTTTCAAGAAAATATATATTATATATTCAATAATTTTGGGATATTTTTGTATTATATTTTATAGTTAAAAGATAAGCATAAATCCAATTTTATGAATAAAAGATAGATTTTTTTAAATAGTGAATTTTACTACCGTTTAATGGAGAACCCTTTTTAAATATAATTTTTGACACTTTAAAAATCATATTATAATAATAAACATCATTTTATGAATATAAATATCAAAATATACTTTGGGTTAGTTTTCTTTTAATTTTTTGAGATGTCTTATTTTTTGATTAATAGTGTAAAACACAGAATTTATATTCAAAACAGCATTTCATATAATTTATCAATACATTATAATAATTTATTAATTTGGATTTAATGTGTTATTAGATAAATTATTTATTAATTAATATATATCATTTTAACAAATTTCACATTGATATTGGATATAAATCCATTTCATACTTGTAAATATTTTAACATTAAATACCCTCATTGGTGTCTCATTTATGTGAATACTTTTATTTTTTTTTCTAATATGTGATTCGAATTTGGAAAAAATAAATAAATATTTGAAATAATAATAATTTTTAATTTCTAACAAGGTCAAATTGGGTTTTTACCAAAAATATTAGTGAACATTATTAAAATTAATTACAGTGATTAAGAGGAAACATTTCTTCATCATTGTCTAAGTCTTATAAAGAAAGCCCAAAACAACCCAATAACATTTAAAATGGAAATTTAATGCCCATATTTTTACCCTATCATCTCCTGGATATAATTTTTAAAATTATTTTATCCACTTTACATTGGAAAAACGTTGTTGGAACTCCCTTTTAAAAAATTTACAGGAATTCCACTCTTAATCCATATAAAAGGATCCCACCCCTCCCACTTATTATCACATCGCTTTCCCTTTGGTTAGCAAAAAATATTCTCAAATAAGATCCAAAAAATGATAAATTTATTACAGAGTTCTCTATTTTTGGCCTAATTCCATCAATGGAAGCCCTTTTGGAAAATCCCAAAGGAGTAACCTTTAGAAGATCCTACATCCCTCGTGAAGCGCTTCTATTTTATTTTTATTATCCATAGCTGAAATATTTTTATTCCATGAATATATAATAACATAAGAATAATAAATAGACTAACATGTTTTTATTCTAATTATTATACCTAAAATTCCCTAAAATTCCATATAATGGGAAATGAACGTACCATTCTTATTTATAGTGAACTGCGGTTTCATGAAACACTAATGTTCATTTTTCGTTTACCATCTCTCATGGTTGGGAATTATGATAGAAAATATGTTTTTATATGATATTTATTATATTTTTACTTAATTTGTCTACTATAATTATTATATAAACATACCATTCTATTTTCAATTTTGTGTGAAATTAATAAATTTGTTTGTTGAACTGTAGACTACAACCTCCTCAATGTGATGTGATTCCTTCTCACATTACATGGATTTTACTAAGGATGGGTTTAGTGAACATATATGATATATGAGAAATAACAATTCTACTATAATTATATTATAACATATATATATATATATATCAATAATTTTATTTTATTCAATACGACTATAGAATTGAAATTTTGTTCATGCATAAGTTTGATATACCTTTAACATGAACGGTGTATTTCATTTCATTATTCTATATTTTTTATATTAAACTAAATTAATATATAATTAATATAAATTATACATATATAATATTTTAATTTTTTTAAATAATTAAATCATTATATAAGTAATGTATCAAGAAAAAAAGCCAATACATATTAAAAAAACAAAGAAAATATTAACCAAAACAAAACATTATCATGGATTTATTGATAAATATGTAATAGAATTTCATAAAAAACATATATATAGTATTAGATATAATAATATGGTTCTAAGTCATATTTATAATAATCATATAATTACAATAAAAGAGTTTTTATCATGTATAATGAACGTCATGATATAATGTATGGGTTTTATCTACTCACTTTTATTTCCCATGAGAAAAAAGTTGCATTCACATCCAGTTTATTATTTTTGGTGTGAATAATAAACATGAAATTATTATATGGTAATTATAAATAATTATATCTGTATTTAAATAAACCATTTTTTGTCTCTATTTTTTTAGGGTTATGTTCCAAATGTGAGAAAATCAGTAAATACGTTTTGTCTCAATTTTCCATGTTAGATACATGTGCCTTCTTACACACCTATTATTTTTTTGAGGTGTATATTATTAATTTGACATTATATTTTACGAATTATATAATTTTAATGATATTATATGCTTAATGTAATGTTATAATCCTATGGGTATCATTATTAAATTTTACCCATGTGTTAATAGTTTTTTACTACAATATCATTGTTTTTCATGATTCTTTTTATTTATTCTACCACAGATGAAATAATATGATCCATATCTCTTGATAAAAATTAAATTTATTCTCCAATGTTTACTTATTATATCATCATGTATTGTACCATTATTCCACTCTTTGGTACATATGTTTATTAAATATTTGTTTTTTATGAAAATATTAATTTATCTATCTCTTCGGTGGGAAATATATGTTATTTCAAACCCATGTTTCCTAAAATGGTTTCCAAAAAAAATTATTTTTAAAATGTGTTCTAAATATTTTATGATTCATCTATAAATTTTAAAAAAAAATTTGATTGAAATGTTTTGGTGATTCATTTACGTGATTCAAAGGAAAAAGTTCTTGAAAAATTTTTCAAGCTTATTTTATAAGGGTTCAAGGAAAACCTTTTTCAAAATGTTTTTAATAATCCATTAAAACATTTCATGGAATAAAGGTATTCCAAATTTCCTCAAGTTTATTTTGAAATAAAATAGTTTTAAAATAGATTTATTTTTGAAGAGGAATTTCTTTAATGAAAAATGGATATTTTTCTGAAGAAATGGCTTAAATGATTTTAAATCATACTTTATATGTTATGAATGTCTTTTTTATACAATATTTTTTTTAATATGATAAATTTTTAAAAAATTAATTTCAATGAATGGATATTAACATTAAAAAATACTATAAGTGATCTTTGGAAATATTTCTATATTTAATATGGAATCCTTTTATATTATTAATGGTTTATTGGGACATGATCTAATAATACAATTCATATTCATTATTGAGTGTTTTATGTTTTTATTGGATGAGGTTAATGACACCAATTTCTCATTCATGTGTTAAGTGCCATTGAATCAGCTTCTTCTCACTGGTAATGATTTGATGTAATGATTATGAGACATATATATTTTTCATAGGTAATGATATGATGAAATTTTTATGATACCCACTTAATTTAATGGGTTATGATATAATGTTTATGAAAACCATCACTTTTTATGGTTCATGATATGATATGGGTTTTGTAATCTTATAGAACATGTATGTATGGTTTTATTCTATGATGGGAAAGACCTATATCTCCATCCATTTCATTGAGAAATTATAAATGTTTTATGAGCTCAAAGGGTACATAAGAGGGAATATAAAGCAAGAAAATATATGAAATCATAAGAAAAGAACAAGAGGGTAAATTGGAGGGAATCCTAAGAACCAAACAAGAGGGTACAAGGGAAGTAACCCCTAGTCCTAAACAAGATGAAATTTGATTCCCAAAACAAGAGGGTTCATGGGAAGTAATTACATTCCATAAACAAGAGGGAATCATAATCCCAAAACAAGAGGCTACATGTGAGGTCATCCAAAACCCACAACAAAAGGGCATCATAATCCCAAAATTAGAGGGTATACATGAGGTAATCCCAAGACCAATAAAAGATGGTAAATTGGTGATAATCCCAATCCCGTGACAAGAGTGTTACTGGGGGTAATCCTAAAATCAAAGAATGTACATGGGTTATTATTCCAAGCATAATATGTTTTTATATTCTCGGTATGTATGTTTAAAATAGGATTTTCAACACTTATTCATGTACTACAAATACCATGGATTATTCATATGTTATGCTTTCATGGATTATGATCATTATTAGATTATTATTCATCTATTATTAAATGCCAATAATTATACCTTGATTCGTGGTTATGATCAATGTTATGCGCGGAATGATCTTCTAATAAATTTTTTCACATTCTC
Organism: Viscum album; assembly: GCA_963277665.1. Taxonomy (NCBI): domain Eukaryota; kingdom Viridiplantae; phylum Streptophyta; class Magnoliopsida; order Santalales; family Viscaceae; genus Viscum; species Viscum album. The sequence goes on along the minus strand of OY728164.1, from coordinate 474,515,582 downwards.
ATACCTTTATTCTTAGGTTTATCTCCCTATCCTACAATTAAAGAGAATATGATTTGACCTATTTCTTATGTTTTCATTCTCCTTGGGATGAATAATGATTTTATGTAGTATTACTAAAGGGGAACATATTTATTGAAAAAATTGACGATATTTCACCAAGTTAGAATATTGTAATCCATGTTTTCAAATAAACTAAACTATTATGGTCATCAAGAATGTACTTTTGTAATGTGATGGATATTCATCTAAAATGATGTAATTTCAATGAATATTATGACTATGTCATTATAACGATGCTTCTTTTTCTAGGTGAAATTCTAATTCCATTGGGTCTTACTTCCACATGGGGAGTAAATAATATCATATTTCCTTCATTTCCCCTATCTTCATTCTCTTGGAAGGGCGTATTTATAAATATTTGGACATAATTATTATATAATATCATTTATATTTTATTTTTTTCCAATTCACCATATGAACAAAATGATTTTCATGATTTGGGTCCTTATGATATTAGTTAATCATAATGATGAGATCTAGGATAGATATCTATATATTATATATATATAAATTTATAACCAAATTAGTGATGCTCGAAGGGAGTGATACTAGGATTATATCTATGAATTATTTGTTATGAAATGGAAACCCAATAATCTAAAAACACATAATCTATCTAATCAACAAAAATACATGGTGTGCATCATGAAAAAATTCTCTATGACTTCACCTAATGTGTGTCTAGGATATCTCAAACTAATCATATATAGAATTTTATTAATAAAAATTAAGTATAGTCCTAAACACATAATAAGTATCCACTCACTCATAAGTTTTCATGAGTTCATCAATTTAGGATAAATTCATCAAAAAGATAATATCTAGAACATCATACATGTTTTTCTAATATATATATAAATATCTTTATCAATATCCAATTAATAGGTGGATAATTCATTGGGGGTTTCTAGCATGTCTGACATCCATTCTTGGAATAATAAAATGTGAATGAAACTACAATTTTTTTTTGAGTTTTCCCCATATATGAGAGTGTTGTCCTCAATAATTCATCATAGGGATAATTTTGTCGACATAAATTCAATTTAACAAGAACAAATTTAAAATATAAATACATATTATATATTATTTGGAATGTATATAAGTTGAAATTAAATTAATTATATATCTCTTATTATATTATCTATCCTAATACACCACATCATGGTATTTACAATTTCTATTGTGTGGAAATTGTAGTGGTAGAGTCACTATTTCCCATCTTATAATCCATCTACAGGCTATGAAATGTATATGAATATATTTTGTTATCCATATTTTCAACTAAATACTATAAGCTACTTGATTTATTGAGTGGAATCCACAATAAAAAAATCATAACAAAAATTTCGTTAATAGTTTCCTCAAACAGTTTATTTGAAAAACTATACCCTGAAAATAATTTAGTTATTTCATCCCATTATCATTGTTATGACATCCAAATAATTAAATTGTCCATCATTGGAGTTTAGACGAACAACTTACGTATAGGTGAATCGTAATTATAATGGTTGAAGGTTTTTATGATTTAATATTTGTTTCAAGAATTTTTTATGTTTAAATATGTATTTATAATATTATGTGGATATTATATAATTAATTGAACATGTTATAGACAAGATTTATTTTTAAGTGCCACCTAATAATTTTGGTCTATATGAGAGTTATATTTATTTATTTCATTTATTTATGTGATAATGATAATTTATCCATAATGTAACTAATCATGCATATGAAAGAATAATTTGTTTTTCATTATCATGAGCCTTATCAATCTAATTTATTTCTATGTGCACAAAAAAAACCATTAAACCTATAGGGAACCAGCTCGATATGACTAGACATATCGCAAGAGATTTTTCAGAAACATGGTTTGATGTGTGTTTAAGATCACCCTGGGCTTGAAACAAGAACCACAGTTTCACTAGTGAACACTTGGGAATAATTTCACCCTAATATAAACTAAGATCAACTATGGTTCCAATTGTGGAACTGATATAAGGTCTTCATACATTGGAGCATCATTCCAAAAAAATTAAGTTAAAATAAAATGTAAACAAAATAACATGGAATATAGTTCAAAAAAATATTTTAAAAATATTACATAGATATAAAATAACATATATATATATATATAAATTAACAAAAATGGAAATAAAAAGGGAAACGATAATGAAATAAGTGTCCTAAGAGATTAAACAAACACAAGACCTAAATCTAGACACTCTTAAATGGAATAAAAATCCAAATATCATTATGTTACACACATATCACCACCATAAAACGAATGAAATAATATCCCAAATACAGAGTGGTTACTATAGAACCTTCATGTCATACCCTAACAGCTAGAGGAAACATGAATAATGCATAGCCAATAATATGAGTATGGTGGTCACGATCGCAAGGCTGTTATAATACCAACTTTGGTCAAATAAAATTTTTATCCTAACAAACCAAGAAGTATATTTGAAAAATATTGAATAAATAAATAGGTTTTAATTTACTTTATTAAAAATGGAAAAAAGATATACTTCATAAAATATATCAAAAATTTCAATGTACAAAAACAAGTATTAATGAAAATATATTCAGGTAATTTAATTTCAAAAACACTAAAATTTCTATTAAAAAATAAAATTTCATTTTAAAAAGAAAAATATAAAACATTACATTTGAAAATTACCAACTATGTAATAAAATATATACACGGTTTAAATTAAAATTAAATGAAAATAGAGGATTTTATGTAAAATTATTGGGTCTTTTCAAATTTTTAAAAACATTAACACACAGAACCTACACACATGGGCACAATTAGTGGAAAACATAATAAAAAAATATTAGAAGAAATAATATATGATAAAATTTATAAAATTAATGTCTCACCCCCATGATTCTTACTCATATTGAAACAATGTAAGAATATACAAAAAAATGTAAATAAAAAAACAAGAAAATAAACACACATAATTGAAATTATAAATGACCTGGAAGAACCTAAAAAACAAATTTCCATGTTTCATGATGGTAAATGATAAAACCAAACCTCAGTAGGTTATAGGTCACACAAATCAATATCGGAATCACTATAGTATAGCCTAATTTGTGATACATCTCAAAGAAAGGTGTTACATACCACTATGGTTTAAATTAAAAGGTATCACACTCAATTATTAAGGAAAATAACCCTAAACATTCTACTTTTTAATTTAGGTTCTTTATCTTATTGTTTAATAAAGGTGATTATAGGCATGGTAAAATTAATATGTGACTAGAACCCCACGCTATGGAATGAGACATAAAAATCAAATAACAATCTCACCTACAACAAATCCCCTTTAATATTGTGCCCTTACCAAAAAAATATCAAAATAATAACAATTTATATAATCAAACACATTAATATAATAATAATTAATATGATATAATTGCATCCCCAATGCTGTAAATGATATAAAAGAAAATTAATAACATAAAGTTCTATCCATGAATTCTCTCTATACATAAATGGTACATGCATTGGAAATCACTTTTTATGACTATTTTAGAACAAAATATATACCAAGGGATATAAAACATAACATAAAATCATAAAGAAGAATCAAAATACTAAATCAACAAAAGTCATCATCCCACACAAAAAATAAATGTAATAATTATTTTTAAAAAATTAAATATAATTATACCAAACAATCATCTATAAATCAATAATAATCATGTTTAAATAAGGAATTTTATTTTAATATCATTAGATCATATTAAAATAAGTATTCACATGTTTACTCATAGAAAACATCGCTTTATATAAACCAATTATATCTAAAAAGCAGGAACTAAATGTTTTTCATATGTAAACCATCGTTGGAATTTTATCAAAATCAGAGAATATATAAAACACCATTTAAAATAAATGATCGATTAAACAAAAAAATCCACCGAATTATACAAATGGAAAAAATAAAAAACATATAAGACATTTGATAATAGAAAAATTCTTAAATATTTCATTAATATGGTTATAGAACACTTTTATAACAACCTAAATTCAAGAAACTATTTGGAAATGGAAATTAATTGAAACACCAACCTGGATGGTTGGAAAAATTTCACCAATGATGGAAATCAACAAACAAGAATCATGGGATAGTAAAAAACCATTATAAATGAAAATTACAAATTTATAACAACCTTAAACTTTTATAGTTAACCACAATGGCCATTACAGTTTGAGAAAATTGGATAATGATAATGAAACCTAGAGAGGGAGAGACGAGAAGCCCTTACCTCTTCATACACATAAAGAACTACCAATAACATAGTATAATTACCATTTCTGGAGCATGGGTAAGGGAGAGACATCCTTGATATGTTACATGGAGAGGGGAATCAAAGTGGCGATGAAAATGGAGTAATCCCAACTTAAAATGAAGATAAAACGAAAAATCAATCCCCACTAGAGAAGGTCATGTAATTTTCATGGAATGTTTTCTAAACTGTGAGTAGATTGTATAGTTTTTACAAAACAAATATATGAGGTTGCACAACTGCCTCAAACTCTTTGAATATCTATATATAGACCATACAATAACCTTTCAAAACTATAGAAGTTCATGTAATTTTCTTGAATGGTTTTACAAACTGTGAGTAGATCATATATCTTCCACGACAAAAACTTCCATGAGGTCGCACAAATTTCTCACACTCTTAGAATATATATTTATAAACCATAAAATAACCACATTGAAAACTATATCTAATGAATGGTTTTTACAGCACAATTTCCCAAACCATGTTCCTGAACATACATCCTTCGAAAACCTTACAATATTAAAAATTCCCAACCACGGACACCTTGTGCCCAACATTGAAAAATGATAAAAATCAAAATAAGGAATGTGATATTTTTAGGACCCACAATTATCCACACCATACCTATTTATCTCAATATAATGTATACTCTATTAATGTATTAATTGAAAAAAAATCCGTTGGAAAAGGATAAACAATCTCATCGAAAGGAAGGTGCCTAGCTCAAAAACCAAAAATCAAAATTAAACCAGAGTATAGGACATGACTAGGCCTCTCCCTAGGATAAAACAAACAACCAATGATTAACTCACAAAATAATTATTATGACTCCAAATAATAGGTTCCATATATTTAAAAAGTATGAGACTACCACTTTGAAGAACCAGGTTGAATTCAATAACTCCACCAAACTCACACACCCATACTAGCATGTTTAACCAAGCCCCAACTAAATCAAAAGGATGAAATTAAATGATTATATATCCCAAGAAAATATCTCTAAAGGGATATCCGTGAAAATGGGGTACTCACATAGGCATTGGTTGGATGTTTCCTAACCGTTTTGAATTAATCTAAAAGAGAGTCGCAATAAAGGTAAAATTAAAAAGAATGATCATTGACAATCATGAAAATTTCACCAACCATGGAATACAGCTCAAAATTAACCCAAGAGAGCTTACTAAAAACATAAAAAGTAGAATCATATCAATTAATTACATGTATTAAAGATAAAATACCCAAAAACATAATATTATTTAAAAAATTATGGCATGTCTCTGAGTTTGGTTCATGGGACTATATGATTGTTAACTCAGTTTCAAACCTTCAGATTACCTAACCATTTTAATTTTGATTGAAAATATCATCTTGTTTTATTTTACAACCTACCCAACAACCAAGTCATATCGACAACACTTCATCCCTAACCAAAGGCACACCGATGTCGTTAATCAACCAACTCCCAAACCATGGTCTCAAAAATGTATAATAATATCTAGTATGAAAACAAAATGTCCTGCACATTTTAAATATATGATCATGAGCCGAAAAACATATAATACGTTAAATAAATAAAGGAATTTTTTTACAAAAGATATGATACATCATAAAAAATGTGGTTTATAAAATTTAATATCTTCAATTCCAATAATCATCATCCAACTATATAGATGGAAGAAACATTATAGATCACTACTCATATAAAGTCTGAGTTTAAGACATGTTCTTATGAAATCCTTTAAGCATGAAAAATATATTATGGGGACTATTATGGCCACAATTATTACATGACCTCTAAGATTCTTGAAATGTTTTTTGAATGTACCTAGACATCATACACTAATATTACACAATTGTATTTCATGTCTTTTTTATTTGAATACTCTTATTAACACTTTTTGGGGTCATATTATCACTTGTTTTAGGTTTATCTAGTAGAAATACCTCAAAAAATAGTTTAATATATCATTTCTGTTATGTTAGAGGGTTCATAGTGAACCACTATAAAACGTAGATCTGAATGAAGACCCAAAGAAAATAATGACAACATAATTGAATAATCTACAACCAACTCATGAAAAATGGGGTTAGTTAGGGGAAATATTCTAGCTAATATTTAACTTATTGGTCAAATCAGATACATTATCCATAAATATATATCCTTAAAAATAATCAACCACTTATGATGATACTATTAGATATATAGGATTATGAAATATCCCTAATAAAATACTTCAAATAGTTGGGTATGGATAATGTGCCTCCACCAATATGAACCTGAACTATAAAAAATAAATGATTAAATGAAACCAAGAGGATACATGAGACCCTAGAGAGTCATATAACTCTTGAATCATAGGTATCCTTTCTAATACATCATGATATACTTGATCACACGTAATCATAGAATGATATAGATTTTAAAACTCTCGCATGTGATCCATGAGCAGATAAAAACTAGCACCCACCACTTCACCATGAGTATGGATTGTTTCTCAAGCTAGAAGGAGAGCATCACAGTCACCAGGAGTTAATGTAAATAGAATCCATTCCATACATTTTCACACATTTGTGGGTTTCACATTCCTAAACATCGCAAAAAATTATTCATCCAATAACTATAAATGTGTATAAATGGGAGAAAAGGCACAAAATCAAAAGATTCACGATTGAACACAATCATTAAAACCTTATTTGAAAAATTTCTAATATGAACTTATATTCTTTTAAAAAATAGAAAATGTGTTCAAAATAATAAAATAATACAAAAAAAATAAATTAAAAGTAGTGTCTGGAAAATTAATTTTTCTTTAAACCAGATACACCAAAACTAATCAATAGTTTCACCACTTACTACTCATGAAATTCATTCCATGAAAACCATCACAATAAGAAATTATTTTCAATATTTTAAAAAAATTACTTAAGGAACTCAAACCAACAAAAAAAGTTTTTCAAAACAATATCAAACACATAATCAATAATAATTTTATTCATACAATCTTATAGAATCAAAAAACATCATTGAAACCTTCAAAAAAATTACAAATAAATCACAAGGGATAAAAAAACTAAATAATTCCGTGAAAAAATACCCAATATTGTGAACTATATATAGTTTAGTGGCATAGTATGTTAGGCTATATAAAAATCATGATACATCGATTGGAATTTTGTTTAGTGGTCTAAAACGGTTACACACACATTGAAAGAACGTGTTTGTCATCCATGTTCCACTGTTTTTCATCAAATTTCATTCTAAATTGAGTAATTTGAAAATATGTCTCCTACGGTCCTCCTCTAACTAATAGTAACAAAAAAACTCCCCAAAATATCCCAAGAAAAATTTACCTTAAATCCAAAATAAAAAAAAAATCTCTAAAAAACCATGGAATTTTGAGATTGGACACAACGATGTGTGTTCTATGTTCATTTTTTATCCTAACAATAGAGTTATGAAGATCCTAACACTGATCTACATGTATCCCAAATAACTACATCTATAAAATAATATTTTTATATTGGATTAACCTGATAAGACATGACACATCATCTGATACTATTACACCAAATGGCATGAGTCACACTCACAATCACCCCAGGATAGTTATAGACACCGGGGTATCACAAGTGAAAAATTTGGATTGAATAAACACTGATCAAAACCTAATTAATAAAATTTATTTAATAGGTAACCCAACATGAAGTATCATTATATTGGTTGAATATGCTAAAAAATATTAGAAAATTAAATAAAAATAACGAAACAAGGAATAAATAAAAAAGAAAAAAGTATTTTATAAAACATTTTCCATACATGATTATGTTTCTCTACAAATTTTAAAAAATTGAAAAATAAAGAAAAAAGCTTATATAAATTGGTATATACATATTATGTGGTCGATACACCACAAGCCCTAAAACTGGATGCACTAATTTTCTTGACCAACCATGAAATCTCCACATGACTCACATTTCACCATCTTACCTCAAACAAAACTCACTTCAGAATGGAGATCATAAACTATCCAACCTTCTAGTAAAATCAAAAACCATATATAAGTAAACCAGACTATAAAAAAAAGAAATATATAATATGTGATGCAATGTTTAATTTGATACAACCTTGATACTTTTCACATTAACATATAAATAATACCATAATCATTTTATGAGAAATATGTAATAAAAAAATTTATATTCAGCACTGTTTTACATAATTGAAAAAAAACACATAACATATATACTTTCTCAAATTATAATATTACCAGAAACATTCCACAATGATGTCTTAGTAAGATAATGTGAATTTAAAAACATACCATTTAATTTTTTAAACAAACCCACATGTATTTTAAAAAAACAAAAAAAACAATTTCATTTGTAATTAAACCCCTTTATAGTCAAAATTATTCATTATTTTAAACACATAGTCATTGGAAAAAAATTTCATGGATTGTATTTAAAATAAATATACCTATTCACTTTTTAAAATTTATTAACACTCACACACCATACACATGGGATTATGAAATTGATTCAAAAATTAAAATTCAATTCAATAATATGTCATAAAAGATAACAATAATAAAAAAGGACATGTATCACCCCCATGAATCTAATTCATAAAGAACCTATGCATAGACATAAAAATATGGAAAATCATATTATAATAACTATAATCACAAATAATATGAAGTAAAAAACCATGATAAAACACCCTATGAATTATTTTACAGTGTTTCTTTACATTCACAGGTGGATCCAACCTTTTGAAGGTTAACAATTACACAAATCATCACATAGCCTCATTTGTGAAATATCCCATAGTTTGTTGTTATATAAGTAGGGGTTATTATCTAGGGTATCACACTAAACTACTATGGTAGTTTACCTAAATATCCCACTTAGAAACCCAATCATCTTATATCACGGATAAAAGAGGTTATTATCATTTAGATAACATCAACTCGAATGAAACAAAAGCCTTTATTATTAATTTTTGAACCCCCACCCCCCTTCAAGGGATGCGAAGGAACCCATACAAGGCTAACAGTCTCAGAGATTAAATGACCCGTATATCATAGAAAATATACAGAGTATACTTGTAACTCATCCTCTTAGCTTCTTCACCATGATATCAACTCTCCATATTCGCATGCCTGTTTAGCTAGGCTTTTCATGCAAGAACAGGCTAGTCCCAATGGAAATGCAATACCATCTCTTTCTAAAAAATCCTCTTAGCCTCTACTCTAGTGAATGCGACTGCGCTGAATCCCCATCTAGAGTCAGCTTCTTATAGAGTATGTCTGATCATTTTAGCAAAATTTAAGGTGGCCTGAAAGCGTTATTGTGGCCCGAAGGCCCTGTGATGGCACATATGCATTGAGGTGGCCCGAAGGCCTTGAGGTGGCCTGAAATCTTTACTAGCCTGAAGGCCTTGGGTGGTCTGAATGCCTTAAAGGACCGGAGGCCCAAACCAATGGTCCAAAAGCCCAAACAGATGAATTGTTCCAGCTTCTATAATATCAAATATTGACTACTACAGTAACACTACAACATTTCTATTGTACTTGGATATATGTCTTCACCCAGTTTTGAACTCGGGTGTCTTGGATGCACTTACTGAGTCCTCACCAACTAGGCTGAGGCTCTTGTGTCATTTAGCCAACATAATCATTTGAACATAACACCACCTAAATGTATGATAAATAGAAATAAAATTTGAAAACCTCTTCTAAAAAATTCTCTTCTATATGGAGCCACAACTCCAACGTAAAATCAAAAATCACAATTCATATTATGAAAACCCATAAAATATAAGCTTCAATAGGATCATATTTGGTGAAAAAAATATTCAAGGTATTGGAATAACATAAATTTCCAAAAAAACCCTTTTCCTTATACATAATTGCTAGCTTATTTGGAAATTACATTCTGAAATCAGTTATCACACAAATATAACATAAAGAAAATCACCAAAAACATCTAATCTTTTTTGAAATAAGAAAAATGAGAACCTAAAATTCAATAAATTATGAAATATCCCAATTATGGTTTTTATTTTCTCTACAAAAAAATGGAAGGAGTATCATAATTTCTAGGTGGTCTTGTCATGCAGATCACATAATCCTCTAAAAGACACTTGATCACATGACTTGGGAATATCAATTAAATAGATCATGTGGCTCATATGATCTGCATATGGTCACGTGATTCCCCACTAATTGATTATCCAGTTATTGAGAAGCCCTTCTAAAAACTGTGTAACTCTTATTAACACATTAATAACGGTCCTCATGATCTAGCGAAGACTCCCACAAATTTTAGTCCAGTCTATTGAAGGCCCTTTGGAAGGAACCTTGATCACTTGATGACCTGAAAAAAAATCATTGAGAAAAGGCATAAAAACGTATTTAAAATAATGGATAAATGAATGAAAAAGGTAGACTCTCCATATATTCAGGATCTTCATTTAAAATTCTTACATGATTCAAAAGACAGTGTGATCCCCAAGGGACATGTCATCCTTTTCACGTGAGGGAATGGGGGAGTGTCAAATTCATTACACAAAGGGACTAATAAAAAATCAACTGACCATGTGATTCCCCCTTGGATGTATAACAATGGGGAGTGATTATCAACCTTAATGACCATAGAAATTTAAAAGATACAACATTGATCATGTAACAACCAACATATAATAGATCTAACTGTCTATAAAAAGGATGAAATCCATCGTGAGATCCATTACTAATCATACGATGCCCCAATGGAAAAAATATAAACAGTCTAAATACATTTATATTAAACAAATAAAACATGAAAATATGAATCATTTCATGAAGGATAAATACATTCGTTTTCATGAAATGATGTTTTTCACATCTGTTGATAACCATTGATCACATGATCACCCTTCAACAAATTGGAATGATCTCATAAGAAGTCCATGATATGTTATCTTGCTATCATAGAGGCCCTGGAAAATATATCTAGATTTTCATGAGGGCCTATGATAAGCCGTTTTGATCTCATAAATTTCCCTAAACATGTATTCTTTGATCACATGAATGAAATTCCACTTGAATCTTTATCACATGAAGGCTATTAGGAATTTTAGTTCAATGGTGAAATTTTTATTTTACATTTCAATAGGGTTATGGGAAATACTTTTAATAAGATAGAGTCCAAAAGATATGGTGATGAAAGACTATTCTTACGCTCATTATTCATAATGTGTTTCCTTTGGAAACAGACAATAGTATTACCTAAAACACATGTTATCAAATTGGATCAACCTACTCCAGATCATATCTAGGATATATTTTTCATTCTAGGTGGACTATAATCAATTAGTTAAGGCCTATAAATTTCATACCCTCATAAAAAAATGAATACTATATAATTATACACACATGATGAAAAATACTCCCATTAGAGAATTGAAGACCAATCTTATCAGAGTGGAAATTCATGTGGTCATAAGAGCCTTCCATGAGGAAAAAAATAAGGGAATGACCAAAGATATCACAGAAAAAGAATATGTGATTTTCATGATCACTCAATAGATCATGGAAATGGATTTCAATAGTCCAGAAAGATTATATAATGTTGTCTAAACATTTTAAACTTGGTTCAATGAGATCAAAAGAGAATAGTTCTTGATAAACCATGAGGCACATATGTCATAAGGACTGAAAAAGCTAGAAAACCCATGAATTGAAGGTTATACTAATCTTCGTGTAAAGGAATCATGAACATCACATGACCCATCCATATTGTGATACAACACATGGACATGTAAACCATATATTCTGAAGTCTGACATACATGTTTTCCAAGGCATTAGAAGTCATCCAGATATGTAAACCTTGTCTTGAATGATCCAATGGAAATGTCACCATTGTAATGCATAGACAGGAAGACATGTCAACCATATCTTCAAAAGTCCTCTGGAATTGTCATCCAATTATTGGGAAGTCCTCCAAACATGTTGACAATGTCCCGAGAATAACTCCCGACATGTAAATTATGTCTTTTGATGTCTTCCCGTTATGTCGACCAATTATAGTGAAGACCACCGGAAATGATTAAAAAGTCGTGTGAAGTCCTCTAGACATGTTGACCAAGTCTTGGGAAAAGGTCTAGAAATGATACTATTTTCTTGTGACAACACCGTGTAATTTTTTCTAACCTTCATGAAAGAACTAAGACCATTCACCAAACTCTGGAAACTACACTGATACGTGTTATCCCAGTCATGTGACATCCTTTATGCATGCCATCCAGATCATGTGAGGCCCTTCAGAAAATTTATATGGACCATGAAATTATCATTGGACATGTTAGATAGGTAACAAGGACATGACCATGAAACCTTATACATGGAAAAAAGACATCGTGGGCAGATTAGGAAGATAATGAGGATGATTTAGATATATATCATAAGATATGAAAACATTTTCTAGTGGTTGTATTCAGGCATTACTCAAAATAAACTATGTGGAATCTGATTCCTGCTAAAATTATGTAACGTAAGACATGTTTATAAGGCCTAAAATATATATCAAACACCCCATAGGGACTACCTCAGTTCATAATTCCTTACTCCATATAAATTTACTTTGATTTCATTTTATCCCTTGTTTTTCACACTGAGAATGTATTATGTTTGATTATGTGCTTGTAAAGATCACATAATTTTCATCAAAAATATCCCTAAACCAGAGAAACTGTAGTGTGTATGCCCCATTTAGTGAAATGAATTGAATTATTCCATCAATATACAGAATAATATTATTAAAAAATGGGGATAAGGCTCATGGTAATTAATCTTGTGTCATCTCTCATTAGTTGGTTCATGTTATATTGAATTATGATTACTTTGATTTCTATTTTATATAGGATACATGGTACACCATTATAAGGATAGAAATCACGAAATGGTTCATATCTTCAATCATATATGCCTTTTTGGAAAGATGTTAAAATTCATGGATGAAATGAACTATGTGGATTTTGATTCATGTAATATATAGGATACGATGGATATCCAACAAAGGTTCAACAGCCTCATAAAATATTAAATACTTCCCAAATGGTGGTAAAAATTATAGTACCTAGTTATATGGATTCACTATAAACTCGCATACCCATTTATTAGAAATACACAGAAATTGATGATGATCCTTGGATACAGACAAATGGTCTCATTAATATGACCCTTCTTGGATGGAAAAGGATTAAACACCCAATCAATTTTTTAGTGTAACTAGTTCCATATCAAGATTAGAAAGAGATTCAAAAATATATATAAAATCTATAAGAGAGTCCTGAAATAAGAAATGACTTCCCCTAAAATGGATAAATAAGCCTGACCTTCCATCCTATCAAATAATGCCATTTTCTAAAGGCCTTTGAGAATGTACCCCCCAATGACCATCTTCCGTTGTAATTTAGGTTCGTCTCTAGTCATGAATGTGGGGACCATTGGGAATTTAAAAGTATACACCCTACCAACATCATTTATTGAGATAATATAATATGCCACACAAAATCAATCACATGACCAGAAAATCTATGATAGACAAAAATGATTAACTCAATGTGAATCTATTAGATAATTAAAATGATCATTTGGTCATGTGTCGAGCCATTATGTTTTTCCCCTCTAATTAAAATAAATTTTAATTTCTGATGTGTAATCCTATGTAACTGGGGTTCCTGTGAAATAGTTCCATACTCATTGTGACGTGTCCAAATGATAAAAATAGTTAAACATAGAATAATAGATGGAAATTATGCAACCTTTTTATATATTATTGAGCACGTTTTACATTTATGCTATTGTATAGATTGATGAAGTAGTTATTTTTTGTATTTTTACTATAGAAACAGTTCACATAAACAATATTTTGGAAATTGAAATCACCATGAACATTATCTGGAACCTCTACAGTAGTTGAAACATACATAGTTTAGAAAATAAACATACCCACCCAACACCTCCATAACCAGGTTGTAAATGCAATGGTTTTGGTATATCACCAGCATCATATAATCCCAACAATATAGGTTGTACACAAGGGACACCAGAAACTGATGTAAAAAGTTTCTTCTCCTTTAGGTAAAACTGTAATTATACTAGTGGATCTTGTCACCAACACCAACTGATTTTGAAGCTTATTATTAAAGTATAAAAAATAGTACCTTTAATGTGTGAGGAATATGGTCCAGTGATACAAAAATGGTTCCATTAAACTCTATAGGACACCATGGAGGGATCTTATAATCAATTGTAAATAGATTAGTCTAGTTAGTTTCCCTAAATCTAAAATAATGGGAAACACCTATCACATTCCCACCTTGTATAATCCTGAACAGGTATCGAGAAAGTCACATAAAAAGTTAAAAACTATGGATAAAACAGAGTGGGATCATATCCCTACTTTGGCTAATGAAGCCTGCCAACAAACTCTGATGATATCCAACCTGCATTCTCATATCCCAAACATGATAGATAATGTCTACATGTGTAATACTATAACATGAATTGGGGAGGCTCATATCTGGACCCCCAGAAAATAATCCCATCAACATACTATGGTTGCACAAAGAGGATCGTTGTTGGATTATATCCTCAGTTCAATAAAAGATATCATCAATTAAATGTTGGAATCCAAACATGTGTAGGGTAACATTATTTCACACACAATACTAATGTGTCACTTTATTTTTACAACAATTGATGAACTACAATGAAATATTTTACCAATAATAAAAACATAAGGATATGTATATATTTTTTCCTAACAACTAGAGTATAAAATCACACTGATCAGTATGAACATGTGGCTAATCCTTAGAAAGAACACATTATTTTACCAATCTAGGATAATTTATAACAAAATTTTAATAAAGGAAGACAAACTATAATGATATCATATCCATGATACATCTTAGGCTCACCATGTGATAATGACACATGCATTGGGAAAGGTGCACATTCCTATCAAAAAGACAATTTTCATACTCTAAAGGTGTTGGGCCAAAAAAATATCATTCTTTTGACCATGTATACCTATGTGAGAGTGCCCCATGCCTAGGGAATGCCCTATATTCCTATTGAAATTGACCAACGACATACTATAAAGGCATAATATTGGGTTCATATCCAAGTTCCATATTTGGATCACTAAGTGAGGGAAACACATGCCTAAATATATTATAATATTCTTATTAATGAATATAATTATAGTATTCAAGTATCTTATTGATGTTAGGATCATATCCATTCCTAAAGTGATAAATTACTACACCTTCATCCTTAATTGGCCACACAAGAAGAGACTCGTATCCCTCCTCCCATTTTCGATATCTATTGGAATATTTTAATTGGGAATTCATATATGAAGTGGGATCATTTCCAATATTCATCCATGATTGACCTTCATGATTCAGTAACCACCTACAAGAACTATCATAACCCTTTTAATAATACAGAATATCATTGACATACTCCAGTATCTTCTGATCCACAAGATCATATCTCCGCTTTATTAAATGGTTATTAACATATACTTTTAGTTTTTATATAAATAGATTGTATTACATTAAAACCCCCAAAAAAGGTAAATATATTACCTCCCTAATTTATAATGACTCTCATTTCCATGATCATCTCAATGCTAATGTCTTCTAGACAATTTGATTTAATTCTGCAACCCCTTGAGGGTTTGAACCCACATCAATCGAATAAAAATGTGATTATTTCATCAGTGTTTCTACTCATGGTAGTGTTTAGGTAGATCACAAGTAATATAATCAAGCCATATAAAATAGTGAACCTTGCCATTGTGATATATATATATATATAATAATTAAAATACCCTCTTATCCAAACACCTTCATATATAGAGGTTCTCAAAATAGTGACAATATTGTTATGTGTGTTGTTCGAAACACCGAGGCTAGTTTAATATTGTTCCATAGACACTATTAGGAACAATTGAACTTGGTCAGAATGAAACCTATAGAATCAACATGTATGGGTTGAAAATGAAGACTAAAATAATTACGATGAAGTGGAGGATAAAAAGGACATATAGAGAGATTTATAAAAAAATAACCTCCAATCCATTTTTATCATCGCCAATTATGAATATGAGATCCTAGATGATCTAGAGAAAGAGTGTATCACATACCTATGAAAAAATATATATGTGGACCATTAGTAGTTGAAATCTTTACAAATCCATTATCGAGGATATGAAGATCACCATCAAGCAATAAAGATGCTATATTGTAAAATGGATATGGATTCTATGTCCATGTAATTGGGACCAAGAATGCAGAAGCAAAGTATAACTATACAACACACTTGCCTCCATTCAACCAAATCTCTTTAGAAACCAATTTCTAAAGCCACTCTAGGTATCCATATCAAAGGATTGGGAATTTATGAAGTGTTTCACTTCACTACTCACTTAGAATATGAAAGTTCTCCTAAAACGAAATCCTATATTTTCATAGCTTTTTCTGAAATATAGGGACCTTAAAGCTTATAAAAAGATGGTTAATACAATAAAATAAATTCACTTTAAAGAAGAAAGGACATCAGAAATTGAGGGATAATGATTCAACATTACTTATCCTAGTCCACTCAAAATAGGGGGTTTTTCAATCACAGAATATAGGTACGTGTTCAACCTTGTAACTTTCATTAAAAAATAACTCATAATACTGGATTCCATTTTACCAATCTAATTTATTAAATCCATTGTTCCAAATCAAAGATATTACAATAGTAGCTACAAATGCCGTCATCTAGTAGATGACCCAACATATAGGGATAGGGTAATAATTACTAATACATTCACCCCTTGGGACATTAAAACTTGATTGGATCTATGATATGATGGAAACAACAATAGACAAATCATATTTTACAGGACTAATGGAATTTTTATCTCAATTTCCATCCTTAGTTACATCACACCATAAGATGGAAATCGAGATATTAGTAGCGGTTGCAGATCATCCCCAGCAAACAGTGATTGAGAAATTTATATCTAAATTTCCATTCTAGGATTCATCAAATCATTTAGAGGAATCATTGAATCCTCAACAAAAAGATTAAAATGTGAAATTGGCATCCCCAAATAGTGGACATCAAATAGGGTCAGTGGAATTTCAATTATTATTAACACCATATATTAAATTAGTCTACTTCTATTTTAGAGGAAAATATTAATTAATGGAATCTGATATATTTCCACCACTATATGAAATCTTGTTTTTATTCATTGTCAATTCGGTAAACATGACTGAATAAGCCATGAAGTTAACTATTCACAGAATGTGATGAGTTGAATGTATAGTGAATGAAATCAAACATCATTGGGATCTTAAGTTTAAATGGTCCAATATGTCAATGAGTTGGATATATGACCCTAATTTAACCCCCAATGGTGGGGAAAGTAGCAAAGAGTCACCTTATTTCCTTGAGAGTAGTGGTATAAATCCTATTTTGTGGTACACCATTGTAACTTTCACCATCATAAATATAATAGATAATATAGATCAAGGCACAGACATCAATGGATGCAATAATGAAAAAATATATCCGCAAGAGGTTGATCTAGATGCACCAACTATGACTACACATACATGGAATAAATAAAGGACCCAAAACATAGATCCTATAAATTATGATTTTACACCTTTGTGGAGGAACACTTCCATGGATTAAATGAAATGCGTGCATATATATTACTCACCACCTTGATGTACCAAAATTCCATCCATTGAAGAGATGTTAGAAAATTTTGAAATTAAGATAAAAAATCACAAACAATTCAATGAAGAAATACATTGGGGAAACATTCCCTTTAGGTTTCTTCTATAGAAAAATTAGAATATTACTCCTCCCACAGTTCATGAATGACCTAATTGACATTAATATTTAGTATTTATGAAACATTCTAGCTCTAGATCCAAGGATCTGGTCTATATAAATGTGTATTTATATAATGATCATCACATCCATCCATTTACTCTATAGAATATCCCCTCAAAGTTGAAAATTTAGTTTTAGAAGATGTCAAAAATAATTACAATATAAAAAAATTTCCAAATCATGAAGCCTCTCCTGGTCTATATAGATGGTAGGTGGACAAAATAGTGCTACCCTTAAAACTAATCAATGCCACCAAATCCATAGCTACTCATATTGATTCCATGGAAGGGACATATGTACTCTTTCATCTAGAGAAGAAGTTATATCTTGATACATTGGTTGTGAATTTTACCTCTCCCAGTTTGAAAATTGATCCTTATAAACATTTTATAAAACATGGATCTGAAATAAAATCTAACACACATTCTTCCTTAAATCAGCACGATGATGGGCCCCCGATATCAGTAGGAGGAGACAAACTTGAGTTGATTTTTACAATCTCTGGTGAAGATATCATTTATTAATTATAAAAATATTCAAATAAGATCCATTATGACATTGGATGATATTTTTCTTCTGTTACTATACCAATTCAGCACTAAACAAAGGAAAGAAAATTTTTTACACCACAAATTGCAAGAAACATGAAAATGAGAGGGTATTTCTTTGTATCCATTTTGAAAGGGTTAGGTTATTCACTCATCATCCCAATTTCACAAGATAAATTTTTGAAACACATTGATGAAGATATTATGGATGAGATGAAAACACCTTAGATCTTGATAAAGTACCGATGATGATACTATGATTTTACCAATATAGAACTAATGTTCTAGATTCCATTCATTAGTCATTAGACTATTCTTGAGACATTCCATCTTCTTAGGGAAGAGTTATTCTTAATGAAAATAATGTCTCCATTACCCTGACACCAATATTAGTTCCCTTCCAAGTTCCTCGTAATACCCTTATTCATCCAACAACCCCCTCATGAAACAATAAATAAGAAAATTAACATTGACTATAACAAAAGGGTTTCTAGATCACCCCTGATTTGAGGAATATATGAATAATGTGTACTCAATATGAAATGATCATGTCCCTATTTATTTTCTTTTAGCTATAGAAAATAACCTATCCTAGATACCACAACCCTAGAAACCCAATATGGCCCACATCTCTTATCTTCTAGACTAATTACCTATCCGTAGGAGGATGGGATACACAATATAATATTTTATGATCATACAAGAGGTCCTCCTAATCATGGGTGATTCTGTAAAGGTGGTGTGGGAAAATTACTTGCTACATGTTACTTGGGTGGTCATCTCCCAACATTCAGAAGTAGGAGATTAGATAAAAGTTCCATCATGACATGGAAATAATTTCAATAACTAGATGACTCAAATGATAGTTTACTGATCTCATTCCACCCTGATAGAAAAAACAAAAAAAAACATAAAAGATCTATAATATATGGATGATACACCGTATAAAACCTCTAGAGGTGGTTATAATCTCCTAACAAATAATGAGATATATGAAGAAGATTCATATTTATATATTATTCAAGGTGAGATTCTTGTAGTTTTCATCCCTTCAAAATCCAATGAATAGGAATTTCCACAATAAATGAAACCCACATTTTATGAAGAATTCATTTATATTTTTTAAATAATTTTATATAAAACATATCCATTCTCTGATGATGATTATTCAACTGAAAATGAGTTCCCATACTTGAATGGGGAGGTGGATTTCATAGAAACATAAGTTCTTGATACAAGGGAGGAAATGTGAATGGTTAAACCAAATATCTCAATCTCATCACTGTAGAGGGAATATATGATATTGAGACTCATGGGTGAGTAGTCCTAAAATCATAAGAGACACATAAATGTGACCCAGATCCATCCAAAAGACATCCATTATGGACCATATTACACAGCTGACCGGTGAGGGTGTGGTTTCTTGATGAGCACAAGCATAGCGGATGGATGACTCTACCAATTCTTGTGGTATCAGACATTCCTTTGACCACTGTACAATACACGTGCCCATCCAAACCAAATTCCACATCTATTTAACCATATAATAAAGAAAAATACCACTTAAAATGAGTATAAATATGGCACAAAACCACAAAATTATGAAATATTTGGAATCTTTACTATCCGAACTCTCAATCCAAGAATCTCTCAATATTTCAAAATAACTTATAGAGGCACTAATAAAATCCCTATAGAGCCTATAACAACATGAGATATAATTATAAAAAAATTATGTTTATCAAGGGGATATTATTCTAATATAATTCTTTATAACCAAATTAGGGTTTTCATAGATTATCCATAACTTAATCAAACCTACCCAAAGTATGATTTCTAATGTCTAATCATAGAACTCGTAATTGATACAACTAATGGATTCTAATAACTTTATTCACAGAAGATACATTAGGTTCAATAAAATAAATATATCATATGAAGATGATGAATCCACCACATTCATAGATCCCCTGGGGATCATCTTCATTCATGTCATACCTGTTGGATTAATGAATATTTTCACTACATATCAATGCTCCATGCAACATATCATTAAGGCCTTCATGGGATGAATATAAAAATTCCATGTCAGTGACATCACAGTCAAATCTCAGTACTATTGTGATTACATCATAGATCTTCAGAAACACACAGAAAAATTGAGGATGCATAGTTTGAACATGAATCCAATAGTGTGTTCTTTTTTGGTAATGTACAAGAATTTCTAGGAAATTATGGTATGACTATGTTGAACTATGGTCAACACAATAAGACTAGTGTAATTTAATCATTATCACTCCCAAAAAATCTCATAGAACCGAGGGGGATCTAAGGAACATCACTTATATTTAGTTTTTATAGTTATCCTAGAGAGAAAATAAATCCACATAATCATGTTAATGTTAAAGGCAGTGATGTACTGATGGGATAAGGATTGACAAGAATTCATTGATAGTCTCAATCAACTCATGAGTCCCACAATATTCATGAATCCAATGGTGGATGTAATTTCACTAATATTATTTGTCACCACCATGGAATTATCAAAGGGTTCCCACATTACATAGAAAAATTATGTGGGGAATTATAACTAGCTCTATTACCTCTGTAAAACAATTATTCATAATGATACCTGGTATTATGATTTTGAGAATAAACACATCACACACATCATTATAGTGAAAAACGTGAGTCATTATATATTATACAAAAATTATACATGGTATCTCATGTTGACATGATCAAGAATATCCATGGATATCATATGATGACTAGGTTTTTTGGATGATTGGTGGTTATTCAAAAAAAATATTCTATACTGTTCATTTTATAGAAGGTAGTGAAATATTAATTCCAAGATGATTTACATGCATCATATCCCTCTTAGAAATTATAAAAATGGACAATAAAATTTTAGATGATGATTATTTATATGACCATGGAACTCCTTCAATATAGTATAAGTATTTAAATGTCGCCACTTGAATCCCTCTCAGAAAAAGTATAGAAAACCTAATGCATAATTATGTTGGTGTAGGAATTGTATTTGTTTCATAGTACAAATCTTTTTTCCTTAATCATTATCAATGTAATTAGGCTATAATAATAACAAGGATGAATATTAGACACTTGTTATGGGATTGGAACTAGAAAAACACCTATTGATATGCTGCCTAAATGTCATAAGAGATTTGGTGCTACTGATAAAATATATTTGTGGAAAGTATTCCAAAAAAATGAAGAATTGTACCCTATAATTGGCTATGTTATAGGGCTGATGGAAACGTTCCCTTTTAAAACAACATTGAATCATGTCCCTTGACCGAAAATTAATATGTTGATGTGCTAGCCAACACATCCCCATTCTTAGATAACATTAATATAGATGAAGTGAATTAATACATTACACACCAAAGGATGTTCTAAATTGTCATAATCTGTGACATTTAATAAATCAATTAGGAAAAAACAACACTACATAATTATGATATGATATACACACAAGATGAATAGAGCCTATAATTGATTATCTTCAAAATGGGACTCTTCCAACAAACCAAATTGAAAATGAGGAAACTCGACACTAAGTAGTGTAATTATTACATTGGGATTATCCAAAAAAGAATAATTCCAACTACCAATGAGGATTCATTGAGATACTCCTTAGATTCATACTATAGGGAGATATTCCTTCTGATATAGATGAAATCCAAGTAGGATCATGTGATGATCATATATCTGAG
Source organism: Viscum album (assembly GCA_963277665.1). NCBI lineage: Eukaryota > Viridiplantae > Streptophyta > Magnoliopsida > Santalales > Viscaceae > Viscum > Viscum album. The sequence goes on along the minus strand of OY728164.1, from coordinate 474,492,963 downwards.
ACCATGATATCAAAAAAAATTAGGAGGCTGTGTTACTAATAGGGAAATAGTTATAAAATAATATCTAGAAATCCCTTGGAAATTTCATGCATGATAGATTCAAGAATCCTTTATACGTCAACCCCCATAATTGATGCATACAATTAAATATTATTGTCCTTTTATAAATAGGGAATAAATTTTTTTAGTTCATATTCTTGACCCACAATTAAGAAATTTAATTACATCTTTACTCATACCAATATATTTTGAAAATGGTTTGAGGCAATACCACTCAAGGAATTAGAATGAAGAATATCATTAACATCCTAAAGTCCAATGTCATAAATATGTTCAATTACATTCATATGATAATGTCGAACAATGAAATAAACTTCTATTATATTGAGTTGATGAAATTATACTAGGATTACAGTATTGAGTCTAACCATTCATTCCAATTTAATGTAGGTTAAAATGGGAAGATAGAGTTGTTAAATAATACTCATAAAATATAATTCAGGTGATTGTGGATTCATACAAAAATTCAATGAAAGAAAAGATCCTACCTGATTTATGGTCCTTCCATACCACCGCATTTCCCACTACAAAATATCATCCATATATATTGGTGTGTAGAACTATGTTAATATTTCATGTAAAATTCTAGGTTCCATCAGTTCAAAAGGATATCTATGGAAAAATCATAGACGATGAGTAATCATTAAAGTAACATAATGAGTTATATCATCTATATGAGAAGTGTTTGTGTACACTACACCACCTCAATTTTAATCAAAATTTAATCTGATTTTGTTTCAAAAAAATGGTTCACCTTAGTTTATTTCTTCATAGATAACTATGTTTCCCCATGAACTGCAATGACACTAGGAGAGAAGCCTCTGAAGATGCTACCGATGTGGGAAGGGAATATAATCATATATAATAATATTTAAATGGATCATATTCATTATCCCCAATAGATGGGGAACATGTCATGAACCCACCAGTGTGAGGTTTCTTAAGAAATACTTTTCATAACGACTGGAAATTTTTTGAACGCTATAGCCACGTGATATTAAACTGCATAGAAATTGTCCATAAATATGATGTTAAGCTGAATTGATATTTTCCTAGTTTTATGAAGAAAAAATTCAAGTATATTGTATTTAATGAATGATGTCAAAATTCATGCCTAACACTTTAGTCGCATAATGGTAAACTATAAGGAAATCATCATCATTTCATGATGCTAAACTGAATGAGTGGTACTAATCATAGACCTAAAACTACAAGACATGATTCATCCTTACCACATGAGCTTAAATAAATAAAAAATGTTACGTCACTTATTACCCACTACACATGAGCTAGAACTGTTAAAATATATAATCATGTAACCCCATATATGTGTGTGATTCATATACACATATGGACAATTCATGTGAAAACAAAAAAAATATTCATTCATGACATCCAAGGATTTGTAGTGAATTATATAACCTATTTCATTAGTCCATCCATAAAATAATTATTCCTGTCAGAAGACATAAAATTATTCAACAAAATCTTTAGTATAGGATGTTAAAATGAAAACATATCCTATTTAATAAGAATAGGTTTACTTGGGAAACTATCTCAAAATGTCTTGTATAAAAATATGGTAATCCCTTAATGATATGATAGTCCAAATTCCAGGAAAGAATTTATTGGGAATCATGTCCTCTTTTTCATATCGATGAACTTTCAACCTTACCAATATATGTTTAACCACATGGTTTACCAGAACAATTATAGGATGGATTCTCATACCAATTAGATATGTAGAGACACAATTACTCTATATCAGGTTACATCAGCTAATGGAAACAAATTCCCCTATTGTTTCTTTTTATTTCAACCATGTCTTTATGGAATCATTCTTCATTACTTGTTTTTTACAATAAGCATAGATCACATAGTCTAAGGAATTATGGTAATGGTTTCCCCTCATTATGGAGGAATATCATTTCATGTAAGGGTTAGCATGGTCTGACATGAAAGACCATAAATTTAATTCCTTGAGTCAACTGTACATAATATTATAATTAATAGTTGTTGTCTCTAACATGTCATAAAATGGGAATTACAATAGACCTTTCTAGAGAAGACCACTATCCTTGGTGTTGGTCCTCCCCCATACCTCTATTAGATAAGCAGTTGTGGATTAATTCCCTTCTCAATAGGATATGATGGTAAATCCGGATATCCAATATTTTTCCCAAATACATCAATTGATAGGAACAATTACCTCATCTATGTATTGGTCATATCTGCATTGAGATTTTCCCTTTCAAGAACAACATGTGGATTGACTCCTGTCATCATATGATACATAGTGTCATCCAAACCTCCAATACTAGGTCCACCTACTTCAATAAATAGGAACAATACCATATCTACCAATGCTTTATACCTTCATAAGGATTATCACATTGAGGAGCTTCATGTGGCTTGATTCCAATAATTATAGGATATATAGTGATTCATAGATCGCCAATCTTAGGTCAACTACAACAATAAATGAGAACAATGCCCCCTATACATATAGGGCTGACCTAAGTGGAAAGTTAATCATTAAATAACTATATATAAATTCATTTCGTCTATCACATGATATGTATTATTTCCCAGATCTCTATTCCATGGTCCCTCCATAACAAAAAATGTCCCCATATCAGTGCATTGAGTAAGAGTAGGAGTCCTAGAACCAAGTGGTTTTACTTTGATTAAATTGATATTTAATGTATAATTACATATTGATCATTGTTCTGCATTACTATAATGTAATAATGTCCTAGAGTATTTGTTGCATTGATAAGGTCATGGAAGTTCCCCGCTATGATGAGAATCATGAAATGCTATAACATTATTATTAAATATAGTTTTGCAGTTGGATGACATGCTTTGATGGGACACATAACATGAATACCGTTAAGTGAAAGTACTCATAAGCAGACGAGACTTCCTCTCATGAAGTTTTCACATGGTAATATCAAAGATATGAGACTATGAGAACATACCCGCTAGTTAGAATTCAGCATTTTTTATGTCATTGGATATTTCTATCATAGAGAATGTGTAATGATCCTTAGACATTAAGATTATCATTAATACATGTCATGACATACAGACATTGATTTACTGATGAAACCTGTCACGCAGATAGTTGGTGGGAAGTAGGGTACATTGGGTACGTCCCGAGTGGCTTGTTATTAATGAATAAGTCGAGGAAGAAATTGTACCTTCCATTTAAGGATATTGATATCTCGTCCCTTTGATTGAAATTAAAATGTTGTGTGAAATTCCATGTCCATGGTGCAACGATGAGTTTATATCAATTAGTCAATGAATGACATATCATGCATAAAAAGTTGATGACACAATCATGAAACTTGCTTTATGAGAAATTACGGAAAAGTGATTATATTACACAGTGAGTATTCGATTGTGGATGTCATTATTGTGACTGTATATTATTTATCTTGGGTGCCTTGACCCGTTTCTATACATTACTCTTGGACTTAAGGTAAGACCACCTAATTCCAATGAGAAAGAATCCTAGCGGGTCACAAACTAATTGTTTTCGGTGGTCTCAACTAAATTCTATATAAATTTAATTAATGAAATAATTATTATTCTCAAGACCATGGAATAATTTTATTCAAGTCAAGTTGATCGTATAAATTAAATAAAATATGTTTTTTAATTGAACATTAAAATAAATATTTACGTACTAGTTGGTAAATAAAATATTTATTTAACAGAATAAATTATTTATTTATTTATTAAGGAGTTCAATAAATAGAAGTGGAGTTCGAGCTGACCAAGGTCAGTCTGGTAGTGAAATAATTAATTTCAAGATGATAAATAATTATTTAACTAGTTGGAAGAAATTTAAATTACCATGATATAATTTGGTGATGAAGAATTTTATTTATAATTTCATTTTGCACATGTTGTAAAACTCTAAATAATGACGCGATATTATTATTAAATGTATTGGTTTTCTCTAGTTTCATGAATTTATTTTATTGATTCTATGAAATTAAATATTGTAACTGAAATTACATGTATATAAATTGGAAAGTATGCCTATTGTGCTAAACACCACACCACATGCCTATTGAATTGAGAATTGTTGAGCCAAAAAATTTCTCTCTTGAATCCTCTTTTCTCCCCTCTTGAGAACGAGAGAGGTTCTTCAAGGCCAAAGAAAAAGAGATCACGAACGACCATCACAAGACACTTTATTCACCACACTAGCACCAGGAGAATGAACAGTGTTGATCAGAGTCCATTGGTGCTCGTGTGGATCACTGTAAGAGGGATTCTAGTTTGGGTCCTTACAATCACAACAAGATAACCTGGATGGGTCAATCCGGATTATCAACATCATCAACGAATAAAAATAATAAAGACACATGTATTATATTTCTTTATGAAATTAATTAAATTAATTATAAACATGATGTGAAAGATCCTCTGTAATGGTTTCAGGACTCTTTTATTCTTTATCAAAATAATTTATTATATTCCGTGGAGACTGGAGTTCATCATCATATTGATCTAGGAATAAGCATTGATTATGTTAAAAATTAAAATTTGCTGTCATCCTAACTACGCTTCCACTGCGCCCGGAACCTTCAAGTGGTATCAATGCAGTTACATCATAGTTTATAATTATTTAAACACTTTTTTTGATGAATTACGCATTTAATAATTCAGTTGTTTCAATTCAAGATCATCATTCTGCAAATTTGAATCTTGAGATCTAATCCCCCTCTTTTATTTCTCATTCACCTTACAGAAATGATCTTTTCTTATAATTTTGACTATAATAAAATATAGGATCTCATTTGGTGGTGCCAAAGCATCCGGGCCGTACAACACCAGAACACATGGCGTGTATTCGATATTACACGCAGTGTAATCAAGATTCATTGCATTTGATTGGTCCTCAAAACCAATCATGTGTTGGAGTCTTTATATATCATAAATGACATTGTGTGTTGACCAGGAACAAGTGGCACATGGTTTCTAGATTACACACAGTGTTTCCCAATAGACACAACATGTAGCCCCTTTTGGTTAAGGTTGAACTGTGTACCCCATATATAGCTTGCCCGGCTGGAGACCATGTAATGGGGAACTACATGGTGTGTGGCCCACTGGTCACACCATGTACTCAGAAGATTTCCAATGTTTACTCACACACCTTTTCCCCAGGCATGTAATTAAGATTGACATTGAAAAATAGTACACACCATGTTGTTGGAACTATACATCGTGTACTCATCCAAATTATGCAGATTTATTAAAATTTTTTATTATATTATACAAACCCTTGATATGTGTACCATCGTTCACGAATAAATCCAAATCAAAACATGTGATACATGTTTTATATATATGTGTTTAATTTAACATCTGTGTAATGTTCATTTATACTCATGGTGTAGTGATGAATAGGAATTCACCGAGTTGCCTTCAAGGTACAAGTTTCATAAAACGATAATTTTAAATGACTTTATTTGCTTAGAATTATGATGGATGAGAATCTAAAGGAAATTTAGAAAAGAGTTTAAGATAAAAGGATGGTTTAATTAATGATGATAATTAGTTGATTCGATCATGATTTATCTTTAAAAAGAACGATTAACGAATTGATTGAAAGTTTTATTTATGTGTAAATATCATTGCATGTATGGATGATCATGAATTAGACCAATACCTTTATATGTGGATGGATTCTTGTAATTTACTAATTTGAATTAAATATGTTGGAAAACGAGCCTTATCCACATTAATTTGTTGGTTTTGCATGCCAACCGAATTTTTATATAAAATAACCTCTTACAAATATCCTACATGCGAGTTAAAAAAGGCTTATGTAATGGATGGAACTCCAGAGCTAGTGGAAGCAGTTCAAGCTTCAGCTGAGACAAAACCAATCCAAGGAGATACAAAGGTGGACATGTGGAATCTGTAAACGTGAACTAAAAATATTAAAGGTGTTTCTCCAGTAGGTTGGGGTTTTTTTATCAACCAATAGTCAAACTAACCATTATAAAATCTCACGATCATGCAATTTACTTTTTTTATTTTTATTAGTTGCATGGTTTATCATTATGGATGTGTTGTCACGATCACATAATTATTGAATGAAACAAGAATTCAAGATGGAAGTAAAATAATCTAGACTTATGCCTAAATATTATCAAGACATGGTTAATCACTTAAGTAAGATCCACATAATAATAACAAGACTCTGATAATGATAATAATAAATTAAGACATAATAGATAAAAAATCCCTCAAATAAAATATTAAGTCAAAACAAGTCTTCTATTACATGGTTAAGGGAAAAACTCAATAAAACTATCAGTTTGGCAAACCCTTATTTGGAAACTTACTTTTATACAGGAATAACATATGAAAGGTTTCATGTTTACTTAACCATAATACATCAGGAGTAGTATCCCATGCTAGAAATGGTGTAATATTGGAGGCAAGAGTTGAGGAAATCCAAATTTATGATTTACGGATTAGGGAGTCCACTCAACATATCAAGAAGCTTCCAACCTGTAGTTGGCAATGACCTACCTACCTAAATACCTTCTAATAGCTTGAGAAAACCTTGTTGGGGTTATGCGAAATGTAATATAGATTCTTTCCATAAGAATTCAATGGAAACTAGACATTCCGAGTTCATTAATGAGGGTTATTGGGACATGATACAATATTGGGCGACATAATAAAATTTATTATTTATTATAAAATGTAATCAAGAAAGTACTAATGATCTTATCTTTTAATTGTAGAATAAAAATGAAAAGCTCATTGACCACACTATCCCTCTGATAAATTTTTGATAATGACAACATCCTCACCTGTAGTAACTTCTATGAATGGTTTAGACGCCTTTAGGTTATCCTACGCAATGAATGGAAGTCTTACGTGCTAGAGTCAGCAGAACCAAATCCGCCTACCAAGTGGGCAGGGTGATGAATATTTCCTAGTCTATAAGAAACATATGAATTATGTAGTCAACATTATATGTTTTATGTTACCATCAATATCTAGTGAGATCAAGTAGTCTCATGAAAACATGGATGTTTATAGCATGCTCGAGCACCTCCACTGTCTTTACTAAGAGATAGAAAGACATGAATGGTTTGAGATCTCTAAGGAACTCTTTCAGAGTAAGCTTGAAGAAGGTATCATAGCTAGGCCTTATGTATTCATGTTTGTTGGCTTCATTGAGCACCTGGAGGTTCTAGGGTTTAAACTCTCCAAAGAACTGGGCACTGATCTCATTCTTGCAACACTCCCTCAAAGTTTCTCTTACTTTGTTGTCAATTTCAATATGAACAACATTATGAAGTATCTATCTGATATTCTTATCCTTATTAACCATGTGGACAATGATATGAAGCACTAAAAGCCTTCTGTCATAATGGGGAATAAGATAAAAGGGAAGTTGAATAGCATTAAGCCAAAACCGTCTTCACGATCTTCCATGAAAAGGAAGATCAATTGGTTGGAAATGGAACATGAGGCTATTTATTTTCCATGTGTCATGAAGGTCCACTGGATAGAGAACTTCACCCAGACTAAGAAGAAAGGATAAGATTTAGGTGCATTTGTTATCGAATGAAATCTATCTATTTTTACAAATTGTTAATTAGATTCAACTTTTGGTTCTCACATATGTATCCAAATACAGGAACCATGTAGATTTAAGAAGATTGATCTAGGGGAGGTAGAACTACTAACATCCAATGGAGCCAGACATGTTGTTGTTTTTGTCAAGGACTACCACCTCATGTTGTCAACTTGGATGATCTTGGTGTTAAAGGATTTTTTCCATGTTCCTTTTATAACTAAAAAAATAATTTCTGTATCCGGACTAGATGTAGATGGACTTATTTTCATGTTTGGAAATGAATGTTTCTTCTTTTATAAAGATATCATTTGTTTTGGTAGGTAACATTTATAAAATGGTATTTCTGTGATAAATTAACCAAACCATGTAATATAAAACGATAAAAAATATACTGTAAATCTCAAATATTTCATAGTACATTATTTCTTCAAAGTAATTCATTAACTTGCACTATACGCAACACCGAGTTCTAGCGAACCATGACTTCCCAAACAAGCCGTTCAAAAGTGGTTATGATTAGTATTAAATGAATTTTAAACATTATATAATACTTATAATTTTAGAATCCATATTATGAGTTTCTTATACATAATGTAAGAACAAATCCTTTTTTTCAGATAAAAGAAGTATTTTTCAAAAAATGCAATTTTACAGTCTTTTAATGGGGAATCCTTTTCAAATCCAATATTTGAAAATTTTATATATTCAATATGACAAAATAAACTTCCCCTTTATAATTGGGACATAATAATTTAGTTTCAATAATGTTTTGGTGTTTTTCTGATAACCTTCATATTTGAGTGAATAGTCAAAAATAATATATTTTAACTGAAAAAAACTATTGTAATAAAATTAATTTATGGTGCTAAATTATAAATTTTAATGGTTTTTAAGTATAAATTGATTATATTTTTACCTAATATTCCAATGATTGTCATTTTAAGTAATTTTAGTTTGAAATTGGACATAAACATGTGTCAAATTTTTGAAATTTATTATTTCTTAAAAATACTCCTTTTGGTTTTGATAGTGGGAATTATTTTTAAATTTATAAATGCAACATATATGTCTTGAATTTGGTAAAATATACTTGATTATTGAATTCAGAATTTCAAAATTATGTTAGGGTAATTTTTTGGTATTTTTCAGAATGCTTATAATTTTCTTGAATAGTGAAAAACACTGAGTTATAGTTAAAAACCGAATTTTTATTTAAATAATTATTTTTTTATTTAAATTTATTTTATGTCAATATAGATTCGTAAAACCTATATATGTTCAATGGAATTAATTTGATTTAGTTTATAATAATTTTAGATATATAAAAACTTTATTGAACTTTTCACCATCTTTTACCCACCTCCTAGGAGAATTTTTAAATTCACATAAAACATAATTTTAATGCTTTTGTGAATGAATTTCGAAAATCTGAGAGACATTGTTAATTTCAAAGAGTAGTGTGTGGTTCAATAAGATAAAAATAATTTTTGGTGAATAGTAACTTTTTACTTTTATTTACCACGGTTAAAAGTAAATAAGGTAATTTAGGGTAAAAATTATATTATTATTACCATAACACATGTCTTAATTCTATTAGATAAGTTTAATTCGACCAAAAAGAACCCTAGAAATAAAATATGACCCTTTAGGTCCACTTGGATTAGATTAGGACATTTATTATTATTTAATTTAAAGAAGAGTTAAAAGTTATAAATTCAATGTTTATTAACTAAGCCATTTTTAATATCGGGTTATACATAAGAAAAATTAGACTACAAATATTCCTTAAAAATATAAAAATATTTCCTCCATCATGGTATTTTATTAATAATTTTTAGAGATTAAATAGTTAAATTTATTTATGACACAATGCTGAAACAGAAATTACCTTATTAATGAATGAATCAAATAAATTGTACTATAAATATGAAAATAAATAAAATTTCGAAGTTTTTATGACATACCCAAATTTTAGAGGTTACTATGACATGTTATGGTGGATTCAATGTATCGTTTTTGAATTAATCAAGTCGTGATGACATTCCCAAAAACAAAATAACAAATAGTGTCAAAATTGACATAAATTAATATTTAAAACAAATACTATATTATTGGATGATATAATATTCATAAAAATGTAAGGTTAATACAAAAGGATTAAATAATATTATATATGCCATTAATGAGATACTTGAGGTTCTCTTGGATGTTTAGAGTATGTTTACTAACCATATCAGTAAGAATACAAGAAGACACGTTAAAAGCTAAACTATTTAACTAAGAGTTATATCTAAAGGATAAGGTTAAAATGGTAAACTAAACATTTCTAAAACCTATTTTTTGAGCGTATTTTGACCCATAATCACATAAGGATCTAAATTAATTCATTTAGAACCATTATAAACCGAAAATTATTGTATAATATATTAATACTTTAATCTTTTCCTAATGTGGCCCTCACCCCTCTTATAAAAAGGCCACTTCCCCTTCTCTCAAAAACACACCTCCAAAGCCATTTGGCTCGACCAAACCCTTCCCAAATATCCTCAAAACGTACCACACTTTAACCTAGAGTCCTTATTCCGATCATAAAGCCAACCAATGGAGTCTTTTTGATCAAATCAAAAGGAAGAACCCGAAAAAAAGTTAATTATTTCACCACCCTCATTCATGTTCCTTTCTTCTTCCACTTCTTCTTTCTTTGATATTTCCATTATAAAATAATAACACCAGTATCTTATATATACTTTTATATTATTATAAATATTTCACAACTATATTCATTATCCTATCCATCTTATTAATGATAATGTCACATTGCGTGCGTACGTACGGCTTACCATCTCCACGCCGTGGTGTTATTTGTTATTCAACAATATGTTATTTAGATGGATATAATGATGAGTAATATGTATATAAATAATGAAATAACATTAAAAAGTCTCTGTAAAATTAATATACCATTCAATTCAACACCTTTATGGAAATGATATTGTTTCTCGTGTGTACGTACAGATTACCGTCTCCACGATGCGATGACATTCATTTCAACATTCACCATTCATCGACGATTATAAAGATATATATTACTGTTACGTTTTAATATATGACATAATAATTATAATGGAGATATTAATATATAAATATATGTACTTACATATATTTTATTCACTTATTTCCGTTCAATACATTATGAAAACAGAAACAACATTTGTGTGTACCTACAGACTACCATCTCCATAAACGGTGCTTTCCATTTCATATATATATATGTCTATTATACATATTTATATTCTAAATATAAATGATATATAAACAATTTTTCATATTATTCAATTAGTTAAATCATGATCTCTGTTAAACAATCATGAGTAACATGTTAAAACATGTACGATAAAGAAAACAATTATTACTTGAAATGTTAATTTAAAGTCGAAATTATTATTAAATGGGTAGTATAAATTCATAAATGAATAAAGTATGATATCATAAATATTAAAATGGTTCTGGTATAATTTAATAACATACAATGGTATTCATATAGAAGGATAAATGCACCCTCGACTAAATGAAATTGCAAGGTAAGGGGTTCTCATCTCACTCTTTATTCCCGTGAGATTCATGCCATATTACCACTATTATCTTTTGTGTGGTGTATGTACTCCCCATAATTGTATTATTTGTCTAATACATTTTAATATATGTGTATTTACATATTCATTGTATGATACCACTTTCATTGGGTCAATGTTTTGTAAGTTACCAAATTGGTATGGTTTAATTTCACAATCTCTTTATTATCTGAGGTTGTTTTTATGTAAGAATCTAATTGGGACATATTTATTATCCATGTCTATGTTTCATGAAAGAGTTTTCAAAGGGATTATTTCAAGGAGCTTTTTTAACAAAAACATCATTTCAATTGTTTTAAATATATATTCTTCTAAATCATTCTCATTAATGTCAATGTCTTTAAAATGGTTTTCAATGATTTATTAATATGGACATGATTTTTTTTAAAATGTTAATTCCTTTAAAATGTTTCAAAGTGGTATAGGAAAATTTTGTTAAAAAAATTCATTAAATTTCTTCCTTTCAAAATTGTTTGACCTTTGAATGTTTTCATAAAAAATGGCTATTTCTCTAATAGAGTTTTACAAATCATTTTCATCTATGTCTACATCCTTTGATGGATTTTAAACTGTTCTGAAGATGATTTATTATGATACAAATCGTCCATATTGTATTAATGGTTTTGTAATATGTTTGACTATGGATGTGTTATTTCTATACCATTCATGGTTTATGGATAATGTTTAGACATTTCGTATGCTAGATTTAATATGAATGTTTATGTTATGTTTAAACCTTTTCAAATGAAGAATGATTTGGACATATTATGTGATGGGTGGAGCCCGCTATTGTTCATCGATGCATCAGTAGGACTCATGAGACAAACTAGTGTCTTGGTACAAGGAATTTACAAAATCATATTTGTAGTCTCGGAACAAGGGCCTGACTATGTGGTTATGATAGTGTGGAATTATGCATTCCATCATTAGGAAAATGGTTCGTGATATTGCATGTGTTTATTCTACTAGTATAATATCCATGTGAATAAGTAAATGGAATTACTTCATTTTATTTTTTCCATATTATGCTAAAGTTCAAGTTTAAAAGTCTTTTTTTTAGTTATAAATTTCCCTAAATGTTTATGATTATTTATGAAAGTTTTTGTTATATTGTTATCCTTTCTGAGCATCTAAGCTCACCCCTTTCTACGATTTACTTTTCCCAAGATTCCATGACGTGTATTGTGATTTATATGAATGGTTAATCGAAGGGAATAATGTCATTCATAAAATATTAGTTATTTTGTTTCGTATGTTATAAAGTTTAACATTACATTCATGTATGTAATCTATTTTCCAAGACTACTAAACTGATCGGTCTTTCGGGACTTGATTCCTTGTAATCATGCCATTGTATTAAAATAATGCACCGACTCTGGTTAACTGGGGTCGGTGCGTTATAGTTGGTATCATAGGAAGTTTAGCAACAACCTTGGAAGATATATTTAGATAAACTCTCATTAGAGAACATAGACCTAAGATAGACTTTGAGGATTAGTATAAAATAAATTCTTAGAATTTTGGTAATGTAGAGATTTTGGGAGTTTTCCAAGAAAATAAATCCTTATCTGGATACAAGCAGGCAGAGGCAGCTCTAGCACAGATGTACCTAGGGGTAAAACCCGAAAACACCGCTTTGATCTAGACTTGAATGGGAACTGGTGGACGACAATGGGCCTTGCTGCACTCTTGGTTATGACACTCCTGAGAGATATGCTTAGGATATTTCTCATTTTCGTTAAAATCATTATGAAGGGTTTATGAGTATATAATTCCTCAATGAAAACATCTTTATGATTATGGATTATATCTATAAACCGTACAATTTAGGTTAGGTATTTTACATGTTTGGAATTATTCATTAAAATTCATAAAATGACATAGTTTATGCTGTTGTATTGAAATGGTGCCGAGGAGAAAGAATGTGATCTCTAGCAATACGTATGATCCAAAGAGTAATAAGGATCATATCATTCACGGTATTAAGCCAATATTTATAAGGGAAATAGTCTCCCATGTATTCTCAACATATGAAGAAATAGTATCATGTGTTAATAAGATATGTAATGAATTATCTGAGTCCTATAGCTTTGATGGGAAGCAAGAGAATAAAATAATGGAAGGGAGAAATATGCATAATGGGAAGAGGGAAAAGAATAATTTTCCTATATGTGATAACTGTGGGAAGAAGCACCCTGGAACATAACTGAAGGGAATGTGAGTTTGTTATAAGTGTGGGAAAAAGGACATAATGTACATGACAAAAAGGGTAAGAAAAAGGATTCAAATTCACAATGATTCTTCTTCAAGGAGATGGGACACAACATGAACCAATGTCCAAATCATTAGAGTATGCCCAAAATGATGCTATTGGATAATAATAAAGTTAAGATACTACCACAGATGAGGAGGAATGATTAGAGTTCTTATGTTGTTGTTAGGGAATTATGTAATTTTTGTGTTTTATCAACAATTTACTGGTTATAATAATTATGGAGTATATAAGGATTATACTACAGTAATATTTCATTAAGGACTTGAGATTGTGTGGAACCAAGAAAAGTGACTCAATAGCAGGTTAAATTTTTGGAAAATATATGGATGAGAGAATGATAAACCATAATATGGTTCTAATACCGAGGTAGTGATTTTGGAATAATACATGATTGATTTGGAAAAATAATATTGGAAATTATTGACTATGTTGAAACTGATTAATAATTTATATATACCATCATTGTTAGAGTTTTCAATGTTTTTGGATAGAATGAGTATTTCCATTATTCGATAAGGAATAAGGGATCAAAAATGTAATCAATAATGTTTTATGGTAATTCAGGATGTTGTAATATTTTAAAAGAATACATGATGAAGGTGTTCACATGTTATTATGTGGGAAAAAGGATCTTCATTGTGTTTAACTTCCTTATAAATTTTGGACTATGAGTTTGGATAGAAGTATTTTGGATAATTCTAGTTTGATATTATTTTTTAATTTTCATAAAAGGACAACTCGGAGGTCAGGAAACAACCCGTCGTGTCTGGAAAGGCCGCGAGACTTGAACCCAAAACCGAAGGGCGATAGGGGTGTATCACCTACCACTGGCCCACGTGATTTCCTTGATTGAATAATGTAGTCTTTTTTTAAAAAAATTCTGGTAGATGAATTATAAAGTCATTTTTTTGGAACCCTATATGAATAAGATAAATAGAATATTAATTTTAAGTTCTACTATCTTTTAGAGTCGAAGATGAGCGTGTGGTAGAAATTAGTTATAGATGGGACTCTACTTGTCAAGTATATATTTTTCTTCTTCTCTTATTCTATGAAGAAATTATTTCCTGTACTTTAGTTAAGGGATATAAAAACAAAAAATGTGTTATCATAACACCATATGTTTTTTTAAACCGATGGTATTTTAAATCATCATATATTGATGAATTTATGGACATCAATTTTACACATGTTTGTGATTGATGACCTCAATCACTAACTATAAATATTTACTTTTTTCCCCCAATTATATGTCTCTAATTTCCACCATTGTTCTCCTAATCAAGATCATAATTTGGTGGTGACCCTTTCATTTCCCTTTTCCTCTTATTAAGACTAAATATTATTCTCCTAATTTCTGATGTGGGTTTTCCCAAAGGTATTTTGTATTTTCACCCATTTTTTTTGAAAAATAATTTCAAATTGTGTGGATGAAATTTATTGAAGGAGGGAAGAATGTTATAACCCAAGATTTCATAGTACATTATTTCATTATAGTAATTCAATAACTTGCACTACACGCAACACCAAGTTCTAGCGCAACATGACATAAAAAAATAGCCGTTCAAAAGCGGTTATAAATAGTATTAACTAAATTTTGAACTTTATATAATTCTTATAATTTTAGAATCCATATTATGAGTTTCTTAGATATAATGTAAGAACAAATACATTTTTTAGATAAAAGAAGTATTTTAAAAAAAATGTAATTTTACAGCCTTTTAATGGGGAAGCCTTTTTAAATCCAATATTTAAAACTTTAATATATTAAATTTGACAAAATAAACATCTTCTTTAGAATTGGGACATAAGAATTTAGTTTCAATAATTTTTTGGTGTTATCCTGAAAACTTTCATATTTGGGTTAATAGTGACAAATAGTATATTTTAACTGAAAACAACTTTTTTAATCAAAATAATTTATATTCTTAAATTATACATTTTAATTGTTTTAATGATAATTATATTATATTTTTACCATTTAATCCAATTATGGTCATTGTAAGTAATTTCACTTTGAAACTGCACATAAACAAGTGTCAAACTTTTGATAGTTATTATTTCTTAAAAATACGCCTTTTGGTTTTGACAGTGGGAATTAATTTTAAATTAATAAATGAAAAATCTATGTTTTGAATTTGGTAAAATATATACTTCATTATTGAATTCTGAATATCAAAATTATCTTAGGGTAAATTTTTGGTATTTTTCTATAATATTTAATTTTTGATGAATAGTGAAAAACACTGTGTTGTAGTTTAAAATCAAATTTTTATTTAAGTAATTATTTATTTTATTTAAATTTATTTTAGGTCAAAATAGATACATAAAAACTATATATGTTCAATCTAATTCATTTGTGTTAGTTTATAATAATTTTAGATATATAAAAATTTTATTTAACTCTTCACCGTCTTTTACACACCTCCTAGAAGAATATGTAAATTCACATAAAATATAATTTTACCACTTATGTGAGTTGAATTTTAAAATTCCGAGAGAAACGGTTAAAAACAAGGAGTAAAATGTTGTTCATTAGGGTAAAAATATTTTTTTGTGAATAGTAACTTTTTACTTTTATTTACCATGGTTAAAAGTAAATACGGCAATTAAGGGTAATAATGATATTATTATTACCCTAAAACATGCCCTAATTCTATTGGATAAGTGTAATTCGACCAAAAACCACCTTAGGAATAAAATATGACCCTTTAGGTCCACATCGATAAGAATAGGACATTTTTTATTATTTAATATAAGGAAGAGTTAAAAGTGTTAAATTCAATGTTAATTAACTAAACTATTTTTCATATAGGGTTATACATAATAAAAATTCGACTATAAATATTCATTAAAAAGATAAAAATATTTCTTACATCATGGTATTTTAATTATATTTTTTAGACATTTAATAATTAAATTTAATTATGACACAATGATGATGCAATAATTACCATATTAATGAATGAATCAAATAAATGGTATTATAAATATTAAAATAAATATAATATCAAATTTTTTATGACATCAATGAATTTTATAGGTGCCTATGACATGTTTGAGCTGATTCAATGTATCTTGTTCGATGTAATCAAGTTGCGATGAATTTCAAAAAAACAAAATATGAAATAGTGTCAAAATTAACATAAATTAATTTTTAAAACAAATACTATATTATTGGATGATTTAATATTCCTAAAAATGTAAGGTTAGGCCAAAGGGCATAAATAATATTATATATGACTTTAATGATCCACTTTAGGTTCTCTTGGATGTTTATAGAATGTTTATTAACCATATATAGTAAGAATAAAGAAGACATGGTAAAAGTTAAACTATTTAACTAAAAGTTAAATATAAATGATAACGTTAAAATGGTGTCCTAAACGTTTCTAAAACCTAGAGGCCTTATTTTGATCATAAATCCATCCTATAGATCCCTTTTGATCAAATGAAAAGTAAGAACCCGAAGAAGAGGTAATGATTTCACCACCCTCTTTCAAGTTCATTTCTTCTTCCACTTCTTTTTTCATTGTTATTTCCATTATAAAATAATAAATCCAGTATCATATATATACTATGATATTATTATAAATATTTCAAAACTATATTCATTATTCTATTCATTTTATTAATGATAATTTCACCATGCGTTCGTACATACAGCTTACCGTCTCCACATCGTGGTGTAATTTGTTATTCAACACTATGTTATTTGGATGGAAATAATGATGAGTAGTAGGTATGTAAATAATTAAAATAACATGATAATGTCTCTATAAAATTAATATACCCTCAAATTCAACACCTTTAGGTAAATGATATTGTCACTCGTGCGTACGTACGGATTACCGTCTCCACGACGTGATGAGATTCATTTCCACATTCACCATTCATCAATTCTTAGAAAAATATATATTACTAATATGTTTGCAATATATTAAAATATAATGATACTTGAGGTATATATATATGTGTGTGTGTGTGTGTTTAATTACATATATTTTATTCACTTAGTTCCGTTCAATCATTTATGAAAATAGAAACAGCGTTAATGCTTACCTATGGACTACCGTCTCCGAAATGGTGTTTTCCATTTATTATATATTTATACTATACATATTTATATTCTAAATATATATGATATATAAATCATGTTTTATATTTTGGAGGTATGTAAATCATGATCTATGTGATACAATCAAGAGTAACAAGTTCAAACACGTACGATATAGAAATAGCTTATTACCTGAAATGTTAATTTAACATGGAAATTATTATTAAATGGGAAGTATAATATCATCAATGAATAATGTATGAAATTATAAAAATTAATATGTTTCTGGTATAATTTAATAACATACTAAAATCTTCATACAAGAGGTTAAATGTACCCATGACTAATGAAAATTTCAAGGTAAGGGGTTTTCATCTCACTCTTTATTCCCGTGAGATTTCTGGCATATTGCCACTAT
The DNA here is from genome assembly GCA_963277665.1 of Viscum album. Classification (NCBI taxonomy): domain Eukaryota; kingdom Viridiplantae; phylum Streptophyta; class Magnoliopsida; order Santalales; family Viscaceae; genus Viscum; species Viscum album. Next base: position 474,474,894 of record OY728164.1, on the reverse strand, counting down.
TACCATTTTTGTTCTGTATGTACTGCCCATAATTGTATTATTTTTGTAATACACATTAATTTATTTATATATAAATATTCATTATATGATTCCTCTTTCATGGGGTGTATGTTTCGTTTAATACCAAATTAGTAAGGGTTAATTTCACAGTATCTTCATTATCCAAGGTTGTTTTTATGTATGTATCTAATGGGACATATTTATTATCCATGTCCATGTTTCATGAAAGAGTTTTCAAATGGATTATTTTATGGCACTTTTATACAAATACATCATTTCAAATGTTTTAAATATTTATTCTTCTAAATCGTTCTCATTAATGTTCATGTCTTCAAAATGGTTCTTAGGGCATTATTTATATAAAAAAGTCTGTTTTTTAAAATGTTAATTCCATTCAAAAGTTTCAAAGTGGTGTGGGAAAATTTCTAAATTGTTTGACATTTCAATGTTTTCATGAAAAATGGATATTTCTCTTAGAGGGTTTTACAAACCATTTTCATTTACATCTACATCGTTTGATGGATTTTAAACCAATTTGAAGATGATTTATTAAGATACAAATCTTCCATATTTTATTCAATGTTTTGTGATATGTTAGAGTGTAGATGTGTTATTTTTATATTGTTCATGGTTTAGGGATAAATTATTGACATTTAATATGCTAAATTCAATACAAATGTTTATGTTATATTTAAAACTTTTCATATGAGGAATGCATTGGACTTAGTAGGTGACAGGTGGAGCCCGCTATAGCTCCCCGATGCATCGGTAGGTCTCATGAGACAAACTAGTGTCTTGGCATAAGACCGTGAAAAAATATTATTTGTATTCCTCGCACAAGGCCTTGACTATGTGGTTATGATAGTCTGGAATTATGCATTCCATAATTATGAAAGTGGTTAGTTATATTGCATGTGATTATTCGACTATTAGAATATCCATGTGAATAAGTAAATGGAATTACTTCATTTCATTTTTTCCATATTATGTTGAAGTTCAAGTTTAAAGGCATTTTGTTTTAGTTATACATTACCTTAAAAATTAATGAATATTTATGAAAGTTTCAGCTATATTTTTATCCTTAATGAGTATCTGAGATCACTTCTTTCTATGTTTTATTTTTTCCAGGATTCCAAGAAGTTTATTTGGATTGATATGTAGGGTTAGGACAAGGGAATAATGGCGTTCATAAAGGATTATTTATGTTGTTTTTTATGTTATAATGTGTAATGTATCATTAATGTATTTAATATATTTTCCATAACTACTAAACTGATCGGTCCTTCAGGACTTGATTCCTTTTAATCATCCAATGTATTAAAATAATGCACCGAATCAAGGCAAATAGGGTCGGGGAAGTACAGATACATCACATGACTCATACCACACCCATCTTTGGCATAGTCGACTATGTCATATAAACGAGAAACACTTGACAATGTCACATCAAGAGTTATATTTAGATTCTTTTGAACTAAAACCACATGCCGTATATCATGCATGTTTACATGGAAAAATGACCAAATCCCCATTTGTTGGGAAATGTGAAAGTGGTAAAGATGTTCTTGAATTCGTTCATACCAATGTATGTGGATCATTTCCAGTTGAAGCAAGGGGTGGGTACTCATAATTCATAACATTTACTGAAGATTTTAGTAGATATAGATATATCTACTTAATGAGGTATAAGTCAGATTCTATTGATAATTTCAATGAATAAAATAATGATGTTAAAAACTAGCTTGGTAAGAAGATTATGAAACTCTATATAGACTAAGGTGGGGAATATCTTAATCAGGATTAATTTATCACTTACAATAGTTTGATATCGTATCCCAAATCACTCCTCCTTACAAACCTCAATGGGATGGTGTACGTGAATAGAGGAACTAAACCTTGTTAGACATGGTGAGAACAATGATGAGTCATGCAAGTCACCAATTATACTTTTGGAGATATGCGTTACAAACAACGACACACATACTAAACCAATTACCAACTAAATTGATAAATGGCATCACATATGAGTTCGGAAGTGGAAGAAATTCCATGATAACTAATTTACATGTGTGGGGTAGAAAAGTGTTTGTTAATTACTCTTCAGGTAATAAACTCGCCCCTCGAGGAACAAAGTGTATCTTTATAGGATACCATATGGAAAAAGGTGGATATTACCTATAAAACCCAATACACAAAATGTTTATAGTGGAAAGACATACCATATACCATGAGAGGGAGCAGATATCCATAAGAGATAATGGGAGCGAGATAGACTTCGATGAAGTAGAGGCTCAAGGTGCACAAGAGTTTGTATAAGAATAGATTCCACAAAGCCTCATGGAAGAATAATCTTTTCTAGAGACACATGTTCATTCTAGGATTACAAGAGAGGTTAGAGAACAATAACAATACATTTTTTTAGTTACCAGGATGGTGACTCTTTATTAGTTGATAATAATGATACTCTAACCTACAAAGAAGTAGTAAGTGGCACAGACATTTCTAAGTGTCAAGAAGCCATGAATTCTGGAATGGATTCCATGTCCCAAAACCTAGTCTGGATTTTTGTAGATCCTCCATTTTTTGTAATGCCTGTTGGTTGCAAATGGGTATTCAAGAAAAAAATTGACAAGTAAGGACAAGTTAGTACCTATAAGACATAACATGATGCAAAAGGTTTTAAACATTGTCATGGAATTTACTATGATGAAGCCTTCTAAAAAATTGAAATGCTGAAATCCATTAGAATTCTACTTGATATTGCACCTTACAATGGCCATGAGATTTGGAAAATGGATGTCAAAACAGCATTCCCTAACAGGAACCTTCAATAAGATGTCTACATGACACAACCTGAAGTGTTTGTGACTCCAAATTATTCCAATGAAGTATTCAAGTTGTATAAATACAATTATAGATTAATGAAATAATCTAGGTCATGGAACATTCATTTTTATGAAGCCATAAAAGAAATTGGTTTTATCAAAAACGAATGTGAGCCTTGTTTCTACCAATGGTTTAGTGGTAGTGCATTCGTTTTCCTAATAGTATATGTTGATGACATATCACTCATTAGAAATGAGATTCTAGTCTTGCAGTCTATTAAGACATGGTTGAATCAATGATTCTCCAAGAAAGAATTGGGTGAGGCAACATATATTATTGGAATCAAGATACATCTTGATAGATCCAAGAGACTGTTGAGACTAAATCAAAGTATATACATTGATAATATACTGATGTGATTCAGTATAGAACAATCCAAGAGGTGATTGTTTCCATCTTTACTTGGAATTCATCATTCCATGAAAATGTGTCCTTAGACTCCTGAGGAATGAAGGATAATGGAGAGAAATCAATGTGCATCAGTGATTGGGTTAGTCATGTATGACATGCTATATACTAGACTAGATGTTTCCTACCCATTTAGTGTGGTATGCTAATATCAAGATAACCCAGGTGAACATTATTTGATAGAATTCAAAACTATCCTAATGTATCTGAGGTTTACTAAGGATATGATCTTTCTTTATGGAGGATATGAGGAAATAGTCATCAGAGGATATGCAGATGCTAGTTTCCAGAATGATCAAGTTGAAATGAAGTCACAAATGAGATACATCTCTACTAGGAATGGAGGTGCAGTGAGCTGGAAGAGCTCAAAGTAGAGTGTGGTTGCAGATTTTATAAAAGAGTCGAAGTATATCATAGCATCTGAGGCAGCTAAAGAAGTAGTTTGGATGCGAATCTTCATCCAGGAGGTATATGTGATACCTAACAGGAACATTCCAATCACATTATAATGTGATAATACTACAGTGGTGGCTCACACAAAATATCCAATGTCAAATCAGTCGACGAAGCACATACATTGTATGTATCATATCTTGAGGGATTTTTCACATAGAGTTGAAGTTTTAATGAGTATTATTTCCATGCAAGACAATGTGGTGGACACATTGACTAAAGCCCTGACTCAGCAGAAACATGATCATCATGTGATCTCTAGTGGACTGAAAGTCATAGGATGTTGGCTCTAGTCCATGTTGGAGATTTTAAGATTTGGTATCCTAGAACCAAGTGCTTTTACTTTGATTACATGGATATTTAATGTATTATTACATATTGTTCATTATTATTCATGGCTATAATGAAATAATGTCCTAGATTATTGTTTTTCATTGATAATGTCATGGAACTTCCCCGCTATGATGAGATCATTGAAATGTTATAAAAATATTCATAAATATAGTTTGGCGGTTGGATGACATTATATGATGGGACACCCAGCATTCAGACAATCATGTTCGAGTACTCAGAAGCAAATGAGACTTCCTCTCATGAAGCTTACACCATGTATTCTCCAAAATATGAGATTATGAGAATAGACCCACTAGAAGGAAGTCCACATGTTTTGGTGTCATCAGATATTTCTATCAATGAGCATGTGTAATGATCCCTAGATTTTATGATTATCATTAATACGTGTCATGACTTACACACTTTGATTTATTGATGAAAACTGTTACGCAGATAGTTCGTGAGAATTAGGTTACATTGGGTGCGTCATGAGTGGTATGTTATTGGTGGATAAGTCGAGGAAGGATCTCTCCCTTCCATATATGGAAGTTTATATCATGGCCCTTTGAATGAAATAGAACCGTAGTGCGAAATTCCATGTCCATGGTGTAACGATGAGTTTATTTAAGGTAGTCATAGAATGACATATCAAGCATAAAAGTTGATAACACAATCATGAAACCTGCTTTAAGAGATATTGCGACAAAGAGATTATATTACACAGTGAGTGTTCATATGTTGATGTTGTTGTTGTGACATTACTTTCTTTCCCATAGGTGACTAGACCCATTGCTAGACAGTACTATTGAACTTCAGGTAAACACACCTAATGTCAACGAAAAATAATCCTAGAGGGTCACACACTAAGTGTTTTTGGTGGCCTCAGTTAAATTCTATTTGAATTTAATTAATTAATTAATTATTATTCTCAAGACTGTGGTGTAATTTAATTCATGTTAAGGTGATCGCATGAAATAAATGAAATATATTTATTTATTTATTTGAACATTTAATAAATATTTATTTACTAGTTTGTAAATAATATATTTATTTAAGAGAATAAATTATTTATTTATTTATTTTGGTGTAAAATAAATGGAAGTGGAGTTTGAGAGGACCAAGGTCGGTCTGGTAGTAAAATAAATATTTGCAAGAAGGTAAATAATTATTTGACTAGTTGGCACAAATATTAATAATGCTGCTATTATTTTGTGACGTATAATTTTATTTATATTTCTTTTTTTGTGAAAGTTTGCACACTATAAATAATGACACTGTATTATTGTTAAATTCCATGGTTTTATCAATGTTCAAGAATGTATTTAATTGTTTATATGAAATTAAAAATTTTAATTGAAATCCCATGTTTATAAATTGGCATGTACGCCAATTATGACAGAAACCATGCCACACGCCAGGTGAATTGAGAATTTTTGTGCAACACAATTTCTCTCTAGAATCCTCTTCTCTCCCCTCTCAATAAAGAGAGGCATTCTTCAAGGCTGAATAACATGTGATCAAGAATGGCCGACAAAGGACACTCGCTTCGCCGCACTAGCACCTGGAAAATGAGCGGTGTCCACCAGAGGCCATCAGAGCACGTGTGGATCACCGTTTGAAGTATTCTAGTTTGGATACATAAAATAGCAACAAGATATTCTGGAAGGGTCAATCTGGATGATCGACATCATCAATGAAGGAAAAACCATAGAAACATGTATTATTATTCTTTATGAAATTAATTAAATTAATTATAAACATGATGTGCAAGGTCCTATTTAAAGGTTGTTGTCCTCTTTTTTTCTTTTTCTAAATATTTGATTATATTATATGGAGACTGGTGTTCATCGTTGTATTGATCCCATAATAATCATTGATCTTGGTAAAAATTAAAATTGGGTGTCATCCTAACTGCACTTCTGCTGTGCCCGGAACCTTCTCATATTTCAATCCCAAGGAATAGAGATTTCTTATAATAACTGTGTGTGGATTGATTCCTTCCATCATGAGTAATGTAGAGAGAACTATGATTCTCAATTATGGTATAATACAAAACAAATATAATGATAAAATATGCACCCATAATGTAATATTTGTTGGACCAATAGATGGAGTTATTAGGAAATGACTCTTTCATGTCTTATTTGACTACCTAGTTGCCCATTGCCTCTCATTCCAAACATGGTTGATATGATGTTATGGCACCTAGAATGTTCTAATGACAATTATTAACAATACATGTATTTAATGGGAATTATTTCCAAATCACATGATATTTAATTGCATGATCATATCCTATTAACATGATGTTAAACATCACATATACATATTATTTTCATGAAATTGCACTACACGAAAAATGGTATACTCTGCAAGAACTAAAATTTATTAGAAAAGGATATATTTTCGATGAATATATTGTTTGTGTTAATTTATCACCTCTATACTAGAATGAGATATGGAAACTCTAACACCTTGACCGTAGTTACCCAAATTCTGTGCATTATTATATAACATTGGCAGGATCACAAGAGATCAAGTCCCACAAGACTAATTAGATTAGTAGCCTTGGAAGTACAAGATACATTCATAGGTTTTACATTACATTATGAAACAAAAAAAATCATTATGTCTCCTTTGACCGCACTCATATCCCATAGATTATCCCTATAGGTCAATCATATTATAATTCTCCCCATCCTGGGAGAAATAAAACAAAAGAAAGGGGTGAGCTCAGATGCTCAGTAAGGATAAAAATATTATAGAAACTTTCATAAATAAGTGTAATCATTGAAGGAAATGTATAACACCAAAAAAACAACCCATCTAAAATTAAACATCAGCATTATATGGAAATGATAAATCAAATAATCTCATTTACTTATTCGCATGCATATTCTACTATTCGAATAATCACATGTAATATCAGTAGGTAATTTCTTAATTATGGAATTCATAATGTCAGCCATCATAACCACATAGTCAAGGCCACATGCCATGATTGAACATACAATTTTATCAAATCCTTTTTCCAAGACAGTAGTTTGTATAATGATACCAATTGATGCATCTAGGATCTACAGTTGTCTGCACTCTTAACTTACTATGTCCAATGCATTACTCATATGAAAATATTGAGACATAATATAAACATTCATATTAAAACTAGCATACAAAATGTTAATACAGTAACCATAAACCATGAATGGTATAAAAATAACACATCCACAATAAAAAATATCACAAAAATGTCATACAATATGGAAGATTGTACCACAATAAATCATCTTCATACAAGTGTAAAATCAATCAAAGGATGTTTTCAATGATGAAATCAAAACTATTGAGAGAAATAACTCATTATATTTTGAAAATGATGATAATAATACTTTCAAAATATTTTATAGAAAGTCAAAAAAGGTTATAAGTGACTTTAACCCATATTCGTGAAAATTGTAATTTTTTTAAAATAAATTTTTAAGAAACATGGATGTAGATGATAAATAATTATCAGAAGAAGCTTACATATAGAAAACCCTAGATAACAAAGAGAATTTAAAATTAACCCTTACCGTGTACATTTCCTCAGTCGATGATATGTTATTCTTTTGTATAATAGTTAAATCATTTTTATTAAATTATAAAATAACCACATACATAAATATGATGTCATATATGATCTTCTAATATTTCATGGTTAATAATATATCAGTAGTATCATTGTTTTAGGTGTTAAATGATTCATTTTGCTTTATATGTTTTGTTACGTAAGCAATGTTTGTTATGAATATAAAGTATTTGATTCTTATCTAGAATGATATTAAGTTTCTAAACATTATTTTTCATCATAAAATGAAAATTATCCTTGAATGGTTATGATATGGAATGAATCTCATCACGTTCGTGGAGACGGTAATCCGTACGTACGCACGAGCAAAAATATCATTCTATTGATGGGGAAATAGTATGTAATTGTATAGTATATTACATATAAAGAATAATTAAGAAGTTATATTCATTATTTACATCAATTATATTCATTATTAGACCCATCAAAATAATTAAGTGTGGAATAACATACTACACCACGTCGTAGAGATGATATTCCTTACCTACGCACATATGACGACATTGTCATTAATTGGATGGATAGAATAATGAATATTGTAGAACCATATTTATAATAAAATCACAATAGGTATAAGTTACTGGAGTTATTATTTTTTATTGAAACAATAAATAAAGTGGAAGTAAAATAATATAATAACATTGAAAGATGTGATGAAATTATTATCTCTTCTTTGGGTGATTTTTTTTTGATTTGATCAAAAGGGATCCATAGGTTGGATTTATGATCAATTTAAGGAATCTAGGATTAATTTAGGATAGTTGGAATCATATTTGTGCTAGGGTGGGTGGAGAAAAATGGTATTGGGGTTGTGTTATTGGGAGAACGCGAAGTACCCTTTTATAAGAGTGATGCGGGATACTTTAGGAAATGCTTAAAATATTATTTTATAATAAAATAATTTTCGGTTTATAATGTCTCCAAATTGATTGTTTTATAGGATAAGGTGGGTATGGGTATAAATACCCTCATATAATATGTTTTAGACATGTTTATGTCACCATATTAACCTTATCTTTTAGATCTTACTCTTTGTTAAATAGTTTAACTTTTACAATGTCTTGTTGTATTTTGTATGTTAAATGGTTAATAAAGTACTATAAAAATCTAAAAGACCCCCATGTTACCTTTAATGACATATATATCATTATATAATCCCTTTTTCTAAAACATTTATATTTAATAATATTAATCATTTAATAATATAGTTTTTTTAAAACCCATTTATGTCTATTTTGTCACTATTTAGTATTTTGTTTTTGTGAAAGTTAACAAAAATTGATTAATTTGAAAAATATATATTAAATAAATCCAAAAATGTTATATTAACCAATAATATTCATGTAATGCATCAGAAGTCCCAATTTAAATTTTTTGTTAAATTTATAATATCAACTATTTGAATATTTCATTAATAAAGTAATTACTACATCATCATTGTGTCAAAATAAATTATATTATTTAATAAATAAAAATTATAAATAAAATAAAATTATGTATTATATCATTTTATATTTCCAATTAATTTTTATAGTCAAATTTATGTAATGAATAACACAATATTAATAATATTTTTTTATTAAACGTTGAATTTAACACTTTTAACTCTTCTTTATATAAAATATAATAAATTCCCAAATCTAACAAAAGTTGATAAAAAAGGATAATATTTAATTTATAAGGTTTATTTTGGTCAAAATACACTTATCCAATAGAATTAGGATAGGTTTTAGGGTAACTATAATATCATTTTTTCATTAATTACCCTATTTACTTTTAGCTGTGGTAAATAAAATTCAAAATTTATTATTCACAAAAAATTATTTTCATTTCATTGAACCAAATTTTACTTACTGATTTCAACCATGTCTCTTGGATTTTTGAAATTCAATTCACAGAAATGGTAAAATTATGTTTTATGCAAATTTGAAAATATGCCTAGAAGGTGGGTAAAAGACGTTAAAAAATTAAATAAAATTATTTATATAATCTTATTATAAATTTACCCCATTGAATTACCATGGATTCATAATGGTATTATATATATTTTTTGACATTAAAATAAATTTAAATTTAAAAATTAATATTTAAATAAAAATTCATTTTGAAACTATAACATATTTTTTTCACTATTCAACAAAAAATTAAGGTTTTCAGAAAAATAACAAATATTAACCGAAAGGTAATTTTGATATTAAAAATTCAAAAATGATTTCTATTTTTTCAAATTCAATACATAGAAGTTGAATTAATTAATCTATAATTAATTATCCTTATCAAAACTAAAATGCATGTTTTTTGAAAGTAATAACTATCAAGAAATTGATATGTCTTTGTATCCAATTTAAATGTAAAATAATATCCAATGACCTATATTTTATTAAATCAAAAAAATAAAATCTAAAGATTCATTAAAACAACTAATATTTATAATTTGTCATTGTAAAAAATTTTAATTATAAATTTTGTTTTTGAATTAAAATTTAGTATTTTACACTCATTATAAAAATATAAAAGTTATCAGAAAAGTACAAAAATTTAACTAAACTAAATTTTTATGGCCCCTTATTAAAGAGTAATTTTATTTTGTAAAATTTAATATTTAAAAGTGTCAAATATTTGATTTAAATGGGTTATCAATTTTAAGGTGGTAAAATTGAATTTTTGAAAGAAACTTATTTAACTAGAAATATTCAATTTCTTCCATTAATTATGTCTAAGAATCACAAAAAATGAATTTTGAAATTATATTGGATATATATAAAACTAAATATGTGGATAATAATATTCATAAACCCTTTTTAAATGACTAGTTTGATATGTCGTTATGCGCTTGAACTTAGTGTTTCATGCATCACAAACTATGGAATTACATTAAAGAGATAACGTACTATGAAATCATGGGGTGTTACATTCTCCCCTCCTTCAATAAAATTCATCATCACAATTTGAATTTTTTTTCAAAAATAAAAGGCAGAAAATAGAAAATACCTTGTTGGATAACAAAAAATAGACATTGGGTTACTAAAGTATAGTCTTAATAAAATGGAAAAGGAAATGAAAAGTTCACCACCAAATTTGTGTTTCGAATGGGAGAACATTGGTGGAAATTATAGACACATAATTAGAGGAAAAATGTAAATATTTATTGCGTGGAATTGAGATCATCAATCACAAACAAGTGAACAATAAATGGAAAATTGAGGGCCATAAATCCATAAAAATATAATCGGTTTAACAAAACCTAAGTTATTAGGATAAAAAAATTTTGGTTTATAGATCATTTCCCAAATTATAATGAATTAATTTTTTCATAGAATAATAAATAAAATAATACATGAGAAGTGTAGTTCCATCCAAAAACATATTTCTACTAAACAAATAAATATTCTATCCAAAAGATAATATAATTCAAAATTATTCTATTAAAACTAATGATAAAGGGTTTCAAAAAATAATGAATTTATAAATAATCTATCAAAACATTAATAAAACATTACAGAAACAAGTGCATCATGTTGGCCAGTGGTAGGTGATACACTCTTGTCTCCCTGCAGATGGAGGTTCATGTCTCTCGGCTTTTTCGGATGTGACAAGCTGTCACCCAACCTTCAGGATTCCCTTTTTATAAAAATTTCAAAAATATTCTTAAGAAATGTATTATCCATAAAACATAGTGTCCAATGTCCAACTAATTCCATTCCAATCTTTAGTCTTATCCAAAATACTTGTGTCCAAACTCATAGTCCATAAATATATAAGGTAGGTCAACAAAAGATCATGAAGATCTCTTTTATCCACATAATCACATATGAGTACCATCATCATGTATTCTCCTAGTACATGGTAAAACCATGAATTACCATAAAACCTTATTCATTGCATTCACTCTCCATAATACCTTATAGAATACTATATATTTTCTTTATAACTCAAATTTTTTAACTCCAACAAAACCAAAATAAACAAACGATTAGTCACTTCCAAGGTAGTCAAGAATATCCAATATAATTTATCCAAATCAACCATATCTTATTCCAAAATTATTATCTCTATATCAGGACCGTATTAAGGTTTTTATTTCCTTCAAACATTTATTTCTCTAAAAAGATGAACTTGTTGTTCAGTCACTTTTCTTATAACCATATAATCTCAAATCCTTATAGAAATAATACTACAATAATGTCCTTTTTTATTTTCATAATATATATAACAAGTAATTCATTGTTACAACACTCAAATGAAATAATTAATTAATAAGAACATTAGAAAACTTATCATTCGTCTTTATCTGTGGTAGTATCATAACTTTATTTTTATCCAATATCATCATTTGGGGGTATAATCTGATGATTGGGAAACTGATTCATGTAGTGACCGAAGTCCTTGTTGATGAAGCCTTATACATTTGAAACCATTTTCATACCCTTACAATCACGAATTTGGTTTCTGTTTTCTCCACACATATAGAAAACATTCATTCCCTTCAGGCATATACCAAGGTGATTCTTTCTGCAGTTTTCACATGTGGGACAATCATTATTTACCTTATTATCTTTATTCATACTTTTCTCTACCATCCTCTTATTTTCTTGTTTCTCTACAAATCTATAGGACTCAGAGAATTCTTTACTTATACTATTTTCACATGATACTATTTCTTCATATAATGAGAATAGGTGGGAGAATATTTCCCTTCTAAATATTGGATTAATTCCATGAAATATATGATCCTTATTAATCATTGGATCATGTGTATTGTTTGATTTCTCATTCCTTCTACTGGGATCCATTTCTAAATGATGGCATACACTTAGTTAGTTTATGAATCACAATACAGAATTCCAAACATGTCAAATACCTAACGTAAATTGAAAATTTTAAGCATATAATTCATAATCATAAAGATGTTTTCTTTGAGGAAGTTTTTACTCATAAATCCTTCAAAATGGTTTTTAAATAAAATATAAATTATCATATGCATTTTCCCCAGGAGTGTCAGTACCAAGAGTGCATCAAGTCCCATTATCGTGTACCAGGATATACCGGGTCAAGCATTAATCTATTTTTCGGAGTTTTCACTCTTAGGTTCATCTGTGCAAGACCTACCTATACCTGTTCATATCCTGATAAAGATGTATTTTCATAGAACACCAAATTTATATTCATAATACCATAATTTTTGGATTTTATCCTATACTAATCCTCAATGATTATCATAGTAGAATATCATATAATTAGAGTTTTTCTAATTCTAGTTTCCAAGGGCTGTACTAAACTTCCACGGATACCAACTGTAACACCTCAATCCTAGTTACCCAGAGTCGGTGCATTTTTATATAATAAAGGCATGATCACAAGAGATCAAATCTCGAATGTCCAATTAGTTTATTAGCCTGGAATTACTAGTTACATATATAGTTTTTATATTAACTTATGAAATAAAAAAATCATTGGGTATCCTTTGAACACACTCATATCCTATAGGTTATCCATGCAGGTCAATCATATTATACATCTTCAATTCCTGTGAAAAATAAAACATACGAAAGGGGTGATCTCAGATGCTCAGTAAGGATAAAAATATAGAGTAAAATTTTATAAATAAGAATAACGATTGAAGTTAATGTATAAGTCTTAAAAAAAAACCCTTTAAGATTAAAAATCAGAATAATATGGAAAAGATTAATCTTATAATTCCATTTACTTATTCACATGGATATTCTACTAGTCCAATAATCACATGTAATATCAATAGCTAATTTTGTAATGATAGAATTCATATTTCCATGCATCATAACCACATATTCAAGACCTCAAGCCAAGAATTTAAATAAGATTTTATCAAGGCCTTGTTCCATGACAGTATTTTGTCTCATGATACCTAGAGATGCATTGAGAATATATTGGTGTCTCCACCCATCACTTACTATGTCCAATGCATTCCTCATATGATAAGATTGTAACATAATATAAACATTTTCATATGAAATGTTATTAATTTAACCATAAAGATCAATGGTATAAAAATAACACATCCATAGTCAAACATATCACAAAACCGTTAATATAATATGGATGATTTTATCATAATAAATCAACTTAAAAAAACTGTTAAATTGAACAATTGATGTTGGCATAGATGAAATCAAAACTATTTGAGAGAAATATCTCTTCCTATTTATAAATAATTTAAAATTCATGTTATTAACAAAAAAAAATTACCTTAAAAATATTCTTTTATGCTTGTGAGGGAAGCTTAAAATGTGTTATAATAGTGGAAAATAGTAACTCCCACAATATAAGTTGAAATATTTTTACCTTAATTTGTCAAAATGGTCATAAAGATCCTTGTTTGGAAAATGATGAAATGATTACATTGAAAATATTTTATAGATATTAAAAATGGGTATATATGAAATTAAACAATATTCTAGTAAATAGTAAAAAGGTTTGGAAATATATTTTTATGAAACGTGGATGATGATGATAACGAAATCCTAGAACATGCTTACATATAGAAAACATCACATAATTAAGAGATTGAAAAATTAACCCTTATCTTTTTATTTACCTTAGTCATGGGTATGTTAACATCTTTCATAATAGATAAATTATTTTTTTAAATAATACAAGAACAACATATATAAATATTTTATCATATATGATCTTCTCATGTTGCTTTGTTAATAATATTTCGGCAACATCATTGTTTTTGGTGTTAACTGAATCATTTTACTTAATATGTTTTGTTAAATAATTCATGCTTGTAATGAATAGGATGTATTTTATTCATATACATAATGATATTAAGTTTATAAAAGTTATTTTTAAACATAAAATGAAAAATAATCTTGAATGGTAACAATGAGGAATGAACCACATCCCATTTGTGGATTATGTAATTTATACATATGCACGAGAGAAAATATCATTCTATTAATTGTGAAATAATATGTAATTGGATGGTAAATAACATACAAATAATCATTAAACTGTTATATTTATCATTTACATAAATTATACTCATTATCATACCTATCTAAATAATGAATTGTTGAATGACATATTACACCACGATGTGGAGATGGTAAGCCGTACGTACACACATATGGTGTCTTTGTCATTCATAGGATAGATAGAATAATGAATATTGTTGTACCATATATAATATAACATCATTTTTTGTATAAGTTACTGGAGTTATTATTTTGGAATGGAGACAAAAAAAAAGACAAAGTGGAAGGAGAAATGAACATTGAACGAGGTGATGAAATTATTACCGCTTATTCAGTTTCATCCTTTTGATTTGATCAAAATAGATACATAGGTGGGAATTATTATCAATTTAATGCCTATATGATGAATTTTGGATAGTTGAGAAGAAATTTGAGTAGTTATTGGTAGAGAAAAATGGCTTTGGAGGTGTGATTTTGAGATAAGGGGAAGTACATTTTTATAAGAAAGGTGAAGGTCACTTTAGGAAAAGCGTGAAATATTAATTTTTTTATAAGATAATTTTCAAAATATATTGAATCCAAATGGATTTATATCTAGGATAATGCAGTTATGATTCTAAATCATCTCACCCAATAGGGTTTAGGCAATTTTATGTTACAATTTTATCATTATATTTTCGATTTAAAACTTTATTAAATAATTTAACTTTTATAATGTCTTCATGAATTTGTATATTACATGGTCAGTAAAAATACAATAAAATATCATGTGAACCCCAAGTGGATAATTAATGACATATATATCATTATATAGGTCCTTTGGTTGAAACTCATATTTTTAAGAATATATTATCATTTTATAATATAGTAATTTTTTTTAAAAACGAATTTATGTCAATTTTGACACTATTTAGAATTTGGATTTTGTGAAAGTAAAATGAAGTTGATTACATAAAAGAAATACATAAAATCAATCCTAAAATGTCATATTAACCTATAAAATCCATTGAATTCATCAAAAGTCTCAATTTATATTTTTTGTTATATTTATAATATAAATTATTTTAATTATTAATTAATAAGTTAATTACTGCATCATCATTGTGTTATAAGTAAATTTAATTATATAATGTCTAAAAATTATAAATAAAATATCATTATTTATAAACTATTATTATCATTATAAAGAATATTTATAGTCAAATTTAGCTTATTTAGAACCCTATATTAAATATGATTTAGATATTAAAATTTGAATTTAACACTTTTAACTCATCTTTAATTGACATATAATAAATTTCCTAACATAATCCACGTGGACTTAAAAGGATCGTATTTTATTCATGAGGTTGATTTTGGTCAGTATACACATATCTAATAGAAATAAAACATGTGTTAGGGTAGTTTTAATATCATTTTTACTTTAATGAACATGTTTAATTTTAACCACGGTAAATAAAATTCAAAAGTTTCTATTCATCAAAAATTATTTTCAACTTATTGAAACAAATATTGCTTACAAATTTAAACCACGTGTCTCAGATTTTTGAAATTCAATTTACAGAAGTGGTAAAATTACATTTTATGCAAATTTTTAAATGCTCCAAGAAGGTGGGTAAAATACTTTAAAAAATTCAATTAAATTTTATATGTATAATCTTATTATAAAATGACTATAATGAATTACATTGGATTCATATAGCTAATATGTATATATTTTTACTTTAAAATAAATTAAAAATTAAAAATTATTATTTGAATAAAAATTTGGTTTTAAACAACAACGTAGTGTTTTTCACTATTCATAAATAATTGAATGCTTTCAGAAAAATACCAAAAATTCACTTAAAGATAATTTTGATATTCCAAATTCAAAAATGATGTATATTTTATAAAACTCAAAAAAAGATGTTTCATTAATCAATATAAAATTAATTCCAGTTGTCAAAACCATAAAGCGGGTTTTTGGGAAGTGAAAACTATCAAAAGATTTTATCTGTCAATTTAATTTTAAAATTATGTCAAATGACCTAAATTATATGAAATGATAAAAATATAATATAATGATCTTTTAAAACCACTCAAATTTATAATTTAACACTATAAATTATATCAGATAAGAAGTTTGTTTTTAATTTTAATTTAGTATTTTCACTATTCATCAAAATATGATTGTTATCAGAAAAGGAAAAAAATTTAACCAAACTAAAATTTAATGTCCCATTTATAAATAATAAGTTTATTTAGTAAAATTAAATATATAAAAGTGTGTAATATTGCATTTAAAAAGGGTTCTCCATTAAAAGGAGGCAAAATTGAATTTGTCCATATATTATGTCTAAGAAACACAAAAGATGAATGTTAAAATTATATAGGATATATAAAACTAAAAATGTAGTTAATAATTTTAATAACATAATTTTAAATGGCTAGAGTTATAGGTCATTATGTTCTTGAACTCGGTGTTGCGTGTCGAGCAATCTATTAAATTTCTTTAAAAAGATAAAGTACAACAAAATCCTAGGGGGTTACAAGAATTATCTCTCCCTATATATGAGACCGATCTATGTAGAGGATCCCTTATCCAACCATGATGTTGAGAAAAACTAAGTGAATAATATAAAATAATCACATCCCTACATGTGAGCCTGATCTATACATAGGAACCATTAGCTATAGTTGTTGTCAATACCCAAAATGAGAAAAAGTTGAAATGCCCCCATTAAATGTATATGAGTCATATCTATGAAATGGGATCTCTTTAATTGAACTGATTATGGAATGATTCATACCCTTATAATATTCAGAGGTAATACATAGGAATCCTAATAAAAAAACTGAATGGTACTCTTCCTAAAGAGGTATGACTCAATGAAACTAATTGTTTCTATATATGAGTCAAATATTCATATGTATTTCACATCATTACTCTGTGATGTTAAACTACCTAGAAAACATCAATACATTATGACAATAACCCGAAAATAAAATGTCTTTATCACATTATGTTAAACCATAGGACATATACATCCCATCATCACAATGTAAAATTTATAGTACATCACCCATCTTGTTATATTATCAATGGACCACATGAAACTCATTCTCATTAACTATAGTATGATGTTCATATATAAAAATTTAATACCCTCAACCCATAAATCAAACTTCATGTCTTGAGATGCTCAGTTTGTTATAAACCTTTTGTGTACAATGGAAATGAAACATGATATCTCTGTTTGACTCTAAAAATGATAAATAAGGGCTTTGAACAACTAACCAGTTATATCATGGACCCATAGGATGGTATTTCAGATCCTTATGAGCCTGACGTCACTGTCAGAGAACACAACACCTTAGGGTATTCTTGCCCATCCCAAACTTGATTATACAGTATGATTACCCATAAAATTGGAAGCTCAATCCATGTTTTACAATAATTTCATTTTGAACTGTAATGAATGATAGATTACACTATAACCTGAGCATCCAAATTGGGATGTTGTGTAACATTTCCATCAAACTCGGTAAATATTCCCCAAAAAATTAGCTGTGAAAACTTCGGTCAATGATTTACGTCCCTAAATATTAGACTTTGAGGCTCCAAATCATAAGACACTAAAACTTAAATTAAATGAGATATAAAACATATAAGGATGAAAACCAGTGAAGCGAATCCTAAGAAAAAGTCAAATTTATGCTCATTAAACACTCCATATCTAGAGTAAAAGAATAAATTAATCCTTATATAATTGAGTCATTCATCTCATATTCCTACTATTTGATCCTTGTAAAATCCAATAAATTCACACTAGACCCTCTAGTCCAAAAAAAAGATAGAGTAATTGTTCTTTTCATATCCTCATCACGATAACATGTTCAATATGAGGAAAAAGAACTTTAGGGTTCTCATAACCTTCCTAAATATTAAATTTTTCATAAAATACCATAATATATTTGATTTATGAGATGACATAATTAATTCATTTAGTGTATATCCTTCTTATGAAACCTAATGGACCATTTGAATCATTTCTCTTGGAATGTACCTATATAAATCTTCTAATATGGAAAGGTTCCTTTAATCATAACCATATATACTAAGAATTACCCTATTAAATATAGGAATTTTTTCTTCACCATGTGAAATGCTATTGTATCCCACCATTTATAATAAATGACTTTTATCAAATGGTTTCCACATATAGTTAACTAAGACATTCAATAAAGATGACTTACAATCCTTATATCCATATTATTCATGAATATTTGACATACTTAACATTACATTACCATGTTTTGTACTGTTTCTCAATGTAGAAATGTGACACCTTATTCCCAAAACTTTTTAAGGTCCAAAACACATGAATTTTAACCACATAGAATAGGTTTTTAGCCTCACTAATTTTAGCTAAACTACCATATGGTTTTCTAACATAACATATATTTATCCTTTATGCAAACCCCAAATAATTTTTGAGATATTTTGGACTTCAAAAACCATTCATGACCCATTAAAAAGTGTGTAAACCTATTTTTGACCATTCTAGTGATGGATAAGGTATTTGATCTAACAACTAGAGTAATCTTTTCCATCTCTATATGGAACTCTAATTCTCATGAGCCCCATCGACACCGTTGAAGAACATGTCACCTTAGGGTGTTATGGGTCATTCCTTTCATGTCTTATGATTTCTGTATTCATTAGTTCAAATGATTGTACATGTTATTTACAAGACCCACATTACATCTATCCACATGGAATCAATCTCCAAAATATTTTATCATTCACAAATAACATCTCTATGATCTTTCATGGGCAATATAAATTAAGGGAGACACAACTATATGATGATGAATATTTCATATGGCCTCACACATTAGGGCATTTTACCTACTAACTAGAGGAATCACCTACTTTATGAAAAGTAACTCTACCCATCATCATCCGAGGAAATCCTACAGTAGATATCAGCACTATAGGTATTTTTGGGACATCCAAGAGATGTTTTCTCCGCTATATATTTCTCAATAATGTCTTGGAAGAATGAAATTAAATATACTAGAATTTTTTCCCTTATAGATGATGTTAAAGTATACATAATATTTCTTATATGTAAGATTTTATACATCCTAAAATTTTACATCCATTCCACATGAAGTTAAATTTAATTGAAGACTTCCTTACTACATGATTTTAAAATGCATAAAAGATCGCATTTTTTCATGACATTAAACATCAAGTGGGAAATCCTTACCACATGAAATTGCGATTTATAACTAAAATTAAGTATCCAATAGTATATTTTATATAGTTGTTCATCCAAGATAGAAGACTGCAAACTATCACATGAAAATGGACTAGTTTCTATGACCTTAAACACCAAACTGAAAGAGACACAATTTTCACTCGGTAGAATATAAGAAAAGGTCATCCATGGAAAATGTCAAGTCTAGATTCACTAAATATTTTTATTTTGGAAATATTTAGAACTAATGGTTCATAATAGGAGGAAAACATGTTATGTCTATAACACAAAAAGGGTAACCTGAGAAATAGGCATCTTAAAAACCGCTAAGCCATAACTTGTATTAATCATAGAAAAAATTCATGGCAATATAAAATAAAATATAAAAAGACTGAAGGGATCACTAATTTTACCTATAAAAAATTCAAGCTATATTCTCAAAAACCATTGAATTGTGTAAAAATAAAAGAATTATCCATTTGGAAAATATGTTTTACTCAAATTGTCCTTTTTAATTAGGAAATATCATGACAAGGAAAGAAGATACATTGATGTGGAATATAATGTGGGTGGGAATTCTTGAGCAATTATTAAGATAAATTTATTATGATTTAATAATTAAAATCTATGAATTTTGGTTTACATGGTATTATACAGATAATGGGTATATTAAATAAATCTTGAAATTTTTCATCTTTTAAATTTTAAGCACATATAGAATAAAATTAATATGGAAAATGAAATTTAATAGTTCAAAATGCTTTTCATTGATCACATGAATAAGTAGAAACATCTAAATTACATAACTTTTCAATGGATTCCATCGAAATTACATTTGTTATTAGAATATGATAAAATTAGATCATTAGAATCTGTTAAATCAGATAATGTTTATTTGGATGAATAAATAGAATGATGATGTATTGTTAACTATTACAACACTTCCACCATCTTATGATGAAGAGTATCAATGAATTAAGACAAATATTTTTATTCTTTATATGTATACTACAGTAAAGATGATGATGTTAGAAGAAAAGATATAGCACCAACTATGTGTGGTTCATATTCTATCACTTCTTCTATGAAGAAAACCATTTGAGAATATTGCTGAGAGGTTGTGTGATATATCTACGTAGTCAATTCTAATAATTCCATTATATACTAAGATGAAGAACATTTTTCATCATGAATATATACGTTATTCTCACTGTTAATAGGTTTTTGTCATGTCAAGTTAATTTCATCATGATAACATATAATTCTCGGTGATTATTACCTCCACCCCAAACTAAAAAATGATAAAAAATGAATTCATCTTGGTAAGAAGACATCCCCAATAGAGTTTCAAATATTGTTATAAGAATCTGATACAAGATTATTCTGTAATTTTTTTGTTCTCCAATAACTATTGGGGAGGTAACATCAGAAGGGGAAATGATTGGTTGAGTTGATGAAGAAGAAATAGAGAAAATATCATGTTCCATATCCTTAAATAATGCATCATCATATGGTTGAAATGATTGAAAAAATTCCACAAAAAATATTTCCCACTAATAGAATATTCATCACTATGAAAAGGATTTTTCCTTGAAGGAATTCTGGTGTCTTGAATCAACTCTATCACTACTATAGAAAAGGGGTTTAGAGAATCATTGATTTTTTCCATTTGAAAAAAAATATTCCTCATAACACCTGGGTAGATCTACTAAAAATATCGGGACTACTCATAGGATTTGAATATAGGAGTTAAACTAAGAAGAATAAAGATTTCATAACTGATTTCTTCAAGAACCCACATAAGAAAAAATTAACGTATAATCCTGGGGTTTTGTTCTTCCAGATTACCACTTGAAGGTATGTGAGAAAACCCATAAATGGAGCTAAACTGGTGAGAAAATATACAAAGGATATATGGTTACAAAATAATTTGCATTCATTCATAGATCTTAAGAACCCTATAATGAATATAGATATTATATGACCTTTGATTGAGAAAAATTATAATTATTAACCACCTACCAATTATGGGTGGGATATGTCATGAAGTAGAAACAAGTAGGTTGACTCAATATATCACTAACCTTATTGGGCCCATGAAACACAAACTCGTCCCCGACAATATTCTATAGACTATGAAAAAATGAGACATCATGGATCCTATAAGTGTTATAAAAATTATAATAGTAGAAACATTCTCATATCCATAAATATATTAACATTAAGGGGAATCCAATATTGTTGGGGATATTTCCTTGTTGGATTTTACCCATTAGTTGATGGCACACATAGATTATTTGTCCACCACTAGACTAATAGAGCACCGTTCAATAATATTCACACTCAAATTCCAAGGTTTTAATCCCCAATTGGGAAGAGCCTTCCATTAAAAAAACTTCTAAGACCCCCATAGTTAAAGAATCGTGGATTCCTCTTACCACAATAGTCATCCACATATGATATACTTTCAATCCTCAAGGATTTGAGAATATGATCCCACACTATCAAATATATTTCTGGAAGGGCACTGATGAGGATGTAGAGTGGTTGGAAATGACATTCTATAGTACAGATAGATATTGATACATTATTTAAGAGAAATAAGAGATAATATTTTCATATCATTTTTTAACATACCATTAAAAATGATAATCTTATCCCCTTTCATGGTCATAGTTTCTGTGCGGACATCTTAAACATATTAGATAGGAAGAAACACATTATACACTCCTCGAATAGGATATATAAATTTTATTTGGTAAAATTTACAAATAATGATCCCAAATTCAATATGAGACATATGACTAGAATTAAAAATAACAAAACAATGGTTGAAAATTTTTTTGTGAAGAAATGATTAATAAAAAATGATAATATGATAAATATATATTGTCTGGAAATAAAAAATAACATGTAGTTATTCTGTGAATTATTAGTGGCGCTACATTCCCCATAACTTCCATTCCCATTCAAGATAAAAATTATTTTTGTGTCATATGTCCAATATGGATCTCTAACTACTTCTTGTATTGGTCCAGGAGGAGACCATTATTCTTTAATAACATTGAGAAATTTTCTTGTGGGAATGATCTCAACATTCAAGGCCCTTACACAAGTTCACTAACATAATTTACAATCCTTGGTGTTGTATGGACACTAGTTGATCATCCTCAATGATGTTTATTAGAATAAAGTCAAAGGAGAAAAAATCTAGTTAGATTGAATGATGTAATTGGGTGAAAAAAAACTTCATCATCTAGTTGACCAAATCCGTACAAAGTTTGTTGGTGTGAAAGGGGATACCTCTAATTATTAGGTGGGATGTTCTCATTTAAAACATCATTTATAGAGTATATGTGATATTAAGGGTTCACTACCACAAAATTGGGTTTCCACTACACCACCCTTTATCAGTGCTAAAAAAAGATTGAAAAAGGGGGTGCGATTATCAGGGCTACAAAACTGTTGGTAAAGGGAATTTTTAAGAGAGCTAAAATTGAACTGTTAAAAGTGTAACTTTATCAGGGATTTTTTTCAACACCGATAAATTCACCCCATTTATCAGCACTTTTTTAGAAGCACTGATAATAGAGGGGTGCTTTATCATCACTTTTTTCCTTGCACATATAATTTGTATGTTTAGAAAAATAATGAAAAATAAAATATTGATATAAGTAAATTTATATTAATATAAATATAATATATATTATATATATATGTTTTAGATAAGTATAAATATACTATTACATTTCAAAGATAAAAAATTTAGTGAAAATGGCTGTATAATTTTTTAAAAAATATTTTTAAATAATAATTTGATTATTATCATCAACTAATAATCATTTAATAACTGTTTTAAGTCAAAAAATATTAATAAAATTAATAAAATATATAAAATAAGTTGAAAATGTAACTCAAACATCAAACAACCATAACTTTCGATCTCGGTGTCTGTTTGAGATCTATAGTAAATCAAAATGAAGCCTACGATGAGCTCTACATGAAGTGATTGAAGGGAAACTTCTATCAAATTTTTCAAGGCTATAAAATGGCTCATAAGTCCTCCAAAATTGAGTTTTTAGTCGTCATATCTAGCTTCTTTATCATTCAACAAAATTACAATCTCATTTTAGGGGGTCTTTTTGACAATTTTCAATGGGTAATGAATTTATTTCAATGGAATGAATTGATATTCATATTATGCCTTTGAAATTTTATCCTTTTTAATAATTTACTATTATATATAATCAAATATTTAACAATATATACATATTTTTTTATATATTTACACATAAAAATTTAATCTTATAAATAAATAATTAAACATATTTACACATAAAATATATTTCTCAATATATAAGAAATATTTAATAAAAAAATAATTTCTATTTTATTTAAAATACAAATTTTTGAATATTTATATTCCTATATAATGTGTACTTATATATATTTATATATATGTGTGCTTCTATATTGACAAACTGATATATATTATCAATAAATTCTAAATATAAGTATATAAATATTAATATATTATATTTGTAAATATATATAAATATGTATAATTATATATAAAAATATACATTTAATATATATATATCTCTGTGTGTGTGTTTTTTATATGTGTATTTAGTTATTTATAAACTCACCTAAAATGAATATTTTATAAATTCATTCTAAACTGATCATACAAATATATATTAATATAATAATAAATATATAAATATATAAATATTACTATATATCTATATAGATATATATATTAATATAAATACACACACACATATATATATATATATTAATATTAATATATATATGTTAATATATATATATATATATATTAATATATGAGTAAATATAACTAAATACAAATAAGAATAAATTGATATATTAATAAAGGAATAGCAAAGAAATATGGTGGAGTGGTAAAGGCTTAGGCCCACAGGCAATAGGTCTTGAGTTCGATTCTCGGGGGAGGTAGGTCGTGCCTGCGGGAGGGGAATAAGGCCTTGTACTAATAAAGGGGGTGGGGATGCTATTAAAGGGCGGGGGTGGCTGGGGTTTGTAGGCTGCGGTGGGGGTGTGGGGCACTGTTAAAGGGGGTTTCAAGGGATTTTTAATCCACACCCATAATTGTAGAAGTAATTTTTTTATCATTAATCAGGGATTTTTTAGCAATTATAAAATAATTCATTTATTAGAGCATTTGTTAGCACTAATAAAAGGGTCCTTTATCTTCTCTTTTCTGAGCGTTGGTAAAGGGGACCCCCCTTACCATCACCTCAATTAACATCACCTTTCTAGCATTGTTAATTCCCTTTTCTAGAGCTTAAAAGGGAAAATTTCTAGTAGTGGTTGTAATTTTGATTCCCTACTATAATGGCTCTATAGATGGCCACAGAGGGGGTGTATGAAAACCAGAATCCATATATATGAAAATAAGACAAATATTTTTAGTGAGAAAATATTTTTTTTCCAAATATGGGTATAACTCAAATGACATCAAGAAATTTTCATGAACCATGAATGGATTTGTGATCACATGAACAGATATGGGTCTCCTGAATTTCATGAACCACAGAAAACTCACCTGACACAGGAACCGTGAATTATCTCCCGAATATATGTTTTCTAAAATTTCTTTTGATCACATGACCCTATGATGGTGACACAAACCACATTATAATCATCCAATCACACAACCGAGTCAATAGATCATGTGAAGAATTAAATGTAGCCATCTTGTTGAGTCAATCGGTCACAATTCATGATAGGCATCTTGTATTAGTGCATGGATCATTTTTAAAAATGTATAAGAAATCATATACACATTTCTAGATCAAATCAAATAGTTCTAAAAAGCAGTATGAAAAATAGTATATGACAAGAAGTCTTAATAAAGAGATATTGGAGCAAGGTTTCGTGAAATATGATACATGAAGAGGTAAATCATTAGTGATATGGGGTTCATTGTCACAGGTGAATGAGATACCTCTTTCATTTATATTTATATGATGCTATGTGAAATAGAAATGGTATCAAAGAAGACCAAACATCATCTGAGACATCGATTAGTGGATGATTCATGGACTCAAATGCGCATTCAGGCTGATCAAAATGCTTTTATCGACCATGTGAACATCAATATTGTGTGTGTGTGGGGGGGGTGTATTTGTTGAAGCTCACCAAAAGACAAAAAAAAAATTCTATAATTGAATATGTTGTTGAAGTATGGGTATTATTTTCTCCACAAAACGAAGGAACATTTAACATAATGTGTAGGAGGCTGGGTCATGTCGATCCCATAATCCCCCAAAAGGACACATAAACAAAAGATAGTAATAGATAATTAAAATGTTTCATGCATTATTCTTGAAAAAATTACAATCACAAAAATCTCTAATTATGAACCATCTTGTTCTTGTGATTTACCACGAAAAAAAAATTATATATACTGTGAAGAATAATAGGAAAGTCCTCTTGATCTTCTAAAGACTCCCAAACATTTCATTCCATTCTCATAAAGGTTATTTTGCATGAAAATTCAATCATGAGATTCCTAAACGAATAATTAGTGGGAAAATGATAAATAAAAACTTGTATAATAATGGTTAAATGGAAGAAAATGTTATAATATTCATGTAGTAAATATCATTAAGCAATGTGATGCCACTGTATGAAAGACCTTGTGAGACACTAGTAGTAAATCTATATTGTCCCATGATGGAAAATTAGAATTTCTACATCATCATGGGAAAAACTTCATATAAATATAGTTGACCATGTGATTTCAACTCTTGAACACCTAAAATTTGATTGTTTCTCCACAAAAAAGATCAAAAAAAATCCTATGATACTACAATGATCATTTTATTCCCCATGACTGATGGAAAACTATTAATGATTTGTATCACAGAAAATTATAAAACCCATTGCTGATCACGTGAAACCCAAAAAAAACCTTTGTGAAATGTCATAAAGCCTTGTAAAATAAATAAATAAAACACGAAAGGTGGAATAATCTTCAAAAGGTATATTAAAATGATTCTGATATAATGGTTAGGTGTTTTATTAGATAACCATTGATCACATGGTGACCGTTTGGAAAACATGATTAACATGAAAAGAGGCACATAAAAATATATATTGATCTCATGAGAGACTATTGAAATGATTTATAGTTCTAAATGAATGCCTTTTACAAGCCTTCATGATCTCAAAAAACACCACGACACTTATTCTACATCAAAATTGAAGCCTTTGTACTGGAATCTTGACCTTTACAATGCTATTAGACATGTCCAATCAATGTAAAAAGGGTGATTTGACATGTCAAAATGGTTAGGAAAAAGCCTTTCGGAAATTCAAATTTTTATTAATATGGAAATTCTAGAGTTTTCTTGTGGTCATTAATCGTCATGATACCCCTTGGGTGGCCCGGGGTAGGATAAAGTGAATTGTGTGATGAAAAATTCACTATTTTGATTCTATCCCATATCTATGATATATGAAACCTATAGGCCGAATTATAACATATAAGGTGAGGCCAATAAATCCTACCCCTTAGTATAAAAATTTCACCACTACAATTGGATTCATATATAATGTTTACCAAACCCATGGGAGTTAAAAATAGAGGAATTTCCAGTTGAAAATATCACATGGTCGCTAGATTTATACCCAAGGTAAAATCTATAGAGTGAGCTAAGAGATCACACAAAATGAATATGAAAATAACATGATCACTCTATAAATCATGTGAAGGGAATCCGGTGGGGCAGCATGATTATCTGAATGGGATCTGAATATCGAACATGTCAAACGATAACTAAGCAATTTAATATTTGACAAACCATGAAGTTCATTTGAAATAAATAGTAAAAAAAGATGGAATAAGTGTGTGAATATGGGTATTGTTATCTTCATACAAAATAATCACGTGTGTCACATGGACCACCCATATTTTGTGAATACAATAGGACATATTTACCATTCTTTATAATCTCCTCCATACATGTCGACCAATTATTATAATGACCTATAAAAGTTTTAACCAAATCATATGATGTCCATAAAACATTTCTCCCATGTCATGTGACAGCACCAAGTCAAGTCGAGTTTGCCATGAAATGTTGTCCAAGAATATAAACCAGGGCATGTGAATTAAAATAGAAATTTCTACCATGTCTTGAGAAGACCTATGCATATATAAACCATGTCATGCGATGTCCTCTAGACATGTAGATTAAGTCTTGTGAAGTCCTCTGAACATGTCAATCAATATATGGGAAGTACTCCAGCCATGTCGAATAATTCTCTTTATAGAATAAATATATGTTTCATAGGTCTCATGGAAACCCCATGACTTATTTCTATGTATCGAGACAACACAAAGAAATATCACCCATGTCATGCAATATTATCATGTTGTGTTATCTAGGTTATGGGACATCCTATATACATTCCACCAAGATTACGCGATGTACTCTAAAAAAGTAAACAATGGCATGAGATAGTATTTGGAAATAACCTCTAAGAAACCATCACAAGTCCAGTAATCCTCATACATGAATTAATGACACCCCAAAAATGTCAGGTATACAATCAATACATGTTATATGGATATGCATTGACATGATTACATTTCTAGTGAAAATATTTTCAAATAAACTATAATGATGTATTGTAATATGATTTCATCTTTACGAAGGATAAGTAAGATTCCTTCCATAGTATTGTGATCTATTTCAAAAACCCCTCTGAAATGAGTTATTTCATAAGTCACATACTCATATATAGTGAGTCTAATCATGTGTTATACCTTTTTTCTCACACTAATCATGTTCATAAATATCCTCTATCTAGGGAATACTTATTGTGTATGTCCAATTAAATTACATGATATTATTTCATCCATCTATAGACAATTCCATATTAGTAAACATTGGGGAAATAACCAACAATGTAATTACTCATCATCTACCATTCATCAATAGGTTTAGGGTCATTCAATATAGGATGAATCAAATTACTATTCTAAAAAAGATTCATAGGAATCCTTCATAAGGATCTAGATCAATCTCAATTTTCAATATACTATTATATATATATATATATATATCATATTTTCATGATGTTAAACCTCACTTCTTAAACAAAAAATTTGGGTTTTTTTTACTATCATAAGAAAGATACGTAGGATGCCAACGAAAGGTTCAACACCATCCTTGAAATATCAATCTCTTCTGTAGATGAAAGTAAATTATATAATTACACATTATATGGATTACAAAATATAATTAGATTTATATTAAAAATAAATTATGGGAAATATATAAAGATCAATGTATACATAAAAACGGTCTCATTAATAGAATCCCCATTTCACTCAGAAGGATTCCATACCCGATTATATTCTTAGTGTAGTAGGTTCCATATCAGGATTAGGAAGCGATTTAAGAGCATATATTAAATCTATAAGAGAATCTAATAATTTTCAATAACACCACCCAAATGGGTGTGATGGGAATGACCACCCAACATATGACTACTCTGAGTTACTAAGAGCAATTGGACGTGAAACAAAAAATTAATCTCATTCTTTGGAAAGAAGGTTTGTTTAAATTATTAATGTGGGAACCAATGTATGTCTTTATGGATAAACCTTACTAGTAGCATTGAATGTAAAACTATACTAATACCCTCATAATCAACTACTAAACAAGAATATCCACGTGCAATAAACCTAATAAAATTTAATCATACTAAATAAACTACAGGATTCATCCATGGTAGGTAAACTAAAAATAAATTAAAAAAATATAAGACATGGAAAACCTATTAAAAAATTACACACCCATTAATTCAATAATAGGAAAATCCATTTGATTTTTTTATGTTCCTTATAATACCATGGATACATAATAATATATTGAAACCTAACTTTACATAATAAAATGCCACATTATAAAATTATAATAGTTCTAAACACCAAGAACCAATGGTTTTCTCATGAAAATGAATAATATAATTTTATTAAATACCAAAGATTAATAAATCTCAATTTAATATCATTGTTCCATTGAACCAAAGTATTTTATCATATTATTCTAATGAATAACTACTAAGATAAAAGACATTTGATAACACAAAACTAGATATAACATATATCATTAATAATGTTTAATAAAACGTTTAAAAAAACATGAAATATACCTATAAAAATGGATGTGTATCATAAGAATCTACATCAACCGAGGGAAAATATTCAAATATGATGAGAACTAAAAAAATGAGACCACATGGGATGGGTCAAAACCATTAGAAACTATATTCCAAAATTTTAAACATACTAAACCATTAAAATTAACCCAAAATTGAAAATATTGTTTGAGACAATTGTAGAGATAGGAAGAAACTACAAGAGAGAGATATATAGATAGAGGGAGAGTAGATAATCCCTTAACTATTGATTGAGAGAGAAAAATGATCCATTATAAATCATCTTGGGATATTTTAGGAGTGGGAGAGGGATCCTAGATTAGTTCTTTGGTCAAGGGGAATAAAATGGGGGAACGAAAAAGAACAGATAAATAAATAAAATGAAAAAAAATCATATATTGAGAAGGATCATGGTCGTATCAGTTGATCATCCAAATTGTGTACAGAACATATAGCTGCCACTGCCATAACTACCTATAGGTCTGACAATTTTATCAAATTGCATGAAAAAGAAAGTGTAGACCTTACAATCACCTCTATCAAAATTGGGGAAGGATCGTGTGGTTTAATTCATTATTTCATATACCACAAACATAATGATGAATCCTTGGAAAGGATTAAAAATATCATTATTTCAACCCAATTACATCATAATACAATGGGATAAATCCGATGAATTATTAGGAGAGAGAATTTTGTATTTGGAGTGTCAACGACCATAGGGAAAAAACTCATCATGCTATTAATTTCATATGTTTTAAAATTCTACCCTTATCATATGTATCAACCAGTTTATCTTCACATCTATTCAATCTTTAATAGACTCTATACACCTGAGAGAATATGGATCAAAAGGAATTCAATCCTCATTCTGTTGATGGGATTTATAAATGGGGTTCATTTAAAATTAAAAAATGTAACATTGAACCCTATATAATAATGAGTGAGGTATTTTACATAGACATTTCTTTTAATCAAATAATTAAAAATTTTAAATCATAATAAAAAATTACTATATAGGAACTGCATACTTACAAATGGTAGTATAAAGTAAATATCTTCCATAGATGTAATAAAAAAAGATTTAATAAATTATATTTCACTTAAATTATTCTTAATCAAGAAAAAACATGCTCAATTAAATTAATTATATTTATTATTTAAAAAAGTATATTATAATAATTTTCTAGAAATGATATCCTTGAGATTTTCATACTAATTAATTATAAAAGAATTATGTTAATAATTTTTATTAATAAATAATTATATACATTATGTATACATGGGTGGAAAAATGAAGTGTACATGTTTGAA
The DNA here is from genome assembly GCA_963277665.1 of Viscum album. Lineage (NCBI taxonomy): Eukaryota > Viridiplantae > Streptophyta > Magnoliopsida > Santalales > Viscaceae > Viscum > Viscum album. The sequence goes on along the minus strand of OY728164.1, from coordinate 474,443,443 downwards.
CAACATTGAATTCTCTTTATTATGTTTTTTATACTCACCCTAAATTTAGGTTACAAAAAATTCAATGTAATTGAATTTTGTGTAAATTCAATAAATGAAGAATAAAACCATTTAAATTTTGTTGAATGCACTATTTTTTATGTTTTTGGAGTATATGGTGTCTGATGACCATAAATTAAATTTAGTTATAGAAATTACATACGAAAAAAATAATCATTAAAAAATATAAAACAAGTCACACATTTTGTATTGTTAGTAAATGAAACATGGAAACATATCAATTAGGTTGAAATGATAAATATATTTATTTTATGTTTTCATATTAAATAGGAATGGTACATGTGATGTAAAATCATGTGACATATCATGTGTGACACTTCCGATTATTTTATAGAAAAATTCATATGTTTTGTGTGATTTTATCATCCATATGCATTAATGAGGTACATGGTGTTAATGGGAGTTAAAAAATTTGTGACATCTGAGTTTCACAGATTTTAGTCACATAGGTTGTGTATATAGAATCATTGGGTCAATAAATTAATTATTTTTGTCATGAAAACATGTGGGAAATATGGTGTGTTGTCTGGAAAATCATGTTCCATGATGTCATGGATAACATCGTCTTGGTATATATACATTTAACAAATATTTATTTCATTATATTATATAATAAATAAGAATCATTGTAATTTAGTATTCATGGGCACATAGAGTCTACCAATGGGATACATGTGGTGTATCATTGTACTATCTATCCCAAATTCTCAGCATCATAAGAAGGGTTCATCAGATATTCTATGCATCTTATTAGAATATTTATTATTATATGGGTGAGAATAAAGAAGAGGAATAAAGAGAAAAATAAGGTAATATCTCTACATTTTTTTAAAATAATGAATAAAAAATGTAAAAAACAAACGGTGAATGTATAAATCAATCAATATTATTTTATTTATTATAATTATTATCTTCCCACTCTAAAACCACATGTATATTTTGGATATAGAAACAATACATTGTTTATCCATTTCAGACTCAAACATAATCAGATTCGACATACTATCTGACACATACATGGATAAAAATCCATCACTAATAAAAAAAAGAATTCCTTAAAAAATTTCCACACAAGAAAGAGGGTATAATTTCACATTAGATTTAAAATTAAAATATATAAATAACAGTTTTTCATTTTCGATATTATTTTTTTGAGAATGTGTAGATCTTTTAAACTCCATTTGGTTTCATTTTCATTAATATTTGTGGATCTAATATTGGAATAACATTTTCAATGATCTATACATGTTCTATTAGAGTAGAGTAATTGAATATAATACTCTTGTTTCATGTACAATGTTATTGATCATCTTATATCATTTCCTTGATCACTGCAGTTATTCCTTCTGACTCAAAGATTCATTTTTGATCTCACTAGCTACATGGGATGCGGAGAAGATTCACTTCCCTAATTCATAGGAGAATCCATTAAGATGTCCATTGTTTAGGGAATTAACTTTAGAGTATAATATTATCAATAATATAATGTATTTATAATGAATTTTATCTTCAAATAATTTTATCTTAAATTTATTGTATCTATAATGAATTGTATGTAATATAGTTTGAATATAGAACAATATGTTGCTAAAATTGTTATTAAAGGACTTGATATAATCAGTAATTTATCAGCCTATGGATTGGGTTTAAATATTGATAAATGAAACATAGGTACATAATAATATATTGAACCTATAAGATTCCAAATAGCATGTAAAATAAAAATAAATTTATTTATATTTATATTATATTTAAATATTTTAAATAATAATAATAATTTTACAGTCTAGGAAGTAAATAATTATCACCACAGTCCATATCTATTATTCTCATCCACTCAAATATTTATTATTCAAAAAATAAAATTTAAATTAAAAATGAATCATTAATAAAATAAATGAACAAATATTATATACACTATATCTAAAATATATATTTATTTAATATTTTTGATAAATAAAATATTTTAAAAAATATTATTTGTTTGTTTGGAAAATAATTATTACTTATAAATTTAAATGTAAATAATATTTTACATTGATCAATAGATACATTATGCATTTGACCCTCTAGAGTTTTTCCTCAGTGAAATTAAACAAGATAAACTAAGGTCTAAATTTAGCATCTGGAATCATGTAAAGGCATCCAAGAGGATGAAATTAACACTGCAATGATGTTATATACATATTAATTCATAGAGTTGAATTTAATCTATTTGTATTTTCTTTCTATAATGAAATTTTCTGTCGAATTTCAGCAAACAAAATTCATGATTTTTCATTCATTGACTTCCTAAAATAAACTTGTTCATACACCATTAACAAGGAATTAAATTAATAAATTTGAGTTATATTATATGGGAGAGATATATAATTTTATGAATATGGAAGATTCAAATTCTTTCATGAATTATTCATTAATATCATAATGTGTCTGATGCATCGAACATTGACATCATTATCATGAAAATATGACATAAATATTTACAAAAATAAATCTATATATATAACAAAATGTATTCATTAATAAAAATAATAAATTCTATGGATTGTCATGTGGCGTCGAAGATTTTAATACCCAATGGTAGAAAAAAAATCTGGAAAACCATCCAATGGGAACATCCTTATATTATCCAGTTTTAGTGATTACTGAGTGAGTACTTCATGAGATGGAGTCACATACACATGTAAGTACTCTCACCTAACAATTGTTAACATCCATGTCCATCAGAGGACATTAAATATTCATAGAACTAGGTTTATGAATATCATATTTCCATATCATGATTCACATATCTGTTGGGAACTACATATGAAATTTTTAATGCAAGAGAGACTCTAAGAGATTAAGAAATTTTTTATATGAATAATAAGAAAAAATATGTGATATGATACTTTTTAAATATTTCAGTCTTTGTATAAACAAAAAATAAAATGTATGGAGATTTTATTTTAATGATATAAAATCTAACAAACTCTAACTTGCACTAGATCCAAATACAAATTATGTAAAGACAAGAAGTTCACACATAATGTTCATACTTTTTCTGATATATGGATATAGTTAGTGGGTGAGATAAACTTTCTTTTCTTGGATACGATGCCCAATCTGAAATCATCTCTCTTTGAAAAATTCAAGAAGACATGATATTTACTGAGTATGTGTATCAACTTCTAATGTGTCCTTGGATCCATTATAAAAGACACTAATATAGTAAATTCACGAGACATTTTCCACATGTGTTTACTATTGAGAACCACATCATTCTATGGGATGATATTTACTTTTAAAAATACTTATTTAGAAACCTAATAATCTATACTATATAATATAACAATAATTTTCTTAATGAAAACATATTTGTTTTGTCTCTTATGGCTCAAAAAACCTCCACTAAGAGTGAATATTTATCCATATTGAAATTTTATATCATATTAATATCTTTTGGAGTCTAGAATTTCATATACCATTATGACTTGTTTGTCATCACCTCCGTAAACCTAGAAAAATTCATAGTACATCATAAGAACTTTTGTATTTTTTTCACAACAATCGAATTTTGGAAACCCATATCATCATGATATCTAATAACCATGCTATGAAAATAGGAAACATAAAGCCTATTACTTGACATGAAATATATAACTTACCCTATTGTACATATTTATTGGATAATTATAATATACTATCTCTTTTTATGTGTATGAGGAATCATTTTCATGGAATGATGATTTCCATGTGATTTTGGGAACAATCCCTTATTGGATTATGTTATACAATATATCTTTTTTATATTATGAATTAATATTCTTTGTAATATCTTATCCATCCTCTTAGATATATCATGATAGATCAATTTTCCATGAATATATTCTACTTCACCAATCCCACTCATGGATAAGAAATAGTTCAACCCTATCATAATTTATTGTAAGATTAATATCTAATTTATAATAAGTAATATACAAATTATTTAAACTATTAAAAAGATAACCACACACTAATGACACCATTTATGAAACAAGACTCATATTCTTTGTTATGAAACCAAATCAGGTAATGACATTGTTAAATAAATTATTACAAGATCTAGATTCTTTCCCTCATCTATAAATAGATCACTATAAAATCCTTACTTTGATTTCATCCATTCAAGTCGTAGTTCCATTAGTTTTATTATATAGAAATCTTAAAAATTTATTCCAATAATGAATTTTTTTGACATCCATTTTATAAATTTCATACTATGATGTATTGAAATGGAATAAAACAATCAGATGGAATTTTGTATATTTATTGGTAAAAACCATATCTTATTGTCTATGGCATAATGTTATTTGAACCCTTTTGAAACAAATCTTTGCATAAATTAATTTACATTTATATTAATATATTTTTCTTTCTTGAAAACCCATTTCCAACCAACAAGCTTCACATCCATCGAAGGATATAACAAAATCCATACAATATTTTTGGTAGATGAAATCCATTTCAAAATTCATGGATTTTTCCATTTTCTAGCATCTAAGAAACTTACTAGTTCCTTATAGATAACCAGATAATTTTTAATAAAAAATAGCAAGTTTCCATCATCTATCAATATAACCCTATAAATATAAGGTTCTCTATTCTCTCTTACTCTAATACAAAGTACCTTTATAACTAAAGAAACCACTTTTATGGGTCCATGTGGAATATTTTATTATGCCAAATATTGTTTCTCATGAGCTATCTTACTCCCAATATCAATTCTGGATAAATTATCTGACTCAAGATATATTATATTTTGATAAACCACAAACAAATATCTAAAGATTCATTTATTGAATATCCCATTGTTTCATTATGGTACCAATAATGAAAAATTGTGTATGTCATAGTGTTTTTTGTTTCAATTAATAACCCAAACCAATTATTTAAAACCCCACAATCACATCGATAAAAATAAATTACTATTTCCTTGGAAGAGTTAATTTGGATAGTTTTTTTTGCAATTTAGATAGTACATCATCCATAATGGATGTTGTTGTTTGTAACATATTTCCTGGAATTCTTCATCATTGATGTCACCATATCGATCATTTTGTGGTTCAAAATTTCACATAAAACACTGAATTATGGTGTATAACATGTATTAGTATGATATAAAATAACATTCTACCATAGATAATTACTGAAAGTTGGTCAGTATTTTTTCCACAATAGTCTGAGAAGATTTTCATAATTTTATTATCAAGTTATTTCCTAATAGAATTATTTTATTCCACCAAATTTGTGATATAATTAAACATATCACTCATTTATTTGGAAAATATATATCCACTAAAGTCATCAGTGAAAGTTATGATATCAGTGTATCTAGCACTAAGTTCAACAAGAAACAGTCTACGCATATTAATATGAAAAAAATAAATATTCTTTATAGTGCATTCAACTAGTCGACTAAATGGGGATTCAACCATTTTTCTTTATAGAAAATCATGACATGAACCAACTAATTTAAAAGAAAAATAATCTAATTAGCAATAATATTCGTTTTGGTCAATCAATTTTTGTTTATATGAAATAACTGGTGATTCCATATATGAGTGTGAGATGAGTCATGGTAACCTAATTTGTTATCAACATTCATTACAGTTTTTTAATCAAACCCATAATAACTATTATCAAAATATTATACACAATAAAAATATTCTATCATTATAAAAATTAATTATTTATTTTCAATTATAAAAAAAATATATTTTTATCAATACCTGACATTTAAATAATTTATTTGGTAACTTATGGGACATAATAAAATTCATTGTAATCCAACATCCATTCTATTTGAATGGTGAGGTGGTAAATTCCAATATCTAGAATAGTATTTTCATGATTTTTTGGATTCACTTAGATCCAATTCACCACAATAAATATTTCATATTTGAAATGGTTGTTTCATTTGAATAGATACATGAGTTCCATGTATTGTATTTAATAATTAATTATTATAAACATATAAATTTCACATGATAATGAATTCATTTGAAGGTTCCCCCAACTTCTTTAACCAAGTTCAATTCTTCCTCTAATGGTCCTTATTATCAGGTTCATTTTATAGACCATTGTATTACCTTACATTACCCTTGATATTAATTTTCATGGATGCATGTATTTGTAATTTCTTTAAAATATTGTTTGTATTATAGAATTTTCATCTTCCATTCTTCCAGGTCACCATAATAATCGACTACATTTTACACTTCATGTCCTTATCACCTTGGAAATGTATATTGAGGAAATATGGATGAGTTATCTAAAAATATTTTACATTAAAATTCATAAAAAAACATGATAACATTATAGGGAGTGATGCCAAAATTATATAAATTTAGTATTCTTCTTGAAATTATAATCATTGATTATCTAAAAACTCAATGTAACTAATCAACATGACATTACGATGTCGTAGGGGAACACCTTCTCTATGTTTTCTATAGATGAATACAATGGATATAAAATTTTTATCATGTCTATATTTGTCATAATAGATATCATAAATATTATAGATCATGCTATAAGTATCCATGATCTCATGTGTTTTAATCTGTTCAACGGTCATGGATGATAGCATCAACACTGGAAATCTAACATTCATCCAATTATTTCTCATAGACATTAATAACTTCATCAATCAACTATCAAGAAGGTTTACTAGTCTTGGGTATTATAGCATGTAAGACTGATTCATGTCGAAATTAAATTCTCAAGAACATTTACAATTCCAAAATGTTAAATCCAAATAAGATATTGTCTTTTCCAAAATTGATTCTAGTGATAATTTGGCCGATGAAATTTCAATTTATGTATAATATAACAAAAGTCATAATTATTTTATATGATTATGAAAATTTATAATATGAAATAAATTTAAATTTGACTCTACAACTATTTCATCAAACATAATAATAATCACCATTGGATACAAAATTTCAATCTTGTAGTAGTTATGGTGGAAATGGAAAAATTTTATGTTTTAATAATCTATATGTAGGAAATGAAAATTATAAGAATGTATTTATGTATTTTTTCATTCCCACTGCATACTAAAACCTTCTTAATCCATTGAGTGCAATCCAAAAAAAATATTAACTTAGGTTTCATTATCACATTATTCCACATTTTTATTAGATAGAATATCTCTAATAAAATTAAGAAAAATTTGGAAAAGTAAACCGAAAATATTTATCAAGACTTCAGGATAATTAAAAGTTCACTCGATGGAGAAGAAACCAAAACATTAACTATGGCTGCATCTTCATTCAGATGATGTATGTATTTTCCAAAATAATATTTGATTGTGTGATTTTTAACAATTATAAACTCATCTGGAAAATATAATGTCGATTTTAAATTATATGTTAAATATGTTATCAATAAAATTATTTCTTATAATAATAAAATTATTTTATTCTAATAAATAATTCTTGTTAACTTATTAATAAAAAATACGACCGTGATATCGTGACCAGAAATAAATTTCCATTGATAATGTAGAATAAAATATATGGAATGATCATTATGTTTATATATTATTTGGTTTAATGGGGAAACAATGAAAAACAAATAACCCTTATGAAAAAACTCTTTTTACTAGTCATGACTCATGATTCAGTATTCCACCGTTGTCATGCTTCTTAACTGTGTTGGTTCTACCTTGATTCCTTCTTGAACAAACACTATGAACCTAGGAACATAATCCTTATAATAAACATGATTTTTAAGGAGGAGAAAGAATAATTAAATGATATTTATATAATGAAAAATACAAGAAAACATTTCCTTACATTATGATGTTGGTGGACTCACACAATGACATTAATTTAAAAAAAATAGTAATTTGAAACAAATGATTTAATAATTAAATTAAATTGAATCACACTCATACACTTGTTAGTTTAATATCATTATCATCTATTAATAGAAAAAATATTTATCACAAAAGTATAAATTTCAGTCATTATTTATGATGTGGAAAAAATGATTAAATCAATTAATTATAAGTCATAATTAATCAATTCATTCATCTTAACTTTTCATCCAAAATTTCATTATGAATTCAATCAATTTTTTATATGGAAAATTTATTTTATTTTCAATTCATTTTGTATAAGACCTATAATTTTACGGTGACATATTTTTTCACTTATTCTAACCAATAGATGTTTTCTATATCGTGGAATTTTTACTCACATTTAATTTTGAATACTTGGTTGATTATATAATTAAAAGTTTTTACTATTAGGAAAGTACACATGAACACATATAAATTACATGGTGTCTAAATTGATATATAATTCATGGGTTTTAATGACCAAACATGAATAATAGATCCAAAAATTATGTTGAAATTTTTTAAAAATGTAATATATATAACCAATCATTTATTTTTTATTTTCAAAAAATGTAATATGGATTTTTTATTATGTTTAATTTTGTAATATATTAATTATATGTTTTTCTCTAAAATAGTTATCATAAATGGTGTGTACAATACAGTTACAGAAAATGTATGACTATTCATCATCTATTTTTGACCCACACATATAAACTGGGGTAATTTCTTGGCTACAAAAATTTATAAAGTTCATGGAGAATTTTTATATTACACACCTTGTGATGTTTTATATCCATGGAAGTTAGACACATATTTAATGTATAAATACATATATAATATATAACTCCATGTTTTCTATAGTGAAAATATATTAACCACAAAAAGTGTAACATAGTTACAAAAAACATAGTTTAGTAATGTGTGTATCGGGATGGAATGTACAATATAAAAAAAATTTATTAATATATCCATATACATTTATTACATAATGACTGATATTTCACACAGTCTATTTTGGTACCATGAACACTATTATAAATATTGTACCAGTGGTATAGACACTATGTACTATTGTCTTGTACAACCAAAATACATATCATCTCTAGATGGGTTTATTATATATTATTTTAATTTAATAAACCCATTTTTTCTTAAATGGGTGAGAATAAATAAGAAGAAGAAAATAACTCAAAATTCATACTTTAACGAATGAATTATAGAAAATAGAAACTAATTTTAAATAAATTACACTTTAAAAATTCCATAAGTAATTATAAATTATAACATCAAATGACATCTATGTTCAGACGAGGCGATATAATAGAGTTTAATTTGGCTAAACTTTTTCATTATTGGATTTAATGGATTATTAGACATGTACATGTAATTTAATTTGTTTCCAAAGAATAATATTGATGAATACATTGTAAATGGACACTAGGACCAATAATGTATAATTTTACGTTAGAATTATAATTAAATTATTTGAAGGAAATTACGTTGATCAAGAGATTATTTATTTGGAAATGAGGTTGATCATCCAAAAAAAGATTAGTTTCAATATCAATTATTTTCTGGATCCATGTTTATAATCTATTTAGTAGTGATCTACCCATGTTCCCAATATCATGATTAATCTTCGATAATATTAGGGGTACAACAATGTCGGTATAGATCATTTGGCACTTCTACATTGATGGTTATGATTGTTTCCTCCGTCGGAAGGAATAAATTTTGATCTCACTAGCTAGATTAGATGGAAGAAAAAAATTTCATCCCTCATTCTTGATAAAAACCATAGATATGTACAAATTATTTCTTTAGTAAATTTTATTATGTGCAGAATTGTTTTCTAAACAGGTTGTATTTATAATGGCTTGTATATGTAACAAAATGTATATACAATTGTTTTTTACAATGGTTTTATTTTATAATGGTTGTTATATATTAATGATTATATCTATAATTGATATAACTAGATATTTATAAGTTTATGTCTTAGGTCAAAATATTTTTTAATTACACATTGGATACTAACATATATTAAAAACCTAATGCGCATCATGCCTTGAAAAAAATATTATTATAATGATTATTCATTGTCTTGTGATCTAACCATCAAAATGATACATATAATTTTATTATATAGTGAATAAATATTTATCATTAGACAAAATACATTGTCTTCTCTTCAATGATAATATTTCCTGAACAATTAATAAAAATTCAAATAAATTTTAATTAGTCAATTAAAAAATATTATATTCACAGTTTGGAAGGTGAAAAGTTATTTAATATTTACGATAAAACAATTATGAAAAAATATTTTTTTATTCTAGAAAATATTATTTAATATAATTATAATAATAAAATAACAATTAATTGAGAATAGTGGAAACATTAAGTGTGTGACACTCTATGATTCTTCCTCTATTGGATTAGGTATGCTGGAATAATATCCAATTTATTTTTTAGTCACACATATAATCACTTAGGAGGATGATTATAATTTTGAAATAGCAAAAAATGAGTACAGATGATTACCATGTAACATAATCCATTTATTTAAAAATATCACCAAACATGTAGCATACCTTTCTCATCAACCAATATTCTAGATATGTCATTCATTAAATTCTAGAAATAAACATTTTCACAATCAATGCCCATGTAATTTAATTTGACAATATAATTTTAACCAAAGAGATAAGATATTGACTTCTATAAGGATAGAAGGGAAAAATAATGTCACAACTCATTATTAACATCATACCACTTTTGATGCACCCAACATTCCCAAGTTCCCCACTATGATATGAGATCACAGTTTACTAAAATATATATCAGTACACGACCCATAATTTGAATTAACAATAAACATAATTTCTAAGGATCATTTTAATTGAACATAGAAAAATATGTAAAATGACATAAAAATAGATTGAATTAAGACTAATGGTATTTATTGATATTGTAGAGTCTTTGAGATCACTATATGAGAACTTTGTGAGATGAGGTCTCATTTTCTTGTGACTAATCACACCTAATAGCCTAAATTAATTTGTCAATTTAGATGACGTCAAACTGAAATAGGACTATGTTAAAGAATATTTATATTTCATTTCATGGTTCTAATAATTTATGGTAAATACTTAAAACCATTTCAATGTGGAAAATATTCTGTAATATTATATTATTTTTGTTATTTAAAATAATAAACATTATTTCAAAATAAATTTATTTAATAATAAATTTTGTGAATATATATGTTATCATATATTATATGCTTTTGGTTCTAAGATAGTATCTATTTTAAATTTAACATGTTTTGGTTCAACTAAAAATGATTCCCACTATAATTTATTTACTAGAAAACATATATTATGTTTTATTGATATGATAAGAGTATTTTTTTAAAATTGGGAATCCAATATAGTTCAGATGAAGTAAAATGCAAATTTTTTTATTATTCATAAAATGATTTAGTATAGTGTTATTGAAAATTTTTATTTTACATTATTTCTGTAATTATATCATATTGATATTTCTAATGAAATATTAAAAAACTGAAATATTTTAACATATTTTTTAAATTCTTTTGAAATAATCCCTTAAAATTTACTATATACTTATTAATATTAATATTATTTTTATATTATTTTATTAATTTTAATATACTTTTATTGATTAACTTAAATAAATTATTAGATATTTTTTTTCTTTTTCATAATTTAATATGAGTTTTTCTATTATAATTCTATCATAATCATTATTATTTAAATTTAATATTTTTTAAGTGCATTTTACATTATATTTTAGTAATAATATTAAAATAAAATTACAAATTTATATTTTAATATTTCATTTGGTATCTACCAATCATATTTATTTTATACATGATATGTATCATTTTACATTCATCATAGTTTATATGTTTTGGATGTCTCAAACTATTATATTCAGATCAGACAAATTATATGTGCCAATTAATTTATTTTCATAAAATTTAAAATTATTAATTTCATAAATTCATATAATCATAAGTTTATTATATTATAAAAAAATACATCATGAAATACCACAACCTTGTTTAAATATATTATAGATCAAACAACTTAACCATCGACTGTTTACATGTCATAATAAACACATATTATTAGGAATTTATATAAAAAAATAGAGTTATAAGTATTTATTAAAATTTTAATTTCAATACATTTAAATGTTGATTATATAAATTATATACAGTGAATGATGGTATTTATGGTCTTTTATGAAAACTAATGTCCTTGATTTGAAAAAAACCACCCGAGTACTATGTTTTTTTCAGCACATCATTCACTGAATTTCAATCTCGATGATAGTTCAATATATGATTATCCAATAATCTTCTATTAGTTCAAAAATATTATAGTACTATTATTTTAGTTTCAATATAATTGATATACCTTTTATTTTCTAAAATGTAACACCATTACTGATTTTGGATCACTGATAATGTCTAGGATGATATGAACGAAATCCTTTTATTTTCAGATATAAATGATAATAAAGGCCACCATTTATCAGTGTTAGGTTAGTACTTATTATTATTTCTAGCTATACTATTGATAAAGACCATTTTTATTAGATCTGTATTCTTCCATCGATAATATCATATGTCTACTTGTTTATTTTTCTATATCATGTAAAATCAAACCCAATCAACAAATAAAATTGAAATCTCTCAAATGTAAAAGGAAATATAATTTTTTTAAAATTAATAAAAATAAAAAAAGTATATTTATATAGTTCAGTTATTCATCTATATCATTCATACAATTATTTAAGAATTAGAGGACAATTACAAAATATGAAAAATTTAAAAAATTTAAGAAGAATGTAAAATGATAGAGAATTTATCCAATAAGAAATCATTCATTTTTTACCAAAGAATCACGTTACTACAATTTTTTATTAGTACAATTCTGAAAATTCAAATTTTAATGTTTATTTTTGTAATACATGAATCAAATTAAATAATTAATATGAAAATTTTATTATGTAACATGATATATAATTATAAAAATATTATAATGGATCAAAGAAAATATCCCAATGTAATAAAAAAACAATTATGATAAATAGAAACTATAGTTGTAAAAAAATTTGAGAAAAGTTAGAGAATTCACACATCAGATTAACATATATTTTATTTTATCAAGTAATAAATGAATCAAATATCCATTTTCAATTTTATTTTATTGTTTAAGTATTTAATTATATTTTAAGATAAATATTTTTAAAATTCATAAAATAGGTTTGATTCAAAAAAGAGAATTGGAATTTTAATGTTTAATCACATTCTATAATGACATGTGGATTTTTCCTACAATACAAAAATTATATTTAAATAAATAAAATATATTTTTTAAAAAAGATATGATTTTTTTCCTGCAATGATTATTTGAAACATATGTATATATCTAGAAATAATTTTAATAATTAAATCACTATATATAATAATCTATAAAATTAAAAACATACCTTAGCACATATTTTCCCATTATTTGACATATAGAATTCTTTATAAGTCTCAAATTAATCAATGTTCATGTTAAGCTACATATTTTGAAAGGTATTGAAATTTTGAGGTCATATAAAATTTTTCCCCTTAGGGAGTCATTTAGTGTCCCTAGTTAGATTTAAATGGGGTGTGGATCAAGGCCCAAAATATGGATTGGGTTCTCAGGGGATTCTTCAATGTATTAGGTGTATGTTGGTGTTTTAGGTATTTTTTTACTATGTTTTATAGTTTGGTATGAATGGTTTTATATAAACTGTATGACCCTCTACTATATGGAGAAATTTAATTATATTTGTTGAACACATGACTTAGATTCTAAACTGGGGAAGACTTTTAATGAAACTGTCTTGGTTCCATGTCAAAATATGCTGGATTATTGGAATTATATTCTAAAGATCATATATTACACATGGTTGTATACGAATTACGTTTTGTATATGGAGAATATTCATAGTTGTTTCACAATGGGTTTTTAGTGTTGGCCCAGGGTTCTGTAAACTTTTACACTCAACCGTGAGAAGGGGTATTCTGTTGGGGAGTTCCTCCCACATTATTTATGAATGGATTTGAACGCAATATGTCCAAACAGAGTTACATTATATTTTTTTAAATGGTTAGTGTGTTAAAAAATTATATTGAATATAAAACAAATATTTGATGTTGTATTTATTTCAATCTGTATTTTTCATGATGATGAATATGTAGTTTTTGTCAACTACTTTTATACAAGAATGTGGATTTGATGTCTGGAGATCATTAACCTAATAGATGTGTGATGGATTTTTCCATCATTAATGATAATGAAACTGAACTAATGTTGTTCTAAATATGTTCTAGAACAGAACCATAGAATTCAATATCATCACCTCGAATGAACATAAGAGGAATTCATTTAAACAACATGTTGAAGTGTTTTTTTGAAGCCAATTATATTGTAAAAGAATAGTTTATCTTGTAAACCCCTAAATGACACACGATTTAATGACTATTTACGAGACTCGACACCATATAAACCATTATGGGTCCTTTGACATCGACTTATGTAGTGATTTTGGGGACACACTTATGAGTGAGGGATTCAAGTTAATATATCATTTGGGCCACTTGGGTACAAACTAGTCACATAAGGATGTTAAATAGTGTTCCTAATCATGGTGGATATTGGTTGATTGCATAAACATTGTTAATCCTGAAGAGCACATATTCATAAATTGGTCATGGGTTTTTATGAGACAAAAAGTGTACTATATTTTTAGGATATAATTATGATGTGCTATGCCACATGAGAACATAATAATATTCATATCACATGACAGAGTTCCAATAATCTAGTTAGTTTGAAGAGGTTATAAGATCATAAGAAGAATATATCTCATGATTGGGTCATATGAATCACATTAATTGAAATTAATATGAAATTATTGAAATTAATATCATCAAGGAATGAATGTATTTTATTTGGTATTGGTTTATGTGATGGGAGAAAAGTTCTGTATGCATAATCGATGATTCATGTGATCAAAGGATTATGATGCAAATAAGTCTTGAGGAGGTGGACAGGTTGTTCTATTATATATTATAGAGTTAATTTGGTGAAAAATCCTCTATATATAGCCACTATTCATCTGTACTAATTGAGAGATCAAGATATTATGAATCAATTATTTTGGAGGAATCATCAAAGGATCGCGGGAGCTCATAAATCCACGATCATGTAATCATTGAATAATTATGCGACCTTGGTCACATTTAGAAGGATGTGTTCTTAGATGATTATGAGCTATAATAATTCGGTCGGAATGGGTCATAGAATATGGTCGTGAGGGGGTTAATAAAACAGAATAAATAAATTTAAATATATAAATTCATTTACTTAATTAATTATCAATGTTAATTATCAAGGTTATTTATAAGTGGAAGAAGAAGTGAACATAATGATGTTTTTTATAGTACTATAGTCCAATGTGGTTATACTATACACTAATACCTCTATAATCAGTGGGAGAAACTTGTGAAATGAAATTATTTTTACATGGGAATCATAAAACAATTAATAAAATCCTTTTTTACTATAGGGATAACTATGAAACCAACATTTTTATGGAGAGTCAGAACACTTTGAACCTATCATTAGGCACTAGGTGTCACAACCTGAACATTATTGACTCTAAATGCAAGGAGTCATAAACCATAGATCGTGATGTCATAATCATTGATTCACAACCCAAATAAAAATAATAGAAAACAATTATTTTCTGTGTAAAATCTCAAAAATAAAAAACGAGTGCACAATAGAGGTGAGAAATATTGTTATAGACTCCGGACAAGAAAAATAAGATGATAAATAATTAAAACATATGTACTAGTTAAAGTGGATTATATCGTCTCATCACTTTATGGAAGTAGAATTAAAAGTAAAATAAATTCAACCCTTGATATACCGTGTAGGTAATGAAACCGAATGTCATAGGATGTTGCAAATGAATAACATGTTCAAAGATCACAAAAGTTTTTCATTGAAATATACTGTATCAAATATATTAACTTGTTTGTTTTTAAGTATAGATTACGTATTTATAAACTTATGTAAATAATAATATATATATATATATATATATAATATAATTAGTAGTTATAGTTACTTGGATTCAATCAGTTATTCTAAATATATTGAGTCAAGACCATTCATAAATATCTCTATGAAAATCGTAGCACAGTTAACTCTTTATTCCTTTAGAATATATATAAAATATAAATTAAAATAATTTGAATTAATCTTTAGTTAATATCACTAGAATAACAATATAATTGAATTCATTTAAAAATCTAGTTAAAATCCTTTTAACCCACTTTAAATTTAATCAAAATAGTTCCAAAAAAACGGCACCACAACTTGAATTAAAATGAACAAGTAACCTCTAAATTTATAAAAAAAAATAAGGTGAAATAATTTATTATTTTTCTCATAAAAATTTCATCAAAAAACATGAAAATTTCTTCTATCATAACCCATATATTTAATGTAAAATTATCTATTAGAAAAACAATTTATAAAAATCCATATATGTATGTAGTATAATGATTTTTATCATAAAATCACAATTATGTAGCAACAAGGAAGGGTCAATAAAGTAGGGTATAAACAATAATGAAGGGTATGAACTATAATAAAGGTTAATAACAGTCACATATTATATGAACAGTAACATAATGAATGAATAATAACATAGGGAGTGAATAGTATCGTAGAGAATGAACAATAACATAGGATTCATCCAAATATTAGAGTAGGGTTAATCATAAATGCAGCATAGGGTTAATAAAAAAATTAGTGCTTGGTCATCACAAGTGAAACATAGGGATCATCAAAAATTTATGGTTTCTAAATCATACTTTGAGATAGTAGGGGTTCCAAACCATACTTTGTGAATGTAGGGTTTCTGAACCATACTATGTGAATATTGGGTTGCTAAAACAGAAATTGTGATTATAGCCAACGAGCCCGTACTCGAGTGGTACGAGCTCTTGCTTGGAATTGAAGAGACCCAGGTTAAAAATTGGGTGGAGGTGAGTTTCCATGTTACTCTAGAAGTACTTTAGTAGGTACTGTATAATGTAATATAGCATCCAGAACTATTCACTCGATTTTGGCCTTTTAGCCACCAGTTTGGGCTTACATGGCTCAAGGGCCTTCAGGTATCAAAGTCCTTCAGGCCTGAGGAACTTTAGGCAACAAATACCATGGAGAAGACTAGTTCACACAGAGCATGCCCGAATAAAAGCAGCAAGAGTAGTAGTCACTAGAAGAAGAACAAACTGGATTGGAATAATTAAAGGGTATGAAAACCTCCATCAGGACCAGACACCATGCATCTTTGTACGGGGAAATTCTAGCTGATCAGTAATACAAGTTGGGGAGATAGGATATTAATGATATTTAAGAAAAGGTGGTTTAGTTCTAGTTGGTTAGGTCTACTGGTCTTGTATTGTGAATGATATTCCTTCTAGGAATTCGGGTCAGGTATTGTGGTCCTTTCATGCCATGTTCATTAGACCTATGAGTCAAGTATGTGTTACCCATCATCCCTTAAAAGGGGAATTATCCATAATAAAATAAAATAAATTTGTCATTCAGGCCATTTGGTTAATAATATAATAATAGGATTGATGAACCATACATCATGAATGTAGGATTGATGAACAATACTTTATGAATGTAGGGTTGTTGACCCTGCATTTCAAAAGTAGGGTTACTGAAAAATTCATTTCAAAAGTAGGGTTACTGAACCATCCCTTGGGAAATAGAATTTATTTAACTGTACTTTTAAAAAGTGGGGTTGCTGAACCATTCTTTTCCAAATTATGGTTATTGAACCATACATTGAGAAAAATTGGACAACCTAATTTAACAAAATTCAATGAAATTGTAAAGGCTCATAATAGAATATTCATGATTTTCTAAAAAAGAAATATTTTTATAAACCATCTATATCTTTCTAATTAATCATGAATAAAATAAATATGACAGACACTACTCTTGAGTTTATTAAAAATTTGGAGAAACAACATTCATGAAAAATAGAAGCTGTCAAATAGAATTTCACAACATCCTAAAAATAAGATGTCCATCCAAATGACCTTTTTAGATTTTAGGTAATCTAAAGGAATTCTGATAAACATGTTAAATTTCTACAAAATCATGTTCTATAAGAATATAATATCCGTAAAACTTGATATAAATTAAATATAGTTACTTTTCAAAACTGTATAATGTAAAACATCTAAAATAGAAATAGAAAATTCATTTATTTATTAGGGTACAAATAAATATTTGCAGACTTCTTTATAAATTAATTATTTTTATATGAATCTCTTATATAACCAATGTGATATGAATCACATAAATCCAAACACTTTGTTACATTATATCATCAAAATACAAGCATGGTATTTAAACTAACATCCCATGAAATAGAATGAATTCATAAAATAAAAAAAATGTCAAATCATATGTAATCAAACTTAAACAAACCTGAACATGCCCAAAAAATCTCCAACTATTTGTTTTATTACAAAACCAAAAAGAATAAAAAATTAAAACATTGATTTAAAAACATATAATACCAATTTATTATTACCCATTTTTTATAATAAGTATAAAATTTAAACAAACTCCCCCTAAACAAATACAGTAATAAAAATTTAAAATTCCAACAAACCAAGATCAAATATAATTTTTCCAAATTGAGGAAAATGTAATGACTTTGTAAAAATATCTTTTAAATAATTTTCATAATGAATAAATACTAAAATAATATCTCCATTTTACAAATTATTACTAATAAAATGAAATATATGATCAATATTCATTTATCTAGAATTTTATAAGGGGTTTTTAAAAATTGAAATTGCAGAAGTATTATCCCAATAAATAAGATGTTTATAATGATAGAAAATTAAATCACATATAGTTTCCTTAATCTATTAAAATTGAGCATAACTAGTAGAAATTGGGATATAATCATCTTCTACGGTAGATAAATCAACAAATTTCTATTTTATAGATGGACAAAAAATTTTACTTTTTCTAGAAAATGACCCATACTTGATAGGGATTTTCTGTCAATTCAACAACCTCCAAAATCAGAGTCATTATTGGATGTGAAATTAAAATCGTTATATTTTTGTTTAAATAAACAAGAATTAATAGTTCCTTTAATTTATATTATAATTAATTATATAGAAGAAAAATGAATATATTAGGATCTTTTTAAAATTGTATAGATAAATAGACACTAAAATTGATATCATGTCTAGATTTATTTAAATATATAAATCTACCTATCATTATAATATAGACTACAATATCAACAATTTCATCAGATGCATTGATATCTAACATACAATTAGTACACATAAGTGTTTTATATGATTTAGAATAACAATAAGAAATAATTTTAATTATCCCATTAATATAATATAAAATTCAGAAGACATTAAAGAAGAAAATACATTGCAATATAATTCACCATAGGAACCAAAAACTATAACAAGTAGATAAATTCGTTCAATTAAAATATCATCACATGTTCATTTGATAAAAATGGATGGATCAAAATTTCCTTTCCTAATATCATTATCTAATAAAAATTAAGAAAGCCTTTGATAGATTTCATTAGGTGATTTATTGACACCATAAAAAAATTTGAAAATTTAAAAACATGGTTTGTAAAATATTCAATTTCAAAACATGGGGGTTGAGAAACATAAACGTCATTAGTTATAAAACAATTTATGAAAGAACATTTTACATCGATGTGATATAATTAAAAAACATGAAAAAAAGAATAAACTAATAAAATCCTAACTACATAAAACATTGAAACTGGTGAAAATGAATATTCCAAGTTGATTACTTATAATTAAGAGTATCATTGACTAAGAATTTTGGAATTACTTTTTACAGTCATTCCAGATTCATCCATCTTGTCTCTAAATATTCACATTGTTATTATAACTAATTTATCCATATGGAAATATAGTAATGACTAAACATTATTTCTATCAAAATTATTTAATTCATCTATCATATAAACAATACAATTTTCCAATTTCAAAGACTACGTTGAATTAATAGGAACAAAATAATAAAAAAAGAAGAATTTGTAACATAATATAAAATAGAATTTATGGTTTTCATGCTAGAGTCCACATGCCAATTTCATTTTGAGCAGGATGACATTTTCGAATCATCTATGAGTTTGGATTAGGTTGAGGAGTATGACCCCCCATCAATTTGTTGTATATTATCTTCCGGAATTCCATCACAACAATTAAAATGTATAAACTAATCATCAATAACTTTAGAAATAAAATTTATTTTAACATTGATTTCATCAAACTTAACATGAACATATTCATCAGTAATTATAGTTATTTTATTATAGACTCAATAATATTTAATATTATTATAATAAGTAGCAAAAATTACATTATCATTCTTAGAAACAAATTTATATAATTTATACTTGAATATAAAATATAATCTATACAACCAAAAAATATTATGTAACTAACTTTAGGGTTTTTAGATTTAAATACATCATAATTAGATTTAAAAAAATGTTCAAATAAGAATTCTATTTTAAATATAATATTCATTAAAAATGGACTCATCCTGAAATTATATTGGAAAATTATATCCACTTAATATAGTTCGAGCGATTTTTATAAGAGTTATATTTTTCTGTTCTTCAACACCATATGGCTATGGTGCACTAGGAGAAGGAAAATTATGAAAATAGCAATTGTTTTCCAAAAAAATGTTAAAAATATAAATTAGGAAATTCACCACCTCTATCACAATAAATATAAATAATAATACACCATTTTTTTACTTTTGAAACAATTTACATGAAGAAGTAAATCGAGATATAGTATCATTTTTATGAATAAGAATGTATACCCATGTAAAAGTGCTATAATCATCCACAATCACTAATGAATATTTATTTCCACGATGACTAAAAATTTTTGTGGTGAAAAATAAATCATGTTGAACTTAAAATAAAAGTCTATTAGTACTTATCAAATTGATGGGTCCAAAACAATTTTTTTGATTCATCCATTTCATGAAACCATCACAAACAGGAATGTGTTCCTTCTTCAAGGAAGGTATATGTAACACATTATATTATTTTGAGATCTTATGAAAAATTATAAATTTAAAATTACCTAAATTTAAATGCCAATGGTTTTTTTCATTATATATAGCCTTCTAACACTTAACATGTTACACAGTTAGTTCAGAAATATCAATTTTTTGTGTATCATCTATTATATATACATAAAAATTATGGATTAGTCTTTAAAAACAACAAATTTATCATTTTGAAAATTATCTACCATTCCATCATGAAATAATTTTGATATAATAATTAATTTTTTTATACCTCAAAAATATAAAACTATAGAAATAAAAGTAGAATTTGAAATACCAAACATAACAAAACATTTTTCAATACCTTTGGAATTGTCTCTAAAAGTAAAAGTACCGCCATCACATGTATTGTATTTGTTAAATGTGTCTCCATTAATATTCCAAGAGCAGAAACATTCCATGTACCATATGTCATTATTGAGACATCAATGGAATTATTCCTACAAAAAATCTATTACTTGATAATTTTGTTACCCAAGCTACTTTTGGACCAATTGGATTAATAATAAAATATTTAGGTTCCAATAGAGAATTTAAACATGTATTTTAAGGTATTGTAGATAATAATGATTTATAAATATTATTATTTTTAATTAAAAATATTGTTTAAATATATGAGAAACATAATTTTTATAGTGGCCTTTCATGCCACATTTAATACATGTAACAATTGAAGTACATCCATTTTTAAATTTCACAAAATATGTTTTTTAAATTTTGAGTAATCTTCTATAATTTTAAAAAAAAATCATTATTTTTATCAGTTTTTTTCAAATAAAACATCTCATGATATATTTTTTGACATTGAATAAAATTATAGAAACATTGTTTAAGATATTCAGCTTCCTTTTATAAATTTTAGGAAATTCTTGAATAATTTTTTTATTTTATTAAACTATTGAATGAGAAGAAGAAGTGTCATTTAGTTTTCATTATTCATTTAATGTATATTATTTTAAGAAACACGTTTCTAATTATTTTCATTAATAATATTATATAGATTAGTATCTTTGATAATACCATTTCTTAATCATTCAATTTCATTAAAAATTCCAAAAATATGGGGTTCTCAGAATCATATTCTGAATCAGAACAACCTAAATAAAAACATGAATTAATAACCTTATCTAGTGAATCTATCATGAACAAGTTAGTAAATTATTTCTCCTTTTGAGATTGTTCAATAGTATCATATTCTTATGAAAAACTCGTATTGCTGGTAAATGCCATTTTCCTACATTTTTTATTTTTATTTAATAATTAGTTTAGAAATATTAGGTTTGATATTCCCTTTCTTTTTAAACTCATAATAGGTTACATCGGATGCTTCGAAATTTTCACCCAATTTATTATCTCTATTGGAATTTTATTTTTGAGGATTTTATCAAAACTATTTATTGAATCTATAGTTTTTCATTATTTTGTAAACCCCTGTCAAATTCTAATCCATATCTTATTTTTTAAATTTCTATAAACCAGAATCAAAAGGTATATTAGAAATGACATTCAGATATTTAAAATACACAAATTTTAATTTTTTGGTCTCATCATCAACTATGTTATTCAATTCTAGTTCATATTGGATTCGTGATCCAATCAATCAATTAAGTAAACATTCTTTAAAATTATTTATTTAATCAATGGAATCTTTATATGCATGACATTACATTAGTATATCATGTAGAACTGTTTCAAAAAGTTTTTTCTTTTAAATATCTTCTAAAAGATAATTCATTCTACTCAAAATGCTTGTGAATCTATGTAAAATTTAGTTAACCATTCCATATTAAACCATCTTCGTTTCTTGGTACTACATAAAAATTATAAGGCCCCAGCCTTAAACCTTACTTAATCTTGAGTTATTACAAGATTACACATTGAGGATCTTTTCAGGTTTAGAGTTTTAGAGAATTAGAACATAAAACATGCATTAAATTCCACATATAAACAAAGTGGTTACATAAAGATAGTATTCATATTTCCCATCAATGGAAACCCATTTTAAGTAAAACATGGATTCATTCTTGACACTTCCTTGATACTATCATCATATCATGTACCTTTCCCTTGACCTCTGAAAAACATTTCAAAAAAACTTGGGATGAGCATAAAAAGCTCAGAATGGGTTATAAAAACATGGAATGGAAAAAGGGTACATATATACATAAGAATGAAATCATACTTTACCCATAAAACATAATCACTTTAACATACCTCATCAAAAAATGAATAAATCATAGAAATCATAAGACATAAAGGTAACTTGAGGCATTGATAACATTATTACATAGGGAGTAACCCTCTTGGTTACATTTGGAATACCCATCACAGTATATTCCCTAAAACTCTTCTGAGAAACCTTAACGTTTCACTCCTTCGCATTATCCAATGAATTGGAGATCTATATCGGCCTCACCCGCCCTTAGTTTATCACGGAACCACCCGTCTTCATAATAATGCCCAAGAACCTTAACATAATCGTATCACATAAAACATGCATAAAGGAAACATAACATTTCCACCTTTCAATCACAAGATATCAATACACACATTGATATAAAAACAGTATGAAAACCATTCTCAATACCAAAATAAAGGAAAAGTAAAACATGGTATTTATTTTTCTTTTAAAAAGAAGGTATGGTTTGTAGAGGAAGCTGAAACTCAAATAATGGTCACGGCGGCGGAGAAGTCGTTGTTGCCGCATACGTACGAAAAAAACATTTCCTTCTGTCGTTTAGTAAACGCTTCGTATAAAAAGATTCCTTTTGAATAAACGTAAAAGTCAAAGGGGATTATACACCATATAAAAGAATGTTTTGTATAAAATAAAATATTCCTCAATGAAAGGAGATTGAGACGAAGTCCCATACCTCAGGTCTGACTGGTATTTATCGTTTTTTAATCTCCTGAATAATAATCATGGGTTAATTTCTACTTGTTTAAGAACTTTTTTCAAGTTCATTATTCCTTTTATATCACTTAATGCCATGTCATGAACACTATGTAATTATTTAAGTTAATAACGGACGTTTTAACGATCATTGGTACTTGAGTCAAAAAAAAGCCCTTTATAATTACAATTTGTTCATGTATCCATTATATCCAGAATTTTATTCATGATTTTGATATCATATATGTCTTATATATCCAGTACATGCATGCATTTATAATATTACATAATCATTTAGAGGTAAGAAATGAAATGCACCGTTCATGGAGACGGTAAGCCGTACGTACGCATGAACTCTACTTTCATTTCTATTTCGTATTTTATAGAATGGAATCATAATGATATAAAGGTATATTATAATTCCAGTATAATATCATATATAATATCATATTTCAATCCTTTATACGTCCCACATATGGTATTTAACGAATCAAATCACTTTGAGGGGCGATAGTCCGCACTTCCTTAAATGATGATATCGCGTTTACCCATAATGGAAACCATAAAGGCATGCCCAAAATGATAAATACAGAAGCTTAAGTAAAACATAAACATATTACATATCATATATAAATATAGTGACATCTTAATGGCCACCTTTGAAGGTTTTAAAGGAATGTTGAACAATCATCGTTTCGGGAGGCATAAATTCACCATCCACGGAAACCGTATGTTCTTTAACCATTAGATGTAGATGTGTGTAATTGTAGATTTAATCATTCTTATAACAACATACTAGTATATGGAAGATACTTTAGTTGTTACAAATGAAATAAATAAAAAGAGTTAGGGGGATGGATAAGCAAAACAAAACAAAAGGACTCAAGTGAAGACATTACCTTAAAATTGGGTAACTCCCTTTGGTTTGAGCTCAAAGGCTTCCTCGGGAAGACTTCTGCCCAAAGTGAGGCTTCAAGGAGTAAGAGAGGGAAGTGGAGAGACAAAATGGGCAGAGTTTGGCCGAGCCAATGGCTTTGGGAGTGTGGGTAAGGAGGTAGAGGTGGGGGCCTTTTATAAGAGGAGAGGAGGGGCAGTCTTGGAAAGTAAAGATAAGTTACCTTATTTTAAAATGAGTTTAGGATTACAATGGTCCCAAATTGATATAATTGGAGTATAAGGTGATAAGGGTTCTAAATACACCCATCCAATCGGTTTTTTTACATGTGTAGGTCATAGATTTTATATTATCTTTTCATTTTATTTAAATCCTTTATTAATGAGGTAATCGCTACATCATTATGATGTCATAAATAAATTTATTTATTTGATGTCAAAAAATTATTAAAAAACTAATATGATGTAGGAAATCCTTTTATATTTACAATGACTATTTATAATCAAAATTCTGACTTGTATTACCCCAGTTAAAATTGTTTTTGTAAAACATCTCATGTTTGTGTCATTTTTACTTTAACATTTAATAAAAAGTTATTTATGTCATTTCCAAACCAAAGTGGCTCCATGGGGTCCCCAAGTTTACCCATGGCTTGTATTGGTCGGCCATGACACATCCAATAAGTTTATGACACGTGTCTAGGTGATTTCATATTATTAAAGCATTATTTTTACCTTAAACTTCACTAATTACCACTAATCGCGATTAAAAACTTAATAAGTTACTATTCGCCAAAAAAAATTATTTTAATCTCACCAAACCTCATTTTACTTCTTAATGACAACCATGTATGTCAGATTTTTGAAATTCAAAACACAAAGGTGGCAAAATTTCATTTAAATGGAAAATCAGTTTCCTTTAACTAACACTTAGTGGTTTCACTATTCATCAAAAATTGAAGTTTTTCAGAAAGATACAAAAACTTCACCCTAAGCTATATTTGATATTCTGAATTCAAAAATGATGTCTATTTTACAAAATTCAAATAATATTAGTAAAATTAATTAATTTAATAATTAATTCCCGCTGTCATGGCAAATAGCGTGTTTTTATGAAACAATAATTATCAAAAGATTGACACCAGTTTAAGTCCAATTTCAAAGTGAAATTGATTCCAATGACCACCATTGGATTAAATGGTAAAAATATATTCTAATTTCACTTCAAAACCAATTCAAAAGTTAATCTAATCATATAAATAAATTAGATTAAAAATCATTTTTGATGTAAAATACACTATATTTCACTATTCATTAAAAAATAAACATTGTCAGAAAAATACCAAAAATTCACACAAAGTAAATTTTGATGTCCGAATCATAAAGAATAAGTTTATTTTGACAAATATAGATTATAAAATTGTAAAAAGTGTAATTTAAAAAGGGTTTTCCATCAAAAGGCTGTAAAACAATCTTTTAAAAATATTAGTGTATTGCATGCTTAAGATTGGATTTATTTTCATTTTAAGCCTCTAAAACACTATCTAATTCATTAATAGACATAGATAAAAATATTTATTTTTCATTACTTACTTGGGATGTTACATCCTTCCCCCCTTTAGAAAATTGCATCCCCGCAATTTATTTACTTATCGAATAAATGGGGGTACTTATCCCTCATTGCATTTTCAGATTCCCATGTCACCTCTTCCATCATGTGGTTTTTCCACAAAACCTTTACCTGATTAATCAACTTATTCCGTAACACTTGTTCCCTGTGGTCAAGAATCTGGACCAGTTGTTCCTCATATGATAGGTTTACTTCCAGCTGAACTATCTCTGGACTCAAAACATGAGATGGATTTGGCATATACTTCCTCAACATCGAAACATGAAAAACATTGTGTACTTGAGATAAACTCGGAGGTAAAGCCACTCGGTAAGAAACTGATCCAACTTTCTCCAGAATTTCATATTGTCCAATAATCCTTGGACTCATCTTTCATTTCTTACAAAATCGCATCACACTTTTCCATGGTGATACTTGGAGAAAAACATGATCACCTACCTCGAAAGATAGATCCTTCCTCCGGTTATCCGCATAACTCTTCTGCCTGCTCTGAGCTGTTCTCATGTGCTTCTGAATTAGCTGAACTTTTCCTGCCATATCTTCTACCAATTCCGGTCCCATCATCTTCCTTTCACCCACTTCATTCCAGAAAGCTGGAGTTCTACACCTCTTCCCATATAATGCTTGAAATGGGGCCATCTGTATGCTGGAATGAAAACTGTTATTATATGAAAATTCAACCAAAGAAAGATGTCGGTCCCAACATCCTTGATAATCCATCGAACAAGCTCATAGCATATCCTCCAAAGTCTGAATTGTACGTTCTGACTGCCCATCTGATTGAGGATGAAAAGCTGTACTAAAATTTAATTCAGTACCCAACGACTTCTGAAGGCCTTTCCAAAAGTTAGAAGTGAATCTGGGATCACGGTTAGATACAATGGAGAGAGGAACTCTATGTAACCTGACTACTTCTTTAAGATACAAATGGGAAACTTGATCCAGGGAAAAAGTATCTCGTATAGCAATGAAATGAGCAGAGTTGGTTAAGCGATCAACAATAACGCAGATTGCATTATTACCTCGAGATGTCTTCGGTAATCCCACAACAAAGTCCAGGGATATATTCTCCCATTTCCACTCTGGCACTGGTAATGGCTGAAGCATCCCTTTCAGTAACAGCTGCTCTACTTTAACCTGTTGACAAGTCAAACACTTCACAGTAAAATCAGCAATATCTCTTTTCATTCCATCCCACCAGTAATACTCCCGAAGATATCTATACATCTTAGTACTTCCTGGATGAAATGAAAACGGAGAACTATGAGCTTCATATAACAACTCTCTCTTCAACTGTGATCCACAAGGAACACACAATCTCTTCCCAAATCTCAAAAAAAAATCATTATCAATGTTGAATTAATGCAACTTACCTTTCTGAACCAGCTCTACCTTTTTCTGCAACTCACTCTCTTGATTCTGTTCTTGCTTGATTCTATCTGATATAGAAGATTTCACTGATACCTGAAATAAAGCAGAAGAACTTCCTGCAACAAAAACTTCTATGCAAAAGTTCATAAAATCCTTAACCAAAGGATCACGTTCCAAACACAACATTGGTAATGATGCATTACATTTTCAACTCAAAGCATCAACCACTTTATTTGCTTTTCCCGGATGGTAATGAATTGTACAATCATATTCCTTGATTTAATCTAGCCATCTCATTTGTCTCATGTTCAATTCTTTCTGAGTGAATATATACTTTAAAATTTTGTGATAGGTATATATTTCACACTTTACTCCAAACAAATGATGCCTCCAAATTTTTAAAGCAAAAACAACAGCAGCTAATTCCAAATCATGTGTAGGGTAATTTACCTCATGAGTTTTCAACTGTCGTGAAACATAAGCAATTACCTAATCATTATGCATTAGGACGCAACCAAGTCCATTCAATGAAGCATCACTGTATATAACAAACTCACCATTCCTGGAAGGTAGTTCCAAAATTAGAGCAATCACCAATTTTCTTTTCAATTCCTGAAAACAATCATCACATTCTTTTGTCCAGATATACTTAACACCCTTCTGAGTTAGCTTAGTCATTGGACTAGATAACCGTGACAAATTTCTAACAAACATTCGGTAATAGCCTTCCAAACCAAGGAAGCTATGAATCTCGGTTACATTTGTGGGTCTTGGCCAGTATTCCACAACTTTTGTTTTTGCAGGATCAACAGTTATTCCATCTTTAGAAACAATGTGACCAAGGAAAGAAATTGGTTGCAACCAAAACTCACACTTTCTGAATTTTCCATACAGTTTCATTTCTTTTAAGGTTTTCAAGATAACCCTTAAATGTCTTCCATGCTCTTATTTACTTTTAGAAAACACCAAAATATCATCAATGAAAACCACCACAAATTTATCCAAGAACTCATGGAAAATTCTATTCATTAAGTCCATAAATACAACAGGTGCATTGGATAGCCCAAAAGGCATTACTACAAATACATAATGGCCATATCTTGTACGGAACATGGTCTTCGGAATATCTGCCTCCTTTACCTTCAGCTGATGGTACCCCGATCTCAGGTCAATCTTTGAAAAAAACGGTGCTCCCTGGAGCTGATCAAACAAATCATCAATATGAGGCAAAGGATATTTGTTCTTAACAGTGATATTATTCAAGGCCCTATAAATAATGAAAAGTCTCATAGAACCATCGTTCCTTTTAACAAATAAAACAGGAGAACCCCAAGGTGATGTGCTAGGTCGAATGAAACCTTTCTCTAATAAATCATGCAATTGCTCCTTCAACTCAAAAAGTTCAATTTGAGCCATTCGATAAGGGGGTTTTGAAATTGGCTTAGCATTAGGAACTAAGTCAACAGTAAACTCAACTTCCCGATCTGGTATTATTACAGGCAACTCATCAGGAAAAACATTAGGATACTCATTTACCATTGGCACATATTTAATCTGAACAGTTCGTTTATTTTCAACGATGTGTGCAAGGTAACATTCATTTCCATCATTTACATGTTTCCCGGCCTCTTGATATTTTATCAATAGTAAGGGTTCATTCTTGTACACAAAATGAAAGTCTTTCTGAAAAGAAACTTCATTAGCTCTACAGTCAATCTTAGCATGGTAAATAGAGAGCCAATCCATACCCAGGATAACATCAAACTCTACTAGAGTTAAAACAATAAGGTTCGCAAGTAGGTTCTTTCCACAGATAAGGATAGGAAGATTCTTGTAAATTATTTTTGCCTCAAAATTTCCCCCAGCTGTTTTTACCACAAGTTCAGGAGTCATTTCATGAGATGGTATTCCCATTTTACTAGAAATGGTTTCAGAGATGAAAGAATGTGTAGACCCCGAATCAAACAACACACTGGCATAATCTGAAAAAACAAACAAAGTACCTGATACAACTTCATTTGATGGCCCGACATCTGCTGAAGTAGTTGCAATGGATTTCACCACCCCTTTTTGCTTGTAGTATAACTGCTTCCCATCACTCAAACTCTTTGTCGGACACTCGTTTGCATAGTGACCTATTTCATTGCACTTATAACATTTCACTAACTGTAAATCAAATTTGTTATTACCATTACCCTGATATTTTTCAGTGCAATCATGAGCCTTATGTCCCATCTTACCAAATTGGTAGCACTTTACAGAATTCAGAAGACATTCCCTAGCATGCCTTTTGCAACATTTATCACAAACCGGAAACTTAGTTTCTTTACCATCAGAATTTTTTGAAGAATTCTTACCTTTCTCCTGCCACCTCAGTCTCTTCTTCTGTTGGTTGTTATAGAACACTTGATCATTGGAAAACTCCATTTCCACCATCTCAGCACATCGAACAAACTTTTCATAACTTTTAAACTCACGAGAATCTAATACCCTTTGATATTTTGGCTTTAATCTTGAGTAAAAACGATTGATTTTACTATCAAGGTCTCGGATAAAATTTGGAGTATACCATGCCAATCGAGTGAGCCTTTCTTCATAGGCAGCCACTGAGTCATCCTCTTTCCTCAATTCCAAGAATTTTTTTCCATCCAAAGTCGAACAGTATTAGGAAAATAATTCTCAAGAAACATACCTTTGAATTCATCCCAGTCGAGAGCATCAATCTCATCAGCGTCCCTGATATTTTTAACCATCGACCACCACTGATCTGCCTCACCCTCTAAACAGTAAATAGCAAGACTAACCTTTTGATTCTCTGAACACCCCATGACATCGAAAATCTTCTCCAGTGCTTTAATCCACCCTTCAGCTAACACAGGGTCAGATGATCCTCTGAATTATGTGGGATGTTTCCTCATGAAATGTTCCACCACTAACATGTTCCTTGGCAGTTGATCAGGCTAATCTTGTGCATGGATACCACCACCATTTATCGCTTGAGTCAACTGTGCCATTACTGCAACAAACTGTTCAGTTCCAATTCCGACCATCTCAGGAAGCTGATTCGGAAGGTTATTTCCTTCTGTATGCCTTCCTTGCACTGCATCCCTGTTTCCTCTGCGGAAAACCATTCTGAACAAACATGTCTTAGATGAAGCAACATGGTAATCTTAAAATGCTATATCACTTCAAAAAAAATATTTTTGGATAATAATTTAATATAATTCTAATTCCTAAAGTTATCTAAACCGACCTATGATACCAACTATAAGGCCCCAGCCTTAAACCTTACTTAATCTTGAGTTATTACAAGATTACACATTGATGATCTTTTCAGGTTTAGAGTTTTAGAGAATTAGAACATAAAACTTTCATTAAATTCCACATATAAACTAAGTGGTTACATAAAGATAGTATTAATTTTTCCCATAAATGGAAACACATTTGAAATAAAACATGGATTCATTCTTGAAACTTCCTTGACACTATCATCAAATCATGTACCTTTCCCTTGACCTATGAAAAACATTTCAAAAAAACTTGGGATGAGCATAAAAAGCTCAGTATGGGTAATAAAAACATGGAAAAGAAACAAGGGTACATATATACATAAGAATGAAATCATACGTTACCCATAAAACATAGGCACTTTAACATACCTCATCAAATCATGAAAAAATCATAGAAATCATAAGACATAAAGGTAACTTGAGGCATTCATAACATTCTTACGTAGGGAGTAACCCTCTTGGTTACATTTGGAATACCCATCACAGTATATTCCCTAAATCTATTCAGAGAAACCTTAACGTTTTACTCCTTCGCGTTACCCAATGCATTGGAGAGCTATATCGGGATCACCCACCCTTAGTTTATCACGGAACCACCCGTCTTCATAATAATGCCCAAGAACCTTAACATAATCGTATCACATAAAACATGCATAAAGGAAACATAACATTTCCACCTTTCAATCACAAGATATCAATACACACATTTATATAAAAACATTATGAAAACCATTTTCAATACCAAAATAAAAGAAATGTAAAACATGGTATTTAATTTTCTTTTAAAAAGATGGTATGGTTTGTAGAGGAAGCTGAAACTCAAATAATGGTCACAGCGGCGGAGAAGTCATTGTCGCCGCATACGTATGACAAATACACTCCCTTTTGTCTTTTAGTAAATGCTTCGTATAAAAATTTTCCTTTTGAATAAATGTAAAAGTCAAAGGGGTTTATACACCGTATAAAAGAATGTTGTGTATAAAATAAAATATGCCTCAATGAAAGGAGATTGAGATGAAGTCCCATACCTAGGTCCGAATTGACTTGATCGTTCTTTAATCTCCTGAATAATAAACTTGAGTGAATTTATACTTGTTTATGAACCTTTTTCAAGTTCATTATTCCTTTTATATCACTTATTGCCATGTCATGAACACTATGTAATTATTTAAGTTAATAACTGTCGTTTTAACGACCATTGGTACTTGAGTAAAAATAAGCCCTTTATAATTAAAAGTTATTCATGTATCCATTATATAAAGAATGTTATTCATGATTTAGATATCATATATGTCGTATATATCCAGTACATGCATGCATTTATAATATTTAATAATCATTTAGAGGTAAGAAATGAAATGCACCGTTCATGGAGACGGTAAGCCGTACGTACGCATGAACGCTACTTTCATTTCTATTTAGTATTTTATAGAATGTAATCATAATGACATAAAGGTATATTATAATTCCATTATAATATCATATATATTATCATATTTCCATCCTTTATACGTCCAACAAATGGTATTAAACGAATCATATCACTTTGAGGGGGCAGTAGTCCGCACTTCCTTAAATGATGATATCGCGTTTACCCATAATGGAAACCATAAAGGAATGCACAAAATGAAAAATACAGAAGCTTAAGTAAAACATAAACATTTGAAATATCATATATAAATATAGTGACATCTTAATGGCCACCTTTGAAGGTGTTAATGGAATGTTGAACAATCATCGTTTCGGGAGGCATAAATTCACCATCCACGGAAACAGTATGTTCTTTAACCATTAGATGTAGCTGTGTGTATGTGTAGTTTGAATACTTCTTATAACAACATCCTAGTATATTTATGATACTGGAGTTGTTACAAAAGAAATAAATAAAAAGAGTTTAGGGGGTTAAAGATGTAAAATAAAACAAAAGGACTCAAGTGAAGACATTACCTTAAAATCGGGCAACTCCCTTTGGTTTGAGCTCAAAGGCTTACTTGGGAAGACTTCTTCCCAATGTGAGGCTTCAAGGAGTAAGAGAGGGAAGTGGAGAGACAAAATGGGCAGGGGTTGGCCGAGCCAAAGCCTTTGATAGTGTGGGTAAGGAGGTAGAGGTGGAGGCCTTTTATAAGAGGAGAGGAGGGGCACTCTTGGAAAGTAAAGATAAGTTACTTTATTTTAAAAATCTCTTCGGATTAAAAAGGTCCCAAATTGATATAATTAGAGGATAAAGTGATAAGGGTTCGAAATAAACCCATCCAATAGGTTTTTTACATGTTTAGGTCAAAGATTTTACATTATCTTTTCATTTTATTTAAATCCTTTATTAATGAGGTAATTGCTACATCATTATGATGTCATAAATACATTTATTTATTTAATGTCAATAAATTTAAAAAAAATACTATGATGTAGAAAATCTTTTTATCTTTCCAAATACTATTTATAATCAAAATTATGACTTGTATAACCGCATGTAAATTTTTTTTTAGTAAAACATATCATGTTTGTGTCATTTTTACTTTAACATTTAATAAAAAGTTATTTATGTCATTTCCAAACCAATGTGGCTCCATGGGGTCCCCAAGTTGACCCATGGCTTGTCTTGGTCGTCCATGACACATCCAATAAGGTTAGGACATGTGTCTAGGTCATTTCATAATATTAAAGCATTTTTTTTACCTTAAACTTCACTAATTACCACTAATCGCGATTAAAAACTTAACAAGTTACTATTCACCAAAAAAATTATTTTAATCTCATTGAACCACATTTTGTTGGATCGGAACAAATGAGGAAAAGATGGCAAGAGGGGGCTGAATTGCCTTTTAAAAAATTGATTAACAAATTAAAATCAAAGTTAAAATGCAGCGGAAATAAAGAACGCAAGACACACAAAAATTGATAACGGAGTTCGGCCAAAACCCGGCCTACGTCTCCGCTCCCAACTCAACCGTTGAGAGATTCCTACCGCTTGCTTTTCAATGGTTTTAGCAAGAAACCCACTAGGCTTTGAGGTAGCACTAGGACCTATTACAGCTTGCTTTTGTGGTTTAGCAAGAACCCACTTGCTTTTGATGGTTTAGCAAGAACCCACTATACTTCTTACAGGTGAAGGATAGCTCACCTTTTTCTCAAGCTTTTTAAAGGAAAAGCTTGTGAACCTCTTCACACCTTAGTGGTGGTGTGAAACCCAAAAGAAAGGGGGATGAGAAAAGGGTTTGGGGTTTGTAGGCACAAACCCAATTTTAAAGCTTAAAATAGATAAAACAATAAAAACCGTAATTGGGAGAAGCCTTGGGCGCCTTTGATGATTGGAGATGTTGAAGGCTGCTTCCAAGCTTCTTTGAAGGAGCTCCTTGGATGTGGAAGTTGTTGGAGCACTTGGGGTTCCCTTGGAGGAAGTCGCCGGAGGTTGGCCAATTGATGCAAAATATGTCTGTGGGCTTCACAATAGTTCTGATGCATGTCCGGGGCTTCCTTGGCCTTTATTTATAGGCATGGAACCCTTGGGGAGGCTTCGGAGCCGTTGGAGAGGCTAAAAGAGCCGTTGGGAGCCAAGTGGGCAGGCTGGTCAACAGCCCAACGGCTAGTTTGACTGTGTCCACCGGCTGGCCGGTGCAGACCCACCGGTTGGCCGGTGCCTTGGAGAATGGAAACTTGTTCTGCCCAGGAGCCACCGGCTGGCCAGTGCCAGAGCCACCGGCTAGCCGGTGGCAAGACAGTAGCTTGCACTTCTGTGCAGGTGCCACCGGCTGACCGGTGGAGGAGCCACCGGCTGGCCGGTGGCAAGACAGTAGAAAACACTATTTGGGCTGGATGCCACAGGTCGACCGGTGACAGAGCCACCGGTCGACCGGTGGAACCTGGCAGTGGGCAATCCCTCTGCCAGTTCCACCGTCTGGCCGGTGCTATCACACCGGTTGGCCGGTGGACTGAATTTCAGTCCATTTCTTGTCCATTCTTGGTCCAATCCTTTTGCAATCTTTTGCATATCATCCACAACACTTAAAAACAAAGTTAAACATATATGAAAGTGATTGTGATCATGAAAATCAAATAGTGTGGGGTACAACAATCTCCCCCTATTTTTATGATCACAATCACCTATCAAAGCAATGTAAAAACTTAAATGAAAGGCATGATTTAATAAAAAGAAAATAAAAACTAAGCATGAGAGAAAAGATTCTCCCCCAATCAATCAAGAAATTTCTCCCCCTTTGTGATTATCAAAATAGAATGGGGCATGAAACTTGATTGAGGGAATTGGATTGAAAAACTAGATATGAGAATTGAAAAATCAATTGAGATTTTTGAAATTGAAATGAAAATTTGAATAACAGTTTGAATTGAAAGTTTTGAATCAAAAACCAATTGAAACCAAGAGTTGAAAATGAAAGATTGAATCGAAAGTTTTGAATAAAAAATTTGAAATGAGAATTTTGAATGAAAATTTGAAACCAAGTGATGAAATTGAAAGTTGGAATCGAAAATTTTGAAATTGAAAATCAAAAGGGTTTAAACGATCCTGACTCCCCCTAAATAAAAACAAAAAGTCACCGGGGAGTGGGATTTTGAAAAGAGATGATTTTAGGCCCGGAGAGACTCGCTAGAAGGGATTTTTCAATCCATACTTGTCTCATAGCGGGTCTTCTCCTATAAAACTCATCGGAAAAGAAAAAACTTTTGGGTTGACCATACCGGGCGTTTTTACAATTACATTCATAAATAAGGTGCCCGGGTTTTTTACAATAATTGCAAAATTTAAAACTGGAGCTCCCCCTTACAAAAACAGTGGGTGCATGGGAGGAGGAGGCTTGGTTGGTATAGCCAAGTCCATTGGTGGTTCTAGAAACCCTTTGAGAACCAAGGAGTTTTGACAAATTTTGTTCACCTTGGGTGAACTTGGCTAGGGTCTCTCTAAGGTCTTTGATGGTTGATTCCATGGAATCAAAATTTGGAAAATTTTGGATTTTTAGGGTGAGTTCCTCCTTCTCTTTGAGAAGTTGGTCTTTTT
This sequence comes from Viscum album, assembly GCA_963277665.1. Lineage (NCBI taxonomy): Eukaryota > Viridiplantae > Streptophyta > Magnoliopsida > Santalales > Viscaceae > Viscum > Viscum album. The sequence continues at coordinate 474,407,129 of OY728164.1, read as the reverse complement.
CGGAGGAAAGTTTTTTGAAATTCTTTTTTAAAGCGACAAATTTTGAAGAAAGCTCATGAAAACCATTTTCTAGTTGGTCTCTAGCGTATTGGAGATCCTCATAGGATAAATGATTTAATGAATTTGAATTTGAAGAACAAGAGGATGAGGAGTCGGAAGATGTTACCTCATGACATGCCATTAGGCATTTCGTACCGTTGTCGCTCGAGGAGGAGGAGGAAGATGAGGTGTCACTCCATGTGGCCTTGAGGACCTTCTTCTTTCCTTTTTCCTTGGCCCGTTTCTTGTTGAGTGGGCAATCGGGCTTGTAATGGCCCTTTTCGCCGCACCCGTAGCATTTCACCTTGGGCTCGGATTTTTCGGTGGGTTCTTTCTTTCGGTGCTTGCGGGATTTCTTCTTCTTCATGTGCTTCTTCATGAATTTTTGCATTTGGCGGGCGAGATACTCCATTTCCGAGTCGCCGCTTGATGATGAAGTAGATGAGGAAGATGAGGATGAGGAGGAGCTTACTTCTTTTTGTACCTTGAGGGAAATGTTCTTTGGTGTCTTGATTGGTGTGCCCTCCTTTTGAGCTTGCCTCCTCATCGTGATCTCGTACGTCATTAGGGATCCGATGAGCTCTTCGACCGGCATATTTTTGACATCCTTAGCTTCTTGGATCGCCGTCACCATTGGTGCCCATGAGCTCGGAAGGACCCATAGGATCTTTTTGACCATTGCTTCAGCTGAAACATCATCACCAAGGGACTTTCTCCCATTGCACACGTCAGTAAATCGTGTAAACATTTCAGAAATTGATTCATTTGGGTGCATTGAAAATGACTCAAAATCTTGCCTATACATATCCAATCGGGTGTCTTTGACTTTGTTGGTCCCTTCATGGGTAACCTCCAAAAGTTTCCAGATTTCATGTGAGGAGGTGCAAGTAGACACTCAATTGAATTCATTTCGGTCTAGGCCGCAATGGAGAGCGTTCATGGCTTTGCCATCAAGCTCAAAATTCTTTATATCGGCGGGGGTCCATTTGGATTCGTCGGGAGTAGAAAGAGTGTAACCATGCATGACAATTTTATATATGGGATAACCTATGCTTCTAAGGAAAGTAGTCATGCGGGTTTTCCAATAATTGTAGTCGGTCCCATCAAAAAATGGAGCCCGACCCAATGAGTAGCCCTCGGGGGCGAAAGAGGTTGATGCCATCTTAATGGATCTTAAATTTGAAACCGGGTTAGGGATTTATTCAAACCTCCCTCTGATACCAATTGTTGGGTCGTAGAAAAACGGGGAATGATGGCAAGAGGGGGCTGAATTGCCTTTTAAAAAATTGATTAACAAATTAAAATCAAAGTTAAAATGCAGCGGAAATAAAGAACGCAAGACACACAAAAATTGATAACGGAGTTCGGCCAAAACCCGGCCTACGTCTCCGCTCCCAACTCAACCGTTGAGAGATTCCTACCGCTTGCTTTTCAATGGTTTTAGCAAGAAACCCACTAGGCTTTGAGGTAGCACTAGGACCTATTACAGCTTGCTTTTGTGGTTTAGCAAGAACCCACTTGCTTTTGATGGTTTAGCAAGAACCCACTATCCTTCTTACAGGTGAAGGATAGCTCACCTTTTTCTCAAGCTTTTTAAAGGAAAATCTTGTGAACCTCTTCACACCTTAGTGGTGGTGTGAAACCCAAAAGAAAGGGGGATGAGAAAAGGGTTTGGGGTTTGTAGGCACAAACCCAATTTTAAAGCTCAAAATAGATAAAACAATAAAAACCGTAATTGGGAGAAGCCTTGGGCGCCTTTGATGATTGGAGATGTTGAAGGCTGCTTCCAAGCTTCTTTGAAGGAGCTCCTTGGATGTGGAAGTTGTTGGAGCACTTGGGGTTCCCTTGGAGGAAGTCGCCGGAGGTTGGCCAATTGATGCAAAATATGTCTGTGGGCTTCACAATAGTTCCGGTGCATGTCCGGGACTTCCTTGGCCTTTATTTATAGGCATGGAACCCTTGGGGAGGCTTCGGAGCCGTTGGAGAGGCTAAAAGAGCCGTTGGGAGCCAAGTGGGCAGGCTGGTCAACAGCCCAACGGCTAGTTTGACTGTGTCCACCGGCTGGCCGGTGCAGGCCCACCGGTTGGCCGGTGCCTTGGAGAATGGAAACTTGTTCTGCCCAGGAGCCACCGGCTGGCCGGTGCCAGAGCCACCGGCTGGCCGGTGGCAAGACAGTAGCTTGCACCTCTGTGCAGGTGCCACCGGCTGACCGGTGGAGGAGCCACCGGCGGGCCGGTGGCAAGACAGTAGCAAACACTATTTGGGCTGGATGCCACAGGTCGACCGGTGACAGAGCCACCGGTCGACCGGTGGAACCTGGCAGTGGGCAATCTCTCTGCCAGTTCCACCGGCTGGCCGGTGCTATCACACCGGTTGGCCGGTGGACTGAATTTCAGTCCATTTCTTGTCCATTCTTGGTCCAATCCTTTTGCAATCTTTTGCCTATCATCCACAACACTTAAAAACAAAGTTAAACATATATGAAAGTGATTGTGATCATGAAAATCAAATAGTGTGGGGTACAACACATTTTACTTATTAATGACAACCATGTATGTCGGATTTTTTAAATTAAAAACAGAAAGGTGGAAAAATTTCATTTAAATGGAAAATCAGTTTCTTTAACTACCATTTAGTGGTTTCACTATTCATCAAAAATTGATGTTTTTCAGAAAGATACCAAAACTTCAACCTAAGCTATATTTGATATTATGAATTCAAAAATTATGTCTATTTTAAAAAATTCAAATCATATTAGTTACATTAATTAATTTAATAATTAATTCCCGCTGTCATGACAAATAGTGTGTTTTTATGAAACAATAAGTATCAAAAGATTGACACCAGTTTAAGTCAAATTTCAAAGTGAAATTGATTCCAATGACCACCATTGGATTAAATGGTAAAAATATATTCTAATTTCACTTCAAAAACAATTCAAAAGATAATCTAATTATATAAATAAATTATATTAAAAAGCGGTTTTGATGTAAAATGCAGTATTTTTCACTATTCATTAAAAAATGAACATTGTCAGAAAAATACCAAAAATTAACAGAAATTAAATTTTGATGTCCCAATCATAAAGAATAAGTTTATTTTGACAAATATAGATTATAAAATTGTTAAATGTTTAATTTAAAAATGTTTTTCCATCAAAAGGCAGTAAAACAATCTTTTAAAAATATTATTGTATTCGATGCTTAAGATTGGATTTATTTTCATTTCAAGCCTCTAAAAAACTATAAAATTCATTAATAGACATAGATAAAAATATTTATTATTCATTACTTACTTGGGATGTTACAAAAATAATTCCATGTTTTCTTATGATTAATTTCTCCGATCTAAAGTGATTGAATTGTATAATATTCTAATTTTCATGAGTTTTATTATAAGAACACACATGAGTAACATCATTTCTAGTAATAAAAAAATATTAAATATTAACAACATTGTAAATTAAACCATTTCTTATAGCATTAATCCTGATCAGAGTATATAGTAAAACATCAGGTAGTGTGTATTAATTTTCTAGGATAGTCTTGTGCTCAATGCTAAACTATTTGAGGTAAGCCTTGTAATGAAAAAATCTTTTATTAATGAAAATTCATATTGATCTCATTAAATGACTTATTATGTAAAATGGTTATATAAAATACGAACATTCTTGGTTTTATGTTTTTCGGTTTAAATGTACCGTTAATAAATTTTATCAATGCTAATATTTCCACTGAACAATGATCAGTCTACTAGTATAAATATAGTGCTTTATCAAATCATATTTACTTATTAATATGATGAGATGGCCTCATCCAGTAGAATTTTTCCAAACAAAACCCATTTTTTAGAGCTCATAAAGGAGGTGGTGTTAGTAGGCTTCGATCTTGACCAAGCCCAAGCTGACCATCAATATGCTAAGATCAAATGGAATCGCCAACACGGGGAGTTGTAGTTAATAGATATTACACCCAAGCGATGTTATTTGTGCCACCCCAAGAGTCTATCACCAACAAACACCTTACCCTTAGGTAAGATGCATTTTTTATAAGGGGTTATGTAACAAGTTCCTAAATCTTTGATTATATGCACTATTTGTTTATAGAATAAAGAATATACGTTGATTTTATTATTGTTACTTTGTAAATAGTTTTTGAATCACTAATAATATTTTTTAGAAAATATTCAACATAGAAATCTATATTTATGAATTAATGGATTTATAATTAAATAATATTTTAATAAATGAATAATAAATTAATTACTTTTTAAATGATCCTATAATTTTTATGAATTAAATTGTTATTTTTTTGAAGGTTTGAAAGCCACTTTTTTTCAAACCCATGAATTTTCAAAAAATGATAGTTTAAATTTTAAAATAAAAATTGATAGATTTTGATAATTAAATAGATTAAATGAATAATATTTCTTGAATTAGGACAATGATATTATCCAATAGTTAATTTTTCATTATTTTCTAAGACAGTCGAATTTTTTGGTAAATATTAAATACCGTTTAATTATATAATGTGTTCTATATAAACATAATATCCTAATATTGATGTAAAAAATAATATTAATGGTATTTACAGAAAATATATATTTTTACTTAAAAATTATGTTATTTTTGGTTATTTTTTTATATATTATAAAGCATTTGTGGACCCTCCAAGACTTATAAATCATTTTATCATTTTAAAATGATTTCCTTGAAAGTTTGACAAACCTCCATATATGAAAGGATTTTATTTTAATAAGTTAGATTATTTTACATATAAAATAATGTTTTCCATAGCAATTTGAAAAAAATCATATATGAAAACCACCTGATGGTTTGTGGTAATGATTAATTCAATGTGTAGTGTCCAAAACATAAATAATAAAGAATTCCCCATATTTCTTATATAAACCCTCCCAAGCTCGAAATTACTCTTCAATAGAAAAAAAATGAGATTCCCAAAATCTTCCCTCCTTTATTTGGAATCCTCCCATGGTGCCCCATGATCCCACGAAGAGACTCTTATTCCCCCCAAAGCCTTTGGGATCACACTTCCAAGTAACGGATTTCTTCCTTTCTCATTTTTCCCAAATTTAATTATGTTATTATTCCAATTTATTTTCAATTAATAATGTTGGGGTATGATTTCACACCTCCCCCATACCTCAGTCCTTATGTTTTAATTTTTAGAGGAATCTTTAACTTTCATTAATTCCTTCCACGTACACAACTTAACATGCTGAAATTTTGTATGGTATTTCTCTCTCCTCATTTACTTTCAATAAATTATTTTATAGTGTGTATAAAAATTTCATTACATATGTTGGGGCTTGTATATATAACCCCATTACTTTCCATTTCATGTATGTATAATGAGATACCTCTTTGTCTCTCATAAACCATTTTTATGAATCATTATGTAACATCGTTAGGCTGCCGAAATTGCACCGTGATTTTCAAAGACAAAGACATTATGTATTAAATACAATACCCTTTTATCTATAAACAGTATTAACCATATAGAACATTTAAATATTCATTATGTATTTCCATTTATGTATTCTTTATTACTTTATCATTGAATTAATTGTGATGTTGGATGATTCTATGTTTTATGATTCTTGTGGCACATTTATGCATGAACTAAAATGATTAAGAAGGGTGCGCCCTTATAGCGCTCCAATGCCTAGGGTAAATATTACTATCATGATACATAAAATTCTATGAGGGTTTAATCATTATAATTCATGTGCGATGGGGTTTTACTAGTTCTCCATGTGCAATGAGCCTTGGCACATGCTAATATCAAGATAAATGATGTTGCCACAATTCCATGTTATGATAGTCATGATATATCATTCCTTTATGTTCATGTTTCTCTTGTGCCCCATTTATATGAATATATAATACAAGTTACTAAATTCATCATGTTATGACTTTTTTAATCCCTTACTAGGAATTATAGCTCACCCTTTTCTTATGAATTTTCTCAAGATAACAATGTAATGCATAGTATAAAAGAATGTTATGGTCATATAAAAGAAGTCTTCTAAAAAGATATTATTTTTTATGTTATATGTTTTTATTTAATGTTGCTAATTCAACATTAACCTAGACCTCTCAACCATCAATTTTATGTTAAGTGAAAGATTATTTAATAAATCATCTTTATGTGTGTCATAAAGAGAAGTTTTGTTATAGATGATATCAGAGGATAAAATTAGTTAGTTTTGGGAATATGAATATAAAATCAAATTGAAAGAATTATTTATAATAATAAGTATAATAAAAATATCCCTAAGTTTTTATGATAATTGATTAAGTGGTTTATTAAGAAAATACATCCATGACTGGATATGATTTGGTAGAGGAGGCTCAAGAACAGAAGTATCCATGAGTAATACCTGAAAACACTGTTTTGATCTAGACTCGAATAGATATTGGTGCATAACCATGTGCCTTACATCACTCTTGGTTACAACACACGTGGATGATATATCTTTTTAAATTACTAATCTTAGTATGAACTATTCTTATGGGAATCATAAAACATTCCCCTAAGAATATATGTTCCGAATTAGATCATGGATAACATAGATATGTTAAGGAAATAAATGTAATTTATATGTAATACCTTTTTTTCATTGGATTACCCTTATAATTATAATAGTTTAAATTACTCCTCCATTGTGTATACTAGAAAATGTAGAACTAGAATCAAAATTTGAATGGTAGGGTTATCATTCTTAGTTCTACGTATTCTTTTATATCCTGAAATATTTGTAGAACAATCCCAACACCACCAAAAATCATGGAAGTAATGATGTCAGTGAGAATGAAAAATTCTACAATCCTCGAATCCCTTGAATATATGTAACACATCATGATTTCAAATTATGTTATTTTCTTTAATGTAATTCAATAGTTTGTGCTACATGCAACACCGAGTTCGAGTGCACTATGACTTACCAAACTAGACCTTCAAAAAATAGTTATGAATAGTAATAACTAAAATCTGAGTTTCATATAATCCATATAATTTTAATGTCCATATTATGTGTTTTTAGTCATAAAATAAGAACAAATACAATTTTTCAGATAAAATAAGTATTTTTTAAAAAATGCAATTTTACTACCTTTTAATGGGGATCCATTTCTAAATAAAATATTTTACACTTTTATATATTAAATTTGAAAAATTAATCTACTTTATTAGAATTGGGACACAAAAATTTAGTTTGGATAAATTTTTGGGGATTTTCTGATAACTTTTATATTTTGATGAATAATGAAAATTTGCTAAATTTTAATTGAAAACAACTTTTTTAATCAAAATAATTTATAGTGTAAATTTATAATTTTGATTGTTTTTAGGTATAACTATATTATATTGTAATAATTAAATCTTATGTTGGTCATCGGATGTAATTTTACAATTAAACTGGACAGAAACACATATTAATCATTAAATATTTTATACTTCTCAAAAACCCGCTTTCCGGTTTTGACAACATTAATTAATTTTATATTAATTAATTCAACTAATATTTTTTTATTTGGTAAAATAGAAATTATTTTTAAATTTTTAGGGTGAATTTTTGGTATTTTTCTGAATACATTGAATTTTAAATGAATAGTGGAAAACACTGCGTTATTGTTGAAAACTGATTTTTTTTAAATAATTTTTTTGAATTTTAATTTATTTTAAAGTAAAAATAGATACATAATTCCTATATGAATCCAATTTAAAACATTGGATTCATTTTATAATAATATTATATATATATATATATATAATTTTATTGAATTTTTAAAAGTCTTTTACCCACCTTCTAAGAACATTTACAAATTTTACTAAAACATAATTTTACTGCTTCTGTGAATTGAATTTCAAAAATCCAAGATTCATGGTTGAAATCAATAAAAAAATTTGGTTCAGTAAGTTGAAAATAATTTTTGGTTATTAATAATTTTTGAATTTTATTTAACACGGTTAAAAGTAAATATGGTAATTAGTGGTAAAAATTATATTATAATTACCCTAAAATATGTCCTAATTCTATTTTATTAGTGTAATTAGTCCAAAATAAGCCTTAGTAATAAAATATTTTCCTTTTTTATCCATTTTTATTAGATTAGGACTTTTATTATATTTTATTTATAGAAGAGTTAAAGTTTTAGATTCAAACACTAATTTCTAAATAAATTTTATTATAGGGTTATAAATAAGATAAATTTGATTATATATAACTGATAGAAAGATAAAAATATTTCCTACATAATTTTATTTTATTTATATTTTTTAGACTTTAAATAATTAAATTTATTTATGAAACAATGATGATGCAGTAATTGCCTTATTAATGAAAGATTAAAATAATAGATATTATAAATATCAAAATAAATTAAATTGAGGCTTTTAATGCATTAAGAGAATTTTATAGGTTAATATGATATGTTAGAGTTTATTTAATGTATTTTTTTTCCAAGTAAAAATGTTTTTTGACTTTGAAAAAATCCAAATACTAAATAGTGTCAAAATTGACATATATGAGTATTTAAAACAAATACTATATTATTAAATGATATAATATTCCAAAAAATATGGTTTATCCAAAGAACTTATATATTGAAATAAATGTCATTAATGAACCAGTTTATGTTCCCTTGTCATTATATAGTATGTTTATTAACCATGTAATATAAAACTACAAGAAGACATGGTAAAAATTAAAGTATTTAACTAAGAATTAAATCTAAAAGATAAGGTTAATATGGTGACCTAAACGTGTCTAAAACCAATTGGTGGAATGGTTTTAGAACCATAACTACATTAGACTCGAAATAAATTTATTTGGAGCCATTATAAACAGAAAATTATTTTATTATAAAATAATATTTTTAACTTTTGTTATAGTGATTGTCACCTCTATTATAAAAGGGTGCATACCCTTCTCTCTAAATCACTCCTCCAAATCCATTTGGCTCAACAAACTGCTGTTAAAATATCCAACCAATAACCCTTACTTGAAACTATTCTCTGTATTTTGATCAGAATGCAAATCTAAGGAGATCATTTGATCAAATTAAATGTAGCACCCGAAGAATTGGTAATAATTTATCACCTCTTTCAACCTTCTTTCCTACATCCACTTATTTTTTCCTTGTTATTTTAATACCAAAATAATAACCCCAGTACATTCTACATACTATGATGTTATTATAAATATTTTACAAACATATTCATCATTCTATCCATCCTATTAATGACAAAGTCACCATATCTGTGTTTTTACGGCTTACAGTCTCCACATCGTGAGGTAATTTGTTATTCAACTCATAATTATTTGGAGGCGTATAATAATGATTATAAGTACTGTAAATAATAAATATAAAATTTTAATGATTCATTATATATAACATACCATCCAATTATATATAATTTCACCACTAATAGAATGATATTGTCGCTCATGCGTACGTACGACATACTGTCTCGATGACGCGATGAGATTTCATTCCCCATCATATCCATTGAAGAATAATTTCATTTGATGATTAAAAATAATGTTTAGGAACTTAATATCACTATGTTTATTAATCAATTCCATCCTATCCTTAACAAACATGACTTCTGTACCAAAACATATTAAGGTATACAAATCGGTTAACACCCTAAACAATGATACTTCTGAAATATCATTAACAAATAAATATTAGAAGATCATATATGATATAATATTTTTGTATGTTATTATTGTATAATTTAATAACAATTATTTAACCATTATAAATGTGTTAAACCTTCTTCTACTAAAGAATAAATCATGGTTAGATGTTTTCATCTCACTTTTGTTCCCGTGAGATTCAAGCTATATTTTCCACTATTTCCTTTTTTATGGTGTATGTACTTCCAGTGATTGTATAATTTTCCTAATATAATTTAAATTATGTTTATTTAAATCATCATTGTATAATCATTCTTTTAAGGGGTGTTTGTTTCATAAGTTACCAACAGTTAAGGGAATTTCTAATTTCAATTTCCACTCATTGGGGTTAGACATAAACATCATAGAATATTTTACTACTCGATTAATTTTGAAGATAGAATTTATTTATCTATGTAGTAATTTCCACTCACCTTTGTGTGGATATTCATTTTATACTCAGAACTACTCCATTGATAAATTCACAATTTATTGATATGAACTTTATAAGGGTAATCGTAACTTAATTTCCATTTAATGATTTAAACATCAGAGTTATTGGTTTTATTTGTACTAGAACATGTGTGAATTTACTACGATTGATTTACACAGAATAACCAATCATATTGAGTGTATTTATAATTTTTACATATAACTATTTCATTGACTTGTCCTTAATGTAAGGATACTGTGTTTTTAAGGGATCTCTTCTCAATTTAAATTCCATTAATAATTCTTTGTTATTATGCACCAATTTAATTATATATAGTGTATATACTATAATTTGACATAGTTTATCATTAATCTATTTATTATCATGAAATGAAAATTTTTTATGACCTAAATTATTTGTATTCAAGCATCTCTCATTTGGTAATGTACTCTAACTAAAATATTATTTTAAATGTTTTAAATATTTATTCTACTAAATCATTATCATTAATTTCCATGTTTTAAAAATGGTTTTAAGGATTTATTTATATGAAAATGAGTTTTTTAAAATTAAAATTTCTTTAAAATTTATCAAAGTGTTATGTTACACATTGATTCCAAATATATTTTAAACGACTTCATTGAAAAATAGGGCGCTATTAAAATGTTTTCTAGAAAATGGAGATATTTATTTCAATTAGTTTATCAAATCATTTTCATCTATTCCAATATATTTTATTGTATTTTATTCTTGATTTAGGTTATTTTATTATAATACAATCATCCATATTTTATTTAATGTGTTATGATTGACTATGGATTTTCTATTTAGAAACAATTCATGGGTTCCGGTTAAAGTATTGACATTTTGTATGCTATTTTTGATAAGAATGTTTATATTATGTTTCACCCTTTCCATATGAGAAATTCATTGAACATAGTTTGCGATCGGTGATGCTCTCTACAGCACCTCGATGCATCGACAGGTCATGTGAGACATAGTGTCTTGCCACACATCCTTGACAAAATATTATTTGTTGTCTTGGCACGATGCCTTTACTATGTGATTTTGATGCCCTGTATTATGTATTCCATCCTTATGAAATTTTCTATATATATTACATATAATTATTTGACTAGTATAATATCCATGTGATTAAGTAAATGGAATTATTTGATTTGTCTTTCACTTATTATAATAATGCTTATGTTTAAAAACCATGTTGTTAGTCTTATACATTCCATTAAATGGTTATGATTATTTATGATAGTGTACGCTATATTGTTATCCATACGAAGAATCTGTTCTCACACCATTATTATGTTTTGTTCATCCTAGAATGTGGAGAAGAATATTATTATTAAAATGCTGGGATGGGCCAAAGGATATGAGGGTGTTCAGAGGGGACATAATTTTTTTATCTTTATTTAATGATGTAATGTAAAACATATGTATGTGTCCTGTACTTCCAAAGATACTAAACCAATTGATATTCAAAGACTTGATATCTTGTGATCATTCAAATATTATGTAATAATGCACTGACTCTGGGTAACATAGGTTGGGGTGTTACAATATAACTCATCCCCTATCATAATTTTTGTGTTGAACTTCCCAGAGAACGTCGTCATACATCCTTTGGTGGGATTTGATGCAATTATTGACGTGGATTGTCTTTACCTATATACAGTAAACATAAATTATAGTGAGAGGGAAATCACTCTCCATATAACAAATTAAACCATGATTATATACATGTGAAAGGAAGTGGATGGATCTTTATCAGCACCATCACCTCAAGCATGGATATTACATCACTATGAGCACAAATATCTTGATAAGATGATTGATTCTAAGTAAGCAACCATCCTTGAAAACATGCCTACTGTGAGGGAATTCTCTTCTGTGTATCCTGAGGAATTTACTTGTCTTCCTCTTAGAGGAGATTTTGATTTCATAATTGGTTTTATACCTGGGGAATTTATAATATCCAAGACTCCATATAGAATAGTTATTTTGGTGTTTGAGGATATGAATAAAATACTACATGAAAATTTAGATAATGAATTTATACGCCCAATTGCTTCACTATGGGGTGAACCGGTCCTCTTCGTCCAAAAGAAGGATGGGTCAACGTACCATTGAATTGATTATCACGAGATCAACAAAATATTGATAAATAACAAGTATACTATACCAAGAATTGATGACCTGTTTGATTAGCTATGTGGAGAACAATTTGTCTCCAAGATTCATCTGTCGTCAGGATATTATGAATTATGGGTGACAAAGGAGGATATCCCCAAGACTACTTTTTTTACAATGTATGGGCACTATGAATTAATAATAATGCGTTTTGAACACACTAAATCTTTATAAATCATTATAGACATTATTAATATAGTCTTTAGATATTTCCTCAACACATTTGTGGTAGTATTTATTGATGTCATTCTAATATACTCCAAAAACAAGGAGGATCATGAGGAGAATATATGAACTACACTATAGGCCATTCAAAAGGAGATGCTCGGTTAAAATTATATCATGTGGAGTTTTGGTTGAAGTGAGTCTCATTATTGGGACGTATCATCAAAATAAATGGGATATCTATGGAACCATCCAAGATAGCTACAATTGAGGAATATCTGAGGCCAACATCGGTAATTGGTATCCGTACTTTCCTAGGGTTAGATGGATATTAATGCCGATTTCTGAGAAACTTCACATGATCTTCCAATCCTCTCTCAATGATGACTCTCAAGGGTGTAATGTTTTTTTGGAGTGATGAATGTGAAGATAAATTCATGGAATTAAAAATGAGTCTTATCACTACACCCATTCTAACCCAAACCACAAGTTGAAACTTTTTGTGGTATTCCGTGATTCTTTGAAGAACAGTCTAGGAAGCGTGTTGAAGAAAAATGACAAATTCATTACCTATGGTTCAAGGAAAATGAACATTCATGAGAAAAACTATCCATCACATGATTTGGAGTTGGCTACGGTAATCATCTCTTTAAAATTATGGCCACATTTCCTCTAGGGGAGAAGATTGATATATATATGGATCACAAAAGTCTCATGTATATATTCACATAGAAAGAGATGAAGATGTGCCAATGAAGATGGTTAGAGCCGATCAAAGACTATGATTACTCAATCCATTACCACCATGGGAATGAGAACAAGGTGGAAGATGCCTTATGTATAAACGATCCAGTGATTCTATCATTGAAGATAATTGAAAATGATCCAATCTTCATATATTTGAAGATGGTGTACATGGGAATCATAAATAAGGCAACTTCATCAATCCTTCCACAAATTATTACTCAACTATATCTTTTGTAATGGTTAAAGGATTCTCAAATGGATGATGTCTGAATTCAAAATAAAGTGGAAACTATATGAAAATGGAAATCCTAGGAGTTCAATGTTAATGAAGAATGAATAGTGAGATATAGATCAAGACTATGTTTTCCATAAAATCTAGAGTTAAAGAATGATATTTTGGATGATGCACAATGATCAAATTTCTCCATTAACTTAGGAAACACAATAATGTATCTAGATATATGAGTGCTTTATTTGTTGGATAACAAGAAGAAGGAGATCACTGAGTAAACATCAAAGAGTCTTGTATGTCTGCAAGTGATGGCTATGATGTATAAGTCTATGTGGATGAATCAACCATTACCTATATCATCATGGAACTGGGAGAACATAACCATATAATTTGTCACCAGACATCATAAGACAACCAAAGGAAAAAATTCTATCAGGGTTGTTGTGGATCATCTTACAAAGACTGCACACATCATTGAAATTCGATAGGATTTCTCATTAGATCAAATGGAATGGATATATATTGGAGAAGTGTTACGGCTGCATGAAGTACCACTATCTATTGTATCCAATAGAGATCCAAGATTCACCTATATGTTTTAGAAGAGTATTTAACATGTTCTAAATACTGAGTTGAACTTCATTATGGATTATCATCCAAAAACTAATGGCCAATCAGAGCAGACTATCCAAAAACTTGAGGAAAAGTTTAGAGCATGCTAAATTCACTTTAGAGGAAGATGATATCAACGTCTTCCTCAGGTTGAGTTCTCATACAATAACAATTTCCACTCAACCATCCAAATGGATTCTTATGAATCCATGTATGGGAAGTGGTGCAAAACACTGGCATGTTGGGATGAAGTTGAAGAGTGACAAATCCCAGCTCAAGAAATGGTCGATGAAATTGTGTAGTAGGTTAAGAACTTCCAGCAACACATTAATGATGCTCAGAGTAAAAAATTATTCTATAATGATAATCATTGAGGGGATCTAGAGATTGATTCTAGAGACATAGTAATCCTCCACATATCCCCATCGAAAAGATTTATGTGATTTTGGAAGAAGGGGAAGCACTTTCAAAGGTAGATAATCCCTTTTGAGATCCTTGATCACATTGGTGTGAAGGCCTATGGACTAGAACTCCCACCAAACCTATCATAAGTACATGATGTATTCCATGCATAACTTTTGATTAAATACATACAAGACCCCTCAAATGTTATCAATTCATATGTGGTACCAGTGGAGAATGACCTCTTCTATTAAGAGAAGCCTGTAAAGATCATAGATCATAGTGAAAAAGTTGTATGAAATACAAAAATTCCCTTCATCAAGGTGTTGTTGTGAAACCACAAGATTGAATATGAAATGAAAAAAGTAGAGAAAGTGATGAAGAGAATTTACCCTCATCTATTTTAGTGTGGGAAAAGGAAAAATCGAGGGAGAAATTTCTTATGTGGGGAATATTATAACAACCCAAACATGTATTAATGAAAATTAATATTGATATAATTTAATATATTATTATGTAAAATGACTGTATAAAATATACACTTAATTGGTTTTATATTTCTGGATTTTATAGTACCATTAAGAAATTACACTGTTTCTAATATAGGCCTTAAACAATGATCGCATTATTAGTATAAATATTAGGATTTAACAAATCCAATTTATGGAGACAAAAAAAGCACTGGCCTAATCTAGTAGAATTTATCTACACGAATCCCATTTATTAGAGTTTATAAAGGGGGTGATATCACTGGGATTTTCTCTTGACCATGACCAAGCTGAGCTTCAACACATTAAACATGAACTGAATTACCTATGGGTGAAGTGTAAGTTAATAGAGATTACCACCCAAGCGATGTTATCTGGGACACCCTAAGAGTGTGTCACCACTATTAAAATTACCCTCCAGGCATATGCGGGTGTTATAAGGGTCTAGGTAAAAAGACCACTGCATTATGATTATGTGTATTACTTTTGTATAGATTAAAAAATATATATTAATTTTATTATTGTAACCTTGTAAATATTTTTTAAAGCACAAGTAGTATTTTTTATTCAATATTCAATTATGAAATATATTTTGATGAACATATGAATTTTTGAATTAAATAATATTTTAATAAATACTTATAAAAAAATTACTTTTAGAATGATCGTATAATTTTTATTAATAGAGTTGTAATTTTTATTAAGGTTTGAAATCTGTTTTTGTCAAAACCCATGATTTTTTTATAAATGTTGGATTGAATTTTAAAAATAAAAATTCAAATATTAATAAAATTATTTTGAAAAAATTTATATTATTTTTGGAATATGGACATCTAAATTATTGAATGGTTAAATTTTCATAATTTTCGGTGACAGTCGAATTTTTGGGTATAAATTAAATATTGTTTAATTATATAAAGATATTTATGACATCATAATGACCCAATAGTGATTTAATAAAATAAAATAAATTTTATATTCAACCAATATATGTTTTACCTTTAAAATATTATTATTTTAGTTTTGTTTGATTTATTTTATAATGCTTTAGTGGACCATCCAAGAATTATAAAACATTTTAACAGTTTAAAATTATTTCCTTGAGAGTGTGACTCACCTCCATATAAGAAAGAATAATATTTTAATATGTTCATCCATTTTAATTATAAAATAATATTTTAAACTCAACATTTTAGAAAAACATGGTCCAAAACCGTGGGTTTGTTTTTGGTTTTGATTTGTTTAATGTGTACTGTCCAAAAACTAAATATTAATGAATTCCAACAATTTTCTTATATAAACCCACCCTATCTCCCACTTTCTATTCAACCAAAACCTTTGGAGCTCCACCAAACTTTACCATACTCTATCTTTAACCCTTTAAACGTGCCTCAAACTCCCAGTCTGCCACTCTAAGCCCCTCCCATGCCTTTGGGATCACACTTCCATGTAAGGGATTTCTTCTTTTCTCATTTTTGTTGAAATTTATTTATGTTGTTATTATCTTTTATTTTCTACTAAAAAAGTTTGGGTATGATTTCTCACCTTTTCCTAACATTTTTACTTATGTTTGAATTATGATAATCATATTTCACTCTCATTAATACCTCTCATGTACATCTTTTACCATGTTGTAATTCCTTAAGTGATTTCTGTCTCCACATTTATATTCAGAAATTATTTTATATTATGCATCAAAATTCCGTTACATATGTTGGTACCTGTATCCATATGACACCCTTACTGACAATTTTTTTATATATGATGAGATACCGCTTTATCTCTAATCAACCATTTATATGGATCCTTACATCACGTCGTTATACAGCCGAAATTGGATAATGATTTTCCAAGCCAAAGTCATTGTGTAGTGAATAAAATACCCATTTTCTATCATGGGAATCAAACATTACAAACATTTACTTATTGATTATATAGTTTCATGTATGTATTCAACATTCTCTTATATTTGAATAAATGGTGACGTTGAGTGTTTCCATGTTGTATGATCCATGTTCCACACTTTTTCATGAATTGAAATGATTAAGAAGGGTGCACCTTGATAGCGCTCCAATGCATTGTGTAAAGATTAATATCATGATAAATCATGTTAAATGAAGGTTTAATCAATCTAATTCATGTGAAATGAGGTTTATCTCAATCTTCATGTGCAATGACCGTTGGATCATTTTAATATCATGTTAAATTATGTTTCTACAATTCCATGCTATGAGAATATTTCTATGTCAAGCCTTTTTGTTCATGTTTCTTTTGTGATCCATTTATATAAATATTGCCTAATATGTACTATATCCCTCATGTTATTCCTTGTTTACTCCCTTATTGGGACATATTGCTAACCATTTTATTAGGCATGTCCTCAGGTTATCCCATGCATTGAAAAGTACAAAGGAAAGTTGTGGTCATGTAATAGATGTTTTCAATAAAGTTGTTTTGTTTTATGGTCTATGTTGTTATGTAATGTTCCTAATTTCCCAAGAATGTAGACCTATCGATTATTAGTATTGTGATAGGTGAAATATTATGTAATAAATCATTTCTAAGGTTATAATAATGAGAAGGTTTTTTATAAGTATCCATTTGGGATATCTAGTATCCATAATCATTTTCATCAATGTGTTGTGGGTTATGGGAAATAGAAGAATCATTTGGGTCGAATACATCCATATTATAAGATCATTATCCTAAGACTGATTGTTCTAGCACTAGGATTTAATAATTAAATAAAATTAGTCTCTATATTGAAGGGTTGGAATATTCCAAATGGAATAAAATATGATACTAATGTTTGGTATTGAGAATGAGCATGAGAAAGATATACATTTATAAATAAGGTGACCATATGAAACAAATTATTATTTATAATAAGGAGAAAAACAAAGATAGTCAATTATAAAAATAACCACCCTCTCATACTAATTGTTTGGTGAGAATGGGTAATGTAAGATGATCTAGAGGGGGGTCAGTAGACCAGATTAATTTTTTTTAAAAATTAAATTTATTATGTAAACTATTTATAAAATTTAATTAATAATGATAATTAGTATTGGAAAAAGATATGAAAACAAGGATGTTTTTATAGTAGTTAATTTCAATGTGGTCCTATAATACACTTACAAATCCCTACTCAGTGATAGAAACATGTGAACTAAAAGGATTATAATGGGGGAATCATGACCCAATAACATAATCCATTTCTAGTGGATGGAAAATGAAGAAACTGACATTTATATGGGGAGTCACAATACTTACAACCAGACATTTGACACTGGTTTGAGAGCCCAAACATTTTTGAATTTAGATACGAGGATTCACAACCCTTAGATCATAATATTAGTAAATTAATGTCACAACCCAATGAAAATTAACAAAAAATAATGATTTTATATATAAAATCATAAATAGAAAAATAGATTGAATGTGAGAGATGGTAAATAGTGTTAAATAATGAAAACAATACAAATGTGAATGTAAATAAATATTAAAGAGTTATTGGATGTAATTGGTTAGATAAAATGATATTTTCAAGTTAGTAGAAGTCGTATTATAATAAATTTATGCATTGAGAGATCCTGTAGTTTGTGAAACAGACTGTTGTAGGATGATGACATGCCTAGAATGTACAATGTTTGAAGAACTTTTTCTTAAAAAAATAGAGTATTGAATATGTTAATATGTGTGTTATTGTGAATTTATATTGTATTGATAACCTAAAAAAGAATGATAAATATAGAATATATATATAATAGTAACTTCATCATCTCTTCCTTCAGATTTTCAAAATTAATTGAGTCAATAGAATTCAAAAATACCTCTATGAAAATGAAAGAACAGTTTCTAATTTATTCCTATATAATATATCATAAATTGAATTTAAAGTAATTAGATTTACTTTTCTAATAATATCTCCAATGTAATTATATCATTGAATGAATTTAAATATCTTGTTTAAATCCATTCAATCATCTTTAAATTTATTCCACACATTTCTAGAAAACAATCAGAACAATTTTTATTTAAATACAAATATAAACCCTGAATTTATTTGCATCATAATTTAAAATAATTTATTAATTTTTCTCATTAATAATTTCACCAAAATCATCAAAATATATTCAATCCATATCATTATATTTGTTGTGAATTTATCCAGTAGAAACACTATTGAAATTAATCTATATATATATGTAGTAGAAAACATTTCACCACAAAAGGGAAAAGTAGAATCAGTAAAGTTGGGTACCAAAATTAGGGTATGAACAGTAACTTATAGTATGAATTGTAATGTTTCATATGAACAATATCTTAAGTTATGGATAATGAAATATGGTATGAATAATAATGTTGGTAATGAACAGTAACATATAGAATGAACATTAACTTAGGGAATGAATTATAATTTATGGAATGAATATTAACATAGGTTTCATCAAAAAATCAGTGTAGGGTTCTTCTAAAAAGAAGCATATGGTTCATTATAAATGTAACCTAGGGTTCATCCCAAAAGTAGCATTGGGTTCAACACAAAATTTGGTTTTTGAAACCATACATTATAAAAGTAGGGTTTTAGAAGCATAATTTGCAAAATTAGGGCTTCTAAACCATACTAGGAGAATATTGGGTTGTCTAACCAAACTTTTCATAATTATTATTTCTTAATAATACATTGAACAAGGGTGGTTGTTGGACTATGCTTTGTAATATTAGGGTTTATGAACCATACATTGCGAAAAATGGTTTCTGAAACATACATTATGAAATCAGAGTTTCTTTAAAATACATTAATAATGTAGTGTTTCTAATACATACATTGTAAAGGTAGGGTTTAAGAACCATACATTTTTAAAGTAGGGTTGATGAACCATACTTTTCAAAAAACAAGACGAAAATCATTAAGCAAATTCAATGAATTTTTAAATGACCATAATAGAAGATTTATACTTTGGGAAAAAATGCATATTTGTATAAAAAAATATAATCTCTACATCTAATATGGAATCAAATAAATATAAAATCTATTACACCAGAAGTTATAAACCAAATAGATACAACAACATTTTATAAAAGTGATGTTATGAAACAAAATTTGTTAACGTCATACAATTAAATAACTTTCCAAATGTCCTTTTTGGACATTAATGTAAACAATATAAATCAAGAAAACGATGTATTATTTATAAAATATTATGTTTCATTCTAATATTAAATCCGTTGAACATGAAGTAAATTAAATACAAAATGATTTCAAAACATTATACTGGAAGGATTCTAAAACTATAGTATAAAATTCATTGAATTTTAGAGTAAAAAAATCATTTCCAATCATCATTATAAACTATTTTAGATTATATAAATATATCATCTATAAAATTTGATATACACCAAAAAAATCCAAAATATATGGTTTAAGATATAAATAAAATAAATAATTTTTTCTAAAATAAAATCACATGTAACAAAATATAATGATAATGTAAAAAATATATAATCATATTTAATCAAAAAATGAATACATGGACATGCCCAAACATTAATTCCCACTCGACGTGTTATGAACATAAGTTTTTCATTACTCTTGGTATTGGGGCAGGTTTTATCATGCTCATTGTTATGTGAAACTAATATTTAAAAGGAGTTATGCACCAAGGATCTCACAATTTGGGTTATACACTCGTACATATGTTATATTAGGTGTATCATGCACGAGATAATCACCATTTAATAAAAACCTACGGAATTACTTATTCCATATTTATCCTTGTTTTATGTGATTCATTTTATACTTAGGAATATTAGTTTCTTATTTTTAAGTAATAATATTAAATAATGTTATTGTTGTATTGTAGTACCAAAAACCATTTTTGAGTCCTCAAATGGCCATTTTATGGTAATCCAAACCCACCACCTATCCCAATGTACTATTAATGGGTTGTAAAATAGGTTAGTGAAAGATCCAATATGTGCTCACCAAAATAGTTTTATGTACGGAAAAATATTTCTTGATTACGAAGACGTATAGTTTCATTGATTCTACCCATGAAATCGTATCAACCAAGGTCAATGCGTGCATGATATATTTGTACTGAAAAACCCATAAGCCTTTCCTGAAATTCCATATCCAACCATCCATTTATGCACCAACAGTGATATAAACCCACATCAGTTGTGCGAACTACCTCTGATGGAAAGGGAAGGGACCATGCAGATGTCTAGTTCCACAACCAAGGTGTTATGTTCCCACGACCGATAATTTCAGCTATAAGTAGTATCTTTGACCCTTCTCTTGGATACTCTATCTGAAAGAAGAAATTCCACTCCCATTAGAAAAAACTCTACTATTACTTGAAAACATGAATCATGGAACACTTCAAGTAGAATATCTTGTTTGAAATACCTCATGCAGGACCACACATTACTTGGCTTGGGGGTAGAGTGATCCTCATGAAATAACCCCTATAATGACCAGCCAATTCTCATTGTCTTGAAATCTCAAAGAGTCATTACTATGCCTTAAGCCACATCCCCATGACCCCAAAGGCTGGAAATAAATGCCGAAGTGTTTCAATTCAAGTGGGGGATGATTTACCCTTTGAGAAATAAACCAACCAAAACATCACTAACATCCACTATATGATGCATGTTAATTAAACCACTAAATCATGAATTACCAAAGGAGAACTACACTATTCCAAAAACCAACACATAACCAAAATAATATCAGAGAACCAAGCGGAAGAATAAATAAAAGACCCAAAACAAACAAAGACACAGTCCATGGATCCACGTTGAGCTCCATGCACATAGCACCACCACATCTCCCAAGAATCAGCACGAACCACTAGCAATAAGATTCTTTACCTTTACCTGTGTCCCGGAATACGATATCGAAAAAACCACCAATGTGAAAAAGCAGGGGTGCGTATAAAACTCAGTAGGTTTTCCCCAATGACTTCCCTACTCACACCACTAGGATTAAAGAGTTATCCAAATTTGTATAAAAACAATTTATATAAAACATTTTCTCAAACACATTTTTTTTAAAAAATAAACAAGTTTCCAAAGCCATTTATAAAAAAAGTCCTTCCATGGTCAATTGAAACCAATTTTTCCATCAAGTTATTTTTCTAGAAAAATAACAATACATGCTAAAGAACCATTTAACAAATATTCCATTTCGGCATACCCAACCATCTCTACAAACACATGAAACCAACCATGAATGCTACCTGGAAGAAGGGAGAATCCCTAACCCTTATCCATCCAAACCATGATGGGGGAGTCTTCTTACCCTTATCCAACCCAAATGAAAATGAATGCTTGAAGGGGGGAGCCCTAACCCTTATCCATCCCAACACTGATGGGGGAGACCCCTAACCAATATCAGTCATGAAATCAATATGAATGTTTAACATGGGAGAGCCTGAACCCTTATCCATCCCAACACTGATGTGGGAGACTCATAACCCTTATCCGTCCCACATAACCATGTAAACTCAAAATCGTCATGTCAAAAACCAAGTGTGTTCAATCAATTCAAACCATTTCAATTCCAAACCATTTAAATAAAACTCCATTTATATTGAAAACCAAATCCATCAACATCATTTAAATCTCAAGCCATTTCATATAACACCATTTTTATGGATAAACCATTTTTTATCAAACCATTTATAATTTCAGAACGTACATAAGTTAAAATATACATTTTGAATTCATGAAGCCAAATCACTTTTCACAACAATTCACCAAGATTTCACGATTTCAAAAAAACAATAAATCATCACTAAAAAATATTTATTCCATGATTTTTACAATCAAATCTATTCAAAAAAACCAATTTGAAATTAAGACAATCAGTTCTAGCAAGAGGATTCGAGAGTGATTCCTCATACCATTAGGGTTCTGATGAAAACCACAATTGTCAATAAACGCTAAAGAAAACTGGGTCGATTAACCAAGGTTCCTCCTTAGATCTCTTCTCCTAACACAACCAAGACCAAATCTCATCATATTTGGAATCCACACAATTTGATCTACCCATAATGGGTGTAGATCTAATAATCCCAGAGAAGAGGATATGTAGATCTAAGTAGATCAAAGAAACCAAACAAGAACGATCACATACCTCAAGTATCCAGCTTTGATTCATCACGAGAAGCCTTCAGAATGCCTCCAGAACGATGGGAGAACCCTCCTTGACCTTAAGAGAACCAAAATCCCAAGATATAGCCACTTAGAAGGAAAAAAAATCTACACAGAGGAAAAAACTACTGAGACCATCCTTTATAGGATCTTGTTTAAGTGGTCGCACGGTTAGTTCACACAGTTTGACAAACTTTGCGCTAACCGTGTGTTAGTTACTGCCTCAACCACCATTATCACACTGTTTGGCTGCAGAGTTAGAAAAAATGTGCACCAACCATGTGGAAGCTAATGCCTCCAAGTCCCACTGCACACAGTTTCGCCGCACGGTTCAGAAAAACCGTGCGCCGCCCGTGTGACTTACCCTTTTACCTCAAAACTCATTTCATGTTCTCATGAATCTTCATTCGTCGACCTTAACATTACAACCATTAAAAGAATCAATAAAGGATTATATAATAGAAAACAGTGGTAATACATTCTCACCACCATTAGTATTTCTGTCCTCTGAATGTAGAAGACCTTCACATAGCTTAAAGAGTTCCATCCACTACTCTTTTATTTCCCTTTTCACGTTCCCAATTCTCTTCCTGAATCTGACCATGCTGCCATAAAACCTGCACTAGATCGATGCTTTTTCTGTGAAAGACTTTCTCTTTCATATCCATAATTTCTACCAGGATATGTATCAACAAATCATCCGGATCTAGGTCAATGTGATCCCATCTGATCACATGGTTAGGATCAGGATGATACTTTTTCAACGGAGATACATCGAAAAAATTATGCACCAGACTGAATCGTGTTGGTAATTCCAACCAAAATGCCACCGCTATAACCTATTCTAGTATCTCAAAATTACCAATGTATCTAGGAGATAACTTTACATACGTCTCGAAATGATGATGTCCAAGCCTTGGTGAGATCCTCAAGAAGACATGATAACCCACAAAGAATGAAAACAGTCTTCGACGGTGATCCACAAAAGATTTATAATGACTCTGAGCCGTCTCCATCCTCTTTTTAATCAACTAGATCTTCTCTATTGTCTCCTGGACAAGCCTTGGACTGACTAGTGATGTTTCACCCGTTTCCACCTAGCATAGTAGAGAATGACAAGGATGCCCCTACAATGCTTCAAATAGAGCCATGCGTATTGAGGATTGATAGCTTTTATTGTATGATAATTCAACTAAGGGTATATCCTCCTCCTATGAGCCACCAAAATCCATTACACAATCCCACAACATATCTCCCAATGTTTGTATCATCCACTCGGATTTCCCATCTGTCTGAGGATGATACACCATGCCCGTAGTCAACTGAGTTCCGAGGGCATGCTATAATGGTTTCTAGAAATGAGATTTCAACCTAGGATCTCTATATAAGACCATAGACACTGGTTCACCATGCCTCTTTACAACTTATCGGATATAGATTTTGGAATGATCTTCCACCGTATGAGTTTCACGAATAGGGATGAAATAGGCCAACATGGTTTGATGATCCACTATCACCCAAATAGCATCGGGTTTCCGGACTGTTCTTGGATGACCTCTAACAAAATACATTGTTATCTGATCCCATTTCCACACTATAATAGGTAATTATTGTAACATACCAGTTGTTCTCTGATGTTGGGCTTGAACCTGCTGACAAGTTAAGCACCGTGAGACGAACTCGACCACCTTCCTTTTCATGTCGCTCCCCCAAAACTGCGCCTTAAATGCCTTATACATATTTTATGTTACAGGGTGTACAACCCATATTGAATGGTGATAATCATGAAGTTGTTTTTATTGACAAACTATAGGTACAACCATCCATTCTCTGATACACGTAACTGAACCCCCATCAAGTTTCAAGCCATCAATGGTCTCCCCACCATTGATTTTTGAACATACAACTAGGAATTCTCCATCAGATGTTTGTGCTTCTTTGATTGTCATTACTAAATTATGAATAAGTGTAGTAGAAAAGAAAACAACAACCTCAGCATGATTTTCAGATTCCACTTGCATGTCGACTAAGTCCTACATCAACTACCATTCATCTGAAGATTCTTTCTCCAACTGATCATATGACTTTTTACTCAATTAATCCACCACCTAATTTCATTTTCTAGGTTTGTACATCAAGTCAAAGTCAAACATTTGGAGATACTCCATCCATCTCCTTTTTCTGAGATTCAATACTCACTGTGAGAAAATGTGTCTCATGCTTTTTTGTTCCATAAACACAGTAAATTTCTCACCAAATAGATAATTTCTCCATGTTATTAATTCATGTACTACTGAAGCCAAATCCAAATCATGTGTTGGGTAATTTTTCTCATGCACTCTAAAACTATCTTGAACCAAAAGAAACCACATGATCATTTTTCATGAGAACACATACCAAACCTAATCCGGAAGAATCACAATACACCACATATCCCTATCCGGATTCTATAAAGAACAATATAGGTGTCGATGTAAGCCGAACATTTAGTTCCTGAAAGGATTTCTGACATTCTTATATTCATTGGAAGAGAGAATTCTTCTTAGACAGAGATGTCATTGGTGACGATATTCATGAGAAATGGCGCACAAAGCATCAGTAGTAACCATCTAGACCAAGAAAATTGTGTATCTCAAACACATTTTTTGGTGGTTTCCAAGAGATAATGACTTCTATCTTTTCAGGATCAAACGAAATGCATTTATTAGAAATAAAATTTCCAAGGAAATGTACTTGTTGTATCCAAAAATCACACTTTGATAATTTGGAATAATAATGATGATCTCAAAAGATTTATAACAATGTTTCTAGGTGCACCTAATGATCAGCCCTTTACTTTGAATACACCAAGATATCATCCAAAAACACCCAAACAAAATAATCCATCTATCACTGAAATATCCGATTCATTAAATCCATGATGACTGTTGGTGAATTAGTTAGAACAAAAGGCATGACTACATATTTTTAGTGGCCATATCTACTTTTGAAAGTTGTAATTGGAATATCCTCCTTCCAAACTCGCAAATTGGTGATATCATGATCGCAAGTCAATCATGGATATCAACTGAGCTCCCTATAATTGATCGAATAGAACATTAATGCGTGGAAGTGGATAAATATTCTTTATAGTAACTTGGATAAGATTACGATAATCAACCCACAACATAAGAGTTCTATCTTCTTTCTTCACAAACAACATAGGTGCGTCTCATGGAGAAGTACTTGGTCGAATGAAAACCTTACTTTCCAGCTCCTCTAACTACGATTTCAATTCCTGTAACTCTGTTGGTGACATTATATAAGATGGAAGGGAAATATGACTGGTCCCTGGTTGGAGATCAATCATAAAGTCGACTTACCTTAGAGGTGGTAACCCTGAGAATTTATTTGTAAAGACATCTAGAAATTGACTACAAAAGCTGGAAAACTATTTTCCTCAATATTTTCATTTGATGAAAAAGTCAACACATCCAGTTGGTAAGAGATCATTCCCACCATTGGTGGCAACAAGATCTTTGCACTTTTCTTTGCCATCCTCTCTACTCTGAAGAGATGGTTGATGCCATTCTCAATATTGAAACAAACTATTCTCTATTAATAGTTGATTTGAGCCATATACATTGCTAACCAAACCATACCCAGGATTACGACATAGACATCCATTTCCAACATCAAGAAGTCCCATTTTAACTCATCTCCATCAACAGTTATAGCACATGCACTACACACAAATTATTGACATTATCTTTCACCAAAAGGAGTTTTTAGTTTCAAAACTGAAGCTCCCACTATTACCCCGGGTACCACCATGCTTCATCATCCCAAAATTCCCAACAGATCCCCCTAAGCCATCGATTCTCGATTCACCATCTATGTGTGATCACCGATACACAACACTGCTATTTTGGAGCGGATATCTTTACGTAACCCCACTTCTAAGATCCATTCATCCAACGATGTTCTACCTGCCACCTTGGGTGAAAACCACACTATGCTCATTAACATAGCTTCATACTCTATCACAGCCATATGCACTTTCTTCAGACTGATGAAATCAGTTGAGCACTGAAATCTGAATGTACATGGGTAGAATTTTTTGTTAAAAAATTCCCAAAATCCTTCCCACGTTATACCCTGGTACATTCCCGCTTGGAATACCAACTCCCAACACATAAGAGAAAGATTCTAAAGCTTACAGGTTGCTAGGTTTACATTTAGCTCTACTACTGTCCCCATGAATTCGTATATTCTGTTCATTTTGGACAACCACGTCTCTTCCATTTCCAGGATGGAATCACCCCCAATGACAGGTGGATAATTCATTTGTAACTGAGATGCATAATCAACATGCTTTGGTTGTTCCCCTTT
This sequence comes from Viscum album, assembly GCA_963277665.1. Classification (NCBI taxonomy): domain Eukaryota; kingdom Viridiplantae; phylum Streptophyta; class Magnoliopsida; order Santalales; family Viscaceae; genus Viscum; species Viscum album. Next base: position 474,379,567 of record OY728164.1, on the reverse strand, counting down.
ATTCACACTTCCCACATCATGGAAAGCATGCACATTGCTTTGGACTAACAACTGGTTCACCTGGGGCTTGGTGCAACCACGTTTTCATCAGCCACTTAATATTGGTCTCTACGACACCTACCTAGTATCTAGAAACATAACAACCAACCTTGTCTCTCACTCCCGTAGACATCAATAATTCCCATTTCAAATCTCATTAGACAAAACTATCATAACGAGGCTTTCCAAATTTTCAAATCTTTCATTTTCCAAACAGACAATGAACTACGTCAATGTCACTCTCTAGAAACTGTTGGATTTTCATTTCAAATTATATCACATCAACTACCTCAATATTTTTTTTTCCAAAATCAACTTTTTTCCATGTTTAACCATTATTAAAAACATTCATCATACTTTTTGAAAATCATCCCATTATCAAAATACATCATATACCATGTTTCCAATGCCTTTAACATGAAAAAAATTTCCGTATTTTTCAAAAATTGGAACCTTGCACAAAATCCTCACTCATTCCTTACAATGAGAAATGAAATCCTAGTGGAAAGTAATTCCACTATAAAGAATGTCATGCTACACTGATTGGCTAAACCCATGACAATGAGATTTCCAACATTCTAGAAGTGTATCCAAAACCCTTTTGTACCCAACACCCTGGTAACTTGTAGTTCAACATAAACGGGGTAGAAACATCCTTTTATGATTTACATTTCATGTTTTGACAATCCTACTTCTATATATGATTTCAACACAAGGAATATACAAGAATGAATTTCAACTCCAAGACCAAGAACATCAATGACTACTTGTTAGGAAAGGACCAAACAAGCTGATACCATTTGTAATGACCTGACAATGCTCATTGGCTTGAGAGCTCAACGAGTCAGTACTAGGACTTAAGTGACAACACCAAGATGCCAAAGCCTGGCAATAAATGCTGAAGGGATTCAATGCAAGTGGGGAATGAATTTACCGATTGATAAATGAACCAACCAAAACATCACTAACAACCTCTATATGATGCATGTTAATGAAACAAATAACTCACGCATTACCCAAAAGAGAACTACACTGTTCCAAAAACCAATAAATAACCAACACAATATCATAGTACCAAGTGGAAGAATAAAAAAAATACCCAAAAATTACAAGACACACTCCACGGCTCCACACTGACCTCCATTCACCAAGCACCACCACATCTCCCAAGAATCACCATGAACCACAAGAAATATGATGCGTTACCTCTACTTGTGTCCCAGAATATGACATCTGAAAAAGCACCATCATTCAATTGCAGGTGTGAGTATAAAAATCAGTAGGTTTTCCCCCAACGACTTCCCTAGTCACGCCACTTGTATAGATGTGTTAGCAACATTTGTATAAAAACAGTTTATATAAAACATTTTCTCAAAAGAAGTTTATAACAAAATGGAAACAAGTTTCCAAATCCATTCATCGCCAAAGGCATTCCAAGATCAATTGAATCAAAATTTTCCAGAAAGTTATGTTTCATGAAAAAAAACCAAAAAACCTAAGAACCATTTAAAAAACATTCCTTTTTTGAATACCCAAATATCTCCACAAACCCATGAAACCAACCATGCATGCTACCTGGAAGAGTGGATAATCTCTAACCATTATCCATCCCAACCATAATGCGGGAGACTTCATACCCTTATCCATCACAAATTCACATGAATGCTTGATGGGGGAGAGCCATAACCCTTATCCATCCCAACATTGAGGGGGGATACCCCTACCCCTTATCCGCCCCGAATGCAATATGAATGTTAGATGGGGGAGATCCCTAACACTTCTCCATTCCAACACTGATGGGGGAGACTCCTGACCCTTATCCTTCCCACATGACTGTGTACACACACAACTTTCATGTAAAAAACCAAGTGTGTTGAACCAATTCAATCCATTTCAATGGTTAACCATTTCAATTCCAAACCATTTCAATAAAACTCCCTTTTTATTGAAAACCAATTCCATCAACATCATTTCAATCTAAAAACATTTCAATAAGACACACTTTTTATTGAAAACCCATTTTTCATCAAACCATTTACAATTTCAGAAAATCCATAATTTAAAATCAACATTTTAAATTCAAAAATCCAAATCACTTTTCACAACAATTCACCATGATTTCAAAAAACCATAAATAATCACTATTTAAGATTTATTCCATGCCATTCACAATAAAATAAATTCAAACAAACGAATTTGAAACTATGAAAATCAATTCTCACAATAGGATTTGAGAGTGAATCCTCCTACCATTAGGTTTTTGATGAAAACCACAACTGTTGAAACCCGCTCAAGAAAACTAGGCTGATTCAGCAAGGATCCTCCTTAGATCTCTTCTCCTAACAAAACCAAGACCAAATCTCATCATATTTGGCATCCACACACATAGATATACCCATAACATGTGTATATATAGAAAACCAAGTGAAGAGGAGAATTAGATCTAAGTATATATAAGAAAACAAACAAGAACGATAACAAACCTCAAGAATCCATCTTTGATTCGTCAAGATAATCCTTCAGATCGACTCCGTAATTATGGTAGAACCCTCATTGACCTTAAGAGAACCCAAATCCCGAGTTATGACCACATAGGAAGATTAAAATTCTACATAGAAGAAAAAATGTGTGAGATCCACCTTTATAGGATCTCGTTTAAGTGGTTGCATGGTTTGTTCGCTCCTACTCCACAAACTGTGCGTGAACTGTGCAATAGCTACTGCCTCGACCTCCCTTCTCGCACGGTTTGGCGGCATGGTTTGACAAACCATGTGCCGACTGTGAGGATGCTACTTCCTCCAAGACCCACTGCACACAATTTGGCCGCATAGTTTAGAAAAATCATGAACCACCCTTGTGACTTACCCTTTTGCCTCAAAAAACATTCCATGTTCTCTCAACACTCCCATTCATCACCCTTAACATTATAACCATTAAAATCATCAAGAAAGGGTTACATACTAGAAACCGGGGGTACTATAACCCCAAATACCTATATGTTGGGAGAAATTAACCTGCATGTTTGGAAACATAATACTATATGAAATATACAAACTTCACTCAACCATGTCCCCATACACCATTAGTTTCCATGTTCTTAGATCACTCTTCTCACACAACTCTTATGAACAACCCAACCTAGTTCCATAAAATTGTTTCTTTCTCCCCTACTCAACATCTCATTAGATAAAAGTGTATCCATTTCCCTTTATGTTTCTTCTAATAATATGTAATTTAATTCCCATTACTTCTATTCTTAGGTACCCTAACATAGAACTTATTATTGACCAATACTCTATGGTAGTTCCAACACCATACCCCACCCATGGCTTCATGAGTGGTGTTCACATAAATCCCTGTGGTGAGGAGTGATCCCCCCACATCAAAACTGAAAAACTAAAGTGTTTAGTCTCATGTCGTAGTCATATAACATTAAACTAAACCAATATAATCATCACATGACATAAAACTATAGTCGTATCCCATTCAATAAACATGGGATGCATTTTGTATAATCATCATTGGATTGTTTCCTCTCCGAATATGGTGTACTAGAAAACCTTTGAGGAGTATAAGAAACCCCCATGGAGGTACATGATATCCCCATAAGAATACAATCCACCACCAAAAGGAAACTGAACGGGTAAACCCCAAATCCTTAGAACCATGATGAATCCCTTTATGAAGGGAATCTTCAACTTGTAATCCCAAACCGTCCCTTTTAGTCTTCCTATTCATGACCTTATCATCAATACTACATGATGTTAAAATCCTTGGATCATTAATTTCACACCACATTAAAATTCATCATAGAAGAACATGGGCTTTTATCCCTATAATTTAAATAGATTATAAAAGATGCCTCTTTGAGTTTAAATCAAGATAATGGAAAACTCACAGTGTTCCCTCCTAGGGATACACATCACTAATCAATATCTACCAGGAATTTTGATCCATTGGGATACTCATGGTGTTCCCTCCATTGGATTCACTCCTTGAATGTGCCCCCATATAATGCTCTTATTCAATGAAAAACTCATGGTTACCCATCCTATAGACACATAACCAAAATATACTTCTATAGGGTGTTTTGATCCACCAGTAAACTCAAGGTGTTCAATGATAGAGATAGACCTATCAGATCTGCCTCTATGGGGAGTTCTGATCCACTGGTAAACAAATTTGTTTGAAATATATTTTATTGGTATGGATGTTCCAGATCTTACCTAATGAGGTATTCTGATCCTCAACAATTGGTCTGAATCCACATCATCTTTTGATCCATCAATCATGTTCCCACAAGACATTAACTTATTGAATATCTCCACAAGATGTTGAAGACTATCCCTGATCTAATACAACTGGGTGTTCGGATATATCTGCATGTTTCATAGAACTTTTGTCCTAAACCAAAACACCTACTCCATAAAAACATGGGATTCTGATGCTTACAATACTTAGATGACATACTCCCCTAGGATTAATTATTTTGTGATAGACATGGTATGCAATGGCTTCCACACCAAATATATATCATATTAGATTCCCTCCCAAGAGGAAGATTCAATGGTGACCAATGATCCAAACATAGAGTCTTACCCAGAGATCCCATTGTGACTACTCTCAAGACTGAACATTTCATCACTGACAGACAGAAGAAATGTAATTTACCAACATCACCAAAGTTATGTCACAAGGCATGAGCACCTTGAGCATGAAATAAATTTAAGTTGGAGTTGTGAACTAGTTAACAATCTCCAAGGATGGATCCATAGAAGTAGGAATTTACATACCATCATCATGTTTCAATAAAAGGGAAAACATATCCATTGAGAGTGTTTAAAACCACAACCATTGAAAATTGAGAATGCGTGGAAATAGAAAACAAACGAGAACATCCACATCGATGTGTTTGTAGTCCATAGATAAATCAGGAAAAATAGTTTATATGGTAGTAATATATTAATTTTAAACATTGAAAATCACAAAATGTAAATAAATCTTCTTGAATATATATTATAGTGGATGAATGATCATCAGAAGAATAATCAATGTGAATCATATGGAGGTATAATTAATAGGATGAAATATTATAATATCAGTAAAAAAATGATCATTTATTGAATAAGTGATGATGATATTGTATCGTGAAATATAAATATTAAAATCATTCATTTAGTAGTCAATATTATATGTAATATAAGACATGAGTTGTGAAAAAGATGCCAAACATATCATCAAATGAGAAGATATACTACGAGAAGATACTTGCGAGGATGGGTTAATTTCCTACGTGTTCCGTATATTATAAAGCTACCTTCAATTATAAAATATATGGAGGAAACTACATGGATTTATCTTGGGGATGTAAAGAAGAGGTATTGATCCTTGGGTGAGGAGTAAAAAGTTATTCAAAGTTATAGCTATAATTTTGACAACACTGAGTGACCATTGATGAAACATTATATCCCATGAAATAATGAAGATTAGTTTTTTGTTGAACATGAAAAAATCATTTCTGTATATTCCTTATATGAATCCATTTATGATAAACTATATAATTTATGTTTGTTCTATAAATTATTTACTTTCTTTCATATATATGATTATTATTTTTCATGTTCTATCATGTAATAAGTGTTTAACAATGTTCATACGAAATATTGAACATGATCCTAAAAGGGTGTTAAATGAAAAAAATAAATATATTAATTTTACCTTTAACATGATCCCCCCATTATTAGTGTGTCTTCAATTGAAATTACTTAAATCCAAGGGTAATTTTCCAGACCCATTATTCAACAACAGAAGTAGTGGTTTTATTTTTGTAAAAGAATTGTTTTATGAGTAAACTATTGTTTAATGGAATTGACGTTGATGGATGGTTGAATGAAATTATCATGGTCCTTAAACATTATGGTAAATATGTTATGATATATATCTAAAGATATGCTATCATTGGGAATTACAATGCGTAAATTGAAAATGTAGAGATAGAAATGTTCTTGAATATATATTTTTCTGAAGAAATTTACAAGAAAACTATTCATATTGTTACTTTTTTTGATATGTGTAATATCAAATTAAATTTTTATGAAAAAATAGCAGAAAGTGTGGGGTTGATGTCCTTCTAAAATAAATATTGTAAATCAGTGTGTGGTGAAAATTTAGTGAGCATGTTTGTTGGATATTTCTTACTGACATAGGTGTCTATTAGGACATGCACTCATAGATCAGGTACAACAAACACATACTTTTCAGACTGTCTTCATTCCCAACATTATATTCATGATCATAATTATCAAATTTCTAAAATAAATAAAATAAATATTTTATTATGTATTCTCCCAGGGACTAACAGGTTAATAGATTCAATGAAATAGGAAAAGGATAATCATACAAAACTCATGCCTTTATCAACAAAAAGATTTATATTTTATCTGTAAAATTAATTACATAATCAATAACTATATAAAAAAATCAAAAAATTATTCCCAAAATATATATTGTTAGACATATCATGTGTACAATATTTCATCAAATCCATCAGAAGGGAAAAATTAGACAACTATAATGTAAACCAGTTAGTTTGGGATGCATATAAATAAATATAATAAATTCATATTATATATAATAGGGTCAAAAAAATAATCTAAATACTTATATAATCAACTGATATTTAGGGAAATATATATCCACGAAAATAAAAAATGAAATCTATAATACTAATCTCTTATTGATTGAATTTATAAATTCAGATATCATGATATAACCATCAAGGAATCAACAAATACACCGACCATACATTAATTTTGTAGGAATGACATCATTATTTTCAAGGAGACCATAGTGAAGAAATATTTTTTATTTGGATAAAAATAAACCAATTTCAATGAAAAGTTTGTCCCATTATACATACCGATTCATCAGTTGGGGATGTATAATACCAAGACCCACTATCCACCTATTAAACTCTAATGCATTCAACATGTGACAAAGTGAATAAACAACTGAAAATCAACATAATAAATAGTCATCTGTATTGGTATAACATCCTACGAAACAAAAACACCTCAACCAATAATTATATACATGATAAAATGTTCGTAACCCATTTGGATGAAGATGGTTGATGGTTATACAATAAATTTTAAATTATTTATTAATCATCTATATTAGAATAACATAAAATCCAACGCCAATATTTTTCCACATATAAATGGAATATTATTCATTATAGGTGTACGTAATCTAGTATTAGTTATGTATAATATAATAGTAACAAAATATAGATAAATGGTTATATGGTAAAGTTAATAATAGAATATCATTATCATAATCTATATTTATAAATAAGGTAGATGGTTAGAGAAGTGTATAAACTAATATGTGAGAAATAATTTTCTGTGGTTTCTATGATGGGAATTTTATCAAAATAAATCAATCAATGAATACCACCTAAGGAAATCGAAAGGAATAACATACCCAACATGTATGAAATAATATTTAGTTAATTATTACAACTCAATGAACAAATGTTGAATTAAATACAATCAATACTAATTGAAAATAGGTTAATAACTCAAAACATTTTCAAATAGAAGAACTTGATATGAAAAACCTTACTTCTATACTAGTTTATTATTCACTTGAACGAAACATGACGATTAAGTAAATTTATTTAATTAAATAAATTCTATAAGAAATTTTTCACAATTTTATGAATTCGTATTCATAATTTATAATCATTAAATACTTATAAATTCAATAAATATTAATTTTAGTTTTTCTTTATCTTTTTTGAACAAAAGGTTTTATGTAATATTTATCCATTAGAAAAAGTTTCATAAAAACAGTGGTTTCATTTATTTTTATTATAATTTACTCCATTCAAATAAAATTAATGTTATTTTAATAGATTTTACATGATATTTATAAATTGGTAATTTCAATATGTGGTAGTCTTTGTTACAGACCATGTCAATAAAATTGAGTATGATTATGTTTTTAGTGATTCTTAATGAATAAATGGGATTTTCTTTAATTAAGGATTTAAATGGTCATATAACCATAACATATTCAAAAAATATTAATTTTATTTTTTACATAATAATAAACCCTTAAAAAATATCATATAGTCATCCATCATATAAATTCATAGTATTCGTCATGTAGGTTTTCAAATCAAAAAAAATAAGAATCTAAAATGAATAATGAATGATTATGATGTGGTTTTGTTATACTAAAATTACTTGAGAAGCATAATGTTATTAATTAGTTTCTACTACATGGAAATATCATAACATCAAATATTTATAAATATAATATAATTTATATAATGTCATTACATAGAAATTAGGGATCATATTTTGGTTAGTTCCCTTGTTTTAAACTATTGAATTAATGACAATCATTTCTTTATAATATCATTTATATTGTCTGAAATTAACCATTAAAAATCATAATGATATAATTAAAATAATATTTATTCTTTAATACATTCCACAAGACCATCCATGTATGGTAGTGTAGATAACAAAAATTGAAATCCATTATACCTTGGAGGTAGTAGTTCACACATATAGATTGTTAATGATTAAATTTTCTATAGACAAAGAAAAATATGTAATATTATTTATTGTTAGAGAATAATACATGTGATATAAAAATCATAATTACTTATAAAATGGACCTTTTATTATTTCTTCTTATTATGTTGACGGAAAATTATACATGTAGCATCATGCATGTCAAAGTCCACCCAATGTGTGACTCACATATTTAGTTTTCTTAATAGACAAGGAAAAAAGTGAATAATGATTATTAAAATTGAAAAGTAAAATTAAGTATGTAACAAATTATTATATTATTTCATAGTGATTTTAAAATATAACCTAAAATAAAAAATTAAATAAGTTATGTAAAAATTATTTATCACATTGATCACTTTTTCATTTCCCTATATGATCCATTTAAAATGGATGAAATAAGAAAAAAAACCATATTCCAATGCATAAGAGAATTAAATATTATAATATGGTATTCAAAATGGAATAATTTTGGTGGAATCCCAAATTTTTTAGACTACTTTTAAGTTTGGGTGAGAGGATCCTTTTATAAGTGGGGAGAAAATATAAAAGAAAACATGAAAAAAATGTAAGGTGGATTGGAAATTTGGAAATAATTTAATGGGTAAGAGATAAGGTCTATAAAAACGTCATAAACTCAATTATAAACTTTATTTTGACAATTTTCAAGCCCATTACATCTAGAATAATTTCCTTTTACATTTTTACTTTTCCCAAGACGACTAGTATTAATCTATGATAAGATCATTTTGATGAGTAAAATTGTTTTGGCATATTTTAGATAATTTACAACTACTAATTCTTAATAAAAATCAATTTAATTATTTAAAATTTAGAAAATTTATTAAAATTAACTTTAAATTATCAATGTATAATGTTTAAAAAATATATTTTGTGGAAATATTAAGTATGATCTTAAAAATAAAATATGTATTTATAAATTTTAAACATTTAATAAAAATATAGTCACTATTAAAATACATATTTTTTAAAATTATTTCTTGAATTGAAAATTCAAAATATTAAACATATAATTAAATAAAAATCATGTTTTAAAAAAATTTATATTTCACATAGCACATAGAAACCATTCATAAAATTAAATAAAAATATTAAGTTAATAAAATATTACAATGTTTATACGAAAAACAGTTTTAATTATTAAAAAATATGTTTCTAAATATATAATTTTTTCATTTCAATAAATATTTAACTTATAGTTGATATAATCTTTTATAGGAAAATAGGTTTTCTAGTGTATTCGATATTCTCATTCATATTTTCTATTATTTAATTATTTAATTATTATTAACCAATTATTCAAATAAAAAATATTTTATTTTAATTAATAAAAAAATTATAGAAATTGAATTACGAATTATTTAAAGTGGAAATATATTGAAAATTGAATCTCTATGTAATGAATTGATCATATTTTTTATTTTATCTATACCAATTTATCTTTATTCATATTTAATGTGTACTTAATTTTTATTCATTAAATATCTAATAAAGGGATTCCATTAATTTATTTATTGTAATTGACATTTTTGATTTTATGATCATACTAAATATTTATATTTATATTAAAATATATTGAGGATTCATAGTAGTTCGGTATTTCCTGTTCATAAAGCTATCAATCACATTGACTTATTTAAGGGTAATAATATATTAAAATTTTGGGGTGTTACAGTCTACAACCCTTTAAAATTATAACCCATTAAAAAATGTACCAGGGTATCCAAATAGTGGAAGTCACTCAGGGTAGTGACATTACAAACATATTGAGGGCTAAGAAAAACACAAATAAGAATAACACAATATTGAGATTCCACCCAACCATTTGAGTAAAATACCTAACACAGTTTACTATTATGATTGAATTTATGTTTCTATTTTTCATACTTATAGTAAAATATTTTCAGTGGTTTAAATGATATATTATTTCAGATCGTGGAAAAATATTTTTCAAAAAATAACATTTAAATTGACATACCAAACATGTCTGCCTCACATATCATGTGATTATTCAACATATAATATTTGGTAAGAGTTTAAGGTTGAATAGGGAAAATGACAGATAATGATCATTCTATTAATATGCCTCATTATGATCCGTAGTTATACCTCTCATGGACCATTCTAGAGTAGCCACCTCCTCCATACTAGTATGCACGATTTTAAAAAAATATCTTACCTATATCTCAATCATTATCAAGGAACCACCATTCCCCTCACCTTCCTATTGCACTGGTCTAGACATTACATGATCTATGAAGGGCTTGTAGATGAAGGTTGGTGGGAGAGGGATTCCCCACCCCAACTACTCTTTCTGCTTCCTTATTTCCCTAAAAAACAATCCAAGACCCAAACTATTTTCTTACATGATTCTTGGGCTATCATGTTTTCAGGCATCCAACATGATTCATCAACTTCATATAGATTAGTGGTCATTAGGTGACCTTTCCCTTTTATACATAACAATAATGTCATGTGGGACTAGTGTTGGTGGCATAGAATTGAATTATACTAACTCTATTAGCATGGTTATTTTATGTTCTCTGGTACATTGGGGCATGTAAATGGAAAAAACCCATTAAATAATAGATATTAAGGAACTCTATTATTGTATTATTCTATTTTATTGTTGTTTGGATCCATATAATTTAATTTATAGTTATTTTTTCATCCTTAATATAATTTTGAAAAAAATATATATTTTGGGTAGTCTTATAAAAATTTAGTGAATTGGGAATATATGAAAATAAATCTAATTAATAACTAGAAACACATCAATTCCATCAAATATAAAAATTATTCAAATTTACCCAAATATAAACATGGTAAAAAAATAATATTTCTACTAGAAGATTCATTTGATAATATGATAATCAGAGTATTGAAATAATTACCATTGAAAACTTTTTAGAAAATTATTGTGGATAGAATATGAATTCAGTAAAGCATCCACAACTCTTTAGTGGAGTATAATTGTTCTGTATTACCATTGTTTTAATGACTAATTTCCCACAGTAGGAGTATCATAGGATTTACCTACATTCATATTTCTTAGATTATATTGATTTTATCATCCTTATTAGACATAAATTATTAGGTTTAAAACTATATGTCACATATATATGAACATATATCACTCATATATGAACTTTTATATTTCTCAAATCCTCCTAGGTATGTTTGTGTTGGGTTCTATCAAACGGTTTAATACAATCCATTAATGTAACAATGAGATCTATTATTCATAATTTAATATGAAAAGAATATGATTAACCATGTAATAATCCATAATTGTTAAAAATAAGGTGTGTAGCTCGACCTCTTTATCATGTACAATGTGATTTTTGAGATATACGCCAATAAAACATGTTATTGGATATTAATCATTGGTACACATCTATGAGAGCCTTTATCCAATTATGGTAACTAGATAGGGATATAATTTATATATAAAAATCCATACTCAAGAAATTATCCATACATCAAGATTTCATCCTATTAATAGACTAATTCCTTTGATTTTCACTAAAATTATTTTATCCTAATCCCCAAATAAATATTCCATTATTACCGTATCATTAAATTATTTACTATCTCACTGAGTTATCTATAAATTTAAAATTATTATAATACCAAAAAAATTAACCATTATATTTTCCTAAAAACATTGTAATTTATGAATTTATCTAAACCATGAACTCATAACAACTAGGATAGACTAGGAATTAATTCATGGATGTGGTTCTATAATCACACTCATTAAACACTATATCTGATACCAACTATATATTAGATGAAAAACAATACAAAAATTTTATTATATTAAAATAATACTACAATACATACATCTCTAGGTCCTTTTTGATTCAGATCTTCATATGTTTAGGGAATACATAAACTAGAAAACACAAGTCCATCTCAGTTGATGGATACATATTATTTAAATATATTTAAAACTCCTCCATGAATAAAATTATTCAAAATCTCCGAAAACATTTATTCATAGAATATCAAATTATACATATCATGTTTAAAACATTCCATTATAACATCGGTATTAAAATAATTAAAAGGGTTGAGATTAGATGATCAAAAGGCGAATCATATTACTTAATAAAAAAAAACATAATCCAAGAATACATAATACTTATGAATGAAATAATATTAATAATTGCATAATGCATATAAACCCAGGGAATGTTATATCCATGAAATGTAATGAAAACATGTATATATATAATACTCATTAGATATTGATGGAAGGCATAATTTCATTCATATTGATGATAACATCAATGCCTCATCCATGACATTATCCTTTCGAACAAGGTCAAATCTAAGATATCGTTCATGTTTTCAAGAATATATTCAAGAAATATTTATGAATTGGATTGTAATATTCACAAATACTAGAACAACATTGTCCGATGCGATCTTTTGATGCATCAAATGGATATATAATGATGGCACCCACATTTTAATTATTTATGTCAATTTCATTTGTTATGATAGAATGTAAATTAATATATAAAAATAAACATTACAAAAAATAATTTGTATGATTATAACGACATGAAGTGCAATAGTAATTTTCCACATATTAATAAAATAGAAAACTTGATCATGATCCATCTGAAGAAATAAGGATGATAGTTATAAAATAAATTTTACCCATTCCATTAATCATCAATATTATTATACTAACATACAAAATATAAATAATTCTCCCCCTATAAAAATAATAATTTTTTATAGAATATCATCCAATCTGAGTTATATAAAATGTGGTCTTCACAATTTATAGAGAAACATGAATATGACTAAATAAATAATAAAATGACAATAACATCATACATTCAGAGAAAGAAGGATAGTGGTTGGAAAAGAACATAACCAAAGTGGTGATAAATAATAGTCAGGTGTTTTATATAGTTTAATTGTATATCCCTATAAAAAAATGTTTAAATTTTATATAATATAATAAAATGGTTTAATTATACCAAAATAAATAAAAAAAACATGAGAATTCTCATAACTGAATGAGTGAATGTTGAGTTTTTAAGTATAAATACTATTTGGGAAACAACCAAATCACTATCCACTTGAATAAGGGAAAATTATTTTGAAAGTATATCAGATAAAATTCTTGGTAATAATTTATATAACACTCATTGGATATAGAACTAGTTAAAAACATAAAGAAGGAACATGTTAGAAAACATTTAACATGTATCAATGAATGAAAATAGTGACTAAGAAAACCATTACAACTTGAGTAACATATTAATCAACCCATATCAAATAGAGGTCCTATATATGTACATAAAATAACATGAATGAAATATAATTCATGTTTTGATAGATAAAATTAAAATTTTATGCCCCACAAAAATTATATTATTTGCATAATAATAAACATTTCTGAAAGAGGTCAATTTGAGATGAAAAACCTTACGTCATTCAAGATAAATTGTTCACATTCACCCAACACTCTGAATACTTAAATTAACCTTAATAAATGATACATATTTTTTTAGAACTATAAATTACTATACTCCTAATTTACAATAATTATATACGAGTTGTCTTTAAATTGATATATGTTGTCAAAAAGAAGTTGAAATAAATATGTAATAATGGTAATATATTCATTTATTATAAAATATTTTATATTGGATGTTGTAGAAGTAAATATGTTGTTTATTAATATTGTGTGTGATTATATTTGTGATATTGTAAAGTAAATGAATTTTTTTATTAATTATGAAATCACATATGATTTTTTTTGTTATATTCTGTGGTTATTGGTGGAATATTCCTTAAAAAAAATATAATATAATTTCATTATTATCTATTATTATTATATTAATACAAATATTTTGATTTTTAAAATTTAATATTTTTATTAATTTACTATTTTATTATGAAATAAAAACTCTTTTAAAAAATAGAATAGTTTTATTAATGTTAGAAGAATAAATATTAAATTTTAGTGGAGTATTATTAATCGATTTCAATTTTTTTCCATAATGGGCTTGTAGAAAATCACGGATGCTGTGAAAGACCATGTAATAATTATAATTCTCCAGTGAAATAGAAAAAATTCCAACTGGTATTCACTTATCCAATTTGAATTGATACCCACATGTCCAGATTTCCATGCTTAACCACATAGAACAATTTCCAGTTTACTATTCACATAACCAAATATGACAGTATAATACACAGACAAATAAAAAAGTCACACTTGTAACAGAATATTTAAATTGAGTTAACGTATCATAATCTGAAATGAAAAATGTTGAAAGCTCAATTGGATTTGAATCTCATATTGCTGACATTTTGGAATGAGGACGTATATTAATTTTACATACTAGAATGATAACATTTTGCAAATAAATGTGCACCATTATCTATAACTATGGATGTAAAATTTGAAATAATGAATTATGTATACTTCACAATTTAATATGAGGGGGAATGAAAATATCAGTATCCTATAAGATAGGTTTGTGTCTATTTCTTAATATTCATGCTTTTAAAGCCAATTTTACTGGATCAAAGGATGATTGATATATGAGATTTTAATGGGGAGGTGTGCACTAAATCATGGTTGTATTACTACTCGTGTATGACTTATGAATATGAGGATAAATACACAAATATAATCACATTCGTCACATGAGATTATATTTTATGATGATGATCTGATTGATTATTCCTAGGAGATTTAATCATATTTAATCCCATGGGTCTATATGTTCATCTAATGCTCTACAAACCCATTACAATTGAATATGTGGTATTGAAATCATATGAGATAAATATAGAATTAAATGTAATATAATTTGAATAAGAATTTATTTGATATGTTAAATTTTGAATGGGGTTCGATCCTCTATAATTCCTGCAATGGGATTGAATTGATGCATGCACTATCATCTCAACAATATTTCTAAGTGAATAAAAATGATCATGATTGTTTATCTAACTAATTGTGTAGATGTAGAAAATGATATTGATTTATTTTTATAGGATAATGGGTGCTAAAATTATTCAAGTATTAAGTAATATATCATTCATAATATTTTCTCAATAAAATGATCGTGAGAATTTAAATGTGTCAGCGATTAGTTGGGGGAGTCGTCATGAAAATTCATTTTCTGGGGAGAAATTAGTTAGTTAAAAAATAATTTCTACCAATATTATGCCATATTAACATGTTTATTTGTTTATAAGAATAATATTTCCCAATGTATTTTGTAATTAAATGTCAGTTACAGAAGAATGAGTTGTTGGGAGATTTTCTTTAAAACTATGGTGATATGGTAGAAACTAGGAATTATGAATTGCCAACAATGTTGGGTAAGTGATGAATGGTGTGTTAATTTTGAAAATCATCATCAATAATAATATATGTATAAATATAATAAAGAAAATTGAGAGGTTATATGGGAGATGAAGAGATTTTTGAATGGGTAGAAATATGAGAGTGTGAGAAAAGTATTCGATGCTCACAATGGAAAATAATAAAATTGCATAAATGAATGAATATAGAGATCAATGTTTTGATCTAAATGATTATAGAAGAATCCTCATTTCATCCTCTTATTTACCATATTTTCTATTATTTATATCATGTTCTATGTTGAAATTAAAAATATTGTTAGATATAATTTCAGAGGGTAAATAATATTTTTTTGTTTATTAATCATTTATATTTATTTTGTTTGATTTTTTATTTGGTTTATATTTCTTAATATCAGTTCACTACAAGATCCTATAAATACCATATTATATTTTTAATAGCATGATGAATTTTATGGTTGAATGATCATTGATTTGATCAATTTGTATACTTTTAAAATTGTGGGAAGGTTTAAATGATGTCCTTCAACATTAGAAATCAAATTAGACATTTCATTATGAGAAAAACAATTAATGAATATGAAATTCAAACATACTCTATCATTTAAATTTATTTTACCTTTGTATATAGGTGAACAATTCATCAAATTATTATAAGTTTCAATCTTGTTTTAAATTATATATTTTCTTCTAACACATAATTTTCACATCACATCACCAAATATTTTATTATTATTGTTATTATTATTATTTGTTTTTCACACACATTTTCTATTGTGAAGACCATATTTCTACTACAATAGAATAAATTAGAATAAAAATAAATAATTCAATCATGACAAAAGAATATGTATCAAATATTAGTGTATTTATGGAATTATTTATGAGACCATTAACAGAAAATAATTAAAAATTAAAAAAGATGATCCTTTAATAAAACAAAAATCCTCTGAAAATTTATAGGTTCCCATTGATGATATTAGAAATTTTAATTCTATAAAATCATTATATAAAATTTAAAATAATTATTTTCATTTCATAAATACAGTAACATATTAGATCTCTTATTTATGGAAATGGAACTAACATGAAAGAACAAAGATTATAAAATAGACATCAAAAATGAAATTTCATTCAACCACTTCCTTGCAATCAAATAGTTGAGATAACTAGATTGAGGGATTTATAGATTCCAACAATTTCATGTGATTATTCAAACACTACTATAACATGAAGATCAAGGAACTAAGAGATAAAATAGTCCAATAGTTATAATTACTCCAAAAAATGGGAATCTTAATGAATAATATTTAGTCATAATTTGTCATATCAATTGTGTGGTGAAATAAATACTAACTTATAATAAACAGATATACCTGGGATCACATAGTCATTGAATGGTCATGCCACTAGAACCCCAAAAATAACTCCAGTAGACCATGGGCGGGTGAGAAGGATTGAGACAGATTAACTAAAATGGGAGGCCTTCTCCAAATGTACATTTATGCTAACACCCAACCATATTCATGAAATAATGTAGAGGAATATAAATTAACGATGATAACATCTAGGGTTCAACCATTCCTAAAATAAATTCTATGTAATATTCAAAGTATAATAGAATACTAAGAATGTTTAAAGGAAAAAATACATGTAACACAAAGTAATGAAGTTGAAAATCATAAATCCAAGAGAGATTGACTCCGGATCTCTAATCCAAATGAACATTAGTACATATTGAAATAAGGTATCAAAATTTAACACCTTAATCATTACTGATATGTTAGTTTTCTATAAAATAAATGACATGTTTTGGAAAAAACCTTATATGTCTGTGTGTGTATATATACATAGTGGGTGACTCTATAAAAAATGAGAAATAAAGAGACATATCAATAGTCATATCAACCAAATGAATCCATTCCAATCATAAATTGAGATAACAACAATAATTATATAGATATCCTAAAAAGGAATCTAAAATGATAGGGAAATGGGATGTCAATCTCCATATCCCAGTTACTAGTAGGGATTTTTTTGGTATATCCAATGTACAATCTCAGATTCCCAACATCATGCACAACAACATTATAGATCATGTGGATGGTCCCTAACTATAACACTATGCCACACTGTTGTGGTATCTGCAACTCTAAAACATGAATCATGTGTTACCTCCCCATAACTATAGTGGAGTTGAATGATCCAAGACACTATTCTATATAATTGAGGGATCCATGTTCTGTGGAGGACCCACACCCCAATGGATCTCATGGAAGGGGTATTACCCTCCAAAGAAAAAGGATCCATTCCCTGAATTAGGGAGTATTATCTACACCTACCGAAATTTAATGGGTGACCCACTTCCTATTTTTATAGATGTATACCATACCTAGAGATATATGACATTCACCATTAATAGAGGATCATTTTCTCTACCTAACTAGAGAGTGTGGGGACCCACTTCATAATGTGTTAGGGGAGTAATATATCTATTAATAAAGGACCCAAGCAAAAAATTATAGACAACCTTATCTACCAAGAATCTCTTTGATGATACAACTTCACCATTTACATAGTAGAGCTTCACCTAATGAAATATAATACTCATTGAATACCACATTATACCGGAAATGACACTATAAATTCCACTATCATGTTTTATGTGAAAAACATTCTGGTTATTCTAATTTTTGGCTAAAAATACTCTTCTGGAATAATTCCACATTATCACACATGGATTATCATAAATCCTATGAAAAAATAAGATCCCATATATATATTCCATTAAATAAATCCATATATGGAAAAAGGGATCACACAATTTTGATCCATATAGGAAAAACAACATGATATGATATTTACATTCTCTAAACAATCACCTAGTGAAAAAAATTTCAACATAACACTTAAGTACCTCGCTTCATAGTCCTAATCCATGGGTAATAATAAAATATCTAACATTGGTCTTGAATTTTCCTTCTAGATGTCATTGTCAAAATTCCATTGATAGTTCTTCAATTTAACACCTCATTAATTTTATGAGATAGTGCTTTTTAATTTATCTGATGTCTTATGTTGTACACTACACCAAGATAATCTTTCACAATATGAAATTTCAGATTATCTAGAATTATACACAATGCTATGATTGGCTTGTGTTACACACAATTTCATTTTCTTTTGATATATATTTTCCTTTCATGAAAGACCGAGTAGAATTAAAAAAATGAATAATATTATATTACCTTATAACCTAGCTATTTAAATTGGGTTAATGAACAATATTAACTGATTTATGAATTTTTTTTATACACGTGTAATTAATTAATTTTTTTGTGAATTTTGTTTTATAAATGAAAATAAAATATTTTATTATTAAAATAAAATATTTCTCTAATACACTATTTAGATGAATATTTGAGAGTTTCTAGAAAAATAAAATCACTCATTTTAGATTTTATTAATGAAATATATATGTAATATATTCAATTTAATGTTCAAAAGTCCCATATATGTTTTCAATATATGATATAAGAACAAATTCATTTTTTTGGATAATAGATTTATTTTTCAAAAATACACTTTTACCACCATTAGATAGAGAACCCATTTTAAATATATTAATTTACTCATTTTGAAGTTATTTTTTACAAAATAAATGGAAATTTTGATTCTGAGACATTGTCAATTTATTTTTTTAAAATTAATGTATTTTTCTGAGAAAATTCATATTTTAATGAATACTAAAACATATTTCATTATAATTCAAAATTTCATTTTTTATAATTTATTTGTATTTATAGATTGGCTGTTGAATTATTTTTAAAAATTATTAAGATTATATTTTACAATTTAATCCCATGTTGTTCATTCAAAATAATTACACAATAAAATCTTATATAAACTCATGTAAATCTATTGATGGGTTTTACATTAAAAAACCATGTTCTCACTCTTTGACAATGAGAATTAATTTTAAATTAATTATATCAATTTATGTGTTTTGAATTTGTAAAAATGGATTCCATATTTGGAATCATCATTTCAAAAGTATTTAAATAGTTTCCTTATATTTTTTGGAAATTTTAAATAGTACCTTTGGTAAAGATTATTTACCAAGGTGAATGGTAAATGAGGTAAATTAGGGTACTAAATAATATGATAATAATAATAAAATTACCCTAAAACCATTCAAAATCGTATTGGAGGAATATAAGTTGATCCATAACACCTATGTATGAAAATTTATATGTTTAATGGAATTTTTTATGAATGTGATGTAATTATTATTTAATCAAAATAAAGTGAAAAAATGTCACTCTCTTTTCTCTAATTAGAAAAAAATTTAATGTACTTAATAAAATGATGAAACTATAAAAATAATTATTCACCATATTTATAATTAAATTATGTACATCATGTGAATTTATTTATTATTTTATGTGACTAAATATTTATCATAATCATTGGAAAAACTATGATAGAGTAATTTCTATATTAATTGAAATATAAAATAATCGATATTATAAATTTTATAATAAATCCTATGTTACATAATTTAAGCCATTAAATAATTTTTTAAGTGAATATGACATTTTATAAGATTATTTAATTGTTTTTTTCAATGTTATCTCTCTTTATGAATTTTATTTAAATTAAATGAACTAAATTGTGTAAAAAATGAAAATATTGATATTTTAAAATCAATATATTAATACATTATTTAAAAATAATAAATATCTTTTAAAATCAAGAAGTGACTATTATAAGGACTAATAGATCATTATGTGTTAAACAATGGAAAATTTACCCCATACAAGTAAAAGTAATAACCTCTTAATTTAGAAAACATTGTGACCACAATTACAATTAAAAGTGAATAATTAAGGGTAAACAAAAAAGATAAGGTTTGAAATAAAATATATACCTGTATAAAAATTATTTTATTTGATTATTTTGAACAAAATTATTCTTTTTAAGACATATTTCAATGTGGAATCTTTATGATTCAAAAATTAATTTATAATAATTTAATATTTTAAGAATTTCCAAGGGTTCCCCTCAACTAAATTATAAAAGGGAACCTACTCCATCCCCGCTTAAAATAAATTGGAGACTTCAAGATCTATCATCTCATACCATATTCCCTTCTATAATTTCATAGTCACACTATATGGGTTATGGTATTCTCAAAATACAAACTATTGTGCCCTTAAGTGGAGATTTAGAGAAAGCATTTAAAGATAGTGGTAATATAATCTACCAATTCATTCAAACTTATTTATTATTCTACATCTTCTTCATTAGTTTTTTTCTTTATAAAGTAATAAACTATATATCACTAAAATATTGATATGTTATTATAATTATTAAAAACCGATATTCCATCTTCATTTTTTCCTACATAAAATGAAATCCCCACATGTTTGTACATATGAATTACCATCTCCTTGCCATGGTGTAATCTGTTTCACCACCACCTAATTTGAATGGATAAAATAATGAAAATAATAAAAAATGTAATTATTATAACCTTTTATGTAATATATAACAACATATATACCTTCCAATTCTATACCATTTCACAATTATCAGAATGATATCGTTGCCCGAACATGCATACGACCTACTATATCTATGATGTGATGTGATTAATTATACTAGATATACATTAAAAGAAGATTATATAAATATAATGAATTATTAAATATGATATTTATTATGTTAATATCATTTTTAATGATAGAAATTTGATATAATAAAGAGAACCACAACTTATTCTACAAAACAAACATATAAAAATGAAGCGGTTTATACCTGAATAATGAGTAATAATGAAATAATATTACCAAATTAATGACAGTATGATCATATATGATATAAAACAAATCAATATGGTTTTGGAATATGTAAATGACATCATTTAAGTAATTATATTGGAGGTTTGGATACACATAAAGGATAGCAGACCTAAGGTAAGGGATTATTTCAGAACAATTTTATTTCATTGGGATATATTCCTTACACACCACCTATTTTCTTTTGTGTGGTGTTTATTCTTCCCATGAATTTCTTTTGATTATTATTACTATGGTTATGGTATTAACATATTCATATAATTTTCATTATTTTATGAAGCATATGATTTAATTGATTATAATTGGTAAGGGATAATTTCACATCCACATTATCATCCGAGATTGTTAATATGTAATTATTTGATGGGTATATTTGTCAAAAATTTCCATGTTTTATAATTTGATAATAAACTTTTTCCGATTCTCCTATGTGTTTTTAAATATATGTTTACCCATTTTTACTTTTACTACATGGTCTGGATGGAATATTTCATTCATTTTACATATGATATACTTTTTTAATATTCTAGAAAAAGTATAAGGAGAATGTTTTTTAACTTATACAGAATGAATGAAATTTCATACATTCATACATCCATGTTTCCATGAAGCTTCCATTACATTTTTTCAATGTTATTTTAAAAAATAATTTTCAATAAAAATTGGCTGGCGTATTAAGATAAGAAAAAAATTTTGAAGAAGAAATGATATTTTCCTCAAGAGTTAATTTCAAGTGTTTTATCAAAAAAAAAAATTCAAAGAAGGTTTAGAATATTTTTTTCATGTATACATTCCATATTATTTTTAGGGTTGATTAAATTTATGATGGAATGATATTTGTGAAATCCATTTGTTTTATGTGGAGTTTATTATAATGGAACATTATTTAAGAAACCCATTTTATTCTATGGGATAGGTCATGATGAATGATATATATTTTTGTCACACACATATTTATGGTTTTCATTATGTGACTAGTGGGACCTATATCTCCCCCAAATGCATTGGGTATAGATTTATATCTCATAAGATATAAAATTATCGAATAGAATGTAATTATAGTTCAGTGATACATGGATATAATGAAATGTAAATACAGTTCAGTAATACTAGGCTAGAACAACTTGTAAATAGGGGTTAGTAATAGAGAGGTGAAATGATAAGTAAACCTAGTTTAGTAATAGACTTTTTCCATGAAGAAGTTCTTGGAAACGAGCCTTGGATATTATAGAAATAATTTTTTATGGTTATGTGTTTTCCACAAGTTCTTATTTTATACCAATTATATGTTATCATGGTTACTATTACTTTATATTTTATGCCTTACGTACTGTGAGGATTTATTTAATGATTCATGGTTTTAATATTCAAAATATATGTTCATGTTTTTACATTCATATGTTTATGTTTTCCATATTCTCCCTTAATAATATTTTTAGCTTAACCTATTAATGTTTTCTTACCCCTAAGATATAAATATTGTTTTTCGTTGGAAAAATAATGTTGAAGATATTTATATGATATATTGATGATATTTCCCTAATCTAGAAGAATGTGCAATTATTATCAAAATACACTAAAATAGTACGGCTTCTAAGAGTCTATTTTTGTAATTTATTATGTATTCCACAAAAGAAATGTAATGTCTAGTTATGTCATTCTTGGGTTGCTAGAGTTGGTATCAGAGTAACAATTTAGTCAACGTTTAGAAACTAAGATGCTCAAACATTACTGATATCCCTGGTGATATTTATAAGGATTTGTTTTTGGTTTTCCTAAGGATAAGTCTATGTATATGATACAATCCCAGGGTTTTGTTTTGATAAAAATTACTAACCTAGGGTTAAACAGAATACATAATAGATTGAAATATTATAATTAATTAACTTACTCATATATTTCTAATCTCTGATTTTTATTTCACACACATTGTTTTCGGGTCTTAGTTAATAGCCATGATCTATATATAACATTGTTAACCACTTAATGTATTAGAATTGTAAATTATATGAATTATAAAGATATATTTCCTATGTGGAAATATCAGGAATACAATGCTGAAAATTGTATGGGTATTGGGCATACTGTTGATGATAATTTTATTGTAAATGACATCTAAAAGGTTTTTGATGTTCATCCAGTATTTTTTTTCATAAACCTAATATGATTGAAGTTGAAAACCCGTATTATATTATTAATATATTGGGAAAAAAATTGATGGATCATGAGTAATTTTTTAAGAATAGTGTTGGTTGATTGATGTGTATATGTTTCAGAATAAAGAGTTAATGTTATATAAATTACGGAAAAAGTGTTTTCAATATATGTTTTTCCTTATCGATTATAATAAATATTTTGAATTGTAAAAAATAGACAAAAAATTGATTTAAGTGTAAGGTTATATACTTGTATAACACATGATTAAGTGAAAGATAACCCATAACATGTCATTTATGTTATGATAATGACGTTCAGATAAATATATGTTGGATTTGAAAAAGTAAATTAGATGATTCTAGATTCTTGGGTACTAATTATGATTTTTTTACAATAGGGTTATGCTATCATGGATGAAATATACAAACTTCGTGGAGATATGGAATATCTTCAATATGTTTCTGAATAAAGAAACAAGAAATTTCCAAAATTAATATCTGATAATTCATGTTGTTACCCTCACACAAGATAATACATGATGAAAGTGTCCATTTTTTTGTAATTTTACCAACCAACGATATCTTAAGATATATGGGGGATAAATTTAATGTCAATTTTGTGAACCTTTTTCCATATTTTTGGAATTTCATCATTCATAAGGATTGAATGGTTATAATATATTTGGAAATTTAATGTTAACTATTGGTTGAAGTTTATAGAATAAAGTATTATCTCACTATATATGAACATATTGATATTTGATAACATGTTATAAAGATTTGTCATATGGTAAGATGGAATAACCCTTAATTAAATTTATGGATCACATTATCTGATAAAACTTTAGGAATGAAAAATTCAACATCATTTCTTTGAATAAGAGATAAAGTGGAAATGTTTCAAGGCATGACAACCGATGAGATTGTATCAAAATTAAGTAATTATTTCTTCTCGTGTTCTGGAACATAAGGAAAATGATCTTTAAAACCAAATATGTTCACCTAGTACATTCCTATCCATTTAATCAGATAGTCCTTTAAATTTCTATATATTTATTGCTTTCTTATTGTTAACAATATCATTACAATGTACTCTATCACTCTCCATCAAAACATGATGGTTATATTTTTCCTTCCATATCCATGTTTTAGCTTCCCACAAATGTTATCATGTGTGGAAACCTAGTGATGTGTTACTCTGTGTAAGAATTCCATTTGAAAAATCCATTTTTAAAATAATGTTTTATTGTTCATTTTTACAATGTCGATTTATGTGAAATAAACATTCAGGTTTTAAACCATATATAATTTGGATGATTTTCGAGTGAAAAAATAATTTTAATGGAGTAGAATGTAACCCCCTATGATTTTTATGAGATAGAGTTTTTTTTAATTTCATTTGTATCTTCTTCTGTATGATACACCATGATTGTAATGTGAGATACACAACCTCCTATTAGCTTTTGGTAAATGAAACACTATGATTTTTTCATGTTACACACAAGTTCAAGTTCTTTTGAAATATTTGATTTCTTGAAAGAACAATTATAAGTGAAAAACTATATATTACTCTGTTACCTTATATCATAACTATTAAAATAGTGGGAATGAACACTGTAAACTGAATTATGAAAATATTTTTTACACATATATTTAATTAATTATTTCCAGAATAATTATTTATAATTTAAAACATAACCTTTTTTAATTAAATGGAAAAAATTTTATGAAAAAGGATTTAAATTATAAAAAGTGGTTTTATAAAATAATGAAGTCAATATTTATGGATTTTATTAGTGAAACATATTTGTAATATATTAAATTTAATTTTTAAAATACATACTATATATTTTTTTCGTATGATATAAGAAAAAAATCAATTTTTCATATAAATGAAATATTTTTGTTTTCAAAAAAATGAAAATTTTACACCATTTATTTTCGAACCCATTTTAAATCTAGTTTTTTAATCTTTTATAAGTTATTTTTGAAAATATAAATTTTTCCATTGGAATAGGTAGATCAAAATTTACATTGGATGAAATTTTGGTATTTTTATTAAAGAATTCATATTTTAATGAATAGTGATTGATAATGCATTTTAATTCATAACAGCCTTTTCAAATAATTTATTTGAATTGATGGAATATATTTTGAAACATTTTCAAATTATTTTTAGATTATGTTTTATCAATTAATCGTATTTTGATCATAGGAAGTAATTTCACATGGAAATTTAATATAAACACATGCCAATCTGTTGATGGCTTTATTTTTAAAAAAATTGTTTTCTCGTTTTAACAACGGGAGTAAGTTTTAAATTAATTAATTAAAATTTTGTGTTTTGAATTCAAATAAATGGAATCCATATTTGAAATCATTAAGTTTATATTTTTTAATTTAGTCTTCATTTCAACACAATGAATTGTATCATTGGTAAATTTTATTTACCATATTTAATGGTAAATTAGGTAAATTAATGTAAAAAATAATATTATTAGAATAATGTAATTATCCTAAAACCTCCCATAATCATCTTCGATGCATAAAGTTCTACCCATAAAACCTAAGGATAATAATGTATTCATTTAATGGAAATTGTTTAGATAAATTTATGTAATTTTTATTTAAACAAATGAAAGTTACAACATGGCACTCTTTTATCACTTATAAGTATAACATTTGTATGAAGTTAATCAATTGATGAAACTACAAACATAAGTAGTATCCCGAAATATAATTAAATTTTATACATCATGTGAATTTACTTATAATTATTATTGATTATATAATTACCATAAATATTGAAACAACATTGATAAATAATTGTTTTATTAAAATAAATATAAAATAAATCATATTATAAATAATAAAATAAATATTATAGGATATAATTTATTCCATTAAATTATTATATACGTGACTATGAATTTATAAAATACTATTTTATGTTTTGTGTTGATGTTATCTCTATTTATTAAATTTATTTATATTCAATGAAAAAAATACTCTAAAATTTGACGATATTGATATTTTATAAAAAATATATTTCATTGGATTTTTTAAACTCATAAATTTATTTTAAAATCAACATGTTACTATGTTTAGGAATAAATATTAATGAAGTTTTAAATTATGTGTAATTTACCCCATATAAGTAAAATTTATAACCTCTTAAAATATAAAATATATTTACCACAATTACAATTAAAGGAGAAAAATTAGGGGTAAAAAAAGATATAGTTTAAAATAAAATAAATACTTGTACTAAAATTATTTTATAGTAGGATTATGAAAATTACTCATCATATATTTTACATATTTCAATTTAGAATCTTTTGGATTCTAAAATTAATTTATATTAAATTTATTGTTTATGAATTTCCATGGTTTCCCCTCACCTCAATTATCAATGGGAACCTCCTCCATTACCTTTTAACTATAATTTTAGACTTAAATATGTACCATCCCTTGGAATTTTCTCTAATAATATTCATTAGTCAAAATATATGGGTTCTTATCTTCTCAAAAAACAAATTCAATTTCCTTTCAGAGGAGATTGAGGGGAAGCATGCTGAGGTAGAGTTAAACTCTTCTAACGATTATTTGAAACGAATTTCTTCTTTTAATTCCCCTTCATTAGATTTATAATTATAATGTAATAACATCAGTATCAATGATATATATATATATATATATTAATAATTTTTAAACAATCATATTACACATTCTATACATCCTAAAAAAGTGAAATCACCACACATGTGTGCCTTTGACCTACCCTCTCCCCATCATTGTCTAATAATTTTCCCACCACCACCTTACATGGATGGATTTAATAATTGTAATAATAACAATATATGATTATAATAAAATGGTATGGATTATAGATCAAAATATATAACATCTACTTCCATACCATTCAAAAATGGTCAGAATGATATCATCACTTTAAAGTACGTAAAACCTACTCTGTCAACAATGTGATGTGATTAATTACACAACATATAGATAAAAATTTGTTATATAAATGTACATAATGAATAAATGTGATATGTATTCTGTTAATAGTATTTTATAATTACATAAAGATGATCTAAGAAGGATAAAAAGAACTTATTTGGTAAAACACTTATAAGTAAATGAAGCGGTTTATACCCAAATAACGAGTAATAATGAAATATAATAACCAAATAGTTGAAGGATATGATATTTACATATGAATATAATTTTTATGAGGCATAAAATTAGACTAATTATAATTTGTGTGGGATAATTTCACAATCTCATTATTATTCGATATTGATTATTTGTAATTATTTATATGGTTATATTTATCATCCTTGTCCATGTTTTTTGAATTTTTATTCATAAAATTTTTAAAATTCTCTTATATATGTTTAAGGACATTATAACCAATTTTTTAATTTTACAACATGTTTTGGAAGGAATTGTTGTTTCATTTTCTATACGATGTATTTTTTACTTTTCCAGAAAAAGTACAAGGAGAAGATTTTATTAAAATTATATATCGTTAATGGAATTTTAGGCTTTCTTAATTATTTTTTTCCATGAATATTACAATAAATGATTAAAAGGTTATTTAAAGAAATATTTTTTTTAAAACTTCATGGGGTTTTAGGAAAATAAATCTTCTTTTAATATAAAAGGTAATTTTCCACAATAATTATTTTCGATTGTTTGATGAAAATTATTATCCATATATGATGAAGGATATTGTTTCCAATATACACTCCATATTAATCATATAAGTTGATTATGTTTATGATGAAATGCTCTTTGTGAAATCCATTTTTTTACTTGTATTATTTTATGATCGACTGATTCATAAGAAACCCATTTTATTCATTGGGTGATATTATAATTAAAAATTTGTGTTTTTGGGACACACAAACGTATGGTTTTAATTATGTGATAGGTGAGAACTTTAAATCCCTACAATTCTTTGGTTAGTGATTTATATCTCCTGATATAGACAATAGTAGAATAAAAATTAAACTCGGTTTAGTAATAATAGGCTAGAACCACATGGAAATTCCGTTGAGTAATACAGGGCTAGAACGACATGTAAATATGGTTTTGTTATACAATTCTAAAATGTCAAGTAAACCCAATTCAATAATGGAATTTTCACACTATGATGGTCTTATAAATGATCATTTGATAATATTGTAATCATTATATTGTTTTCCATAAGATAATGTTTTAGGCGAATGTTATCCTATTCTTTTTAATGTTACATTATGATTAATAACATACGTACTTAGAAGATCTATTTTCTGACTAATTATTTTGATATTCAAAATATATATTCATGTTTTTAAAATTATATGTTTTGGTTTTACATGTTTTACCTTACTTATCATTTGATCTCACTCCTTTTTTTCATTCCCCTATGTAATAAATAAAAGTTGTATATAGGAGAACGAAATATGAATATATTTTTTGGAGATGTTGAAGATCATTCACCAAGCTAAAAAATGTGTTATAAGTTTTGAAAGACACTGAACTAATTTGGTATTTAGGCATTTATTTTTTTAATTTACTAATAATTCCACAGAATAAATGTAATGTCCATGTACATAATGATTGGGTTATAGATTCAATTCGACATCACACGAATATGTTATGATGAAAAATAGATAAAATGATAATAATTTGGAATTAATAATAAAAATATTTTTGTTATAATTATTACTATATTATGGACATAGTCAAATGGTTTGGGGGAGAATTATTCTCCTAGGGGTTCTTCACCTACTCTCGTCCCCTTTATTTCCATTCAAGTAATAATTTGACATTACATTTTTATGATGTCAACAAAAAAATAGACATAAAATAAAAGAAATTGGGAGATTTTTGTGATGTATCCCACCATCAAGACCTAAGGGTAACACATATCCCCTTACTCCCTCAAGTTAGAACACCACACCCACCATCATCAAATAAATGATTAATATATTAATTATATTTAATATATGAATTATAATTAATATAATTTATGTAATGAACCCCCATTTTCAAAGAACCCAAAACAATCAAATATCCATAGGTGAATCCCCCCATGAGACCTCTCACAATACCTCACCTCACAACCAATCTCATCTTATTTCACATCATAACCTCACAAAAACATGCAAAATGGGGATGACATATCTGATCAAGTACCACATTTGACCATCTATCATTATTTTCATTCCCCGGTCACATCTGGATCTCAATCATGCAGCCATGGTAGTGATCTAATCCAATCAAAATTCACAACCCCCACTCATTATTCACATAACCACCATGATTTATAGGGTTAGATCACCCTTAAACATTCCCTAGAAATTTTGAACCTCAATCGCAAGGTCTAAAAAAAGAGAACACGATGAGTCATCAGTGATAATCATAAAAACCAATGTAACAATAAATATTGGATGATGTGATCATGACCATCGATAGATAAGTGCAGAATCAGAGGTGAAAAAATAGACACAAAATAATTTCCCTAAGAAAATCAATTTTCGAAAAGGTCTTCGGTTATGGATGTATAATCATAGATAAAATGCAGATAAACAACTATATGATCCAAAATTTAATCAAAGGATAGAAACCACAAATAAGGTTACATACCTCAATTATTGATTGATCATTTGTGAAGAACACATTCTCTAGCAAAGGAAACGACCTATTGTGTCCACTACCTCCCAACCACATCGATCCAATCACGATTAAAGATCTGATTCCATTTATCCAATGAGGGAATTCATCAAAAAATTTATTTTTTAATTTAACAAGACATATAAAAATATTTTTTATTTTAATTTAACAAACACACTAACGACCACCCCAATAGAATGTCCGGTTCTAACCAACCATAGAACAAGCCTAGGGTAAAACCTACATACCAAAATCAACAATGGTTTTGGATTTCAGATACAAGTATATAATCCAAATTAATTATAATATTAACAAAAAAATATACATGAATTATATTAATACATTTAATATTTTTATAATATCAATTACAGGCTCAGTGGGCATCATAACCGCATTTCTTCTTGTTGTTGGGATCTGAAAAAATTTCATAAATTTTTACAATGTCTAAAATGGGAGAAAGGAAATTAAATTATATCCCCTTTAATGATTCAAATCCCCATAAAGTCAATTCTAAATAAAATTGTGTGGATACTAAACCGGCATCTTGATCTCTTACTCCCACCTCATTTGAGTCAACATTATGTAGTGATTCATTCACATATCTCCCTATATTTGGCATGTGGATAAATCAATGTATTTGTTTTAACTACAGTTGCAATGAAATGTTGTACTCCCCCTTGCTAAAATGATTTTGTAATTATAAATAGGAACAATTATTCTTAATGATAGATTTTAATACCTACCAATCCCTATAATCCATGATATTGTGATATCTCAGCAAACATAATATCTCTTTGTCGAACCTAAAAGGCCACCATCCCTATTACTCAATATATTCCAGATGATTTTTGGGATGTACTCATCCTTCCTCATATGATTTTATCCCATTTCACAATAATCATTATCACTAACCATAGGACAATAAGTATTGGATCCCCTGGGACTTGACCATTTTTGTGGTGACCTGAAGGGTCTACAATACATGGCCTCAATCATTACATAGTTGATGGAAGAGTTATTACTATTTTTGAAAAAAGTCTTCCAATTATTATATAACCTTTTATTAATGAACCAAAGATAACATGAAAAAAAATATAATTACCCAAAACCAAAATGGTTCCCCCTGTATACCCATCTATATGGTGTAGATATAATTTACTCAGGTGAAAATGAGTCTCCATGGCCTTCTACACACACTGTACAATTGTAAAAGAAAATGCATATCAGAGTCAGATATATCGTCATGGGAATTAAAGAAAGTCTCACTACATAGTGTATGCACCATAATCCCATAATCTCCTCTATGATCTGAACAGATATTAATAGGATGTGGGTAAACATTATTAGTTAGTATAATATCACTAATGGAACATCATAACTTCTTATAAATAATGGATGTCCTATCAGAAGAACAAAAATAAAAAATTTCAAATTCCACAGAACACCTCAGAATCCACCATTATGTTCGTGGGACGTAGAGTGTTAAAGATATTAACAAGACAAAACAAACATTCTCAAAAAACCGAAACCCAAATTATCATTATATAACCACTCTTCTATTTTGTGTAATATTAAGGGAAAATAAACTACCCATAACCTTTTATTATAGCATGACCAGTTCAATTAAACATATTTGAATAAGGATTTCATGATCCACACCTTCATGGAAGAAACCATGAATGTATCTAGTGGATATCTAGTCACAAAATTTCTTCGAATTGATATCCCCAAGTGATGCCTCCTAGAATCACTGAAGATTAATATGGGTAACAACTATTGAGTGTATGTATGATTCACCATTATCACCGACAAGGGTTGATGGAAAATAATTCAACTAATTTTCACCTCACTTGACTAAATGTTTGGAAAACCTCTCTATGATCATATTATTCCACAACCACTACCTAATTGTCTCTAAAGCTCACACAACCTCAATATATAATGTTTCAATTTCCACTATTGGGTTATAGAAAACATAACTTAGGATTTGGACCATCATATCTAGAACTGAATACATGATATATATGATATTATTAACACTCTTAGATCATGTCTAGAGTAATACTCTTTTGTCTCACGTGATCTAACTCTGATTTTGAGGACTTGAGGGTACCATTATTGAAGAGTAACATGAACCAATCCATGAATGATTCTGTACCCTTATAATAAGTCTTGAGAGATCTAATGGGGAGGTCAACATGACTTTGGTATCACCATGAACATAAAGAAACTACAATTTCTAGAGGAATTAATACTCAGTACATCTGCCTCTGATATATGGAGTTGGTCATAACCCATAATGAGTTCAACCTCTAATTTAGACATTGACTCCATCAACTGGGAAATTGGTCATTGATTCTGGGGGGTGAACACTCCTCAAAAATTGTTTCATGTATTGAGTGACTTCAATCCATACATGTCCTACTAATCTAATACATCCTTTGGGAGAAAACCCATGGATTCCTAGGAAAACACACTCAGACTTATGTAGCCTCTAATTTGGATACTCCTACAACCACACCTCCATCTTGTATAGACACAAAGGGTCATATGATACTTTTTCATAGATACCGGGTCATTCTTAGTGAAAGTCCATTTATAAAAGAATCTATTAATAGAAAGGTAAACAAAAACATCTTCATAAAAGGAATACTTTATATGCCTCTACCATCATAGGATATTTAAACCTCATAGAATCAACCAATATATGGGAAATACTACATATGATATTGAGAGGTGGATATATCCTCCTATGAATGATCTCAGAATACCCTACATTGTGATCTCCCCTTATCAATGGAGGTAAATACATCCTGATAATCTAAATTCATTGTCACAATCATTGGTAGAAATCATATGATCATGTAATGTAAACAACAACTACATATCTAGGAAAACAACATAGGTTCACAATATATCTAAGAATGTTTTGTGGGAGGGCTCTCTGTATATATGGAGTTATGTCACATAGTAAACAAAAATGTTTGATCACTGATACACTATGTAAGATCATTGAGAATAGGTGTTGAGAGAAAAGTACCCCAATAGTATAAATATGTCTCTAAAAGGGGTTATACTCATGAATATTGGCTTATGAACACACAGAAATACTATATCCAGAGTAAACTAGACATGGGTAACCCATCAAACACACTAATATACTTGAGTTAATAAGACTCCACTTCATTGAATAAAATTTCCCCTTATATGATGAAGACTATTTACTAAGTCATTCTCTGATACCATCAAATTATAATGAACTCAAATATAAAATTCCATAAAATCATCCACCAAAACATGATACAATACATTAGGGGTTGCAGTAACTCAAGAACAATGTTTTGAATAACATCAAAAGAAAACATCACAGTAGGAAAAGTGACATTACATCATTAATGTTCTAATCGTGGTAAAAAATTATAAACACATGGCTTTATTAAAACCCCTTTTCACCCGAGGTATGTCTCATCACCTACATGATCATAATGTGGTATCTTATCCATATAGAAGATTCACACCACATGTTTGTTGTAGTCCACTACCATATGAGAAGGTGTAGTATATCTCTCAATGAATCTTTGGATATCACAATCATTTAAACCCACAAGGAAAACATTGAATTGGGGAATAATTTATCAGTACATCTAGATCCATAAGGTTATCCATAGAGAAGAATAGTTTCCAACACAACTATATGATCGGTTAGGTTTCGAAAAAGATTGAAAAAAGACCATTTCTTGAGTAAGACCTCTACTACCTGAGGGTCTATACCATCATGGAACCCCAGTACTCACCATCACTGAAAGTCATGTAATATCATAAGATTATTCGTATCCTCATCCTCTATTTCATGATATATTTAATTCCCAACACGTTGTTAATTATTTACATAATCCATAAAATGGTCTATGTGATACACAATATGTTGTATCAATACAAAGGGTATAGTTGAAGAAAATCACATGATGGGTCGACCTATGAATTAAGGCTAAATCACTCAAGATGATTTCATGAGATAAATGTAGAATGTTATCTAGAAATAATGTCATGATGTAGAATATATGGGGAACTGAATTAGGGAAATTCAATGAAAATAATCCTCTATGATACATTTACTGAGTTCCCTATAAATTATGTCTTAGTATGATGAGTTGAAAATCAGGCATTTATAGTTATGGTGAAAGAATATGTGCATCACCACACAAACACTAGGTTCTGTAGATTGAAAGTCTCAATCGAGTGACTCAGATACTATTTCCCAATGTTCCCAATATATCCTCGTATGTGGACAATTACAACCACTATCCTATGGATGTGAAATATCTAATACAAATCTATAATTATCCAAACCACATGGTCCAACCTATCCAATGGGTGGTATGGCTGAAATAACCCCAAGAAAACCTCTAATAATAAATGGGATAAAGACTAGTGATTGGAAGATATATATTAAATTCATGAAAATTTCATAATGTACCTGTACGAATCCATTGAAGCATATGAATAAAATAGTAGAGAGGAATATAATCTAAAGACAACAAGATCCAGAGAAAACCATGAATCAAATAATCCTTATGGAATACATTAGAGTACATTAAAATATATTCATTTTGTAAATGAAAAAATACATATCCTTATCATAAATGAATTCCAAAACTAAAAAAACTATAAATGAAGAATGTTGAGAGAGCTCGGTTACTAATGTCCACACCAGACCACTATACATGGTCAACAAACCAAGTTATCACTATGATCCACTTTAGTAATTTTCGACCTTCCATCCCTCCACTAAAGTCACAAAATTTCCTACAAAATCCCATGTATGGGTAAGTATATATATACCCAATATGATGAACAAAAAACAAAATGGAAGAAATATAAATATACATCAACAGTTATATGTTCCCAATAAAGGAATGACATTTAGAAATTGAGATAAAATCTATAAACAACCCGATATGGAGAACTAGAATCCAAAATTAGTGATAAATGTGATCTCAATATCCACATCCTAGTTAAGAATAATGAGTTTTTCATCCCCTCCATTGTTCTATATTCAATTCACAAAATCATGCACAACTACATAAGAAACCGGGTTGTGGGACCCACACTATTTCACTACGCTATAAAACTACGGGTTCCACAACTCCAGTCCATGTGTCATGTGTAACCTCAATATATTTTGTGTAAATGTGTTAGATCCTCACCACTTCACTCCACAATCGAGTGTTCCAAATTTTATGGAAGATCAATACGTCTTTATATCATGAAGATTTGGGGATTAAACCATCGTATATAGAATAACCACACCCTGAATAAGGGATTACTTCCTCTACATGACTATAGATAATGTGGGATCCACACCCTATTGTTATTGGGTTGTACCACCACCAAAGACTGTAGACCCATTGTATGAAGAGTGGAGTACCATCTTTATCAAACTTTAGAGTATGGGGACTTACACCCTACTATGACAGGGGATTACCATCCCCATTGATAGAGGATCCATGCCCTGAATAGGGGAGTACTATCTATACATGTAGTATCTCTTCTGATCCTTCGCGATAAGTCCCATACATATTCTCTTGAGAAAAAATATTTCTAAAAACACATCACATTATACATTAAAATTCCACAATGAAAAACAATATCATGTTTTATGTAGAAAAAAATTATTATTGGATACTCGTAGGAAAAAATATGGTTCTTGCCAAAATCATAATGAGCACACAAGGCTTATCATTAGTCCATCGATCTAAAATATCAATCCAATAATATGTCAACATAACCAACCATGAATTGAAATAAATGTATCACCCTTTAAATCCTCATGGAAAACACTATTGATTAGTTATTTTCATGTTCAAAATATAAATATGGGGAAAACTACATTTCGACATAACTGATATGTGTTTTGCTTCAGGTGTATGACCCACGAGTCATCATAAATTATCTGACATTGCTCTGGAATCATCCATCCAAATTTAAGGGTTGGGATTCCATTGATAGTCCATCAATCTAACACCACATAGAGAAGTTATGAACAAAAATAAATCAAATTAAAATAATAATAATTATATTACTATATTTATATTATTACCATAATGAAATGGTTTGGTGGGAGAAATAACCTCATAGGGGGGGTGTCTTCACATTCACTCACACCATCAATAGAATCAACAAACAATTTAGTCATATTATTATTATTATACAATCAAATTTATATAAAGTAATTAAAAGGAATAGATAGAGTCTCATGTTGTATTCCTCCTTCCCACCTATAGGGTTAGGCAGACCCCACCACCCTCAAGGGGGGCACCCCAGCCCCTCCAAATTCATGGAAAAAATTTATATATTAATTATATTTAATATTATTTCTGGAATACAATCCACATCATAAAACAACCAAAAAACATGTAGATATGCATATCTGAATCCCCCTCCAATAGACCTTGTACACATCCCCTTCTCATAAATAATCCACTTACTCAATTCATTATCACCACTTATCAATTCGGAAAATAGGGATCTGTAATATGATCATGAACCACATATGATCATCTGTAGTTACTTTATCACCACTATAGAATCCTAGATCACATGCCCTAACCCACCATACTAATCTAATATATTATAGAATCACCATCCCACTCATTTATTTTCACAATCACCATGATTTTTTATGTTCAATCAACCACGATCCCCTCCTAGAAATGTCAAAATGTGACCCCATCAGCTCATAATGAATAATGAAGAGAATGATATGGATGAATAAGAAGAAAATGTAGTAATCATTGTTTTTCAATGTGATCATAGACACCAACTTATATGTGAATAATCACGAGTGATGAAATTCCATAAAGAAATGAAAAATTGATTTAAACTTAAGAAATTATGAAATTCGGTCCATTGAAAGGTTGAAAATCGGATATCAAAAGTTGATATAAAAATCCATTATCTATATTTTAATTAATATATAATAAAAATTTCAATCCCACCCTCAAATTTTGATAGATTTGTTTGGTGAACAACACATTTGATAGTGAAGGAGTAGAACCAACACATATGCTAACTCTCAGTCTACCTCGATCAGATAATAATTGGTCATCCAATTCTAATTTCCCAATGAGTAATACTTTGAAACTATTCTTAAATCATGAATGTGTTATGTGAATTAACCCTAGTAAATAAAATTCTGAGGTAATTTTTAAAGGATTTTATTTAGTTCCTCTATGAAAACAAATATATAAATTATATAATTATTTTAATTAAACGTACCCACCATCATCTTTATAATATGAATGGCGAACATCCAACTACTATATGACTTTTCTAGGTTAAAAATAACATCTCAAAATCGACATTTATCTCATTTTTAATATTTAGATATCTATTGTAATGTTATTCTTTTATTCATATAAATTAATTTCTTGTGATATTAATATTTTTTTATTATGTTTATCATATCAATTTTGGGATCTCTAGGAGATTTAATATTGTAATTTTTTATTAACTGTATTTGAAAATATTCCTCAAAATATTTTTATGTTCTCTAAGGAAGAAGACATAGTCACTTTAATCACAAAAGGGATTATCAATGAGGTTTTAAAATGAAGGTTGTTCCCATTCATATTAAAATAAAATTATACAATATGGTTTATGTAATGAGAAAATGACATTTATGAAACATTGTGTCTGGTATTAAATGGGGTTTACATATAGTTCTATCATGGAAGAATAAATACTAATATAAAAAAATTCTATCATGCATTTTTTTGTGGGAATTATATTTTCTATAAATATTTCGTTATATTCATAGTCAATATTTATAGTTTCCAAACCACTAATTAACTACTCTCTACATTATAGCCACATTTTATAATTGATTCACCCTGTACAACCGAAATTTAGTGGACCAATAATTATGAGTGAATATTTATGATGAAACATCCTAATAAGTTATGTATTTATTTGAAAGACATTCATAGAATACACAAAAAATAAATCTAGAAGATTATAAATATATATGAAGGAAAAAAATTATACTCAGGTTATTTGAGTCATTAATAAATTTTTTTGGGAACTCACTTTGGGAACAATGAAATCATTGAGGAATATATCGAAATATTATGAATCACTTTACAAAAAAACATATTTCATTTATAAACATTAAAAAACAGAATAAATTCTAGGTATATTCCAAGAATATTGGATAGTGGGGATGCAATCTTAAACAATTGTAA
Source organism: Viscum album (assembly GCA_963277665.1). Taxonomy (NCBI): domain Eukaryota; kingdom Viridiplantae; phylum Streptophyta; class Magnoliopsida; order Santalales; family Viscaceae; genus Viscum; species Viscum album. The sequence goes on along the minus strand of OY728164.1, from coordinate 474,340,625 downwards.
TCAGGGGTGTAGGGCTCATCTAAAACTCTCTTGGAAGAAAAAATGATTCTTTTAGATCGTACACAACTATTCCACCAAAACCTAAAACAATATTTAAAAATAAATAACGGGTTGAAGCCTATAATTCACAATGAAATTAAGAGGATACATTTAAATAGATGATATTCATGATGTATTCTAAATATTATAAACATAATTGTGAAATGTAAACTCAAAAAAATAATTAAATAATGAAATTAATAAAATATTGAACAAAATCAACCAAAAAAATGTAGTACTATGAGAAAGTGGAAAATTAAAACCACTATGAAAAGTATTGGTGATTCCAAGTGATAATTTAATGGTTTATATAACAATAAGTTGTTTTGAAAACTAATAAAGAAACTATATATCACCCTTGGAATGATAAAATTAAAAATATAGATGAAATTTATGATCAAAGACTTCATATTAAAGAATCCATAATTCAATATAGAATACATACAAATAGATCGAAAACATAATTTTTAGCCTGAAAAAATAGAAAATGATCTAAAAAAGGGAAATAGTGATATATAGCTTCTTGAAAAATTTCTTGAAGAAGAAACCAATGTATTTATATCATTATCAACAAGATTAAAATTTATAAAAATTATTATGAGATGAAATAAAGAACCAAAAATCTAGTATTTCATGATTTATTTTTTAATAATAAAAAAATATTCCATTCTATATTGTATTAGTAAAAAACCCATCAAATTTTAATTCATTAATAAAATCATTCCAATAAAGAGACCACATAATAATTCTATATGCATTATTTAATAGAGGATTGCAGTGTTTTCCTTCAAAATAAGATTCCTCCAAAACCCAAAGATACATGAATAAATATCATTTTCTATAATTTTAGGAGATATTAATATTCATGAATATTTGTGTGACCATGGTGAAAGAATTAATATGGTCGCTTCTCAAAATTTCAACCATTTGGAATTGGATTATTAAAAACCACATCATTTTTAAATTATGTAGATAACATGTCTATCAATCAACCAACTGGGAGAGTAAATAACATTATATTTAGATTAAGAAATATTTCTCTCTCATCTAATTTCATAATTCACAACATGGAGTGTAAAAGTAAAGTATTTATCATTCGTTGTACTCCCATAATATCCATTGGTGTTGCTATAATTGGTGATTCAAATAGAAGGTTAATATTAAAATTTGATGATTTAAAAGTAAAATTTAATATTTTTATAAAAAATAAAGAACCCCCTTATGAAAATAATATCAATAACTTGAGGAACCATTATATTTGAAGGATCATGAATTTTTGAATATATTGGATGGGGTCTATAGTAAAACATTTATAGGTTAATATTTTATGAGAATTAGTTCTAGTAATTAAAATTATCCATTCAATGAATATGAACGAGTGATTATAAATCAAAATGTTGAATTTGATGAAGCAATGATTTTAAATACATGTAGAGAACATGAATATGAGGAATTTATTCCAGATAACATTTTTGACAAAGAAGTGGCTTTTTATAAGATTATTATTAAACCATAGATTGAAGACATAGGTACTCCTAGAACCCAAAATACATCCACTAGTAAATAATAAACTATTACTATTCTAAAAATTCAAATACATCACAATAAATACTCTTTTTGTTGGAGATTGTTTCACATCCTATTATAATTTTATCTAATTCAGAAACCACTAATGTTGGGAATTTTTTGGATGTGCTATGAAGGATTCAAACTAATATACACATTTCCATTTCAGAACACAAAGGTCTAAAATAATCATAGTGAATGAATAGTATTTTAGTATAACATTATAAAAAAGTATAGTTCCAGGAAAAAATGAACCTCAATACCAATACAAAAGAGTTCATTATTGTGGATGAAATTAAGAGTCTAGATGATGAAATTTTTTATCCTATTTCAGAGAGCCCTTGTGTTAGTGATGTACTCATAGTTTCTAATAAAGGTTCTTTTATAGTTTATACAGTTGGAAATAATGTTAAAATGAAATCTAGAGATGTACCCATGTGGTGAGGATGTAGAGACTATAAGAAACATAATTCATCCACTAGGAATGATAAAATTCTCATGCCATTCCATGATCTAATGATTTTGAGGTTAGCTGGAAAGTAAATATTTTGTTAGTAGATAGTTAGTTTGGATGCAAAAAAATATAATTTCTCTGTATGTCTCAAAAAAAAATTATTTTACAAGCCATCCTAGAATATTTTTCAACAAGATAATTCTCATTGGACATTGTGGAACTCCAACTACCTTTAAATGTTTTATAATAATTTTTTTTGGATTTTATTGAGGGAATAATTAAGGTGTTTATGGGTGATTTTTATAAACATTTATATATATTTGACTGTTATTTACCAAATTTGGATACAATTTTCATAGGATTCTATATTCTGAAATTGTTATTAAATTGAAAAAAATTAAATTTATGGTCACCATGGAAATTGTACCTATTCAAAAAGTATTAATGTGGGGAAGAGAAATTAAAAATTCCAAAATAGAGGTTTCTTTTAAAATACACCACCATAAAATGTGAAAAAATTAACTATTTGTGGTTATGTTTACTTTTACTAATGATTTTGGAAGTATTTCTAGAAGAACAAATAGACAATTTTCTTAGTTTTTGTTTAATAAATGCCTTTATATTTTTTTTATGAATGGTGATTAGAACCATTTAAAAATCTCAAATATAAACAAATAGATTTTCCAATAATAATAAAATTGGATTTGAATATCACTTTTGAGGTAATATTAGATTCGAGTGATGTTGTCATATGGGCCATTTTTTGGGATGTGAAATGAAAAGATATTTTTTGATGATTTATTATAGTAGGTCCCTATATGATTCTCAAAACAAGTACAGCACCATAGGTAAATAATTTGTATCCATCATTTTATCCCTTATGAAATATATTTAATATCTGATTGGGTCCAAGGTTGAAATATTTTATGAAAATTTATCTTTATAGATTCTTCGAGGTATGATCAATTAAAATTCATGAATCATGAAATGGATACTTTTATTACAATAATTTTACTTAGAAACTATATTAAAATAAGTTGATGAATAAGATATCTATAACACCTAGTATATGTTGTTTTATACTCCTGATAATGATCATATAGAGATAAATTTTTTATTTATGGATGAAAATATGATTGTTGTCCTCATAGGAAAATATCATTGGTAATACCATTTTTTTCAACATTTTAGATGCTGAAATAATACCTTGTGTTCTATCAAAAAAAGATGAATAAATTTATCAGTACTTGAGTAATGATATATAGTAACTATTTTATTGGACTATGGGTATATATAAATTTAGGTCAATATTTTAATTAAATGTTGTCTATATGTTAATTTTATACCTTTGTTTTTTAGAAATTGTGGGAATATGGTTTACTAATTTTTTCTACCCCGCACGACTGTCATCCTACCTGCGACCCCATCCACCAAAGAATCTCTTACTCCCTGATTGGTCCCCTCTATAGATGACTGTCCACTTTCCCTGATGATTATGCTCCATCAACAACTCCCTTCTTAAACAGATTGCTCTCCTCTTACCTATGTCTCTTTTCATACCCACGACACTCCTTCCATTTAATGGATACCCTTATGAGGTATCCTACCTATGAACTTCTACCCTATCACATCCACCCAATCTTCCTCAACCCTCATCCTTCAAAGTGGCTACCCAACATCCCTAAGATTCTCCTCCTTTGACACAACCATGTAGCCACCCCATAGATGTTCATCCAAGTCGGCCTCCCCACCACCTCCTCTATCAATCCCCCATATTTAACAACACCGGGCAACCACTTCACCTACATTTGTTCCTCTACCTACAATTATATTCAAACTCACTACATCTACCTTGCATGCTTGGACCCTTACCACTAATCCATGATGAATTATTACCAATTTAATTATATATATATATATATATTTATAAAAATATTAATTATTTTATTAATATATTTTTATATAATTATTTTTAAATACATTTATAAAAAATATTTTGTGTGTTTCTATGTTTATGAATAAATATTTTGATACATATATAAAACATACATATACTCAACTTGAATATATATATAATCAATGAATATATAAATAGAATTACACATGTTTTATTTATTTAAATATATTATATATTAATATTTTATATATATTAGAATATATAGATAATATATATTTGTTTCTTAATACATATACAAAAAGATTAATATAAACACATACACTCACACTCCGACACATTATATTGGTATATAAATAGTCATATAATTTTTTTTAAATAAATTGTATATTATTTTTTTAGATATTGTTTATATATTTAAAATTATATTTAATAATTAAATATTTCAAAATATTTATTTATTAAATTAAAACATTATGATAAATAAGTATATTTCTGTAAAAACATAATTTAAAATAAAAGTAAATTATATATAATGACAAAAGTATGACCTAAAAATATAATTATGAGTGTAAGAATTCAAAATAAATTTATTATACATAAAAAAGAGATGAATAACCCTTAAACGATGCTGAAATTTAATTTAATGATTATAAATTGGGGTCCTACGGCTAAAAACTGAGTTTTGGAGGCATTTTGGGTGTTTTTTACCTCAAAAAATGTGACTAGAGTCCCTCAATCATTAGGGAATATTGTTCATCACAATATTTGAATTTATGACTGCTAGAGCCGTAATGGACACCAGAATAAATATTTTTGGTTGTTTGAGGTAAAAGTTACATATTCAACTTATTTTAGATTTTTTTTAATATGTTGTTGTTTTTTATCTTCAAATTGTTATTAAATGACTGTAACCCATTTATAATTATGAAATTATTATTTAAAAATACAAAGATTAATATATTTAACCAGTTATTTTCACTAAATAGCTTATATATTCTGTGAAAATTCAAATTTAGTCTTATCTATAAGATATTTAAGATATATATAAAATATTTATATTAATATAAATAAATTTATATTTATATATATATATTTGTTATATAATTATTTTTTTAAATAACCCCTTTATCAATGCTAGTAAAATAGTTCTGATAGGGGTCTTAATCAACGCTTATAAAATAGCGCTAATAAATGGGGAAATTTTAATAGTGCTAAAAAAGAACTGATAATTGTGTACCTTTATCAGGGATAAAAATGTACTGATAAAGGGGTATTATTAATAGTTTATTTTTTATTGATGTTAAATGCCCCTTTTATGATTAATTTTTTATGTCGATAATCTTCCCCATTAATTATATTTTTTTAGAGATATTAAATAATGGTGCTTTGTAATGAAATTTTTTTGACTACTGATTCCATATGTTTTTTAGAAGCGGCTATAGTTCTCTCGTATCATGTATAGCTTTGATGTGAAGAACTATTCCGGTCCCGACCTGGTCAAATGGTGGTTCCACTATTTTCAATGTATTCAGAGTGCAGGCAGATGCTCATGACTTGGAAAAATCCTAGGTGATGGGTGGTCCTGCGAATAAATTGTGTCATTGATTATGTTCTCTATTTTCAAGAGGGGTTCCTATGGAGATTATAAATTAATGAGATAGAAATTATGTGTAGTATAATAAGATAATCCTCAATTTGGAATACTCGGGAGATCATTATTTCTAGGTTTAAGGAATATGTCGGTTACATTTCGTACTATTTATTCATTTACCAATGAGACAATGTGTAAGGAGATTTCTAATGGAATGTTTCTCCTATAAAATGTGAGAGTGGATAAATGAGAGATATAAACACATTTCGATGAAATCATAGTGTACTCCTTTTTAGAAACAATCATTAAATTTATTGAAATCATCCTGATTACACTGATAGAACATCGACCTTATGATAATCTACTCTTATATTTCTAAAATTTTAATAAATTCCTAGGATGAAAAGGGAACCAATTGAAATTGCACAATAGCTATTTTTAAGGCAAGAAATATGGTGGGGAGTGCACCATTGGGAGTTTGATGGTGGTGAACCTCATTTTTTTGTTGAGATTAGGTGTTTTCAAGGGTGGTTGGGCTCATGGTTTGGTGACGAGATGGCGATAAGGGTATTACTATAGTGTGGTGTACCAGATTGGTCATTATTAACTATATTATGTAAAGGAGAGAATTATTGATGGTACGAGACTAGTTGTTAGACAATAAAAATAAAATGTTGTACATATCATTATTTTGAAGGAATTTATTGTAGTCATACCACCATATCTCTCAGGGAGAAGGTGGTTTATGGTTTAGTGATTGTATGGACCCTTGTTTTTTTAGACTAAAATTTTTGGGAAAACATTTATTTATATCTTTTGGATTTATAAAATGGTTAAAATGATATTTTTATGAAGAATATGATCTAAAATAATTATTCTAACCACTCTATTGGTTATATAATAGGTTGATTACACAAGGACATGTGATTGGTGGAGATCTGAGATAATTAAATTTTAGAAGACTAATTAATAATTAAAATTTATTAAATTAAATAAAAATTTATTTTTATTTTTTATTTCACTCTAATCAATTGATTGGATCCTTGGATAGATATTTTTTCCTCTCCATTGAATCCAAAATGGAGTGCTTTTCCTAGGTGGGGTATAAACATGTGTTGGAAATGGTGTCTTAAATGTGCCATGTTTCATTTATATTTTTCTTTCATTTATCTTTCCCTTTTTCTTTTCATACTCTATTTATGGATTTACATAGGCATGTATGGGCTTTCCCTTTATCACAATTGAGAGACAAAATTGTAGAGGGAGATAGAGATAAGGATAAGGATATGATGAATGGTACCTCGCAAGAGCTTTGTACTTTCCAGATCGTCGTGCAGTTGGCGTGGAGTAGGGAAGTGTGAGAATCACTAGTAAATTCTTCCCGAATGTATGTTGTCTTTACATTTTCATTAATATCCATGAAGAATGGTATTATTCTATTTTAATCTCCCATAATAGTTTCTCAAAACCCCATATGGGGTCTAACTATAGCTGTTGAGGTGAAAACGGGGGTTTCTGTGTCTTTCGAGGGGTTTCTTTTCAGGAAAACCCATCTACATGGAATATGGTATTGGGAACACAATCCATTTGTTATTCTTAATTGAGGAAGTTGAATTTTTTCAAATTGGAACCCAGTATGGGCATCACAGACCATGTACTAGGATTCTGATGTGTACCTGGGTACCCAGCTAAGATTAATTTGTAAGGGGAATATGCAGTTTAATGTAAAAATCCATAACTAGTCTGGGTTACATATTGGGTATAGGTTAACTGATAGACTATACACATTGCTAGGCCATCTGAGGCACATAGGAAGGTACCTCATGTAGGGTACACATTATGTGCATGACCAAGACCCCATGTACCTGGGTTTTTACATACTATGTCTTTCTAGGGTACACACCTAGATATCCCCTTGAGTGTTCACTCTGTTTACTAGGCTACACACATGATGTACAAGGGTACATACATTTTTTTACCCCTACCATATCAACATTTAGAGGTTTTTTCATATATCTTATCACATGATTCATAAGTGGACCTATGTTTTTCCATTCAGAGTATCTTTTCTGTTAGACCATGATGGTTAGACACATGAGGTGTTTTGAGGAATCCTATGTGAAATTTTGTGAATTTTATTAATGGAGAGGTTCTCTATCCAATAGCCAAATCTAGCTGTCTTGTGATAGTGATACCATTATCTAAGTGCAGAAAGGTGCCATCTCTCATGATCTATTCTTGTGTATTTTTTACCTTAAGGATATACCCCTTGTGATATGTTCCCTTATGATTCATATGGCTACGAGGCTAGTAGTTTCCATGGAACCCTTTTAGGATTTTAAATCTTATGTTTGAACTAGAGGATCTATTGTAAGTTACCAATACCTTATTCATTTTACCAGGGGTCCCCTATAGGATTCTATTTCATAATTAGTGACATGGGGAACACTTAGGAGGACCCCTTACCTATGTACAATTTAGAGGACCCCCTGTATAATTCTTCTACTTAGGCTTTACCCTGAAGGATCTCATGTATGATTTATATATCTTCTTATGGATGTTTTTTTGAGAATCCCATGTTTGATTCTGCATCATACGTACATTTTTTGAGTATCCCTTATAGGTATTCCTTTCTTATGCACCGATCTGATGATCCCATATAGGATTACTTTGTTGACTTTTCATTTAAGTGTAGCCTATGGGTTTCATCCTATTACTTTTTCAACCATAGATCCCTAAAAGTATTCCTTCTATTACGTTAATAACAATAGGTTCCCAAGCAGTACTAATCTTAGTGATTTTCATGAGGGACTATATGGGTTCCCATATGTATTACAGACACTGATTGTGTACATCTGGTTTGGTAGAGATGGTATCGAGAATTTCCTTAAAAACTATAATAAACTATTGAATCTAGGAGGCTATGACATTGGTATTGGGTTTACGAATTTGAACACCCTCACTCCAGTTCTCATTCTTTCACTTGATTAATAATGATGAAATAATTATATAAAGGGGTGCTTTATGGATGGTTTATATTGAGCCTAAAACAATGCGTCCTTATTTCTATTTGGGATGTTGAGATTTTATTCTAGGGATATTCCTTATTCATCGGTATTTCCAAAATATCCTTACTGGGATCCACATTAAGTGAAATTATAGGTTTTTTTTCCCAGAGATGCCATGAGGTATCCTGATGTTGAGCCTAAACATTTGACTACTATATTATTTCTATTTTTAATGGTTATTCCAAGGATCTAGATGTTGAGACAATGATTATGATATTTTATCATAGTGTCTGTAAAAATAAATCTAATGTATGATTCCCCTCTATTGAGTGATGATGATCATTTTTCTCTCCTAATATCATAGGGAAAATGATGTTTATTACACTCTCCTCATCCTGGTGATATTAGTGGATGATTAAGCTCTCATTGAAATGTTTTCTATATAGGATGATTATTCTCTCATTGAAATATTCCTTATGGAGTTTGGCTACAAACACCTCTATTTGTCAAATGATATGGCTCTCTAGACATTCTCTCTAGTAACAATATTATTAACCTTTTTTCATTGTTATGGGGGTTGATCATAGCCTCTCACACCTATGACTAATGTTTGGAATGATGTCCATGTTAGGATCTCGAGGGGTGGGAATGAAATCTCATTGGTGAACTCTTATTACACATCACCTAATGTTCAAACCCCTTGGGGTCATATGATCGTCAAAGTAATTAACCCATTGAGACTGAGATCATGGGATAAAACATTGGATTGGTTATTATTTAAATGAGAAGCATTATGTCCAATGTAGTGACAAATTACATGATATCCATATGTACTTCCACTGAATCCATTATTATAATTATTGGAGTTCAGTATGGATGAATTAATTGTTAGGATGAGTATCCACATATGGTGATGTAGCTTGTTCATAGATATTTACCATGCTAGCCAAGGTAGGTATATATTGATTGGTATAAAGAACCACATATCCAATTAATGATACTATGATTAATATGAATGACATCGAGATCAAATCACATTCCTCGGATGTCTAGGTGATCAGGATTATATACCCATGGATCCACTACTGGTGATTTTTTTGTTATTTCAACCACCTTACTCATGTATATATATATTTATGTATATATTTATAGGTACGGTACAGTACATATACACACACATAAATATGGATATCCATGATAGAACTTCTCCCATTTGACAAGGATTGTTGACCCATGGTTGAACAGTGGTCTCATATTATATTCTTTTCTTATCATTTTAGTTGTGTATTTGATAGGATAAGAATATTTCATGAGCATAAACTTATAGAAACATATATTATAGGCTTATTATTGGGGTGTAGTACATAGATTATTTCTCATCCTTTTACGTGCACCATGATGTATGTGTATACCTAAATTTTTATTTTTTTGGTTGATCATAATTGCATGGTGGATATTGATGAGGCATAGAGTTTCATGATCGAGTAAAGAGATTATTGTGCCTTATTTTTATTAGGATGGTGTTTTTATATAGTGTCTGGTGTCCAGTTATGTGTTCTATTATAGAGTTGGTAGTAGAGAATGACTGGTTTATTTCATTTTTTTATTTACCCCGATATCTGTATAGTTGGACCGGTGGGTGACTTGTTTTGTATGAATGATATGTCCCATCAGGATTTTATATAATTTCCATTAATTATAATACAATGTAATATTTGAGTTTATTTACTACTTATTCCCTCTTATTATTTACTATTGTGTATGATACTAATTTATTTATGCTATTTTCCTATTCTAATACGAGGGAATAGTCTCCCCACAATCACACCCTAGGAATTAGATGATAGTCGGTAGCCTATAGAGTAAAGGGAGGCACTCTTGAGCATAGGTGGTGAGCCTCCATTGAACACTAGATTAGTATAATTTTAGTCAGAAGGTTCCACCTAAACCACATAAAATAACACTTATTTCTTTTGAATTAAGATCATCTTCTTTTTCTTTGATCATTATTCATATTTTGAATATAGTCAATAATAAATTCATAATGTTTACCATCATTTCAATATATTGTTACTCTAATATTTGTCGGATAATAAATCATTTGATATTTATTAAATTTTTAATTTCATTCACTAATGATAGGGGTACATATCATCAATATATATTCGCTAACATAATCAAATAATATATTCCTTTTTCCTAAATTCTATCTCATCCTTGGTAGAGAAAAATGAAAACTTTTATATTACAAAAGAGTTCAAAATATGGACTCCCATGATAGTATGGAACTGAATAATCAAGTATTTTCATCAACATGTAATTGATAAATAGTGTACAAGAATTGATATTTCGTGTTTGTGTTGGATTGCAAGAGTGTAATTTCAAATAATATTGAAAAGAGAAAGATATCAAATAATTCCATTCCTTTGAAACCACAATTAAGGTTAGAATGAATAAGATGAAGAGACAAGAGGGGGGATGGGTCAGTTTTAAAACAATAATAATATTGACACATTCAAAAGAACCCTTTTTATATAAAATAATTATTTTCCACTCACATATATAGGTGTAAGCATCTGAAATAAATATAGGAAAGAACACAATGATATATTGTCGTGCAAGGAAAAATGATCCCCCACCCCACTCCATGAATTCTCTCTCCACAAGAATGGGGATTTTCAATAATAATTCAATTTAAATAATAATTATTCAAGAGAGTATAGGTAGTTGATTCCAACATAGTATGGATTTTAGAAGGCATTTAATATATTTTACATCAAATCAAATATATAAATCTTAGTATGACAAGTTGACACTTCTTCATCACCATAAATTATTTCAAATAGCCATTACACAAATAAATCAATATAAATTGATATGATTGGGAATAAATATTTCTGTTATAGTGGAATCAATAATATACCACTGAATATGATCTTCAATAATGTAGAAGAGATACAACACAATAATCATCAATTTCATAGATGATTACTTCAAAAACTTATTTATAAATATCTAGACAAGTTATTTAACATGTATGTATCCTAATTGTTTCTATGTAATATGATTTATCGAATTTTTGAAGGTTATATTACAATAAGATGAAATAATATTAATAAAACCAATAGTGATGTTTTCTACTATACCAAAACATTTTTGTCTCAGAAGTGTTTCTCTAGAGGTAAAATCATGCTATTTTTTTTGAAAAAAATTGATAATTTATTTTAATATATATATATATTAATATGTTCTATACCATAATACTTATAATTATGATAGAAACGCTTTATGTCAAAATAGATCCTTAAATAAATCATAAAAAACCAAAAATATTTTAATCCAAATGATTCAATGAGATTCGTAAATCCACATGGAAATAAGAATTATTTAATCCTTTACATAAGTTCCTTTGAATATGTCGTAAAATAAATTTAAAGAGATATTTTATAAGGCCCCAGACTTAAACGTTACATAATATTGAATTAAATGAATAATTCAAATTGAGGATCTTTTCATGGTTTAGAGTATTAGAAAATTAGGACATAACTATTACATCTCAAAAGATTACAAATTAGACACTTCTACTAAGTTTCCATAAAATAAAAACTCTAAAAAAGAAACATGTTTGGTTCCATGTTTTAGATATCATGATTTTCCCTTGATCCCATCCTTGACCCTATTCCACATTAAGACATGTGAAAAAAAGTTCAAAAAACATGGGGTAAGCATAAAAAGCACAGTAAGGGATACACAAAGAATAAAAACTGTAAGTTTTTCAAAACAACAAGTAAACCATGTATACTTTATCAAAGTAATAATTTTCACCTTTATGAAGTAGTAAAAACTCTTCAATGAATAAAAGATCATTACATTCCCTTTTGTAACCAAAATATTACCATAAAACCCATATAAAGAACACATAACAGAAAAAGGTAACTTGGGACATAAACATACTTAAATGGAATAACCATACGGTCGACTTCCACACATACTTAATGGAATATCCATACGACCGACATCCATACCCAATGCATTGGAGGTTATAACGTAATCACCCAATCTGGTATTCACAGAACCACCCGTCATATGGTTTATCATGTAACCACGCGTAAAATGTCCAAGTACCATCATTACACATAAAATACTCAAAATATAAAAATTTCAACAACAACATTTCATTTTCAATCACAATAAGTAATTCCAAGATATTGAATTTAGCAATCCATTTTCAAAAACCATTTAAAAGAGATTATTGAATCAAAGTGTCCCATACCACCTTGAAGATTTTAATGGAATTATAATTTTAAAACATTAATGTCCATATAAATAAATACTGAAAACCATTTTGAAAACATGGACATTAAATATAATGTTTTAGAATAATGATTCTTTAAAACATTTAAATCGATATTTTTGATAAAGAGTTTATAACAAAATGAGAGACTCTTGAATAAAAATAATTGCGGAATAACATGTAATCTGATATTTATAATATCATGAGAATAAAGGGATTCATGATATAATATGTCAAAGGATAGTATACACACCATATAAGTGTGAATTGGTGCATAACAACAATGAAGTCAGAATGGAAATGTAAATTGAGAGGAAATCCATTATAAAGATGGTATCCTTAAATTAAGGATAAATCTATCACGTAATTATGTGTGAGAAATATAAATACACTCAATATAAGTGGATATTATGTGTGAAACAATCATAGGTCATTCACACATAATCTTGGCAAAACAAAACCAATGACAATAATTTTTAACTCAATGAAATGAGATTGTGTTATGATTTCCCATACAAGTTCGTAAGAATTTATCAATGAGATGATTATGTGTAGAAATAATATATACACAAAAGGTTTTGTGGAAATTACAACATAGATATTCCACACATAATCTTGGAATAATAAAATCAACAAGTAGAGGTTTAACCCAAAGAATTGAAAGTGGTTTAAGAAGTTCCCTTTCAGAAATCCGACAGCCTAACGGCGTCACTTTAAAATTCAAAAAATGAGTTAATGAGAGAGATAATGGTATCTTATCACATGAACATATAATTTACATAAATAAGGATATAGAAGAACATATCCCAACATAATATTCTGTGAATTAAAATACATAACAAAAGAAGTCTTTTAAAAATAGGAGGGTGAAAGGTCCCCTTACCGATTCAGGTAACTTTCGAAACATACACCCCATGGAAGAAGGGTCATAAAATGAAGATGTAAATACCCATAAATAAAATTATACTACACAAAGTGTATAATAATGGGCATTACATACACCGCTCAATGGAAATAGTGGCAAACATAGCATAAATGTCACAGGAATAAAAGTGAGATGAAAAATCTCCTAGGAAACTCGGCAGCCTAACGACGCCACTTAAAACATCCAAAAATGGATTTATGAGATCAAATAGGGTCTCTAATAATATTAACATGAAAATTAAAGTATGAGGAATATAAAATAACATCCCCAACCAAAATAAAGATGAGATTAAATGAAATGACATAAAAGAGAGTACTTAAAAAGAAAGAGAGAGGTTGGATCCCTTACGAAAATTCAGCAGCATAACGGCGACAATCAAAACATCCAAAATGGATTGATGAGAGAAAATAGGGTCTCTAATCATATGAAAATAAAAATCAAAGTATGAGTAATATAAAAGAGCATCCCAATCAAACGAAAGATGATCTTAAAAGGAATTACATAAAAGAGTGTACTTAAAAAGAAAGAGAGGGGTAGGATCCCTTACCTCAAGTCCGACTTGTCTCGTTCGTTTCTTTATATTCCTGAATAATAAACATTGGTCAATTTATAATTTCTTAAGGACAAATTATATAGATTATTCTTCAGTTCATATAAGGCCCCATCCCTAAACCTTACGTAATCTTGAGTTATTAAAATATTACACATTGAGGATCTTTTCAGGTGTAGAGTTTTAGAGAATTAGAACATAAAACTTGCATTAAATTCCACATATAAACAAAGTGGTTACATAAAGATAGTATTCATTTTTACCATCAATGGAAACACATTTGAAATAAAACATGGATTAATTATTGACACTTCCTTGACACTATCATCATATCATGTACCTTTCCCTTACCTGTGAAAAACATTTCAAAAAAACATGGGATGAGTATAAAAAGCTCAGTATGGGTTATAAAAACATGGAAAGGAAACAAGGGTATATATATAAATAAGAATGAAATCATACTTTACCCATAAAACATAAGAACTTTAACATACCTCATCAAATCATGAATAAATCATAGAAATCATAAGACATAAAGGTAACATGACGCATTCATAACATTCTTACGTAGGGAGTAACCCTCTTAGTTACGTTTAGAATACCCATCACAATATATTCCCTAAATCTCTTCGGAGAAACCTTAACATTTCACTCCTTCACGTTACCCAATGCATTGGAGAGATATATCGGTCTCACCCACCCTTAGTTTATCACGGAACCACCCGTCTTCATAATAATGCCCAAGAACCTAAACATAATTGTATCACATAAAACATGCATAAAGGAAACATAACATTTCCACATTTCAATCACAAGATATCAATAAACACATTAATATAAAAAAATTATGAAAACAATTTTCAATACCAAAATAAAAGAAAAGTAAAACATGGTATTTATTTTTCTTTTAAAAAGAAGGTATGGCTTGTAAAGGAAGCCGAAACTCAAATAATGGTCACAGTGGCGGGGAAGTCGTTGTCGCCGCATACCTACGAAAAAAACATTCCCTTTTGTCATTTAGTAAACTCTTCGTATAAAAAGACTTCTTTTGAATAAACGTAAAATTCAAAGGTTTTATACACCGTATAAAAGAAAGTTGTGTATAAAATAAAATATGCCTCAATGAAAGGAGATTGAGACGAAGTCCCATACCTCGGGTCCGACTTGACTCGGTCGTTCTTTAATGTCCATAATAATAAACATGAGTTAATTTTTACTTGTTTAAGAACATTTTTCAAGTTCATTATTCCTTTTATATTACTTATTTCCATGTCATGAACACTATGTAATTATTTAAGTTAATAACGGTCGTTTTAACGATCATTGGTATTTGAGTCAAAAATAAACCCTTTATAATTCCAAGTTGTTCATGTATCCATTATATTCAGAATGGTATTAATGATATAGATATCATATATGTGTATATATATCCAGTACATGAATGCATTTATAATATTAAATAATCATTTAGAGGTAAGAAATGAAATGCACCGTTCATGGAGACGGTAAGCCGTACGTACGCATGAACGCTACATTCATTTCTATTTCGTATTTTATAGAATGGAATCATTATGATATAGAGGTATATTATAATTCCAGTATAATAACATAAATAATATCATAGTTCAATCCTTTATATGTCCCACATATGGTATTTAACAAATCAAATCACTTTGAGGGGGCGGTAGTCCATACTTCCTTAAATGAAGATATCACGTTTACCCATAATGGAAACCATAAAGGTATGACCAAAATGAAAAATAAATAAGCTTAATAAAATAATAAACATATTATATATAATATATAAATATAGTGTCATCTTAATGGACACCTTTGAAGGTGTTAAAGGAATGTTGAACAATCATCGTTTCGGGAGGCATAAATTCACCATCCACGGAAACAGTATGTTCATTGACCATTAGATGTAGGCATGTGCAAGTGTAGCTGGAATCCTTATTATAAAAATATCATAGTATATTGAAGATACTGGAGTTGTTACAAAATAAATGAATAAAAAGAGTTTAGGAGGTTGGAGAAGAAAAATAAACCAAAAGGACTCAAGTGAATACATTACCTTAAAATCGGGTAACTCCCATTGGTTTGAGATCAAAGGCTTCCTTGGAAAGACTTCTGCCCAAAGTGAGGATTCAAGGAGTAATAGAGGGAAGGGGAGAGACAAAATGGGCAGGGTTCGGCCGAGCCAAAGGCTTTGGAAGTGTGGGTAAGGAGGTAGAGGTGGGGGCCTTTTATAAGAGGAGAGGAGGGGCACTCTTGGAAAGTAAAGATAAGTTACTTTATTTTAAAAAGTGTTTCGGATTAAAAAGGTCCCACATTGATATAATTAGATGATAAGGTGATAAGGGTTCGAAATCCACCCATACAATAGGTTTTCGACATGTGTAGGTCATTGATTTTACATTATCTTTTCATTTTATTTAAGTCCTTTATTAATGAGGTAATCACTACATCATTATGATGTCATAAATAAATAAATTTATTTAATGTAAAAAATTTATAAAAAATTTTCTATGATGTAGGAAATCTTTTTATATTTCGAAATAATATTTATAATCAAAATTATGACTTGTATAACCCAATGTAAAAATTGTTTTAGTAAAACATCTCATGTTTGTGTCATTTTTACTTTAACATTTAATAAAACGTTATTTATGACATTTCCCAACCAAAGTGGCTCCATGGGGTCCCCAAGATGACCCATGGATTTTCTTGGTCGTCCATGACACATCCAATAATGTTTGGAAATGTTTCTAGGTCATTTCATATTATTAAAGCATTATTTTTACCTTAAACTTCACTAATTACCACAAATCGCGATTAAAAACTTAATAAGTTACTATTCACAAAAAAAATTATTTTAATCTCATTGGACCACATTTTACTTCTTAATGACAACCATGTATGTCGGAGTTTTGAAATTCAAAACACAAAGGTGGCAAAATTTCATTTAAATGGAAAATCAGTTTCTTTAACTACCACTTAGTGGTTTCACTATTCATCAAAAATTGAAGTTTTTCAGAAAGATACCAAAACTTCACCCTAAGATATATTTGATATTATGAATTCCAAAATGATGTATATTTTACAAAATTCAAATCATATTAGTTACATTAATTAATTTAATAATTAATTCCCACTGTCATGACAAATAGCATGTTTTTATGAAACAATAAGTATCAAAAGATTGACACCCGTTTAAGTCCAATTTCAAAGTGAAATTGATTCCAATGACCACCATTGGATTAAATGGTAGAAATATATTATAATTTCACTTAAAAAACAATTCAAAATATAATCTAATCATATAAATAAATTAGATTAAAAAGTAGTTTTGATGTAAAATGCAGTATTTTTACTATTCATTAAAAAATGAACATTGTCAGAAAAATACCAAAAATTCACAAAAAGTAAATTTTGATGTCCCAATCATAAACAATAAGTTTGTTTTGAAAAATATAGATAATAAAATTGTCAAAAGTTTAATTTAAAATGGGGTTTCCATCAAAAGGTAGTAAAACAATCTTTTAAAAATATTAGTGTATTTTATGCTTAAGATTGGATTTATTTTCATTTTAAGCCTCTAAAACACTATCTAGTTCATTAATAGATGTTTATAAAAATATCTATTATTCATTATTTACTTGGTATGTTACATCCTTCCCCCCTTTAGAAAATTGCATCCCCACAATTTATTTACTTATCGAATAAATGGGGGTACTTATCCCTCATTGCATTTTCATATTCCCATGTTGCCTCTTCAATCATATGGTTTTAGCACAAAACCTTTACCTGGTGAATAAACATATTCCGTAACACTTGCTCCCTGTGGTCAAGAATCTGGACCAATTGTTCCTCATAAGATAGGTTCTCTTCCAACTGAACTACCTCTGGACTCAAAACCTGAGATGGATCTGGCATATACTTTCTCAACATCGAAACATGAAAAACATTGTGTACCTGAGATAACCTCGGAAGTAAAGCCACTCGGTAAGAAACTGATCCAACTCTCTCCATAATTTCATATGGTCCAATGAACCTTGTACTCAACTCTCCTTTCTTACCAAATTGCTTCACACTTTTCCATGGTAATACTTTGAGAAAAACATGATCACTGACCTCAAAAGAGAGATCCTTCCCCCTGTTGTCCGCATAACTCTTCTGCCTACTCTGAGCTGTTCTCATGTGTTTCTGTATCAGCTGAACCTTTTCTGCCAACTCTTCTACCAATTCTGGTCCCATTAACTTCCTTTCACCCACATCATCCCGGAAAGGTGGAGTTCGACACTTCTTCCCATATAATGCCTGAAATGGTGGAATCTGTATACTGGAATGAAAACTATTATTATATGAAAATTCAACCAAAGAAAGATGTTGGTCCCAACTTCCCTGATAATCCATCAAACAAGCTCGTAGCATATCCTCCAAAGTCTGAATTTTTTGTTCGGACTGCCCATCTGATTGAGGATGA
Source organism: Viscum album (assembly GCA_963277665.1). Lineage (NCBI taxonomy): Eukaryota > Viridiplantae > Streptophyta > Magnoliopsida > Santalales > Viscaceae > Viscum > Viscum album. The sequence continues at coordinate 474,321,815 of OY728164.1, read as the reverse complement.
AAAGCTGTACTAAAATTTAATTCAGTACCCAAAGACTTCTGAAGGCCTTTCCAAAAGATAAAAGTGAAACTGGGATCACAGTCAGATACAATGGAGAGAGGAACTCCATGTAACCTGACTACCTCTTTAAGATACAAATGGGAAAGTTGATCCAGGGAAAAAGTCTCTCGTATAGAAATGAAATGAGGAGACTTGGTCAAGCGATCAACAATAACCCAAATTGCATTATTACCTCGAGATGTCTTCGGTAATCCCACAACAAAGTCCATGGATATATTATCCCATTTCCACTCTGGCACTAGTAAAGGCTGAAGCATCCCTTTCGGTAACTGCCACTCTGCTTTAACCTGTTGACATTTCAAACACTTCACAGTAAAAATAAAAATATCTCTTTTCATTCCATCCCACCAGAAATACTCCTAATGATCTCTATACATCTTAGTACTTCCTGGATGAACTGAAAACGGATAACTATGAGCTTCACATAACAACTCTCTCTTCAACTGTGAAACACAAGGAACACACAATCTCTTCCCAAATCTCAAAACACAATCATTATCAATGTTGAATTCAGGCAAATTACCTTTCTGAACCAACTCTACCTTTTTCTGCAACTCACTATCTTGCTTCTGTGCTTGCTTGATTCTATCTGATAGAGATGATATCACTGATACCTGAAACAAAACAGAAGAACTTCCTGCACCAACAACTTCTATTCCAAATTTTATTAAATCCTTAACCAAATGATCACGTTCCAAATGCAACATTGCTAATGAAGCATTAATTTTTCGACTCAAAGCATCAGCCACTTTATTTGCATTTCCCGGATGGTAATGAATTGTACAATCATAATCCTTGATTAATTCTAGCCATATCTTTTGTCACATTTCAATTCTTTCTGAGTGAATATATACTTTATACTTTTGTGATCGGTATATATTTCACACTTTACTCCATACAAATGATACCTCCAAATTTTTAAAGCAAAAACAACATCAGCTAATTAAAAATCATATGTAGGGTAATTTACCTCATGAGTTTTCAACTGTCGTGAAGAATAAGCAATTACCTGATCATTCTACATTAGGATGCAACCAAGTCCTTTCAATGAAGCATCACTGTATATAACAAACTCACCATTCATGTAAGGTAGTGCCAAAACTGGAGCATTCACCAATCTTCTTTTCAATTCCTGAAAACAATCATCACATTCTTTTGTCCAAATAAACTAAACACCCTTCCGAGTTAGCTTAGTCATTGGACTAGATAACCATGATGAATTTCTAAAAAACCTTTGGTATTAGCCTGACAAACCAAGGAATCTATGAATCTCGGTTGCATTTGTGGGTCTTGTCCAGTCTTCCACAACTTTTGTTTTTGCAGGATCAACAGTTATTCCATCATTAGAAACAATATGACCAAGGAAAGAAATTTGTTGCAACAAAAACTCACACTTGCTGAATTTGCCATACAGCTTTTTTTCTTTTAAGGTTTGCAAGATAACCCTTAAATGTCTTTCATGCTCTTCTTTACTTTTAGAAAACACCAAAATATCATCAATGAAAACCACCACAAGTTTATCCAATAACTCATGGAAAATTCTATTCATTATGTCCATGAATACAGCAGGTGCATTGGTTAGCCCGAAAGGCATTACTACAAATTCATAATGGCCATATCTTGTACGGAACACGGTATTTGGAATATCTGCCTCCTTTACCTTCAACTGATGGTACCCCGATCTCAAGTCAATCTTTGAAAAAAACTGAACTCCCTGGAGCTGATCAAACAAATCATCGATATGAGGCAAAGGATATTTTTCCTTAACAGTGATATTATTAAAGGCCCTATAATCAATGGAAAGTCTCATAGAACCATCTATGTTTTTAACAAATAAAATAGGAGCACCCCAAGGTGATGTCCTAGGTCGAATGAAACCTTTCTCTAATAAATCTTGCAATTGATCCTTCAACTCTAAAATTCAATTTGAGCCATTCGATAAGGGGGTTTTGAAATTGGCTTAGCATCAGGAACTAAGTCAATAGTAAACTCAACTTCTCAATCTGGTATTATTCTTGGCAACTCATCAGGAAAAACATCAGGATACTCATTTACCACTGGCACATCATTAATCTGAACAGTTCCTTTATTTTCAATGATGTGTGCACGGTAACAGGCATTTCCATCTTTTACAAGTTTCTCGGCCTCTTGATATTTTATCAACAGTAAGGGTTCATTCTTGTACACAAACTGAAAGTCTTTCTGAAAAGAAACTTGTTTAGCTCTACAGTCAATCTTAGCATGGTAAATAGAGAGCCAATCCATACCCAGGATAACATCAAACTCTACTAGAGGTAAAACAATAAGGTTTGCAAGTAGGTTCTTTCCAACGATAAGGATAAAAAGATTCTTATAAATTATTTTTGCCTCAACATTTCCCCCAGATTTTTTTACCACAAGTTCAGGAGTCATTTCTTGAGATGGTATTCCCATTTTATTATAAAAGGTTTCAGAGATGAAAGAATGTGTAGACCCCGAATCAAACAACCCAATGGAATAATCTGAAATAACAAACAAAGTACCTGATACAACTTCATTTGATGGCCCGACATCTGCTGATGTAGTTGCAAAGGATTTCACCACCCCTTTCTGCTTGTAGTATAACTGTTTCCCATCAATCAAGCTCTTTGTCGAACACTCGTTTGCATAGTGACCCATTGCATTTCACTTATAACATTTCACTAACTGTAAATCAAATTTGGTATTACCATCACCATGATCTTTTTCAGTGCAATCATGAACCTTATGTCCCATCTTACCATATCGGTAGCACTTTACAGAATTTAGAAGACATTCCCCAGCATGCCTTTTTCCACATTTATCATAAACTGGAAACTTAGTTTTCTTACCATCAGACTTTTGTGAATAATTATTACCTTTCTCCTGCCTCCTCGGTATCTTCTTCTGTTGGTTGTTATAGAACACTTGATCATCGGCAAACTCCATTTCCACCTTCTCAGCACATCGAAAAAGCTTTTCATAACTTTTAAACTCACGAGAAGATAATGCCCTTTGATATTTTGGCTTTAATCCTGAGTAAAAATGATTGATTTTAATATCAAGGCCTCGGATAAAATTTGGAGCATACCTTGCCAATCTAGTGAACCTTTCATCATAGGCAGCCCCTGAGTCTTCCTCTTGCCTCAATTCCAAGAATTGTTTTTCCATCCTAAGTCAAACAGCCTTAGGAAAATACTTCTCATGAAACATACCGTTGAATTCATCCCAGTCGAGAGCATCAATCTCATCAGCGTCCCTGATATTTTTATCCATCGACCACCACTGATCTTCCTCACCCTCCAAACGGTAAATAGGAAGACTAACCTTTTGATTGTCTGAACACCCCATGACATCAAAAATATTCACCAGGGCATTAATCCACCCTTCAGCTAACACAGGATCAGATGATCCTCTGAATGATGCGTGATGTTGCCTCATGAAATGTTCCACCACTAACATGTTCCTCTGTGGTTGATCTGGCTGATCTCGTGCATGGATACCACCACCATTTATCGCTTGAGTCATTTGCACCATTACTGCAACAAACTGTTTAGTTCCAATTCCAACCATCTTAGGATGCTGATTTGGAAGGTTATTTCCTTCTGTATTCCTTCCTAGCACTGCTTCCTTGTTTCCTCTGTGGAAAACAATTCTGAACAAACATGTCTTAGAGGAAGCAACATAGTAATCTTCAAATGCTATATCACTTAAAAAATATATTTTGGATAATAATTTAATAGAATTCTAACTCCTAAATTTATCTAAACCAACCTTTGATACCAACTATAAGGCCCCACCCTTAAACCTTACTTAATCTTGAGTTATTACAAGATTACACATTGATGATCTTTTCAGGTTTAGAGTTTTAGAGAATTAGAACATCAAACATGCATTAAATTCCACATATAAACAAAGTGGTTACATAAAGATAGTATTCATTTTTCCCATCAATGTAAACACATTTGAAATAAAACATAGATTCATTCTTGACACCTCCTTGTCACTATCATCATATCATGTACCTTTCCCTTGACCTGTGAAAAAAATTTCAAAAAAACGTGGGATGACCATAAAAAGCTCAGTATGGGTTATAAAAACATGGAAAGGAAACAAGGGTACATATATACATAAGAATGAAATCATACTTTAACCATAAAACATAATCACATTAACATACCTCGTCAAATCATGAATAAATCAAAGAAAATCATACGACATAAAGGTGACTTGATGCATTCATAACATTCTTACGTAGGGAGTAACCCTCTTGGTTACGTTTGGAATACCCATCACAGTATATTCCCTAAATCTCTTCGGAGAAACCATAATGTTTCACTCCTTAACGTTACCCAATGCATTGGAGAGCTATATCGGGCTCACCCACCCTTAGTTTATCACGGAACCACCCGTCCTCATAATAATGCCCAAGAACCTTAACATAATCGTATCACATAAAACATGCATAAATGAAACATAAAATTTCCACCTTTCAATCACAAAATATCAATACACACACTGATACAAAAACATTATGAAAACAATTTTCAATACCAAAATAAAAGAAAAGTAAAACATGGTATTTATTTTTTTTAAAAAAGAAGGTATGGCTTTTAAAGGAATCCAAAACTCAAATAATGGTCACGGTGGCAGAGAAGTCGTTGTCGCTGCATACGTACGACAAAAACATTCTCGTTTGTCGTTTAGTAAACGCTTCTTATAAAATTATTCCTTTTCAATAAACGTAAATGTCAAAGGGGCTTATACACCGTATAAAAGAATGTTGTGTATAAAATAAAATATGCCTCAATGAAAGGAGATTGAGACGAAGTCCCATACCTCTAGTCCGACTTGACTCGATCGTTCTTTAATGACCTGAATAATAAACTTGAGTTAATTTCTACTTGCTTAAGAACCTTTTTCATGTTCATTATTCCTTTTATATCACTTATTTCCATGTCATAAAAACTATGTAATTATTTATGTTAATAACGGTCGTTTTAACGATCATTGGTACTTGAGTAAAAGATAAACCCTATATAATTACAAGTTGTTCGTGTATCCATTATATCAAGAATGGTATTCAGGATTTAGATATCATATATGTAATATATATCCAGTACATTCATGCATTTAAAATATTACATAATCATTTATAGGTAAGAAATGAAATGTACCATTCATTGAGACGGTAAGCCGTACGTACGCATGAACGCTACTTTCACTTCCTTTTCATATTTTATAAAATGTAATCTTAATGATATAAAGGTATATTATAATTCCAGTATAATATCATATATAATATCATAGTTCCATCGTTTATATGTCCCACATATGGTATTTAACGAATCAAATCACTTTGAGGGGGCGGTAGTCCACACTTCCTTAAATGAAGATATCGCGTTTACCCATAATGGAAACCATAAAGGTGTGAACAAAATGAAAAATAAATAAGCTTAAGGAAAACATAAACATATTATATATCATATATAAATATAGTGTCATCTTAATGGCCACCGTTGATGGTGTTAAAGGAATGTTGAACAATCATCGTTTCAGGAGGCATAAATTCACCATCCACGGAAACAATATGTTCTTTAACCATTAGATGAAGTTGTGTGTAAGTGTAGCTCGAATACTTATTGTAACAACATCATAGTATATTGAAGATACTGTATTTGTTACAAAAGAAACGAATAAAAAGAGTTTATGAGGTTGGAGAAGAAAAATAAAACAAAAGGACTCAAGTGAATACATTACCTTAAAATCGGGTAACTCCCTTTGGTTTGATCTCAAAGGCTTCCTTGGGAAGACTTCATCCCAAAGTGAGGCTTAAAAAAGTAATAGAGGGAAGTGGAGAGACAAAATGGGCAGGGGTTGGCCGAGCCAAAGGCTTTGGATGTGTGGGTAAGGAGGTAGAGGTGGGGGCCTTTTATAAGAGGAGAGGAGGGGCACTCTTGGAAATAAAGATAAGTTACTTTATTTTAAAAAGAGTTTCGGATTAAAAAGGTCCCACATTGATATAATTCGAGTATAAGGTGATAAGGGCTCGAAATCCACCCATACAATAGGTTTTGGACATGTGTAGGTCATAGATTGTACATTATCTTTTCATTTTATTGAAATCCTTTATTAATGAGGTAATCGCTACATCATTATGATGTCATAAATAAATTTATTTATTTAATGTCAAAAAATTATAAAACAAATACTATGATGTAGGAAATCTTTTTATCTTTCCAAATAATATTTATAATCAAAATTCAGACTTGTATAACCCCATGTAAAAATTGTTTTAGTAAAACATCTCATGTTTGTGTCATTTTTACTTTAACATTTAATAAAAAGTTATTTATGTCATTTCCCAACCAAAGTGGCTCCATGGGGTCCCCAAGTTTACCCATGGCTTTTCATGGTCTTCCATGACACATCCAATAAGGTTAGGACATGTGTCTAGGTCATTTCATATTATTAAAGCATTATTTTTACCTTAAACTTCAATAATTACCACTAATCGCGATTAAAAACATAATAAGTTACTATTCACCAAAAAAATTATTTTAATCTCATTGAACCAAATTTTACTTCATAATGACAACAATGTATGTCATATTTTTTAAATTCAAAACACAAAGGTGGCAAAAATTCATTTAAATGGAAAATCAGTTTCTTTAACTACCACTTAGTGGTTTCACTATTCATAAAAAATTGATGTTTTTCAGAAAGATACCAAAAATTCACCCTAAGATATATTTGATATTCTGAATTCAAAAATGATATCTATTTTACAAAATTAAAATCATATTAGTTAAATTAATTAATTTAATAATTAATTCCTGCTGTCATGACAAATAGCGTATTTTTATGAAACAATAAGTATCAAAAGATTGACACCAGTTGAAGTCCAATTTCAAAGAGAAATTGATTCCAATGACCACCATTGGATTAAATGGTAAAAATATATTATAATTTTACATCAAAACAAATTAAAAATACAGTATAATCATATAAATAAATTAGATTAAAAAGTAGTTTTGATGTAAAATGCAGTATTTTTCACTATTCATTAAAAATGAACATTGTCAGAAAAATACCAAAAATTTACACAAAGTAAATTTTTATGTCCCAATAATAAAGAATAAGTTTATTTTGACAAATATAGATTATTAAATTGTCAAAAGTTTAATTTAAAAAGGGTTTTCCATCAAAAGGCAGTAAAACAATCCTTTAAAAATATTAGTGTATTACATGCTTAAGATTGGATTTATTTTCATTTTAAGCCTCTAAAACACTATCTAGTTCACTAATAGACATAGATAAAAATATCTATTATTAATTAATTACTTGGTATGTTACATTTCATATCACATGTAATAATGTTATAATAATTGGTTAATAATGTGAGTTCATATCAGACGTTTTTGTCGATGTTTGGTACATGAGTCATAAATGTATTTGTTTGAAAATGATTGCCCATGTATTTATAAGTAAATCATCTACAGAATAGTATTAATGATTTAAATATCATATATATCCATTAAATATTTATTTTTTACTACTCCATAACATTTAGAGATAAAAAGAAATGAAATGCACCGTTCATGGAAATGGTAGGCCGTACGTACACATGAACGCTATTTTCATTTCATTGTCATATTAATGTAATTAAAAATAACTGAGATATATATATATATATTACAATTACAGTATAATATATATGTCATATAGGTCACAGATTTTCATTAATTTCATTCTTTATACATTCCATGTATTGCAAGAACGAGTCACATCACTTGAGGGGGCGGTAGTCCACACATTTCCTCGTATGAAATTATCGCATTTGCACAACATGAAAAGCATAAAGGCATGTTTCAAATATAAAATTTAGAAGAATATAGAAAACATAAATACCATATATATCATATTTAAAATATAGTGACATCAAAATGGCCACCATGAAATGTGTTAAGAGAAGATTGAACAATCATCGTTTCATGAGGCAGAAATTCGCCATCCACAGAAACAGTATGTTCATTAACCATTAGATGGAGGTGTGTGTAAGTGTAGCTCTAATACTTCACATAAAAACATTCTAATACATTGAAGATACTGGTGTTGTTACAAAATAAAGGAATAAAAAGAGTCTAGAGGGTTGGATAAGTAAAATAAAACATAAGAACACCAGAGAGGACACTACCTTTAAATCGGATAACTCTCTTTGATTTGAGCTCAAAGGATTCCTTGGAAAGGATTCGGCCCAAAGTGAGGATTTAATGATGAAGAGAGGGATTTGGAGAGATGAAATTGGTAGGGTTTGGCCGAGCCAATTACTTGAGAGGTGTGTGTAAGGTGGTATAGGTGGGGTCCTTTTATAAGAGGAGAGGGGGAGCACTCTTGGAATGTTATAAAAGTTACATTATTATAAAATGATTTTCGGATTTTAAAGGTCCCACAATGATATAATAAGAGGATAAGGTGATACGGGTTCGAAAGATACTCATCCAATAGTTCCTTTACAAGTTTAAGTCTTAAATTGTACAATATCTTTTCACTTTATTTAAATCGTTCATTAATTAGCTAATCGCTGCATCATCATGATGTCATAAATAATTTAATTTATATAAAGTATAAAAATTAAAAAAAATCCTGATTTAAGAAATCATTTTAGCTTCCTAATTAATATTTATAGTAAAAAATATGACTTTTATAACCCCATCTAAAAATTGTTTTATTAAAACAACACATGTTTGTGACATTTTAATTTTAATTTTAAATAAAAAGGTATTAATTTCATTTTCAATAAAAGTGGCTTCATGGGGTCCCCAAGTTGACGCATGGATTTTAATGGTTTTACATGACTCATCCAATGATGGTAGGACATGTGTCTAGGTCATTTAATATTATTAAAACTTTATTTTTCACTCAAATTACACTAATTACCTCTAATCGCGATTAAAAACATAGAAGTTACTATTCACAAAAAATTTATTTTAATTTCATTTAACAACATTTTACTTCTTAATGACAACCATGTATGTCAGATTTTTTAAATTCATAACATAGTGGTGGTAAAATTTTATTTAAACGGAAAATCAGTTTTTATAAGTTCCACTTAGTGGTTTCACTATTCATAAAAAATTGATGTTTTTAAGAAAAATACAAAAACATCACCCTAATCTATATTTGATATTCTGAATTCAAAAATGAAGTATATTATACAAAATTAAAAACATATAAGTTGCATTATTAAATTTTATAATTAATTCCAACTGTCAGAGCAAATAGCGTGTTTTTATGAAATAATAAGTATCAAAAGATTAACACTAGTTTAAGTCCGATTTCAAATTGAAATTAATTATAATGACCAAAATTGGATTAAATGGTAAAAATATATTCTAATTGAACTTTAAAACCAATTCAAAATATAATCTAATCATATAAATAAATTATATTAAAAATAGGTTTTGAATAAAAATACAACATTTTTCCCTATTCATTAAAATATGAACTTTATTGGAAAAATACCAAAAATTTACACAAAGTAAATTTTGATATCTCGATTCTAAAAAAAAATTATTTTGTCAAATATAACACATAAAATTTTTAAAAAGTGGATTTAAAAGAGGTTCTCTATCAAAAGGCGGTTAATTGACCTTTTAAAGAATATTAGAATGTTTACGCTTAAAAATTGGATTCATTTGCATTTTAAATCCTCTATCATTTATTGTAAAAAGTAAAAATATTTGAAAAACATACATAATCATTTTTTAGTTAGTTCTGTTTTTTCCCGCCATTACAATGGCTAGGCATTAACTACCATTTAAAATAATATTATTTTATTATTAGAGTGCAACATAAGATTTCAAAGGAACTCGTTGTCGTGTATTGGGTAAGCCATCGAGCCTAGTGTTCCCTTTAAATTAATATTAATATTTTTTTTCAAAAATAACGATAAATATAAAAATGTAATTTTCTTTATTTACATGGGGTGTTACATCCTTCCCCACTTTTGGGAATTGCGTCCTCGCAATTTCAAAATTGGGCTTCGAAACTCCATTTAAAGTCCCACATCGAAAAAGGAGTAAATTAAACTATCACCTTAAAATAAAGAAAGGGAAGTACAAAGGTCACCCGAGTTAACCCATACTAGGATTCCATGTATGAAAATATGGATATGGAAAAAAACAAAGGGTCATGTTCTGATGGAGAGTGATAGTAAACATATCTAGGAGAAAGTTAACCATACGAAAATCACAAACTTGTGATGGGTTAAATGGTATTGGATTCCCCAGTAGGAAAAGTTAATGGACAACATTTTTTTAGTTACTTTTCATTGAGGAATTTATTTTTTATCTTAACTAAAACATAAGTAAACATTCTTACTTTTCATGTTGACTTTAAACATTTACTAGATTTCTTACACGAACTCATATTTTCTCCAAAAGATGAGTATTTAGGATGACTAGTTTACATTAAGAGAGATATAATAAACTTCTAGAGAATCACCTAATCCAAAAAAGAGAACTATAGACTTCCCATGTCTTTATACTTTAACCAAAACCAAAACCAAAAAGGTTAGTACAAGATCAGATAATCCAGAAAAGGATAACCATTTATAAAAAGAAAAAAATTTCTTAATCTCCAAAATTTTTCCAACCAAACCCAATGTTCAACAATGACTATTCGATAAAAACAATTTCCATAAAATTCTTCAAAGTAAACCAAACTAAGATTAAAACCCAAATATTTTAAGGATTTAATCACATAGTCTTCCAAAGTACAAAATAACACTTATCTCCAAATAACATCAGTTGCTCTTAAAGTCTCATATTGAAAAGTAATTAATCTAATCACATATCCTCCATGATAGGTTAATAATTTCCATAAAAAACCCAAAATCAACTTACTCTTAATTCATAAAATCATATAACTAAAAAGAATTAGTCAAACTAACCAGGGCCTTCACGTAGTCAAGTGGTAGGCGATAAATACCCGTCAAACATGGGTTGTGGGTTCGATTCCCGCAGCTTTGTTCGACGCGACGGGTTGTCACACGGTCTGCGTGTTGTCCTTTTTATAAAACTCCAAAAATAACCCTAACATGTTTTACCCTCAATAGTTTCATTATACCTCTCATTTTCATCCAAATTCATTACGATCTCAACATATTAATTCTTGACGTCTTATTTCATCTCCATAAGATAAATTAAAATGATCCCCAAAATGAATAAGAGCATACCTTGATCATGGAGTCCACTCAGTTTAATTGCCATCTTGTTCACGTAGGTATACATCCCATGCATTTAAACAATGATTTAGAGATCCTTCAAAATCATTTGCTTCCTCCATCCAAATACACCATGTACAACATCAGTCATATGGGTGTTTACAGAAAAACAGTTTTGGAAAAGAATCATGTATGGCATATAATTCCAAAACATCAGATAATAATAAAATAGTCAGACTGAATTTTAGTTGAAACATTCTATTATTGTTCCTTTTAAAATACCATAAGTATGTGCCGAGAGACTATATTTTAAAATATAATACAAGTAGGTTGCGCAAGGGTCTCCTTCCTCATCACCATTTTTTAAATCATAATATTCTTCAAATTCTTGTGGTAAGGTAAAATATTTGAAAATAACTTGATAATATTTTCCTTTCATGAAAATATGAGAATATTGTGAAAATAGTATTTGTCTAAATACAACCCATGATCCACAATGATAAATAGGTATAGTGGAAAAGTTTGATATCCCAAACAACTGCTTTGATGTGAGTTGTATTCTAGAAAAAGTTTCACAATCATCCGAACATCACTTTGCAATAATTATTTCAAGCATGTCATGAGGAAGAGATAGAAATCTCATTTGAGATCCTTCTCCTTCCATTCTTAACTGACATTACATTACCTGAAAAAAAGTTATAAAATAACGATTTATCTGAAATAATAGATATAGGGACTAACCATGTGTCTAACAAAAAACGCATAATCCCTAATGTTTTCTAAACCGACCTCTGATACTAGCTTTAAGGCCCCACCCTTAAACGTTACTTAATATTGAATTAAATGAATAATTCACATTGAGGATCTTTTCATGGTTTATAGTTTTAGATAATTTGGCATAACTATTATATCTCAAAAGATTACAAAGTAGACACTTCTGCTATGTTTCCATAAAATAAATACTATTAAAAAGAAACATGTTTGGTTCCATGTTTTACATAGCATAACTTTCCATTGATCCATCCATGACCCTATTCCACATTAAGTCCTGTGAAAAACATTTCAAAAAACTTGGGGTAAGCATGAAAAGCTCAGTAAGGGATACACAAAGAATGAAAACTGTTAGTTTTTCAAAACAACAAGTAAACCATGTATACTTTATCCAAGTAATAATTTTCACCTTTATGAAATAGTAAAAAACTATTCAATGAATAAAATATCATTACATACCTTTTTGTAACCAAAATATTACCATAAAACCCATATAATGAACACATAACATAAAAAGGTAACTTGGGACATAAACATATTTAATTGGAATAACCATACTGTCGACTTCCACACGTACTAAATAGAATATCCATACGACTGACTTCCATACAAAATGCATTGGTGGTTATAACATAACCACCCGTCCTAGTATTCATGGCACCACCCATCATATTGTTTATCACATAACCACGCGTAAAATGTCCATGTACCATAATTACACATTAAATATTGAAAATATAAATGTTACAATAACAACATTTCATTTTTAATCACAAGAAGTAATTCCAAGATATTGAATTAAGCAATCCATTTTCAAATACCATTTAAAGTAGATTTTTGAATCAAAGTGTCCCATACAACTTTGAATCTTTTAATAGAATTATAATTTTAAAACATTAATTTCCATATAAATAAATACTGAAAACAATTTTGAAAACATGGACATTAAAGGTAAAGTTTTAGAATAATGAATCTTTAAAACATTTGAAATGATATTTTTGTTAAAGAGTTTTTAACAAAATGAGAGACTCTTGAATACAAATAATTGTGGAATAAAATGTAATCCGAGCTTTATAATATCATGAGAATAAATGGATTCATGATATAATATGTCAAAGGATAGTATACACACCATATAAGAGTGAATTGGTGTATAACAACAATGAAGTCACAATGGAAATGTAAATTGAGATGAAATCCATTATAAAGATAGTGTCCTTATATTAAGGATAAATCTATCACGTAATTATGTGTGAGAAATATAAATTCACCAAATATAAGTGGGTATTAATTGTGAAACAATCAGAGGTCATTCACACATAATCTTGGAAATACAAAACCAATGACATAGATATTTAACTCAATGAAATGAGATTGAGTTATGTTTTCCCATACAAGTTTGTAAGAATTTATCAATGAGATGATTATGTGTAGAAATACTATATCCACAAAAAGGTTTGTGGAAATTGAAAAATAGAGATTCCACATATAATATTGGCATATTAAAATCAAGAAGTAGAGGATTAACCTAAAGAATTGAAAGTGGGTTAAGAAGTTCCCTTACAGAAATCCGACAGCCTAACGACGTCACTTTAAAATTCAGAAAATGAGTTAATGAGAGAGAAAATGGTATCTCATCACTTGGAAATGAAATTTACCTAAATAAGGATATAGAAGAAAATATCCCAACATAATAGTATGTGAATTAAAAGACATAACAAAAGAAGTATTTTAAAAAGAGGAGGGTGAAAGGTCCCCTTACCAAGTTGGGTAACTTTCAAAACGTACACCCCTTGGAAGAAGGGTCCTAAAATGAAGATGTAAATACCCATAAATGTTATTATACTAAAAAAGTTTATAATAATGGGAAGTATATACACCACTCAAAGTAAATAGTGGAAAACATAGCATAAATGTCACGGGAATAAATGTGTGAGGAAAAATCCCTTACGGAAACTCGGCAGCCTAACGGTGCCACTTAAAACTTCCAAAAATGGATTTATGAGATCAAATAGGGTATCTCATAATATGAAAATAAAAATTACAGTATAAGGAATATAAAATAACAGCCCCAAACAAAATAATTATGAGCTTAAAAGATATCACATAAAAGAGAGTACTTAAAAAGAAAGAGAGAGGTTGGATCCCTAACGAAAATTCCGCAGACTAATGGTGCCAATCAAAACTTTCAAAATGGATTTATGAGAGAAAATAGGGTCTCTCATCATATTAACATAAAAATTACAGTATGAGTAATATAAAATAACATCCCAATCATAAGAAAGATTTGCTTAAAAGGAATGACATAAAAGAGTGTACTTAAAAAGAAAGAGAGGGGTAGGATCCCTTACCTCAAGTCCGACTTGTCTTTTTCGTTTCTTTATATTACTGAATAATAAACATTGGTAAATTTATAATTTATTAAGGACCTCTTTTAAAGATTATTACATAGAATTTAATTTGAACTCATAAATCGTAAGAGTTCAAATAATATATATTTTTAAATTATTGACCTTTGTTGGTTTTGTAATTAACACCATGATTACACTACTTCCCAACGGAAGAAATCATAATATTATAAAAACATGATATGGTTTATAAATAGTTTTTATTAATGTGGAAACATTGTTTATATATTTATAAATTACCGAATTCTACTGAGTATAAAATTTCATCATTTGTAACTAAAAGGATATAAAATTTCATCTTTGAGGTAATGTTTTTGATAGCTCGTAGTTTTAATGTTCATTAAAAACATCAATTATTATCCACATTGGTTGTGATATCTGAAAATATGAAACAAGGATGAAATTATCAGGGCCTAGTTCAAATATTATAGATTTATAGACCATGTATATAAAATAATACTAATATTTAATATCATTATCCAATGTTTTTGTTTGTTTATTTGGAATTTTATAAAGCTTAATTTCTTTTTGATAAATGTTTTTAACCCAGGTTTTTCACGTAGATTTTATTTTGTGCCTCCCATCAACCATAATTCACAAAATTATTGTAAATTTATATTACCAATGACATAACCACTTTTTTCAGACATAGTATCCATCATAAAGATGATATTTATAATTCTACTATTGATAAAATAGATAGAATTGAAGGAATCAATGATGTCAAAAAATAAAGAACATCGACTATGTCATTAAGAATAATCCACTGATTCCAAAGGAGAAATAGTATGTTTTATATCCAGATAAACATAGTTTAAAATTTGATACTATGAAAAAAATTGATTATAAATGGTTTGGATGATTATTTACTTTGACAATTTCCATTGGGGATAATTTTTTTTCATTTTGGGGAATTTTGTTGAGGTTGGTCTATAATATATTTTTAAACAACCCCAATTCATGTGGTTATATATGGTTTCTTGGGTTAAATAGTTATTTTAATATTAATATAAAAAAATCCTATTTGAAATTTTTTATAATTTTTATTTATTTTTCAATGATTAATATTTTTTCAAATATGTTGCAATACTCATTAAATTCAAAAAAAGAACAATTTTCATTTTAAATTTCTGATTCATTGATAGAATAATAATAATAATCTACATTATCAGAAAATATTATAATAAAATATTATTCATCGGCATAAAATTTTAAGAATAGGATTCTTAAGATGTTAAATCATTACAATCCAAAGATGCAGTCCATATGAATTTCATGTTCGACTAGGATTTATTCTCATAGAAAACTTTTTTTGAATTACTTTTTATTTGTATTTATTTTAATACAGATGAAAAATATCTAATTTTATACACCTATTATTCTTCCAAATTTAAATTTTTATTATGTCATTTTAATGAAAAATGGAAAACCAAAGGTCACACATAAGAGACCACTACGTGATTAATGAACTCACAAAACCATTAAACAATAGACTATGGCTACTTGAATCAGCTACTCTATAATGTTCCCATTACAGTGTACTAACCTTCATATCTGGAGCCTCTCTAATATGCTCTTGATGGTGAGTGATCATCCTTTCCATTTTCCGAATGAATTCCTCTGGGTTGTTTTTTCATTTGTTCAAGCCCCGACCCAAAATTTAATCTAGTTTATCTATCCATGATTCTTGCTCCACATTGGCATCGACCTGCAACCTCCTTGCATAAATTCTTTTAATCTCCTCTTCTGATACATTGGGCTAGAAAGCCATGTCTAGCATTTCCTCCATGGAGTGCAGGATATGTTTCAAGAACTCACCATGCTCTTCCTCCCTGTATTTTGTTTTTCAGATTGATGCTTCTATTTCCCTATGCTGAAGGCCTTTGCATTCCTAGCTTCTTTCCTTCTTATTTGACCTCGTCTCCATTGGTTTCAACAAGTGGGAGTAATCTTTATGTGCCTTTGGTTTTTTCCCCAAGACCACTATGCACTTCCCCATGCCTCGAGTTAATTTTTCCACTTCTTCCATCTAGGGCTATAAGATTCCCCTTGAAGTCAGTTCATGCTATCCACTGATAATTTACTATAGTTATCATCACCTGAAGTATCCGCCTCATGAGTTAATTATGGCATGTGAACATCCAAACATTAAAATTGGTTCCCCAACTTGAGTGTCAAGCCTTCTCCTGCTTTATTTTTAAAACCATTTTTCTTCCCCTCATTCCCAGCCTTCTGGTAAATTTCAAATTTAGCACCAAGGGTGTTTCAGTCTGAGGGTCCCAAGACACCCTCGGACGTGACCTTCTCAGCATAGGACTGAATTACCCAGGGAACCAACATTGGCATCATTGAGCCACGTTTCTTCTCATAAACATGACCCATAAATTTTACTTCAGTATTTGAATTCCCTAGGACCAACCATTGAGGATCCTTACAAGTGGGAAGATCAATGAAGGATTATCCAAGCGCCACATCTCTAATGATTTGACATGATGGAACTAGATGCATAACTCTTCCAGTTCATACACTTCCTATTAGTGTTCCACAAATTGGAATTGTATCATTTAGGTGCTCCACACTGCTACACAGAGGTACAACATCCAATGCCTCCACTGCCTGAGACGGACCATCCTCTCCCAAATCACATTTCAGTTTTCTAATGATGTCTGAGACTTTTGGTTCCAGCCTTCTGGACATTGGAGATTTCTAAACAGCCTGTGCACCCACACCCAGGAGTACAGGACCAACATAGGTCTTTTTAGGTCCATACCCACTTCGGCTTTCAATAGTATCAAAATAGTCCTCATTCTCCATGCCTCAATGATCAATGGGGGGCCTAACAGACACCGGGTTGAGGGAGCCACCATCGCCCCCAGGAATCATCGCACGGGGACCCTTACGGCCTTTCCGATACCCGCTGCAAAATACAGAAGCCAGATGCCCGACCCGGCCACATGAATAATAGTAATCATGCCACGATTCTTAAACAACAGCATGATTCCACCAAATCTCCTCGCGTACTGTAATCCAGACCCAGTCCATCTGTGCCTTCAAAACATCAACCTCGACGCATATACGGGGGCAAATGGTGTGGCAGACAACTTTAGTTCGAATTTCAAAGCACAAGAATCTCCCAACAAGGATTACAATAAACATCAAGATATCATGGTTTAGAAAGGGGAGAGGTATTCCTTGAAGACATTCCCATATTTTTGTCATTGGAGCATCCCTCTCCAAGTGGAAATCAAAGGACCAACAAATGACGTGGAAGGAGCAGCTGTTGCATCTACGGGGGGTTCCATCTGTTCTTCTTCAATACAATGAATAATAATACATTACAGTTTCCTTATTTTTTTCATTAACTTATTTATATATTTCTTGAAATATTTAAATTTTTTATAGTATTTTAAAGTCTTTCAATAAAATTAAGATATATCATTTTCCATAGAAAAACTATTTTATATTTCAAACTAATGATTCATCAATTTGTATGTCATTTATTATTTTCATCTCATAATGTTGATACATTTAAAACATTATTCCTAAAATTAACTAATATATTCTATATATACATAGAATCAAACTAGAACTCATAAATAATAAGAGTTCAAATAATATATTTTTTTAAATTAATGACCTTTTTTGATTTTGTAATTATCACCGTGATTACACTACTTCCTAACGGAAGAAATCATAATATTCTAAAAACATGATATGGTTTATACATAGTTTTTATTAATGTGGAAACATTGTTTACATATTTATAAATTACCGAATTCTACTGAGTATAAAATTTAATCATTTGTAACTAAAAGAATATAAAATTTCATCTTTGAGGTAATGTTTTTGATAGCTCGTAGTTTTAATGTTCATTAAAAACATCAATTATTATCCACATTGGTTGTGATATCTGAAAATATGAAACAACGATAAAATTATCAGGGCCTAGTTCAAATATTATAGATTTATAGACCATTTATTTCAAATAATACTAATATTTAATATCATTATCCAATGTTTTTTTTGTTTATTTGGAATTTTATAAAGCTTAATATCTTTTTGATAAATGTTATTAACCCAGGTTTTTCATGTAAATTTTAATTTGTGCCTCCCATCAACCATAATTCTCAAAATTATTGTAAATTTATCTTACCAATGACATAACCACTTTTTTCAGACATAGTATCCATCATAAAGATGATATTTATAATTCTACTATTGATATATACCAAATAAAAATCTATATCCTTTGATAAAAAATGTTTCCAGAGACTGACTACACAATATACCAGGAGGGGTGGATTGAGTTTCAAAAAAATTATACCCTTAAATAACTACTCTATTTTAGAAATTAATGATTATAATATTTGTTAAAAATGGATCACAATGAAAATAAAATCAAATGTACAAGATGCCACATATAATGATTTATCTTGGCACCGTGAGAAAAAATTCAGTATTCCAACCCACCAACACTCATCTGTATGAGTATATTGATTTTAATCAGGCCAATAATTTTGTCATGGACCACCATTACTTTTTATATGATAGAATTTCATGCTGAAAAAATTATATACTTTTCAAAAAAATTAGTAGGATCCTTAATTTGTACACCAATTAGGACATATAGACAACAACCTTCAAGGTTGATTTAAAAAGAACATAGACAATAAAGGGGAGAATATAAGAAATATTTTCTAGTTTATCTTGTAGTTGTAAAATAAAATTACATAAGGGGAAAATACCATATAGAGAATATATATATACATAATATAACTCAAGGAGAGTCTTCAAAAAAATAATCTGATTATCAAGATATACCAATTATAGATCTTGTTGTTTATTTATATTGATTAAAATAGATAACTACACAAGAGTTTTGATCGAGTTTTATTATATGATAGATATGTTTATTTTGTTCCTCATTGTAACCTATTTTTTATCCTACCAAAAAAATTTATAATTAATGTAAAATCAGATGTTTTAATCTCATATTCTTAGATCCTTATAATACGAAATTTGATTTTTATATTTATCATGTTTATTTCATTAAAATAGATCAAAAATAGTAATAAAAATTAATTTATCCTTGTATAAGATTTATTTAAAGGTAAACACCTAATATAATAATAATATTTTCTATTATGAGCTAATTCAACAATTAATGAATGAATGGCAGCATTAAATCCTACTAAATGTACATTAATGGTGATGAATACTAGTTTCCAATAACACGTTTTTAATTAAACATCACTATTTAAGTAAACTATATATATTTTAATTCATTTTACCAAATTGTTCCATGTATTCTTTCATTACATAGATGATTTTAAAAATAGAATAATTTTTTTATACCTTCATCATATATCTAATTTTCATCACACAACCTCTTTTTTCTAATAGATAAACTGTTTCACATAGACAAATCGATTTACATAAGATATTTAATCATATATCCATGTTATGAAATATCCAAATTGAATTATATATATATTTAGACCACAAATATTATTTCACTTTATATCCAAATCATATTTATGATTAAATAAAATAATTTATTCACATGTTCATTTGATCTATTTTTTATTATTTCTCATATTGTCAATTTATTAATATAAAAAATTTCCACATATACAATTTAGTGAAATATCTATGTAAAATAGGATAATCCTTCACGTAAAAGATTGACATAGTCGATTGATCAATGTATCCATTTGTAAACATATCCAAATTCCTCACATAACAAATTATTCATACACATGTAAATTTCATCTAAAATTCCTAGAAATGTAGAAATAACTATTCAAGAATATCAAAGAATGAAAATAATGTTAAATACAAAATTACATACATTAAAATATAAAAATCAATAATATATAATGTGTGTATGAGATTATATGATCCTAATGTTTGTATGATATGGTTGAAAATATTAGAAACTCAATTGTTTTTTTATCCCCCAAACATTCTTCTATTCGAGATCAAATTCCTCATAAAGTAATTCTTGGTAAAAAAACTTGAATATTATATAATACATTTCATAATTGGATAATTAATATATATATATATAGCTGATATATTTTATGCTTCATATAAGGATCTGAATTACTTGATCTCCTTTTTTTATAGACATGAATTCTATATACCGTATTTAACAAAAAAGATTATTTGTTTTTTACAACATGTTGACTATGAATCTATATGTAAATTGCATGAATTTGGACTCCATTTATCTCTTTTGTATCTATTTATCGTTTGAAATTGTTTCATTTGATTACACACAAATATACACCACATAGATATTATCTCCCCCTTACACATGTATCAATTCAAGAACATATTAAAAATACACTAATTCATGGAAAGAGGGTTATATACAAAATCCTAAAATAGAGGAATATCATTCATGATAATAAACCAACCATTTTGCTCAATCAATACTTGAAACCATATTTTGGTTCTACATTGAATGTGACTAAAGTAAAAAAATTTATTTTTATTCCTCCTTTAAAACAAATCTTTTTGGATTTGTTTTATTTTGAAATTCATTCTAGAAACATTAATTTATATGTAATCTCCATTCCTCCTAGAAAACTCCAACTATCGTGGTCACAAAATTTGAAATTAAATATATACATGCTCATCCTTCATTTAGATGAAACTTTATAGGCTTCTTATTCTTCATTATTGTGTAATGAAAACTATGAGTACAAATTTTCTTTATTCATACAGTTGGTACCTTATGATTAAACATCCTCCTATACTTGTGGGTCCATTATCATTCCATTGGTTGTCACGTCATTCAATGTTCAATGAATCAACCATGAATTGCTTAATTTAACTTAATTTTTTAAATAAATAATAGTCACTTAAACCATTTCCTATAGTGGTGATATTTTTTTATATACAAAACATTTTTTCTCACAATATCAGTGACTTCTCCATTTTTCTGCATAAATTTTTTTCCTTTCTTCCAAGTTTGTTGTTCTGAGTATAAAAAATATGATTTTTTACATCTTTTGTTGAGCTCTGATTTCTACGAGGACTATAAACTAGTATTATATCATTCATTTATTCATCTAGTATATACTTTCTCATTATATGCCATTAGAGTTGATGACCTCCTTATGATTTAATTTTCATTTATTTAATTTTTATAGCTAAAATATCATTCTATGTAACAAAGATTAGTACACATGAAACATATACCATTAATAATAAATCATAAATAATAATTTATTGGTTGATATGCTTGTCTATAAAATGTTATTCTTTTGATATTGAGCCTTTCTTATACTAGAAACATACTCTTTATATTTCCCAGTCTTCAAAAATACTATAATTTCATCACTACATTATCTAATAATCATTATATTTTGATATTTAAAATATTTTACCTTGATTTTAAGACTTAAAAATGATGTTCCAATGATTTAAATATGTCTGTTTTAGATCCTTGAATACTCCACTCATAAAAACATATCTAGAGGGAAATTGTATATATTCATTTCCCTTAGACCAATTGATATTTTCCTAAATCTCTCTATTTTTATGATCATTCTATTTTATAGAGGACTTTAACTCCATTAATCTAGATCTAGATTCATTTATATACTTCCCCCTATCCTCTTGGTATTTCTTAATATAGGGGGATTTTTTTCATCGTCTTCTCTGTGACCATATACATTGAGACATATTAGAAAAAATTGAAACATGGTTCACTTTTTTCCTTTCACCTTGGAACCCATATTCTATATTCCATTATTTAGGGTGACCTATTATCTTTTCAATCTAAAATTCTTTAAACATAAATCTTTTATGATATTATAGTCCATGTTTACTATCATTTCCCATTAAACCACCATATATTATAAGGATTTTGTATCCTCAAGATCTTAACACACATTATAACTAAATTGAAGAGAATATTTTAGGGCCATTTTTCCATATAATATTTTTCATAAAACATGAGTGATTATGATTCACAACTAAATCCTTCAAAACAAATACTCTCAATATCATCGTATTCAATTAAATCCTTAATATTTTTCCAATATATAATTTCAACCTTTAACTACTCAATTATTTTATATTTTTCATTATATAAGTTAGAAAATATTCAATCAATTTGGATTTATATTAATTCATAGTATTAACTTTTCAGATTGTCCAATATATTTAATTCATCAATCTAATTCTATATGTGATTTTAATATTTTATATTATAAATAGTTCAGTTGAATATTTTACAGTTCATGTATCGAATGAAAATAATTTATATTAATTTTAGAAGTAATATTCATGAGAGAATTGATTTTATTTCATATATTATTCATGACTTCTATTATAATACCACACTATTTTGATATATTATTACTGTTAAATAATTCGATTTGTTGATTATTTTCTCTACAAACAATACGGAACAAAATTTAAAGCATGATATATTTGAAGAAAAATATAAAAACTATGAATAATCATTTTATAAAATCTATTGAATTTATAGGAATAAATAGGACAAAGAACATTATAATATATATATATATAATGTAAAAATTATAATTTTTATATGAATAAAATTCCATCGGTATAACTAAAATGACTAGTTTGATCATTTTATTATTATAAATTTATTTATATAAACACTTTATTTTATGTTATATGAATTATTATTAAAAAACAGGTTATTATTAATTAAAAATTATATTTTAAATTAATAAGTGTAAATTTCTATTTAATCATAATATAAAAGAAAAAATGAAAAAGAATGGTTAATATTAAAAAAAATTATTTTTTCTATAAATTTTTTTCACTATATCTCATATTAATATTTATATGTTAAATTTATAAATATCATCGTTAATTTTTATAAAATTACTATTTTCTAATTTATAATTTTAATATTTTAAAAATATGAATTTTTTGGAATGTTTTATTAATAATTTTTTTGAATAGTGTGAATGTAATTTTCTTCAAATAATAAGAAATTATGAAATTATTAGTCTATAAGTATGAATTTCAAATTATGAAAATATTTGTAAATGATGAAATATTTATTTAATGAGGTATTCTATAATAATTAGAATGTTGGTTTTAATTTATAGACAAATATTTTTTATTTTAGAACATAAGTAATATTTTGGAAAAAAAAATTAAATGTATTTTATAAAATGAACTTACAACTATAATTTATCATTTTTATAAATTGATTCAAATAAATTATATTAAAATTTTATAATAAAATTTTCAATATTTTATATAAAATGAAACTTTTTATACATAATTATTATGTTTTCTCATGTAAAAAATTATTACCAAGATAAATGTAGAAATGGTTAATAAAATAAATCACTTGGTAAAAGGAATGAAACTGAATAAAAACATGTATTGAATATATTTATGGATTTTTTTCAATATAATATCATCTAAATATACTTGATTCTTAAATTTTGATATACTTAAAAGGATTAACAAGTCCCCCCTTTATATTATGGTAAAAAAATTTAAAATAAATCATTATGACCACTTTTAAAAGGGGGTTCCAACCACAAGTTCATGGAATATCTGAAAATTATGTTTTCTCCTAAAAATATAGAATTTTTTACTTTTCCTAAAATACATTTAGTCTCTTTAGAGAGTATGGATACAATATTTGATCATATTCCATCCATTTCCATGAGAAAACCCATAGAAATCTCAATGTTCAGAAAATGAGTAATCATTTTTTCATGACTTATCTATTTTATATTTTTATTTTATGAACAAAATTTTAAAATAATTGTCCGTAAAAATAATTTTTTATAATATTTCTCTAATGATTTTTTGGAATAATCATTAATCATGTTTTTAATTTTTTATTTTCTAAAATGAATAAATGAATCATGAATTTTTCCGACCATAACCTCCATGATGTAATAAGTTTCATTTTCCTTCACAACCATAGAAGGATATATAAAATTAGGGAATCAATAAAAAATTATTAAATCTTTATCATGGTCATTATTATGAAACAGTAATATATATTTCTCAATTTATCCATTCTGGGAAAAATTAAATAATCTACAATATCTACTTGTGAACTACTAACTCCATGGAACAATTGATTTCTTTTTTAATATCCATTACAAACATACATGGATGATCACAAGGATAGTATTAAAAGATAAATATAATATTTACATTATCATTATACTTCTTGTTTTGAATATTTTTGGGCCTTTTGATGATATGATCAATAAATTTTTATCAATATTTCGAATTTTTTAAAACAAATAAACTAAGATGAAAATGATAATATATTTCCATGTATGGAAATTATGTAAATTATTTTCAATTTATAATAACTTACGATTATTTTATATCCTATTAAAAACACTAAATAATATTTTTATACTCTTCATAATGATATTACAACCAAAATACCTCATTAAAGTCTATTAATCATGGTAGGTTCATGTTTGGTATTGATTCACTATTTACATGATAAACACTACGAATTTAAATCCTGGATGGACATGAGAAGTAATTTACCTATATAATATGATTTAAATATGTTAATAATTATTTATTTTATATTTTGGATGTTTTTGTTATCGAAATTAAACTCATTAATTAAGAAAAAAACATTTATTTATTAAGAATCACTGAAACACGATCATAATTGATTTCATATTTATTGATTATGACCAAAACTTCCAATGAATGAACTTGAAACATTATAACTATCATGGAACACGTATCATGATACCTTTAATTTTTTTACATTTATAAACTCTATAATCTGAATAAAAACCAATACGCTTTTTTATAAAACTAGTTAAAAGTTATAATGATTACATACAAACCATATTGAAAATATGTTAAAACTAGAATATATTTGTATATATAATGATTTACCATTTCTGGACTTGATAAGTTCAAATTACATTAGTCCGAGGAAACTATTTTAGTATAAGTATTATCAAATACACACTGAATTTTAGTATGGAACCAATAGAAAAAAAGGAATACAATAAAACAAATGTTGAAGTTAAGTGAAACTTATGTTTGGGAAACCATGAGAAAAGAATAATACAAAATAAAAATATTAATATATGGATTAAATTTTTGTATTGTAAACATGGAAATGGAAATTAAGATAGTGGGTTGAATTTCTATTATCATTTTTCTATCTAATTAGTTCTTAATGAAATTTCTAACTGCATTACCAATATTCATAGAGGTCATTGGAACCTTCTATAAGTGGTAAATGATCTAAATTGGATTTATAAAATGATATTTCTACCATTAAATTCATCAGGACATTATAAAATTTAAATTTTTTTAAAAAAATATCATTTTGTAAGTTAATCTTGTCGAAAATCATACTTATAAAAAAAGAAAAAGAAAAATATATAAAGATGAATAAATAAAAACTATTTCTCCTATAACATTTGAGAAGAAAAATTTCTGTATCATTATCAAAACTCTTTAATTATGAAATATAAAATTTATGAAATAAGATAAATAATAGAATAGTTTTCTCTAATTATTCATCTCCAAACTAATTTCCCTTTCTTATATCGCTAATGTACTTTCATGAATTTCCGATCTGGTAATCTCTTTCTTTTCTCCTACCCTATAATGTCTTCCAAACATGAATTCACTCTATCCTAGAATCACCCCCTTGAATTTTTAATAATCTATTCATAAATTAATTTTCTATTACCTTGTGTTCATATAAATTCACAAACCAATCATCACTAACAAAAAACAATAGTGTATTCATAATTATATGTTTTTTTCACTTAAAATTCGTTTTATAAAAAAACCACTTCCAACTCAGTATATGTACAACTACAAAGAATTATCTAATTATACAATAATAAGGTTTATAAAAAAAATATTAATGGTCACTACATCATCATTATAGAATATCATTTTTTTAATATTTCATATTTCCCCTTATCATAGAATTCAAGTGACAACAACCTCAACACATCCATAACACATTCAAATTTTCAAATTCATTTTTTCAATCTAATTCTTCACATATACCCATGACATAATCTTATAGAAATTGAATACATTAGATCATGTCCTCATTAATAAATGTAATATGTTTCTTCATCTCATTTACTTCTCTTCAATTTCATGACCATTTATATTCACTCAGACAATGTTATAATCTCGTGATGTGTGGAACACTTAATTCCCATATCCTCAATTATTTAATATCAATGAACCCTTCATTATTTAATAGATTGAGTGATTTAATCATAAATTAAACTAAAATTTAATTTTCAACTCATTTTTGATGAGTGAATGTTTATTTTGTACATGTAGATGGGTTTATAGATAATAGTATTAATGCACATACTCATGTGATTAAAACATTATTGAATTCAATGATTCATTAAAATAGTCAATAGAAAATCATTCCCTACATGATTTATGTGATATAGTTCACACCTCATCATCAGAATCTCAGGAAACAGAAGTATTATGATTATGAATATTTTCCTTCTTAACCCTCAATCTTCAAAAAGGTCCTCAACTCACTCTCAAAGTGTCTAATGTTGGCATGCTATCTATTAATCATGATTTAAGTACATTTTCTTTTTTATATCCTCATATATTATTATATATCTAAATGGTGTGAACATCTAGTAGGGAATCAATATCACTCAGGTGTGGGGGATTCCAATACATACTCATTATAAAAAAATTCTAAATGAGCATCCAAGTAAATTAGATACTTGGGGGTTTCCTTTGATATTTGGATACATGAGCTCCTCCAATGGTATATTCTATGTGGGTGTCTTTAATAATTTCCCACATAGGATTAGAGAATTGTTGGATTGTGAATTTTACTCTAGGAAATTTTATTATGTGTTTTCTCTAATAAATTTGGATGTGTGAATATCTATGCCAATTGTAAGAAAGAACATAGAATAGAAATTTTCTATGTTAATGATATTCTAATTTGGATTATATGTCTTCTCCTAAATCATAAATATGTTATATAGTAAATTCCTCACATCAAATTAAGGATAAACAAAAATAATCCAGTATAAGTGGGTAATTATGATAAATCAATTAAAACAAGATATAAAAATATCACTTAATTTAAATTTTAATTAAATACCTAAAAATAAATCTCAACTATACATTAAAAAATCATAACTAGGGATATAAAACTATAATCTTCTATAATCCTCAAAATATAATAAAATTTTATTTTTAATGAATATCACACCAAAAACAGTGAATTGTTTTTCATAAAACCATATGAAATGTCATAATGAATAACATAAAATTCATTTAAACATAATATTATAAAAAACCACCACACTAGTGTAATTATAAATTTAACTCATTGAAAACCAATACTTAATATTCTATCATAAAATAATATTTTCACAATAAAACCCAATATTTTCCTTAATACAAATTAGAAATCATATACCAAATAAAATCCATAACAAATTCACCATCACATTATCTATTTTTATCCCCAAAAAATCATTTATGAAATTTAATAAAAGAAATATGGATTTAAAAATAAATATTATCCTAATTTAACTAACAACAATGTTTCCCACTACGGTCTCTCTAATGATTTAATAATTATAGGTCACATAAAATATAAATATTTATTGCATATTGCATAACTATTTTACAAAGATTATTAAAATTTAGTTTTTAATGTAATTAAACACACATAAATGTGCATCACGTTTAATCTCAACACTTATATTTACCACCTTGACTATATGAACATATATTTAGATTTCATAATATTTAAAAATTGTTTTTATATTAAAATGCATAATAATAAAAAAACAGTATAAATATCCCATCTGATATCTTAAATAATGGATTTATGATAGAATTTATGAAAATAGCTTTAATGTTGATTAGAATTTTCATTTCATATTCAATATGGTTAAAAAAACATATGCTTTAATTATCAAATATGATATTCATTTTGTATAAAAATTTTATGAAATTATTCCCGAATTCTAATTTAGATAATTTCATTTCAATTATATAATGTAATGGATTTACCAACTGAAATCCATGTAGTTAAAAAAAATTGTTATCCAAACCAAATTACAAAAAATATCCTTAAAATTTACGAAATATTTTCAACCATTGAGTGTTAAAAATAAAACTTCTGGACAATAACATTTGAAAATAATAATGGCAAATTTAATGTGTTTTATAATGATATACTGCTTAGAAAAAAATCACCCCACACATAGAACTCAATATTATACTAAATGGTGAATCTCATGATTAGATGAAAACATTGAAAATTAAATCTCTAAATGAATCTAAATTTTGAGGTTCATTATCATGCATAGGGACACAAATGATTTGAATTAGAATGTTTTTAAAAAATAATAAATTGAATATTATTCTAAAAAAATATTGGCGAAAATATATTTAGGATAGAAAAAAATATTTTAATGTAAAACATTAATTACATAATATTTGTATCATTTAAATAAATTGAAGGAAATTCCACCAATAAATACTACATCGATATGTCATCCACATCGGCTTCGGTTTCAGCAGTGTTTTCCACATTGACATCAGCATTAGCATCAGCATCAACCATAGTAGGAGTATATGAAAAAACATAAATAGAACACACCTATATAATAAAAACACCAACAATAGAAATAAATTCTAGTTAAATTTTATATGAAATATAAGACACAACTTTCATCATATGTTCATGTTTCATCTTTTGACAACGAGTATGTTCATTTAAGATTTGAGTTCCATATTTGATTATGACATTCATTTTTGCACAATTTCCATAACAAAACCAATAATTAATGAAAAACTATCATAATTAAAATATCTATATATAGAAATATTATTTCATGGTTTTAGACACACACTTCCATTATATTCATATCTAAATACCAAATAAAAACGTTCTTTTGGACCCAAATTTTGGGGTTCATTTTCTTCCACATTCATAAATCAATTGTGTTGAGTGACATATAATAAATAATAAAAATATAAAATAATATAAATATTTAAATTTAGTTAGAATAATATAAATTTATATATTCTTATATTCTTCTCCTATGTGTCCCAATTTACCATCATACTCTCTCTCTCTCTTTTCTTATTGTACAAAACAAACAACAAAAAGGAACATGAGCTTTAATAATCATTAACCTTTTCCTATAAAACCAATAAAATAAAGGGACATTTTTTGTGAATTAAATATACAGTAAACCATGATAAAATGAAATATATTGATCATAATAAAATATATTTCAATATTAAAAACAAATAAACTAAACCAATTTATTTGAATTATACAATAAAAAATTAAACCAAAAGAACAAACTCAAACGAGTGAATGTGAACTAATTTAAATTTTATAAAATTTTATAGATGTTTTTGATATGATTTAAATTTGAGGAATAAATAAATGAACAAATATTTTCATTCCATATGATGATAGAATTAATATTACTATGAATATTATAATTGAATTAATGGATTGAGAAAAATATATAAATTTTACTAAAAATTAATTCTAGATAGAGGATATAATGAAACACATTTGAATTCATTAATGTAACATAAAATGAATTAAACATTATAAATTACACATGATTTAATTGAAAATAAAATTTTTATATACGAAATTATCAACATAGATAGTATATATATGATTTATAATTTTTAAATTACATGTGGGCATGATCTGATATATTCCACAAAATTATTTCCCATTATATGTTAGTAATGAAATTGTTAACATTTATTTAATGAGAATGATTCACCATATAATATGGTGAATTTTTATAGTTATTATATAAACAAATTTAAAAATCTAAATAATATAGTAGGCATAATTTTTAAATTGGATATAAATCAATGTATAATTCTATAGATCGAAAAAAATTCTTTTATAGGATGTTACAAATAATCATGTAATTCTGGAATTATGCAATCCTTGTATCATGAACATGCTATGTGGGATTTACAAAATTATTTCATTCCAAAAAATATTAACACTATATGATTGATTTATAGTTGTTATATAATTATTAATTTATTACTGATGTATCCCCTCTATTGTATTCTTGAATAAAAGTTTGATTAGGATTGGTGACCTTGGCTATCATGAATTAGTATGAAAATATTGTATAGAGACTAGTGTGGTTAGACATTCCTATGAATTTGGAGGGAGTTTATTATGTATATAGTGCTATTATACTATTGATGAAATGTTTAATTTTATTATGAACAATAATGACGTGGATAAAACTCAGTGGTCAGAATGATTGAATGTTTTTATTTCTTATTGTATTGTATCTTGATTATTTTTTTCATGTTTTCTCTTCTTGACCTATATAAATAAGCAGCAATTTATCCCCCTCATGGGATAAAAAGGCATATTATTAAGTTATTTAAAATGTGTTCAGTGGTACTCTATTTGGATCATTCGTTGTAAGTTAAATCAACAAGGAAGATATATAAACTACAATGTTGATTTTTGATTACTGAGTGATATGGAAATACCTATTTCAAATAGATTGATTACTATAAATTAGAAAAAGACAAAATTAATGAGAAGTAAAATTTTATGATATGTAGGTTAAAATTGATGGAATATAAGGAATCATATATATCAAAAAAACAGAGAGCATCAGGTATGTCATCCAGAATAAACTAGAGATTTAAATGGAGAAATAGTATGTTTCATATCAAAATAAACATAGTTAAAAGTCTAATATTATAAAATAAATGGATTATAAATTTTTGTATGGTTATTGAGTTTGTATTTTCCACTAGGGATCATTTTTTCTAGTTTTGGGGCATTTTTTTGAGGTTTGTCTTGGAATGATTTGTCATGAAATATAATTCATGTTATTATATAAGGATTCATGGGTTACATAGTTATATTCTAATTGAAATAAAAAAATACTCTTGGAAATTTTCTGAAAGTGGAGTCCATATAGTAATAAGTTTTTGAAAATACATTGCGATGTTTTTACCAATTTATAGGATTATATTTATGATCATGGGAGCACCAATTATTGGATTGATTTATGATGAATTCCTTATCATCCCTTTATATAGAGAAAAATGATTCATTCTCATAAAATTTTAATTTGATTATTTTAATTTAATAATATGTATTATGGGAAAAAAATTTCCAATATAATCACTTTTACTTTTAAAAATATGGAACCGAACTTTATAACATCAAATGTTAAAGATCCATACCTGAAGAGTCTAGGGACATTCCTAATAAGAACGATCAACATACATTTTGATGAGGAAAAACTAATTCTATAATAGGATCATTTTAATAAAATGGTTTAGGAGGTCATCACATATGTTGATCAAATGGTAGGATTTATAACTTTTATCAACATTCTGGAGCTTTTACATACAAACCATGATTAAGTCCAATATAAGCTTCATGGTCAAGACATTCGGGATGGTGGCCACATTATCAACAATAAAACCAATAAATATGTATGTTTAAATCATTGTGTTATTACACAAAAACATTAGAAATAACGCTAAGGGGAATCCATTTATATTTATGGGAACATACTTATCACATTAGGGCTGGATCACAAATCAGCTGTGCGGATATGAATTTATAAG
Source organism: Viscum album (assembly GCA_963277665.1). NCBI lineage: Eukaryota > Viridiplantae > Streptophyta > Magnoliopsida > Santalales > Viscaceae > Viscum > Viscum album. The sequence goes on along the minus strand of OY728164.1, from coordinate 474,289,715 downwards.
TGACATAAATATCCATGAGGCATATTTTATGTCATAACATTATTGCATGGGTGGTTCCAACCCATAAAATTCCATCAAGTGGGACTTTAAATGTATATTGAATTATCACATCTATTATATCTAAAATCCATCCAAATATATCAACAAATTCATAAAAATGTAAAGGTATATAATGTGGAATAAGGATACCCTATGTACATATTAGAGGATATTGTTTCAACTCCAATTTATATAAAAAGTATTTTTTAGTAATATTAACAATTATAGATTGGATTATAGTAACACTTATTCTAAAAAACCATGCTATAGACCCCGCTTATAGCTAATATAGAGAATAATATATTGTTTTGGAGGAAATTCACCCTAATTTTTGGGTACAGATATATGGGTATTTGGAGTTTCCTCATCCTATAAGTGTTTTATTTTGATTGGTAATACAATATGTTGAGGGAAAAATATGTTCATATTCCAAGGGGTAATTATGTGTCCTAGTTCCCCATGAAAGAATTCATGTAGTGAATAATCTAAAATTAGACCATAAATTGTATATGAAAACATGAAATCCTCGTAAATGTATGGACATGAGAAATCATATTACCTCTAGGATTACAATGAAGTACATTAGATAAAGTGATCCTAATATTTTCAATAATTTGATTCTTCTCACACTATTTATTTAGGTTGATACCTCATTACCAATTTCATGGAAGGAAGGAGACTTCCTATGATGTAAAAATTACACTCTCGAGGACTAGATAACGCTCTATATAGATGATATTGTATTTAAATTTCTCTAGAAAATGAAATTACCTATCATCAATTAGTTTTAAGACCACATAGGGTGGGGGTGTCTTATATTAGAGATATTGAATTTTTTTATACATTATCATTTTATTAATCCATTTTATATAGATTGCTTCTCATATTTTTTGGGTTCCCATGTAGTTACCACATTAAATGATGTATGGTTAATGAAACATCCCAATATCTCAACACTGATATGATATATTCCTTTTGACGAGTTTAGTGGCCAACTACCATATCACTAATATATTTTCACCAATTTTCTAAATGCCTATTATGATAACTAAAATATCTATAATATTTTAACAAATATGGTTTGTTCCTATGAGTGCACGATTAAACACTTGTGTTGGATTATGATTATGAAATATTCTTCTTATATATTTAATATAATTTTTTTATGAAACATACAAGTACATGTTATTACATTCAAATTCAAAATATTATAATTTGAAGTTGCAAGATCATGTGGAAGGAATTTGATATGTGTTATAACATATACACCATGAGACGAACACTATAGGGAATATAGATATTAATGATATATAGCTCGTTAGGGAGGATGAATGAGTAAAAGAGGATGATGTTGTGGGGTGGAATTAATTGTTACCTAAAAACAGTGAAAATATGAATCCTAACAGACCTATGATAGGGTGTTAATGATTCATTAAAAATACAAAAAAACATTATCCTTTATAATAACTTGATCATATATGTGATTATTTTTCATGAATGTATAATAGTAGAAAACTAAAATTTCTGAAAAATTAATTCACGGGATATATGGATAATGTCCCTCTAGATGGAATCATTTATATATTTGATATTATGTAGTTCTTAATAGATGAGAAAATATATATATACTAGAAAACTGATGAAATGAATAATACATTACTTATAAACATAAAACTATAAAAATTCAAATTAATTTTACAGAGCAATAAAAAATTAAAATATATATATATATATATTAATAAAATAAAATTTATTATTCTAAATCTTAAATTATCTATTTTTATCTTGATCTAGGAGTGAATTATGCAATGTATTGTGACTGTATTTCATTTCATTCCTCGAAATTTTTTTTCTGTAAGATTTCTCTTATAAACAATAATTTATGTAATTGCATTATCATAAATAAAAAAATTAATTTTCAAATTTAAAATTATTTTTAAACAAATAAATTATTATATATAAAAATTTATCAAATACTATAAAATATGGACTCTTCCAATAGTTGATCATCCCAATGTATTTTGATAATAGAAAATTATGAATGACTATTATTTCATCATTCTTTGTATCAACACTGTTTTTCCAAAATATATATAATTCATAAATTTATTCTCCCAAAATATCCACCAATTCCATTAACCATTCACCATTACAATTTTGGATTAGTAATATTATAACGTAACTTCATTGGAAAATTGAGTTGTTAACAAAATATTATAAATATATATATATGTGTGTGTGTGTGTGGGTTAATTTACATTACATATCCGAAATATATTTCCAAGAATTGTTCTTCATTGGTTCATAGACATACCTCTGACTTATTGGATGAACCAAAATGATATTTTTCTGTTCAAAAGTGTTCCCATAAATATTTTATGTTTCTTAACATTTTTTCAAATTATAGCATTTTCTAGGTTGTATTGAACAATTTTCTGTGTGTCCATTTAAGAAATCTTATTTTTTTGTGACTTTCCATCTATTAGAGTACATATATAATCATGAAAAAATATTAGTAATATAATCTAATATATTTTTATTTACCATTAATAACTATTAGTAATGTTTAATCACATTCAAATCGACATTGTATTTGTTTACCTATGAATTTCCATGTCTCGAGGATGGTGATATCCTCTATTATATTTGGGATATATATAGTAGGAGTATTATGTATAGTTTTTAATGATATGATCACTAATAGAGGGAGAAAAACTAATTTATATCCTTATAGATTTGATGGTGCATATGGATAAAGATATGGTGGTAGGGTATGTGGGGGAGGATTTCCTTATACACTGGATGAGAGGAATATGTAATAAAAAAGGGATATAATCTTGAGAACTGCCATCTTATGTGGGTGTAGGGGAAATGATATACATAAAAGGATTATAAGAAAAATATGGAGATGGAATAATCAAAGTATGACCTCTTGGTGACTAAAGTGGGATACAGAGAGCATGAACAAAATGGCCACTTATTACTGAAGGGGATTAGTGGTAACACAGACATTAAAATTGGTCATACTAGTAAACATCACTATACTAAAATTATGAATTTCATAATCTATTCATCACCACGATGATGTAGTATAAAATAACATATACAATATATTAAAATGAATGTTAACAAGATAAAAAATATGATATAACATAATATGGAAACATAAATTGTACATATAATGGTTATCAGAGGAGACATGCCTAAATACCAATGGTGTTGTAAATTTTTCTTTATTATTCCCTTCTAACCACATCATAATGATAAATTTGGACATTGAAATTTTAAATAATAATATATGAAAAATATAAATAATTATAAAATAATAAAATACATCTATAAGATAAAATATTTATTGATGAGAAGATAATTTTCATGCTATCAATTCCAAGATCAATGTATCATTTTATCAAATCCTATTTTTTTATATTTTTTCGATACATAGTGGATATGTTATATGATTTCCTCGTCTTATAAAGTATCTAGGAGTAAATGTATAGAAAACCCAATTCATATTAATCATTTTAAGATTAGTTGTAGTTTGGATTTATATCTCTCAATGATAAACCCAATTATCAATTAATGTTGTGATATTTTTTCATTATTTTTGATTTTAGATTTTACATTGATGTTGAATGAGTTATTTTTAGAAACATAATGTTTGGAGGTACAAATTAGAAGAACACTATGTTTGAGATTATATTATGTGTGGGTGGTAAATCAATGGATGGGCCTTAATTTCAGTTCAAGACAACATCTAGTATACATGGAATAGTTATCTCATATTTTTCCACATGGTGTGAAAGGATATACATATCTATTAATTATCAACGATTTTGATATTTTTATTTATTGTTATTTATAATAATTATTATTAAAATATATTTTTAATATGGAGGTGTTTGGAAGGATTTTTTGTGGAATGTTTTTCATTTATAGTTCTTTTAATTGAATTACATAATGAAAAACTGTTATTTAATAAATAAAGGTTAATTTTTGGGAATTTTGGTTTTATTTGATAACATGAAAAATTATTTAGTGATTCATGAATTGTAAACTATTTTTAAACTATAACTAATAATAATGAATTAATAAAAACTATTTACATGTAAGTAATTTAGTTTAATACAGGGGATTCAATAAGTATTTTTTTTATAATATCTTATTGTTATAATTTATTTTCACATTGGTTATCATTTACGGAATAATATACAATAGGCTTATTCATAAAAGTAATTTCTTTTTTTCTAAAAAAATTATTTCACAATAAAAATGCAGTTTTCATATATTATATATGATTATTGAATTTTGTGTTCAATTATATTTTATATTATTTATAATTAACTGAGTCAAATTCTAACTGTATCTGTTAGTGATTAATGATATTTTGGTATTGTTTTACATTTTGTTTAGATTTTAGAAATTTTGTTCTTAATATTGTGATGAGTATTAAATATATATCGCGTCTCTTACAATTATAGAGTATATTCATCACCATGAAACAATAGATTTTGTAGGATATTTGAGGAAGATTCACAATTAGTGGACTCTTTTAATATATTGGTCAAATGTCTCATATATTTCCACAATAAATAATTTTATTCTTAAAAACCTAGATTAATCATGGGACCTAATTCTAGTGTTTCTTAATTGTATTTTTTTACCCTTCATGAAAAATAATGTGATAATGAATCATAATGGGGGAAATTAAATATTGATAATATATTCATACATCAGAACAACATGGAGTCCATTATTCTCTTGACATCCTAAAAAAAGATTAAACGTATATGCTAGAATTAGTGACTATCCACAATTTAGAATAATCCAAAATATTACAGTTATTTGAATTCAGTAATTAATGTTAACATTCCAATATATTTTAAAAAAATTATTAATGTGTCCAATGATATGGAATTTTATTAACTTGAGAAGTGACACCAATCAATATTTGATTACATATCACCCATTAATAATCTAATACTACATATCTCAAAAATTTAATTGGTAACAATACTAATAGAATTTTATTTCAAATAAGTATTTCTACTAGTCTTTTATAATGTTGTATTTTTTTATTCCCTATCAGTTTTTGGTTCTATAATTAATACTACCACCACAATGTGAAAAAATATAAAACTCAGGTTATTCGGAAAATATCGCCTTATTTTAGGATAATTAATGGATGTTATCAAATATTTCTTTAACATATGGGTTTCCTCATGTAATTAGATGGAAATTTGAAATCATGGTAGAACACTGATGAATTATCTTCTCTGTTAAATGTGATAAATGGTCTAATTATATAATTTTCATCTATTCCTCTGTAGTAATTTTCGGAGTAGTGGGACAATATTTCATGCATATGTTATACTGTTCAACTCAATTAATTGTTTCATGACCATACTGTTAATTTTATTATTAATGGAATAATTTATGTATCATGATTTTATATTTTTAGCTCATCTATTTGTAAAGTTATTCCAAACCTTCCTGGAATATATATAGTTAATGAACAATAATAACTAAAAATTTGATTTCCCTCGTATAAGTGGTATATAGTTTACTATGACCACCAATATATGAAGAAGTCATATTTAATGTTTCTGAGATAACATGTACAATTGTCATTAATTAATTACACTATACACATCATCAAAAAGGTTATGTTGGGATCATAAAAAATCAGTATTTCATTTGAAAAATAATTAATATAGTCTAATGTTTGATATTTTTAATTCAATATCAACAAATCATTTAAATAAACTCATCATATATTATGAAATTGCATGTGGGAAATACTAGTTAACTTTATATCATGTATCATGGATTAAAAAACATAAAATATTTAAATAATATAATGTCAATACATAAAATTGAGACAATGTTATCCATGCTTGGTGATAATTTTTGGTTCAAAATCAGTTCAAAACTTTCAATCAACTATGTCATCAATTTCAAAATTCAAATAAATACACACCGAATGATCCCTAACATCATTATCATTCATGCATTCATAAAAATTTTATCTATATACAACATCAAAAATGAATCAAAATCGGGTTATTAAAGGGTCAGTTAAATAAAACACATGTCTAGGTTGTGATTCAAGAATACATGTTTCATCGGAATGAAGGTGACAGATCTAATCAGCCGCTCTAATCAATGGTTTTTATATGTTTTATTATGGATTAATTATAAAAACTCTCTTTAATTTCAATATTTTCAAATGACCATGTGAATTTTAATCCAATAAATTGATTCTATTGAATTCCATGTAATCTGATATATTTTTTAATCGAGTTTGCATGTCTGATGGAATCATAAAACAATTTGGTGTTTCACTTATCATGACATTTTTATATGGGGTTTCCATTTTTTTAAAGATATTTATAATAAATTGAAATAAATTAGATAAAATTTCTTTACAATCACATACCATATTGATCAGACCCAAGGAAAATGATATTATTTCTTCACACATGACATTCAATCTTATTTCCCCTATGTTAGGATTATCTCTATAGCTATGTTGATGAATGAAGTGGATATGAATTTGGTATATTAAATAAAATTCCACAAGATTAATACAATTTATGTTATTCTATTAAAAATCATTGGCAACTATTGAGATTGAAATTCAAACACTTGGATAATTGTTCAGCATGAAAGTGTAGCTCATGAGAGCAATCCCAAATATCACCACCAAGGTATTAATCACCTAGTGAGATGATTCATTGTAAGGAGGTGTAGGATGAAAGGATTTATAGAGTAAAGCCTCAATTTCAATTGATTAGTACTAGAGTGGAAGGGAATGTTCTATGTCAAGGAGCTATATTAATCAATCATATTGAAGTAATTTAGCAAGTGAAGGCAGTTATTGAGACAAAAACTATATATTTTTGGGAATTGATAGTTCAAACTATTTTTATTGTTTCAATTCTTAAATAAATACCTAAAATTGTGTTGGAGTATCAAACAGTGAATCTAATTCTTCACGGATCACCTATTGGTGGATATAGTTAATGTAATGCAGTTATAAATACAACTTAACATTAACAGACACCACCTATTCCAACACCTAATAATCATTTTATGGCCATTTTTATTTATTAAAAAGAATTATGAAAAATTGATGTCCCACATTTAAAAAAACATAGATAGACATCTTTAACTATCTAAGAATTTTGAAACTATGATATCATGTTGAAAATAGATATGTGTGTAGAATATTTTAATTATCCATGTATATGAATAAATCTCTACATTTATTCTACTGAAACCATTTTGGGTAGCAAATATAAATTTTATGATTCTCCTTATCAACCCAATAACTACAAAAATGACCAATAAAATGAGGAGTTAGGTTTAGATTATGAAAGATTTGTGTTGGGGACCTCATAATTTGGTCCACCAAAGAAGATGGAATTTATAGCTGTAAGATGCTTTGATTTTATCTTATCTAAATGGAATCCAGAAATTGATCATGACCATGTAGTTCATTGCCTACATGAAAAAGTAGGTTTTGGATGGGATTAGTGTGTTGTTGTAGAGCATTGTAGAGTTGATACTATCAATAAAATGGACATCGTGATACATATTTAACCTCTTGTACCTTCATGATACCTCCACCCAAACCATCTTCAGTGTTTATGTTTTTCTATAATCCTGATAATATTTACTACTCTATTTTATAAGTAAATGTTTTGGTGTTGAGATGATTTATTTATGTAAAATTGATTTTATAATTAATAAGAATAATTTTATTTCATTTCTTATTATTTTATAGAGGTTTATTTTATTTAATTTTATAATTTCCTTTATTTTAATTACAAAAAATCAATTAATGTGAAAATTTCATAAATTTTTTTTGAGTAATAATTAATCTAGTCACACCTATAAGTTCTAAATAAAATGTGTTTTTCCTATTTTATACACATCCATTTCAATGAAATAAATGGGAGGCATTGAATATGATATAATGTTTTCTACAAGAGTTGGAATAAGGAAAAGTGTCAACATAATTGGGGTGAAGTAAAGGGTACACACATCAATTTTCAATTATATAAAAAATGTTACATATATTCTTTGAATTTCTATATTATCCTGTTAAAAACATTTAAAAATTGTGTTAAATGTGATGTTGGATTTTTGACTATCAAGAAGGTGTATACATATGGACATCTAATTTTGTTCTGACAAATATCATTTACTTTTGGTTTTTATGATCTCAAATACACTTTATATATTATAATTTTCTTTGTTATAATGTACATATTTATGGTTTTATTGTTATTTTATGACGTTCTAAAATTAAAAATATTCTGTATACAATATTTAACATTTCGAATAAAATGTTCCAATGTTTGGAAAAATAAGCTATGTGAAGCATTTGGAGATATAGAGAAACAGATATGTAGATCAATTTCATACATCAATCACCCTTGTGATGGATTCACCAATTGAAAATTTTTACATCACTAAATCTTCTATATGGAAATAACCTACGTCAATATATCACATACATGATCAATTAGGTATGTAGAAAAAATGGATATATGAATTGGATAGATGGAGTAATTAGCAACATGATTTGGATACTTGGTGTTAGAAGCTACATGGTTCAAAATGGAAATGTATTTAAATTAATATACATTAGAATTTGGATACATGACTAAAATAATATGTTTTTTATTTTTTCTTTGTGAAAAAATTTGGATATATGGAAAAATGGCTATGTGATGCAACTCATATCTATATATAATTCATTGATAAATTCATCTTTGTTGATAAATCATATACGTAAAAAATGAATATGTGGACTAATTCAGTTATTTGAATTTAATTCTATAGAAATGAAATACATGGTGACTATAAATTTGGTTTATGGTTTTACAATATTATTCATATTAATAATTGGGTAAATTAATAAGAATTTAAGGTTTTAATTAATTGATAAAATTTTTAATTAACTATTTATGCTAAAATGATTATTATATGATGTATCTACCATGGAAGGAAACAAGTACTCAGATAATTTACATTTCGGCGCTATTGTTGATTAATTTTTAGGAAGAGAATATGCTGATTTTAGAATTCCATTTAATTTTTTATGGATCAGTGTGATATTTCTATGTGTCCATTAGAGTAAAAAATTGAATATTGCGATGAATAATATCACCTATTCTATAATACATGGAATCTCATTTAAATCCTGAGTTCATTGAAATGTTTTAGTTGACATGATGAAGATGATTATAAATCAATAACATTTATATCCTAATCATCATTCCATTTTTAGAAGACATTAATCAAATTACATTTTATTCATATCATATCTCGTAGTGCTCTCTTTTATTTTTTCATTTGTGTTATTAAACTATGATCTCGACCTCTAAACACTATATTTATTATCCCTTTAATTGTGAATCATTCTAGTAAAAAATATTGTTTTTTATTAATATATTCCTATTAGAGCCATATTGAAATCTTCAGAAGTGATTGTACCAAGTATTGATTGGTTACTGTTAGTTGTAGAGGCCCTTGAAAAATCATTCGCAGTCCATTGAAAAATAAATGGTCCAGAAAAAATAAATATGATCTTTGGGATGAGGATTTTTAGAGTCGACAAGGGGATTTTTAGATTCGACAAGGGGATTTTTTCGCAGATCCACTAAAAATCTCTATATCTGGCCTCATTTATTGGTATTTTATTATGTTAATCATCTGTTAAAAATATTTATATCAAAAAGAAGGTGTATGTCTAAGTCTATATATTTTTTAACTAAAATCACCTCCCTATAATCATTCAATTGTTAATATCCTGCAATTGTAACAGTCATTAATTTCATGTTCATCTATTTTGTTAACATTCCTGTATCAGTGGAAAATGTTCATGAATAAAATAATCCATAGTAAAATGAATATAATTCCTTAATAGAGACACCACAATATGAATATTATTTCAAAATAAATTTTTAAATAAATAATTAGCAACTAAAATCTATATAAATAAAAAAATGGCGATTTCTATAGAGATTTGGTGATATGAAATCTTGGATATTTGTCCTTATCTTATAATGGAGTCCAGTAAATAATAAAATTTATTAATTCAATGTTATTTCATTAATATATCATTAACATGTGGTGTTAGTTACATTATCATGTCATATATCTCACGCACATTTATGTAATTTCATATTGGATATATTTTTGGTGTTATTTTGATTTATATCACATTATTGTTTTGAAGAAGATTTAATGTCATAATGATTATATTTATACAAGTATGTGAGTATTAGTGAATTATTTTCCTTTTCGACTAAAATTGATTTTTCCTACATTTAGTTTTGACTCGATAGGCGTAGAAAATTTATTAATGACTTAATTAAAAGTATTAATTATACTTTATAAAATTACATTAGTATTTTGAATTAATAAATGAATAATGTGGATTAAATAATGTATGATATAAACAATAGTAATGTTTCACTATGTAGTTTATTGGTGAATGTTACAAGAGGTGAACAATCTCTCCATTAATGGAATTTAGAAGTTTTAAAAAAAATATCCCCCTTACATGATTTTTCTATGGTATTTTAATATTGAGTGTGTATGGATTATTATTTATAGGGGAGTATATTTATATATAAACTCACAACAATTAAATTCTATGAGGATGTGAGAGTCAAAATTGATATTTGATATGGTAATACACTAAGGTGGAAGAAACATTGTTGAATGTGTGGGGGACCTATTTGGAATGAATTTTTTAATAATGATTGAAGAATTTTGGGATGAAATTGTAGAATTTTTTTCTTGAATAGACTCACTTTGTATTATTTTGTGATTAGATTCATGATCAGTATCATAATATCAAGTGAAAAATAATTATGAAAGTCCATAATTTGAAGAAGATGTTTTCTACTAGAAATGCTTCTTCAGACTCACATTGGTTATGGAGTGAATGATCGAATTGGAATGAAGAAAAGTATTAATGTCTAAATATATACAATGTCAATCTGAATATGATTTTCTGATCGTGTAGATCTCATTAATCATAATTTTTCTAAGAAACATATGATGCAATCCTTATAAAATAAAGGGAAATAAAATGTGCTTCCAATCAGTTTTCTGTTTTATTGGAATGATGGAAAAGTTAGATGGATGTGAAGTAATAATAATTTCCAATATATATTTTCTATTGAATTCTGATCTTAAACATTATCAAAGTCATGAATAATTCATGATTACAATATGGTGTTTGTGTAATAAGAACGTTTTCAATGATGGAGAATATTGGTCTTAGTTCATTGGTGTGCAATCACTAGACTTGTAATTCTTTAAATGCTAGAAATTTTCTTTTAAATGAGAAAAGATTAAGATTATTTCATGTAGTCAAACTAAATACCACAAGACTAAAATATTTTTACTATGATGTTGCAGTTGAAATTTTTTCATTGAACGTGGTGTACCACTGATCCATCAGATTCAGTGATGGTCTGAAAAAAGGAATATACTTTAAAAATGTTTCTTGATGAATATTAGTATTTATATTTTTATAGAACCATGAAGAAATTAATAGTTTCTATGATCAAGGAATATGGTATGTGAGATCAGTCAACAATGTAGTCAAGTATTTCTCACTGGGTAGTTTTTTTGTTTCAATTAGGTCACAAATAAAAAATATCTAACTTTACTTAATTTTTTCATAATGGATCGAAGGAATTAATTTTTCTTATTTTTTTGATAATCCACCTTTGAAGGGGGGAGGTAGAACCCTTACAAGGCCCGAAGGCTAAGAGAAAATTACATGACCTGTAGGTCTTAGAGGGAATCACCTAGACAAGACAGCATGGAACTACTCACCCCCATCATTTATCATGTAATTAACACTCCACCTTTTCAAGCATAGTCGGATAGCTGTCCAATGAAAAGATACACATGCCTGGTATAGATGTAAAATCCACACCATCTCTTTCTTCCAATTTCAGTTAGCTCTACTCTAGTGAATGTGCCTACCCTAAATCCTCTTCTGAAGCCGTGTGCCTAGTAGTCTGATGGGTACTTTTTCATTCATGTGGCCCAAAGGCCTTGGGGGGGCCAAAATGCCTTAATGTGGCCTAAAGGCCATGATAATCAACTGGAACAAAGGCCTTGGGTGGCCCGAACACCTTATAGGACCCGAGGAAAAAACCGGTGGCTCAAAGGCCCAGATGGATGAATAGTTTTAGTGGCTATAGTACCGAACAATTCCTGGTACAGTACTGCTACAATGCCCCCAGAAATTCTCCTCCACTCAGATTTTATCATGGGTCTCTTGGATGGACCTACTGAGTCCTCACCAACTAGGATAAGGCTAATGTTCTTGATTTAATTAAAAAAAGGTAGTATAATTATTTTTTGATTCTATCGAATGGGTCAAGACTCATCAGAAAATATATAGAGGAGACTAATCTAACATGATGTGACACTAATCCATCCAAGTGAGAAACAGACCAATTATTCATATGCATTTGGGCACTACTAAAGTAATCAGATGGTGGACTTCATCGAATAAAAGATCATCATTCTATAGAAAATAAGAAGGGGATATTTTCAAGACTAGTTTTTTCAAATTGTTTTTAAAGGGATTCTCAATATTTGTTTGAGGATATTGAATTTGTAGATGATGTGTTGTTAAGGAATTTAATCAATCTTTAGAAGTTGTGAATATGTTTATGAAGAATGATTTCAATATTTCATGCCCATCAGTTGGTATTAGTCATCATAATAAGAAGTATTATATTTTTCATATTTTTAAATGGTACATAGAAACATAATGAATAATTTGTTATCAAACAAGATTCCTCATTGTATCTATTGAATTTTGTAGATAATGGGAAGAATACATGAGAATGGATTGAAATACTAATGCAAGAAAATGGTGTTATAATAATTGGGAAGGTTTGAGAATAATCAATTAAAATTCAGAAGAGCTGATGATGTCAAATATAAAGTTGAAATGATGGAGAAATTCATGTTTATAGAAAAATTTCTATGTGGTAAAACATTTTAAATTACAACCTAGACCAAATTTGGCGCACCTATAAATATATTGAAGTACATAGTACATTATGATACGTTAACTATATATGAGTGAAGGGAGAATGTGAATGTTAGGAATGTTTTACAGAGCAGATGTTTCATGATAGATATTTCCTGAGTATTTTTTCCAAATTGAAGAAGAATATAGATGATCATATTCAATTGTTATCTAATCGGAATGGGTAATCTAACATAGAAATCAGACTAATATTTCTAGACTAAGAGAGAGGCAGTTTATAATTGTTTGAGTTGTATTCCAAAAGAGTTATTTTTTCAGATTCAAAAAACATACTATGAAATGTGACTAGGGTATAATAATGAGTATCATTATGAAGTATATATTAGTTCGTATCCATTACAATGTAGGAATGTGAAAAATTGTTTTTAAGGTTATATATGACTTAATTTTGATCAGGATTCAATGTAACATGTTTGAAACCATTTTTTGACTATTTCATTACATGTTACAAAAACATGTATTACATAATTTCATGATACATGAAGCACATTTACTATTTTATTTATTATTGTTCAAAACATGTGTAAGTGTGTATCCTACTTGTTTTTTCCATAGAAAAGTATTGTTTTTAGTGGATTCTGTGGTATTGGATTATTTCCAAACAATACATCGGATGTTGTAACTCTTATGAGTAGTGAACCATTTAAATTATTGTCTTCTTATATATGTGTGAATTTTCATTAGAAAAGTTATAAATAATTAATAAGAAGGGTTGTTTTTTTCAAAAAAATTAATTATAAAAGATATTGATATAATTTCTTCATCCACCCCCCTCTAAGTGATACAATGACCCGTGATGGGAAAAATCAATTGGTATTAGTGTGAAGGTTCCCATCATTTACACATTAAATATGTTTTTAAAGTGATGAAGTGGTGGAAAATATGATTACTATGAATAGGAAGGGGATTTCAGTATTTTATGTACAAAATAACATATATATAAAGATTGAATTTTGTGTTATCTTATGTCCTTTAGTAATTATGTTCTTGAAGTAAGAAAAATTTTATTTTCCCAAATTGATTAAGAGGTTTCCATAAAATATCTTTAAGAAAATAATAATGTGAATGATAGAGGTGATAATTATGATTTAATCTCATCACATAATAAATGTGAATTTATATGAGTGACTGGTTGCCCCCCCCCCCAAAGGTATATCAGACAAGCTAAATAAAAAATATGAATTCATTATAATAGTTTTGTAGGAAACGTTACAAATCATGCGACTAAATTACAAATATCTTAAAATTAGCGAGTCTAATTTATTTAGTGACTTCTTTAAAAATGTAATTGATCTTTTATGAACCATAATATATCTTGGGGAAATTCTAAATACTCAACTATTGTTCAATAGATCATGAGATTTATTCTTGGAGAGTTTTATGTTATATTTTCTATATTAGAAGATAGTTATATAGAAACATTAATTATAGAAAAATACTCTCAAAATTTATGAAATGGGGAAATAAAAAGATATGAAGGTTAAAAATAATTTATAGTGAAATTTATTTTAAGGCATCCACTAAACAAAAGATTATGAATATTCTTAATGAAGAAGAAGATGGAGATTTGATTTTTCAAAAACGAGGTATATAATTTTTTTGGAATTTTCAAACTTGTTTAGGAAAATTTGGAAATGGTATAGATAAATATATGCGAAAATATACAAATAAATATTTTGGATTTGAATCCATTCAATACTTTGCACAAATTTTCTTTGAGGAAATAATGAAGACAACATTGACGAAGATGATATTAGGAAGAGAAGATCATGGAAGAAATGTTTTTATAAGATTAAATATTATTTCAATGAGAGATATACTAATTATCTAATTCCAAAAATAGATTTTTTTTTGTCAAAATATGATGTATAAGTAGTTAGTGATGCTAAATCTAGAAAATCTACTCAGAATCATGGTGATAATACATTCATTAAAGTTGTTAACCATGAATAGTTAAGAGGAAACATTCCTAAAGAAAAAAAAATTATTAGAATTTAATTTGAAATATGAAATAATGTAATGTGTGAGAAATACTGGATGGAATTTTAAATGAATCAAGAAATCTAAAAATTAAAGTACCTCAATGACAAATGAAGAATGTTTTCTTGATGATAATGTTATGCGACATGAATAGATTAGAGAATTTTTGAAATCATTTAATAAGTAAAATAATTGGAATGAACATCCAAAAATGATGTTTATGGAAAAAAGATGAAGATTTGTAACATGTCTAAAGAAACATTCCAAATATTATAAGAGGGTTATTGGTTTCAATAACATTACATCTAAAGTTAAAGATTTAATGGAAAGGATAAACCTAAGAAGGATAAAAACATACCTTCAATGGTTGGGAAGAATGATAACATTTGTTCTATGAAAAACATCCATAAATATTGTGTATATAGGTAAAACCAACAATGTATTGAATTTAAAATATCATAAAAAAAGATATGTTCGATAAACGTTATATTTATTCTAGTTCAAATATATCTCAAAATTAATATGATTTTGAAAATAAGATACTAGATGATAAAAAAATTGTTGGTGGTCAACAAAGTCATGATTTTAATGATAAAAATGATATTGAGAAACATTCTCACAATGCCAGATAATATGGAAGTTACAGAAGTAAATATTATTTCTATGTGTACTACATATATTGTGGGGTGTTAAATAATATGAAAAATATAAACTTTTTTACCAAGAATCATTTCAATTATTCCACGTGTTACATAAGTAAAATTTCAAGGGGGAGTCAATCATATCAAAGGAAGAATTGTGAGAAGGTTGTTTTTAAGAAATATGAGATTCATGGTTTTAATTTTTAGAATAGGTTGTTGGCACCAAAATTTGGGAATAGGAGGGGCGAACATAGAGTCTTTGTGGCTGTCTCACAAAGCTCACCTGCAGAGTCCCACAGTATCGCTTCCAGTGCAAAGCTCCCCCTCTGGGAAGCCACCACAATGGAAGGAGGCGGGAGGCTCTGCGAACATGTTACACCATTACGAAGCCACCGTAATGGAAGGAGGCGAGATTCTCCAAGAGTATGATTAAAGTTTGTGAAGCCACCAAGAATGAAGGAGGCAAGAGGTTACACTAATAGGTTTGATGTTTGCAATTCCGCCATGAAGGAATGTGGCAGGAGGCTTCGCGAACCATTTTGACATTTGCAAAGTAGTTGGGAAAGAAGGAGGTGGGAGGCTCGGTGAGTTGATTTGAATTTTGTGAAGCTGCCGCAAAGGAAGGATGTGGGAGGATCTATAGTTAAAACAAAATTCCACGTTTCTTCATTCTAAGAGATAATTGCTTCGTAGTGCCTCTTACCTATAAATACGGGGATCCCCTCGATCCAAAAAGGATAGATACTCTGGCCTTTCACCTTCTTAGTTCTCAAATTGCGATGAAATTTATTCTCTATGATCCATGAGTTCTTCAAGGTATATTAGCACTATGTAGTGCCTTTCCCTTTTCTTTAATTCAACCCCTCATCAAAGGGGGATGCCCTTTGCAGAGACTGGGGGCCTTCACGAAGGAGGGGGACCCCCAAGGAGACTCAGGCGTTCATCGAGAATTTATGCTTAATGAAGCACCCTTCATGCAAATGTAACCCACATTCTAAGGCATGGTCACTGTGCATTGAGATGCACATTTCTAGACAATGCTATTCTTTGTAATTCACTCTTTCTTTGTGAAGCACTACTCCATGAAAGCCTTTGTACTTCGTAAATAACCTTCCATATACAGAAATGCCCTATTCCTGGGAAAGGCCACTTCACTACTCAATGAACACCCCTTCGCATTACTCTTCCACAACATGGAGCAGTAGTGCTGCAAGAGGAATCATCATGTGAATCCCTTTTCACTATAATTCCATTTACCGTGTGTCCCTCTATGACTGCACGAATTGATTTCATGTCCCTTGGGAGCTGCTTTATGTTGTGTAGAAAAACCTTATGATTCTACACATTGGAACACTAATGGTTATTTATTCTTCATATTGCCCCACAAATTTGGACCCCTCTGTGGATAACTCCACGACACCCCATCAACACGACATTGCTGATGCATTGCTTTCCCCAATGGTGGGAAGATATCAGTTATGTATGGTTTAAGGGGTGTAATGAGAACCCACCTCATCTGATCTGCAGGACATTGAACTATTGAGCACCATCGTCCTCAGCACATGACATTAAACTGTGGTCTCGCACAATATATTGCACACTGGGTGCCACATCTCAGACATTCCCCATGCTCGCTTGTCTCCACTGGAGTGAGATCATCCTCACATAGAATTAGATCCTCTTTGTTGGACAGGCTTCTGTCCATGGGGAAAGAGAAACCCCCTTGGTGTAATCCCAAATCCTTTCATAGAGGAAGAAGCATCCATGCTCCTCTATTCTTCTTCGGTGCTAATTACAATAGGGGAGATGTGCACCGGAACCCTCCTCTCTACCGTAGAAAAATCCTCTCTCATTGGGGTTTGTCTCCACTCAGGCCTCCATCATAGAGTAAGTCTCAATATCTATCTCCCTGGGATGCTAACCACACGTAATCGCTTGTTTCCTCTTTGGGAGGCTTACCACAGATAATCCCCATTTCACCTCCCACAGATGCACCTTTCATGATTTGATCATCAGGCCTTTGTTGCCTCTTATTTCTCAAACTAAGAATGACTCATAGAGGATTAGAGTTAGTATTGACCAAGACATCCTCTCTATACCACCTTATCATGTAAGCCCCAAACACTATCTTAAACTATGTGCACTTTGATCCATGCTAAGGAAATTTATGTAGGAATCCTCTCTAAGGTTCAATCCCAACACCTATTTGTCCTAACCCCCTTCATGTTGGCTCACCATCACCATTCTAAACTATGTGAACCTTGATCCTTGGAAAGGAAAGATATGAAAGAAGCCACTGTAATGTTCAATCCCAACAACCATTGGTCCTGACCTCTTCACATCGGTTAGCCAAACCCTCTTTCAACCTACATGGAATTTGATCTTTTTAAAGGAATGTTTTGTAGGATGCCTCCTTGAGGATCAAGTCCAACTCCCATCGGTCCCGACTACTTCATGTATGTCCACCCCATTCTACATGATGTTAAACTATATGCCCCTTTTTGTCCTGCATGACACTAAATTGTTCCCCAATCAGTGGTAAGCCATTGTCAATCCCAATCAGAAGTTAGCTATTTTCAACCCCAATCTATATTAAGATTTTGGGTTCCACAATCGACAGTATGCCTTTGTTCTTTCCAACTAATTGTAAACCATTGTGTTCTCTAGCCAATGTTCTGATTAGACCAATCCATCTTCGCAAGACCTTAAACTCATTCCATAACCTTTGTTAAACATGGGAAGATGAGGAAAACCATAGATACATGCCTATGGCATATAATTCCCTGCATTCAATGCGGGATGCCTCGTGCTTCCTCACCCTTGAGAATCCCTATCGTAAGGGGATGAAATATAGACGCTCCAGCATTCCAGTGTCTAGACACACTAGTGATGTTACACATGACTACTCCGTCGAAAAAAGTTTACTACCCTGACTAGACCCCTTGGGATGTCCTGACAGATCTAGTGTAATTAATAGGATTTTATAAAGATATGGAACATGGAAGAGTTTCACGAACAACATATTAATCTTTATGGGGGATTGAACAATGTTTTGAGATCCAAGGATAAATACACAGAAGGATAAACTGACATCTCATCACCCTGTTTAGATAGAGGTGAAAATTTCCCTGAATAACTGACGGATACCGCTGGCCTTTGGAAAGGGAGAATGTGGGGAAACAAATAGTGTATCTGCATCCTAGAAATATGGACGCATTTTCCCCAATTAAAATGTCTGAAACATAAATGGTGTATCCAAAATGATGTTATTCTCCTCAATTTTGAGATTAGTAGTGTATGAGGCATTAGTATACTACCATGTCACTGGATCTAGTTATCCGGCGCTGAGTCCCACCATGAAAATTAAAGGTCTAACATGACACTTACCAAGAGTTAGGGCAGTTAAAATGTTGGACATCTCGATCTGCGACATTGTTAGAGTGGATCCTTCTTACCTTCCAAGGAAGACACAATGAGATAGGGGCACTAGACGTCGATTTCCTTTTTGCTGCACTAATGATTTAATCTTCTTTCTTTATAGGACCTGGACTTCCGTAATAGGAAACCAATCACTACCAATAATCGAACGCAGGGGCAGGGGAATTGTCAATGTATTTGTCACATTTGTCACCACCGCATCAATGAGAATCTTGACGTCCACCCCTAATAGTTTCCCATGCCCCATATCTTCCTTTGAATTCATTCAGCGAAGGGTGACAAATGACCTCATCCACCGATACGAGGAGAAGGGTATTATCTAGACTCATGATATGGCCTGCCAAGATTTATTGACATCTACGCCTTGTCACCAACCACCACCCCCATGGGCAACACAAGGAGTTACTTCTCCCCACTCCGACGTACAACCGTTTTGGGAGCCTCTCCCTGAAGGTTTCGATGACTCTCTCCCCTACGCCAATGATGATGGGGATGTCCAAGACATCTTGGATGGGTTCTCGTTTCCAGGGTTCCCAAGGAGGGACCCCACCAGTAAACATCAATTCCGCCATCTGGCCCCACGGATTGGAAAGTAGGTAATCTATGTGCCTGCACCGCCGGCCCTAGTCTGGCTGACCTGATTCCCACATTAGGTGCAGGCCAAGGAGGATGTCTGTCAATGGGCATTAATGTGAGAAACTACCATGGCTCAAGCCATCAATGACATACATATATCATCATCACCATATCTATGATGAAAAGGGGCACTCATATACCCATCCCATATTGAGACCCTGACCACACCACGTGTGGCTGGATTGTCCCTCCGTGTTTCTAACGTAGGTAGTTCCATCCGTGGGCCGACCCATATCAATGACAACCAGTATAGTGGCCCGCCTTGTACTGCTAACATTGAGAACATGGGTCCTCCCCATTTCCATGCTTGTCATGGAGGTCCACCCTGTGGCACCATTAATCCAAACGTGGGTCCTCTCCATTGTAGTAACACTATGTATTGAAGAACATCTCATGATCATTATATCAGGTATGGAGTTGTTCTTACTGGAAATGGTATCTTGAATGGGGATTTCACACATCCGGTCAAACTATAATTTTAGGGCCTTCCCCTTGTCCATGCATTTTTTGGTGAAGGTCCTCCTCCCCTAAGAAATCAGAGGAGTGAAGGTCAGCTTCACTTCATAAGAACCCAGCACATAGGTCCTACCCGTGTTCGGCTTGACCAGTACAAGGACCCTCCTCGCAGTGACACTGCTAGGAGAAACAAGTATGGTGTTCCTACCCATGCCCCTCCCAGCTACATTGGACGTTCTACCGACTATATCACATTCTATAGAGATCCCCTCCACACATCCATCAGCGAACAAGAAGGTTATCTCATATTCCCTAATATATAATTCTAGGTGACCCTTACACCCCATCTCACTCAAGAAGAAATCCTCTCCTCCCTAGAATCAGTAAGGGAGAAGGTCCTCCTCATGCTAGAAATCCACCAGTCCTGATGAACCATCCAGGAGCAGGAGGGCGGTCTGTTTCCGCCATAAAAAGAATACCAAAAATATTTAGACCACAGTTAAACTAGTCTACTTCTCATATTCAAAGGCAGAATATGACTCAATGATGGAACCCTCACCTAGTACCTTCATGTCATGAGTTGGGGCAGGAATACGGTGCACCCGCCTCACACTACCGTAATTTTGAAGTCAATCAGATTCCTATCTCCCTCTACATGTACATCCACAAGATTGAAATTTGGGAATCCCAACAGGTTCCATCCATCCAATATCCACCATCATCACTTGGAGCAACCTATACATTGACTAGAGATCATGGAGTGTTATTTTGAGGACCAATTGTGGAAATTTCATGACCCGTCCATAGGCCCGTATCGTGACTACCCCAAGCATGCCTTCCTTAGGCCAAGGGATAGCGACTAGAACAAAAAGGGCATGTACCAGAGAGAAGGGAAGGAAATTTCATTAAACCTACAAATCACACAGACTGTACACAACTAGAGATAACAAAAAAGTACTAATAATATAATGAGTTATGAAATTAAATGGGCTAGTATACAAAACCAACTAAAGTAAATGTATAGGAAAAAGGAAAACAGCTCCTGGATCGTCCATCAGAAAATCCTACCTGAAGGGTATGTACAGATCTCAATCAAGTCATCCCCGAAGTCTGTCCCGAATAAGTCCATCTCTGAGAATCCACCCATCCATATCTCTTATCCTTGATCACCGATGTCTGTTGTCTGCATAGTATGCAACAAGGTGCGGGCAGAGCCCATGATGGGGTGAGTATGATGATACTCAATAGGGACTTCGAGAACCCCAAAGGTCTCATAGGATCCACTAAAGATAAACCACAGTAGTAAGAATAAAATCACAAAGTATCATCCAACCCTACTTAGGTATATTCCCATACATATACCTATGAAATAAAATAAAAACCTACTTCAACTCTTGAGCCCATTCATAACCCATTCCACGAATGAATAATGATAACTTGTTGATAATGACATAGAGTCAAGGATCATCTCACACAGGTATCCAACTTATGTTGTGAGATAAAGATGTTTAAATGTAGCCACTGAATCATCTACTCTGTCGAACCCGAGTAGGATCTTGGTACAGTAATCAAAGCTGTTGAACCCACATAGGATCCTGGAACAGTAATTAGAGCTGTGGAACCCACGTAGGATCCTTGAACAGTAATAAGAGCTGTCGAACACACGTAGGCTCCTGGAACAGTAGTCAGAGATATCAAACCCATGTAGGATTCTGGTAGAGTAGTCAGTCATGTTAAACCCATGTAGGATCCCTTTATCACAGTGCAACAATCCATAGGGTTCCGCACAAAGAATGCTAGATTCATGGAGGGTCCGCTCCTCAAGCCAAGTGTCTATAAATCAAATGGCACAAATTACAAGGTTGATGTATCCAAAAGATTTTCCTTTCCATAAGAAACCCAAGGTGATTGGTGGAACTTCAATCGGATGCCCGGTCTGAGAGTTATTGGCATTTCTATTCTGAGGGCCCGGTTGAATTTATGTTTGATCCAATCTGGCCATACAAAAATTGTGTCCAAACCTCAAGTGGGGTATGAAAAAAGAACATTCTCCTTCCAAGGTTTCAATCTCTGAAGAAGGTCCATCAATCGGTCACCATTAGATCATGTTACGGTCAAAATAGTGGAGACATGTCAAAGTTGGTCCGGGATAGGTTCAACCAAGTCTGACCGACCTGGCCCGACCCATCCTAACCTGGGACCGGAATGGGGTCTGACCCTGTCCGTGAGTCCAACCTCACCTGCGGGTGAGGCACGGACCACAGGGGCGGCTTGAACCACGCTAGGTCCGGACCACACTAGGTCTGGCCTGTGCTTGGTACAACCCATGCTGGGTCCCGCCCGCGTTAGGTCTGGCCCACGCTGGGCTCGGCCCATGGGAGGCATGAAGCTGCCGGTTCCCACGGGGTTCGCCCTAGCCATGTCTAGTTTGGATGGTCAGGGCCCCTGGATTCTTGAATGGATTTTTCATTCTGGCGGTTCAGATCCAATGCCACATGGCAACGATATGTGTCACGCAGGACTCATGTGACGGGTCCCGCTCTTCCCGGCTGCCCGAGCGGCCAGCTGCCTCCAGTGCATCGCGGTTGCGCCATGCCTCTTCCATCAGAAGAAAAAGCTGGCCACCCGTCCTCCATCATTGTTGCTAAAGCTGTTTCCCCACTTCGCTTCACCGCACGGCGCACGCTGCGCCACACCTTCCCTGGCAACCAGGCGGCCCGATCTGCCAGTTTTCATCAATACCGGCCTTACACCGACCGTTGTTGCACCACCGTGGCCTGTCAGCTGCGACATACACCTCCTATATCACGGTTGGGCCGCTGTCATCCATGCGGTCGACCGTAGTTCCAGTGGCCATTCCCTTCGTCGCCGGTGATTTTCGACAGTTCTGACCGCTGACAGACCTCCCGCGGGTCACCGGACGAGTTCGGGTGGCCCGATTCTCATTCCGGATGTTTCCCTGCACTACTCGGTATGTCTCCTTTGATCCACAACAAGCATTAATGAAAATAGGCCAACTCAGGCTCATGCCTCAATTAGCGTAAAAATATACCATGTTAGGTGAAGGGGTCAGCTCGTGTTCGTTCGGACCGGACCCTCATTGTTAGAGTGATAGCTTGCTGTTTTGAATCTTAATCCTCGAAGGGAAATGAATAACGAGAAACAATTAACAAAACTCAAACCCCTGCCTCTGATTCATTGATGTCATGAATGATGATTAAGAAGTCGAGGACGTCGTCGTCAGTGTTCTTCATGGATGGTGCTTCCACCCATGTTTCAGTAAGAGATCAATGAAGAAGAAGATGTTCGCCATTGGTAGAGGAAGTGTTCTTCCCCAATGGTTTTCTCCAATAGTCAAAACACCAATTCCATCCACTACAAAAGGAGGGAAGCAAACACATAAATTTAAGGAGTATCCCCCTAATCACATCATTTATTGAAGGAGGGGGTGGGTAAGAATTAATGTGGGTTTTTAGTTTGGGTGGTCCCCACTTTAATTTGAAAATATAGTAAAAAATAATATTTATGTTTAAAAAAATTTATTTTTTTCCACCTTTTTCTAATCCTCCATGAATGGTTGGAAAAACAAATTCCATTCACAAAAAAACAAAACTGAGGTGACGGTCCCCTTAAGAAATCATTAGCACTGCGAGTTCAGCGGTGCCCTCAGATTTTAATTCCGAGCATCAGTTCTAAACTTTCCAAAACCCTCTCTTAAGTTCACTGAACGTACTCAGAAAGATCAGAAAAGAATTCTGGGGACTCTGAGCCTCAAAATTACATGTTGTCATAAACAAAAGTGTCAGAACAATTATATATAATATTAAAATAAAAATTTACATGGATTTCTGCCTCGTTATATTCTCCCGACTTCAGAGCTTTACATCACTGGAAGCCAAAACTCATAAACTAAGAAAACAAATGGGGTAATAATCGGGAATCAGAGCCTCCCGCTCCCATGTGCTCTCTGGGAGGTTTGTCGTGATGCCATCGCACACCACCAGAGGTATCAATCACCCACAAAGGACACACTTCTATCAATCCTCGATCTCCACTAGAACCACTGAAAAAGTCACCCCATCGTCGATGTCAAGATCACCCATGTCTATGATTTGTGTAGGATCATGCACGTATCTCCTCAGCTAGGATACGTGAAACATGTCATGCACTTGGTGTAACTAAGGGGTAAGTGCCAGGAGGTAAGCCAACTCTCCTACTCTGCTGAGGACTTCGAGAAGTTCGATGAATCTGGGAGATAACTTTCCTCCATGGCCAAATATCCTCAAAACATATTGAGGTAAGACCCGTAGGAAGACGTGGTCTCCTTCATCAAAATTCAGAGGTCTATGTATCCTATGACCATACAACTTATGCATTCTCTCTAAAGTATTAATCAGCTTATGGATGATTTGCACCTTCTCCGTGGTAGCCCGTACCATCTCTGGTCCCACTAGTGATGACTCCCCAGGGTCTGTCCAGCACAATGGTGATTTACAAGGTCACCCGTATAAATCCTCAAAAGGTGACATCCCTATGGTGGAGTGATAGATGTTGTTGTATCAAAACACCAACAAAGAAACGTGATTCTACCACCTACGGCCGAAGTCGAGGAAACAAGCACGCAACATGTCCTTGATGACCTGAATAGTCTGCTCAGTCTGGCCATCTGTTTGAGGATGGATGGTGGTTCTCAAATGATGCCCTGTCTCGAAAGCACCATGAAACCCCTTCCATAGCTTAGAAGTAAATCATGTGTCATGATCAGAGACAATCTTTGAAGGTACCCCATGTAGCCATACAATCTACTGCACATAGAGGCATCCCAAGCTCTCTACTGATCCTTGCTCTCTGATCGGTATGAAGTCTGTAACACCTGATATTTTTATGAGAAATATATTGTTTTTATGTTATATACATCATCAAAGGAATATTTCACTACACAAAACACTAGCTTGACTTGCTTTACACACAATCACGTCCTTCCTCGATAGTGTATGTTGTACGCAATAACAAGTTTCACTAAACAATGATATTCTATTAAAATATTATTAAAAATAGCCGTAATGAATAGTAATACCTACTTTTTTGAAATTTTATAAATTTTATATTTCAAAATGGACTTCATTTTTGGATTCGGAATATCAAAATTAGCGTTGGGTGAAATCTTGGTATTTTTTTGAAAACGTTCAATTTTTTATGAATAGTGAAAACACTGGGTTACAATTTAAAAACCGACATTTTTTAAAATAATTATTTATTTTATTTAAATTTATTTTATTTCAAAATTGATACATAATACCTATATAAGATCAATGTAATTCATTGGAGTAATTTTATAATAATTTTAGATATATAAAAATGTTATTGAACTTTTCACCGTCTTTTACCCACCTCCTAGGATTATTTGCAAATTTACATAAAACATAATTTTACCGCTTCTGTGACTGGAATTTCAAAAATCTGAGAGACACGATTAACATCAAGGAGTAAAATTTTGGTCAATAAGATAAAAATAATTTTTTGTGAATAGTAATCTTTTAATTTTTTAACAATTGTTAAAAGTAAATAAGATAATTAAGGGTAAAATGGTATTATTATTACCCTAACACATGTCCTAATTCTATTGGATAAGTTTGATTCGACAAAAAATATCCTTAGGAATAAAATATGACCATTTAGGTCCACTTGGATTAGATTATGCAATTAATATTATTTTATTTAAAGAAGAGTTAAAATAGTTAAAATCAAAGTTTAATAACTAAAACATTTTTAATACTGGGTTATATATAAGATAAATTCAAATAGGAATATTCATTAGAAATATAAAACTATTTCCTATATAATGGTATTTAATTTATAATTTTTATACTTTAAATAATTTAATTTATTTATGACACAATGATGATGCAGTAATTATATTATTAATGAAATATTAACATAACTGATGTTATAAATACCCAAATAAATGTAATTTTAGAATTTTAATTAATTCCACTAATTTTCTAGGTTACTATGAAATGAAAGTATTTATTTAATTAATAATGTTTGAACTAATCATTATGTTATGATTTTCAAAAAAATCAATTACCAAATTGTGTCGAATTTGACATAAAATAGTGTTAAAAACAAATATTATATTATTAATTTTTATTTTATTCAAAAAAATATAATGATCGGAAAAATTACTTAAATAAGGTTATATATATTAATAATCTACAATATGTGGTTAGTTCGGATTGTTATTGTATATTTATTAACCTTATAGTGTAAGAAAACAAGAAGACACAGTAAATGGTAAATTATTTAACTTAGAGTTAAATTAAATGATAAGGTTAAAATAGTAACCTAAACTTTTCTAAAATCTATTGGTTGAGAGTATTTCATCCCATCCCTAGATTACCTTCTAAATAAATTAATTATGAGCTATTAAATACCGAATATGACTTTAATATAAAATAATATTATAAGTTTTTCCTAAGTGCCCCTATCCTCCCTTATAAAAGGAAACCTACCCCCTCTCCTCCTCACACCACTTTGAGCTTTTATGCTCTGCCAAACCCTGACCATTTCACTTATCAACTTCCCTAGAAACATCTTAGAGGTACTGGTCTTCTCCAAATACCATTTTTAGTTCCCTAAGAGGAGATTAAGAAGAGGCGCTTCAAAGAAGACGTAATGTCCGTTGCCGAATCTTTCAAATTTATTTCTTCTTCTACTTATTCTTATTTAGTTGTTTCATTATGAAGTAATAACATAAGTACCACTCATATACTGATATGTTATTATAAGTATTAAAAAACCCTATTTCACCTTCTATCCATCCTACTGAAAAAGAAATCACCGCGCGTGTGTACGTACAGAATACAGTCTCCACGATGAGGTGTAATCTATTTTCCACCACCACCTTACATGGATGGATAAAATGGTGTAAATAATAACCATATATTATTAATGTAAAGTGATATTGATTATGAAATATTATACATACACTTCAATACAATTACACGATCATGGGAATGATATCATCGCTCGTGCGTATGTACGACCTACCGTCTCCACGATTTGAGGCGACTCGTTCTACATGATATTAAATGAATAATGATTATATAAATGAATTTAATGAATAAATATGATATATATTACAATAATACCATTCTGTATGTTAGGTATCTATAACCAAAAATAAAAATAAGAATTTATTCGACGAAACACGCATAAGAACCAAAATCAATAAACAACCGAATAACAAGTAATAATGAAATATTACTAATAAGAAGCTTAGAATATGACAATATATGATATCATAAAAATGATTAATATTCTATAATAAGTCAATAACATTATTTAAATCATTATACAAGAGGTTCAGACACGTACGAATCAAATCAGTCCTAAGGTAAGGAAAAATATTGCAATCTCATTTTTATCCGAGATTGTTTATATTTCAGAATTTACTGGGGAATATTTATCATCCACATCCATATTTCCTCAATATTTAATATTATTTATATCCTCCTAAAATTGTTTAAATCCAATTTTACCCTTCGATGAGTCTTTAGTAAATGATATGAAAGGAATCTTTTGTCGTTTTTAGTATGAGGTACTTTTTGACTTTTCCAGCCAAAGTACGAGAAGAATGTTTTTTTAACTTATACGACATGAATAGATTCATAGAACATTATTTCTATGAAGATTAATTTAAAATTTTTCATTTTTATTTTTAATCAACTTTATTTAGTATAAAAATGTACGAAATGCTACAAAATGGAAAAAAAATTTGAATTAGAAAGGATATTTTCCTTAAGAATGGAGTTGAAGTGTTTTATCAAAATTATTTTCCATCTAAGATAATATAGGGCTATATTTATATCCTTATTTTTACATTTATTTGATTATGTTATGATGGAATTATTTTTATGATGTCCTTTTATCTTATATGAATTATGTTATGATGGTATGATGTTTAAGAATCCCATTTTTATTACACAGGTTATTCGATGATATATGATTTATGATTTTGTTACACACATAAGAATGGTATCATTATGAGATGGGTGGGACCTCTATCTTCCTTCAATGCATTGAGAAAAGATTTATATCTCATGAGATAGACATGGCTGGAATGACAGGTTAATCTGGTTCAGTGATACAGGACTGAAACGAGGAGTGAACTCGGTTCAAAAATGGACTTCGACCGCTAAGATAGTCTTGGAAAAGATTCTTTACTACTAACAAATTATTCTCTATGATTATGTGTGTATAAAAAATTGTTTAATGTTTTAAGATATGATTATTGGGATTGCATTTTACTACTATGATTCATCCCATTTTATGAAATTGAGATCTCTTTTCCAAGTTAAGATTTTCAAAATGATATGTTCTTATGAATATGATGTGATTGATATATCTTTTTTTTAGCATTACTGAGAATTTTAGATCACCCTTTTGTATGTTTTCTTTTCCCCAGGATAGGAATAAGGATATTAAGTAAGATATGCCAAAAGTGACTCTAGATATGATAAAATAAAAGGGAGACAGTGTAGATGATTTATGAACCAGTTGTTTATGTTTCCCAGTTTCTAAAGACACTATACCTATACGTTCCTTTCATGGTTTTGTTATATGTTTTAATAAGTGTGCTTCAATTTTGATGTAATAACAATGTATGTAAAGTATGGGTCGTTATTGTTTATATGAGAGGAAAGGTATAGTCAACCTTTTGAAAATAGGATGTGAAAGCCTTAGTAAGAACCATAAGGATAAGTCTAAGAGTAGAACACAATCTTACTATTTTAGAAATGTCCATGAACAACCTATGAAAAGATATTAAGTTTGAAATTTTATTATTGATTATGTGGTTTTACTATTATAATTAGTGTCTCTCACATTATTCTTCTTGGTTTTAGTCAATGGCTGGAACCTGGGGGAACTGTGTTAATGTGGAATGCGACGAGCAATGCAATGATTGTCCCCTTGAGCAACCAAACGTTATGAGAGATGGAATGAAAAATATTGTATCCATGCTCACACAACTATCTCAAGATATGAATCATGCAGGACTTCCAGATGAGCAAAGGAAGGAGCAACATTCTATTGAATCTTTCATGAGGCAGCATACACCATCATTCAGTGGGTCTACTGATCCATTAGTAGATGAACATTGGATCAGTACCACTGAAAAGATATTTTCAGTTTTTCAATGTTCTGAACATGATAAAGTCATCTTAGGAGTATATCGTTTGGAGGGTGAATCTGATTAATGGTTGAATCTTATCAAGAATACGAGGAAAAGGGATAAAATTAAATCCTTGGAATGGGACGAGTTCAAGAACTTATTTTTCAATAATTACTTCCCTCGCATTCAACGAACCAAGATGGAGAAGGAGTTTCATGAACTGAAGCAAAAGGATGATAAATCTGTTGGTACCTACGAAGAAAATTTTACAAGACTTTCAAGGTACACATCTGGGATTATTATCCAACCTGAGAGTAATATTGATCAATTCATTAGTGGCTTAAAACCAATTCATCCAAAGGGCGTTAGCCATAAAGGACATCAATAGCTATGAGGAAATCGTTCGATGTGCTCTCAAGGTTGAGATAGAGGTTGGAGTAACCCATCAGTCATATGGGTTTGATAAGAAGAGGAAAATGGAATTCAAAGGAAAATCTAAAGAGCACACTGAAAAAAAAGATTAGTTTTCCCTTATGCTCAATGTGTGGAAGGAAACATGGAGGGAGTTGTCTTAATGGGACATGTAAATGTTTCAAATGTGGAAAAGAATGTCATTGGGAATTTGAATGGCGCAATGATGGGAAGAAGATGTCTAGTGATGAGAACAAAGAAAAGGCTACACAGAGTGCACCTCATACACTTCAATGTTACAAGTGAAAGGAAATGGGGCATTATGACAATCAATTCCCTAATCCAAGGGTTTTTTATGATGATCGATGTCAACAAACTCATAAGGACAATGAAAAAGGAAAGTCACATGCAATTTCTATCAGCGATGTGGAGTATGATAAAGAAGTGGTGAAAGGTACACTTACCATCCACTCTAAAGTAGCAAATGTTTTATTTGATTCTGGATGCTCCCACTCATTTATTTCTGAAGAATTTCTTAAGGGTATCGACGTATTACATCAGTAGTTAGATATTGAGTTAGCTATGACAACCCCTAATGGCACAATAGTTACATCAAAACTTTACAATTCTTCTCCGATTGAAGTTTGTGGGAAAGTTCTTCCTACAAATCTTGTGATCCTTCATATAGTGGAATTTGATGTGATTCTTGGTTTGGGATGGCTTTCTTTATATTGAGCTCATATCAATTTCCAAACAAGGAAAGTCACATTTCATATTCCAGATCAATCTATGATCGTCTATCGATGCAAGGCTGAACATAAAATTCCAGTGGGAATTTCAACCTTATTATGGGTCTTGATTCCACTAAATGAAGGTTATTTATCTCAAATGGTTAGAGAGAAACTCACGATTAAGAATATGCCCATTGTACAGGAGTTCGATGATGTCTTTCTGGAGGAATTATCAGGTCTTCCACCAAATCGTGAAGATGAGTTTTCAATAGAACTCATACCGGGTGCTTTGCCTATTTCAAAGACACCTTAAAGAATGGCCCCAATTGAGTTGTAGTAACTGAAGAAGAAACTCTAAGAGAATCTTGATAAGGGATCCATATTCCCTAGTGTGTCACCTTAGGGAGCACCAGTTCTGTTTGTTAATAATAAATATGTATCAATGAGACTCTGCATTGATTATCGAGAACATAATAAGGTCACTATTAAGAACAAATATCATCTCCCACGTATTGATGACATATTTGGCCAACTATACAGAGATCAATACTTTTTCAAGATTGATCTCCGTTTAGAGTATCATAAATTAAGGGTAAAAAGGGAGGATAAACCAAGGAAGTCTTTCCGTACAAGGTATGGACACTATGAATTTATAGTGACACCATTTGGTCTTACTAATGCCCCTTCTATCTTCATGGATCTAATGATTAGATTCTTTAGAGACTATCTTGATCAGTTTTTGGTTGCCTTTATAGACGATTTTCTTTTCTATTCAAAGAGTAAGGAAGAACATTAATATCACTTGAGAATTGTATTAAAGACCATGAGAAATGAGAAGTTTTATTCCAAGTTTACAATGTATGAATTTTGGCTTCAAAAATTACATTTTTGTGTCACATAATCTCAAAAGTGGGGATATCTGTGGATCCGGAAAAAATATAGGTTATCGAAAGATGGTCGAGACCACCAAAAGTAACTGAGATCTGAAGCTTTCTTGGTTTGGATGGATATTATCGACGTTTTCTGAAATATTTTTCACGATTATCTAATCCAATCACCAGTCTGACTCGAAAATGAGTTATGTTCATGTTGATGGAGGAATGTGAAGAGAAATTTAAGGAGTTAAAAATATGGTTATCCAGTGCACCTGTGATCACAATACCTTGTAGTGTAGAATGGTTTGTGATCGACAGTGATGCATCCAAGAAGGGGTTGGGGTGTGTTCTCATGAAAAATGATATGGTGACTGCTTATGCCCCATGATAGTTGAAAATTCATGAGAAAAATTATCCATCTCATGATTTAGAGTTTTCTGCGGTAATATTTTCCTTAATGATTTTGAGGCATTATATTTATGGAGAAAGGTGTGATATTTATACTGATCATAAATGTTTAAAGTATATTTTCACACAAAAGGAGTTGAATATGCGCTAAAGAAGATGGTTGGGGTTGATTAAGGATTACGACTTCTCAATTCATTACCACCCTGGGAAAGAAAACAAGGTGGAAGATGCATTATGTCGAGAAGACCATGCTAGCTTATCCATGATGAGGATCATAATAGATCCCATATTTATGGATTTACAAAGGATGGATCTTGAAATTATAATGGAAGGGGAAAAATATTTTCTTTCTCAAATGAATGTTCAACCATCTATACATGTGAAGATTAAAGAGTCACAGAAAGAAGATGTAGAGTTACAAAAGAAGGTGAGAAATGTTCCTGAATTCAACCTTGATTATGATGGGATAATAAAGATCAGGAATTGGGTTTGTGTTCCTCCCATCCCAGAATGAAAGAAGGAGCTACTGGATGAGGATCATAGTTCTTCAATCTCTATTCATCCTGGGAGCACGAAGATGTATAGGGACCCGAAAGAGTACTTTTGATGGGATGGCACGAAAAGGGATGTTGTTGCATATGTATCTCGTTGCTTGGTTCGTCAGCAAGATAAATATGAGAGACAGAAGTCTAAGGGGTTTTTACAACCATTACGCATTCACGAATGGAAATGGGAAAACATCACTATAGACTTTGTCTCTGGACTTCCTAAAATATCCAAAGCCAATAAAGTTATCTAGGTCATAGTTGATCATCTTACGAAGTTGTCACACTTTATTTCTATTAGTGATATTTCTCTCTGGATAATCTTTCCAGGATATATGTAAAGGAAGTGGTAATATTTCATGGAGTACCACTTTCCATTATATCTGATCAGGATCCGAGGTTTACCTCAATGTTACGGCGAAGTCATCACCATACTCTGGATACAGAGTTGAGTTTCAACACTGCTTATCATCCTCAGACAGACGGTCTGTCTGAGAGGACAATTCAAACTCTAGAAGACATGTTAAGAGTTTTCTCTATGGATTTCCAAGGTGGTTGGGATAAACACATAACTTTGGTGGAATTTTCTTATAATAATAGCTTTCACTCCAGTATTCAGATGGATCCTTATGAGGCTCTCTATGGATTGAAATGAAAAAATCCAACTTGCTGGGATGATGTTGGGGAAAGAAACTTATTAGGACTTGATCTGGTTGATGAGATGGAAGAAAAGGTCCGATATATTCAACAACACATAAGAACAGCTCAGAGTCGACAAAAACGTTATGATGATAACCGAAGAAAAGACCTAGAGTTTGAACTGGGTGATAAAGTGTTCTTAAGAATATCTCCTTGGACGATAGTAATGAGATTTGGAAAGAAGTGAATGATGAGCCCTAGGTATATCGGTCCATTTGAAATACTGGATCATGTTGGGAAGGTAGCATACTGATTGGTGCTTCCACCGAATCTCTCTCAAGTTCATGATGTGTTCTATGTATCTCTCATGAGAAAGCCCATACATGATCCTTCACATGTACTCAACTCAGAAGTTGTACCGCTGGAGCATGATATTACATATGAAGAATAGCCGATAGAGATTCTGGAACATAGAGAAAACGTTCTATGGAACCAGACCACCCACTTGGTGAATGTATTATGGAGGAACCACCAGTTAGAAGAAGCTACATGGGAGCTTGAGGATATGATGAGGGAGAGGTATCCTCATATCTTTGTTACAAAGTGACGAATTTCGAGAGAAAAATTCATTTTAAAGTGGGTAGAATGTAACACATGAGATTTTTATGAGAAATATTTTGTTTTTGTGTTATATTCATTCTCAATGTAGTCTTTCACAACACACAACACTAGCTTGGCTTGCTTTTCATGAAATCATGACCTTCCTCGATAGCGTATGTTGTACGCAATTCTGAGTTTCACTAAACAACGATATGCTATTAAAATATTATTAAAACCAGCCATTATGAATAGTAATACCTACTTTTTGAAATTTTATAAATTTTATCTTTAATAATGGACTTAATTTTCAGATTCGGAATATCAAAATTATCCTAGGGTGAAATTTTGGTATTTTTCTAAAAACTTTCAATTTTTGATGAATTGTGAAAACACTGGGTTACTATTTAAAAACCAACATTTTATTTAAATAATTGTTTTTTTATTTATATTTATTTTATGTCAAAATTGATACATAATACCTATATATGTTCAATGTAATTCATTGGAGTCATTATATAATAATTTTAGATATATAAAAATGTTATTGAACTTTTCACCGTCTTTTACCCACCTCCTAGGAGAACTTGCAAATTTACATAAAACATAATATTACCGCTTCTGTGAGTGGAATTTCAAAAATCAGAGAGATGCAGTTAACATCAACCAGTAAAATGTGGTTCAATAAGATAAAAATAATTTTATGTGAAAAGTAACTTTTTACTTTTTTTACCACAGTTAAAAGTAAATAGGGTAATTAAGGTTAAAAATGGTATTATTATTACGCTAACACATGTCCTAATTTTATTGGATAGGATTAATTCGACCAAAAACAACCTTAGTAATAAAATATGACCATTTAGGTCCACATGGATTATATTAGGACATTTAATATTAATTTATTTAAAGAAGAGTTAAAATAGTTAAATTCAAAGTTTAATAACTAAAACATTTTCAATACTGGGTTATAAATAATATAAATTCGACTATAAATATTTATTATAAAGATAATAATTCTTCCTACATAATGGTATTTTATTTATAATTTTTATACTTTTAATAATTTAATTT
Source organism: Viscum album (assembly GCA_963277665.1). NCBI lineage: Eukaryota > Viridiplantae > Streptophyta > Magnoliopsida > Santalales > Viscaceae > Viscum > Viscum album. The sequence goes on along the minus strand of OY728164.1, from coordinate 474,254,968 downwards.
AATTATCACGCAATGGTGACCAGTAATTACCTTATAAATGAAATATTAACATAATTGATGTTATAAATACCAAAATAAAGGTAATTTTAGACTTTTTATGATTTCCACTAATTTTTTAGGTTAATATGACATGTTAGTATTTATTTAATTATTTTTTTTGAACTAATCAACTGTTGTGATTTTCACAAAAATCAATTACAAAATAGTGTAAAAATTGACCTAAAATAGTTTTTAAAACAAATATTATATTATTAATTGATAATTTATTCCTAAAAATCTTAGGTTCGGCCAAATGACATAGATAAGGTTATATATTTTAATAATTAACAACTTGGGGTTCGTTTGGATTGTTATAGTAATTTTATTAACCTTATAATGTAAGAAAACAAGAAGACAAGGTAAAAGTTAAATTAATAGACTTAGTGTTAAATCGAAATGATAAGGTTACACTAGTAACCTAAACGTGTATAAAATATATTGGATGATAGGATTTCGACCCATACACAACTAAGATTATAAATAAATCAATTTAGAGCTATTAAAAACTGAATATGACTTTATTAGAAAATAATATTTTATGTTTTTCCTAAAGTGTCTCTCTCCTCCCTTATAAATGGGCACCTCCTCCCTCTGCCTCACACCACTTTGAGACATCAATCTCAGCCAACCCTTGCCCATTTTACTTCTCAACTTACCTAGAAACATCCTAGAGGTACTTTTCCTCTCCAAAGACCAATTTTTGTGCCCTAAGAAGTGGTTAAGAAGAGGCCCTTCAAAGAAGAGGTAATGTCAGTTACCGATTCATTGAAATTTATTTCTTCTTCTACATCTTCTTCTTTAGTTGTTTCATTATGAAGTTATAACATCAGTATCACTAATATACTTATATATTATTATAAGTACAAAACAACCATATTTCACCTTTATCCATCCTACAGAAAAAGAAATCACCGCGCGTGCGTACGTACGGAATACCGTCTCCACGCCGTGGTGTAATCTATTTTCCACCACCACCTTACATGAATGGGTATAATGGTGTAATGAATAACCATATATGATTAATTTAATATGATATTTATTCTGAAATATTATACATACACTTCAATAAAATTATACGATCATGGGAACAATATCATCACTCGTGCGTACGTACGGCCTACCGTCTCCACGATGTGATGCGACTCGTTCTACACGATCTTCAATGCATAATGATTATATAAATGAATTTAATAAATAAATATAATATATATTACACTAATACCATTCTGTAAATGAGTTATGTATAACCTAAAAGAATAATAATAATTTATTCGACGAAACACGCATAAGAACAAAAAGATATAAACACCCGAATTACAAGTAACAATGAAATATTACTAATAAGAAGATAAGAATATGACCATATATGATATCATAACAATTATTAAGAATATGGAGTAAGTTAATAACATTATTTAAATCATTATAAATGAGTTTTGGACATGTACAAAGCAAATCAGACCTAAGGTAAAGGAAAATCTTGCAATATCATTTTTATTCGAGATTGTTTAGATTTTAGAATTTACTAGGGAATATTTATCATCTACATCCATGTTTCTTCAATATATAATAATATTTATATCCTCATACAGTTTTCTAAATCCAATTTTACCCTTCGGTGAGTTTTTATTAAAAGATATGAAACGAATCTTTTGTCATTTTTAGTACTAGTTGCTTTTTGAGTTTTCCGGCCAAAGTACGAGAAGAAAGTTTTTTTATCTTATACGTTATGAACAGATTCATAAAACATTATTTCTGTGAAGCTTCCTTTACAAGTTTTCATGTTTATTTTTAATCAACTTCTTTTAGTTTAAAACTGTATTACATGTTATGAAATTAAAAATGTTTTTGAAGTAGAATGGATATTTTCCTCAAGAACAGAGTTTAGGTGTTTTATCAAAATTATTTTCCATCTAAGATAATATAGTGTTCTGTTTCTATCCCAATTTTTACATTGATTTAATTATGTTACGATGGAATTATTTTTATGATATCCTTTTAACTTATATGGATTATGTTATGATGGTATGATGTTTAAAAATCTAATTTTTATTACATGGGTTATGCTATGATATATGATTTATGATTTTTTGGAACACTTAAGAATGTTATAATTATGAGATGGGTGGGACCTATATCTCCCTCCAATGCATTGGTTAAAGATTTATATCTCATGATATAGACATGGCTGGAACGACAGGTTAATCCGGTTCAATGATACATGACAGAAACAAGGAGTGAACTCAGTTGAGAAATGGACTATGTCCGCTAAGATAGTCTTGGAAATGAGTCATGACTACTAAGAAATGATTCTCTGTGATTATGTGTGTATACAAAAAAGTTTAATCTTTTGAGATATGATTATTGGGATTACATTTCACTACTATGATTTATCCCATGTTATGAAATTATGATCTCTTTTGCAGGTTAAGATTTCCAAAATTATGTGTTCTTATGAATATGATGTGGTTGATATATCTTTTGTTTACCCTTTCTGAGAATTTGACCTCACCCTTTTTTATGTTTTATTTTCCCCTGGTCAGGAAAAAGGATATTAAGTAATATATTCCAAAAGGAACTCTAGATATGATAAAATAAAAGGGAGACAATGTAGATGATTTATGAACCAGTTGTTTATGTTTCCCAGTTTCTAAAGACACTATACCTATACGGTCCTTTAATGGTTTTGTTATATGTTGTAATATGTGTGCTTAAATTTTGAAGTATAAACAATGTATGTAAATAATGGGTCGTTATAAAGTGGACCGACTTGGTGAGCTGATAGATGATCACCCACATCGAGTCATGTCCCCAAGATGTATGTCGAAGTCCTCTCACGAAGTATATGGATTTCATATCACACATATACTTTGGGACCTCTAATGGCTGAACCAACCCTGCTGCTACCTGATGCTCTGCCTTCACTTGCTGACAAGTGAGTCATCAAGAGACAAACTCTGCTACTTCCTTCTTCATACGAGGCCACCAGTTCTATCATCGATGGTCCTGAAACATCTTCACCACACCTATATGTACCTCTAGAGGTGATGTGTGGAAATCTGTCAACACTACCTCCCAAAGCGACGCTGGTACAATGGTACGTCCTCTATAGTAGATGACGTGCTCCCCAGCTATAGAAAATCCATCATGTTCCTGCCTTGTGAATATCTGTGCATGTCATGCCTTGCTGTCAGTATCCCCACACTGTGCCTCCCTGAATCTCTAAAGGAGTAGGGGTTTTACTTTAAGAGACTACATGAAAGCTGCTTCATCTCAGTCCACATTAGAAATTTCCAAAGTGTCCAGCTACTTAGTCACCTATCCTAGCAGCTGAATAAATGATCTTCTACTAAGAGCATCCACTGAAATCTTCCCCTTCATAGGAGTATAGACTATCTAGAAATCACAATCCTAGAGGAACTCAAGACAGTTCCACGGTCTCTAGTTCGGGTCCTTCTGAGAGAAGATATACCTGAGACTCTAGTGGTCATAGTAGACTGTGAAACACTCACCCATCAGATAGTGTCGCCACATATTCAATGCATAGACAACTACTGCTAACTCTAGGTCAGGAGTATCCTAGTTTTACTCATTTTGTCTCAGCTGACAAGAACTATATGCTATCACTACTCACTCCTATATCAGGATGCATCTGAGCCCGGTTCCTGATGCATCACAGTAGACCATGTCCCCAATGCCCTCCTTTGGTAGCCTCAAGATGGGAGCACTAGTCAGCTTCTACATGAACACCTCAAAACTCTGTTGGCACCTCTCTAACCACATGAAGGGTTTACCATTCATCATCAATGTCTATATGGGTGCTTCACCTCTGGAGAATTCTTGCACAAATCTCCTATAATAATTGTTCATACATAGGAAACATGGTTCCTCCGTTACACTCTTGTGGGATCCCATGATAGCACAACCTCAATCATAACCAGATCCATAGAAACTCCAGCCTCTGAGATGAAGTGTCCCCGAAAGTGAACCTATAAGATCCATAACTGGCTCTTAGAGAGATTACCATAAAGCTGGTGCTCTCAAAGTGTATCCAGTACTATCTGCAAATGATAGGCATGCTCATCCTCAGTAGTTGAGTAGATCAGAATGTCCTTGATGTGGACTTCCACAGAGGGATCAATGTATGGCTAGAATATCATGTTCCTATGTCCCACGTACACTTCTAGTGCATCTGTTATTACAAATGACATAACCAGGCACACATAGTGGACATACCGACATCTGAAAGCCATCTTCAGAAAATACTTGTCTCGTACTCTGAGCTAGGGGTAGCCTGATCGGAGTTCTATCATTGAGAACCAACCTTCTCCCTTAAACTGATTTAAGAGGTCATCAATCCTTGAAAGTGGATACTTGTTCTTTATGGTCTCCATGTTTAGGCACTGGTAATCCACATAGATCCCTAAACTCTCATACAGCTTCTTGGTGAAAAAAAATCAGGGATGCACATGGTGAAACACTGGGTCTAACGAATCCCTTTTTGTGAAAATCCTACAGCATTACTCACAGCTCACGATGCTCCGTGGGAGGGATCTGATACACCGGTGTACATATAGGTGTCATCTTAGTATAGAAGTCGATGTAAAAGTCAACCTCTCTATGAGGAGTTAGTCCTGGCACCTTATCAGGAAAAACATTCTCGTACTGATCCACCACAACAGGATAACTCGGACTTTGTACATCAACCACTCTGAGGATAAGGCTAGCCATATGATGAGTAATCAGATACCCCCTCCTCTAGGTAAGTCCATCCTTCAAATCAAAGGCTCCCTTCTCACCAGTGAAGGTAAACCTAGTCCCATCGTCATGGACACACTGCACTTTCTTCCTAATACATTCAATCTGAGCATGGACTATAGATAACCATTCCATACCCAAGATGACGTCGTAAGGCCTCGACACCACTACTAGGTGATCCCACTCGATGCTCTCACCACTTAAAGTAATATCACACTTTCAGAACCAGTGCGTAATCATTTAATCCTATATTGTAAGACTCTCTAGCCATAAAGATCGATCCAACGGCTCTCTAGAAATCTTAGATCTCCAAACAAGGGCAGTGGCAATGAAAGTGTGACTAGAACATGTGTCTATAATTACTACAACTATGGTGGAGTAGGCACAAATCTTACCTCGAATCATCTCTAGAGAGCCATGACAGTAAGCCTTATCTACCAGGAGTTGATCTCTCCGATGAGAAAAATTATAGACATGCTGAGATTTTCCAAAGTAAACTTTGAGGACATCAGTTATACATAATGTTTTATAAGTGAACCTTCTTGAATAAAGATGTGGAATTATTTACAATTTTTTTTTGTGATAGGTATATTAATAGTCTTTGAGAAGTTGGATCAAATTATATCTTTCAAATTTCCTATAAATGTGATTACGATTTTGAATATTCTTGAATTAGAATGATATTACAAACATTTTATCTAGGACTTCTGTTATTTATCTCCACCCATTAATGCACTGGAAAATAAAGGAGTAATGTTTTAGTGTCTAGAATATTATAATGCGGAATTTAATTAGACTAAGGGAACGTTATCTACAAATCTAATTTTTATTCATCCCTTGGCATAAATTATTTATATATTGTATTGTGATGAATCATGAATTTTTTTGGGAGTAATATTGATATAATGAAATTGTGTAGTATATTATGTGGCACATTATCTATTTCCCCACTAATGGAACTATCATAAACATGTCTTAGATAAGGAATCTGTGTCTATAAATCGATGTTTTGGGGACATAATCCCTTCGTTGAGAGGGTTTGTGTCATATCATACTAAATTATCCTTTTTTAAATCATTAGAAAGAGAGAAAAAAATTGAGGTATCAGTACTGGGAAGTTCACTAGCTGGTATTTAAATATTTTATGAATTTTAAAATATTGAATGTAAGAAAAATCATTGTATACACTCTTATAGATAAGGAGTTGGTATCTCAGGATCATGGTGAGAGACCAAGGAATAGTGCAAAATAATGTGTTTATTGGCCAATATAAGGCTGTATGATTTTTGGGACAAAGTATCACTAACTTGGGGTCCATTTGTGGTCCAATATTTCATATTTTATTGTCTAGATAATTGATAGGAGACTAACTATGAGTGGTGAAATTTGGGATCATATTGTTATATGTGAATCAATTATTCGATGTTCTATGAAATGTTATGATGTGATCCCCATATAAAGGATATTTATAGTCCATTCATTCATCATAGAGGATCTAATTGTTGAACTCTATACCACTAAGTGGTTGATACATCATGTATTTAAAACCATGTACCACGACCTCAGAGAGTAGTTTTGTTGTCTAGGTATTAAAATAGATTTTTATGGTATTCGTTCCTAATTCCTTACCATAAAGAGGGTGATGGAATAGTACATACATCCTATTGGTCTGCAACCACAACATCCAATTTCTATGTATAAGTGGGAGGACATAGTGATGGAATCTGTTATGGGGTTACATAGGTACCGAAGGATCCATGAATCTATCAGCACGATTACAGATCATTTAATGAAGGTTTCCCATTTCATACCAATGAGTGAGACTCAATCAATTTATGAGATATGATTGCCTTATAACCATTAAATAGTATTCCTATATAGGGTTACCTTGAGAATAATTTGTTACATAGACTCTAGTTTTACATTTTGGGTTTTATAGAAATTATAGATGGCCTTAGGGACCTATCTAAGGATAAAAAAGGGCATCATCTTCATACAGATAGACAACTATAGTAGTTGATTCACACAATGGATGATATAAATTGGGCTTACATCTATGTAATTATTGTCGTTTAGGTTTATCATCTAGACATGGAAATGTACACATAAACTAATATTTATGAGGATTTTAAAAAAATGACATCATATTATGAAATTTATGGTTTCCAATTTTATTCACCTATCTGGTGTCATGAGACTGGTGTGGACGTAGTTGTGGGGCCATGTACGGTATAGGAGACCACTAAGAGTGTTCCTCTAATATGGAAGTTGTTCATCAAAACTCAAAACTGGTAGAAGTATTATTCTAACCATAGTAGGATACTATTGGAGTTTTTTTGTTGCTGACTTGGTTTTATTATGAGTGACTCCTCTGTTAGGCCATCAATGATTGAGGAAACAGGGGAAGCTAACACTAGATTATATTGGACCCTATATGATCACCTAGCTATGTTGTATAGCGGCATACAATCTAGATTTACCATCTCTCTATCAATATTTGTAGAATATATATTATGATTCATAGATATAATGTTACAGTCTCAATCCTACTCTTGTCAATTATTATGAGGATGTTGATCTGGATCTTAACATGTCAAACAAGAAACCCTACTATAAAATTATAAACTAGAGTGATAAGGTTTTTAGGATAAGATAACACCCACAGTTCACATCCAATGTACAATAAATGGATCCATGAAGGGAAATGGGAGTGAGAGGATAATATTCTATCTTGGTGGCCAGAGTTGAATGAGAAGAAGATTTGAACAAACCTTTCTAGGATGATAATCTATTAGTGTGGATGAATTTTAACAAAAATAATTTTTTACGTGGTGTTGTTGTTTATAAAAATACCTTTTGCATTGTGGTTTTATAATTCATATCTGAGTTTAAGAGGGTGACTTTTATAGGCTATAGTTTTTGGAATTGGGGGTTATAGTCAAGGTAATGGGATCATCCATATGGTGGTTTAAAAAAACACTGGTTGAATGCTATTGTTATAGTTATTTTTATAGAAATATAATACTCCACCAGACCATTAGTGACCTTGGTAGAGTTCATGAAATTCTACTAGACATAGAAGGCTACAGGTGTGACCCACTGAGTAGATGGTTCTCCTTGTACAATGGTGTAATTAATGAACCTTATAATATTATAATCCCACATAGTATTGAACATCTTAATTTTCAAATTAAAAATAGGGTATCCATTACTACCATTTTGATCCACCTATATTTAGTATTTTCAATTATATTCTACTCCCCATTGCTCCGAATCATTGGAATTATATTAAAATGATTAACTGGTGATATCTCATTTGATATATTCAAATGTAATAATAATATTTATTATATTATCATGAAGCTATGATGTATATCTATTTAATATAATGATTTGATGAAGAATTATTTGTTTCACCATTGATCTATGTTTTATCATGATCCTTGGAATCATTTCATGATTTAATAAAAATATAGTATCAACAATGAACATTACATGGATATGTGTCACCAATTCACCATATTAATACTCTTCATTATGGATGATTTATGATTTATCATTATTCTATTAAATATTATTTAAATGATAGGTGGATTATTCATCAGGTTAATGGAAAACACATTTTTGATGAAATGATTTAAAATATTAGTGGTAGATTTTGTCTAGTTTTATCTATAATGATCACTATGAGAGAATATTCTTCTAAAATATCTTCTTAAATATCATTTCCATTGATGTATTGATGAGGTATTGATTAACATTATCTAGACCCATAGAACTCCTTCAAATATTCTAGGAATTTATAATTCATTCCTTAATCGACAATGGATCATATAAATTAGTGTCTCATCAATCAATATAGATTTGAATATGTCCCATTAGAGGTTACCTAAATGAATTTTATTCTAGGAAAATATTCATTGAATTTAATTATATCATGTTTGTATTAAAAATATCATTCATTGATGAAGCAGTACTAGTGCTATATATTGTTGGCATTTTATCCATTCTCCTTGGGTGTGAAACATGGTAAAAACATTTATCCTTGAAAATCACTTTTTATTTTCATCAAAAACATTTAAATAGCATGTTTATTATCTTTTTTGACTCTTTATTAAACCTTTTACCAAGCTATAACTCTTGTGATGGAATATGTGATGGTGGTGCTTGATTGTAATGATATGCGAGGTTTTTTGTGACTATTTATATTGATATATGATAACTTCTTCATGAATATGATTATATCATTTTTTACATTCATTTTTATGATCCTTTATTGTCACATGATGTTACTACTTTCTCGTGATGATATTTTATACGTAACATGATTTTTTTTTATTATGTTTGAATCAATTCTCTTGGTGGTTTTCCTTGGAAATCATGGTAGGTAGATCATCATGTTATGAATGCTTCTATAGGGAGAGTTACCTTGATGTGTGGTGATAATTATAGTGGACACTACACAGTATAGGTGAATATATTTCTTATGGAAAAGGATGAAACTCAATGTAATTTTGTTAAAATATAACTGAATGGAACTCAGTGAATATTTGATACCAATTAACCTATTGAATCAATGAAATGATGATATAATGTAACAAGTGAAAAATACTTGTGTATTACTTATCTCACTTCTGATTTTCACATGACTATCGTTCTAGTATAGATATGAAGTAAGTAGATATGGTGTCCTTTTTTGCCTTTTTATCACACAAGTACCATAGAAATGATTTATATAATTTTCTTAAAATAATTTATATCCTAAGAAAGAAAACAATTAATGATGTTATTTATTATGGACACCATAGTGGTGTGCTACCGGTTTTTAGTACTCTAACACTAAAATATTATCTCAATGTGTGGGAATATTTTCTGAATAGGGATCTATGTAAGGGTGGGTGAACATTGTAAAAAAATTGAGTTGTGGAGAATGGAGCGAGTTTTATAACCAATAAAGAATCTTGGTACATTTTTAATTATTTATTTATATACATTCACTTATACTCTTGTTTGGATTAAAGTATTTGGATTCCATTTATATATCTATATTTCATTTGATACTTTTATTATTTATTTTTCCATATCATAATTTAATTATATTATTTTATTATATTCAATTATATTTATTGTGATTGGTGGTGATACGACCTTACAGGTATTTTCTCCACAATAATGGTGTTTTGACTCTCACTTTATGATGGAATCCTCATTTTTATGTGGTGTAATTATTGATGGCGTGTTAATATATATCTACGATCTCATGTTTAATGTTTAGGTGTTACAAAAGAGATAGAATATATTGTTCTTTTTTTAATGAATATACCTTCAAATCTATAATTTATGGAAGAACCTTCCAAAAAGTATTTTACTAAAGTATTTAAGAGGCGGTGCACCTTGGGTGAGGAGCCATAAAACCATACTCAATGAAAAGGTAGTGTGTTTGGAATATAATGACCAATGTAAAATCTTTTTTATTCACAAAACTTTTCAATTTTATTAGATTTTTTCACATTTAAAAATCATAAATGTGTTCTCCTTGTATGTATCAACTTTGATGAAAGATATAATATCAATATATTCTGTGAGATATTTACATTATATATATCTATAATTAGTTTTTGTGATATCATGTAATAATTATTGAACATAGTTACCACCAACTGGGGAGCATTAATATAAAATATATTTAAATAAATAAAAAATAGTTCAATTTGGGCTTCACCCCCTCTATGGGTGTCTCACGTAAAAAAATACCCTATCATTATTTTTTTCCTTATTTATATTTCATTTATCTTATTCTCATGTGACTACATCCCCTCCCTATCCATTTTAACCCTTATCCCAACATGTTTTTTAAGTGTTATTTACCATAAAATTCAGTGTTTTATATAATAATATTCCTCTCTCACATATCCTATTCCCTCACACATTGCCTCGCTTATTTTGTTTACCCCTAATGGTTTTTAGGTATAATTCCACTAGATAATGGTGGAATCAATCAATAAAGATGATTCTTTGGTGTGTCTTGGAGAGAGGAAGTTATGAGACATGGAATGCATTCTATCACTCATCATTTTGGAAAATTTATGATGAATGATTGTTTTTTCATGTATATTTAATTAAAATGATAAGAATTTCTATATAATATTGCATGAATTATTTTTTATTTTTTCTAACGTGGGGTCGATGATGCATTAAGGTTCTCCTATGTGATTTATTTCATGGTTTAGGGACTCATAATCACCTAAACAAACCATTTGAAATTTTTACTATTTTCATTATTCAAAATAAGTAATTACAATTATTTATAGTTAACTCTTTATTTCACGTGGAATGAGACAAATTACTAGGATTTTAGAGGAGCACAATGTTAGTCATAATGCTTCACCAGTCATTCCATGTGGTGGGATGATCATCTAGTTTTGTGTTGTTTCCCAATTCTATTGTCTTTTGTTAATTAACAAATGGATATTGTTTTCCTATGTTCAATTTACAGGTCATTGCGAATTTTCATTGGGAAGCATGAGATTTGGATGATTCCAGGAGGGTTTTTTGTTTAAAAAACACTATCTATTGGACAATATTTTAAGGCTAGACCACATGTTATCTATGTCGATGTAAAATGGAAGGAAAAAGGGAAGGTGGTGGATATGATTCTAATCCATTAATTTTAATTGGACATATGAGTTTTATGTTCTTTGTGTTTACTCTCTGTGATATGGATTAGAGCCACATAATGGTTAGATTCTATTTGTTCGATTCTTTAGTTTGTACATTTTGGATAAGAGGTAACCCTTGATGTTTTTCTTATTTTCAACATTCCATATGAGTTGTGTATAGAAATTGTAACACTAACATATTAGGATAAGAGTGTTCATCAGGGTGATATATTCTACAACCCAGGTGATTATCATGAATTTGTTAGAGTACATGACACAAGGTACACCAAGGGTATTTTTTTTAGGATCATCAGATAGTTATCATATGGTGGAATTGAGTGGTAATATCAATTATGAACTCCATGGACTTCAAGACCTGTTTCCCATTTTTTGAGGATGAGGCCATAGGCATAGTTTCTTGTGGATTTTGGTATTTTTCATTTTTACCACATGTTTGATGATTGGTTCAGTTAGAGAGTGTGAGAAATATTAACATTATGGTGTGTTGGGTACAATAAGGTACCACTAATGTTTTGTTAAAATATTTCAACATGACCATTAACAAATCCATTAGTGGTGTGATTCGACTCAGGGATGCCCTTATGGTTGGGTTTTCAATTAGTCATTAGTCTTATTTCATTAATTTATACCTAATAATTCCAATACATGTGTGTCATTGTGTTAAGGATACCATTTCAGTAAAAGTGACCATTATTAGGGAATGAACATGAAAAATTATTTCAATTATTATTAATTTTTTTCATTCAAAATTTAATTACATCACTTTTCTTATACAAGAAAACAATTTTTATCTATTAATGTTTATAAATTTTTATATTTTACAATTCTATTTTATTACATAATTTCTTTAAAAATAATTATTCACAATCCCTTTAATTTTATTTTGTTAAATTTTATTTTGTATGTACAAAATTAACATTTCATATCATTTTTATTATATATATAACTATATATATAATTGGTTTGAAATATAATCATTTTATCTTATTCTGAACAATTGTAAGATGATTATACCAGATAAGCCATGATGGATCATTTTATGAACTAGTTCCTTATTTCATTCTACACACTACGTGGAAGAACATCACATTCATCAAAAAATTTGAATATTCAACTTGGTTGTGCCCATTTTTTATTGTCCTTGAAACATTGAATGGTAATCTCATATTCATCTCAGGTATATTTCCGGGAACCACCAACGAGTTAGTAAAAATAGAATTCATATTTACATTTAGCTATAAAATCACACAAGGTATCAGTTATTTAGAATCTACAGAAGACCTCCACATTATTATCCTATGCATTGATCTATTTCTACAAGATCTAAACATGTGTCATGTGGTAGTCCATCCTTGAGCTCCTTTTTCTAGGTGTTATCATCATTATGTCCATTCATAATTCAGATACGAAATATGAACCTACCATGAATCATACTGACATTAATTATTACTATCCCGCCCTGATTCTAAGTGTACTGCTTAAATAAAAACATTCAATGAATCTCTATGATGGTAATAAACACCAACCAAATGTAAAGTTCTATGACTGCATGAAATAATAACATCTTTTCAAAAATCCATTAAAAAGTGACTACATGAGAATATGTCTTAGTGAATAAATGAGTATATTTTATTGTGACCCCATGATAGTATTTATTATGACCACCTGATCCACATCCTAATGTATGATTTATTAGAATTTTCTCATATCAGTTATTTTCATGCTACTTAAGGAATATTATTTCACATAAAACATGTTCACATGGTAAATATAACAACCACCCATTTTTTACAATGTTAGTAAACCAAATGAATGCTTTATTCCTCATGGACAATCATCAATAAAATTAAGTTTATTACTACATTTATTTCATGAATATATACAGTATATATCATTATTTGTTTATTCGATATTTTGATAAAATTATTTACTTCAAGTTAATTAAATTTATTTTAATTTTTTCTTTTCATTTAAATATTTAATATTTAATATAACAACTATTTGTAATTAATTTTATTAAAGAATTATTGTGGACATTTTTTGTTGGTTAATGAGTCTCATGTTTTTATTTTATTTTTTATGTCTTGATGTTTTAGTAAGCATCATGTTTATTGATAAAATTTTTACTAATTTTTTATTTTAATAATTATTATAGATCCTAACGTTAATATTCCAGTGTGTTTTGAAAAGTCTCAATAAATGAATAAAAGAACAAGATAATTAAAATTAATGGTAAATAATATAAATCTATTTATTATTTTATCAAACCCATGGAATCAGGATATTGGTGATTTAGTTTTTCTTCTATAATCGATAAGATCATAAAGTTAATGATACATGATGTATACATTTAAAATCAATAAAGGGGAACACTATTAAGCAAAATTAACATTGTATTATCCACAAAATACATAGAGATTAGAAATAGTAATATTGATTCACAATTTAGAACTAATGAGACTATTTTTAATTTAGTGAAATCACAATGCCATTCCTACATTCTACTCTCGATTGATGAAATAACAAGAGATAATGGAACAACATAAACAAAAAACAGCATATGATCCAGTTATGTTTTTTAATTTGTTTTTATTTTTCAACATGAAATCTTTTCTTCACTTATTGGTAATTTTAAAAAATTTATCAAGTTTTACAAATGTAAAGGATGTATTGTCTTTGTTATTCTAACATCCAAAATGAAGGTTCACGTGTAGTGACTCCCAAATAAATGTTATTTCAAAATAGGTTTTGAAACCTATAAAAGATTCCATTTTTCCTCCATGTATTTTCAAATATATTTTTTTAAATAGGTTATCACACATTTATATGTGATATTTAATATTGGGTACCAATGTTCTAGATGAGTAGATAAGATTACAAATTAGTCTATGAACATGGTGATCCAGACCGTAATAAAATTACGTTGTTCATATTATTAATCTCAACACATTATATATTAGTCATTTCAATTCACTATTGATTCATGTACTAAAATAAATTAATATTTATTTGTTTTAAAATGATTTAAATGTTTTTACCCCCATTGTCTATTATTAAAATTAATCTAAATACGATAATTATTATTAGAAGGTTGGAACTTATTATGTATATATTAAAACATTAATTCTTTGTCCCAAAACTATCAAATTTTTTCTAATAATAATTATGTGAATATTGGATTGGTTATTTATTATTTAAATGTAATATTATATTAAATATCCTAGAGCAAATAGAATAAGGAATAAATATATGTTATTGATGATGGATGATTTAATGTAACTAATTGTCGGATACCTCAAACACCACTACATTTTGATGGAAGTGATTATAGGTATTGTATTGATCGAATGGAAACATTACAAAAGTAGTTAAGTGTGGGTAATGAGATTATTATAGTGAAATCATATGAGCTACCCAAAAACGATCCAATGTCAATTGATATTTAGAATATATTAATTTATGTTTTCAAATATAATGTAATGAATATTCAATACTATGATATAACATGATACGTGTAAGGACATGTTACATCGTGTTAGAAAATACATGATGTTTATAGATTTCTAAATTTTACACACTATGGGACATATAATATTGAATGTAAAATTTTGTGAATACTTTGAGATTAATACCACGATTTCAAACTGAGAGAATATTAATTAGATAACTAGTTATTTCACTAGTTTAAAATTATTAAAATTTTAATGATTACACATGGGGAGGAATCATATTAAAAAATTCCAGATGAATGGGTATTGATATAATTACCTATAAGATAAAATGAAAAGGAATTGGTGATAAATAAAAGTAATAATTTTGAAGTGTATCCCTTCCATTAGATTATAAAGTCATTCATGCAGTATGAAATTAAATTTCCTAATATCTATGTTAAGAAAAATAAAAAGATAAATGGTGATCAATTTAAATATAATGCTATTATATTTTATAAATCATATGAATATGAGTTCCATTAAAGTAAAAAATATATGGATCTTTTTAGAATGGTGTAATTTTAAATATAAAAAAATAAGGAATGAGGTAATTAAAAATAATCTTCACAATGAGTACATGTAAAGGAATACTAAAAATGATAATATTGTTTTATAAATAACTTGTATGGATTTTTGGATGAATAGAAAAATCATGGATCATTTTCCCAAATTAAAGCATTCGAATAACGAAAAAGATCAAATGAAAAATGGAACAAAATAATTAGTGAGAGGATGAGACTATTTATAAAGTTTAGAAATAAGACGAAACACATTATGTTATTATATATCAAGTAACATTACCTTAATGTAAATAAATTATGAGGTACGTGATATTATTTTTACTCATTTATTAACTCCAAATAATTTGGATCAAAATGAAATATCGAAATATGAAAATGAAACTTTTTATTTATATTTTTATTGTGGTTATGTTAAATATAAATTAAAAAACACTAAGAATATAATAATTACTTAAAAATTGAAGTAACATGATTATTGATAAAAATAATTATGGAAAAAATTAAAAATAAAGTATGGTTAATAAAAATGAGTAACTTAAAAGGAATGTGAAAATATGAATATCAGGGATTCCCAAAATAAGGAATATAGGGTGATTTATGATTAGACATTATTAAAAATAAAATTATAAAATTACATACATATATATCTTCTGGTATTAAATAATGTAGATTAGGAATAAAGGACTTATTCTATCATGAATAATTTGACTATATTTGATAATATGTGTAAAATTTTTAATCATGAAAATAAAAAACAGGGAAATACATATTCTTAATCAAAATAGAATGATTAAATTTTTTAAAAATCTATTCCAAATAAAAATTTTAATTTTAAAATGGAATTTTTTATTCTTAAGGAAAATTTATCTACACATGTTCATGAAAAAATAAAATAAAATAACATGATATCTATGATGAAACTGTATTATAACAAGCCTAGTCTTAGTTATAATATCTTATCAAAAATAAATAATAAGATCACTATTTTTGATATATCAAAAGGATATATACCAGTTTTCAGACGCTTTAAATTTTGTGTGAATCGTAATAATGAAAACAAATTATCATAAAAATATAAACAATAATTTTATCTTTCCGAAACACTTATTGTGAATTTTTATTATATATCCAAAAAATTATTGATTTATATTTAATTTGATTTGAATACTTTATACTACTAATATAATATAGTCCAATATATAAACAAAAGAAAAAAATTCTATATGGTCTTTAATTTTTGTAAATACCTAGTCAATTACATTAAGATTCATAGATTTTATAATGTGGGTATTCCAGGAATATGACATGTTATATTAAAACTTTTATATATTTAAATTCTTGTTATGGAGGACTCAATACATTTATAGAAAAAAAGAAAGGATATACTAATGGTATCTGTGATTTTATTTATCCTCTAACTATTATTATCTAAAAAGAAATATTAATATATGGTTGAATAAAAAATTTAATATGTTTATCAAATCTCTATTATGATGGATTACTTTTAGTTTTTTTAAGAAAATTTCAATTTTTTTAAAATGAATATAATTTATTTTCCACCAATTGAAAAGAATTTAATTGTTATCTAAGTAAATTGAATGTTATGTTTTTAAATACAATAGATAAAGATGATATTTTATGGTATAGGATGATCACAGATGAAAAATTCATACATATGTACTGGATGTCAAATAATGACCATGTTCTAAAATTCGAAAATTTAAATACATATATGTATTTTGTGTGTGATTATTGTGTAAAGGTATAAAAAAAGATTTAATTAAATCTAATATTTAATTTTTTAGTTCCCCAAATATAAACATTATATACTCTTGATATAAGCCAATAGTTGACATTAATTCACTTTGAGGATCTTTTCTGGTTTACTGTTTTAGAGAAGTAGGACATAACAAAAAAATAGTATCATAAATACTACATGTATACACATATACTCACTATGCATTTTTTCATCAAATAAAATCTTCATATAGTAAAACTTTGTATCATTTCATGTCTGAACAACAAAAATTATCAGTGATACTGTCCTTGACTCTGTAACGTCCTGGATCTGGGTGCCACTCAACGGGTGCCCCGAACCCAGTTGGTCACATGACCTCAAGAGCATTTCCCCAAATTCTATAAGATGTCGACTAGCAGCGATGGAATAGATCTGATTGTGGGAAAACTATTCCTTCATTTTTGAAGGTGTAGAATAGTGGAAATAGATACACACATACAATAACAAAAGCTGTAAACAATCCCCAACAGAAATGGATAACAATATAGAATTAAAATGTAACAACAGTCAGATATATATGATGATGAATTATGTCTCTATGTCTAGGAAAGTTTCCAAAACAGAATACACTACCATCTAGAATAATCCAATACAAAGTACATGTATAGAGAAACAAAAACAAAATAGTGCAGCATGAACTTAGCCGTATCGCAAGCCTAAGCTCGGTCCCATGATCTCCTACTCCTCTGCAACAATAACGTACTCATATAGTTACTCTGGCCCTTATATGCACCAACAACAATGTAATATGATTGGGACTAAGACATGACCCAAACATGGTGTGAGATGTAAATCCCAGTAGGCTACCACCAAAGGCCAGTACCCAACTGTCAGTGAATTTTTGAAACAGTAGTGTGCAATAATGAAATACAGTAAACTAAGAAGTACTCAAACGTAGACATTCATACCAGTTCCATTTAAATTTAATTATTATTTTATAATTAAATATAATTGAATTATAATTTCTCGAGACCCAGCCTCAGTCTTCAATCTACTACACAGTGCAGTAGTAAAACCCCAACAAGATATCTAAAAAGTATAAGGTAAAACAATACCATGCATGTGCTTTAGCTGGGAAAATATAACAACCAATACAGTGAATATTTTAATTTAATTTTTCCTCTGGATAAACAATACCATTCCCTCTGGCAAATCAAAAGCATTCCCTTAGGAAAAACTGAAACGAAACCCTCAGGTATCTACCCTTTGACATAACGAGTATTTCCTTTCAGGCGTACAAGATATTGACCTCAGGCAAAAAACCTACTACCCTCAGGAATATGAACGTTTCCCCCAAGTGAATCAATACCTTGCCCAGGTGATAAAAATGTAACCGGGCTGAGCCCAACACATAGCAAGAAATTCGTATATAGTTTCTCTGAAGAATACTCAGATCATGCTAAAAACAAGATATACCCTCGGTTAGCCTGGACAAACATCTATACAAGTGAACGCACACACGGGGTGGCCCTATATCCAAGAAATGATACCAAAAAGTAGTTATACATTTATATTAAATTACCTATGTAATTTTATGAATTTAATTAAAAAGGCCACAACCATACGATACACAAATCATGGGCGCATTGCACAATGGAACACAAAAACAACAATATAGTTGGAATTAAATGTCGGAACACATTCCTTGATCTCCTATGGTAAATATACATGAAAGACGCCTACAGAATCAACTATGAATGTCTTCGATCCGAGATAAAATATTTCCCATTCCAACATAAATAACATTCACTTGGGAAAGAGCTGGTATGAACAGCTCATAGAGAAGGAAGGTCTTACATGCACTGTTCAAACAAGATCGACGACAGATGAAACAGATTCTCAGCATGCGAACAGGATCTCCTCCAAGATTCGACCTCTACTCCCACACTCCAAACAGGATCACTGCCTCCTCTTCAAAATATAGAGGCTACTTCCCATTTTAAGAGAAAAAAATACTACAAGGCGTGTACTCTCACGTAAACAGTGTGTAATTTTAGTCATTTAATTGTTCCTCTAGTGGCTAATTTTCACGGCCACTCTATTTACTTGTAGACATGAGTACACGGCGTGTATTCCTGAGTACATGGCATGTACTGTCGCTCTATTGGAGGCTACTCCCACTACCTTAATGTTCACTTGTAGACTGATTACACAACATGTATATACTAAGTACACAGTGTGTAGTCAGTTTATACTCCCATCATCATCGACAGGCCTACACGCCCAGTGTACTCTTCCCACATGGAAAAAGTCCATAGTGTGTGGAAAAGTACATGGCGTGTACCCAAAAAATTGGGATTTTTCCCATTTTCCTTATTTTTCTCAAAAACATTTGATGAAATAGGACAAGAATAAACCTATATCTCAATAATAAGAACAGGGTTATTACAAACTTCCCCCCTTAAATAAATTCATCCCCGAAATACCCTTCCAAGGGTGGTGAAGATAAATCTATGAACAACTCTGGCCACTGAGCACGTATGTTGGTCTTCCGCTCCCAGGTCTCGTCCTATACACGACCATCCTGCCATAACACCCATATTCAAGGAATTGACTAGCCTCAAAGAACCATCGTGCTCCTATCAACAACAGTCATCAAATTACTCTCAAAGGACGCATCGGCCTAACATTTTACCTCGTCGGGCTGAAAGACGTGAGAAGGGTTTGATTGATAACGGTACAGATGAGATACATTGAAGACATCATGCATGGCATGGTACCTATATGGTAACTGAAACCGATAGGAAACCTACATGAATCTCTCCAGAATCTCAAACGGCCCCATATACATTGGTGATAGTTTAACCTGTATACTGATCTACCTGTGTCCCAACCTCGGTGAAACATGCAGAAAATATGATCCCCAGCTACGAACTCCAAGGGTCTTCTATGGTGATCAACATGAGATTTCTGATGAGATTGTGTAGTAGCCATCCACTTCTGAATCAAATGGACCTACTCTGAAGTCTCCTACATGAGGCATGGTCCCATTAAAGTGGCCTCACCTACCCCCAACCAACATAAGGGTTATCGGCATGGCCTACCATATAAAGCCCCACAAGGTTCCATCTCAATAGTTTCTTGAAAACTATTGTTGTAGGAAAAAACAAAATGGGTTATATGCCTCTACCAGGATCCCCCAAAGTCTAGGATACATGCACGGAACATGTACTCAAGTAGTTGTATCATACGGTTAGACTGGAAATCTGTTTGAGGGTGGTAAGCTATTCTAAGAAGCATATGTGTACCCAGTTCCCTCTGAAAAAATCCTAAATAAACAAGATGTAAAATGGGTATCCCTATCTGAAACAATATAACGAGGGACCCAATGATGATGTACTATCTCTAAGATATACAAAATTCTGAGATCGTCAACATCAATGGTCTCCATGATTGGAAAAAATTGATCTACCTTCGCATGTCTGTCCACAACAACCCACATGACATCACGGCCTCGAGGTGAAATCGACAACCATGTCATGCTGTCCATCGCGAAATCATCCCATTTCCACTCCAGAATGAGTAAATATTGTAACAGTCTGGATAGCCTACGATTCTCCTCTTTCACCTACTAACGGGTGGAACATCTCGAAACAAAACTAGCTACTTCCCGTTTTATACCTAGCCACCAATACTGGCGTCTCAAGTCACGATACATTTGGGTAACTCCATCATTCACTGACCAAGATGAAGCATGAAACTCCCACATCAAATCCTTGAGTATATTCTCTGGATCCCACACTCTTCTATAGATACGTACTACCTCATCCTCGCCTATCATCCAACCAGGTGGAGGGTCCTCACTTTCCATCGACTCTCGTAGAACTAGGCCTTCCGAATCTGATAGTTGTCTCATCATCACTCTATAAAGAAGGGTTGAAGTCACAGCTAAGGAAGAATTATAGGCTCTCCCTAGACTATCATACACCTCGAAATGCATCTGATAGAACAAAGACATAAGCTTCCACTCACCATTGGCCTCCTGCACTACCTGTATCTGATTACTCCTACTCATTGCATCAGCAACCATGTTACCTTTTCTAGGTGTATAAGCAAGCCCCAAGTCGAAGGAATGAAGGTATTCAACCCACCTTTGCTGTCTCAAATTCATGTAACGCTGAGTAAAGATATATTTCAGAAATTTTTAATCTATAAACACCACAAAATGTTCTCCCATGATATAATTTCTCCAACAAAATAACACATGAACAACTGCAGCCATCTCGAGATCATGCGTCGGGAAATTCCTCTCATGCGACCTCAACTACCGAGACTCATACACAACTACATGATCGACCTGAATCAACACTGCTCCCAGCCCAATACCTGATGCATCATAGTAAACTGTATAGCTCTTCCCTTGCTCTCGAAGTACCAGGACTGGGGCTGATGTCAACATTCCCTTTATCTCCTGAAAGGCTGTCTCCCAAGATTCTAACCGAACAAACTTCTCACCCTTCATAGTCAAACTGGGCAACGACATTGATAAGCAAGAGAAGTCCAATATAAAGCACTTGTAGTAACTAGACATCCCCACGAAACTCAATATTTCAAACACATTCTTAGGCTTCTCCTAGGAAACCACTGCTCTCACTTTCTACAAGTCAACTAAATCTCCTGCCTCTGAGATGATATGACTCAGGAAGTCAATGTGGTCCATCCAAAAGTGGTACTTTAAGAGTTTATCATATAAATGATGCTCTCTTATTGTACTCAGTACGATCTCAAGATGTGTAGCATGGTCATGTCGTGTGTCAGAGTACACCAAGATATCATCCAAGAAGACTACCACAAAAGATTCCAGATAAGGGAGGAAAAGACGATTCATCATAGCCAAGAAAACTGCTGGTCCGTTCATGAGTCCAAACGACATAACCAAGTACTCATATAGACATTATCTACTCAATAATTCCTTGAACGGTATGTCTGATAGTCTAACACATAACTGATGACATCCATATCTCAAGTAAATATTTGAGAACAATCGTGCTCCTCAAAGTTGATCAAAAAGATCATCAATCCTTGGCAAGGGATATCGGTTCTTGACTGTCAACTGGTTCAGCTTCTGATAATCCACACATAGTCTGACTGTACTGTACGCCTACTTTGCAAATAGAACAGGTGAACCCCAAGGAGAAGTACTAAGTTAGATGATACCATTTTCCTACAACTCCTCCAACTTCCTCTTGATAGACTGAAACTCATGTGTAGCCATCTTATATAGAGGAATTGACACTGGTGCAGCTCCTAGAAAAATAAATATAAATAAATGTACCTCTCGCTTCAGAGGAAGACCAAAAAAGTTGTTTGGGAAGACATCCATGAAATGATCAACCACTGGAGGGATATCCTTCTGACAAGTTCCCTGGCCATCTAGATATATGCTCGCAATTTGGGCTGTCAGTCCACCTTACCCACGATGCTCTGGTCCAGTTCGGCTTGCCTGGACATCCTATTCGCCTTTGTATTGAAACTCTTCGCCCTCTGGTGATGTCAAACTAACCATGCGATGATAGAAATCTACAATGGATAGAAAGGGTACCAATCAGTCTATCCATAGAATGATGTCATAGATCTTCATCTATAAGACATAGACGTCCCATAGAAAGTGAAACCCAGAAACCTCTAGGGGAACTCCCTACAATGATGCACACCAGCCGTTCTAGTCCCCAATAGATTGTCAAGCGTCTTAGTATCCATAAAAGGAGAAACAAAAAGACCAAGGCAATCTAAATAGGAACAGATATAATGATATGTGTCACACCAGTATCGAAACGTACTAATGATAAAACAGAAGATACTAGAATAGTACCTCTAACAGTGGAAGGTCCTGGATCCTTCTAATGTTGGGTCTATTGCACTACATATGCCTGCCCAGTGCTACGACCTTGTGACTCAACCTGGCTACCCTAAGCTGACCTGCACTACTCTCTTTGAGATCTTGGAGACTGTCTTCCATGACCATGACCACCACTTAGGCCTGAATGTCCCGATGTATCCTAATTCCCTAACTGGTAAGAAGCAGGTGGCCATGATCCTACATGCAGAGTCTGCACGAACCCCTCTCACTAGCCACTGGTAGAAATGACTTGCAAAAGTGCTGTAGATAACCCATCTTTCTATATGCTCGTCACTCCACTGGTTCATGTGGAAACTGAGGTCTCTGGTGCCCCTCTTTACCACAATTTTAACACATCACTGGGACACCTGATGAAATATTCTGGCTAGTACTGTCATCATGAGAGAAATCCATCTGTCTCTTCCTCTTACCAGTAGAAATAGTTCCTGAAAATGGTGCTGAACACCATAGCCTGCACCACTAGCCTCCCACAGTTTCCGCTCATTAATCAGCGCCTGATTCACAATAGAATGCATTTTAGGAATCTAGAAAACATTCACTACCACTCGTATGTCATATCGAAGAGAATCCTCAAAGAGTATAGACCTCAACATCCCGTCACCCAACAAAACAGGTGCCAAGCGCTCTATCACATTGATGTGGGAAGAATAATCAATCACTAAAAACAGTGCCCTCCAACAGATTCATGAACTCTCGATCTCTATCCGCCCTCAACATCTATGAAATGAATAAGATATAGAAAACTACATGAAAATATCCCCACGGTATGTCTCTGTGATACTCGGACTGGGTGGTAACATCCCACCACCACTTGGCGGAATCACGCAGCATATATGTAGCGAGCTTGTCCCACTGCCCTGGAAGTGTCTCCAGATACTTGAAAATATTCTACATAGAACCCAAACATGCCTCTGTAGCCTATTTTATACCATCCATTGAAAACGTAGGCAGATGATGCTACTAAAATATATGCGTCATCTCTGCCATAGATGTTGATGTCGACGGTGTTTCATGGATGGTCTGTATAAACCTCATGAAGCCTTCACAGAACTACGTATCCACTCATGTGTCTGGTATAAAAATTGGTTCCATATCTGGCTCTACTATAGGATCTATCAGTATCCCATGGCCTTCCATCTCTGGAGTACACTCATTGCTGCTCTCCTAGCGAACAACTAGATGTCTTCTAGGTAGCATGACTCTACAAGGTCAAACACATTCCTTAGATTAAGATCATCAAGGAATGAAATCAAGGAGTGTAATAAGGGAACATGAGAAAGAAAATATCCAAGTCATACTAAACAACACTACACGGCATGTATAATAACTACACAACGTGTTCCCTTTAATCTTTCATATGGTCGTGTACTCTTCAAACACTGGTCGTGTAACACCCCAAACACACGGCGTGTTTTTCAGACACACTGCATGTACTTGAATTTTCATTCATTTCCTAATTCCTTCAACATGATTTAGCCACAAAAATCTCCCATAAATGAGACTACACGCCGTGTATAATATCTACATGGCGTGTACTACTTTGATTCAGACAGCTTGTGTTGTTAGTGATAGAGCATGCTACTCTACTATCACTACACGTCTTGTTTCACCCGCACACGGTGTGTAATCCAACCCATTTCATCAGCCACACGACTAAGCCTACAGGGTCTCTCACCGGCCAGGACTACACAACAGGTCCCATAGGTACACGGCGCGTCTAGGAGGAGGTGACACCGAGCCGTGTTTGTTAGTTACACAGCCAGATCCCCAGGTTAAACTACACGGAATGTACGTTATTGATGCGGCGTGTATAAGCCTAGATTTCCCTCCCGTGTTGTTAGTTACACGGCGGACACATGGTCAACACAACACGGCATGTAGAATAACAACACGGTGTGTGCCTTCAAGTTTCATTATCCCAGTTTTCTTCCTACACGACCTTTGACATGGGTAAAAACTACACGACGTGTTCATATAGTACACTACGTGTCCATAATTTTATTTATCTTTTCTTCCCAAATAGAAGAATAAATTGTATGTCATAAAATCTACACGGCGTGTGTTCTGGGTTTTTGCAGACAGTAAGCATTAAAAACTTCTTCGGAGCCCAGAAAAACACTGATACCAACACCAAAGTGCAGAATTCTGATCCATGAGGGCCCATACTCCCCGCGAAACAAATCATGGCATCTTATACATGTTATACCAAACTAAACAGGCCAATGATCCACCAAATTCGAGTCAATGAGGGCTCATTCTATTCAAGAACCAACGTTTGGAATTCAATGTGCAATACCTCACATAACAAACTCGTATCAAATAAAAGGTATTTTATCACGACATCTATCACAACAACATGCATTTATAATGCACCTATATGGAATGGAAACTATTCATGGCATGTGATCCTAACATGTGCATAAGTGATGCATGTGATGGAATACACTCATCTCATCTGGTTGAAAGAAAATAGAACCCATGCATAAAAATATAACAGCACACTACAAGTTCATCACACAATGGTGAAAATCAAATCAACTATAAAATTGAATAATCATAATAATTGTAACAGGAGGTAAATTGGCTTTTCCCTTTACATGGGTTTGCTAATTTCAGCCGTATATTATTTCCAAGAACCTATTCTATCCTATCTCTAACTATAGGCTCCAAATAGTAAATCAATGAAAAGAACACCTCTAATACCTCTTTGTAACATCCCGGATCTGGGTGCCACTCAACGGGTGCCCCGAACCCAGTTGGTCACATGACCTCAAGCACATTTTCCCCAATGCCAGAGGCTACCGACTAGCAATGAGGGCCTAAATCTGATTGTGGGGATACTATGCCCTCATTTTTCAATGATTAGTGTAGTGGAAATTGATATAAATATACAAAAACAAAATCAGTAAACAATACCCAACTGAAATGGTTAACGTTACAGAAGTAAAATTTAACAATATTTATATAAATATGATGATTAATTATGGATCTAAGTCTAGGAAAGCATCGAAAACGGGATACACTACCATCTCGAATAGTCGAATACAATTTACAAGTACGACAAAGAAAAAACAAAACATTTTAGTAGGAACTGAGCTGTATCGCGAGCCTATGCTCGGTCCCATTCTCTAATACTCCTCTGAAACAATCAAATACCTATATTGGGACTCTTACACTTATCTAAACCTGTAGAAATTTAATCTGGTCGGGCCCAAGAACTGACCCAAACAAGGTGTGGGAAATAAATCTCAGTAGGAAACCACCAAAGGCTCATGCCCACTGTCAGTGAATTTTTGCAACAGCAGGGTGCAATTACAAAATGCAGTAAACTAGGAAGTACTAAAATGTAAAGATTCCTACCAGATCCATTTCCATCTAATTATTATTTAACAAATCAATATTTTTGAATTATAATTTCCTGAGACCCATCCTCAGCCGTCATTCTACTACATAGTGCTTTAGCAATACCACAACAAGGTATCTCACAAGTACAAGGTAATATAACACCAACCCTGTGCTTTAGCATCGCGAATATAATAACCAGTATAGTGAATATTTGAATGTACTTTTCCCTTTGAAAAAACAGTACCTTGCCTTCAAGAAAATCAGAACCTTTCCCTTAGGCCAAACTAAAACAAAACCCTTATTTATATTCCCTCAGGCATAACAAGTATTTCCCTCATGCATATGAGATATTACCCTCATGCATAGAAGCTACTGCCCTCAGGAATAATAACATTTCCCTCAGGTGAATCAATTCTTTTCCCTTAGGCTAAACATGTAATCGGGCCGAGCCCAATACAAACCAAGCAGTTCCTATACAGTTTCTCTCAAGAAAAATCACATAATTCTAAAAACACGGTATACCATCATGTAGCCTGTCCAAAAGGCTAACCAAGGGAGTACACCACCGGGGTGGCCCTGGATCGAAGAATGGATCCCAAACTGCAGTTATACATATCATTTAAATTATCTGCACAATTCTAGGTATTCAATTAATCATGTCCTCAGCCATACGACACCCCAATCATGGGATCATAGCATAATGGTACAGAAAAACTACATGAGAGTTGGAATTAAACATCAGACCACCTACCATGATCTACTGTAAAAAATTTATGTGAACGACACCTCCTGAATCAACTGAAAACTAAATAGATCTGGGATAAAATATTTCATGGTAAAACATAAATAAATTTCCCTCAGGAAAGAATTGGTAAGAACGGCTCATGGAGAATTAATGTCTTACCCGCACGGTTAAAACAAGATAGACGATGGAAGAAACGGATTCCCGACGTGTGATCGGGAGCTCCTACATGCTCCGGCCTCCCCACCCAAGCTCTAAACGGGTTCACTACCTCCTCTTCCATATGAGGATGCTACTGCCCATTTTAAGTGAAAAAAACAAACTACACTACGTGTACTCTCAAGTACATGGTGTGTACTTTTCATCATTTAATTGTTCCTCTGGCGGCTACATTTCATCGCCATGTTAATCATCTGTTGACATGAGTACACGTCGTGTATTCTTGAGTACACAGTGTGTACAGTCACTCATCTGGTGGCTAATCCCATCGTATTATTGTTCACCTATCGACTGGTTACAGAGAGTGTATATACTACGTGCACACCATGTAGTTAGGTTTTACACCCTTAATTGTTGGCAGGCCTACATGCTCTGTGTAGTTATCTCACACAGCCAAAGTACATGGCATGTGGAAAAGTACACGATGTGTACCCAAAAAAAATTACAATTTTTCCCATTTAACGTTTTTTTCTCAAAAACCTTAAGGAAAAAGGAAATGAATAATCCTGTACCTCACAAATAAGAAATGGGACTCTATTCTCCTTTTTTTTGCTGAAGAACATTTAAAAACATGGGATGATCATAAAAAGTATATTAAGGGATATAAATTTAACGAAAATAATTAGTCTTGGGAAAAATGAAAACCATGAATACCTTATCACAATGTATCACTTTTCACCTTTATGAAGTAGTAAATGTACTTCTCTGAAACTGAGCTCATTGAATAACCTTTTGTGAAACCAAATAATTATCATAAATCCCATATAAATGAATATGTAACATATCACGATAATTTGGGACATTAAAATACTTGAATGTAATAACCATACGATCGACTACCACACATATCATTAAATAGAATAGTCATAAAGCCGACTTCCATACCTAATTCATTGGAGGTTAAAACATAATAACCCATCCTGGGTCTATCAGGGACCCCCTATAATTGGATAATCTGGGTTTATCACATAACATGCTGTCAAATATCCAACTACCATTATATTATCATAACAAATAAAACAACCATCATGAAAAAATAAAATTAATAAATTAAAATCATAAGATATCATTTCACGATATTAGAATGTGCAATCCTTCATAAAAACAATTTTAAATACCCAAATAAATGAAAATGGTATATTGAATTTATTTTTATTTCAAAAAAACTACATCATGTATTGGAATCCAAATATCAAATAATGGTAGAGATAGAGGAGAAGTTATTGTTATCAAAAACATTAAATACATTCCATTATTCATTTTGAAAACCAATTCATTGAAAAATAATCCTTTCAAAAAGTATTTAATGATATTAAAAGTCAAAGGGTATAATTATATACCATATAAAATAAGGTAGTGTATATTTTTCAAATATGACTCAATGATTGTAGATTGAGACGATGTTGCTTACCACTTGAAGAACACATGAATTTAAATCATTAAGGAATTAATTTGTACTGAACATTATATATCATATATAAATATTAATTTATGATATAAAGATTCAAAAATGTTTTATATCGAAATCATATGATAATAAATGTTCATAACAATAACATATGCCCTAATGAATGGAGTTTGAGTGGAAATACCTTACAAAGATAATATCATTATATTAAGGACAAATAAATGAAATAATCATGTGTAAAAAATATAAATACACTAAATATAAGAGGATATTTAGTGTAAAACATTCAATTTTCATTCCCACATATTCATGGAAAAAACAGAACCAATGACATGGATATTTTACTAAATGAATGGAGACTGAGTTTTGATTTCCCTTACATTGAATCCAACTTGTCTTGTCCGTTCTTTATATTTTGGAATAATAAACATAGGTTAATTTATATATTCTTGATATCATTTTAAATTTTATTATTCCTTTTATATCACTTTTTACCATGGTTTAAAATTTATATAATAATTCAAGTTTATATTGGTCAATTTTGTTGATATTAAGTACTTGAGTCAAAAATGAACTTCTTTGATGTAAATTGCCCATGTGGTGAAAAATCCATAATATAAATAGTTTTACTAATGATTTAACTATCATATGTTTCCATTATATATGTATTTATAATTTTCCATAATATTTGGATAAAATAAATGAAATGTACTATTCATGGAGATGGTAGGTTGTATATATTCATGAATTCTACTTTCATTTCTTTGTCATATTAAAGGAATGAAAACTAAATGGTACATATGTATATTATAATTGAAGTTTAATATCCATGTTATATATTCTAATTTTTTTTATTAAAACATTCTTTTATATGTTCCATGTATGGAATGAATGATTAATATCACTTTGAAGGGGCGGTAGTCCAAACTTCTTCAAATGAAATTATCATATTTTCACATTATGGGAATTAGAACAGAATGTTTAAATAAATATTTTAGAAACATATTGTCAATTTAAATCTAATATATATCATATTTATTCATTCCATTCCTGGATCTAATCAATTTTTAATGATTATCATGTAGAATTAATCAGATCTCATTGTGGAGACCGTTGGTCGTACATACACACAAGCAATGATATCATTTAATTAATTGTAAATTTTTTTATGAAATGGATGGTATATTAATTATAAATAATAATTATCATGTTATTTTTATTATATAAATCCATTATAATCGTCATTAATAACTTCCAAATTAAGACTTCTAAAATAAAAAACAACACTGTAGTGTTGAGACGGTAAGTTGTATATATGCACACATGTTGATATTTTTATTGATTGGATGGATAAAAGAAGGTATAAGGTTTTACAATAAATTTATTAACATATCAGAATGTACAATATACTTTAGTTATTAGTCAATTATGGACATGACATAAGAAGAGGATGTAGTAGAAGAAAAGAATTTCGAAAGAGGTGATATAAAAAATACCTCTTTTGGGAGTATATTCTTTTTATTTTTACAATATGTATCCATGGAATGAATATAGGCCAAATGAGTTGCCTATATTAGGAAAGGAGGGATTTGGGTGATTATTTTAACATTATTTTGATTTGACAGGTGTATCTGGAGGTGTGTATAAGTGGTTTGGTTGGTGGCTTTTTATAAGGTGGAGGAGGGGTATATTAAAAATGTCTTGAAATACTATTTTATTATAAATTTATTTTTAAATTCTAAAAGTACAGAAGTGATATATTTCTTCGATGATATTATTATGGGTATAAATCCTCTCATCTAATAGGTTTTATAAATGTACGGGCGAAAAAATTAACCTTATCATTTAGCATGAACCCTTTTCTAAAAACATAAACTCTTAACATTTTTTTTGAATTTAAATAATAATCTGTTACTATAGTTTCTATAAAATGAAAATTGAACCACAAGTGAATAATTAATAAATTTTTTAAAATTATATAAGTCATTTTTTCAAATCATTGATTTTTAGGAAAAGTATATCATTTAATAAAATAGTATTTGTTTTAAAAAATCATTTTGTCTATTTTGACAGTATTTTGAAATGGATTTTTTATAAAGTTATAATAACTGGATTTCATCAAAAAAAGAATTAAATCATACCAAAAATTTCAACTTCATCAAAAAAAACCATGTAATTAATTTATTATAATATTTATAATCACATGTATTTTAATATTTCATTAAAACATAATCATTGTATCATAATTGTGTCGAAAATATATATATTTATTTATTGTACAAAAATTATAAATAAAATACCATGACATAGAAAAATATTTTTACCATTGTAATGAATATTTATAGTTTAAGAGACAATTTATGTAAATAAAATGACTTTGTATTTAGAAGATACATCTTTATGTTATATCTCATTATTTATAAAAAAAATTTAAAAGGTCATTATCAAACCCATGTGACTCTATGGGGCCCTAAAAATGACCCATGGTTGACCATGGCCAGCCATATCTCATCCAATAAAATTGGGACACATGTTAGGGTAGTTTTATTTTATTATAATATAATTTTACTTTTATTTACCTAATTTACACTTTTTACCAAGGTAAATAAAAGTAATTAATGATGTTATTGCTTAGAAAGTCCAAAAATAAAAGGTACCTATTAAAATAATTTGTACTTTTTACTTAAAAATGTATAATCCATTTTTCCAAATTCAAAATAAAAAAGTCTCAGTAATTATTTTAAAAATAATTTCTATTGTAAAAATTAGAAAGAAACTTTTTAAGAAGTAATAACTATAAAACAATTGTCATGCGTTTATGTATAATTTTAATTTGAAATTACTTCCAATGACCACAATTGGATTAAATGTTAAAAACTATTCCCATTACACTTTAATTTTATTAAAATGGAATATCTTATTATAAAAATAAAATAGATGAAAAGTCATTGTTGAATTAAAATGTATTATTTATCACTATTCATAGAAATATGGATTTTATCATAAAATAGAAAAATTCCTACCAATGTATATTTTTATATCTTGACTATAAATAATAAGATTATTTTTTAAAATATAACATATTAAAGTGAAAAAAACTATTTTTTAAAATGGTTCACCATCAAATGGCCGTAAAACATCCTTTTAAAAATATTAGAATATATTATGCAAAAATTTGGATTAATTCTAATTTTAAGCATCTAAAATTAATTTTATAAAAGTAAAAACATTTAATAAAAATTTAAAAACATTATATTGTAAATTATATTCATTCTCATATTTACAATGGCTATGGATTAACTCCCATATCAAATAAAAATATCATTATTGTGTAATTTTTTATAATAACTCCGCATTGTGTGAAATGTAAGATTTCAAAGAAAGCCATTATTATGTGTCTGGTATGCTATCATACATAGTGTCACCTTTAATGTAATTTTAATATTAAATAAAAGAAGTTAATATATATAAAAATGTATTATTATTTAAATAACTTCTATGTTACATCATTCCCCCTTCAGGAAAATTATGTCCTCACAATTTTAATATTGGGCTCATAAACATCATTGAAAATCCAACATCAGAAAATGTTTCAATAAAAATATCACTTTAAAATAATTAAAGTTAAGTACAATGGTCATAAAATATAACACATATTGGGATTATATATAAGAAAACATCGATGTGGATGAAAAAATTATATTGTTCTAATTGAGAGTGATAAAAAACATTATCACAAGAAATTTAACAATAAAAAACCTCAAACTTGTGATGGTTTAAAAGGTATATATTTCACAGTAGGAGATGTAAATGAAAAAAAAAAATTGTTTCAATAACCTTTTCACTATTTTGAGGAATTTATGAACTACATAGAATAATAACATATAGAAATATACATACATGACAAGTAGAGTTTCGTCCTTTAATAAATTTCTTCCACACTCTCAAAACAATGTGTATTCAACAAGACATGGTAACACGTAAAACTAGAATCGATTTATATAGAATACAATAATACAAAAAATATGAACTATATATTTTCCCCTTCATTATAAATTAACTAACAAAAAATGGTTAGGACAAGATCAAATAAGCCACAAAAAATAATTATTATTTTTAGTATAAGGGCTACTTTTAATATCCAAAATTCAATAGTAATACCTACATTATAGAGAGTATTAAACAAACAAAAGCCCTTAAAATTCCCCAAATTAATCCAAACTAATATTAAAAACAAAAATTTGAAATGATTTGATCACATAGTCTTCTATGATAAATCATTAAATTAATCTCTAAATAACATCAAATACTCTTAAAATACCATACACAAAAGTAATTAACCTAATAATTTATTCTACAAGATAGGTTAATAATTTCGACAAATAAACAAAATCTTCATATATCCACAATAAAACATATATTTTTTCAAAATAAAATTTCACCATTAATTATCAAATGAAATCCAATAATATTATATTTTCCAAAGGCATATAGTGCTCCCAAAAGAGTGAACCTCTTCCAAAATATCATTTATCACTTATTCACTAAATCAATTTTCAACACAATGGATATCAATTTGATAAAACATATGTTCCCAAAATCGAATTATTCTTAATCCATAATATTATTTCACTAAAAATAATTATTCATACAAACAAGGGGACCCACATACTTAAGTGGTAGGGGATAAATTCCACTCGCACACCGGTTGTGGTTTTGATGCCCACAACATTGTATGTTGTTATGATTTTTTACATAGTCTTCTTGTTATGATTTTTCAAAAAATATATAATTATTATTAGATTTAAAAAATAAATTATATAAAAAAATAACTATACAAGTTTTTTAACCAAATTTTATTTCATACCTCACATTTTTATTCACAAAAATTAATAACCAGTATTTTTATAATGGTGAATGTATCTAAAAATACCATTGGTCACCTAAATATTTGAGATCATAAAGCATTAGAAGGGGTTTATATGATTTCTATCTTATGATCAAAATTAAAATCATAAACCAATGATGATATCCCTAACTCTTAAGAAAGCATCATAATGTTTAATGTTTTCTAAACAGACCTCTAATACCAACTACAATGCTCCATCCTTAGAAATTAATTAATCTTAAGATAAGTCAACAATTGAAATTTTTTCACATTGAGGATCTTTCCGGGTTTATATTCAAAATAATTAGGCCATAACTCAAACATAAAAAGATAAATTTTACATGAAAACTATTCTACTCACTATCCATTTTTATAAAACAAACACACTTTAAAAAGAACATGGTATTATTTCATGTTTTAATAATATAACTTTTACTTGAACCCATCATTGACTCTATTATTATTTATGTCATGTGAAAAAAATTCAAAACATGGGATGAGAATAAAAACCTTAGAAAGGGATACACAATGAAAAAACTATTAGTCTTGGGAAATCAACAAAAAACATGAATACTTTATCATAACATAATACTTTCCACCATTAAGAAGTATTAAATATACTTCACTAAATATATTCTCATTGCATAACATTTTATTTACCAAAATATTACCATAAATATCATAGAAAGAAACATATAACATATAATGATAAATTGGGACAAAAACATACTTGAATGTAATAACCACATGGTCGACTTCCACACATATATCATTAAATTAAATAGCCATACAGATAGATTACATACCCATTGAGTTGAATGTTATAATGTAACCACCCATCATTGCTTTATCATGGAACCACCAAATATTAGATTATCACATAACCACCCATCTTGAGTTTATCATGTAACCACCCATAAAATTTCAATCTATCATTATGCAATAATTACACATAAAACAAACACCACATAAAAATCACATTTTCACACTAAAATCAAATGAGATAATTTAAAGATATTTATATAATATATGATTTAAACTTATAATTTTAAATAGAAAACGACTTTAAATTGTATAAGGTGTTTATTTTTATTTTAAATACTTAATAGCTAGTAGAGGAATCCAAATATCAAATAATAGTTGTGAAGGTAGAGATGTCATTGTCATCACATACGTTAATAGTTAAATGGTATAAAATTAGACAGTATATTATTAACAAAAAATAATTATCATTTTATAATAATTATTTAAATACATTATACTTATCATTAAACACATCAATATTATGTCTTGTTGAATATAAATCACACCTAGGCGTGGAGACTATAAGCCTTATGTAAGAATGACTGCTGATATTGTTTTTCGTAGGATTGATAAAAGAAGGTATAATGATTTAACGTAAGTATAATAAAAAATAATCATGTATAAGATACTGGTTTTATTACTTTATTATGAAAATGACATAATAATATTAAAATAAGATGAAAATAATTTTGAAAATGGTGATGAAACAAATCCCTCTTTTTGATTATCTGCTACCAATTATCTCAAAAGGTCTCCTTAGGATGGATTTCAAACCATAGTGTGGACACAATGAAAATTTTATGGATTATGGTAGATTATAGTAATAGAATTTTAATGATCCAATTCAATTTATTGGTGTCAGTATGTTGATAGAGGTCATGGCCTTTTATAATATCGAAGAGGGGATCTTTTAGAATGTCTTGAAATATTATTTTATTATAAATTGATTTTTGAATTATAGAACAACCAATGTGATAATTTTCAAGGATATGATTAGTATTAGTATAAATCATCTCAAAAATAGATTTTATAGAAAATTAGGTCACAAAATTAACCTTATTTGTTAGCGTTAACCCTTAGTTAAAAACATTAAATTATATCATGTCATCCTATATTTTCATAATATATGGTTAGTATAGTTACTATAAAATAACTATAGAACAAAAAGTGGATCATTAATTGAATTATTTATATTATAGAAGTTATTTGGTTGAATCATATATTTTTAGAACTGTTATACCGTTTATTAAAATAATAATTTTTTTAAAAACTCATTTTTGTCTATTTTGCGACTATTTAAAAATTGATTCTTTAAATTTGATAACAACTTTATTCCATAAAAAATGAATTAACTCATTCGTCGTATGTGGATTTCATTTAAAAAAATTGAGTATGAAATCAAAATGATCAAATTTCATTTATTTTAATATTTTTATTATCAATTATTTTAATATTTCATTAATTAGGTAATTGTTACATCATCATTACGACATAAATATATTAATTTCATTTTTTATAAAAATTATAAATAAAATACAATGGGGAATGAAATCATATTATATTTATACTGAAAATTTATATTTGAATATGTCATTTATAAATAAAATACAATTTGTTTTAGTTATGAGGTATATGTTTATATTATATTTTCTAATTCATTAAAATCATTATTATAAAAGGTCATTAACACACCAAAGTGGCTCTACGGTGTCTTATAATCGACCCAAGGATGACCAAGGTCAAAAATATATCATCCAATATGATTAGGACATGTGTTATAGTAGTGTTATATTATTTTAATATTATTTATTACACTTATTTACCTAATTTATCCTTTAACCATGGTAAATAAAAATATTTACTGAAGGTACTATTCCAAATGTCAGAAAATAAAATATACATTTTTAGAAAATTTGGACCTTATAATTCCAAATATAAAATCTATTTTCCTAAATTCAAATCACAAGAATTTTCAATCAATTATTTTTAATTAATTCCCATTTTCAAAACCAGAAAGTGGGTTTTTACGAAATCAAACTATCAAAACATGGACATGATTTTATTTCCAATTTAAATGATAAATTAATTAAAATGAACATATTTGGATTAAATGATAAAATATAATTCAATTACACAATAAATTTATGTAGAAGTAAAATATAACTGTATAATTAAATTATATGAAAAGGACATTCTCAATTAAAATGTAGTATTTTTCAGTGTTCATTAAAATTTAGATTTTATCAAAAAAAATACAAAAATTTATTCTATTGTAAATATTTATGTCCCTATTCTATATAAGAAGATTATTTTATTATATATAACATATAAAAATGTCAAATACTCTTTTTAAAATTGTTTCGCCATCAAAAGGTGGTAAAAGACCATTTAAAAATATTATATTATTATATGATCCAAATTGAATTAATTCTCATTTTATGCATCTAATGTTCAATGGATAAATGTTAAATCATTTAAAAATATTTAAAATCAAAATATAATAAATTATTTTCAGTCCTACCAATACAACGACTTAGTGTTATCTACAATTTAATATAAAAATATTATTATTGTACTATTTTTTGGTATAACATAGTGTTTCATGCAATGTAAGATTTTGGAGAGTCCTATTGGTGTGTATAGGGTAATATATAATACATTGTGACCTCTTTAAACTTAAAATTTTATTAAATTCGAAAATATTATTAGTAATAAAAATGTATTATTTTATAAATACCTAGAATGTCAAAAATTTACCACTTCTAGATATTTTGAAACTTTAAATTTAGATGTATTTTTTCTATCCAACCTTCTATTTAGGTCAATATAAATACATATTTATAAAATTTGAAGGATATAATATATTCATCCATATTAATTTCTTATTTCAAATAATATTGTGAAAAAAAATATTATTTCTAAAAACCTACGAAAAATATCAATGCAATTGTAATCATTTATATTGTAAGTGGAGGAGGTAGATAATATGATAATTTATAATTTAATAAATTTTATGAATAAAATAGATATAATTATTATTTTTCTACCACTTTGGAACCATAATAAAATGTTTTGGTTGAATGAATGAATGTGTCAATTCAATATATTAAAACATGAATGATTATGGAATTTAATGCGACTATATATTTTTTTGTCGAAGAAGAAAATATCGATTTTAATGATTTAATTTGATTTGCAATTTTACCATTTTTAAATAAAAAACATATGATTCATAATGTGTTTATACCTAAAATTGGATATATTATGGTGTTTGGTTTCAATGTTTTAAATTTATATATATTGGAAAATTTATAAATCTTTCAATTTTCAATTGATGATGTAATATTATTTTGGTCAATCTAATACTAATAAGTGTTTTAATATTTTCAATAACAAAACAGTAGTTTATTCAGTGTTTGTGACTGTAAAATTAACTAAAAATTAGAATATAAATTATAATTCAGATATAAATTATGGTGGTTTTTTAATTATGGGAATTCAATTTTGGTATAGACAATGATTAAGAAAATGATAATGCACCATCTAATAGGGATAATAAACACTCTTAAAATAATCCTAGGGAGTGGATAATCATTAATTTTATCATCTTTAAAAAATGGAAAATGATGAATAAGGTTTAAACATCAGTAAATGTCTTTTAAATTATTATTATAATTTTTTATTTATAGATTATTTTATTCCTATTAGTATGGATTATAATCTAATTGAGTAAAATTGTATTAATTCAATTAAATGAAAATTTAATTAACTTGATATAAATAATGTTTGTAATTTATTTGAACATTCTAAAGATAAACAACTAAGAGGAACCGTGTGAATTTTTCATAATAAACATGATGAAGCTATAAAATTAGTACCTAATTAACCAAGGATATTACCTAAATGATATTCTTAGGAAGAGGTAATTATGTTTAAATATTATTACGTTTTTTCTATGATATAATCTATTATAATTTTATTATAATTTTCATGTTTTGAAAATAATATATTCAACAAAATGGATGTAAAGAGTTTATTTTTAATGGAATAACTTTTTAAGAACTATATGTTAAAAAAAATGAGAATTGAAAAATAAAATTTTCCTAATATGTATGAAAGCATAATAAAGACATATATGGTCTTATGAAATATCTGAATTTTTTTATAAATTATTCAATAAAGGATAATTAAATTAAACGTTTTTTCTAATGAATTTTTTTAATGATATCTTTAATGAAAAAATATACGTGGATGAAAAAAAATCTATCTAATAAAAATAACATATATCTGGACGACTATCGGGACGGCTAATGAGTTTGATATGAGCTTATTGAAAGAATTAAAAAATTTCTTACGTTAAAAAATAATCAATGAATTTTTTTTCATTTAAAAAAAATATATTTAATATAAATAAATTATTAAATGTTTTGTCCTTTATTTACGAAATTATATGAAAACACATTATAATTCATATTCAAAATTTTATTTTAATAAATATCGATTTTTTTATATTAAGATGAATAGATTCATGGATGTAAACTCATTGTATTTGAAATCATTTTGAGCAGATATAATGTATTTAAATTTTTGTTTTATAGCATTCAGTAAAAACATATGGATCTCATATTGATTTTATTAAGAGAGTTATTAGATATAATAATAGAACTGTCAATACAAGTTTATTTTATTCAACTTAGAATTATTTATGATTTATTTTCATATTTTTACATTATTTAGAGGTTATAGCCTCGATCAGAAATCACAACAAGTTTGTGTCATTTTATCACATTGAATTTTATTTTAAGGAGCTCTAGAAAACACCTATTAATACCATTAACTATAGTTGAGGATGACTATGACAAATGACATATTTTTACCTCTATGGGTATTTGGGTTAAGTATGCCCTACATGATTTTTAATATATCATCTATTAATATTAAAAAAATTCTCTATTAATTAAAGTTAAATTTCAATTTAAAAAATCAATTACAACATTTCCAAACAGTATATACTGATAATAGATTTTATTTTTTGAATGGTCATGTGAATAAATGAGATAATTCTTTATCACAAATTAAAACATACAAAACAGTTTTTTTAAATTTTTATTAAAACATTATATTTTGTATGATTTGAGAAAATTATTTTTCAACATGGTATATTAGCGACATAATTTTTGTTAAAATTTTATTCACACTTATATTAAATATTCATGAATTATAAGAGATTTGTGAAGGTTAATATTATATTTTAAAAATTTATTATACATTTCTTAATCTGAAAAAATATTGGTAGATGTCACTATTTATTATTTAATAAGGAGAATGTTATAGTGGTTTTTTTCAATATTTGATAATTTTCAAAAAGGGGGAGTCTGATTTTTAATTATTAATTAAATATTCATATTTATAGTTTTTAAAAGTGGGATATTACTACTATTTAAACATATAAAATTTAATTTTTGATTAATTAGGT
The DNA here is from genome assembly GCA_963277665.1 of Viscum album. NCBI lineage: Eukaryota > Viridiplantae > Streptophyta > Magnoliopsida > Santalales > Viscaceae > Viscum > Viscum album. Next base: position 474,214,939 of record OY728164.1, on the reverse strand, counting down.
GTGTTTTATTAAAATCCAAATAATTTAAATAATTTATACCGAAAAATTATGATTTATTGATTTTTAGGATGTTTTTATTTTAGCATTATATTTTATAACACGTTATTTTTAATTATTTTACAAAAAAACATTTTTTATTTATTACAAATTTTTTAGTGTTATAATTTTAAAATAGATATTTTATATCTTGTATATTTGTTCTATATACATATATTATTTAATAAAAAATTCCCATCATCATATTCTCCACTACATTTCGATCATGCTCGATTAAAAATAGGAACTCATTATTTGAACCCTTCCTCATGTTCATCATGAATGCTTCATGGAATCACATCAGTCTAGTTTTTTTTAATGGAAGTCACCTCCTTGAATGAAACCTCTATTACTAGTCCATACATATATAACACAAAAACTCATCTTCAACTAATGTCGTAGACCCTGAATCACCCACAATTTCCTCAAAATACATGTCTTCATGACAACTAGTTGTACATCTAAACATAGAAATTCATCAGAATCCATAACATGATTCGAATATATTTACATGTTAATTGTGATATCATTTCATAATCTTTGACCATGTGTGATGTTTATTTCCATATTTTTTCTCCATTATCTATAAATTTTCATCAGTGCATCCATGAACTATTACAAGATAACAATGCATAAGCGCGACATAATAACATGGCCAATATCACCGGTTTGAACTTTATATGTTGAAAAAAAATCACTTGACCTTAAATAGTGATACATACTCTTTCAATGTAAGAATATTATAATTTATCATGAACCTACCTTATATATTCTATGTAAACACATGAAATACCAACACACAATGTGTAATTTCTTGAGTTTTTTGAGTGGGTTTAATTACTCAACCCATATGATTTTTTGGTGTATGGTGAGGATGGAAACTCATTTCATGATTATAAAAACATAATTTCATAATTTTACTTAACACAAGAACATAAATTTATTATATGTTTTAGATGATCTAGAAGTGTCAAAGAGTTTTGGTTAATTTTCAGGTGTATTAGAGTGAGAACACCCAACATTCTAGGGTGCACTTGTAAGGGTGAACTATTTGGATCTATGTATTTTTTCTTCCTCATTTTTTCCTTCCTTTTCCATATTATATACTTCCATATATTTCTTCCCCCCCTCTATATGATTTGGATATTCTCCCCCATCAGTACTCCATTATTCAATTAGTGTGTGATGTTGGATGCATGTCAATAAGTATTTGATTCTTCTAGATTCTATTTTATTTTTCTCTAACCATATAATGCTCCAATTTTGTGTAATAAAACTTATACTATTTTTAGGGTGTTCTTTTAGAATATATATTTATTTCAAATTGATTGGAGTTTGAGGCTATGATCGGATGTGTGAGATTGTACAAAAAATGAGGTAGTTAGGGATTGAATTTATCCATGATTTTATTTTTGTTTTAGGGGTGCATCGTTGAGTAATACATTAGGTATTATGGTAGGTACCAAAATAAATTACCACAATGACATTAAATAAATTGTGATACCATGTAGGTTTCTTTTAAGAATGACCAAACCATTTCTTCTATTACTAGGACTTTTACAGAGCTTGATACCACATATGTTGTTGGACCTGGTTTGTTTATTTTAATTAATTTAATTTTTAGTTAAATATACATCTAGTGAGTTCCATGAGAACTATATGGACTTGGCCTAAGGATGGAAATATAAATGACAATCACCTATGATGTGATGTTGTTATCTAGTTATGGAGGTCCAAATTCTATGAGTGATGATGATCATAGGTTGGGTGACATGTTTGTCAGATTGAGGTGATGCAGTCATCAGGTAGCGAGCATGGCTTGAGTGATATGAGGCGTTGATGACCATCTAGTTGAGTGAAGTATTTTTTGAGGAAAGAAGGGACAAATGATGTGGATTGTTGATTTATTAGGTGATTACTGTCCCTCGTGTTGTACAATGATCTATATAAATTCATGTGCACAAAGTAGGAATCGGTTTATGAGTACGTTTTGACCTCTCATGTGGGTAGTTTCCACTATTAGATGTGGATTAGCGAAATTGTTTAAGGATTTTATCTTAGAAATATAGGAGGATGGTGAGGATCCATCGTTTGATATAATTGAGACCTTCAGTATGGGGCAGAGGCTTTCCATACATTTTCCCTTTGCTGGTGATTATTTGAGAAGAATGATATCATTGTTCCATGGAAAGTCAGTTGTTGAGCCTATGGTGTTATTAATTGGAGGACCAAAATAAAAATAACTCATGTTGTCTTGAATTGAATAGAAGAGATCTTTTCTGTAGGTTTATGATGTAATAGGTAATCATTTTGGAGTCCATTCATGGCATTAGTGACAAGATTGATATCATGTGGTGTCAGGGTAATACATGGAGGTGCAACCTGGGGGTCCACATGGATTGATTTCACATCTGAGGATGTTATGTGAGTTATGACAATGATTGTCTCGACTAGAGTGATATCGACAATAGATGAAGCTGGTGAATGCTTCCTTGCAGCTATTGAGTGCAAGGGAAATAGGATATATATAACATGCTGCATGTATTATTTATTTATTTTTGTTATGCACCTGTGTATTCAAAGATGTCTGATTAGAACATGTTGTTGGTTTCTTATTATGATTTATTCTCACAAGAAAACCCAGGACCTTCAGGGCACTTGTAGTCTATTTGAATTTTCATTTAGGTAATGGTTTGGTCTTAGGAGTTGGAACATAGTGACTGATTTGGAATGGAATTCCACAGATCAGGACAAGGGAAGCACATTGATTTATTTGTGCATGAAGAATTTGCTGATAAAAGCCTTCCATTATTAGGTCTTGATTAAAGCATTGATGAAGGTCATGATTATGAGTGCTCAAAAAGCACTGATAAATGATAGCTTTATCATCGCTATTCTATGTGATTATAAAACATTTTAATAAAAAAATTATATATATATATATAAAATAAAAATATTTATATTAAAAATAATTATTATTTATATACATAAATTAAATAATTAATGTTTATAAATATTATAAATATAATATTCTAATATTAATTTTTTATTAATTCAATTATCTATATATTGTTTTAAAGACAATTTAAAAGATTATAAATAAATATATTTATTTAAGTAATTATAATATTACATTTTTTCATATAATTGACATATTTACTGTATTTATTATAATATTATTATAATTATATAAAAATAATTTTATAAATATATTTATTTAAAATTGTATTATAAATATATATTTATATAAATGTTTGACAATAACGAATTTGGATAAATATATATATATATATATGTCATTAGATGATGAAGATATCCCTGGATAAAAATTTAATTATTTATGTTCTTATATCGATGTTTGAGTCTAGTTGAAAATTTATGATCATATTTTTATTTGTGGAAATGATTATGGGTTTCAATATACAAAATTATATTCTTTTCTATATTATGATGACTCATGCATAGGTTATTTTTTCATCCAGAATATTCATTTATATATTGAAAACATTATTATTCATGATTTCCATATATGTGATGACTCAATCTTTACGATCTATGTGAAATTCTATGCAGATCATGGTATATTATCCCATGATTCCATAATTTATTAAAATAAAACCGAAAGAGGATACAAGATGGAGACAACATAAATAAATGGGGAGACACTACTACAATGTTTAAGCGCATTCCTAAAATAGGATAACATCACCAGTGGGAGTGTTGGCCCCCTCCCTTGCCTTATAGATGTCCTCTTTTACTATATTGTTACGGCTGATTGAATGTTGCATCATCCAGTAGAGATTTGGTGTTTTATTCTAGTAGAGAAGGGGACGTGAGTGGAGGATCCTACACTTTAACATGAGCATATCTCACCGGTGGGACCTTCAAATATGATCTCCATACATATATCATTCCAGATCTGTGAGCCCCCAAATTTGATAGGATTAATCGACCCCTGCCCCTTTGGAGGTACTGTTTGAGAAGTATTAAATGGAGTTTTTTCTTTATCCCTAATCGCTACTCTAGACTTGTTCACCTGGAGGGAAGAGGAATTGTATTTCCCTTTCCTATTTTTAGAAGATTGTCACTCTACCCAAAAATGAGAATTATATTTCAGTTGGGTAATGTGTTTTATTTTAGAATCATTACGTTGATCATCATCAATTTCATTGACCCTTGATAAATTTACATTAATAAATGAAGGAATAGAAAAACCAAAACCACATCCCTCTTTGAGTGTAGAACCTGATGAAAAAATAGGCTTCCCCTTTGAGAAAATTATCATTTGGTGCATCATCTCCTGGAGACATTTGAGTTTCCCCTTCCAGCACCCCCCATGTCCAGAACGAACAATGTGACCCTACACCGAGATCAGTTGTTTGTCATGAGGCATATGCCTTTCAATCATAGAGATTGATACATAGGTCATTTAAACAGGGGTTTCTGCCTTAAAAGAGACATATGCCATTTTCAGTGGGTAGAAGACCCCACTTTCATTTTATTTTTTATCACATTCCTAAATTCATAATTATCTTGCCCATGAAACCTGAAAAATTATCAAAATTCCGGGAACTCAACCTCAAATTTATCACCATTGGAGACCAAATTGGCATAATCAGACAATGGATTTTGCATATCCATATCAAAATATACTCTTGATAATAAAGAAGTATTCAATGAATTTTATTCTAATCATTCTCATTGGGAACACTAATGTAGGAAAAAATTAATTCATGATTAAGGAATTCCAATAGAAATAGATTAAACCATGAAAAGATAATGATTAAAACTTAACTCCCAAGAAGACAATTGAAAAAATATAAGGATAAGAGAATAGAATCCATTTCACTATACCAATGATCTATCATTTGGAGATGATATAATTAGGTGAATGTAGACTCTACAAATTGAAACTATCCTATAGTCTTGAAGTCCCTAGATTCGGTACAGTCTGATCTTTTTCTCCTTAGTGATCAACAGATTATCACCCATAGAGAGTATTAACCAAACAATTGGGGAAAATCTATAGGCCTCAAGTCGTTCTTTGAGTGCCCTTAGATGAGCAATAATTGTGAATCTTCAATCATTGGATTGGGAAATCAGGGTGTCCTGTGACCCTTGGGTGCCAGACTCTTTGGATAAATCCAGGGATTCACATAAGCGAACAAAATCTATTAAATTCTTCGAACCTCTAATATTATTCGCATCGTATGAAAAACCCTCATATTGGTTCTCAGGAGGTGGTGCATCAGGGAACTCAGATGCGCGATTTGAAGACATTGGACACTTGACCACCATACATGGAATGGTCAAAATCATCCCCTTCTTTGGATCAAAAACATCATCCCAATGTCCCACTACTATCATATATCTCACATCAAAGGATGATGATCCATCGATACTATGATTTAAAGATGCCATCACAAAAGGAGAAGCTGGACCCAATGATTTTGATTCGAGTGAGGATGACAGAGGCACCATCGAAGCCAGATCCAGATCGCAAACCCATGCACAAGGATCAGTGCTCTCATCCTCCATGAACATATTATGTTGTAATAAATATATATAAATTTAAAATAAAAATATGAAAAAACTATATTTATTATATTTAAAATTATAATATTTTAATTACATATTAATAAATAATTAAAATCTTTATTTGTAATTATATTTATAACTCTTTATATATATATTTTCAATTAATTGTATAATAAAAAAAATATTATTATTTTATAATGATATAAAATAATATTTTAATTAATTAAATAAATAAATGTATATATAAATATGTATATATATGTACTGTTATTTATAAATATTTTTATTTATAATTATAATTATAAACAAAATAACATATATATATATATATATTTAAATAATTAAAAAATAATAAAAAATTTAGTTATTATATTTATAATAATATAATTATATATAATTATATAAAATTATTTGTAAATATAAATAAATTTTTATAAATTTATAAAAATAGTTATAAATATAATTACAAACAAAGTTAGATAAATTTAAAAAATAATAAAATTATATTCATTATGTTTTTTATATATTATTATGAAATGAAAAATAAAATAATAATATTCATTATAATTTTATAACTATAAATAAAGAGAACATTGTTTATAGTTATAATTATAAATATATATATATAGTTAGATAAAAATTAAATTTTAGAAACTACATTTATTATATTTATAATTATACAATTATATATAATAAACATGTTTGTAAAATATAATTTTAAAATTATAATATTTATACTAAATATATGTATTATATATAATTATGAAATTATAAATATAATAAATATGTTTTTATAATTTTATAATTATTTATAAAATTATATATTTACTAATAACTAAAAATTTAAATTAATATATTTTTCGTTTAACAAATTTCAAAATTATCATAAATGTATTTATTATATTTATAATTTTATAATTATTTATATATAAAAAATTATTATAATTTTATAATTATCTAATTATTTATATATATTTATAATAATTATTATAAATAAAATAAATATAATTATTATAATTTTATAATTAATAATAAATAAATAAATATTTATACTATATGTAATTTTATAATTATATAAAATTATATAAATTTATAGAAATATTTATATATTTTTTTATTATATATATTTTTAAAAATATAAATTATTTTATTTATATTTATAATTATAAATAAATAAGTATTCATTTATTATATAAAAAATTATATATAAATATTATAAATATATTATTATGAATTTTCCAATATAATATATTTTTTAGAGATAATAATGAAACACCTTTATCAGAGCTTAAAATGTTGATAAAACATATCTTTATCAGTAATTCAATTTTATCAGTGATAAATACAGATTTTATCATTGATTTCAAAATTAGAGCTAATAAAAGCAATCTTTATTAGTTATTATAAGGAATTGATTAAAGAGTTACATTTTCATAAAAATTTAAGAATAATAGAATTTATCTCATTGAAACTTCAAATTTTCACGGAATCTTAGTGCTTCTCCCGCCCCAATCCATCCCTATACTCCCAACCTTAACCTATTCCATTGCCATCATTGTTGCCTTCATCGTTGATCCCTTCCATCACCATTATCGTCTCTCCCTTCTGCTATAGCTCCTAACCAAACCCTTTACCCTCTTCATCAGAGAATCATCACCGACCTAAGGTATGATATTTTTTTCATAATATAATCTTCATTGGTTACATATATTTCAGCAATCCCTCGACATCATTCACTTTTTTAGGAACCATGATAGGGTCTACTAGAAAATCTTTGTGGGTCTTGGTATGTATCATTGTTGAAATAGTGTTTCAAGTTTCTATTTGTATAGTGATCATGATAACAGATCCAAAAAATTAATTATTGATACCAATTGTTAGAAACTTTTTCACGTCATGCCAAGAAGTAGAAAACAATTCTGAGAACGTGAATGGATAAGATTGGAAATATATGTTATTTTCATAGTATAAAACATTTTTTAGTTTTATAGTGGATTTATATTGTTTTATATACCCAATTTATTTGTTTTTAAATTATTCCTTTTGAATAAAAATTAAATAGTCAAAGTGTATTGGTGGAAAAAATTGGCATAGAAATTAGTACTAAATCATTGAAAGGGGAATAAATAAACAAAGATAATATATGTTATAAATTTATTCTTAATTTTTTACCATGGTGTAATGTAAAAGGTAAGAGCTAATTATTAGGGTGTCTTATTTGAATATGTGTTCATACTAATATTCTATTATTAGTTTGGATTATTTCAACCTTTTAGGGAAAATAATTAAGATTAAGTTGGAAAATATGGATATGAAAATCATATCGTAACATGAACCTTGGTTATAGTATAAGGATGTATGTTTTTTTGAATTAATATATAATAAATTAAAAAATGTAATTTATTTTCAATATATGTATGCAGTAATGGACACTATTAATTTTTACATTCTTGATGTATGTTATTTAGGGAGTATTGTTTTAGGATTTTTGTACTTCAATATAAAATTCTTAAAAACACTGCACAATCACAAAAAAATAATGAAGTATATGAGATGATGGATTACCTTGGTTATTTTTTAATCATGTGGGATATTTATGTTGGTTATGGAAATTAAAATAAGTGATATTTTTATAAAAATAGTCAAGGAATTTCAAAACATAAAAGCAAAGAAGGGATTTAAATCTATTATTACTAAAAATTCACATTCAATTATCTATAGATGGATTAGTCAAGAATGTATTAGAGGTTTTCTATAATTGATCCAAATTAATGATACATTTGGATAATGTGTTGTTTGATTAAAATATTTTAAATATAAAATGGGGGAAATAATTTTTTCAACTGATGTATTATGATATTAGTATAATAAATGTTGTTTCTGACTAAATCCACTAAGAGGCCTAAAAATCACATACTAAATATTTTTGTACAATGGAATCCCTTGAATTTTTTATATGATTCATTATTAATGAATTAAACATATCTTATATATATATATATATTCTTCATGCTTTTTAATATAAAAACAACTCTGGGACCAAATTTTTTGATGTTCAGTCTTCGATACCGAAATACAATTTTTTAAAGGGGTTTCCATGATGTTGGATTTATATTGTTATGATAAAATGATTTCAATATATCTATTAAAAATTAAGATAAAATCAATATAAAAAATTTCTCATTTTATTCTGATTTATCAAAAATTTTAGAATTTTATATTTTCTCAATTACTAATAATTTCACATCCCTTTTAATTTTGATTCCCATTTCTATATAGAATCATATACGAGGAAGTTTTTAGCGGGAATACTAATATAGGAAAATATTTGGGAGATATTATGGTTTTTTAAACATGAATCATTCATTAAAATTTATTAAGGGCTATATCCAAGAGGAACCAATATTATAATTGGTTTGAGATACAATGTAGTGACTGTACCAATAAGAATGAAAATGGGAAGAGAACTGAAGTAAAATATACCATGATAATACTTAATCAAAATGATAATAAATATACTAATTATATAAACCATTTCATGATATAAAAAATGCTATGCATGGAATAGGTCATAGAAATTTGAATTAGGAAGTCGACATAGATATGTTGTGGGTGTTGATTATTAATATGAGAAAATATGAAGATGGTTACAGAATGAAATGAGAGCTGTGTAATGAAATATAATTCCCCAAATGTATTCTCATTTATGTAAATATTTCATATTTCTTGGGTGCAGATTACACTCAATGATGATCATTTTTGAAAAATATAGTGCATATGTCCATTCTCCATTCCATTTTTGAATGTCATCATACATATGATTGTTCTCAATTCCATTTTTGATGTTTACACTATTGTTAGTCTAGATTAATTTTTCCATTGTAGTTGGAAGAACACTTGATCATTCATGGAATTGATTGATCTTATAAATTTTTTTATAAACATGGGGAAAATGATAATTTATCTAGTGAAAATTATATCACTGCATTTCATGGATCAAATAACATGAATACAAGTATGGAAAAAGAAAAAAACCCAACGAGGAAGTGGGTACAGGTACTGATGATGATGAAGATCTTATTGAAGAGATGATAATGATAGTTGAAGATAATGTTTTGATTATCCAATTTTTTTTGAGAATTTAAATATTTTTTCAAAGATACTATTTTATGCTGGTTTTAATATATAAACATCAGTTTCAACCATTCTGAAGCTATGTAATTTTAAAGAAGCAACGATAACGAATAAATCCTATTTTATTAAACTACGTTCTTTCTTGAAAGATATTCAATTAGAATATAATGAGACACTTGGTAGAAAATACGATGATAAACAAATTCAACATTTGATTTGATTAGTCTCTGAATGAATATTTTACTATCCAAAATATTTTATACAGTTTTTGATGGACCAAAAATCACATAATGAATCCTCAATGTGTGGTACCTCTCAATTCAAGAAATACAAATATGGTCCTATGTCGATTTTATGGTACATTCCTATCATTCCACGTTTTATATACCTATATATAAGTGAGAAGACTTCATGAAAATTAACAAGAAATGAATATATAATAAATAATGATGAAAAAAATTCACATGTCACACTATACTCAAGAAAGGAGAAATTATGATGAGTATCCTGAATTTGTAAAGGATATGAGAAACCATTTTCTTTTATATATCATCATATGGAGTGAATCCTTTTTCATATCATGGGAGCCCTCAAAATAAATTGCTATTTCTATATGTAAATTATTTTATTCCACCATTTTTATGCATGAAATGAAAATACATAATGTTATATGTTCTTATGTTTTGACCGAAAACCCAAGTATTGATTTTGATTTTTAATTAGCTCTATTGATCCATGGTTTGAATTTACCATGGAATCGTGGTGTCACATTGTATGATGCATACATAATTTAGGATTTCATGTAGTGATCTATATTGTACTGGATGATAAATTACATTCCTACTTATTTATATTTTCCAGGATATAGATTTAAACGAACATAGGGGTGTCCCATTTTTTGAACAAGCTTCAAAGTTAATTAGGATAAATCATTCAAGAAGGGATCTACTTCTAGGAAATAATATAATCTTAACAATAAGAAATATATACCCATATTAAATGACCTCATTCAATGGATGTTCAATATTTCATACAAAACTATCTCCACTAATTCGTTATCAGCTATACGAGAATGTAAATGATATTAACACCAGTTTTGGTAAACCATTATTGGAAAATAGAACAAAAACTGTTTTGAAAAAAGAGATCTATTTGTTTTAATTTCTATACATGAATTGAATGTATGGTATAAATTTTATTGATTTTATTCAGGTTAAAAACAATATATGTGCTAGTGTAACATTAATGATACTAAATTAACTCAAACATACAAAGGATGGAATGAAGGATTGTTTGGACATTATTGACATGGGTATATGGGAACAATTAGTACCAGTGAAGGGTAATACTCAATCTATTCTTCCACAAAATTAAAACACTCATTCATGGTAGGAGAGATATAAGTTTTGAAAATTCTTGAATGATTCAATGGTTACAATGTGGTATTCATAAAATATTAATAATATTGTAATAATGAATTATTTAAGGTTAAAGGATATTAAATCACCTAACATTCACATTTTTATGTATGATATAAGTTTTATAGAATTTCACTGAATTTTTTCCTAGAATGTCTATCATACATTAACAAAGCATATTTTATTTTTAGAAGAAATATGTTGAAAATTCAAAGAGTTGAAAAAAATTCCAACTATGGAAAATAAAATTCTAATAATATTCTTTGAATTGGAAATGATCATTCTTCCACATTTTATTGATTTGATGGTTCACATGACAGTTCACATAGTGAGATAGATTCAATAATGTGGTCATGTACATTATAGATGGAAGCCCCTCATTTAATAGTATATGATCATTTCGAAATGTTATATAAAAAGTCTAAGTCCCCCTGAGGGTTTTATTATATTGTAATGTATTTTTTATAAGGCCATTGAATTATGTACTGAAACCCAATCTAGTGTTGAAAGCATTAGTCTTCCAAAATATCTCCACATTTTGTGGATTAATGTTGAACATATTTCTGTATAAGATGTTTTCAAAATCAATAATATAGATCCTTTTTAGTCCTAAGATAATGTTGTTCATAACATTTTATATGGTTTCCCATATGTTGAAGCCCATCATGAATTACTAGGCATTTGAAACCACCAAGGTCTGATATTTTGATATTAAATAAACATAATTAATTGTTTATTGGTTGGTTTCAAGAACATTTTTTAAGGAGTCAGATGAAACTATGGATTCAATTTCTAAATTACATCAATGGATAGCCATAGGACCCAGTTTTTTTGTATAATCAAATAATGGTCATGTAAGTAATGATTATATGTTTTATAAAAATGTACATGATGAAAATACTAATTGAAAAATATTGTAGTTACTATATTGGATAATGTGATTAATATTTATTGTAATAAATAAAACAATACCATTTTGTGAATATTTCATAAATTGGAATCATCAAAAAAATTTGAGTTGAATTATACATCATTTCAGGATCATGATTTTCAATTAAAGTTGGTTGATAATAAGATTGTTGTTAAAATATATGAATTTGGATTTGTGACAGTATATTTTAGTAATAATGCAAAAACTTTCCTACCATTTTTAATGGCATCATAGGAAGTACAATTATTTTATGATTCAAATTCCACATACCAAAAGTGGTTAATTGTTCTGTTATCAATCAAAACCAATGAGGGGCCAGATGAAAAATCAACTGAAGATGACCCTTTAATTGTGTAATTTCAATCTATTCATGGTGGGCCCATTTTAGATGAGGTTTTCTATGTCATAGGAGGCCAGAATAATGGTATTTTGAAAAATGAACGTGGGTTCAAATATCATCAACCATTTATAAAATAGAATTCAACAATCAGGTTATATTTTTTGTAATATATATTTGGCTTCCAAATCTTGTTATATATTCACTACTGTATTTTTTATTCTCAAATAAATATTAATCCAATTTTATATATGATGACATCTTCAGATGATGGTTCCCCATATCCTGTTGAAAAATTGGACTCCTATCCATTTGTGGCATGATGTTCTGAGGAACAATGACCGCATTCACATGATGGTCCTCATAAATCATTAGGAACAACATATTTCTTGACCAAGCGATACTACTAGTGCTATGGTACAATGACCATTTATACATATTTTTTATACAAATCCATAAGAAAATCATATTGAAGATGTTGAGTCTGAGTAAACTGTATGTGACGATCAACCAGTGACACAGAAAAAATTAGAGCATCCTAGTGTGAAATGATATGAAAAAATTATTACGGTGAAATGAATAGATAACATATTCAATGTTTGATGGAGTGTGTAGGTCTTGGTTGTTAACCCCAACAAGGCCATGTTGAGTAGTGACATTAGGATCATCCCCCATGAACACATTCTAATTTATATAGATTCGTGGAAGCATGTTTTGGATGCAAATAAGATACACATTTGGTATCTAATTATTGAAATATTATGATATCCATTATTTAATTTATTAAAAAATACAACAAAGCCTCACTAAATCATTCTTCATAAAACTTGAAGATTTAGTTTATAGTATATGACACTAAAAAATTTGGTATTAATTTTTTCTGGAAGAATTCCTAGAGGCATTGTGTAGGATAGAAATAATGATGTAGATGCTCAATATACAAGTGGGGGGGGGGGTGAATTGTATACTTTAAAAAATTCCTTTGGAACCTTTAAAGTTTGTTAGGGATAACTAAATTTTCCTTAAGAAAAGGAATGGGCTTGGTTAAACAAAGTTAAACAAAGCTAATTCACAACACCTCTAATACCAAATGAAAACTTGGAATAAGGAATGATGTTATAAACTTCAATTACTATGAACTTTCTTAAAACTGGAAACAGATTCTGAAAGTAGGATCCGGAAATATGGTTATGGAAATTGAAACTTAACAAAAAATTACAATATGAGATTCTACCTTAAAGCGTATAGAATATAAATGAAACAGAGTACAAGTAAGGAAGTATAAGAAAGTTATACTTTCTATATAATACAAAATACAGTGGAAACAAACAAGTAGTAAAACTACAAGTAACAAGATATAAGTCTTTTAACCCAAAGATAAGGGTATCCAACAAACTTGGATAAAGGACCCTTGATTTATAATTTCAAGCAAGTCTGTCTTACCCACACCAGGGTAAGCCCTCGATATGAATATTAGAATCTATGTCTTGTTATCCCTGCAAGCCCTCAACTTCAAGGTAGTTTGGAAACCTCTGTCATCCTCTACAAGGAAGCCCTCGATCTTCGAGGTTGTCGGCACCTCTGTCTTCCTATCCCCGGAAGTCCTCGAATGTAATCACCAACATTCGGAGTCGTACGAAGAAAAAACTAAACGAGGAGTTCAGTACGCACAAGCCATGAAAATATTTCTACCTCTAGAAATCACCTTAGCAGCGTGTGGTCTCTAGATTGATCAACTTTATTGTATATCGTACTCTTCCAAATGAGCTCCTATTTATAGGAAAATTTCTAATGGTCAACTCCCTCTTTCAACAGTCATTTTTCCATGAAATTCTGAGGGACCTGTACACATATAACTTAGCCAACGGTTAATTTATAACAGAATAGAAGAAATATTTTTATAACAAAACAAGTGTAATAGAATGTACGACACCGATTAAAATCTAACTCAAAAGTTCAGAATGAATGTTCCGAGTGTAAAAAAAATAATTTTTCAGAGTCTAAACAAATACGGAGTGTATAAAACAAAGATGATCAGGTTATGTTTAATAGGCGAATTCGGAATGAGAATTCGGAATGAGAATTCGGAATGAGAATTCGGAATGAGAATTCGTCAACAGAATTCGTAATGAGAATTCTCATCAGAATTCGTAATGAGAATTCATCATCAAAATTCGTAATGAGAATTCGTCATCAGAATTCGTAATGAGAATTATTCATCAGAATTCGTAATGAGAATTCATCATCAGAATTCATAATGAGAATTTGTCATCAGAATTCGTAATGAGAATTCGTATCCAGAATTCGGAGTAAAACGTTAACAGAGTTCCTATCCGGAATTCAGAATGAAACATCATTACAGTTCTCATCTAGAATTCGATACTTAAAAACAGAATGTTTTCATATCAATGTTTCAAATGATTATGAGAATATAGAAATGAAACTGAAACATATACTTATGAAATATATGAATGAAAATATGATAATAATGATTTTTCTTACAAAAGAAATCTTCCATATAAAATTGATTTTTCTTATAAAAGAAATTTTCCTTAAAAAGAAATTTTCCTTATAAAAGCGATTTTTCTTAATGAAAGGTGTTTGTGACTTTTAATACAAGAAGGAATGGAATAGTCATAAGGAAAATATTATTGACTCAAAAATATCCCCCTTTTTGGAAAGCAAAAACATCCCTATGAAAAAGAATGTCTAAGAAGAATGAGAACACTATGTCTTATCTCCCATTGCTTTAAGGATATTGATGAATACGACTAACTCCCCCTTAGTCTTTGAAACTCTAAGGATTGTATTCTAGATTTCCGGAATGATATTTCATTAAGAATAAGAAAGTCTTCTTCAATGGGAAACTCCCCCTTAGATAAACTCTCTAAGAGTTTGTTTTCTATCTCACCCTTTGTTAAGATTCTTTTTCCCTTTATTAGGGTTCTTTTCCTTCTCCCCCTTTGTGATTTTCAAAAAGAATTCAAGGTAATGGAAAATATAACGAAGTTCCTAAAAAATTAGTAGCAACAACAAAAGAAACGAGCAAGCACAATATTCATTAATTTGGAAAGCTCAACAACAAAGAAGATTAGATACAACAAATGATCGGATCTGTGTATTTTGGATCTTTTTCCTTCTCCATGAGACCCTTAAGAATAGTCTTTATCTTCTTCAAGTCTTTATGGTCTTCCTCGACTTGCTTCTCTAACTCAAAAATTCTTTCACTTTCAGCTTCAATATTTTCTTCCTGGGCTTGAAGCTTTTCTTCCTGAGCTTTAAGCTTTTCATCCTGAGACTTCAAGTTTTCTTCAAACTCAATCCGATGATCCCTTTCATACGTCCAGTTTTGAGAAAAAGAATTCAGCTTCCCATTTAGATCTTTGATTTCTTGAATCCGGAAGTTATTTTCATTTGTCAACTTTTATTTAAAGGATGAAGTAAGTTCATTTATCTTCATGTCTTCCGTCTCAAAGGCATCCTTCACATTATCTTGGAATTAATCAAAGAGTCTCATCTCTTTTACAGTGTTCCTCGACCAACTAGTCATCCTCTTGCAAGATCTTCTGTGGGCTTCATAGCCAACAAAGAAAGATTTGAACTGAGCCTCTATCTCAACACATTTGTCCATGACCATGGATATGGTGTCTGTTTTCTGATTCAAAGCATGTTGGAGCATCTGGCATCTTGAATCAATGCTTGAAACAGTCGGAATAGTACCTACCAACTTCTTTAATGACTGAGCAACAAAGTCATTCCCCAACGAAGAAGACTCTGAATCCGAGACTTTTCTTGGAGAATTTCCTTCTTCCATTTCCTCATTCTTCTTCTTAGAAGAATAACCAACTTCCCTTCTCTTTAATACAATAGAGCTCGGGGTATCAACAAAAAGTTGCATTCCATTGTCCTTTTTCGGAATGATTTGTTGTTCCGGAGTCTTCTGTTCACTATCAGACACTTGAACAACATTGTCTTCAACATCAGCAGCTTTTTGAGCACCATCATCTGCATTCTCCATTTGAGCAAAATCATGTAGAAGTTGTTCTTCCTCTGCATGATAGGATACTTCTTGTTTTCCTTCCAGGTCATCATTCCCTGGAGTGACTAACTTCGATGATTGAGCTTCAGAAGTTCGGAGCCACAAATGTTCTTAAGTTGATCACTTGTAATCATCTACTTGCTTCAAAACATCTTCGGTGTCCCCACTACATTTAGCAACTAGTTCTTGTTCATCCACTTTCTCAATCTGCTCAACTTCCTCAACATTCTTAGTAGCTGCCTCTTCCGGAGCGACAACATTTCTTCCTGGAGTCTCAGGTAGAGATTCCAAAGAAAAATATCTCAGAACGGGAATGTTCGCTGAAACCATCTCATTAAACATCAACAAAGATTGAGCAACCTCAGCTTCAGACATCTTATTCTTAAGCTTCTTTTCTTTCACTTGTTTTTCTAGCTCATCCATTGTTCCTTCCTTCAAGGCCTTAGCCTCCGCAGGATCTAAGCCAGACTGAGGCTCCCCTTGTACTCTCTTCTCTTTTATTTCCCTCCACATTGCTGCAACCTCATCTGGGTAAGCTTTATTATTCTTAGGTTTTGGAGGCACGGAAAGAACTTCCTTAGATTTAGGATCCTTTGCTTCAACTACAACTTCCTTTAACTTTATCTTCTTCACTGGCATAGAAGATTCAGGTTTAACAACTTTCGGAACTACTTCTTCTTGAGCAGGTAAATCAACAAACTGACCAGTCTCTTTGTTAAATCCAACATCCATCCTTTTGAGAGTACCATCACTCACCAACATAATCTTGCAAACTTTGGTTTTAGACTTGCAATCTTCTTTGAAAGATTAAAGGCACTGAACTATCAACTTTGATAGAATTGCTGGATACATTATGATCTGAGCTCTCAAATTCCCTTTCTTAACATTCTCAAGGGTAATAAGAATATGTTTCATCAGATTAAACTTCCTCAGATTTATCAGAAAATCTAGGATATAGATCTCGCTCTTATTCAGACTATCATTGTCACCCTTCCTCGGTACGATAAGACCTTGTACCAATAATTCTAGAATCCGAAAATTTGTAGATAGAGAAGAAATCTTCGGAGCCTTTTCATCTGACAGTCCGAGAGTTTCCAAAGCCTTTTCCTTGTTGAAGCTTCCTTTTGAATCCAGAAAAACATGAGAAATAAACTCAGCTTCTCTTTCATTGTTCAGCCCTACTAAGCTGGCTGCCTTGGCATAAGAAAGCTTATATGTCTTGCAATAAGACTTAAATGATAATTTGTCCCTTCCATCGTCTTGATAGAATGAAACTGTCTCATAGAATTCAATAAGAAAATCCGAATAAACTTCATCTTGATTTCCGGGCTTAGACACAGCAACATCTTTCCTTCCGTTAAGCTTTATGTTCTTGGATATAAGAGAATCATACTTGTTATATAAATCAGAATGAACCAATCTTTCTCTATATACTAACCACTTGGAGATTGGCTTAGAGGAAGACATGTCTTGAGAAGGTACTTCCACAGACATTCAGATCTAAAGACCTCTGAGAAGTTCGGAACGGGGATTTCTGAAGTTCAGAACGGCCTTAAAATAGAGAGGCAGAGGTTCGGGACGCTGGAGCTTGAAAAACCAACGTGGGACGAGTATTTGGGGTCCCCTTTATATAGGCAACGAGAAGACGGTTCAACATCCTCGGTTGATCAAACGGTTGTAAGAATTGTGATCAGATCTGACAGTTGAAAACCAATTCTCAAGAAAACTTGAATCCGGTCTTTTGAGGTTTTTATTAAAACAAGGATTTAAGAAAACATATAAACTGAAAACAAAGTAAGACAATACTATCAAGTAAAGTATGATTACGAAAACATGAGTAAGTACATCATACCTTTCGGATTGGATTAGGAATATTGTTCATCATGGTAATATTTTTCTTGAAAAAAACATTATTACAAAAAGACATAGTTCGTAAAACTGACTACGGGAAAACCCAGTACGAAAAAAAATGAAAATTCATTATAAGCATTTCATAGAAAAAAAATTGAATATGAAAAGCTCATTTTAAAAGTCTCAGTACGAAAATCTCATTACGGAAACACCAATACGAAATTTTCCATTCAGGAAGTTTTCATTACAAAAATTTCTATTCCAGAAGTTTTCTATACGAAAATATCCATTCTGGAAAATTTCCTTTCCGGAAGTTCCCATTCCGGAAATTTTAGTTCCAAAAAGATTAAAAAATACCTAAAAAAATTTGATTTCCTAACATTCAAATGTACTCCCCCTATGAAAAAGAGTTTATTACTGTTAGGAGAATTGTTCAACAAGATGTTAATGAAGAACGATTACCTTACAGTTATCATTCCTAACTTTTATTTAATATATTCAAATCTATCGGAGGGTAAAGATTTTGTGAAAATATCAGCAAGTTGATCTTGTGTTTCGATAAACTGAAGAATGATATCTCCTTTTAGTGTGTGTTCCCTAAGAAAGTGATGCCTAATATCTATGTGCTTTTCACGAGAGTGATGTGCAAGGTTTTTACTAAGGGAAATGGCACTTGTTTTATCACACAAAATTTGAGTTTCAGTAAAACTCAAGCCATAGTCTGTGAGTGTGTGTTTCATCCACAACACATGAGCCCAACAACTTCCAGCTGCTATATATTCGGCTTCAGCAGTGGAATGTGCTACTGAATTTTGCTTTTTGCAGGACCAAGAAACTAATGAATCTCCTACGGAATGATAAGTTATGGATTTACTCTTTCTATCCATTCTACATCCACCAAAATCAGTATCAGATAATATTTTTAGAACAAAATCATTTCCAGAGGTTTAAAATAATCCTAGATCCATGGTTCCCTTAAGGTAGCGAAAAATTCTTTTTACTGCCCTTAAGTGAGATTTCTTAGGATTGGATTGATATATTTCACATAAGCATACTGAGAACATTAAGTCTGGTCGACTAGAAGTCAAGTAAAGTAAAATTTCTATCATACCTCTAAAAGATGTTTGATCTACTGGTTTCCCAGCTTCATCAAGATCTAAAGAATTTGAGGTACCAATAGGAGTACTTATACTTTTATTATTGTCATAACCATACTTTTTGAGAAGATCTTTAATATACTTATGTTGAGATATGTAGGTTCCTTCTGGTTTTTGAGAAATTTGAAAACCAAGGAAAAAAGTTAACTCACACATCATACTCATTTCAAGCCCAGATTTCATTATACTTGCAAAGGAGTCAGTTAAAGATTACTGAGTTGAACCAAATATGATGTCATCAACATAAATTTGTACTATCAAAACATTTTTCTTATCATTCTTTATAAAAAGGTTTGGATCTGCATTTCCCATAACATAGTTATTTTGAAGCAGAAATCCAGTGAGTCTATCATACCAGGCTCGTGGGGCTTGTTTAAGACCATACAAAGCTTTGGTAAGTTTAAAAACATGATCAGGATATTTTGTATCTTCGAAGCCAGAAGGTTGTTCAACAAAAACTTCCTCTTGAACATAAACATTTAGAAAAGAACATTTCACATCCATTTGAAAAATTTTAAAATTAAAGAATGCAGCAAAGGAAATTAGAATACGGATAGATTCAAGTCTTGCTACTGGAGCATAGGTTTCTTCATAGTCTATTACCTCTTGCTGATTATAGCCTTTAGCAACAAGTCTAGCTTTATTTCTTACTATGAATCCAATTTCATCACATTTGTTTCTGAAAACCCAATTTACTCCAACAACAGATGTTTCCTTAGGTCTTTCAACCATGATCCAGACTTTGTTCCTTTCGAATTTATTTAGTTCATCTTGCATTTCTTTGATCCAATCATCATCACCTAAAGCTTCATCAGTGCTTTTTGGTTCTAATTGAAAAATAAATTCTAGATATTCTATTTCATTTCGTAAGGAACTTCTAGTTCTTACAGGTTTATTTACATCTCCAATGATACTATAACTTTGATGATTATTAAGAAACACCTGATTTGGGTTTTTTAAAACCTGTTCATCAACATAGGGTAGACAGTCTTCTGGGGTAAATGTTTCAGAAGTATATTCTTGAACAATTTCCTTATCAGAAGGTTCTTCTAACAAATGTTGACAATCAGTTTTTGAGAACACATCCGAGGTTGTAGGTTGGGATAGTTTAAAAACAAAAGGATCTGACTCATCAAATTTTACATGCATTGTTTCTTCAACAATACAAGTATTTTTATTGAAAACTCTATATGCCTTAGAAGTTGTGGAGTAGCCTAATAAAATCCCTTCATCAGATTTCGGTGCGAATTTATGTAAGTTATCTTTAGTATTTAGAATGAATACGTTGCAACCAAAAACTTTGAAGTATGAAAGTCTTGGTTTTCTACCGTTCCATAACTCATAAGGAGTTTTATTAAGAAAAGGTTTAATCAAAACTCGATTTATAATATAGCAATCAGTACTTACAACTTCAGCCCAGAAATGTCTAGCTATAGAATATTCACTCAACATGGTTCTAGTTATCTCTTGAAGAATTCTATTTCTTCTTTCAACTACACCATTCTGTTGAGGAGTTCTAGGTTCTGAAAAATTGTGAGTAATACCGTTTCTACTACAAAAATTTTCAAAATCTGAATTTAGAAATTCTCCTCCATGATCACTATGAATTGTTTTCAATGGAAGGTTTTCTCATTTTTAAATTGAGCTCTAAATCTTTTGAAATAAGAAAAATCTTCAGAATTCTTTGTTAGAAAATAGACCCAAGTAAATCTTGTGTAATCATCAACTGGAACAAACACATAGTATTTTCCTCCAATACATCCAGTTTGTGTTTGACCAAAAAGATATGTGTGCACTAAATGTAATGCATCATTTGTTGAGACTTCAATGATTGATTTAAAACTAGATTTATGTTTCTTTCCATATTGACAAGAATCACAAACTTTAGAAGAATCAAATCTATGCTCTGATAGATCCTTCACTAGTTTCATCTTTGAGAGTTTTCATAAGTACCTAAGGTTACAATGACTTAGTCTTCTATGCCATAACCAGGAATGATCTTCCATTGCACTTTGGCAAGGAAAATCTTGACTACTGAGGTTTTCTAGGTTCAAAGTGTAAACATTCTCTTGCCTAGTGGCTGAGAGAATAAATTCTTCCATAGAATTGTGAACTAAACACTTATCATTCCTAAAATTCACAAGGTATCCTTCATCACATAACTAACTTATGCTAATGAGGTTGTTCTTAAGACCCTCAACAAATAGAACATTTGAAATTAATGTTTTACCAAGAAGAACAATATTACCAATACCAACAATCTCTCCCTTAAAATTATCTGCAAAATTTACCATTCCTCATTTTGTTTTGATAATCATTTCAAAATAGCTTTTGTTACCAGTCGTGTGCTGGGAACATCCACTATCTGTGTACCATGTGTTGTTGCTGGTACTCTCTTTATTTTCCTGAAAACAAGAAGAGAATTAGACTTTCAGAATCCAAAAATGTTTGGATCTGAGATTTCCAGAAAACAAAATTTTAGGAACCCACATCTTCTTTGTGAAATAATCTTTATGAAAACCTAAATATTGGGTTTTGTTAAGAGAACAATTCTTTGACAAATAACCACCACATTGACACATGGTACAAAATGGGGCTCTTTGAGGAACAAAATAATTGTTACTGAAAGTAGGTTTTGCATGGGTATAACCAAATCCAGATTTATTTCTTAACGGTCGTATTTGGGAATACATTTTATCAAAATTTTCTTTACCATGGGTAATGTTTGATAAAAACTTCTTTAAGGAAAAAATTTCAGACTTGAGTTTTATAACCATGTTTTTATCGTCAAAATCATTACATTTTTAACTGGAGCTAGGCTCGAAAACATTTTTCATAGAAATTACTTTTTTTAACTCTTTAGAAAGTTTGTTCTTCTCAGAATATACATCCTCTAGATTTTTTGAAATACTATCAATATCAGCATTTTTTCTATCAATATCTTTAGAAAGAACTTATATTTCTTTCATAAGAATAGAATATCTAGAGTTTTCCGTATCAAGTTTCTTATTGAGTTTTGAATTATCAATTCCAAGAAGTTCAAAAAACCTAGAGACTTCTTTATAAGTAGGTAAAGTATTTTCTTCATCAGAAGGGGATTCTTCATCAGAAGAGTTATAATACTTTATTTTATTAGAAATCAAGGATGCATTGGTCAATGATTCAGCATTTCGTACCTTAGCCATAAAACATTGATTGTCAACACGTAATGTGGCTATAAGAACAAGATTCTCATGTCCTGAAGATTCATAATCAAACGATTCATCAGAAGAGTGACCACCACTGGAACTCCAGGTGTCATTAACTTTTAAAACCTTCTTAGCTTTGGATTTATAATAAATCTTTCTGTTCCTGTCTGAATGTCTTTCTTTCCATTCTTTATTTTTGAGAAATGGGCAATCTGGTCTAATATGTCCAGCTCTCTTGCATTCATAACAAGTGACTTCTCCATATTTCTTATATTTCCATTCCTTTTCCTTATACTTGGATTGGAAACTTCTTTGGCCAGATATCTTGTTCATCCTTCGAGAAAGATTTGCTAACTCATTTTCATAGATTTCACTCTCACTAGATTCAGATTGGAAAATAACTTTCTTAGACTTGGATCTGGTTACTCTCTCAGGAGGCTTAGTTTTCATCTGATTTGATGTTGTTGTAAAAGCAATAGTACCATTCCCATTATTCTTTTTGATGTTGTCAGCATCTCTCTTCATTCTTGTCTCATGTTGTAGAAGAGTTCCAAATAGCTCATCAAGAGAAATTTGAGTGACCTTCCTGTTCTCATCTATGGTTGTTCATTTGTATTCCCACTCATTGGGCATAATATCAATTATCTTATCCACAAGTTCTTAATAATAGAAACCTTTCTCTCCCAAAGACTGTATGCTGTTGACTATAGTCATAAATCTTTATTGAACTTTCTAAATTGGTTCACCATAAGGAATGTTGATGCCATGATATTCAGCTATAAGCATAGCTCTCCTAGTCTCAATCAATTTAGAAGTTCCAAAGTGTGTAACCTCAAACTTCTTCCAGATACAATTAGCTTCTTCAAAATAATAAATTTGGCTATATATATTTCTAGTCATTGAACAAAGTAAGGTATTGAGTACCTTATAATTGAGTTGATACTCTTGCTTTTCCTGGTTAGTGAATGTTCTAACTTCCTTATCAGTAATTTTATAATCACTAGTAAGCATAACAATGTTGTCCACTCCAGTATTGATAAAATAAGTCTTCATTCGATCTCTCCAGTACTCATAGTCATTACCATCAAATATTGGTGGTCTTGTAGGATTTAGATTCTCAGTTGAACCAACATTGATTCCTGCCATACATAAAAAAACCTTCGGCACACAATGTTGTTAGTAGAAAAAGTTCGTAATCACAAAGATCAGAATGAAAAAGTTCGGAATGAAAAATTTCGGAATGGGAAAGTGAGAAAGAAAAAATTATACGTGAGAATAAGTATTTCAGAGACCTGCTTTGATACCAATTGTAGGATCGAAATAATGATTTTGATGCTTAATATACAAGAGGGGGGTGAATTGTATACTTTAAAAAATTGCTTTGGAACCTTTAAAGTTGGTTATGGATAACTAAATTTTCCTTAAGCAAATGAAAGGGCTAGGTTTAACAAAGATAAACAATGCTAATTCACAACACCTCTAATACCAAATGTAAAATTGGAATAAGCAATGAAGTTATAAACTTCATGTCCAATGACCTTTCTTAAAACTAGAAAGAGATTCCGAAAGTAGGATCCGGAAATATGGTTCCGCAAATTGAAACTTAACAAAAAATTAAAATATGAGATTCTACATTAAAGCGTATAGAATATAAATGAAACAGATTACATTTAAAGAAGTATAAGAAAGTTATACTACCGTTATAATACTAAATGCAGCAGAAACAAACAATTAGTAAAACTACAAGTAACAAGATATAAGTCTTTTAACCCAAAGAGAAGGGTATCCAACAACCTCGGATAAAGGTCCCTTGATTTATACATTCAAGAAAGTCTGTCTTACCCACACCAGGGTAAGCCCTCGATACGAATATCGGAATCTCTATCTTGCTATCCTCGCAAGCCCTCAACTTCAAGGTAGTTGGCAACCTCTGTCTTCCTCAGAAAGGAAGCCCTCAATCTTCAAGGTAGTCGGCACCTCTGTCTTCTTACCTCCTGAAGTCCTCGAATGTAATCACCAACATTCGGAGTCTCACAAAGAAAAAACTGAACGAGCAGTTCCGTACGCACAAGGAATGAAAATCATTCTCTCTCGAGAAATCACCTTAGCAGCGTGTGGTCTCTAGATTGATCAACTTCATTGTATATCGAGCTCTTTCAAATGAGCTCCTTGTTATAGGAAAATTTCTAACGGTCGACTCCCTCTTTCAAAGGTCATATTTTCCATGAAATTTGGAGGGACCTGTACACGTGTAACTTAGCCAACGGTTAGTTTATAACAGTATATACGAGATCTTTTTATAACAAAACAAGTGTAACAGAATGTACGACACCATTTAAAATCTAAATCAAAAGTTCGGAATGAATGTTCAGAGTGTAAAGAAAAATAATTTTTCGGAGTCTAAACAAATACGGAGTGTATAAAACAAAGATGATCAGATTCTATTTAATAGGTGAAATCGGAATGAGAATTCAGAATGTGAATTCGGAATGAGAATTCATCAACAGAATTTGTAATGAGAATTCATCATCAGAATTCGTAATGAGAATTCGTCATCAGAATTCATAATGAGAATTCGTCATCAGAATTTATAATGAGAATTCATCATCAGAATTCATAATGAGGATTCGTCATCAGAATTCCTAATGAGAATTCGTCATCAGAATTCGTAATGAGAATTCGTATCCAGAATTCTGAGTAGAACTTTATCAGAGTTCGTATCCGGAATTCGGAATGAAACATCATTACAGTTCTCATCTAGATTTCAGTACTTAAAAACAGAATGTTTTCATATCGAATTTTCAAATGATTCCGAGAATATAGAAATGAAAAAGAAACTTATAATTAAGAAATATATGAATGAAAATATGATAAGGATGATTTTTCGTAAAAAATCAATCTTCCTTATAAAAGAGATTTTCCTTATAAAAGCAAATTTCCTTATAAAATAAATTTTCCTTATAAAATCGATTTTTTTAAAGAAAGGTGTTTGGGATTTTCAAAACAAGAAGGAATGGAAAAGTCATAAGGAAAACCTTATTGACTCAACACATTGATGCGATTATAATGATATTTCATCTTAATGATGAACAATAAAAAATAAACCCACAAAACCCATTTATAGATGCACACCTAATAAGACAATAATTATTGAAATCAGTTAATAGATCCCATTTGAAAATAGTTTTTCTAGTAAATAGTGGATGATAATAAATTTAATGAAAATACATACATTCATCAATTTTATTAATAGTTTTTTATTTATCATACAATTACAATGTGATGGAAATAATGAACTAAAAAAACTAATTTATTGAACAATAATGTGAAGAGGAGGTATGATTCACTTGAAAAAATTGGTTCATATTTTAAATCTAACATAATACTTATATGTGACATGAAATAACAACATAATTATGTTCCTCTGTATAAAAGTTGATTCATGAATCCAAATCTAAATCTTTCTATCCCATTCAATGGAATATGGAAGGAGGCACATGTAAATAAATTTGGGATATTAATAGATGAAAAACTCATAAATTGTTTAAAATAAGTGTCTATATGATATAATAAGTTGTTTTACTTATATTTATATTACATACCAAAAATTAATTATTTTCCTATATTTTTCAATATGGATTAGACACATAGATCATCAAAACCATTGCTAGATGAACACCTACTATAGGATTCCTTGAAGTTTATAGAAAAGTATGGCTTTATGATAGGTGTGTTATTTTGGGAGACAATTAAAGAATAGTTTGAGAAAAAAACCACAGGACGATAAAGATAAATAAATGGAAGAGTTGAAAACAATACTATATTCTCTTGATGAAAAATTAAATGGAAGACCAAATTTAAGAAACCAAATTGTGGGGATAAAAAGGGAAGAAACAACTCAAAAGTAACCATTTTAGGCAGATCTCACCACACCCCCACGAGAATTGAGGTCATCCATTCCCTTAAAGTGCTATCTTAGTTGAGTTAATCAATATCCAAATAATTATTTCTATGAAATGAGAATGATACATAAATTAATACATTTACTATAGTGAAATTTTATATGGTGAAAATGAATGTGATTTATGTCTACCAACTCCCACCCATGACCTTCTTGAGAGGGATACCATGTTCAACATACATGAAGACAGAATACACAACATACCACTTAAAAAAGTTCATATGAGAGAGGGGTTTACCATATATCATTAGATGAGAAAAATGATACAAATTTCAATTGATGATGAAGAAACTTATATGGTTGAAAAAGATATTTAAAAACTCATATCATGGATGTATGATCTTGAGAAAAAAACATGTTGATAAGAAGGTCTTTAGTAACAATTTTTTTCTTGACAAACCCATATCAATTTACAAAAAAGTTCAGATCTGATGTATTTTATTACAAATTCCAAAATGGAAAGGGGTGTAATGAACCTTCAACACAAAACCGTCTAATGAATCCACAAACTAATTGAAAATATATTATGAAAATACCATTTCCCCTCTCATTCAATATTTTCATTAGCTAACATTGAAGGTTCATATGGATACACTGTTAAAAAATACTAGTAATCACATAGTTGATTTTGAAAAATGAATCTATGAATATAATGTTATAGACTACACTACTTCTGGTAATGTAAATGAAATCCCTATATATTAATAGATATAACCAACATTTATAAATGAATACATGAGGTATGTTTTTCAAAAAGATGATATACTATATTAATTAGAACTAAATACATTTAATACTTTTTAAGACACATATATCAATAAAATTTGAAGTTTTTACAACATTAAGATAAATTTTTATTCATGAATCCTCACATTGATTCTATAGAACAAAAAGAAATTTTATCAAAAAATTGAATTAAATAGTGAAATTCCAGCCAAAAAAATTGAATGATAACTTACAGATGATAGAATATTTTTCATACCAATGGTGTAGTAGTAAAAATAAAAAATAAAATCATATAAAATATATATTCATTTAATTAACTACTTTTTCCTCTTTTTAGTAAACATTGGATGCTAATTATGGTTAATTGGGAAGCTCCAATAATTTATTTCATGGATTCACTACATAGTTACCTAACAAACTAACCACACGTGATGGGTATTGTCTATATTTAGTTGACATATCAATCATTTTAGAACTATAATCCTTGTTATATATATTTTATATTATGTTATAAAGAGAATTATGTTAATATATATTAGGGTTTAAATATTATGAAATTCATGGCAGGAGAACATGAACTGTATATAAAGAGCATGACATGTTCAACACATGGACATATATCAGGTTTTATATAATAAGATTTCACTACCCCAAAATTCATGAAAACATATTAATTATTTTTATCAATGTTTCTGTAGTTATTGAATAAAAAAATTTAAAATATTATGGTTATTCAGTTCTTAAATTAAATTTAGAGATCATATTCCATAAAAAACATGCATCCTTGAAGATGTATTATTGAAGATAATTACAATTTAAATGAATATATTATTTAATACATTGTGTATTTATATGTTTCCATTACATACACAAATTTCAAAAATACATATATTCACAAGGTGAAGAAGTTTTATATAGGAATAAATGGGAAACATACCTAATAGTATAATATACAAAAATTTAATTAATTTGGGAATTCCATAACAGTAATGGATTATTTCATATTTATGTTTTATTTATTTAATTTTAGTATTACTAACATAAAAATAGTTTTCTAATATAGGTGGATTAATTTTTTTGAGTTAGGGTGGAATTTTCAAAGCTGGTCAAGCTTGTGAGTGAATGGACATTGAGGCTGCAATTGAGAGTCTAATAATAATGTAAAATAGATTTTTACATACAATTTTTTTTCTCAAAATATTATTTTTTATATAATATATTAACAAAATATAAATTAAAATTTTGAATAATAATGAATTGAATATTTTTTTCACATGATAATTTTACTAATACTATTGATGAATAGACAATAATGAAGAAAGAACATTAGATAGTTGTAAATTTAATATTATGATATACATTCATTATTTTAACAAAACATTATATAATGAATCATTGAATTTTTTTAATTATTCCTAAGAGAGTTCATTTATTTTAGATAAATTATTTTTTTATTTCAAGCCTTTATTCAACAAAACTTTCATGGAATTGATATCTGTCCAACCCATTTCACCCATGAAGTGTTCAAACATATAAATTTCAAAAATGTTTCTTCTAATACATTTGCAGGAAGAGAAAGTATGATAACACTTACATGTCATAGGGGGATCATGAATTTATCACATTAAATGCATCAACCATAGAATTAATATATTATTCTTTATTTTTTACATTATTTATTTTTATTATAACCCAGATATTTATTATTTTCAAATATATGGGGATACTTCTGTTTGAGGTACGATGCATTGATCGAGGTGTATCACGCTTGTTCGAGTCTGCAATAGAGATTATTAGAAAAGGAAATGGTCCATGAATATATACAAAAATAATAAAATATTTATTTCCCACTTCTTATTCAATTAATTTTGTAATCATTTTATATAATATTTGTATGTTAATTCCCAAAAAAATTTAGCTAATAATTATTTAATTTTATTCATAGAACATTTGGTAAGTCATATTTGGGTTTAAACTATCTACAATAAGACACAAAAGAGATAACATATTCCTTTTTTTCCAATGTTACTATACATTTAATTGGAATTGTTTTTCAAAATAAAACACTACATATTGAGTTGATGCTCTTAGAAGAAATATGTTTTTTAAATGAAATCATCGACTAAATATATGCTGTCTAAAATTCCTAAAATAATGATAATAGAAGACACATCAAAATATGTATTTGTGATTGTTTTAATACTTTGAGATATATTGGAATTATCCTCCCCTCAATCTGATACAAGGTGTGGCTGGTATGACTCCAAGTGAATATTTATAATTAAAAGATACATTAATTTCATAAAAAATGGAAAAAATATACTCAAAACCAAGAAAACAAATTTCGAAGACATTGATAATTAAATAAAAGGATCTATAAGTTATTTGTGATATGTATAAATTAGCTTTACCTCAATTCTATACATAATTTTCCTAGAATAAATCAATGTGTTCATCATGAATTTAAAATTTATATTTTAAATAAGAAAGTTTCAATCACTAAAAACCATGAAAACACACTCTGATTGGATTGATAATTAAAGCAACCATTTATATGTCATTTTTAGGTGTACGAATCAATCACATGTCAAACAGATAAATTATGTGAATGGTATGACTAAAAGTTATTGTTCCTAATTTCAAAAGTAAATTTTTTTAATAATGTAATTTTACAATCAAAAAATAAATAAAACACATTAGTAATATTTTTATACATTAGAAAAATGTACCATTACACTTTTGGTACATGTAGAAATCATTCACACCTCAATCCGACAACCGATATGACTGTTAGAACTCAAAGTGCATATTTTTATAATATTGACATTATTTTTAGTTAAAAAGACAACTGAAATTACAAAATAGAAAAAACCCATTATGATTGTTTTTATACTTCAATAAAATGATTTGTAAGTCATTTTTGACATGTAGGAATTAGACTTACATTAATCTGATACACTATTATCAATGTATATCTCAACTTGTCGGTATTCATTTAAAAATTACCCTTTTAGATTAAAAATTCTCACTCACCCAAAACAAATAAAAAAACATATATTTTATTGAAAATTATGGAAAACAATTAATATTCCATTATTTATGTGTATGAATTAGTCTCACATCAAACCGACACACGATGTGACCAGTATGACTCAGAGTGTGTGTTTCTAGTTCAAAATGTAAATTTATTAAAAAAATAAATGTGGAAACTAAAAACATATAAAACACATTTTTATTTTTTTATATGTTATTAAAAAAAATAATTAGACATTTAGGATGGGTTGGAATCATCCAAACCTCAATAGGATGCACAACATGACTTGTATGTGTCTAAGTGCTGGTTTTTATATAATGTTGACATTTTTTTTAATAAAAAAGAAAATTGACATACTTAAAATTGAGATAAGTTATTCAAAATGTATTTAATATTGAGTAAAATGATCCATATGTAATTTTTTATGTGTATGAAATATCCTTACTTCAATTTGATGAAATATTTGCCTGATATAACCTACAGGGATTGATACCTCTTAAAAATTGAAATTTCTGTTTAAAAATTTTCACTCAATGAAAAATGTGAAAACAAACTTTTATTGTTTTGATATTTTTTGAAAATTATTCTTATTTCATTTTTGACATATAGGAATCATACTAATGTCAAAATGCAACATGATATAACTGGTACGACTCAAAGTGTTTGTTTATATTTTCTAATAACGTTTTAATAATGTAAAAAAGTGACATACTCAAAAAAATAAAACACATTCATATTTTTTAGGTACATCAAGAAATTAATATTGATGTCATTTTTGACACATATGAATTAAAATCACCCTAATCAGACGCATAGCGTGAATGATATAATTTCTTGTGTATCTGTATAATTAATAATTACCTTAATTTTTGTGAAAAACACAAGTGACATATTCAAAACAAGGAAAATGAACTCATATGGAATTAATATATTTGGAAAATGATCTATATTTATTTTAGCACATTTATTAATTAAATCCACTACAATATGATAGATGGTGTTACCAGTATGACTCTATATGTCATTATTTCTTTAAAATAATCATTTTTTTGGTAAAAAATGTGACATTCCAAAAACTGAGAATACACATTCACATTGTTTTGATACATTATTAAAATGATCCATATGTCAATTTTTATTTTTAGGAATAAACTATACCTCAATATAATACCTAGGGTCACTTGTATATGTCAACGAGTCTTTTTTGATTAAAATTGACATTGATTTTAGTATATAGATAACGTGAAATACTTGAAAATAGATAAAATATATTCACATTGATGTGATAAATTTTGAAAATGATAAATATAATTTTTTTGATATTTATGAATCAGCATAACCTCAATCTCACACACAATGTGAATGATGTGACTCAATGTGTGTCTTTTTTATTTAAAATTTCCGTTAATTTTAGTAAAAAGAACAAGTGACGTAATGAATGTTGAGAAAAAGAATTCTCATAGTTTTGATACATTTTTAAAATTATCCATGTGTAATTTTTTGACATGTAGGAAAGAACCTCACCTAAATCTGATGCATGATGTTACTAGTATGACTCAAATTTTCTGTTTTCAGTTTTAAATTGAAACTTTTCTTCAAAATATTTATTACTACCGCAAAACCATGAAAATTCACTTTGATTGTCATGATAATTTATAAAATATATTCATATGTAATTTTAGACATAGAAGAAGTGGTTTTACATTAAAATGACAAATGATGCAACCAATGCAACTCAATATGTGTACTTTGAGGTCGAAATGAAATTTTAGAAATAAAGTAGTTAAACACTGAAAACTAATAGAAAACATTGGGATTATTTTGATACATTAAGATAATGGTCCATATGTAATTATTTATCGGTAAGAAACATTAACAACATAAAATGAGGCACGGTGTGAATTGTATAACTCAATGGGTGTCATTATTTAAATATGAAATTAATTTTAGTAAAACGAACATGTGACATAATCAAAAGAAAGAAAAAAATTCACATCATTTTGAAAAATTTGGAAAATAATTGACAACTAATTTGCTATGGGTAGGAATCAACCACAGCTCAATATATTGCCTATTGTGACTAATATAACACTATGTGTGGCATTTTATAAAAAATTTACATTTAATTAATGTATTCTTTCATTTTAAAGGTAATTTATTTATTTATACAATTATTATTTGAAGAATTATTTTCTTCTATATGTGGATTATTTTTCATTGGTTGAGTGTATTTTTTAATCGAATGATACCATGGGTTGACCTTTTTTAGAGAGGATCATGATGGCCAAAGAAGATGAATCATTTATATATTTAAATGTTTGATTATAGTTATTGAAAATGAAATTATAAATACAATTTAATAATTTTATATATTATTTTTTTTATGCATGATGTAAAATTTGTTTTACATAAATTATAGACTTTAAAAATATGTTACGGTGTGTTATTGTGTGATTTTTTAGAAACAACACACTACAGTAGTTTTTGACATTATTAGTGTTATATCAAGTGGTGATAAAGGGTGACATTTATCAATACTAAACTAATAGATAATGGGTGTATTATATTTTTTCTTTTTTATATATGATAATTGAGACCCCATTAAAAACACTGAGTATAATAGTATTTTTTAGGACATTTGAAATCATCATTTTTGCGTGCTATCAAATGGGATATTTTTAGTAGTGATGGGTTGGAAGGAATGAGACCATGTGGGCCTTGAAACAGATATATTTTTACTTTTGTTTTCATTATGAATTAGTCTGATATTATATTTAAATATAATGTTTGGACACATAATTCTCTCAATTTACATTCTTGAATGAATTTTCTTGGATTGATGTTTTTCAAATTGGAATTTTGTGATACCTTATTCTGGAAAAAATTTAGTTTGAGTTTGGTTATTATTATCAGTCTAGCTAGATTCCGCCATGGGGAAGCTAACTTTCCAATTCCAATTTGGAAATTAATTTTGGATTGAATTTATAAACATTATATCATTATTATATCACCTACATAGTGTATATTATCCTCACTCTCCCTCTTTACACAATTGGTGATAGTCCACAACCATTAGTGTATCTAGAGGCGTGGTTAGGGCAAGTGACAGACATCCCATGTCACATTTGAGGTGGATAAATGGGTTGGGGAACTATATTATGAATCAATGTGACAATAATAAATAGAAACCAACATTGATGCTATGTGACTGCATGAAATGCCATTCTACAATAAAAATGAGTTACCAAATAAATACTACCATCCAAACATGAATCCATTTTAGTTTCATCTCATAAGTATATTTCAAAGTTATTTCATTAGTATATTTTAAATTTAACACATGAGTAAGTTTCAATGATAACATATGAGTGTATTTCATAGGAATTAATGTAATAAAACCTAATGCATGTGTTATTATCAGTAAACTGAATGAATTTTTGTGAAGCTTCTCCAATGAAGTGATATTATGTTCAAAATATTCACAAGATATGTATACCAACCTAATCCTTTTTTGAAATTTTCTGACAACTGAACAAAATTATTATACCTCTCAATAACTATACACTAAATATCTGTTCATTATAGAATTTATTTTGTAAAAATTTATATTTTCTAACATGATATGTTCATTCACGGTTTTTAATAAATGTTAAATTGAACGTTTTTTCCATTAATTTTAATAATTTAATTTATTTATCAAATAATGGTATAATAAAATTAATATGTGTAATATATTTGATAGATAAATATCATGGAAATATTTTTTATATTGACGAGTCATAAATTATTATTATATAACTTATTTTAGTGTTGTCATGTTTTAGTAATCTACATGGTGTTGAAAATAAATTTTCATATTTCATTTCTTTGAATAATTCTCATATTTACAAATGATACTATTTAAATGTGTTTTATAATATTTCAGTTGAACAATTATTTAAAATAATAATTCAAATTTTTGGTAAACAATATTAATATATGTGTTAATATTTTCCTACATGGGGAATCCTCTGATGATTTACATGTTCTTCCATAATCAACATGATAATAGTGATAATAATATATGATTAGTCAATTATAATATGATTACTCGGGATATTGAAATACTATCATTACTAATTTTGTTAATAAAAAAGACAATCAAGAATGATACAATTTTCACGACTCCTGAAAAAGATATAGTGTGAATAATTTTCCATTCATGTAATCACAAATTAGCTTCAAAATTTTACTCTATCATGATGAAGCTATTTGAGATTATTTATCATAATAAACATTTGTCACCATATTCTCCACTAATGTTCTTTATTTCAATTATATCATTCATTCTTAAATCATTTCATTACCATTTTGTAATTTTTTATGATGTTTTATAAAATTCTAAAACAAAAGTATGACTCTTATTGGTTATTATGCCAATCAAAATTAATGTTAATAGGTTTTCACTCCTAAAAATATTTTATGTTAGAATTGGTTGTGACTCTGGTAAAAAGGTAAGGTTATGCCTTTGGGAAATCTCAAATGATTTTTTTTAGAAAATTTTCACTTAATGAAAACTTTGGTTTTTAATAGTTATTTATTTACTCACCATATAGTAAAGGCTGATTAAAAGACTAGGATATTGGTGATCTAGACCACAATATAATTGTTGTGTTCATTATTTATTTTCATTTTTACTAATTTTTAACACTCTACTTAACTTTTTATTCAAATAACAATAAAATATTCTTTATTATTTGATTTAAAAAATTTTAAAAGACTTCTCCCACCCTTGTTTATTATATAAATATATATATATATCATAAAATTATCATGTGTGGTGGGGTGTCATTGTTACGAGATGAGGATTCTTGTATTGATTTGGAACTTTGTTTTAAGAGGACATGATTTAGTGGACTATGGTAGCCCTATGTTTTGTTGACATAGAGTATGTTTTATTCTTGGATAAATAATTATGGACATTAGGTACTGTTATTTAATACAAATATTGATTGTGTGATAATGTATTTGATCAATAATTTTTTTATTAATTCAGACATTTTATCTACCCATGTTGTGTAGCTTATGTCAGGTTTATATAAAATTATTACTGATACATTTTTTTTAGAGAACCATAAGAAATTAATGGATTAGGAATTGGTTGAAATAACCAATGTTTCAATAAGATATTCCACTCAAAATATTTGGCATGTTCAATAGTTTTTTCCACCTGAAACATAGAAATCATAAAAATATATACTATTTTAATTTCTCAATAAAATTGGAATGTAATCCTATGGAAAATGAGTTATAAAATATATGAATAAATATATAGAAAAATATAAAAAACAAATAACATTTAAATTATATATCAAATCAACAAATATATATATCCAACTAATAATTTTTCATAAAATTTACATCATTTCATATAAAATATATTCTCATATTAACAAATGATTAAAATAATTTTTGGGTGTTGTTAAATGTAATATAGGTTGTAGTGATATTTTGGAAGGCATCAAACCATGTGGGTCTTGCATCAGCTAGATTTTTCCTCTTCAATTAATTATGTTTCATTATCTAATTATATTTACATACCATGGTTGTCCATAGAGAACCCCCTATTAACTGTCTTGTATGACATGTCTTGGATTCATGTATCTGAAAATGGTATTTTGTATTAACATATATGGAAAATTATTTATTTTGTGTTTTTTAATTATTATCACTGCTTATTGAATCCTCCATGGGAGGGATACTGGTCAAATTTTTTTTTGGTATTTTTTTGGATCTATTTGTATATATTAGTCCATTTTTATATCACTTCCAGAGTGTATAGTATCTGCATTATCCCCTTTTTACACCATTGGTGCTAGTCGATATCCTTTGGTATATGGGGCGGTACAGCTGAGGGCTAATAGTACTCATCCCACCGAACAATTAAAGTGTATAAATGGGTTAGGGAATTACACTTCAAATATATTTGAAAATAATAACAAGAAACCCACTATGAAGTTATGTGACTACAAGAGACATCAACCTACCATAATGAGTAGATACCAAATAAATACTAAAAAACTAACATGATTCCATTTCAATGTTATCAAATGAATATATTTCTATGTGATTTCATGAGTATATTTTAATTTTACCACATGATCATGTTTCATTGTTATCATATTAGTGTATTTAGAGGAACTAAACGTAATATAACCTAATGCATGTGACATTATCGATTTACCACATTTATTATTCTAAATCGAATAGAATTCAGTCATAATTATTTGAACATGATCACATGATAAGTATACCGACCAAATAATTTTTCATTATTGTATACTAACAAAAAATATATAATACCACTTGACCACTCTACCCCCATGATCAGTTCATTACTACATTTATTTTTTGAAAATTTATATCTTTTTACATGGTATATTTAATAATTATTATTTTTAATTTTAATCTACATGTATATAAATTTTTTAAAATAATTCTATTTCATAGCAATATTAATATAAAATATAATTATTTTGTGAAAAAAAATATGATAGATAATATAATTTGGAAGGACTTCCTTATTAATGTGTTACATAATATAATTTTATAATTTGTTTTGCGATGTTTGGGTGTTTAATAAACTATATGATTTTAAATATAAGTTTTTGATATTTTGTTTCATTGAATAAGTATAATATTTAATAATTTATTTTTCTTAAATATGATTTAAAAAATTTCAATTCATCAATTAATGATGATAATAATTTAAATTATTTATAAATAATATCAATCTATGTCTTATTATTTTCTAACATAGAAAATACGATGATTGGGGATTTATATATTTTTTTAAAATATATAATATCATGGATATAATGATACAATATTAATCTATTATAATATGACTATGAGGGATTTTCTACAATTAAAATGACTGTGTTTATTAAACAAAAATGCATTCCAGATCAGCACAATTTTCATGAATATTGAAAAAGATACATTGTGGCTACTACTCCATTACTGTATACTCACTGTATCTTCAAAATTTGCCTCTATGATGACTATGCTTTTCGACATCATTGGGATAAATACACATTTTTCATCATCTTCCCCCAGTTGTTCTTTAATTTCATTATACCATTCATTATTAAATCATTTCTTCATCATTTTTTAATTGTAATTGTCAGTTTATTCTATTCCAAATCAAAATTAAGTCTTTTATTGGTTATTGTACAAAAAAATCGATTTTCATAGATTAATAATCTTAAATAATATTTACATTATACATGGTCTTGAAAATTGAAAAAAATAGGTTTATTCCTTGAAGAAATGTAAAATGAAATTTTTTTAAAAATCATATGAAAAATTTAAAAGTTTTTTTTAATAGAAATTGATATTATCAACTTATAGTGATGATTTATTAGTGGACTAGGATTGTGGTGACCTAGACCACTATAAAAATAACGTGTTCATATTTTTATTTCCATATACTATTTTTTAACACACAAAATAAATTTTTATTCATATCACAAAAAAATATTGTTGATTATTTGATTTAAAATGTTTTAAAAGAACAAAAACACTGATGTTTTTTATTTTAAACTATATCAATCCTAAAATGATCCTGTTCAGTGGGGTGTTAGTGTTATAATATGAGGTTTTTTGTTCTGATTGTGATATTTTTTTTAGGGGACATGATATGTGGGACAGTGGGTTCCCTTGGTTTAATTGACCAAGTATATGGTCAATACTTGGATCCAACATTATTATCTTTGGTTATTATTCTAGAATAAAAATATTCACAGTGTGAGAATGTATTTGATCCATTTTTTTTATTCATTTAGACATTCTATCTACCCATGTTTCGTGGCTTATTTCATTTTTATATAATATTATTACTGATATATTTTTTTCATGAGAGGAGAACCATAAGAAATTAATGGATTAGGAATTGTTTATAATGACCTATGTTTTAATATAATATTCCCCTCAAAATAATTTTCATTTTTAATAGTTTTTTCCACATGAACACTAAAATTAAAAAAATTATATACTATTTTAATGTTTTTATAGAATTGGATTGTAAAACAATGATAAGAGAATTATGAAGTATATAAATAAATAAATATATAAAAATAAATAAAAAAAATAAAATTCACATAATATTTCAACTAAACTAGTACATATAAGTAATTGATAATATTTCATATAATTTTTATAATTTCATATAATAAATATTCCGATATTAACAATGGATTAATAATAGACTAATTAGTCAGCTATCAAAAAATGAAATATTAATTTATCCAAAGTCGGTTTCCTTTAAAACAATTTCCACATTTTAAGATTTTAAATAGGATTAAAATTTACATATTCTATGATGTAAATCTGTAAAAAAAAAATTCTTTTTTTATTTATCAAGATAATAAATTCTTAAGATAATTTTTGGGTTTTTATGATAGTTTTATTTTTAAGTTTAATTGTGAAAAAATTATTATTTTTTCAAATCAATTGGATTTTATGAAATTGTTTGTAACTAAATTGGACATTGAAATTAATCGAAAATTCTTATAATAATGTATTTAAATTTCATTAAAAATTTTATAAATTTAGAAACACTGATTTTCAATAGGTAGACCCATATTTTACATTTTACAATAAAAAACTATATATTTCCAAATTTTTAAAATATAATTTATATTTATTATATTAAAATTAATTTTTATAAATTTTAAAATTTTATTATTACCATATATATTATAAATTTGTAATTAGTTGGGAAAAATTATAAAAAATGATTGTATTATTTTTTTAAATAATGCTTTTTTTACGTAGGTGAAAACTAATTACATGGTAATATAAAATGATAAATGTAAAAACCAAAGAGTAAATAACCTCACTCATGTTTGTAACATGTATTTGAATTTTGGATTATATATTTTCTAACCATATATAATTAATTCTCCATTATTTTTCAATTATGGAGATAATTTCATTGAGAGTGACTTCCTATAGTTGTAATATTTTGGGTATTTTCCTATATATCGTATGTTTTCACTTATAAAATACGAACTACTCTCCACACTTCTAGTCACACAAAAACACCACCCGTTTTATAAAAAACACTTCCCAACACTCTGGTGAACACTCATATCCACCTAAAAGTGGATATGGTATTCTTAAAAGGCCATCACATATATTTTTAACCTCAATCCCAAATGAGGTAATCTAGGTTTTAGGTATAAATTTATAACCGATCATCTACATTTTAAATTTATTTTTGATCTCTTCCACTCATATAAGAAACATTCCCCCACCATAGAATATATACATTAGTATAATAATTTTACTGATCTGTCACTATAACTATGTCACACGAATCATACACTATTTCTTTTTGAATTAAGGAAGAAATGTGAATTGTGTATGTGCATGGACAACCGACTAAAAAAATAAAAATGTTTTCATTTTTCACAACCACCAAGATGGATGATTTTAGTATATACATAATGAGTATATATGATATATTTAATTAATATATACCATTAATATGGTTTTTATGGATAAAAATTAAATAATGATCATTATAAGGTAATCCATCAATGTTTATAGATAACCCATAACTAGATCATCATTAATTTAGTAATATTTAACATTTTGAGAACAATTAATACTAACAACACTCTTATAAAAGAAGGGACACTATAAAAATATGAAGTGAATAAAATATAATATCTTACTAATATACATCTTGATATTGATAAAAAATAAAAAAATAAAATATTTAACATATTGAATGTTGTTTTGAAATTACATATCATGATTTACATTTTTTATATTGGAGGATTTTATGGTGATACCAACCATTCAGAAAGAGACATGAATTCATTTAATATGATCATTCAATATATTACACAAACACAGGCCTGGGGATCATAAAGGCATAGTTCCATTGGAATCTTGAAAACATAATCAATTAGTTCATATGTGTTCTACGTCATCTACCATATAGATGAAAATAAGTAGAATAATTCACAGACATAACACGTAATACCTATTATCATAATTAGGTTAAAGGAAGCATAAGGAAGGGAAAGTTAGTATTCCTAGTAATGGTAAACAAGGGATATATATATATATATAATCATTAATGTATGAGAAAACGAGGATAACATATTAAAACCATTCCATATATATGAGTAATCAATATATTGATTCATGACATAAATATTGGTAGTTCATAATACATGAATCATAAAAAAATAATAGAACATGATCTAGGATTTCATATCATTGACATAAGGGAAGGAATTGTGGTATAAAATATAATTGAAAATAATTTTCATTATATTCAAGGATCCCTCCCATGGCTACTATAGTTGAATTGGTTCAATCACTATACCATTTTAAAAGTTTAGTTTTCCTTCCATGACTATCATAGTGGAAAATGTGCCATAATAAATTGGTTCCACTCCCCATTATAGTCCTCTTTATCTAACAAGATATTTGTTTTTACCCAATTCATTGGAGGTATATATATGTCCCAACCAACACATTATGAAAATTATAAAAATATGTTGCACAATATGATACTAAATCACCATATCATAACCCATGACATGTAATGGGATTCATAAATATTTATCTAAAATAGAAACTATTGGAATTAAACATGTGTCATAATCATTTCATCATTTCATCATTTCATCATATCATTACAATGAAATAACATGTAGGTTTTATAAGAATTTTATCATAGTTTGACCCCTTGAAGAGAAACATTTTTCATAAAAATATTTTCATCGTATAATAAACCATTAAGTGAAATAATAAGGATTGTATCACTGGATCATATCACTAGTAAACCATAACTAACATTAAAGGATGTCATCCTATCTGGAAAATGAGTTTAAAAGATCATTTGGAACATTTCATGGGAGAAATAGTCTTTCTAATTTGAATTGAATCTAAAACATAACACATTTTAACAAACATTTTTATTGAATATAACAATGGAATATTATAAAAGAAGATTTAATGATCCTTAAAATCATTTTTCAAGGAAAAACATTTTATATTTGAAGAGAATTTTTTTAAAACATTAATTATTTAAAATACCTTTCATTGCAAATAAAAATTAAAACTTATAAATTAACCTTTAAAATATTGTGTGGTCATGATATGGGAAATTCCATTCATGACACACACTCTAAAATTAATTTTCCTTTCACATTTTTAGTGTCATCAAAATGGGTGTTTTTCAACAAAAGACATGAATATTATTTTTAAAAAACATTTTAAAATATAAAACTGGCATTAATATATCATTTATAAATCCTTTTGAAAAT
The DNA here is from genome assembly GCA_963277665.1 of Viscum album. NCBI lineage: Eukaryota > Viridiplantae > Streptophyta > Magnoliopsida > Santalales > Viscaceae > Viscum > Viscum album. Next base: position 474,173,259 of record OY728164.1, on the reverse strand, counting down.
TTTAAAAACATATTCTTAAAAAATTGTTTTAAAACAATAACATATAATAAATAGGGTTTTCTATCGAAGGGAGAAATAAAGACGATTATTCATAAATTAATATTTTAATATCATTAATACATTAAGAGAGGAATGTCAATGTAAAATATGTATTCTCAAAAAAATTACTAATGGATAACAAAAAACCTTATTTTTTCCGAGATATAAAATAATATTTCAGCATGTGAAGAATAATCATAATCATTCTTGATAAATGATCAGATAGTTACATAAAATGCTTAACACATCGAAAACAGTTGAATCTTAAGCTCCATTAAAGTATAAAAATAACTGAAAATATAATATCATGTGAATAAAAAAATTTATGATATTGCATGTCATATGGGAATTATATAAACCATATAAAATATGATTGGTGTGTCACAAAATATATCTCCTAGTGATGGATAATTCAGAAACAAGTCCCTTACTGTAAATCTAAAATTATTTCATACATGTTTGAACCTAAAATTCGATAAATTTAAATCTATCATACATATAATAGAGTACTATAATTATATATATCATGCAATAAATGATTAATTTATGACTATATATTATATATGTATTTACAAATCATTAATAAAATCTAATTTCAGGGACAAATTTATTTATTTTTCATGTTTGTTTTGATTTAGAATTTTATAAAATTTTACTTTGGAAATGGTTTAATCAAATATATAATTATAACCACGATTTAAATATCTTATATAATCAGTATATATTTTTTATATTAATCTATAAAATTATGATATTCATAATAAAATACACTGTTCATGGAGATGGTAGATTGTATGTACACATGAATAATTTCTCCATTTTTTTAAAATGTTACAAAATAAATTTCAAAAATATTAAACCTTTTGATAATAATATTTATTTCATATATATATCATATATTTATAATAATGATCTGTATTCTCTATAATGAATATCATTTGTCATAAATGAATCACATTACTTTTTGAAGCGGTTTTTCATCGTACACAAGAGTGACATTATCATATCCACCACAAAATAGAATATAAGATGGAATATGTGATAATAAAACTATATAAATATAATTATGTTACAAATAACCAATATATTTATTTAATAAATCCCTATTAACTTTAATGTAAAATATAAATGAACGAAAACATTGGTTGGTGCATCGGTCATCTGTTGTACACATAAGTGTCAATATTGTTTTCTATATGATTTTATGTTTAGAATGTATGAGTTATATTATAATTATAAATACATAATAATATCATAAATATATAGTATAATTATTTAATCCATTATAGTATTCATCTATGCGAGGAAGTGATGGAATACAAATAACAACAGTCCGTGAGATAATTGGTCATTGTACACCTGATTGAATATTTATTTTCACATTTGACTGAAGAGGAGATACATAGAGGTTATGTCATTAAAATGTTAAATATAATTATATTATAGAGAAGGTTGTTATTATATTAGTATATTTTAATATGATTTTATTGTGTTTATGTGAGAAATAAATTAAAAATGCATGTTAAATGATTACAATTCTTCTTTAAATATCCTCATTTGGTTGATATCTAAATCCTTATTTATAGGGATTGAATAATAATAATTCCTATATTATTGGGTGGTAATTTTTGGCAATATTTGTGTTTGGAATCTCCAAACCAATAAGTTTTTGAAGATTTATGTGGAGAGTATAAGAGGAGGACTTTTATATGTAGGGGAGAAGACACAATTGATTTTTTTAATGCATAAAGTGTACCTTGGGTTTTCCTATACCAAAAGGATAAAAAAATTATATTTGATGAAATTATATGTGATAAGGTATAAATAGGACTATACAATGGTTTGTGGACAGTTATCTAAGTTGTTTACTCAATATCATTATACAAAGAATCTATATGATCCTATGAAAACCGGTCTTATGAAAAATTTATATAAAATGAAGGATGATTCCATATTTACAAAGGATTATTACAAATGTGAGAGTGAAATATTATACAAATTTTACCCTCTAATATTAGAGAATAATATTCATAGGCATTATAGGACCACATCATGTTCATATCCATAATTGATTACTTTGAAAAAACATCAGTGACATGATTTTCCTCCCTGTAATCATGTGAGACCAACAAGTTGAGCATAGTTACCTAGTAAAGACATTCAACCCCTAGATATATAATATTCTACTGAAAATTTCCTGTTTTGGTTTTTCCTGCCTACAAAGAAATTTCATAGTAAGATTCAATCAATAACATGTTCTATTTTTTTGGAAAACATAGACAATTCCAAGTATCATCTCCTAGATTGCATCTTCATAAGCCATTCTAATTCTAATGTAATTATAGTAGCGCCTATTGATATATCCATAATGTCTTCCAAGGAAACCTACACAACCCAAGGTGTAACACCCTAAGTTTCCTCGGTATGTTTCCTTTCGAATAATGCAATGGCGTGCATTGTACACAACTTCGAGATTTTAACACACCATAACCAATCAAACTAGCCGTTATGAATAGTAATACCTAGTTTTTGAAATTTTATAAATTCTATCTCCCAAAATTGACTTCATTTTTGGATTCGTAATATCGAAATTAGCCTAGGGTGAAATTTTGGTACTTTTTGGATAACTTTTATATTTTGATGAATAGTGAAAATTACTAAATTTTAATTAAAAAAAACTTTTTTATTCAAAATAATTAATAGTGATAAATTATGAATTTGAGTTGTTTTAAAGTATATTTAGAATATATTTTTACCATTTAATATAATTTTTGTCATTGGACATAATTTTACAATTAAACCGAACATAAACAAGTGTCAATCTTTTGATAGTTATTATCTCTTAAAAACAGGCTTTTTGTTTTGACAGCGGGAATTAATTTTAAATTAATTTCTGCCACTTCTATGTTTTGAATTTAGAAAAATGGATTCCATATTTGGAATCAGGATGTTCAAATTGTTTAAATAGGTAACTTTTATTTTTAGACATTTTGAATAATTATTGCGGTAAATATTTTATTTACCATGGTTAAGGGTAAATACGGTAAATAAGGGTTAAAAAAATAATATTATAATAATACTAAATTACCCTAAAACGTGTCTTAACCCTATTGGTTGATACATGTTCGACCATGGGAATCTTTGGGTCTATTTTGGGACCCCATGGATCCACTTGTAAGTGATAATGACACTTTATTTTAATTAAGTTAAAATAAATACAAAAATGACACAAGCATATATCTTTTAACAAAACAATTTTTACAGAGGGTTATATATGGTGGATCATAGATTATAAATATTAATTAGAAAGATAAAATAATTTCCTACATAATTATTTTTTTCTTATAATTTTTAGACATTAAATAATTTAATTTATTTATGACACAATGATGATGCAGTAATTACTATAATAGTGAAAAATCAAAATAATTGATATTAAAAATACCCAAATAAATATAATATGAAACTTTTAATGAATTAAACTAATTTTCTAGGATAATATGATATATTAGAATTGATTTAATTTACTTTGTTCGAAGTAATCAATCTGTTATGAGTTTCAAAAAAATCAATTATTGAATAGTGTCAAAATTGACATAAAAGAGTTTTTAAAACAAATATTATATTATTAATTGATATTAAATTCCTAAAAATCTAAGGTTCGGCCAAGAGACTTATATCATGATAGGTGTATCATTAATGGACCACTTGTGGGTCGCTTGTATGTATAAGGTAAGTTTATTAACCATATAATATAAAAATACAAAGAGACATTGTAAAAGTGAAACTAATTAACTTAGAGTTAATACTTAAAGATAAGGTTAATATAAGTACCCAAACCTGTATAAATTCTATTGGTTGAGTTTTTTTCGACCCATCCCCACCTTAACCTTTGAATAGTCAACTTTTGAGCCATTGGAAACCGAATATGAATTTATTATAAACTAATATCTATAGCTTTTCCAAAGGTGCCCCTCACCCCTCTTATAAAAGGGCACTCCTCCTTCTCATTTATTCACACCTTCAAAGCCCTTTGGTTCGGCCAAAACCTGACCAAATACTATATCAACTTCCCTAACTACAACCTAGGGGCCTTAGTTTGATCATAAAGCCAACCTAAAGAGCCCTTTTGATCAAATCAAAAGGAAGAACCCGAAGAAGAGGTAATGATTTCACCACCCTTCTCCATGTTCATTTCTTCTTCCACTTCTTCTTCCTTTGTTATTACCATTATAAAATAATAACTCCAGTATCATATATATACTGTGATGTTATTATAAATATGGTACAACCATATTCAGTATTCTATCCATCCTTTGAATAACATGTCACCGTACGTGCGTACGTACGACTTACCGTCTCCACGTCGTGGTGTAATTGTTATTCAATATATTATTATTTGGATGGGTATAATAATGATGTGTAACTCAAGTAAATAATAAATATAACATGATAATGATTCTGTATATATGATATAAAATCCAATTATATATTATTTTAATATCAAAATAATGATATTGTCGCTCGTGCGTATGTACGGACTACTGTCTCCACGAACACGATGAGATTCATTGTCCATCATATCCATTCAAGTATAATTCTCATTTGATGATTTAAAAATAGTATCTAAGGACTTGATATCATTCTGGATATAAATAATATACATCCCATTAATAATGAATATGGCTCACATAACAAAGAATATAAAGTAAAATGAACCCGTTAACACCCGAAATGACGATAATTCTAAGATATTATTAACAAATCAATGTTAAAAGATCATATATGATATCATATTAAAGTAAATGATTCTTGTATAATTCAATAACAATTATTTCACCATTATACAGGAGGTAAACCTACCATCGACCAAGGAAAAAGTACAAAGTATGGGATTCTCTTATCTCACTTTCAATTCCGTGAGATTTCCATTGTTCGCTACTAAATTATTGAAAGTGGTGTATTGTGTACTTCCATTTGATATATATTATCATGATTCACTTTATATTCATGTTATTCTGTAAATCATTTGGTGGTTATTAACTTTTGGCCATGCGACTCAGTTGATTAACGTGGTAAGGGATTCTCTTATCTCACTTTCAATTCCGTGAGATTTCCCTTGTTCGCTACTAAATTATTGAAAGTGGTGTATTGTGTACTTCCATTTGATATATATTATCGTGATTCACTTTATATTCATGTTATTCTGTAAATCATTTGGTGGTTATTAACTTTTGTCCATGCGACTTAGTTGATTAACGTGGTAAGGGGTTTCTTGTCTCACTTTTAATTCCGTGAGAATTCCATTGATCACCACTTAATTATTACATGTGGTGTATGTGTACTACCCATGAATGTATTCATTGTGTAATATAATTTATTTTATGGGTATTTACATCATCACGGTATGATCTTTCTATCATGGGTGTTTGTTTCTTAAGTTACCTAATCAATAAGGGAATTTGAGATTTCAATTTCCACTCATTTGGCTTTACGCATATTTCATTGATTATATTACCCCAAGATTATGTGTGGAATCACTATTCATTTGATTATGTCATAATTTCCACTCCCCTTCCTGTGGATATACTTTTGATACACATAATCACTCCATTGAAAATTCTCAAGTCATTGATATGAATTTGATAAGAGTAATTTTAACTCTTTCACCATTTGTTGAGTTAAACATCCAATTCGTTGGTGTTGTTTTTACAGGAATATGTGTGAATATACTTTGATTGTTTTACACTGAATATCCAATCATAATTAGTGTATTTATATTTTTCACACATAATTATGTTGTGATTTATCCTTAACATAAGGATATGGCCTTTATGAGAGATTTCATCTCAACTTACATTCCATTGAGACTTCTTTTTTGATATACACCAAATCACTTTTATGTGGTGTATATAATGTACTTTGACATAGTATATCATGAATCCCTTTATTCTCATGATATTACAATGTTTTTATTACCTCAATTATTTGTATTCAAGTGTCTCTTTTGGTTAGAATCTCTAACTAAAATACCATTTTTAAATGTTTTAAAGACTTATTATTCTAAATCTTGCTCATTAATGTCCATGTTTTAAAAATGGTTTTAAGGATTTATTTATATGGACATTAAAGTTTTAAAATCAAAACTCCTTTTAAAAGTTTCAAAGTGGTATGGGACACTTTGATTCAAAAATCTATTTTAAATGGATTCTTGACAAATATTGTGACTTTTGAATGATTTCAAGAAAAGGGAGATATTTCTCTCAAATTGTTTTGATAATTATTTTCATCTATGTCAACATCCTTCATTATTCTTGGTTGAGGTTAATGTGATACAATAAAATCTTCCATATTATATCGAATGAGTTATGTTTGACTGTGGATGTGTTATTTTTATAGCATTCATGGTTTATGAGTAAAGTATTGACATTTCGTATGTTAGTTCCAATAAGAATGATTATGTTATATTTCAACCTTTACTTCATATAAATGTGTTGGACAAGTATGTTCCAGGTTGGGAACTGGTTAAAGTAAGCCCTCCAGGTTGGGGACTTGTAAAAGTAAGCCCTCCATGTTAGGGACTGGTAGAAATAAGCCCTCCGGTTTGGTCTCCGGTTATTAGAGGCACTCCGGGTTGGTGTCCGGTTATTAGAGGCACTCCGGGTTGGTGTCCGGTTATTAGAGGCACTCCGGGTTGATGTCCGGTTATTAGACGCACTCCGGGTTGGGTTCCGGTTACAGTCAGCCCCAAGGTCTTGGGACGAGGCCTTGAAAAGAAATTAAAGTTTAGCATTATGCATTCCATCATTATGAAAGTAGATATTGATATTGCATGTGATCATTCGACTAGTAGAATGTCCATGTGAGTAAGTAAATGGCATTATTTAATTTTACCTTTTCCATTTTATGCTGAAGTTCATGTTTAAAAGGTTTTTGTTTTAGTTATAAATTGCCTTAAGTGTTTATGCTTATTTATGAAAGCTTCTGCTATAATGTTATCCTTACTGATCATCTGAGCTCACCCCTTTCAATGTTTTATTTTTCCCAGGATTATGAAGATGTAATTTATGAATGACCTGCAGGGATAGTATGAGGGGATATGAAGACAAGATGTTTTTTTTATGATGTAATGTAAAAAAAATTATGGATGTATCTAGTTATTCCAAGGCTACTAAACTAATCAGTCTTTCGAGTATTGATCTTTCTCGTGATCATGCCAATGTTATGTAATAATGCACCGACTCTAGGTAACTAGGGTCGGGGCGTTACAGTTGGTATCAGAGGAAGTTTATTACAAACCTTGGAAGCTAGATTTAGATAAACTCTGATTAGAGCACGTAGACCTAAGATGAACTTTGAGGATTAGTATAAAAGAACTTTCGAGAATTTTGGTATTGTAGAGATTTTGTGAGTTTTCCGAGCAATACATCCCTGTCTGGATACGAGCAGGTAGAGGCGGCTCTGGAACAGATGTACCTAGGGGTAAAACCCGAAAACACCGCTTTGAGCTAGACTCGAACGGGAACTGGTGCACGACAACGGGCCTTGCTGCACTCTTGGTTACGACACTCCCGGGGGATATGCTTAGGATAATTTACATTTTCTTTACAAACCTATTTAAGTAATATATACATAAGATGAGAGTAAATGACCTTGGTTAATCCTAATATGTTTCAAATTGAGAATATGGTGACATTTTAATCTCTAAATGATTTTACGACTACTATTACTCACACAATGCTTTCTGGTTTTAGTCAATGGCTGGATTCCAAGGAAGTCATAGTGACTTTGAGAATGATGTACAAGGTGGGAACGGTGGTGGAAATGAGCAAAAAAATGGAATGTTGATAGGCGTAAAAGATATCGTCATTATGCCAAATCAGTTTTCCAAAAATATGATCAACAACATATATATTAACCAACTCCCAGACTCATCAAGGAAGAGAAAGGTGATAAATGATAAGATCTCCAGCAATGGAGACCATGGAGAAAAGAAACCTCAATTTTCATTATGCAGGAAATGTGGAAAGAGACACCCAAGAAAGTGTCTCAATGGGACAATGAAATGTTTTACGTGCGGGAATAAAGGACATAAAGTGAAGAATTGCCGAGGAAAAATGAAGAGTACTATGGAAGAAGATAAAAATGGTCCCAAGAGTCCATTTACAGTCATTTGCCGTAAATGTAGGGGACCTGGCCATTACCCGAGTGAATGTCCTATTCTATAGGATATTTTCTTGGTCAAAGAAGAAGCTATGTGGAAATAAATGGTTGGAGAAAAATTTAAAAAAGTATTAGCACTCCTTGTTGATGGGTTTACTTTGGAATAATTTTCTCTTTTATTTGTAACCCAGCAGTTTGCCATGTGAAAATGATATTTGAGGAAGAATTGTCTCTTCTCTTGTGGATATAGGTATAAATAACCATTTGGTTTTATATGATCATTGGGGTTTGAGAAAATGATAAGTTATTATAATTTGGGATGAAAATGCAAAGTATGATATAACATTTGTGGTTAAATTATGTTATTTTGAGGAATTTATCTCATTTTGGTAATATTATAAAAAATAGTTTTTGAAAAAGGACAACACGTAGACCGTGTGACAACCCGTCGTGTCGGAAAAATCTGTGGGAATCGAACCCACAACCAAAGTGCGATTGGGATTTATCGCCTACCACTGGACTACGTGAAGTCCCTGGTTAGTGTGACTATTTTTTTTGTCAAATGATTTTATTGATCAATAATAAGATGATTTGGGTTCTTATGTCTTATCAAATGAATACCCTTGGTATAGGAAAATGATTTGGTGATTAAGTGGTAAATGTTATTTTAGAAGATGTTCGTTTTGTTAGGAACACTATATGCCCAAGGAAAATAGAATACAATGAGGTTTCATTTGTAGAGTAATGGTGGATTTTTATCTACATTTTTATTGTTGATTTATAGTGATTTGGGTTATTTATGGAAATTATTAATCTATAACAGAGAATATGTGATGATGTTAATTACTTTTAAGTATGTGACTTTAAGAGTATTTGATGTCATTTGGAGATACAATGTAACATGGGAGACTACATAATTAAATTCTTCTATGTTTTGGGTTTCAATATTAGTTTGGATTATATTAAAGGATTTTAAGGACAATTCGTTATTGAATGGTATCTATTTAACTTTGGGGTATTGTTGGTTTAATTTTAGAAATTAAGATTAGTGCATATTTATATCAATGAATATCCTTTTGGGGGATCATTAGATCATTCACTAATCATTTTGGTTTTGATTAATCTTCAAAGACAATGTAAATATATGGTTTATCCTGCATGGATCATGTGATTCTATAGAAGTTTATTCTAGCTCTTCCAGTGTGACCAAGTCTTCTTGAATACTCATCGTTTAAAAAAAATTGAGTTAGTGGTGGAAATTTATTAAAGAATGAAAATTTACTTAAAATGTAAGTATATCTCATAATGTTCTTAGTCAATATCATAAATGAATTCCTCTTCATTATGTAATGTAACTTTAAAAAAAAATGTTGTCCGTTTACTTTCCTACTAGGAGACTAATGGTCGTTTGTCCCAACACAAGTTTGTGGTTTTCTCATTGTTAACTTTCTCCTGATCATGATTTCTATCCCTCTCCATCAGAACTTGACACTTAGTTTATCATCCATATCCATGTTTTCTTACATGGAATCCTAGTATGGGTTATCTTGGATTACCCTTATACCTCTCTTTCTTTCTTTTAAAGTGATAGTTTTATTGGCTCTTTTTCCGATGTGGGACTTTCCATTATATTCCCAAGAAAAATTTTAAAAATTGCGAGGATGCAATTTATTGAAGGAGTGGAGAATGTAACACCCCAAGTTTCCTCGGTATGTATCCTTTCGAATAATGCAATGGCGTGCATTGTACACAACTTCGAGATTTTAACACACCATAACCAGTCAAACTAGCCGTTATGAATAGTAATACCTAGTTTTTGAAATTTTATAAATTCTATCTCCCAAAATTGACTTCATTTTGGGATTCTTAATATCGAAATTAGCCTAGGGTGAAATTTTGGTACTTTTTGGATAACTTTTATATTTTGATGAATAGTGAAAATTACTAAATTTTAATTAAAAACAACTTTTTTAATCAAAATAATTAATAGTGATAAATTATGAATTTGAGTTGTTTTAAAGTATATTTAGAATATATTTTTACCATTTAATATAATTTTGGTCATTGGACATAATTTTACAATTAAACCGAACATAAACAAGTGTCAATCTTTTGATAGTTATTATCTCTTAAAAACAGGCTTTTTGTTTTGACAGCGGGAATTAATTTTAAATTATTTTCTGCCACTTCTGTGTTTTGAATTTAGAAAAATGGATTCCATATTTGGAATCAGGATGTTCAAATTTTGTAAATAGGTAACTTTTAGTTTTAGACATTTTGAATAATTACTGTGGTAAATATTTTATTTACCATGGTTAAGGGTAAATCCGGTAAATAAGGGTTAAAAAAATAATATTATAATAATACTAAATTACCCTAAAACGTGTCTTAACCCTATTGGTTGATACATGGTCGACCATGGGAATCTTTGGGTCTATTTTGGGACCCCATGGATCCACTTGTAAGTGATAATGACACTTTATTTTAATTAAGTTAAAATAAATACAAAAATGACACAAGCATATATCTTTTAACAAAACAATTTTTACAGAGAGTTATATATGTTGGATCATAGATTATAAATATTCCTTAGAAAGATAAAACTATTTACTACATAATTATATTTTTATTATAATTTTTAGACATTAAATAATTAAATTTATTTATGACACAATGATGATGCATTAATTACTATAATAGTGAAAAATCAAAATAATTGATATTAAAAATACCCAAATAAATATAATATGAAACTTTTAATGAATTAAACTAATTTTATAGGATAATATGATATATTAGAATTGATTTAAATTACTTTGTTCGAAGTAATAAATCTGTTATGAGTTTCACAAAAATCAACTATTGAATAGTGTCAAAATTGACATAAAAGAGTTTTTAAAACAAATACTATATTATTAATTGATATTAAATTCCTAAAAATCTAAGTTTCGGACAAGAGACTTATATCATGATAGGTGTATCATTAATGGACCACTTGTGGGTCGCTTGTATGTATATGGTAAGTTTATTAACCATATAATATAAAAATACAAAGAGACATTGTAAAAGTGAAACTAATTAACTTAGAGTTAATACTTAAAGATAAGATTAATATAAGTACCCAAACCTTTATAAATTCTATTGGTTGAGTTGTTTTCGACCCATCCCCACCTTAACCTTTGAATAGTCAACTTTGGAGCCATTGGAAACCGAATATGAATTTATTATAAAGTAATATCTCTAGCTTTTCCAAAGGTGCCCCTCACCCCTCTTATAAAAGGGCACTCCTCCTTCTCAGTTATTCACACCTTCAAAGCCCTTTGGTTCGGCCAAACCCTGCCCAAATACTATCTCAACTTCCCTCACTACAACCTAGGGGCCTTAGTTTGATCAGAAAGCCAACCTAAAGAGCCCTTTTGATCAAATCAAAAGGAAGAACCCGAAGAAGAGGTAATGATTTCACCACCCTTCTCCAAGTTCATTTCTTCTTCCACTTCTTCTTCCTTTGTTATTACCATTATAAAATAATAACTCCAGTATCATATATATACTGTGATGTTATTATAAATATGGTACAACCATATTCAGTATTCTATCCATCCTTTGAATAACATGTCACCGTACGTGCGTACATACGGCTTACCGTCTCCACGTCGTGGTGTAATTGTTATTCAATATATTATTATTTGGATGGGTATAATAATGATGTGTAACTCATGTAAATAATAAATATAACATGATAATTATTCTGTATATATGATATAAAATCCAATTATATATTATTTTAATATCAAAAGAATGATATTGTCGCTCGTGCGTATGTACGGACTACCGTCTCCACGAACACGATGAGATTCATTGTCCATCATATCCATTCATGTATAATTATCATTTGATGATTTAAAAATAGTATCTAAGGACTTGAAATCATTCTGGATATGAATAATATACATCCCATTAATAACGAATATGGCTCACATAACAAAGAATATAAAGTAAAATGAACCCGTTAACACCCGAAATGACGATAATTCTAATATATTATTAACAAATCAATGTTAAAAGATCATATATGATATCATATTAAAGTAAATGATTCTTGTATAATTCAATAACAATTATTTCACCGTTATACAGGAGGTAAACCTACCATCGACCAAGGAAAAAGTACAAAGTAAGGGATTCTCTTATCTCACTTTCAATTCCGTGAGATTTCCATTGTTCGCTACTAAATTATTGAAAGTGGTGTATTGTGTACTTCCATTTGATATATATTATCATGATTCACTTTATATTCATGTTATTCTGTAAATCATTTGGTGGTTATTAACTTTTGGCCATGCGACTCAGTTGATTAACGTGGTAAGGGATTCTCTTATCTCACTTTCAATTCCGTGAGATTTCCATTGTTCGCTACTAAATTATTGAAAGTGGTGTATTGTGTACTTCCATTTGATATATATTATCATGATTCACTTTATATTCATTTTATTCTGTAAATCATTTGGTGGTTATTAACTTTTGGCCATGCGACTCAGTTGATTAACGTGGTAAGGGGTTTCTTGTCTCACTTTTAATTCCGTGAGAATTCCGTTGATCACCACTTAATTATTGCATGTGGTGTATGTTTACTACCCATGAATGTATTCATTGTGTAATATACTTTATTTTATGGGTATTTACATCATCATGGTATGATCTTTCTTTCATGGGTGTTTGTTTCTTAAGTTACCTAATCAATAAGGGAATTTGAGATTTCAATTTCCACTCATTTGGCTTTACGCATATTTCATTGATTATATTACCCCAAGATTATGTGTGGAATCACTATTCATTTTATTATGTCATAATTTCCACTCCCCTTCCAGTGGATATACTTTTGATACACATAATCACTCCATTGAAAATTCTCAAGTCATTGATATGAATTTGATAAGAGTAATTTTAACTCTTTCACAATTTGTTGAGTTAAACATCCAATTCATTGGTGTTGTTTTTACAAGAATATGTGTGAATATACTTTGATTGTTTTACACTGAATATCCAATCATAATTAGTGTATTTATATTTTTCACACATAATTATGTTGTGATTTATCCTTAACCTAAGGATATGGCCTTTATGAGAGATTTCATCTCAACTTACATTCCATTGAGACTTCTTTGTTGATATACACCAAATCACTTTTATGTGGTGTATATAATGTACTTTGACATAGTATATCATGAATCCCTTTATTCTCATGATATTACAAAGTTTTGATTACCTCAATTATTTGTATTCAAGTGTCTCTTTTGGTTAGAATCTCTAACTAAAATACCATTTTTAAATGTTTTAAAGACTTATTATTCTAAATCCTGCTCATTAATGTCCATGTTTTAAAAATGGTTTTAAGGATTTATTTATATGGACATTAAAGTTTTAAAATCAAAACTCCTTTTAAAAGTTTCAAAGTGGTATGGGACACTTTGATTCAAAAATCTATTTTAAATGGATTCATGACAAATATTGTGACTTTTGAATGATTTCAAGAAAAGGGGGATATTTCTCTCAAATTGTTTTGATGATTATTTTCATCTATGTCAACATCATTCATTATTCTTGGTTGAGGTTAATGTGATACAATACAATCTTCCATATTATATCGAATGAGTTATGTTTGACTGTGGATGTGTTATTTTTATAGCATTCATGGTTTATGAGTAAAGTATTGAAATTTCTTATGTTAGTTCCAATAAGAATGTTTATGTTATATTTCAACCTTTACTTCATATGAATGTGTTGGACAAGTATGTTCCAGGTTGGGGACTGGTTAAAGTAAGCCCTCCAGGTTGGGGACTGGTAAAAGTAAGCCCTCCAGGTTAGGGACTGGTAAAAATAAGCCCTCTGGTTTGGTCTCCGGTTATTAGAAGCCCTCCGGGTTGGTGTCCGGTTATTAGAGACACTCCGGGTTGGTGTCCGGTTATTAGAGGCACTCCGGGTTGGTGTCCGGTTATTAGAGGCACTCCGGGTTGGGTTCCGATTACAGTCATCCCCAAGGTCTTGGGACGAGGCCTTGAAAAGAAATTAAAGTTTAGCATTATGCATTCCATCATTATGAAAGTAGATATTGATATTGCATGTGATCATTAGACTAGTAGAATGTCCATGTGAGTAAGTAAATGGCATTATTTCATTTTACCTTTTCCATTTTATGCTGAAGTTCAAGTTTAAAAGGCTTTTGTTTTAGTTATAAATTGCCTTAAGTGTTTATGCTTATTTATGAAAGCTTCTGCTATAATGTTATCCTTACTGAGCATCTGAGCTCACCCATTTCAATGTTTTATTTTTCCCAGGATTATGAAGATGTAATTTATGAATGACCTGTAGGGATAGTATGAGGGGATATGAAGACAAGATGTTTTTTTATGATGTAATGTAAAAAAATTATGGATGTATCTAGTTATTCCAAGGCTACTAAACTAATCGGTCTTTCGAGTATTGATCTTTCTCGTGATCATGCCAATGTTATGTAATAATGCACCGACTCTAGGTAACTAGGGTCGGGGCGTTACACAAGGGCTCACGTGTGCCAGAATCTCCCCCATTAATATTCACTTTGAGACGTGGGTTGATTGGAGGTATCCATCAGACACACCAAACCATTTTTGTTTCCATGGCTAGCTTGGCTCATCTAGAAGTCCAAAAAAATAGAAACCAATCATGATGTTATTCATAAATCATGTTTGTAAAGTACAATATTCCTAATGTATATGATTATTGGATAACATGTTTTGATATGAATTGCCTTTAAAGGCCTCAAAAAAGAAGCCATTTTAGGTCCTCAATATAGCAGAAAAGGTGGATTCATTTCCACCAAAAACTATTTGTGGACCTACACACTCAAATTATAAATTCAAATCCTAACAATGAATTATTAATGTGGATTATTTTTTGTAATGTTCAATCCAAAAAAGAAACCAATATAAGATCATGGGTTCTTTGTAAAAATTGGTCTCAATAAATTGTGTTGTTCACTTCTTTAATGCTCATGCATATGAGACTGGATGACATAATTTGAAATCTAGAATTTTGGGATGGTCATGGGTGGTTCAGTAGTTTATCCAGAAACTCTATAGAATACTGAACTAATATTACCCTATAAAATGAATTTTTTAATTTTATTTACTTGAATGGTGTTTTAGTGGACCCCATTAAATTTTTTAATAATCATTAGTGGGTAAATGTCTATCCATGTATTGTTTCCATAAAGTGGTATTATAATCCATGAAAGTATAGTTTTGAATAGAAATATGGACATGTGATGGGATTAGGCAATCATAGCTATGGATTTGTGAAAAGAATCATCAATCAATATGTATCTATTATTTGGTTGAATACTCATGTGGACCTAAAATGGATATTAAAGAAATTTAGCGGTCCAAAAATTCATATTGGACCCCTTATAAACCCAGTATTTATTTTTTGAGATAATCATATTCAAGGAATGATTAATGGATGAATAAGTTGATGAGGAATGATAGTATCTGTTACTATTCATTAGCATTGATTTATACCTTCTTGTAAGGAAGTCAAAAGATTCGTCATTAGAAATGACGATCCATATTAATTTTTTGGATATGTCCATTATAAAAACTGATGAAATTTTTTATCCCAAGGCCTCACAATTCTACTGTTTTAATAACCTCCTTGAACGAAACAGTGATAAACATCTTTCTATGGACATATCTTTTCTGTATAATGTTTCTATAAAGACATTTATTCTTTTATATAAGACGTGTAGTCCATATATAGATTGAGATGGAATAAAAAAACATAGACGAGTCAATCGAGTAAACAAGAAAATCTATTCCCATGTGGCGTGTTTCTTTCTCTTAAACCTTTCACATATGATTCATAATACCATTGTATATGACATCCTAATAATGCCTCATCACATTGCCTAAATATATATGAACACCATGTCAATTGAAAGGATGAGAGATCATCCTAACCCTGAGTTGTTGGGTTATCCTAATTTTCAATCAAATTAATATACATTCACCAAAGGACATGAAATATTTATCCCAACTTTTTTACCAACCTAAAACATCTTCACAATGTTCAAAGAGAACCTTCACATAAAAGATTGTTTTTTTGAAGAATTTTTAATGAAATATAATTTCATTGACATAAAAAGGATTCCAAGGGTTAATTCCATTTTTACAGCTTTGATTTTTGTTATAAAAAAAATTTGAGAGTGATCATTTGTGAATATTGTCATGTAATCTCTTAAAATCACAAAAAAATTCCATGAAAGAGGATCATTATCCCTCACACCCCTTGATAAGTAGGAAAAACCTCTACCCACCCAATTAATAATGATATACGACACTTATGGGTTGATAATTGTACTAATTATCTCATTGAATATTTTTGATAATCAAAATCTTCTAAGTAATTCAAGAATAATGATCCATGTAATTCAATAAATGTCCTTGGAAATGTCAATTTTATGTTCATAGTTCCCTTCCATTGATTTCCTCTAAATTATGTTAATATTTTTTGCAGATTTGAATTATTTTCATAAATAATAAATTGTTATTAAATTAAAAAACAATACAAAATTTAATTTAATGATATGAAATTGATTATTAAATAAATAATAAAAAATAATAATTTTATTACCAAAGAAAAAGAAAACATTTCTTGTAAATTATTTGAATGGAAATGTAATATATAATAAAATATATTAATTTACACTATTAAATCTCAAATTAATATTTTTTAGAAATCATAAAAATTTCACTCTATGAATATTTTGAAATTATGATTTAGGTTAATATTTATCTATTTTAAATCATATATTATAAAAGTTTCAAAAATAAATTTCATTATATGTTCAAAAATAAGAGAAAACTACTTTTGATTATAATATGATTTTATGTTTAATATTTGGTTTATTCTTATATCATGTATAGAAAAAACCTAAGATGAATACCAAACATTTAAATTCATATATAATTTATGAATTCCTTAAAACCATTTATAAAAATTTATTTGTTTTATTTATTTATGTAAAACATTTTTATGTATATAAAAATAGTATGATATAAAAATATTTTCATTATATTCAAACAGTTATTATATTCATTTCTAATAAATATGTTCTGAATATAAATAATTGAATATAAATTTGTAAAAAATATATTTTCCTAATTCATTTGATCAACTTCAGACACTCCATTCCAATAGATATGATATGACTATCAAAATAAATATTAAAATTTTAAATTGGTGTCATGTTTTATTAAGACTCGATTTTTTGTGTAATGCATGCTATTGATGAAATTAAATTTGATTGTAAAAAATTTCATAAAATCTTAGAGATTTACATTCTTCCCTATATAAAATGAATTTAAAATTTGAAATTATGTATCTCTATTACAAATAAATTTATGGTAATTATTCCTCAACACATTATATGGTTCCATCATTGAATAATCTAAATGGTTGTTCTTCAACAAACATTTACCATGTTAGTGGTTTTGTTTCATATCACTTTATCCCTATGATCAATACTTAACAAATGATTATTCCTCATACAAAATATATTTATATAGGGGTAAAAAATGTGATTTTATAACATGTAAATGTTTATTTATGTACTTTATCATGAGATATTCATGGAACACATTGTGTAATTGAGTGATTTTGTTGATTCACACACCGATAAGCTACCATCCTTATTGTACTATGATTTTTGATGGGACTAATACATTTGGTGAATGGATTTCACATATTATATAAATTTATTAAATTACTCTAGGGGAAATTATTTGAAATTCCATTATAGTAATAACAAATTCTTGATCATGTAGTCAATTATCACAAAACATTTATATCAACTTTGTTCCACCCTTATGTGTTGTTGTTTGGATTAACAATTCTATTCCATATCATCGAATATATTATTTACTAAAAAATTTATTTTACAAAAATCATTAAATAATTTCAGAAAACTATATTTATTTCCAAATTTGGTTTCATAAGGACCTATATTCATTATTTGGGTGAAAGAAATTGTTTTAAGAAAACTCTACTAGAGGAATGTATTAATCGAAACTACCTTTGTAGTCCCTATAAATATTTATTAGAATATACTAATGGATTTTAATTGTTATATCAGACTGACCATCTATCTGAGGATGATACATAGTATCAAATCTCAACTATGTATCAATAATTTACTGAATACATCACAAATTTATTGAGGTAAACCTCAGATCCAGATCATACATAACGAAATATGGAAATACATGAACTATCACTAATAATTTTATGTATACTATGGAATTTATACCTAGAGTAAAATTTTATGTGGCCGTGTAAAATTATACTGATTTTTTAATCTAATTGACTAAAACCCTTATATAATTGTACACATTAGACATTTTGGAGAGTCTGATGAAAAAAATCAAGGGATGAGTTTTCACATTACTATTCTAGTATGGAAAATGGTTGACGAATCCACTTTAGTATTTTTCTCTCAACCTTAACGTTTACACATACCAAAAATCGATAAAAACAATCATAAATAAATTCCTTCAGGCTATCCCACAAGAAGTACTATTTCAGAGAGGCTATTGGTATGAATTTAACCCATTTCATCATTTTGTTGTGGGATCAAGGACATCAGTTTTACTGTATGTGGAAGTTTTTCACACAGCATGTCAGTTATCCTTCTGGAAAAAATATATTAACATAATTCTCAATATGTAATAACATAAATTTACCTCAACATCACTGATTATATATACCTCAAATATTACCAATTCCCTTAATATTATACCCAAATTGCAATGGAATTCATCGTCAAATAACTTATTCCATAAAATGTATAAAAAATGGCTTTATTTCCAAAAATGTATCCCAAATCTCCTTTAAATTGATAAAAAATCATAAATATTACTCAATTTAGGCGTTTAATACATTCAACTTATTATCAAAATAAGAAAATAAAACCCATTAAAAAGAGACTATGACCACAATATCCTAGAAGTATTGCCTACTACCATAAAATTAACATATTATATAATAAATTTCATCCAAAGGTATAATCATATTAATATATTTGGAAAAATTCATACATACAAGATTCACATATTATATTTGAATACTTAAATTGAAACATTATTTTTATTTTATAAATTAACATTATACCATTTATAATATTCATTAATACATGTCACAGTAAATTTCATTTACCCAAGGAAAAAGAAATAAAATAAGGGTGATCTCAAATATTAAGTAAGGGTTGTGTATAGCTGAATAAATAGTAAATCACTGAGAATAATCAACATGGATTGTTTAATAACCGAAGACACATTCAAAAAAATTATCTTGATAATTAAAAATTAATATGGTAAAGAAATGAATGGATCAGATATTCCATTTAAATAATTTGATAAGGAAAAGAATATACAGAACAAAAAATAACTAAATGATTTCCATTTAATAAATTTGCTGAAAATAAAATAAATCTATTTATATTATAATTTTGAAAATACTATATATAGTAATAAGATAAATATAAATGAATACTCTTCTTAAATATTACATACAATGTTCTCCTGGTTACATGATACATTTACCATCAACAACATTCATACTATGTTTTAAAGTGAACTGGGAGAAAACACATTTATATAAGGATTCTGAACTAAATCATCCCCCAAGATAAATGAAAAACCGAGGGGATTACATTAAATATTCCCCAAAATATTTCATTCCAGTTAAAAGAATTCATCATATATAAATTAATCAAATTAATTCATAAAAAATTTAGCATATTAAATTTCAAAATTGAGTAAAGAAAAAAAAAATTACCAATATTTCCCCAAATAATCAATTACCATTCAATGAGAATAAAATATATAAAAAATGGTGTATATTTTAGGAAATAATAATATCCATGATTAATAATGTTTATTCATTGGGGAAACTTTTTATCTAATAATAAAAATTGTAAAAATTGAACCCTAATGTTAATAACTACAAAAATGAATTAAGTTAGTAAATATATATAATATCTTTAGATTAGATTATGGTAAAACATCCATTATAAAACTGAGATGTTATCAAAATAACATATCCCAAGTGTAGTATATATAAATTATAAATTTTTTCATTGATTAATAGAATCACCATACAAATATCATTAAAACATTCTTTAGGAATATATAATTTTCATTTGAAAAATAGTTTAAAAATAATTTTCTTTTAATAAAACATTTAAAAAAAATTCATTAAAAATATAAATATAAATTTTTAGAAGATTATTTAATTAAATAATGATCTTGATGGATGGTAATTCAACTCGTGTTTTAAATAAAGGACCTTTCACATGGAAATGTGGTAAAAAGTGTATTTTTCCGAAACCGAAAAAAATATTCCTTCAAAAAAAATAATTTAAAATGACAAAATGTTAAAACATTTTCATTTATTAAATCATTTAGAAGTTGATATTTTTTATATATGGTATTAACTCATGGTTTTGTAAAATAAATAATTTCCATCCAATGTGAGAAATGACGTCAAAATTTATTAAAATAATTTCGATATAATTTTTTTACCAAATAGTGAAAATATAAATATAAATTGAAAAAGATATAGAATAACTAAATTATAAGAAACAAGAATGGATTTTCATGAAATTATCATATAATTTTATTAATTGTAAATTTATGAAAACTAATTTTGATTAGTATGAGATTGTGAAGGAAACCCTCAGAATTATTATAACATTGAAGTGAGAATTAATCAATGAATCAATTCTGTGTATCAATTATAAATCCACATAAAAATATAAAATAATAAAAGGTAGTAAAATTTCATTATACTCATATTCATTGTATATCAATGTCAATTAAGAAGAAATATAACCTTACAAAAATAAATTATGTAATGAAATTTCATTAACCCATGGTAATTTTATGTTAAAATCCCCTTAGATGAAACAATTAAAATTGAATATTAAGATAACCTTATTAATGATGTATTCATAGTTTTTAATGTCAATGGGGTAGTTTATAAATCCTATAAAAGTGATTTTTTATTAATTGTTTCATATGCCACAATTAAATAACATTGAGATGAAATCCCTATTCACAAGATTTCTATTTGACAGTACTTGATTGAGCATATTATATAGTGGTTTAAAAAACATTATTAACATATAACAGAACCATATCAGTATTTATTATACCATAAAGGATTATCTTATAACATATTATCTCCCATTTATTAATTGTATTTAGTTATTTACAATATTTCAGGTGTTAATTACCATGATTTTTGAGTATGTTATGACTTCTTTTTTGTTACTATTACTTAGATTATGACATATTAGTATCCTGATATTTAAAATTTATTTAAATATCATTTATATTACATATATATATATATTTATATTAAACCGTAATATTTAGTAATAGGGAATGAACCATATTGTTCATGGGGATTGTAGGTTGTACGTAAACAAAGGTGTTGTTTACTTTTTTATGTTGTATTAAATGAAGTAAAAGTAAATGATATATATATATATATGGTATTACATTAAATAATTTATTTAATATATATCACATTTTTTAAACCCATCCTTAATACATTCTCGGTAATGCGTGAACGAACCACAAAGCTTTACAAAGTGGTGGTATGCCGTATAGATTAGTGACATTATCATATTTTCAAAAAATTGAAAGCATAGAGGTGTGTTTGAAATAATACTTATAAAATATGAATAACATCCTAAATATGATATATATCATATATAAACAATAAATACATTATTATTATCATCCTTGTAAAGCGGTAATGAAAAAACAAATGACACTGGTTCGTATGGCAGTCGAATTACGTACACATGAAAGATGGTTTCATAACAATTTTGGTGGAAGCCTGTAGTGTTGTAGGTAGTAAAATTAACATAAAAACATATAATTATTTAAAATATAATTATTTTATTATATAATATATCTATAAATGTAATTTATTGATGTGGTAAAGGAGATAAAATTAAAAAACATTTAGAAGAAAAATTCCTCATCTTCATGTATCCTCCTTATGTTTGAAATAATTCCTTCCTATGAAGTATTTATACCCAAGATAAGAAATTGAGGGTTATTGGGGTGTATTAAAGAATTAATTTGGGAATGTCTTGAACTAACAAATATGGATTTATTTTGGGAATTTGATAGGAGAATTGGTTTCCTTCTATAAGTGGTGTGAGTGAAAAACATGTAATTTCTTTTGAAAGAGTGAATTACTACAATGTTGTTTTCGTGTCTCCCAAACTCAATAATGGCACATTATTGAATGTAAAAAAGAAATTCTATGATTATAGCCATAAAATGTTGTTGTTACATGTTTTGGGGCATTTTTAAAACTTCTTTTCAATGTTTAAATTCAATGTAGACCCGTTTTACCTTAATCAATGTGATTAATATAATATTTTTTCACAATACATTTTGGTGAAAAATAATTCCGAACATATTATAGTTTAAAAATATATCTGATTCTAATTAAGTAATCCAAATTTTTTATTTCAATCTTCATAAGTGGAAAAAATTAATTTAATATACCCCCCCCCCCCGAGACGTGATCCGAAAGCTGGGTTTTAAAGCGAAAATTTTGAAAATTTTACAATATTTTTGTATCAAAATTAGATACGAAATATATTAAAATGAACTGAATAGAATTATTGGAAGTATTATTGAACTATTTTCATTTCATAAACAATTATAAATATTATTTAACATTATAAATTTTTTAAATGAAAAGGTAATTTCCAACTAAAATTTTGTATTTTTACTATTAATCAAATAATGAATCTTCTTAGAAAAATACCATGAATTCATCATAACCTAATTTATATAATTCCATTTAAATTTTTTTTATTTTTTAATATATATATATATAATTATTGGTAAAAAATAACTTTAAATTATTTATTCCAACAACGACTAATCTATATTTTATGAAACTAATGTTTTGGTGGAAAATTTCTTTATAAATGATTCTTAATTCTATTTATAATAAATTTATATCAAATAAATAAGTGTAAACCAAATATTTTAATAATTTATTTATTCATATCAATATCCTCCATTATAATAGCATGGTGATAACTATCATGTTAAATAATAATTATAATATTATATTATTGTTCGGTCAAACATAGTCTTTCATGAAACATTTGATATCAATGAAAATCATTGTTACATGTAACATAAGAAAAATCAGTATTATGTGGATTTAAAGTTATTTATTATTTTTAATTTATTAAAAAACCTTAATATATCCTAATATCCTTGGATTTTATAATCTTTTCTATACATGGTGATGTTTTTCACATAAGTATTTGAATAAAATTTTAATTTGTTTTTGAATTGTGGGCTCTTAAATTCTCCCCATCATAAATAGACTATGTCATTGAAATATAAACATTATCATGGTAATAAAGTGGCTGAAATTAGGAAATACAATTTTCTAAAAACCCTCACCAGAATATGTTTTATAAAATATTCTATTAATAAGAGGTAAAAGGAAGTACAAAAGTCATATATAGTAGTTAATATCTAGGTTTCAATATACGAGAACATTAGTGGAATATAATAATGTGGAAATTAAAAAGTCCCTATTTTTTACATTAATTTAACATCATTTTAATGATAAAAACATAAAATAATTAAATTTTCCATGAATCAATCATGATGGAGAAATTAATTTATAATGTGAATAAATGAGGTTGTGTGGGGTGGTATTTATAATAGAGGGGAGGGGTGTTTCTCAATATTTAATTCAATAATTTTTAAATTACCCAAAAATACAATCACTAGTGATGGTTCTATTAATAAATATAGATAATAAGAAAATTTTACTTGAATAAAATGGCCATTTACATTATCCATTACTGAATTATGATGAAGAAATTCATTTATTTAGCATATTTTGAAAATTATCAAATTACACTATTAACAAAAAATTAATGTATTTAATAAAAAATCTCAAAAATTCACCATAACCATTTTTCAACATGTCAAATTCAATAATAAAATCCATTATATGAAAATAATTTTCTAAATATTATTGATATTATTTTTTATTAGAATCATAATTATCCTGAAAAATTCAAATTTTAAAATTAATATTACTTTTCTAACACTTGTGAAAAATTAATTAAAGGTCTTACAAAATTATTATGTAATGATAATTCTTCAAAAGTTTTGTTTTTGAAATTTTTTTATAAAAATATATTTTAGTTACAATAATTTAATTAATTATTGAATACTCATGACTTCGAAAAATACCAACACTAATATTAGTATATCACATTATCACTTATAGGATGGATAAATATTATTTATACTATCATTGTTTTGGTAACTATTCACATGGCCAATTTACGATTCATAAGTGTCATATTTCAATTACTAAGGGTAACATAATTATTCATATGGGTTTGTTAGTATTGATGAAAAATTAGGTTTGTCCTATCAGACTAAAATAATCTTACTAATAGCAACCATGTATGTCAAATTTTCAAAAATTGAAATCATATAAGTGGAAATTTTTTGATTAATGTTCTCATAGAATTTACTATTTTATTTAAGAATGATGTTACATTTCATTTCCAAATAAGATTTTATGTGTTTATTGAGCATGAAATAATTATATGAAGCTAATTCTGTTGATAAAATAGTGTTTTGTTACATTCTTCCCCCCTTTTTAAATGTTTCCCTCGAAATTTTTTATAAATAATCACATGAGAGTTCTTGTATCTCATTACATCATCTAGTTCCCATGTTTCTTATTTATTCTCATGGATCCTTCACAACAATTTGAAAAGGAATATTGTTTTGTTACATAGAAACTTATCTCTATGGTCTATAATCTGTACTGGATTCTCCTCAAAAGGGAGATCACCTTCCAACGCTACCACCTCTGAGTTCAGTACTTGTGATGGATGTAAAAACTCTAAAATTCTATATTTTTTTATTAAATGGAAATATTATGTGTCTGTGAAAATTAAGGGTCCAAGATTTTAAGGTCTGTAGAGAAGAGAACGGAATTTTAATCTTTTTTATGGAGCGCTCCATAAATTTGTGGGCATGAATTTTTTTCTTTTTACCCGTTACTCAGATTGAATATCTAAGGGAACCATTTAATTCGTAGGGTTTGGATTCACTGAGGCTAATTTTATCTTTGACTGACAGGGGTCGGAAAAAAGATATTTTTTGGAATTTTCAAAAAAAAGACAATAAAATTGTTGTTGAGTTATTTAATTATTTTCCTACCATTGAGTGATGGATGTTGACACCATATGGTAACATCAATAATTAAATAAGATACATTTAATGACATGGTCCTTTTGTAGTGTAACCAAAACACTCATATTTTAACAGGATCATTAATTAGGATTCATTAATGAATCATAATAATAAACCAATGTGGGGGTTTATTTTCTTTATTTTAATCAAATCGTTGGCATGAGATTCGGGAACCCGTGAGAGGAACCTATAAAAAAGTTTTGACAAAGTTATCCTCCAACAAAGAATGTACTTTCGAAGAATCCCATTGATTAATCGATCTAGAGGCCCACCAACATATTCAAACAAGGGATTTTCCTCCTTCTTTAGGAGTGAATCCAACATGTTCAAGGTAGGGGGTTTATGAGTTTAATATTTCCTAATTCTTGTTAATGGAAAATATAATGAATGTGGACCATTGGGATAATGGTTTTACCCATTTTTTATTCATTATTTTTTAAGGTTTATTTGGGATTTCACTATGGAGATGTAATGATTATTATTCGTCACTATGGTTAAAACAGTAATGCAGAGGGCGTGGGTTGATCCGAACAAGGCATGAACCCTTAATAAATATTGGATTTGTTTTTTTCTTCATGGAAGATTGATAAAAATGGAGGCAACATGAAACTGAGGGACATGTAGTGATGGTGGCATCCTAGGAGACCCAAATGAAAAAACGAGAAGGAAATCAGACCACTAGAGATTCAACAGTGGCCAGTAGAAGCACCGCTGGCGTTGTACCACTATCGTGGCGGTGGCCCCAATCTCTACCACAGACATGGGGTGTTTGGCCATCACTGGATACACTGATGGTGGTTTGTGCACTTATGCTCCTTTCGTGTCATTGGTGGACCTGCATCAGGAGGTCCCACCCCAAGGCCAGTCCACCATACCGGTCATCTAGAGGGGTGACGCCAACATGGAACTGCCTATTGGTGAACCTGAACGAACTACTTCCAATTTTTAGGGGAGTAGACTCCACACCTAGCCTACGGGATGCACCCTGGTGGGTGGGTTGGGATGGATCTGTGGCCCCACAGGCTGGGCTGGTCCCAGCAGGTCGGGTCGGTTCGATCTGACTAGGTCGAACCGGACCTGAACCCAATTCGTCCCAGTTTCGCGTAAAGGGAAATAATATCTAAACCAAATGTCTTTTTGAAGAACCATATATGGGGATGTAACCATTAGGATGAGGAGGTACTTTTAATATACTCATCTTGTCTTTGGATAATTTTTTAGTATGGTCCGGTTGGATCGAACATGAATCAAACCGGGCCCTCGGTACGAAAATGCCTATAACATATAGACCAAGAGTATAATTGATGCATTGTCTATTGTGTTAGAACTCATATTACTTGGAGGTTATTTGGGTTAGTTATTCATGGGACATCATGGCAGTTGAAATATGACTAGTTGATTGGGAAGTTGTTTTTCGGGAACTCATGAGCAACAAGTGCAGGATTCCTAGGGCATGTTGTCAAGTGAAGAGTGACCTATTATGAATTGACATTAGAGGGACCTAGAGTGGATCATCAGTAGTGTGACCTAATTAGGACAAGCCATAGAGCATCACATCATGGATCAGTCACTTATGACCATGTGTGGATCAACCACTTACGACCTTATTTGGATGGAAGTCTAACGACCTTCTGTGGATTAGTAGCAGTCTGAACTGATGAGTACAAGCTTTATAATATCGCATAAGGTATTAACGACTTACAACACTATGTGCATCGATGAATTTAGACCCTATGTGTATCGATGACATATGTCCCTGTGTGGATTGGCGACTTATGACCCTGTGTGGATCACCAATTGAACAACTTCTTCTTGGTTATATAGTGGATCTTTTCCATGGAATAAGATTATTTAGAATTGGGACTAATCATATTTATTCAAGTTCCTTAAGATAATACCTGGTATGAGTTTTCATTTAATTTTTTCCTTGTTATTGAGATCATTCCATGTGAGTTTTCAATTGTGGAATTTTGGGAGACCTTCGAGGGTCTCGAGGTCCCTATTGGGTATTGTTATACTCACCTCTACAAGATCTTCACCCGCACATTGTAGTCTTTTGTGCAGATGATGGACAAATTTCAACAATATTTGTTATCTAAGACTTGATGGAGTACAGAGGTGACCGGTTGAATGGTAGAGCTGTAGTGATGAGTTGTACTTACCCATCTAGTAGGATAATTGGAAGATGACATGAGGAGGTGTTTTTCCCTTTTTATGTACATTATTTTCAGTTGGCTTTTTACTAGTCCATATTACTTTTAGTTCACACTTTTACAATCAGTAGATCATTATTGTGGTTTTCTTTTGTCATGTACCTATTTTTTTGGTGTAATGGTCTAATTGAAATCCTTTCCATCATTGGGATTTTCCTTTTTGGGGCTATTTTACATCCCATGGCCTATGGACGGTGGGCTTGGGGTAGTCATTGAATGGGCCCTGGGGGACGGGTCATGAAAAAGTGGAATTAGAGGAGTCTGTTCATATGATGAACTATGACTCTGATCTTTTCAATGGGGAAATAGTGTTATGTGCTTTGAGTACTTATTTTAGTTCATGGAGTCTGTTGTTGGTGCGGCGGTCGATCTATCAATACGCTAGGACCTTGAGTTCTGATTTCTGACTCGGTACATGAACACACTATTAGTGTGTGTCTTGAATAAGTTTTTATTTTGATTTAGTTAGATTCATCTCACTAGGTATGACTTATTAACTGTGGAACATCTATTTCTCTACATGATGTCACCACATAGATAGCCATCCACGATTCCATTGACAGATCAAAATGACGGCCAAGAGAGCGATGAAGCTTCAGTGCTGATATAAGGCCCCGGCCTTAAACCTTACTTAATATTGAATTAAATGAATAACTAACATTGAGGATCTTTTCAGGTTTAGTGTTTTAGAGAATTGGGTCATAACTATTACAACTCAAAAAATTACATAGTAGACACTTCTACTAAGTTTCCATAAAATAAAAAAACACTTAAAAAGAAACATGTCTAGTTCCATGTTTTAGATAGAATTTCTTTCCTTGATCCAATCCTTGACCCTATTCATCTTTAAGTCCTGTGTAAAACATTTCAAAAACTTTTGATGGGCATAAAAATCTCAGTAAAAGATATAAAAATATGGAAAGGAAACATGAGTACATGCATATATAAGAATCAATGAAATCATACTTTACTCATAAAACATAATCACTTTAATATACCTCATCAAATCATTAATAAAACATAGAAATCATAAGTCATAAAGGAAACTTGAGGCATTCATAACATTCTTACGTAGTGAGTAACCATCTTAGTTACATTTGGAATACCCATCATAGTATATTCCCTAAATCTATTCGAAGTAACCTTAACGTTTAACCCCTTCGTGTTACCCAATGCATTGGAGAGCTATATCGGGCTCACCCACCCTTATTTTATAACGGAACCACCCGTCAACATAATAATTCCCAAGAACCATAACATATTCGTATCACATAAAACATACATAAAGGAAACATAAAATTTCCACATTTCAATCACAAGATATCAGTAAAACACATTGATATAATAAAAACATTATGAAAACCATTTTCAATACTGAAATAAAAGAAAAGTTAAAAATTGTATTTATTTTTCTTTAAAAAAAAGGTATGGCTTGCAGAGGAAGTCGAAACTCAAATAATGGTCAGGGCAGCGGAGAAGTCTTTTTCACCGCATAGGTACGACAAAAACATTCTTTTTTTACGTTTAGTAAAACGCTTCGTAAAAAAAAGATTCATTTTGGATAATCATAAATGTCAATTCGGTTTATACACCGTATAAAATAAGGTTGTGTATAAAACAAAATATGCCTCAATGAAATGAGATTGAGACGAAGTCCCATACAAAGACGGTATCCTTGGATTGAGGATAAATAAATTACATAATTATGTGTGAAAAACGAATAAACCAAATATAAGTGGATATTAAGTGTAAAACAATCAGAGTTTATTCACACATATTCATAGAATGACATATTCAAGGAGTACATGTTTATCCAAAATAATCAAAATTGGGTTAAGAAGTTCCCTTGCAAAAAATCGACTGCCTAACGGCGTCACTTCAAAATTCCGAAAATTAGTCGATGAGTGATAAAAATGGTATCACATCACTTGGACATAAAATTTACATCAATAGGGATATAGAAGAAAAAATACCAACATAATAGTATGGGAATTAAAAGGCATAACAAAAGAAGCCTTTTAAAAAAAGGAGGGTGAAAGGTTCCCTTACCGACTTGGTTACTTTAGAAACGTACACCCCATTGAAGAAGGGTCATACATTGAATATGTAAATACCCATAAATGAAATTATATTACACAATGAGTATAATAATAGAAAGTACATACACAACTCAAAGGAAATTGTGGAAAATGTAGCATAAATCTCACGGGAATAAAAGTGAGATGAAAAATCCTTTAAGAAAACTCGGCAGCCTAACGGCGGCACTTAAAACATAAAAAATGAATTGATGAGATCAAATAGGGTCTCTCATCATATTAAAATAAAATTTAAAGAAATATGAATATAAATGAACATCCCCCAACATAAAAAAGAGGTTCTTAAAAGAAGTGACATAAAGGATAGTACATAAAAAGAGTGGGAGGGGTAAGATCCCTTACCTCGTGTCCGACATGACTCGATCGTTCTTTAATCTCCTGAATAATAAAATTTGGTCAATTAATAATTTCTTAAGGACCTACTATAAATATTATTATTCTTTTCATATCACATATTATAATGTTATAATAATTGGTTAATAAATTTAGTTCGTATCAGACGTTTTTGTCGATGTTCAGTACATGAGTAAAAATTGAACTTGTTGGAAAAGAATTTTCCATGTAGTTATAGGTACATCATATCCCGAATAGTATTGATGTTTTAAATAACATATAAATACAGTGTATATTCATTTTGTACTACTCCATATCATTTGGAGATAAAAATAAATGAAATTCACCGTTCATGAAGACGGTAGGCCGTACGTACGCATGAATGCTATTTTCATTTCTTTGTCATATTAATGGAATTAAAACGAAATGAGAGAGAGATATATATATTATAATTCCAGAATTATATCCATAATTTATATGTAATATATTACATATATATCCATTATATATATGTACTTATAATAGTACATAACATTTGAAGATAAGAAATGAAATGTACCGTTCACGGAGACGGTAAGCCGTGCGTACACATGAATGCTACTTTCTTTTCTTTTTTTATTCAATGGAATGAAATAATAATTATATAAAGGTATATTATAATTCAAGTAGGATATCATATGTGATACCATTAATTACATCCTTTATACGTCCCACATATGGCATTACCGAATCAAATCACTTTGAGGGGGCGGTAGTCCTTACTTCCTAAAATGAAGATATCGCGTTTACCCATAATGGATACCATAAAGGTATGCCATAAATTAAAAAATACAGAAGCTTAAATGAAACATAAAGATACTATATATCATATATAAATATAGTGACATCTTAATGGCCACCCTTGAAGGTGTTAGAAGAATATTGAACAATCATCGTTTCGTGAGACAGAAATTCGCCATCCACAGAAACAGTATTCTATTTAACCATTAGATGTAGGTGTGTGTAAGTGTAGCTCTAATCCTTCTTATAAAAACATCCTAGTATATGGAAGATACTAGTGTTGTTAAAAATAATAATAATAAGAGTTTAGGGGCTGGAGAAGCAAAATAAAACAAAATAACACAAGGGAAGACATTACCTTTAAATCGGGTAACTCCTCTTTGTTTGAACCAAAAGGGATTCTTGAAGAGAATTTTTCCAATGTTTAGGCTTCAATGATGAAGAGAGGAATGTGGAGAGATTAAATGGGCAGGGTTTGGCCGAGCCAATGGCTTGAGAGGTGTGTGTAAGCTGGTAGATGTGGGGGCCTTTTATATGAGGAGAGGAGAGGCACTCTTGGAAGGTTATAAAATATTACTTTATTATATAATGGTTTTCGGATATTAAAGGTCCAAAAAAGATATATTTCAAGTATAATGTGATAAGGTTTCGAAATCCACCCATCCAATAGGTTTGTGACAAGTGTAGGTCTTAGATTTTACATTATCTTTTCATTTTATTTAAATCGTTAAATAATGAGGTAATCGTTGCATCATCATGGTGTCGTAAATAATTTAATTTATTTAGTGTCTAAAAATTATTAAAAAAGTATCATGATGTAGAAAATCGTTTTATATTTCTAATTAATATTTATATTAAAAAATATGACTTTTATAACCCCATGTAAAAATTGTTTTAGTAAAACAACACATGTTTGTGACATTTTAATTTTAACTTTAAATAAAAAGGTATTAATGTCTTCTTCCTACCAAAGTGGCTCCATGGGGTCCCCAAGTTGACCGCTAGATTTTCTTGGTCGTCCATGACTCATCCAATAAGGGTAGGACATGTTTCATGGTCATTTATTGTTATTAAAACATTATTTTTACCTTAAACTACACTAATTACCTCTAAATGTGATTAAAACATAAAAGGTATTATTCACCAAAAAATTTATTTTAATCTCATTGAACCAAATTTTACTTCCTAATGACAACCATGTTTGTTGGATTTTTGAAAATCAAATCACAGAAGGGGTAGAGGTTCATTCAAATGAGAAATTTGTTTTTTAACTACCACATAGTGGTTTCACTATTCATCAAAATTTAAGTTTTTCAGAAAAATACCCAAAATTCACCCTAAGATATATTTGATATTACAAATTCATAAATGATGTCTATTTTACAAAATTAAAAACATATATGTTTAATTAATTAATTTAATAATTAATTCCCGCTGTCAAAACAAATAGCATGTTTTTAAGAAACAATATCTATTAAAAGATTGACACTAGTTTAAGTACAATATCAAAGTGAAATTAATTCCAAGGACCATTATTGGATTAAATGGTAAAAATATATTCTAATTTCACTTTAAAAAAAATTCAAATGATAATCTAATAATATAATTAAATTATAATAAAAAGTTGTTTTGAATTAAAATACAACATTTTCACTATTCATTAAAAAATGAACATTATCGGAAAAATACCAAAAATTTACACAAAGTAAATATTGATGTCCCGATTCCTAAGAAGAATTTTATTTTGTCAAATATAACACATAAAATTGTCAACAAGTGGATTTAAAATAGGTTCTCCATCAAAAGGCGGTTAATCGACTTTTTAAGGAATATTAGAATGTTTACACTTAAAATTGGATTCATTTTATTTTTTAATCCTCTAACATTTATTGTAAAAAATAAAAATATTTGACAAACACATATAATAATTTTGTAGTTAGTTCTGTTCATTATTTTCATTACAAAGGCTAGGTGTTAACTACCATTTAAAATAAAACTATTTTATTATTAGAGCGCAACGTAAGATTTCAAAGGACCTCGTTGTTGTGTATTGGGTATTCAATTGAGAATAATGTTCCCTTTAAAGTAATATTAATATTTTATTCCCAAATATGCATAAATATAAAAATGTATTATTCTTTATTTTCTTGGGGTGCTACATCCTTCCCCCCTTTTGGGAATTGCGTCCTCGCAATTTTAAAAATGGGCTTGGAAACATCATTGAAAGTCCCACATCGGAACAAGAGTCGGTAAAAAAATAAATTTAAAAGAAAGAAAGAGAGGTACAGAGGTCACTGTAGTCAAACCATACTAGGATTCCATGTAGGAAATCATGGACATGGAGAAAAAACCAAAGGGTCATGTTCTGAGGGAGAGTGATAGAAAACATGTTTAGGAGAAAGTTAACCACAAAAAAATCACAAACTTGTGGTGGGTTAAACGGTATTCGATTCCCCAGTTGGAAAAGTTAATAGAAAACATTTTTGTTTTATGTTACTTTTCATTGAGGAATTTATTTTTGATCTTATGGAAACATACTTACTTGTCATGTTGACTTTCAAATTTTACTAGATTTTGTTTCACAAACTCATACTTCCCAAAATGATGAGTATTTAGGAAGACATGTTTACATTAAGAGTGATATAATCAACTTCTAGAGAACCACCTAATCCACAAAATAGAACTATATACATCCCATGTCTTTAGACTTTAACAAAAACCAAAACCAAAAAGGATAGTACAAGATCAGATAATCCAGAAAAGGATAACCCTTTATAAAAAGAAAATCTATTTTTAATCTCCAAAATTTGTCCAACAAAACCCAAAGTTCAATGAAGACCATTCGATAAAAAAATTCCATTAAATTATTCAATTTAAACAAAACTATGATTGAATCCCAAATATTTGAAATATTTAATCGCATAGTCTTCCGAGGTAACACTTATCTCCAAATAACATCAGTTTCTCTTAAAGTCTCATATTGAAAAGTAATTAATGTAATCCCATATCCTCCATGATAGATTAATAATTTCCATAGATAACCCAAAATCAACTTACTCTTAATTCATAAAATCATCTAACTAAAAATAATAAGTCATACTAACTAGGGACTTCACGTAATCCAGTGGTAGGCGATAAATACAAGTCGCACTTGGGTTTTGGGTTCGATTCCTGCAGCTTTGTCCGATGTGACAAGTTGTCACATGATCTGCATGTTGTCCTTTTTATAAAACTCCAAAAATAACCCTAACATGTTTTAACCTCAAGTTTATCTCAAGTCGTTCATATTCCATCATAACATATAGTAACCCATAATTACATCATAAGTAAGTATCATATAAACCCCAATGGTCACCATTATAATTTTTAACTGAATTTCCACATCGATTGGTCATCTCGTACATGATGCATTACATAACATACCAAGGTTCAAGTGGTTGATCATGACTCCTTGATAGTTGGTTTAGAACAACCATGAGTTTCCTCATTGAATCCCCCACTTCATCTGGTCTCTTAATAAGAGAACCACCACATTTTCCATCAAATCCATTGTCACTTTGGTGCCTGCTAGATCCATCCATTTACTAAAAACAAATATGTCAGTGTGAGTATATCAACAAAATTATAATGTACTAATGAGGAAGATAAACACTATGATATACTTACTCATTCAATTTATCTAAAAACTATGACTCTTTCTAAAATCCTAGCCATTATGGTAATGTCACTTATGCTTAGAGAATACCCTAAACTCTAAAGTTATATAAACCGACCTATGATACTAACTATAAGGTTCTGGCCATAAACATTACTTAATATTGAATTAAATGAATAATTCACATTGAGGATCTATTCAATTTTAGAGTTTTAGAGAATTAGGTCATAACTATTACAACTCAAAAAATTACATAGTAGACACTTCTACTAAGTTTCCATAAAATAAAAGAACACTTAAAATGAAACATGTATAGTTCCATGTTTTAGATAGAATGTATTTCCATGATCCCATCCTTGACCTTATTAATCTTTAAGTCCTATGTAAAACTTTTCAAAAACATAGGATGAGCATAAAAAGCTCAGTAAGGGATATAAAAATATTGAAAGGAACCATGAGTACATGCATACATAAGAATCAATGAAATCATAATTTACTCATAAAACAAAAGCACTTTAACATACCTCATAAAATCAAGAATAAAACATAGAAATCAGAAGGCATAAAGGTAACTTGAGGCATTCATAACATTCTTACGTAGGGAGTAACCCTCTTGGTTACGTTTAGAATACCCATCACAGTATATTCCCTAAATCTCTTCGGAGAAACCTTAACGTTTAACCCATTCATGTTACCCAATGAATTGGAGAGCTATATCGGTCTCACCCACCCTTAGTTTATCATGGAACCACCTGTCTTTATAATAATTCCCAAGAACCAAAACATAATTGTATCACATAAAACATATATAAAGGAAACATAACATTTCCACATTTAAATCACAAGATATCAATACAAAACATTGATATAATAAAAACATTAT
This sequence comes from Viscum album, assembly GCA_963277665.1. Taxonomy (NCBI): domain Eukaryota; kingdom Viridiplantae; phylum Streptophyta; class Magnoliopsida; order Santalales; family Viscaceae; genus Viscum; species Viscum album. Next base: position 474,137,728 of record OY728164.1, on the reverse strand, counting down.
GAAAACCATTTTCAATACCAAAATAACAGAAAAGTAAAACATGGTTTTTATTTTTCTTAAAAAAAGGTATGGCTTGCAGAGGAAGCCGAAACTCAAATAATGATCAAGGCGACAGAGAATCGTTGTCGCCGCATATGTACGACAAAAACATTCCTTTTTTCGTTTAGTAATATGATTCGTATAAAAAATATTACTTTTTTATAAATGTAAAAGTCAAATGGGTTTATACACCGTATAAAAGAATGTTGTGTATAAAAAAAATATGCCTCAATGAAAGGAGATTGAGACGAAGTCCCATACAAAGACGGTATCCTTGGATTAAGTATAAATAAATTACATAATTATGTGTTACAAACGAATACAAAAAATATAAGTGGATATTAACTGTAAAAAAATCAGACTTTATTCACACATATTCATAGAATGACATATTCAAGGAGTACAAGTTTATCCCAAATAATCATAATTGGGTTAAGAAGTTCCCTTGCGAAAATTCGACAGCCTAACTCTGTCACTTCAAAATTCAAAAAATTAGTCGATGAGAGATAAAAAGGGTATCTCATCACATGGACATAAAATTTACATCAATAAGGATATATAAGAAAAAATCCCAACATAATATTATGTGATTTAAAAGACATAACAAAAGAAGTATTTTAAAAAAAGGAGGGTGAAAGGTTCCCTTACCGACTTTGGTAACTTTTGAAACGTAAACCCCATTGAAGAAGGGCCATACAATGAATATGTAAATAACAATAAATGAAATTATATTACACAAAGAGTTTAATAATGTGTAGTACATATAGAACTCAAAGGAAATGGCGGAAAATGTAGCATAAATCTCACCAGAATAAAAGTGAGATGAAAAATCCCTTACGAAAACACAACAGCCTAATAACGCCACTTAAAACTTAAAAAATGGATTGATGAGTCCAAATAGGGTCTCTCATAATATTAAAATAAAATTTACAGCAATAGGAATATAAAATAACACCCCCAACATAACAAATAGGTGCTTAAAAGAAGTGAGATAAAGGAGAGTACTTAAAAAGAAAGGGAGGGGTAAGATCTCTTACCTCGTGTCCGACATGACTCGATCATTCTTTAATCTCTTGAATAATAAAATTTGATCAATTTATAATTTCATAATGACCTAGTTTAAAATTATTATTCAGTTCATATCACATATTATAATTTTATAATAATTTGTTAAAAAAGTGAGTTCATATCAGACGTTTTTGTCGATGTTTGGTACATGAGTAAAAATTGAACTTGTTGGAAAAGAATTTTCCATGTAGTTATAGTTAAATCATATCAAGTATATTATTGATGCTTTAAATATCATATAAATCCATTATATATTCATTTTATACTACTCCATAACATTTGGAGATAAAAAGAAATGAAATGAACCATTCATGGAGACGGTAGTCTGTACGTATGCATGAACGCTACATTCATTTTTTTGTCATATTATTGGAATTAAAAAAAATGAGATATATATATATATATATTATAATTCCAGAATTATATCCAAAATTTAGATGTAATATATTACATATATATCAATTATATATATGTACTTATAAATGTACATAACATTTGGAGATAAGAAATGAAATGTACCGTTCATGGAGACGGTAAGTCGTACGTATGCATGAACGCTACTTTCATTTCTTTTTTTAGTATTCAATGGAATGAAATAATAATTATATAAAGGTATATTATAATTCCAGTAAGATATCATATGTTATACCATAAATTCCATCCTTTATACGTCCCACATATGGAAATAACGAATCAAATCACTTTGAGGGGGCAGTAGTCCGTACTTCATAAAATGAAGATATCGCGTTTATCTATAATGGAATCCAAAAAGGTATGCCATAAATGAAAAAAACAGAAGCTTAAGGAAACCATAACCATATTATATATCATATTTAAATATAGTGACAGCTTAATGGCCACCCTTGAAGGTGTTAGAAGAATATTGAACAATCATCATTTCGTGAGGCAGAGATTCTCCATACACAGAAACAGTATGGTCTTTAACCATTAGATGTAGGTGTGTGTTTGTGTAGCTCGAATACATCTTATAAAAACATCCTAGTATATGTAAGATACTGGTGTTCTTACAAAAAAATAATAATAGAAAGTGATTAGGGGGTTGTAGAAGCAAAATAAAACAAAAGAACACAAGGGAAGACATTACCTTTAAATCGGGTAACTCCTCTTGGTTTGAACCAAAAAGGTTTCTTGAAGAGAATTATGCCAAAGTATAGGCTTCAATGATGAATATATGGATGTGGAGAGATTAAATGGGCAGAGTTTGTCCGAGAAAAAGGCTTGAGATGTTTGTGTAAGTTGGTAGAGGTGGGGGCCTTTTATAAGAGGAGAGGAGGGTCACTCTTTGAAAGTTATAAAATATTACTTTATTATATAATGGTTTTCTTATTTTAAAGGTCCAAAAAGGATATATTTTAAGGATAAGGTGATAAGGTTTCTAAATACACCCATACAATTGGTTTGTGACAAATATAGTTTTATATTTTCTATTATCTTTTCATTTTATTTAAATCGTTAAATAATGAGGTAATCGTTGCATCATCATGGTGTCATAAATAATTTAATTTATATAGTATCTAAAAATTATAAAAAAAGTTTCATGCTTTAGGAAATATTTTTATCTTTCTAATGAAAATTTATAGTAAAAAATATGGCTTCTATAACCCCATGTAAAAATTGTTTTACTAAAACAACACATGTTTGTGACATTTTAATTTTAACTTTAAATAAAAATGTATTAATGTCATTTTTCGACCAAAGTAGCTCCATGGGGTCCCCAAGCTGATCCATGGATTTCCTTGGTTGGCCATGACTCATCCAATAAGGGTAGGACATGTGTCATGGTAATTTCATATTATTAAAACATTATTTTTACCCTAAACTACACTAATTACCTCTAATCGCGATTAAAACATAAAAGTTAGTATTCCCAAAAAAAATATTTTAATCTAATTGAACCACATTTTACTTCTTAATTAAAACCATGTATGTCGGATTTTTGAAAATCAAATCAAAGAAGTGGTAAAGTTTCATTTAAATAAAAAATCTATTTTTTAACTACCACTTAGTGGTTTCACTATTCATCAAAAATTGAAATTATTCAGAAAAATACCAAAAATTCACCCTAAGCTATATTTGATATTACGAATTAATAAATGACGTCTATTTTACAAAATTCAAAACATATATGTTTCATTAATTAATTTAATAATTAATTCCCCATGTCAAAACAAATAGCGTGTTTTTCAGAAACAATATCTATTAAAAGATTGACACTAGTTTAAGTCCAATATCATAGTGAAATTAATTCCAATGAACACTATTAGATTAAATGGTAAAAATATATTTTATTTTCACTTTAAAATCAATTCAAAAGATAATATAATCATATAATTAAATTAGATTTAATGGTGGTTTTGAATTAAAATACAACATTTTTCACTATTCATTAAAAAATGAACTTAATCGGAAAAATACCAAAAATTTACACAAAGTAAATTTTGATGTCCCAATTCTAAAGAAGAATTTTATTTTTTCAAATATAACACATACAATTTTCAAAAAGTGGATTTAAAATAGGTTCGTCATCAAAAGGCAGTTAATTGACTTTTTAAGGAATATTAGAATGTTTACGCTTAAAATTGGATTCATTCGCATTTTTAATCCTCTAACATTTATTGTAAAAAATAAAAATATTTGACAAAAATATATAATCATTTCGTAGTTAGTTCTATTCATGCCCATAATTACAATTGCTAGGTGTTAACTACCATTTGAAATAAAATTACTTTATTATTACAGTGTAATGTATGATTTCAAAGGAACTCGTTGTTCTGTATTGTGTATGCCATCGAGCATAACATTCCCTTTAAATTAATATTAATATTTTATTCACAAATATGGATAAATATAAAAATTTCATATTCTTTATTTTCCTGCGGTGTTATATCCTTCCCCCCTTTTGGGAATCGCGTCCTCGCAATTTTAAAATTGGGCTCGGAAACATCATTGAAAGTCCCACATTGGAACAAGAGTTGGTAAAACAATCACTTTAAAAGAAAGAAATTGAAGTACAGAGGTCACTTGAGTAAACCCATACTAGGATTCCATGTAGGAAAACATGGAAATGGGGAAAAACTAAAGGGTCCTGCTCTGAGGTAGAGTGATAGAAAACATGATTAAGAGAATGTTAACCACAAAAAAATCACAAACTCATGGTGGGTTAAACGGTATTCGATTCCCCATTAGGAAATGTTAATAGACAAAATTTCTATTTTAGGTTAAGTTTTATTGAGGAATTTATTTGTGATCTTAAGGAAACATCCTTACTTGTCATGTTGACTTTAAAATTTTACTAGATTTCTTACACAAACTCATACTTTCCCCAAATGATGAGTATTTAGGAAGACTTGTTTACATTAAGAGAGATAGAATAAAATTCTAGAGAATCACCTAATCCACAAAAGATAACTATATACTTCCCATGTCATTATACATTAACCAAAACCAAAACAAAAAAGGTTAGTACAAGATCAGATAATCCATAAAAGGATAACCCTTTATAAAAAGAAAATCTATTCTTAATCTCCAAAATTTGTCCAACAAAACCCAAAGTTCAACGAAGGCCATTCGATAAACAATTTGTCCATAAAATTCTTCAATGTAAACCAAACTATGGTTGAAACCCAAATATTTGAATGATTTAATCGCATAGTCTTCCAAGGTAACACTTATCTCCAAATAACATCAGTTTCTCTTAAAGTCTCATATTTAAAAGTAATTAAGCTAATCACATATCAACCATGATAGGTTAATAATTTCCATAGATAACCCAAAATCAACTTACTCTTAATTCATAAAATCATCTAACTAAAAATAATAAGTATTACTAACCAGGGACTTCACGAAGTCCAGTGGTAGGCGATAAATACCAGTCGCACTTTGGTTGTGGGTTTGATTCCTAAAGCTTTGTCCGACGCGACAGGTTGTCACATGGTCTGCGTGTTGTCCTTTATATAAAAATCCAAAAATAACCCTAACATGTTTTAACCTCAAGTTTATCTCAAGTCGTTCATATTCCATCATAACATATAGTAACCCATAATTACATCAAAAGTAAGGATCATATAAACCCTAATGGTTACCTATATAATTTTTACCTGAAATTCCACATCGATTGGTCATCTCATACATGATGCATTACAGAACATACCAAGGATCAAGTTGTTGATCGTGACTCCTTGATAGTTGGTTTAGAACAACCATGAGTTACCTCATTTAATCCCCCATTTCATCTTGTCTCTTAATCAGAGAACCACCACAGTTTCCTTCAAACCCATTGTCACTTTGGTGCCTTCTAGATCAATCCATTTACTAAAACCAAAAATTTTAGTGTGAGTATATCAAAAAAAATTATCATGTACTAATGAGGAAGATAAAAACTAATATATAATTAATCATTCACTTTTTCTACAAACTATGACTCTTTCTGAAATCCTAGCCATTATGGTAATGTTACTTATGCTTAGAGAATACCCTAAGCTCAAAAGTTATCTAAACCGACCTCTGATACCAACTATAAGGCCCCGGCCTTAAACCTTAATTAATATTGAATTAAATGAATAATTCATATTGAGGATCTTTTCAGGTTTAGAGTTTTATAGAATGAGGTCATAACTATTACAACTCAAAAAATTCCATAGTTGACACTTCTACTAAGCTTCCATAAAATAAAAAAACACTTAAAAATAAACATATCTAGTTCAATGTCTTAGATAGAATGTCTTTCCTTGATCCCATCTTTGACCCTGTTCATCTTTATGTCTTGTGAAAAACATTTCAAAAACATGGGATGAGCATAAAAAGCTCAGTAAGGGATATAAAAATATGGAAAGGAAACATGAGTACATGTATACATAAGAATCAATGAAATCATACATTACTCATAAAACATAAGTAATTTAACATACCTCATCTAATCATGAATAAATAATAGAAATCATAAGTCATAAAGGTAACATGAGGCATTAGTAACATTCTTACATATGGAGTAACCCTCTTGGTTAAGTTTGGAATACCCATCACAGTATATTCCCTAAATCTATACGGAGAAACAATAACGTTTAACCCCTTCGGGTAACCAAATGCATTGGAGAGACATATCGGGCTCACCCACCCTTATTTTATCACGGAACCACCAATCTTCATAATAATGACACAGAACCATAACATAATCGTATCACATAAAACATAAATAAAGGAAACATAACATATCCATATTTCAATCACTAGATATCAATACAACACAATGATATAATAAAAATATTATGGAATCCATTTTCAATACCAAAATATAAAAAAATTAAAACATGGTATTTATTTTTCTTTTAAGAAAAAGTTATGGCATGAAGAGTGTAACACCCGAGACTTTTATGTTATATAAATCATCAAATGAATCTTTTTCTACAAAACACTTGCTTGGCTTGCTTTACACGCAATCGCGACCTTCCTCGATAGCTTTCGTCGTAGGCAATACCGAGTTTCAATAAATAACAATATGCTATTAAAACTAGCCGTTATGAATAGTAATAACCACTTTTTGAAATTTTATAAATTTTATTTTTCAAAATGGACTTCATTTTTGGACTCAGAATATCAAATTTAGCCTAAGGTGAAATTTTGGTACTTTTCGGATAACTTTAATATTTTGATGAATAGTGAAAATTACTAATTTTTAATTAAAAACAACTTTTTTAATCAAAACATTTAATACTGATAAATTATGAATTTGAGTGGTTTTAAAGTATATTTAGAATATATTTTTACCACTTAATATAATGTTGGTCATTGGACACAATGTTACAATTAAACCGAACATAAACAAGTGTCAATCTTTTGATAGTTATTATCTCTTAAAAACACGCTTTTTGTTTTGACAGCGGGAATTAATTTTAAATTAATTTCTGCCACTTCTGTGTTTTGAATTTAGAAAAATGGATTCCATATTTGGAATCAGGATGTTCAAATTGTGTAAATAGGTAACTTTTATTTTTAGACATTTTGAATAATTACTGCGGTAAATATTTTATTTACCATGGTTAAGGGTAAATCCGGTAAATAAGGGTTAAAAAATAATATTATAATAATATTAAATTACCCTAAAACGTGTCTTAAACCTATTGGTTGATACATGGTCGACCATGGGCATCTTTGGGTCGATTTTGGGACCCCATTGATCCACTTGTAAGTGATAATGACACTTTATTTTAATTAAGTTAAAATGAATACAAAAATGACACAAGCATATATCTTTTAGCAAAATAATTGTTACATAGGGTTATATATGTTGGATTTTGGATTATAAATATTCATTAGAAAGATAAAAATATTTCCTACATAATGGTATTTTATTTGTAATTTTTATACTTTAAATAATTTAATTTATTTTTGACACAATGATGATGTAGTAATTATCTTATTAATGAAATATTGACATAATTGATGTTATAAACACCAAAATAAATGTAATTTAAGCCTTTTTATGAATTCCACTAATTTTCTAGGTTAACATGATATATTAGTGTTGATTTAATCAACTTGGTTCGAACATATAATTCTGTTATGACTTTCACAAAAATCATATATCAAATAGTGTCAAAATTGACACAAAATTGTTTTTAAATCAAATATTATATTATTAATTGTTATTGTATTTCTAAAAATCTAAGGTTCGGCCAAATGACTTATATAAGGATATATATTTTAATAATAATCAATTTGGGGTTCGTTTGGCATGTTATAGTAAGTGTATTAACCATATAGTGAAAGAAAACAAAAAGACATGGTAAAAGTTAAATTATTTAACTTAGAGTTAAATCTAATTGATAAGGTTAAAATAATACCCTAAACTTGTCTAAATCCTATTGGTTGATAGGATTTCGACCCTTCCCCACTTTATCTTCGAAATAAGACCCTTTGGAACCATTATAAACCGATTTTGACTTTAATATAAAATAATATTTTGAGATATTCCTAAGGTGCCCCTCTCCTCCCTTATAAAAGGGCACCTCCTCCCCCTCCTCCTCACACCAAATTGAGCACTCATGCTCGGCCAACCCCTGCAAAAATCCCTTCTCCACTTCCCTATAATAGTCCTAGAGGTCCTGGTCTTCTTCAAAGACCACTCTTAGTTCCCTAAGTGATGGATTCAAAGAAGCGTTCCAAAGAAGAGGTAATATCCATTACCGATCCTTTCAATTTCTTTCTTCTTCAACTTTTTCTTCTTTAGTTGTTTCATGATGAAGTAATAACATAAGTATTACTTACATACTGATATGTTATTATAAATATGAAACAACCCTAATTCACCTTCTATCCATCCTACGGAAAAAATGAAATCACCGCGCGTGCGTACGTACGGAATACCGTCTCCACGCCGTGGTGTAATCTATTTTCCACCATCACCTTACAAGGATGGGTATAATGGTGTAATGAGTAACTATATATGATTATTATGAAGTAATATTGATACTGAAATATATATATATATATATATATACTCCAATACAATTCCACGATCATAGGAACGATATCATCACTCGTGCGTACGTACGGAATACCGTCTCCACGATGTGATGCGACTCGTTCTACATGATCTTCATTTCATAATGATTATATAAATGAATTGAATGAATAAATATGATATATGTTACACTAATACCATTCTGGATATAAGTAATCTATAACCTTAAAAGAAGAATAAGAATGTATTCGGCAAAACACGCATAAGAACAAAAGGCAATAAAGACCCGAGTAACAAGTAACCATGAAATATTACTATCAAGAAGCTAAGAATATGAACATATATGATATCATATCAATATGTATGATTCTGGAATAAGTTAATAACAATATTTAAACCATTATACAGGAGCTTCGGACACGTACAAAGCAAATTGGACTTAAGGTAAGGGAAACATCACAATCTCATTTTCATCCGAGATTGTTTATTCGTAAGTATTTAATGGGGTGTATTTTATCATCCACATCCATGTTCCCTCAATATGTAATATTGTTTTCATCCACTTGCAATAGTTTAAATCCAATTTTACCCTTAGGTGAGTTTTTAGTAAAGAATATGAAAGGAATCTTTTGTCGTTTTTCCGTACGAGGTACTTTTTGACTTTTCCGACAAAAGTACGAAGAACATTTTTTTAACTTATACGGCATGAATGGATTTTTAAAACATTGTTTCCAAAAAGCTTCCTTTACAAGTTTTCATGTTTATTTTTAATCAACTTCTTTTATTTTAAAGTTGTATGACATGTTATGAAAGGAAAAATGTTTTTTAAGAAGAAAGGATATTTTCCTCAAGAATGGAGTTCAAGTGTTTTATCAAAATGATTTTCCATCTAAGATAATAAAGGGTTCTATTTTTATCCCTATTATTAAATTGATTTGATCATGTTGTGATGGAATTATTTTTATGAATTCCCTTATCTTATATGAATTGTTTTATGATGTCATGTTGTTTAAGAATCCCATTTTTATTACATGGGTTATGTGATGATGTAAGATTTATGATTATGTGGCACACATAAGAAAGGATTCATTATAAGATGGGTGGGACCTATATCTCCCTCCAATGCATTGGGTAAAGATTTTATATCTCATGAGATAGACATGATTTGAATGGAAGGTTATTTCGGTTCAGTGATACAGGACTGAAACGAGGAGTGAACTCAGTTCAGAAAGGGACTTTGTCCACTAAGATAGTCTTGGCAATGAGTCATGACTAACAAGAAATGATTTTCCATGATTATGAGTGCATGCCACAAAGTTTCAAGATTTATGTTATGATTATGGGGATCTCATTTTCACTTCTATGATTTATTCCATGTTAAGATATTATGATCTCTTTTGCAGGTTTTGATTTTCAAAAATATATGATATGATTTTTATTTCCTTTATTTGCCCTTGCTGAGCATTTGAGCTCACCCATTTATGTTTTCTTTTCCCCAGGTCAGGAAGATGGATATTAAGTATAATATGCTAAAAGGGACCCTAGATATGATGAAATAAATGGGAGACACTGTAGAAGATTTATGAACCAGTTGTTTATGTTTCCCAGTTTTCTAAAGACACTATACCTATATGGTCCTTTGTGGTTTTGTCATATGTTGTAATAAGTGTGCTTCAATTTTGAAGTATTAACAATGTATGTAAAGTATGGGTCGTTATAGTTGCTATCAGAGGAAAGGTATAGTCAACCTTTGGAAACTAGGATGTAAAAGCCTTAGTAAGAACCCTAAGGATAAGTCTAAGCATAGAACACAATCTAGGTGTTTTAGAAATGTCCTTGAATAACCTAGGATAAGACCTTAAGCATGAAAATTTTATTCTTGAATTATGTGGTTTTCCTATTATAATTAGTGTTGATCACACTATTCTTCTTGGTTTTAGTCAATGGCTGGAACCCGAAGGAACCGTGTTAATGCGGAATGCGATGGGCAATGAAATGATTATCCCCCTGAGCAACCAAACGATATGGGAGCTGGAATGAAAAATCTTGTAGCCATGCTCACACAACGTTCTCAAGCTATGAATCATGCAGGACATCCAAACGAGCAAAGGAAGGAGGAAAATTCTGTTGAATCCTTCATGAGGCAGCGTCCACCTTCTTTCAGTGGGTCTACTGATCCATTAGTTGCTGAACAATGGATTAGTACAAATGAAAAGATATTTTCAGTTCTTCAATGTTCTGAACATGATAAAGTCATCCTAGTAGTGTATCGTTTGGAAGGAGATGTTGATCAATGGTGGAATCTTATTAAAAATACGAGGCAAAGGGATGAAATTGAGTCTATGGAATGGGACGAGTTCAAGAACTTATTTTTCAATAAGTACTTCCCTCGTATTCTCCGAACAAAGATGGAGAAAAAGTTCCTTGAACTGAAGCAAAGGGATGATGAATCTGTTAGTACCTATGAAGCAAATTTTACAAGACTTGCAAGGTACGCTTCTGGTATTATTATCCAACCTGAGAGTAAGACCGGTCGATTCTTTAGTGGCTTAAAACCAAGTCTTCGAAGGGCGTTAGCCATAAGGGACTTCAATAGCTACGAGGAAATCGTTCGATGTGCTCTCAATGTAGAGATGGAGATTGGAGTAACCCATCAGTCACATGGGTTTGATAAGAAGAGGAAGATGGAATTCAAAGGAAACTCTAAAGAGCACACTGAAAAGAAGATGAACTTTCCCTTATGCTCAAAGTGTGGAAAGAAACATGGAGGGAGTTGTCTTAAAGGGACAAGTAAATGTTTTAAATGTGGAAAGGAAGGTCATCGGGCATTTGAATGCCGTGATAATGGGAAGAAGATGTCTAATGACGCAAACAAAGGAAGGGATACACAGAATGAACCTACTACACTTCAATGTTTCAAGTGCAAGGAGATGGGGCATTATGCCAATCAATGCCCAAATCCAAGGGTTGATGATGATGGTCGACGTCAAAAAAATATTAAGGCTAAAGACAAAGGAAAGTCACATGCAATTTCTATCAGCGATGTGGATTACGATAACGAAGTGGTGAAAGGTACACTTACCATCCACTCTAAAGTAGCAAATGTTTTATTTGATTCTGGATCCACCCACTCTTTTATTTCTGAAGAATTTTCTAAGGGTATCACCATATTACCTCAACAATTACATGTTGAGTTAGCTGTGACAACACCTAATGGCACATCAATCGCATCAAAAGTTTATAATTCTTCTCCGATCGAAGTTTGTGGGAAAGTGCTTCCTGCAAATCTTGTGATCCTTCCTTTAGTGGAATTTGATGTGATTCTTGGCATGGATTGGCTTTCTCTACATGGAGCTAATATCAATTGCCAAAGAAGGGAAGTCACATTTCATATTCTAGATCAATCTACGATCGTCTATCAATGCAAGGATGAACATAACCTTCTAGTGGAAATTCCTTCCATCTTATGGGTCATGATTCCACTAAATGAAGGTTATTTATCTCAAATGGTTGGAGAGAAACTTACGATTAAGAATATGCCCATTGTACGAGAGTTTGATGATGTCTTTCCGGAGGAATTACCAGGTCTTCCACCAAATCGTGAAGTTGAGTTTTCAATAGAACTCGTACCGGGTGCTTTTCCTATTTCAAAGACACCTTATAGAATGGCCCCAATTGAGTTGCAGGAATTGAAGAAGCAACTCCAAGAGAATCTTGATAAGGGATTCATACGCCCTAGTGCGTCACCTTGGGGAGCACCTGTTCTATTTGTTAAGAAGAAATATGGATCAATGAGACTCTGCATTGATTATCGAGAACGTAACAAGATCAATATCAAGAACAAATATCCTCTCCCATGCATTGATGACTTGTTTGACCAACTACGCGGAGCTCAATACTTTTCCAAGATTGATCTTCGTTCAGGGTATCATCAATTAAGGGTCAAAAGGGAGGATATACCAAAGACGGCTTTCCGTACAAGGTATGGACACTATGAATTTATAGTGATGCCATTTTGTCTTACTAATGCCCCTGCTATCTTCATGGATCTAATGAATAGAGTCTTTAGAGTCTATCTTGATCAATTTGTGGTAGTCTTTATAGACGATATTCTTGTATATTCAAAGAGCAAGGAAGAACATGAAGATCACTTGAGAATTATATTGAAGACCCTGAGAAAGGAGAATCTTTATGCCAAATTTACCAAGTGTGAATTTTGGCTTCAAAAAGTTGCATTTTTGGGTCACATAATCTCAAAAGAGGGGATATCTATGGATCCAGAAAAAACAGAGGTTATCGAAAGATGGTCGAGACCAACAACAGTAACTGAGATCCGAAGTTTTCTTGGTTTGTCTGGATATTATCGACGTTTTGTAAATGATTTTTCACGATTATCTAATCCAATCACCAAGTTGACTCGGAAAGGAGTTAAGTTTGTCTGGACAGAGGAATGTGAAGAGAATTTCAAGGATTTGAAAAGAAGGTTATCCAGTGCACCTGTGCTCACACTGCCTTGTAGTGGAGAAAGGTTTGTGATCTACAGTGATGCATCCAAGAAGGGATTGGGGTGTGTTCTTATGCAAAATGATTTGGTGATAGCTTATGCCTCACGACAGTTGAAAATCCATGAGCAAAATTACCCAACACATGATTTGGAGTTGGCTGCGGTAATCTTTGCATTAAAGATTTGGAGGAATTACCTTTATGGTGAAAGGTGTGATATTTATACTGATCATAAAAGTTTAATGTATATTTTCACACAAAAGGAGTTGAATATGCATCAAAGAAGATCGTTGGAGCTGATTAAGGATTATGACTGCTCAATCCATTACCACCCTGGGAAAGCAAACAAGGTGGCAGATGCATTAAGTCGACAAGACCATGCTAGTTTATCCATGATGATGATCACAAAAGATCCAATATTTATGGATTTACAAAGGATGGATCTTGGAATTATAATGGAAGGGGAAAAATCTTATCTTTCTCAAATGAATGTTCAACCATCTATACATGTGAAGATTAAAGAGGCACAGAAAGAAGATGTCGAGTTACAAAAGAAGGTGAGAAATGTTCCTGAATTAAACCTTGATTGTGATGGGATAATAAAGATCAGGAATCGGGTTTGTGTTCCTTCCATCCCCGAATTAAAGAAGGAGCTGCTGGATGAGGCTCATAGTTTTTCATTCTCTATTCATCCTGGAAGCACGAAGATGTATAGGGACCTGAAAGAGTACTTCTGGTTGGATGGCATGAAAAGAGATGTTGCTGAATATGTCTCTCGATGCTTGGTTTGTCAACAAGTTAAAGCTGAGAGACAGAAGTCTAATGGGATGTTACAACCATTACCCATACCCGAATGGAAATGGGAAAACATCACTATGGACATTGTCACAGGACTTCCTAAAACATCCAAGGGCAATAATGCTATCTGGGTCATAGTTGATCGTCTTACAAAGTCTGCACACTTCATTCCTATTAGAGAGGATTTCTCTCTAGATCAGCTTGCCAGGATATATGTAAAGGAAGTGGTAAGATTGCATGGAGTACCACTTTCTATTATATCTGATCGGGATCAGAGATTTACCTCGAAGTTCTGGCGAAGTCTTCAACATACTCTGGATACAGAGTTGAGTTTCAGCACTGCTTATCATCCCCAGACAGACGGTCAGTCTGAGAGAACAATTCAAACCCTAGAAGATATGTTGAGAGATTTCTCTATGGATTTCAAAGGATGTTGGGATCAACACCTACCTTTGGTGGAATTTTCTTATAATAATAGCTTTCACTCCAGTATTCAGATAGATCCTTATGAAGCTCTCTATGGAATGAAATACCGGACTCCAACTTGCTGGGATGAAGTTGGGGAAAGAAAGCTATTAGGACCTGATCTCATTGATGAAATGGCAGAAAAGGTCAGATCTTTTCAACAACACATAAGAGCAGCTCAGAGTCGACAGAAAAGTTATGCCGACAACCGAAGAAAAGACCTAGAGTTTGAAGTGGGTGATAAAGTGTTCTTACGAATATCTCCCTGGAAGAGGGTTATGAGATTTGGAAAGAAGGGGAAGTTGAGCCCTAGATATATCGGTCCTTTCGAAATACTGGATCGTGTTGGGAAGGTAGCTTACCGATTGGCGCTTCCAACGAATCTCTCTCAAGTTCACGATGTGTTCCATGTATCTCTCCTGAGAAAGTACATACCTGATCCTTCACATGTACTCAGCTCAGAAGTTGTACCGCTGGAGCAAGATCATTCTTATGAAGAACAGCCGATAGAGATTCTGGATCGTAGCGAAAAAGTTCTACGAAACAAGACCACTCGATTGGTGAAAGTTTTATGGAGGAACCACCAACTTGAAGAAGCTACTTGGGAGCTTGAGGATATGATGAGGGAGAAGTATCCTCATCTGTTTGTTACAAAGTGACGAATTTCGAGGGCGAAATTCTTTTTAAGGGGGGTAGAATGTAACACCCGAGACTTTTATGTTATATAAATCATCAAATGAATCTTTTTCTACAAAACACTTGCTTGGCTTGCTTTACACGCAATCGCGACCTTCCTCGATAGCTTTCGTCGTAGGCAATACCGAGTTTCAATAAATAACAATATGCTATTAAAACTAGCCGTTATGAATAGTAATAACCACTTTTTGAAATTTTATAAATTTTATTTTTCAAAATGGACTTCATTTTTGGACTCAGAATATCAAATTTAGCCTAAGGTGAAATTTTGGTACTTTTCGGATAACTTTAATATTTTGATGAATAGTGAAAATTACTAATTTTTAATTAAAAACAACTTTTTTAATCAAAACATTTAATACTGATAAATTATGAATTTGAGTGGTTTTAAAGTATATTTAGAATATATTTTTACCACTTAATATAATGTTGGTCATTGGACACAATGTTACAATTAAACCGAACATAAACAAGTGTCAATCTTTTGATAGTTATTATCTCTTAAAAACACGCTTTTTGTTTTGACAGCGGGAATTAATTTTAAATTAATTTCTGCCACTTCTGTGTTTTGAATTTAGAAAAATGGATTCCATATTTGGAATCAGGATGTTCAAATTGTGTAAATAGGTAACTTTTATTTTTAGACATTTTGAATAATTACTGCGGTAAATATTTTATTTACCATGGTTAAGGGTAAATCCGGTAAATAAGGGTTAAAAAATAATATTATAATAATATTAAATTACCCTAAAACGTGTCTTAAACCTATTGGGTGATACATGGTCGACCATGGGCATCTTTGGGTCGATTTTGGGACCCCATTGATCCACTTGTAAGTGATAATGACACTTTATTTTAATTAAGTTAAAATGAATACAAAAATGACACAAGCATATATCTTTTAGAAAAACAATTGTTACATAGGGTTATATATGTTGGATTTTAGATTATAAATATTCATTAGAAAGATAAAAGGATTTCCTACATAATGGTATTTTATTTGTAATTTTTAGACTTTAAATAATTTAATTTATTTATGACACAATGATGATGTAGTAATTATCTTATTAATGAAATATTGACATAATTGATGTTATAAACACCAAAATAAATGTAATTTAAGACTTTTTATGAATTCCACTAATTTTATAGGTTACTATGATATATTAGTGTTGATTTAATCAACTTTTTTCGAACATATAATTCTGTTATGACTTTCACAAAAATCATATATCAAATAGTGTCAAAATTGACGCAAAATAGTTTTTAAATAAAATATTATATTATTAATTGTTATTGTATTCCTAAAAATCTAAGGTTCGGCCAAATGACTTATATAATGATATATATTTTAATAATAAACAATTTGGGGTTCTTTTGTCATGTTATAGAAAGTGTATTAACCATATAGTGAAAGAAAACAAAAAGACATGGTAAAAGTTAAATTATTTAACTTAGAGGTAAATCTAATTGATAAGGTTAACATAATACCCTAAACTTGTCTAAATCCTATTGGGTGATAGTATTTCGACCCTTCCCCACTTTATCTTCGAATTAAGACCCTTTGTAACCATTATAAACCGATTTTGACATTAATATAAAATAATATTTTGAGATATTCCTAAGGTGCCCCTCTCCTCCCTTATAAAAGGGCACCTCCTCCCCCTCCTCCTCACACCAAATTGAGCACTCAAGCTCGGCCAACCCCTGCAAAAATCCCTTCTCCACTTCCCTAGAATAGTCCTAGAGGTCCTGGGCTTCTTCAAATACCACTCTTAGTTCCCTAAGTGAAGGATTCAAAGAAGCGTTCCAAAGAAGAGGTAATATCCATTACCGATCCTTTCAATTTCTTTCTTCTTAAACCTCTTCTTCTTTAGTTGTTTCCTGATGAAGTAATAACATCAGTATTACTTACATACTGATATGTTATTATAAATATGAAACAACCCTAATTCACCTTCTATCCATCCTACGGAAAAAATGAAATCACCGCGCGTGCGTACGTACGGAATACCGTCTCCACGCCGTGGTGTAATCTATTTTCCACCATCACCTTACAAGGATGGGTATAATGGTGTAATGAGTAACTATATATGATTATTATGAAGTAATATTGATACTGAAATATATATATATATATACTCCAATACAATTCCACGATCATAGGAACGATATCATCACTCGTGCGTACGTACGGAATACCGTCTCCACGATGTGATGCGACTCGTTCTACATGATCTTCATTTCATAATGATTATATAAATGAATTGAATGAATAAATATGATATATGTTACACTAATACCATTCTGGATATAAGGAATCTATAACCTTAAAAGAAGAATAATAATGTATTCGGCAAAACACGCATAAGAACAAAAGGCAATAAAGACCCGAGTAACAAGTAACCATGAAATATTACTGTCAAGAAGCTAAGAATATGAACATATATGATATCATATCAATATTTATGATTCTGGAATAAGTTAAATACATTATTTAAACCATTATACAGGAGCTTCGGACACATACAAAGCAAATTGGACTTAAGGTAAGGGAAACATCACAATCTCATTTTTATCCGAGATTGTTTATTCGTAAGTATTTACTGGGGTGTATTTTATCATCCACATCCATGTTCCCTCAATATGTAATATTGTTTTCATCCACTTGCAATAGTTTAAATCCAATTTTACCCTTAGGTGAGTTTTTAGTAAAGAATATGAAAGGAATCTTTTGTCGTTTTTCCGTACGAGGTACTTTTTGACTTTTCCGACAAAAGTACGAAGAACGTTTTTTTAACTTATACGGCATGAATGGATTTTTAAAACATTGTTTCCAAAAAGCTTCCTTTACAAGTTTTCAAGTTTATTTTTAATAAACTTCTTTTATTTTAATGTTGTATGACATGTTATGAAAGGAAAAATGTTTTTTAAGAAGAAAGGATATTTTCCTCAAGAATGGAGTTCAAGTGTTTTATCAAAATGATTTTCCATCTAAGATAATAAAGGGTTATGTTTTTATCCCTATTATTAAATTGATTTGATCATGTTGTGATGGAATTATTTTTATGAATTCCCTTATCTTATATGAATTGTTTTATGATGTCATGTTGTTTAAGAATCTGATTTTTATTACATGGGTTATGTGATGATGTAAGATTTATGATTATGTGGCACACATAAGAAAGGATTCATTATAAGATGGGTGGGACCTCTATCTACCTCCAATGCATTGGGTAAAGATTTTATATCTCATGAGATAGACATGGCTGGAACGGAAGGTTATTTTGGTTCAGTGATACAGGACTGAAACGAGGAGTGAACTCGGTTCAGAAAGGGACTTTGTCCACTAAGATAGTCTTGGCAATGAGTCATGACTAACAAGAAATGATTTTCCATGATTATGTGTGCATGCCACAACGTTTCAAGATTTATGTTATGATTATGGGGATCTCATTTTCACTTCTATGATTTATTCCATGTTAAGATATTATGATCTCTTTTGCAGGTTTTGATTTTCAAAAAGATATGATATGATTTTTATTTCCTTTATTTTCCCTTGCTGAGCATTTGAGCTCACCCTTTTATGTTTTCTTTTCCCCAGGTCTGGAAGATGGATATTAAGTAGAATATGCTAAAAGGGACCCTAGATATGATGAAATAAATGGGAGACACTGTAGAATATTTATGAACCAGTTGTTTATGTTTCCCAGTTTTCTAAAGACACTATACCTATACGGTCCTTTGTGGTTTTGTCATATGTTGTAATAAGTGTGCTTCAATTTTGAAGTATTAACAATGTATGTAAAGTATGGGTCGTTATAATGAGGAAGCCAAAACTCAAATAATGGTCACAGCGGTGGAGAAGTCGTTGTCACCGCATACATACGACAAAAACATTCCTTTTTCGTTTATTAAAACGCTTCGTATATAAAATATTCCTTTTGGATAAACGTAAAATTAAAATGGGTTTATACACCGTATAAAAGAAGGTTGTGTATAAAACAAAATATGCCTCAATGAAAGAAGATTGAGACGAAGTCCCATAAAAAAGGGTATCCTTGGATTAAGGATAATTAAATTATCTAATTATGTGTGACAAACGAATACCCCAAATATAAGTGGATATTATGTTTAAAACAATCAGAGGTTATTCACACATATTCATAGAACGACATATTTAAGGAGTTGATGTTTATCCCAAATAATCAAAATTGGGTTAAGAAGTTCCCTTGCAAACCGTCGACAGCCTAACGGCGTCACATCAAAATTCAGAAAATTAGTCGATGAGAGATAAAAAGGGTATCCCATCATGTGGAAATAAAATTTACATCAATAAGGATATAGAACAAAAAATCCCAACATAATAGTATGTGAATTAAAAGACATAACAAAAGAAGTATTTTAAAAAGAGGAGGGTGAAAGGTTCCCTTACCGACTTGGGTAACATTCGAAACGTACACCTCATTGAAGAAGGGTCATACAATGAATATGTAAATACCCATAAATTAAATTATTTTATACAAAGAGTATAATAATGGGCATTACATACATAACTCAAAGGAAATTGAGGCAAATGTAGCATAAATCTCACATGATTAAAAGTGAGAGGAAAAATCCCTTACAAAAACTCGACAGCCTAACGGCGCCACATAAAACATAAAAAATGGATTGATGAGATCAAATAGGGTCTCTCATCATATTAAATTAAAATTTACAGAAAGAAGAATATAAAATAACATCCCCAAACAGAGAAAATAGGTTCTTAAAAGAAGTGACATAAAGGAGAGTACTTAAAAATAAAGAGAGGGGTAAGATCCCTTACCTCGTGTCCGACATGACTTGATCGTTCTTTAATATCCTGAGTAATAAAATTTAGTCAATTTATAATTTCATAAGGACCTCATTTAATGATTATTATTCAGTTCATATCACATATTATAATGTTATTATAATTGGTTAATAAAGTGAGTTCATATCAGGCGTTTTTGTCGATGTTCGGTACATGAGTAAAAATTGAACTTGTTGGAAAAGAATTTTCCATGTAGTTATAGGTATATCATATCCAGAATAGTATTTATGTTTTAAATATAATATACATCAATTATATATTCATTTTATACTACTCCATAACATTTGGAGATAAAAATAAATGAAATGCACCGTTCATAGAGACGGTAGGTCATACGTACGCATGAACACTACTTTCATTTCTTTGTCATATTAATGGAATTCAAAAAAAAATTGAGAGAGATATATATATTATAATTTTAGAATGATATCCATAATTTAGATTTAATATATTACATATATATCCATTATATATATGTACTTATAATAGTACATAACATTTCGAAATAAGAAATGAAATGTACTGTTCATGGAGACGGTAAGTCGTACGTACGCATGAACGCTACTTTCATTTCTTTTTTTTTGTATTAAATGGAATGAAATAATAATGGTATAAAGGTATATTATAATTATAGTAGTATATCATATGTGATACCATTAATTAAATCCTTTATACACCCCTCATATGGCATTAACGAATCAAATCACTTTGAGGGGTGGTAGTCTATACTTCCTAAAATGAAGATATCGCGTTTACCCATAATGGAAACCATAAAGGTATTACATAAATGAAAAAATAAAGAATCTTAAAGAAAACATAAACATATTATATATCATATATAAATATAGTGACATCTTAATGGCCACCCTTGAAGGTGTTAGAAGAATATTGAACAATCATCGTTTCGTCAGGCAGAAATTCTCCATCCACGGAAACAGTATGCTCTTTAAACATTAGATGTAGTTGTGTGTAAGTGTAGATTGAATACATAGTATAACAACATCCTAGTATATGGAATAAACTGATTTTGTTTAAAAAAGAATAAAAATATTTTAGGGGGTTGGAGAAGTAAAATAAAATAAAAGAACACAAGGGAAGACATTACCTTTAAATCGGGTAACGCCTCTTGGTTTGAACCAAAAGGGTTTCGTAAAGAGCATTCTGCCAAAGATTTGGCTTCAATTATGAAGAGAGGTATTTGGAGAGATTAAATGGGAAGGGTTTGGAAGATCCAAAGGCTTTATAGGTGTGTGTAAGGTGGTATAGGTGGGGGCCTTTTATAAGAGGAGAGGAGGGGCACTCTTGGAAAGTTATAAAATATTACATTATTATATAATGGTTTTCAGATTTTAAAGGTCCAAAAAGGATATATTTCAAGGATAAAGTGATAATGTTTCTAAATCAACCCATATAATGGGTTTTTGAGAAGTTTAAGTCATAGATTTTACATTATCATTTCATTTTATTTTAATCGTTAAATAATGAGGTAATCACTGCATCATCATGGTGTCAAAAATAATTTAATTTATTTAGTGTCTAGAAATTATAAAAAAAGTATCATGATGTATGAAATATTTTTATCTTTCAAATTTATATTTATAGTAAAATATATGACTTGTATATCCCCATGTAAAAATTGTTTTAGTAAAACAACACATGTTTGTGACATTTTAATTTTATCTTTAAATAAAAAGGTATTAATGTCATTTTCCTACCAATGTGGCTCCATGGGGTCCCCAAGTATACCCATGGATTTTCTTGGTCGTCCATGAATCATCCAATAAGGGTAAGACATGTTTCATGGTCATTTCATATTATTAAAACATTATTTTTACCTTAAACTACACTTATTACCCCTAATCGCAATTAAAACTTAAAAGTTACTATTCACTAGAAAAATTATTTTAATCTCATTGAACCACATTTTACTTCCTAATGACAACCATGTAAGTTGGATTTTTGAAAATCAAATCATATAAGTGGTAAAGTTTCATTTAAATGAAAAATCTGTTTTGTAACTACCACTTAGTGGTTTCACAATTCATAAAAAATTGACGTTTTTTTAGAAAAATACCAAAAATTCACCCTAAGATATATTTGATATTACGAATTCAAAAATGATGTCTATTTTAAAAAATTAAAAACATATATGTTGCATTAAATAATTTAATAATTAGTTCCCGCTGTCAAATGAAATAGCGTGTTTTTAAGAAACAATATCTATTAAAAGATTGACACTAGTTTAAGTCCAATATCAAAGTGAAATTAATTCCAATGACCACTATTGGATAAAATGGTAAAAATATATTCTAATTTCACTTTATTACCAAGTCAAAAGATAATCTAATAATATAATTAAATCATATTAAAAAGTGGTTTTGAATTAAAATACAACATTTTTCACTATTCATTAAAAAATGAACTTAATCGGAAAAATACCAAAAATTTACACAATATAAATTTTGATGTCCCGATTCTAAAGAATAATTTTATTTTGTCAAATATAACACATTCAATTGTCAAAAAGTTAATTTAATGGAGGTTCTCCATCAAAAGGCGGTTAATCGACTTTTAAGGAATATTAGAATGTTTACGCTTAAAATTGGATTCATTCGCATTTTTAATCCTCTAACATTTATTGTAAAATATAAACATATTTGAAAAACATATATAATCATTTTGTAGTTAGTTCTGTTCATTCCTGTAATTACAACGACTAGGTGTTAACTACCATTTAAAATACAATTATTTTATTATTAGAGCGCAACATAAGATTTCAAAGGAACTCGTTGTTGTGTATTGGGTATGCCATCGAGCATATCATTCCCTTTAAAGTAATATTAATATTTTATTCACAAATATGGATAAATATAAAAATGTCATATTCTTTATTTACCTGGGGTGTTATAGCTAACCCATCATAAAGAGATGGTACCATCAGGTGGTGTACCAACAGCACGAATATCGGTTGGGTAGGAATTTCTTCGATCCCCACTAGAAGACAGTGCATGTTGACATAGCACATTACACATGTTCTAGCGGTAGGGGCCTCTGAGGATTCTAGGTGAGACGGATCGACAGGAAGGTGAGAAATGGATAGTGACTGCGGCTAGATTTTTACAGCTAGATGGGACACCAATAGACTAGTTGGTGATCTATGCTACTAGTCTCTCCCAAGGAATATCAGGGAGATGGTGGAGATGGATGCTACAAATTCACAATGAGGCAACTGTCACCTAGATAGAAATATAGAGACTCTTCAAGGTAAATTTGGTACCAGCATAACTATGCTTGGTGAATATTTAGGAGAAACTACACTTATAATAGGGTAGCCTGGAATTATCGTGATACTCGGCGAGATTCACTGACCTCTCCCACTACTCCACCGCCCTGAAATGAGACTCTTTATTTTGGACATAGTCCTGTGACAATGGTCCCATTTAGAGATCAGATAGTTGATGATACCACTTAAAATACAGACGTAGTATGGAGTGAAAGAGAGATCACTTCTATTAGAGATATTCCTAGAACCACAGGCACTGACAATGAGAGCCACCACCGAATGACACATAGCCAAGTCATCTGCAACAGGCAGTAGAATGATGATTCAGGGGCTCAAGTAGGCCATACATTCTAGTGTATGACCCTAGGATTTAGTTTCGGAGGTGCGGAGCTCACGGGATAGACAAAATCCATAGAGAAGCAGACTATACTACTCGTGTGGCAGGCATGGTCAATTTGCTCAAGACTATCTATCATGCCACACCGACATTAATCAGACTGTAGAGGTACCAGTGAGACAAAAATTGAGGTGAGAGTTGGGAGGTATTTATGGCAGCAGATGTTGAAGTGGAGTTGGTTGTGCAGCTGGGTGTGGACAACGATTTTTGTTTCAACAACCACTACCTTCTGTTTGTCTACCCCGACCTCAGGGACCAGGTGGACATTGATGAACTCAACTTTATGAATCCTAGTCCAATGACCAAGAAACTCTTGAGATGGTTCAAGGTAAAATATGTGACTACTTCACCCTACATATAGTTCATATAGAAATAGGTTCTAGTCACTTTTTTTATTTCCATGACTCTAATTCGGATCTTGAAGATTCTAGTGGAACCATTGGCTCGATCATTATATTAGAAACTCCTACAAGAGAGGATTTAATGATTACACCATGGTGTTTACAATATTAATTTTCATTAGGAAACCCTAGATTCTCTAGGGATCTCTTAGTAACAATGTTGAGGCCTTACTATTTCATCATGGGTATGGACTCGTTATTAACACACCATGCCTAGATCGATTGTTCTATGTGTAAAGTGAGGATTTTCCAGGAGGATTGGACCAGGTTTCCCTTCACCGGTGAGAATGTATCCTTTTTCTTGCAAAGGATTTAATTTTTTGGTAGAGGTTGCAGCTCATAACTTTTCATTTTTCTAGCCTAACCCTCAGAGCAGTGGATGAGAGGATTCTGAGTTACCCTGTAGTAGTGTACTAATATACCGATGTCTTTCCTGGGGATGTTCCGAGAATACATCTTCATAGAGAGGTAGACTTGTTCATCGATCTATACCCCAGGATGACATGGATATCAATACCATCATATTAGATGGATCCTGTGGATATTGTTGATTTGAGGGAACAATTGGAGGTATTTTAGGGAAAGGGGTTCATAAGGGCCAGTGTTTCACCATTGGAATCCAGGATTTTGTGGTCCAAGAAGGTAAAAAAGCGTTTTAGGATTTGTGTGTTCTATTGGTGTTGTAACCAGGTGACTATGGAGAACAAATATCCTCCAATGAAGACTGATGATCTATTCGATTAGATATAGTGAGGTCGGTGGTTTTCGTAGATATACCTCAAATCAGGCTAACATCATCTTATGGTGCAGGATGAGGATGTACCAAAGAGGGAATTCAGATTCTGGTATGACAGCTATGTGTTCTTGTTGACACCATTTAGTGTGACCAACACCCCAGTAGTGGTCATGTGATTCATAAACATGATTTTCCTATAATACCTTGATCACTTATTGGTGGCCTTCATTGACATCATCATGGTTTACTTAGCGATAGAGGAGGAGCATGCCACACAATTACAGATTCTTCTAGATACAACCCCGAGAGCATTATCTCTATAGTACGCTCTTGAAGTGATAGTTCTAGATATGATACATCCACATTCTGGAAGACATTATATCGGAGGCTGATGTTTCAATATGTCTGGTGAAGATAAAGGTAGTTAATTCTTGGGGGCCACCCAAGAGAGTGACCGAGGAGTGAAGTTTACTAGGGTTGGCTAGTTACTACCAGAGAACCGTACCTATCTTTTATAGAGTAGAATCACCATTGTCACCTTTAACAAAGATGGCTAAACTTTCTTTTTGTAATAGATTATCCCTTACAGTTTCCAAGAGATGAGGCATATACTGACGAGTGCACACAAGATGAGAACACAAGAAGAGGTTGTTGGTTATGTAGTATATTGTGAATCATCAAGGACCGAAATAGGAAGTTTCATAAAGTAGAAGAAAGAAGTTATCACCTATATATCACGATAGATTAGATAGAATGGGAAAAACCATGCTACCCATGACTTGGAGTTTGCAGCAGTGGTTTTTTCCTGGATGATGTGGTGGCACTACATGATCTGTGAATGGTATACAGACTTCTCTGATCAAAAAATTCTTAGGTATATCTTCTCATAAAAGTAACTAAACCCGAGACAACAGTGATTCCTAGAGCTACTCCAAGAATATGATATTGAAATAGTATATACCCCTTGGAAGGGGAATCTGGTTGCAGACACAATCATTAGGAGTTCTGGTTACAATTGCTGAGTGAGGCAACAAAGCATCTTTCCACATTGCAGTTATCTTTCGTTAATAATGATTGAGTAGCATATCTCCATTTGATGATAGAAACTACCCCACTACATTAGCGAGTTAGGGAGGTGCAACTTGGGGATATTGACTATGAGTCTTGACATTCTTATATATCCTTAGGATAGGCTCAAGAATGATTTTTCTCAAGGTGGGGATCATATCATCCTTTTTAGAGGATTCCCATGGTAAAAGTGAGGTTATGAGATGTTGTGTTGAGGGAGATACACACATTCCATTTTATGGTAAATCCTGTGGTGTAAAATATGTACCAGGACCTCTGGCATTAGTACTGGTGGCCAAGGATGATGAAATTAGTGGTATATTTTTTTTTATGATGCCTCAATTATAAGAAATTGGAGGCCGAACATCATGTTCTAGCAGTCATAGCTCAGCCATTGGAGATGACATAATGTATGTAGGATGGAATCGAAATGGAAATTATGATAGGACTGCGACATACTTCTTGGGTCCACGATTCCATATGGGTGGTTGTTTACCAAATCACCATGTGGTCCCACTTCGTACCCCTATGTGAGTATGGACCTATAAAGGGATCAAGACACCTCTACATTCAAGAGATAATAAATCATCATGGGCTGCTGTCGATGATCGTATTAGATAGAGATGCTTGTTTTACATCCCTGTTTTGGGACAGATAGCAGGAGATGTTATAGACGGAGTTATGTCTGAGATAATCATTTCATCCACAGACAAATTGTTAGATGGACCAGACCATACATATGCTTGATGACACGATCTATGCTTGCATCCGTTATTTTGGCCGTAGTTGGTAGGATCACCTGCCCTTGGTGGGGTATTCATAAAACATCATCCTTCACTCCACCATCGGCATGTTACCATTTTCGGCCTTGTATGGGCGCCCATGTAGTTTATCTCTATTCTAGAAAAACCCAGTGGAGTCATAACTTATGGGTCCAAAAATGGTACGGGCTACCACTGAGATGGTGCTGATCATCCATGAGTGGATGGAGACTGCACACAGCAATAAAAAGACATATGTTGACCAATGATGGAGACCCTTGGAGTTTGAGGAGTCAGACCATTTATTCCTACGAGACTCACCTCGATGTGGTTTGCAGAAATTTGGCTGGGGCGAGAAGATATCTATGAGGTGCATCAAACATTTCCAAATTCTCAGTAGAGTTGGTGAAGTGGCATACCAACTAGCTCTTCCACCACAGATGCATATGGTGTATGATGTTTTTCCTATGTCACAGATGAGGAGATATGTTGATGATATGTCACACGTCATCGATTGGGGGATGTGAGACAGAGGCAATGGGGAGACATTCACGGAGATCCTGATAGAGATAGAGGACTGGACAGTGCTGGTCCTATGGGGGTGGTTGATCTCTCTAGTGTGTTTTCTGTGGTAGAATAAGAACCTTTATGAGAGGATATGGGAGAGTGAGGCTCAGATTCATGTTCAGTACCACCATTTGTTTTCTTAGACTTTGTTGTGGATTTTAGGGTATAAAATACCTATGGTGGGGAGAATGTAAAGACCAGAAAATTCCATATAATTTCTTCAATAAAATGGAATTATTACGAGACTTCGATAATTGACAGCACTAGATTCTATGGCTCAGAGAGCCCAGAATGAAACTATGAACTTTTATTATGGTACATTCAGTAAACATGTGGCTGAGAGTTTCAATGTTTTAAACAGATGATTGGATTTTAAATCTGAGGGAATAGTTGTATTCGCAACACAGAGATTCACTTAAGAGAAGCATAAATCGACCGTCAATGTTAGGACAAAGAAGTTAATTTTATGACATTCCAAAAAAATATAAACGTACTCTTTAGTTATTTTATTCTCTTCCCACCACTATGAGATGGATAGTGGGTGCCACATGGTAACATCATGCCTTAAATAAGAGACATTTAATGACTTGATCCAATCATTGTGTAACCACAATGCTCATGGTTTAATAGGTTCATTAATTAGGATTAATTAATGAATCATAGTAACGAAACAATGCAGGGGTTTATATTATTTTATTTAATCAAATCCATGGAATTTTATTTTGGAACCCACGAGAGGAACCTCTGACGAAATACGAATGATGTCATCCTCTAACAGCGAATGATGTTTGGATTATTCACGTTGAGGAATTGATCTGGAGGCTGACGATCTTCTACGAACAATAGATTCTTCTCCTTTATTGTCAACAAATCCAACGTGTTCAACGTAGGGTTTTTATGAGTTTAATATTTCTCTTTTCTAATTATTGGAAAATACAATGAATGCGGACCAACCGAATAATGGGTTTATAAAAAATTTTCCATTATTATGGGAGGTTGATGTATTGTTTAATTGTGTGATTTTTATTCAATAGTATAGAAGGAATCGTTCTTTCATTTTCTATATGAGTTACTTTTTTTTGTTCACGAATAAAGTAGGAGAATATATTTTTTAACATATATGAAATTTATAGATTTTAAATCTTCGTAAAACATTATTTCCATGATGTTTACTCTAAAATATTTCAATTTTAATTTTAAAAAAAAATTATTTTAAAATTACATGAAATATTGGGAAAAGAAATCATTTTTGAAGAAGAAATGATATTCCCCTCAATAATTTTGTTCAACAGTATTATCAAAATTATTTTACATCAATGATTATTTTCTTAAAATAAGGTTGTATTTATATCCCTATTATTACCATGAATTTATTCGGTTAATGATGTAATGATATTTTATATGGATTATTTAATGATAGAATTGTCTTTAATAAAACCCCTTTTATTTCATGGGTTATGCTAAGATGAATGAATTATGTTTTTGTGGAACATGTTTGAATTATATCATTATGAGAGGGGTGCGACCTATATAACCCTATAATGCATTGGGTAATTATTTATATCTCATGAATTAAACTTGACTGGAATTTAAATTAAATCTGGTTTAGTACTATAGGGCATAAATGGAAAGCAAATCTTGTTTAGTAATACATGGGTGGAATGGTAAGTATTCACAGTTCTATAATTGACTTTTTCCACTATGATGGACTCAAAATGAATGCCTTGAAATCTATGGAAATAATATTATGCTCTTATTTTAATTCCATAATTTAATGTTTTATTCCTATTATATTTTCTCATGATTTATGATTCCATTATGATTTATTTTTTGGGAACTCCCACGATTTACTTCAAGACTCATGATTTTGGTAAACGTGGAATGTGGAATGTCTTTTTAAAATTTTATTCTTGTATTTAAATTATTATGTTTATGTTTATTAAGATATTTTCCATCTTGAACCTTACTAATCATTTTAATTCATCATTTTTTACTTCTTATTTTCCATCAAAATTTGAAGAAGGGTATTAAGTTAGATATGTCCAAAATGGTTATTAGTTATGAAGGATAAAACACAAGATGATGTATTTGATTTTGGAACCAATTTTTTATTTTTTATATTTTCTATTAGCACTAAACTATTATGGTCTTTTGATGTATGATTTGGTCATGAAATAAGTATTCTGAAAAATTAATGAAATGTATATGTACATCATGCTTGTGTGATTAAACCCCATGTTTTGATTATGAAGTACATGATCGATGAATGTATTGTGAGTTGGTGACTTCCATAGTCAATGTATAAGCTATAAATATACAGTATTATCCTATTACTGTTAATAACTTATTATAGAGTTCAAATGATTTATAGTTTTGTGTTTTATGGATACTGATAGTATTCTATGTTGTTATTCTAACTCATGTCATTATTGTGAGAGGAAACCTTTTTTGTATTTTTGAATAGGGTGTTAGCAATATTTTTTAAATTATTCACTCTTATATTAGAAGATGTTATGTGGGATTTGTAAGGAAATTAATGATATTGATGTGTTTAACCCCTTATATAGGTTTTTATATAACTGAGACATATGATCTATCATCACATATGTTTTGTATAGGTCCTAGAGATACTGTTTAAAACCCTGATCATGTTATATAGTGGTTGTTTTTTTATGGACTACATGAAATTTATATGGTCATATATGTGTTTATAGAGCTTCAATCAATATTTATAATCATTATATTGTAGTCTCAAAGCTTGATAGTGTGGTGTTATAATTTGGGATTCTTGGGGTGATTACATATAGCCATAAATTCATGTATGTTATAGTGTTTCTATTATATAAGATTCTCTAAAATCATGGGTGTGGTCCTGATGTGTGTGGGTCATGTCTGGGTGTTCCTTTTGTTCAATTTTAGAACACATTCTAAATCAGGTTTGGACGATCTCAGGTGGAGAATTTTATCATGGGTATTAATGATCATCCATTTTAATTCTTCTGCTATTTTTATAATTATGGTTCTCATTATTTGACAAGACTTGGAATATCATGTGATGAATTCACTTCTTATAACATTATAATAAAACTACAATATTTTTTCTGGCTTACTAAAATTTATTTTCACACCCCCTATATATAAACATTAGTTTTTATAGTGACCGTTATATACACATTCATGATGAGAACATGTTGCAATATATGGGGATGTAGACTAGGGTTACATGACCAAACAATATTTCTCTTACATAATTTGATGATTGGTATAGTGCAATTTGACAACAATTGGGGACCATGTATATTTGTGTCTAAATGATGTTAGTATTTCATTTTCATTTTGATTCTATTGTTTTGTTTATATATTTTATTTTTATTGTTTGAAATTTTATGTTTTTTGTTATAGAATTCTATGAGTCTTAATGATGTAATTCTTCGAGATTCCATTTTATATAAAATTAATTTTATTCTATTTATATACTATGTCTACTCTAATGTTGATTATGTATATGGATGTGTATAGTCATTATATAACAGTATTTAATTATTATCCATATATATATATCCATAATAGGATATCTATTAAAACCATTACCACTAGTGGAAACCCTCTAGAATTTTTGGAGGATCATCGAAGGCCTTATTTCTAGAAAAATATTGTTACATGTTTGGTTGACTCGATTCCAATTTTTAAAGATCATCTTATTAATATTTCATTACAATATGATGTGATTTTACCAATTTTTATCCATTAAAAAGAAATTATAGAATATAAAGATGCACTATTAATCATCCATGTCCAATTTTAAAGAGGATTAATGTCCATGATTTCATTATAAGACAGACTGCATCAATGAAAATTATCATATTTTTTTCTGACACTCATAATAAATTTCATGGTATTTTCTTAATTGATAAATAATTGTAGAACTATATATAATTTCCATTATACTAATATAACTTACATCCCTTCATTCATATCAAGTAATCAGTTTTGGTGAGGTATTTTCCTAAAATACAAAATTAAAGCATAAAAATTTTTCATATATATATACAAATATATGAGATAATTTTTTGGAATTTATTTTCAAAAAAAATTATGAAACGTAATAGTCTTCTAGTTTTAGAAATTTACATTGGAACAATAATGTAATATAACATATCATATTTTTTCCATCATGTTAAAAAATAAGTCAATAGTCTTTTTTATGCTTTATGTGGAATTTTTTGAATGTTTACCATGTTATATTCATTTCCTATATTATAATTTGATTAACTGGATTTTAAGAAACTGGTTCACTCTATCATTTATAGAAAATATAACCTCATATTGATAATTTATTTTAATATTTGTCACAAATTAATCAAGAACTTTTTTCCTACACATTTTATAAATGAGGCCATTTTGTCAATTTTTTAAATTTTTTTATGAATATTTAATGATTTTTAACATGAAAAGTTTTATTAGATCAATTTTGGAACATTTCATGTAATTTTGTGGAATGGTTTGTTATTGCACATAAAAAATTTATCATTAATAACTATCCAAAATTATCCAGAAGAATTTTTTAAATTTATTGATTTGAGAATTTTTCATGTGTTTCCAGAACATATTTTCCTTAAATCTTCGTAATGGGTCATGTACCATGACTCCCCAATCCCCCCTCAAATATGCCAGTGGCTGGAGAGTATATCTGACTATGCATATCACTGTCGTGGGAGTCCTGATCCAATGTACCTATACACACAAGAGATATCCATGCATGAAGAATGTAGAAATATTAAAAAAACTGATACACCATTCACACATAGATCTAGTTCCCAACACTGGTGTGCAAAAGAAAATAATTGAATGTAAAATTAGTCCAAATACAAGGCCAACACAATGTGTATGAAAATAAGTACATCCTATAATTATAGATGGAGAATTTTATAAATATAACTATATGAACACACCATAGTTTGTTTGGAAAACTAAGAACCGCCTTGTTATAGTCCCATTAAGAATCATTCAAAGTATCTGTAATCTATATAAGTGTTGGCACATGAAATAATATTCCATGTAGGGGTGGCTATACAAATACCTAGTTTGAAATCATAAAAAGAATAATAAAATATCAATATGTAAAACCACCATCACTTCATAATTTTATTTCTATAGATTATATAAAATGAAAATCCAAATTTACTAAAAAAGACACACAGTTTTAAGGTTAGGTCACAATAGGATTACCATCCTTGGATTCCAGCTCGAATGTTCTATAAAACACTCATATAGGATAACATTCTCCATGATTCATATAGAATTATTGATGTCCATCTGTGGCCTATTGATCACTGTGTATTGGCATAGTAAGCACACAATTAAAGACTTATTTAAATGATACATAGATGAGGATCACACTTAAGGCCATGTTGTAAACCAACAACTATATCTTTAATAACCTACTACGTAGAGGATCGACACCCTCTCTGTGTTTGTAAGAATGAAACAAGGAACTCCACATAGGGATTGGTGAAGAAGAATGATCCAACTCTAGCCCTCACAAAAGGATTCAAACTACTATACCCAAAAATTTCTACTGAATGAATCCTTATCCTTTGTGTAGTACATGATTCTACACAATCAAGAAGGGAAATTGATCTAGGGAACAAACCCTAACAATACGAGTATAAGGTATGGTGGGAATATGATCTAATAATATTTTTTCGATGTACATAGTGTATAATAGTAGTATACAGAATGTCCCTTTGACACTATGTTCTTTCCATGTAAAATCCTCATTTCCATATTTGTGTCAAATTTCATTGTGTGACCATTCAAATGTACATATACATAATGCCCATGTACACGACTTATCTCTATTACACCTTTCATGGATTTTTACATGGGGTAGTATATAAAATTCCAATAAATTTTTACTGCTAACCATGTTTTTGTACACTATGAGGAATTTTTAGAGCTACAAGAGAAGGTACAGATGGCATGTGACAAGGTCACGCATAGTGTGATACTTAACTTCATTTGGACCCGCTATAAGCGGTTGATAGGGTACCCTATGATATTTAGCTCTACAATACATGTAATATACTATGATATTTATCAATAATACTAGATATGTATCTTTTTCCAGCATCCTCAAAACATTCCATCAAAAAAGACACCCCCATACTAAAAACCAATGAATACCATCATTTTGTGCTTTCCTTTGTCGAATAAATGATTACATCCATCAAATAAAATTTGAAAACAACCTCAAACATAATCCAACATAATTTAAAGATTAAAATAGAAGAATTATTACTAAATCCTTCTGATCCACTACTAGTTTGTCATTGTACAATCCCCAAGTCATACTGAGCCCTTAACTGTGATATCAAACCATAAAACCAAGGAATAGAATCACACCAATAGGTAAACTAGTACTTTTTGAACAACAATTTAAGATATATTTCTATGATGAATTTAGAAATGGGGGAGAAAATAACAATCATAAAAATAATTAAAATAACCTCAACTGTTATTTGTGTTGGACATGATACCATTCTGTTATAACAACAACTGAAGAGAAGAATAAAAAAACACCAAAAAATTTATCCAATTTCCAGATAAACCAAACCCATAGGTTCAATATTTTTGATCCATGAATCAATTATTCAGTTCAATAATACACATTATTTAGAGGAATCTAAAATGGTGGATTACTCAATGAAAAAAATCCGAACTCAATGTTGATCAATTCATAATAAAGAAGTATGTTGTGTAATCGTTATTTGAGAGGTCCTATAATTCTATTTCACACTAATTTTTAATCATCAATCCTATTTTCATTCTCCAATGAACGCTTATCCAAAGGTTCTCCAATGTTTTGGTGGATTCATTAGGGTTATAGTCTATACCTAAAAATCCAACATAACAATATATTTAAGAAAAAAAGGAATTTTTCATGCGTTAAATTAATAAAATTAAATTATTTATATTATTATATTATTCATCTTATGAATAATTGTTTTTTTCAGTAACTCTCCATTCTGAAAAAGAATTTTTTATCAAAGGTAATACCCATGTAATGAACAATATAGATCCCTTATATTTATAATCCTTGCCCAACCTTCTAGAAGCTATTCTTATTATTTTATAAAACTATGATGTCAAGATTTTAATATATTTAAAATAATTAATGGATTTATTTCAGGCACACCGGACCTTGTAATTTCTTATCATATCAACTAATAATCTCTAAAATAAACCATAATATTTCAAAAAATAATTTATAGAAGATAAGATTTACTAAACTCTCCCAAACTTATTGGTATACATCTTGAATATCCTAGAAAAATTGATAGACAATGAGATATATGTATTGAGAAAACGTATGAGCCACACACTCTCTTGTGATCTCGGGATCATTATCAATATAGAACCAGACACACCCTAATAAAATATCACACCCATGGAGGTTCCTCTCCTTACGATCATTTATCTCTACTGGGATAATATAAATGTTAGATCCAACCTCAATATCCATCTCTCCCCATTCAGTAATGTGGGATTGGGAATGCTCATAACTCCTCACCTAAGACACATTGAGTATGTTGGGTAGCTGGTGAAACTGTGGTGATATATCTAAAAGGTATTCCTGCATTAAAACACAATGTAGTTTTTGGATTTTTGAATTTAATCATGGAGTTTCCTTGTTTCCCCATCAAAATTTATGTAATACACTATTAGGTGAGACCCTCAAGAACACATGGTCTCCCACCTCAATATATAAAGGACTTCATCATCTATCCATATATTACATTAGATGAATCATTGATATACTCATATGATCCTAGATGATCTGCACCTTATAAGTATTAGTTCGTACCAAATCTGGTTCAATCAGTGTGGACTCTTTAGGGTCAGTCCAATATAGTGGTTACATATAGGGTAGTCCATAAAAGTCTTCAAATGGTGCTATACTAAGGGTGGTATGTTCTCCATTTTTCTTCACAAACTCCACCAATGGTATATTATCCTCCCAAATATATAAAATTTCCATCATGAAAGATCAAATCATATCCTCCATAACCACAATGGTCTGCTCAGTATGATCGTCAGTCTAGGGGTGAAATGATCTGCTGAAGAGAAAATAACACCAAAATCCTCCCACAATACCTTCCTCAGCCAAAAAAGGAAATCCTAGAAAATAATTTTCATAAATTTAACCCCATGCATTCCGACGATCATTTGAAGGTAATGGTTTCCCATGTTGTCTACTAAACTATTCACATAGAGAGCTAGGCAGTGGGGCAACATGGTGAGTCGGTCTAGAATCACCAAGATGGAATCATATTCAATGGATGTATGTGGTACGATTTCCATTAATTCTATGGAAATACCATCTCACTTCCTCTCTGTAACCTAAATGTGTTGATCTAAATCTATCGTAACATGGTGCACATCCTTCCATTACAGAAAAGTAAGGTACCGATAGAAAACTATGCTCCTCCCTTGTTTATCCTTGGCCACCTACACTAGAATTGAAGGTCATTGTATATCCTTTATAATCCTATATGTACCTCAAAAGTAACATATTCTGTAATCTCGAAATACCCTAAAAACATCATTGGGACAATCATGCTTCCTGTCAAAAAGAGTGACATTATCCCCATTTTCATAAAAATTTATAATGAGCATGACTAGATGATATATGAGTATGTATTGTCTCATAGTAACCATTCCCAAGTTGTGGTTCCCAAAATCAGTGTAAAAGGGGAGTGGTAAAAAAATATACTTGAGTTATTTTGGCCCATATCCATCTACCAAGGATATCAACAATAATCCCAATTGTTCTGATGCCTCATTCAAAAAATGCGAACAGAAAATCCGACTGAGAGAATATGCTACCACTTTCACATTCATAAGAGAATAAACACACTAAAAATCCTAATCATGGAAGAGCTACATACATCACCTATTTAAAAACATATGATATTTCTAAGAGAATATGTAATTGAGTATATTAAAGTTAGAATAGATGATAAAATGATCTCTCATTAGTTATTTCCCACACATATTTAGGTTGAAGACAACTGTCGACATCTAAACATCATGGGTAATGTAGTTCTACTCATGTTGACTCAATTTTTTTACCATAGTCAATATCCACTCTACTATACCTTGAAAATATCAATCTTGGTTCCCAATACATTATAGTACACTATGTACTCAACACCATCCTCTATAAATTTCAAGATGGGAGAAGCCCTCAATATCTGCCTCAAATTCAGAAAAGCCTTCCAGAACCTATCAGTCCAAAAAAAGACTTCCCCAATTGCTATAAAGAATTCATGAGATCTAATAGCCATGATATGTTATCTACAAATCTCATATAGTATATAGAAAACACATGGAATAACTACACATCAATGACACTATTAAGGTGGATCCCAAGATAACACTTCGTCAACCATCACAAAGTACTCTGTTATTCAGTCTTCTAAAATAACATGTCACATAAAGTGGACCTACTGAATTTAGAATAGGATCTTTGATAGCTTCATGTAAATCTAGTTCTCTCTAATATGTCCAAAACCATATTTATGTGTCTCATGTAGTCCTCCTAATACACCACATACCAAACCAAATCATCGATAAAGACTACTATGAACCGGTATAATATGTGATTAAAGATATAGTTCATGATTCCCATGATCACTTCTAGGGAATTAATCAGAAAAAAAGTAACCATGTATTTTTAGTTACCAAAATGTCATATAAATGTTGTTTTTGTTATAACATTTTCCCACTCTCACAACGGGTGATTGCATGATCGGAGGACAATCATTTAGATCCATTGTTCCCCTCAAAACTAATAAAAGTGATCATAAATACATAGTAATTGAAAATTGACATTTATTATCACCTATTTCAAGGGATGGTAGTCCTCACACAACCTCATTAACTTCTACACGTTATGGGAAAACAACATTGGGGCTGCCAATGGTAAAACACTAGTTCTAACAACACCCTTGCTATTTAAGTCTGTCAACTGCAAAATCAGATCTATTGGATCCATCCAATATGATGGAAAAGATATTGGTACTATCCCTTGTTGTAGATCAATGCATAATTCTATCTCTCAAATAAGAGTTAATCACGGAACGTCCTCATGAATGACGTCCTAATATTGTAGTTTCACTATAGGGATCTAAAAGCTCATAAAATCCACCACCCCAATGGTTAGGATGGACAACTGAGGAGTGATTATATGCAACCTCTATAAAATCATGAAATCATTCAATACATGTGTTTTCTTTTTCACCCATCAAGGAACTACTAGTCCCATCCCTATGGACATGCTGCATCCTCCAGCTGAAATTGTATATCAATGCAAGAAACATAGATTACTAGTCCATACCTTAGATGATGTCATAAGGCCTTGTTACAGCTAAAAAGAGATCATAATATAAACTCTCCCATCCAATATTGATTTCACACTGTCATCATAATCTTGTCCTTTCATAATCAACTCTAGTAGGATTTTTAATGCAAAAGGTATAAACCAAAGGATTAACTAGAATCTCCAATCCCAACAAGGATATGTGGAATTAAAAAAATGACTAGAAACTATGCCTATCGGTACTTAATCTAAGGTACAAATGACACACATAATACCTTGTATCATTATTAGAGACCTTGGGTTACAATCCTAGACCACCATTAGCTTCCCCGACCCCTATCCTCTAGATTCCTAATCTTAGTGTAGAAAACTCGTTTTTGTGTTGGTAACAATTCCATGAATCTACCACCTCTTGCATATTTCACAAATAAACATACTTTCTCGCTACCCTGAATGAATATCTTCTACTACAGAAACCATTATATTAGAGGCTCATTCATTGTATCCCTTCTAATCATATGGTCATCAGAAACACTCTTGCATGATGTCCCCTTACATAAAAACAGTATCACCCTATATAATTAGGATAACCAAACCCATCCAATGAGATATAAAACATAGAAATTCAATCCTTGGACCTCATCCTAAAACATAATTAGTATCTATGACATAAATACTTATTTCAAATCACTGGTAACAAATTTTCTTCTCATATTATACCATTACTAGCAACCACAATCAGCATCTTCTCTTCTAAGAAACTCTAAACTACCAAATGTTCTTAAAATACCCCGAAATATATAAGAATTCATTATGTTATAATTCTTGATCAAATATCTCTATACATTCCATCATCTTTGATCCAATCTTAAAAGAATTTACCCAAAACCATATCAATCGAGTGCTTAGATAGGTTAGAGAATATCGATGAATACTCAACTCTTATTATTCATCATTGATATAGTAATATAAGATATGGAATGTGTAGATCCCTCATCATAGATATAGATTAATCCCCTATGAAGTGGTTCTCATGAAATGAATATGGTAGAGTTTCTCCATCATACGAATGGGTCCCTAGACCCCACCATCACTATATCGATCCTTAGAGAAGGCTCAATTTCATTACAGCTATATCATTTACCGATGTGCTAAAAAGATGGGAAACTCATGTCAAGAACTCAAGAATACCATCATCCATAGTGGGCTAGGATGTCATTAGAAACTTTGGGGTCATTGTCACTAATATTCATGAAGCCCTATGATCTAGCACACCTCATCTAGTTGTACCGTGGGGACAATATTATTCTTAACATTTGGGGGTATAACTAGTGAACCACCATGAGGTAACAAATCTAGAACTCTTCCATGTATCAAAGCTTCATCACTGAGGGGGTTATTATTGGGATCCTAATACAAAATCCAAGATGGAATACATCATGGAGGAATCCTGATATAGGCCAAATGTATCCCGATGAAGAGTTATATTTTGTGTGATTAATCAAGAAGGACATGAAAAACCCATTCTAATAGGATGAATGTTCCATTGTTTTTTCCATCAACTAGTTATCACATGTATTGAGTTAATATAAAGGTGATTAGAGTTTGGCTATTTGGATACATCAATTGCCACAATAACACAAAATTCGTTGTCCTAAAGGAAAAACCATAAATAATTATCAATATTTCCTTGAAAAAATAACAAAGATACAAATCATAATTTAAATACAACTTATATGATACCACTATGTCCTGAACCTTCCCAAGGGGGGATATGTAGTGACTCTTAAAGACATCTTCCAATTGGTCAGGGGTGGGAGAATAGCACTGAGAAGGAATACCACTGATATTGGATTCTACATCTGAAGTATTTTGTCACGACCCGTCCTAGGGGCCCATTCCGTGACTACCCCAAGCCGTCCTTTCGTAGGCTAGGGGCTGGCGACTAGAAAAAAGGCCCAATTCCAGGTAGAAAGGGAATGGATTGCCTTGGTAATGTAAACAAACACCATAGAGCAAGAAAACAGAAGAATTAAACACTAAGTAAAACTGGGTACAACAGTAAGTGAGGAATGTAAGGGGGCAAGTATACAAACTCAAACTGAAAGTAAAGTACAACTGGAAAGGGAAAATGGAAATTGAAACTTAAGCCGCAGCCTCGAGCCATCCAATAGAAGTACCACATGAAGGGTGAGTACAGATAGCCTCCACCCCTCCTTGGGTCCAGCCGTCCGCTCCGAGTACATCATGTTCAGTGGTCCACCTCCCGGTACCGACCTGCTCCACAATCCTCAACCGCGATTAGTGATGTCTATCATCTGCAACCAACACAACATAGTGCGGGCATAGCCCGTGCAGGGGTGAGTATAAGATACTCAGTAGGGACCCCGATAACCCCGAAGGTCTCCCATACTCCAAAAAGGATAATCCACAATGGAATGTACAATCACTAAGTAACATCCGTCACCACTTAGGTATATTCCCATACATATACCTAAGTCAACAAATCTTGTTCGGCTCCAATATCCGAGCCCAAGTACAACCTAGTCCACACAGGAAAACAGAACCCATTCCACACAGGAAATCAAAATGTAATCCACACAGGATATCAAGTCAAACGTATCGAAGATAAGGATTGAAAGTCAAGATTCAGATCACACATGTATACTTCTTTGTAAGACGATAGAGATGATCAGATATTGCCACTAATTCTTCTAACCCATCAGACCCACACATGATCGATAGGTAATAACTCCCGCAATGACCCACAAAATATCGATAGTTAACTAACCCCCGCAATGACTCACACAGGATCGGACCCTCACAGGATCGGACCCACACAGGATCTGTAGGCGCTGGCCCACACAGGACTGCTGAGCGCTGACCCACACAGGATCAGACCCACACAGGATCGGTAACACTGATCCACGTAGGATCGCTGAGTGATTTAGATGTCGTCATCGAATCTACGGAGGATTCCTGCACAGTCGTAATCGTCGTCGTAGTCGCAGCCAGCTCTAGGGTTGCCGCACACAACAAGCTCATTCAGGAGGTTCCACTCCACGAGCCGAGGGCCTATTACATAAACTGACACATAGTCCAGAGTTGATGTGTCCAAAAGTTCCGTATCGTCAACAGGAACTCAACGTCATAGACGGCGCGTCAATCGGACGCCCGGTCTGAATGTTATTGGCTTTTTCGTCCCAGGGCCCGGTTGGTTTTTAAGTCAAAACCAACCTGACAGTACTCCAACTGCGTCCAAACCTCGAGCAGAGTAATCAAAAAGGTCCGTCTCACTAAGAGGAATCCAACAAAGTTGACGTCATGTCAATCGGACGTCCGGAGCTCAAGTTATATGTGTTTCTGCTCCGAGTGCCTGGTTGGTTTTGTGTACGAACCAACCTGGCTGAACCCAAAGTTCATCGAAAACATATGTACAATATACCAAAACAATCATCTCGATACAAGTATCGCTAAACATCTGACGGTGCGTCGATCGGAGGTCCGCAGCCCATGTTATGTGCAACAGACTGAAAGAGGTTCGGTATTAGGGGGTTCGGGCCCGGTCCGACCCGGCCCGATACCCTCTAGGTCAGACTGAACTGGGTCGACCTATCCCAGGTCCGGGTCCGGCCCACTTGGGTGCGGCCAGGCCTAGTGGCCCTGTCTGGCGGACCGTCCAGGGCAGCTGGCCCGGCGCGCTGGTGCCAGCGGGTGGCTCAGCCATTTGGCCGAGCGGATGAGGGGGGGGGGGGGCTGCCCCCCATTTTGTAACTGAGGCCCCTTTATGGGGCCGCTCAGATGGCCAGTCGGGGGATTGTAACCCCCAGCTTTTACCCTGTCCTTCCGGACCATCCCGGACGGCTGGCTGTTGCCGCCAAAGGAGCGGCAAGGCCGGTCCCCCTGCTCCGATGCAGGCGGCCGGGTACCGGCCACCAGTTCCCCTGCTCTTCCTTGGCGCGGAACTGGTTGTGGCCTTTGTTCATCTGGCGCGACGCGACGGCGCCTCGACCCTCCGCCACGGCCCCGCTCCGGCCGCGGTGCTTTTGTGGTCCTCTGGGGCAGCGCGACAGCACCGGGTCTTTGGTTTGTCGTCTGCTGCACGGCGCGACGGCGCCGCGGATTAGTTTGCTTCCAACGGCGTGGTGCGACGGTGTCGCGCTTCTCCGCCCTTCCTTTAACAATTCCTGTGTGGTGCTTCGTCACCGCGTTGCCTTTCTCATGCCGCATAAATATCAAACAACCATAAAAGTGGAGGAGTGTCGGCCGTGTTCGTGCGGTCCGACCTCCTTCCGTTATTGTGATAACATGCAGTTAAATTTGGAAGGAAGAAAACGAAGAAAGTAATCACAAAACAGAAATGCATAAAATATCTACCTCGTCGAACATGGTGAGCGAGGGTTCATCGCGGAGATAACCGATGTGGAAGAAGACGTCACAGAAAGAGGAAGTCGCGTCGCGGGTATATTGTCGCATCGTTGATCTCTGAGGAATCTGACGCTCTTCGCGTTCTTCGTCAAAGAGGAATAAGTTCTTCAACCTCCTCAACTTTTCTCCCAAGACACACACAACAAGAAAACAAACTATATAAAATAAGTTAAACATTTATTTTATTAAAATAATTTAAGCATTTGAATTTCAAACATTCAAATTAAACTCACCAATTAATTAACTTAAGTAAACAAAATTAATGGTGAGTTGAAGGAGTTAGAGAATATGAATAGGTGGGGTTTGTGTAGGCCCTACTACCCTCATAACCTCTCATGGGATGTTGGGTGGTTTCCCCCAACATCCACTCAAATGTTTTATCCACTTAGAAATAAAAATTGTAGTTAAATTTTTATTATAAATTTCACAATTTTTAACAACTTCTCTCGTGGAAACACAACTCCAGAAAACGTGTTCCAAAGCAATTACCGGTGCTGCGAATCCATCGGTTCCCTTGGAATTTGATTCTGAGCATTTGTTCAATATTTAGATTAACCCACTCGTTCGTTCACAGAACGTACCCGAGCTGAACTTTGGTTATAAATTCCGGGCACACCGGACCTCGGAATCAAGTGTCGTCAGAAACCGCATCCTTGTAAAATCCCTAAGAAAATAAAGAAAAAATTTTCCTTTAATTTTATGGGTCATTACATTAATCCTACCTCAGGGATTTGCGTCCCCGTAAAGGTACATCAGAAAATAGGGAAACAAAAGTGGGTAATCAACATGCATCTAAGCCTCCCGCTCCCAAGTGCTCTTTTGGAGATACCTGTGCTGCCACCTGATGCACACTAGAGGAATCGACCATCCACGTAGGAACTGCTCTTGTCGATCCTCGATCTCCACTGGGACCTCCTTAAATGTTGCTCTATCCGCAATGTCCAGCTTCCCATGGTCAATGATATTCATCAGGTCATGCACGTATCTCCTCAGCTAAGATACGTGGAAGATGTCGTCCACTCAGTGCAACTGAGGTGGTAGAGCTAGGTGATAATCCACCTCTCCAATCCTGCTGAGGACCTGGAATGGTCTAATGAAATGTGGAGACAACTTTTTGCCTAGTCCAAATCTCCGTATACCTGGTCGAGGTGAGACCTGCAAGAAGACGTGGTCGCCATCCTAGAACTCCAGTGGCCTCCGCCTCCTGTCAGCATAAGACTTCCGTCGGCTCTGAGATGTCCTCATCTTCCTCTCGATGAACTGTACCTTCTCTATCGTGGCCTGGACCATCTCTGGTCCCACAAGTGCTGACTCCCCAGGGTCTGTCCATCATAGAGGTAACCTGCAAGGTCGGCCGTACAACACCTCGAATGGTGCCATCCTGATGGTGGAGAGGTAGATGTTGTTGAACACAAACTCCACTAAGGGTAGGTGGTCCTCCTAGATACGACCAAAGTCGAGGACACATGCGTGGAGCATGTCCTCGAGAGTCTGAAGGGTCCTCTCTGTCTAACCATCTGTTTGAGGGTGAAAGGTGTTGCTCAGACGTAGTTGCATCCCGAATTCTTCCTACAACCCCTTCCATAGCCAGGAAGTAAAGCGAGAATCTCGAATGGAGATGATATAATATGGAACACCATGTAGCCGTACAATATCCTTAATGTACAGACATCCCACGATCTCCACTGAGCCCTGCTTTCTGATGGGTAAGAAGTGAGCCGACTTGGTGAGTCGGTCAACAATCACCCAAATGGAGTCGTGACCTCTGGAAGTACATGGAAGTACATTCACAATGTCCATAGAAATCATGCCTCACTTTCACTCCGGGACATCCAAGGGTTGTACTATGCCTGCTGGTACCTGATGCTCTGCCTTCACCTGCTGGGAGGTGAGCCATCGAGAAACGAAATCTGCCACAACCTTATTCATGTCCGGCCACCAGTGCTATCATCTGAGATCCTGGTATATCTTCGCCACTCCAGGATGTATCGCCAAAGGGGAAGTGTGAAACTCTCTTAGCACCTCCTCCCATAAAGAAAATGGTACCAAGGTACATCCTCTAAAAAGGACGTCGTGCTCTCCTCCCATGGATAATTCATCAGGTGCCCGTCCTGAGGATATCTGTGCACGCAGCATCTCACAGTCGGCATCCCCACGATGTGCCTCTATGAATCGCTGTAGTAGTGGATGAGTGACTGTGAGTGACTGAATAAAGGATGCTCCATTTCTATCCATGAAGGATATCTGCAAAGCAGCTAGCTGCTCTCTTGTCTCCCCAAGTAGCTGGATGCCCGTCCTCCTACTGAGAGCATCGGCTACTACGTTCCCCTTTCCAGGAGTATAGACTATCTCAAAGTCACAGTCCTAGAGGAACTCGAGCCATTTCCGCTATCTCAAGTTCAGGTCCTTCAGTGAGAAGATGTACCTGAGACTCTGATGGTCTGAAAAGACTGTAAAGTGCTCTCCCATCAGATAGTGTCGCCACATCTTCAGAGCGAAGACCACTGCTGAAAACTCCAGGTCATGGGTAGAGGAGTTCTGCTAATGCTGCCTCAACTGTCGTGATCCATAGGAGATTATGACCCGCTCCTGCATCAAGACACATCTGAGTCCGATCCATGATGCATCGCAGTAAACTACATACCCTACTCCCTCCTCCGGCAACCTCAAGATAGGCACGCTGGTCAATCTCGGTCTCAGCTCCTGGAATCTCTGCAGACATCTATCTAACCACAAAAAGGGTTTCCCCTTCTTCTTCATAGCTGAGAGTGGTGCCACAACTCTGGAGAATTCTGGCACAAACCTCCAGTAGTACCCAGCTAGTCCCAAGAAACTCCGCACCTCTGTCACGCTCCTAGGTGG
Organism: Viscum album; assembly: GCA_963277665.1. Classification (NCBI taxonomy): domain Eukaryota; kingdom Viridiplantae; phylum Streptophyta; class Magnoliopsida; order Santalales; family Viscaceae; genus Viscum; species Viscum album. The sequence continues at coordinate 474,092,940 of OY728164.1, read as the reverse complement.
CCCCCAAGCTAGCACTGCCTCGATCATCGTAGGATCCACTGCATCTCCCGCCTCAGAGATGATGTGTCCCAAGAAGTGGACCTCGCGTATCCAGAACTTACACTTTGAGAGAATTCCGTAAATCTGGTGCACTCGGAGTGTGTCTAGTACATCCCGTATGTGGTAGGCGTGCTCCTCCTCAGTGGTCGAGTATATCAAAATGTCGTTGATGAATACCATGACAAATCGATCGAGTTATGGCATAAAGATACTATTCATGAGGTCCATGAACACTGTTGGAGCATCGGTTATGCCGAATGGCATAACCCTGAACTCATAGTGGCCGTACCGACATCTGAAGGGCGTCTTTTGCACATCCTCATCCCGAACTCTGAGCTGATGATAGCCTGATCTAAGGCCTATCATCGAGAATCACCATGCTCCCTTGGGCTGATAAAAGAGATTATCAATACTTGGTATCGAATAATTGTTCCTCACTGTCTTCTGGTTCAGGAGAATATTGTCGAAAAAAGGTCGCAAGCATCCGTCCGCCTTCATGGCAAACAATATCGGGAAGCCCAGCGTGAAACACTAGGTCGGATGAATCCCTTGCCCTACAAGTCCTCCAACTATACCCGTAGCTCTTGAAGCTCGTCAGGATCCATCTGATATGCTGGGGTGGAAATCGGGGCTGTCCTGGGGTACACGTCAATATAAAAGTCTACCTCTCTGCGAGGAGGTAGTCCTGGAACGTCGTTGGGGAAAACATCCACATACTGATCCACCACTGTAGGAAAACCAGGACTCTGCATGTCAACTGCTCCTAGGATGAGGCTAGCCAACTGATGAGTGATGATTTTTCCTCTCCTCTGCGGGAGTCCATCATGTGTGGCGAAGGCTCCCTTATCGCCGGTGAAGGTGAACATACTCCCATCGGTACGTACACATCGCACCTTGCACCTAATACAGTTGATCTGAGCATGGACTGTAGATAACCAATCCATGCCCAAGATGACGTCGTAAGGCCTCGACGCCGCTACAAGAAGATCGCAGCCGAAGCTCTCGCCTCCTAGAGTAAGCTAGCACTGCCGACACCAGTGCATAATCGTCGAGTCTACTCCCGTAGGAGTCTCTAGCCGTAAGGATCGATCCAACGGCTCTGTTGGAATCTACGAGCTCCGAACAAGGGCAGCAGCTATGAAAGAATAACTCGCTCATGTGTCTATAAGAACTGCAGAAAAGGTGGAATAGACACATATAGTACCTCGAATCATCTCGGGCATGCCGTGGTTGTAGGCCTCCACTGCATGAAGCTGTGCCTGTCTCTGCCTGCCATCTCCATGTGGTCGGGGTGGACCTCCTGGTGGTGGTTGTGGTAGAGCCTCAAAGAGTCTGCCACCACTTGCTGCTCGGCCAGCTCCTCTGCCTCGTCCGCCTACTCCCTGCAGACCGCCACGGTCGACCCTCAGCCTCTGCCTAGGTGGTCCCTCAATGATCTGCTGCTCCTTTTCACGGTGGGTCGGGCAGTCACAAGCAATGTGACCCTGCCCGCCGCATGCGTAGCACTGTCTGCCTCCCGAAAGACTGGCTCCTCGTTGTGTTCCCCGCACTACTGAGCCAGTGTCCTGAGGTCATCTGCCTGAAGGTATGGTCTTCCTGGACCCATGAGTCATCCATCGAATGCCGGCTGTAGAAGACTCTACTATGTGCCACCCTACGGTAGGTCTCGTTGCTGATTTAGGCTTATCAAGGAAGCTCTCGATCAGAAGGGCTCGCTCCAGTACTCCTGCATGTGTTGGAATGCTGAGGGAGTTCAACGATGCCTTGATCGCTTGCCTCAAACACTGATCGAAGGTCCGGGCCCGGAAGAATGGGTCACATACCATGACTGTCGAGTAGCGCGAGAGATCGGTAAATCTCATCGAGTACTGGGCGACCGTCAAGCTGCCCTGCCATAGCTAAAGAAGCTCATTGATGTGCACCGCACAGAGGATGGTTGGGATGAACTACGAGTGGAAGATGCTCTCAAAGTCCATCCAGAGGAGAGATGCCTTGTCGTGCACCTGGATAATCAAGCTCCACCATCTGCCTAGTGCCGCGTGCAGTAGGCTCGCTGTGAGGATCACCATGAGGTCTGCTGGTGTCCTCACTAACCTGAAAAATCATACAACAACCTCCAGCCAATCCTCGACTGCCTGAGGGTCCATCTCCCTGCGGAACCTGGGCAGTCCCTGGTGCTGAAACTCGTGCATTGAACTAAGGCGACGTGCATCGTTAGCGGCTGGGGCTGGAAGCATCGGTGGATCGGCAGGTAGAGGTACCGCAGGTGCCTCAGCTGTCAAAGGGCCTTGTACCGAGGCCTCATTGCTCGGTGGGATTTCATCACGCACACCTCTAGGAACCCTAGCTGGCTGCCATCGTGCGGTCATCCTAAAAATAGACAGGTGCGCCACGGTCAGAAATGTATACCCGGTGAGCTGACACAATGTAATCACAATGAAAACGTGAAACACACATGCAATCAATGTTTTCATGAATTAAGTCAGAAATCAAGAGTTAGGGTCCTGGTGTACGGATACGTCAGCCGCCGCACAAACACTGGACTCCCTGTACTGATAACCATACCCAATAAACATAACACTATTGCTTCCCATATAAAAATATCAGAGCCCAATGTTTTCTAGTAGAACTGAAATCATCTGATACCAATTTGTCACGACCCGTCCCCGGGGCCTGTGTTGTGACTACCCCAAGCCCGCCTTCCCTAGGCCAGGGGTTGGCGACTAGCACCAAGGCGTAATTCCCGATAGAAAGGGGTGGAATTACCTTTGAAAAGTAAAAAAAACCCACAGATAAAACAATCAGTAGATGTAAACACTAAGTAAAACTTGGTACAACAGTAAGTGTGGAAAGTATGTGGGCCAGTATACAATCCCAAACTGAAAGTAAAGTACAACATGAAAGGGAAAACTGCAACTGAAAGAAAATTCACAGCCTCGAGCCGTCCACTGGATGTCCCACCTAAAGGGTGCGTACAGATATCCTCCACAGCTCCTCGGGTCCAGCCGTCGACTCCGAGTACGTCCCGTCCAGTGGTCCACCTCCGGGTACCGACCTTCTCAGGAAGCCTCAACCGCGATTAGCGCTGTCCATCGTTTGCAACCAACAAAACGTAGTGCGGGCATAGCCCGTGCATGGGTGAGTATAAGATACTCAGTAGGGACCCTGATACCCCCGAAGGTCTCCCAAAATCCAAAAAGGATAATCCACAAAGGAAGGTACAATCACAAAGTAACATCCGTCAACACTTAGTTATATGCCCATACATATACATAAGTCATCAATTCGCGTTCGACACTAATATCCGAGCCCATGTACAACCTAGTCCACACAAGAAAACACAACTCATTCCACACAGGAAAGCAAAACATAATCCACACAGGATATCAAGTCAAAATTATCAAAGATAAGGATTTAAAGTCAAGATTTAGCTCACACAGGTATACTTCTATGTAAGACGATAAAGATCAGATATTGCCACTGATTCATCTAAGTCGTCGAACCCATACAGGATCGATAGGTACTGACCCCCGCAATGACCCACACAAGATCGATAGGTAACTAACCCCCGCAATGACCCACACATGATTGGACCCACACAGGATATGTAGGTACTGACCCACACAGGATCTGTAGGCACTGGCCCACACAAGACCACTGAGCGCTGACCCACAAAGGATCGGACCCACACAAGATCAGTAGCACTGATCCACGTAGGATCGTTGAGTGCTGTAGACGTCGCCGTCGATTCCACGGAGGATTCCTGTATATTCGTCATCGTCGTCATAGTCGCAACTAGCTCTAGGGTTCCCACACACAACAAGTTCGTTTGGGAGGGTCCCCTCCACGAGCCGAGGGTCTGTTACATCAACTGACACATATTCCGGATTTTATGTATCCAAAAGTTCCGTATCGTCAACATGAACTCAACGTCACAGACGGCGCGTCAATCGGACGCCTGGTCTGAGAGTTATTGGCTTTTTCGTCCAAGGGGCCCTGTTGGGTTTTAAGTAAAAACCAACCCGAACGTACCCCAACTATGTCTAGACCTCGAGAGAAGTAAGCCAAAAGGCCCGTCTTACTATGTGGAATCCAAAAAAGTCGACGGCTCATCAATCAGACGTCCGGAGCTCAAGTAATAATTGTTTCCGCACCGAGGGCCCGGTTGGTTTCGTGTACGAACCAACTCGCCCGAACCCAAAGTTCTCCAAAACCGTGAGTACAATATACTGAAACGACCGTCTCGATCCAAGGATAACTACGCAGCTAATGGTGCATCGATCAGAGGTACGCAAACCATGTTATGGGAAACAGAACGAAAGAGGTTCGGTATTAGGGGATTCGGGCCCAGTCCGACCCAGCCCGATACCCTCTGGGTTGTCCCGAACCCGGTCAACCCATCCCGGGTCTGGGTCCGGAAATCTTGGGCGCGGCCCGGCCCGGCTGGCGTGGCCTAACCCGGCCTGGCCAAGGCCCGACCCGAACAGGTGTCCCTGTCCGGTGGACCGGCTAGGGCAGCCGGCCCAGCGCGCTGGCGCCAACGGCTGGCCCGGCTGTGGGGCCGAGCAGATGAGGGGGGGGGGGGGGGCTCATACCCCCCGTTTTGTAATCACGCCCCCATTATGGGGCCGCTCAGCTGGCCAGCAGTGTGATTTTAACCCCCGGCTTTTCCCTTGTCCGGCCGGCCCGCCCCGGCCAACTGGCTGTTTCCGCCGAGGGACAGGCAAGGCCGGTCCCCCGGCTCCGACGCTGGCAGCCTGGTACCAGCCGCTGGTTCCCCTACTTCGCCACGCCCATCCGCTGCGACCCCACTCCGGCTGCAGTGCTTTTGTTGACCTCCGGCGCGGCGCGACGGTGCTGCGTCTTTGGTTTGTCTTCTGCGGCGCGGCGCCACGGCGCCACAGAGTAGTTTGTTTCCAACGGTGCGGTGCGACGACGCCACTCTTCATCGCCCTTCCTTTAACAATTCTTGTGCAACACTTCGGTACCACGTTGCCTTTCTCATGCCACATCACTATCAATCAACCAAAAAAGGGGAGGAGTGTCAGCCGTGTTCGTGCAGTCCGACCTCCTTCCATTATTGCGATAACAGGCAGTTAAATTTGGAAGGAAGAAAATGATGGAAGTAATCACGAAACAGAAATACATAAAACCCCTACCTCGTCGAACATGGTAAGTGATGGTTCATAACAGAGATAACCGTCATGGAAGAAGACGTTGCGGAAGGAGGAAGTCACGTCGTGGGGACGGTGTCGCGTCGGCGATCTCTGAAGAATCTAGCGCTCTTCGCGTTCTTCGCATTCTTAGTCGAAGAGGAAGATGTTCTTCAAGCTCCTCAACTTTTCTCCCAAGACTCACACAACAAGAAAACAACCAAAATAAATAATGTTCCAAACTTATTTTATTAACACAACTTAAGCATTTGAATTTAAAACATTAAAATTAAACTCACCAATTAATTAACTTAATTTATCGAAATTAATGGTGAGTTGATGGAGTTAGAGAATATGAATGGGTGGGGTTCGTGTGGACCCACCACCCTCATAACCTCCCATGGAAATTTGAGTGGTTTCCCCAAACTTCCACTCAATGGTTATATCCACTTAGAAATAAAAATTGTAGTTAAATTTTTATTTTAAATTTCACAATTTTTAACAACTTCTCTCATGGAAACACAACTCCAGAAAAGGTGTTCCTAAGCAATTTCTGGCACTACGAATCCATCAGTTCCCTCAGAATTCGATTCTGAGCACCGGTTCAAAAGTTATAAAAACCCGCTCGTTCGTTCACAGAACGTACCCGATCTAAACTTCAGTTAGAAATTCAAGGCACACCGGGCCTCGAAATCAAGTGCCATCAGAAACCGCATCCTTGTAAAATCCCCAAGAAAATTTAGAAAAAATTTCCCTTGAATTTTACGGGTCTTTACATATATGAAAAAAGGAACACATCTCCATTCCCAAAAAAAATTAAAATGTTAAAAAACTAACCTTCCATGAATAAATATATCAAAATCACATTATAAAATTACAGAAGTAGGTAATGGAATGAAAACTAATGATAAAAACCAGCCTCACAGAATGTTTTTGAATAAAAGTACAACCTGAATATATATATGGGGACTACTATTCGGATAATAATATGAACAAACCTCAGTCTGTCTGAGTCACCACGAACTGCTTGGTCCTTGTCCCTTTAGGATACCATCAAATGTTTGATCATTTTTACAGGACATGACACATTAAGGTAAAGCTTGTGTAGTTGTGAGAATGAAAACACCCTATAGTATACCCCAAAACACTATGAATATAATAAAAGGATTAATATTAATATCTACATATGTATATATTTATAATAAATATATCAATAATATCCAGATATACTCAATAAAGACACATAGTCTCAATGTGAAGTCACCGCCAAAATTCTAGCATGGGAATCCTTATTGAATTTTTGACATAACACATGTCTAGTAGAGCACATTCAATGATTTAATTGAACATATGATGTTTATTCAAGATGTACATGTCATAGGGGATCACAATAAGTTGTATACAATGGATGTCTAAAGACAACAAAATAATGAATAGGGTCACACATAATTCCATGGGTTATAAATAAAAAGAAATATGGAATAACACAAGATGTAGTGTATTGACACCAGCATAGTGTTGTCATAATGATACCAAGAACTCCAGATTAGACAAGAAGATAATAGAGGTTCTCCCACTAGACCTCATGGACAGATTCAAAAAACATTATCTAAGAAGTCCTATTGAATCAATCACTCCCCAATATGTAGGGTGTGATTACATACTAACCCATAGGGAAATGGTTATAGGGGACACAACCAAATTAAAATTTTCCAAGATACAAAGGAAAAAACCCATTTTGATGGATGTACCCAGTGTGTCTCTTTGACCAAGGGTTTTTCCCATGTAAAATTCTTGTCTCATTATATTTGTGGTATTACAGGGCATCCCCACGATTATGAAATGATTTTCCTTTACTAGTACACTGTAAGGTACATGTAGAGATACAAAGGAAGGTTCACACACCATGTGATACATAACTTCATCTAAATACTTTTTTTGATACCCTGAGGTTCCCACACAGAGTGCATGCTCTATAATACATGTCGTGTATAGTGAGATTTCTATAGAATTATTGATATATATCTTGAACCATATTCACCACCCCAACCAATTTATCCCCCAAAATCATTGTTTTGAAATTAAATAATAGCAACGAATAAGCCTTTACATTATCAAAGATAATATTTTTTCTTCTGAATCTGTTTGAATAATCCCCTGGTCCATCATCCATCAAAAATTACCGAATAACATGAAATAGTTTTCCCCAAATATAGTATAACCACTATTGCTTCCGTCATCCTAAAATCATGATGTCATATTGAGCTCAGATATAGGATATCGAAAAATTAGACAAAGGAACGTGTGTGAGATGTAAGAATTACCGTTACTTTATGAAACCTCAGGTCATGATATATTCCAATGATAAACGGTGAAATAGTGAAGACAGAAAATCACAACCATAAAGAGTGAATTTTTTTGTCCGTTATTTAGTTTTTATCATAACAAGGAATGTTGAGATGAATAAATAATAATAATTAAATTTCCCAAATTAATTGATAAAGCCAACCCAAACACACAATGCACATGATCTACAAATCAATTTTTGTTTATTGATTCATGTTAGGCATATGAATCATAAATGGAGTCACTTCCATGAAAAAAAATATTATTCCTCGATGTGGATCATTCTCTGACAAAACTAATTATGTATCATCATCATAGGAAATATCGTTCAATTCTAATGCACACAAGAAGTTGTTCTTCGACCTGGTTGTCAATTTCTAACATAAGTTCCACTGATGGTTCCCCAATGGTTCTCCAGCTCTCCAGGGTTTAGGGGAGAATCCTAAGAATAACCCATAACAATATATTACCGGAGGTGGGTAGTTGAATACATTAGAAAATTTAATTAAATAATTTATTTAATTATATTATTCTTCTTATGCCCATGATGATTTTTTCACAATAGCCCAATACTGGGAAATTAGGAGAATAGTGCATGTGTGAATTAAGAATATTTAATATATTTTAAACATTTTTTGAGGGAACATCGAGACTCAGAATAACATGTTCTCTCAGCTCTTGGTTTAGAAAATAATTCATAAAAAATCCTCAAATAATACATGAATAACCTATTTCAAAAAAAATAATGTTTTAATATTTCTTAAATTAATTTATGGATCAAAAGAAAATAAAAAAAAATATAATATTTATAGTGAGAAGATGCATGAAATTAAATAATAGAAGAAAAAAATTACAGAATTGATAATAAAAATATCTTCATTATGCATGAAAATAATCTAAAACTATGTATTCTATGTAATAATTTTCAGAAAATTTTTATTGCTTTTTCTAATTATGTTAATTTAATAGTATCTATATAGTACTGAATAATATAACTCTATAAATATTTAATATTTATTTTCAACTATGTATTATTTATTTAAAAATAAGATTCTTCTCATAAATATCTCCTTGATGATATGGGTGATTTTGAGGATTATGAAATCATTCATAATATTAAAAACACAATATCCACAATCAATGTCGTTCATTTAATTTTGATACTATAAATACATTGAAAAATATATGAATTTTTTTATACAAATTATTAATGTAAAAATTTATTATATATACATTTTCATTCAAAAAAATATATATGTCTATTAAAAGGGAGGCCCTTCAAAAATAATTTATTGGAAAATTATATTACTTGCCTAGTGCTTCACTAATCAATATTTTTTTATATTCATGGGTAAGGGATTCAATGTTTTAATTTAAATTTATGTTCTCAATGTTGTAACCTATATCAAAATTTTAAGCAATAATATTATTATATTAAAAATCATATTAAACCCAAACAACCAAATAAAAAACATTCTACCGTCCTTGGTAATATACAACATACATTACAATTTTTGTTGATGACCAGTTTGGTTAGATACCCACATCATTGAATCCATTTAATGAATTTTTATAGGAATATAATATTTTGTATATATTAAAATCCCATTATAAGTAAATAATAATTATATATATTGTTATCTGTTGGATTAGTTTTGTACTATGTAACCACAATACATGTAATTGATGATACAAAAACACCAAAAAATAAAAGGAAACATTCTATTTAAAAAATTACAAAACATATAATTGAAGTGACATGATGCATTATTTATCAGAATGTTAATACAGTGATCCCTAAAAAACTAAAAATAGTAATAATTAATGATAAGAAATTAAATTAAATTAAATTAACTCCAAGTACATCAGTTTAATTTTCATGGTAGATATTAGTGATTTTATTATCTCTTACTTTTATTTCAAACTATTTTAAAACCTCATGTTCTCTTTTTATAATTCCAATTGGATGAATTATTTTTCATCGGGTAAAAGTAACATGATGATTTATAAATGAATAACTATTATACAATGATTATTCATTTATTTAAAAATAGAAAATATCGACAAAAATTATGTGTATAATTAAATATTTTAAAAAATATATATTAATTAGATAACATTTGAATTATGAAAATATTAATATGTTATACAATTATTTTTCAATGGAATAAGAGAATAGTTGGGTTATAATGAGTGTGGCACTGTGAATTCATTAAAATATTTATTGTTCATTATGAATTGATGTTGGAATATTCATTTTACAAATGATAAAAAATATGTCTTTATGGTTAACGATTTTTTTGATGATTCCTAGTGTAATATTTGAGGCGTTTTTAATAGAGGTTGAAGAATCGCATCGCGAGTGTTAATTTCTTTCTAAGAATGGATATTTTGATTTGGGGAGCCATGATATAATTATTTATGAAAATTAGGGATATTTTGTAGCTTATTCCTCCCTTAACTATGTCTCTCCATATTTACCATGCATTTTGTTAATGATAATTTATGGAATTTGTTATTATTCCACTAAATAGTTGTCACATTGAGTAGATTTAATGTTTATTTTTTTTGGTGTACATAAGAGGCTAAAAGATCCTGATCAAAGTATGATACATGTAGTTTCATTAAATTCAAGATGACATTTGAAATTCCCTTGGTATTTCGATGATTTTGGATGAATATGGAAAATGAGTTGAAATATTAAATTTGGAATTTCATAAGATAGTGTCCCTGGTGGATGTCTAGAGAAATTCAAATAGTGATTTGTAATGTTTTTGGAATTGATCAGCTATTATGTGATAATTTTTACATTTATGATGAATTGTTTAATTTTTAATTAATTATGTAAATTAAATATACATTTATTATAACTATTTTTTTATTATCTCATATATGTATTGATTATTTTGAGTGATGATTGATTGATGTGGGATTGTCTATGTTTGGATAATGTTAAATGGTAATCATGATTGAAGGTGATCAATCCATGTTCAAGGACTATGGACCATTGTATTACATCATTATATGATTTCTCATATATTATATATATTTTTTTCATTGATAAATAGGACAAAGTTACTCAATATATATCCAAGAGTGTGATATATTTTGTGAGGTGAGGATAGGGTGTAATGTTAGACACATATATAGTCGTCATGTGTTATGAATTTATTTCCATGATATTTAAGGTGGTATTATTTATAGAGGAGGAATGAATTCAGTGAAATTGGAACTAAAAGGGTTGTCCATTATTGAGATATGAATAAATTTTATGAGTGAGAATATCTCAACAAGAGTGATTTGAAATATTTATTCTAAGGAATGATAAGATTCTTGATGTACGAGGTAAGAACATAGTCAGACAGTGGATAATGATATTTAAATAACAAAACTTATTTTTGTGATTGATGACAATACACTACTTAAATTAGGATATTTACTTTAAATATATCTGTAAAAAATGGTTACGATGATTGTATTTTTTTCGTTGTGTTAGTGGTGAGCTTTATTATGAATGTAACTATGAGTGGTGTCATTTTTTGCAGATTCTATTGAATTCATTGTATATCGTATTTGACTATTCTATGATGATAGTAACTCTGAGATTAATTTAGGTAAGTGATGGACTATAAATTTTATGTGACTTAGTATGATATATTCCCAATATTGAACTACCATTGTAGGATGGTTAGTTATATGTATTTATAAGTATACTAATGGAGGACTAGTTTCCAATTTTATGGATGTGTGTAAGATGACACAAACATGTGAAAACATAGAAGTGGGTTGGGATAATTTGAACCAAATCTTTAATTGATGGAAAATAAACCATGGATTTGATCATGTTATGAAATTTAATATTTGTGTTGAGTATTATATTGATATTTATTGTTAAAATTAATATATATGATAACATAGGTTGGATGCTGTGGCAACAAGTTTTTGTGAAATTATATGTGATGTGGACATATTAGTTTGTCATACCAACCATGTGAATGTTTTGACTTATGTTGGTTTGATGTTATATAATATGAGATTGTTTTGTAGTGGGTTGGATGTGATCCCTCTTGAGATGGTTGTGATATGTGTTGAACTTGATGCCATCAAAGATGAATTTTTTGTTTGTTGGACATGATTTTTAAGAAGATATTTGTGTTTTGGGTTAGAGGTGATGTATCCTAAGATAATTTTATGTGGGTAAGATGTGATGAGTCCTGATATTATTTTAATGCATATTTTATGGGGTTCTTCTTGTGGTTATTTTGAATTTGAGATGGACATGATTCCTCATGGGAGGTTGATCCTGAGGATATGGCATGATGCCTTTCAAGAATATTTTTTTTAGGTTTCACATGATTCCTCTGGAGATGAATCAATATTGTAGATGTGATATGATATAACATGATTTAGGATACATTTTTTGTTCTGTATTCATATCCCACCAACAACAGATATTGGTTACTCGGATTGGAAGCTAACTTTGATGGGGGTAATACTATAGACAAAACATAACTTGCACTGGTTGAAACTAGTTTTAGTTAATCATCATGGTGGATACTGATGAAACATGTTTTCTGAAAGATGCAATACATGTAATTTTTAAAATATTCTATCATTTAATATAAACATGTCATTATAAACATGTTTTTATCAGGGACTACATTGATGGGGTCCTAATATATAGTATGTTCAAACCTTTTGAGGGAAATTAGTGCAAACATAGTTTATAGGTGGGTCTGGTATAAGGATAATGATAGTGATTGGGTCACAATGTATTTTATTTCTAGTCTACCAAATAGTCTTTATCAATAGACTATTTAGTGACATTATAGGGATGTATTACTATATGGAATGCTTATATATTGTTTTCATTCAAAGTTTGGATAATTTTATGGTTTTATTTTATTATATTTTATACTTTATACATTAAATTTATTCAAGTTACAATTGTTACATATAATTAGTAATTATATATTATGATAATATAGGATATAGTGTCCCCAAATGGTTTAGCCAACCCTTTATTCTAGTTGATGACCATATCAACATGAGGATTAATTCATGAAGTCAATTTTCATCCACTATCTTGGAGATATTTGAGTCATCAATTCAATCGATGTTACAAAGTGGTATAATTGATATTTTCTATATGGTTTATTATTTACTATATAGTTAACAGAGATAGCTCAACATAAAACATGATATGGATGCTATAATTATTCCTTTCTCCATCTATCATGGTTTTTTTAATAATAATCATATACTTTCTAGTGATTTGTTTTCATTAATTGTTAAAAATAATTTTTTTTATTCATGGTTTATATTTTTGTATTATTGATTTATGAGTTTTTCTTGTAGACTGAGGAGGACTGATCTGTTATATCATATATAGAAATTGATAGGTGGTATCAAATGGTTATAAAATTAATGGTTTATTTGGTAATTTAATGTCTCTATAATGGCCCATCCAATACTGACCCTAGTAGATAATTGCTTGCATTCTACATTATCATGCACTCTTTTTTTAAATTACAAGATATAAATTTATATATTCTCATATTATTTATATTCACAATGATTATTAATTTATCCTCAAATGATTAAATTTTTAAATTTAAATATGATTGGAATTCTCACCTAATAATGGGTTTTTTGGGTAATATGGTTACATTTTTAGGAAAAAATCCATTTTATGGGGTGATGGATTATTAATATCCTTTGGAATTAGATTTTGATACATGGAAGATTCATAGTAGAATGTGATAATTATGGTATTTTTTCTATATAAAAGGTTTATGATAATAGTTGTAATAAGATATTACTTAAGGGTTTTGTGTGTTAGGGTATGTTAGTAGAATAATTGATAACCTTTCTTATAGTTTACAGAGAAGATTTGTGATATTTTATGACTGTATCTATGAGTGTGTTGTCATCCAAGGCTTTACAATGGATTATATATGAACAAATAAAGTGATTATTTTTCGAATTATTATAAAATATAAATGATGTGTGATCATATATTTGAGTAGGTATGAATGAAACCATCGGATATAGGGATATGGATTCACATGTATTGATTTGTGAAATTAATTGATTCACAAGATTTGGATAATATGTAAATGGATTATGAAATAGTGCATAGTATTAATGAGATATTACTCATTATGTTTTCAATATTTTATTATGGTAGGGTGGTACTATGGTTGGACACTTACTCATTGATGATTCCTCAATAAATAATTGGGTATGGTTTATAAAATATCTATACTACATCTGAAACGTCTATATTTTAATGAAGATAAGTAAGTGGACTTAAATGCCAGCTAAATCGATGGCGGGATAGTATTATTTATACTAAACAATGGATAATGATTTTAGTGATCTGTTAAATGTGGTTAATCATTAATATCATTCTTGAAATGTTGATTGGAATTTTTATTCTTCCAAAAACTAGAGAGATAGAGATATTTAGAAATATGGGTCAAATGATTTTGATGTGTACTCAATGATTTCCTAGGTAATATATAATTGAATCATGAATACCTTACTGGTTTGTATATTTTTCAAAACTAGGATATGAGTTTTGTTTATTTGAGACCCATATAGAGAAGGGACCTATGTAATTTTTACACATTATTATGGGGTATAGGATTCCTTTATTCTCCCTAATTGGATGGATCTTGGTCATTGTCTACAAGTGGGTTTATGACTAAGATGATTGAAGAGAGGTTTTTATCTAGGATATGGAATTATATGGGTGTGAGAATCATTTTTGGTCAATAATTGTTTAAATGTGTTATTCATTATAATTCCATGTAATGAATGAGTGGGGGAACACACTTATCATGGAATTGTTAAGGGTGAACTAGTTTATTAAGACTTTTGGTTTTTGATAAAACTAGTGTAGGTGATGGGGTATCGATACTATGTATTTAATACTATTTTTCTATGGGGATTATTTTTAGCATAATGCTTCTAGATTATGTGTGGTATATGTTTTTTATATTTTGGTAATATAATATGTGGTTGTTTATTTTCCATTTAGTCGTATGATTATGCATAAAATAGAACTATTTAGAGAGATCTTTATAAAATTGATAGAATACCTCGATAGTGGGGGGATTGGGAATCAGTAAGCTAGAGAGATTATATAATGATGATGTGATGTATATAGTATGATTCGTTAAGGTATCCACATGATAGTAAGTCATGATACTGAGATCAAGATATATCTTTTTGGATGGGGTTCCCTAGATATGAACTACTAATAGAGTTTGGATGTGGTTTCATAAAGCACCAGAGAGGAATAAACATTTGATCATAGAAAATGAAATGGGTTTTTCTGTATGTTATGAGTGTGAACATGTGTGTTAGTTATTACATGGTAGTATATTTTGGGTCTAATTAAGAACATGTTATTTTTATAAGGATAATCAATTTCTGGTAATCAGACCATAGATGGTATGAGTATGTTATCCTCATTTCTAAAAACACATTATGAATTTTCGTGTTTTTGTGTTCAATGGAACTAACCAAAAATATTTGAGGGTTATCATATTTTAGTGGATGTTGGTTTCCCAATAATATATTGTTAGATAAGGGCCACCATATTTGGGTATCAATTTCTTGTGAATATACATAGATAGTATATTACAAAACTGAAAGACTATAAATTTGTAAACTATTTTGATTGAGGGATTCGATATGTCAAGTAGTGGTACTATTTGTAGAGAATTATTATTCGTGTATATGAGTATGAATTTGTGTTATGAGCATAATATTGAGATATTATATGGTTTAAAACTATTTCAGAGGAAATATTATATAGATTGATGATGTTTAATGTGTGAGTATGTTATCATAAAGGATAGATTTCTTGAATACTTCTATGAATAGGGTATCATCATCTAATTGGTGGATTATGTTAGAACTGTAATATACGAGTCATTAGAATTTTATATTTAGTTATTTCATTAGGGTGATAACTATACCACATTATATGATATTTATTATGTCGACACAATGTTGAGTTATAATGTCCCTTATGGGGAACAATTCTTGTATTTGACAGGTCAGATCATTTTTCTTATATGAGTTGAGAAAATAAATGTATTCATATTTGTTTCTGGAACCCCAATTATAATATATATAAATTATATTTTTATAATGATATGATATCATTGGCCATTGTGGATAATGAGTGAATAACGTGGAGACTTATTGGGGGTCATAGTTTTTATGGTGGAAAGGTTGTAACATACCACGTTAGTATTTTTCACTTAGGAAAATGAATATTCTAGTTCCAGCGGTAGTTAGACTGTGAAAATTTATTATTATTTATAATTTTTTAAAATATTAGTATTTTTATATGTGTTTTTTTCCTTGGTAGAAATTACATTTCTTAATGATAATATACTACTGAGTAAACATGAATAGTGATTTGATTTTTTTGGCAGTGGACTAAGAATCTATTTATTATCATGTGTATTTCTTTGTGATGGGAAAACATTCACCCTGATAGTATTCATTACACTATAGACCATCCTTCATAAGAATAAAATTAGGGATATGTAATAGAACACTACATTGGATTACTCCATTACATTCTTTGTATGCATATATTCATTATATTTAGGGCAGGAGTCACACTACAATATGAATGGTTACATTTGTAAGCCTTTAATTATTACAAAATTATTGGATATAATTCAATATATTTTATATTTAAGGTTTAGTTATGTGATTCAATTCCTGGGTTTTTAATATTTTATATCTTGGATCCATTCAATATTATCGGAAATTGGGGTTGGGAAATGCACTTGCATCCAATAGGCCTTGCTAACATTTTCCCACATGTGTTGTATTTAATTTTGAAATTAATTAATTATATTATTTTATGGAGGGATAATAATAATTTCCCCTTTTATTAAATGAGTATACATGAGAGTCTTCACTTTCATCCATCTACCTATTCAATTAAATCTACCATCTGAGGATGTTTGATCACTCAGGTCATGATGATTCAGGTAAGTATTCGTCTTCTTCATCCTACTCTTGTATTCCTCCCCCTATTTAATTAATTTTTTGAAATATGTGAAAAGGAAAATTGTTTTATTTCCACCAAATCATGAGAGAATTGGGTTGGAACATTTTTTATTTTACTCATGGGGCAAGAGTACTCTCTGAAAGGAAGAACACACTTTGTTGTGTGTTGTTTCACCATTAATATGCTCTTGGCGTATTTATAACTGTAATTTTGGTGATTTTGGAAGAAATTGATTAATGTGTTTAATAGTAAACATCATCTTTTATATGATATTAGTCTATTTTGATGTCAAGAGTAACACTAACCCTATTGGTCAAGGTATTCATATTGTTAATCCAGCAGTTAAGGTCCATTAAACTCGACTGTTTGTTTTTCAAATCAAGATTTATCATTCAAATTATGAGTGAATGTTATGGTAAATATTTGGTAGGGATATTACCATTAATCCTCCCACTCCATAGAATAAAAATCCATAAATTTCCCTACATTGTAAATTATATTTAAATATTGTATATCATTACATTCAAGATGACAGATAACCAATATGAACTACGATTTTTCGAGAATTTAATGAATGAAAATATATTTTCCATGAAATTATTGAATTTAACAAAAACGAATGGTATACATGGATCTTTAATGATGATTTATATTTACACACAATGTATTAACAAAAAATATACTCCATTATCAGTGCATTCGCTATCTTCACATTATCCATATTAGTATTCAAACAATCATAGAGATGAAAAAAAAATCCATTTGATTTTCAACACTAATTCCAATATCATATAAAATCCCACCATATCATACATTGCATTCATCATTTTCAGGAGTCCTGCTTTTTCCCACTATTATGTCGATTGAGGAAATTTTATAGTGAGGATACTGAAATTATTAAAGGTGTAAAGTGGAAAAATATAATATTATATGTAATAACCTAAAATTAATGAGTATAATATTATCTAAAAAATATATATGATTTAGTCAAGGATATCTATGTTTATTCCCTTTATGTTTTTTATTAACAATACTTGTATACGTAATTACTAAATTAATTATTATTTTTTATTAAATAGAATGCGAATTCAGAAAAGCATGTCTCTTTAGATTTTCCATCCAGGTGTGTAGTAATTCCTATGTCGTGTGCATTTAGTCACGATTGAGTTAATAGAAAACACATCCTATTAGGGGTTATATCCCATAGGAAAAACAATTCCAGAACCTACATCCAATTATAATTATCCATAAATGCATTTATATTCTAGGGAGAACACATAAACCATATTTTATGATAATATAAGGATGTTAGCAAAGATATATCCTTAAGATTTTCACAAATATTTTCATTTAATAATATCATAAAATAACTAAATTTTTGATGATATAAATGGATGTGACCCCTTTTATATATATATATATATAATACATTGATACCATTATTTAATTACTACATCAATAAAATAGTCTCAAAAAACAAGGTCATAGTGTTTTAGTGTATTAGAGACAAAAATAATAATAAAACTACATGGAAAATTTATGCATAAACTAAATCTCAACATATACCTTCTTTGAGAAGTATTCAACATCAAATAATAAATAATATAATGCATAAGTAATAGTGAGATCATTCACATAGTGAGGAATAACATATCTAAATCCATAATGATTATGTAATAATCATTTGGGAAAAATTAAATAAGAAAAAATAACTTGTTAAAATGAATATAAATTAGAAATTGTTAAGTATAATTTGAGGATTGATATATAATTTAAAAAACTATTTATCAGGTTTTGAGAAAATAATACTGGGATCATATAACATGAACAATGAAATAATGTAAATAATGTGGAATAATACTAAACACTAGATTAATAAGAATTGTTAAAATAGCTATCTAGAAACCAATTCACAAATAATATTGTGACTATAGCCAATGTAACTTCCTCTTATAATTTTTATTTATTCCAATTACCATTTTTTTAGTCATGGTTTCTTTGGGATTATTTTGGGTTTGTTTTGTGATAACATTTTTTAATTTTTTTGAATGTTTTAGGATAGTTCACTGTTGGCGCATGGTTTTTCCAAATCATGTACCATTCTAGAGTAAACCATTTTAACCAAGTCAATGTTTTATTTCAAGGATTGTGCAAGGGTTGAAAAATTGTGTGGTCACACTATATAAATCATTAAGAAACATAAATAGAGCATGTGACTAGGGAACATAGTTTTTTAAAACCATGTGACACTACCTAACTAACCATTTATATTGTTTTTTAAACTGAAATTATGTTTGAAAAATCATTAAAACCCTCTTTTTGCCCCAAAAAGTCTTTTTTGACTAAAAATAGTTTTCTATCTACATAGAGGATCCCAAAATTAGTTTTACCCCTCAACACCCCTCAATAAGAGAATCTAATAAAGGAGAATGACATTCATTCTTCTTATGTTATGTATTTTATTCTTGTTCTAAATCTATTACTCTGTATATATTCCTCCCTATGGTTTTCTATATCTCTTTGTTGGATGTAGGATCTAATCAATAAGGTTTTAAATAATAAACCCATGTTTTATTATACATTCCACATTATCATAGTTCATTTTTTCCAAACCCCATTAGGGATGTTTTGATTATTTATCACTGGATACCAAGGTAAGTGTTTCCATTTCAATATAAAAAATTAATTAACCCTAAACATATTGATTCAAATTTACTTCCAATTTTTTGATGCAATTTCATTAAAATGGTAAATTAGAAACCCATTCCCAATGAATTGGTGTTTTTGGAATTTGGTTATGGAATGAAATTTTCAAAACCCACAATCCTATTGGATTGTGGTGTGATTATGAAATTTAATGAAAATGTGATATTTAAATAATAAAAATTGATGTTATGGAATTTTTTAAAGTTTATATTTCAGAAAAATTTCATAAAATTATTTTGATAGAAACTAGAGTGTTTTATCATGGAAAATGAATATTTTCTTATTAAAACCTATGCGTTGACCAGTAAATTGAAATCAGAATATATTAAATGGATAATGTGTTGAATTTAATTTAAATAGTTATAATATAAATTTCTCAAAATTTATTTTAAACAAGATCACATGCAAGCCTAGGTAGATAATGAGTAATTTGGATATCACTCTATGATTTTCAATGTAGAAAAACATAAATATAGCACATCACTTAACCAAATGGATGGGGATAAAGTCCTCTTGACCATTATCTAAGGGATGTGTGTATACACAAATTTATGTATCACTTTAGTTGTGATAGATTCTCATAGTATAGTATTATCATACCTTTTGGTAGATGATGAGGTGGCTTTTTTGTTTTTATTTGAAATATATGAAATTTATTGTTGAAAACTATTTTACATTCCTTGAGAACATATACAAATATTCTTAAATAAAATTTTTATTTAATACATTTTTTATAATTGATTCTCTAGATGAAATGTAATGAATTTTTATAGTATTTCAATCATTAAAAATGTGAATAATTTTTTATATAAATATGATTAATAAATTACAAGACTTTTTAATTAAAATTTAAATACTTATATAGTGTATTAAATGTTCAATCTCATTATGGAATAATTGGAGATAATATGTTGGTATTTTAGCTCACAGCATACATGTTCATTAATGTGTTTGTATACTATAATCTTCCATGTTTGAGAAAAAGTAAGTCACCACATTTATATGTCTTTATATGCGGTTACATGGTATTGGTGAGTTGAATTCATTTGGAAATGGGTATTTTTCCAATTTTTGTTACGTTTCTATACTAATATGTGTTTTTATACCAATGGGGATTCCGGTACACTTCTTACTCCCATTTTTTTATTGTATTCATGATTACTTGTTTATCTCATTTATAGAATATATGTGAAAAAATAATTTCAAAAATAATTTTTTATGATGTTAGGTTCTAGTCTCCATCCCTTGGGGATTGGATACACCCTTTATTACATGTATATGAAAGATAGATTATCAGGTTACTCTAGTAACATTGATTTATTGTGAGAGAGTGGTATCTGAGCTATAGGTTGAGTATCTTGTCATAAACAATGTATACATTTTTTAATAATGTTTGGACATAATAGGTAATTTAGATTGTATACTATTCCATCTCTGACCATTATGAAACATAAGTCACTAGGTGTGGTTTGGGAAATACATCATGGGGAATAGATAATGTATTTTCATTGATTTATATTGAGATAGATTATAATAAAAACTTGTTTGTCTATGTATTGGAATTAATTTCCCCTCAGGATTAATTATAGTGTTATTATAATATCTTCAATTTTGTATATTGATGTTCTATAGTATCATGATGCCTAGAAAATTTCCAATTTAGATCTCAGAGGAAACTGAAGTTGAACCAAAATGAATAAAATCCTCTAGTGGGCGAGAATGTGGTTAGGTGATTATTAATAATGTCAAAACCATGGGACATGAACTATCAATAGTTCTTGATCACCTATCTAGTAATGGAACCTCATGGGAATGTTTTATAGAATCGTTCATAAGAGTTCCATCACTAGAATCCATGAACAATGAAATAATTAAAGGATCTTGATGAGGAAACAGAATAATTGTGATGGATCGATTATTTTTTTGTGCTCTTGGAGGCACCGAACAAAATCAAGGTAATAAGTGCCACTAATATGCTGAAAAAAAGAGGATGAGATAGCCAGAAATGATGTCGATGAAGAAGACACATGATGATTTAGTGTGTAAAGACATCTATGTTATTTTAACCATCCATTCATATCCAGAGTCAAAGATATTGGCCAAGGCTCTTGGTTTTTTCAATCATGAGTTAGCCAAAAGGATCATGACATACTATGCAAACTGTTTTTCTATGCTTTTGCAGTTTACACTTGATACAGTATTGAATGATAAGATTAATGATCGATAGTTTAAATTGGGTCATTGATCTAATATTCATTATTATGTTTTATTTTTGAATATCCCTACTTTTAATGATGTATCGTACAAATATTTTATCGTGTAAATAGACTTATCATGCATGATAAGGTTGACGAGAGTTTTTTTCTCCAAGTAATAGCTTGTTTTTCTGTAATGTAATGATGATATTTGATGATGTTCATATTTTTTTTTGATATCTTTATCATTCAAGACCACATGTAACACATGAAATATTACATTTTATTTTTTAATAATATGGAAAGAAAGGATATTCAACAAAATATGAACTATGGAACCCATGGTTGGTGATATATGTAGATGCTAAGATCACATGCCTAATTTAACCAATATATATTACACTCCATACCGTGCAATATGATCATCATCACCATATAAAACTATAAGTAAATCAGATGATTCATGTGAAAAAGTGTTCCAACTATAGTCATCTAGAATAAAGTATCTTCATGTAGTGGATGAGTCTATAGTGGATGAAGTTATAGGTCCAATGACCATGAGATTTTCCATCACTATAGCTTAATCATTAGTGAATAGATCATTTGATATTCCTTCTTCACATACATTTATTTGAACTAATATATTTAATATTCCAAGTCATCCAATGAAGTATTTATCTTTTGTGATGGATCTTACTAAAACACTTTGAATGAAGATATTTTTGGGTATATATAGTCTATCTTTTGTGTTCTCTATATTTGATATAATCTTTTTTGAGTTTTTATTCCATTTAATGAAATTTATGTACATCATATTTATTATGGATAGGATCATTTTATAAAAACCAACATCTGATTTTTATCACTGATGTGTTTACTTTTCTTCACATGATAGGGATTTCCTAATCATACATGGATAATGGTACCCAAGGTATAGATAAACCAAAACAGCATATCTTGAGTTTAGAAAAGAAATATATTTTATTTATTTTTATATAGAGTGGGAGTATTCCAGTGGTTATCATCACTCAGTTCTCATAGAGTTATCTGACAAGATTCTTTTAGACATATATAGTTTTTTATTAGTATGGGAGGTAGTGTTTTTTGTCGATTTAGTTCCTGGAACACAACCAGTGTTTATTCCTTCACATCACATGTTACCAATTGGATTTAAAGTGTTTAAGTATCAGTTAGATGATCTTCTAGTGATAGGATTTGTAAAACTGAGTGTGTCACCTTGGGTTGAACCCATTCTATTTTCTATGAAAATTGATGATTCACATCTCCTACATGTTGACTAGGGAAAACAAAATCGATTTATAATAACGAAAATGTATCAATTTGCACTGATTTATGATTTAAATGAAATGTGGAAAGTGGTGAAATGGATTTCTAAGATTTATCATTGATAATGATTCCATCAATTACTGATAAAAGAATCTAAGATTTAAAAAACATCCATTTGAATTATGTACGACCATTATGACTACATTGTTAATACATTTGGTTTAACCAATTCACCTATAGTCATTATTGATTTAATGAACTAGAATTTCCATGATTATCATGATACCATTGATGTAGTCATTATTGTTTGATTACTTTTTTAATATATGTGTGAGGAGGATCATTTGCATCATCTGAGAATAGTTATAAGGGTACTGAAAAATCAATGTCATTTAGATAAGCGTTCAAAATGTGATTTCTATATTCTAATAGGGACATAGTTGCAAAACTTACGGTTGAAACATAGTATTTTATTTTATCCTGAAAATATAATACTTGTTATCATATGGGAAAAACCACTGAATATCTTTGAGATTGAGAGATTCTTGGGTTTTATATGTATTATCATTGATTTCTGAAGGACTACTAAAATTCAGCATATTCAATTACTACACTTAAATTTAATAGAATAATGTATTCATAGAATAAAAAATGTAAGAATTCCATTTTTTAGATGATTTTTTTGAATACTACACCTGTGTTGACTCTTCTAGAGATCGGGTAGGTCAATGTGGTCTTCTATGATGGACCTGTTTAAATTTATGCTGCATTTTATGCATGGTGAGAATGTTGTTTCTTAAGGATATCATCAGCTTATACTCCATGAGAAGAATTATTGGACCAAATACCTCGAACATACATCCATGATGGAAGTGCTTTTGTTTATGCAGCATTAAATTTTTTGAAAATGGTTTACCATGTTTTCTAACCACAAGTTCTTGAGTTATATCTTCATGAAAAATATTTTAATATATTTCATAGGAAATTGGTGGAAAAAATTTAGTCTTATGAATTTGATATCACCTATAACAAAGGGACAGGTAATGTATTTTTAGATTCATTGAGATGAAAAAATTCAACCCATGATGTTGAAGAATCATCTGAAGAATGTATTTTGATAGAATGTTTTTTATAGATTCATATTGGAGATTGGGAATCATGTGCCATGTTTTCATTGGAAAGTATTTTGATGATATCTACTCATTTATAATTGATTAATTATGAACAACATCATCACAATTTGTTCCCTTGCAACAGACACCATCATCGGGGTGTGGAGATCCTTTTTATTGGAAATTCTTCCATGATAACTTTCTAGGTTATGAAAAATCACATTTTTGTACCATTAGAGGTTATGAAATGTTATGAGGGGTATTTAAATAATTACTAGTTGTCCATGCACCTGAGAACAAAAATGAAGTAATATGTCATGTTGTTGATATTCTTTGAGCCCTATATGAGACGTGGAATTACTAAATTTTCTCTTGTGGTAATACGTGCCATCATGTTAAGGTTAATAAATAGAATCCTTTAGGATATCTTTATCCACTTCTAGTCTTAACATATATGTGGGCTAAGATATTTATGGACTATGTGTTTAGGTTGATGTGTACATAGTGAAAGAAGAATGTGACATGGGTTGTGATTGATATAATGAAAAAATCATTGTACATTTTTCCAATTCAAGATAAAACCAAGATTTGAGGACTTGGAAATTATCTATGTGAATGATATTGTTCATTTTTATAGATATACATTTACTATTTTTTATGATATAGATCACTTGTTCACATATCATTTTTGGAGACGCATTCATGAAGCATTAGGATCTCAAGTCTAGCTGAGTATGGAATAACATCCACAATACGATTTCCATAGAGAAAGAGCAATAGTGAATATATAGAATATGATATGTGCATGATATGTGCATGTGTTTTAAACTTTTCTAGGTCTTGCGATGAACTTCTAGGTATGGTTGATATATCTTACGTAAATAGATACTAGTATGTTATCTGAATGGATCCTACTAAGGCCTTGAATTATTAGTCTTATAGATCTCAATTTTCCTAGTTTTAGATTAGATAATGTCATCATTTACGCCAATATTTTCTTAAAGTATGATAGAAAAGATTCATTTGATTTATTAGATAATTTTAATGGCTTATTGAAGATTTATGTCTTATGAAGATTATTTTCATACACACTCAGAATTTATAATGTGTGAATGGATATTTTTGAATTTAATACCTCAGTTGGTTCATAAATGGATTGGAAGGTAAGGGAATATCTCTCATCTTTTTGTGATAACATTTGATATTGTTGAGAATGTGGGAAAAGTGTCTTATCGGTCAGCACATCCATTGATGATTACATTGATACATAACATGTTCCATGTTTCAAAAATTCAATAGTATCTTTCTAATCTACATCATGTTTTTACATGGAGTGAACCTATTGTAAAAATATATTTATCCATGACTATACATCCGACCATGATAGTTGATTTTGAAACTAATGTAATTTGTGGGAAGATGATTCCTTTGGTTTAAGTTATATAGAAACACAATTTAGATAATCATTAGAAGTGGGGGAGAGAGGAATTTATGAGAGGGAAGTGGACTCAAATGTTTTACATGGAGGCTTCTGAGTATGAATTTTTTAGGATATAAATTTTATTTGATATGGAGGATATAACATCCTATTAGTATTCTGAGATATTCTTATACTCGAATTTTTAATCATGCTTCCGATGGGTTTCATTCTGGGTAGTTTTGGGATAGAATGATGGGTTTTTTTTAAATTTCTGTGCCAGATCATGGTTGGGACAAGGTTTTCCCAAAAAATGTGTCTTGATAGATAAAATCATACAAACCATGGTTGTGGGATATTGTAGGGTTGACACATGGTTTGAAAAACATTGTATCCACTATGTAGAAACTATGCTCCTGAATAAAAAGTTTCACTATAATGGAAGAAAGTTTGTATAAATCATTCATCCCACCGAGATAACCAGGGGTATAGTTTTTAAAAAATCTATAATTATGTTTTCAAATTAAAAAACCCCTCGTTTAGGCCCCTAACTGGCCAGTATGATTCCAAATCCATTTCATCATAATTAGAGGCTCCCAATAGTAGTTTTCGGCCCCAATACACCACTCCAAAATTGATAGAATCTAATATAACCCCACTATATATCATCTCAATATGTTTACTCTTCCCTTTCTCTATCACATAGTGTATATTGTTTCCCTGATAGGGTTTTATAGTATTTTGGATGGAGGATTTAATTGATGATATATTGAAACTTTCACCTCGGGTTGATTACTGGTTTCTTGTTGTATATGATCATCATTTAAAAATTTTGTTTAGGCTCTCGTGATTTGATATGACTTTATCTTAAGATAGGTTTTTTAATTTTTATTGGACAATTTATTTTAAAATAAATTTCTTACTTTAAATTAAATTTCATTATTTTGATGAAATTAGGTTCAGTTGTTTCATTGAAATACCAACTTAATTTATTTGGGGTATTTGGAATTTTTTTCCAATTAAATTGGGAAAACCATTATTCCATTGAATTGGTGTGTAACTGTGAAATTGATGGAAAATTGTGGAAATTTAAATTGGGAAAATTGATTTGATGGAATTTTTGAAAATGGGTATTTGGGATAAATGGACAAATGTTTTTTATAGAAACTGTTGGATTTTATCTATTAAAAAGAAATAATTACTGTAAAAAACATATGTGTTTGTTTTTAAATTGAAATTGGAATATTTTCTGTAGATAATGGGATAAATATTATTTTAAACGTTTTTAAAAACATTCCCATAGCTGATTTTGTATGAGACCAAATTCAACCCTAGTTAATTAGTGAGTTATTGGGATACCAAATTTTGGTTCACATAATTCCAAACTAGAAATGACCCACATCACATACCCAATTATATTTTGATGAATTCATCTTAAATTGTGTCAATCTGATGTGTGTGTATAAATATTTTTATGTCACTTTGACTGTGAGGGATTCCCATAGCCTGAAATATAATTCGTTTTAACATATGACATTTTTTTGGATTATTTGTTTATGATATATATGCCATTGATTAAAGAAAACATTTTCACATGCCCTATTAGTTTATATATACATTCATATATATAATTATTATTAAATCCTTTATTAATAAATGTTAAAAAAAATTAAATATAAAAATTTTTAAAAAGTTTTTTCATGACATCAAATGTGAAAGTTGAATTCTTAAAACATGATTTTGAAATTCTAGATCCATTTTATTTAAATTTTAAAGAAATAGTTGATTATTTAAATGTGGATTCTTATTAAGGAATCTTTGGTGAGATCCTACTTGGATTTTAGATCACACCCTACTTGTTCCATCAAGTGTTTATAGATTACGTCTTTGAGGGTTGAACAAGGTTAAGGTGCCACTTGAATGTGGTAGTAGTGTTGATCTTTGGATGTGGTTAGTGAAATGAATTGGGATATGGAAATATTTATGGACTTTTGGTACTTTTTTATACAAATTTAGGTTGTTATACCTTTTAGGATATTATTAAAGATTTCCCTTTGGAGATTCTCTTGTATGCGTCCTTACTTGTTTATCTCATTTCAACAATTATTGTGAAAAATCATTTCGTATATCATTTTTTATTGTTACATGTGCTACTCACTAACCAATGGGGAACATGAATTCCTTTTGTGCTATATATGTGAGGGATTTATAATCAGTATACTAGGTTACCCCTGGATATTCATGATAACTAATCACCATAAAAATCACCCATTTTGAACTAAGCTAATCACAATCTTTTTATGATAACATATATGTTTCATGAGACCCAAGACATTTACCAATTAATTTGTTATTAATATATTTACAAACTATCTCATAATCTATAAATTTTTATATCTCTTAAAAAATGATCATCACATGATAAAGTAACCCATATAATGAAAAATGGTTTCAATACATTA
Organism: Viscum album; assembly: GCA_963277665.1. NCBI lineage: Eukaryota > Viridiplantae > Streptophyta > Magnoliopsida > Santalales > Viscaceae > Viscum > Viscum album. The sequence goes on along the minus strand of OY728164.1, from coordinate 474,065,177 downwards.
CCAAATTGCATCCCATACAATATCATAAAAAACAAACAATAAAAAAATGTTTACAAAAAAGTAAATACATTAAAATTAAATATAGAAGTTTACCATGAAATATGTTCTCATGATAGGTAAATATTTTTGATATTGTGTAGAAATTATATGAAACCCCTTTTAAAAAGTATTTTTTTAAAGAACATGAAAATTGTTTATAAAATGATGTTTACACTAATTTGTAAAAATATATTTCATTAATTTTCAAAGATAAATTTTTGACATTGATAAGTGGAATTAAATAATTTTTAATGTATAATATTATAATATAAGAAATATAGGAATATATGATAATGTTTATTTGACTGAAATTGAATTCTTATATATCGAATAAAAATTTATTTTTTTGAACCCATAAAATTTTAAGAGTTGATAAATCATCAATTTAAAATGTTTGGGTTTGAAATGTAAGGTTACCAATAGATAAAACAAAATTATCTATAAAAAAGGTTAATTAAAACCCAAATATCATTGTATAGATTAATATGACCAAAATTTACCTCCAAGGTTCCACAAAGAGGAGTATAACTTAATGACAGATAATTGGGTAATTAATACCCTTACATATAGTTTCAGCAAAATCAGCTAAGATCTATCATCCTGTATAATAAAAATAAATATATTTTCACCTTTTAAATAAAGTTTTTAATTTCTATTATTTAACAAATTGTGATTTTGTGATTATTTTTAATTAATTTAATAGTTTTTATTATTTTTCATTTCATGCAACATTGGAATTTTTTATTAAAGCAATGTATTTTTGTTGTGTTATATAAAAAAAACTATTTAATCATGCACTGCACACAACATAAATTTTTTCAAACTGTACATGTAACCCTGAGGATTGCTTACATTACACACAAAAATTAATTTCTCCATTGGCTTCCATAAATCACATGAGAGAGTTTTACTGATTATGAATATATTATTAAAAAATTTATTATATAATATAACGAGATATAAGTTATCTATTATGTTGTTCATTATAAACATGATTAAATAACTCATGAAAATACATGTTTGAATTCATTTATTACAAGTTAATATAATAACCAATTCAATATAAGGTGAATGATTATAAAAATACACTTTTTACTCTAACAAATATAATTTAGCCTAATAAATTAAATTATAAATTATTAGTTAATGATTTTAATGAAATAAATATTTTATATATTCAATAAAATATAATTTTTTACAGTCATTTAAAATATTTTATGGGAATAAGATACAAAAAAACCATATATTACACAAAAATATATATTTTTATAATACCCATTTTACAACCTGTTAGTGGAGAGCAGATTTTAAAAATAATGTTTTTAAATTTTATTCATTCTATATGTAAATAAATAAGGTATATTGGATTGTGAAAAAAAATTAGGTTACTGTGAATGTTTTTGTATTTTCATGGGTTGTTTTATTTTTGGATAAAAAGTTAAAAATACTAAATTTTAATTCAAAACATCTTTTTAATCTATTTATTTTATAAGGATAAATTATATTTATAACTGGTTTTGAAGTCTAATTATATAAATTATACAGAAATTAATATAATTTAATCCATTATGATCAATTTCAATTTTAAAATATATATAAAAACTTTTCATTGGTTTTCATATTTTTACAATAAAACCCTACATTGCATCCCTTATGTGTGAATACTGTTAAATTAATTTATGCCACTTCATTGATTAAAAATTAGAAAAATGTATTTGATATATTTAATGATAATAATTTATAATTTATAATATACGAAACTTTTATTTTGTCCAAAAATATTTGTGAATGTAATGAAAATTATTTATAATCATTTATGTGAAAATCTACTTAATAAGGGACAAAACGTTAATGTTAAGGGACAAAATTAACACAAAACATTTCCAAAATCCATTGGATGGTCATATATTGATAATATATTCAAATGGATTGAATTGGATACACTATTAGGGTGATGTGAAATGTAAAATACGTGGGTTTAATTCCCATTTCAAAAATTGACATGAAATCCCATGCTTCTACAATACATGAAAAACTCTCCCCTCCCACATATTCACAGATATCAAGCCCATTGGCTAAAAAAACCATCTAAAATAATCTCCCATAATTATTAATTAAATATTTTATTCCTCCATTTTGAATTATATCCATCTATGTAATCCCATTTTTGAAATCCAATAGGAGTTAACCAAAGAAGAGGTAACACCCAACATTAATATCCCTTGTTTTATTATCATTGTCAACCACCCCAAATATTTTTATTAAATTATTAAATATTAATATTCTTATAATAAATATTATTATATTTTTATATATATGTATTCTACCTACACATAATAATACATCAATCAATTGTGTAACGAACTTAACTTTCATGTGTATTGAGACCTACCACCTCGGGAAATGATGTTGTTCATTATTCATTTACCACAAATCATGGTAGGGAATTATGATGGAAACAATATATATATATATATGAAATTTATTATTTATTTTTGAATCATTTATTTTTATATAAAACATTACTTGAAGATTTATACTTTTTGAAATGATGATAACATCAGTTTTGGAAGTGTGGACTACTGCCTCCTTAAAGCAATGTGATTTGTTCGTACACTACATGGAATTTATTATGGATGGGTTAAATATACTTATATGATATATATGAAATTATATATCTACTATAATGATATTATAAATATATACATATATGCTGTGTAAATTCATTATTTCAATACAGGAATATAACAGAAGTAACACTCATGCGTACGTATGGCCTACCATATGCATGAAAGGTGTATTTCATTTAATTTTTCAATTAGTTATATATTATTATAAATATTTTTATAATAAATTTATTTAATATATATGAATAATTTTATGAGTAAATTTAATAATTAAATCATGATCTATATAATAGGATCAAGAATAACAGCCCAAAAAAACATATGATAAACTATGCGGTCATTATCAGAAGCATTATTTTAATAGGGTATTTTTAATAAATGGTTAATATAATGTCAGAATAGATTTCATATATGATATAATATATAATAATATGGTTCTTGTGGTGGATTTATAATAAACACATATTTATTATACATGAGGATTTTACATGTATTACGAAAGTCAAGCCATTTGGTAAGGGTTTTCTCATCGAACATATATATATATCTGTGAGATACATATACTGTTCACCTTTCATTTATTTTTTGTTCTATATATACAAAAAAATAATGTATTATATTTTCATTATTAAAAAATTATTGGTATTTACATATCCATTTTATTATATTTATTTCATTTGTTTTATTGTACAAGAGATACCAAATAGTAGATCAATTTCTGGTCAATTTAGCATCACTTATATATATGCCAGGTTACGAACCTATATTTTTTATGGGGTGTATATAATGAAATTTTACAAGATATATAATTAATATAGTTCATATAATTATATTTTATGCCTCATGTAATTTTATAATTTAATGTACGTTATGATTTAATGGTAGAAAATTTGTAACCGTTTATTGCTAAAAATTCATCGTTTATCGAAAATTTTATGACTATGCTTCTGTTGAAAAATTCCTATGACACAAATATCAAGAAAAATAATGAAATATATACTCATATTTTTATAAATGATTTATTAATTTATTCGCTATATTTTTCAATTATTATATTCTTATGATTATTAAAGAAATATATTGGTAAAAATATGAAAATATTTATCATTTCACTCAGAAATCAATGTTATTTCAAAATTGTGTTTTATATTTTTACCCCAAAATGTAATAATATTATACTAATTATTTGAAATTTTTACACATGTATTTCCATTTTATAAAATGGTATAAAATGAATATTTTTTTCATTTTCTAATCAATGAATGTTTTTATAGTATTAATGTGAAAAATGATTTTTCAAAATATATAGAGTTACCTACAATAACGAAAGAAATTTCCTTGAAGCAGAAATTATATTTTAAGAAAATTAATTTTTAAAGAAACTTTTTCCTAATATACATAAATTTCGTTTAATTCAAATATTTTCTCAAATAAAATGGTTTTCAAAAATAATTTATGTTCAAAAAGTGTTTAGAATGATTTTCAAAACATCTATTATATGTTTTGAAATGGTTTTTTTAATTTAAAATGATTTCAATGATTTTAAAATTTCATTAGGTTTTTTCAAATAATTTTCAATTACAAATTATTTGAAAACGTTTTGATGCTTATTTAATTGGTTTTAAAGGAAAAATTTTCTTATAATATTTTCAATTATATTTTATATGTTTTCATGGAAATGGGTATTAAAGTTTTGACTTGATTATAAATATAATATCATCTTTATTTTTATAGAAAATGATTTTCTAAATGATTAATGTTTCAATAAGTACTACTAAAATATTAAAATGTATTTTCGTGAAGGATTTTTTTATAAATTAAATTGTAACTCATTCATTATATGAAAAGGAATTTAAAATGGTTTTATAATAACTTTTTTCCATGAAATGATATTTTAGATAAGAAATTTTCAAGTGATATTTCAATATAATTCATTATATAAAATAAAATACTTTGTTATAGTTTATTAGTTATTGGGATATAATCTAATAACATAATTCATATTCTCTCTATAGTGGTAATTTTTTTATGCAATGATGCGTATGTCAGCCATTTCTCTTCTATGGTAAATATGCTATTGAAACCTCATTATTTTCATGAGTTAATCATTAATGAAATGATTAAGAGGCCTATATTTTTATCAAAGGTAATAACATGATGAAATGATTATGATACTTGTTTCATTTCATGTGTTAGGATGTGATGTTTTTGAAAACAAAATATATTTTTATGGGACATGATAAAATACATGTTTTATTACATTGTGGAAAATTTATGCATGATCTTAATTTGTGTTAGTGGAGAATAATATCTACCTCTAGTGCATTATGTAATGATAAATTGTATGTGATCTCAAATGTTACATGGGATTTATCCCCAGACCAAAATCAATATGGTATGAGGTTTTTATCAAAGTCTTGATAACAAGAAGGTACAAAGGTTGTATCCCAAGCCTAAAAATATGTAGGTACATGAGTGGTAGTAAAATCATGAAAATATGTTGAAACATGGTTCGAATCCCATTATATAATGTAATTGAGTACAAAAGCAGTAGCCTAGTATCAAAATTAAGTGGGTACACGAGTTGTTAAACCAGTCTCGAAGAAAGCACATGGGTGGTTAGACCATGACAAACATGATATGAATATCATTGTAAATAGAATTCAGATAATATTTATTATTATTATTTGTATTAAAAAAATTCAATGTCATATTCCTATGTTATTATTTCATGGATAATGATGTTTATTCAATTATGATTCATGTCTTCTGAAATGAAAAAGTTATTTCATGATTCATTTTTATGATCTTTTCTATAAAGATTATGATAATATAATTCCGTGATTAGATTCCCTTAACCTTATTCTCATGTTTATGCTAACATTTTTTTGGTTTTAACCTTACGGAGAATTTGAGCTCACTCGTTTTAATTTTTAGTTCCCTAGTTTTTATATAAAGGATTATTTATTATGGAGTACCAAATAGTAAGATATTTCCTATAGATATTGAAGATATTTTACCAACTTATATGTTTACCTTCCAATATTTCGAAGACAGAAATATATTGTAGTCTTCAGAAATGATCTTAAGTAATGGGAACATTATTCTTCTCAATTAATTTTATATCCATGTATGTTAAGAATGTGTCCCAATAGTTGGAATCAAATAAATGTATTAGAAAAACATTGAAATCTAGGATGGTAAAAATTTAGTGATATCCCTAGGGATATTTCTATGGATATGTTTAGGAATGTATCAAAGGATAATACTAAGGATGAGTTAATTTATTGGAAAATGTAATTGATTTTCGGTAAGTGATAGAGTGATTAGTTTCCTACCAATATATTATTTTTTGGGTAAAACAAGTTATTAGGGATATAGCATAGACTAAGATATGGGAAGAAGTCACTAAAACAATATATTGATCTAGAATCAATCGGGAAAAGATATATTTAAAAATGCCTCATTACACAACTGGTTTGACACACCTGGGGGATATGCTTTGAAAATCTAAATACTCGTTATAAACAATAATAATTGATTTATATAAAATATGACTATGAAAAAATAGAGTTAAAACTATGGTGTTAAAAATAAAATAAATAGGTTTCATGAGTTAGACAATCTATATGTGATTTTTCATGATTTTGAGGTATTCTGTTAAGCTAAATATTTCCCATACTATGATTATTTGTGTTCATCAATAACATGAACTAGAAGGAACTAGGATAACATTGAATATAACAGATTACTATAGTATGGGAATTATTGAAATCGATGTACGATGTGGATATCCCATGAGGAGAATCCAAAAGGTGGTACAATTATTTGTTTTTCATATAATGGTAAAGAGACAACAAACGTCATGTGAATGGCATGTGATATTATAGCATTTTTTCCACATTAAACATAAGAACCATGATTTGAATGATTTTGATAATCCTTATTACAATATTAATATTTCATATTCTAGGAAAGGGTTATTAAGGGAAAAGATGATGAACCATGAGTAACAGTTTAGAAAAAAATTGGATAATTGATTCTTATATGTTCTTAAATTCCATAAATATTTTATATGCACCATTAAACATATGAGTATTTTCATTATATTTCTTCATTAGGGACTAAAAAGTATATTTTTAATGGGGATGAAGACATGGAAAAGTTATTTTATAGAAATGTTTTATCTTCAATTAGGGGAAGGTAACATTTAATATTCCCCTATGGTTGATAAAATTTATTTATTCGTGGATAACTTGATTATTTTAATGGATTATATAAATTAGATTGTATCAATGTAATTATAACTGATTAATGATTTTTTGATTAGTTAATTTATATTTTCATGGATAATGGTTATAATTTCTTCAATTTATGAAATATATCCAGAAGTATGTTTAATAATGATATATGTTTGTTTTCAAAAATTATTTATAGAAATTAATTTTATTACAATGTTTTAATTGATCATTATTATTGTATTCACACGAGTTGAATGTTGATACCATGATCTAATTTGTGATAAATAAAAGAAAATTGATAAGATTATTTTATTACCAACCTTCTAGTGTTTTGGATTATCATAATTAGAAATTTTTATAATGTTAACCATTTATGGAATGTTTAAGTAAATTGTTGGATAATTTTTTTGAGATTTATTTATTAACACACCAAATTATGATTTTTTCCTTTTTTAATAAAATTTGAAAACCTCTTTCAGTGATAAAAAATGTCATACAGAATGACTTATAATTCTATTTATGGATCTCATGATCTTATAGTTCATCATTAATGAAACATTCACCTTCATTCCCATGAGTATGATATGAAGTGGTAGTAGATCAAGTCACAACCGAAGGGTGATATTATGTATAATGAATTTATTAAAATAAATTAATTATATCTTCTTTTTATTTGTATTAATATTTAGGAAAATTACCATGAAACCAAAAAGGTTATCCTAGTAGCATTATGTATGATGAATAAAATTGTCCCTAAGATCAACACATATTTATGGCTTTGTGGTTCATAACATTATTTGGGCCTTTTTATTTACCGAAACCTATTATAACAAGATATTTATATTTTTACTCCATGTTATTTTTTAAATTTATCATAATTATTATCTTATTTAGAAACATAGTAATGTCTAACTATGGGTATCCATTTTGTTTCCATGATTCCTTTATTAAAGGAGATATTAGTATTCCTATTTATGATTTTGGATTATCTCGAAGGAACATTCCTATATTAGACCACTGATAATGAAGAATAATTTCATGGGATAAATTTATTTTAATGTATAATGTAACACCATGATATTTTGTGAAATGTATATTTATAAATAATTTTATCTTTTTAATATTTTCCATTTCATGAAATACTGAATATATTTAATATATACTAATGAATAGTGATTGCTTTTTGTTATATACTCCAACATGTTAATAATGATCTACGTGTAACATTATGTTTAGCTTATTATACACATATTATAGATTTTGGGATGCATTGCTTGTAAGATAGGCTTTCATCGATGGCATGTGTTACACGAAAGGCTGAGTTTTAAAGAAAAGCTATTTATTATTTAAAATATTATTATTTTATATAATAAGATATAACCTAGATGTTATATATAATGTTATGAAATGTTTTTAGTAACATATGAAAATTAAGTGATGGATTCATTGGTTATGAATTAATATAATAACCAGTTGAATATTAAGGGAATTTAAAAAAACTACTTTAACGCTCAGAATGAAATTTCATCATAAAAAGATAAATTTATTAATATTTTCTAATAATTTTAATGAAATATATATTTTATACATTCAATAAAATATATATTTTACATTCATTCAATATATTTGATTGACATATTTTGGGAAGAGGCCTAAAATTACATATTAAAACCTAATTTTTTTTTTCTAAAATAGAATTTTATGCCTTTCAAAAGAGAACATATTTTAAAAATAAAATAATAAAATTTTAAAAATTTTATATGTCAAAATAAAGATTATTTTTTATAAAGAAACATAAAAATTAGGTTATGGTACATTTCATGGTATTTATCGTTGAATTTCATTTTTTGATTAATAATAAAAAATACAAAATTTAATTTGAAAATTTATTTTTGATCTAATATATTTATAAATAATATTTAGATTTATAATTGAGTTTGAAGTTTAATTATATATTTTATAAATAAATAAATAAAATTTAGTTCATTGGGATCAATTTAACATTAAAAATAGATAAAAAAACATAGTGAACTTTTGAACACTTGTACTTTTAAGACTTGTATTATCATGTCGTATGCATGATACACTGTATATTAATTTCTTTGAAACAAAATGGAATTTTGAAAAATGGATTCAATATTTTGGAGATTCATTATTTATAATTTATATAAAGGTTTACTTTCGATCTCTAAAAATAGTATGGAATGTAATTAAAATTAATTTAATTGTTTATTAGGGATATTAACATATGAAGGGACTAAACCTTAATCATAACATCCAAAATAACCAATAAACAAGTCCAAAATATATTTTATTGAAATATTTAAACCATATACAACCTTTTATTTAAATAATTACATTATTTGAGCAATGTGAAATGGGGAAAATGTGTTTTGAATTCCCTATTAAAAAATTTACATGAATTCCAATCCTACATTATAGAAATTCAGTAACGACTTACACTTATTCACATCGCTAAAGCTATTTGGAACACCCAAAATCGAATCAAATAAGATCAAAAAATACTTCCTATTATTATAGAATCATCACTTTTGGAATAAATCTATCCAACGATTCCCTTTGGTGGAAACTGAAATGAGTTACCCAAAGAATATGTAACACCCATCCTCAAGCTCCATTGTTTTATTTTAATTATCCAACCCCAACATTTTTCATTTTTTATTAATATATAATATCTTATGTAATAAAAATTATCTTATATTTTGTTTTTATAATTTTTTTACCTACCCATACAACAATTACCTCTAATGGGTAATGAACATACCTCTCTAGTGAATAGGGAACTACCACCCCATGAAACAATGTTGTTCAATTTTCCATTACCACTACTTATGGAGGGGAGATAATATTGTAAAGACCCGTAAAATTCAAGGAAATTTTTTTTCTCTCTTAATTTGTTTTGGAATTTTACAAGAATGTAGTTTCTGACGGCACCTGATTCTGAGGCCCGGTGTGCCCGGAATCATTTTCTGAATTTTAGCTCGGGTACGTTCAGTCAACGAACGAGCGAGATTCTCTAACTTTTGAACCAGTGCCCGGAATCGAATTCTGAGGGCATCGATGGAATCGTAGTGCCGGTAATTGCTTAGAAACACCTTTTCTAGAGTTGCTTCTGCTCGGGTGTGGTCTTTAATTTTTTTGGGGTTAAGTTAAGGAATAAAATAAAAGTGGTGCAACCGATTTTTATTTTATTTTTCTTAACCTATATTATGTGTTGGAAGTGGGACCCACAATATCCTACCCACTTTGTAGGATATTTGTGAGGTTTGGCCCACACGAGCCCCATCGTTTCTTTTCTTCCTAAACCCCCTCCATTAATTATGTAACGCACCCGCACCCTTTATTAATGAAGTCAACCCATGCGTTTATTCTGGTTAATAAACGCCTAACTAATTGGGCGGTTTAAACTCCTCAATTAATTAAATTAATTGATTGTTTCTTTTTGAATTTCAAAGTGTTTTTTTTGGGTTAATAAAATAAGACAATTCTTATTGTATCAAGGGGTTCAGTTGTGAGAGGCTGGGGAGAATTCTCTGAGGTTCTTGAAGTTCTTCCTCCTCGGAGAAGAACGCGGAGAACGCACCGATCTCCGATGAAGAACGTCGGATCCTCGGAGAACGACGATGCGACGCCGAGGAATCTTTTCTCCATGATGACTTCTTCTGCGACATGCAATTCTACAACGAGCCTTCGTTCAACTAAGCTTGAGGTAGGGGTGTGTTTTTATTTGACCAATGTTGATTCTTCCTTCCTTTGTTTATCTTGACCCGCTTGCTACCTAACTAACATGGACGGACCGGGCCCAATTAACACAGCCTGATCCCTCCTCCGTTTTTGTGAATGTTTGGTGGGATATTCATGTTCTTCATGGGTGACGAACGCCAGAACGTTGCGAGTTCATTGTGCGACGCAATGATCCCAATTGAAGAACCAACATCACAACGTCCTAGCGAAGGTGCGACGACGATAGCGGGCGATGGATCAAACCAAAACGGGAAGGAACGTCCCATGACGGTTCTTCAAGCGGGTTAATAAAATCGTGATTTCGGAGCCTATTGGAGGCCTGAAAACACCGGAGATGATTACGGGATATCGGGGAGACATAGTGTCCAAAGTATCATGATGAACGGACCATCAGAATGAAGAACGGACAAAACGAGAGGTGCGCTGTCCGGATGCGTCGATTCTGGTAAATTCCAGAATACACGTCGTGTTCCTCTGATGAACACACTGTGTAGTGTGGGCGTACTGTGGCTTGAGTTTCGGGTTTAGACAAGTAACACACGACGTGTTACCTGGGCCACACGGCATGTAATATCTACGCCGAATAGCAGAAGCATCTTCGCAGGACTCAGCGTGTATTCCAGGGATACATGGACATGGAATGGAGTACACGGGCATGTACTCCACCACTTGACCAGGCATGGACAACATACACGGAGCCGACCCCAGATGTTTGGACACGATGTGTAACTATACCACACGCCGTGTACATACTTTTTGCACGAACATCCCATCGACATGGGCTATGGTACATGAACAGCACCCGTGGACAGAAGACACGGTGTGTAACCATACCACACACTGTGTAGTTTCTTTTTTTACACGGCCAGCCCTACGACACGGGCCGGAACACACTGGTAGTACCCTGTGTATGATGACACGGCATGTATCGTATATCTATATTCCAGGTACTTTTGGAAAATGGCATGGTCATCTTGTTTTCTGTGACTTGGGCACATTTTTCTTGGTTTCCCCCCTAAGACGTGGAACAGAACATTGGGTTACATTATCCCTGTTCTTCGTGACGGTTGATGTAACCATTTCTTTTCCTCGAAGAGAGGATCCTCCCAAAACGAGCTTGCTGTGTGCGAGAACCCTAGATATGGATGCGACTGTGACGAAGATGAAGATTGTGCAGAAATCCTCCGTGGATTTGACGATGATGACTACTGCACTCAACGATCCTACGTGGATCAGTGCTACCGAGCCGGTGTGGGTCAGATCCTATGTGGGTTAGCGCTCAGCGGTCCCATGTGGGCCAGCGCCTACAGATCCTGCGTGGGTCCGATCCTGTGTGGGTCATTGCGGGGGTTAGTACCTATCGATCATGTGTGGGTCCGACGGCTTTGATGAATCTCTGGCTTCATCCGATAATCTCTATCGTCTTACAAAGAAGTATAACTGTGTGAGCTGAATCTTGACTTTCATTCCTTATCTTCGATAATATTGACTTGATATCTTCTGTGGATTACGTTATTCTTTCCTGTGTAGATTGGGTTGTGTTTTCCAGTGTGGACTAGGTTGTACATGGGCTCGGATGTTGGAGCCAAACAAGAATTGATGACTTAGGTATATGTACAGGTATATACCTAAGTAGTGTCGGATTTTACCTTGTGTTTTTATCTTTCCTTTGTGTATTATCCTTTTTGGATTCTGGGAGACCTTCGGGGGTCTCGGGGTCCCTACTAAGTATCTTATACTCACCCCTACAGGGGCTATGCCAGCACTACATTGTGTTGGTTGCAGACGACGGACAGCGCTGATTGTGGTTGAGGCTTGTAGAGCAGGTCGGTACCTGGATGTGGACCACTGGGCGGGATGTACTCGGAGCGGATGGGTGGACCTGAGGAGCTGTGGAGGTTATCTGTACCCACCCTTCAGGTGGGACTTCCAGTGGACAACTTGAGGCTGCAGAATCAATTTTTAGTTGACGTACTCCCTTTTTCAGTTGTACATTACTTTCAGTTTGGGTTTGTATTTTGGCCCACTTACTTTTCCGCAATTACTATTGTACCCAATTTTTACTTAGTGTTTACTTCTGCATGCTTGATCTGTGGTGTTTGTATAATTTAGAAAGGCAATGCCTTCCCTTTTTACCAGGAATTACACCTTGTTTCTAGTCTCCAGCCCCTTGACTATGGACGGCGGGCTTGGGGCAATCACGACACAAGCCCCGAGGACGGGTCGTGACAAATTGGTATTAGAGGAGTTCGGTTCTACCACAGAAATCAGGACTCTGATCTTTCTTCTATGTGAATCAATAGTTTTAACGGTATTGGGTGTGGTTATCAGTCCAGGGAGTCAAGTGTTAGTGCGGCGGCTGACGTATCCGTACACCAGGACCCTGACTTCTGATTTCCGACTTAATGCATGAAAACATCAATTGCATGTGTGTTTCATGGTTTCTTTGTGATTACTTTATGTCAGCTCACCAGGTATACTGTTGACCGTGGCACACCGGTTTCTTTTCAGGATGGCCCCATGATGGCAGCCAGTTAGGATTCCGAGCGTTGTGCGTGACAACAGCCCACCAATGGACGAGGCCTCGGCATAGGGCCCTTTAACAGCAGTGGCATTGGTGGTACCTATACCTGTTGAGCCACCAATGCTACCTGCCCTAGCTGCTGACGATGCACGTCACCTTAGTGCACTATATGAGTTTCAGCGTCAGGGACCGCCCAGGTTCGGTGGGGAGACGGACCCTCAGGCAGCCGAGGATTGGCTGGAGGCTATTGTACGAGTTTTCAGGTTAGTGAGGACACTATAAGACCTCATGGTGATCCTCACAGTGAGCCTCCTGCACGCGGTAGCAGGCAGATGGTGGATCTTGATTCTCCAGGTGCACGACAAGGCATCTCTCGTCTGGATGGACTTTGAGAGCCTCTTCCACTCAGAGTTTGTCCCAGCCACCCTCCTTGCGGTGCACATCCAGGAACTTCTACAGCTGCGGCAGGGCAGCTTGACGGTCGCCCAGTACTCTGTGAGATTTACCGACCTCTCGCGCTTTTTGACAGACATGGTATGAGACCCATTTTTTCGGGCCCTGACCTTCGAGTAGGGATTGAGGGAGGAGATCAGGGCATGGCTGATTTCCCTCAGCATTTTGACTTAGGTAGGGGTACTGAAGCGATCCCTTCTCATTGAGAGAATCCTTGCTGAGCCTACATCAGCAGTGAGACCTACTGTAGGGCGCCACGTAGTAGAGTCTTCTATGGCAGCCAGTGGACGAATGACACATGGGTCTAGGCAGACAAGACCCTCAGGAAGACGACCTCATGACACTAGCTTGGAGGTGCAGGGCACTCAATGCAGAGCCAGTCTTTCGAGAGGCAGACAATGCTACACAAGCGGCGGGCATGGCCACATGGCTCGTGACTGCCCGACCCGCCATGCAGAGGAGAAGCAGACGGTTGAGGGACCACCCAGGCAGAGGCAGAGGGTCAATCGTGGCGGTCCGTAGGGAGAAGGTGGACGAGGCCGGGGAGCTAGCCGAGCAATAGGTGGTTGGAGACGCTTCGAGGCTCTACCACCACCACCACCATGAGGTCCACCCCAACCACAGAGAGCTGGTGGGTAGAGACAGGCACAACTCTAGGCAGCGGAGGCCTACGACCACGGTGCGCCCGAGATTATTCGAGGTACTATATGTGTCTATTCCACCCTTGCTGTAGTTATTATAGACACAAGAGTGAGTCATTATTTCATAACCACTGCCCTTGTTCAGAGCTCGGAGATTCCGACAGATCCGTTGGCTCGATCATTACGACTAGAGACTCCTACGAGAGCAGACTCGACGATTACGCACCGGTGCCGGCAGTGTGAGTTTACTCTAAGAGGTGAGAGCTTCGTCTGGGATCTTCTTGTATCGGTGATGAGGCCTTACGACTTCATCATGGGAATGGATTGGTTATCTACAGTCCATGCTCAGATTGACTGTAGTAGGCGCAAGGTGTGATGTGTACGCACCAACGAGAACAGGTTCACCTTCATTGGTGAGAAGGGAGCCTTCGCAGCACAAGATGGAATCTCGCAGAGGAGATGACATCCCATCACTCATCAGTTGTCTAGCCTCATCCTAGGTGCAGTTGACGTGCGAAGTCCTGGTTTTCCTGCAGTGGTGGATCGGTATGCAGACGTTTTCCTCGATGACGTTCCAGGACTACCTCCTCCCAGAGAGGTAGACTTTTATATTGACCTGTACCCTGGTACAACCCCGATATCCACCCCAGCATATCGGATGGATCCCGCCGAGCTTCGAGAGCTACGAGTACAGTTGGAGGACTTGCAGGGCAAGAGATTCATCCGACCCAGTGTTTCACCCTGCGCTTCCCAGATATTGTTCTCCAAGAAGGCGGACAGGAGATTGTGATGTTGTGTTGACTATCGTCACCTGAACCAGGTGACAGTGAGGAAAAAGTATCCCCTACCAAGGATTTATGACCACTTCGATCAGCTCAAGGGAGCACGGTGGTTCTCGAAGATAGACCTCAGGTCAGGCTATCATCAACATAGAGTTCGTGATGAGGACGTGTAGAAAATGTCCTTCAGATGTCAGTATGGCTACTATGAGTTATTGGTTATTCCATTCGGCGTAACCAATGCTCCAGCGAGGTTCATGGGCCTCATGAACATGATCTTTCAGCCATATCTCGATCGATTTTTCGTTGTCTTCATCGACGACATTTTGATATACTCAACGACTGAGGAGGATCACGCCTCCCACTTGCGCGTTGTACTGGACACACTCCGAGAGCACCATCTTTATGGTAATCTCTCAAAGTGTCAGTTCTGGATACGCGAGGTCCACTTCTTGGGACATGTCAGCTCTGATGCGGGAGTTGCGGTGGATCCTGCGAAGATCGAGGCAGTGCTAGCATAGGAGGCACCTAGGGGTGTGACGGAGGTGCGGAGTTTCTTGGGACTAGCTGGATACTACCGGGGATTTGTGCCAGACTTCTCCAGAGTTGCGGCACCACTCTCAGCTTTGAGAAAGAAGGGGAAACCCTTTGTATGGTCAGACATATGTCATCAGAGCTTCCAGGAGCTGAGACAGAGATTGAACAACGTGCCTATCATGAGGCTTATGGAGGAGGTATTTGGGTATGTAGTTTACTGCGATGCATCAGGGACCGGACTCGGATGTGTCTTAATGAAGGAGTGGGACGTGATCGTTTATGGATCATGTCAGTTGAGGCTGCATGAGCAGAACTATGCTACCCATGACCTGGAGTTAGCTGCAGTGGTCTTTTCTCTGAATATTTGGTGACACTATCTGATTGGAGAGCACTTTCCAGTCTTTTCTGACCACCAGAGTCTCAGGTACAACTTCTCGCAGAAGGACCTGAACATAAGACAACGGCGATGGCTCGAGTTCTTTCCGGACTATGACTTTGAGATAGTCTATACTCTGGAAAAGGGGAACATAGTAGCTGATTCACTCAGCAGGAGGATGAACATTCAGCTACTTGGGGAGGCGATAGAGCAGCGAGCTCCTTTGCAGATATCCTTTGTGGATAGAGATGGAGCAGCCTTCCTTCATCCACTCACAGTCACTCCTCCACTACTACAGTGGGTCGGAGAGGCACAACGTGGGGACACCGACTGTGAGACGCGGCGTGCACCGATGTCCTCTAGACATGCACCTGATGGTTTCTCCTTAGGGGGAGAGCACAACATCCTTTTAAGAGGGTTAACCTTGGTACCCGTTTCTTTACGGGATGAGGTGATAAGAGAGTTTCACACTTCCCCTTTTGAAGTACATCCTAGAGTGGCGATGATGTACCAGGTTCTTAGACGACAACAATGGTTTCTGGGCATGAAGAAGGTTTTGGCAGAGTTCATTTCTCGATGCCTCACCTGCATGCAGGTGAAGGAAGAGCAGTAGGTTCCAGCAGGCTTTGTATAGCCCTTGGAGGCCCCGTAGTGGAAGTGGGACGACATATCTATGGAATTCGTGAATGGACTTCCACACACTTCCAGAGGTCACGACACCATTTGGGTGATTGTCAACTGACTCACCAAGTCGGCTCACTTCTTACCCATCAGAGAGGAGGGATTAGTTGAGAGCTTGGGACGTCTCTACGTTCAGGAGATTGTATGGCTTCATGGTTTTCCATCATCTATCATCTCCGATCAAGATGCTCGCTTTACTTCCTGGTTTTAGAAGGGGTTGCAGGAGGCATTCTGGATGCAGCTTCGTCTGAGCACCACCTTTCAACCTCAGACAGATGGTCAGACAGATAGGACTATTCATACTCTCGAGGACATGCTCGGAGCATGGGTCCTCAACTTTGGTCGTAGCTGGGAGGACCACCTACCCTTGGTGGAGTTATCGTACAACAACAGCTACCACTCCACCATCGGGATGGCACCATACAAGGCGTTCTACAACTAACTTTGCAGATTGCCTGTGTTCTTGATAGACCCAGGGGAGTCCACCCATGTGGGACTAGAGATGGTCCAGGCCACGACGGAGACGGTCCAGGTCATCCAGGAGCAGATGAGGACAGCTCAGAGCCGGAATAAGTCTTATGATGACAGGAGAAAAAGGCCACTGGAGTTTGAGGATGGTGACCACTTCTTCTTGTGGGTCTCACCTCGACGTGGATTACAGAGATTTGGCCGAGGTGGCATGTTGTCTCCACGATTTATCGCACCATTCCAGGTCCTCAGCAGAATTGGCGAGGTGGATTATCTCCTGGCTCTACCACCTTAGTTGCACCTGGTTGACGACGTCTTCCATGTATCCCAGTTGAGGAGATACGTGCACGAGCCGACACATATCATTGACCATGGGGAGCTGGACATTGATGATGGGGCGACTATTTGTGGAGGTCCCAGTGGAGATTGAGGATCGACATGAGTGGGTCCTACGTGGTTGGTCGATTCCTCTAGAGCGCATCAGATGACAGCACAAGAACCTCCAGGAGAGCACTTGGGAGCGGGAGGCTCAGATTCATGCTCAGTTACCACATTTTTCCCCTAGTTTATGATGTATCTTTACAGGGATGTAATGACCTGAGATGGGAGTGATTTAAAGATCCGTAAAATTCATGGAAATTTTTTTTCTAATAATTTTTTTGGAATTTTACAAGAACACAGTTTCTGACGTAACCTAATTCCGAGGCCCGGTGTGCCCGAAATCATTTTCTAAAGTTTATCTTGGGTACGTTAAGTGAACTAACGAGCGGGTTTTTCTAACTTTTGAACCGGTGCTCAGATTCAAATTCCGAGGGCACCGATGGAATCACAGCACTGGTAATTGCTTAGAAACACCTTTTACTGAGTTGTGTTTTCTCGGGTGTGGTTTTGTTTTTGGGGGGTTATGTTAAGGAATAAAATAAATGTGGTGCAAACGATTTTTATTTTATTTTTCTTAACCTATGTTAAGTGATGGAAGTGGGACCCACAATATCCTACCCACTTAGTAGGATATTTGTGAGATGGGGCCCACATGAGCCCCATCATTTTTTTTCTTCCTAAACCCCCTCCTTTAATTATGTAATGCACTCGCACCCCTATTAATGAAGTCAATGCTTGCATTTATTCTGGTTAATAAATGCCTCATTAATTGGGCGGTTTAAACTCCTCAATTAATTCAATTAATTTATTGTTTATTTTTGAATTTCAAAGCATTGGCTTGTGTTAATAAAATAAGACAATTCTTATTTTATCAAGGGGTAGGGCTGTGAGAGGCTGGGTAGAATTATCTCAGGTTCTTGATGTTCTTCCTCCTTGGTGAAGAAAGCGAATAATGCTCTGATATTTGACGAATAATACTGGATCCTCGAAGATCGATGACACGACGCCGGCGAATCTTTTCTCTGCGACGCGACGATCCTCCTTCTGAGACGCCTTCTTCCACGACGTTCAATTCCGCGACGAGCTTTCGTTCAACTACGCTTGAGTTAGGGGTGTGTTTTTATTTGACCAACACTGATTATTCCTTCATTTGTTTATCATGACCCGATTTCTACCAAACTAACGTGGATGGACTGGGCCAAACGAACACGGCGCGATCCCTCCACCGTTTTGGTAAATGTTTGGTTGGATCTTCGTGTTATTCATGGGTGACGAACATCAGAACTTTGTGAGTTCATTGTGTGATGCAACAATCCCAATTGAAGACCTCATATTACGACGTCCTAGCGAAGGTGTGACGATGATAGCGGGTGATGGATCAAATCGGAATGGGAGGGACAGTCCCTTGACCATTCTTCGAGCGAGTGAATCAAATCGTGTTTTCAGAGCAGATTGGAGGCCCGAAAACAATAGAGATGATTACAGGATATCGGGGCGACATAGTGTTTGAACGTTCGTGATGAACGCACCGTCAGAACGAAGAACAGACAACACGGGAGGTGCACTGGCCGGAGGCATCGATTCTGGAAGATTCCAGAATACACGGCGTGTACCTCTGACAAACACGCCGTGTAGTGTGGGCGTACTACGGCTGGAGTTTTGGGTTTAGACACGTGAAATAAGGCGTGTGACTCGGGCCACACGGCCTGTAATCTCTACGCAGAATATCAGAAACAGCTTCACGGGACTCGGAGTGTATTCCGAGGATACGCGGACATGTAATGGAGTACACGGGCATGTACTCCACCACTCGACCAGGCATGGACAACATACACAGAGCCGACCCCAGATGTTTGGACATGACATGTAACCATACCACATGCTGTGTACATACTTTTTGCACGAACAACCCATAGACACGGGTTGTGGTACACAGACAGTACCCGTGGACAGAAGACACGGTGTGTAACCATACCACACGTCGTGTACTTTCTTTTTTTACACGACCAGCCCTACGACACGGGCCGGAACACATGGGCCGTACCCGGTGTCTGATGAAACAGCGTGTATCGTATATCTACATGCCGTGTACTACCACCTCTTTAATAAATACCTTCAATCATTCTATTTTGTTTAACTATGATAACCTCATTTGTGAAAGTGTCTACTACCACCTCTTTAAAGAAATGTTATTCATTCACACATTACATGGAATGTATTAATGGGGGATTTAGTAAAAATATATGATATATTTGAAATAATAATTATTCCATAATTATATATATATATATATATTTCATGTATGTTCATCATTTCAATGTGATAATAAAACGAAAGAATGATTCATTCGTACGTAAGGCCTACAATCTCCATGAACTGTGTATTTCATTTACCATTTATATTTTCTGTATATTGATATAAATATTATTTAATGAATAAATATGATATATAATGAATGAATAAAATTCATAAAACAATTAAATCATGATCTATCTAAAATGATAATGATAATAAGTCAATCACGTAAAATAAACAATGGTGTTATCACCAGAGACATTACATAAATATGGAATTGATAAAAATTTAGTATTATAAATTCATAAGTGAATCATTAATGGTATTAAAAATAATAATATGTTTATTTGTAAGATTTATAATAATTTTTTTTATTTAATAGGATTCTTGGATGTGTACAAATAAATTCACATCTTAAGGTAATCGTTTTCTTATCATAATTTACATATTCGTGATATTTATGCTTAGTTCACTATATGTTTATTTGGGGGTGTATATAATTCCAAATAATTTAATATATTATAATTATTATTATATTTAGGGTTATTTACATTTCCATTGTTTTAATTTTATTTCAAGAGGTTTTTGGTTAACATTTAAAGAAATTTGTAATGTAATTTTGTCTCATTTTTCCTTAATTGAGATACATTACATGTATTCACCTATATTTTAATATGGGATGTATATAATACCATTGGAAATGTTATATAATTTATATAAATCATTTAATATTATTTTAAACTTCATGTAATTTTATTATTTATTAGGGATTATGATTCAAAGTATCCAATGTCGTAATTGCTAATTTATACAATCTCATAGATTATTTGGATTTATTGTGATTAAGTTTCCATTGATGAAATATTATGATCCATATCTCAAGAAAATTCATGATAATTAGTCTAAATGTATGATCATGATATATTATGGTAGTATTACATTAACAATTATTTTTACATAATATATCTATGAAATGTTTTTATGGAAGTAATACATTATTTCTCATTTCGACAAGAAGTCATTGATATATCAAAACTATGTTTTATAATTGGAATTCCAAATTTTTTTATGATTATAATATGATACATAAAGTATTTAATTACCCATGTTTTTAAATTTTTAGAAAATTTTTTTAAAACGAATATTCTTGTCGTTTTCTTAGAAAGGCTCATTAATGATCATTTGAGGAAAAAAAGAATTTATGATATGTATGGACTTACCGGCCATCATGAACATCAATTCTGTTAATCTAAATTTATAGGTTTTTAGGAATATTTTTTTTGAAAATTGTTTTATAATATTTTTAATTTTTTGTATTTAAATTGTTTTTCAAAGAAAATGATTATAAAAAATGTTTTATTTTAGAAAAGTGTTCTAAATTTTTATAAATGCATCCATTATATTTTCTAAAAAAGTAATTTTCAATGAAATTGAATTGAATAATTCTAAATATGTTTTCAAATAAATTTATAATATATTTTTTTAATATGGTTTGAAAATTAATTTATATATTTTCATGAAAAAAAATTTTCAAATATTTTTCAGGATTTTTTTTATTTTTTCAAGGAAAATGGTTTTCAATGGGTTTTTTCGATTCATTATAATTTTTCTAGGTTATCTTCAGGGAAATGGTTTCCAAATTGTTTTATATTTTTAAAATATGAATTAAAATATTAAAATATATTTTACTAAAGATGTATTTTAAATGAAATTGTAATACTTATTTATAGGAGAAGGATATTGATACAGTTTTACAAAAATAATTTTTAATGAATGGCTATTTTCCTTATAAATTTTTTCACGTTATATTTAAAAATATATGTCTATATAATATGACGAATTGTGTTATATTTAACTAATTACCGAGGATATGTTCCTAGAACAAAATTCATATTTTTTCGTGAGTTGTTTATATTTTTTTATGGAATGAATTTCAAGAAAATGTTTTCTCATGCCCTATATATATGCTCTTGAAACCCACTTCTATTCATGGTCTATGGTTTTATGTAATTATTATTAGACCAATCTATTTTCAATATGTAGTCTTATGATTTATTTTTTGTGAAAGACATTTCATTTTTCGGATTATAATGTGTTTTTTATTAAGCTTGTATTTTTATGGGACATGATATGATGAAAGTTTTATTATCATGCGGCACATGTATGCATGAATTTATTATGTGATGGGTGAGGCTTATATATCCCTAAAAATCATTGGTTAATGATAAATGGTATATATAAGCATAGGGTACATGTGTTATATCACAATCCCCAAAATAAGAAGGTACATGGGTTATATATAATCCCAAAAACAAGATGGTACAATAGTTGTAACCCAAAATTGGTAACATGAAAATATAGTGGTTCCTACCCATTTTTGAAATTAAGTTGGTACATGAGTTATAGACCCATTATAAAAGTTATAGTGTACATAGGCTGTGTTCTAGGACTATAATTATGAGGTAACATAGGTTTTACACCAAACCTGATGTAGGTACATGGGTGATTATTCCAAGACTAACATGTTATCATAGTCTTAGTAGGTAGCCTCAACATATGTTTTTATATTCATATGTGTATGCCAAAAATTACAAGTCGTATTCCATTGTTATGATTTCATGATTTATTCTGCTAATTCCCATATGATTCATATATTTGGAACTACCAATCAATACACCATGATCACTGATTATTGTCTTTGTTGTGCAGATTATGGTATTCTAATGTCATGATTACGATCTCATACCATGTGGCTCATATTTATGCCTATATATCTTATTTATCTTCCAATAATGAGAATTTGAGCTCACCCCATTTTATGGTTAACATAAATAGGGTATAAAAATGATATTTTTGTACGATTACTAATGGGTGATGTCATTACTGAAGACAATGAAGATATATTCTCAAGATAAAAGATTCTCTTCCATGATTCCAAAAATACTAAATTATTACGACCCCCTGGCATGTACCATAGTAATGTGCTAAATATTCCCCCAAATTAATGTAATATATATTTATTTTATCCATGGGTATATATAAAAAACACTATATCAAAAATATTTATATGGATACCATTGAATGGTATTAGTTTTGAAAATTCACTACAAGAAAATAGAAAATTATTGAATGATATTTAATATTTGATGACTATTCAAAAGGGATTATGAATCATGATTAATTAGTGATAAAGGGAGTATATAATTATTTGGAAATTAATCACAATGTACTGTAATGATTATAAAAATTTGGATGAATAATAACATGGAATGATATTATTCTGTAACAATGGATATTCTTGAACTAAAAGGAGGTGTGAGGTAATCAAGTAGTGAATTCGAGAACAAAATGGTTATACAATTTTTTTAATATAATGCGTTTAATGATTTGGGAGGGTAGTATTTAATAAATAGTGAATAATTTGAATTATAAAAGGTTTTTTTAATCATATTAAAACATAATTAATCATTTCTCAAATAATTTACCACTAGAATATAAGTGAATAAAAAATTGGAGGCTGAGAAACATTACTTTGCTATGTAGATTCCTAAATCATGATAGGACTCCTTAGATCTATATGACCTCCAGAAGAGGAATTTAAAGAGTTTTATTAAATGTATCATCATGATAAATGATAATGGTTTAGAGTAGGATAAATCAAATGGTTGGATTGAGCTTTTATTATAGGTTAAAAGTGGGGCTTTAAGAAAAAACCTATGTTTGGTCATGGGTAAGAATAGAATAATATGAGGTATTAAGTGATTATATTGAATTAGGTGTTTTATACAGGGAAATATCAGGTGAATCATGTGTGCATGATTTTAATAAATATAAATTCATTCTATAATTTGTAAATGACATTTTATTGTTGTAAAATTCAATATAATTAATATGCATATTTTCACTCGTGTTAGTATTTATTAAAAATAAATCCTGGTGATAATTTTATTTTTAAAAAATAATATGAACCAATTTTCCCAATCAGGTAATTATGGATTAAATAATTTCTTCTATTATCGATAACTATATTAATATGAGTGTGAATAAATTTAATTTATATTAAAATATATATTTTTTTGAAAAATATTTTTTTTATAAATAAATATTCAATCATTATGAATTAAAAATATTATTTGAAATTGAATACCAAAAAAATTATTGTTTAATACATTTTATATATATGGAAACATAATAATGGGGTCTTAATTTTAAATATTTTTTTAAAAAAAAAGAGACTTTAATTAGAAAAATATTTCTATTTGAAAAATTACTATTTTGTGAGGGTAACAAAAATTTTCCTTATTTAATATAAGTTTATTCATAGAATTAGTTAGAAATATTACTTAATATTATCATAAAAATTAAAAATATGTTAAGCCTTTTTTCCTATTAAATTTAAAATTGTGGAAAATTATGTTTAATACAAAAATTCATAAAATAATTTTAAGAAATGAATATTTTTTATTTATAAAATGAACTTATTTTAATAATAAACTGTTATAAATTTTTTCATAAAGGGGATACATTAAGAGAAAACTAAAAAAATTAAAGGCTATAATATATTTGTAATAATTTTTTAAAGAGTATATGGGTTTTTTTATAGTTCATTTTTTCACGAGATATTTGATACTCACACAATATTTGATTATGACAAGGTAACTACCATAATCATTTCTTATTATATGTAAATTACAAAAAATATATTGGTATAATATATTAATATATGATATATTTAAATATAAATTTGACTCAAAATTAATATAAGAAATTGTTACAAACAAAACTACTGCATGTTGGGTAGGTATTTTACAAGAATGTCATCCCTTGAAACATGGTTTATGAAGCACATCATAACACAATTATTGTCAAGTTAATTTTTTATAGATCAAATTAAATGGAATTTATATTAATTCAATTTACATATTTTCCATTTCCTATAGATTTTAAATAATATTATTTATTAATTTCATTTTAGTTTTAAACATTATTTTGAATATGTGTCTATAAATTTTTCATAAGTGTGTCCAAAAAACCCATACATCTATCATTATCATAGATTTCATGATTTTTTAATTAAATCATTACTAGTTCATCATATACTATTGTAGATGATTCATCATGTGTTAAAAATATGATACAAATAATTTAATATATGTTTACATTATTATATTTACTATTGTATAGTAGATTAAACATTTGAAATCCTATTATTAAAATTGATTCATAGAATTTATTATTTTTATTATATTTTTTATTCATTTATTTTCATGATCTACATAACAAATAACATGTCCTAGGATGTTGT
The DNA here is from genome assembly GCA_963277665.1 of Viscum album. Taxonomy (NCBI): domain Eukaryota; kingdom Viridiplantae; phylum Streptophyta; class Magnoliopsida; order Santalales; family Viscaceae; genus Viscum; species Viscum album. The sequence goes on along the minus strand of OY728164.1, from coordinate 474,040,065 downwards.
TATAATAATGTTACAATTTATAAATCATTATTAAAATTTATTAAATAGAATTCTGATATTTCTTTATATCACATCAATGTTCCAAATTTGTTTTCTTATGGTTGTTTATAAATCTCATTGGTGAGAATTAGCATTCATATCCACATGGTAAATAAATTTTATTTTATGAAAAATCAAAAACCTCTACGTCATATTCTAGAAAAACATAATATGAATTCCATGTATCTCCTTGGAACCAATCTCATAAATTTAGAAAACATAAATATATTATTTAGATATATTTGTTGATAATGAATATATTGAAAGTAATATAAATTTCCAAAATTTTAGTTTCCATAAAAAATATTTTGTCACTATAAATTCGTATTTAATTTTTATTTTATAGATTTATAATTTTACAAAATATATATCAAAGATGAACCAATATGTTTCTCTTCCAATAGATATTTTTCCACTATATCATCATTTTATAATTCCATAATAAGACCATAACATCTTAATAACATTATCCATTCATTTTCTATTCTAGAAATATCATAAAGAAAATCATTATTCTTATCTTTTGGATATAAAATATAATAATGGTGATATCAGATGATCTATATGAGAATTTTCACATTAAATTAAATCATTAATTAAATAATTCATTAATAATATGGATTGAATACATCATAATAAAATAAGGAGATTTACCTAATAACATGAGGTTAGAAAAATTGAATGAATAAAAATATAAATAAAAACATTTTTTGAAATAACTTATTTCATAGTCTAGGGAATCATAAATATAGTAATAAAAATAATTATGTTATAGGATTGTTAATGATATCATAAATAACTGGGTAGGCATATACCAAATAAAAAATCTAGTTTTCTCCTGATCCAAGATGATACATTGGTGTATCTAATATCTGACCCCACCCATCACTCACTATACCAAATGTATACATCAAGTGAATGAAATGAATAACATTACAAAACACAATCAGTATGATTTAGTATGAGACATTCATAGTGAAAAAATTGTGTAGGAAATGATAATTTTCAGCTGTACATATTTACCCCACAATTAATGTCAACAATAATTGATATATAAGTAAAAAATAATAGATTTTTATCAATTTTAACATAGTCAATAATTGATATATCATTTTTATAAAACATCCCAATCTTATTTATAACAAATGGAGTGTTTAAATCATATTAAGTAATGATTATTTGGATAAGTCAACACTAGGAAATATATTGAATTTTTCTTTGATTATATTTAAAGTTGATATTTGGAAAACAATCATTTCATTAAAAATTATGAAATATTAGTAATGTAAAATCCCTTGATAAATAGATATGAAAATGGATGAAAATGGATAGAATGTAAAAAATTTATTATATATTTTTCTATACGTTTCATTAAAAAATTATAATTAATTTGGAAACTATTTTAATTAGAAGTAAATAAGACCATTAAAAAATATTGTTAATATAATTTACAATAATTTTATCACAAAAATAAATTACACTTATTTAAATAAATCAATAGTGTAAGATAAAAATTAATATAATTAGACAATAATACCATTTCAAAATACATAATAAAATAATCAATTGTTTATATAAAAAATTCACTTAATAATAAGAATAGATGTTAACATGGAAACCATAAAAACAAGGAAAATATTCTATATTATATAGATGGTTAATGATAACGGGAAATGTTTTTCATCAGAAAATTATTAAAAATACATTGGTTTCAAAATTTTCAAATGAATGTCAAAAAAAAACTTCTAAAAAAAATATAATGATTGTTTTATAAAATGTTTAAAATAAAGGAAAATGTCTCATAAAATGAACATATTAAATCCATCATAAATAAGATATTATTTCCTTGAATTATGTTTATGAATATGTATTTGGAGGAATAATATTCCAATATATAAGAATATATAAGATAGAATTCTATTATAAAGAATCATTATTTTTGGAATTGTAAACATAAGAGGGAAGATATAATATAAATACATATAAAACCTAGTGAATAATATAGTAGTATAAAATACATTGGGAGTATGAAAATCATCATATAAATTCCCTACTTTAATTTTAAACACACACAATCATTAATAAAATGAGGTTATAATAAAATACCTTTATCAAGAGAATAAATTTTTAAGAAAGAATATATAAATATAGGGATTATGTGATATAAATTTATATTCACCTAAAATAAGTTTAAATGAAAAATAAATAGTCATATTTCATAACACAGTTAATCATATCATACTATAATCAATGAATATCATATATATTCTAATGGAATGAAATTTAATTAATATTCCAATAAATAAATTTGAATATATTGAATTGATATCTCATGAAAGATAGTTATATGATATGGTTATTTAACTTAATTTAATTTAATAAAAATAATAACAAAAAATTAGTGGTTGTATATAAAAAATATATATAACAAGGGGATAATATGAGATATGTCTCAAAAAAATAATGTTGTGAATGAAAACATTACCTCAAATACTTTTTTCATTAATTAGAATTAATTACCACTTTAATGAATATAATTATATAAATTAATTATTTTTTAACCATTATCATAGAAATAAACTTTTACATTATTCCATAAAAATGAATTTACTATAAATGTATTATTTGGTTAATAGTATTTTCACTATAAGATGTTTATAATTTGGATAGTTTCAAATATGTTTTTAAAATTCACATAAATCACTATTATTTGATAAAATTTTACCCTTAACATGAATATTAAATGAACAATAATATTTTTTATAATTAATTATAAATATATATTATAATTATACTATAAGTGTTGATATTATTATTGATGTCAAAATCGAGGGAAATCTTGTTTCATGAAATTATAGTGATTGAAAAATTAACTTATAATATCTATAATATTTGTATCATCATTACAAAATAGTTTTGAAATATATTATTCTTATATATCATATAAATAAACAAAATATATATTTAACCATATTTTATAGGTAGTGAAGCTAAATTAAATACATTGATTGATTGTGGTGGTAGTATGAATTTATAAACGAGTGATGTTATAATTTTTAAATAGATGGAATAAAAAAAGGAAGAAAATAATTTATTATTATTGAAAATAATTACATTATACATATAATTTATATCAACTAAATTTAACTACATATCCATCCATGATAGGTGGTGATGGAAAATATAATAAGATGCTTTATGGAGGTCATAGTATGTGCGTATGCCTGAAAGATGTAGTTATTTTCCATTAGAAGGAAGAGAGTTAAAAAATTGTTATAACATTAATATAAAAATATTTATATATTTTAAAAATATTTATTTAATTATTTTAATATTGTATTATAATATTTATAGAAAATTTTAGAACAAATAAACATGAATGTTTTTGTAAGTACATATATTTGTTCAAGGGATAGGTTCCACACAAAAACTCAATATCGATCCATAGACTAGTTATTTGGGAATACCATAATATCTAAATCCATAATAAAGGAATTGGGAAGGAATTTTGGTGGATATTGGTTGAGATTAGGTGATGAATTGGATTATGGAAAATGGATTAAACCATGGTAACTCATTTTTTAGACAAAAAATTTAGCTCAACTAACTGTATTATATTTATTATTATGTTGATAAAAATGTATTTTAGTGTAGATATTTAATTTTATTAATTTGTTTATATTAATTTTACAAAATGTAAACAAAAAATATTGAAAAAATCTTTTTTTAAAATAATTTTGATTATTAAATAGTAATTAAAAAAATGATTTCAATTAATTTTTATGACAATTACATTACTATTAATAAATAATTATTACTATTGTGACTTAAAAAAATTATAATGTTAAATATTTATTACCTAATTTAAAATTTCGATACAAATGTTTCATTTAATAGAATAAAACATCAATTAAGTTATAAAATGTCAAGTATAGGTTTCTAAATTCAAAATATTATTCCAGAGTTCTTAATTATTAATATTAAAACTATAAATTCCTATAAAAAAGTTTTAATGCCATTTAACTCACTCTTTTAACATAAATATGACATAAATTTATTATTATTTGTAAAAAATATAATTGAACCATCAAATAAGAATCATCCTTTATAGAAATATCTAAACAAAATGCTCCTATAAAATATATCATATGATAAATTAAAATATTATGTGAATTAACTAAAATTACAATTACAATAATAATAAATTCAATAATAGAAAATCACAATAAAAATATTTCAAAATAGGTATTATTGAAAATTTCTATGAAAACCTTTAGTGTTTTTCAACCTATTTAATATAAATTTATAATGGCATGACTATTGTGAAGAATATTATTTTTACTTTTGAATGGGAAATTTTATACCAATTGAGATTAATTATACATAATTAATAATTATCTATTGGAAATATATATATAAATATATATAATGAAATTTTTTCCAATAAATATATATGTATAAAATAGTGATATTACATTCCAATATATAGCCATACATTCTTACATAAAATTGAACCAACTTTTTCATTGATATTTCTCTCAACATATTTATTATTTTTATAATTATATATCATATTTTAATTGATACATTTCAGTTTGTTTTGTTCATGTTGAACCCCTATTATAAATATTTAATGTTTGTAGTACTTCTTTTAAATAATATTATTCCATCAAATAAACCTTTTAAAAAATTTGATCATATTAATCCCCCAAAAGATATTATTATTAATTTTTTATTGAAATATTTTACCTCAATTAAATTTATTATATTTCAATTTTGTTTAATTTTCCATGTATCATATGTTATTATATATTGTAGTTGTATATGAAGGATAATACATACTAATATTGTGGTGTGTTATATTATATCCACTTAAATCAACTACACCATCATAATTTTAATTTGATCGAAACATAATTAATGTATCTTGAAATATATAATATTAAATTTATATGATATCATTTTAATTAATTAATATTTTAGTTCTAAAAAATAATAACATCTCTTATAATATTTCTAAAACCATTTATGTAAAATTATAATACTTATGCATGTTAATGAGATTCTTAAGGTATACCATGATATCTGGGTGATATCTCTAGTATAAGGATGTGTAATATTATCATCATATTCTTCATGTTTGGAGGAATAAATTTATCATAGAGATAGATATTATGAGGAAATATACAAACATGATTTCTTTTTGTTCTATTTTAATTATTTCATCCTTCATTAAATTTCATATTTGTCTACAAATGATTTATCTCAAATTCTAAAGGATAAATAACCATGATGATTTTTCCATACTCATAACATGATGACTATCTTTAAAAATATAATAATATAGAAAATGGAAGAAAATATATTCACTATTCCTCTAGATATAAAAGAATAAAAAAATTTATTATCATGTGTTATGATAATACTAAATGAAATATGAATGTACCATCATATAAATAATTAAAATATATTAATATTCAAAACCCAAAAAATGAAACCTGATGTTAAATATAAATCTTTCAATAAATAAACAAACACATTAAAAAATAGAATATATACATGAATACACATTAAGAAAAACTATTAGATTGATTTGATCTACATAAATTTTATCTCATAAATCAATGAACCATTGTAATAAATAATAATATTCCCAAATATCACCGAGTTATTTTCCCACAAAAATATAAAAATATGACCTTGAATAATATGCATTATTTTACTCATTAATAATCAAGGTTTTATATTTTATATTACATGTATTACCAAAATCCATTTACATGCTTCCCCTATTAGTAATTATTTTTATTCCGGTAAATTCAAACCAAAATTTTCCAAACCTCCATAAAAGTTTATTATGTGTATGTGAATTAATCAATGATTTTCCCCTATGTGTTCCATAATTGGTGTTCAGATTGGACCACCGATTGTTTACCAAGTGATGAATGTGTTAACACCCAACCTACCAAATCTAGGGTGATTATCCGTAGATGCATTTTTGATAGGGACTATATCAACATATTTATATATAGAAAATGTTGTAATTTTTATGAATTGACACACTCTAAAAAATTAAAATATTAAAATATTTTTTTATATATACAAACATATCCCTAGAGTTTTCACTAATGTTTTTATATCATATCCCCTTATAAAAATTTCCAATATTAATTAATATAACAAGAACATTAAATCATATACCAACCAAAAGGTTTATATATTCCTTTATCATCTCACATTATCTCACTAATTACATTAATATAATTTATCACAAGACCAAAAAAATGTATTATATGATATTTATTATATGATAAATCATAAACATATCAACCAGTGATGGTATCCATATATCATAAATTATTCACATTACATAAAATCAAAAAAATTAATTTTATCAAAATACTTTTTCTATAAAAATTACGGTACACCATTACCAATCATTCATACCTAGAAAAATTAAACATATCAAGTTAATATTATATTTGATAGAGAAGAAGGTGAAACAAATTTGGATATCTATAATTAAAATTTTTATATGATATTATAATTCACTATAAAACTTGAATACAATTTAGGCATATTGTTTTTTGATGTGAGGATAAAATATATCAAAGAGAATTATGTACCCTTCTCATCTAATGGTGTTTTTTAAATTATTATAATATTTTATGATTAGATGATATGTATTTAAAATACCCAAGAAGGTTCTCCAAAATTATTACTCTTCTAGATATATCATGCATAATGTTATTATTACTATCCTAGGGAAATTTAAACATACCCAAGGTGAGATCACATATAGTATATGGAATGATTACATCAATGTATATTATAGGATATATTTATACTGAATAATATTTGTATAATATATTATATAAAGATAATTCGATTAATCTAATAAACCTAACATGAAATTTATCCAAGAATAAAAGTAAAAAATATTAATAAATAAAAATAATAAATTTCATATTGGTGAAATGAATAATTACCAATATAAAAAAACAATTGTTAAGTCATCAAACCATATAATTATAAATATTTTGGAAACAAACACTAAATTTCGAAGAAATACACCCATTTCATCATAACATTAACTTACACCCATTTCATTGGGGCTATATATAACATTAACATACAACCATTTAATCCTAATTCCAATTAATTTATTATACTGAATAAATGAATAAAATAAAATACATAATCATTATTAATTTGATTATAAATTTTTATAGGAAAAATATTATAAATAATTTTGATTTTCCCCATAACATATTCAATATTCATTAGAAGATAAAAATCATATATAAGGGAATATTATTTAAAACCTATTTTTGTTCCCCCTCGATCAATTAACTAGAAATCCATCTTAATAAACACCTTTAAAAAAATTTATATGATGTGTGTTGTTCACAATGTATAGATTAATGTGTATTAGAATAAACAAAAACCAGAATATATATCGAATACATCAATATTAATGATGAACATGGACATAAGAAGAAACACCAATTTAAAAAAAGTGAAGGCATTGTATTAATGACATTTCCCTAGGAAAATAATAATGAGAATGGAAGATAAAAAATTAAATAAATTATTCGATTAATAAATTTGTAACATTGATTCAAAAAAGATGATATTATTCGCATAAAAGCGCTATTTATGTTATTTGAAGAGTAATTTTCAATAAATAATTTTTAAATTAATTTATAAAAAAATAATTTTTAAAATAAACTAATCATTTGTATATAAAGTTTTATTGGATATTTAACATCTATATATTTGGTGTGACATATCATTTCAAACTATTTGAAGAAAATAGTAAAAATAAACCTCAAAAAATTATTAAATAATATGACTACTTTTTAATTTAACAAACAATGAATACATGGATATGATTTCAATTCATGAAATGATGATGTGATGGTTGAAAAATATGTTCATGAAATTTTTTTTAAATTGATCCTTATCATATTATTTATTTCAAATGAAGAAACCAACATTTATATATCAATTGAAATAAAATAATTTGAATTTTTTTTGATAGAAAGATAAATACATCAATTTATGAACATTATAATTAATTTATATTCCAAATATGTTATCCATGAATCAATATTATGAATATGTATATGCAGGAGAAGTTTATTTTTGAAAATAAGTTATTTGATCAACATCTATTATAATATTTTTTTCAAGGAAATTAGAATCATGGAGGGATACAATAATGTAATGAAACAAAATACCCTATAATGAACATATTGGAATAATATAGATGGTGTTTAAGAATGAAAATCATATAAATCTCTAAATGGAAACAGAAGTTCAAATTATACTAAAATTGGGTTGTAAAATAAACTCTTTCAAGTAGTATAACATGTGTAGAATGAATATATCAAGGAAAATATTGTATGAAATAATTCGACGACAATATAATAAATGTGTAAATAAAACATACATAATAAAAGGTCATAAAACCTAGAGTATTGACATTTATTAATCAATTATGTACTTGTATAAACAAAAGAAGGAAAATTTTTAAAAAATCCACATACAACATGTGAATTTCATAAATCAAAATCACATGAAATACCAACCATATCGTGTATTTTTATGTCCATTGAATTTCATTAAATTATCTCAAAAAATAATAGGGAAGTATATTTTTTTCCCATAGTGTAAGAACCCAGATGTCATGGAAAATATTTTTATTTATTCATAATTTTAAAATATATATTTTTAAACAAAATAAATGACATAATGAAAAATATAATTCATAGATTATATGACATCATTAAATTACAGAATCGTAGTAGGAATATTTTCACAAGTAATTTATAACTAATTTTTGAGGATAACTATAACAAAAATAACTTTTAATCATTTATTAAATGATTACCCCATTAACATAATCTCATCGTACCATCAATGCATTGTAGGGTATAAGTGTTCAATTTATTAAGCGGTGATTCACATGTGAAACGTAGTCTCAAAACATCAGCATGATATTTTTAGGTGCTACTATGAATGATCCAAGAATATTTTTTTTATTGTTGGTCATAATATAATTCATCTATAATGAAAAAGAACTACTGATGATCTCTTGATGTCTTATAAGATTAGGAGAAGAGAAATCACTTTAGATCAAAAAATATCTATCTATGTATTGAGAGTGATTCCCAATATCCATTTTGTATAATGTGTGTGTTTTTTAAATTTATATAATTAAATATTTATTATGAAAGGATTAGGTTTGTAAACATGTACACATTAATCATTCCAATTACATAATTATTAGTGAAATCTATGTTATAAAAATGATATTAATAACAAACACATGAAATTACCATCACCAAAAAATATGTAAATATTATATAGTTTAATTTCAATCAGACCAAAAATATTTTTCCACATACTTTCAAAAAAGACTTAACTAACTCTGAATAATTACTATTTCATTAATAAATAAATATAAATATATATTTTTCTATTAAAAATAATATTTATTATATTATAAATAAAATCAAAGCATGTTATTATTATTATTTTATTATTTAGCTCCATATTTATTTGGATATATTTGGATTAAATACATGGAATCTACTAATGTAAAATAATTATCAAACAACAAAGCATGATTAATATTTATTCTATCTTGTTAATTTCAAATTTAATTTATTTGAGATTATTGATAATTTAAATCATTGAACTTCTTGGCCACATTCTGAATTGTAATAAAAGGAGTTTCTTATTGTCTATGGTTTTTATATAGAGACATGTGAAGGATCCCATAGAGAATACAGATATTGTTTCAATAATATACAACCTCAAACAAATGGATATTGTGTAATAAAATCTGTTTATCATGATATACCTAATAAAACATGTTTAATACTAGTCATATCAATAAATATATTGGATGAATATTTTATTTAGTTTTTATAAATGAAATTTCCTACAAAAATGAATGGCAAAAAATTAATCTAATATGTTTATCTCACATAAAAATTCTTATGATATTTACCTTTATTAGGATACATAATAGTTTAATATCTTTTCACTATACCATTTGATGTAATATAATTCATGAATCACCTAATATATCATATCTTTTTACAAACACATTTCATCAATATTTTTCAAAATACACCAATGTAAACAAAAAATGGTATTTATTAATGAAAATGATAAATTCCAAGGATCAAAGTACTCATAATTAGATTAGAAAATAAAATGATATATGAAATGTCAAATTAATTCTAGTGGGTATTCTAGTATCACTTCCCTTGTAGATGTTTTCCATTGGATAATATCTTGAGAAGGTAGATTAATGTTTTATGAGACTCATATCCTTGATATCCAATATTATCTATGTATATTCATACCATATAATCTAGCAATATGACATGAATTTAAGGATTAATATATTAATATGTAAAGTGTAACATCATATTTGGAATTTTTTTTGTATTAGGATGTGAAATGTATCCTTCTCATAATTTAATATAATATGTCCTCATAAGGAATCATTATAATGTGATAAGAGAATTTTTTTTATTTAAAAATTGAATACTTATAATAATGATATATATAATCAGGTTCTAGGAAACCAAATAAATAAGACTGTAATTTTCACCAGATCTATCTTTTAAAAATCATGAGCCAACTATATATCACAAAATACTCATTCCACTATAGATATAGATAATTTATCAAGGGGTATTCCATGTTTTATGTTAATGATAATCTAATAACAATAACAACACTATATTAAAAAAATCCCTCAATAGATGAAAATTTGTATGTATATTATTTTAAATAAATATATATTTAAATATATCTAACTATTTAGATTATATACATGAAATGAAACATAGAGGTTAAAAGTCCCTGAAAATATATTATTTAAGTATGATCTTTATAACCCCACATTTTAAGTTTGAATGTACAAATATGATTATCTAATTTATTAACTATATATAAATATCCAATAATAATGAAATGTATTAATTGATTTAAATATAATTATCACTTAGTTTTTAATGATTTCATTTAATTATTTAATAAAACGTAAAAAATAATTTAATTTCATTTTTGAGAAAATTTGTAAATAATTTTTTTGAAATATTAAACTGGGTTTTGATAAAATGATCATTATTTTTTAATTAATCATATAAAATTTAACATATGATAAAATATTATGATTTCTCTAAAATGATGGGTTTTTTAGTGAATAGGGAAAATTATAGATTTTCTTAAATTAATGTCATTTATTTCCATTAAATCATGTAATTTTAAAGTAGTACTATATTTGGAATTCGATATTATACTAAACAGATATTCATTTTATTCATAATAATCTACATATCATCATTTCAATCTTCAATTTTATTGTTTTCGTAGAAGATAATTTATTTTAAAAAAAGTGATGCTTTTGGAAAAATATTATTTAATGCTTAATTATTATTCATTTTAATAAATTTAAATAACTAAAAAAAGAAAAATATAAAATATAATTAATAGATTTTATAACTACTAATTTTATTTTAAATTCATATAATGAGTATTGTTAGTCAACATGTTACCAATAAACCAGCAATTGTTATAATATTACATTTTTCTAAATAAACATTTTTAATTGTGCATTGGGGGCTAGTAATAAATTCAATTTATCCATTATATGGGAGTTAATTTTGGTAATTTAGATTCCATATTTTTTAATCATTATTATTTATATTATTTAATTATATAGCCTTAATTTTTTTTTATAATGAGTTATAAATACGATAAATAATTTTTACCCTACTAAAGGTAAAACGGGACAATTATGTGAAACAATAATTTGATATGGACTAAAAAGTAACAAAAAATTACCTTAATTATTTTAGATAGGTATATTTCATACATAATCATAAAAAATTTTAATACAAGACATATTTTGTCCATATGACCATGATTATAACCATTATAATAATATATGTAATGAAAATGAGAAAATGTCACACTCTTTTATAATTATATTATGTATTCACATAGGAAAATTGTGTGTCAGTATTAATAATAATTTCTATTTTTTTAATAATGGAATTATTTTAATTTTTTCATTTATTTATAATTTTTTAAAAAATATATTTTCTTTAAAGGTTGATGCATCATTAAAACAATATTAATTCAATTAATATAAAAAAACTGAATGACATTGTAACTATTAGATGTAATATATATTATATTAAATACTGTCTTCCATTAATTTTTATATAAATTTAACATTTTGAATTAGTTTAGTGGTATTAATTCAAATTACCTATTTTCATTGTTTTTTTACATAAAATATGAATCAATAATATCCAAAATGATAATAATGACATTTAATAACTAATATTTTATTATTTAAAGATTTGATATTAATGGATATCGTATATTCAACCAAGATAGTTATAAATGTTTTATAATATTAGTAACAGTGTATTAACTGTCCTTTAATAATTTTATATGAATATTCATTACCCATAAACAATTAAAAAATTAATACCTCAATAATTATAAAAAAGGGTAAACAATTGTTATAAAAAGATACGGGTGAAAACATCACATATACATGAAAAATTGCCATTGTACCATATAATTTTACCCAATATCATCTAGTAATAGTGTAATATCAATTTTGAACTATATTAATTTTAAAATTATTTTATATTAATTCAATACCTTAATAAATTCCAATAGTTCCCACCCATTAGCTATAATGGGGAACCTCCACTACAATTTTATTCTCAAATCAAAAGTCGTTATGGGCTATGAAAAACCCAAATAAATTAATGATACCAATTCCCATGTTATATAATAGTTTTTTTTATCAAAAATCCATCATATTAAAGATATTGGTGTAATTTATAATATGGTTTCTGAGGGATAATTATTGTTCTTATAAAAGAGTTTTTTTGTAATAATTTATACCTGCTTCAAATATTATTAATCCATAATAAAATAATAAAACATGTATTTGATGTTTTTATATTAATATAATTACCAAAAATCAGATTTTTTTCCCTTAAATGGGAAACAAACACATCATTCAAGTGTGTAGAAGACAACCGCCTCAAGAAATAATGTAATTCATTTTCCATCATGTCGTCTTACATATAATTATGATGATGTATTTAATATAGTTATATATAAATATATTACATTATTTATATCTTTATCCTTCATTGATAATATGTCATTTATTTTATTTCCTTTATTCATTATAAAATGGTAATCCTATTCGTGTTTATGTGTGGAATACCACTGCCCGGAAACGACGCATTTTCTTCTTCATCACTACATCACTGGGATGATATATATAATTTTATTTAAATTAATAAAATTTATTTATGATTTTATTATCATTCTGTAATGTTATCAAAATAGTAACATTATTTCCCAATTGATCGTTGAAAAATGGAAATATAATGCATGTGTATGTACATCTATCCATCTATATTCATGTAACATAGCTCATTTTTTAAAATTTACATTCATGATTATATTTAAAATTATATAAAATTTACATAAATTATAATTATGACAAGACTAATTTTCATTAAATTATAGAATAAAGTCCCCTTTGATAATATTTATCTAGCCCAAGTTATTTTGAACATGTGGGATGAATTTTTTAAGGACACCTAATGTGAATCTAATTAAATAAGAAAATGATAATAAAATGGAAATAATATTAATTATAAATTTGAAAAACTTTTCAAAAATAAATAATGATTATTTTTTTTATTATGTAATATAATGATTTTATGAGATGGGTCATACTCAAGGTTAGGGCCATAAATTGAAAAATTTCTCTTTAATGAGTCCCTTAAAACTATATTTTATTCAATATACATGTTTTTATTAAA